>OZ023296.1:16466706-19300421 GCA_964007245.1 Hypomecis atomaria | reverse complement strand
TTTTTACATTGTTGTTGAATTTTCAAAAACCGCTCTGCTGATTTCGATTAAACTTATATGGCACCTCTGAATTGTGATCTATCAAACAAAAAATAATCATCAAAATCGGTTCATAATTGATCAATAGTAAACTGGCGAAAATATCGATGAATATACACAAAAAAATACATGCAGACAAACGTAGAACCTCCTCCTTTTTGGAAGACGGTTAAACAGAGGAGACAACTTTGTGAGGACTTTGGGTTTTATTCTGATCTTTAGACAAAGATTTTCGTATCACTGGATTTTCGATGAAATATTGTGTGGTGGATATGGCCCAATGTCGTTCTTCCAGGATACGGTACGGGTAGCTACGTAAATAAATCTACTTAAGAGTTATTTTTCCATAATACAGGAATCAAATTCAAATAGCTTTAGAAAAGTAAATTGTTCCACAATTTTGTTATTAATTTTAAAAAATCAAACCTTACCGTGCTATGGCACAAAAAAGCGTTAGGTACAATACTTGAAAATTGTGTAAAAAAATAACTTTTCTAAAGCTATTTCAACGATGAATATTGAAAGTAAAGTAAGGTTATTTTAAGAATTCAAGTCAAGAAAATTTTGAGTATTTATTTGTGAAAGTCATCTAAGGATTTCCGTCGCTATTTAGCCCCGAGTTCACCAACGCTTGTTTAAGTTAAACGTGTGATTACTGTATTTAACCAACGGTTTTGCTTGCTGAACAGCAAAATTTCGTTAAAAAGCTGTTTAAGATTTAACCAACGATTGACAAATTAAACATCTGTTGGTGAACTAGGGTCTAAACCCATGTTTAATCGTTGTTTCAATACAGTAATCAGACGTTTAACTTAATCAAGCGTTGGTGAACTTGGGTCTTAGAAAAGCCCTTATATACCAAAAATATAAAAAGTCTTTAAAGTAAATCAAATACTTAGATATTGTTTTCTGTTGTCATAAGATCTAATTTAGATTTTCTCTTGTTCACAGGTAATTGAACAGTGGTGACCTTTTAAGTAAACGTTTAATTAGCACGGAAGTCGGTAAGTATAATATGAAGCAAATCAAAAATTCTAAGTTATGTATGCTTTCTTCTTATGTTAATTAAAAAGGGCTTCTAGAATGATCCAGGGTAACGCTATGTTTTTTTGACAATTTCTGAACCACAATCACTAGGGTCCGAGTCCTGTGTTAAGTGAAGTTCACAATTATTTTAATCTGACTGTAGTATGTACATAGAGAGGGGTTGGTTTGAATCTTAGTCTAAGTCAGTAGTTGTTTCGGTGCATTGCGTGAAGGCCACGAGCAAACCGGCGACCCGCAAGCATTGCACCAGATCATGAGTTTGACGCATCATGTGCCAGCCATCGCTCTCCCCAAGCATATATGAGAGCCTACATATACGTCGGGCATATACCCGACGCCGCCGCAAGAATGTAACTTTCGATAGTAAGCATGAGTGCTTGGGGCATGCCCCCAAGCATGGGCGAGCTATAGTTACCAGTCTTACCAGCATTGGTGTCTCATTGCTAAGCACATACCTCTTCTCAACACTGGGAGAGTTAGGCCAAACATAAAACACCACGCTGGCCAAATGCGGATTGGCCGATTTCACACATCCTCAAAAGCTTGATGAAGACGTACATGATGAAGCTCTAAGGGAAGAAATACGACGAAATACTTCGAGAAAAGGTATAGGTAGGTGTTTTTGGGCCTTCTGCTATGGTGAGTAAATCGAGGAAGAAGTTTTGGTATGGCGGGATCATGCGGAAGTCTCTAGTCAGAAACTTTGTAATGTTTCGCTTTGTTTATAACGTGGAGACGAGTTAAACTTGCTTTGTAGTAAGCCAAATTATTATTAATAATTTGATTATGGAATTTAACCTAGTTTTTGCTCTTCTGATTAAAATATGACACAGGCTGACGTCACCGCGTGTTAGTACTCCAATCTATTGTATTGTTACAATATGTAGTCGAAGACAATGCTTTTTGCCAAATTGCATAGTTCTAGGCTAACGGGAAGTATTGTAGTAATAGATCGCCAAAAGCGGTCAAAAATGTAGCAGACTTGCTGTCTGTCATATAAATCACGCGTGAGTAACACCTGTGCAACTGTGTTATATTTTAATTAAAATCATCAATAATACTACTACTTATGCCAATAGAAATTAGATTAGAAGATGTCGTAAAAACAACAGTTTTAACGTCCACTGACAGGGTATTTTCTAGCATGGGACAGGTAAGATTTCTCTGAATCTCAGGGTTTTCGGGGTTGCCTCATCAAAAAGATGCGCCCAGTTCTATACCGGGCATCGGGTATATTATACCAGGATATCAGATACCCAGTTGTTCTAAGGTTCGGGTATATTATAGCCGATACTAGACACAGACTTCTCATACGATTCTAAACGGACGCAATCATCCTTATCGCCTAGTTTTGTTAATTTAAAAGTAAACACCGAAACAAACGCGCAGTAAACATAATTATCATCGTCCGAAGTTCAAGCGTATGTAAACAACGTAAACATCTATCCGACCTGGCCGCAGCCGCCCACTCTGCATATAAATGTCCGCTACAAAGTAAGCACCCACGCGAACAAACACTCTGTGCCATTTTCTTGTACAAGTGTAAATTCACAACAATGACCATTTAATATAATACATAGTATGTATTAAAATGTATGCCAATAAATTATAGACATTCATTTACTAACGAAAACAAAACACAGGAAAAGCGATACACATGAACAAGAATGTCTATTGCACTCTAGGCTTGTAATTATTCCTAGTTAATTTAAATACATGACATATTTAGTTATGTTTTTGTAATTTCCTTTTTATTCTCCTCCACAAAAATCCACCATTTTGTGTTAGTCTTTGAAAACCTATCTAGGGACATCTAACGATACCCTAATAAAATAGTCTAAATCCATCCAGCCTTTTGGAAGATACGTGGGAATAAAGAAACTTACAAACACAAGATACGCGCGAAAAACAATACCCTTCTTTGGCAGTCGGGTAAAAATAACTCAGAACTATAATGCCTTATGATTGATAAATGGCTATTAAGGCAATTGTGAGGGGCCAACTTGTCCATACAAAAACAATAAACTCTTATCTATAATCTAAATACTATCTGATTTGAGCGTTTCTTTTTAGGGTTCCGTACCCAAAGGGAAAAACGGGACCCTATTACTAAGACTTCGATGTCCGTCTGTCACCGGGCTGTATCTCATGAACCATGATAGCTAGGAAGCTGAAAATGAATTTCACAGATGATGTATTTCTGTTGCCGCTACAACAACAAATACTAAAAACGAAATAAAATAAATATTTAAGGGGGGCTCCCATACAACATACCTGAATTTTTAGACGTTTTTCGCTCTATATTAATAATGGTAACAGGTAGATGCTTGAAATTTTCACAGAATATTTAGTTTTATGTTCACTTCAATAATAAATAATAAAATTAATAGAAATAAATATTTAAGGGGGGCTCCCATACAGTACGGAACCCTCCGTGCGCGAGTCCGACTAGTGCTTGGCCGATTTTATTTCATGTAATCAGCTCGTCAATCGCTAAGATTAGCCTCTAAAAACTATATTTTTACGCAAAAACTTGTATAAAAAGTATACAGAAACTAAAAAAAAAAATCTGGAGAAAAATAAGACGTGAAGAATGAGCGTGCAATATTTCTGACTCAAGCGATTGACACAAAAACATACCATTTCGTTCCAATTTAAGGGGTGAAAAGAGTTTTCCCTTACACTGTCGATTTTCCTTCGATACGTACGAAGCGGTTTGTCTCAAAATTTCTGATTCGTACCGCCAGGGAATGGAACAGTCTTCCTGCTCTCCTGTTACCTAAGAGATATAATCTAAAGCGTTTCAAGGTCAGAGTGAATAGGTATCTTCTAGGTCTGCGTGCTACATCTTCGACTGTGGTCGAAGATGTAGTCGCTTACCATCAGGCGAGTTGGTGGTCAAGCGCGGAATTATTCGCGATAAAAAAGGTATATGTTTAAAATTTGCAAAATTCATAGTCCTCTTAATCGATCGACTCTAGTATTTACGTCGCAGTGTTTTCGCCTAAGTAGAGCCAAATGCCAATAATCTGTGCGAGAATATTGATCAGTGCGCCAGTTTTTCCATCGGCGAGCGCTTCATCGTATAATTAATCATTGTAGCTTTTCTTTGGATTAGTTTCGCTTTCTATTACCAGCATAATCGACTTGTAGTCTAAACAATGAATCACAACAAAACCTTACTATTACACAAGGTTACAAAAAAAAAGTATTTTGAAAGGGGGTTTGTTTTTTTTTACATTATTCTTATTTTTGAATCCGAAAGACTTTCAATTTGTCAGAGAACGTGTCGTTTTCTGGCAATATTCTATTTTGAACAACTTAGACAAATTTTTGTTTTTCAAATTTATAATATTGTAGCAATACTTACTACTTTATCTAAAATACATTCAATAGTATTCAATAGTCACTTAACACAAATTCCCCAGTGAGACTCCTTTTGGTACATTGTGAAAAGCATCTGGAAGGGCTCTCTGAAGAGTCTAACAGTAGTCTGCTATCATTGAGACAGTCCATCGTTCCTGGTATCTTTTTTCATCTGCATAATATTTTGGTGATACTATTCACAAACAACAAACAAACCATAACACTTTATTAGACAACAACATTACATAAAAATCAAATTACTGGGACAAAACAATACAATTTATAGGTTTCTAACTAGCGGCCTTATTGCTTTAAGTGATAGGCAACCAAGAACCTTCACCTTATTCTTCACTCATATCCCCTAAATTAGTTATGGTTCCTACTATACAGGGTTATTTCTAATCAATTAGCATCCTTTTAGGGACACATTTGTACATCAAAACTAACAACTTTTGTTCTGCTACTTTTGTCAGAACTCAAAAAAAAATCAGCTGTTCCATACATTTTGTCGCGGGTGAACGACATTTTTCTATGGAACAAAAAACAATTTTTTTTGAGTGATAAAAGTTGCAGGACAAAAGTTGTTAGTTTTGATGTACAGAATAAACCCCTAACGGGATGCTAGTTGATTAGAAATAACCCTGTATATGACTTCAAAATAGCCCAAACACCCGTTTTTTCCAAAAATAAAACGCGTTTTAAAAGAAAATCCCACTTTCAATTATTTGAGTATTTTTTTAGTTTTCAGAACACCTTAATACATAGAAATTAGTTGAAAACATCCAAGCACCTTTTTTGCTGTAGACCCAATGTAGACCAGTGTTATTATAAATCCGAGTGTTTGTTGGTTTGTACTCTCATGTTACATTAAAGATGTCATAGAGTGTCTCAGAAAAATTATTAACTTTCCATGGAATGTATAGTATAGTAACTAATAACCAAAGTAAAAAGGAAAAGCTAGTTTTCTTATAAAACTAATGATTCGCCTCGGCTTCGCACGTGTTCAAGTTAGGATGTTGTATAATTGGGCCATATCCACCACGCTGCATTAGTGGTGGTGGATTCACAACGACATCGAAAAGCGCATTTGTGCTAACTCCACTGCTTACGATTTTTTCTTATTTAAATGCTTCATATTTCTTTGAATTTTTAACATATTTTTAAAGAAATCTCGTGTCACTGCGTTGTTACGGAAGTTCTCTTAATCGGCTTGACAGATTTTTTTGTGGATTTTGCATGTCATAGGCTAATTTTAGCACCTAGCTGATAAGGGTGGCTCTCTGCAAAAAGGTTTATGGCAAAACAATGTTAGTAGCTTATTTATTGTAATAACCGGTTGTGACTGACGCAAGACAGGGAAGACTGGCGATAGAGAGAGGACCCGAACTAAGCTGTTTATGATGATAATGCTCATGAGCTATCTGGAAAAATATCTTATCAGGCAGGCTCAGTGTGACTGGATTTGGTATTACTCGCTAAAACCACAAAAATTCTTTGTTTTGTGATTACTGAACTTTTCGTGTCGTTATTTCTATTTGTATTCATTTAATAATTTGCAATGCCTCGTCACACGTTCTGGCGTAGCTTTTAGTGAGATAAGTAACGAAATGTAAATAAATCAGTACGAGTAAATACAAAACCTCGAAATCCATTGCGTAGTTTAGAAGAATTAAGTGGACACACAGGCACAAGCCAATAGAAACATTTATACTGTGCTATCGTATTTAGAGATATGAGTACATATTTTAAGCGCTGTAGGTTGATGTGTAGGTGGTATCAACACTGATACTTAGCTAAAATAGTGATCGCTACCCATTTCAACCTACGTCTGTTTTGTTTACTCAAAAAATACGAGTATATCTAAAAACTCGCTGGGAGTTCTGTTATGGGTACATAAATGATAATGTTTTTACTAATGACACATACGTCTAACACGTATTTCATGTGTGTATCTGTAGCATTCATAGGTTGACTTCCAAACGAATAGAACGGTTTTAATTCGATTTTTGTTTAAAAACACGAATATAAGTTACCAACATAGCCCACCGTATTAGCAAGTTGAAATAGCAGTGGGCATGCACATAACTCGAAAAAACGACACCCGATGGGGCTGTAAAGATTTCTAACGAAAACAACGTACCGCGGTAACCGCAGCATAGAACGTCCACCTACAAGGTAGACTATCTGATCAATCCGCAGGAGCCAGCACTCTCAAAAGGACACAAGCCGCTTCCAACCGTTATATTAGAAAACCATAGAAGAGGCTAATACTCAGTAGTATTCAGACGTCCTGCGGCTGATATGGTGAATTGAGTAAATAACAGAGCGACTGAAATCCGCTCGCGAGCAAAAAAAAACACGTTTTTCTCTAAAATTCCGGCTATAAACGTACGAGTATAAATAAAAGCTCTATCTATGTATTACATTTTGTCAAAAACAAAAAAAAATATAACTTACAAGAATTGTTCTTTTAAAGGTATAATAACATGATCAACATTAATTATACACTAAAGTACCTCTTTAGTTTAGTGTATCATGTATGCTAAATATGCTTCAATATTATTATATCCTGCAGTGTTCTGTATGAAAGCGCGTAACGTGCTTTGTTTTTAAGAAACTCGTGGGAAAATATTTATTTTTCAAAGAACAATACTCAGATCCTGTTTATAATTCATTTTAAAGTAATTTTACATTAAAGAAACAAATCTCGAAACGAAATTCGCGGAAATAAAATAAAAACTTGATACGTTACGTTACGTTCAGAGAATCAGGCACCAGGATTACACTAACGTGATATTTTCTTGAATTATGTACGTGAATTCGTTCGAGAATGCATAAAATATAATTATTATTCGCAAAAAATAGCATGACCGACTTCAACCGTGTACAGATTTCGAGAATATTTCGCACGGATCGATGCAGCATTTTTCACATAGTTGTTGATTTATCAAAAATGGCTCGGCCGATTTCGATAAAATTTAAATGGGACCAATTTCGAAGTATATTCTTTCCAAAAAAAAAAGAGTTATCGAAATCGTACTACTACGGAAAAAGTTATGCGTGGCTATACATATATGTATATACGCGTCGAATTGAGTACTTCCTCCGTTTGTTAGTCGGTAAAAAAGGCTTAATGACAATTAAACATTAATGGGATCACGCTATGTGCCGCACGCGGCCTACTTTTCCACGAACGTCAGTGGAAATCCTTTTGAACCTCGACGAAAAAGAGAGAAGTTATATGTTTTACGTTGTGTCTTCATATAGGTAATTATGTTTTTCCATGTTTGTTTGTGCCTTTTTATCTCACAATCCAATGCATCGAAGCTTATTAGTTAATGGAGGAAATTCGATGCGTTTTTTTGTTGTTTTTTTCAATTATATTTTACTGATGTTCCCAACAAAAAAAATATTTTAGCTGTATTATTATTTCAATAGGTATCTGTTTTTAAAAGTTTTATCTTTGCCTTCCTGAATTTATTATCCTTTTAGATAAAACGTACTAAATAAATAAATAAATATTAGAGGACATCTTACACACGGTCTCTGACCCCAAACTAAGCAAAGCTTGTGATATGGCTGCCAGAGACTGATATACTACTTATACATATTTTTAAATACATACATATATAGATAGTACCTAAATAACACCCAGACACAGAGCAAACACTTATGTTCATCACATAAATGTTTGCCCTGGGTGGGGATCGAACCCACGCCTCTTTCATCCAGAAGTCAGGGTCACTAACCACTGAGCCACCGAGGCAGACGATACTACCTATACATATTAAAATTACTCATAACTTATTGCGTTGTCATATGCCAATAACGAACGGTACGGTCAGATTTGAATGGGTGACCGTGGGTGGCATTTATCGAACCGATTTAGTGTTACCATATCCCGAATTGGGTTCACTCTAACCGTTTCTTCATTGCAGACAGCCCAGAAACTCAGACTTAAAGACAAGTCTTATAGTCTACTAATTCATTTAAACGTATTACATATTATTATTAAGGAAGAAGATAAAAAGTCTAAAACTTAACACTATCCGACCTTTAAACTGTATCCACGCAAAAAATCAAACCCATCGCTCCATTGCTGCGGAAAATAGTAATAACAATGAACAAAAAAAACCCTTTCGAGTTTATAATATTGGTAACTATGCTCTGCTCCTTACAAATGCACTCATAAAACGAGTAAATAACTTACTTTTTTGTGGTATTCATTTAACTCCTAAGTACTTAAAAATACAGCTTTACGTTGCTTACAAAGTGTGCTTCATTTATAATTCAAGAAATGGCCTTCAAGCGAATTCTGTTATTTGCTAAGATATACTCCCATTTTCTTAAAATTGAACAAGACACCGTGGGACTAACTTTTCAAACCGATTTTTATATCTATAAAATAGTAACTAGGTACTTACGTCTGCGATGAAACTTTCTATTAATTCTTCATCCATTTATTTCAACAGAAAACGTTAAGTTTAAAATATATAAATTATCTTTTATATCGACCATAAGCTACAACACGACACCAAGTTACCAAAAAATGTCAAAAAAAAATGTAAACCTATTTTTATAAAAGTACCTATCATAAATTCCTACGCCCTTTAGCACTGAATAGATTTATTTGTCTCGATTAGCATCTATCTCATAGCACGTAACCAAACCACAAAATACTTAGTACGAGTACTTAAACGTTTTACGACGATGATAATTAAATCCTACGCATACCTACCTACAAATAAGTATTCATTATGCAAATAACTACTTAAAATCAATCACGATATCTATTTAAACTACTACGTATGTATACAGAACGCCGTAGGTATAGATTTATAGACAACTCTTTATCGTTCCTGAAATGACTATACAAAAATAGACTAAAGTTGCGTAACAAGTGACGGTTATCGCTTATAACCAGTCTGTGTTACGTATTATTTTTCGATTTATAATGTAGTACAGTAAAATAACACAATGGTATATAAACAATAATGCATATAGTTCGAAAAGTAAATACCTAAGCGTGGTATAAAGTGGTAACGGCACATACAGGAGCGAGCGCATCGATCGGCGGCGCGGCGCGTGGCGGCGGGGCGCGGGACGCAGTGCGCAGGTCCATGACGCGCGCGTCGGACGCCGACGTCACGTCTCCGCCATCTTGTCACACAACTTCACAAGTCCACAAGCGACCACGCGCTCGCCTTATAACTCACAAGTTTATATAACAACGCCAATATTTGAACGCTGCGAAAGGAGCGTATTTGCAAGTCAATAAGAATTAAAACGGAATAGAAATCTGACACTGACGCTGAGGTTATGCGATTTGAGCCACTCGGCATTGTCATGTGCGCGTCAATTAACATTGCAAATTATCGACCTTGAAAATGGATAAAGTCGTCGGAAAAATTATCGTACTGCGAGAAATATGCGAGAATAAGAGCGTGTTGTTCGGGCCTTTTAGCGAAGACATCACTCTGCAGCGGAAAGTCGACCTGTGGAATCAGATTCTGAACAAGGCTAAATCTTTAGGTTTGGTATCCTATGACAAAGACTACAAGTACATGAGAGATGTTTATTGGCAGAATTTGAAAAGAGGCGCTTTGGGGAAGAAAACTGCGAACAAAACTAAAAAAGAAAGAAAATATAGTCCGATAGATGACTTAGTTTTTGAAATCCTTGAGAAATCTACCGTTCCAGTTCCTCCGCTGCCGAAAGTTACGAAGACTTTTACAACAAAGCAGGAAGATCAAGATTCTTTCGACTCTACTCTTCTCAATACTAAACAAGAAGATGATAATCAAAATCCGAATATCGTATACGTTGAAGCTGCAGAAACATCTCCAGTTTCCAAGAAGAGAAATCGACCATTTAAAAAGAAGTTTCTGAACGAAGAGAAAATCAGGAAAAAGAAGATGGCGTTACAAGTAGAGTTTATGGAATTGCAGAATTATAAAATGAAACTTGAGGTATTAGAGATGGAGCAAAAACTCGGAGTCAGTCCTTCGAAATATACAAAAGAATTAGCGAAGAAAATGAATAAAGAAATGAATTTTGATAATGATTATAATCAGGAAGAGTCGGAAGAGTGTGAATCTGAAGATGATTAAACGTATAACATGACATAGTTTTTGTACTTGATATTTTTTGTATTTTATAATAAACAACTATGATGTACATATATGTATTGTATTTTTATTTTAGTCTATAAGCTAAAATCAATATAACATTCAAAATACTATTTGACTAAAAACTAACTTCCTTCTCTCACTTACACACTTACCTTTAATTAAGTAAATTGTGTAACCATGTAAAATGTATGAATGTAAATACATATAAAATCTGTATCATACTCGTAACTTATCCCCAGAATACAATTACCCATACAATGTAAATAACTAATGTATGTTTCATGTGACCATACATTCTTCATTGTTTCATTTGATTTGACCCTTTCTCCGAAATTAATTTTTGAGGTGTTGCCACAGCAACTCTCTGGTAGATACTTAGCATGTGGAATTCTTTGTTTAATCTTTATTGCCTGTGTTCCTTGTGAAGTTCAATGGATTTTTTTTTGGCTTGAAACTGGATTACATAAGTAACTTTTAATGATACTTACTCATATAATATATATTCTAGAATCTAGGTGAAAGTAAATATGCAACATCCTAGACCGCATGTCTGCTTAGCTCCAAGCAGAATGTAATTTTTTGTAAATTTTGTAATACATTTGATTCTCAAATTGATACCTCGAACCAGCAAGCATAGCGTAGGACTTTCAACTCCTTGTTGAACAGACGACCAGACCAAAACGGCTAAGGCGAGTCACATGAAAACAAATTCTAAGCGGTCCTATTGAAAATCATTTAGGATAGGTTGCGGCTGAGGTGATGATTATGAATATATAAAAATACATACGCTATGGTATTTAATTATAATGTGTGCATAAATTTCCAAATATTCACATTAATTTATCCATGCAAGGTTAAAAACGCTCTTTCAACAACAAAGTAATTAAAACGAAACATTCGCGCCATATTAGACCTTATGTTTAAGGTGATAAGAACCTACTACCGCTCCGTATATATAAAAGTAAGATGCACTAAAACACAGCACACCGGATGCAGTGAACATAAAAAATTGCAACACTTTTTACCATTGCGCGGTTTTCGAATCGATCGATGACCTTCGTAGCGTCGTAGCACTTTCGTAGCAGCTGTGGTGCTACGAACATGTTTTTATAATTTTTTTTATACATGTATGAATGTATAATTATACTTTTTTGTCGTAATACAATGTAGTCATGTATTAAAATGTTAACCGACGTATAGTTTTACTATGCTAATGAAACTCTTATGACTATGAAATTTTTAACATCACAAAGTATGGATATTAGATAGGTATTTTTTTGTAATTGAATGTATGTAAGAGATATAACGTATATAAGTACCTATAATTATACTACATTGTACAGCTTGATTTAATAATTGTAACCTTTATGACGTAAGCTTAAAGTTTGTTCAAGTTGTTCAAGGAATTAAGCCAAGGCGAATACAAAACAAGTTTATTTATAAATAATAGAAATTATAATATCTTGTTCGTCAATAGTAAAACTTTTTGTCTCGTTTTAAGTGAGCACTTAAAAATCAGAAGCCGGAAGCTCGGGCAAAAATATGTTTTAACGACATTTCAACCGGCCACAGCTATCTCATTCGTGCAATTTTATTTTGAAAAAGTAATTTAGGCATTATATTCACACATCTCAATAAACGCATATTATATTAAAGAATTTGCGATATCTCCTAGTAAAATTTAACGGAAGAAAACGAAAAAGAATCAGTTATCTTTGTTTATTTTTCAATCTTCCCCTACAAATTAAAAGATTTGTAACGAAATATATCGTATAACTACATGTCTAATTCATGACAAACAAATACCTTCTACAAGTCAGGGTTATGTTAATTTGTGAATTTTTTTAAAGTAAAGTTTTGAAAAATTGACATTTTATTAATGCAAGATTGCGTAAGAAATGAAATGAAATCCCCTTAACAACATCATCATCATCTTGCCCTTATCCCACTAGGTGGGGTTGGCACAGCACGTTTCCTTTCGCCACTTCACTCTATCATTCGTCATCTGATCATCAACTCCTTTCTCTCGCATGTCATCTTTCACACAATTCATCCACACTTTTTTTGGTCTTCCCCTCCCGGTTGAAATCCCCTTAACAACACTTTACAATAAGCTCACTAGCCCAACTCAACAAGGTAGTGCGTATAAGCCTCTTTTATCCAGTATTTCTATGGAGGTCTATAAGGGAATATGGTCAACGGCTATAGCTGATGTAATGATGATGAACATTAGGCGCGTTGCTCTTTTAGTTATCCAGTTGTAGGCCGAATCATACATGTCGGCGGATGTGAAGTTAGCTACGAGCTGCAATCAGGATTGGATGCTATTGGATATTGCATCCAATCCTGATTGAAGCTCACATAAAGCTGCGCGTTGACTGGGTTCCGCGCAGCTTGTAGCTAACTTCCCATCCGCCGACATGTATGATTCGCCCTATAAGAGACTAGATGACAAAAAATATAGTTAGTCCGTCAGTTAGATTATCTAATTATATTAGACACGTTTTTTTCTTTTGTCAATTAGACAAAAAATGATGTAAATATGCTCATTAAAGTTCCGCGTGACGTCACACTTAGGCATACTTTTTATCATACAGTGACGTCACGCTAACTGACAAACTAACCATAATAATTTTTGTTTTACCCAGTCGTCATGACCGTAAAAGTAAATTAATTCACCGTTTCATTCAACAACTTTTCCATTAATCAAAAGATGATTGTCTGGAAGAGATCGCTCTTGGCGATAAGACCGCTTTTGTGCTATTCTTCTGTCTTTGTTTTCATTTTTTTAGGTTTCTTTGTGGTTTTAATAGAGTATTGTTGTATTGTGTTGTTTAAATGTTAATACATCATCGACTTAATAACAGAGTAGTAATTGGAAGAGCTGTTTTAGATGTTTATCAATTTCATCAAACACTTTGTTTATCGATTTCACAAACTCTAACACCAGGGCTAGTCACCCGGCCTATACGAACTTACTTATCGATTTAATGAGGTAAACCCTCTGAACTATTCCTATAATCTGGATTAAGGCCCTTTGTATATGGTGCAACTAAAGCAGCAACTGGCAACTAGTTGTTTACATATATTTAAATGGGACTGCGCATACATAGCAACTCGAGTTTCGAATTCAGGAAATCATCAACAGTTTTCAGTTGCTGTAATCGATGACTAAGTTAGTTTCTAATTGCTGCTACTAGCAACTCTTTGATATACACCGGTTCAAGGTTGCTGGTTTCCTCAACCGTCAATCGCAACACGTCAGGTGATTTCACTATTTTCCTCCCTTGCCCTGTGCCCGGTAATGCCAGATTCAGCTACTCAGCTATGAAAAATGCTCACAGATTGCCATAAAAGTGCGGCAACCGTAAACGTTATATCAACTAATGAAACGATTTTAAATTTTATAGTGCATCCCACACTAGGTTTATCTCAAAGAGTTTACTAGCCCGAGCTAGTGATCCGAAGACGCAGGTTCGAGTCTTGCATTCGAGACGAATTTTTGAAATGTTTATCACAAAAATAACTCTTTGTTATATCAACTACCAATTTTTAATAGGAAACTTTTAGTTGATAGTTGCCTCAACTTCAGTTGCTCCATGTGCAGAGCGCCTAAATGTACCTACACCAAGAGGCCGAAAGTAGACGTAGATAAATCTAGACAAATGATCACCCTAGACATGACGATGTATGAATACTGATTACAGGAATCTATTGTGTTAGTTCTTTCATGTTTATCGTATTTGTGCCACAACTATTTCAGTACTCTTTTGTGGGTGCAAAAAATAAGACATTCGCGTTTATTGTAGCAAGATTTGCAAGCTGAAATGGCTGTGAGTAGAGCACCTAGCGTGTAGAGCTAATGGTCGATGCAGTCGAAAAGTTCTCTAGTAGAGATCACGTACCGGCCAAGCACAGCGTAGTCCACCAACAAGAGGGACAGATCTCAGAAAAATGACAAGTAATAGAAACCTTGCTAAATTTTACTCAAATAAAAACTACGTTACAGCTGTCTTATTCATATCTGGTTATACAGCAAGCGCAAGAGTGAGTGGAACAAAAAAAACATATTGTCTGTCTGCATACGTCAAAATCACAAGTTGGAATGTAAAAATTTAGTTCCACTTTGTCTTTTGCGATATGATCGGAAAATTGAACCCTCTATAGTTCCAGCAGAAGGTTCGAATCTCTGATCATTTTACCTTCCTACCTTATACATTTTTGAATTTGGACAGCCGAGTTAGCTCAACGCTACTTTGTAAAACCTTTCGAAATTACGTAAGTTCGGGTGTCTGTGCATCTTTTTCTAACACCTTTAAAATTTCATATTTAAAGTGGGACAAAGTGATGTATATCTCTTGCTATTCTAGTACGGTATCTATTACTTTAGTCCTTATTTTGCTTCATAAAGACGAAATATCGTACTGGATGCATGCCGCTTCCAACCGTCTTATTGGACATCTATTTGGAAAGCCTATACTTAGTAGTGAATATCCTTTGGTTCGATGTAAACAAACCCCCTCATATTCGACGCACAATAAAAATATTTTTTTTTCTTTATTTAGGTATGAACAAAGAAACAGATCACATTCCATCCCGAAATAATAAGCAAGAGAAGCAATATTAAAACAATACTGATATAATAATAGAAAACAATAACATTTTCGCTTATCTCTGTCCACTAAGTACCGGCCACGTGATCGAGATCAAATGGTACTGAATGTGATACGTATTTGTATCTACTTTGTCGATTGGTAGGTATATTGGTCTAAACTGGGATGGTTTATTGACTGCAAATATGGATGAGTAGGCAACGAACCGACAATGTTTTTGGTTTTGCAGCAGGTACCTCTTGAATCTCTTGATGCTTCAACGCTTAATCCAACTTAGATATTTTATGAAGTCTGGATCTCTATTCCGTCCAAGTTAATTAAAAGACGTCTTCAAATCTAAAGATACATCTAAACAGGTACCGTCTAGGTAAACGTTGCTACACTCTAGACCGCATCTCTGTTTAACAAATTAAACCAATCTCAATGAAAAGTGATTCAGACTCAATGTTGTTCCAAGTAAATTTTAGAGTGGCTGTATGTCAACCTCAAAAAATCCGTAATTTAGTGAAAATGTAAGGAAAAATTTGATAATACCTAAGGCCGTATTTTAAAAAGAAACGTAATTTTTTATAAGAAAACATACGGCTTTTAAGGGGCAGCCGAGCCGTATTTGCCTTTCTTCGGGTTTGAGAGCCTGAAGCCGTATAATACGGCAAAAGCCGTATCAGGATTATCACTGTTCAGACTCACCGCAGCTGTGTGCGGTTCAGGACTATCCAGAACTATTATAATTACTAGCTATACAAAGCCAAAAGGAGGTAATTTAGATCATCTTTATGAATAACTCTTACTATGGTGCCAACCCGGTAAAACTGGAATTTGGGAAATAAAAATCAGCTGTTTCATACATTTTGTCGATTCCGAGTTGCAATTTTGTATGGAACAGCTGAGTTTTTCTCTATTTCCGGGTTAACCCAAAAGTTATTCATAATGATGGTCTTAACCACTTCTTGTCGGGTTAGTACAGGACAAGCTGATAACCCTGTGTGATAACATATAAGGTGAAAAATGTCCGTGGTGGCGTTTGCAGTTGTGGCGACATACTCCTCGGCGATAGCAGATAGAACAGCGTGTTACTTATTTTTAACACGTTATTTATATAAATTTGAATTTAATGTAATTACAATTGTGTAATGTATAATGGTGGACTTGCTGAACACATTTTTCTAGTCATATACGCTACAGTCGTTATTTTCTACTCATATTTATAAATACACTTTTGAAGCGTAGTTAAAGGTTTTACAGTTGGCCCTAAATCATGTGAAAACATGAGCTTATTTTCGATTTCTTCGAACTAAAGTGCTGCCAATAACTCATCTCTAAAATTATCACGATTGTCGTCGTGTATTTCCTATTATGGTAGAGATATGCGCGCGCAACTAAGTACTATGATACCTACCTTCATTCGAATTGAATCTTTGGAATTTATTTAATACGACTGGATGATTTGTAACGTAAAATCTTCTATAAAAGCACGTAAAACGTGATTACATAAATATTTTAGCAAATAAACCCTGCAGCCTGAGTACTACAATTTAAATTTATAGTCAATTTGACCATTGAGTAACACGGGGAACGGATAAAGTGTCTACCTATAATTCTATATTATAATTATGTCGAAATATTTTTCAGATAATGTTTTGAAATATACGGCATTCGACATCACCTTTCTCTCTGTCTCTCTTTAATTTCAATGATATTTCCAAGGAATACCAATAACTCGTGCCCTGTGTAAAATGGCGTTACAATTTAAACAGTCTACCACCACAATTTACCAATTATTTATCGACGCAAAGTCGCCTGAACTCAGGAATTCGCGGGGAGGTGTAGTGGCGATATAACAGGTTATTAGTAATCGCCGAAAGAAAAATAAAAAGCTATTAACTATAGGCCGAATCATACTGCTTGACGACGGCGATGTTAGCTACAGGCTGCACGAAACCCAATCCTGATTCCTGACACTTAACAGCTGCACGATGATTGGGTATAGGGAGGTACAGACTGATTCAAACCTATTACTAACTACTTCTTTTAGAGTGCACGTGTCATGGGTATTCTTTAGGTAAATCTATGTTGCACACACTTCACACTCAGCTAAAAACTGTACATAAATTCAGTTCAGAAATAAATCGTCTATAAATTATATGATTTAACATTTTTTTGATTGAATTGTAGCTATTGGCCTCTGAGGCCTCTACAGATTACCGGCCATATGAGGGCGCAGAAGGCGGCTGAGCTCTAAACATTTTATTTTGAATATACTTAACTCAGATATAACTAACGCATGGTTTTGAAATCGTCATCTAATGTTGACTTGACTGTAGCTTCAACCTCATCCGGCTATATTATTCAGAGTACTATAGCTACACAATCTCGTCTCTCTACGTGTTAGACGGCAAAAAAAGACAAACCCTTTTACGAGTGAAACCTTTTATTTTTAAATGAAATGTCCGAAAACCACGCTTCCCACTTAAGTACCTATACAATGTAGGTGTATTCAAATCACGATTAAATAAGTATCTTCTAGGTAAGCGTGTTACACCTTAAACCGCATATCTGCTTAACATCAGGCAGTGTGTAGGCAACCGCACACCTATATAAAATTAAAATTTCCGTAATAAAATACAATTTACGTGATACAGTCGAACGAGCGAGGCCCGTATTTATCGCGCCACTGATAAGATGCGGTTATCTCGAGTCATCTGAATCGTTGATCAACCGTCGTATTCCATTCCTATATTTATGTATTTACCACTACGTTTACATATTGTTATGTACCAGACGCGGCGGTGGTTTTCTCCGAGATAAAAGACGCTTTGATACAACATTTTCTTTTCATAAGGCCCTGTGCAAGCAGTAGTTTGCTTCGTGTGTTGGTAGAGCGTTTGTATACCTACGCCGAATTCCATCTCCCTCGCGCAATTTCCCATCGTTGAAGTTAAAAAAATTACTAAGTAAGAAATTAAATGATTTTAATTTTATAGTGCATACCACACTAGGTTTATCTCAAAGAGTTACTTTTATGATAAACATTTCAAAAATTCGTCGCGGATGTAGGAAACGAACCTTGCGTCTTCGGATTTTTGAAATGTTTATCATAAAAAGTAACTCTTTGAAGTAAGAAATTGCCAAAAATCAAACCTATTTTGCAAGCTTTTATTTAACTTGCAATGGATGTATGTATGTAAGTTCTGGTGGAATCATGCAATTTAAATTTGACCAACTTCTCGGTTTCCGATTGAGCTGAAATTTTGCACGCATATGTATATCGCGTGACAATGCATAATTGGTATCATGGAGCTGATCTGATGATACAAGATAGACCCGTCGTGTTTGGGCTCGTTTTACTTGTCTTGGTATCCTGCTGCTACATGATATCCGGGATCTCAAAAGCTTGCATTTAAAAGTTCTGTTTTTGTAATAATTTATTATGTTTACCATTAGATTACTCATAATTAATGGTATATTTTTTAATGTCTCGTGATTTGAAAGAATAGATCGAAATAAACCTTTCCATTGATATACTATTACGCGTTATGATTGAGGAACACAACATACAATTTTTGGAAATCAAAAGTATGTTACACAAACCTGCAAATGCGAATGAGATAGATGTTGTTCGAGTAAAACGCCGGGACGTAGAAAGTATCAATCAACTTAATAGTATTCCAAGTATTATAACTTATACTACATTTGTATTTAGTCTCGTTCGTAACTTGACCTTTATAATCGACCTACGGCATTTAGGTAAAAGAAAAAGCGAAGTGAATGACGCCTTACTCCATAAATAGTCTTCAGATGCCACCCTATTGGCTGTCGATGTTTTGGAATGGTAAAAAAAACTAGATTTAAAAGCTATCAGGTATAGGATTATTCAGTAAATGTGTACCTACTAAGCCGAAGTGGGGTTGTTCAGACCATTATTACAAATAACTTATTTGCTACCATTGTACCACTATTGGACATTTGAAAAAAAGCAGCTATTGTAACATTGTTAGTATCTCTGGGACAGCTGATTTTTACTTCTTGAATTCAGAGTTAGCCCTATGGTAAAAGTTGTTAAATAAAATTCAATTTAAAAAATTAAATGATTTAAAATTTCCTGGAGCAAAGATTGGCCATTGCTATTCAACGGGGTAATGCGGCCAGTGTTTTGGGAACCTTGGCTCCGGGAACAATTAGGGGCGGGTTGTTTGACTAATTTTATTTTTAGACATTATTGTATTGACTTTTTAAATAAATGATTTGTTTTTACAAATGAAATATTTAAAAACAAATCATATTATATTTATATTTAGGCGTGTTACATCCTAGACCGCATATCTGCTTAACATCAGGCAGTGTGTAGTCAAATGCAAACCTATACGTAATAAAAAAAACACACGATAAATTCTGTAGGTTTTTTCAACCATTTAGCCATGTCAGAGGCCTTCAGGCGGCCTAAAAACTCTGACACAAGGGCTAGCCACCCGGCCTATACGAACTTAATTTACTTTTATTATCATCATCATCCGCAGCCTTCTCTGTCCACTGCCTCTCTCTTACGGTGCCATTTGTCTCAGTCCTGTGCTAATTGTATCCAGGTTCCCGCGATTTTCACAATATCGTCTTGCCATCCTGCAGCCGGACGACCAACGCTCCCCTTGCCTTGCCTCGGCCACCACTCTGTCACTGCCTTACTCCACCTGTCGTCACTTCGCCTGGCCACTTGTCCTGCGCATAGTTGTTCATAGTTCATGGCAATGGTTTGAATCACCCCTTTTCGGGCTAGTATGTACTCCCTTTCTGATGAGAGGATTTTGATTCCAAATTGTTTATCAAAATAGATGAATACTGTACCTATTTTTAACCTTTTTAACCAACTTCCAAAAAGGAGGAGGTTTTTTTTGTGTATGTTCATCGAATATTTCGCCAATTGTGAACCGAATTGATTCTTCTTTAGTTCTTATTTAGTTCGAAAGGGTATACTCCCGAAGTGGACCCATTAAAATTCTACAGAAATCGGCTGAGCCGTTTTTGAAAAAACCAACAATAATGGAAGCAATTCGAGCGAAATATTCGAATTTTGTACACGATGAAAACCGATAATTTCGCCAATTGTGAACCGAATCGAAAAATTTAGTTTTGTTGGAAAGGGTATACTTCCGAGTCGGTTCTGTTTAAATTTTACAGAAATCGGCTGAGCCGTTTTTAATAAATCAATAATAATGTAAACAATTCTAGCGAAAAATTCGAATTTTGTACACGATGGAAGGCGGTTTTGCCATTTTTTGCGAAAAATAATTTAAAGGTAGACAACGTGAAATGACCACAGCAAACTCGTCACTATGGATTTGGCGGTAACCCCTATCTACAGCTGATGAATGGATGGATGGTGCTATTTAAATGTTAACCTTTAAAACATGACTTCAACAATCAACCTCTTCCATTGAAACGTCGCCTCACGTGAATAAAAACAAACTGATATTGAAGGAAGTGACCACATCGTGTGCAATCGCTTTATCCATTGAAATCCCTGTGAGTCACCGCCTAACAAAGTGCACGGTTCCGCGAACCGCCCGCTTTCGGTGATTCATCATGTCGCATCATCAAAATCTGCAAAGTAGTAAACAGCCATGTCAAATTGTCAAACTCACGTCTAAAATACTTGTGATATCATGAAAATTTGCATGGAAGTGACGTTATTCTAGTTATAATTTGAAAAACCTTGCGACGATACAAATGTTTAATTGAAAATTCATCAACAACAAATATTATTAAAATAACCAAGAATCATATCGATTTATAAATTACTCGTGTTACTTACCCCTGAAGGAAAACAAAGTGCATTTTGTGTTTATTTTTTCTTTCAGGCTTATTTTCTACATACATGCTTGAGTAGGAGTACGTTATTCAAACGGATAAATAGGTAACAAACCAATTACTAATTAATATAAAATATACAATAATTTTATATCTTTAAACGTGCAGTTCTTGTATTTCTTGTCCATGTTTGTACATTTTTCGGATCTCGTCAACGGCTCTTATGATAGTGATTTAAGAGTATTTAGGTAGAGCTTTTCTTTATGTGTTTATCCGTATAGTCGTAGTTTTTTGTACCCATCAAAGCTCGTTCGCTCTCTAGTCAAACTAATAATGAAACACATAATACTCCATTAATCCCGTTTATAGAGTTTTATCAATAAATACAAAGCTTGGTGTTAGTGAGGTGGACAGGGCACGCGATGCGGGCACTCGGTACTACTGTTGCTTGGGGATAAATCAATGCTTTGTTGTTGTTATATTTTGTTGTTTTTGTTTGTTATTATGTAGTTAATATCAGACAGGCATGTTCTTTGATTAAGGTAAGAAGAGAGAAATTATATCAATTTTATTTATAGGTACGGGGTGACTGCGAATTCATTGGAAACAGTCTAGGACGTAGTTATCACCCTGCGTGGCCTTCAGTAGGATCACCCTTCGTGGGTTGGCATATGTCCTGCAGTGGAATGTTAAAAGGCTGGTACAGGATGTAGTTGTACTCTTCATTGTGATCAAATTTCACTATGATACTAAAATCGGAATTGCAAAAAAACATCTATTCCACACAAGTCGACAAACACTGGGCCACCAACGCAGTAAATCTTGCAGTCTGGAAGAAGGGAAGGCAGGCTTTTGCCCAGCAGTGGGACAATACAAGTTCAATATAATAGTAATGATAAACAACCTCATTCCATAGTCCAATTTGACATTACATTAAAATTTCACCACAACAGCCCAATTTGAATATTTCAAGTCTTTAATATGCTATAGTTTGTCTAGAACGCTATTATTTTTATACCTAGGTACTTACTGCTGTTTTTAAATTTCAAAATTGTAAAAGGGGCCTCTCAATGTTGGCTTAGGCTCCATTGATGCCTAATAAAGGACCAGACCAAGCCTGTAAATTCGATTAAAATAATAATTTGACACAAAAATATCGTTGAGCCTCAACAAAATGTATGGAGTAGCTGATTTTTTCTTTGTGATTTTGGAGTTGGCTCCATAGTAAAAGTTGGTCATAGCGAACACAACTATATCCTGGATTAGGTATTACAAATGAATACGCAGTCTCCTCTTATAATGTAAAAAAAGTAAGCCTCAATCAACTAGTTAAAATATTTAATAAAGAGTATTTAACCCAAGACAGCTCATATACTTAAGCTACGAGTAGGTTGAGATGGCATGTCTATCTAAAAGTAACTATTTGTTCTAAATGTCCTGCGTATACAACAAATACATTTCAAATCGTAGCGAAGTTCAAAATTTTCCTTCTCAAGCGATATATTTCTCTCTAATGATTTAGATGTTTAAACTCTCTCAGTAAAGATAACAATACCGCAGTTGCAATTAAAGTACTTTTTGTTGGCTTTTGTGCAATTAAGTATTTATTGGATTTTTTTCCAGTAACCAACATTGTGTGCACCAATACATTGTCAAAAGATTAGACATAATAAATAGGAACTCTATGAAATTTCGACACACTTAGCGATTTCATTGATTTTATTAACCGTGCTCTACCATCTCTTTCCGTCTACACCTAAAACTAATAGCCCTGTTTCTCGTCACTGACTTCATATTTTTGTAGTAGTTAATTGTTCAGCCGGTCAGCTACCTTACTTTTTGACGCTGTAACTTTAATTTGAATTTTTTAAAACAAACGTAGTCTCTATCAGCAAGTAAACAATGTGCTAATTAGCGTGTCGTTCCCATCCTGGCCCGTCGCTTTAGAAGCATCAATCGCAAGGCATTAAAAACACGATTAGCATAAGCTTTACACGTCGATGGTAAATTGCTAAGGTTAGGCAAGATGGCGGTGAAATGACGGCAGTATTCGAACTTACTACTTTTTGGCACCACAGTAGTACCTATTATGGCTTATATTTTAAGAGCTGTAGGTATGTGGTATTTTTCCGTAAGCACCTGATGACCTGACCTATTTAGACAGGTTGACAAGAAATATGTCGAGATATTTGTACATTCAGAGACTATCTTTGGTGCGCTGAACATTATTGTTGAATCTAAAGCAATCGACAACCAATTTCAATGTTTTAACATTCGGTAGGTACATGTTTAGGAATAGCTAACAAACCTGTAGATATACTTATATTTTGAAACATGTTTGAACGTTAATGCACTGGCATTCGGCTGTAAGGATCTCCAGTATAAATGAGAGATTACTTATTCTATTTCTCTAACTACTTTATCACTTATGATTATGACAGTCATCAAATGAATTCTTATTAAAACATTTTATTAGACTTTGCTAGCTTTACTCATAATTCACTTCCTATTATACGTCGCGTTGCGTAAAAATAACGCTGGAGTTAAATGTACGAGTACTTGTGCGCAGTTTGACACTCCAGCGTTTTTTTTTACGTGACGCCACGTATACCAGCACAATACAGAAATACAGGCAAAGGTAGCAAGCTCCGATACTGCACTCTAGTGTAGCGTATCAGTTCGGCAGTGGCGCGGCGCGGTGCTCGACCTCGGGCCTCGTTTCCGGGAAATGGCCACGCCGCCATCTTGTCGAGTGCGCGCGCGCAAGCCATGCACGGGCATGCGGCAATAGGGCGACCGACGACATAATTACTCACACACTCTACCTACTGAAGTTAGCGACTATTCGATTTAAAGACAAGTTCTGTTGAATACCCACTCTGCCTGAAGTTAGCGTCGATTTGATTCAAAGACGCATTATGTGAATACGTTGTAACTCAATTAAAGATTATGTATTTGGCGGAAGTGCGTAACCCACAATCTGTCGAAAAACCTATAAGAGTTGGGTCTCTTATAATTAACCATTAATGGCACTCGTGTCACACTTTGAGAAACCCTGTTGCAGGTGCAATTCTACGACTACGCGCAAAAAACAATTCATGTCTAACCTTTAAAAACACTTAAGAATTCCGATTGTCGAAGTAATCGTGTTTTGGATTGAGCTATCGATAATGCAAAGGCAAAGCCTGTAGATAAGTGCCGTTTCTGAGAACTCCAAATGTGGCGATAAGATAACGACGGTGACGTGCTCGATTTGTTACGTTCTAAGTGTCGCTTAATTTTTTTGCTGATTATTTACTTACCTATAGATTTATAAAGGAACTATCTGCGCCCCGCGGTGTTACCCGCGTTAGCCGGAGATAAAAAGTAGCCTATGTGTTAATTCAAAGTCTAAGTTTGTGCGTGAAAGAGTAACAAACATCCATACATACTCACAAACTTTCGCGTTTATAATATTAGTAGGATATTTGGCGCGGCTGTGTCGCCAACTAAGGACTGTTTGACCGGTCTGTGCTACCATATTTCAAAAGTCTGACTAGTAGTTCTCCGAACATTTGGCCTCGCATCTGTTTAACTGAATCTTCATAAGACTCGTACTTGACCAATTTCGTTCACACTCACAAGTCTTATTAGACGATCATATTATATTAAGTATCATAAACAGTTCTACAGAAAATTTCCCCCATTTTGAGAAAAATACCCCTTTAATCAAAAATCACCGACTGGAAAGAGAAAAAAAAATTGAAATATATAAACCAAGGCAGCGCAACTGGAGATGCGATCCTCAGCCTGAGGCACGCCTCGCCCTAAGCGAAAACAGGAAGAAAAGTTGCCTCAGTCCGCCTCAAGAAGCTGCTCGGTCTGCAGCAGCCCAAATGGATAAATCCAAATAAGGTAAGTATACTCTTTCACGCAGTAACAGAGCTCCGACCGACTTTATTTTTTAATGGATACCTAAACGAGTAAGTAGTTCAATGTATTACTTGAAAATAGCTAGTGGTAACTAGCGAAGTCCTGCAATTGTAACTGTATTAAACGCTTGTTCACAATCTCTGTTGATTGTGTTAATTTTATTTGCGATCCTAGAGTTGATACACTAAAACCTTTTTCTCATTTTATTTGTATAGTATTCATTAACCGACTTCCAAAAAGGAGGAGGACGAACATAGAAATGTTCGTCTGTATGTATTTTTTGTATGTGTATGTTCATCGATAATTTCGCCAATTGTGAACCGAATCGAAAAATTATTTATAGTTCGAAAGGGTTTACTTACGAGTATACTCCCAAGGTGGTCCCATTTAAACTTTACAGAATTCGGCTGAGCCATTTTTGAAAACTCAACAATAATATAAACAATTTGAGGAAATATTCGAATTTTATACACGTTGGAAGGTTCTACCATTTTTGACGAAAAATAATTACATTTTTATAACTTTTCGTTTCGTTGTACAATCGTTTGTGCTATCGTATAATATATGTACCTAAATACCCGTGATGAAAATAATGGCTCGTAAAAAGAAACAGTGTTTATGTATTAGACGTTAAAACTTAGTTTCACGTTTCCAGTTTTGTATTGTAACCTCCTGTTTATTTAGCAACTAACGAGCAGTGACGTAGCTCCTTTCCGGTTTCGCACGTGTTCTGAATAGCGCTCTATACGTTCTATAACCAGTCTCGCTGAACGCTCTAATGATACTTGCTCGTCGTGTTTACGAAGCGGATGGTCCTTGCTACAGGCCGAATTATACAAGTCGGCGGATATGAAGTAGCTACAAGCTACAATCCTGACCGAAGATCACGCAAAGCTGCGCGTTGATTGGATATTGCGCAGCTTGTAGCTAACTTCACGTCCGCCGACTTGTACGTTTCGGCCTATACTTCCAATATACGATTTTAAGTATTGGCCGAATCAAAAACCTTGGCGGGTGTGACGTTAGCTATAAACAAGTTGTGGATAAAACAATCCTGAATGAGGCTCACTAACAGCTGTGCGATGATTGGGTTATCCGTATTGATTCGGCTTAGTATAGGCCGCGTCACACAAGTCGACGGACGTGAAGTTAGCTACAAGCTGCGCAATAGCCAATCAACGTGCGGCTTTGTGTGAGCTTCAATCAGGATTGGACATTGCGCAGCTTGTAGCTAACTTCACATCCGCCGACTTGTGTGGCGCGGCCTATACCAATAATTTATTTCTCACCAAAAATGGCACTACCGACTTCAATCATTGCAATCTGCGTACAAAATTGGAATAGTTCGCTCGTATCGCTGTATACTATTTTTAGATTATTGGTAATTTTTCAAAAACCAATTAACGGATTTCTTTAAAATTTAAATCTAACCTGACCTCAGAAGTATTATGACGAAAAATTAAAGAATCATCAAAATCGATTCATAACTATCGGAATAATCGCATAACATACATAAAAAAACTTACAAATGCATAGAGACCCGCTTTTTAAAGTCTGTTAAAACCAACGAAAGTAAAGAGATGCTGAGACTGTACTCTCTAAAAATACACGCTTGTCGAGTTTACTAAGCAGATGGTCTTTGTTGCCTCAAATGTATGATATTAGGTGCCAAAAATCATTGATAAGAAAGGGGTTCTTAACCCGGTGAAAGCTCTAATGATATATTCGCTCGTCGGCTTAGTCATTGCTAGCTGGAATGTACGATTAAGTGCCAAAAACTACTATAAGGAAAGGGGTGCGTAACTCGCTGAACTCTCTAATGATACTCGTTTGTCGTGTTCACTAAGCGAATGGTGTTTGCTGTCCACAACGTTCGATTTTAGGTACCAAAAAACACCACCAAAAACAAGAAAAAGGGGTGGTTACCCTTCTTGGACATTGATTTGACTTCCCGGCCCTATGAAAAGCCTAACTGAATTAGCCCAGGAATATGCAAAAATAGAATAAATAGCATTTTTATTTAAAGATCCTATCAAAAAATTATATTATATGTATATTTAACTTTGCTTAAATAAAACATCTAAAGAAACGACATTTTTCATGTAAGTAGATATTATTATTATTAAATGTAAGTAATGCTCTTCATCTATGGTAATGCTTATGGTACCCGTCTAAGTCTTAGGATGGCTACCATATTGCATAATATTGCATGTCCGCTAGGACAAACTGTTGATACCAATAATCTACTTGTAACATCTTTGTACTGACACAGTTTAAAGCTCGTGGCTCGGATGACACGTTAAATTGTAGGCCCCGGTTGTTTCAACCGTTTAGCCATGTCAGAGGCCTTCAGGCGGCCTAAAAACTCTGACAACAGGGCTAGCCACCCGGCCTATACGAACTTACTTACTTAGTTTAAAGCAATAAAAATTTACTTTACTTAATTGATAGCGTCAAAGTTAAAAATGTAAAAATTTGATGCTAAGTAAGTATGTACACAGAAGTTCTACCTATTTCATAATATATTTATTGCTGATAACTTGTCATACGGAAGATAAAAAGATAAAGGCCTACCAGATATCTTGTTATTGTGCTTCAAAAAAAAAAATACATGCCACAATGGATAAATGCTAACCAAATTATGTTTCCAGAAGCATTAAAGAAGTGAAACTAATTTTATTGCGTGCTATTAAACTGTATAAACATCGTTAAAGTTAATGCTAGACCAACTTTTCAGAAAAAAATGTTTTGTATTTTCACTAACTCGATGTACCTACTAATATTTTATTTCGCGTACTTCCCTTAATTTAGTCATTTATTGCCGAGGCAAAGAAAGTGGAAGGTTTTTCAGGCTGTTATAAAACATAACCTTACTTAACAACCTATCGAAAATGTATTGTTTTCTACGAGTATTAGTGAAAGAATTCTAAGCTTTTATAAAAAAAACCTAACAACTTACCAAAATGTTATTACTGTTACTGTGATACGATATTTACCTAGCATTGATCCATTTCCGCAGGCATTTGGTACTTACTTATTGTTAGGGTCGGGAACTATTTTGGTCGGCATTTAAATTGTTCCCAAGGATAAATAGACATTTTAATACATTGTTGTTCTCATCAGAAGTGACAGAAAGATACGAGTACATTACAATAATGTAGAAACTCAGATGTTCCATACATTTTGTCGAGACTCCATGAACTTTTTGCATTGAATAGCTGAAATGGACTCAACCCGAAATCAATCACCGCGGAAAAAAATCCGCTATTTCGGGATTTTTTTTCGCGATTTCCATTGCAAAAGTAAGACATAATGATGAGTACCTTGATATGCTAGTATTTATCAGTCATCTCTCTAGATGATTCTTGATGATGATCTAGATTGTTGCTCTCAACACTAAGGCAGTGTAAAAGTACATAAAACTATCACATAAATACGGTGTTACGATATTTGGTTAGCATTAATCCATTTCGGCAGGCATTCTATTTTGTTTGGTACTTATTGTTATGTATGTCATAATATTATTGATTAAATGAAGTTTATCTGAAATACAATCATAATTATGAAGTTCATCGGTATTGATTAACTTTGAAATATACTCGTAGGTACTTATAGTACCGCTCGGTATAAAAGTACATAAACCTATATAAAACTCATATTTCCAGTGTGTTGTTGAGCCTAACAAACGGCCTTTGGTTATGACACTGAGTCACTCACGTCCTGTTTACGAAAGTCTGCACTAGACTAGAATAGCCGCGTGTTCGAGCCCCGCCGCTGGGTGGCACCACCGTCCACCAGCCGCCGACACGTGGGAGATGTAACCCTGTCAATTGCTTGATAAGGTCGCTTGGTCACTCTGGGACTGCAAACTGTAGATTCAATTACGTATCGCTCTGGGGCAATAAAAGTTGTTATGTACTCTTTCCTGTCTATATGTAACCGTTAAATGATAGGAAGCGTTAGTATATAGGAAATTCAGGCACATTCAAAACTGCCTCAAAATTGTGAGCAAGACAAAGGAACATAATTTAAAGAATTCATATCAGTAAGTATGTTTATAAGTTTATAAACATACTTATTGATATGAATTGAAATGGCCAGTCGGCCATTGTAGGTTTTAATTAAGAGCTCTACATTTTCTAAAAATAAGTACTTACAGGTATTTTTGTTTATTCGACAACGAGGACTATACACTACTTTGTTGTTTGTAATTTCTCGAAAGGACTTTAATTTGTGTCAATCTATCGTTAACTTAGGTATTAGGAGCTGCTGACGCACTTATTAATTACTAAGATTTTACTAGTAGTTCTCCGAACAGTTGATCTCGCGAGACGTCTCTTAAACTGAATCTTCATAAGCCTTTATCTCGACTCGGAACTATTTGGTTCATACTCGCAAATCTTGACACAATATAGATACTAAAAATCTTGCGAAATATTATCGAAATTGGCTGCTAAACAGCGCGAAAGCAATTTTCCCTTTTTGACATACGAACCGGAGGAGGTACTCAATTCGACGCATACATGTATGACGGGGAGATCAACAAACGTGTATTATTGTCTCGATAACCTCCTTGATCATAGTGCTAGTTATTGAAATATGAACACCAGCGAATTTCCGATATCAACTTTATTCTGCTTACAGAGTAATTCTTCAAAAATTACAGTAATTGTCTTCGAATCAAACAATTGAACACCCCGATGATTTTCCAACATCTTCTTGTATTTTCGTCAAAACAAAAAGTGACTCAAGCCACGCCTTTTCCCGCCAATGTGTACGTCAGTGTGACGTGGGCACGACATTGAAGTTGACAGAAAAGTCATCTGTCAAATGCACCTCGAAATATTATGTGTCTGTGTATTGGCAGTAATTAATTAAAGCAAATCAGCACAAGAGGCTGCTCTCCGACATGTATATATTTTCTATGTATAACCACGCATAACTTATTGCATAGTAGTCCGATTTCAATAATTATTTTTTTATTGGAAAGAGTATATGTATATACTTCGCAATCGGCCGAGCCATTTATGATTTATCAACAATAATGTGAAAAATTCTACATCGATGCGTGCGAAATATTCGCGAATTCTGTACACAGGTGAAGTCGGGGTGCTATTTTTTTTGCAAAAAATCATTATTAAGAGAATTACTTCTCCCAATCAAGAATCGCCGGCTACAAAAAATCCATTAATATACAAAACCCGTGTACTTATTAAGTTTCGTCTAGATTGATTGAAAAATGCGACCTGTAAACGAAAACCAAGATCTTGAGTCTGGATGTTGGTTTTCATTTTAAACAGACAAAAGCAAAATCGCCGTGTTAAAACGAATATCAGAAGGGTTAGTCCAGGTTTACACGTAAATTGAAACTACAGATGTTTCCGTATGGCTCCATACATTTCTGTACAGTGCCCCTGGCGGAAACGAGGAAGAACTAACCAAGATGTATGGAGCCACACGCAAACGCGAAAGTTTAAGTAAACTACGCAAAACCTGAGGCTTTAGTCCAAGTTTTGCATAGTATACTCAAACTTTCGCGTTTGAGTGTGGCTCCATACATTTTTGCACAGCGCCCCTAGCGGAAACGAGCAAGAACTAGTCGTGAAGACATTTGGTAGTATAAGTTTACAAAACGGCAGTTTACATGATGTTTTGCTGTTTCATTCATTCATACGCAAAAAAGCGCGTATCTTTTTGTATCAAACGGCAGTACGAGTGTGCACTTTGACAATTTACCAACCGTGTTTAAAACAATTAACTTTAAGTTTGCTGTTTTCAAACTCACTGACAAATGTTAGGTGAGAGTGTACATTATTTCTTCAAGAAATTGTGTTGTGTAGCCTAAATGTATTTCGTAGGCTATATTTTGTCGCAAGATTCATCGCAAAACCTAAAACTGCGCAAACAACTTTGTTAAAATGTAAAAATATACTTATGTTTACAAGTCAATACCATACGGGTCCAAAGAAAGAAAATCAGCGTTTACCTAATGCAGTAGACTTACTAAGTAAGAATTGGATTGGGTACCTCAACAAACCCCCCCTTGGGTTATATTGATGGACACCAAGCTTGTCAACAAGGAAAATAGTATCGTAAATTACAACACTCAACAAGTACGAGTACCTGTGTAAGTCAACGAAGTAAACAGTTTTGCTAGAATGAAGCTCAAACAATAACATTTATGAAGCTGCACCAGCCAAAAGCTCAAGAGACAAGTGAATGCCAGTGCCGTTCCGGAGTTTAAAATACAAATCTTCTGCTAAATCTACTCCCATGTGTTTTCTACAATGCTAAGTGTAACAACATGAAAAGAATTCGGTGCTCTTGAGAATAATATGTATGTAGGTATCCAATGGAAATCACACACATATGCAGTAACTCTCCAATTTCTTGAAATTACAAAACTTAGGTACTTACCTATCATGCCTGAACTAGCTACTATAATTTTATTTAAAATATCTCTGCTTCTGTTCTAAAAATGTATTACTTACTTTTAAACATATGAAAATTGTGTGAATGCACTGCATAAATTCAAACTTATGAATGTAGGGAAATAAACATTATTAAAGCATAGCATAGAATTTTTTCTTTTTGCCCTTACACTAAAGGTAGTCTGTATCATAACAATAGTTCTTGTATGAGCAAAAGACAAGCAGTTATTAAGGATGATTTATATTAGACCGGGCACAGGCTGTGTGTGTACGGGTCACTAATGTGAGACGTTGCATACATATTATATGAAACTGTTTATATTACAATGAGTCGTAGACATGGCCTGTCCCAGGAAAATCCTTTATGGATACCACCAAACCTGGGGAGGCCGGTTGTTATGTGGGAGTCTCCACCGCTAATCGGTGGCATACCCACTAAAAACCTGGGGTGTTTCCGCCACTGCGCCATCTGTCGGGGCTACGGGCACGCTTCCGCACTCTTCCGCGGCCCCGACAGCGCTGTCCGCACCCGGACCCTCCTCGGGGAGCTCAACCCTCAGGGAGCTCTACCCGGTATTGCGACGATGTGCCGAAACACGGAGCACATCGTCCAGTCTCGGGGAACTCTCGAACGGGTGGCGGGCTTCCCCAAGCCCAACCACCCAGAGTTCCCCTTATGGAGGCAGGCGGTCATGTGCTAGATGCGTCCGGGCCCCGGCCTGGTCTAATATAAATCATCCCTTAATGTAGACATAAGTTGTTTGCTGTGGGAAGCTAACTAAGAATACACAACAATTATTTACATCTTTTAATTTGAATATTATATTTTATTAAAATGAAAACTCATACATTACTAGGTAAGTGAATTGTTGTAATGATTTATAAAATAAAAATTGTAAATTATGCTACAGATATAGTAAGTATAGTAAGAAAGCAGCAACAATCAGGCAGGTTTCCGTGCGCTGAACATGTATTTTTATTCGTATTCAAGCAATCTGCTCACTATAGCTTATCTAAGCTTCCAGTACGCTGTGCTGTTGTGTTGCTTCCTATTGTAACTGGGTAGCTACTTGGTTGTTTGTTTAAATCATCTTTACAGCTGAAAAAAGAAACAATTCATGTTAATATTATGTTCTACATTTCTCATTGATGTGAACGTAGGCAAAAAATTATAAATTGAGGTCTAATAATCTGATCCTAAGCTAGGGCTTAGGTAATAGTGCCAGTTGAACTAACCTAATTTTTGTTTTGGAAATCACTTAATGGCTTTAAGAAGCATCATCATTATCAGCCAAAGAAAATCCACTGCTGGACATAGGCTTCCTCTATTTATTTCCAATAAGCTGGTAAGAAGCGGCTTGCATCCAGCCCATTCCTGCAGCCTTAATTATTCATCAGTCTACCTACTCTGTGGACGGCCTACATTGCACTTGCCGGAGAACCTTTGATTGTAAGATGTATGTAAACACCGATAAAGCTTTGATTCTTACCTTGGGGTAAGCCTAATAATTTGATAACAATAAATATTTTTATCAACAATGCAGCCTATGCAGCCTATAATAGTCACTCAATTGCATGTACGAAATTCCTTCTGTGTCTATTCTTGTTGATCTTACTCTTAAATTCTTAGATTCCCGGGCACTTTAGGTACCTAATATGTATTGCAGATTCGATGGAAAATTGAAAATAGTTAACATTAAATGTAGGAATGAAATTAAAATAATTACGTAGGTTTTGTTTTGATTTTTTTCCTGGCCCAGTGTTGCCAGATGCCGAGCCAGAAAACGGTTGAAGAGTCTAAAAATGTGTATAAAATCTGTATGAGATACTTTAATGAAAAATAAACTCTAAGTTAATAGGAAACAATAGGTCGTAGATGAAAATTAAAGAAAAGTTTAAGCGCAAGAGGTGCTAGGTATTTAGCTGTCTTTATATGCCGCATACGGTCATTTTTACCATCAACCTCAATAGCAAAATTAGGTAAACAAAACTTACAGTAGGTATACTAAGCGCCACATAAGTCACCGGATGAGAAGTTAGCAGCAGATGACACTTCGCCGTGATTCGCTAATTATTGCGCTTGTGTGCAAAATGCCGACGCCTCATGGCGTAGTGTTGAGCACGGGCGTGGGAGCGCGCGGGAGGCATGAGGTTAGCGGGCGGGTGTGCCCCGGCGGCGCGGCGTCTCTTCTGTCTGGCTCCCGCGCATACTACATACACCTACATTTCGGCTTTTGCGCTGCGTTCTGCGCATAACTTCGCATCCGCCGACTTGTGTGGCGCTTAGTATATGCATATTCTTCTCCCTTTAGTCTTCCTTGAAACCATGATTTAAAGTTTTTCTCTTCCAGCCAGTACTGATTAAAACGTTGTGAAATCCACGGCTTTTTAGCTGACTTGACAGGATTTTATATTTCACTGGAGAGTTTGCAGTAGAGGTATGATCACAGTATTTACAATTGAATAACTTACTAATAATTCTCAAGTAGACACGTCTTGGGGTATCCCCGTTGTACGTTACGTAATGTTGCAACGATTAGACAATCTAGTGCCTATCAGTACTAATAACAAGTGTGAATCGAATGTCACTTTTTAATTTTATCATAGACTAAGTCTGATCCCAAGATTCTGTATACAGATGAGGTCAAATCTGTCCTCTGTAAAACAAACTTAAATTCTGTATAAATACAGATAAATTTGTACTTATATCTGTTAACACTGTCCTTGGCTTATGTCGGATACCAAGATCAAATTAAAATTTTCCCTAATTTGTGTTATTTTCGACAATTTCGATTAAATAAAAATTGAAGTGAAACTTCTAATGCGACTTCCAATTAGATTGCGTTAAAAGTTTAACGCTACCACGGAGGGAGTATGAAAGCACTATTGCGTTAAACGAAGATCCACTTCTTCCGCGCGGAGGGACCCCACGCACTATTTTATTTTATTTTTCCATTTCACTTCCCATCTTACTCGTGTCCTATTCCCATTCCGTATAATAATTAGGTATGTGTGTATCCATAGTAATTCTGACAAACTCACCTTCGTGAATCTGGTTTTACTTTTAGAAACACTGTTTAACGTCAACCCACAAGATGTGCAGTTAAAAGAAGTACTTCATCCCCACTCTTGTGGCAATGGCCAATAAGTGTTTTTTTTATATGAGAGCATCACTACTATGGCAATTTAAATAATTCTGACTTTAAAACTAAAATATGAGATAAACTTTTTTTTTATCGCGTATAAGTAGTAATTTAGTAATATAATAAACCTATAGTAATATAAGTATGAATTATTTTCCTGACAATATTATTATTCGTTATATTTCCCTAATTTTGTGTAATTTGTCTCCTATTTGGTAACCTTTTCGTAAAAGGTTATGACTTGACAGCGACAGTGACATCTCTCAGAAAAACAAAAAAAGAAGGTGGAAAATGTGCTTGACAGCACATTTGCCAACGATTATTTGAGAATAATTAATATTTTTTCGTAACACAATGTGAATATCGCTCTATTACTTGTAAAATTCCATTCTTTATCGTATAATAATGCGAATATAGCTAAATTACTAATGAAACTTCATTCATGCTGCGATAATTACAAGTCTTCGTAAAAATTATGCAAAATGATGATTAATAATGCTTCGCTTTCCCGCCAATACTTTTTAGTTTTCAAGTTTAAACTGTGGGACAAATGTCAAATGCTTGAAAATGGCGCTGTGTATCCCTATCTCTTATTATTCCCCGATGTGTGAAAGAGAAAAATGAAGTTCATTCATTTTCATTCTTGTCATGAAACTGTTCGTTTTCATGTCTAGACTGTTTGTGTTTAGAGACACTCGTGGTAAGAAAAATACAACGAACATGGCGTTTCGTGTTTACTCCAGACTCACTACAGTTTGTGTATTGGGCAAACTTAGACTAAGGCTACTGGACTAAGGGCTCTGGACTAAGGGCTCTGGCTGCGATTCGATCAATAATTTTCCCTTTTACGTAGGTATTTCGGCGCCCTATGTTTAACGCTGAGCCAAGGGCATCTTCAGGATCCTAGCTATATTTTTCGTACGCGTATGAAATCTTTACACTTTAGTCAAATAATTTCAGTGTAGCTTACAACTACGGCACTTATGTATGTGAAATATTCTTTCAGCATTTAAAAGTAGGCTCATATTCATAGTTATAGGATTAATGCTATCATATGTACTGTGTAATCAATTTAAACATAACCTGAGACATTTATTTTTGTAATATTAATTCGATTTGATAATAATAAATTGAGCTGCCAGTAACGTTGCACGCCTTGAATAGGCAAGTTTGTATTGAGCCATCATTATATATTTACACCACCAATGTAACATACAAACTGCAATAAAAATTTTGACTTTGTACGATTTTTGGACCCGACCGCTAGTCTGTTTTTACAATCTTAAAAAAGTAATAATCATGTTCATAAAAGTAATAATATGCATTAATGCATAGGAATTTCGTTTATTTTTTGCGGGCATGACATGATCTTTGAAGAGAGCAGACAACTGCAAAAATACTATAACGTGTAATATACATATTATGCGCAGGCAGTCTGTGTCTACGTCATACGACTCGCATACCCTTGACTTTATTACTAATTGGCCGGTTTCTTCCACGTAGGAAAACTTTCATTGTTTTTAACGATTCGATGGCCGCTTTCCCGACCTTGTGGAGGCGGGAATCGATTGAAAACGCGCTTGAATTATTTTCCTCACTTTCATTTCTAGTTTTCAATTTTAATATCGTCATCATTTCAGCTGTCGACTGCCAGACATAAGCCTGATAAAAAAAATCGATACGACACACGACATATGTGTTTTTGCTGATTCACTAGTTCGTTTATTCTTATCTCAGTAGACGGAAGCTTAGATAGAACGACCACTGCCATCAGTTATAAATAACAAATATAAGGGGACATCTTACACACGGTCTCTGACCCCAAACTAAGCAAAGCTTGTGATATGGCTGCCAGAGACTAATATACTACATATAATTATTTTTAAATCCATACTTATATAGATAGTAACTAAATAACACCCAGACACAGAGCAGCCACTTATGTTCATCACATAAATATTTGCCCTGGGTGGGGATCGAACCCACACCTCTTTGACCCAGAAGCTAGCCTGAGCTGCTAACTGAGCCACCGAGGCAGTTAAACTTTTTAAAAGTCAAGTTTACAGTTCAAAAATGAACTGTCGCCGCTGCTTTGGGAGGTGGTAGCCTCTGGTGGCCAGCCTTAGCAAAAGGTAAAAATCTCGATAACAATATTCATCACGCCTAAGGTGGTAGAAAGACCAATGATGATGATAGAACTGTATTTCTTAATCCATACTAAAGCGTCCGTTATTTTTTGTACTTGAGGCACTTATGGTACTTTTTTTTTTAAATCCTTTGTCTATCTATAGTCTAATACAGTCGAACCTGGATAAGCGCGAGTTGCAAGGACAGGTATCAATCTCGTTTTAGCTTATTTATAGAGTTAACGCAGGTAACGTGTCTCTTTCTCACGTAGAAGTTAAAAAATACGGCAAATACATGTATGTACGTATGTATGAATATTGTACATCTGCATATGTGAAGAATGATAAAATACGTTTATAAATAGGTAACACTACGGGTTGTGTGTTGTGTTCATTAGAATTTGACGTAAGTAAGGAGATGCTTACAAAAGGAAACAAAATTCTTACACTAATGTTTGTACTTTTTATTTTACATTTAAATATCTGTTAATTTTGCCGCTCTGTTTTTACATTTTGTATAACTTTTTCTAATTCATAAATTTTATCAAATATTGATTTATCGACAACCTCCGAGTGTTCAAAAAACCGGTGAAGTGTCTCCAACGCATTTATAGCTTCTTGCTTCTTTGGAATATTCTTCGCTTGTGTATCCAGTGATTGGTCGGCATCGTCGTCACTGTCATTTCTGTCATGACCCACACAATTTGTAACAATATCGTCGTCTGTGTCTACTCCAGTGGTTGCCACGTTGTCGTCAATCTGTACGAAATCTTCGAAACTCGGTGTTATCTTACTGGTTTCGTGAGACACAAGCTTATTCCATTCTTCATGGCTGGGTCCAACTGCATCCTCATTTTTCTCTGGCATAACGGCTTGTTCATTTATTCTGATCCAAAACCCAACTTTTTTGAAGGATTTTTTGACAGTATCCTCACTTACTGAGTACCATGCTCTCCTTGCAAATTTCATGGCTAGGAGTACGTTAAGCTCAGGGCTTTTGTTTTCTTTCAGACACGTAACAGTATGTTTAGCGATTTCTCTGCGATAAAAGCGTTTGAACGAGTGTATGATGCCTTGATTTAACGGTTGAAATTTACTGGTGATATTAGAAGGTATAAATATTACTTTTACGTTTGTCAATGTTGGTAAATTCATATGCACAGCGCAGTTGTCAATGAAAATCAGAATTTCTTTTTGTTTTATCTTCATTTCCTTATCAACTTTTTGCAGCCAATCTTTAAATAATGTCTTCGTCATCCAAGCCTTTGTATTACTGGCATAATCAACAGGCAGAGTCTTGACACCTTTAAAACATCTAGGTCGCTTAGATTTCCCGATGATGAGAAGAGGAAGTTTGTTCGTACCAGTCATGTTTACACATTGAAGAATAGTAAGGCGTTCCTTACTGTGTTCTCCTTCGTGGCATTCTTCGCCTTTAAAAGTAAATGTTTGATCCGGAAGGCACTTGAAAAACAGAGCACTTTCATCCGCGTTGTAAACATCGTTTGGATCATACCCTTCTAAAAGACTTGGAAGATTCTCGATCCATTGATTATACACGCCTTGATCCATAGATTTACTTTCCTCGGCTGTTTTTAAGAAAGCTATGTCATGGCGTCTTTTAAAACCCTCTAACCAGCCATTGCTAGCTGAAAAGTTCTTAACTCCCAGTTTAGCAGCAAAGTCTTTCGACTTTTCTTTCAACAAGGGTCCATCTATAGGAATGTTCTTATCGAGAGTTTGTTGAATCCATTCTAAAAGACACTTTTCAATGTCGGGGAATTCACAAACTCTACTCCTTTTAATATTCCCGTATCCTTCAGAGCACTGAGACCGTATAGAATCTTTTGATCTAATAATTTTATAAAAGGTAGATTCTGGTAAATCAAATTCACTCCATATTTCATTTCTCGGTTTTCCCCTCTCGAACGCGTTCAATATCTTAAGTTTATCACTAAACGATAATACCTTAATTTTTCGTTTTGACATTTTTAGTATAAACACACCGAACCGTTCTCCTCAACTGATATTCATCAACTGAGGCAAGTTAGACAAACAGGCCAGTATAGACGCACGTGTGCACATTCCAAAAGAATGCAATACAAAAACAATTCTAGTTCCACGAAATACCAAACAAAATTGAACAGAATGCGATGCGAAAACAACGGTAATTAGTTCCATGAGTCATAAAATGCAGCTGTTACATTACGCTCAACTGTCGCTTACAGAGGTACAGACAAGTAGCAGTCTCGGTTATAGAGGTTCATGGGGGAAAAATAACTTGATCTTAGAGAGATTTCTGTTTCTCACTTATTGAGTTTTTTTATTGATTTGTTACATACCACAGACACCTGAAAAATATTTCTTAAACTATTGAGGTATTAAATAAATAAATAATAATAAATTAATGATTCAATGACACCAGTATTACATTAAAACACTATTAAATGTAACATACTTGTGTTGAAAGATACAAAACACTATGTATTTACATAATTATACAAAAGCCAGATTCAAACATCTTTACATAGTATAAAACAAAGTCGCTTCCCGCTGTCTGTCTCCACGTATGCTTAAATCTTTAAAACTACGCAACGGATTTTGGTGTGTTTTTTTAATAGAGTGATTCAAGAGGAAGGTTTATATGTATAATACACCTGTGCGAAGCCGGGGCGGGTCGCTGGTAATTACATAAATAGCTTATGGGTCTGGCTGGTGCCTGTACTAGTAATTAAACTATGCTACTGGTTACCAGCGCCCTCCGTGTACAGGACTACTTATGTATTATAATGCGTAGCAATCTTTATCGCAAATTGAACATAATTAATTTGAGACTTTTACATGTAGCGTAAATTCAAAATAGACATACAATTTTGATAATATTTAGCAAGATCGTTTAGTATCTACGAGTACCTAAATCCTAACAAGATTAACTACTATGAACGAAATAGGACAAGGACGAATCGAGACGTTACGTATGTTTAGTAGTACCTGTTCAACAGATGCGAGGTCTACTTTCAGAGAATACTAGTCCTAGGACATAATATATCTACTCGAAATCAATTTTATCTTTTTCAACTACGCTTTAGGGTTCCGTATCTCAAAAGGAAAAACGGAACCCTTGTAGGATCACTTTGTTATCCGTCTGTCCGTCCGTGTGTCAAGACCTTTTATCTCGAAATCGCGGAAAGTTAACGAGTTGAAATTTTATATAAGTATGTACCTATCTATATCTATGTTCTCTTGCAATTGAGATAAAATCAAACTTCTATATTATCGTAGAAAAAGGTGAGAGCCGTTTATGTAGTAAAAACCGCATATTTCGACACTCACAAAGGAATCAAAACCTATATTTAGGGTACGGCCCGTTGACCTAGAATTTGGCAAGAAGCATCTGCAAAATGTATTTTTTTATTACTTACGAGTAAATCACAAAATAAGTTGTCATATGCGGGTCGATACACGCGTATGAAAGGCTTCCGTAAATGATGACGATGATTATGATGACGAAAATGATTTTGATGTACGGAACCCGCAAGCACATTGAAGCTTGACTCGCACTTGTCCGGTTTTATATATGCTACAGTCACACTAAGACAGGATAGATTGCCTGGAAGAGAGATAAGCTCATAGAGGTAAGACAGTTTTTAGGGTTCCGTACCCAAAGGGAAAAACGGGACCCTATTATACTAAGACTTCGATGTCCGTCTGTCTGTCTGTCACCGGGCTGTATCTCATGAACCATGATAGCTAGGCAGCTGAAATTTTCACAGATGATGTATTTCTGTTGCCGCTATAACAACAAATACTAAAAACAGAATAAAATAAATATTTAAGGGCGGCTCCCATACAGTACGGAACCCTCCGTGCGCGAGTCCGACTTGTACTTGGCCGATTATTCTAGCTTCGGATTGTAACATGTAATACCTACGCCATGAAAAAACGTAAAATAGAATAATTTGCTAAAAGCAAAATCAAAGACAGTCATAAAGGGACGGTAACGGATCCCGCGGGGTAAAAACCTAATTGTATAGGGTAGTAGGTACTCGTACATCCTATCCAGCGCAATATTTTCAACAAAATTGATAATGAGAGCTACTTTCGTAATTTTATAACAGAGCACGTAGAAATAATTTAGTTCGTTAATTTCGCCACTGGTAGAGTTAAATTGGCCAGTTTACTGAGCGTACTCGCAGGTAGGCAATGGGACAAAGCGGGTAATAATAGCTCATGCGTCCCGTACATCTGCCTGTATTGTGCCTCGGTTGTAATAATAACTGATCTCAGTATCTCCTTTGGTGATTGATAACTATTTCATACGAGTACATCGGGAGAGCTGAATTATTTAATGAAACGAGAACGAAGATACGAATGGTCAACTCGAAGTTTTACTTTATGGCATAGGTATATGACAATGGAAAGGTTTATTTACACAGAAAAACAAAAAAACTTAAATAACACTTTCCGCTATGACTAAACTAACACTAAAACTTAAACTAAAAATAATAACATAAACTAAATAACTACGATAATTATATTTTTCACAAAAAAATCACAATCGACTTAAATCGTGCATACAATTCGAATAGTTCGCTCGAATTGTATACAATATTTACATTATTGTTGATTTGTCAAAAAGGGCTCAGCCGATTTCGATAAAATTTAAATGACACCACCTCGCGCCTCGGGAGTACCTATACCCTTACGAATAAAACAAAGATTTTTTAAAATCAGTTCACAATTGGCGAAAATATCGATGAACGTACACAAAAAAATACATAGTTACCTACGACGGACCTCCTTTTTGGAAGTCGATTAAATATGACGCCCGCCTTTGAACGAATTAATTTATTATGACTATAAAACAAACCTTCCGGAAGAAATATTCTAAAAGATATGGAAAACCGCATCGCAATCAACATTGCAATCTCTTGTGTTATTTATGAGTTTATGAGATACCTATACCTAACCGTATACAAGGAGATCTGTCTGTAGACACACAAAAAGGCGACTTTCCTTCATATTACCTACCTACCTACATATGTAGGTAATGATAATATAATAAAAAAATCTAATATGTAGTAGATACCTAACACACAGAGACGTCGTCTGGGTGAAAATCTGAGTGTAGCGATTAGAACCAGCTAAATAACATTTTAAATAGTGATAGATTGATTAAAAGTTGCAAATTTATATAGTAAGTACATATATATATAGTATAGTCCAACATTTTATGAACATACTCATATAAAAAAATACGCTCACCGAAATTGCAAATGTGTGGCAATTTTCGTTGAAGTTTCTCAGCCCTGATAAGAAGAAGTGAATGCATAAAACTGTAGCGTTTTGTTACTATTCTTCGCGTGGCCTCTCTGCTTTTTCTTCTACGGCGGCCAAAAAAATTAAAATAATTTATAATAATTTTTTTATTTGTTCCAAAACTAACTTAGGCTACTTAGGTGCGCTGCACTCTGCACTAGGTCTCCGAAGAGCCTGTGTTGCAGGGTACAGTAAAATCAAAATGATTGCGGTTCAAATAATGCTAGATTGAATGCTAGGTGCTAAAAGTTAAATTTCAGTGCTAGACTTGCGACAAAAGTGCCAAATCAAGCACTGAAAGTGCTAAGTTGGGAACATTGATTAGAACATAATTTGACGGCCTCGGTAGCTCAGTGGTTAGTGACCCTAACTACTGCATCAAAGAGGTGTGAGTTCGATCCCCACCCAGAGCAAGTATTTATCTGATGAACATAGGTGTTTGCTCTGTGTCTGGGTGTTATTTAGTTACTATCTTTATAAGTATGTATTTAAAAATATGTTTAAGTAGTTTATCAGTCTCTGGCAGCCGTATCACAAGTTTTGCTTAGTTTGGGGTCAGACCGTGTGTAAGATGTCCCCAAATATTTTATAATATTATTGAATAGAACAGGTTAAAAAGATTTGAGGTGAGATGCAGTTTGATAAATAGAGCGTACGCGCTGAAACTGCTTTTTCTTCAGGCCTTCGATTCAGGATAATTAGGTGCTTAGCATACGACAACGAAAAAAACTCTCTTCTACGTGCTAAAAAGTGATACATAGGTATATACTTCACCATAACTACCTATGTCTCGTTCTGACACGTCGAAATAATTATCTCGTGATGTGTATACCAGCCCGGCAGGGGTATTCTAGAGAATAATGAACGAATGACGTATATTCACTTGTTTGCTACGCCATTTTGAACTGCCAATTTTTAGCATAATATAAAATTTTAAAGCACTCTTCGTAATTTGTGCTTGGGATGCACATGGTTTAAGTTTCGTATTAACCGTAAAGAAACCACAGCGATAGTCCATTTCACATTTTTAGTTCGAATTTAGAATTTCCATAGGTATATTAGCTATAGAATATGTTGCGATAGAGTTTTCTTCAGAAATTGTGCTAAGCTCCAAACATCATTATGACGATAGATGATAGCCTCTAATGATGAGGTTACCCTCACCACAAAACTGGAACAGTAATTTAAAAAACCTATAAATTACTTTATTGCTCAATTTCAGGGTTCCGTACCCGAAGGGTAAAAACAGGACCCTATTCCTAAGACTCCGCTGTCCGTCCGTCGGTCCGTCTCACTGTCTGTCTGTCTCTCACCAGGCTGTATCTCACGAACCGTGATAGCTAGAAAATGGAAATTTTTCACAGTTGATGTATTTCTATTGCCGCCACAAAACAAAAAACTTACTAAAAACAGAATAAAATATTTGAACCTATTTTTTGCTCGTTATTAATTACGGCTACAGGTAGATGCTTGAAATATTCACAGAATATTTAGTTGTGTAAGTAGTATATTCACTTCAAAAATAAATGAATCACACTTCGCTGATTATTTAAATTAGTTGTGAATTCCGAATACAAGTATAAAATAAGTGCAAATGTGTAACAGAAAACAAATAAGTACTGACTGATGTAAAGCCTTTCTGTTCATTACACAGGATATTGTTCTTCTCTAAGTAGCCGTAGAGTTGTGAACAAATATATTTCTCAAAGACCTTTGAAAAGATCGGGATCAGAGAAATCGGTCGATAATTATCAATGCATTCTCTATCATTTTTTTTAAATATCGGTTTGATAATGGAAATTTTTAGTGATTCGGGATAAGTACCGGTACCTATACACAGGTTTAATATGAAGCTTAAATGACCACATATGTATTCCGCCACTCGTTTAACAACACTAGTGGCAATGCCATCATATCCTACGCTATTTGTGTTTTTTATCTAAGCTTATTTAGGTATTTTACAAATGTTTATCAAATATTTAGTTCTGCAACAGAACAAGCAAAATTGTGTTTTCTCCGAAAATTATAAACGCATATGTATATTTGGCCTTTCCACACTACCAACAAAACTCCTCCAGGAATATCCCGACAAAATTCCCAATACGACAATATTCGTCCGAGATGAAGGCAAACCCACAAATGTAATAGTCAGGCCCTATAGGCAGCTCTCAAATTTTACTATAATGATTCTCCTGAGAAACAGAATGAAATCTGATAAATGCAAACTACTTAAAGTCTTAAAATAACACTGAATAAATACCACTCCAGTGCATGGGCTCTATTTTTGACTTCATACGGCTAGGAACGTATACGGAACTTTGACCGTGACAGTTTTTTTTTTAATTCTAAATAGGTTTGCGTTTGACCACATACTGCCTGATGTTGACCAGATAAGCGGTCCAGGTTGTAGCACGCTTATCTAGAAGATACCTATTTGCTCGGGATTTGAAGACGCCCACGTTGTACTTTAGCGGGAAGACAGACCCAGGCAAAGCGTTCCACATTCTGGCTGTTCGTCTATGAGGAATGAGGATTCAGAACGCTTGGTTCTAACGCGCGGAATGTCCACTATAAAAGGGTGGCGCTTTGGTCGCGTCCGTCTAGCCGTACGATAGAAGAAAGGGGAAGGTGGGACCAGATTGTGCAACTCTTCTAAAACTAACTCTTCTTCTTGCAAGTTCTATAACCATTCGCCATAATGTTTTTTTTAAATTTAATTTCCATTTCCCGGTTTCCTTTTTTGTAGCCTGTGATTTATTTCAATATAGCCGGGTCCAGTACTAAAGTACTGCGTGAAATGGATAATTTTGAATAAATTTCGAGAAAAAAAAGTCCAAGCCTATCTGCATACAAGTTCCGTATACGTCCGAGCCGTACGAAAGTCAAAAATGATAAAAAAAAACAAAACATTAATTACCAAAAGAACAATTACATAATTCATTTATATTCTAATAATTCTAATACATTCTAATTCTTCTTTCTTTTTTTTACGTTTACACCGTCCTTGTCGTCTTTATGTTTCCTTGCATCCAAGAGAGGTTGTCTGGAAGAAATAGCTTTTAGCGATAAGACCGCCTTTTGTGCCTTTTCTGTCTTTGTTTCTTTTGTTATCTTGTTGGTGTCAATAAAGTGTTGTTGTATTGTATTCTAAAATTGCATGCATAAAATACAACAGTGCCGCAGTACTTACATCGCTATACCTATATACATATTAGAAAAATAAATGAATCGATTAGAACACTCCTATTAAAAACTACCAGTGTTCTCGTGATTTCTCACAACCCTTTAATTTTTCTATTCTCTGATCTTTATTACGAATTATTGTGCAAAAAATCTCCTTCAGCCACGTATGATACCAGAGTTTGGTAACCAGAAGTTAAACCGTTATAGCCAGAAAGCTGAAATTTTCACAGATGATGTATTTCTGTTGCCGCTATAACAACAAAATACTAAAAACAGAATAAAATTAATATTTAAAGGGGGCTCCCATACTACAAACCTGATTTTTTACCGTTTTTCGCTCGATATTAATAATGGTAACAGGTAGATGCTTGAAATATTCACAGCATGTTTAGCTGTATAAACAATTCAATAAAAAATAATTGAATAAAATAAAAATTTAAGGGGGTTCCCATACTGTACGGAACCCTTCGTGCGCGAGTCCTCCTCGTACTTTATAATAATAATAATAAATATTAGGGGACATCTTAAACACGGTCTCTGACCCCAAACTAAGCAAAGCTTGTGATATGGCTGACAGAGACTGATATACTACATGTATATATTTTAAATACATACTTATATAAATAGTACCTAAATAACACCCAGACACAGAGCAAACACCTATGTTCATCACTTGGCCGATTATTTGACCAAACTGTAAAACTTAATGTATTTATCGATTGAAAAAGTGATATTTCAAAAGTCAAGTAACAAATATAATGTAAATTTGATTTTGTATTGTTCTTACAGTAATAACACGAGTCATGAATTCATTTGCGCTGTTTTTAAACTCGAATCGTATCAAATACCATGAGTGGGTTTTCCATTCGTTTGTATACATATTTCCTGGTTATGAAACTGACGTAGGCATTTATTAATAGGTATTAAACATATTGTTTCCCACCAGAAATATATTTTTGACCGACGAACCAAACCTGAGGAGGTACTCAATTCGACGCGTATATATTTTTTTATGTATAAACACGCATAACTTTTTTCCTAGTAGTCCGATTTCAATAATTCTTTTTTATTGGAAAGAGTATACTTCGAAATTGGTCCCATTAAAATTGTATTGACATCGGCTCAGCCGTTTTCGATAAATCAACAATAATTCGAAAAATGCCACATCGATGCGTGCGAAATATTCGCGAATTCTGTACACGGGTGAAGTCGGTCATGCAATATTTTGCAAAAAATAATTATATAAGACGAAAGGGATAATATAAATTGCATATCAAATAAATAATCGCCCATCAATACATACTCATCATTTATATTCTTTTTTACATCAAATAACTTACTTCACTACAAATAAACTAAATGTTTAACAAAACTCAAACTGCAGATAATTCGAAATTTTACATCAATATGACATTACTTTTTTTCCTCATAATGTAATACAGTTAAATTTATTTTTGTACAAAAATAATACATACATAGCATAAATACTGACTGCACAGCAAATTTTTCATTATTAAATGAAATTAGATTAGGTGTGATACAAAAAATAGGTTAGGTTATGTTAGAACATGACAAAACAACGCACGAGCCGAGCGAGCGAAGCGAGCGTGCCGCGGTAGCGGCCGGCGAAGTGCCAGAAGCGACTGTGATTAATAAAGTGCTGTTTTATTTAGAAAAACTGCTGTAAATAATATAAAAATAGAAGCTATATTTAAAAGAAAAAGAGTTAACAGGTATAATGTGCATTAAGATTATTAGCTGTGCATTGATGAAAAAGCTTTTAAATAAATTGTAGTGTGTTTAGTGATATTTTGAGTTGAATATTATGCTGTGCAATCAGTAATTTTGATGGGAATTTGGAATCTTATTGCTTAGAAAAAGGATATTTTTTGATTTGCGTTTAAATACTACCCAAGACGAAACCATAATGGCTCACACTGTCTATAAGTTATCTGATCTCATGTAGAGCCGTGGTTGTCTAGAGGTACGCCTTACAATCGTGAGATCGTGGGTCCTAATGTAAGTGAGTGTGAGTGATTTCTTTGAAATTTATGTATGGAATTTCACACCACTGGCTTTTCAGTGAAGTAAAACATTGTGAGGCATCCTGCAAATGTCTGTAGAAGAAATTCGATGGCATATGTGAATCCGCCAACCCGCACTAGGTCAGCGTGGTAAATATGGCCCGGTCGCCCTTCCTTGCTGGTAGGCCTACGTCTTGCAGTGGACTATTAAAAATGCTGGTACAGTACACTTGTAGAGCCAAGGTTGTAACTCTGAATGCCCTAACTCAATACAAGTCTTCACTGTCCTCTTACTTCTTTTTTTACTTTTCTGTTTTTATTTCCTTTGTTTTCCACTTCTATGTTAGTCTTTGTCTTTTTTCCTCTTCTCAATCTTATTATTATGTATTGTATTTGTATGTGTGTATTAATATTTTTGTAGAATTTATACATAATATATATTATTTATACTTATATTATTATCAATTTTGTTCGGTACCTCCCATTTATAATCTTGTTTGTGATCTCTTTCCGTTCAATGGTTGCCTGGTAGAGATTGCTCTCAGCGATAAGGCCGCCCTTTGTGGCACTAATTTAAGATAAGTATATATTTTGTACCTTTTGTTGTGGTATTAATGTTAGTAGTTTTATCCTTATAGCCATGTCAGAAGCCTTCAGGCGGCCTAAAAACTCTGACACCAGGACTAGGCCTATACGAACTTACTTTTAATATTGTTCTCGAAGTGGCTATCGTTGGCGCTGTTTCATGTTAATAAAATAATATACATTCTAAAATGACCTTTCAATTTCCAAAAAAATACATGTTCAATGGGTTTATCATAAAATGAGACACGCATTGTCGTATATATTTCGTTTATTTCACGTTTTAAATAAATATAAACAAATACGTTTTTTCGATCTACTCTATCAAATTAAAAGATACCAGAACAAACTTTTATTTAATAAAACATGCGTGTATTCATTCATTCATTTCGTGTCAATGGCTAGACTTTTTTGTGTTATAATTGAGAAATGCTTTACGAGTTTTGGAAATGTATCAGTTTTCTCTGCCAAGTTAACACATGACATGAGGTTACATACCTCATGTCAGTAAATTAATTATAGGACACTATGAAGTTATAACAAAATCACTGACACGTATATTAGACCCATCACTTATTAGGGACCTGCGGTCCTGTGCACACTGAAAAGCTGTAACTCCACCGGTACGCGTGCTGTAGCTGCCGTCAATGCATTAAAGTGACTGGCTTTTTTAAAACAGGTTTTTACCTAGTATAAGAGTCAGGGGATTCTGAAATGTTTTGTGTAAATCAACTGATTGTGACAAATAAATAAATGATTTGATTTGATTGACGGGAGGCGTGAGTCGACACAGAAAGGTAAAGGGATAACGAGACGCCATGAAATGGTGATGAGTATAAGAGTCAGGGATTCTGAAATGTTTTGTGTAAATTAACTTGTGACAAATAAATAAATGATTTGATTGACGGGAGGCGTGAGTCGACACAGGAATCCTATTTGTATGTAAATAACATTAACAGGGGCCTGATTCTGTATCGACAAAACGTAACGTTAATGCGAATTTCGCGTGGATAAATGTTTTTCACAATAAAATTACTAATTATAAACTGAATTTATGTATTATTTTATATATGTTATGTTATTTTGTTTATTATCTAGACTACAGGCGGCAGCGTGTCAGGCCAAGACTAAGAAAAAGGCGAAGCAGCAGCCGTGTGTAATACTCAATCAATACTCTAAGTCACAAATATTGACTAAGCTGTAGGTAGAGTTTGTGGAGTAACGACTTGTAGAGTAAGGCGTGTAGAGTTAGAAGCTTGGCTTTACGTGAGATCTGATAACTTTTTAATAGTGTGAACTTTGACTTAGTCTTGGCTACATTTCACATGAAAATGTTTTTCTTGGATTGAAAAATACATGATTTCACACGATTTTTTTAAAAACAAAACTTATGTTTGAGCACGTTACGCGTCCGTTTTCATACAGAATCATCCTACTGATCTAGTCACTCAGCCTATACAAACTTACTTACGGAAAAGAAAAAAATGTGGCATACATACTGGTTCATAAAATCAATAACGCGACGTAGCAAGTTGCATTCCTCAACGACTACTCGTTAGTTAATGCACCACTTGCCATTAAACAGATAATGGCCGAGACTCAAGACCAAGGCCGTGTCCGAAATAAAACTGTTACTGCTGGCTGTCAAGTTTATCGCATTTGGGTATTGTTTTACAAATGTTCATACCTTAAAAGTCGAACAAATAAATTACTACATATACTTTACATAAACATAAGCTAGTTTGTTTACCCTAGAACAAAAAAAAGCAGGCTAAAAAGTATGGATGGTTTTAGATACTTAATATTTATAAATACATTTTTAACTACTTTCAAATATTATTAGGATAAGTTAGTTACCTTAGAAGCATATCGGTAGTCCTGGATTAGCTATTTTCACTACATATTATAAAATAAAATCGCATTTTTGTGCCTGTCGCTTAGGTCTTCTAAACTAATTAAAAGATTGCACTGCAGTTTTCACTTTTAGAATTTTTTTTTCCGAAACTGGCATTTATAGTTGAAACATAAAGCAAGCTGGCATTTTACCCATTTGTTAAGACATCGTCATATCTTTTATATTGTATAAAAATTTAAAAAATAAACAACATCCAAAATTATTATTTTAAGTTTAAAAAAGATTAAAGACCACGTCATCTTTCTAAATCTTCATCAATTTTTCATTTCTTTTTAGGTAGTTCGATCCATCTAAAACAACATTTTGTGTCCCTGGCTTAATATTATCTTTAAACATATATACCCCATCGTTTAGTCTACATACCAAATCTAAATACTTACATATATGTACCTACCTATATAAATATCAAAAAACGGCGGCACAATTTTGACTAGGATTAAGAGCCCCGGTGGTCTGTAATTTTCCATACAAACGTATTACGCTGTTTTCTTCCTGGAAAATACTTATGGAGCTTCAATTTTTTGTCATAAAATTAAATTTAGCTGTTTAGACTACTCTGTCTTTTCTATTTCTTGATAAGTTAATTATCAGGCAAAATATGACCCTTCAAAATCACAAAAAAAATCACCATTATTACCGACGTCTTTAGAGACCTACCAGACGAGACTAAATAATATCTAACAAAATATAAAATGATAGAATCATGAACACATATTTTTTTAAAATTTTGACATAAAAAAATACTTGATAGATCTAGTTTTCAAAGAAGAAAACAGCGTAATACGAAACGTTGTCTCGCCATGTTTTTTGTAGGTATAAATCGCTCTGAGCTGCAATTGTCCCTATCGCACGATGCGGGGGTAGGGTCGAGGTGAGGGAGGTTCAAACCTATACGTACACAAGCACTAGGGATGTAGTAATAGTCGATATTTTTGTCGATGCTCTAGTGATGTCCATCGATATCGATGTTTATTAAAAATATTAGTTATTTTTTCAAATCCTGTGATTTGACCGTTGTATGTTTGTTACTTTTGAAGAAAAGATTTTATATTTGGAATATAGGCGTTTAGTTGCTGCGACATATTGCAGCGATTATACAGAATATCGTGCTGTATCCGCAGACATCTAAATGAGTTAGGCGCAGAATAACCAATTCTCATAATGCCCAAGTAATGCTCAATTCTACGAAAGCATAATTCTATGAATGCCCAATTCTCAAAGTGGCAACATAATTTTGATTAGGAATTTTCTAAAAAAAAATACAATTTAAATACATGTAAGGGCTTACCGGTACCTAAAACAACCTCCGTTTGCGAGTTAAGGACATTATAACTTTTACTATGGGACCGACCAGAGCCGAATCCGCGAGAAATATCAACTATACCATGAAAAAAGTCCGTTGATGATGGACAAAGTGCATGGAACAGCTGGTTTTTTATCGCCAATGCGGAGTTAATTGTTCTTTTCAAACCTATTACCTTTGCCCTAAAGAGGTTGTGCTTTCATTACCGGTGTTTTTTTAAAATGAAAATGTGTTTTTAGGGTTCCGTACCCAAAGGGAAAAACGGGACTCTATTACTAAGACTTCGATGTCCGTCTGTCCGTCTCTCTGTCACCGGGCTGTATCTCATGAACCATGATAGCTAGGCAGCTGAAATTTTCACAGATGATATGATTCGGTTGCCGCTATAACAACAAATACTAAAAACAAAATAAAATAAATATTTAAGGGGGGCTCCCATACAACAAACCTGAACTTTTAGACGTTTTTCGCTCTATATTAATAACGGTACCAGGTAGATGCTTGAAACTTTCACAGAACATTTAGTTTTATATTCCCTTCAATAATAAAATTAAAATAAAATAAATATTTAAGGGGGGGCTCCCATACAGTACGGAACACTCCGTGCGCGAGTCTGACTCGTACTTGGCCGATTTTTTCCATTTGAAATTATTTTGCCATTTTGAGAATTGAGCATTCTTAGAAGTGAACATTGTGAGAATTGGGCATTTATAGAATTGGGCATTCGTAAAATTGAACTTTCTTAAAACTATGTGCCATTATTAGAATTCTGCGCCTAAAGCGAAATAATAGTTCTAATCAGGAATAACACGTGCTCTCTAAAATCGTGTAATAACTATAACGTATAAATATAATTATCCTTAGTCCACTTACCTAAGCGAAAAACGTTCTATTAAATTATTAAATTATCAAAGACACAACATCAAATAATTAAAAAACACATTATCAGTCACATTACAAATACAACAAAATAAATAAATCTGTATCTAATAAAATAAATAAGTTCTATGCTGTGCTTGCCAGTATAGGTAGCGCCACACAAGTCGGCGGATGAGATGTAAGACGCAGATGACACTTCGCCGTAATTCGATAATTATTGCGCATGTGCGCACAATGCCGACGCCGCGCGACGTAGTGGTAAGCACGGGCGTGCGCGCGGGAGGCATGAGGTTGGCGGGCGGTTGTGCCCGTGCGGCGTCTTGTCTCTCTGGCTCCTGCGCATACCTATATTTTGCCTATTGCGCAGCGTTCTGCGCCTAACTTTCCATCCGCCGACTTGTGTGGCGCGGATTATACGTGAGATTCATTCGAGAAAACAGCCCCATTGGCTATCCGTTCATTGAACTATGTGCCTTGCCCTTTGTCATTTTAACTTGCCTATCCGCTGAGTTTTGCTGAAAAGTGTGTAGTAATTTGTGGATGTTCTATTCTGTATTTATATGGTGTGTGATACGCACTGCTGCTTTAATTTGCTAATAGTTTCAACTTTTTTAAACTTATTCAAAGTAGAACCTAAGTATGACAAGCAGTTCTCCAAACAGTAAGCATTGCATCTGTTTAATTGAATTCTTAATTATTTTTTATACTACGGGACTAATCGTGCAATGAAAATACGGGAATAGTTACAATATAAAAGGCAAGAAGTTTTATATGTCCAGCTATACAGGGTTATCCAGAACTGGTGTACAAAATATAGTAAACATAGTAAACTTTGTTCATAATAACGAACGTGTAGGTAGGTACACCTCTGAAACTTCCTTCACTTTGTAAAACAAGACCTTGTAAAGAGGTATCGTGTATCCACCAGTAGACGTCACGTGACAGAAATGATGATGATGAATTGAGAAACCTTTCATTTTGACTGACCTACAAAAAGAAAGGGATTTGCAATTTGTGTATGTTCTGATTACTTCACATATTCGATTTTTCTGAGCCAATTCTCAAGTTTATTTTACAAGTTTTTGTTTAACTTGCAATGTATGTGTGTAAATAATATATTTTTTTGGGTCAAACCATGCAACGCAATTTCGAAGCAGATATTGAAGCTATCTGTTATTTATTACGTACCTAAATCTCTTGAAAGATTTTATACCCCAAAAATTGTGTAATAGGTATTCAAAATTTATAGGTTGAATTCATTTTAAAGTTTAGATTCTTCTTTTTGGACTATTTAATTTAAATAAAAGCTATTTAAACTTTATTCATTGTCTGTTGAAGAATTATGTGCGTGTTTTCCTTAAAAAAAGTTATTTGGGATATCTTAAGTTAGGTATTTGGTAGAATTTTCAGTACGTATATTGCAGCGCCTACAGAAATCGATTAGTTAAATAGCTATTTTTGTTCGCAGCTTTTGGCTTGAGGTCAATTGTGTAAAGTTGGCTATATATGAAGGTTTTTTCAAAAAATATTATTCGAAAGAAAATTAAAATCAATATACTTCGCCTCTATGTGTAAAAAATAATGTAGCTTTCTAATTCGATAAAAAATATTCAGTATAAATGTTTTCGTTTGCCATGCGCTATCCCAAAAAACCGGAGCTTATGTACCTACCATATTTTGCTACAATTCAAAAGAATAAATCAGCCGGCAGCCTGAGCGTAGAGCGCGGGCGGGCGCGGGAAGGGCGCGGGCGGAGATGGTGCGCAGCACACACACACAAATACAATTGCATCACACCACACATAGAAGCTCCCTGTCTTGGGGGCATCGCGACAGCAACAGTTTAGTTCAAATACCTACTTCTCAAATTCCTTGGCGCTCAGCTATTCTCTTAATCCAGAATCTAAATGGACTATATAGCTCTACCGGGAGCTGCACCATAAACGATAAAAAGAACACACTTCAACAGCTCATAGTCTTTATAGACTAATAACATAATCAATACAAAAAAAAAATCTATGAATTGATTACAGAAACCATAAATAAATATAATTCATCATATTCTTGCCCTTATCCCACTAGGTGGAGTCAGCACAGTACGTTTCCTTTCGCCACTTCACTCTATCATACACCTTCTCATTATAAACTCCTTTCTCTCGCATAATTATAATAAACAACATATAATTACAAATCAAAATCAAACACAGCAAGTGTAATTTCTTGGCTCGTTCGTCAAAGCGTCTCAAGAACTCTACACGCCGTTCTAACCGACAAATAACATCAATAAAGCCATTTTACATGGCACTTCACACACAGAACAAAGATATTATAAAATACAAGCTTTATAGGTACAACGCGCGCTCAAGCGCACAAGTGAACATTTTGGAAATCTCCGTGAAATAGTTCTGAGATTTCTAAGCCACGTTTTTTAATGCTAAAAGTAGCCCAATAAGCTACGGAAATGGTTATTTTCGGAGTCTCTGTGAGATCGAATCAGGGATTAAAAGACCTGTAGATTAACCAAAGCTCCGACATAACCGTGGGTGGTGTATACAACTGAGCGCTACCGTGGCTCGGATGGCACGTTAAATTGTAGGCTCCGGTTGCATAAACCATTGTGCCATGTCAGAGTCCTTCAGGAGGCTTAAAAACTCTGACACCAGGCTACACGAACCTATATAATTATATTATACTAGCGACCCGCCCCAGCTTCGCACAGGTGTATTATACATATAAACCTTCCTCTTGCATCACTCCATCTATTAAAAAAATCGCTTCAAAATCCGTTGCGTAGTTTTAAAGATATAAGCATACATAGGGACAGACAGCGGGAAGACGACTGTGTTTTATATTATGTAGTGATAATAAGCTAAAGTAGTATAACTATAATGGTAAGCGTCCACTTGTCGGTATCGTACGCAACGGATGCATCGCACGCAACGGATCGTAGCATTCTTTGTATAGAGACTCATATAAGTGCGTCCACCTGTCCGCATCGTACGCATCGCACATCGGCAATGCCGACACCATTGCTCCGAGAGGCAACTTTTGCGATGCGTGTCGATGACGTCATACGGAGTGCCGATCAGTGGACGCACCCCGCGCGCAGTTTCTCGTGTGGCTTCAGGATATAAACAAGATAATTGAATTTAGCTTGCGACATACGAAAATATTGGAAGAACTTGGTGTCATCGTTTGACAAATCAGGAAACAGGGTGTGATATTCTCCATGTTCCGATCTCTTCTTGAATATGTCGTGTATCCAGATACTATGTTTCTTTTTAACTTTTTTTTCCAATTCTTCCTCTTCCGCTAACAAACAAGCTACAACGACAATTTGTTCTTCATCGCTTTCCTCCTTCCTCACAGAGTCCGCACGTACGCTCACTACGAAAATCCGAATGAACTGGCATCGTCAAACCGTATTCTGGTACTCACCGTCGGTAATCCGTACGCTGCCGATACAGTGGACGCACTGTGAAAACTTGTATCTGTTTGATGCGACGCGTCCGTTGCGTACGATACTGACAAGTGGACGCTTAGCTTAAAGCTTGGTTTCCATACTCTCTGTGTTTAGTGTCGGTCGGCGCGAGCAATTTTCGTAGCTGCGAACCGGTTCTGCGCTCTACCTGCGAGGGGATTGAAAAAAGTATACGACGCACGCACACTACCGGCCTGTGGCGTGTATGTGCCAGGTCGGCTGTGTGCGCAGCGCGGCTCTTTTTCACACCATGATTGGTTTTCAGGCTTTATGTTTCAAGTATAGAGTTGGAACGAGTTTTGTGCTACTCTACTACTTAATTTAAACTGTTTTGTATTCTCTTCGCTGTTCCAGAGATAGACAGGTATAGTCAAAGTTATGAACAACTGTTAATACAATCGCTAAAAAAATGTTCCAAATAAAACCGGTTCCGTATAAAAATAGGCTTTTGATGACATGTCTGAAACATCATATCTTTTTACGATTCCAAGATTTATTTCAGAGTAAAAATTCTTGGTACTTACCGATGAGTGTAGGTCCGTAATTAGGTCGAGTATAAAACGGCTTGTGTGTTTGAAGTAGTTTCTAAGAAACAAACTTTGATGAACAAATAAATTAAGTAAGTACTGTATAAGCCCAAGACATAAAATGTACTTATAAGTACCAGCATACTACAAATGGAAGAAACTACGAGTAAAACTACGACAACTTCTCGGCTTTAGACGTTAAGATGTCTATGACCTGACTGAATTATGTTTTTATTGGTATAATAAATGTAATGTGCACTGTACTGAAACGGCATTTTAATAGTCCACCACTGAATATAGACTGGACCCATATGCTTACCCATGAAGACTGATTGTACGATGTCCATCACGCTGGCGCAGTGCGGGTCAATGGAGTATTGAGCAGTAATGTGTAGTATCCAAAAACTACTTTTTTATAGAAAAATATATTTTCTAGTTGTTAATAATAAGCTTAAGTTTTTTTAGGTTCTTAACCTTCCGTAATGTAATGTATAATGTAAATAAATAAATTCGTTGAATGAAAGTATCAGAATATTTACATAATAGTATATATTTTATAATGTATAATGTACTTTATGAAGAAAGCAGGAACTGCAGTCAAAAGTGCATTAGTTCGACAAAGTTCCTTCAGTCTTCGTTGTACTATAATGCAATGATTTTGTTTAAATAACTTGTGTCTGCAATTACATAAGACAGACTTACTTCATAAGGATGGCAGTATTAGGCAGGATATTAAAATATTCAAAAAATCAACTAATTTGTTAAACAAAAGTGTTCAACGTTTATTTCATATTACAATACCTATGTTGATAAAATTAAAGGTAACAAAAAACATAATTAGGATCCATAATAAGTAGATAAGATTTATGAAAAAAAAATCTACTTGTTTGTAATTTTTTGACCTCCTCTGTGTAAAGTACTTATGTATATATATAGTTACTGTATTTATTTATTATTATCTAGTAGATTACATCTGCTCACAACAAAATTAGTCTTCTTTTCCGCCCTAAATATGTGTACCTATTTCAATATCACTATGTAGTAATTGCTAAGGCGCCTAATGCTTTTGACTAAGGCTGTATAGTTACGAGTATGATATTCAAGTATTGTTATTAATTATTATTATATGATAATCACATATATCCAACGATGTTGTCAACAAAATTAAGCCATAGGCATGTGTTAATCGAAGTGTACAATGACTACAATAAAATGCCTATTTTGAATTGAATGCAGCTGTTGTACATGAAGACTGCTTATCTCCCAAGGCTCTCAATAATGTGTTTTGACATTTATTTGCCATTAACGTGCTTGTGAATTAGTATTCAAATTAATCATCGAGTATTCATACTCCTGGCTAATTATTATCATTGTAAAATTATTTTGCCTAATTATATGAATACTAGAGAGCCGTAACTATAGTTAGATCTCAATAACAACATATTATTTTGGCTAAAAAGGCACAACCGCCTGCAATCGTACAAAATTCGTATTTTTTTCTTGAATCGATGCCTTTTTTTAGATTATTGTTGTTTATTAAAACCATTCTACCGATTTCTATAAAATTTAAATGGGACTAATCTATCACATAAATAAAAATAATCATCAAAATGTATTCATAAATTGACGTTGTAAGCCATACATACAAAAAAAACTTTATCTCTTTTTTGTGGTTTGGCCCCATAGAAAAAGTGGTTCACCTTGAGTGTAGTAGTACTAAAGAGGATTTTTAAATTTCTCTGATTCGATTAAAATTCTGAAATAGCAAAAAAGAACCTCATTTTGTCAGTATCCTTATTTTTATATCGCTATTCCAGTGTTGCCATAGTTCCCATAGTAAATGCTGGTCTCGATGTGCCCTAAGATATTATGCGTAAGCTATCAGTAACACATTGTAATGTATCTTATGTCCCTCCTCACCATTTAGAAGTGTAATTAGCTGGTTTCTATTTCATACATCTGTAAAGTCAACATTATGGGCCGGGAGGATCGAAAGCTATGTAGCGCAAAGAAACGGAAAATTTGTGTTATTTTAACGTAAATTATATTAGTACGGAAATATCGAAGTGTTAAATCAAATATCATTGAATATTCGACTGTATGGAAAACACACACATGACACACAATCGTAAGGAATCCGTGTTCCCATCCCTCCTTTCAGCTTGGATCACCTGTGGCTCTAGGGATGTGGCCGAAGATAACGATATTCTAGAAAACATAATAATGGCTAGGCTTACCTACTTAGACATTTACATTAAATAATGCACAATTACTCATTTTTTCCAATCACGACGTAATGTCACCTAATTAGTGCTTGTAACCGAAAAAATGTCCGAGCGCCGTCATATAAGTACAGTTTTTTACTACTTTCACTTAGGGATTGTAGCTCTGTAGATATTTGCTCGAAGTTGTGAACACAAATTTTATTGACAATAGATCTAACACATAATTTTTTTATCCTAAATAAAAAAAGAATATTTTTAAGGACAAATATTTTAGGACTAAAAAATATGTGATGTGAATGAAAATAATGTTTTCAGCACTATTTTAGACACTTTTAATGAAATTGACGGTTTTCAGGCAATAATAAAGTGTAGCAAGGATTTAAGCTAGTCTAAGAAGTACACGGTGTCACACTTAGTTAAACTGTCTTAAGTATACAATTAGTAAGTATATAAGTATGTCTTAAGTACTTTGAACCCTTCGAACTTTACCTAACTCAACTTAAAAAAGCTCTTTGAAATATTGAAACAAGGCTTTAGTTTCTCAGTTTAGCAGCTAAAATGACATGGATGACTATAATTATAGTTATACGAAGTATTATTACATCTTCTTTGGTTACTAGTACTAGTATACGTTGAGCTTGAGGGTTTTATCCATCAATCAAACGTCGTATTTTCTTTTCTTTTGTACCTATCTCTCTCCATCATGAGGTTGCCTGGAAGAAATCGCTTTCAGTGATAAGGCCGCCGGTTGCTTCACATGTTTAAGCAGCTATTTTTCTCAATTTTTCTGTTTTATGTGTGTGTGAATGTGAATCGATAAAGAGTATATCTATCTTGATCTAGAAATAAATAGCTATCTTCGCTGTGAGCTGCATCACAATTCATAATCGGTAAAACGAACACACCTCATCTCACTTTATAGACTGATTTCATGAAAGGTTACCTCTCTCCGTTAGCACAACATCGCGTCCTTTATTCTTATTTTACGAGAGTTATCGCGCAATAAAATTGAGATAAATGAATACCTAATAAACTCTATCCCACGGTTTCGACTGTCTCATGATCTATCATGCTCAGACTATCAGCCACTTCGCATATCTAGTTTGTCGTGATCACGACTGGCGTGATTTAGTCGAAACGTCGGGACAAAGAAGTAATTGAATAAGAATCATCATCATCCATCCATCAGCCATAAGAAGTCTACTGCTGGACATAGGCTTTCCCTATGGATCTCCAATAAGACCGTTTGGAAGCGATTTGCATCCAGCGCGATTAATGAGGTCATACGTCCACCTTGTGGGTGGACGTCCTATGCTGCGCTTGCCGGTATATGTGGTCTCCACTCGAGAACTTTTGAATAAGGATAATGTGCTCAAATCGCGATGGCTTAAAAATAAGATTGCGTCGTTTGTCAACAGAGCGAGAAATGGCTGACGTTCGAGACCATGAAGGAGGAGATAATGGAGAAGATGCGCAAGCTGGAGGAGGAGCGGCACACTGTGGACCTGTGGAACTGCGGCCCCGAGTGGGGCAAGAAACGCCGGAAACGTCAGGTAAAAATTACAATCGGTTTTTAGTCTTTAGGCTCTCTTGAGCATTACGCTACAATACTGCCTTCTCACTGGTGCATATTCGCCTGTTACCTTCGAGCAAATATCTAAAGAGCCACAGTCTCTAAGTGAAAGTAGTAAAAAAATGTCCGAGTGCCGTCATACATACCGACTTAGATATTTACATTAAATAATTCACAGTGACCCGTTTTCTCGAATCTCGACGTTATGTCACCTAATTAGTGCTTGTAACCGAGCACTTGGCAACGCGCGGCGTTGTATTCGGCTTGTAGTCGTCTTACAACTAACTAAAAAGACTGCCCACGTAGCTTGGGCAGGGTTTTGGCTCGGACACTTTTTTGAACAATTGTGACTGTATAGATAGGTATTTGCTCGAATCCTGTCACGTAACAATTTATATTATAGAGTTTGAGCGGTATAGCTTTAGCACTATTAGCTTTCGTATCTATATAGGTACCTTTAGAATTCATAACACGTTATACAGGTTTATTCATAAAGGGTGTACGAAGTTAAAATAGGGTGATATAATCGTCATAAACAACCTGTTATAAATGGTTATGAAAAACAGGCACCTGAAAATTCAAACAAAATAACTGTCTCATAGATTTAACCGTTTCCGAGTTGACTATAGTAAAAGGTCCTTAAGGTTCTTAAAAGAGTCATGCATCCTCTTTTGGCTTAGTATGCCCTATCTAAAACCCTATTTAAATAAATATTTACGTATCCCGGTGTTTACACGTTCGTTCGTTCGCTAAGAGCAGTAACAGTCCAAGTGACCTATAAATTTAAGTCCTTAACTTTCATATTAATGAAATGCAATGAATTAATAATAGCATATGTTCATCAAGTATTTAGAAAGTACGAGTACAAAGATGCGCAAGGATTTTTTTCCGCGCTTTAATAAGTTTAAGAAATTTGAATAAGTTCAAATACTTATTCCAATTTAAAAGGCTAATTTATTCAGTAATTCCAAAGAATTTTTTGACTAGAACAGTCATCATTATTATGTATTTGTACAGGTTACGGCAAAAATATGAGCTAGTTCAAACATTTATAAGATGTCGTTATTGGTAGTGAAATTCTGCCGGCCCATAAACGTGCCGCCTGTGCCGCTCCAACTAACCTACGTTGCTGGTATGTGGTCACTAGTCAGAGAAACCCCTTTGTTTCGTAGGTGACAGTGGCGCCTCCATACGTGGTGTACATGCTGCCAGACTCGGACATTATGGAGGACTGGCGGCTGGTCCGCAAGCTGCTGGAGCGCGGCGACTGACGCTGCGACCCGGGGACCGCGCGTTCCACACCCTCGACCAACGGCAGGCCACGTGTCACCTAGCCTCCACACCCTATGCACGATAATGGTATCTCAGATACCATTATGTGAAAGACTGGCCGCGCTGGTATCACAGTTTAGCATAGCATACTTTTTTGATTATCTACAAGGCATTGTTTTGTTTACCCAGAGGAATATGAGTAATCAAAGAGGAAATTCATCTGGTACGAATCCGAAGATTTTCCGTTTCACGAGTCTTTTAAACAATATGTTTGCGTCATCAATCGTAGCTTCGACGTTTTGAGTTAACTTTTAAGAGGTAGATATCTGATATTCGCGGGAATTTCACATTCTTTGGAATTTAGATTCCTCTTTGAGAAGAGAAATTGACCCACCATAATTTCTGTACTACCTACTCGTATTGCTGCTAGGTAAATATCTCCCTCAAATTCAACTCAAAGTAGGTAACTAAGTAGGTAACCGCTATTTTCAATGCCGTGTGGAATTAAATTAAATTGCGTTGTTTGGGTTTATTCGACATGATTATGCGAGATGATTGTGAATGTGGAAAAACTACGAAAACTTGAAAAATATACCTACGTCCGTTCCATTACCGCTGAGATTTAACCAGTTGAAATCTATTGAAGAATTCGGTACCAGTCGTAAAAATAATACATAATTTATTTTTTCAGCACTCACTTATTATATTTTAAAAACTACCAGAATTTAGCGATTTTTTAAAACAAACCTCTTAACTATAATTGTCAAAGGTCGTCGCGATACTCGGTCTCAGCGGTTATGGAATGGACTATATCTTGAGATGCAGGTACTTTAAGTCTACACGCCAAAGATGTCAACCATCGAATTGATGTGAGGGTGAATTGATTTTAAGCGTGTTGTGTAGACTCCTTCAAAAAGATAAATTGTAAACAAAACAAGCTTATGGGTAGTTGCATTGTAATGCCTGAATATGAATATTTCATTTATTTATTTTATAATTTAAACATGATATTGTGTTATGCTAAATTGTGATGTCTGGACGGTCTGCATTTCCATATACGCATAGGCTCAGTCTCAGACCAAATAAAAAAACAAGACAGAACGTCGTAAACAGATAATTGAGGCCGGTTTTTTATATATGTGGTGAGTGCGTCGGTGTTGCGCCGCCATAGTTAAACTGACGAGCCAAGGCTTAGTTTCCTTGTACGTGTATGTGTGATTGTGTCTGTACACGGCGAGACTTAGTTTTGCTGGCCTCACTGGTTTTGTTCACAACATTCTATCTTGATTTTTTATTTGGTCTGAGGGCTCAGTATCAATGCCTTATAAAGTTCGCGTTGTTAATATTCGGAAACATCATCTGTATAAACAATTTTATAATTTAAGTGAGTACATTAAATTTATTTAAAATAGTTAAAGATTTATTTAACCAACATAAATGCGTTCCTTTTTCCCTAATCGCATTTTTCCTTGATATCGAAGCTCTCGAGTATGAGGTTATATTGATTATGTGTTTTCTTAGTGTTGTGATTCTGTCTGGCGCATTCTTTCTTAGTGAACAAAATATACGAAAACTATTACCGTCTTGCCACAAAAGTTTTACGCACGCTTTAGACAATGTTCAACAGTACAAATTGCACGGTTAAACACTGTTAAAGCGTGTTTAAATATTTTGTGGTAAGCCGGTGATTGTTTACTTTCTGTTTTACTAAATAATTTCATTCATTTAATCAAAACGGAAGAGGAAGGTGGAGCTACTTCCACTTCTCACGGTCTTCTGCCAGAACTTTCTCCTCCCTATACGACCTTTTATCCACCTTCTCTTCAATTTGTTCTATGAATGCTCTTTCGTGGTATTCCTTTCTGTTTTTCTTTTTATAATGGATTTAATTGGACTGTCATGTCGTAAGGTAGAGGTAAAGTGGCCAAACATCTTTTCTCTTCTAATTTCAGTCGTAAATAACTTAGTCTACCAAAATTTCATTGAGAGACTAATCAGTCATCAATTTTTTAATGGACAATCGTCCATTAAAAAATACGGGCACGTAACGCGCTACTTTATATACATATAAGTAAACTTACTATACTTTATATATAAGTATACAAAGTTTAAATAGATTTCACGACTGTCCAAAAAAAATTACATGAACCAGTGTAAACTTCTTTCTTCTATCAATGTAAACTTTGGGGTTTCATTTTTTTTTTTTTTAAGTGAACTATAAATTTAAGAATTAAGCTGATTATTTGCCAATTTTTTTTTTAATAAATAAATAAATTAACTTGTTGTTAAAAGAGTGCGAATTACAAAAATAGATTTTAATAGCATTTAAATACAAATGAAACCTACCTAGAAAGCTGACTTTAAGGCAGTAATACACAGTTCGTAGACCATGCTGCAGGGCGGATTGTAGGAAAAAAAGATTCATATTTAAGTATGAATACCGAGATGAAAAGATTCTCTGCTCTCCGATAAGACGCTCGTGGTGTGTGCACTATGTGTTCTGATTAGATATGTAGCCCAAGAGCTTGTACTATATAATATATCGATGATTAAAAGGAAATAAGAGTCTACCTCTATTAACCAAATGGATTAAAATAGTAGTCTTCTATTATATAACAATGAATCGTGGTTATTAGTCTCGCTAATACTCTAGAAAGGCTGAACCGATTTGGCAAATTTTTATCTTGAATTATTTGTGGAAGTTAAGGGTAGGTTTAAGCGGTCAGAAAAATTAAAAAAATAGCGTGAAAAATATTAAAAACTTGAATTTAATTTTTCCATACAAAATGTTCCAGCATGTGAAAGTTGTCATCAATTGACAGTTGACAGATGGTGAGATGAAGGTCACCGGTCAACTAGTAGTGGATAAAGTTCGAAATTGCAGAATGACACTTGGAAATGAAAAGCAGTTTTTTGTTTGGGCATAAGCACCATAATGTAATAGTCATATTCGAACGAGCGGAAATTTTAAATAATAGGTTGGCATTCATGCTTCATTTTCGTCCAAAATGGCGCTTACGCTTATTACCTTTTAACCGTCGATATTATATTAAGCACTCGTAGTACTAGCTCTTGGTCTACATATCTATTTAACTGGGATGTGTGATATGAAATGACTGCAATGGTGAATTTTTCCATACACAACGATCGTTTAAAAAAATTCAACTCATTAGTACACAGTACACACTCTTAAGTACTTTCGTACACACATCCTAAATAGCCTGAAGATTACTGTGGTAGAGCTTATTGTAAATTATTTATTTGGTTCAATTTTGAAGACTTTGTTTCGCAGCTGTAAATTAAGCGCTGTCCTGGTTCGAAAAAATAAGTAGCTATATTGTATAGTAATAAGCTTTTAAATCTGTTGTTACTTTTACGCAATTTACCATACTTTCACCTCGTTAGTTATTAGCCCTTTAAAAATAAGAAATCCGGAAAAAGTGTAAAAATACTGCGCAGTGTCAAAAGTTGATTGTAATAGCAATTAATTTCTGAAAATAAAGCCAAGAGTTGCTAAACTTTTGTTTCCTTTTACCATCCTCTCTTACTTTTAAATAATAATATGTATATACAATATATATGTCACCGGTTTATTGTAAGAACCGTTTGTTTACAATCTCCCGAGTTAGATTATAAACTATCGATAGATTGTGAACGGATACAACGGTTTACAATTTAACGCTTTACATTTTCGTTAGTTTGTAAACAAACAGTGGTCAAACGTGAAATTGTGAACTTGTGTGTAACGAAACTAATAGTAGACGTTGATTGGTTCAACGAATTATCCCGTTTACGCCCACGCCCACTCCCCCGCCGCGCCGCCGGGTGCAGTCATTGTTCTTTTAACAGTGTTAAGAGTCGTATACGTTGCGCACGATCTTTCAATTTAAATATCTTAATAGCAGTTTTTGTGACAAAATTTTATAAATAACTTTAATTTTGTCAAATATGAGTGAATTAGCAGTGGACCTAAAGGATAATATTGTTGACCAACAACAATTCAACAAAGATTTAGAACAGTATTACAGTGGGCATAAGGAAAATAGTAAGAAGAGTGAATGGACCAGTGATAAAATTAAAAGTGTGATAAAACTAATTGAAGAGTGTAATTTAAGTAAAGGTCAAGGAAGGCGACCATCTAATAAACAATACCATCATGCTAAGAAGTATGATATTATGACTGTTGGTGATGAAAAAATGTTAATAGTAAAAAGAAAATCCCATTCCGACCCGGTTGTGCAAATAATACCTAGCAGTGAATATTATCATGTAATATTTGATGCACATATTGCAACGGGTCACGGACGGCGAGACAAAATAGTCCATGCCCTGAAAAATAAATATGCAGTGCCTATTTTTGCCGTCACAACTTTGTAAAACTTGTCTTGCCAAGAAAAGTTTTCCCAAAAGCGGTATTGTTGTGAAGCCTCTGATTTCGGACGATTTTAATCGGAGGGGACAAGTAGATCTTGTGGACTTTCAGTCTTCTCCGGATGAAGAGTGTAAGTGGATGCTGCAATACCAAGATCACTTGACCAAATTTTGTTTTTTACGACCGTTGAAAAGCAAAGAGGCTAAAGAGGTGGCAATTGAAATTCATAGCAAGAATGTGGTCGGTAAAGTTATACAGAAGAAGAATGAATTATATAGAGTTGGTACTTCCTGCGGAATCATCAATGACTGGTTATCACGAAATGCTATTCTTCCGTCATCAGGGACAATTTTGTCTGATGATATTCCAGAGGTTAGAATCATTGAACCTATTTTTTTTTTCATTGAACAAATTATAGTTTGGTGCTTTAAGCTCGTAGTCTATTTGTCTATCACCAAGAAAATAAAATAAAAGTACACTATTTTTTAGGTAATTTAATTTCTTATTAATTTTTATTTCAGGACACTTTGCCGCTAAGAACCATATCTGCAATGTCTTCTTCATTTGGTGGACAAGGAATGAGACAGTGTAACTGCAAAAAAATATCTAAAGGGCAATGCATTATCTAACAGATGTAATTGTAAAAAATCGAATATTTTGCGTGGCTCCAGGTGCCATAAATCTTTGACATGTAACAATAAGTGATAAAAGGATCTTTCTTCAGTTTTCTTAGTCAATATTATTACCTACATTCAATATTTTACGGCTTGCGTTTAAACCTACCAAATTGCGCCTATTTTATTTACAACAAATTATTCCTCCCTGCCGGAATGGATAATTGTTCATCAAAATGTGTTTGTGTTTCTAAAACTATTAAAGTGAATTGCTCGCTATAAAAGTATTAGAGTTAACCTCAGTCCAAATATTTTTTGGGACGTCGAAACCTGTTAGCAAATGCTGACTATTATAGCTGAGTTAAAAGCTATTCAGAGGCGCAAAACGTCTTCTTTCCCACAGTTCTTTGGTCCCGTAAGTCCCGTTACCAACCAAGGAATTGCGGAACTTCAAATGGTCGGTAAAAATGCGCTAGTTAGGGGAGTCCTTTAGCGCTAAATTACTCGCAGAACAATAAAGCAATAAAAGAGAGAGCGCCAGATGGGTCCGTTGGTGGATCCTGATGAAACAAGCGTTAAATACAGCTAGGTGATAATAATATTCTGTTTATTCTAGTTTGTATTACGAATACGTAATATGTTTGGATGAATAACTAAAAAATCGAATCGAGAATGACATAATAAAATGTAAATTAAATAAAATAGTTTTATTTTAATATTTTTAATTGTTTTAATAAGTACTTTTATTTTCTCCAACTTATAAAATATTTAATTTGCTTAGTTAGATAATTCAATGTCATTTTTGTAATTATTTAATAAAATTCACATCAGCAAAAAATTAAATAAGATAACTATTAAATAAAAATAAGGATTTTAATTATTTTCGTAAAATTATTATGTGTTTAGCATGTTTTTATAGTTAGTTAATTAGTATGTTTTTAAAGTCAGGTATAATGTACATTTTTTTTTATTTAACCTGTACTGTCCCACTGCTGGGCAAAGGTCTCCCCCAATTCCTTCCAATATACATAATTAGTAAATTTTCAAAGTCCACTTGGTTGAGGACCCCTCTTCGGATAAAGGCCGCCTACAAAAAAATCTCTGTTTTTCTGTTATTTAGTTTCGGATAAGGTAAAAAGAAATATTTTAAATTTTTATTTAAAATCAGTGGTCAAGTTTTAATAATTAGTTATCTTGCATTGTTTGTCTGTTTTAGAACAACGTTGTCATTGACTGAAGGAGGGCTGCGCGGGTTTGCAGCCTGTTAGGCCTGTGTGATGCTTGATCCAGAAAGCTGTGCTGTAGTTTTAGTTTTTCAATAATACATGTATAGTTCAGGCTGTATAATTTTAGTCATGTTAATGTTCCTAGAAAATAATAATGCTTGGTAAGCATTCACCCACTTGGCACCAATAAGCAAGATAATATTATTTTATTGTGTATTTTCTACGGGGCGAAAACATTTTGAGCAGTATGTATTTAAATTCTTCTCATAATTATTGTTTCATATTTTACCTGCCTCGTGTTACCTACACGGATGAAAATTATAGTCTAAAATAACATATAATTTATACAATTAAATTTAATATTATATTTATGTTTTTGATTTTAATAACAATAACTTCTTACTACCTACGTAAACCCTTACTTTTATTAGCAAATTTCATTATTTTTGCCAAAAAATAGCACAACCGACTTCAATCATTGCAATTTACGTTAAAAAAATCGAATAGTCCGCTTAAACCAATGCATACCATTTACAGAATACTGTTGATTTTAAAAAAAAACTTCAAACCAACTTAGGTAAAGTTTATATCTTTGGGTTGCGGAAATTAATGTGTTACACAAAACAACGTACAGGTAAATGTGAATCAAAAAAAAAAAAACGAGCACACCTGTATACATTAATGGTTAAAAATTAAATATAAAAAAACATTCAATCTCATTTAATTGCTGTTAAACAGATGTTTTCTATACCTCTCTTTAGGTTGCCGAAAATATTACGTTAAACAAAAGAAGGCACATTAACAAAAGAATTTGCACAGCTGCACGTTTTTTGTTTTACTTGTTTGTACTGTTGCCATCATCATTACAGTTCCGATATAAATAATATATACCAAATAATGCAAAATCAATTTCTAAATACAAATACTAACCTCAATGTAGGTACCTACTTTATTTTACGTTTTTCAAAACTAGTATCAGAATATCTTTGCTGACTGTTATTTCTGTTAATGGAGTACAAATCGTTATTTAAGAATTGTTTCTTTATCTGAACCAGTAATCTTAGACCAAATAAATAGACCATTTTTTATTTTGTCTTAGCCAAACAAATATACCTACTCTTCCTGATAAAAAAAACAATTAAAACCTTTGTCGAATTATCAAAATCGGACTATTTATATGGTTTGTTGGTAATAAAAAAAAAATTGTGAAAAGAAAATGCCATTTCGACCAAAATACTGTCAACTAATAAAGATGCACATATTGCTAGGGGTTACGAACGGCACGCACGACCAAATAGTTCATGTCCTATAAAATAAATTATAGGGGTATTTAGCGCAAAAAAATGTTAGGTCAGGTGGTCGGCGGAGTCGCAAAAAACTGCTTATTTCGACACTCACAAGGTAAACCAAAACCCATAGGGTACTTTCCTTTGACCTAGAATTATGATTGGCAAAAAAGATCGTCTTATGGTGGTATGGTACACATACCTACATAAAATAATCGGCCAAGTACGAGTCGGACTCGCGCACGGAGGGTTCCGTACATACAGTACGGTACGTACAGGGAGCCCCCCTTTTATATTTACTTTATTTTAATTTTATTATTTATTATTGAAGTGAATATAAAACTAAATATTCTGTGAAAATTTAAAGCATCTACCTGTCACCATTATTAATAGAGCAAAAAACGTCTAAAAAATCAGGTTTGTTGTATGGGAGCCCCCCTTAAATATATATTTTATTTTCTTTTTGGTATTTGTTGTTAAAGCGGCAACAGAAATACATCATCCGTGAAAATTTCAGCTGCTTAGCTATCATGGTTCATGAGATACAGCCCGGTGACAGACAGACAGACGGACATCGAAGTCTTAGTAATAGGGTCCCGTTTTTCCCTTTGGGTACGGAACCCTAAAAAACGGCTTAATTGTCCGGTAATTGCTTACTCTCTACTCGCAATTGTCCGGCATTTTGACCACTGGTTTTACTACTATGTGAAAAGCCAAACATAAATAATAATATGATATTGTACAGAGACTCCAAAATAACTGCACACCATTAGATTGGGACTTTACAGAAAGTAACCCCGGGGAGCGCAGATGTGTTTAAATGTCTTTTTGTTTGTCGAGAATTTTGAGGATCCGGAGGACAATAACCTAACGGTCATTTTACGCTATTGTATTTATTAACAGCTTTCAACATACTTTTACCTTTTACCTAAATAATACTTTTTATTTAGTGTGTTATAAATTTAAAATCATTGTATCATAAAAAATTTGGGAGGTATTTGTCCTCCAATCCCCATAAAAAAAGGAAAATAATATTAATTTTAATTTGTCAATAATACATTTTAGTTACAGTTTGGATAATTTCAGTATTAATCTATTATAGGTAATAGATTAATACTGAAATTATCATATATGTATTATATAATTATTATAATATATAATTATAATATATATATATAATAGCTATTAAATTTGTGAGGGTTGGTATTATGTAATTATGTTAATATTTTGGACAAGCAAAATACATAATTTTTTGGGTTCTTATTCTTAGGATCTATAAAATATTTTGTGTAGCATTAAAATTCTTCTCATTATTGTTACATGTTTTACCTACCTCACTCTATCATGGATAAACATTGTATTATAAGCGAAAGTTATTTTGTTTCAAATATTTTTTTGGTCGAGAATTTGTTTATTAGTTTAATCTTAATAGTACAAATAGTTTCTTACGGTTAAATCTCGTTTATCCCCCGGGGCTCTACTACTTGACCCTTACTTTTATCTGTACTTTAATTTTAACAATGATTTTTTTCGCCAAAAATAGTACAATCGACTTCAATCATAGCAATACGTACTTATGTACAATATTCGAATAGTTAGATCAAATCGATGTTACTACTATTAATATTTCAAAAACTTTCTAACCAATTTCAATAAAATGTTTATGGATATGGAACTACATTCGGTGTACTTCTATCCTTTCCAATAAAAAAATCACCATGCGTGATCATACATAAAAAATATACAGCATCGAATCTTTACACCGATAAAATAACAATGGATGGCTGCACCCGGCGGAGGAGGAGTGGCCGCAAAAGGGATGATTTGTTGAACCAATCAATGCCCACTTTGAGTTTCGTTACACACAAGTTCACAATTTCACGTTTGACCACTGTTTGTTTACAAACTAACGAAAATGTAAAGCGTTAAATTGTAAACCGTTGTATCCGTTCACAATCTATCGATAGTTTATAATCTAACTCGGGAGATTGTAAACAAACGGTTCTTACAATAAACCGGTGACATATACATGACTAATAAGACTAAAGGCCTGTACGCATCATCATTGTCGACATGTGAACGATAGTTCCGTTCTGTAGTTATTAAAAAAGTAATTAAAAAATATTTTCTTATTCCTTCCATTCCCTTTCAGTAGGTAATGTTTGGACGCCAATAAAAACCGATATGTACCTACCTATATACTTATTTATAGCCAACGTAAGTAACGCCAAGGTACGTACGCTATAATGTCGACCCTAGGTCTCATCGGTTGTGGAACGGACTATAGATGAGCCGAGCCGATATTTGTGTAGTGCAAAAAAAGTGTCCGAGCCAAAACTCTGCCCTAGCTACGAAGTGGGCAGGCTTTTTAGTTAGTCGTAAAACGATTGCAAGCCGACTACAACGCCGCGCGATGCCAAAGTGCTCGGTTTCAAACTAATTAGATGACATAACGTCGAGATTAGAGAAAACGGGTCATTGTGAATTTTTTAATGTACATGTCTAAGTCGGCATGTATGACGGTGCTCGGACATTTTTTACTACTTTCACTTATGGACTGTGGCTCTGTAGATATTTGCTCGAAGAGTGTGGAGCGACTTACGAGCATCGAACGAGCGCGCTTTAACTTAGGTATAGCGCTGAAACTTATATCTTTATCAAATGTGGCACTATAGATACTTGAGCATTTTAGTGACTACAATACAGCAACGCTTGCAATAATAAATGGTAGGTAGCGTTGAAGCGAGCTTTATAGAGCGCGTTTGATTTTGAAACGATAAATATGACTCAGGGCACAAAAAAGGTGCATCAGGGCAATGTTTCGTCTCTGCAGGACAGATAGCTGCAAGCCCTATTTTATTAAATATGGTATCCTTACACTACCGTCGTTATACATAATGGAAGTCGCTTCTTTTGTGAAAACAAATCTCCACCTTTTCGGTAGCTGGACTAACGCAGGTATACGTACACGATCCCAGGACGAGATGAGACTTTGCCCTTGCCCTGCTAAAACAGCATTAATGAAAAATAGTATTTTTTGTATGGCCCCTATAATATACACCAAGATTCCCAAGGACATACGAGACCTAAACATTGGTTTGTTTAAATATAAACTAAAATCCTTTTTAGTAGAATTTTAACACGTCTATTTGAATATTTGTACGCCACCACGGCAAGAACATGCTTTCTATACTGTTTGAAGATCTGTACGCGACTTTGTATGTTGTCTGCACTACCATGTTCCTGACAAATAAATTATCTTGAATCTTGACTGAAAATTCCCAATTATCTTCTTTCCACTAGCTGGCTGGTGTGAACCGCTAACTTGGCCAAACAAAAACAATAAGCTTTTATTTACTTCTAAATACCTACTATCCGATTTTAGTTTTTTTTTCATGTAATCAGAACTTGAATCGCTAAGATTAAACGTCTTAGTTTTTATAGTTTTTAAATGACCTTAAAGTTATAAGCCTTCTAAAAGTACTATTTTACGCAAAAATCTGGCTGAAAAGTATTCTAATTCAAAATTAATTTATTGACTAAAACAACAATGTGAAAAGTAGCATACAATGGTATCGGAGGTTATAAATAAATAAAATAACCTGCTACTACGAGTATGATTATCCTGAGCTTCGGATTCATTAACTAAGCTTAGCTTGTGTCTTGGAAATCCGCGATCCCCTCAAATGTTGATAAAATGTTTGTTTTGTTTAATGAAAACATAATTTGTTTGACGAATCTAAAATCCTTTTGAATATTTATTGATATCTTACTTATGATTATTTATTGATATTTTTGTCTCCAAATTAGTATTAAACATTTCAATTAAAATTTACAAAGCCGAAATGTAATTTTTTTCTGAAAAAACAATATGACGTAAGTGCGTGCAAAATTTCTTACTAGAGCGAAGTAACTTTCTTCCTGCGGTCTTAATAATATCGACGGTCCACTAGCACGGGAAGCATGGCAAAGGGACAAATAGTCTTTCCACCATTATATCCCCTCGAAGAGGAAATAAAGTATGGATTGACAATGACATCTGACATTAAAAGTGGATAAAATGGTTTTCTCCCCTTGCCGTGCTACCCGGGGGTCGGTTTACTGACACAGCCCAACGGATTAGTAAGTTGAAAGCGCAATGGGCAGGGCACATAACTCGGAGAACTGATGGTCGATGAGGCAGAAAAGTTCTCGAATGTGACCACACACTGGCAAGCGCAGCGTAGGACGTCCACCGACTAGGTGGACCGACGATATACCTATTATTAAGACCGCAGGAACGCGCTGGATGCAGGCCGCTTTCAACCGGGCTTATTGGAAATCCATAGTGGAGGCTTATGTCCAGCAGTGGACGTCCTACGGCTGATGATGACGATGATAAGTGCAAATGGAACAATCATCGTTCGTGGCAGGTAATAAGGGTCTAAATCCCGTGTTTGTTGATAGGTGGGGACGTAATCTGGAGCTAGCGAGTAGTTTTCTTTAAATTTTCTACCACCTCTTTGTGAATCGTTTTTTTCTTAAATCCTGTGACCGATGTTAGATTTTAATACCTCATTAGAAAGCTAAAAGTATGCAGTTGTTTTTAAAATAATCTGCACGCCAAATGTGATGGCATTTTCTTTTATAATTGTCGATCAAAGAATAATTAACAATGATAATTACATTTTCTTTATGTTTTCATGTGATAATTATCTAATGTGGGCACCAAGTCCAACTTTTTTTCACTCATAATGATAGCCTGATGTCTATTCTAAGTACTTAAATTAAAATAAATGATTGTGCAAAATCGTCAAACTTTTTTTTATTAACCTTTAAGTCACCTTGCATCGAGAAATGGAAAATAAACTTTAATTCAATTTTTCTAAGAAATGGTTAACTTTCGCATAGGGGTTTATGGATTCAAATTTGTTGATAATAACACATATGTATAGTACCTAAGGACCTACGATATTATCATTTATCCTAAAAAAATTGATCCAAAAGGCTAATTGAAAGTATTGTTCAAGACGGAAAGTTGGTTTTTAACCGACTTCCAAAAAGGAGGAGGTTCTATGTTCGTCTGTATGTATTTTTTGTGTATGTTCATCGATATTTTCGCCAATTGTAAACCAAATGAAAAAGCATTTTTCAGTTCGAAAGGGTATTTTTCAGTATATCTACTCCCGAGGTGGTCCCTTTTAAATGTTAACGAAATCGCCAGAGCCGTTTTTGAAAATTCAACAACAGTTAATGTAAAAATTGGATACATCAATTCGAGCAAACTATTTGAATTTTGTACATGATGGAAGCCGGTTATGCCATATTTTGCGAAAAATAGTTATGGCAACATTTACTAAAAGGATAAATAAATACATCATGTTATAAATGCTCAAGCCTATCAACACCTTTGGCTGTTCTATTAGCTAACTATTTATCATGATGATCGACAATCCTCATCAATCACGTGGGAAGGCAGGAGCCCAATATTTTAAACGTTAGAAAATGACTTTATAATCGCGTGCTTTGCTTTGCTTTGTTCGCGCTAAAGATTTTCAATATTTCAATATTCGCTCTAACATTACGCATGGACGTTCATTCAACTTTAATAAAACTAATAGTCAATATTGGTTACCCTATTAATTTTTTTTCACCGAATTTTGAAACACACAAGGTATATTATTATCGCTAAGGTATATTATTATCGCTACATCGCACTCGAGCCCCAAGATACAAGCCTCGTGCTTAGTTTGGGGCTCACTGAACCACGCTTTACGAGTATGTCTTACCTTGAAATTACTCGCTCAGATTACACACACAATTATATTATTTAACAATACTGTAACTTGACTGTATTTCATTGTAAGTTTTTTAGTAAATAAATTTTTCTTTCTTTTTTATTTTACTATGTATAATGTATATCTATAATTTATTGCATAACACAAATCATGTAATAATAAAATAAAATTGCATCTATCGAGCTATTAAATGGACGGACATGCCAATTACAATAAAATTCTTCATCAGTGATCATTTACGCATACGTCCTAGCGGGCTATTGATTCAAAGGTAGATCCAGCTGCTAGTACTACATATTTATAGTAATTCCGTAAATTGCTAATGCATGACGTCATTTAAACAACTGCTGGTATTGGCCAGACCTAACAAATTCAATTTTCCCGTGTAGGTAAGTGCCGTGATCAGAAAACCAATCATAGTTAAGTATTATGTTGAATCGATCTAATAACGGAAATATTTAAAAATTCAAGTTATGTAAAGCCTAAAAAATCACAAATTTGATGGATGTACTCGTACCTATTGATTTAATTGATCGAATAAGCGAAGAGCCTTTTCCATTGGCAAAGTTTTCTTTCATCTTTCTGTAGTTTAGATATTGCTTCTCGCGTACAAATCTCATTTTTCAACTAGTCTTGAGTCTACGAGTATTTCAATAATAATTGTCAAAATTGTTCAGAACTAATTTAAGTATTTTATTCTAATATTCAAATCTTAATAGATTTTAATTCCGCAATTCGAAATTCGTTTGGATGAATGTTTCTTTACGTCGATTTTGACGTTAAAATTAAATGAATATCAAGTCCAATACCGACGTTATAATAATAGAATAAAATAACAGAAATATGTACATACAGATACTTTACGTGAAATTACTGAAAACAAAACTTAACTTGGGGCACGTAACGCGCATGTTTCATAGATAATCACCCACCTAGCTGCTTTACAGGGGGAATTAGTTCCACTATTTTAAAATAGATGGCTCAAGACATCAAACGCCAATTTCTGAATCGCGGTGGCGAATATTTCTGTCAATGATTTAAGGTTTCTAAGGTTTGTGTAATTATGAATGCAATTAGAGCAGTTTAGTTTGCTGAGATCATTAGACGTGTCTACCGGTTGGTTCTGGCGAATTCTACTGCTTGGAGAACGACTAGAAACAGTAAGTAATTATACAAATTGTACTTTGCATAGGCAGAATCAAACTGACGTCTGTGAAGTGAAGTACTGTGAACATGAGGCTAGTGGTTGCGCAGTAGCAATATCCACAAAAGAGATAATGCAAAAACATATCCCATTTAGGCCATCACCTGGTACATTATTTAATTATTTGTTTTGGAAAATGATTGTCCTGTTGTTTTCTTTACTAAACATTACAATTTAAAGGAATTTCATATTTTTGGATCTTGGATCGGATATTATCTTTTGACATTGGTTGTAAAATATGGCGGCGTGATGGCGGCTTTAAACAAAAATCAAATTAGAAAATTCGAAATTCCGTTGTAATTAAGCATGTAATAACGTTGTTTCTTCCTGTGTATTGGTTTACAATATCTTAAAGCTTTTTTTGAGCTGCTGTACACAGTCTGAGCCCACTTTGCAAAATCTTCTTTTAGCGGCACAAGGAGAGCGGATTGTCGTAGCTTGAAGATAACTTAACAGGCGCCATTTTGCTTCGGCATATACCTACATATTTACCTAATCTACTTAATGTGTTTGTTTATGTTATTTTTTTGTACCGTCGTCAGGTCTTTCTCTGACAATATGTTATATATTTATTAATACGAGTATGGGATTGTACGAGCGAAATGGAAAATTGGGATAGGAATCTGTTACAGCGAAAGTAATTCATCTAGATATTAGAGGAATTACGTCCAAAACCTGTTTTCTATTTCTTTCATAATTTCTTTATATTTATGTCTAGAATCACCAAACACACACAGAAACTTTAGTTATTCATCTATGTAAACTGTAAAATGTAAACATGTAAAATCCTTACTAACATTATAATTCCGAAAGTGTGTTTGTTGGTTTGTTCCTCATTCAACGGAGCAACAGATTGAATTGATTTTTCGCATTCAAAGGTCGGAAAGAGACATACGCTACTTTTTATCCCGTAAAAATAAAAGGTAGGTATAGCACATATCACAATAGTCAAAAGTTCACGCGGGTGAAGACACGGGCAAAAACTATTCATCAATATAGTATCAAGAAATAATTTGTTTTGAACAGAGATCAACGAAAAACCATTTTGTCCATACTATGTGGATAAAACCATTGTGGTCGATCGAGAAATGAAAGAAAGAAATGTATTGATATAATATGACATGAGTTAGAAAGAGACATGAAAAATATCTCGGTTCATTGGCTAGTTGTCGTGTTTTTGTCCCGATAGTGTCAAATTCCAATACATATATGTATTTGACAGTTGACAACTAGTGATAGTGATGGTTCATACATTTTTGCGGTTGAAAATTGCCTCAAGCGACGACAGCGCTATCTCTCTAGTGGTAATAGCTTTGGGGATAAAATGGAATAGTCGTAAAGGACAAAATGGCATTTAGGTAAACACATATTGCGCATATAGGTAGGTAAACCTTTTTATACTTATAGGCACATCCCCACATTCAACATGAACTAAGAAAACAATGTTATTTAACGATCCTTCTCCAGGTTTTGAGCGCGAAAATAAATGCTGATAGGATACGACGTCGAAATTGTGCGTAGATATGGAGTTTTTGGTTTTCTTTAGCCCTGGCCACTAATGAATCTTCTTTTTGGGGCAGGTGATAGTATGTAACTATCACCTGCCAAAAAATGTCTTGTAATTTAACCTATATAAGTATGCCATTTTCTCCATCCGATGCATATGCCGTTTTGTCCGTATTGAATTGTTGTGATTAAGATCAATATTAACAACTTTTCTAAGCTGCCAACCCGGAATTCGATAAAAAAATCAGCTGTTCCATACAAAACTGCAACTCGGAATCGACAAAATGTATGAAACAGCTGTTTTTTGTCTCGAATTCCGGAAATTTACTACCAAAGTAAAAGTAGTTAATAATGATGGTCTTTGTCACCCCTTTTTAGTTTAGTATAGGTACGTAGTATTATTATACACCACTACTTTTTATGAACATCTAAAAAAAAATGTAGGTATCAGTACACGATGTAAAACATATGTGTACAGTTAAAATTTAAAAAAGATCTTAGGTAGCCTATTTATTTAGGTTTTATTTTATCCTAAAATTATGCACATAATGTCAATTTCATTCATGTATCGCTATTGCATTCATTCCCTTTGCTAGCTCTCTCGCTCGCAAAAGCCCGCCCACAATTTTATTACCTACAAGTCTTGCAACATGGCTAGCAAATAATTTAACCAATTATTTCAATTTTTAAGGGATAATTTTAGGATATTGATTTATTAACTTTTTATTGCATATATATGTTTAGTATCGTGCACTGATACCCCCAAATTTTTTTTAGATGTTCATAAAAAGTAGTGGTGTATATTCTTTGGTATAGGGTAAGCAGATAACCCTGTATTATTAGACTAGATTTAGACCCTAAAACAAATCAAATCATCATGTCATCTTAGCATTTTCATTGCGTCAGAAATTATAGTATGAAAGAACAGAGGCATTTTCAGGAACGATTTTAGGCTTGTTCCCTATAGTAAAAGTGGTTGATACTAGTAAGTAAGTTCGTATAGGCCGGGTGGCTAGCCCTGGTGTCAGAGTTATTAGGCCGCCTGAAGGCTTCCGACATGGCTAAACGGTTAAAACAACCGGGACCTACAATTTAACGTGTCATCCGAGCCACGGTAGCTATCAGTTGGAAAATGCCACCCGATAAAGTGCTATCGACATAACGTCATGTTATATTTTCGCGAATTTCATTTGGAATAATATTTTTAAACCAACAATGACGTCGTAATGAAATATATTAAATAGGTATCAACTGAGTTAAAGTTATATGTCTTTATTATTGAAAAGCAATAGTTATTTGTAATACAAGAATGCAAAGTTGCTTTTTAACCGCGTTCTCAATTTCGATGACCGAGCAAGCGAAGGATTCAAAAATTAGAATCCTGGCGTTAGCGAGGGAATCAAAAGAGCACAAGATCAAAAATATTTGCACTCAAGTACAACACGTAACTTTTCATCCCACCTCAGCGAGGAAATGACTAAAGTCGTCGATATATCGTACTGTTTCAAATACTTACTTCTCGTGTGATTGTTGAGAGAGAAAGCTCATTTCCGCAATATTAACAGTTTCAGTCAATTCAGTTGGCGTCAAATAAACTCCTCGTCACTAGAGTAACTCATTTTAAGTTTTTACAATTTCACTTGTTTTCAAGTTTCTTGTTTTTAACCTAAGGTTTTAAGCGAAATGACGTGAAAATAAAATGGCGCGCGCAAATTAAAAAAAAAGTACACCAAGAAGGTTCCGAGTCTGAGTTTTTAACAAATAAAAAAGGTTGTGTGATAAATTCGGCACCATGGGGGGTAGAAGTAAATAGGTATAAACTTAGTGCACACTTAGCACAAACTAAGTTTAGTACAATCATTACTGCTTGTAATTGAAACGTGTGTGTTTTTCAGCAGTAGAAAAATTACTGTTTTCCAACCAAGTTTTATTTTTAAATCGCGTTTATGTTTTTATACAATTTCCCATTTAATAATTATATACCTGATGCACTGAAACAGTTCAGTTCAGAACATGTAGGTACATACTCGTAGGTATGGCTTTATTTATAAACGTAGTTTACTAAGAATAGATAAAGCAAGTTTGCAAATCCATCCAGGCGGCAGTTTTGGTATATAGGATGGCCACGCTGACAACTGCCCGAAGGCCTCTGACATAGCTAAACGGTTAAAACAACATGTGCCCACAAAATAACATGACATCCGAATAATGGCAGCGCGCCGCTCAGTTGTAAAACGTCACTCATCTGAAGACTTGACTATGGTCAAGTTCGGTATGCCGAACGTTTCTTAACTTCGGTAATTTTGAGGGTTCCGTACCCAAAGGGTAAAAACGGGACCCTATTACTAAGACTCCGCTGTCCATCTGTCCGTCTGTCTCCAGGCTGTATTTCATGAACCGTTATAGCTAGAAAGCTGAAATTTTCACAAATGATGTACTTCTGTTGCCGCTAAAACAACTAAAAGACTAAAAACAGGATAAAATTACGAGGCTCCCATACAACAAAACTGATTTTTTAGCCGTTTTTCGCTCTATATTAATAATGGTAACAGGTAGATGCTTGAAATTTTCACAGAATATTTAGTTGTATATTCACTTCAATAATAAATAATAGAATTGAAATAAAATAAATATTTAAGGGGGGCCTCCCATACAGTATGGAACCCTCCGTGCGCGAGTCCGACTTGTACTTGGCCGATTATTAACATTTTAATATTTTGAACCAAAATAATTATGCTCGCTAATAAAAATTCACATTTTAAAGACGTCTGTATGATATTGAATTTCATTTCACTCGCGCAATTGTTAAGAGGATAGTGCGTGAATCGACCAGTGTTTTCGCGTTTACTGTTGACTATTAAGAAAATTCGCGGTACATTTTTGATAAAAATTACGTTCCGGGAGTAAACTCTTTTCACTCCTTAAATTGTAACAAAATATTATGCTCTTGGTGTCAATCGCTTGAGTAAGAAATATTGCACGCTCGTACGTCTTATTTTTGTTGGAAAAGTTTTTAGTTTTCAGCGTAGGTTTTGCAATAAAACATGACTTTTTAGAGGCTTATAACTTTAAAAAGTCATTTAGAAACTGTAAAAACCAAGACGTATAATCCAAGCGATGAAAACTGGCTACATGAAAAAAGAATCACTGAAATCGGAAAAAAGCTTATTGTTTTTTTATGGACAAATTGACGCCTCACAATTGCCATACTATGTAACTAATCCGTCTATTGTGTTTTATTGTGACAATGGAGATATTGCAAATATGCATAGAAATTGGGCCAAAAAAGGGTACATGATTTCATAATTTGCTTTGTTTCTTTCGGAAAATGATTTTCCCGTTATTTTTTACAATAACAGTGTCCATTAAAAGTAATTTCGTGTATTCGGATTAAGGTTACATGTGACCAAAATGACAGTAATTCAATGACTGAACAAAAATCAAATTGGAAAATGTGAAATTACTCATAAATTAAGCATTTGGTGCGATTGTTTTACTCTACGCATTTATTTATCATAATAACAGATTTTTTGAGCTACTGTACCTAGTCTGAGCCCATTTTGCATTATCTTCAAAACACGGACTAACCACTTCAAGGTACCTACTTAACTTTTTATTTATTTATTACTAGCGACCCGCTGCGGCTTCGCACAGGTGTATTATACATATAACCATTCCTCTTGAATCACTCTATCTATTAAAAAAAAAACTAAATAGAATCCGTTGCGTAGTTTGAAAGATATAAGCAAACATGGGGACAAACAGCGGGAAGCGACTTCGTTTTATGCTACGAGTATGTAGTGATAGTGATAGGGCTCGTACCACCTTTTATTTATAAATGCAGAGTTAACTCTTACGTAGTTTTGCATTCTCTTTGGAGTTAACTATGAATAACAAATTTTAATCCGTCTTGCATCTTTTTTTTAATTCGCTGTTTACTTTTTTGTCTTTGTTTTATTTTTATTCTCTGATAAAGACAAAACATTGGCTAGTCAGTAATCACTTCAAGTAGGTAAGTAGCGCTTTATTCAGTAGATATAGGGCTCATACCGCTTTATATTAACGCAAAGTTTACTATGAGTAGCTAATCCGCCTTTTGTCTTTTCTTTCATTTAATTCAAGAATTTTAATTCACTGATTTAAGTAAATGACAAAACACGGACTATAAAGCTCTGGTTTCCTAGAGCAGCGGTGCCATAATATCGTTGTCGATAAGTATATTTATTTATAACATATTTGCTTGTAAAGTGGCTGTAATTACACCAATTTCAATATTGTAATGTATTTCATTACGCACTTGTGCGTTATTGTAATGTAAAACGCACGAGTGAACGATACTTTTTTAAAATCTTAGCAAAGAGTTTTAATGTCAGAAAAGTGGTCAATATTTTATGAATAAAATTAACTTTGGGAGATAAAATATAATAAATAAACATTTAGTTCTTTAATTTAATTAATTTTGACAATAAATTACAACCATTTATCTGTAACAAAAACACAAAAACATTAATTTACTTTATTAGTAATATGTACTGGCTGTTTTTGTACCTTTGCCTAAAAAAACGTTGATGCGCGCGCATCGCTAATTTGTGGACAAGTAAAGATTTATTCGGTTAAGAAAGTCGGAGTTTTATTAATTTCCTTGCAAATATGTTATAAAACGTCGTATGACATACGTGCGCTTTGAAAATGACAGCCTCTGCTTCGCCTCGGCTGCAATTTTCAACTTACCGCACTTATATCATAATGTACTATTATTTAACGCTTTATTTGCATACCATTTATGCAAAAGGAAGACTTAAGGTTTAATAGCTTTAAAGGGCTGACTGGCAGATAATGCTAGAGTTTACGTAATGTTTATGTCATTTCACTGAGTCAGTTACCAGTCTCTAGAAAACCGCGCCATTTTGTTTGCATTTAGACAACATTCTAACGACGTCATTCACCGCTGTATTACGGCTGCTACTTATATGACGACACCGCTATCCTACGGAAAACTGAGCTAACTACTTCAATGTATCTATTTATTCTTATTTACATTGGTATCTGTAAATATGGCAACTATCCGAAACAACCGATTTTATAGAATGAGTAAGTTAATAGTTGTATTAAATTAATTATTGGTGAAAGCTCTCGTTTTGAATAGTAAATGCAATGTGACAGTGTTTTAAAACCTTTTATCTACACTAATGTTGTAACATTCTTCTTATGTTTCCAATACTTGACTTATAATGACTACTGTTATAGCGCAGACAACAAAACACTCAATTTAAGCAATTTCACATGATGTTATAATATCCACATCGATATCGTAAAATCTCATTATAACATCGCGCGCTCGCTCCTGATTGGCCCTGCGCGAGATTTTAGAATGGCCTTAGATTTTTTTTATTTTTATTAGTGAAGATAAAGTAGTGTATGCAACTGCATATAACACGGGTATTAAAACACTCGTTACTATTATGAAACTCGCTGCGCTCGTTTCATAAACTCACACTCGTGTTTTAATACCCTTCATTATATGACAGTTGCATAAACTACTATTAAAACACTGTCACATTGCATTATCATGTCATTGCTCTGAGCTATGCCTAAAGTTCCGTATTATGTAACTCAAATCGAAAGCAAAATTTGTATCAAAAACGTAGTAAAAAACTGATAAACTAGTTTTTAGTTCATAAAAACTCAGCGGTTAGAATTTACTGGAAATTTGTATCTAGTAAAAAGTGCTAGTTTCGAAGAAAATGTTCTTAGAAGCGAGTAAGTCGCAGCAAACAAGATTTCTTAAAATCTTAAAATGCTTTTACAATAATAGCGCGACGAGAGAAATAGTACGCTCGCTAGATGGTAATCGCCACGGATGTCTATGATATGTCAGCGCCGCTCAGAATTTGAACTCAATCTTTTTCTTTTCTTTTTTTTTATTCCGTATAGATTGTTTTTATTTCATTTCAAAACCTTGTGCGCCACACGGGCAGTGCCGTGTGGCTCTACCATATTATAAACTCATCATCTTAATTTGTGTGATGTTCAATCTGTTGCCCTGATATTTCCCTGACATCATAGTTTTTCAATCCAGAACATTTTAATGCTTACACAATGGCTGTTGGATGAAAAATTGGGAAATGTATGGCACTTACCCTACGGCAGGCAACGCAGAAAAGCCCTGCAAAAGAAAAAAACACATGTGAGAAACTATAGCTTTTAAAAAAAAACAAGTTGCATTCCGAGACAGCCGGCAGAAGTGAAAACTAGCTCTCCGTCTTACGAATTTTCGATCAGCTTACATGTCCTGACGCGAATCTAGCATTTTTTACCCATCCCAAAAAGTGCACAACGCCGGTAAAGAAGATTTCACTTCAAAAATCATTAAAATTGGTTCATCTAGAAAGAAAGTTATAATGCACGGAAAAAAAAAACGTATAGGCTTTCTCTTCCTTTTATAAAATTGCTTAAAAATACATAGACCCGTTATTAGTATTTTGATAGAGAATCAGGGCTCTGGCAGAGGAATGTCATGAAACCCTGAGCCACCTAAAATACTGTTGACATTTGAAAACAGGGCGACCAAAATAGACGCATCCCACGGACGGACCTACCGATGGCACGATTTAAATGACACTTTACGTCTCTTATCACATTGCTTTAGTGCTATAAATGTGTGTACAAGTGTGTAGTGTGTAGGTTTTCCCCACTCGACTCTGCAAGGAATCGTCCATTAATTACGTTATGTACATGTTTTCTTTTACTAAAATGCTAGCCACAATACACATAAATACATATAGAATACAGTCAAACCTGGCTAACTGAGAACTGGATAAGTGAGAAACCTCTATAAGTGAGAGTAATTGCCAGGTCCCGTCATTTTACCCCTCAAATACCTCTATAAGTGAGAGACCAAAACCTCTATAAGAGAGAGTCGTTTTTCCCTCATGGACCTCTATAACTGAGAGTACTACTTGTCTGAACCTCTATAAGCGAGAGTTGAGGGTAATAAAACATCTGCACTTTATGATCCATTCTTATATTTCGTGGAACTAACTACCGTTGGTTTCGGTTCGTGTTCTATTCAAACATTTTTTTTTGTATTTTGTGGAAATAAGTAACATTGTTTTTGTATCGCATTTTTTTTGGAATGGCCACACGTGCGTCTAAACTATCCTGTTTGTGGTTTTCTTTAATCTACCTAACATTATTTTTGTATCGCCTTCTTTTAGAATGGCTACACGTGCGTTTACACTATCTTATTGATCAAACTTACTCCAGTTGATAAGTATTAATTGAGGAGAAAGTTCGGTGTTAGTAAATAAATCTTTAGGAATAAATAAATAAGTCGTTAAGCGATAAGCTTAAGATAGCTAGGTATTGTATGCATTCAAAGGTGGAAAATCTCGAAACGAAATACGCAATGAATTTGACTTAGCAGAATCACTTTTATAACATTATAAAATCAAAAGATATACGGTCTCTATAAGGTCTCAGTGCTCTAAAGGGCATCGAAATATTTAAAAAAGTCGCTTTCTTTTAGAATGAATGAAACAAACTATCATCTATGTTCAATTCTAATCAACACAACCCAAACAGTTAGTACCTATGTACTATTTATAAAGATATTTATCATTCTTTACGCATGTAGATACCTACATGCAAATTAGACGTATTTTTTAACCTCTATAAGAGAGAGTAGCCACTTCCGAAACTGGATAAGTGAGAAACCTGGATAAGTGAAAAACCTCTATAAGCGAGAATGAGATGGCAGTCCCTTCAACTCTCTCTTATCCAGGTTTCACTGTAATGGGTATGATAGGCTAATAATAGCGAATAGGTACGGAACCGAAATTTAAACTGACAATCTTACGTTTGTAAGAAATCTACCAGATCGCCTTTTATTTTAGTCGGAGAAGAGGTGCGATTTGTACAAGAATAAAAATGAAATGAAATAAAAAAACTCTGTGGCACAGGGCAACGTGGCCAGAATACGGCATTACTTCACTAAATAGCAATAATTCGTTTTTGGCCAAAGTAGATGCCAGCATTCTAAAATTGTCTGACTAATTTTGCCACGGGCTCCTGAACTAGTCAAACGCTGTTTTTCAGGAGTTAAAGGGCTCTCCTATCCGATACAAACAATATTTATAATAAGTTTAGTGTAATTCAATCTTTGTAAAAAGTTTCCATACCAATAAAAACGGGAGCGTTGAAATCTTTCCTTCGCGGAATTGTTAATAACAAAAAAATGTTGTTTCTCTGATATTTTTTCACTACACTAAATTTTTCTCTACACTTTATCACAATTCGTGTTCACTGAATGTTATTTTTCACTAGATAACAAGTTTTCCACATTTTTTTCCGGCGCTTTCGATAGCAATTGTTTCTATCTTTTTGTATTTTTAGCTCTCTGTGGCCAGTGTTATGCTGCTATGCATCTGGGAGGTTTTATTACAACGCTACTATACTTTTTAATCTATACGTTTTATTAACAACTGAAAATCGATATGTTATCTTGCTCGATGTCGAAATCATCTGAACAACTATAGAATGGTTCTATGTACAACTATTTTGTACGTATTGTATTCTTCATTTATAATAATTATCTCTTAGGTAAGTATAAGATGAATTGGTTGGAAAAAAATAATTAAGGAAAATAACGCGGCTTTCGCACATGTTTTTAAATATATAAACCGGTACCTATAAGCTTCCGTATTTTTAACCGACTTCAAAAAAGGACTTAATTTTTATCCACACTGGTTGTTGATGAGGTATTTATGTATCTCGTAATTTTACTGCGTAATTAGTCCCGTAGTACATAATAATAATGTGTTCAAATCGCGAAAGTTAAAAACAACATTCAAAAAAGGAGTTTCTCTATTCGTCTGTATGTTTTTTTTTGTATGTATGTTACGCTTGTATGTTATTGACAGAGTAATCTATCAATTCTGAACTGATTTTGATGATTCTTTATTTATTTGCTAGATCATACTTTAGAGATGGTCCTATATACATATTAACGAAATCGGCTGAGTCATTTTTGAAAAATCTGCAATATTAACATGATTGTCACGTAGTACATATTTACATTCTTTATTTTTCATTTCGGATTTAGTGTGCATTTCTACGAATATTGGTAGGTATGTTCTATTTATTTATTTTTTATTGTGATCAATTTACCAAGTCTTAATTAATTAATATTGAGTAGTAATTGAGTACACTTAGTGAGGTTATGACATATATTACACATAGCATTATTAAAATTCATGGGCTTTTATTTTCTCGCAGGAGGTATGAAAAGTAGGGTATGTACCGCTGGAACAAAGTCTGTCTTTGTATTGGGCTGCTTGAACCCCATAAATGCAAATATGTGAACAAGTATTATGGCAGCAGTACAATCAGAACAGATGGTTGGCTCTTGTGGCCGTCCAACGCTGCACTGCCACACCACTAGGTAAGTACACATCCAACTAGTATGACTAGTAAGACTATTTTACTTACATACGTTGTTTTTAATTATTTTATCAGTCCTTAATGTTGGTCATCATCTTTATATTTAAAGCGTGAATATCGTAAAGTTGTCACGAAAAATCTTATAGATAAAATAAATAAAAATAAATCATTTATTACTTATCCTAAAAACGCATGCATAAAATACAAATAGATAATTAATTTGACTTTTTACAACATGAGGTATACCTATTTTCATGCAGAACAATGAGATAATAAGATAAAATCTGTGGGCCCCAAACTAGGCTAAGCCTGTAATCTTAATATTTTCTATCTCTCTCTTAATATTTTGTATTTTCTAGGATTCGTAGCACGTACGTAGCTCTAATGGACCTGCTGTTAGGATTATTCATGCAATGTGCATACAGACAGACAGACAGACAAAACTCTTTATTTACAACCACAATTTAAAAAATAAACATTATCTACACATATAAGAGAAAAAAAAAGATTATAAAGTGGCGGCCTTATCACCCATGGCGATTTCTTCCAGGCAACCTTGCACGAATATGAACTGACAAGAACAAAAAATAGGTGCATATACCACAGGCAAGATTTAACTAATTTACCTAACATTTTCAATAGTTAAATGATTTGTTAAATGGAACGTAATTCACTAGTTTGTTAGAGCGTGGTAATGTGCATAGGTATACCTTAAGCAAGATTTAATTCATGTACCTGATATATTTTATAGTTAAATTATTTGTTAAATAGAACGTTATTCACTATTTTTTTAGAGCGTGGTAATGTACACAAATTATTATTCTATTGTATTTAACCGATTTATGTAACGTGATTCCGTACTTGTAGTTTGGCAAATGCGGACGAGTGTCGCGGCCATATTTTTAAAAAGCGGTAAAGAAGAAAAAGGGTAAAATCTAGAGGGTATACGCATCACGAAATACCTTATCCTTTCGACGTTTCAGAACGACACAGAGTTATAGTGAAGTATATATGTAATCAGTCGCTTTATCACACGTCTGGATTATTAATTTACCCAATACTACTATATTGTAGCGGTACGCGCTTGCCCAGTGCGGGTTAGTGGATTCACTTACGCCATCGAATTTCCTCTACGGACATACGGGTTGCCTCTTGACCTTTTCCTTCACCGAAAAACCAGAGGTGTGTAAATCCGTAGCTATCTACCTAAATTCCAAAGACCTCATTTTCAATCATAACACGTATGTAGGTAATAACCAAAGATTTTTTTTGTTATGTTCCATGTCTTAGTTAAGTATGATAGTCATGCGTATTTTTTATTTAAGTACTCCAATATAACAGAGACTTAGTATTTCAAAACATGTGTAATTCATTTTATAACTAACAAATCCAACTTATGTTTTTAGGATTTAAATATGTATAAATATTTGAAAAACTTACCAAAACTAAAAACCAAAGGACTTTGTACTAGGTTTCAAAATAAGCGCAAAAATATGGCATACAAATGGCTGCCAAAAAATCGGAATTTACTTAATGCTTATTAGGTCGTTATTACAGGAAATATTACCGAACTCATTTAACTAAACAAATAAATATTCAGATACAAGGTACTTAATGCATGGCTTAAGCCCTTTACAACTTTGCAATTTATCTTGCAGTGATTTGTTCCTATTGGTACAAACGTCTTAATTAATTCAATTCAATTTATTTATTTGTCTTAGGAACACAATGTGAGCACTTAACAATGTCAAACAATACCTACAAATAATATACCTAATTAAAAAACCCCCGACACAAAAATATTTGACAACAAACTTTCAATTGACAACCATTTTGGGCACATTTGTAGAATTTTGGTTCTTCCATCCCCACTTTAACCCACCATAACTCTTAAACGGCTCAATCGATTTTTATAAAACATAGCTAAGAACACTCTCGATTAAGTCTCCTTTCATCCAAAAAAAACTAAACTGAAATCGGTTTAGTGGTTCGGGCGCTATGATGCCACAGACAGACAGACAGACAAACAGACACGTCAAACTTATAACACCCCTCTTTTTCGTCGGGGGTTAAAAAACACTAGCATATTACAATAAATTCACAATAAAATAATATTAATAATGATATCAATCCTCATTGATTATAATGACGTAGTATCCACTTCGGTACAAACCAAATTCGATATCGGATAAAAGATCTTTAAGAAATCTAGATTTACTAATCAGTAACCATTTGTAGGTAGATGAGGCCATTAAAAATGTTAGGTTTCCATAGTAATTGTGTGAATCTAGGTTAGACATCCGGGTCGTGGCCTGGCCTCGACCGAAGGCCAGAAGGACTAAATTGGGACAGGTGGCAACTACCCTACTTAGACCTTACCGTGCCCTACCTTGATACGTTATTTAAGCCTATTTACCTATTATTCATTTATATGTTATATGTATTGCTTATATTCAGGTCCGGCTTCCTCCGCGCTTACTTTGCAAATTCGACTAGCACGAATAAGTTTTTTAATTTTTTAATTAACATATAGGGTTTTGACACAAAAAATGTGGCTATCTATGTGACACCTGTGCTTTATTTTATTAAAAAGAAAAGAGTTTTCTTTAAATTTTATCAAAAATCTACCTAAAATTATCTCGATGTTCTACAGAAAAGCGAAAACAGTGGTCGATTCACAGTCCTCTTAAGTACCCACCTGTGTTATAAATATTCCGTTGCCCTCGTAAATAAAAAAATATACAGCTACTCTTTTGTAAGCTAAAGTAGATCAATAAATAGGTAATAAAATAAGCCGTTTTCGCAACAGCAGGTACCTATCACTACATAGTATAAAACAAAGTCGCTTCCCGCTGTCTGTCCCCATGTATGCTTATATCTTTAAAACTACGCAACGGATTTTGATGCGGCTTTTTTTAATAGATAGAGTGATTCAAGAGGAAGTTTTATATGTATAATACACATGTGCGAAGCCGGAGGGTCGCCAGTAAGTAATATAATCAGGCGAGCTAATTACTGGTCCCGTCTCATATCTAATCCTATAAATCAAAGAGCTATGGTATACGAGTAGGTCTAATCATATAATGTGAAGTTAGCTACAAGCTGCGGATAGCCCAATCCTGACTGAAGCTCAATAAACATCTGCGCGAGGATTGGGTCATCCGCTGCTTGTGGCTAACATCATTTCGGCCTTACATATTATTTCTTACTGTGTTATAAATAATTGATGGTTTTAAATAGAGTTAGGTAACGTGGACATAAACACTAATAGCGTTATCTACGTAGCCCTTATCCGTAAGAGGTCAATCACTGGACTGAGGTAGGTACTCACTTATAATACCTACCACAGACATCTACTCACATAAAGAGATATAGGGAGCATTATGGAAAACTTTTGACTATTACTGGGTGTGTGTCTGTCTGTGTAGGTATCCGCTTATATCTTCCAAACTAGTTTTGCGGTTGCAAACAATGAGGTTTTACTATCTTTTTGAATATTTTTTCTGGATGGTTTATAGCTACGAGTAGGTGTAAGTATAACTCATCCGTGACCGGGTGAAACCAGGGCGGGCAGCTAGTTGTACATGTAAATCCGAAAGTGCATTTGTTGGTTTATTGGTCTGAACCTCTTTCACACAGCAACGGAGCAACGGATTGACGTGACGGAAAGTGACATAGGCTATTTATTAACCCGAAAAAATATAAGGTTCCTATAGGATGACACGAAAATCAACATATCACGCGGGCGAATCCTTACTCCTTACTAATACTAATAGTACATATATCGAAAGTGTATCTATTGGTTTGTTTCTCTTTCACGCAGTTACGGACATACTTGACTGCCTCGGTGGCTCAGTGGTTAGTGAACTTGACTTATGGATCTCAGAGGCGTGGGTTCGATCCCCACCCAGGGCAAGCATTTATGTGATGAACATAGGTGTTTGCTCTGTGACTGGGTGTTATTTAGGTATTATCTATATAAGTATGTATTTAAAATATGTATATGTAGTATATCAGTCTCTGGCAGCTATATCACAAGCTTTGCTTAGTTTGGGGTCAGAGACCGTGTGTAACGACGTCCCTCATGCAATATTCATAATTTTTGTATTCATTACTTGAATTTTGTTTAATTTTTGGACATAGTTTGAAAGACGGAAAGTGACATATCTAGGCTGCTTTTAATCCCGAAAAATAAGAGGTTCCTATTGGATAGCATAAAAATAAAAACAGCACGCGGGCGAAGCCGCGGGCATAAACTAGATATCTATATTTATGGCTAGACATTGGAAAGATTCTAGCATATCATCCCGTATCTACATAAGTTCCAAAATATCCATTGGTATGGCCGAGATTTGAACCCACAACCTTGCCCTCTAAGGTTGAGCGTTTCTGTACAGGGTTATTGATAGTCAATTAGCATCCTTTTAGCGGCTTATTCTGCACCTATATCGAAACTAACAACTTTCGTTCCGCGACATTTGTCAAAACTAAAAAAAAATCAGCTGTTCCATACATTTTGCCGAGGTTGAACCATATTTTTCTATGGAACAACAATTTTTTTTGAGTTTTGAAAATAGTCGTTTAACAAAAGATTTTTTTTGTCAATCCCACTTAGTGTAATAGTACCGATTTCAACTAAATTATTTATTGTATTTACGTTACGCGATTACTCCTCCAATGGAGAATCGATTTTTATGATTGTTTTTTGTTTCATGGGATATTTCAGAGGTGTTTTTAGATAAATTTTATCGAAAAACAGCTTAAGTTCTGGTTTTTGAAAAACCAACAACAATCCAAAAATGTCAAACTTCGATTCGAGCAAACTATTCGAAGTTTGTACGATTGGAGTGGGTTGTTCCATTTTGGCGAAAATACCTAATTAAATAAATAAATAAATATTAGGGGACATCTTACACACGGTCTATAACCCCAAAATAAGCAAAGCTTGTCATATGGCTGCCAGAGACTGATATACAATATACATATTTTTAAATACAATACTTATATAGAATTATATACCTTAAATTATAAGTAACTGGAATTATTTGGTTCAAAATATTTTATTGTTAGTTTTAACTATCCCACAATATAGGTAGAAGGACTCAAGTCTGCTATACATATACATATTAGAGTATATACATATTTATAAATATGTTGTATATCAATCTCTAGCAGCCATATGACAAGCTTTTGTTAGTTTGTTGTCAGAGACCGTATGTAAGATGCCCCTAATATTTATTTACTTATTTGGCCTATTTATTTTCATGTCCATGGTGGCAAAAATCGAGGGGTGGCATATTTTGTGGGGTATAGGCCGTGGGGTATCAAACTTAATGGCGTCTGTAAAGTTAGCTACAAACTGCGCAAATCCCCACTCTTCGGCGCGCCACTGATATTAATTAACTATTGCGCAAGGACTCGAGTCGCATTTACAGACGCCATTAAGTTTGATTCAGCCTCAATGTAGCTACATTGAGAACCCTGCTAATAAAACATGATTTCAGGATTCTTTCACCCCCAACCCCTTAAATGTTGTATGAGACTGGCAAATTTTATACGAGTACTTATGTCTGAAAATTGATAAAGGGACTTCTTGTTATAAATAATAAAAACACGTATTTCAGGATTTTTAGTACGAGTAAATATCCTCCCAACCCCTACAACCGTGGAATGGAAGATGGTACGAGATTTTCGTAAATTTTGATGCTAGGATCTGAAAATTGAAAAATAATCTACAAAAAAAGTGAAATCCCACAAAAACATGTTCATGTAAAATGTAGCCAAGACGAGATTACGGTTCGCACTGTCAAAAAGTTATCAAATCTCATGTAGAGCCAAGCTTCTAACTCTACACACCTTAACTCTTCAAGTCCTTGCTTCACAAACTCTACAGTCTACACCTTAGTCAATATATGAGGCTTGGATGTTTCGCTATCTTCACCTGGACGTAAGGTGAAGATTTATTAACTCTTCATTACTTCTGCTATATAAATAGTCATTGTTGTAATGAAACGGCCAAGTTGCATAGATTATATTGACTAAGCTGTAAAGTTTGTGAAGGAAGGACTTGTAGAGTTAAGCCGTGTAGAGAAGCTTGGCTCTACATGAGATCTGATAACTTTTTGATAGTGCGAACTGTAGTATCGTCTTGGCTACATTTTATATGAAAATTTTTTTGTAGAATACCGATATGTCACGCTTTTATTCCGGCAATTATGTACAGATTTTTATGATTCTTTTTTTATTTGATAGATCATACTTCAGAGGTGGTCCTATTTAAATTTAATCGAAATCGGCTGAGTTTTGCTAGAAAAATCAACAATAATTTTTAAAAAATCGGCCAAGTGCGAGTCGGACTCGCGCACGGAGGGTTCCGTACTGTATGGGAGTCCCCCTTAAATATTTATTTTATTTTAATGTTATATCTTATTATTGAAGGGAATATATAAGTAAATAGTCTGTGAAAATTTGAAGCATCTACCTGTTACCATTATTAATATAGAGCGAACAATGGCTAAAAAATCAGGTTTGTTGAATGGGAGATTATGAATTAATCTGGTGATTCTTTTTTTGGTTTTGGTAGATCATATGTCAGAAATGGTCCCATTTAAATTTCAGCCGTTCTTGAAAAATCAAAAATAATGTAAAAATATGAAATACACACATTCATACGAACTATTCAAAATCTGTACACTGTTGAAGTGTAGTTGTGCCCTTTTTAGCAAAAAAAATATTAAATGACAAACAAATGCATCATACAGTTTTTCGAAATTGGGTAGATACAATACGTATTATGCGCGAGTGAGACGGAAAATCTGTAATAAAAAATGTGAAATAGTGATATTGACACCCGCCTCACAGTCGTGGGTTCGTGAGTTCAAATCCCGGACCCGTATCAATGAATTCTTTGGAATTTATGTACGGAATCTACCACCACTGGCTTTTCGGTGAAGGAAAACATCGTGATACAACTGCATATGTCCGGAGAAGAAATTTGATGGCGTGTGTGAATCCACCAACCCGCACTGGGCCAGCGTGTTGGATATGGCCCAATCACCTTTCGTGAATAGGCATACGTTCTGCAGTGGACTATTAAAAAAAAAGTTTACAGTCACAGTGGAAATACGTAACTTAGTAACTTAGGTAAGCAGAGGTGGCTATTACCCTGGGCCATTAAACTAAATGCTCACTTAACTAAGCACTCATTAATTCGACCAGTTGTCAACATAAAACTTACTTTATTATATAGGTAGGTAGATAGGTATTGTACCTACCTAATTTCTCGTACTGATATAAAATAAACTTGAACTATCAACAAAAAGTTTCAAGTTCACAAATTACCATAAAATAACGCTGTAAATAAGATACGTATGTTATACTTTGTGTTTTACTTTTTATACTATTTGCGACACCTTAACGACAGGGTATAATATGCACTGTGTTACTATTATATAAGTGTAATTGTAACTAGACATGTAATAAGGCAATTGTATACCCAAATAAATAAATAAAAATAGATACTTAAAATAAGCTATACCTACTTAGGTGCCAGATAACTTAGAGAGATATAAGAAAGCACGTATTATTGTACTTACTTCCTAAATAGATACCTAAGAACTCACATACCTATAAGTACTTAGCTTTGTCAAAAAGTGGCCATGGCTGCGCATAATGACCGTCATACTAAACTCATGCGCAGCCACCCCCTCCACACTTCGCTCAACGCTAGACTTATATGCCGCGACTTGACCTATCATTAATTTGTTGCAAGTTTTTTTTAAATCCTTTCATTTCATTTATTCATGCTTCCATACAGTACAAGATGTTAGGTAAGTAATAACAAAGTTTAGGTAGGTACAAAGTTCAGTATGAACCCTGTCGGGCACTGCATATTCGAGTGAGAGTGGTCACTTATGTTTGTATAGGTAGGTACCTACTTACAAATTAATGAATTTAACAAAATCCCTATAAGCTATATAAAATCTTCAGAATAAACATCCCCTCACTTTCTACACAAAAAAACTTAACTATATAACTTAACGCGTTCCTCAGCGCAATAAGATTCGTGCTCAAAACAGAGCTTATAACTTTGGAACGGCTGAACCGATTTTGATAAAACATTTATGAACACTCCCGACTAATTTAGGTATCTTTCTAATAAATAAATAAAATTTAAAGGGGTTTATCCGTTCGGGAGCTACGGTGCCACGAACAGACACACACACACATCCAACTTCATAACACCCCGTCGTTTTGCATTGGGGTATAAAAAAGAGTAGGTACAAGAATTCAAATGCAATGAGATGCCGAATAAGTACATACCTAGGTAGGTACCTTGGTAAGTGCAACACCTATCTATATGTAGGTTGGTACCTACGTTCAAAAATACGATTAGGAACCTACCTACCTATACCTCTCGGAATCCAAAAACAGTTTACCTATATAACAGGTAGGTATTGTACCTACCGACCTAAGTCATACAAGAATTTCATGCAACTAGATAGATATCAAATGCATTTAAAAATGATCTTCATGGCATGTCAATTTCGTAATTAATAAATAAAAATTTTCCTATTAACTAATAAACACCCCAAGATCTTACAAAACAACCCTCAAATTCCTGCCCAAGTAGGCACCAGACATGCTATTGATTCAATGCAATGCCTAGAATTATTGTACACGTGTACCGCTGAAAGCGCTTGACCTTGAGAATCATTATGTAGTTAATGCTTCATACATAACTACCTATGTACCTACGTACACCTAATAAAGTTACGTAACCTATCCGTAAACGGTCCTATCGATCATTGATTAGCACAACAGAGTTCAAACGATAACTTCAATAAGTTTCTACAGCAAAATATCTCATTAAAACAATGCTACAACATGCAATAACCATTTCGTAATCATTTCAACAAGATTTTGTTAACCTAAAAGAAGGCAAATTTTATGTCATACGAGTCATTTGTGCCGTGAAAAGCGTGCCATAGCGTTTATTAATCGCGTATACGACGCAGAAAAGTTGTTTTTAACAAAGACCGAGTGGTATCGGGTCGAAAATATTAATCGTGGAGAGTTGGAGAGGCCCACAAACTCGGGCGGATGTTATATAGCTACGTAGATAAAACCTTCCGCCGTCTGCAGCGCCCCTGGCGGCACTTGAAGAAAACAAACTTCATGCCGCGTACACCCCTCCGCACAAGTTTGATTGACTCGTGGTATTTTTGTTATTTCATTTTTGTTCAGACATCATGAAATGGTGAGTTTTATCAGTGAATTGATGGTTTATTAATGCTAAAGCGTTATATTTAGTTAATATTATAATAGATATGTGAAACTTTTCACATTAACCTTAGTTTAATTTTGATCATCCACGTGTTTTTATCAATGCTTTAGGGTTCCGTGATTTATTGAAAAAACCTTAGATATGTTAATTCTTACTTTAATATGTTATGATTGTTGAATATCAACTGTAGTATTGCCTGTTGTATGTAAAAGAGTTTTTTTTGCTCAGCTCATATCTACTATCCGCCATTTTGAAGCAATAACTAAGTAAAATAATAAGTGACATGTTGGTTAAACAGCTGTAATGTTACTTATTATGGAAACAAATAAATTGAATTGAATAACGAATTAGCGACCAGTAATTAACTAAAATGCGTATATTGATACAGTAATTGTATATGATTCTGAGAGGATTTAAATGGGTTCATGATGACATTTACACCTATTGTATTATTTTAGATAAATTTTAAAATTAATTGAACTTATAAAAATAAAGTAAACTTAACAAAAAACTACCCTTAAATACGGTAAACTTTTGAATACTCGAATTGGAAGTAGGTAGGTACAATTAAAGTAGGAATTAGGTAAGCAATATGAAATTATCCTTCAAAAATGCTAGTAGGTTTTATAATTTTTAGACTACTAGTTTTATTTCTTATGAAATTATAAATATTTTAAGTAATAGTCATATTATAGTATATGCCTAATTTTGACACTATTTTAATAAAGTCAATAAAAAAACTACTATGAAAAGACTGTTTTTAATTTAATTTACACAATTTCAAACATGTTTATTAAAAAATCGGATGTCTGTGGGATATTAAAAAATAAACAATATATCTATTTATTGTTTTATACGTTTAAAGGTATTTTAATTCAAACATTATTTAATTAATTAAAATACTACTATTTATTAGGTTTTCATCTAAAATCCTTTGGAATGCGCCCATTCTCGTAAATCAGTGACATGGTCTCCTTTTGCTTCTATTTGTCTAGATACTTCATGGACTCTAGTTTCTACATAACGTTTATTAGTTTTCTTCAAATAAGCTTTGATTTCATCGTTCATAAGCCAAATATCACCATCGATATTTCTTATTTTAGATATCTTACGCATACCGCGATATGTGATATCTAAGTAAATGGGAAGTTCATGATTCTTAGTTCTTCGTATAAAATATGGCTGGTTAATAGCTTCTTCTTTGGGCGGAACCCAGCCAGAGGGATAATTTTCTTTCGGAGTGAACTTAGGAATAGTTTCAAATGGTAGCAGTTTTTCTACGTATTTCCATTCTTCTGGGTTTTTTGAAATTTCAAATTCATACTGTTCTTTTATTTTCCTCACAAATGGTGAATGGGCATAGTTGGAGTAATCTCGACAAGCCTGAAACAAAGAATACGTAAGAGGTTAGAGAAAATATTGATTCTATTTACATCAGATCTGACTCTGACATCTCAGAGACTGTTAATCAATGACTTGGAATTTTTTACATTATGTTTATATTATTACATTAAGTTTACATTATATTAGTATAAATAACATTTTGTAATAACTAAATATCCATACATAATTATGGATACGTAAATTGATCATGCGTGACTCATGAAAATATTTTGTTAATTACCTATACTAAAATAATTACTATGTAATTGAGCATGAATCACAATGCTGTTCATTACGTTAAAACTTGCAATTAAGTATTTTATAAAAAGGATAAAATATTCAAACACCTAAAATGTACAAGTAAATAATATTATTAAAATATTTTTTTGCAAGAGAAACCTATTTGGAGGGGTGTACAGCCATCGCTCTGTCACATGTCGCGGTCAAAGCCAGATTATTGCACGAAAAAAGTGAAAATATATTAAAATAATTACCGATTGTGATCCCGGAATAAGTTTTGCACCCGAATCAATCGCGTTGTTCAGGATTTGGCCAGTTTTTCTCGTTAAAAGACGCAAAAATGCGCACTGTGACCGCAACACCGTCGCCATTTTGAATAGCGAATAGAGCGAATTGCTACAAGAGCAATAAGAACTATATTATTCGTTTCGAAGGAAACATTATGGCGGACGCCTGCAGACATTCGGGCTTTTCAAAAATCATTTTCTAAGTTTAATCGCGAGTTTATATTGAACTTTTTCGCATATTATGGTGCATTGTGTATTCAAGTAACTGTTTAAAGTGGTTTTTGGGGATTCCATTGGATATTTGGTGAGTATTTTGTGAGGACATAGCAGAGGTGCGCCACGGCTAGGGAAATGATTTGGTGCTTTCGTTCGTCGACGCACACGCACCGCTCAGCTGGTAGGTGGCGTTAGGTGTCACTTGCGACCTCCCAATATCAAAACATCGAGTTTTTCATGAGTTTTCCGGCGCGATTTTCTGTGTACTATGCGATGTAAACAAATAACTTAGTTCATATTTACATGTACTATCGAATCCAGACGCTAAATAAACTGAAATGTGACGTATTACTATCGAAAATAATGCCACATTAATGCGCGAACTTGTTGATTACCGCGCGCTTGCTTTTGTTTACCACTTTAAGTAGATACGATTTATAAGTGAATTAGGTTGAAATAAATGATAATTGACCTCATAAAATCATCAATTAGTGTTTTTACTTGGTATTTACAAAAGGAATTCCGAAGTTTGGGCGTCGGTATCTGAGTTATTCGATGACATTGTTCAGTATGTAATTATGTATCTCTTGTGTTTACTGCATGGTTAATTATTAAATAATATGCTGTATTAATGAATTTTTATCACGTTTCAGGTCCAAATGGCAGATACTGGTGACGTGTTACGATAACGCGTCGTCCTAGCTCAGAGATCTAATGGTCATTGAGGTAGAAGACTTCTGTAATTGGTAAGAATAGAGATCCTGATTATATAGAGATTCTTGGAGGATCATAAGGTGTAAAGAAGCATTCACAGACTGCTGGACGAGGTGAAGAACAAGCAGTCCGTAGGTAAAGCAAGGCATTTTCCTCGGTCACTTCGCTCAACTCCAAGTTGATCAGCCTCTGCCTAATGTCGAAAAAACGGGACTATCTCCCACCACACATTCCATCATGAAAACCAAACAGGTAAAAGAGGAACAAGACAAAAGCATAGATGAGGACCCTGCCCCCATTGAACCCAAGACTCGAGCCCGCAAGAAAGCCACCGACATAGAAGAAAAAAGCCAAGATGAGCCTAAAACCTCCAAAGATAAGAAAACCCAACCTAAACCTAAAGCAATAGTGAAGAAACGTCCCCTTGGCATAAGAAAGGCTTTGCGAAGCAAGAAAGCTGCTGCAGTCAAAGAAAAAGCAAAACATGTTATAAAGCAAGTGGTGAAACGGGGCAGGAAACCTGCTATCAAGCCTGACCCGGACGCTGCCCAAGAAAAGGAAACCGTTCCTTTGATACCCGCCTCTGAAATAAAAAAGGAACCCATAGAAGAATCCATTCCCAGCTCTAGATCTTCCAGTCCGAAGACAGCAGGTCGGAGACAAAGAGTTGGCTCCGACATGGCCATGATGAAGACTGTACTTAGCGATTCTCCAAGCACTCTAGTGCTGGGTCCTAGAACCAGTCCATATCCCATGCGCTCCGAGAGAAGCAACAGTCCATCTCTTTTTGAAGGCAAAAATCTTCGGAGTGGCAAACCGAGAAAAGTTAAGAGCAATCTTTTAAACGAGGTTGTCCTGAAAGAACAGAAGAAGAGACGCAGGCTGCTTTCAGATTCCAAGAATACGGAAGCAGACAGCGAGGACTGTAAAAAGTCGAAGAGGGGGCGTTCCTGCTCACGGGACGGCAGTGAGATTTCCAAATGCTCAGATAACACTGAATCTGATTTGAGCATGAGCGAAACGCTCAACGACTCAGACAGGGAGCTCAACAAAAAACTAGATAAATCTAAGACTGACCTAGCTGTAGATATTGAAAATAATGTTCAGATCTCGACTACTGAAAAAGTGCCTTCTAACATTGACTCTAAATTAGCTGAACCAAAACTGGATGCAAATGCTGGTTCCATTGTAAATGAAAAGAAAAAATTGAGCTTAACGAGAAGTACTTCATTAGACTCGGACAACAATAATAGTAATAGGATAAAGTTAGAAACTTTAAACACATCAGACGTAGAAGACAAACAATCACTGAAGACTGAAAATGATACGCTTTTCCAAGCTCGTAGTAATATACTGACCATAATGTCCGAGACATTTAATTCAAAGACAATGGCGAAAAATATTAGGAGAGCGAGGCGCGGGAAGAAGGCGGCAGCCGAGGCGCGCAAACCTGCTCCGGCACCCAAAGAGGCTACCAAAACTATCCCCACCTGCACTATCACACAAGAAACCACTGAAGATAAACAAGAAACAATTGATGACAAGCAAGAAACAATAGAAACCTTATCTAAAGATATTGATGACCTCATCAAAAATCTGGACCAAAACATTGATGGGGACCACGAGACCGTTTCAGCAACTGCAACACCTGATCAAATGGAGACCAAATCTGCTAGCAAATTCTATGGCTTGAACAAGAGCAATGACGACTCTGCCGTCACCCCAGAAACGCCTGTAAAAGACAAAGAAGTCTTTGCCCTTATAAATGAAACCACGCCTTCAAAAGTCGACGACGGCGAGACTATCAGACTGCACTACGAGGACTCTACCGAAAAAGGAGAAGGCCCAAGACATGAGATATCTTACAAATGTAATACTGTAGCCAGCATAGATAAACTCATGGATAGACTGAAAGAATTCGAAGAATTTGATAAGAGGAGACAGAGACAAGAATCCGAGTCGAAACCAAGCGACAGCAAACCGATGATGGTTACAAATGACGTGGTGCTTATCACGAAATCTGGCGCCGACATCAAACCTCTTAAAGACATACAGTCTGTTCGCTCTCCAGAGAAGCCTTTGGAAAAAGAAAATGTGCTCAGCTGCTTCGAAAACAACTCTGCTATTTCAATCGTCAAGAGGGATCAAGTGAGAAAATCTTTGGACGTCGATCTACCCAACTCCGTCACACTGATCAAAAGAAAAAACAGCGTGAGCACTAGAAAAGAATCGACGAGCTCAAACCACTCCCGAGAGGCAGATGCTATCAGTATTTTCGAGAAGTCGTTAGGAAAAGACGTAACTTTGACAGAAATCAAAAAGTCTGTCGACAAAACAGTGACGACTTCGCAGGTGGACTTGCACCAGTTCGCGACTCTACACCCAACCGGCACGAGTCAGATCGGAGGCGTCATTTTGGATTCCAGTCAAATCTCGATAACTCCGCGCGTGTCTGAAGTGAAACCTACAAGCGACGTCCAAATTATCGCCAAACGCAAGTCTAGAGAAGAACCTGTTGCGAGAAAATTGTCGGACACTGCAGAGACTGAAGAAAAAATGGCAGTTATAGAAAAAATCAAGTCGCCTCCGCACCAGCCGCCGCCAGTTTCTGTCGCTCCCGCTCCAGTGGCGGTCAAGTCGCCTGAAGTAGCGGCCGTAGAGCCCGAAGCTCTTCCGCCGCCGGTGGAGGTCATCAAACCTGTGCCTGATGAAATACCGGCCGCCACTGAGCCCCCCAAAATAGATCCTATTCCAGTCGTAAAACCAGAAACAGAAGAAAAGACTGAAGATGCCACTAAAATAGAGTCCAAAATTGAAGAGACACCGCAACCCGAAAAGGTTGAAGAAAAATCAGCTCCCGAGGCCCCGGAAAAGACACCGGAAGCTCCCGAAAAAATGGAAGTTGAAGAAAAACCGGCGCCTAAAACTCCGGAACCTAAAACTGAACAACCGGAAGCAAAAGACGAGGTACTGAAGGAGCCACAACCGGAGCCTCAAGTCGATAGCAAAGAAGTAGTTCCCGAGGCCAAGATTGAAGCTAAAGAAGAGGTTAAGCCAGCGAAATGTTCGAGTCGGCCTTCCAAATCGGCGCGTACTTCTGTGGAATCCCAACCCGGGCCCAGTTCGTTGATGGAGACGCCGGAGAGTCAGCGACGTAAGGAAACCGTGCTCCGAACACTTGGCTTGCTGACCCACAAAGCAGCTAAAGAGGCTAAGATAGAAAAGTTGAAAGAAAAAGAGAGAATATATAGCGGGATGGCGAATAAAGGGAAAGCGGCCAAGTCGTCGGGAGACTACACGGGCACGCTCAAGACTGTGATAAAACTGAATAGGTATGTATTTCATTTGTTTACTTTTTTTTATAGCTGAAAGCTCGAACAATAAATAAAAATCGATTGGTGTTAATTGACCTGATAGATAATAATAGCATGGCGAAACATATAATAAAAAAAACCGGCCAAGTGCGAGTCGGACTCGCGCACCGAGGGTTCCGTACAAACCTGCAAGGTTTACAAAGTTCGTTCATTACGACAAAAAAAGTAATAAGTTTATATTTATTAAAAAATATATATTTTGTAATGTAACTAAAAATTTAAGGTTTTCGGAATTTTTCCTTTATGTGTGCTATAAAACGTTGCTTCATGCCAAATTTCAAGATTCTAGGTCGACTGGAAGTACCCTTTAGGTTTTGATTCCCTTGCGAGTTTCAAAATTTGCGGCATAAACGGCTGTATCTTTTGATTGCGTTGGCTTAGAAGTTTGATTTTTTCACAGCTTCAAGGGATAGTAGACCTAAGTAATTGATATAAATTTCAGCTTCATACCTCCACGCGTTCCTGAGAAAAAGGGTCTTGACAGACGGACAGACGGACAACAAAGTGATCCTATAAGGGTTCCGTTTTTTCCTTTTGAGGTACGGAACCCTAAAAAGAAAAAAATGTTATAAGTAGTAATTACTTTTGTAACTACATATTTTTAATTTATTTAAAAACTTGGTTTTTGATATTTCTATTTATTTTTACCAAATGAATGGCCCAATTTCGAAACATTTTGCTTGAAAGCTTGTTATATCGAGATGATTCTTAACCATGTTTAATAATTCTTTATTTCACACACTAACAAAGGGAGAACTTGATGCTAAAAAAAAATGAATTGTTGATGCTTATTAAACTTTTAATTCACATTATAAAGTAATACATACGCTATTATAAAAACAATGTACTAAATATCAGGAGCGGCGGCGAGCGGGAAAAGAAGAAGCACAACCGAAGCTCCCTAAAGATGACGTTCCAGAAGAGCAAGTACCGCGGCGGCAAGCAGGCCACCGAGACTGGCGACCCACCAGCAGAAGACGATGCCTTCTACACCATCGAACGGCGAGAGGTGAGTTTTTTGTTTTACTTAATAGGCATGACGACAGGGTAAAAGAAAATCATAATAGAAGAAAAAAGAGGAAGGGGAAGACCATGGAGGGTATTTTTAGGGTTCCGTACCCAAAGGGAAAAACGGGACCCTATTACTAAGACTTCGATGTCCGTCTGTCCGCCTGTCTGTCACCGGGCTGTATCTCATGAACCATGATAGCTAGGCAGCTGAAATTTTCACAGATGATGTATTTCGGTTGCCGCTATAACAACAAATACTAAAAAGATAATAAAATTAATATTTAAGAGGGGCTCCCATACAACCAACCTGATTTTTCAGACGTTTTTCGCTCTATATTAAAAATACTCGTACTTGGCCGATTTTTCATTTTTGAGGATTAAACTTAATAAAGTGGCAACAACATTATCAATCTGTTATTATTAGATATATGTAGCGTAGCGCTCGTAGCGTAGTTTGACTAGGTGATTGTCAGCGATTACCGAAATTAGGCAACGTTCCGCACGGTCAGTATTTGGATGAGTGACCGCGGGTGGCATTTTCCAACTGAGCGCTACCGTGGCTCGGATGACACGTTAAATTGTAGGTCTCGGTTGTTTTACCCGTTTAGCCATGTCAGAGGCCTTCAGGCGGCCTAAAAACTCTGACACCACGGCTGGCCACCCGGCCTATACGAACTTACTATTAGATATCTGTGACTGGAGCTCATAAAATGTTATTTGTTTGTCAACAGGCGGGAGGCGCAGGCGCAACAGACGGTGGGCAAAGAAAGTCACATTACAGTAACCGTAACCATGGTGTGTGGAATGTCGCTACCTACTAACCAAATATGGGACGAATCAAACTTGTTGGCGGCTGTGTTAGCCACAGGCTGCGCGGAACATAATCCTTGCGCAGCTGTTTAGTGAGCTTCAGTCAGGATCGGATTTTGCGAAGCTTGAAGCTGACTTTACAGCCGACAACAAGTTTGATTCGGCCTATACCATGTGCACACATCTAACACTAACCATTTACATTAAAAACCTAACCCTTTTATCTAGAATACTAGATTCATAGTCTGATTAACAAAAACAGAATTATCGAAATCAGACTACTCTGTAAAAGTTATGCGTTATATAAAAAAATATATACGCATCGACATGCGAACTTCCTTCGTTTTTTCGTCAGTTAAAAATAAAATTCAATTCATTGAAAACTAAATTATCAAATAATCAACAGCCTATCTTAATAACGGCACAAGAAATTAATAATTATACCAACTGTAAATTTCAAAAAATATAATAACACTAGCTTTTACCCGCGGCTTCACCCGCGTTTTATTTTGATTTTGGCTTATGTTTATGTCGGCTGCGAAACCTAACCTAACCGACAAATATCAAACTACCTTAGAGGAATGCTTTTGTTGGTTAAGTTACGGTTGGAGTGTATATACAACCATAATATATGTATATATTTCCATAAACTGGGCATTCCAAGATTATGTGCAGTGGAGTCTCCTCTTTTGTGGGTTCACAGATTCACGATGGGCTTTCCCTCAACTTAAATCGATGTAAGTATTGGGAAAACTCACCATGCCCCGTCAGCACTTGAGTTATGATTCCCCCTGGTGCTATTTCTCTTACAATCTTGTATGCCGCCCTTGCATCCGGAAAATATGTTTTGGTTACCGCCGCTGTGTGTCCATCCTGATACCGCCGGTTCCACTCGTCAAGGGATTTCTCTTTTCAAGGGAATTATCTTTCGGATTTCTCGCTTGACGAATGAAACGGGGCAGTTATCGTAAATAGGTCTGCACTTCGAGTGCAGTGCTGCTTCCTTTGCTAGCTGGTCCGCTCTCTCATTTGCCTCCATCCCCGCGTGCGCTTTAATCCAATAAAGTTTCACTATTTTATTTTGTGCGTGTAGTAACTTTATGTTAGCTTTGTATTTACTGCTAAGGGATGGAGGGAAGATACGCCAACTACCGTTTCCAGTGCAGACCTGGAGTCACAAAAGATTTTTGCTTTTTCGGTAGCCTCAAGAAGTGCCAATAACTCGGCCTGGTACACGGAGCACCAATCGGCCAATTTCAGCTTGCGGGTACTGATCTCAGCGGCATCATCCCAAATGGATAATGCCGCCCCAACTTTCCCTTTAATTTTGCTGCCGTCTGTAAATATGTTAATTTCTCGGTTAAGATTTTGCTCTAGTGCTGCTCCGTCTGCCAGGCATATGAACTCCAGCTCCTCCTGCTGCGCTGGGTGTGGCTTCTTTTCTGTCTCTCTATCTCCAGTTACTTGCTGGGAATAACCTTTCTCAGTTTCATAAAGCAAGGCTGCTTCCTGGACTCTGATATGACAGCCGAGGATTAGGGGCCGCGGTGGGATATATGGAACTGGTGGTGTATGTGCCGCCACCTACCCTAGCTTCCGCTAGGCCGTCAACGTGTTGGCAGACGCAGTGGGGCTGCAGGGGAAGAGAGGTGTCGGGATCGCGATGGCCGTTGTCACTGCCCTCTGCAGTTGAAGAGGCAGGCGCTGGGCTACTATGACTGACCCGCTGCACTGGGACCAGGGCGTTGGAATGCTGTCTGACATTCAGTACTGGTTAGTCCCGAGTGGTGGATGACGATGTGTCTTGTGCTCCGAAACACTCCGTCATTATGGCGAGAGCGCAAGCTCCGTTATGGAGCCCGAGTTTAGGCTAGCGCTGTGTGCGCTGTGTGCTGAGTGCCGCGAAGGAGTGCGAAAAATGTAGGAACGTCCTAAACTTGCCATGACAGGTTATTTCTGGCGCTTAGACGGCTGCTACCGCAGCCCGCTCACTTAGTTTTTATCCTATCCTACGGGAACTGTTAAAGTTTTTGGGATAAAAAGTGGTCTATGTCACTTTTCGTCTTTCAAACTATATTCATGCAATAAGCCAAGGCAAGTTGCTCCGTTGCTGAGAAAAATTTATTGTTAAGTCCTACGGGAACCACATTTTTTCGGGATGGAAAGTATCCTATGTCACTTTCCGTCTTCCAAACTATGCCCACCCCAAATATCAAGTCAATCCGTTGCTCCATTGCTGAGAAACAGTTATTGTCCTATCCCATGGGAATCACGAATTTTCTCGAGATAAAAAAGTATCCTATTATCACTTTCTGTCTTTTAAACCATAGGTATCCATACCAAAATCAGGTCAATCTTTTGCTCCGTTGCTGCGTCAAAGAGGAACAAACCAACAAACTTTTCGGATTGATAATATTAAAGTATGATGATTCTGTACCATAAAGGTAGAATAAAGAAACATGTAAACCTCTAATGATATAAGATTTAAAAATATTTTTAATGTCAGACAAAATGACGGCCTGGTATTAAACGTCATAGTAACATGTAGCATGCAGAGGGAAAATAACATTTTATCCAATTTTAATGTCAGTTGTCATTTTCAATCCATACTTTATTGCCTCTTCAAGGGGATATAATGGTGGAAAAACAATTTGTCCCCTTGCCATGCTACTTGTGATTTATAAAAGTCTGCAGACAATGTCACCTGTCATCTAATTACGTTTGGCTGTGACGTTTCGTTAGTCCATATTAGCGTCATAGAGGAATTAATCACTTGGCGTCTTTGTGATAGTGGCGACAGTTTCGCTTTCGATGGTTTTTGTCCTGTCCTACAGGAACTATGCAATTTTTCGGGATAAAAAGTATCCTAAAGCTCCTTCCGCCTTTTAAACTATGTCCATGCCAAAAATCAAGTCAATCCGTTGCTCCGTTGGTGCGTGCAAGAGTAACAAACCAACAAACTTTTCGGATTTATAATATTAGTAAGGATTCTAAAATTGGCGGGCAGATCATAGTGAAATACTTACCTCAATACTACTCTAAATAATACTCTATACAATGTCTATAGTAGAATCTCAATAACTCGAATCTTGTGACATCGAAATATGTACTTACGCAGGGAAATATCATTTTGTTCGAATTACAAAGTCTAAATACCTGGTCACCTGGTTTAAAGTGTCGTGATAAAAACATAAGTGTATCAGGACCTGTCATACGCGCAAAAGCCGAAGAGTTTTCAAAATCACTGGGACTCAGTTTTCGAGCCAGCAATGGTTGGTTGATCAATTTTAAGAAGCGTCATGAACTTGTGTTTAAGAAAGTTTATGAGGAAAGTTCAAATGTGAAAAACAAAATATGTGATGAATTTAAAAATGAGTTGCAAAGTTTGCTAAGGGATGAACCAAAAGACGTCTTTAATGCCGACGAAACTGGACTTTTTTTCAAGAGCTCACTTGATGAAACGCCTATTTTTGAATATGAAAAGTGTCATGGTGGTAATGACTGTGAAGAGTGTTTAACAATATTGCTAGCAACAAATATGACAGGTACATAAAAACTTAAACCATAGGAAAGGCTTAAAATACGCGTGGTTACCACTAGTATTTTTTTTTTTGCTTTGATTAACACCTCGAAAAATATACTCAAAAAACGCGCCTTTTAAGTCGAAATTTTAGCCATCAAATACTTAATATCTCAAATTGTTATATCGAGGACTCAATAAGTTGAAGTTTTTTTGCATTTCTCTTGACATTCGAGACATCGAGATGCTACTACCTTAACTTATGTAGATGTTTGCACATAGGTATCTCAGGATTATCAAAGCTTAGTGAAACTTTTATACTTATACATACATTATAGTTATACACTCAAATAACAACCGTGATTCTAAATACTTCAAATTATTGATATCACTTATCACTGATAATCCTGATAAGCTGTAAACTTAATGATTGAACACATTATTTGTATTGAAATCAATCACTAAGTTTGTGGTTAACATGAAATTAACAGAAAATACTTGGTTGTGGTCACGGATTACCCACTATAGATTCAGCACGCAACAGGATCGTTTTGCACAAAGTATTGGACGAACCACATCTTTAATGAAAAATCATGATCATGTGGTATCTATTACGAAGGAAAGCAGTTCCAAAATATATTTATCATGTTACTTGCCTTATACTTTAATTTTGTCGGCATTTTACATTGTATTATACAATTTAATTTCACTTCATTAAAGTTGTTTGCAAACTGAATTAAACTTCCATTAGAAAAAGAAAATCGTTTCACGCGAATTCCGTAAAATCAAAGATGACGATTCATCCTTGATTGATTTTTAAACTCCAATAGATAAGCATTTACATCTCGATTCTTATTATATTGCATGGAAATTAGGGAAGACATAGTTGTATCGAAATTTGCATTTTTCATGAAAATATTCTTAATTTCTCTTCATTTAAGATGAGCATGAAAACACATAGTTTTATTCCCTCCATACTAGCTACTAGTATAGTGAGAATAAAACTATCGAAATTATAAAGTTTATTGAAATGCGGCATCTATAGATGGGTTATCTGTGGTTTTGGTCTGGTTATGATATGTGTAATGTTTTGTTACCACAAGTAAGTACCTAAGTTTGTTTGTAAAAGCATGTGATTTTTTTAGATTTCAAGTCCTATAATTTTTGGACGCCGAATTCAGTGAAAAATACTGAAAAATTAAATTTTTAGGTAGGTTTTTAAATGTTTTGGAATGGTTTTAATAAACAATAAACGACACCATATTGAGGAACATATTCATAACAAAATCATATTTAACTGGTGTTAGTAACATTATTATACATAATATTATAATTGGCATGAGATTTTAAAGCATGTTAGCATTACTAATTCTAAAAGATTTGTTTAAATTTTTATATACATTTAGATATTATGTTACAAATAACTTATTTGTGATTTTGTGATTTTTTTATAGTTAGACTAGACGACCCGCCCCGGCTTCGCACAGGTGTATTATACATATAAGCCTTCCTCTTGAATCACTCTATCCATTAAAAAAAACCGCATCAAAATCCGTTGCGTAGTTTTAAAGATTTAAGCATACAGACAAACAAATAAACAAACAAACGAAAATAGCGACTTTGTTTTATACTATGTAAGGAAGAATCATATTATGACATGAACGTTTTTTGTTCATCAATCAAAAGTTGCGACAGTTTTTGTTATCTGAAAATAATAATTTTATAAATTCTTATCATGTTAGTGAAATATCCTTAGCTATACAGGGTTATCCAGAACTGGTGTACTAAGCCGAAAGGGGTTGATTAAGACCATCAATATGAACAACTTTTACTATGGGGCCAACCCAGAATTCGACGAAAAAAAATCAGTTGTTTCATACATTTTGACGTTGCCGAGTTACAGTTTTATATGGAACAGCTGATTTATTTTTCTCGAATTTTGAGTTGGCCCCATAGTAAAAGGTTTTCGTAACGATGGTCTTAATCATCCCCCTTCGGCCTTAGTACATGGTAAGTAAATAACCCTTTATAACGAAGAAGTTTTTCTTTAGACATGTAGTGTGAAGTCAGTCTACATTTGTCAGTGTGCTGTGTTATGTGTGTACGTATGGTTTTGCTAATTAGACTACCTTTGTCTTATTAATAAACTTGGCTGTGAAGTTAGCTACGAGCTACGCGAAACCCAATCACCATAGCTGTGAGCTTCAGTCAGGATTGGGTTTTGGGCAGCTTATAATACATAATAATTACAATTTTAAATCTGAAATACTAATTTCAGATTTAAAATTGTCAAAGAACGGAAAATACAACACAGACTACTTCAAAGTTATTCTGCGTTTTTATTAATGAGACTTAAAAAGTCGAAACTCTATAGTCCGGCAAACTCGCGCGACCGTCCTGCGGAGTGACAGACGGTGGCGGGGACGAGGTACCCAAGATGTCAGCGGGTAGCGGGTGGTGTAGCGGGGAAGGGAAATAATGCTAGAATGACGCGTAGTTACTACTACTACCTCGTCCCCGCCACCGTCTGTCATCCCGCGGGACGGTCGCGCACGATATTGTCGGACTATAGTCAGACCTACATTCACTATAGCCTGAATCAATGTTCTTGGCGGCTTGTGAATACGGGGCGAGTTGTTTTGTTGCGCAGTACCAACATAATCATATGTTAACCCATTCAGCGCCGACCCAATTTTTTTAACTCTCACGCCGAGACCGCCCATGGGCGGTTTGATTTCATACTGTAATAATAACTGCGGCATCTGGGTAATATCGTTACTTTTCAGAAAGGCAGTGAATGGGTTAACGGCGCAAGTGAGAGGACGTGCGCAGCTTGTATAGGGCTAACTTCACAGCCGCAAAAAATTTTGATTCTGCTTGAATCCTTAAAATAAATTCATAATATAAAATAGCAATAACAGGCTGATTTACAGCCAACTTTAGCAACCCTCATCCCCACAGAAGGAGAAGTGCCCCCCGAGCCGACGGAGCCAAAAGAGACCCTGAACCTGGTGATCCCGGAGAAGGCCTCGTCATTCAGCATCCACCCGGGCAGACTGTGCCAGGACCAGTGCTTCTATTGCGGGGGGAAGTTCGGACTCTTCGACACCCCCTGCCATATCGCTCAGATTAAGAGCAGCGAGCGACAGAAGAAGGTTCTAGACAGTAAGTGTGATTACCATCTATTATAACAGATTTTTCCATCCTTAGGTTTCTGAATAGGGTATTTGAATTTGTTTTTTTTTTTGTTAAATCATACTCTTTGTAAAATAAAAATAAAATGTGTTTATTTAACAAAGGGCACAGACCCTGGAGTCTGTGGTTACTAAAATTTGGATTAAAAAACAAGAATAGAGGGGGCGATAGACGGTTCTAAATTCTTGGTAAGTTATTAGGTACAAGGTTCTAAAGGTCTATTCTACCATCTGGTGATCTTGGATAAGGCATCATCATTCAGCATTCACCCGGAGAATACCATTGCAGTTATATGTTTACCATCAGACTTTCATCATATAAGGATTCAGATTAATTCATTTTGACCGTCAGTCGAGATCGAAACTGGGCTTTACCTTTATCATTTTGTACCTGCCCTTTTCCTTATTAAATGTTTATTTGTTTGCCCTGTACTAAGCCGAAAAGGGGTGATAACACCATCATTATGAGCAACTTTAACGATGCAGCCAACTCGGAAACGAGAAAATCAGCTCTTACATGCAAAATTGAATTCGGAATCAATAAAATGTGTGAAACAGCGGAATTTTCCTCGAATTCAGGGGTGATTTCACGTTAATATTGTTCATAATGATGGTTTGCATCACCTTCTTTCGGCATAGTACACCAGCAGACGTGTTGTGTACGCGTTCTCACTTTCGGTTTCGCTTTTTCTCTTGCTCGCCCGTTGCTCGCGCTACGAGAGCGAGCGGGAGTAAAAGAGAAGCCGAACGTCAGAACGCGTACACAATACGGCCGCTGTTCTGGATAAGCCTGTATCATTTCGTTGTTGCCCATGAAGTGTTAACTAATAAGGTGTCCCTTGTGTTACAGATGAGGAGAAGCTGACGATCGACAGTTGCCTGTGCGACGCGTGCTACCGGCACGTGGACCGGCGCGCCAACTGCCCCTCGTATCGCAAGCGGCCGCTGCCCAAGCTCGACCAGCCAGCCACCAGCCTGCCTCACGCCAGCCTCGGGTATGTATACCGACTATACATCAGATCGACAGTGGCTTATGCTACCGGCATGTGGACCCAAGCGCCAACTGGGGCAGTTCGTACCGCAAGCTATTTATTACATTTATCTATCAGACCGGTTGGAAGCGGCTTTCATCTGGCGCGATCCTACGGCCTTAATGCAGTGCAATGCAATGCAGTGAACGCCTTATGGCTGAAACAACGAGGTACAATATGGAATTATCAAAAACGTAATTATAAAGTTTCTTCTCTGTGTCATGACGGACCCGATGACCCGAAAATCTGATACCAAGTCTAAGCAATCATTTGTTGAATCAGACTTGCGAATGGGTTTGCGAGAGCTTTTTAAATGACGTAAAATTGGGGCATCCTTTGAAAAGGCTACGAAATTATGGCAACCCAATTAGTATTGCTACGAAATATAGTAGCCCAGTAGAACACTACTACGAAATGCGCTAGTTGATATCAAACCAGCTACGAAGCAACGGTATCCCAGTCTAGCATTGCTACAAAATTATGTAGCACAGATTTGAATCGCTGCAAAATTCGATAGCTCAGATTTAAAACGGTACGAAATATGGTGGTCCATTTTTACTTTGGTACGAAATATAGTAGCCTAACTTTGCGTTGCTACAAAATATAGTACCCCAGTTTTTAGGGTTCCGTACCCAAAGGGAAAAACTGGACCCTATTACTAAGACTTCGATGTCCGTCTGTCTGTCTGTCACCGGGCTGTATCTCATAAACCATGATAGCTAAGCAGCTGAAATTTTCACAGATGATGTATTTCGGTTGCCGCTATAACAACAAATAACTAAAAACAAAATAAATAAATATTTAAGGGGGGCTCCCATACAACAAACCTGAATTTTTAGACGTTTTTCGCTCTATATTAATAATGTTACCAGGTAGATGCTTGAAATTTTCACAGAATATTTAGTTTTATATTCCCTTCAAAAATAAATAAAATAAATATTTAAGGGGGGCTCCCATACAGTACGGAACCCTCCGTGCGCGAGTCCGACTCGTACTTGGCCGATTATTTATTAATTGTTTCGAAGTACTGTCATCTAGTATTACTTGCTACGAGCTACAGTTGCCTAGTTGTGCAGTGTTACATAATATGTAGCCCAGTTTCGAATCGCTACGAAATATTGTAGCCCACTTCTACATTTCTACGAAATGCAGTATCCCAGTCTTATATTGCTATTAAAGAAGATAGCTCAATCGTATACTGCTACCAAATACGGTAGCCCATTGTCTTTTATGCTATGAAATACGATAGCCCAGTTTTGTAATGCTACGAAATACGGTAGCTCAGTTTGGCATTGCTACGAAATGTCGTAGCTAGTTTACTATTGCTACGAATTACGGTACTCTAGAATAATAACTAAAATACATTTTTAAAAATGCTGTTGTTTTTTAAACTGCTATCATTAATTAACCTTGCCTACAAGTTTTGATAAGGACATAATGGAAACTGAATATGTAAGGTATTTTTTTCTAATTTTTATTTTATTTTTACACGACCGCTCAAACAAAAGAGTGTAATATTATTTCAACCTGAACATAGATAATTATTTCGCCATAAATTGCGTAACCGACTTCAGTCGTGTACTTAATTCGAATGGTTCGCATGGATCGATAGATCATCGATGTAGGTATCATTTTTCACATTATTGTGGATTTTTCAAAAACCGCTCGGCCGATTTCGATAAAATTTATATGATCTCAGGGATGATCTCGGGAGTAGGTATATCCTTTCGAGGTAAAAAAAAGATTTTTTTAAATTGGGTGACATTGCTGGAAATATCTATGAACATACACAAAAAGAAATATACAGAGATATATTATTTCTAATCAATTAGCATCCTTTTAGGGGCTTATTCTGTACATCAAAACTAACAACTTTTGTTCTGCGACTTTTGTCAAAACTCAAAAAAATAAAAATATCGTTCACCCTCGACAAAATGTATGCAAAAGTTGCTAGTTTTTATGTACAGAATAAGCCCCTAAAAAAATGCTAATTAATTAGAAATAACCCTGTAAATATCAAGTCGGTTAAAAAAAGACTTATGAAACAAATGATATATTTTTGGTATAATCTACGACGAATTATTGGGCCATATTGACTATTCTAGCCCAGTTATAAGTTTGATATCGATCTTCTTTCTAATGTTTGTAAGTTAATTTAATATAAACTGGAACATTTGTGTCGGCAGGCAACCGGAGCCGCCACTGCTGCCGGCAGGGCCGGGCTCTGAAAGCGATGAGGAAGGCGGGGCCGCGGCGAGCGGGGGGCGGCGCGCCACCTGCCACACGGAGGGCTGCGCCGTCGCGGCTGACCACTCCATACGGAGGAAGTGGCTCATCAAGATGCGCTCCAGCGTCAACACTGTGGTAAGTGACGGGAGGAGGGCGCGCCACCTGCCACACGGAGGGCTGCGCCGTCGCGGCTGACCACTCCATACGGAGGAAGTGGCTCATCAAGATGCGCTCCAGCGTCAACACTGTGGTAAGTGACGGGAGGAGGGCGCGCCACCTGCCACACGGAGGGCTGCGCCGTCGCGGCTGACCACTCCATACGGAGGAAGTGGCTCATCAAGATGCGCTCCAGCGTCAACACTGTGGTAAGTGACGGGAGGAGGGCGCGCCACCTGCCACACGGAGGGCTGCGCCGTCGCGGCTGACCACTCCATACGGAGGAAGTGGCTCATCAAGATGCGCTCCAGCGTCAACACTGTGGTAAGCGACACTTTACAGGAGACAGTGCGATTTGGAGAAGGTTGTGGTTGCGTCAGGTAAAATACTGAACAAAGTTGCAATCGCTGCTCACAACTTCAGCGTCAATATTGTGGTTAATGCTATAGGCCGAGCGGTCGGCCTATAGTAAGAGTGGAAGATAGTTAATGATGGTAAGGGAAGATGATTGCGTCTTTCACTTATTGGTGACACTGTGGTGAGTGACACTTTACTGGCGCCAGTGAGATTTGGAGGGGGTGGTTGTGAATCCCACTCATGAAATCATATTGACCAAAGGGTGATAACGATGTGTTAGTGTACTACATATTCTAAAATTTGTGGTTATAACATTAAAATGTATATCTATGGGCGAGACCAAACGAGAGTAAATTTTTAGGTTACGAGTCGCGTGATTTCGGTTTCATACAAAAATGACGAAATAAATCGATTTATTTTCGGTCACACATTGTGACCAAATAGAAGTTTAGTACGAAACCGAAGGTAGCGTAAATTGCGTGACGCATTTTACGCGTCTCACATCTTACAAAATTACGCTCTTTTAGCCCCGCCTTAACAGGGCTTATCACGTAAAATTATTGGGACAATTCATAAATAGAACGAATCGTGATGAGGATTTAGATTGGTCTATTTCTGCCAAGTCTTGACGTCGATGTTGTTTGTGTGCAGTTGAAGTTGAAAGGCGACTACCCGGGTCTGCACACGATCCCCCTGTGCGTGGAGCACTACCGCGCGCTCACCCCGCTGATGGCGTGCGTCATGTGCCGCAGGAGGCTCACCAAGCACCACAACCTGCACTTCATACACCACGTGAGTACCACTACCACTAGTAATGATAACATTGCAGGGGCGGCTTTGTGGCGAGCCGTCGGTGTGTGGCGACACCGCGAACCCTTATTCCCTGGGGGCTAAATGACTCATCTCTTGCCTTAACTGGCCAGCTTGGAGTGGAAGCCGCAAGAGTTAAGAACTTAAGCTCCAGGGTGGAAGTGTTAAAGGGCATAACGCCGCGAGTAGCGTATAGTCAAAGCGCAGCACACCTCTCGACACCCGACAGCCGTCCACACCAATGTTGCCCCTCCGGCGCCAATATACGGTAGCATTTATGGGGGGCCCATCTATAATAGATTCAACCGTTTATTTTCTTTTTGACAGCACCAATATCACCAATCGCAGCGCGCCACCATAGCCATAGAACGTAAATTTATAAAAAACGTTTGTTTTTTTATGTAATTTATAAAAAAAACTACTGCACTATAGACTCAATTTGTCAAAGATGATTAATATACGGGATCGAGGGGCAAACTTAGGCAGTTGTCATATTTTTAAAACCTCGCATTTAAAAAATTAAAAATTAAAAAATTAAAAATTTTATTGATTTTTTTTGCATTTAAAAGTGAACTTTTGCGTAAAATGACGCAGTTACGTTCTATTGGTGCTGTCAAAAAGAAAATAAACGGTTGTATCTATTATAGTGAATGGCAAGTCACCACCCGCAATAAGCATTGTGAAATGAGGCATTATTTTGCGGGTGCTGTACCTCATTCTATAGCCCATCTTTATAAGTCATCGATCAGCACATCACAATAGCCCGAAATACTGTAAATCATATCTTGCAATAGTTAATTTTATCATCCTACTCTAAGTACTTAACAGATAAGTTTTATACAACATTCCTAAAAAAAGGGCCTCTTAGTGTTGGCTTCGGCTCCACTGATGCCTACCAAAGGTCCGAGCTGTGCTTGTGAGTTTCACTTAAATAGATAGAAATGCCTTGAAGAAAAATTAATCACAGTAAGATGGCGTCAAAATCTCTTCTAAGACGCCTCAGACGATGAACGCAATTTGTTGTTATTAGCTTGTCGAGTCCCACTGCTTGATCTCCCCCGATCTTTCCAGTTTTGTGCGATATTATGTTTATAATGCTTTTAATTTAATTCAATTTAATCTCATTTTAGTTCATCGTTATTATTTGAGTGGTGTAAACCAACCAACCAAACCAGCTGGTGGGTTTCCATAACTCACATGGCAACATTGTGTTGTAATTTTTAGATGAGGTTAATTTTACTTAAATTCTAATTGTTTATTTATTTCCCGTGGTATTCTTGGGTTAATGATTGGTTAGTTTGAGATGAATGGTCGCGCGACCAATCATATATAAGAATATAAGAATATATTTATTTTTACCAAAAGAAACCTTAACAAAATTCGCGCAAATGATACAATACAAGTTACTTAAAATTACGTTAAAAAGATTGGTGTTACTAATAAAATATATCGTAAACATTTGCCGATGTTGCGCAGTGCCGGTGGGCCCCAAACTAGGCGATGCCTGTATCTTGGTGGCCCGGTGAAATACAAATTACTATGGAAGAATTTGCGCGGCTTCGTCATTGAGATAATTTAAATTGCTTGTTCTCGTAAATAACATGCCAGTTTTGTAGGAACGAGAGATGAAGAGTTCCATTTCATGTGAGAGATATGAAGAGGGCGTGTGTGTGCGTGTGTGTATATGTGAGGGATTGTGAGTAACACCGCAATACACGAGATAATATATAAGTATAAATATATATATATATATATATATATGTAATATGTATATGAGTATATATGTGTGTGTATGATTACGTCAGCGAAGGATTGTGAGTAACACCGCAATACACGAGATCTCATGAGAGTCAAGGTTTGCGGCGTTACTCATGTGAAGGTGTGTGTGTGTATGAGTAACCATTAACTGCTATTATCGTAGACTTTGGTGAATGATTCTATTTCCTCATAGGATTTGGTCAGCATCCACTGTTTTATCTTATCTCGAGCCATCCTGTGCGAAAAATCTTTGATGGAGCAAGCTTTACTTATTGAGTTGTATGCGAAAATGTGAATGAAAGGAGGTAAGCGAGAGGCGAACACAGTTTTAACTTGGGGCAGCCGCAGTGTCTCCGTGCGTGTATGTCGCTTCGTCTTATTTTTTGGCTTTGTAGTGCCCTCTGAAACAGGTGCTTGTTTATGAGCCTTGGCTACTGCACGCATCAAAAACAATTGTCTTGCGCTAAGGACATCTAATTCCTGATATAGCAGCTGAGTGGGGTAGCGGCGAGGTTTCCCGGTCATCACTTTCAAGACAGCTCTCTGTGCTCGTTCTAAGTCAATCATGACAGATTTAGCCGCACCTCCCCATACTCCTATACAATATTGTATGAGAGACTGACATAGCGATGTGTATACCAGTTTTTTAATTCTTAACTTCGTTACTGTTCTCAGAGTTTTCATGAGGAATATTAACTTCCGGACTCTCTTAGAGACAACTATTATATGAGACTCAAACGACAGGTTCTTATCAATCGTTACTCCTAGATATTTTGTAGAGGACACTCTTTCAATGCAGTGACACGAGCATCTACGATTGCAAACAGAACTGCGGGCTGGACAGGAATTCAGATGAATTTTTATGTTTTCAATTTTGGGTTCGGTCGCTCGGGTAATGTGAAAAGCGATAAAATTAGTTTTTTTAAAGTTTAAGGTAAGCAAATTACGATCCAGCCAATCTAAAATTACAGAAATGCCTTCTTCCACAGAGCAGATCGCATTTTGCCAGGTTTCGCCGCGGAATATGGCTACTGTATCATCTGCATAACAAATGAGTTCTGCATTTGGTATCTTCAGCTTAAGGATATCGTTCATGTAAATGACAAACAGAATGGGCGATAAAATGCCCCCTTGAGGGACGCCAAAGGAGATGTTTTGCTCGTCACTTAAATGTTTTCCGATCCTTAGGCGTTGTCTTCTGTTCGTAAGATAACTAGAGAACCATGCGAGACATTTTCCACGTATGCCAAGATACTCTAGCTTCTTTAAAAGCATGGGGATAGAAACCGTGTCGAATGCCTTGGCTAGGTCATTAATCTAAGGTTATTTATTGTTCTTAACTTTATTGTTAATGATTCGAAATGTGCTTAGATTCATGACGTTTCAAAAGTGTATCTTTGGTACTTAATTGAAATAAATATATTTGAACTATACTTGAACTTGAACTTAAAATGTCAGAAACCTTCAACTGGCTCATAAACTGTGACCTCAAGTCATCCTTTGCGAGCTTACTTACTTATAATTTGTATTGACACGGGTGTTGTTCCGCAGGGCTACACGGACTTGAACCCGCTGCTGACGGCGGCGTCGCTCCCCGTGCAGTTCCACAGCCGGCCCGTGCTGTGCAAGACTTGCCGCTACTACTGCACACTACTACAGCGGCCCGGACACAACGACACCTACGCCAGGCTCTACCGGAGGAAGTAAGTAGCACTTCGCCCCTTTAAATAGAGGTTACGTCTCTATAGAAACGTAGCGTACAACTAACATTAGGATAAATAGATTTTAGGCAGTAGGTTCTCGCTACATGAACGTCAATTTCGAATTTTCTGTCAGTGCTCTATAGAAGAAGCCTGTTTAGTAATTAATGTATACCACATATCACCAGGCGGAGGGAACGGTTAAACAGTTGCTATTAACATTACGTGATTAATAGACGATCGCTCAATTAAAAAAAATGCAAGTGGAGTCCCTCCGCGCGGAAGAAGTGAAACTTCGACGCAGCAGTGCTTTCATACCTCCATGCATTTCATAGCTCCATGGTAGCGTTAAACGTTTAACGCAACCTTGTTGGAAGTCGCATTAGAAGTTTCACTTCAATTAAAAAATTGAAATCTCTTCAACTTTTAGCAATCTTTGGGAAACCAAGAGAACACTTAGTAAAATAGTTTTTTTTAAATAACAATTAATCTAAATGTCATTAAAACACATTTAGAGGTCTAAAGTATTCATATCTTTATTGCAGATTACTCCAAATATACAACATCGAAGTTCCGCCCGAAACAGAAGTGGATAACCCTGAAGCTACCTCCGAAGATCTCAAACACAAGAAAAAACAGAGAAACAAATCCAAACAACGCAAGTCCACGGAACCAGAGAGCAACAGCAGCGAAACCTCTGAAAAGACCAACGATAGCACTCCTGAAAAGAAAGAAAACGACGGAGATGACAAACAACCAATAGAAGAAGATATTGAAAGCTTGATCTCCTCTAATAAGATTCTAGTGCCTGGAGCAGTCAAAAATAGTGAGACAACTCCTAGCGATGGTTCAGAAAACGAAGGTGTTTACGATTTTGAAGCTCCCATTCTACCGGTCGACAAGCAAACTGAATTACAATACCTATTACAGAAACAAAATAACCCCGCGCAGTTCATGCACGGACAACCGAATCTCACCCAAAAACAGAAGAACTTCCTAAAAATACAAAGCGTCTCCGGAATCCAGAAACCGGGACACCAACACAGGATCAGCGAAAAGAACGCCAAGAGAATACAGAAACTAGGTCTCATGATGTCCAAAGAGAAAGTCCGAAAGGATGAAACGGAGATTTTCGAAGAGAAATCGAAAGACGTACCGGCTTTGAAGAACTTGACTCTCAACGAAGAATGTACCATCGAAAGCATTCCCAACAAAAGACCGGCCGATATAACCACGCTCAAGAACAAATGGCAAATGTCCGAAAGCTTCACTCAAGTCAAGAGGAACTTGAGCGAGTTATCCAAGAAATTGGACAAGGAGCCTGGGAAAAAAGGCGCAGAGCCTAAATACACGAATCCCGTCAAACGACTAGAAACTAATCCTTCGATATCCGTTCGGGAATTGTTCCCCGGAGAAGAGGAAATGAATTTGCAGTGCAACGTGGAGTTTAACAACGTGAAAGGTGTAACGCCTGAGGGATGGGAGAAGTGTAACACCATGATACAGTACGACTTAGAGACCAAAAGACTGTGGAACGAATTGCAGCGACCGTACGGGAACCAGTCCAGTTTCCTTCGTCACCTGATTTTGTTGGAGAAGTACTTTAGATCTGGAGATTTGGTGTTGTCTCATAATGCGACGCCTCACGCTGCGAATTACAGCGATTCGGTGCAAAGTCGCTTGCGGGCGTACGATAACGTAGCCAGCGATGCTCCCAGACGAAGCGAGCCGGCGATCAGTCTGATAGAATTCCGCAAAAAGCCCTCTATGAACGGCAAAAGTTTGCTAAAATCGAATCAGACAGACGACAAGGACCCCAAAAAGCACATGCCGCCGCCTTCAGGGGCGCCCAAAGTAAAGTCGAAAGATAAGACGAAAAATAAGCAGCTGCCCCCCGAGTTGATAGCTATTAACACGCCCAATGCTCAAGGGAGGAAAGCGATACAGAATGTGCTACATAATATTCAGCAGTTGGTGAAAGGTGTTTCTGCGTCGGATCCGACAGAGGTCGCGGCGGCGCCGTTGCCTCCTAAATTTGACGGTCCGTCGACGCCTAAATTTGACACGCCGCCCAAGTTTGATGTTCCGCCTAAGTTTGACGCCCCTACCCCGCCTAAGTTTGACGGCCTGGCTAAGTTTGACGCCCCCGCCAAGCTTGACTCCCCCGCCAAGTTTGACGTCCCGGCTAAGTTTGAGCCGCCGCCCCCGCCCCCGCCGCCCAAAGAGAAGAAAGAGAAGTCCGATGCCCCTAAAAAGTCTAAGGCGAGCAGCAAGCCTTGGCGACCTACTCTTATGCCGATTACGCAGGTTAGTTATTATTTTACACATATTTTTAGAAAATAATAAATGTTCATTTTCTGTGGCAGAGATCATTTACTGGTCATTTACATTTTGTCATCTAAAGACTAAAAATGGGTCAACCTCGGAATGTAACCTTTAATTAACAGACCTTTATTTTAGCATTAGGAACATTGTCTCACAGTCACATTTGCCAACGACTAAGCGTCCTTAGATATTCAAAATCAATGTAAAAATAGTTATTTGAGAGTACCTCATTTTATTTGCCACCTGTCTGTATTTGCATGTTTATATACAAACATTTTTTTATATGTCTACCCGGTTTAGACATAGGGCGCAGAGTGTGGAGCGCTCAGCTATATTACCCTTAGCGCAAGGGCACTCGTGAGCCCCCACCTGTTCAAAAATTTAATAGATGTATGATCTTTTAAATTTTTGAATAAAATAACAATTTAATTCTTAAATTTAATTTTTTTTAAGTCAAATCGTCATTAAATATTACTTACCTTTGACATACAAATAATTAATTAATAATTGTGCCACCAGTCTACACAGTCTGCTTTACATATTTTTTCATCCAATTAACCAAATATTTCTCTCAATTTCAGGAGAATCTGAACCGAATCGCTCGCGAACCGACACAAGTAGCAGTCGACGGGCGCGCGCTGCCCAGCCTTGTGCAAGTCATGTCCTCCGGGAAACGGTACCACATCACCCTCCAGGACTACAACAAGATGTGCGTCATGAGGCGGGAGAAGCTGCAGCAACTCCAAGACGGAGAGAAGAAACGGCCCTCCCTTGAAGAAAACCACATCGTAACCGAACTCCAACCTTCAACCATGCTCGGAAACGGGGGCACCGTCACACAAGTCAACAGTGATGAAAAATTAGAAAAAGCCCCAGAAACCACTCAAATAGGAACTAACGCTGTCAACATACTCAAAAATGTTGGATTGAAAAATATAACGATAGCTCCCATACCTGCCAAGACTGCGACAATCACTTCTCAAAGCGTTCACATACCTATCGTCTCATCACCGTCCTTACTCGTCACGTCTACTCCTATAAGAATACCCCAGCTCAGTTCCTCGGTGTCTATAACGAGTGAAACGGTGTTAACTCCTAATATACCCATGTTGACGACTCAAATGATAATGCCCAAGATACCCAAGTCATTAACAGTGATTCCACAAACGGTCATGGCGACCGTACCACAGAATGTTGTGATATCCGGAGCGTCTCCTCAAGTGTTGCAGTCCTCGGACGGTCCTCGTCCATAACGAAACGTTATCTTCGTGGTGGTATAGCCACGGCCCGGCGCGACCCAGCAATGATGCGTCGCGATACAGTGAAAACAGTACACTAAAGTGAATTTCACAATGTGTGTCAAAACTTAGTGAGATACTCGTGTAGTGATGGAACAGTGAGATCACCGGTTGAGCCTTAATAACTATAATAGTGTACATATTAGTGTAGCGAGAGACTTGAGCTGTGAATAGGACTTGAGTGGAATAATGTACTCTCTTAGTGCGCAAATGATACGGGGATTGTTGATCTAAATGTTCCTTAAAGGATGATTTGTATTACACTAGTTTTGAGACTTTGACGATGCTATATGGTACCGAGCTGCCAACTACATCTGTTGAGAGTATGTAGCAGCACAAACTAGTAATGCAGCTGTGGCCGACTTCATTTGTTTTAGCCACAACTGCATTACTAGTTTATATCAGCCGCTGCACATGCTGTCGACAGTTGCAATTTGCAGCTCAATTCCAAATAGCACCTTTATTAGTATTGAAATCTAGCCTCTATATCATGTTGCATACAGCACAAATTACAAATGATCAACCTTGAATTTTCTTTAGGTATCGCAGACATTGTTTATTATTTATAATTTTGCTGTAAACGGCACATTTCAATGTCTAATGGAGTATATTCAACTCTAGTGTGATATAAGTGACCCTTTACTCTGTAGAACACCTGACTGAGTCCAAATCGCTTTAGAATAATTAAAACGTCCTTCGTCAAAATTGTCTAGTCAGGTTTCAATTGCATTTATAATTTATTGACTACCCTCATTTCATCTCACTTTCTGCGTATCATTTGCGCGTAGATAAAGTAATAAGAGTAATAACTGTGTAAAGTATTGTATAGCTTAATATAATTACTAGTGCGAATATCACATGCATATTTTTCCATTGTTATTATGTATAAGGCGTTCTTAAAGTAATAAAAAGAAACTCATAAACGTAGCACTAGTTTTGTGAAATGTAGAGGAATAATATAACGATTGTTTTCAAATACATTTTAATCATGAATTAAAATACCTATTTTATATAAAAGGGTTTGCTTATTACACCATACACATAAAAGTTAAGAATCCTGGAAAGAATCCAGACTAGGATACTTTGTTACTCTTTTATTCAAAAACAAATTTTGGGTTGGATAAAACTTGTTTTGTCCTACTTTCGCTTGTTGAACTTGCTGTGGGTGCGAAGTTGACAAAAGATGATAAAGACCTTTTAAATGTTATTGAATAAGAGAGTAAATATAGAGAATATAATTTAAGTCCTGCCTGTCCTATTAGGGTCACAGCGAACTACATCAATCCAACACCACACTGATCAAAAAGGAAAGTATGGAATTGTATTCCATATTATTGTCTTATTACATACAGCAAAACATTAAGGGATCTTTTATGGTTTGACGCTTTCGTCAAGCAGCTTATTTTAATCACACGTATTCATTATAGTAAATGTTTGTTGCGAATGCAGAACTTGTCGCACCACACATGATAAGATCTGACATCTAATATGAAATAATTGGCTCAGTCTAGATGAAACTAACTGAGCTTAATTTAATTTGTGCCTGTAAGGCCTAAAAAGACGTCAAAACGTCATCTGAGTAGCAGCCAAGTTGCTTCTTGTTTTATTTCAAATGAAATGAAGAGACGCAGCTCACCGTGTATGTGTGCTTATAATACGCTATGATTAATCAATATCTTGCTCTTTATTAGTGTTGTGTTGTATTGGTATAATGCGCGATGACCATCTTCCTAAACTCGATATAGCTTATAACAATATATATTAGTAGCAGAATATAGTTTGACACTTATATAGATTTCTTAATTAGATGTCCTAAACATAATATTGGTCCAAAAATCCCTATTTGTAACTAAACACTAAAATCGTAAAAATAGCTATCACACATAGTAACGATTTGTACAGATATAGTATTGTAATATGTTACGATAAGTAACGAAATATAGCAATAAGTTATAGTCATGGTATCCCCATACACGGAATGACGCAATATTTCTAGTAAATAAAATATTTTTGACTAAAACAGAACAGAAAAATGTCGCCAGTCGACAGGCTTCTTATTTTTATATCAAAAATCAATGTTATATCAAAATAGCCTAATGTGATACTGAGATAAAATGTGTATAAAATTCATGCAATAATTTGAACATCGCTCCATGCAAACACTGCAATATTCTTTTATTGAAACAATCTTAGGAAAATATAGTTTAAATCAAAGTTTAATCGCATGCGATTAATTAAAATGGATAATCGAAATAGTGCTATCTCGCTCCCGTCTCGCTTAGTTCATGTTTATATATATAGTCGACATAGGCGATGTCAATTTAAACATAGGCTTTGTATTTAACCCTTTCACTGCTGAGGTACTTTTTTTAAGGTGCCTGCTAATTCTAAAACGCACACGCAAGGCGCGGGAAGACGCTACCGCACACGCCTGGTGTGTGTAGTAGCCGCGGGGCGTGAGAATCGAAAACACAGACGTGTGTGTTTTCAGCAGTGAAAGGGTTAAATAATTTGAAAAAGCTTTAAAATGTTGATCGCTTGGTAAAATTGTTAGTTCTTATAAACTACACAGAGTTTATTAGATTAGTCTATGCAGCCACTGATAATTGTCTCGATCGTGTTAGTAAAGACAAAAGTCAGACAGTAGACAGAATTGTCTGCATATCAGAAAGCTCTAATATGCTATTTATCAAAGAATATTGCAGTTATTTTGCTTTATGTCTGGAGTAAAACTTATTAATCAGTGTTTATAATAATGGCTATAGGCCGAATCACTCAAGTCGACGGATGTGAAGTTAGCTACAAGTTACGCAATACCCAATCAACGCGCAGCTTTATGTGAGCTTCAGTCAGGATTGGATATTGCGCAGCTTGTAGCTAACTTCACATTCGCCGACTAGTATGTATGATTCGGCTTAGACATACAATATTTAGTGATTTTCGTGCCTGTCAGACGCTTCTTAGTTCTTCAGCATCAATTCCTTTGGACAATTATGGGACACTTACGAACGTCCGCTATCTCTTTCAGCTATATTGAAATATAAATTTACTGAAGAGAATTTAATAATGTCAAATTGCTATCACCATTTTCAAAGAAATGTGGGTCTTTATAATCCTTCATTTGGCGATCATGAAAAAAAATAAATAAATAATGCTTTTCTTCTTATAATTCCATGAAATCGAAGGATATTAAAACTATTTCTTATATTCATCGACGGAACCAGAGATTTTCTCTATACTAGGTACCTAACTTACTATTGCCTATCCCAGGAAAATATAATACATTGATATTCAAGTTTCCTAGGGTGTGGGCAAAGTAGTTTATAGCGTGGGCACCGACCCGTGTCCCCTAGCTATGCCCATATTCAGTCCAATCGAGTTGGTGTAAAAGAACCTTAATCAATACAAAATTAAACCAATTTAAAACACTGTATATAAACTCACGGTAGAAATGTAAAGCTGTCGGTTTTTTTTATATAATATAATATCTTAAATGCTCATGGTTGAAAAGCACTTCTCCATACTTATAGACTTTTCTTTTGTTTCATTTTATGATTTGAATATTATACTCGTAACATACGGGTGGACCCGTGAATATATCTTATTGAGGAATTTTACTTTGTCCGTTTTTACAAATAACCTAATGTGTAAAAAGGGGCAATGGTTTTAATTTTGGAAAATGAAATACTTTCACTTTGGTACATAACATAGTAATTAACTAATATTTGCAAGTTTTATACAATCAACTAAAAATGCTACCAAACTTATACAGAGTTAAAGTTTTGGTGGTACGAGTATTCGATATATCTTAAATCGCAGAAAAAATAAATTTTAACCGGTTTCTAAAAAAAAAATCTTGCCTGTTTTTAACTGCTGCAAGCTAATATGCATACTTATGTGGTCCTTCGAGCAGGTTTTTTAAAAGACATGTTTTTTTAAATATACTGTAAATAAAATCATTAATCGCATACACAAAAGTAAAGTTTATAAGTGCGTTGCGTTATGCGTCACGAATATTATATCTGTTGTTGAAATCTTAGTATTTTATTGTTTTGGTCCAACGATATATAGGATTCGGTCCAAGTGTTACGATTAGATGTTGTACAGAAATTATACGCTTTGTTGGGGCAATGTTTTAAGGTGCCTTATAGACTGAATCAAACTTTTAGGCGGCTACTGAGGCCACTGAGTTTCAGTCAGGTTTGTGTTATACGCAGCTTCTAGCTAACTTCACAACCGCCAACTTGTGTGGCGCGGCCTATACAAACTGATTGATAGTATAGGTTGATTCGACCTAATACTATGGTATAAGTCTATATATATTAGTTAAATCTGACAAGGGTCTAAAACTAAGCATTGGCTAAATAAAAATAAAATTATATTAAATCAACGACCCAAAATACTCATTTAAATTATGGTTTTAATAAAACAACTATGATTTATAAGTTATTAATGCATGCATGTAGATTTTTTATTCTATCGTGGATTTATTTTTAATTTCCTTGAATGAATTCTGCGAAAAATGGTTTCAATAACAAAATGTACGAAAAGTGGACTATAGCATCTGTTTGGCGAAATCAAGAACTTAATTTATTATACCTACATTTGCTATCGAGGCCATAAGGTTTTTGATATAATTTAAACCTACACTATAGACCTAGTCTAAAAGTGAGAATTTAAATCTGATTTTAGGTGAATATTTTTACAAGGATTTGCTCTGAAAGCATCGTCCCAACGAATCGCAATGAATGTTAATATACTGCTAGTATTAGTGTTTTGGAAGTTTCAATCAAGCATTGTTGATTTATTATTGATTTTTTCGACTTTTTGCTATTATTTGTGGAAAACATTTCGAACAACCCGAAAGCCATCATACCCGGTTTGGTTTCTTCCAAAGATAGCGTGTTAGTTAACAATATTACGATTATTTTTAGTTATTTTGGACGTTTATGTTCGCGTCTAAGGTATGAATTTGTCTAATAAACATATCCTTATCTCCTGAATATTGTATTTTCTTTTGTAAACCTGCATTTGGAAGGTTGTACGGTTTAGGCGAGGAATGCCCAATTCTAACAATGGCATTATGAAGATTCCCAATTCTAAGAATGCCCAATTCTAAGAATGCCCAATTCTAAGAATGCCCAATTCTACGAAAGCTCAATTCTCACAAACCCTAATTCTAAGAATGCCCATTTCTCAAAAATTGCAAAATAATTAAATTGGGATTTTTTTTTAAATACATTTTGTATACAAGGTCTTCAGTAAGTAACGTCGAACCTCTCAGAGACAAGTTTAGTACATAAACGTAAAAACTTTTACTGTGGGGCCAACCAATCCAGAGTATGCGAAAAAAAATCGGCTGTCCCATACATTTTGTTGATTATCAATGGACTTTTTCTATAGAACTGCTAACTTATTCGTGAATTTGGCTTCGGTTAGTCCCATCCATCCATCCATCCATCAGCCATAGGACGTCCACTGCTGGACATAGGCCTCTCCCATGAATCTCCAATAAGACCGGTTGGTAGCGACTTGCATCCAGCGTGATCCTGCGGTCTTAATGAGGTCATCCGTTCACCTTGCGGGTGGACGTCCTATGCTGCGCTTGCCGGTACGTGGTCTCCACTCGAGAACTTTTCGACCCCATCGGTCATCAGTCCTCCGCGCTATGTGCCCTGCCCACTGCCATTTCAACTTGCCAATCCGCTGAGCTATGTCGGTAACTTTGGTTCTTCTGCGAATCTCCTCATTCCTGATTCGATCTCGCAGAGAGACACCGAGCATAGCCCTCTCCATAGCTCGTTGGGCTACTTGGAGCTTATTAATAAGGCCCATAGTATGAGACCACGTTTCAGTGCCATAAGTCATCACTGGCAACACACACTGATCGAACACTTTCGACTTGAGGCACTGAGGTATGTCGGTTAGTCCCATAGTAAAAGTGATTTTTCTGAAGATACTAAACTCGCTTTTAAGAGGTTGTTACCATTAGCTACCGGTCACCACGTGTATTGAAAATTTACGTTTTTTTAAATATACAATTCTTAATTTATTTGTCCTTTTTGAGAATTAGGTATTCCTAGAATTAGCCGTTGCCAGAATTGGGCATTCCCGGACTACTTGGGCATTATGAGAATTAGGCATTACTCGCCTAAACCGATTGTACATACAAGGTGTTGCTTTGCAAAGTGCAGACTTTCAGAGGTCTAAGTATACAGGGTTATTTCTAATCAATTAGCATCCTTTCAGGGGCTTATTCTGTACATCAAAACTAACAACTTTTGTTCTACGACTTTTGCCAAAACTCAATTTTTTTTTGTTTTTCCATAGAAAAATATCGTTCAGCCGCGACTAAATGTATGGAACAGCTGTTTTTTTTATATTTCTGACTAAAGTAGCAGAACAAAAGTTGTTAGTTTTGATGTACAGAACAAGCCCCTGAAAGGATGCTAATTGAATAGAAATAACCCTGTATACCTACGCATAATTATGAACAACTTTTACTGCGAAATCGTGAAACAAAATCAGCTGTCTCCTAAAGGCCGAATCAAACTTGGCGGCTACGAAGTCAGATATACGCCGCGCCACACAAGTTGGCGGATGTGAAGTTAGCTACAAGCTGCGCAATATCCAATCCTGACGTGACGTGAAAGCCGCACGTCGACGCGGCCTAAACCAACTGTGCGGAACCCAATCCTCGCGCAGCGGCGAGCTTTAGTCAAGATTGAGCTTTGCGCAGCTTGTAGCTAACATCGCAGCCGCCAACAACTTTGATTCGGCCTATACAAAAAGTTGATTGACTTTCAAAGTTATTAAGCTGCTTTGAAAGAGGAAACTTCCGCCATTTCCAAGTAAATTCCCAAAGTAAAAGTTGTTCATAATGATGAGCATATAGGTACAACTCTGAAAGTCGTTTGCACTTTATAAATCAATTTCTTGTATATGTTTGTTATAATATTTAACACGCATTTTACATGTAATGAAAAAAGATATAAAGATGCATAATTATATCACAACAGAGAGCGATAGGAAGGTATACATGGTTATTTCTAATCAATTAGCATCCTTTTAGGAGCTTATTCTGTATATCAAAACTAACGTTTGTCAAAACTAACAAAAAAAAACAGCTGTTCCATACATTTCGTCGAGGGTGAACGATATTTTTCTATGGAACAGCTTTTTTTTGAGAATTAATAAAAGTTGTAGAACAAAAGTTGTTAGTTTTGATGTACACAATAAGCCCCTAAAAGGATGCTAATTGATTAGAAATTACCCTGTATTATCTCTCGCCTGTGATTTATTGGGTTGCCTAGATAATGCCGTGATCATTTTAGTTTCATTAACTAATCATCATTAATAGACTAATATTGATGCCTGTTACACTCATTTCATTAGTACAGTCATAGTTATCAAATGAAATATCCAGTTACGGATTAGCCACACGTAGCAAGAGTAGCAAAATTAAATGCTACAGGCCCCGCGCTTTAGAGGACCCCGCGCTCCAACGGCGTAGAGCCAAGCTTCTAACTCTACACGGCCTTACTCTGCAAGACCTTACTTCACAAACTCTACATCTTAGTCAATATAATATGTGGCTTGGTTGTGTCGTTACTACAAGAACTATTTGTTTAACAGAGAAATAATGAGCAGTGTATAAATCTTCACCTTACGCACATGTAAAGTTAGCAAAACAGCCGAGGTGCATATATTATATACTAAGGCTAAAAGTTTGTAAAGTAAAAGCTTGTAGATTTTAAGGGTTTTTGTTTTGTTGTTTGTGTACCAAACCAAACACCAAACAAACCTACATACCAAATTTCAGCTTTCTAGAACTTCGGGAAGTACCCTATACGGTTTGATGAATATCGATGAGTCAATCAGTCATTGAGGAAATTGGGTTTTTTGATATCAATAAAATCTAATGTATAAGAGCCATGCAATTCAAACTTTGCCCTTGCGCTTTGCTTCGGTTAGCTCGTCTTGACCACACTACCGTGCCCCCAGATTTGTAACAGTTTTAGAGAACCTAAGGCCAGGGGCCTCTGGAGAGAATTTGCTACAGGCCCCTCGCTGGCTTAATCCGTCACTGGAAATATTAATTCTTACTACTTAATAGATATCATTAATCCAAAAGTGTATTACAGACTTGATTTTTTGCAAGAATATAAGCCTATAGGTCAGAGTGTCACTGGACTCATAGGCTACTTTTTTTCCGGAAAAATTAAAGGATCCTATGGGAAACTGCGGGTAAAGCTAATCTTCTTCTTATGTATAAAAACTAGCAGCGCCCCGCGGTTTTACCCGCGTTGTGCCCGTTCCCGTGGGAATTTCGGGAATTTTTATACATATAAACCTTTCTCTTGAATCACTCTATCCATTAAAAAAAACCGCATCAAAATCCGTTGCGTAGTTTTAAAGATTTAAGCATACAGACAAACAAACGAAAATAGCGACTTTATTTTATACTATGTAAGGATGAATCGTGGTTGTTAGTCTCGCTAAAACTCGAGAACGGCGGGACCGATGTGGCTATTTAGATTTTGAAATATCCGTGGAAGCTAAGGGAAGGTTTAAACGATGAGGAAATGTTAAAAACTAGCGTGAAAAATAATAAAAACTTGAAATTAATTTTCCCATACAAAATGTTCCTACCTGTGAATGTTTACAGTATTTGGTCGCCGATGGCCCTAAGGTGATATGAAGTTCACCGGGTCAGCTAGTAAAATATAATTATAATATGGTAGGTAAGTACATCATTGTTCATGACGTCACAAGTTCAGTGTTGGCGGCTGGTTGGTCTTTTTTCTTGTGCTTGGAGCCACCTTTGGTCCTCTTCCACTTCATGCGCCGGTTTTGGAACCACACCTTCACCTGAAGCAAAGAGAATAATAATATACTTAATAATAATTAGGCACTACGACTAGCTCAAGAATGACAGGCCAGCGTTACAACCACTAGACCACCACGGCTTCACAGTACTACGCCTAAACTTATTGGCCTAAACCGAAAATATATCTTGAATCATCTCATAAAGATGAGCATAGCAGAGCATACCTATTTTACATACCACTAGGTAGATAATTGGAAAGAGATTACCTATACCTACTCGTACTGTACTCAGCAAGATGTGATCGAACGCGGATGTTTTTTTTTTTGGCACCCTGTTGTGTCCCACTGCTGGGCAAAACCCTTGCCTATTTCTATTATTTATGTCTAGCTTGTGTATGTTAGTATAGGTTTGATAGACAGTGGTACCCTACCTATCAACACAATATACAGTCATCTCTAGTCTAGTACCGCCGTTTTAGAGTTGACTTATTTAATGTAAAAAAGTATATTATTGGGATAACGCGGTATCTATTTTAGCCACTGCTAGGATTTAAAGACCTCACTCATTATGCAGCTCACAGAGAGACTGTACAGTCTCAGATGCAGTGGTACCTCAATCTCAGCTCCCAGCGCAGTGAGCGATGTTATAGTGAGATGCCGCAGCACTATAATCCTAACGCTTAACACTTATTGAGACAGGTGCGGGCGGCGGGTCCTCGTCCAGGTCAATCCCCTTTGTTGTCTACCCCCGCGCCCCTGTACCGCACAGGCGAGGTCAGAGTTAAGCGGTAGGATTATAGTGGCTAAGTCTATTCTAGAAACTGCTAATACGTTTAAAATCGTCATTACCTGTCTCTCGGTGAGATGCAGGGCGACCGCGATCTCGTACCGGCGCAGCCTGGTCAGGTAGTTGGCGCGCGAGAACTCCGCCTCGAGACTCCGCACCTGCGCCTTCGTGAACGCCGTGCGCTCCTTGCGACTCGACAGAGACCGACCATCTGTACGTACAAAAGCACACATACGAGTAGTCCAACATTGTTAAAGAACTTGGCGGTTATGAAGTTAGCGACAAGCAGCGCACAAGAAGGTAATCCAATCTTGAATACTGTACTGTACCAGCCTTTTTAGTAGTCCACTGCAGGACGTAGGCCTACCCACGATGGGTGATTGGGCCATATCCACCACGCTGGCCCAGTGCGGGTTGGTGGATTCACATACGCCATCAAATTTCTTCTACGGACAAGGAAAAGAAGGAAAACATCTTGAGGCAACCTGCAGAGTTGCCTCACGATGTTTTCCTTCACCGAAAAGCCAGTGGTGTGAAATTCCGTACATAAGTTCCAATCCTGAATGAAGTAGCTGAATGTAGCTAACTTCGCTGTTCCCAAGAAGTTTAGATTGTTGAATTTAGAAGTTGATTCGGCTTAGAGAATACGATTGAACGGCGTCACTTGGTGAGGTTTGGTTCCGTCCTGCGTTCCTTACTGCTCGACGGCGAGCGGCTTCTGTAGGTACCTATACATTTTCAAAAATCGTCACACTTAAATACTTACAATAACGTAGCCAGAGATCTTTAGGGATTGCAGCTGCTATTCTTTGCTCACCCCAGAAAATAGACTATTATTGACTTTCACGTCTGAGAAAATAAAAGTTTTGTTTACATCATTTGGATCACGAAGAATATAAAATGCAGACGGTCTGTTTGATAAACATAATGCAAGTCTAGGTAGTCTACGCAGGTTTATAGCCCGGTGCCCACTGACGGCAGCCGGCGACGGAGGAGGAAGCTGCTGACTGCTTCCACATGTGTTCAATAGCCGCGGTGGCTGGCGCCGGCGCCTGTTTGTTTGGTTTACTGCCATGCACGACGTATCCTGCTACAGGTGCGGTTTATGGCTTGTATTTGCACATCAATCAATATGCAAGACATGAACTTACAATTAGGTAGGTACGTACATAACTACGTTTTTCGGTAGGTATGTGTGTGTGTTTTGCTAAAGAGCACATAAAAATACCAAACCTAACGATAAAAAAATACAGACAATTTAAGGACCTCCATTTTTTGGAAGGCGGTTGAAAATCGTTAATAAACCGCTAGGCGAAATAACAATCAGTTTAAAATAGGTATGTATGGTATAGTACATTGTTCACCGAGAGGAGAAAGTGACCGATTACTGTCGAGGGTGTCGTTTGAAGCCCGAGCCGTAGGCGAGGGCTTTAAAACACCCGAGATCGGGAATCGCACTTTCTCTCGAGTGATACATAGTGCTTTATACTACACCTACGAGGAAAATAAAAGACTAAATCTTTACTAATTGAAATTTATATTGAAACTAGCTTTTACCCGCGGCTTCGCCCGCGTTATATTTTGATTTTGGCTTATGTTTATGTCGGCTGCGAAACCTAACCTAACCGACAAATATCAAAATACCTTAGAGGAATGCTTTTGTCGGTTAAGTTACGGTTGGAGTGTAAATACACCCCCCCGTGTATTCCCGCCTTGTCGTGGCGGGGGAGGTCTGATGCAGCTGAAAAGGCGGCGCTCGAAGTCTCCCTCTTCTTTGGGTCTTTTCCCCCAAGGAAGCTTAGAGGCTGGTACTTGAGGTTCAGCCGCTTTTAACTAAAGCAGCTGAGAGGATGGCCGGTAGGTTGCATGCCTTATGAGGAGTGTCGCAACTTAGGTGGGCTGCAGTGCCGCTCTTGCGACGCTGCATCCGAGGATTTTTTTTTTATTATGTCGCGAAATATCCCTGACATGATCAGGGGTCTTAATTACAAATGAATAAAAACTATACCTATATTTTAATGTTTTTGGCTGTTTGCAGTTATAATAAACATTACAATGGTACAGCAAAGTTTATACCTACTTGTTCCTAATTATTGCTTTTTTACAAACATTTGTGCAAAAATTTGATAAAATTGTTTCTAAGGTTTTTACGTGTTAGATTAATTCCAATTTTTTGTTCTAAATCAAATCTCTGCTTTCCATAAACTGGGCATTCCAAGATTATGTGCACTGGAGTCTCCTCTTTTGTGGGCTCACAGATGCACGATGGGCTTTCCCTCAACTTAAATCGATGTAAGTATTGGGAAAACTCACCATGCCCCGTCAGCACTTGAGTTATGATTCCCACTGGTGCTATTTCTCTGACGATCTTGTATGCCGCCCTTGCCTCCGGAAAATATGTTTTGGTTACCGCCGCTGTGTGTCCATCCTGATACCGCCGGTTCCACTCGTCAAGATTCTCGCGCGGATTTCTCGCTTGACGAATGAAACAGGGCAGTTATCGTAAATAGGTCTGCACTTCGAGTGCAGTGCTGCTTCCTTTGCTAGCTGGTCTGCTCTCTCATTTCCCTCCATCCCCGCGTGCGCTTTAATCCAATAAAGTTTCACTATTTTATTTTGTGCGTGTAGTAACTTTATGTTAGCTTTGAATTTACTGCTAAGGGATGGAGGGAAGATACGGCAACTACCGTTTCCAGTGCAGACCTGGAGTCACAAAAGATTTTTGCTTTTTCGGTAGCCTCAAGAAGTGCCAATAACTCGGCCTGGTACACGGAGCACCAATCGGCCAATTTCAGCTTGCGGGTACTGATCTCAGCGGCATCATCCCAAATGGATAATGCCGCCCCAACTTTCCCTTTAATTTTGCTGCCGTCTGTAAATATGTTAATTTCTCGGTTAAGATTTTGCTCTAGTGCTGCTCCGTCTGCCAGGCATATGAACTCCAGCTTCTCCTGCTGCGCTGGGTGTGGCTTGTTTTCTGTCTCTAGATCTCTAGTTACTTGCTGGGAATAACCTTTCTTAGTTTCATAAAGCCAGGCTGCTTCCTGGACTCTGATATGACAGCCGAGGATTAGGGGCCGCGGTGGGATACATGGAACTGGTGGTGTGGGTGCCGCCACCTACCCTACCTTCCGCTGGGCCGTCAACGTGTTGGCAGACGCAGTGGGGCTGCAGGGGAAGAGAGGTGTCGGTATCGCGATGGCCGTTCTCACTGCCCTCTGCAGTTGAAGAGGCAGGCGCTGGGCTACTATGACTGACCCGCTGCACTGGGACCAGGGCGTTGGAATGCTGTCTGACGTTCAGTACTGGTTAGTCCCGAGTGGTGGATGACGATGTGTCTTGTGCTTCGAAACACTCCGTCATTATGGCGAGAGCGCAAGCTCCGTTATGAAGCCCGAGTCTGGGCTAGCGCTGTTGAGTGCCGCGAAGGAGTGCGAAAAATGTAGGAACGTCCTAAACTTGCTATGACAGGTTATTTCTGGCGCTTAGACGGCTGCTACCGCGGCCCGCTCACTTAGTTTTTATCCTATCCTACGGGAACTGTTAAAGTTTTTGGGATGAAAAGTGGCCTATGTCACTTTTCGTCTTTCAAACTATATTCATGCAATAAGCCAAGGCAAGTTGCTCCGTTGCTGAGAAAAATTTATTGTTAAGTCCTACGGGAACCACATATTTTTCGGGATGGAAAGTATCCCATGTCACTTTCCGTCTTCCAAACTATGCCCACCCCAAATATCAAGTCAATCCGTTGCTCCATTGCTGAGAAACAGTTATTGTCCTATCCCATGGGAATCACGAATTTTCTCGAGATAAAAAAGTATCCTATTATCACTTTCTGTCTTATAAACCATAGGTATCCATACCAAAAATCAGGTCAATCTTTTGCTCCGTTGCTGCATCAAAGAGGAACGAACCAACAAACTTTTCGGATTGATAATATTAAAGTATGATGATTCTATACCATAAAGGTAGAATAAAGAAACATGTTAAACCTCTAATGATAGAAGATTTAAAAATATTTTTAATGTCAGACAAAATGACGGCCTGGTATTAAACGTCATAGTAACATGTAGCATGCAGAGGGAAAAAAACATTTTATCCAATTTTAATGTCAATTGTCATTTTCAATCCATACTTTATTTCCTCTTCAAGGGGATATAATGGTGGAAAAACAATTTGTCCTCTTGCCATGCTACTTGTGATTTATAAAAGTCTGCAGACAATGTCACCTGTCATCTAATTACGTTTGGCGGTGACGTTTCGTTAGTCCATATTAGCGTCATAGAGGAATTAATCGCTTAGCGTCTTTGTGATAGTGGCGACAGTTTCGCTTTCGATGGTTTTTGTCCTATCCTACAGGAACTATGCAATTTTTCGGGATGAAAAGTATCCTAAAGCTCCTTCCGCCTTTTAAACTATATCCATGCCAAAAATCAAGTCAATCCGTTGCTCCGTTGGTGCGTGAAAGAGTAACAAACCAACAAACCAACAAACTTTTCGGATTTATAATATTAGTAAGGATTGTTGCAGTTAGTGAAGCTTAATGTAACACTTGAAAATGGCGCCAATGGCGTCTGCAATTTTCACATGTTCTTTTTTCAAATTGTTTGACACCATCCAACACACAGCTATAGTCTGACCGTTTAACTGAGTCTGCACCTGTCTCAGTCCCCCTTTGTCGTCTACCCCCACGCCCCTGTACCCGCGCAGGCGAGGACTCAGTTAAACGGTCAGACTATAGTGGCCAGTGTCATTTTGCGAACTTGGAGATAAAAACTCACTGTAAAAACTTTTTGGCTTTTGATATTTAGGTTACCAGCGCATAGTCTTACCCAAAATTAAAAAAGAAAAACCACGTAAGAAATGGATTTTCATACACTTTTCTCTCCCGCTCAGATGCGTTTTCTCCCCGCATATTTGTTCGATATGCAATGATGTACTTTCTACCGTAAATTTGATAAAGTATCAAGGTACTTTCCGAGCAGGTGTAGTATAAAAATTATTTTCAAGCTATACTTCATAATATATTTTTGTCAAGTATCGCCGTGAAGGCGCAGTGAGGTCGTCGGTTCAAATCCTGGCGCCGTACTATTGAATTAGTGCAAATATTCAAACTACTATTCGCTTTCTATTCGGTGAAGGAAAACATCTTATAGGAATCTGCATTACCCGTAGGTAAGTTTATATTAATTTATGTAATGAGAAGGAACTCGTTGGCGTTTGCGAATCCACCAATCCGATTATAGATATTATACTATCTACAATTCCAGTTGATATCTGTAAAATGTAGCACCGGCATAGCATAACACATTCATGATTATTCATATTTATCTACAAATAATCGCATAATAAGGGCCATTAGTCCTGAAACTACGCATCCTCGCAGCGAGACCCCGGCTTTTGCACTTGTTTTCCTTGGTGCAGTTTAGTGTATTCATTCTAGATTTCAATGTATGGGCTAAACGGCAAAATTTATAATTTTAATTTATTGCTGCTATGTGATACCTATATACGAGTATATTAAAATACACGACTCTCCCTCCCCCCCCCGCAATCCGTTTCACCCCTCCCCCCCTTGAAAAGTGTCCCATTTTACAGATTTTCTCAATTTTCAGGAAAACTATACAAGCTAGGACAAAATGGTCAAAGACGGAATTATTTATGATTATATTACCTACAAATAAGTACTAACACTCATTTCGATACCATTTATAGTTTCCAAGCTATGGTGCATCAAAGTTGACTAAAAATTGATAACCAGCAAATAATCACTATTTAAATACTCGCGCGCGATCGAAACGATCTCACATTCTAGCAAATCAGTAAAAACACCTGGTAATGAAGATTTTACAAAAGTTGACACAACTCAACTATTCCAAAGAATTGTCTGTACCATCCACTCCCCAAAAGATTTACGCGACTGTTTTTGTCATGAATTGGCGACAGTACCTCTTTCGTTGTTTGAAGAAAACGGAGGGATGAGAAAAACAAAAAAATCAGCCCTATACGACATCTATAATAATGTCCCTGAACCGACACTGGATAGCGATCGATTTTACGTTTTAGATGGCGGTTCTCTAATACATAGAGTGATTTGGCCAAAAGAAGGGACATACTCTGATATTTACAACGCTTATGTGAGGTACATTAAAAAATGTTACGGAGAGAAGGTTGTCGTCGTATTCGACGGCTATGGCGAAAACTGTAAAAGCACAAAAAGCTCTGAAAGGTTGAGACGAATGCTAAACCGAAAGTGTCCAGAAATAGAGTTTAATGAGCAGAGTCGTATAACTGAAACAAAAGCAAGTTTCTTAAGCAATCTTTTGAACAAGGAAAGATTTATTTTGCAGCTTAGCAAGCGACTGAACAACGAGGGGATAAGCTCGTTAACAGCGGACGATGACGCAGATATGCTCATTGTTCATACGGCAATAGAAGAAGCCGAAAGAAATGAGAATGTCGTAGTGGCTGGGCAAGACATAGATCTGTTGGTTCTTTTACTGGGTCTTACTCCACTACATAAGAATATAAATTCTTGCTGAAAGAGGGCCAAGGGAGTGTAAACAAGAGACTTTATAGCACCCGAAGCTTAATAGAAGGAAATGTGGTCGAAAATTGCAGGGAATCGATCCTCTTTCTGCATGCCATAAGTGGCTGCGATACTACTTCAGCATTCTACGGCAAAGGAAAAGTTCAGTCTATTCTGCTTGGTAAAAAGATCGACTTGCAAGATACGATAAACGTTTTCAATAACCCGGATGCCTCACACGAACAGGTAAAAGAAGCGGGAGCAAGATATATTCTCGCCTTGTATGGGGCTAAGCAAAGCGAGAAAAGTTTAAACGAGTTACGATACGTCCATTTCAACAGATATGTTGGTCTGACGAACAATACGGTGATATTATCAAAGTTACCACCTTCATCAGGAGCAGCTTTTCAGCATTCAATGCGTACTTTTCATCAAGTACAATTATGGCGAGGAAACGAATTGAACCCAGAAAACTGGGGTTGGAAAAATAATAATAACTTTTTATCACCCATATATACCACAAAATCACCAGCTCTACAGTCGATACTCAAAATAGTATCGTGCAGCTGCAGAAAAGGCTGCCGAAAAAGATGTGGATGTGTCAAAGCTGGATTGCGTTGTTCCACCATGTGCAACCATTGCCAGGGCCTTAGTTGTTTCAACAAGTCTTTAGAAGATAATGATGATGATACTGATTTTTGTTAGATATTAAGTACTTACTATATAAAAAATAAATAAAAAATGTTTATTTTGTTTAGATAAACGCATTTCTTGTAAAAAATAATAAATATTGTTGTTGCTTTTCTATGTTATGTTTTATTTCCGCTAAGCGCACATTTTTAGTAAACTTTGATGCACCATAGCTTGGAAACTATAAATCTTATCAAAATGAATGTTAGGACTTATTGGTAGGCAGTTTATTGACAAATAATTCTGTCGTTGATCATTTTGTCCTAGCTTGTATAGTTTTCCTGAAAATTGAGAAAATCTGTAAAATGGGACACTTTTCAAGGGGGGGAGGGGTGAAACAGATTGCGGGGGGGGGCGGGAGAGTCATGTATTTTAATGTACTTGTATATAGGTATACCATAGCAGCAATAAATTAAAATTATTAATTTTGCCGCAAAAAAATTTAGAATGAATACATTAGTTGGGTAGTACAGTTGACCGGACCACGTTTAAATAAAATTAACAGTCGTACAGTTAGCCGGACCCGCCGCCCGCACCGGTCTCAGTCCCCTTTGTCGTCTACCCCCGCGCCTCTGTACCGCGCAGGCGAGGACTCAGTTAAACGGTCAGACTATAAACACACTAATAAATTCGCATAATTTACCATATATCCAGTAATTTTCAAAGTAATTAAAGAATTTATCCATATCGGACACTGCTTCCCTTTAATATATTGGTGCCTCGTATTTTGGGTCGTATTTTTATCCATGCCTCGGTTATGGTCTCCTTCGGCAAAAGTGGTAAAGCAGCACACAAGGAAATAATTCGCCTCTCCACTCTCATTTCAGTGTGTACTAGACTCTTGGCCTTTCGCCATACACGTCGTGACCAATGGTAATAGCACCCGATCACTACTACTAATATATTCTTCTAATTGAGTTTATAGCAGCTACTTCGTAGTCACAATGCAGTTTTGAGGGATTCCATTTTGCTATTGTTTTAATCAAATAAAATATTACATCATAACTAGTTTCTTTTTTATCGCACATTAACACATATATTAGGGGAATTACGTTTGTAGTTTCGCCCGAACTACCAATATCACCGTGAATAGTGAATAACTGTGTGAATGGTGAAGAACAGCTTTTATAAGTTACGTCAAAAAAAAACTTTTATCTTAGAAATTAACTTTTTTGGCTTCTTTTGAGCAAAGTATTATAATTCTGTTTTCTTCTTCACTTTAATCAGCTAATATAAAATCTCTGAACTTTCTAGGCACTTCTATACTTTTTGGATCTTTACGTGTTTTCCATGGTCCAGTTAATTGTACCACGGTTAATAGAAAACAGAGCCTAGTCCGGCTAACTGTACGACTGTTAATTTTGTTTAAACGTGGTCCGGTCAACTGTACTACCCAACTGCACCAAGGAAAACAAGTGGGCTTTTGACCTTTTCCATCATTTAGTACAAGACTTAGATTACAAATAAATTTCTTCGCTAAAGTTTCTCCACTGAGAAAGGAGTCCTTTGCTGCCATGGATGGAAAGTTTTCACCTATTAACAAGCTGCAGCCCCGGGCTATAGAGCGCATTTGGACAACTGCGCTCCGGTATGAATCCGCGAGAAAAACTACTTAAGTATCCATTACTAAGTACCTACTTATATGACACAAATAAGAAAGCTAGGTCTAGTGGTAGTGACACCCGTCTTACAATCGTGAGGTCCAAATCCCGGTCCCGTACCAATGAGCTCTTTGGAATTTATGTACGGAATTGTACACCACTGGCTTTTCGGTGAAGGAAAACATCGTGCCAAGGCAATCTGCGTCCGTCTGTAGAAGAAATTTGATGACGTATGTGAATCCACCAACCCGCAGTGAGCCAGCGTGATGAACATGGCCCAATCGCGCTCTTGGTTAGGCCTACGTCCTGCAGTAGACTATAAAATACAGTATCACTATTACTACATAGTATAAAACAAAGTCGCTTCCCGCTGTCTGTCCCTATGGATGCTTATATCTTTAAAACTACGCAACGGAGTTTGATGTGTTTTTTTGCAATAAGTAGATAAGAGTGATTCAAGAGGAAGGTTTATATGTATAATAATACACCTGTGCGAAGCCCGCGCGGGTCGCTAGTGACACAATAAACTAACCTTCTTCACTGAAGCTGCCTCCAGTCTCCTCTTTAACAGCTAGCTCCCACTGAGAGAGTGGCTCCACGGTTGGGTCCCGAGGGTCGTAGTAGTAGGGCCAGTAGTCCTGCCACTCCGCCGTCTCGCAGGGAGGACCCGGCTCCAGCGCGTAGTCGTAGGCCTCCGACGGGAAAAATGTGGTGCGGATGTATTCCATAGTCAGGTCAGTTTTTCAATTATGGCTTCTTATTATTTAAATATTGTAGGTACTTTACTACACCTTTTTTGTTACTATATTTTTAGTATTTATAAATTATTTCACTGAATACTTATGTTTTTTAATCACTAGACAAGATTCAAAACAAATATTGTAGGTACTTAAGTATGTTAAAAGTGTAGAATTAATTCAAGCTTAAGAACGAAATTTAAGCAGTAATAGGCTGCTCTACATTTTAATTAAAAAACCTTAATCACGTTTACTAGCTTAGGTTATTTTGACATCACATAGTTAAAGTTTTTTATAACAAAATACTGAAACACGCGTCCGAGTAGAGCCACTTTCAGCGCACGAGTGCGAAGCCAAGCTGAAAGCTCGAGGTGCGCCCGCGCTAGCTGGGCGGAGCTACATTTGGGCGGACCGCGTGGACCGTGGTTTCTGTACATCAAAACTAACAACTTTTGTTCAGCAACTTTACTCAAAATTAAAAAAAATATTTTGAAGTTCCATAGAAAAATGTCGTTCACCCGCGACAAAATGTATGGAACAGCAGATTTTTTTTTTTGAGCTCTGGCAAAAGTCGTAGAACAAAATTTGTTAGTTTTGATGTACAGAATAAGCCCCTAAAAGGATGCTAATTGATTAGAAATAACCCTGTATCTGCGAGATCGAATCGGGAATGAGAAGATTCGTAGACGAACAAGAGCCCAGCGGATTAGCAAGTTGAAGTGGCAGTGGACAGGGCACATACTTTTATTTCGTAGAACGAATGGCTGATGGAGGCGCAGAGTTAATCATTGGAGACCACGTATCAGCATGCGCAGCGTAGGATGTCCGCCGACAAGCTGGACCGATGATAAAATCAAAACCGCAGGATCGCGCTGGATGCAAGCCACTTTCAACCGGTCATATCGGAGATCTACAATAATCAATAAAGTTACAAGTCATATAATTCAGATATATACAGGAAAGGATTACGTCAGGAAGTGGTCGTCCCCCTGATAAATAATGAACGAAAACTCATTTCAAACACCTCACCTGAAGAATGCCTTTACACTTACCTGCCTGCATCACACACACACACATACACACTTATAGGTATCTTCTTCTTTTCAGCCATAGGACGTCCACTGCTGGACCTAGGCCTCCCCTAACGATCTCCAATAAGACCGGTTGGTAGCGGCTTGCATCCAGCGGGATCCTGCGGTCTTGATGAGGTCATCCGTCCACCTTGTGGGTGGACGTCCTACACTGGGCCTTGCCGGTACGTGGTGTCCACTCGAGAACTTTTCGACCCCATCGGTCATCAGTCCTCCGCGCTATGTGCCCTGCCCATTGCCATTTCAACTTGCCAATCCGTTGGGCTATGTCGGTAACTTTGGTTCTTCTACGGATCTCCTCATTTCTGATTCGATCTCGCAGAGAGACTCCGAGCATAGCCCTCTCCATAGCTCGTTGGGCTACTTGGAGCTTATCTACTAATAAGGCCCATAGTGAGAGACCACGTTTCTGTGCCATAAGTCATCACTGGCAACACACACTGGTCGAAAACTTTCAACTTGAGGCACATAATTACGAGTTTACATAATTTTAAACTGTAAGTGCAATATTGTGATGCTTGAAAAGGTGTTGTGTAGGGTCAATTTAGATATACAATACTTAGTTGGTCGTTCGGATGCAAAATGGGTCAACGATATAGTGAAAATTGCGGGTTGAACCTGGACACGATTAGCACAGGACCGAGAAAAATGGCAATGAGAGAGGCCGATACACAGCAGTGGGATAGAGAAAGCTGCAGATGATGATGATACTTACTTTACTTTGGTTAACTATCCTGATTCATACCATGACCTGTCACATTACCTATACTATGTACTGTACTGTATCAGCCTTTTTAATAGTCCACTGCAGGACGTAGGCCTACCCACGAAGGGTGGTTGAGCCATATCCACCACGCTGGCCCAGTGCGGGTTGGTGGATTCACATACGCCATCGAATTTCTTCTAAGGACGTATGCAGGTTGCCTCACGATGTTTTCCTTCACCGAAAAGCAAGTAGTGTGAAATTCGGTACATAAATTCCAAAGAACTCATTGGTACGAGACCGGGATTTGAACCCAAACCTCACGATTGTAAGGCGGGTGTTACAGCCTCTAGACCACCACGGCTTACCTATACTATACTCCGTCCTAAATTAAAATAAAATCGTTTTGTTCACCACATCGACGCACTGAATCAATCAATTAGGTATCTACCAATAGTCCATGATTTACATGCGACCCTCTCGCCCGCCGGCCGACAGAGGAGCGTCCCTCGGGCCCTCTCTGCCCTCTGTTCCCACGCCCTGACTGTCCTCTGAAAGGTTTATGCGTTTTATAATAACCTCATTTTTAAACCCCGATCCAAAAAGAGGGGTGTTATAAGTTTGACCGCTTTGTGTGTCTGTCCGTGGCACCGTAGCTCTGAAGCGAGTGGATTTGGATACGTTTTATTTTTCATGTGGAAGGAAGTTTTCTAGCGATGATTTTTAGATATGTTTCGTCAAAATCGGTTCAGCCGTTTCAAAGTTATCAGCACTTTTTGACAATGTTGCGGCTGCGGTAGGAAAGTTATTGCGTTAATTGGGGGTTGATGATTCTTAGATATGTTTTATCAAAATAGGTTTAGCCGTTTCAAAGCAGTGTGCGGTAGGAAAGTTATTGCTTTTTAATTTGTAATTTTAATCTTGTTATGTCATTTGTCTCGGCGATATAATTATGTAGGCTGAATCACGCAAGTCCGCGGATGTGAAGTTAGCTACATTCTGCGCGATATCCAATCAATGCGTAGCTTTATGCGAGCTGCAGTCAGGATTGGATATCGCGCAGCCTGTAGCTTACTTCACATCCGCCGACTTGTATGATTCGACCTATTATCTACTAAGCTTTCATCATCGGTGTCATATTAGCCTAATTAGCGATAAGATTGCACTGCTTAACATACATACGCGTAGGCTTTCCTATATAAGCTGTTAATAAAAAGTTGAACTCGCAGAAATGTAATAAAATTATACCTATTATAGTAGGTATAGGTATATGAATACAGGGTTATTTAGAAACTAGCTGTAGGTAGGTATTAAGCTGAAAGAGGGTGATTCGGACAATCACTAGATATGAAGCCGAAACGGAATTCGTGAAATGAAATATGCTGAAAATTCATAAATTTTGACGGTACCGAGTTGCAATTTTGTATGGAGAGTTCCCGGTTAGCCCAATGGTAAAAGTCGGTCTGAATCACCCCCTTTCGGCTTTCCCTTTCTAATTAATCTTGTATAAGATAAATACTTAGTAGGTACCTAAGTAGCTACAATCTACTGCATTCTACACTGACTACGACCTACTTGATTCCTAACTTTTTTTTACCAGGGGAAATCTTTTATAGATATACCACCGCACCTCGAGGGCAGGCGGGTGGTTATGTGGGAGTCCTGCCGACTGGACAGTATACCCACCAAAACCCCTGGGTGTTCCACCACTGCGCTTGGTGTCGGGGCTACGGGCACGCTTGCGCACTCCTCCGCGGCGCTTAATTAGATAGGTAGGTACCTAGAATATAAATGTACCTACCTAATAATCTAGAAACCTCCACAAAAAAAAAACAAACTAGATTCCTACTCCATATTAGATTACTCACTTAGTCGGTCGATCAAATGGACTAGAAGTTAGATAACATCGCTAATCTAATGAATCCATTACGAGGCTGTGTGGCGCGCGCGCCGCCTGGTTATACGCCTCGTTGGGACTTCCCAGCACTGGGGACTGCTTGTAAATGGGGCCAAATTAAGCTCTACGTAGTCCCCGGTACCTACAACTGATTGTAAAATTTAAACATTAAAATAAAATATCCTAACGACAAAATTAAGGATCTGTTTGTAGGTCAGTAAGCAAAGCATGCGACCCCGAAAATAACTCTTTTCGACGTTTGAAAAAGTGACAGATATATACTTTGTCGTAACTCTGTCTCGTTCTAAACTGTCGAAAGAAATATTTCGTGGTGCGCATCCTAGCCCAAGCGATCAGGAATGAAGTCGGCCGCAGCTGCAGTAAGTACTAGTTTGTATCACTTGTATCAGAGCTGCACGTGCTGTCGGGTCGGCAGTTGCAGTTGATGGCAGCTTTGTTCCAAATAGCAACTTTATTTATAATATAGGTACCTACCTACTATCTAACAATTCGTTTTTATAGCGATCACCAAAGTTCAGTAATGTTCGGTATGGGCAGTCTTTGGATGGGTGACCGCGGCCGGTATTTACAATTGAGCGCTACCGCGAGTTAGATGAATTTTTAAATTAATGAACGTTAAATTGTAGGCGGATAAACTTTGACACCAGGGCTAGCCAGCACAAAACATGAAACCATTTCACAGTATCATCTAGACTATATAGAGACGACTAGTCTTAGTCTAGATTACGACGATAGAAAAAAACCGAACAACTCGAACAGCAGAGATAGAGTCAAATTAAAATCCTCCTCCTTTTTGGAAATTAAAAAATCTATGGCATTTCATTGGGTTTTTTCACGCAACTTTCAGCACAGTCAGTCTTCGGATGAGTGACCGCGGGTGGCATTTACAACTGAAGGCTGACATGTTTCGAAGTACACGTCAAATTGTAGATCCCGGTTGCTTTTACTGTTTAGTCATGTTAGAGGCCTTCAGGCGGCAAACTGAAGACAAACACAGCACAGAAAGGCAAAATCAGAGCTCGTAGGTACGAGTATCCTTATACGATCTTACTTTATTCTGTTTTTTCTTGTGTGGATAATACGCGTCTTTGTCGCGTGCTCAAGTCTCGTATGTTTGGGCAGCTGCGTTCCTGGGATGAGCAATGTATTGGAACTTATTACCATTATTTATCGCTCGCTTTTTTCGAGCCGAGGTGATGAAAACGGCGCGTCACTGCTCCCGGTGTTTTTTCAAAGATGTTCACTATCTACCGACGAGGAGTGCATAATTGAGTGTGAGTAATTTCTAGTAGCTGCCTACTAGAAATTAGAAGGGTAATCTGATTTCACGGCTATGCTCCCCAATAAGAAGGTAGCCAAAAATAATTAAATAAAACCGTTTAAAAAGAAAGAATTAATTATGAAATCATTTTCAGGAGAGCTTTTATACCTACGAAAAGTTATACCTAACTGTAAAAAGTTGTGCGATCAGAATAACAGATGTAAACATGTCGGTTAATTTTTCCATTAGACTTTCTACGGGAGTAGGTAGGTAGGTACTTACTGCAAAATTAATCGACTTGTGTTCCTTTTAGTCGCATTGCCGTGAACTCAATTAAATATATCATAAATATCGTTGCAAAGTTAAAATGCACAAGCATTGATAACGAAATTTATGATTCTACTATGATTTTCATGAATAGCTACCTTACCTACCTACTAAGGCACCTATTGTAGGTAGTCCATCCATCCATCCATCAGCCATAAGAAGTCCACTGCTGGACATAGGCCTCCCCTATGGATCTCCAATAAGACCGGTTGGAAGCGGCTTGCATCCAGCGCGATCCTGCGGTCTTAATGAGGTCATCCGTCCACCTCGTGGGTGGACGTCCTACGCTGCGCTTGCCGGTACGTGGTCTCCACTCGAGAACTTTCCGACCCCATCGGTCATCAGTCCTCCGCGCTATGTGCCCTGCCCATTGCCATTTCAACTTGCCAATCCGTTGGGCTATGTCGGTAACTTTGGTTCTTCTACGGATCTCCTCATTTCTGATTCGATCTCGCAGAGAGACTCCGAGCATAGCCCTCTCCATAGCTCGTTGGGCTACTTGGAGCTTACCAATAAGGCCCATAGTGAGAGACCACGTTTCTGTGCCATAAGTCATCACTGGCAACACACACTGGTCGAAAACTTTCGACTTGAGGCACTGAGGTATGTCGGACGAGAAGACGCTACGCAATTTTCCGAACGCTGCCCAGCCGAGTTGGATTCGGCGATTGGCCTCTTTCTTGAAGTCGGACCTACCTAACTGGACTACTTGTCCTAGGTAGACGTACGAGTCAACGACTTCAAGAACCGAGTTCCCAACAGAGATCGGGGTGGGTACAACATGGGAATTACACATAACTTTCGTCTTGTCCATGTTCATCTTAAGACCCACCTGTTGAGAAACCCGATTGAGGCCTTCGAGCATCGTGCTGAGCTCTTCCATCGATTTTGCCATGACTACTATATCGTCGGCAAACCGAAGGTGAGTGAGGTATTCGCCATTGACATTGATGCCGAATCCTTTCCATTCCAGGAGCTTGAAGGCGTTCTCCAAAGTGGCAGTAAACAGTTTCGGAGAAATTACGTCTCCCTGTCTTACGCCTCTTTTTAAAGGGATCGCCTTGGAACTCTCTTCCTGTACTCGGACCGACATAGTGGCGTTATTATACAAGCACTTCAACACTTCGATGTACCGATAGTCAATACGGCATCGTTGGAGAGACTCGAGCACAGCCCAAGTCTCGACCGAATCAAAGGCTTTCTCATAGTCCACAAACGCTAAGTAAAGTGGCAAGTTATACTCTTCGGTCTTCTGTATAACCTGCCGCAGCGTATGAATGTGGTCCATGGTGCTAAAGCCCTTTCGGAAACCGGCTTGTTCGGAAGGCTGGAAGTCATCAAGCCTGCGCTCGAGACGGTTCGTAATGACCCTTGAAAACAGCTTATAAACATGGCTCAGAAGCGAGATGGGTCTGTAGTTCTTCAATAAGATGTTGTCACCTTTCTTGAAAAACAACACCACCACGCTTCTGTTCCATGCTTCTGGCGTGATGCCCTCGAGGATGACGGTGTTGAAAAGCTTCTGGAGGACTTTTAGTACCGGTGTTCCACCCGCTCTCAGAAGCTCTGATGTGATACCGTCATCACCCGGCGCCTTGTTGTTCTTAAGCTGATTCAGGGCCATTCTAATCTCGTACAGGCTGATGTCCGGGATATCTTCGGTGAAGTGTCGGGTCAGCTTGGCTCTTGGATCTTTGGCCGCGCTGCTAACAGGCTTAGCGACCGAAGCGTATAGCTGTCCATAGAACCTTTCAATCTCCTCTAATACCTCTGCCTTGGTCGACGCTATACTTCCATCTTCTCTCTTCAGCTTTGTCAATTGGCTTTGCCCAATAGACAAATCTCTTGCGAACACTTTGGAGCCTTTGTTTCGCTCTATTGTCTTTTTAATGTGTTCAGTATTAAAAAGACGGATGTCGTGCCGCAAGGATTTCGAAATTTGTCTATTGAGACGCCTATATGACTTTGCATCATCGGAAGACTGCAATCTTAGCGAGCGTCGTTCGGCCATGAGATTTACAGTGTGATCGGAGAATTTCTGCGGTTTATTTGAACGGCGGGGTCTGAAGAACTTAGCACCCACCGTTTGGACAGTTTCTACGAGCCCGTTGTTGATCTCGTCCACCGACGCAAGGTTCTCTAGGCAAGCAAAACGATTCGAGAGCTCGAGCTGAAAGTCCTCGGGGTTTTGGATATGTTCACGAGTAGGTCGGAGCGTGGACTTCATCAGGCGGGACCTTTCGAGCTTAACATTAATATCTAATGTGCCTCGTACAATTCTGTGATCGCTGCCGGTTTTCACCCTGTGGATCACGGAGACATCATTAAATATTCGTCTCTCGGTGGTCATGATGAAGTCTATCTCGTTTCTCGTGGAACCATCAGGGCTCATCCAGGTCCATTTCCTGTGAGGCGGCTTCTGGAAGAAAGAGTTCATCATAAAGAGTTCCTCTCTCTCCAGAAAGTCAGCCAGCCTCTGGCCCCTAGGGTTCCGTTGCCCATATCCAAATTGCCCCACCCTCAGCTCATCGTCGTTTTTTCTGCCCAACTTTGCGTTGAAGTCCCCCATAACAACAGTGAAGTGGGTCTTAGACATATGAATGGCCCGACTTACGTCCTCATACATAGTCTCCACTTCATCATCTGGGTGTGACGATGTCGGTGCGTATACCTGAATGACCTTCAGCGAATACCTCTTGGATATTCTGAGTATTAGGTATACCACCCTGCTTGACACACTTTCGATGGTAATAATGTTGTTGGTGAGGGACTTGTGAACGAGAAAACCAACACCACCTTGGGACCGTTGGTCACCTTCCCGCCCCCCGACCGCCTAAGCAATAGCAATCGTAATAGCAATCGTTTATGACTTCATTTTAGACATTTGGCACCGCCTATGTGACGTTAGCCATCAATTGCTTTGCGCGGATTGCGAAAGCAATCGTTGAATGAACAATTTTGATGGCTAACGTCACATAGGCGGTGCCAAATGTCTAAAATGAAGTCATAAACGATTGCTATTACGATTGCTATTGCTTAGGCGGTCGGGGGGCCGGTAGTAAAGCAGGTTGCCGGAGTTTAAGGTTATCGTGTCCTCCCCCTCTCTACGGACTTCAGACAACCCCACAATATCCCAACGCAACCTACTCAACTCTTCTTCCAACTCAGCAATCTTCTCGTCAGTCCTGAACGTCCTAATTGTAGGTAGTAGCTAATAATAATTACCCAATTCTACAGTCGTACAATACAAAGTGCCTACTTAAATTATAGCTTCTAATGTGTTCTAAATAATATTTTAGAAGCCATTATTTTTTTTTTTTAGTTTCGTCACAAGGATGTTTATATCAGGGTTGACCAAAGTTCCATTGAGAGTTCCGGTAGGTATATTGGCAAGATAACATTTTTCAAAACTGTGATAAGTAAATTATACAATTTTAACGTGTGACATTTAAAATAATAAATTGCCAATAAAATACTTAATTACAAGCTAATACTAATTAGTGGCCCTAAAATATCATGTACCTAAGTAAGTAGTGCAGAGTATACTAAGCGCCACACAAATCGGCGGATGGGAAGTTATGCGCAGAACGTTGCGCAAAAGCCGAAACATAGGCATGCGCGGGAGCCAGAGAGACGAGAAGCCGGGGCACACCCGGAGGCATGAGGTTGGCGGGCAATCTCACGCCTCCCGCACGCTCCCTACGCCTGTGCTCACGACTACGACACGCGGCGTCGGAATTGTGCGCACATGGGCAATAATTAGCGAATCACGGTGAAGTGTCATCTGCGGCTAACTTCTCATCCGCCGATTTGTGTGGCGCTTAGTATACCTGCCTATTTGTTATATTATACTTATACGGGTATTATAAGCCACCAAACTGAAAATAACGGGGACCTAAAAAGACATCCTAATATACCTATTGAATGGTTTTCAACAATCAGCCTCCCTATGCAATACTACAGCAAATAAAAAAGGGAAAAACAAGAGCGTTGAGAACCCTACCCCCGAATCTCAGTGCTGCAACTGATGAGTTTAGCAGACGTCGACTCATAACCTCATATTTATCGTCCCTACTTCATAATGCCATGAGCTGGCAGCGCGCTGCGGCCAGTTCGGCTATTTTTGATTATGTTGCGATCGTCGCGTGGACAATTTAATTTGGTGTTACTTGTACTGCGTACTTACCTACTTATAATATCTATTCATAAAATGTAGATTCATATTTTATTATAGACTGAGCTGCAAAGTTACTACAAGTTACTACAAGCTGCGCAAGATCCAATCCTGACTCAATTCATTTTTTTCAATTTCAAAGTCTTTATTTGACATAAAATTAGAAAAAAATACCTACAAACACTAGTGTAAATTGTATCCTAGCCGTACATTGCAATATATTGTGAATAGTTCAGCGAGCACGTATATAGGCTCATATCAAACTTCACTACAACTACATAGAATAAAACAAAGTCGCTTCCCTGTCTGTCCCTCTTATGCTTATATCACATATCTTTAAAACTACTCAACGGATTTTGATGCCGTTTTTTTAGTAGATAGAGTGATTCAAGAGGAAGGTTTATATGTATAATACGCCTGTGCGAAGCCGGGGCGGGTCGCTAGTATTAAATAATGTTGTTGATTTCAATTTAGTATTTAGGTTCAAGATCCAATCCTGACTGAAGCTCACATAACAGCTGCGCAAGTATCGGGTTTTGAATCCTCCTATACCATAATAGGTAGTTGTACGCTATTTATCTACTAAGTACCTATCAGCTACATATTGAAAGAACTTTGCAAAATAGAGATAACTTTCACGAACTAGTCGAAAACTGCCCGCCTCTCCACTGCCATGATTGTTTTAGCTCTTTCTTACCAGCTAGTCCAGCATGCGACCACGAAAAGAACACTTTTCGACGTGTGAATAAGTGACAGATACTTTGCCATAACGCCGTCGCGTTCTGACACGTAAGAAATATTACTTCGTGCGCATCCTAGCTCGACTTGTAAGTCGAATGACAGAAATACCTGTGTGTTTTACAGTAAGTACACGAATAAGTAACAATATTTTTCTCATATAATTTTCCGAAATGAAGCTAATGTGGATGATTGCGTAATGGAGGAGCGTGCAATTTTAGACTGAACGATATCTTTATACCTGTTAAGCGCGTCATTTAAATGATGATGATAATTGTATTATTCCAGGTCGTTTTCAGTCAAAGGAGACCTAGCTACTTGATGGCAATAAATAAAACAACGTGTTATTGGCATAACAAAATTTATTTCCATTAAAATAATCCACAATAACTCAGTCCAAACCACAAAAGCTACTTTTAGCTTTTTATTATTAATCATTATTGCACATAGAGACTAGCGCAGTCACACAAGCTATTAGTATTACGTAGTCTTGCCTTAAAAGCTACTAAAAGCTCTTAGGAATGTAAAGTAACATATTGTTGTAAATAACAATAAATATAATAAATGGTAGCCTAGTATTATTAAAATACCTATGCTATATTTAGGTATTGTACTCTCGATTTTAAAAGGCTCAATTAATGCTTTCACTCAAAGCTCGAAAAATTATAAAATATGACTAGATAATTCAACTTTGGACTGAAGATTAGTCCATTGTGATATGATAAAACAATGTTATATTGATGATTTTGAAGGGATTGCCGTATCAGCAGCTGGAATAGCTGGGATCACACATTTTACATTATTTAAAATGGTTTTTATCATGATTTTTAGTATGTAAATAAACACGTGGGAGCCGGTTAGGTACCTAACTAAACATTACCCTTATGTTTTTTTACTCAGGACTCTTTTTGAAACTCTATTAAAAATGCGATTCTTTAAATTATATTATCCGCAAATAACATAGATGAATTAAAAAGTACAAAGTAAATCATAATAGGAACTATTTGGCTGTGACGTAACACGAAGCAAAGCATTTGTGTTCTATATATAGGTAAAAATTAAGTAAGTTTTTTTATTGTAGTAACGTGATTTAAGGCTAAGTACTCGATAAGAGCACAGACTTCTAAATACAGGTGGATAAGAGTTATCTTGTAAAACTTTCGCTAGGTAGATGAAATAATACGAGTTATTTTTTTTACTCTCATAACCAAATTCAAACGTATTCTACTTTTCTCGATAAGTGTTCAGTTTCTCTTTATCTAAGGGCACGCCTTCTTTCTTACTTAGGTGGTATAGTTCAGTCGATCGAACAAGATATACCTACTTAGACTGAACCTGTAAGTAATTAAAGTACTTTAGAACAGTAAGAAACGCGAATGTCTTCAAAATTATCTACAATAGTACGAAAAATAATTTGAGAAACGTTGGTAAATAATAAAACTATTTTGCTGAATAATTTGCGTTAAGTTCAATAAAACAATAAAAAAATTCTTTAAGACTGTTTCACCAAAACTTGTTGACGCTGCTGGTGACAAGAGAGCTGGAACTGGAGCGAGGAATGCCTCAATGTTTTTTTAAGTTAGAAAAATAAACGAATTTATAAACAATAAATCCCAAGAAGTTATATTAACTAAAAACTCATTTTGATATACCTATTCTTATTCCTTCTTATTTTAAGATTTATTCTTAGTTCAAGAAAATCGCTCTAACTGTTCTAAAGTACTCAACTTGCTCCTCAATTATATAAAAGCTTCCTAACTGCCCAAAGCTAGGCAAATGTCAGGAGCGCAGTGCCAGTATTCTGACCAGGGTGCAGGTAGTATATCTTATCAACATCTTAGTTCTAGCAGCGGCCGACAGCTACCGCCGCCGCGTGTCCGGTGGCTTGGACTTGTCGTCAGTTGGCTTGACAGTATTGCTCTTCGAATTACTGAGCTCGGACAGGGAGCTTGCGCGTTTCATGCTGTGAACAGAACATTTAACATCAACCCTTATTCTTTTGACCATAACATCTATTTCACAAACACAACGTTCTGTACTTACCTTTAGGATTAAAGATTATAATTTTTCGTATACATTAGAAAAGGCTACAACATTTGAACTACTGCTGCTGGACAGAATGCGTAAGGCATTGCAAATAAAAATAACATAGAGCAAGCTAAGCACATGACTTTGCAAAGCTTTCGCACATGGACATTGGACAGGGCGTTTAGTTCTTGAAGTAGGTATAAACGTTATAAGATTACAAGTTTGGTACACTATCTAGATAGCATTAATTTCATTTCTGATTTTTTTTCCTATCTGTATAGGATAGACTATCGAAACTATATCCGCCCTGTCCATAAATACAGACACAAAACACCGAGCGTAGAGAAGTCAATCTTCATACAATACGTAAACAACTCTTTTGAAATGGTTTTTGATATTTCAAGTTTGTGAGCGATGTGACGCGAGCGCACATAGTATGAAGCTAGACAACAATTGCCGTAAGTTGGATTGCCTTTCTACGAATCACTGCCCGCGGACCTGGTCCTCCATATCAAACTTATTTTTCCCACGTGGAGTTAGGAACATCGTACTTGTGCGTACGTGACACGCTTCTGACTTTGATTTTTGGCGTAGCCCCCTAGCTTTCTCTAGGGGGGCAAATTTCTACTTTTGTCCCACCCCACAAAAATGGAATGTGTAAACTTTCAAGTTTTCAGCGCTGGTTAAAGTAGTTTCCAGGGCGGTTACTGCCAATACGTGAAGCGTTAGCTTCGCACATGGCACTGACTTCTATGTGGAAAAAAGTACTCTTCTACTAGTCCCTACATGGGAAAAATCAACTAAATGTTAACCAGATCAAAGGGTTCGTCTCGGTGTTCGTGTGACACAGGTTACCTGTCAGGATCGGAGTGGTCTACGAGGGGCAAGTGCGCGGAGTGTCGCTGGCGGCCCGCGAGCCGGCCCAGCAGGCGCGCGGACCCGCGCCGCAGAGACTCGCGCAGCGTCGAGAAACTGCCGCTCCGAGCCACGCCAGCGTCCGCCTCCCGCGACCCCTGCCCCCGTGTTATGCAATTTACACTCCGGACTTCGCAACTCCTAAACTTCATATTCGACATCGAGTCATCGCTGACAAATATTTTTTTGTAAATGCTAATGCGTAGCAACGTAGGACGTCCACCCACGAGGTGGACCAGACGACCTCATTAAGACCGAAGGATCGGGCTGGATCCAACCGGTCTTATTAGAGATCCATAGGAGCAGGCTATGTCCAGCGGTGGACGTCCTATGGCTTGTGAATGATGAAATGCTAATGAATTGACGCACAAAATACGCCATGCGGGACGACGGTGCAGGACCTATCGCCCCGACACCGAATGCTAATGATATGTGTAGATTTTTAATGTTCTCTAAAGGCTGTAGATGGATTGATGGATGATTTCGGAAGCTTTATAACTGTAGCAAAGCTCTATTATCTAGATTTGTCGTAATAAATTTGGAATGGTTGGCTATGGAAGTTTCAGAAGCTTCTAATATAATGTGTTTTCAAATCTCTACATAAGCCTGGTACATTAATATGGAAGCTATTAATCTAGGCAAAGTAGATATTTGGAGGAAATGATGATACAAATTTGGAATTTTACCATGATTTTTGATTCAAAAGGTTAGCCCAGTTCACGATTATTGGGATAACGTCAGTGTAAATACAGAAGGGAAAGTTTTATGTAGTTCCTGAACAATGCTGATTCTACTTCAGCGAAGAGAAAACTTAAAATAATAAAAGTGTGATAGATCTGATTTTGAAATTTGGCAAAGTGCTTATTTATAATAATTAATTACAAGAACGAACGAATAATGATAAAGTATCTACGATGATAGATGAATATCGTTGATCTGTTAAACAAGTGTGGCCGATGACGTCATGCCTCTATGACACCTCTAACAGCGAAAGCTTAAAATTTTTTGAAAGAAATTCCCATTAATTTCAACAGTCATGCCAATGTTTCCAAGTAAAGTGGGCTATAAATTGCATAACACCGTAGACTCACCCGTGTTACAACAAAAAATAAAACAAAACCATAATGTTACATAGATTTATTTTAACAATTTAAAATAATTCGACGATCGATATCGACACATTAAAAATCCAATAACTTTAAAATATTGTGACAGAAAAGTGATTTCGGAGATTCTTTAGTAGGTTAATTTGCTTCAATGATTCCGATCTTGTGTATTTGTTATTAAAATCTAGTGTATATAGAGTAAAAAAAACTCGCATACTCAAGCAGCACCCACATACAGATAAATCAATGTATATAAAAATACTATATTTATATACTATCACCTATAACTCTCACATAAAGCTTAGACCGATAACACTGGAATGAAAGTTTATAAGCATACGTTGACATTATGACGTAAAATAAATATTAAAATTTAGCTATCGGTTCAAAATTAAAACATCGACGTTCACAAATATAAAATCACTATCATGCATTCTTCATGTAAAAGAATACGAATTAAATTATAAAAAATATCAGCAAATTAAAATTGAGAATTATATTATAAAAATATCAGCAAATTAAAATTGAATAATGTACATAAGCAAATAAAATCGTTGTTTATCATGCGTGATTTAAAATAATGTAATAAATTATTGATGTACCCAAAAAATCCACAATAAATGCATAATTATTAAAATATTGTTACATGATTTATACATCAGATACTTGCTAAACATAATGTACTTTATAGTCTGATGTATAAAGCACATAATTAGTTCAGCACGAGACTTCGAATGTCATCTATTAAAATCTTAATATTCCTTCACCGTCGTTATTCTATAAAGAGTGCACAAAGATATTAGTGAAATGCTGTATTTACAAAACAACATTTGTATAATTAAACTCAGAACCATAAGGTATATTTTCCTTTAAAGAAAAAAAGGACTTTATTACAATATAAGGACAACATTTCAAAAAAATCCCGAGCACCCTGAATAATCTCTCATAATAAATGTCTATCTTTTAGGGACGGCTTACAAACATGCTTCGATATTATCTATCACACTTTCATTTTGTATTTTTTTAGATTTTTCATTATTCATTTCTTAAAATTAATGCTTAACAGCATGCTAATAAATAATACTAAGCTATAAATCCAGCCAAATTGATTTTTGCATTGCACGAAATAGCACTAATGTTATATACTTCAAAAAAGTACCCACAAATATCAAGATGGCATCGATTAATTAAGTGTGGAACGCTTATGATCCTCTAATTTAACAAATGAGCGAGAATTCAATCCGTTGCTTTAAGAAGACAATACCATTTTCGAGGTATCTTTTAGCATTCATCAATTGAAACTTTAAATTCTATAGATAAAGCTCAAAATACCTTGTTCCCCAACGCAAAGTCAAAAGGATCAACTACGTGTAAATTAAGCGAGTGTGTTCTTATTCACTAAAGCCTTATTACACCAACCGAGCACAACATTCTTAATTTGAGAATTTCTTGTCCGATTAATTCTTGACATAAGAAATTCTCGCGAGCAAGTCCCGGCAAGTTATTCTTGTATACTAGGCATGATGACTGGGTAAAAAAAAATCATTATTATAATTAGACCGTTAATTAGATTATCAAAACATATTGGACACATATTTTTTCTTTTGTCAATCAAACAAAATTAGATAAAGGTAAACCTTGTCAAAATTCCGGAGTTCGGCTCATAACGTCACTTGTCTCTTCTATCGTCAAGTGACGTCATGTTGTGACGTTACGTGGCACTTTAACGGGCTATATCTTCATCATTTTGTTTAATTGACATAAGAAAAAATACGTGTCTAATATTTTTTTGATAATCTGGCTAATTATATTTTTTAGTCATTTAGCCTATACTCGGCGGATGTGAACAAGCTATGAGAAACCTAAGCATAGTCTAAGTCTAGTCTAGGCTACTGGTGCGGCGCGTTGTTTCCCGTGTTGATGCCTAGGGCATTGAACAGCTTAGACTTAAGGTTCATGCGCGGTTCGCTCGGTTGGTTCGTGCCCTGAAGTGGGAAACAAAAAAGAAAGAAATAAAAATATGAGCAAAGTAAATGTGATGAAAGCGTGTGGTATAATGGATATCGTGTGAGGGTAAACGAACATTTACTATTGTTACTACATTACGATATAATAAAATTACGTAATATGTATATTTATAATTATGAATAAATACATTATTATTATAAATACAACAGTTACATATAATATGTTACATTTAAAAAATCATATATATTTTGGCTGTTTATCTAAAACTACAATAAAAACGGACTTTGAGATGAAAATGATCTTAAATATTATACAAATAATGAAAACATAGTAAAATAAATGACGATTTAACATCAAAACATGCACACAAACGATTGCAACGCTGCCACAGCGTGATACTCGTAATACATGGTTTATGAATGAACTGGCGATGGTTTTTGTACCAACCTTAATAGTAATGTACAAGTTAGTCACTTATCATGCTCTTAACAAACATTGACACACAAATTACACGATTATTATTAACATTTAAAGCTAAAACCCAATGTAATGTAAAATTAGAACCATATAAAAAGCGACCGTGCGAAACAAAGACAAAGCACAATGAAACATTCACACCACAGACAACAGAGTGATAACATAGACATTTATGTGCTCAGAAGAATTTTATGAAACAAACGAACATTTATTTTAGTCAGGCACCCGCTGAAATGGTTTGAATTGAAATGATGCAAAAATGGGGATGATTTTGTGATGATTGAGATGCACCAAAAAATGTTTTTTTTTTGTTATTTCCACAATATCAAACCATTTTAACGTCACTGCGACGCAAGACACCAACATTAGAACGAGCAAGACAAACAAACACGCATATTTGACGAACAATGCGGCGCGAGTCTTGAAACCCAATTTAAGACTCTCACGAGGATACTTGACAGTCGAATAAACTTTTTACCATCTTTACATTTTGCAACAACACTGTCGTCGAAAATTCTTGAAGTTGTCGTCGAGAATTCTTGAAGTTGTCACCAAGAATTGTTGAAGTTTTTATGTCAACAAGAATTCTTGACGAGTTTTCTTCAAAATGAACGCCTGGTTATTTTAAGATTTTTAAGTCAGCAAGAATTGATAACGACATTATAATTTTTCTACGAACGTTTGCTAAGGATTCTCGCAAGAGTGCCAGCGGGCATGCGATGGGCCAAAGCGAAAGACCAGAGGCCACAGTGAGGCTTATCGCTCGTGTGGTCGGTCTCAGCGCGGCCTAACCTCGTCGTGGTGGTCGGCGTGGTCGAGCGGGTCGCGCGGGCCGTGCCGCGCCGCGCGCGCGCGCGACTGCTTCACGATGTCCAGCGCCTAGTGAGGAACAACCCGGTTATTCTCCATCACACCTATACCTTATCCTATCTTCTCATTTTTATCCTACTACCTACTTACTATTAGCATGGGAGTAGACGCGCTGTTAAGTAGTGCTTTTCCTCAAAATTGATTTACGTTTGTCGAAATTCCGCCTGATGTTAAGCGGAGATTATTGTTTAAAGCTGCACCACTAACATGACACACGGACAATTTGTCTTTCCGCCCTCGGAGTGGAAACATGGTGGATAACAAATTGGTTTCTTCCCTTTGCCATGCTAGAGGGTGCTGGATTTTTTTGCATCGATATAGTTCAAAGATCGGAGTGTTATAGGCTGCTCTCAATCCCGGAAAAATAAAAGGGTCCTATGGGATGGCAAAAAATCTTAATATCACACAGCCGAATTCGCAGACAAAAGCTAGTTAACGGATTTTTCTAAGTATGCTCCATCTTTAGACATTATCTCCGCTGTTAAGCGGAGATGATGTTAATCAGGCAGAATATCGTCTATCCGTTCCATAACCGCTGAGAACTAGAGTCGCGACGACCTTCAACGAATATAATTACCTAATAGGTTTGCTTTACCTTACAACAATGTATTTGCTTTGAAAATATCACCATATTCAGGTAGTTTTTAAAAGATAATAAATGCGTGCTGGATATAGGTAATAATTATGTATTATTTTTACGACTTGTGCCAAATTCTTCAATAGATTTCAACTGGTTCAATCTCAGCGATTATGGAACAGACTATACACAAGTTACTTTTGAGGAAAAACATTATTGGACAGCAGCTGCGCATCTAGTCAATACTATAGTGTATTTTCACAACAGAAAGCGTTGTGCCTATAAAATCATAATGAAACCCCTTTTTATCAAACAAAACCATGAAATATGTATGATCTAATAACCCAGTTACGAATGATTGCACTATAGATGAATATAACCTTGAGTGGTTTTTTTGAACTACTTTCTATAATTTTTTCTTCATATATTTACTTTCAATCCAACTAAGCTGTCACCAAATGCATTCTTCAAACTCATTGGGGTTTATTAGAAGAAAATAAAGATGCTCATTCCAATCTGTATTAACTGTGGGATTACGTTCAATACGTAATTTATTCTCTAACGTCTTATACATCATGTAGTCAATGTTAAACAATGTTACTTACTAAACAAAACTATAATGATAATCCTATAATAACATAATCCCATTAAAATACATCATTACTTTTTATTACCATTAAGTTAATTAAACTCTAACAACAATAGTTTGACAATGGTCAGCAACCTGTAATAGATAAACTGATTGATCTATACTAAATTGATCGTGATATTTGGCATTTGATTCGTGACTTACTTGTTGTACGTGCTAGGCAGCGTGCAAAATCCATATCAAAAAACGTTAGTTTGTGCTTTGATTGAATACTAGCAAATATAATTATGATATAAATATTTAAAAATACATGTGCTAAATATGTAAGTAATAAGATAATAAAAATATATGTAGTTAGTAGTTGTGTAAGTGCGTATGATGTAGTTCAATTGAAACGATACATATTGAGGTAAAAATATATTCCATGTTTGTGTAAAAGTCAAATAGTGCCGTAGAAGTACACATAAATAATGAAACTCAATCAGTGTAAGCTGTGAATATGTTTTATTTGCAGATTTTTTGCATTCGACGGATCAGAGACAAATATGCTCGTCTCATCTGTTACTTCTATTCTTGATTTCATCTTAACCATCTTCTTGCATACGGAATACATAACAATATTAAATGTCGTGATTAAAAATAAGTTCAATATTTTAGCATTGAATGGTGCTTTTGCAAACACATAATTATGAGATATTCTCGATAGAAATCAGTGCAAATCATTAATAGCGGCGATATAAATAAGATGAAAATCTATACTTGAAATTCCACAAAAATGTATGAGATCCAATAACTGCAGTTTCATAAAAAAATGTTTCTTTTGTAATGAAAAAAAAATAGACATCATCAATAATTATCGATAAATGATTCTTGTTCTAAGAAAAATCAACCCACTAATCAGATGATATACAATTCTTAAGTTATGACAATTGTTACGATTTCCCAACTCGACTTGTTAATTAATAACTCTTACTATACTCAGTGTTCGTTAAATCATTTTTTGCTAAAACGCTCCCGTGTCATCAACAATTAATGTTTCTGTAAGTAAAACGTGAAGCAAGCAGTAAGGCCTACGCCACACTTGACGGAATTTCCGTCACGTAATATCCGCTGCAGAACGCTGGTTCACTTTGTTCAATACAGTTCGGAATACGGAATATCGGTTCTCTGTTATGACGGCAAATTGTATGAATAATGAACAAACGAGCGTAATTTTGTGAAACGTGAGTCGCGTAATAAGCAACATGCATAATATTTAGAATGGAGCCATGTTTTTTCTATACTATCTTTACGATTATTATAGAAGATCTATAAGAAAACATTTTAATTTTATTTCTTTTTCACGTCAAAAATAATATCTGAAAGTCCGAAAAAATGCCGTACGGTAACGTGACGGTGCCACAGATCAGAGATTAGTTACTACGAGTACATATATTATGATACATAGTGACGTCATGCCACTTTGCGTTTAAAATGTCCCGATTTTCTGGCTATTTTTAAAAAAATATTATATTTGTAACAAATCATTTTTACAAACGGGTTATACCAATTATTTTACCTTTACCAATGTAAACTATCATTTACATATATTTAAAAAAAGCGTACATATTCCTTATTTCAGTTTTATAAAAAATCACAAATTTAGTATACTCATTTTCGGTAGCTGTGTAAAATAACGCTCATTTGGCTTGCTATAAAATCAACAGACAGATTTTCCGCGACGGAATTTCCGGCTAATGTTACAAAGGCCTGAAACATTATGGTTTGGAACTGACCTCCTTCCTGCTGCGGAGTGCGCAGTCTTCCAGAGTTTCAGCCGCCTCGTACTTGCCCTGGCGCCGGTAGAGGGCGCCCAGGTTCTTGAGAGTCGTCGTCACTGTTGGCGAATCCACCTGGGTAGAGGAAACCTAATTTTCAGTACATAAAGAATAGTTTAGGTCGTAAATGTAGTGCAAGCCTCACATGTTTTGGGACATTTTTGTAATATGCCGAACTATATAAGTACGTGGATGTGAAGTTAGCTACAAGCTGCGCAATATCCAATCAATGCGCAGCTTTGTGAGCTTCAGTCAGGATTTGATATTGCGCAGCTTGTAGCTAACTTCACATCTGCCGACTTGTATGATTCGGCCTATACTCCATTGATATATGACATAATATTAAAGGATATCATTATATTGATGATCGACTTTTACTACAGAACAAACCCTAAAATTGCAAAAAACAACTGTTCTATGCTTATCTCTAAGGTCATTGAAACTGAACAGATTTTTGTGATTTTACGCATGGGCCCATAGTAAAACTTGATCATGCCTAATGATGAGTAAGATTGTATCCTAAATGTACCCGTCATCTGGAGAAAGGTTCAGAATATTTACATAAATAAATATAAATCAGGGATACCAATTATAATTATCAAAACCACAATGGACAGGATTGATAAAAAAACGACACAATGCACATTGAAATAATAAACTATTTACCCGTTCCATCAAGGCGGTTTATTGATTTCTGCCTGATAACCACTAAAACCATATTTTAACACAAGGCGAGTAAGGTTTTCTCTTCAAATAATACCTACTATGAGTAGTTTTGACTAGAATTGCTGACATTTCGTTTGCGTGCACCTCGGTCACCCCCAGCCAATTCTTTTGAGCATATTTCTGAATAGACGCAGAATATCCATGTGCGGTAGGCTCTGGAATATTTTTCATTATTTTTAATTTATTATGACGTGCTAATTAAGTCCAAATTAGCTTGTGAAGCGACACATGTCGTTATCCGAGGACCAAGCCGTTTTTAGCAGGCATTGCGACAATTCCCAGTGATCAGACTTCACCAGTTTATTAATGAATCAAATGACCTTTGAGTAAGATGTTCCCAAACCAAGAAGCATTGCCAACTGTAGATATGCATATTTTTAAATAGCTTTACTGCATTTTATATTTAATGTTTTTTGCAATAAGGCTGCCAATCGCGGCCAAACACTCATCTTAAGTTTTCGTTTCCAAGCTTAGTTTTAATTATAGTGTGTACAAACACTATAACTTTACGAGTACACACAAAATATCTCTACGAGTGGCTCGTTATTTTTAGTTACGAATTTTCAGCGAGTTTCTTTACATACCTATTTTTGTTTTTGTTTTTAAATTGGCATTGCTGTAACCTCTCTACTATAATTACAATAAATATTAGTCACAACAAAAGCGACAAATAATAATTTATCGTTTGGCTAATAATGAACGGTATCCAATATTAGTTTATGGTACGACTTAGTAGCGTTGATCACCCTTCGACATTCACAGAAGAAATAGATAAAGCAATGTGAGAGGAAAAATGCGACCATCAAAAAGTGAAACCAGAAGCAATTCTATTGGTTTTTTTTGTACCCTTTTAGGTTACTAAGGTAGAGTATCGTTCATATTACCCTGGCAGAATGACACTATTAATAGTACAATATATTGCGTTTGATACCAATGCAATTTCCACCTTAAATGACCGGTAAACTAAATATTGAATACTGAATCAAACTTTTTTTGAAGTCTTATGCTAAATACCCATTTCTGTGTATGGTACCGATGCAAAACCCCATCTAAGCATACCAGTACATAAAGTCTATCTTACCTCGTCAGCTTTATATTATCCATTCGTTTTCAAGATGCCAATGAAATACCCAATCTAAGGATACCAGACGCATGGTCCAATTTATCGTTTTTAGTCTTATTCTGTGTATGGTACCAAAGCAATACCCATACACACACCACAAAAGTTTTAAGCACGCTTTAGACAATGTTTAACAGTACAAATTGCAAGGTTAAACAGTGTTTAATGCGTGTTTAAATCTTTTGTGGTAAGCGAGACAATGTCTAACTTATCTCGGCAACCTTATACTATCATCCATACGTCACCCCATAACAGCAATGGAATCTCAAGCCGCGGCCACACATTGGATTCATATTTGCCACCAAGATTGGCTCCAATACGAGGTAGCCAATATTGAACCCATTACTATAGGCCTCGTCACACAAGTTGGCAATGTTGGCTACATGAACAACTATTTTATGACGTAAATGACTTTTTAAAATTACCTGAATTGTATTATGATTTAGTGACTAATTTGGAAATTGTCAAGTTTATCTATTTTTATTTCGTGCTATATTGTATAGTGCCCTAATGTAATGCTTACTTTTTGACTTGTAACAAATGGTGTTATGAATAAATGACTATATGACTGACTATATGTTGGCGGATGTGAAGTTAGCTACAAGCTCCGCAATATCCAAACCTGACTAAAGCTCACATAAAACCGCACGTTGATTGGCTATTGCGCAGCTTGTAGCTAACTTTTTTATTTTTTTATTTATTCAAATACTTAAAACAATAGTGATTACATTAAATATTGTCTAAAAACCAAGATTTGGTTTGTCTTGACAATAGGTTCTCATGATTAGATAATTTAACACAATGTCTTAACTTCACATCCGCCAACTTGTGTGGCGCGGCCCGTAGCCAATATTGAACCCATTACTACATTTACTTAAGTGTTACAACACTATGAATTTTGTGGTTATACACATTGGTGCATAGGTACATGTTCGTATTGGTGTCTGTAATACGTTGATGGTCATATTACCAAAGCGTGTCAGTGGAATGAAACCTTAACAACCAAAGATCACAAGGTGCAACTTACCTTGACAGCCATAAGTTATAATCGAATCAAACTTCTTGTCGGCTGTGAAGTTAGCTACAAGCGCAAAACCTAATTCTGACTAAAGCTCACATAACATTTGCGCGAGGATGGGTTATCCGCAGCTTGAAGCTAACATCACAGCTACCAAGTTAGATTCGACCTATACCAATGCAATTCTCGACCTACGCGCCCAGTATACAAGGTGCAACTTACCTTGGCAGCCTTGTGCCAACCGCCGTACTCTCCGTAAGGCGCGTTCTCCTTCTGCAGATGTTTGTTCTCCTCTCGCTCTTCCGCCACTTGCCAGATCGGTTTGTTGTCGCCTGTGGGAAAGAGATAGATTAATTTGAAGTTTGCGCATATAAAAAAAAAGAAAGAAATGAACAGCAGAACGGACAGAGTGCTATCAAATTGTAGTAAAATTGATTTTATGTAATAATGGAAAACGATTTTGCGTTATGAAGTATAGTTTTTTTTTTTTGCTAACCGTAAGGGTGATACGACCAAAGTAGTGTAGAAAATAATGTAGGGTAGACCAATAGTGTCATTCAAAATTGTTATGACATCACTTAGTGATCTTTTTTTCGCTCTCCTATTGGTTCACCTGTCCATTCTACTTCAATAGTGAGAATATACCCTAAGACGGATTCAAAATTCAATGCAAAGAAGTTTATCAAGCAAGTTAAGTTTGTAAAATAATCGAACTCGCAATATGACTGGTGAAATAATATACAGGCTGAATTTAAATATAAGCGACATTTCTAGGTATTTATAATTACTAGCAACTTTTAGCATGGATCCAACCCTGAAATGCCAAAAAAAACAGCTGCACCATGTAAACAGTCCATCGACCATCGACATGTAAGTAAGTTCGTATAAGCAGGGTGGCTAGCTCTGGGGCCTGATTCACTATCGACAAAACGTAACGTCGTTACGGTAAGTATTTTTTTTATTTCCTTGAATTTCGTTTGGAGAAATGTTTAATAAATGTAAAATTACGTTGAAATGAATCATAAACAGAGTTTAAGTTACGTTATTTGGAAAATAAATATTTTTCACACCAATTTCTTAAAAAGAAGAAAGAAAGAAAGAAAGAAAATCATTTATTGACATAATATTACATTTACACATTCTCATATGAGGAAAAGGAGTATAAATGGTTCTATTATGGACTCGTCATTACTTACAGTAGTTCTATTGTTTTTCTAATCTACCTACATTACAAAAAAATAAAGTGTTACGTATATAAAATATTGTTTGCATGTCATCGAAATTGAAATGTTAAATGTCGGCGGTTGCCAAACATTCGCAGCATGCTATGCCTACGTACATAAATCCTATAGATTTAAACGAGTCAGCTGTAAAAGGGCATTGTCAAAAATATAACCAAAATTTAAATAATAGTTATACAATTGAATTATGTTATAAGTAGTTAATATTAAAATAGAACTGTACATTATACATTTAAAAAAAGTAAAAAGGCCTTGTCAAAAAAATTATAAGAAGAAGTACAATTTACATTATTATTATTTTCTTTTCTATCATTATTATTTTATAAAATAATTAATTTTAAAATAACAAAAATATATTTAAAATAATCAGATGTTAAATAAGCTAATCAAACAAAAACTTTATAGACTCAAAGTCATTCGAGAAAAAAAAAACAACAATAATAAAAAGACATTTAAAATTGCATAAAATACTAATTAAAATTAAGTCATTCAAAAGAAATAGCACGTTAGAGCCCGTTACGCGCTTGTTTTAATGCAGAATCACCCACTTGGTGTCAGAGTTTTTAAGCCGCCTGAAGGCCTCTGACATGACAACGACATGTATACAATATCTGATTTTTAACATCGGGTTTAGATTAGGATCCATAGTAAAAGTAACTTGTAATCATTAGTACAATGATGTTCGATAGCAAACCAAAAACAGCCTGTATAATATAGATCAATAAGGCATTAAGATTCCTCTTCCATTAACATTATTAAATTTGATAGCACAGATAACAAAAGCGATAGAGCAACCATCACCAAAAATGTGACACAAGTCGGGAAGGTGACACAATCGGCAAAAGAACAGTGACAATTAGAAAATTGGACGAAAACAGGAATCGTTAAAAAAAACATCGATTTTGCCTTTCCTACCTGTGCCACGCGAAATCCAAACTTGTGTCACTCACCTAGGTCTCATTATTGAACAATCCACCAAACTCGCACCGACTGTTTTTTTTTCTATTCATATTTGGAAGTAGTTTAGCAAAAAGGACTCAACCCACACTTTGGTCAAGAATGAGTTAATGATACCAAAGGGGCATAATATGAAGAAAAGTTTTTAATATAAAAAAAGAATAGTTTTTCAAATAGCTGTCAAAGTCATACATAGACAATAACAGCTTCTTTCATCTCGCAAAGTCATACAACATGTTAGGCAATCTGAATCTTTAAATGGTCTTAACTCAAAAGTAACATTTTAGTGGCTTGAGTCCTTTCTGCTAAACTAAGTCCATTTTATACTTTTGATATTAATGTAACTGGTAAAATTCTACCCATAATTTGACAAGTGTAGCTAGGATTTTTTTTAAAACAATTATTAAAATCATAACATGAAATCAAAGAAAAACATAGTTAAAGAAAAAATATAGGTTACATGTTCTGTGAATTCAATGATCTGTACATGAAATTAAAACAAAAATTACACTATAAATATTTCCATTTAATTATAAGAAATTATAATTATATAAAAATCACATCATGCAAATAAACTACACAACAAATTCAAATAAAATTCGCTTTAAATATATTGGAACAAATATTTGGTATACGAAATAACAATTGAAATCAACTGCATAATAATTGCACTTTAAAATATTATTCAAAGTTTTTGGACTTTTTTGGTATTACAATAGCATTTACTAATACAAAATATGGTCATCGCACACATCACTGTCTCTACACTTGACTAAAAATATATTACATTATTTATGAAGTTTTTAGTAGAAAGGCTAGGTGTTTGACCACTTTTTTATTGATGTAAAATAACTTAATGGAAGACAACAATACTGCGGATACTCAAATCAAGCCGATTTTATTAAAGATCAATAGCATAGGCTTATGTCTAGCAGTAACCATCATAAGCATGATAAGATGACGCTCATGTACTCTGGGATTGGCCTTAATGGCTGTTATGTAACGAAACGAACTGATTAGACAGTCTGGATGGATCTCGTTAAAAATAAATAACTGTTAATTTTATAATATGTGTGTGTGCAATATTCTATGTAACTCTGTGGTATTTGATTATATAATTATTGATTGTAAAAACTGATTAGATTTTAAACTTCTGAGCGGGAAAACCAAACATGCGGTCCTTCACTAACATAGTGAATTTGGATAACCTAGATCCATAATCTGTGTCAATACTCTACTTCAAGTTATCGTTCAACATTTATTTTCATAATAACTTTCATAGTCGTAGGCTCTACGGCGTAGACTAAATATTGTTATAACATAAAATCTGTCTGTCTCTTCAGTGTCGAAACAATGCAATGCGCTCTGACCTCTACAAAACTAAAATTAAGCATCAAATTGGCTAGAATTACTATAAGCTGCAATCTTTCAGAAAACCTTTCTACTAGAAAAGGTAAAAGAGATTGCCAGAAAGACTTCTCCTAAAACTACGAATACATAGTTAATATTCGTATATAGAACATCGGTCGGCTACGACAATATATCTATTACTATTGTACTGTACTAGAGAAAAAAGCGTAACAATCAGAAGGTTGTTTGGCAAAAGTGACCTTCCAGGGAACATACATAAAAATACAGTCCGCGCCACACAAGTCTGCGGATGGGAAGTTATGTGCAGAACGCTGCGCAAAAGGCAAAATATAGGTATGCGCGGGAGCCAGAAAGACGAGACGCCGAGGCACACCCGCCCGCCAAACTCATGCCTCCCGCGTGCACCCTACGCCCGTGCTCACCAAATCGCCACTTGCGTCGGTGCACACATGCGTGTAGTTGTAAAATGTACATAAAAAAAATTGCGAATCACGGCGAAGTGTCATACTTGTGTGGCGCGGACTATACCAGAGTTATAAGGCTTGTTACACACATTTTCGGCTTTAGATCAGCCGAGCGGCAAAAAACAAAACGTAATTCAAAAATAGGGGAGTTACAAGTACAACCCGGTCACAATATCTGTGCACCTGACTTCGTGACGTCATATCGAATTATCGGGACGTATATACATTACCGGACGTCTAGTATACCGTCCGGACGTAAATTATTATCGGGACGTGTATCGGCAACGAAGATGCTAAACGTACTGTCGCACCGGGGAGTGCGCGGAGAGGTGACAGGGGAAGCGGGAGAGGCGCCGCATTCCAGCGAGGTGCACAGATATTCTGACCGGGTTATATGTGTGTCGGTGTTTCTGTCTATGTATCTATAATTATGTCTGTGACATCCCAAACCAACAGGAGTTGAGTTTTCGAATGACTTTTATAATAACATGCTGTGTTATTTTATCCCGGTCGCACTAATTTAGATTTTTAATGTTCGCTCCCGTTCTTACTCGATCTCTCGTTATCGGTTCAAAAATAGCCCGTGACTTATTCTGATACGTTTTTATGTTTAAAAGCTAACACAATCAAGGTACGCGGCGGAGGTCTAGTGATAGTGATACCCGCCTAATCGTGGTTCAAATCCCGATCCCGTACTAATGAGTTCTTTGGAATTTAAGTACTGTTTTTCATACCACTGGCTTTTCGGTGAAGGAAAATATCGTGAGGAAACCTGGCATATGTCCGTAAAAGAAATTTGATGGCGTATGTGAAACCACCAACCCGCACTGGTCCAGCGAGGTGGATATGCCTTCACCCTCCGTGGGTAGGTTTACGTCCTGCAGTGGACTATTAAAAAGGCTAGTACAGTACAATCAAGGTAGTTCTCAGCTAAATTTAATAGTAGTTCTTAACTAAATTTCTTTTTTTTTTTTTCAATTTAATTTCAATATCCATAGTATACCGAGGGGTTTTCTGAAATTTAACACGACCCGAAATTTCACATAATAAATTCATTTAGAGTCTACCATGCCAAATCGTACCGAACCGAATATGTATGTAGCAGGCCCAATACAATTCAATGATTCAATTTAAAACTAATAACATGTCATAATCACAAGCTCTCACTAACTTAACTATGGCAAAAGCAAATACAGCGTCTCTTAACAAAATATTCAAAACTGCCTATTAAAACTATTAGCAAATTAAATTTTACATAAACTATTTATAAAAAAAATATAGAAAATCATTCGAGCCTCTATCAAAATGCCATAGAGATCTACAACGATAACTACAAATAGCAAATTATTAAATGGTCTACAAAAATAATATTTATTTTAATACTACTACAATACTTTACATAGTATAGCTAGTAATATTTTTGGGTGAAATATTGGGCCATTGTCGAAAAAACTTTTTGGTCATTAGATTTTATAAAAAAAATGTAATTACTATTACATTCATAATTCAAAAATCATAGCTGCCTGGGTATTTTTCAACAAGGTAACGTAATGAGTATTAATTATGAATTTTATAGAGTAACTTTAGGGCAATTTTTGTGTACTCTATTGTACAATAATTATTTGTAATCGTAATTTTATAAATCGCAATTCTAGTTCAGTTTTTTTGTTGGACGTAATAATCATAAGAATAGCAATTATTTATAAATTACTTAGGTTGCCGTTTTGGAAGAAGCGTAGCGTTTTAATATTAAAACTAAGGCAAAAGATAACTTATAAACTACAGTCATGCTTTAAATACTAGAAGTACAATCTACAATTTAGTCTCACTAACAGTTTCATAATTGTTTTTTATTGTATAAGTCTTGATAATAAAATTTTGGAGAAAATTATACAAGGTGTTCGGTTATACAAATGACACTTTGCGTAGTTTTTTATAAGACTTTTCGATTGCAAATAAAATAAATATAGGAATATGACGATTTAATCACGTTATAAATTTTATATTTATGGCGTAATTAATTAATATTAGTACTTCTCAATCAAACAATTTATTTATTTACTAAAATAAACGAGTGTATCCCATCTGGCCCGGTGACTTGGCCCGGCGCCGGGCCACATGGGAAAAAAAGTTTGAACTGGCCCGGTGATATACTAACCGGGCCAGATGACACAAGTCAAGTGCCATCGTCCCCGGTAAGGGGAGAAAAGAGGATACGCCTCGTAATTTGTGAAATACTAACTACATGCATCTATGAAAGGGATTGAACTTGTAAATTAAACTGCTTAGTATACAATAGTCAGTTTCTTAACGGTTTTATTATTAAACAGTTTTATTTAACTTCACTTGCCCGTTTTTTGGGCCAAATCTAGTAATGGAAATTTGACCCCTTTCTCGTGCACAGATTGTTATGATATTTAATACACAACCTTAGTTTCGATGACAATACAATTTTATTATTCAATATTGACGTAAACATAAAATGGCTACCGCCACAACATGGCAGATTACATTTTTTTACATAACCCTCTCAATATGGGTATCAAATGAAAGGGGATTTTATGGGTTTATTACCAGTGTTACTACCAGTAGCAAGAACAGTAAATGTATTACCGTTCTTACTACTGCAGTTGAAAAATGTTAGAACAGCAATAAAAAGTTACCCGTGTTACTACCGTAAAACTAAAATAACTAAAAGAAACAATAGTTGACCAGTCATGTTAAAGTTGCATGACAGGTGTCAAAGTGATAGCTGTAATTCTGGAATTCATAATAGAGTTGCATTACACATGTCTAAGTGACAGCTGTCAAACTTAAAAATGGTATAGTCCCGTAACTGGACTTTTGCTGTCTCTCCAAAAGTGAGAAATTCAACAAAATCTATATTTCAGATGACAGATGTCAAACTTCACAAAAGTGACAGATCTCGTCGAGTCGTCACTCTCACAAAGAAAGTAATGCTCAAGAATCAACGGATGGAAATAAATCATTTTTAAGTTTGACAACTGTCACTTTAACACCTGTCATGCAACTCTAGTATGAATTCTATATGACAGCTGTAACTTTGACATCTATCACGTTGACACCTGTCGTGCAACTCAAGCATGACAGGTCATATTTTGTTTTTAGTACATAAAACCGTTTAAATAAACCTTCCTCTTGAATGACTCTATCTATTTAAAAAAACCGCATCAAAATCCATTGTGTAGTTTTAAATATATAAGCATACATAGGGACATGGGGACAGCGAGTTTGTTTTATACTATGTAGTGATAGTGAAATCCCTTTCATAGATGCATGTAGTTAGTATTTCACAAATTACGAGGCGTATCCTCTTTTCTCCCCTTACCGGGGACGATGGCACTTGAGTTGTGTCATCTGGCCCGATTAATATATCACCGAGCCAGTTAAAACTTTTTTTTCCCATGTGGCCCGGCGCCGGGCCAAGTCACCGGGCCAGATGGGATACACTCAAATAAACTTCTGCTTGCAGACTGAATGCAATGTATTTTAAGCAAATAAAAGATTTGATTGATTGATTGATCAAAATAGGAAATGCTAGAGTAGAACTCATAGTTTTAATTTTGGTAAATTCAATCCCGATTAAAACAATAAGTACGCATTTATGTTTACCACCCACATTTTGGCCAACAATTATTGTGGCTGTGCTGTTCACAAAATAAAAAACTTTTGTAATCAATATTTTACAGAGAGCGCGATTTTCATATTTAAATAAGTCTACTATCTGCGATTTCGATAATAAATTAATAAGATAAGGTTAATCACTTTGTGTACATATGTACATTGATATAATTAGGTTTAATATCAAAACCGAACACCCTGTACACTTCATAATTTTTTTTCTAACAAATAATCATATAAATGATAACTATTACGATAGTTTTAAAGGCACTCTATAACCCTGTACACATTTTTTTATCATTTTGCGCTATAGCTCCTTAAAAATACATTTCATTAATTTTCACGGAATGTAACAAAAAAACAGTACATTCTATTGGTATTAAATTTAAATTTTTCTACACAATAGTTGCGAGGGTGGATGTTATTTTTTATTAGGCGTATTTAATGACTGTATATACTCTGAAATGGTAAACAAAAATACGATGTAAAATTAGCAATTTTAGGGCATAAAATAAAATATAGTTGTCTTATTCATAAACATACAATAAATCTGTCTTGTGTTTTATCATATTTTTTTGAATCCGTGAAGACACAGATAACTTTACAATACTAATTTTTATTTACATTTATTGTTAGTTTATAAATAAGAAGGTATAAATTTAATAAAATTTTATAGTTAGCAATAAGGTTTTTTAAGCAAGTAATTTTAAACAAAGGATGTAATTAGTGCAAATTTCCTTTTCAATTGATTTGAAGAGGACGATACGTCCGACTGACCTCTTTGCTGTATGAATTAAAAAAAAAAACAGCTCAACAAATAACGTTCAATAAGCTGTCTTTAGACGTGACGTCAGCCATACAACATTGCACAGAATTCATGTACTAAGCCCCGAGTTCACCAACGCTTGTTTAAGTTAAACGTGTGATTACTGTACTTAAACAACTGTTTTGCTTGCTGAACAGCAAAATTTCGTTAAAAAGCTGTTTAAGATTTAACCAACGGTTGGTAAATTAAACATCTGTTGGTGAACTAGGGTGTAAAACCAGAGCTTAATCGTTGTTTTAATTCAAAAATCACACATTTAACTTAATCAAGCGTTGGTGATCTTGGGTTTAAGGAATCGTCCATTAATCACGTGCTGGTCTTTAGCAACTTTACTCATACAATTTTTTTTTGAAAAATACGCAATATTTACATGTGGTTCTTACGTAACAACACTAACGCCCCCCCACTTTTCTTTAGTGTTAATATTATTTATTTGGTTTGGTTTCAGAATCCCTCTTTAGTAGCAAGTATCTTGAAAATATTTAGAAAACCAAGCGGTAATCGTGGCAGGAGGGGATATTAAAATGAACACATTAATGATTAAAAAATTAAAATTTTTATTATTTGGTAAATATTGTAGATGATAAAATTGTTGAGATAATAACATTTGTAACATGCTGCACAAACTAATAAATATTTTTATTAAAATTACTTTCACACTTAGTACATAAATTCAAAGGCAAAGAATAATCGGCCAAGTACGAGTCGGACTCGCGCACGGAGAATTCCGTACTGTATGGGAGCCCCCTTAAATACTTTATTATTTACCATTACTGATATAGAGCGAAACACGGCAAAAAATCAGGTTTGTTGTATGGGAGCCCCCCTTAATTATTAATTTTAATCTGTATTTAGTTATTAGTTATAGCGGCAACAGAAATACGTCATCTGTGAAAATTTCAGTTGTCTAGCTATCACGGTTCATGAGATACAGCCTGGTGACAGACGGACATCGGAGTCTTAGTAATAAACGGGTCCCGTTTTTACCCTTTGAGTACGGGACCCTAAAAACTGAGAATAAGATTATTTACTCACCGTCAATAGTTCCGAACTCGCGTTCGTGCGCGCGCGTCAGCACTTGCTTGTATAGAGTCTCGGCTTCCTTGTATTTGCCCTGAAAGTATTCAACCACTTATATTAGATATTTATTTTCAAAGTCAGACTGAATAGGTATCTTCTAAGTCCGCGTGCTTCATTGACGACCACAAGGTGGCTCCATCAGGCGAGTTGTTGTATCATCTACCTATCATCTAACTATCATTGTAATCATCATTATGAACAAAGTTGTACATACCTAGAACAACTTTGTTCATAATGATGATTGTAATGGATTTTACGGGATAAAGTAAGTTCTTCTATGCCATATATATGTCGCAGCCAATTAGCTTAATTAGCCATTCAATTAACAGCCTAGCTTCTTTACTAAACAGCGCCGTTCAACTAGCGGCCTGAATGATATTCAGCCATTTGATCGAACAGCTAGGCAAATCGGCAGACTTGGATCGATTACATTTCATTACTTGCCTAGCCAGTTCATTTCAATTTAGTTCCATTTTCTGCCACCTAGCGCCGAAACTCTCCAAACTGTCAATATGGCGCCGGCAAACAAACAAATTGATGGTGTTTTGCAAATATTTATGGAAATAAGTACAATGGAAGAGTGTGGTGACAATAATGTGAATTTAGCTGTGATTAACTCGAGCAATTTAATTTTTAAAGCAAAGGATATAATGCAAAATGGGCTCAGACTAGGTACAGTAGCTCAAAAAATCCGTTAAACTATGATAAATAAATGCGCAAAATAAAACAACCGCATCAAATGCTTAATTTATGAGTAATTTCACATTTTCCAATTTGATTTTTGTTCAGTCATTGAATTACTGTCATTTTGGTCACATGTAACCTTAATACCCGAATACACGAAATTACTTCTAATGGACACTGTTTTGTAAAAAATAACGGGAAAATCATTTTCCGAAAGAAACAAAGCAAATTATGAAATACTGTACCCTTTAGTGGCCCAATTTCTATGCATATTTGCAATATCTCCTTTCGACCAAAAACTTGTTGAATATGAATAGCCTAAGCATTAGCCAGCCAGTTTATTAAATGTTGTAACAAACACTACGACTGAATATCATTAAGACCGTTATCACCGTCAGTCCGTCACCAACCGTCAGTGCTGTTTAGTAATTAAGGTTGGCTGCGACATATATATTTTAACCTTCGTAATGTATCTAAAAAACAACTGAATGAAATGCTTTGTCAAAAAATAATCAAAATGTTTAAATCAAAAGTACTGGCGGTCACATTTCGCAAGGCAACCTAGTTTATATGTATTTTCCTATTCAATACATTTATATAAAAAACAATTAAAGGATATTCTTTCCTATAAATGAATTAATTTATAGTAAAGAATATCCTTCATTATTTAATTAAACAATTCGAATACTTGCGGCCAAATTTCGCCAGGCAACCCTATTTAAATATATTCTCCTATTCATATAATTACGTAAAAATTGGTTTGAACCGAGTACGCTATGAGCGGGATGTTCTTGCGGTGGGAACTCGGACTATTACCTGTTTGAGATAGCAGGAGGCGAGGTTGTTCTTGGTTTTGGCGACGTTGGGGTCGTCGGGTCCCAGTTTGCTCTCGTATATTTCGAGCGCGCGCTGGTAGTACTGCTCCACTTCCTCGTATTTGTTCTGGGGGAAAAGAGACAGCGATAAGAAAATTTTGCTTTAAAACATTTTTTATATACACGACGCTTCATTCAATATACAGGGTTATTTCTAATCAATTAGCATCCTTTTAGGGGCTTATTCTGTACATCCAAACTAACAACTTTTGTTCTGCGACTTCTGTCAGAACTATGGGACAACATTTTTTTTTTGAGTTTTGAATAAGCCCCTAAAAGGATGCTCATTGATTAGAAATCACCTTGTATATGTCAATATATTCAGTTGTCTCTTTCAATGAGACAAACGAAATTAGAGATATCTTAAAAATGGCTATTAAAGAACAGAAGTGATTCAAGTCGCATTTTTTGTGTATTTGAGTTAGATCGGTTTTCGCGCCTCGTAAACTCTACCTAAAATATACAGAAGAAATTAGAGTGCTGAAAAATGCAATTTTTATCACTTCCGTTCATATGTAGCGCTCATAGCGTAATTTGACTAGGTGTTCGCTTGCGATCATCGAAGTTAAACAACGTTCAGCACGGTCAGTCTTCGGGTGGGTGACCGTGAGTGGCATTTACAACTGAGCGCTACCGTGGCTCGGATGACACGTTAAAATTGTAGGCCCCGGTTGTTATAACCGTTTAGCCATGTCAGAGGCCTTCGGTCGGCTTAAAACTCCTGACACCTGCCGGACTAGCATGCGTGCCACGAATTATTTCGTTCGTAGTGTCAGAACGAGACAGCGTTATGGCAAAGTGTATATCTGTCACTTTTTCACACGTCGTAATGAGTTCTTTTCGTCGTTTTTCGTGGTCACATGCTTTATAGCCAGGGCTAGCCACCCACTCGGTCTGTACGAACATACTTAATACTAACCCACATCTTTATGAAAGAGCAGCATGGACAAGGTGATAGTAAGCAGATCACGTTTACCTGGTTCTGGCAGAATCGCGAGGTTATTCAATAGGCATGTTTACTGAATATGAAAATCATAATTGGAATTAGTCCGTTAGTTAGATTTTTAAAAATATTAGACACGATTTTTTCTTTTGTCAGTCAAACAATTAATGACAAAGATAAACCTTATCAAATTCGAGAGTAGGGGCTCGTGATGTCACAAGCCGGTACCTGTACATTTGTAGTAGGTTAGTGACGTCACGCGGAACTTTAACGGGCTATACCTTCATATCCATCAGCCATAAGAAGTCCACTGCTGGACATAGGCCTCCCCTATGGATCTCCAATAAGACCGGTTGGAAGCGGCTTGCATCCAGCGTGATCCTGCGGTCTTAATGAGGTCATCCGTCCACCTTGTGGGTGGACGTCCTACGCTGCGCTTGCCGATACGTGGTCTCCACTCGAGAACTTTCCGACCCCATCGGTCATCAGTCCTCCGCGCTATGTGCCCTGCCCATTGCCATTTCAACTTGCCAATCCGTTGGGCTATGTCGGTAACTTTGGTTCTTCTACGGATCTCCTCATTTCTGATTCGATCTCGCAGAGAGACTCCGAGCATAGCCATAGCTCGTTGGGCTACTTGGAGCTTACTAATAAGGCCCATAGTGAGAGACCACGTTTCTGTGCCATAAGTCATCACTGGTAACACACACTGGTCGAAAACTTTCGACTTGAGGCACTGAGGTATGTCGGACGAGAAGACGCTACGCAATTTTCCGAACGCTGCCCAGCCGAGTTGGATTCGGCGATTGGCCTCTTTCTTGAAGTCGGACCTACCTAACTGGACTACTTGTCCTAGGTAGACGTACGAGTCAACGACTTCAAGAACCGAGTTCCCAACAGAGATCGGGGTGGGTACAACATGGGAATTACACATGACTTTCGTCTTGTCCATGTTCATCTTAAGACCCACCTGTTGAGAAACCCGATTGAGGTCTTCGAGCATCGTGCTGAGCTCTTCCATCGATTTTGCCATGACTACTATATCGTCGGCAAACCGAAGGTGAGTGAGGTATTCGCCATTGACATTGATGCCGAATCCTTTCCATTCCAGGAGCTTGAAGGCGTTCTCCAAAGTAGCCGTAAACAGTTTCGGAGAAATTACGTCTCCCTGTCTTACGCCTCTTTTTAAAGGGATCGCCTTGGAGCTCTCTTCCTGTACTCGGACCGACATAGTGGCGTTATTATACAAGCACTTCAACACTTCGATGTACCGATAGTCAACACGGCATCGTTGGAGAGACTCGAGCACAGCCCAAGTCTCGACCGAATCAAAGGCTTTCTCATAGTCCACAAACGCTAAGCAAAGAGGCAAGTTATACTCTTCGGTCTTCTGTATAACCTGCCGCAGCGTATGAATGTGGTCCATGGTGCTAAAGCCCTTTCGGAAACCGGCTTGTTCGGAAGGCTGGAAGTCATCAAGCCTGCGCTCGAGACGGTTCGTAATGACCCTTGAAAACAGCTTATAAACATGGCTCAGAAGCGAGATGGGTCTGTAGTTCTTCAATAAGGTGTTGTCACCTTTCTTGAAAAACAACACCACCACGCTTCTGTTCCATGCTTCTGGCGTGATGCCCTCGAGGACGACGGTGTTGAAAAGCTTCTGGAGGACTTTTAGTACCGGTGTTCCGCCCGCTCTCAGAAGCTCTGATGTGATACCGTCATCACCCGGCGCCTTGTTGTTCTTAAGCTAATTCAGGGCCATTCTAATCTCGTACAGGCTGATGTCCGGGATATCTTCGGTGAAGTGTCGGGTCAGCTTGGCTCTTGGATCTTTGGCCGCGCTGCTAACAGGCTTAGCGACCGAAGCGTATAGCTGTCCATAGAACCTTTCGATCTCCTCCAATACCTCTGCCTTGGTCGACGCTATACTTCCATCTTCTCTCTTCAGCTTTGACAATTGGCTTTGCCCAATAGACAAATCTCTTGCGAACACTTTGGAGCCTTTGTTCCGCTCTATTGTCTTTTTAATATGATTAGTATTAAAAAGACGGATGTCGTGCCGCAAGGATTTCGAAATTTGTCTATTGAGCCGCCTATATGACTTTGCATCATCGGAAGACTGCAATCTTAGCGAGCGTCGTTCGGCTATGAGATTTACAGTGTGATCGGAGAATTTCTGCGGTTTATTTGAACGGCGGGGTCTAAAGAACTTAGCACCCACCGTTTGGACAGTTTCCACGAGCCCGTTGTTGATCTCGTCCACCGACGCAAGGTTCTCTAGGCAAGCAAAACGAAATACCTTCATAATTTTTTGTTAAATTGACAAAAGAAAAAATACGTGTCTAATATTTTTTATAATCTATTTGACGGACTAATTATATTTTTTTAGTAAACAAGCCTAAACTTTTTGTTTTGGCCACATCAGGTAAACCGCTTCACATATGCACAGGAAAGTAAACCTTATATGTATTGTATAATATACCTGGTTCTGGCACAGCAGAGCCAGGTTGTTGAGCTGCTTGGTCACGTCGGGGTGGTCGCGGCCGAGCACGGCCTCACGGATGCACAGGAAAGTAAACCTTATATGTATTATATAACATACCTGGTTCTGGCACAGCAGGGCCAGGTTGTTGAGCTGCTTGGCCACGTCGGGGTGGTCGCGGCCGAGCACGGCCTCACGGATGCACAGGAAAGTAAACCTTATATGTACTATATAATATACCTGGTTCTGGCACAGCAGGGCCAGGTTGTTGAGCTGCTTGGTCACGTCGGGGTGGTCGCGGCCGAGCACGGCCTCACGGATGCACAGGAAAGTAAACCTTATATGTATTATATAACATACCTGGTTCTGGCACAGCAGGGCCAGGTTGTTGAGCTGCTTGGCCACGTCGGGGTGGTCGCGGCCGAGCACGGCCTCACGGATGCACAGGAAAGTAAACCTTATATGTACTATATAATATACCTGGTTCTGGCACAGCAGGGCCAGGTTGTTGAGCTGCTTGGTCACGTCGGGGTGGTCGCGGCCGAGCACGGCCTCACGGATGCACAGGAAAGTAAACCTTATATGTATTATATAACATACCTGGTTCTGGCACAGCAGGGCCAGGTTGTTGAGCTGCTTGGCCACGTCGGGGTGGTCGCGGTCGAGCACGGCCTCACGGATGCACAGGAAAGTAAACCTTATATGTACTATATAATATACCTGGTTCTGGCACAGCAGGGCCAGGTTGTTGAGCTGCTTGGCCACGTCGGGGTGGTCGCGGCCGAGCACGGCCTCACGGATGCACAGGAAAGTAAACCTTATATGTACTATATAATATACCTGGTTCTGGCACAGCAGGGCCAGGTTGTTGAGCTGCTTGGCCACGTCGGGGTGGTCGCGGCCGAGCACGGCCTCACGGATGCACAGGAAAGTAAACCTTATATGTACTATATAATATACCTGGTTCTGGCACAGCAGGGCCAGGTTGTTGAGCTGCTTGGCCACGTCGGGGTGGTCGCGGCCGAGCACGGCCTCACGGATGCACAGCGCACGCTTGCACAGCGGCTCGGCCTCGCGGTACTTGCCTGCAACGTTATCACGACACAACGTTATTTTTAGGGTTCCGTACCCAAAGGGTAAAAACGGGACCCTATTACTAAGACTCCGCTGTCCGTCCGTCTGTTTGTCTGTCTATCTGTCACCAGGCTGTATCTCATAAACCGTGATAGCTAGAACGCTGAAAGTTTCACAGATGATGTATTTCTGTTGCCGCTATAACAGCAAATTTATACTAAAAACAGAAAAAAAAAATTAGGGGGGGGGGCTCCCATACAACAAACTTGATTTTTAGCCGTTTTTCGCTCGACATTAATAACGGTGACAGGTAGATGCTATAAATATTCCCAGAATATCATATAAATATTCACTTTAAAAATAAAAAGTTAAATAAGAATAAAATAAATATTTAGGGGTGGCTCCCGTACAAGAAATGTGATTTTTTTTGCTCGATATTAATGACGGCAACAGAAAGATGCTTGAAATATTCACAGAATATATAGTTGTATATTCCCTTCAAAAATAAATAATTACAATAAAATATATGAAGGGGGGCTTCCATACGGTACGAAACCCTTCGTGCGTGAGTCCGACTCGCACTTGGCCGATTATTATACTCTTATGCTACGCAAAACTCAATCCTCCCGTATAGCTGTTAGGTGAGCTTCCTACGCGCGTATCAAGATACGCTTACGATACGACGCTGTGTGCGAAGGGGGTTAAGGAAACATTTTTACTATACTAAGCACGAGCCTAGCGAGCGCAAAAATTTTTAAAAAATTGGAAAAAGTTAAAAAAGACTATAGCTTGCTTTACTGAAACGCGAGTGTAATTTTTTTTTCCTTTTTTAAGATAACTAAAATTTTGTTCAAAGCGTTGAGCTATTTCCGTGCTCGCGGCCTCTTGGGCCGGGGTTCCTTGCGTCGGGGCTCCTTAGGCCGTGGCTCCTTGGGTCGGGGGCCCGTAGCATTTTGCCAAACAGTAGTTACGCCACTGGTTATGGCCTGGCTCCAAACATTTTTACAATGTGCCTTTTTGTATTAGATAGTGACCTCGCTTCCCGTACAGCACGGCGAGGTTGTTGAGCGTGGCGGCGACGGCGGGGTGGTTCTCGCCGAGCGTCTTCTCGCGGATCGAGAGCGCGTCGTTTAGGAGGTTGGCCGCTTCCTTGTACTTGTTCTGATCTCTGAAACGAAAATACAACATATTACACCAGATATATCTTTGCTTATATACGATAATAATAACAAATATAGCCTCATTCAAGACAACTTATTCGAGTCCTCTGCTGTCCATAATATCTGCCACAAGCTTCCTTACACCTAAATTCTGATTGGAAGATTTGATATAGCCAGATAATTGAGGATCTTAGCGACATGGATCAATGTTGTCTGAAATAAATATTTTTGATTTTGACTTCATTTGATAGCTGGCCTCATGACCCAAACTCTTCTCTATATTATCGAGTGCTTGCTTGCTATTGCCCTTCTTGAGCTGTATATAGGAGCCAAATTAATTGATCACTCTGCGACTAACTCTTCCCCATTATACTGACCTGCACGAGTAGTATGGCAAAGGGTGACTGCCTCGGTGGCTCAGTGGTTAGTGACCCTGACTTCTGGGTCAAAGAGGCGTGGGTTCGATCCCCACCCAGGGCAAACATTTGTGTGATGAACATAGGTGTTTGCTCTGTGTCTGGGTGTTATTTAGGTACTATCTATATAAGTATGTATTTAAAATATATATATGTAGTATATCAGTCTCTGGCAGCCATATCACAAGCTTTGCTTAGTTTGGGGTCAGAGACCGTGTGTAAGATGTCCCCTAATATTTATTTATTATTATTATTTATTTATTTATAAAGGGACAAAACGACTTTCCACCATTATACCCTCTCGAAGAGAAAATAAAGTAAAGATTGACAATGACAACTGACTTTAAAAGTGGATAAAATTGTTATTTCCGTTTGCCATGCTACCCGTGCTGTAGGTATAGGTCAAATCATACAAGAAGTTAGGCAGTAGTGGCGGTGATCATGGCTCGTAATTTTCTCAAGGTCTTCCAACGCTTGCTTGCACAGAGGCACGGCAACTTCGTAGCTCCCTTGACTAGCTTACTGTTTGACGAGATTATATTGACCTGTCCACAAGTATTCCCCCATTGTACACAAGAAGTACTGACCTGCGACGCAATTCTGTTAGCCGATCTCTTTACTGAAGTGATACATTCTTGAACCTCTCTCGTTTTTCTGACAGTTCCGACAGCTCAAAACTGTCAGAAAAACGAGACTGGTTTCAAGAACGTGTCACCTTAGTAATGAGATCGGTTGACTGAATTGCCACGCTGTACACAAGAAGTACTGACCTGTACACAAGAAATACTGACCTATACGTATACAAGAGCCAGTATATTGAGCATGGTAGCCACATCAGGGTGTTATGTCTCGAGGTTATCTCCAGGTCTTCGAGAGCTTGTTTGCATAAGGATACGGCACTTCGTAAAGTCCCTGGCTGGCGTACTGTATGAAGAGGTTATACTGACTTGTACACTAGAAGTACTGACCTGTACAATAAAAGTACTGACCTGGACTATAAAAGTAGTGACCTGTACAATAAAAGTACTGACCTGTACAATAAAAGTACTGACCTGTACAATACAAGTACTGACCTGTACAATAAAAGTACTGACCTGTACACTAGAGCCAGGATATTGAGCATTGTAGCTACATCAGGGTGATCATGTCCCGAGGTTTTCTCCAGGTCTTCCAAGGCTTGCTTGCACAGCGGCACGGCAACTTCGTACCGTCCCTGACTGGCGTACTGGATGACCAGATTGTGTAGTGTGCGCAGGCGCGCCGGGATCTCGTAGCCCGCGTTCACTTGCTGAGCGAAATGCAGCGGCGGCGTTGGTGACATCGCTGTAAATAATAAAAATAAGTTCGTCGTTTCAATGGTTCAAAATGGTTTCAATGGTTAATAATCCCAGTATTTGGCCATTGCCACCCCACATGGTAGAGATCTTCTACGATAACATGGCCCCTTCAAATTATTGTTTTAATGTATGTAGTGTTTTAATGTGTAACGAGCAACAAATCTTGGATTTTCGAGAGACTAACAGTCTTACTCCAAAAAAGTTCATTAGTACCAGGTTTATACCAGGCCTAGCAGATCCACAGTTGTTACGGTATTAGAGTTACTGCAAGGATTAAAATACGTTCCTATTACAAATCAAAGACTAACCTAAGGTCAGATAAACCAATGATAATGATAGTGGTTTAAGCGTTAGCCACAGATAAAAAAATTAAATTAAAATCATTCATCCGTTCTTGCAGTTCGTTGGTTTAAAACTTTTTAAGACATAAGTACTTAAAATAAATAATTGCGTCTTAATGCATAAATATATCCAAATTGTTGTTTATTTAAGTATCCATCGAATATGAAAACTTAATTCATAATTTTTACATTATTTTTCTCACTCTCATGTCAAATACGAGTTACGACTTTGTTTTTGTCGCTTTTCAATTTATTAATTTATTAATGTTTTTTTTGTTTTCTATGGTTCTCGGTATGAAGGTAGCTTAGACCTTGGATTAGCACAAAGGCTACTTTTTATCTCGGGCTAACGCGGGTAACACCGCGGGGCGCAACTAGTATAATATAATATTACTTCAATTAAGCGTTATGGTCTTAATTTAACTAGAATAGGTTTGTTATTGAAAAAAGCACTAGGCTAATAAGCCGCTTCAGTGTCGGTTACATTTAAATCATGAAAACTAACTACAGAGGTCATAATTTCTAGATGCTGTGTGTCCTATCTCCTATCCTACGTGTTCTCGCTTTCGCTGCTCGGTGGCGCCACTGTCGTATTGACTTACATTTGTTGTTCCTGTTGTCCTCTTGGTCGTCGTCGGGGAAGAGGTCGACCATGGGGTCGTCTCGTTTCTTCTCGCTCTGCCCGCTGCGGGTCGACTCTGACTCCTCGTTGATGTCACTGTCGTATTTGCTGAAAATAAACAAAAAATATATTAGGAGTCTGCTTTTCGATTATTAGCCAACGTCTGCTTTTAGTGCATTTATTTCGTTTTCATTTTTTAGGGTTCCGTACCCAAAGGGAAAGACGGGACCCTATAACTAAGACTTCGATGTCCGTCTCTGTATGTCTGTCACCGGGCTGTATCTCATGAACCATGAGAGCTAGGCCGCTGAAATTTTCACGGATGATGTATTTCTGTTGCCGCTATAAGAACAAATACTAAAAATAAAATAAAATACATATTTAAGGGAGGCTCCCATACAACAAACCTGATTTTTCAGACGTTTTTTGCTCTATATTAATAATGGTAACAGGTAGATTTGATATTAATGATGGTAACAGCTTGAAATTTTCACAGAATATTTAGTTTTATATTCACTTCAATAATAAATAATAAAATTAAAATAAATATTTAAGGGGGGCTCCCCTACGGTACAGTACGGAACCCTCCGTGCGCGAGTCCGACTCGTACTTGGCCGATTATTTTACCACCAACTCGTTTGTAGGCGATGTTGAAAAACGTAAACGACTTCCCTCCCTCAACTAGGGATTCTCTAGACACAAGCTGCACAAGCTATCCGGGATAGCTACCGCATGGAGGTCATGAAATCTATACGCTTGTTTTTTTTTCAGCTACGGACCCGCTGCTCAGAGCGCTACAGATTTTACTGCGCGGCGCTAAATCATCCACAGACACAGACAGGGTTATTCCCGCCCCAACTTGCTATCGCCACAAGCGATCAGGGATAGTTACCGCATAGAAGCCATGAAGTCCAGATGCATGTTCTCCGCCTCCAGCTGCGCGACTCTTTGTTTCGAGGCATACAGCTGTTGCTTCACAGCGTTCAACTCAACAACAGCCTGCGTTCTCTCTAGACATGATATGAGAGATAGTTACCGCATGGAAGCCATAAAGTCTGGATGCTTGTGTTCTTCTTCCAGCTGCGCGACGCGTTTCTCCGAGGCCTGAAAGTGTTTCTGCGCGGCTGCCAACACGTCCCTGAGCCCGGCGTTTTCTTGGCACATTCTAGATATAGTTACCGCATAGAGGCCAAGAAGTCAAGTTGCTTGTTCTTCTCCTCCAGCTGCGCAACTCTTTGCTCCGAGGCCTGCAGGTGTTGCTACACAGCATCCAGCTCGTCTCAGACAGGCGTTATCCCGACACAGCGTGTATCTATCAAGAATAGTTACCGCATAGAAGCCATGAAGTCCAGATGCTTGTTCTCCTCCTCCAGCTGAGCCACCCTCTGCTCCGAGGCCTGCAGGTGCTGCTGCGCGGCCGCCAGCTCGTCCCTGAGCCAGGCGTTCTCCTGGCACAGCCGCCGCACTTGTGTGCGCAGCTTCTGTTTCTCTGCTTCTACGCATTGTAGGTGGGACGCCAGGGCCATCATCACCTGCAAACAGAAGTTCACTTTTAGTTTATGAATAATTATTTTTCGCAAAAAATACCATGACCGATTTCAACCGTGTACAGAATTCGCGAACATTTCGCACGGATCGATGTAACATTTTTCACATTATTGTTGATTTATCAAAAATGGCTCAACCGATTTCGATAAAATTTAAACGGGACCAATTCTGAAGTATATTCTTACCAATAAAAAAATAATTATCAAAATCTGACCACTATTTAAAAAGTTGTACCTCCTCCGTTTCGTCGGTCAAAAATTGGACTTAAAGGAACTTTAAGCAGGTAATTATCATCGTTTCAGCGGTAGGACGGCCACTGCTGGATATAGGCCATCCATTGAAATTTTTGAAAGAAACCGATCGTAAGCTTGTATCTAACAAATCTGCAGGCTCAATCTGATCACTTGTGAATAGGCGACTTGCATTACACTTGTTATAATACGGCTGAATTAATACCGCATTTCTATAAAAGTAAAATTAAATGATGTCGGAAATGCTAAGCTGTATGTTGATTCCAACATACAGCTAAATACATGTAAATTCCAAGATAAAGTTCATATACGTGGTCAACACCACATATATGAAAACTTTTATGTTGGAATTTGGAACACAATATAAGCGAAGGCAATACATGTACTCATCATCATTATCAGCCAGTGTCGACCCTGTTCAGGTGGTTTTTCGTAAAACTGTGGTTTATTTCTGTATTTAGAGAGCAAACAATACTTACCGTTAAGTATAAAATACGTCACTGAAAGTTACTAGACCATTAAGATCTTAGCATGAGGTTGAGGGGCTACATTAATTTCAAAACAAAAGCACTAACATCTAAAAATATGTGTATCTAAATATAAAACAAAAACTGAACCCCATTGAGTGAAAACAAAACATACGTAACAACGTACTTGAGTAATACTTGTAATAAGGCTAATGGCGACATCCGCCAACAAGCCTCCATAGTTTCCCTACATCTGTACAAAAGTCGCCACCCTTTACTAAATACAAGTAAGCGGCAAGCACACCCCAGCCCTTGTAGTTGGAGCATAAGGCGCCGACCACACTGGCGGAGTTCTGTGTTCCGCGTTCCGACGTGACATAGTGAGATCTCTTTGTGAAGTGTGGAATCCCTTTGGCACGAGCACCCTTCAAGAACTTGTGTTTTTGTCGCTGATTGCTCGATCTTATAAATTAAAACCAGGCCCTGATTCTTTATCGACATAATGTAACGTGCGTAAGTATTTTAGATTTTCTCGAATTTCGTTTGAAATCGTTTGAAATAATTTTATATGACATCAAAATGTCGTTGAAATTAAATATAGAGCGAGATGAAGTAATATCAGTAGAAAAATATTGTTCACGCGAAAATCTTAATAACAAAACTTAACTTAGAGCACATAAGGCGCACGTTTTCATGCTCTGCAGTGATATCGTAAACTTTTTCGAAAAGTGTAGAACGCTCTCTTTTATTTTGACATCGTACTAGAGCGCGCAAAGAACTCGACGCTCAGAACTGCCAGTGGAGTAGGCTACAGTGCAACACGACTACATGTAAAAGTACGAGTAGATATTTGCCCAGGCCTCTTTCAAGTGGGAGTGCTGTACTCGGGGCGTCCTTTTGTGTGGGAGACAAACATTCTCACGTTCATCAGTGCATTTTGTCGAGGCAAGCGCAGGACATGCACTGTTTGTACAATGCTGTGCTACAGTGGTGCAAGAGACAGACACTCTGAAGATTTTGATGGTTGTTTACTGTGAAAATGTGGCTGCCAAATCGAAAGACTTGAGGAATTGATTTGTAATCTATAGACATCATTTCCGTCACCGCAGGCGGAAGTGTGGATTCCAGATCGAATTATTTACAGTTGGTTTCAGAATTTGTAGGGTACAAGCCTGTAAACTGGAGCAAATTAGTCAAGAGAACTTTTTTATGATTAAGTTGACTCATGCGATATTGCTTTCAACACCATCTTGCGTCGTTATTTAAGATGCTACAGATAATAATTCTGCAGTAAGCATGGTCGTATTGAATAGTTTAAATATTCTTACGAGTACCTACGTTTTGTTCGATTTGCGATCCTCAAGAAAACGATATTGATTGGCACAAAGAAATACGCATTTCGTAAATACAAAGCCCAACGTAAACTCGCAAATGTACACGATGCACGCGATGCAAACATGTAAAGCATTATTAGGATACTTTTATAGATGGGAAGGGCGCATGCTAGTCACATCCTTCCATATAAAAATAAAATAATCGGCCAAGTACAAGCCGGACTCGCGTACGAAGGGTTCCGTACTGCATGGAAGCATACTAGGGACTCTTAATATATTTTTATTTATTTTTGAAGCGAATATACTTAACTAGCGACCCGCCCCGGCTTCGCACAGGTGTATTATACATTATTATAAACCTTCCTCATTAATCACTCTATCTATTTAAAAAAACTGTATCAAAATCTGTTGCGTAGTTTTAAAGAAATAAGCATACATGGGGACAGACAGCGGGAAGCGAATTTGTTTTACCTGTCACCGTTATTAATATCGAACGAAAAACGGCTTAAAATTCAGGTTTGTTATATGGGACCCCCCCTTAAATATTTATTTCTGTTTTTAGTATTTGTTGCTATAGCGGCAACAGAAATACGTCATATGTGAAAATTTCAATGTTCTCACTATCACGGTTCATGAGATACAGCCTGGTGACAGACAGGCAGACGGACGGACAGCGGATTCTTAGTAATAGAGTCCCGTTTTTACCTATGGATACGAAATACAACTCAAATCAAAATCAAAAATCATTTATTTCGACCAATCACTGAGTCATAATTTAGCATAGGAATACGGAACCCTAAAAACAGCTTCGAGGAACCCCGCTTCCACTAGATCTAACGTGCGCTATGAAAACGTAATATCCTGAGCTAAGTATCTTAGCCAAGTGGAAAAGTAACCTCAGTCTGCGTATCCACCAGTAGTGTGTGGTCATTCAAATACACACCAAGTGCAACGTGAGTTTACGTGATGCTATGGATATGGTAAGGTAGGACAAGTCTTCGAACATCGCGTGTACACAACTCTAGTGTAAAAGTAGCCTTATTCAAGTGCTATAGGTTGAAAAATCTTGTTATTTCAGCAAGGGTTGAAACGATAGTGTCAAAGGAAGCACTAGTGCCGACTACGAACCATTATCAAGGGCTCTCGTCGACCCCTCGTCTTTGTGTCGCGACTAGTGGAGCGCGGTCAGGCAGTTTAGACACGCAATCTGGTTTGCTTTCCTTCATCCGTCTTCTTCGCATGTTTTTCTATTGTTTGTGAAAATTTGCGGGGCCTTTGTTGAGAAAGATGATGATGGGAACGCAGTGTTGTCAGTCATGCTATATTAATGTTTGGCTCGGCAGAAAGCTCAAATCGACACAAATCGATAATGCTGCGGAAGTTCGCGAGTGTAGATTAATTCAATTAAGAAAAAAAAACCGATAGACGCAGAGACTATCCGCCTTGCCACAAAAGATTTAAACACGCTTTAAACACTGTTTAAAGGTGCAATTTGTACTGATAAAAATTGTCTAACGCGTGCGTAAAACTTTTGTGGTAAGACGGTAATAGTTCTTCATGTTAAAGATAAGTTTTTCGAAAATAAAAATAACTTCTTAAATTTTTTAACCAACTATGAAATAAGAGATTGTCCATTCGACTGTATGTTTTTTTTTTTTTTTAATTTAGGGGTACACGATTGCTCCGCCAATTATGAACCGATTTCGTTGATTATTTTTTTATTTGGTAGATCATATTCATACTTCAGAGGTGGTCCCATTTAAATTTTATCGAAATACCCTGAGCTGTTTTTGAAAAATCAACAATAGTCAAATATGGTATACATCGATTCAAATGGTATATGTGGCGAACTATTCTAATTAAGTACACGATTGAAATCGGTTGTACCATTTTTGGTGAAAAATAATTAATTTATCATTGTTAAGTACGCCTTTTGCCTGATATAAAAACACTTTACCAACATTGGCATCAGAAGAGCTCTCGTCAAAAGTGGCTATTCCACTTGAATAGAAAAGCTCTTGAGAAACGCTACACTATAATATTATACAACATAATTATATTATACATTATCATTATAATTATATACTATATCAATCTACTGAAATGTATTTCTATGCGCCAGTCCAAAAGCATTTATCCTATCTTCAAATGAGTATTTCATTTCAAAGCCTATACAATGTTTATTAACAGAAAAACCAGCAATCGAACAAGTACAACTGTTGCCTTCCTAATTTAGCTAAAAGCTGGTCTAAGCCAAAATTTAGCTAAAAGCCAGACAGCCAGACCTTTTCCCCGGTTCGGTAATTCCCTCCACACCCTATTGTAGTCTACAGAAAGAGCGTGGCCTTTCCTTAAATGACTTTTAACGTTTCTAGGTACGTAATCGTCTAGACTACTTAACTTATATTTCTTTTAGTGTGTCTAGATTTTATTAGAGCCAATAAACCCTATTGCCCTTGTTCACGATTGTTAGAAAAGTAAATTCATTCCTATTTGTCGAGTTCTTACTTTTAATAAGGTGTCACGATATAAAACAAGACAAAGAACACGCTGTCAGGCCTATCGGATGTTTCGTATTGGTCTTTAATTGTTCGGTCTAATTTTTTTTTTTTATTGTACGTTAAAAGTTTTATATTCTTATTCTAGGTATTCTTTTCTTTCCTTTCCATACAAAAAGTCTCGCGCGAAAACTTTTTAATATTGAATAAAAATGTCTGCTAGCTTGTTATAAAGAAAACTGAAAGTTATTTCCCAGGCGGCCCTTTCCCAGAACTTTAAAAAACTGATAAAAACCGTTTCAATGTAGGCGTACCTACTTTTATATCGGACAGAGTATTCCATTTTCTTTAAAAACGCTTCGTCGTATCTTCAAAGAGCTTTTTCAGAAGGTGTGACCTAAATGATGCTTCAGCACTGGTCCTTAGGCTTAGAGGAATGAGGGCAAGCCTGGAGGCTACGCTGGAATAGCTGACTTCAGAATCTTTGATAAGGCATTTGTCTCACCGAAGACGATAAAGGAGAAGCGAGTAGAGCTATCTAGAAACGAGTAAAGCGAGAAGCGGGTTTTGGGTTCCGATGGATTTGTCACTAGGCTATATTAGTGAGTATACGATTGAGACGAGCGATTACTCGATTAATGTAGTTGTAGAGTAGTCAGTCATTTATTGATGACACCACTGTTAAAAGTCAATTAAAATTTGCGATTTCAATAGCAGAGTATGATCGTTAGAAGTCTCTCGGTGAGTGTTCTGACTGCACGAGCATCGCTCAGAAAATATTATTTTCGATAGTTCTTGTCGCTGCGACAAACTATTGGAAAGAGATTGTGTGAATAATGAGCAAACAACTATTCATATACGAATTGTTTATTAATTCACACGTAATAAACATTCATTATACGTTTCTTGAGCGAGAAAATAGTCAATAGTTTGTCGCTTCTTCGTTGATGGTGAGACAAGTGCCCGACTCTTTAAATTGCGTCGACGGTGCTTTGCGGGGATTTTATCTATCTGGCTACATAAAATGTTATAATGAAAACTAGTAAAACTAGGCTACGCGCCAAGGCTGGGCTGTACTGTTGTTTATTCTGCGGTTGGTACTATTAGAGTGGATAGTTGCTCAAAATGCCTCACCTCAGTTATGCGTACATTTAACACACGCATGACCTTAAATATGTTTTGGTTATATCCTTAGTTGGTGATTTTTATGTAGATTGAACCAATTTTAAATTACAATATCATTTATTAAATATCTGACTGCAAATGATATAGGTAATTTGGGTGTATGTAACTTACGAGTAGGTAAACTACCCTAAACAACAACAATGATTCGTGTTTTTCGGATCGTCTTTGTTATAAGCATATTAGTAGAAATAACACATTCACAAAACAGTCCCACAACAATATTTTCACGTTTGGATTCACTCTGAAATTTCCGACTTCGTGATGTGTTTTATTTTAGGTGCTGTAGCTATGACTCCAGTGCAATGATACGTACAAAATAAATGTCTGGTAAAATAATAAAGTTTACACATCTTTATCATCATTTTCATTTTCAACCTGTAATCGGCCACTGCTAAGTGTAGGTCTCTCTTATTATAAGTCATTCACCTCGAACTTGTGCCAATCTAGTCCAGGTTGGACCCGCGACTCTTACAATGTCGTCAACCCAACGAGCTGGTGGACGCCCCGCGCCTTTTTTGCCGTTACGCGGCCACAATTCTGTTAAGGTTTTTGTCAAGATGTTTTTACACATCTTTATAATCACACAAGTCAACCGACCTCATATGCTATACTTGAATTAGATGCAACCGGTTTCATATGCTATACTTGAATTAGATGCAAAAGCTATCGCAGACACTAGATTAGAAAGTACAAATAATTATTTTTCGCAAAAAAATCGCACAACATCCACCATGTACAGAATTCGAATAGTTTGCACGAAACGGTGTGACATTCATGTACATTTTTGTTGTTTTATCAAAAATAGCTCAGTCGATTTCGATAAAATTTAAATGGGACCAACTCGGGAGAATAACCTTTCGAACTAAAAATAATAATTATAAATCGGTTCACAATTGGCGTAAGTATCGATGAACATACACAAAAAAATATATACAGACGAACATAAAACCTCCTTTTTGCTCAATGCGCTGATGTAGCGCATTGATCTCATGTACTTCAAGTAGAAGCAAAACGTATCGTAGCCACTAGACTGGCCGGTAAGTGACAGGTCCTCTCGAGTCGCGTGCAGCCAAGTGTGGGGGAACCCGACCCGGCCCGCCACCGCAGACGTGTCACGTTTGTCTACGATCGACACTGATTGCACGTGGGCCATCGCGGTGGTGCAGCGTGAGAAATGATGCGGAATTTTATAAGCGTTTTGCTGTTATTCATCCGCAATCCCTACCTTGTCTGAGTATTAGGAGCCCTCGTCTTTAAAGAACCTCAAGGTAGCATCCCAACACGGTATCTTAGTAAGAAACCATGAGTTTTGAACCAAGCTGTGCTTAGTGCTTACTGAACACCATTTTTGCGAACTTCGGAGATTCGAAACAATGGTATCAGTTTTGCTTTTGCTTCAACCAAACCCAACTCCTAAAAATAAATGGTCTTGCCCGCAGCACCTTGACACCGACGGCCAATATTTGTAAGCCAACCTTTTTTTGTAAGCGTTTCTCCCAATCTCAGCTCGATAGAATCGATGCTCTTGCGAACCAGTGTCGCCTTCTCATGACCATGGTCGGTGCTTGGCGGCCAGGCTGGCCAATAACTGCGTGTGCTTGGCCTGCAACGCCTTGAGACCAACGACCAATGTTTGTCAACCACTAAGTAGTTCCGACCAACCTGCGCTTCTCCCAATCCCAGCTCTATAGAGTCGATGCTCTTCCGCACCAACGCAGCCTTCTCGTGATCATGGTCGGTGTTGGCGGCCAGGCCGGCCAGCAGCTGCGCGTGCTCAGCCCTTAGAGCCTCGAGGCCGGCGGCCACGGTGCGCGCGCCGGCGACCATTTCCTCCTGCGACATCGCCGTCATCCTGCCCAGGGATTCGATCTTCTTTCTGTGGACAAGCAAACGCAAAACATAAGACAATTGCGTTTTTTTTAATATGCATTTCACGAACTCTCCTAGACAATATTGTGCGACGCAAATAAGTGGTAATGTGTTTATCAGCCTATATATTTTTGTAACTATGTATGTTTGATAACGAATTTAAAACATATTGTTGGTGTGATATAATGTGATTCAAAATTGATGAAAATGTACTTCTACTTCGTACATCGCTTCATCATTTATGCACTCTATAAGTAAAAAGTAAGTAAGTTCGTATAGGCCGGGTGGCTAGCCCTGGTGTCAGTGTTTATGGCGCCTAAAGGCCTCTGACATGGCTAAACGGTTAAAACAACCGGGACCTACAATTTAACGTGTCATCCGAAATATACACTCTATGATAAATGATGAGATTCAGTATTTTCTCAAACTCGATGACATAAATGAAATTGAAATTTAAAATCTGTCCTCATATAAAATAAAGAAAAAATACCTACTGTTTGGAAAGACTTTTGTATTTAATTGTTAAGAATTTTATCGCTTCAGTAATTTTTAGGCGATTTTTAGACCGTTCAGCAGCAATTCTGATCTTTATTAAAAGAGTGCGAGCGCGCTTACTTTTTCTCCATTACGCTTCGAAATATTCGGGATGGCAACTGCCACCACAATATACGCATTGCGTAGTAGTATCAACCAATTTACTTTATTACTTTTAGTATTACATTGCGAATGCGTGTTACTGATAACAATGAAAGTATTACTACTCAATTTATAACTATGCTACAACGCCTACAACATGTTACTCGTTCAGTTTCATTATGTCCTATTTCCTCAGTTTCATAATACTTCTTCCTAAACTGCTAATTTCTAGCTATTTTGAGAGCTACATTTTGGTTGGTCTTTAATTACTCGACAAGTTAATTTCAAGCTTGGTATGCTTAGGATATGGCATGACCACCTTCATACTATGAAGCGTCTTTTCATACATTTCAATATCATACTTTTACACTACATACTGTGGCCAGTACATGGTCTCTGTTAAAGAACCTTACTCCGATCATTGTCTTATACATGTTCGTTAATAAATAAATATTTGGGGACATCTTACACTCGTTCCCTGACCCCAAACTAAGCAAAGCTTGTGAAATGGCTGCCAGAGACTGATAAACTACTTATACTTACATATTTTTAAATATATGTATACTTATAAATGTAGATAGTACCTCAATTACATCCAGACTCAGAGCAAACACCTATGTTCATTACACAAATGCTTGCTCTGGGTGGGAATCGAACCCACGCCTGTTTGACCCAGAAGTCAGGGTCACTAACCACTGAGCCAGCAAGGCAGTCGACCTAATAGTACTTAACAGTAATAAATGATCGTTTACACTTTTAAATAACATGTTACTTATCAATATCTTGGTATCTTCATTGAATTTCCATCAATACACCGACGTTAGCAGTTTACAACCACCCAAATGGGTTGAGCAATAAAACAATGAAGTTCTGAAGACAGTTACGCAAATTAAGAAGAACGGTCACGGCGGGGTCTGTTTATTCAATTTATTCAAATTGGCCCGGTTATGATATGATATTAGGCTCAATGAACAGAGAATGCAATTGCCTAAGAGGGTTTATAACGTATTCAATGACTTGAGAAACATAAATTTATTATTAGTACATATAAAAACCTTTTGTACAGAAGAAATAATACTGAGAACTTTAATTCGCAAAAATCATTCGCGATTACAAAACAAGTAAAATAAATTATAATAATTTTAGTACTAACACGGGATCTCAAAAATAACATCTTTAAAATCATAATACATTTCTTACAATATTTTGTAGAATTTAAGTTTTATTTTTGGTAAAATATAAGTAACTTAAGTAAACATATAAAAATTGATTGAACGCATTTGATTTGTCTTTGCTTTAACCTCGTTTTAATTTAGTGTAGGATTTAACCGCGATACGCGAAACGATAACCCACAATTTCATGGCAACACACAAAATGTATAACCAGGATAGCTAGTGATTAACCTACATTTGTGGTGAAATCAACCTTACGTTCACAGACTAATGGTATTTGTGGGTTGTCAAGGTAATCAAATACAACCATTGATTGATAGGGCATAAAATAAAATGCTGTATTTATATCCACCTATCTCTACATTTATATGAAAGGATAGTACAATGTTCATCGAGGGAAGAAAGTAACCTATTTGTCAATAAGGGCCTATGATTTGAGGCCCGAAGCAGAAAGCCTTCAATGCACCCAAATAGGATTAAATGATACTTCTAATTGATATAATTATACATAACTTTATACAAATATGATAATTATTTTTCGCAAAAAAATGGCTGAACCGCCTTCCATAGTGTACAAAATCCGAATATTTCGTCTCATCCATCTCGGGAGTATACCCTTTCGAACTAAAAAAGAATTTTTCGATTCGGTTTACAATTGGCGCAATTATCGATGAACATAGACAAAAAAATACATACAGACGAACATAGAACCTCCTCCTTTTTGGAAGTCGGTTAAAAATATAAAAGGACATTTACAAGAAAATCAGTTGCTAATGCAACTGCGGAGCGAGAACGAACGATCTTCACCGCTTCTCTGCTAGGTTTTTTCTTACTTTCCGGATAGGTGTAGTACAAAATATAATAGCTTGGAAGATCGTGAGCGAGCAATATTCTACCTAATAGTTCCAGCGAGAAAGCCCACAGAAATGAGAAAGAAAGAAATTTAATACAAGCCAAAGTTTTCAGAACAATGGAAACATTAGTCCGAAATTGAAATACATTGAGGCTAAGTTTTGAAAGGTTAAATCAACAGAGGGAAAACTAGTTTTGCGTTTCTACGCAGTATATAAAGCTTCTGCGCAATTTTAGCTTTATACGCACTTACGAAATAGCATTAGTTTAGACTTTTCGTAACAATACGATCATTTAATTTAGGGTATAAATGCTCACCCTTCAATTAGACACCTTGTTTACGATCAACTAGATCAAACTAAATTGATTTAAGTACAAACCATTCTAAACCAAGAGCAAATACGAACATACCCAAAAGTTACTGCATAAACTTGATTACAATTGTATGATCCCAATCAAATTACAGGGAAGATGTTTCGAAACCCACAGAGTACTAGGGTACCATAGCCGGAAGGAAGCATTGCGCCACCGAGCTTACCTACTGAAGCAGATAGAATGGGTGGAAGCGACAGTTGCGAAATCAAAGGCGGCTTCATGGCTTCAATGCGCAAAGTTCTGAAAGCCTGGTAGTCAAACACACACTTGCCAAAATTATTATTGGCAACCAAAAAGATTTATGTTGTCTGTGAAGTTAGCTACAAGTACATACAATAAACATATCTGAATCTGAATCAAGTTGCACAAATCCCCACTTGCGCCGCTGACATATATTATGAATAATTTACTGTCCAAAAACTCGCCTCGTGGTCGTGACGACGAGATTAAATTTGATTCGGCCTATTACATAGATAACAATTGAGATGATCCGTATCGTAGCGAAGCCGTTTCGAAACCGGCAGAGTACTAGGGAACCATAGCCGGAAGGAAGCACCGCGCCTCCCAGCCTGGTTACTGAGCCAGACAGAATAGGTGGAAGCGACAGTTGCGAAAGCAAGGGGTGCGCCAATATGGGACAGAGAACGTGTGAATGCATTGCACTATTTCGACAGTGACAAGGGAGTTTAAACTTTAAGCAGTTCACTACAACGTCACATCAAATGGTTTCGTTGTTATATCCTGGCATGATATTGTGCCAACTGATAAATACTAGTCTCAATAACATCACGCCATGTCACGTCATTTCTAAAATTAACAAGACTTGTATTTCCTGTCTCGATTCAGACTCACTTATGTACCTATAGAATAAGTAATAAGTTAGTAGAATAACACAAACAAGATTAAAGAATTATGTCAAAATATAGTAAAATACCTGTGAACCGATTAGAGAAACCCTACACGAAATGAGGTAACTCACGTTATTTCCAAAGTGACTAAACATGCTCGAGGTGTGTTACGCAAGATGCCGAATCGACTAACAGGATCAAGCCTGTAGCTTGGAAGTTTAACACGATTAGGTAAGGATGAGTTCCTTGGAATTAAGTATGTAATCCCATTGTACCAGAAAGTCTGGACTTCTAGTCTTACAGTAAAAAAATAATTTAGGTTTGCACTAAATTTCCGATCCAATTTTTTAATAATAAGGTTTAGGATCACTTACTGAGCATAAAATCACAAAATGCTGACAGATCCAGGTGGAGCTTCAAGCGCCATCTTGAAAAAACGTTTTTGGCCGATATCTCGGAAACTATGCACATAAGGGCAAAAATCATTCAGATCATTATTGCAGAGAATAAAATTTCGCATCTTTTGTTTCCAATAACTTGTTTGTAAAACTTGCCATTTATTGAATCATTAAATAGGGCATAAATAGTAAACGGTAAGTTAAAAAAATGATATAGTGCAAATGGTACACGCTATAGTACTTTTAGTGTTATGCATCACACCATATACGAAAAAAAACGTTACAAACGCAGTTTCACGATAATCATCAAGTTACATAGAAGAAATTCAATACCGTACGATTCTCGCAAGCGATTATGAATGCGATTAGAATTCATAACACTGGTACAGATACGTGACAATAAGACATCGCTAAAACAATGCAAATCGTAAATATAGAAATAGGTTTGTAGCACATCCTTTGGAGCGAAATATTTTTAGCGGTCATCATTAACATTCGGTTGATGTCGCATAACTGTCGCGGAACTTATTGAAGTCTTATGTGTCATACGTAACAAGGGTTTACTATTAGTTTGTAAAAAAAAAAACCTGAAAATTAAGTAATTTCTAGCTAAGTACGAAATTAAATCTCTTCATTAATATTTGGAAATATTTCACATTATTTACATGCCTTTATTTCACATCACGTAAAATTATTTTGATGAATAGCTAACGATTTTATTGTTAGCTATTGCCATTTTTTTTTACATAATATGTTGATTTTTATTGAGGTATTTATTTATCTCGTGATTTTAGTGCGCGATTAGTCCCGTAGTATATGGTAATAATTTTTTCACATACATAATTCATACAGAGATAAGAGGCTAAAAAATAACAGTTTTTTTTAAAGTTTGAACACTAAGTAAACTTCATGTCGCTTGCTGTAAGCGGATATATCAGTCTCAAGAAAATGCCAATATAATTCCATCAAATCGTGTTTTCGTAGGGAAAAATTTAAATTTTCTAGTCGTGCAAAAGAAATAACACTAACTGTCCGGACAAAGCTAAACCAATGGTAACTCTACAGCGGAACTACTAAGTTTTGGCGCTATTAGTATATGCAAGACAGAATAATTTGTGCTTTTGGCAATGAGAACGTATGGGGGTCGGGTTTCTTGCAATCCCATCGGGGACATACGTTTTGCGTGTGAGTTCTAGTTTGAAACAGTACGTCTCCCAAGAGTGTTGTTGAATGAGGGGACAGGCACGGAGGCTGGTTTCTCAGTTATCTTGTGGTCACCGCCTTTTTAGGGGTTAATTTTATTCCAGTTTCAAAAACAAGGGTAATAAATACCTACTACATATAGGGATAATGTAGTTTGTTTTTCCTGTGATCTGTGCGTTTATGTTATAGCTTGATCGAGTTTGAAATACGAGTCGCGATTCTCCTCGATTCATTTATTGGAGAAGGGACCCGGTAGCTAATGCTATATCAGTTATGATTACTTTGGAAGATTTTAATTTTTCAGCAACAAGCAGCGGGACTTTTTCAATTTCAGAAATTATACTTGCGCATCTGTTTTGTCCCGTTTTCTATAACATCTTCACGTCTATTACAACATAACACAACTGTTATAAGTAACTGTTTCAAATCATAGCATACTACCTACACATCCACTCATTCATTGTCCCACCTCTATTTAGTAAAAACGTCACTTACGAGACAGGTGTGAATTAACGGTAATGAGTTACAAGGTGAAAATTGTAAAGCTAGCAATGTCCATCAACTAAGTAAATAAACACAAAGTAACCACGACCTTCACAATAATAGACGATTTTCCGCTAAACCTTCCAAACATATTACAAACAGTAGATTCAATACAGAACGGAAAGACAGTAAAGTTGAACAGTGGTTACCGTAAGGTTAATAAAGGGCGGCGGCGACGTAGAGGCTTAAACAAAACGACTATTAAATCCTCGAAGAAATAAAACAGGCAATAATAGTAAATCTCGCGAGGGACTTTATTGAGTATGGATTAGCTTTAGAGATTGTCGGCATCGAAGACATTATGGCCAGGTCAATGGAGTTCAAATAAATAATGAGAGCTGGACTGAATCTTGTAAAGATAAGGAATATGATTTAATTCCACGTTTGCATTTAAACAATATTGTAAGATCCTCGAGGCATTGTTGATGGTACACGATTCTGGCACTGATTGAACGAAAAATATTTACCCCACAAAGATAAATCATTTTTCTAATAAAGAAAATGGAATAGAACACAAGAGAATGCCCCGAATCGAAACAAGCAATTCAGCAAATAGGAAACGAAATGCAAACGACGTCGCAGTGCGGGGAAATACTACACCCGATGAAGGGAAGCCAAACAATAGGGAAAGGGACACGGAAGGCCCTGCGATAGCCATGTTGATAAACATGACCGCTGGAAACAATACTATCTTGCAGACTTGTGGAATTCACACAATTGGTGCAGCGACAGCAATTAACGCAAATTATCGTTCATCGATAAATTTAAAATCAATTAAAACGAATTTTCGCATTCGCGATTAAATTAAACCCCATGATGGTGAAAGGAACACGGAATCAGGCTTACCTATAGTATAATAATCTATATAGACGACAGTTTAGTCAAACTTTGGAAGCTTGATAAGAGTTTCTGACACACGCTTGTCGGTTTGTATAATATGGCGTAAACGTTTCGCGTTATCTAATACAATCTAAACTAAACATTCTGACCTTGATGTCTTTAAGTCGGTCAAAGTATGTTGTAGCTTGTTACGTGTAACAGACGTAGGGATAAACATTTACATTTTGCTTTAATCTCATAACAATGATAAGATCGGACGAATAATTAAAAAAAAAGTGCCAGGGTACTCTTAGGTTAGGTAAAAGATAAGAAAAAAAACCGGCCAAGTGCGAGTCGGACTCGCGCACCGAGGGTTCCGTACAAACCTGCAAGGTTTACAAAGTTCTAAGTTCAAAGTTCTTCAAAAAATGTAATAAGTTTATATTTATTAAAAAATATATATTTTGTAATGTAACTAAAAATTTAAGGTTTTCGGAATTTTTCCTTTATGTGTGCTATAAAACGTTGCTTCATGCCAAATTTCAAGATTCTAGGTCGACTGGAAGTACCCTTTAGGTTTTGATTCCCTTGCGAGTACTTGCGAGTTTCAAAATATGCAGCTTAAATTGCTGTTTTTTTTTTTTTTTTTTTATTCCATATAGGTTTGCGTTTGACTACATACTGCCTGATGTTGAGCAGATATGCGGTCTAGGATGTAGCACGCTTACCTAGAAGATACCTATTTACTCGGGATTTGAAGACACCCACGTCGTACTTTAGCGGGAAGACAGACCCAGGCAAAGCATTCCACATTCTGGCTGTTCGTATGAGGAATGAGGACTCGAAACGCTGACATAGATGCGTTGACATAGAAGTTTGATTTTGTTACAGCTTAAAGGTATTATAGACGAGTATTATAGAGATGGAGTATTTGGTATGAATTTCAATTTAATACCTCTACGCGTTTATGAGGAAATGGGTAGTAAGGTTAAAATTATTAAAAAAAAATATATTATGTGATGTAACTAAAAATTTATGGTTTTCGTAATTTTTCCTTTATCTATGCTATAAGACGTTGCTTCGTACCAAATTTCAAGATTCTGAGTTCACGGGAAGCACCCTGTAGGTTTTGATTCCCTTGCAAGTGTCGAAAATTTGCGGCATAAACGGCTGTATCTTTTGATTGCGTTGGCTTAGAAGTTTGATTTTTTCACAGCTTCAAGGGACAGTAGACCTGAGTAATTGATATAAATTTCAGCTTCATACCTCCACGCGTTCCTGAGAAAAAGGGTCTTGACAGACGGACGGACGGACAGACGGACAACAAAGTGATCCTATAAGGGTTCCGTTTTTTCCTTTTGAGGTACGGAACCCTAAAAATACCATTTCATTTTAAATGACCGACAGAAATAATTGAGTTTTCCTAGTACGAGGACCAATTTTCTTCCAAGATTGGCTTTCAATTTCTAATAAGCCCCTAAAAGCTTTCAAGAGTATGAATAGAAACAAAACCAACATTTCCAAGGAAACATTCCACGTGTAAGCCATCGCGAGAAATTCCTGTAATTTGCCCAATACCAGACCTTCAAGGGGAGGTAACCTTGCCGAAATTCATAGCCACCTAAGAGGGTGGGGGTCGGGAACGTGGGACGCATAAAATCCCCGTCGCTATAGAAACCAAGGGCGACAACCCTCCGAAAGAGCCACGTCGTGTTTGGACAGAAAATTAGGATTTTATACATCATGGGCACCACATGGCAAGACAGAATTCTGGGGAGATATTTCAATACAACTTTATTTGGTGGGCGTGTTCTTACTGCGAACGAGACGATGTAGGTATTGTAGGTTCACGAAATAAGGAGAGGATTTCATTTCGCGTATTTATACGGAGTTCCCTCGGATCGTAAATCATGCTGGCTTTATTATTTAACGTAGTAAAGGCTTGGGAGTAGTATGTGCGATGAAGTCGAAATTTGTTAGAGGGGGGGGTCGTAAGGACAGGATTTGGATGCTAACATAAATAAGAACCTAGTTCTGAATGGTCTCAATATGAACATTATTTTCATATTTACAGCAACAAATAAGGTAGACCTGGTGTCAGAGCCTCAAATAAGGTAAAGTGGACGAAATACCAAACTCAACGCCGCGAAAGCTGCAAACACATAAATTTAAAAACACCATTACACCTGTTAAAAAATTCACAAATTTCACAGCCAGCTCTAACCAACCGTGAAACTACCGGTACGCGACCAGATCTTTTTAATTTTAAAATTGCACGAGACACCGTAAATTCTGCACAGATGCAATAAAACTGAATAACAGCGGGGGTTAGCAGGGGATGTTGGAGACCAGACTAAGCTTTGCGAAAAATAAAAGTTTCAGTTGGCCGCGTGCCAGAAGCTATACGTCGAATACAATCATATTGATGAAGGTTTTGCTTTCCGTTTTCATTCCAAAAGGATTAGCAATTTCATTGTTTTGAAAAAGTTCAATTTTCAATGTACAATTTGTTGACCGACTGATTCGGGCAATATTGCTATAATGGCTGAGTGTCGACTGTAGATTAAGGAGCAATTGAAGCGAAATTGCCTCTTGTTTGAAGAGACCCTTTTCACCTGTCCGAGTGGTTAGATTAGATCGCTCGTGTTCGGTTCATTGAGCTACTCAATTGGTATTGGGTTTATTGGAATTGCTATACGGGAATAAAGTTAAATGAACTAACTTGATTTCGTTATTGCTGGACAGATATTAGTTGCGAAGGTTACGTGTCTATTATCATGGACTACAAAATATACTATGAAGATAAAATTAGGCAGTGTAGTACATTTATGAATTGTTAGAAATCAGGGCAGCAAAATGAATAAAAATATTGAAAGGATAATACCATCATCATCATCTTGCCCTTATCCCACTAGGTGGGGTCGGCACAGCACGTTTCCTTTCGCCACTTCACTCTATCATTCGTCATCTCATCATCAACTCCTTTCTCTCGCATGTCATCTTTCAAACAATTCATCCACACTTTTTTTGGTCTTCCCGTCCCGCTTTTGCCATTTACCAATACCATGTTTAAGAAAAAAAACAGGATTTTTGTTCGGAAAAAAAGTGGCATTGAAGATAAGCCCATTTCAGCTAAAATAAAATTAGATCACTTTCCTTCCACTCCATAGCGTTCTAAATACAAAATAAAAATATCGTTTTCATGTAACATAATTGGTCGTGCTTTTCTTTTAACAAAACATCTAAGGAGCAGCTTATGAACAACAAAGAGAATCGTTTACACACATCCAAAATAAACACAATGGAGAAAACTCCCCTTCCTGAAATTCTAACCAACAAACCGTGCGTACCACATTAGCGCAATGAATGAGGAAACAAAGGAACTGAGGCTCTTAATGCAATTACACACACAAAGGACAAAGACTAGGCCAATCGATGCGTCTAGACACGGAGTCGGCGATCGGACGTTAGCGGTGACCAGTGATGTTCCTGGTATGGGTTTTACCGTATTGTACGGGTTTCGGGCCCTCTAGGAACGGAAATAGAAATAAAGAATATTTTTTTAAAGCCGTATTTTCATACAAATTTTTAAAGTGACAAATCGATGAACGCCGGCTGCAAGCACGAAAAATCTTCACGTTCCGCCTGAGCTGAGCGTGCAAGCGAGAGCGCGGAACAAGCGATAGAGAAGCACGATCGGCTTGTTTCAGTTGTTGGTTCAACAATGTTTTCTTATGACGTTATCACGTAAAATTATCGTCCGTAAACCGAATTTACAACCAATCATTTTTTTAATGAAAATTACGTGTAATTAACAGTGCGGCTTTTTTTAAATCAAATTTTCACTAACCTATGGCTTTTTTGAGGTTGACGTATGGCCACTATAAAATTGAATTGATTAGGAACAACACTAGCGGTGACGGGAACTGGTGAAGCCGGACTGTTTGCATTAAAATGCCTGAGCCCATATATGAACCCCAACGGTTTAGTTCTTCGCAGTATTCTCGTGTACTCACGGTATTAACAGTGCAATAAGGTTGAGTATTGGATGATTATATTTATTATTTGTTGGATATTGTAGATAAAAACTAGAGGCTAGTTGAAACCAAAAAAACTTGTTTGTCTTGTTTTCATACATGCACATCAAGACTAGCATAAAAACATTAAGACGATAAGAGAGTTACATTACTGAAGATAACAAATAAAAGAATGTCAATGTAAGAGGAAAAACATCGAATTCAAAAAACAAACAAACACAAAACGCCATCGAATTTCTTCTACGGACATATGCAGGTTGCTTCACGATGTTTTCCTTCACCGAAAAGCCAGTGGTGTGAAAATCCGTACATAAATTCTGAAGAACTCATTTGACAGACGGACAGACAGACGGACAGCGGAGTCTTAGTAATAGGGTCCCGTTTTTACTTTTTTTTATTCTGAATAGGTTTGCATTTGACCACTTACTGCCTGATGTTAAGCAGATAAGCGGTCTAGGTTGTAGCACGCTTACCTAGAAGATACCTATTTACTCGGGATTTGAAGACGTTGTACTTTAGCGGGAAGACAGACCCAGGCAAAGCGTTCCACATTCTGGCTGTTCGTATGAGGAATGAGGATTCGAAACGCTTGGTTCTAATGGTTATAACTTTCATACCAAAATTATTATAATTTTTTGAAATATTTTTACACAGTTTTTATGATATACGAGTAAAATAGGAATAATAAAGCTCAAGGCATAAATATTACATTAAAGTTATTCTTCCTTAGAGCCAATTTAAAGTATCCATAACAGTTTAACACAGAATATGATGCACTTTGTATCAAATTCTTGTAACTCTGTTAGTAATGTTAGTATCGAGTGTTTTGTTTCAAGTATCACTATCGACGTTAGCATTGTAAATATTGCCCGCGCTCTAGAGATACGGTATTGAATTTGCGTTATTCGATATGCTTGCGCGCCAGCCTGCAATGATGTTAAGGTAAATTGTGTTAGCGCTAAAGTACATATACAGGTATACCTACATATAGATTGGTAAGTAGATCTAACATCTAGAGTAGGAGAGGTTACTTACCTAGACTCTAGCTAGATGCTAACATAGAGCATTATGTGCAAAAGTGCACTAACAAAGGTGGGCAGACTATCTGATCAAAGAAGAATTGAAGATAGTAGGAACACGCTGGCGATTCGATAGCGAGCCGCCTCCAACTAATTTTAATATGAATTAAGTATAAGAAATCTACTCGTATAGAGGAAGGTTACGTCCAGGAATGACGTCTTACGGCTGATGCGATAATGATAAGCACATATAATTTCAAAACTAGAAACAATTCAATTACAATCATAAAGTTACATTTTAATTAGACCACATAATTACAAAAGTAAACTTTTTGTACATTTAATTATTAAACTAAATTATTCATCCCTGCGTACAATTTGGGCAAATATTTTACTTTTACGCGAATTCATCAAAAGCTTCCACTGGAATAATTTCCAACAACAGAGCCCAAAAGTAATTTGCGACCGCTGGCATTCTCGTGAAATTAAACGTTTTAGTTTGTATGGGCGTATAGATGGAACATTGAAGGTCCTACGATAAGCTCCCTGTGGAAACCCTCGCAAAGTTCAAGGGCAGGACCTTTAGACAAGGACAATATTATACATAGATGCTTGATGTGACCACCTGTTTCACTAATGAGGCTTAGCAGATCGAAATTAACTGCGTCATAGAATAAGTAAATTCGTATAGGCCGGGTGGCTATACGAATTTACTTATTGTGTCGGAGTTTTGAAACCGCCTTTGACAAGGCTAAACGGTAAAACTAAAACAACCGGGGCCTACAATTTAACGTGTCGTCCGAGCGACGGTAGCTCTCAGTTGTAAATGCCACCCGCGGTCACCCATCCGAAGACTGACCGTGCTGAACGTTGCTTAACATCGATGATCGCTAACGTACACCTAGTCAAACTACGCTATGAGCGCTACGCTATGTCATAGAATAATGTAGAGTTACTACGAGCAGACAATAAACAGATGAAGACTAATTACCGAGCGAATAATGAAGAAAGGAAGCGCGAGCTAAATTAACGGTGGGCAATAACGTTGCTTTATTTGATCATATTTTTACTCTATAGCGTACTGTCGGAAGTAAAATACGAGCCTCTCGTATTTCTCCTATTAAATATTTATGATAAGTGAGAAGAGGACGGAAACTAGCCGAGTTAAAAACGCATTGAATGCAGGAAGGCAAACATGATAAATGACCATGAAGGAGCGCTGCTACAGATATGGAAACGTATGTAAGTGTGGTAGAGTTTCTTTAGTAAATAAAAGTATCTAGAAGCTAGTAGTAGTAAAAGTAGCTAGCTGGCAAAATTAATTCTTGATTAAAGTAAAGAAATTTTAGGAGAGACTATGGAGCAAATAAATCCTGAATACACGGGATATCTGGTGAATAAGAAAAAGATTTAAATACGAAGCACGTTTTTCGAAGTCACAATATAAAAATCACAAGCGGTTTTGTTTTTAAACTAAAATTAAAAAGTCTATTGTGAAAGCACAAGAGTGTAAAGCGTGAAAGCTATCAAGACTGGAAGGATGAAACATACATTAAATATCGCCGTTTATGTTAAAAACTTGACAGCTAATGTAAATTTGATAATAGATTAAAGTGCACTTTACATTATTTTAATGTGCACTTAAAAGGTATACATTTTCCATCTTAAATTACGCAATACTTAACGAAACGGCTAAATCTAAAAATAATTATAAAAGAAACAAAATACGAACACAATCAACCGGCAGGGTTGCCATTGCCTGAGATACCAACACCCAGAAACGTACGAAAAAATTACAGAAGGTGAGAAGCTGTTCGTAAATAGACTTCGGATTCCCCACAGGCCGAGGCTTTCCCCACAAATCGGTAACCCTTGAAACAGTGCACAACTAGTTCTTACTAAAGCAGTTTCGAAACGCGAAATATAATATCAGCGCAATATATCCTTTTAAACTAAATACATGACATAATAACGTCACCATGAATCATAAAGTCATAATACTGTGGTTGCAATCGCAGCCTATCGGAATGGTGATAAATTGGAGCAAGAATCGAGCCCTCGACATGATTAATTATGAGCAGAGTGTTCATTTCCGAGGCATTAGTAACTTAGTTGCTGGGTTTAATCTTTGCCATTAGTAACGTAGTAGCAAAGAATATATAATAATACTGTAGTAGCTGGGTTTAATCTGCGACATCTGATTTCCATAAAACTTTATGATTAGACGCCTGGTAATTGATAAGAATCAGGTATTTTATGAAATGTCAAATCAACTTTTTGCGTGTTGTACGGTTCTAATAATTATGTTTTCCAAAAAATATCAAACTGTTATTAAAGGTGCAGAATTAGAACATTTAGGTATTTGCATCACCAATGAACGCATTTTTTTTTGTTGCAGTTGCGCGGCTTCAACGACAAGATAAGACTAATACTACAAATAAAAGACAGAATAGCACAATGCTTTTTAAAGCTGCTTATGTCGAAGAGACATAACATAGTAGAAAGTCCTAAAGTTAGAACAATAACTATTTCATCCGGAAGGTATATTAGCCTGTTTGTTAAGATAGAAAATACTTTCCTGTTAGTTGTCACACTGGTTTCCTGTGCTTATTTTTCAACATTTTAAATCAATATTGACTCTTAACAGCTTTAACACGAGTACGATACACTCCGAGTAACCGATAACATCAACTAACACGAACACATAAAATACAGATAAGTCAAATATACCACATACTTACATTCTGTAGGCGTTTAGAGTCTTCGACATTATACGACTTGTGGTCAACTAGCAAACACAATCCATTTCACTGCACTAACATGGCGCTACCACCATTATTGCAATTATCACAGCGATAATACTTGCACTTATTCAATATACAGTGTAGAAAAATACTAAGCCACTATACGATAATACATTCCACTGAAAAAGGTATAAATACGTTATAGTCACGACATTCTTTGCGACCTTGGAAGGACAAAGCTATTGTCGACGTCAAAGCTGAAGCTAAACACGAAAACGAAACTAAAATAGAATTAACATAAGCCCACTAACAACACGATTTCACAGTTAAAATGTTAAATGTAAATAATTACGAGGGAAACGATTTTATTTATCTAAGCGGGAGTCAGGTCATCCACGTGTGTTTTGGCACAGATGCTAGCGGAAAATAAAATCTTGCCAATTGTTGCACAATTCCCGAATGCATGAGAGGGATATATAGGATTATGTGGAGGGAGAGCGGGATGGTTGGATAAACTGAGGCGATTAAAATAGATCAACTCCTACGCATCGCGGCGGTCGGAGCTGTGTCGTTGATCCCTTTGGATCATTCGCTAGCATTATTGTTTGTTTTTGTTGTGATATAAACACTAGCCAGGATTCTCTAGGCTGATGATATAATGAAAAATAAATCAATAGTTAATAATGCACGTGAAGAAGACTAATCGATTGATAAGCCGGCGCGGCGTCTAGTCAGATAAGCTGTTATACGGTATTGCGACGGCTTCATAATGACCGGGTTATGTTATGTTTTTATTACACAGCTATGTAGAATCAAGACAAGATAAACATTAGACCAACCCTGTACGTAATAAATGAAATACCTCATTCACATTTTCAATTAAGTTGATATTATCATTGAACACAACATGAACATAGATCACTTCGCCAATAAAAATATAAAAGGAAATAGAAATTATACTGTACTTATCGATTACTAATAAATGAAATAAGTAAATAAAATATGAATTATAATGAAAGTGGCGATCGTTGCTCCCTCTGGTGGCAGTGAAGAATTTGCGAGTGACAACGCATGACTGTCCGAAGCGAGCGATAATTGCTCCTAACGAGGCAATTCCATTGCAGTTGCACGTCTGGACATTCCGGAAACTAATCATTTCAACGGGTCGTTATCGTCCAAGGAAAATTGATGCTCACGAGGACCTACATACGATGATGCTTTGCAAAGTGTTGTTGTTTGTGGAGAGTCACACTTCTTTTACACTTTCACAGTTATCATCCTTATGAACAACCTTTGCTGCGGGACCAGCTTCGAAATCGGAAAAAATTATGAGCTGTTCAATACAAAATGTTCATAGACTCTAGACAAAATGTATGGAACATTTATTCAGCGATTTCGCAGTTGGTCCCTTAGTAAAACTTGTTCATAATGGTGAGCATTCAATATTCCTTTCAAAGCCCCTATTCTTTGCAAAGCAACACCTTAGTTTAGGCAAAGAAGACCAATTCTCAAAATGGTACATGATTAATTTATTAGAAGGACCAATTATACAAATGACGAATTCTCACAATGCCTTGTATGAAGTGAGCTAGACGTTTGAATGTACAAATATTGACTATTTTTAGTGAGACAAGTAAGAAACCACTAACAAATTAACACTAACTTGGTGGTAATTACTGGACATGGTTACTAGTCAGAAACTGTATTTCAGGAATCGATGGTCTCTTATATTTTGAACAAGATTTCGGAGTCTAGAATAAACGATTCATATAAACCAATATTATAAAGAGGAAAGATTTGATTGTTTATTTGTTTGCATTGAATAGGCTCCGAAACTACTGAACCGATTTGAAAAATTCTTTTACTATTGGAAAGCTACACTATCTCCGGATGACTTAGGCTACATTATATTTTCAAAAAAATTAGGAATCATTACTAAAACTCCCATACCTACATTACGTGGTAGGTGTATAGGCACACTATTGTTAAAATATTCAAATTCCCGCCTTATTGAATTGACGTTTGCTCCGACCATCTGTCAAACCGATCAATAAAATCGATCGCAGCGCCCTCTTTTCCTCTTTCACCGATAGCCGCCATAAGCGCTCCTTGTTTTTGTGTTCTCCGCGTATTTCCCAATAAACTCACAAAGTATTTACAAAAGTTCGTTTAATTTATCAGGTTATGGGCCCAGCATGCCTGTAAACTGAAATCTTGGACGATTCTTTTGTATTTACGGTAAAAAGTTCTCACGCCGCCGCCGCCGCATCGGCCGGCGCCATAACCTCACACCGCGTGTTCGCCGTATCGAATTATTGGCGAAAAGAAGATTTCCGTGCATCTTTACACATCATGAATACGACCACAGCGTGCATCGAGAAGCTCACAGGCCGCGAGAACTACGTGTGTTGGCGATTCGCTGTCAAATCATACCTCGAGCACGAGGAGCTTTGGGACTGCGTCACGCACACCGGCACCGACGCAGTGGACCCCAAGCGCGACACAAAGGCAAGGTCAAAACTTATATTATTAGTCGATCCCGTAATATACGTGCACATTCAGGACGCAACAACGTCCAAGGAGGTGTGGGATAACCTCAAAAGAGCATTTGACGACTCGGGCCTCACGCGCAGGGTAGGACTATTGAGAGAGCTGATCACTACAACGCTAGAAAATTGCGATAGCATCGAAAGTTACATAAATAAAATACTTACCACGTCACACAAACTCCGCAACACAGGCTTCGCCATAAATGAAGAATATCTCGGGGCGCTACTTCTAGCCGGGCTCCCCGAGCAGTATAAGCCGATGATAATGGCTTTAGAAAGTTCAGGTGTGACAATCTCATCAGATGTTATTAAAACAAAACTTTTACAAGAAGTTAAAAATGAGACGGGTGCTTTCCATGTCAGAAAATCGCAACCGCAGCCAACTAAGAAGGGGCCAAGATGTTTTTCGTGCAATAACTACGGGCATATTGCGAAAAACTGCAAATCTAAAAAGAAACATAAGAAAGTAGATTCATTTGTCGCTGTTTTTTCTGCCACCAGTTCCAGCAGCTACGAGGAGGGGTGGTATCTGGACTACGGCTCATCACTTCATCTAACGAAAAACAAACACTGGTTATACGATGAAACTCAGCCACCGATCAGCAGCGTCCGGGTAGCCAACAACAAAGAACTCAAGGTAGAGAGCTGCGGGAAGGTTAACATTGACTTTAGACAAGCAGACGGGTCAACTAGCACAGTGCAGGTAACAAATGTACTATATGTACCAGATATTTCAACAAATTTGCTCTCCGTCAGTCAGATTATCAAAAACAATTGCCAAATTAAATTCAACAAGAAAGGTTGCCAGATTTTTAACAATAACAGCAAAGAAGTAGCTACAGCAGATTTAATTAACAATATGTACAGGCTGAATATCAATTCTGTTCAAGCATACATGTCGGAAAACTGTAATGATGATTTATATATTTGGCATCAGCGAATGGCTCATTTGAATTTCAATGATTTAAAGAAACTGGAAAGTCACACAGATGGTGCGAAGATACCGACTACCAACAACGACGTGATCTGCATCTCCTGCATCAAGGGCAAGCAGGCACGGCTGCCGTTCAAAGAAGAAGGGACACGGGCAAGTAGCTTGCTCCAGATTATCCACTCAGATGTCTGTGGGCCCATGGAGGTGAACTCACTCGGTGGAGCAAGGTATTTTCTCACATTTATCGATGACTTCTCAAGAAAAGTTTTTGTATACCCATTGAAATCCAAATCAGATTGTTTTGATAAATTCAAAGAATTCAAAAACCTTGTTGAAAATCAGTTAAATGCAAAAATCAAAATCTTACGCACCGATTGCGGAACTGAGTATGTAAATAGAAACTTTACCGAATTTCTAAAGGCATCAGGAATACAGCATCAAACCACCAACGTGTACACACCTCAACAAAATGGTCTAGCTGAGCGTATGAATAGAACTCTAGTCGAAAAAGCCAGATGCATGTTGTTAAATGCTAATTTACAGAAACACCTGTGGGCCGAGGCAATAACAACTGCAGCATACATCACCAACCGTTCACCGACGCGAGCGCTAGACTACAAGACTCCTGAAGAGAGATGGACCGGCTCAAAACCTAACATCAGCCATATGAAGGTCTTCGGCTGTGAGGTGATGATGCATCTGCCTAAAGAAAAAGTAAAGAAATGGGACGCTAAATCAAGTAAGATGATTTTCTTAGGCTATTGTGATAATACTAAGGGATACAGACTATATAATCCAAAAACGAGAGCACTGACCCGAAGCAGAGATGTTATTTTCTTAGAAAGTTCTATAAAACGAGATACAGTACATATCTCTCTGACAGCCCCTACAGAACAAAGTGATCATGATGTGTCCGACTCTGAAAGTAACACATCAGCACAAACTGCTATTGAGAACAGCGAGTTCCTAAGCAGTGATGAAAGCCATGGCTCTCCCGAGTATGTATGTGAACAGAAGCTAGATACTCCTAGCCCATACACAAGGACTCTCAGACCACGAAACAGAGAAAACAGAACAAAAACAAATACTTTTCTGTGTACTAATAATGATACAATGCTATTAAATGATGATCCACAGACATATCAAGAAGCTTTGTCATCACCGGACTCTGAAAAGTGGAAAAAGTCTATACAAGAAGAGCTAAAGGCACATAAAGACAACGAAACATGGCAGTTGGTTGAAAAACCACCCGAAGCTAAGGTCATTGGTTGTAAATGGGTCTTCAGAATCAAAGACGAGCCAACAGGACCCCGATTTAAGTCCAGATTATGTGCCAAGGGCTACGCTCAAAGAAGCGGTGTCGACTACACAGAAACATTTTCTCCTACAGTCAGATATAACTCTATTAGGCTAATGTTATCTGTTGCAGCCGAGAAACATTTACAAATGATGCAGTTTGACATCAAGACAGCTTTCTTGTACGGTGAGCTACGAGAACACATCTACATGGCGCCACCAGAGGGCCTCACCGTTGGAGAAAACACAGTATGTAAACTTAAAAAATCTTTGTATGGACTAAAGCAAGCACCACGTTGCTGGAATGAGAAATTCCATGCTGTGTTGAAGAAATATGGCTTCTCCAACAGCCATGCTGATAGATGTGTCTACACGGGCTGCATCAGAGGAATAAAGGTATATTTATTAATCTTCGTCGATGATGGATTGCTCCTGTCTCCAGAAATGGCCATACTCACTGAAGTTTTGGATGACCTCAAGAGAAACTTCGACATAAAGATATGTCAATCGACGAATTTCATCGGCATGCAGATAGAACAGTCAGAAGATTACATTTTCGTTCATCAGGCGAAATACATACAAGGATTACTGGTAAAATTCAATATGACAGATGCTAATACCAACAGTATACCGGCCGATCCTCATGTAGTGTTGGAGAAAAGTCAACAATCTCAGGAAACCAGCATACCATACCGAGAAGCAGTGGGTTCCCTCATGTTCGCAGCCGTAGTCAGTAGACCCGATATCATGTTTGCTGTCAGTCTAGCGAGTAGATTCCTGAACTGTTATGACCAAACGCACTGGAATGCGGTCAAACGAATCTTCAAATACTTAAAAGAAACGAGCTTATACGGACTTTGTTTCAGATCAAATATGTCGTCTGATGTGGTCAGTTACAGTGACTCTGACTTCGCCGGCGACCCCACCACGAGGCGCTCGACGACCGGGTACGTGCTGATGAAGAATGGCGCCGCCGTCAGCTGGAGCAGCCAGCGCCAGCCCACCACTGCGCTCAGCACCACCGAGGCCGAGTTCATGGCCGCCTGCCAGGCCACCAAGGAGACCCTGTGGCTACGTCAGCTGATGAACGACATAGGCGAATTCAAACAACACTCAGTAGATATCAATATTGATAATCAAAGTACAATTTGTTTAATCAAAAACTCAGATAACTATAAAAGATGTAAGCACATAGATGTAAAGTATAACTTCATAAAAGAAAAATATGAAGAAAAGTTAATTGAACTAATTTACATTTCTAGTAATGAACAAATTGCAGATATAATGACAAAAGCGTTGCCGAGCAGTAAATTCACATATTTCAGAGAAAAACTTGGCTTAATTAAAAAACCATGATTTTGTAAATCATCACTTTGGTTTTCAAACGAATTGATATAATTTATTGTCATTACATTTTTGTTATAGTATATTAATAGCTTTAGGCTCTGTAGAAATATAATTACTTGTAAAACTGATTAATTCTATTACAAAAACAATCAGCTGTGTAAATTGTTTTAACATTTTTAACACACAGCTGAGATTATGTAACTAAATACATAGATTCCGTGCACCTAACATTAGTTTTCCATCCTAAGCTACAGATGTGATTGTAATAGGTAGGTATTTTTAGGTTTTAGAGTTATTATACTTGCCTATTTTCATAGTTTAGGTAGTTCTAAGTAAAATAAGTTCTAGTTAAGTTAGGTACTAACATTTTATTTTGTATACTTGAAGTAGTTTTCTAGAAATAAGTATAGTTACATATTATGGATCAGAGGGCTTTTTAGGTAGGTCATTTATTTTTGTGTAATGTATACCTAAGTTTAGAAATCAGTTTTGTTTGCAAAATGTTTAAAAGTAAAGTTCAAGAAGTAGATCTATGTGAAATAAGGCTAAAATTTAGCGGGAGTGTTAAAATATTCAAATTCCCGCCTTATTGAATTGACGTTTGCTCCGACCATCTGTCAAACCGATCAATAAAATCGATCGCAGCGCCCTCTTTTCCTCTTTCACCGATAGCCGCCATAAGCGCTCCTTGTTTTTGTGTTCTCCGCGTATTTCCCAATAAACTCACAAAGTATTTACAAAAGTTCGTTTAATTTATCAACTATTTATAAAATCTGTCTTCTTCAGCAAATCATACCCGGGCAAAGCCGGGGTAGGCAGCTAGTATGACATAACTATATTGTAGGAGCCTATCATGAAATAAAATTTAAATATTCAAATCACACGTCAAAATCTGATAAGGATTTTTCTGAGGAACCAGGAATAGACCCAAGACTTGAAGAAGGTAACTCCGTTGGGAAATCTCAAATAAAGTAAGCTTTTCATGAAGTATCAGAAAATGGATCGTTTCGCATGACGTATTCAGATAGCGTTGAAAGAGGCGATTTCTCAGTTTGAATAAAATACTCGCTCGTATTTTACATTCAAAACGTATCCCGTATATTGTGCAGAATCTTCATATTATACGAAGCTAATTTTCATATTATAGCAGCTTTGGGTAAAACTGAAGAGCTGAATAATATTACAATAATTGAGAAGATTGCTTACTCATTATAAATTATTTAAAACAGATACAATGTCACCGGATAAGACCCACGCAGGTTAAAATTGATGCATGCAGAGGCGTGAAATAGAAAGTCTCACGGGCATGTCTCAAGTGGCGTCTTTTAATTTGTTATTACTTTGAAATGAGTCGATTACTAACAGTACACTGAACAACTCTAGAATAGCTTACGAATAAGCTGCCTAAACCAAATAATATTGTAGATTGTTATAATTTTCATTTTGTTAACTTCTCTGCTGTCTGTACAAGTATTTGGGTAGTTTTTGTTTTGCAGTAAACTCTCTCTAGAATTTAGTTGCCAGCATTTTTATTAGCAAGTAAAGCAATTTCGCCCAGTTTTTACCCATCAACGTAGATTAACGATCTGCACTCAATAAAACGGGGCCAACGCTCAATGATATCGTCGTCTGCTATCATATCTAAAACCGTCGTAGGATATGGGTCAGCCGTTAGAGCGGGATACTGCGAAATTAACTGACTAGCTGCACCCTACGAACTACGACGTCTCCTGCGAACTTTCGATCAAACATCAGCAAAATTCTAAACAACGAAGTAAGTTCGTATAGGCCGGGTGGCTAGCTCTGGTGTCAGAGTTTTTGAAGGCCTCTGACATGGCTAAACGGTTAAAATTACCGGGACTAACTATATGACGTGTCATCTGAGCCACTGTAGCGCTCAGTTGTAAATGCCAACCGCGGTCACCCATCCGAAGACTGACCGTGCCGAACGTTGCTTAACTTCGTAGATCGCTGACGAACACCTAGTCAAACTACGCTATGAGCGCTTAATTCGACCTTATGAGCTCTGAAAGCAAAATGTTCTTTCTACAACTACGTAGAACTTGCAGGAACGACCCCTTCTGAACTGTTTGACGCGAATAGTTCAGAATGTTGCCGGTGATTCTTCTTTACTGGTTATTTTTTTTATAGCTTTGAGCATAGATATCTGTGCTTTGAGCATTTGACTAAAGCTTGCTTAATTTCATGAGTTTGTGACCAAGAGAAGGCATCCACCGTCTGATATTCTTCAAGAGCAGTTCATCATTTTGCTGATGTGTGTCTGCTCTTCAAACAGTTTTTCATAGCTTTTGGGTATTTGATTTAAAGCTCACCTGAATGTATAAGTTTGCGACTACCTAAAGTTATAATTGACCCATAAACTATCAAGTTTCCGGAAAACTCTAAGAAGACGTAAAACCACCGCGGAGCACTAAGTAACTTAACCCATCCTGCGAGTGTGATAGAAAGAAATGGTAAAAAGAAACGTGCGGAGTCGTGGGACGGGAACGGGCTGATTTATTACAGTATTTATTAATATTAATGTAATGTCAGCAATTTGTATGCGGTGATGACTCTTGCTCACAATGGAGGCTGTAATGGACCTATAATGAATGTTATAAATTCAGCACTTCATAATATAATTAATAGGCCGGAAAAGAATGAAAAAGTGGCGCCATTTTTAGTAAACGCAAGTAAGCATTAATTGCTCAAGAATTTATTATTCCCGTTATATAAGTTGGATTTATGGGATTTATGACCTGGGACTGGGAACCGGTAACGTAACGCTGCTATTCTAACGCACATACTGGGCAAAACTTGAAAAAAAACTACGAACATCTTTCCACCAGGAATTCATTGCATATAATTGAAAACAATATAGATGGTAAATAAAGTTGAAGTTTAGAATATGTACAGCTGAATAAAGTTATAGGAATTTAGGTAGGAGAACAGTGGATTTCTAATCCGGAGGTTTTTGTTGGATTCAAGGCCCAAGGGATCCGTTCTCCTCTGTGAGACTCTTTGAAATTATTTGCGTATTATTTATTGCCGCTTGATGAAAACGGTAAACAAAAAGTGCCTGAGTAAACCTGCACGATTAAACGTTGTTGAAGTTGTGTGAAGTCTGTTAATATAAATTCGATGAGCGTGGTTTACGATGGTCTCCTCTTCTAGTATAGGTCGAAACATAAAATTTGGCGACTGATGTTAGTTACAAGCTGCGGAGAACCCAATTAAGTGAACTTTAGTCAGGATTGGGTTATCCGCAGCTTGTAGCTAACATCCCAGCCGCCAAGTTGTGTGATTCGACCTTCAGTGGGAAGATACCTATGATTATGACTTAGCAGTAAAACACAGTTCAATAAAATTAATAGTTAACGTTTAGTTACGTTTTAATAAAACTATAAGATCAACATATAATTTGGAAACTTCATCCATAATGTCATCTCCCAAACAATATGTTATAGCCATTATGTTTGTGCTACAAATTACTCCTGCTGATGGCAATTTGTATTCTGCGATAGCATCTTCATCAAGTCGGCTAATTAATGTCGTTGCGGACCCGTTATGCCTCACAATCAAGCTTAAGAGTTAATTAACATTACCTTAATATATTTGTAAGTACAGAATCATCACATTAAGCTTAAAAAAAACGCTTAAAAGAACATTGCCATGGAGGGCTCAATTGCTCGCCAGTGGAAAGTAAACTTTATTACAACAGAAATAAAGTGCACGGTGAATGTAGAGATGAAAACCGATTAAAAGTTAAGACTAAAAGGCTGATTGGAGAAGGAATGTCCCAAGATTACGATAGCGTAATTGGAAAAGTTAAATTCAAATTTATTTTAATTATAATCTGGATTAAAATGATCAACGTCAGTTTTATGACTCAATATGATAAGCATGTCCAAGATATCGATGATATAATCGTATGCTGAATATAGATTAGATAATTTGAGTAAAAGTAGCCGACTAATACTGAGTGAAAACTTCGTTACGGTAGAAATTTAATCGAGATCGGAAGACAATTGAAACGTGTTGATAGGAATTTTAATTACTATACTGAGTCAGGTGAAAACGGATCTTGATCGTGATACAACTAATAGGCAAATTACTATACGAATAAACTTCATAATAAGCTGTATCAGCCAGCAGGCTACTGAGGAACCGCGACGTGAGAAGACCATCGCTCCGGCGTTATATCAGTGTTTGAGTTTTTAAATAAACCTCAAGCTACAAATGTTTGCGGTGAAAACGTAACATAGTTTGGGAACGTAATCGATAAAATATACAAGACCTCGTTTGCAAGCACGCGATTACGTCCGAATTTATAAACGAATCAGCACGACCGATAAGCAACAATAAAAATACAAATAGCAACAATACCGAAGAACGATGAAGTGAAATATAATATCTGATGAAAGTTGATCAAATTCCAATTAAACAGACGCCTTCCAAGGTGTCAAAGAAAATGAAGTAACAAACACTGTCACTAATGTTCGTATAGAAAAACGGGACGGTGTAGGACGCGTAACGGTTTTGGTTAATTTGTTTTTATTAGCCGGTGTTCGATGGCTGAGCGGAGAGACGTCCGCCCGCGTTGGGTTTCCGATGCGTACTGGAGTGAATCGACGAGGTCGCCGCCAGCTAGTGAGGCGCACGCAGAGCCAGGCATTAGCATTATCGAGTCGATAGCTACAAGAAATGTAGCGCGACAAGTGGATGCTTAATTTAAGTAACAGGCTTTTACTTTAATATTTTAATGGCGAAATCTAGAAAGTCTGCCAAAAAATTTAGAGGGCATTTTAGTGACTCATTAATTTTACTTTTAATGAGTTTGTCGATAGTTTTCCAAAATAGCCCAACTAGCCCAGCTTGAAAAAAGTTTTCTTTTTTAACATCCAATATAAGCTTGGTTTTGTGGCTTCCTTACGAGATACTTTATAGACAACTTATTTTTTTATACTAAAAGGGCATTGTTTTCATTTAAAAAATGTTCACTGACAATAAATATCATAAAGATGTTAAAACACTTCCAATCATACTCACGAAAAATAAAGAACAAAATATACTATCGTCAGTTGATTTTCTCCGCCCTAGTTTTCCAATCGCGTTAACCACCCCAACCCCCACGGCACACACGCGCAAAACTTGTGCAACATTGCACGCATACATGCGCAATGCAGGGGCGACCATCATGAGTAAATTGATAAAAGAGTTTAGTTAGGGGATGCTTTTAGTTCACGTCATCGATTTTTTAATGGATATGATATTAATAACTATGGCAAGACGAATAAAGATACGGGTAAGGTTAAATATGTCGATATAGAGCTCGAACTTGCTGATACTTTTAGATTATGACTGAATAATACTACTACATTAATGTATGGGCAATGAGCATTGTCCGAGTATTTTGGAGTATTTAAGTAACCGCTGACGGGTTTCGTGAGAGCGTATAAAAAGATCATTGAATTGGTTGAATCCAAAATGTATACAGGTGTTTTGTAGAAGATGTGAAGTACATAATTTGCTTCAATGTTAAATTGAGCGGTAAAGCAATAACAATAAAGAAGTGTATCAAACGAGGTTGCCATCTGATCAGGTAATTAGATTAGCTCCCGTTTCCTATCCTTATTCGGCTCTCTTCCTCTTTGGGGAGAAATAAAAAGTTATTTACATTTACGTACATTTTACGATAATTGCAACATTAAACTGTTTGAGGTAAGTATTGCGTATTTAAATTAGACAGGATAAAGTGTTTTGCGATTATTGAAATGGGCATCTGCAATTTGTAGGATCGTTTCGAGAATTTGTAACGCAAAATTGGAGAATTTTCTGAAAACATCTTTGAAATCCGTGAACCCGCTGCAATGAGAATGCATAACACAAATAAAACGTATTATTATTTTGTTAACAAACTAGAACAATAATTGACAATAACTACGATAAATGAAAAGAACCTGAAAGGGAATCATTCAAACTTGAAACTGCTGTTTCAATACTATCAAATCAAAATTAAATTTGCCACAATGTAAGTAAATTGATAGCAAATGAAACGCATAGACACTGTGCTACGAGTAATATATCGGATGTTCACTATTTCACAAACACAACAGATAACACCCGTACTACAACAACTACTGGTATTACAACTTCCTAACATATTGCAGAAGAAAATGTTTTGAGACCAAACTTCGATATTGTTACAAAGACTGATAAGCCAGACTATAAAGAGGGTAAAGTACAAGCTCCAGATGAAAAGGTTACGCAAGCCCGGGACAAGGTCAATAGAATCGATATACGTGGAGAAGAGATGCCAAGAAGTCTGGGGGTAAATACATTTAAATTGTGCTGCAGCAATTTTATAGGTCAAGCTCTATTTTGCCTTTATTAGCTTTCAAGTCATTCTCAAGATATGATTTAAAATATATAGTTAAAATCCTAACATTAAAAGTATTATCTCAACATTGCGGTTAGGCGTTATAAGTATTTGGTCGAGCCCAGCTGTAAAAGCGGCTTTTCGAGAAGTTTTAACGAGTATACTTCCTAAGTTTTGAGATGGGCAAGCGTCAAACCCGACATATTTTGCCGCAAGATATATCTCCATATATCTTGCGGTACATTTTGAAATAGTATACTGTAATTCTAAGAACTTTAAAAAAAAGCTCTTACTGAGCGAAAATCTTTAGATTACATTCGATCCCAGTCGGACGTTTTCCGCAAAAGTTGAACTGAACCGTATCAAGACTTCTGTTTTCGAAAAAAGGATGAAAATCGGTAAATCATAAATCTGATGACAAAACAATTAGCCGCATCGTAGCGGCAATGAAAAGCAGCCATTTGGTTATAAACAAGCCACTTAAAACAGCCATAAATTACGAACTTTAAGAGCGTAAAATCTTTTCCCCATTTCGAAGATTTACTAAAGCCCTGTCGAGGATTATTCTAAGAGGTTACGTAAAATGGCAGAAGGAAAACGGAATTGACAGGCCTTGACCTCGCTACTTAATAAATTGGCTCTGAGGTTAAGCCAAGACCTGCATATGCGAACGTAAACAAATAGTGTTGAGAATTTTGATACGAGTACGAATGTGGATAAATGTATATTTGGACTAAGAGAAAATCTTGAAACATTTAAAATGAATAAATACAACTTTCTCTTCAGTTAATTTTGTTGTTGTTAGTATAATTATGTAGTAGGTACCAATGTACTTCTATCACTTGGTTTCAGAAAAGTTATTGTTATAAACATTTTCATTAGTTCTTGACGAGATACTATCTTGTCTAGAGATACTTATTTCATATTGTTAGGGTCTATAAGATCCCCATCTTAATAGGGTGGGATAATTATGAAGCTTGTAAGCTTTTATAATGTTGAAAGACAAGCAAAACTTTTTAGTATTGATTTAGTATTTTTATAGATTGCGAAAAAAACAATTTTCATGAGAGATGTTTTAGCAATAAAACAATTGACAGAAAGTAAATTCGTTGTCTTTTATTATTTGTTACAAAAACCATGAACGTAAACAAATCTTTACATCACCCACAGGACTATTGATATCTAGAAAGTTGGGAAAAATATCCGATACATCTTAGAAACTCGTATATCTTTTCGAACATAAGAACTTTATCTCTTTTTGATATGCTCCCCCTCCGTAATCCGGGATCTGAGAGGAAAGATCACAACAGCTCAAGATAAGCTTTTAGACATTTCGTTCGGCGAGACGGTTCGTCGATAGAATATGTTTTACCCGGCTGCTTGAAAAAAGAGGGTTCGAAATTGGTCCTATAGTGAAATTTGGTCATAATAACTAGCACAATTTCATCCTAGAGTCGAATAAGTAAGTTCGTATAAGCCGGGTGGCTGGTGCTGTTGTCAGTTTTTAAGCGGCCTTAAGGCCTCTGACATGGCGAAACGGTTAAAACAACCTGGAGTCGGGATAGCACTCTGTTGGAAATGCCACCCCCGGTAATCTATAGTAAGACTGATCGTTGCTTAACTTCGGTGATCGCTGACAAACAGCTAGTCAATCTACGCTATGAGCGCTACAGTTGAGTTTCCGCACACTTAGTCGTTAAACAGGGTTATTGAGAAAGAGTGCAGTACAGCGAAAGGTGGTGGTGATCCATTTCAATAAGGCTAAATGAAGTACGGAATGGCCACCCTTCCAAGGCGAGGAACATAGTTTGCGTGCTGGATCCACGCGGCGACGGATACGTGGGCGAAATTAACTGCGAGTTTCCAACTATATTTCGGTGAAGGATTTAAACAGTCAGCAGGGAAATTGTTATTTGTTTTAACAAGAACTGCAAATGTGAGTAAAATCGGCCACAGGCATGGAAATAGAGGGTTCTGACCTCAGTTCAAACGGATGTTTAATAACCTTAATTTAAAACCTTTATTATTTACATTTGATTTCGTTTTGTGAGTTTGATTGATTGTTGCAAAAAGTTTTTACTCACGAGGTTTACCATTTCACTTTATTCGTAACTAGCTACCCGTCCCGGCTTCATCCGGTTCCAAATGATTTACAGATATGAACCATGTAGAATAAATATTCTAAAAGATATATGTATATTGAGAATTGATTGCAGAATCTGTTGTGAAGTTTTGAAGATCTAAATGGAATACACAGACATACATATAAAAAGGTGACTTTATACTTTATGATATGTAGAGAAGATACTTTCTAAAATCATATACATAATTAAGTTTACTTTTGCTGACCAGATAAGAATCAAAGCGAGCCATTTAAATAGCACCTTATGTTTAAAACGACATAGAACAGCGTAGTCAAAGCGGCCACCAATAATATAGGAAGCTGATAGATACTGTAAAGCGAACTTTGTGTCAACATTTTATGAGCAGATTAATAGGAGACATACAAAGGTTATTCAGAAATGGTATACTTAACCAAAAGGGGGTTATTAAGACCAAGAACCAGAAGAAGGTAAAGAATTGGCTACTCACACTTGATTACGATGCTACTGAATCTTTGTTTATCATTCATACTTAAAATAATTTACAAAATACTGACTAGCTAAAATAAATGAATTAAAATTTATAAGATACATGAACTTCACTACAATACCTGAAACTGCCCACACGCAAACGCACACACACACACATAAACATCTTTCGCTGTGTTACCTTTCGTTGTATAGGAAATTAGTAATAACGTAGTCAAAATTAATAGTAAGTACAAGTTCTCTACCCTATTTAAGAAATCGACTTCAGTTTCCCGCGATACAGGCTAGCCCTAGTGCGGGGACTATTGTCAATCTGGATCTGTACATATTTTAAGGTAAATAAATATTTTTGTATTTGTATATTGTAAGACCATCATTATGAACTACTTTTACTACGGGGCCAACCTAAAGTTCGGTAAAAAAACAGATTTTTCATACGTTATGTGGATTCCGAGTTGCATTATAATTTAAAAAAACGCAAGTAAATGTGCATTATAAGCAACTAAGAGTACCTATTTGATGAAACAGTCAAGTTTACAGTTCGTCTGCTAAATGAAGCTCGCAATCAGCCTTTGCTTAGTTAACTTGAACAGATATTTTCTTAGAAACATCGAAAAGTTAACTTGATTATGATAACGCCACCAGCTCACTTTACCTTGATTTGAATTCCAGAAACGCGAGAATTGGAAATTCTCTTTACATTTATGAGGGCATCTACTGTAGCTGCTGTATATTAAAGTGGTAACTTAGGTGTTTGTCTTTCTACACTGGCGCATTATCTCTACAATGACACTATGAATAAAGAATGACATTGTTTAACTCATCTACGTCATCACCTTCTTACCTTTATCCCACTGAGATCCCACTAAGTATTATACGTCATCTCATCATCAACTTTTGACACACCTATACACCCAATTTTGCCCGCGGGTTTGCCTGCGCTTTTATGATTTTTATGCTATCCCATATAAGGAAGTCCTTCCTAATATTACAAATCTGTAATCTGTGATTAGTAAGGAAGTCGTTACTAATATTACAAATCTGCAAGTGTGTTTGTTGGTTTGTTCCTCTTTCACGAAGCGACAAAGCAACGGATCGACTTGATTCTTGGCATAGATATAGTGCAAAGGATGAAAAGTGACATAGGCTACTCTTTTATCCTGGAAAAATAAAAGGTTTATATGGGATAGCATAAAAATCATAAAAGCGCAGGCAAACCCGCGGGCAAAATTGGGTGTAGGATAAGGATCCCCCGTCGCACGACTGCTTGGCACGGCCAGTTGTGCTAAAGAACATTTATCGTTCGCCTGGCAGAACTAATATTCTATACCTGATTGCTCATTACACGTGGCACTACTGAATGTTGAAATACGAAATAACAATCTATTTAGGACCAATGATACACAAAAGAAAATTACGTTAGATTTTTTTTTATTGAAATATTTACTAACCCCAGACTTCAAGGTATGTGCCCTTTGTTAACTAAAATTACAATAGTTTGATTATACGAGTACTGTAAAAAACCACGTGATGAATGCCACGAGCAGACCGGCGACCCGCAAGCAGCACCCGATCACGAGTGAGATACATGTGCCAGCCATCGCTCTCCTCGACCAGACCTCGACCAAAGAATATAATTATAATAATACTACGTACTACGTGCCTCGACCAAGAAAATGATTTTATAATCACATGCTATGCTATCCCCGTTCTTCGTTGCGTGCTTTTTGCAATCTTACAATAACAAAATTAAATAATATTTACTAAATTTATTACTAATACTACTAATGATTTTTTATATTTCTAATTAACGCGATATTTTTTTTTCTTGGAATATACGATATTCATTACGCATGTATAGGTACATAAGAATTATATTTTGTAAACATTTAATATAACACTTTTGAACAGTTTGGAAAGGAACTAGCCACCGCGACACAGGGAATCCTACAGCGGCGGCTAGAGAGTATAATGATGGATAATAAAGTCAAAATTAATTCATACTTGCAAACATTCAAATGCAACTACATATACTAACTAGTATCTTGAAAATAATCATATAATTGTAATTGTATAAAGTCAAGTTCAGTTTTATTCAATATCTTTAAATTGTTATTTTTATGTCACTTTGGTTTAGACTAAAATACTATGTTCAGCATATTATTATTATTAGTTAAAAATTATTATTTTTAAACTTAGATTTTCAATGCTCGCTCGTACTCTTAACTCGTCCCGTAGCCATTTACTTACGCATACGTCTTAGCGGGCAATCGGGTATAGAGCCCCAGGAAAAAACTAGGTGCTGAATTACAACTTTCGTATGACGTTATGACCTCAGAACATTGTTACAAATTGCTAATTGAGAAACAAAGGCTGATTATCAGTTCCCACGTGAAGACAAAGTAGACCAACTTTCACTGTTGAGCGATCGATCCCTGTGATGCAAGAAAAACAGGCTTGCGTAACCGAGGAACAAAGAGCTGGCCGGATCTTTGTTAAAGAACTTTAAGCAACTTTCTCCAGGGAATCGGACGTTCGGAAGTCTTTGGAACTAAGCTTCTGTGTAAGAAAGAAAATAGGAAAAGGAGAAAGAAATGGATAAGTAACTTCGTGACAGAGAGATGCCAGAGTTTTTAAACCGCCCAAAGGCCAAAACAAGGTTAAATGGTCAAAACAACCGAAATCTACAATTAATCGTACAAGCCAAGACACGGTAACGCTCAGTTGGTAATACCACCCGATGTCATCCATCCGATGACTAACCGTGCCGAACGTTGCTTAACTTTGGTGATCGCTGAAAATCGTCTAGTCAAACTACGCTATGAGCGCTACAGAGGTGGATATAAACAAGTTAAACTAACATAATTTTATTTTTATTTTTCTTTGACATAGTTACATTAATATATATCTGTGACATTTATAATAATTGAATAACTAATGACATTTATGCACTAATCTTAAATATTTAATGACATTTGACAAAATCAATTCAAATAATCATATCCTATGTGTTTGAACCTATGTATAATATAATAAATCAATTTGTTGCACGCCCGTAATGGGTAAGCTGTAAGGACGTTTTAGTTTTAAGATCTTGTTTACTCAGTTTTATGCAATAAAGAAATTCTGATTTTGATTCTGAGGGAAGGCAGTATGCTAGGATATCATTAGCTATGCTTATTTTAATTACTAATTTTTAATACGAATCCAACCCTGAAATCGCGTTCATTCTGAAACCCATCGAATATGTACTTATCGCGGATAGAGTTGTAGAGTTATTAGTAACAGCCGAAGCGTATCAGCCTTGTAATAATGATGATTATCCGACATAGCCCAACGGATTAGCAAGATAAAGTGGCAGTGGGCATAGCACTTAACGCGGTAAACTGATGGCCCATGGGGCCGCAAAGTTCTTTAAAGGACGCCACATGCCGGCAAGTTCATTGGTAATTTTATTATTCGGTATGCATTTAGTAATTTCATTATTCGGTATGCATTTGGTAATTTCATTAGTCTGTGATTTATTTTTGTGATGTAAGTGCAATTTTAATTATTGTAATCTTGCTGGCTCGTCGCACGCTTTGGCGTAGCTGTACGTGTGGCGAGCATTTAACTTTAAATAAAAAAATAAATAAAAAAAAGTGAACAGGTCATATTAAGACCGCAGGAACGCCATGGATGCAAGCCGCTTCCGAAAGGCCTAATTGGATAGCTATTGGGGATGCCTAAGTCCAACAGTAGAAGTCCTACTTCTGATATGATGATAATGAACTTATTAGTCTGCCCTCAAAGGGCGATTGCTGAGTGGGCCATATCACGCTTGCCCAGGTTGGTGTATTCACATACGTCTTCGATTTTTTTTCCAGACATAGTACAAACACATGTGTATGCAGGTTTCTTCTCGATGATGTTTCCCTTCACTGAAAAGCAAGCAACAACCACATGACAAAGTATACACTGTAATATTGAAGAAAATTGTAATTGAACCTTTGGACTAGCGAATCGAAGGCCAGCAAACGGCTGCATTTATCAATGAAGCTTCTGGACCAGACCAGTGCATTAAAAATTTGCACTCATCACAGCCACGGCAGCGCTCACTTGTAAATACTGCAAGCGGTCTCCCAACCGAACACTGACCAAGTCGAACGTTGCTTGACTTCGGTGATCGCTAAATAACACCTATTCAAAATAAGCTATGAGCGCTACTTGGGGGATTGAAAAGTACGAGTATAAGACAACGATTAGTACTGAATCACTAGCTTTCGAATACACAAATTGCAAAAGAGAATAGAATATTTTATGATGTCCTCTTGTAACAGCTAACAATAAACCCTAGTATCGAAAATAAAATCAAATTAAAATAAATAAATTACAAGCATATTTATTTTATTGCTAGACAGAGAGCGCACTATGGCAGTCTATGACGTCACTGCTTGCAAGAGTCATACAATGTTATGCTGTGCGGGAAAGGGACAAGACATCCCCTCCTTATCCCTAGCAAAATCTTTACAAGCTTATATCTCTGAACTTGATAAGCCAATTTCAATTATTTTTTCAGTTTACGAATCAGATAATTATCATCAATCTTCACTTAACAGGTAAGCTCGATTGATTCTTAATTATACTGTATGAAGTGAGTATCTATTACACGATTAGAGGTCGGAGTGCGGCCGACCCAACTCTTGACAAGTCATGACACTGTTAAGCCATTAGACCCTTCTCAACTGTACGTATTTTGGTATTCAAGGGCCTTTATCAAACGGAGGGTTCAACTGATAAATATATGATAAAAATACCACATTAACAATTTTTAAAATATTTGGTTGAAGTTCGTTTTATTTCGAAGTTTATTCAGCTTTGATTAAACATGTCAAATGTAAGTACTTAATGTTATGTACGTAAGTACACAATAAGCCCGATTACAGAGGCGCCAGCGTAATTATATTGGCTAAATAGCATAGTCCTGTTTCTTTTTCACTTTAGGCATTCGATAGAGAGAACGCTTTTTACGTTGCTATTAAATTTACGGTGGCGCCTCTGTAGTCGGGCTTAATATGTGTAAATAAGCATGTAAGAACTTAACGTAGTTTTGGTAAGTACAGCTAGTTTTAAATAATCTCAGTTCTAGCTAATGGTATAATTTAAATGAAACTTGTGTAAAATGAGATGTAGAAAACTTTCTTCCCAATGCGCAAAAACTACATTGAACTCTACAACATAATTATATACCTATAGGTATGTGTTTTGCGCCAGTCAAATTTGAACTAAACATGGTAAGTCGTGTACAGAAAATCAAGTAGTTCGTAGCGCAATTCTCATAAATATTTTTCGCAAAAAATGGCAAAACCGCTTTCTATCGTGTACAAAATTCGAATGTTTCGCTTGAATTGTTTACATTATTGTTCATTTATCAAAAACGGCTCTGCCGATTTCTGTTAGATTTCTTTTAGATTTTAAATGGGACCTTGGAAGTATACCCTTTCAAACTAAAAAAAAAAAAATTTGATTCGGTTCACAATTGGCGAAATTATCGATGTTAATCGTGTACAAAATTTGGATATTTCGCTCGAATTGCTTACATTATTGTTGTTTTTTTCAAAAAAGGCTCAGCCGATTTCTGTAAAATTTAAATGGGACCACCTCGAGAGTGTACACTTTCAAACTAAAAAAGAATTTTTCGATTTGGTTCACAATTGGCGAAATTATCCTTGAACATACACAAAAAAAAACACACACGAACATAGAACCTCCTCCTTTTTGGAAGTCGGTTAAAAAAACACTAAACAGGACGTTCACTAACCCACCCCAATTAACCCCGTTTTATTCAGGAAAACGACGGGAAACTTATAAACATTGGCGCCGATAGGGCTATATAGCTATAATAAGCTATATGCTGACATTTATAAGGCTATGAAGGTAAGATCTCACTAGAAAATAGTTAATAAAAGCAAATGCAAGATACAGGGCGACATAGCATGCTAATTAATCCACAAGGTGGATAGACTATTCGATAACCGCATGATCGTACCTACTGGACGCAAGCAACATTCAACCAGTCCGATTGGGGTATAAATGTCCTACAAGTCAGTAGACATCTAAGCTTCATATGACGACGATAACACGGGTGTTATTTGGACAGCAAACGCTTCGACGGTGAAAGAGATTTTACTTTAAAATTGACACGCAAAGAATGTAATTAAACTAGCGATATTATGATCGTGACGCATCGTGAGTCTTAGTGCGATTTTACCCCACATAATGCATAAAGAAGCTCAAACCTGCCTTTTGAAAGGTGAACGAACCGAGAGTCTTTCAGAATTCAAAGCAAAATACATTTGAGTTACTAAGTCCACGGTGAATCGCGGAATGACATTCAAAAAGGCTAACTGCAAGAAACCAATTTCAACGAAAGTGCGTTTTATTTTGCCGATCATTTACTGCTATAGTGCTATCACGAGGCGTTAAGTAAAATATAAAGTAATGTTTGTAAAGCCACGAAATTGAAAATGACATGGTAAAAAAGTAAATTTTTAAAGACTTTCAAACGAAATGACTTTTTATTTTGCTGGTCATTTCCTTAGGATGATTTATGACTAGAGGTGACGAGATCGTTGCGGAAGCAACCTGTGACTGTAACCCATACGAGGAAGGGCCCATTCATGAAAATGCTGAATAAATCATACTGTATGCTGAGTGTGAGTTTTGTCGTAAACATGACGCGCTCTACGGCGAGCGCGTAAGCATGTAATTTGTATGAAGAAATGTACAGCGCCACTAGCGGCGCGTTTTTGAACTGTACTGTCTTCATACAAATTACATGCTTACGCGCTCACCGTAGAGCGCGTCATGTTTACGACAAAACTCACACTCAGCATACTGGTCCAGCTAGTCGCTACTTCGCTAGCTACACATAAAAACAAAGGTAGAAAAGACTCTCATAACATCGTTTATTAATTACTTTTCAAATTAATTGTATTAATTGTATCTTTTTAAATTAAGGGATGGAATAATCATATGGGTAAACAGCACCAATGCGAACGATCTATTCATAATAAAATAGTTCGTTCGCATTGGTGCTGTTTCCCATAAAAAATGCCTTCGTATTGTAATAAACATCCGAAAACGTGAGAGCTGCAAACCCCACTTTAAAGAACAAAAAATATTGACACTACCCAGCCTATACATTTTAGAAGCAGCTATATTTACCAAAAAAACACCCACATCTATTCACCGCCTCAACAAACCCAAGACGCCAGAACCAACTAATAGCACCTGAACCACTATTAGAAATAGTCAGGAAAGGTCCAGAGTACATGTTAATAAAAATATTCAACAAGCTGCCAAATAAGATCAGAAACGAAACAAACGAAAACACTTTTAAAAGAAAAATAAGAGAGAATCTCATAGCCAAAAGCTACTACTCAATACAGGACTACCTAGACGAAAAATGTTTCGATACTGCGAACCAAACAAAGTAAATAAGATCCTAACTGACCTAACTGTTACCGATACCTAACTGATCCTATTATTACTCCTATTTAGTGTCAAGTCAATTGCGATACCCTAAAACAGGGTCCATAAATATGTAACTCTAAGTTTACATAAATGTTATATATGTTTATAAATTAGACTAAGAGATGTATGTATTTGAGGTGCAATAAAACGTTTGAATATTGAATATGAAAACGTCTGTAGCGGCGTTTGTGGCTGTGATGATATAGGACGCGTCACACAAGTTGGCGGAAATGAAGTTAGCTACAAGCTGCGCAATATCCAATCCTGACCGAAGCTCACACAAAGCCGCGCGTTGATTGGATATTGCGCAGCTTGTAGCTAACTTCGTTTCCGCCTACTTGTGTGACGCGGCCTATATGCCTCATTTGCGATGGCATAATAGCATTAACGCACTTTACGTTGCGATGTAGCGTACTGCCAATTTCACCTCTACTGTAGTGTTTGAAAAATCACCCGAAAATTGATGCGGAAAAAACGAGTTTTCAACGGTTGCTTTCTTACAGTATGCGTAACACCCCGCATTTCCTACCTCTACACACTCATTAGCAGTTCAATTTGTTAAGTCTGTATAATACAGCGTTTAACATTGGCGTCTGAAACATAAATGCAGGAAATATTAAAATTTGTCAATTCGGGCAGTGTCCGAAAATTCTGTCCGAAACGTCACGACGTCCGAAATGTCTCACGCAAGTCACTTTACATATCATAAACAAAGTATAATAACAGGTCCGTAAGCAAAAAAAATAAAGTGTGCCACTACGCCTAGTGAATGATAAGCAGTAGGTATTCCGCGAGAGGTATCGATCGGGCATTCCGGCTCCGCGGTGCGGCGCGGTGACTCACTCCGTCTGAAGCGGTCATGGTCATTGTCTTCAGATTCCGTATCTACTTTTTATTTATACTGTTACAGACCAAGCGACGACATTTTATTGGCTTACTCACAAATGCGGCGAAAATATAGAAAAGACGTTGCGCTGTTTGAATTTTCCACTTTTAGATTTCACAAGGAAACAAGGTTTTGAAAAGGCATAAGAAAAGTCACTAACCAATTTAGACCCGTGTCTTAAGCTGGAAATAGTATGTAATAGTGAACAATTTAAAATTAATGGCATTATGTAAATTAAACTGTTTTTTTTTGGTACTTTAAAAAAAAAAAAAGTAACTTTGTATTAATAAATAAATTCACTTTCAGTTTCTAGTTATGGTAGGCAAATGTATTCCGAATTCTTTTTTTAAGTTACACATCATGTTTGGAATTTGACCCCTATTCAGAGAAAATAATTTTCTACTTCATAGCAAAATTTTGGGGTAAAATGATGGTACGGTTACGTAGTATTATTATAATTATATTCTTTGGTACGGTTATGTTTTTATACAACTGAGTTGTGCATAAAAACATAACAACAGCAGATGTGACAACTGTAGCAGCTCTTACTTACTGCTAGACTATTTGGTGTGCTTACTCTTTTGAAAACTAAATGCCGAATACTCGTTTGCTATTCTTCCAAATGACTCACATGACACATCTTAAGTCGTAAGAATAAGGGAAAGGATCTCTTATACATATGTATAAGAGATTTTTTTTACTATTATGTAATATTACATCGTAGAAAAATAACCACTAACGATGAATCAAAGTAATAGATATGTATATTCGAACCTATGCAAACACAATGCTAAATGCACGACACGGAATAGTAATTTAGCGGGTGGAAGGAGCCGCTAAATTAGTCATAGGTGTTTTAGATCTTCAAAAGAATAGGCAATTGGCCAAGCCAAGTGAAATTACTACCGGAACAAATCGGCTTTATACTACACCTGCTCGGAAAGTACCTTGATACTTTATCAAATTTACGGTAGAAAGTACGTCATTGCATATAGAACAAATATGCGGGGAGAAAACGCATCTGAGCGGGAGAGAAAAGTGTATGAAAATCCATTTCTTACGTGGTTTTTCTTTTTTAATTTTGGGTAAGACTATGCGCTGGTAACCTAAATATCAAAAGCCAAAAAGTTTTTACAGTGAGTTTTTATCTCCAAGTTCGCAAAATGACACTGGCCACTAGCTGTGTGTTGGATGGTGTCAAACAATTTGAAAAAAGAACATGTGAAAATTTCAGACGCCATTGGCGCCATTTTCAAGTGTTACATTAAGCTTCACTAACTGCAACAATTTCAATATAAATTTCAATTAGTAAAGATTTAGTTTTTTATTTTCCTCGTAGGTGTAGTATAAAGCACTATGTATCACTCGAGAGAAAGTGCGATTCCCGATCTCGGGTGTTTTAAAGCCCTCGCCTACGGCTCGGGCTTCAAACGACACCCTCGACGGTAATCGGTCACTTTCTCCTCTCGGTGAACAATGTACTATTGTATGCATGTTTTTACAAATATAACTTGAGAACCGTTAAAAGTTAATATTGAGGTAGTTAGATATCTCATCCAATTGATCAAAAATTGTCCACAATAAAGTAGAAAAGCAAAATTGGTAGAGTTCATATGATATAACCATTATGTGGAATGTGGAGTCACTATAATCGAACTTCCAAGGTATTTTATCAGATTGTGATTTAGGTCGTATCCACAGTAATTAATTAATTTTATTTAATTTCGGGTAATTTTCTTTGCTAGTTACTTGTAGCCGTGGTGGTCTAGTGGTTGTAACGCTGGGCTGTTATTCTTGAGGTCCTAGGTTCAACCCGGTCCCGTACCAATGAGTTTCTTTGGAACTTATGTACGGAATTTGACACCACTGGCTTTTCGGTGAAGGAAAACATCGTGAGGCAACCTGCATACGTCCGTAGAAGAAATTCGATGGCGTGTGTGAATGCACCAACCTACACTGGGCCAGTGTGGTGGATATGGCCTAATCACCTTTCGTGGAAGGCCTACGTTCTGCAGTGGACTATTAAAAAAAAGGCTGGTACAGTACAGTTACTTGAAAAGCTGTCGGCAAATTTCTCAGTCAATGGATGATTAAGCGGAATGATACAATGCCCAACGAAATAACTGCAGCCATTGCAGTCTAGACACGAATAATGTTTCTGCCAATGCATTGCAAATTCGATGCGCTGGCTACTGGCGGGTTGCAGTAGACTTGCTACTGTTTATCCTTACTGATATTGTAAGCCCGAAAGTGTGTTTGTTGTTTTATTGGTTTGTTCCTCTCTCACGCAGCAATGGAGCAACGGATTGACTTGATTTTTGGCATATGCATAGTTTGAAAGACGTAAAGTAGTTATCCCGGAAAAATAAAAGGTTTCCTTTTATTACACTCCACAGACACCTGAGGTCTGTGCTCTTTAAGATATGCATTACTTTTTTTTAACATGATTTAAACAATATTTCTTTTCAAAAGGTCCCTTTTGGATGGCATAAAAATCGAATCCTTACTAATATTATAAATCCTAAAGTGTGATGGTTTGTTCCTCTTTCACGCAGTAACGGAGCAACGGATTGACTTCATTTTTGGTATAGACATAGTTTGAAAGACGGAAAGTGATAAAGCCTACTTTTAATCTCAGAAAAATAAAATTTTCCTTTGGGATAGCATAAAAATCGAAAAATAATGCGGGCGAAGCCGCGGGCACAAGATAGTATGGGTTTACATTGTTTGATGTATTATTTACTGAGGATTTTCTATGCGAATTGTATCAATCCGCTTAATTAATTCTCACTTGTAGATTTTGATTGTAGTTCAATGTTATCAAATCACAAAAAAAAAGCATTTTGTACGCATGGTCTAACAAAAACATTCTATAACGTAGGCTTATAATTTAACCGCCTAACCACAAAAGATTTAAACACCCTCTAAACACTGTTTAACGGTGCAATTTGTAATGTTAAACATTGTCTAAAGCGTGCGTAAAACTTTTGTGGTAAGACGGCAAGTTTTCTAATTTTTCAGAGTGACACTACATTGGGATATTTATAGATAAACAATACCTAAGTCTTAGTAAAATATAAACACGTCAGTTGGTAGATTACTATTTCAGATTAGATTGAGTAGCAATTTCACTGAAACTCTACGCGAGAATAAAGCACAGACGACCTAAAACTGGAAATAAACTACAGGGCATTGACACTGAAATTTATCGATTTCTGGATTGAGCTAGCAGCTAGCCAATGAGTTTCGAAAAGAAATCGAATACGGCATTCAAATACAAGCCGTGGAAAGCGAACAATGAATCCGATATTCAAATAACATAATTATGTTACGAGAAGGAACTATCACGTAGCTATGAACGCCGTGTCCAACACGAAATTTAATCAAAATTACAACAATAACTCTAATCTGACTTACGGATTCATCTTCTGAATAATTTTGGTGTTCAATGAACATAATAGCTTTATTACAGTCAATCAAGGATGAATCGTGGAATCAACCGTAGCAATAATTATAGTTTCAATGCGAGTAGTAAAAGCTTTCTTTTGATTTATGATGACTTCTGTGGACTATGGCTTCGAAACGATATCTAACAGGTATCAAATGAATAAATCTTTCGAAGACACCCACAATATTCTTATGAAATTTCTATTTAACTTTCTAGAGCTGTTAATTCGAATTCTGATCAACTTTATTAACCAAGTTGAACTACTTTATTTTGTGAACCGGATTGAATTTTATTTATTTTCTTTATTGCAAATACTTTTTTAGATAGGTAAATCTGCAATCTGAGGTACTGACAACATTGTTAAGGTTCCGTACCCAAAGGGTAAAAACAGGACCCTATTACTAAGACTCCGATGTCCGTCTGTCTGTCACTAGACTGTATCTTATGAGCCTTGATAGCTAGATTACTGAAATTTTTACAGATGATGCATTTCTGTTGCCGCTATAACATCAAAGACTGTACCTGTACCAGCCTTTTTTTAATAGTCCACTGTAGGACGTAGGCCTACTCACGAAGGGTGATTGGGCCATATCCACCACGCTGGCCCAGTGCGAGTTGGTGGATTAACATACGCCATCGAATTTCTTCTAGGGACGTATGCAGGTTGTCCTTCACCGAAAAGCCAGTAGTGTGAAATTCCGTACATAAATTCCAAGGAATTCATTGGTACGGGACCGGGATTTGAACCCACGACCTCACGATTCTAAGGTGGGTGTCATTACCACTAGACCACCACAGCTTTACAAATACTAAAAACGGAATAAAATAAATATTAAGGGGGACTCCTCATACAACTAACATGATTTTTTAGGAATTTTCCGCTCGCTATTAATAACGGCAACAGAAATGGGGCTAAGAGGGCTCCAACACGGTACGGAACCCTAGGCGCGCGAGTCCGACTCGCACTAGGCCGATTTTTTTGTGTTGCTGTTAAACCATATCTGAAAGAAAGATCGTTAAAATGTATAGAAATGGAACTATTGAAATATGAAGTATATTTTTATTTGGAGATGTAAAGATATACTCGTAGCATGATTCAGACAGAATAAATGAAATAATTGAATTATGAGCGAGTAGAGAAATTGCAGAGAGCTAAAACTGCCTTTCTATTTCCAGAGTGGCAATTACTTTCCCTTTTAATATCATCTTTAAACATTCTTTGTTTCTTCATTCCGGTATCTGACAATCTTTGTTTGAGATTAATTGTTCGAGATTCGATGAACAGTGGTGAAATTAGTCTATTATTATTTGATGAAGATAAGATCTGATTTAATGAGTAACCGCGACGAAAGTAATGACCCTTGGGCTACACCAGTAGTTTCCGGTGATTTTTTAGTCATTTATCATTGAAGACTATTGCGATTGGACACAAATCGTGTGTATTATGATGTTTTAAGTATTTGGTAATAAATTACGATTTGTTCGGAGTGTGAGAATAGCAGAATAACTATGTGTACAGTATGGCACGCCTGTCCGCGATCAAGGACGGACGATTAACGCAAAAAGCCCGGTCTACATGCGACAAAACACATCGCAAGCTGGGAACTACGCGTATGGCATGTTACCGTACTTGGAAACAAGCTGATACATGAATTTATTTAAAGGTCTCCGAAATATTTTTGGAATGTTAATAACTTTAATGGTATTGTTGAGAGCAATGAACCTATTGTCAATCAACTTTCAAAAGGATATTCTAAAAGGATGGAAGAAAGGAAAGTATAAAGCATTTTAGCGTTTAAGATTTTGTGAAAATTCGTTTGGAACATTTGAAACTGAAGATGAAAAGTGCTGCCTTCTCTGCGAATGCTCATAGAGTAGGTAGGTACAACAAAGTTAAAACAATAGACCGGACAGAGGACATATAAATAAAAAACTAAACATCCCATTTCATCGTTCGCAAATAGTCCACAACCGGTCCATCCCGTCCACAGTGTCATTTATTTTTAGTCCAGAGGTTCCCAAAGTATGCACTGCGTTATAAAGTCATAAGGGGGCGCCGCGCCGGCCGTGTACCCTCTCAACAATAGTTTCCCGGAATACTTACGATAACGCTTTTAAAATTGGGCCTAATGTCGAATATAAATAATACAATATTTTACGCGAACGCTTTTAAATGGACACGTTCCACCTGAATTCATTTCACAGAAAGAAGATTTTCATTGAACTCTCCTTAACTCCTAAGTCCTAAATCCTTGATTCGAAATTCAAGTGTTTCAAGCCAGGGAACCAAAACAAAACTCAAGAACTGTAGAAGTGCGCCGTAATTTTAAAGTTTGGAAGCCCCTGCTCTAGCTCTATAAATTACACATCTTTCAGAGGCAACGTACTTTGACAAAAAGCTATAAAAAGAAACGATCAATATGCAGACTATAAGAATTGTGAGAAAAAAATCTCTATCACTCCCTGAGTTTTTATTAAAAGATATAAAAACGAATAAGAAAAGGCATGTTTTATAGCAAGACATAGTTGAGTAAAGAGATTGGTTCGGGCATTTTGTTTGAGTATAGGTACTGACAATTGTTTGTTCAGTTGTAATCCTATTGTCGCATTTACGGTACTTTGATGTAGAATGTCGGACGCCATTGAAAAGGCTGTGGTTGCAATGGAGGTGGAATTATTTGGAGAACAAACTACGTAAATTTTTGTTTGTAATTTTTTAATGAGACGTTTATTACATGACCACTTGACCAGTGACGATATAATCCGCGCCACACAAGGACGCTGCGCAAAAGGCAAAATATAGGTATGTGCCAGACAAAATATAGGGAGCCAGAGAGACGAGAAGCCGGAGCACACCCTCTAACCTCATGCCTCCCGCGCGTTCCTTACGCCCGTGCTCACTACTTCGCCACTAGTGTAGGCATTGTGCACACATACGCAATAATTAGCGAATCACGGCGAAGTGTCATCAGCGGCTAACTTCTCATCCGCCGAATTTTTCGAATTCCGGGATGGTCCCAGAGTAAAAGTTGTACATGGTCATAGTCTGAATCACCTCCTTTCGGCTTAGTACACCAGTTCAGTATAACCCTGTGTAAGATATCAATGATTTCTTTATATCCCGTAATCTTTCGACGGTTAAATAAGAAGAAAAAAAGGCACTTTACTGGATTTTTAGAGTACTTTTGCCGGAGACAAAGAATAACAACGATTCATCAATGTACTACCACCATCGTTTATGATAACATTACAACTTCGTAAGCTAAGTAAACACTACATTATTATCTGACACTGTATAATGATGTCATTCATCAAAAAACTTTAGTACCTAGTAGTTAAACTTCTGCGAAGCCCGCGAAGTTAATTTAGGGATATTTTTCTTTACATAATTATTTTTCGCAAAAAATGGCAAAACCGCCTTCCATCGTGTACAAAATCGAATATTTCGCTAGAATTGTTTTCATTATTGTTTATTTATCAAAAACGGCTCAGACGATTTCTGTAAAATTTAATTGGGACTACCTCGGGAGTACACCCTTTCGAACTAAAAAATAATTTTTAGATTCGGTTCACAATTGGCGAAATTATCGATGCAAATAAACAAAAAATACATACACACGAACATAAAACCTCCTCTTTTTTGGAAGTCGGTTAATAATATAAATTCTTATGTTCAAAGTTCTGCCGCTAGTCGTGATCTGCCACTTGTCGCCTTGGCACTGAAAAAAGCTTTTATTGAGCAAGCTGTCAAATCGGGTGCTTAACCATCCCTGACCGACGCAGAGCAATGAATCAAGTATTGACATCGATACCACAGAATAAATAATATAGACACTTAGTAAAGACCCGCGAATGAATTCTTGAGTCGCAAAATGAATAGAGAAAACGAATCTACGAATTTCGGCGATTACGAGGAATAAGTAGGTACGTTGGAAACGTGAAATTGACAGATACATATATCTGTGTATTGTGTAGCTAATATATTCACAATACACCACGGTACTGAGTAGCGAACATCTGTATACTAACACCAAACATTATAATATACATTCATTCATATTCATATTATTTTAGAGAGATCATAATCATCTGTCCATCTATACCAATACGTACAAGGTGTATCTTTAAATGACGGATATATATATTGGGATAGCGAATAATATTGTAGGTACCTATGCATTGTAGTCATCATGACAAACTTTTTACTATGAAATCCATAACCCTGAAACCGGGAAAAAATCAGCTGCCCCTTACATTTCGTCGAAAGCGCACTTTTTGAGTACAACGATAGATATCGGAGAATATGTCCGTGGTTTAAAGACTCATAGACTTCACATTCCAGAATTTCAGTGGTCATTTAGCCTTGCTGCGCTTGCAATGCAACCAACCTTCCAAATGGATGTTATCGTACAAGAAACAAGAAGGAAATACAGCAACAGTTCACGGTCACTGGTCAAGCTGGCGGACGAGTCGGCAGCTGCGAGTTGCTGGTAATTTTGTAGAAACCACCTGCCATTGTCATGCCCGTAAAAGTGTATGGTGCACTCAATTGGTTTAATGATTTTTTTTTCAAAAATTTATTTTGAAATGTAAAGATCATAATCATACTTAATTTTATAACTTTTAATCCAAAACTATTTTTATTTCATTTTTTAAAGTTATACTACATTGAATATTGATTTCTAGGCGAGTAATGAAATCTTGCCGAATGTACTGGAATGTACACAATGTTTTACCTTACGATCGTCACGTCACTTGACACTTGATAAAAATAAAATTACAACTTAGAACCTCCTCCTTCTTAAGAAGTCGGTTGAAACATCTAAAATAGCGAGAACGAGACTGAGGCCGTAGTGGTGGTCACTTGGCGAAGATTTCATGGTCAAATGACGCTACGAGTACCTGACGAAACGCCCACCACTTACTGCACCGTGATTTTAGTTTCCTTTTTAATCATGGAGTAATGAGAGTTGTCATGATGATTTATCTATACAAATACTAGACGACCCGCCCCGGCTTCGCACAGGTGTATTATACATATAAACCTTCCTCTTGAATCACTCTATCCATTAAAAAAAAACCGCATAAAAATCCGTGGCGTAGTTTTAAAGATTTAAGCATACAGACAAACAATTAAACAAAAATAGCGACTTTATTTTATACTATGTAAGGATGAAGCCAATATTATAAAGAAGAAAGATTTGATTGTTTGTTTGTTTGCATCGAATAGGCTCCGAAACTATTGAACCGATTTGAAAAATTCTTTCAATGTTGGAAAGCTACACTAACCCCGGTGAACATAGGCTATAATATATTTTAAAAAAAAAATAGGGATCCTTACTATTTGGCTTTTTTAAACAATTGTATCCGGGCGAAGCCGGGACGGACAGCTAGTGAAAAATATGGAGATTGTTGGTATAGGGCGAATCAACGTTATTGGCGGCTGTAGTTACCTACAAGCTCCGCGAAACCCAATCCTCGCGCAGCTGTTATGTGAGCTTCAGTCAGTGCCAAATAATCGAAAAGATATCGAAAAGGAAAACTGTTTTATAAAATAACTAAAAATCGGCCAAGTACGAGTAGGACTCGCGCACGAAGGGTTCCGTACTGTATGGGAGCCCCCCCTCAAATTTATTTTATTTTAATTTTACTATTTATTCATCATCATCTTGCCCTTATCCCACTAGGTGGGGTCGGCACAGCACGTTTCCTTTCGCCACTTCACTCTATCATTCGTCATCTCATCATCAACTCCTTTCTCTCGCATGTCATCTTTCACACAATTCATCCACACTTTTTTTGGTCTTCCCCAATTAATAATTAATTAATTAATTTTAATTAATTAATTATTAATTGGGGAATTTATAATTAAAATTAATTAATAATTAATTAATTAAAATTAATTAATTAATTATTAATTGGGGAAGACCAAAAAAAGTGTGGATGAATTGTGTGAAAGATGACATGCGAGAGAAAGGAGTTGATGATGAGATGACGAATTAATTAAAATTAATTAATTAAATAATTTAAATTAATTAATTAATTTTAATTAATTAATTTTATTATTTATTATTGAAGTTAATATAAAACTAAATATTCTGTGAAAATTTCAAGCATCTACCTATTACCATTATTAATATAGAGCGATAAACGTCTAAAAATTCAGGTTTGTTGTATGGGAGCCCCCCTTAAATATTTGTTTTATTTTGTTTTTAGTATTTGTTGTTATAGCGGCAACAGAAATACATCATCTGTGAAAATTTATCTTATCTTTATCTTATTACACATTAGACGAATTTTTTATCGATAATCTAGAAAACATAATAATAAATCGTTCCAATACGAATCATACGAATAATAAAATTGCCATACCTTTATCAGGGTTATATGTATAAATATACAAAACATGTTAATTAAGAACCGCATGTAAATTTCATATGTTGCAATAAATGATTTGACTTTGACTTTGGTTTTGTGCAGCTTGCATGTGGGGTCATAACAAATAGAAATGAAAAATAATCAGCCAAGTGCGAGTTAGACTCGCGTACGAAGGGTTCCGTACCGTATGGAAGCCCTTAATGTATTTTATTTTAATTATTTATTTTTGAAGGAAATATTCAACGTAAATATGTCAAGCATCTTCCTGTTGCCGTTATTTATATCGGGCAAAAAAATCACGTTTCTTGTATGGGAGCCCCCCTTAAATGTTTATTTTAATTAAATTCAATTATTCATTTTCAAGTGAATATTTAACGAAATATTCTGTGATCTGTATATGTCAAGCATCTACCTGTTTCAATATTTGTTGTTATAGCTGCAACAGAAATGCTTCATCTGTGAAAATTTCAACGTTCTAGCTATCACCGTTCATGAGATACGGCCTGGTAACAGACAGACGCCACCGGGCAAAAAAATCACGTTTCTTGTATGGGAGCCCTTAAATGTTTATTTTAATTAAATTCAATTATTCATTTTCAAGTGAATATTTAACGAAATATTCTGTGATCTGTATATGTCAAGCATCTACCTGTTTCAATATTTGTTGTTATAGCTGCAACAGAAATGCTTCATCTGTGAAAATTTCAACGTTCTAGCTATCACCGTTCATGAGATACGGCCTGGTAACAGACAGACGGACAGTGGTGTCTTAGTAGTAGGGTCCTGTTTTTACGCTTTGGGTACGGAACCCTAAAAAGACGGTGTTTCGGATTCGTCATTACTTCCCTCATCGACCTGCAATCATATCGAATTCAATAAGCTCGTATCTGTTCTGAAATCTCTGCGTTTAAGCTTTTGATCTTATCCAGTACATACTTTCAGTAAGCAGCAATGCTACTGTGCCACAGTATAAAGCGTAGTGGCCACAAACTCCCGCGGCGAGTTCACGGTCAAGCAGCGACAGCGATGACGCTTGCAACGCCGCCGGCGCAGTGACTTCTGTTTAATCGATTTTAAACACTGCCATACTCGTAATACTAACTATTATTTAAGCTGACGGACCGACTAAGCCGTCGATAGTACCCGATAAAGGTGGTATGGTGGTATGTCCAATTGTCCACCAATTTATCCTCTCGTTTTTAGGGTTCAGTACCCAAAGGGTAAAAACGGGACCCTATTACTAAAACTCCGCTGTCCGTCTGTCTGTCTGTCTTGTCACCAGGCTTTGTAGCCGTGCCAAACGTTGTGCCAACCGTTGTAGCTAGACAGTTGAAATTTTCACAAATGATGTATTTCTATTGCCGCTATAACAACAAATACTAAAAACAGAATTAAACAAATATTTGAGAGGGACTCCCATACATAAAACGTAATTTTTTGCCGTTTTTTTATCGACATTAATAACGGCAATAGGTAGATACTTGAAATGGGACTAAAGGGTCTTCCATACCGTACGGAACCCTTCGTGCGTGAGTCCGACTCACACTTGGGCGATATTTATTAATTTTTCCTGCCTTTGCTCAGCTCTCTTAATAAAATTTACATTAAATTTTATTGAGAGAGCACCACTAGGTGCTGAGTGCTTAATCATAATAACTTGTGGTGGTAAGCATTTACAACTGGACCGCTCTTCGAGGCTATATTCAACAATAGAGCTGGAAAGGCTGATACTATTATAGAAACTATATTACGTACTTAATCAGTCATTGAGTAGCTATCATTAACTTTGAGACAACTTCGTACTGTTATCATATCACGCGCCCACCATGACAGGTTGAAACGCCAGCTGTGAGCGTCCGCCGCCTTCTTTGGACCAATGCACCTGTCTGTCTAAAGGGCCTTAGCAAGGGCATCTAACTTGGTACATTTCTTACTAAAACAGGGCCGGATTTAAGGAAAGGGAGACCAATAGGCACGATGACTAAAAAATATAATTATTCCGTCAGATCATCTACAAAAAAGTCTGTTAAAAAATACTACACGTATTTTTCTTTTGTCAATTAAACAAAAATTGATGAAGATATAGCCCGTTTAAGTTCAGTTCAACGTGCGTGACGTCAGAAATCTAATACTAATGTTTAGACTTTTGTAAGAGAGGTGACGTCATGACACCCACTCCCAAACTTTGACAAGGTTTATCTTTGCCTTTTATTGTTTGAGCGACAAAAGAAAAAATACGTGTCAAATTTTTTGATAACCTAACTCATGGACTAATTATAATGTTTTTTTTACCCAGTCTTCATGCCTATTCCGGACGGACGCTAGAAGGTAGAACTTCAATAGGGCGTCAATTTTCAGAGAGCGCTCACAGGGTGTGGAATGAACCAGACCATTCTTAATTTTCTTACCGACCGAAAAGGAGGAAGTTCTATCTTCGTCTGTTTATATTTTTTTATGTATGTTCATAGATAATTTCTCCAATGGTGAACTAATTTTTAAAATACTTTTTATTTTGAAACGTACTTGGTACTTCCATGGTGGTCTTATTTTAAAAAAAACTTAAATTTACTTGGCAAAAAACAATTATACAAAGAAGAACCTCCACTGGAATTTTGAATTAGGAGTATATGTAACTAGCGACCCGCCCCGGCTTCGCACAGGTGTATTATACATATAAACCTTCCTCTTGAATCACTCTATCCATTAAAAAAAACCGCATCAAAATCCGTTGCGTAGTTTTAAAGATTTAAGCATACAGACAAACAAACAGTCAAAAATAGCGACTTCATTTTATACTATGTAAGGATGTAGTAAAGAAAAGTATGTACTCACATAAAGAGTACAAAAGATAATAATGCTGTAGTTATAATAAGCCTGCCAATGAATGCCTTCATTTGAGAATATTATAAAATAAGTAATTAGAATAAAATCATGGGCTCTAGAAAGTATATTATGGTTGTTGACTTATTATTTATTTCATAATAGTATGAAATGCTACTATCCTATCTCTAAAATGTATATATGTGAGTCATTGCCACACTACTTTTACAAATATTTCTTTTAATTTCATATGCATTTATCACCATCAACTACAAACCACCAGGAATGATCAGATAGTCATCGTCAAGCACTTGGACTCGCAAAAAACTAAAACATTGCAACCCAGCCATCAAACAATAATAAAGAAACTGCAAAAACGATAATACAAGTGAGTCACACACTGCAGAACTACAAGTTCGTCTGTTGCCAACCTGAGATGTAAAAATATTGGAACAGAGCCAAATACTATTTTATTAGAGATTGACATGCATGACATAATGGCCAGTTTAATGTGTAATTTGCTGTTTAGTTAAAATTATTTTTGCATAAGTTATTCAACTCAATTTATAATTTAGATGATGTTCAACTAACCACCTCTGTCAGAGGCCGAACGAATCATACAACTTGCCGTTAGCTATTAGCTGTAACTAACCCAATCCTCATGCAGCTGTTAAGTGAGCTTTAGTCAGGATTGGGCGATCCACAGCTTGTAGTTAACATGACAATCTCCAAGTTTTTGTATAGTGTATATCATCAACAAGGGACAAATTCTTATTGAGGCAATAACTGCAGGTCCACTGGTGTCACAAATGGGTTGTTTTGTTCATTTCCCCTTCCACGTCTACCCAAGCCGAGCAGATCACGATGAAGGGTCAGATATTGTCAGAGATAAACAGTTAAAATAAAGGAAAATCTATAGCCAGTAGTTGGTCAACAAGGGCTTATGATGATGATTCCACTACTGAGTTAAATTTATTACACTAAAGGCACTCAAAATTAATTCAAAGATCGTATAAAACCAAAATTTTAAAAAAAAAACCTACTGGTTAATATTTTCGACAATAAGTTATTTTTGTTATAGAAATAAAAACTATTCCAGCACAATAGCAGGTAAACTACAGGATCCAGGTAGATATTCATTAAATTCTGCAACATAATGTGGTATGACATAAGATATGTACCATGGCAGCTCTTCATATACCCAACCCCATGACATCACCAACATTATGTCATCTAATATTTATTGAATTGTGTCAGGAATTTTGTAGTGAATCTCAGTGAATTGTGGAGGCAAAATACAGCCTATCAGAGGCTCCGGGCACATCTTGGGGCTCTTGAGGCTCTCCTGACTCAGGTACAACCAGTCCCTGACTAATTTTGAACTAGACAAAATTTTTGCCAAAGGCTACCAATCACTCAATATAGTGAGATATGATAAATAAAAAAATGTGCATAAAAGGTCTTTGAAAATGAGCTCAGACTATGTACAGTACCCCAAAAAAAAGCTCTAAAATATGGTAAACAAATTTACAGAAAAAAACAATGGTATTTAATGCTTAATTAAAATGGAATTTAATATTTTCTAATTTGATATTTGTTTGTTCATATTTTACAAGTAATGTCAAAAAATAAAAAGATCCGAAAATTTGAAATTCCTTTAAATTGCGATTTTTAGGGTAGAAAATAATATGAAAATCAGTTTACGAACCAAATAAAGCAAGTATAGGCTGGGTGGCTAGCCCTGGTGTCAGAGTTTACTGAGCCCAACCATGGCTTGGATGACACATTAAATTGTAGGTCCCGGTTGTTTTAACTGTTTAGCCATGTCAGACGGCCTAAAAAACTCTTGACAATTAAATACTGTACCAGGTAATGGCCTGAGCTCGATATAATTTTGCATTATCTCTTTTTTGAAAATACATAATCTCTCAAAAATAATTTTCGAAGAGAAATCATTCTCATAGATATTGAGTGTGGCAGGTGCCAAAACAAACATCATTTAACAATAAATATCAAATTTTTACATAGATTTTACATAACAAATTTATAGCTGTTTTGAATGAATTTAATTTTGAATAAGTCAGGTTAGTTTAACAAGTCCTAATTATATCAGAACAGCGAGCAATTAATAAAAATTGGTGAAATAAATATCAAATTGGTGAAATGTTCTTATTGTCATAATACAGTTCATGATTTAATGTAAAGTTAAAGTAAATATCAGCTTCAAACCTAGTTCATTGATAAGGAACAATTTATTGACTTTTCTAGAGATAGTAAACAAGTGTTGGTAGTTAATAGCAGGTGGAGAGTTATTGTTTCTGGTCGGTAAGTTTGGTACAATTATAATACAGTTGAAGCATTTTGTTCTTATTGCGAATTAGACCTTGTTAGATTGTATTAGTCATCAGAATGAATGGAAGGTACATCATCATACTACTAGTTACAGACTTCTACTATCAAATTTATATAAAATTTACAGAAATTTGCTTCAATTACTTTAATATTTTAATAGTAATCGAGCACAATGACGCGCAGAAAATGAAAAAAAACATTTCAGAATCGGTCTACCAAGCGGAAAATGGCGTTAATTTTTTTCGATTAGATCGATGTTTTCTAGTCAACATTTTCGTCCAGGACATTGGAAATTGCATTGAAAGGTAAGCACAGGCTCTTGCAAACCAAAATACATCAGAAAAATGCAAAGAAGAGCTAAAAATCACTCACCTTTCTAAATAAATTGACAGCAACACGGCACCAGAAAATTCACTTTTAACAATGCTGCCAATATGACAGTGAGACAACGACAGCAAACTCCAAACTGTGACAGCAAAAGTTACAAATGTCAACGTCATAAATTGACAACAAAACAAAACATTAAAATAGTGATGTGTCTTAAAACACAATTTGTCATAAACACAGAACAGCAGAACTAGATTAGAAAGGAAATCCATACAAAGGTGATGTCCACAAGCGGTTTATTATTCATAGAAAAATCGAACCAAGATGATATATATATCATAAGAAAGCTTATTTTATGGGCTTTTTATAAATATATAATTTAATTTTTTTGAGCCCTCCATTTTTTTTTAAATCAGGTTTTAATTTTTACCCCCCTTTTTTACAGAAAAGAAGTATTTTTTCTGTTCTAGCAAGAGTAACGTGCTCTCCTAGCAAAACTTAGTATGTTTTGCTTTTCTATTGCTCTAATATCTGTTTTATTTTAGAAAAATCGCATAATAAATAAAATATATATTCTACATTGAACTATTATTTTATGTATACACTACATCCCTGATTTGGAGCATCATCTTTGAAAAAAATATTTTGCATTTGTCAAAAAGCTGTCATTGTATTTGGTTGTCAGTTATGTCAGTGTCAATGTCAACCAATATTTAAATTAAAAACATTGAATGCGATTTTTATTTATTTTTGTGATTCAATGTGAATTCACAAAAAAATATCGTGTTAAATGTTGTTTTACTTGCGTAAATAAGATGCTAATAGAATGTTCTTTATTTTAAAGCTGGGTTAATGACGACTGCCGACCCGCTTATAATGAATTTCAGCTAGTTTCTCAAGTTTTAACATCGCTAATTCGCTACTGTTACGTACGGTTGCGAAACTTGGTCTCTTACTGAAAATCACAGCCAAAAACTAGCCCTGTGTGGACGAGCAATGGAAAGGAGCATACTGGGAATAAAATTAAATGATAAAATTCCCAAAACAACCATAGGACAAAAACCAAAGTCGCCGACATACCTACTTGCTCGTATAGATCATCAGAAATGGGGCTGGACACATATTGCGTTGCAAAGCAAATAAATGCCTGGTTTAAACTAGTCACACTATGGTACCCAAGAGATGGCACTAGAAGACAAGGATGTCCAATCCGAAGATGGGACGACAATATCAGACTAACCTTGGGACTGTACTGGACCAGAGTCGCTGAAGATAGAGACACAGTGGAGATCGACCTGCCAAAAGGCACACTGAGATAAGGGGCATTTTATAGCAAAAATAACCAAAATGCGTTTAACAAAAACTCGCTGAGAATAAAAGGCTGATAATAATAAATTCGCTACTGTTGATGCAATTGCCGATAAAGTCGTCAAAGAATTATAATTCAGAAAAACCTACTTAAACTAAGACTAAGGTATATAGAGCAATCGTGCCACGATTTCCTTGTGCCTAGAATGGACTAGCCCAGTTAACTTGAACTGAGATTAATTGATTTTTTTCATTGGTTTAGACCAAAGAATTAATTAAAGCCACTGAAGATTGACATCACTGACCAAATGAGACACATTTCTTATCAAATGTTATCTATTTATCTACACACCTATGATAGCTTGCTTGCATTATCATATTTTCTGTAAATAAACAAATTCGATTCAATTAATTCATCAATTGATCGAAAGTGTTCATGGCTATTTTTAAATAATTTTACCCTTATTTTTGTGGCACTTACCCTTAACTTTTGTCAACTAGATAATTTTGATTCCAGCTGATAGTTTTTAATACATGGAATATGTCATAATAGCAGGCTCTCCTACTTATTTTTGTTCATGGATACTTAGCAAGTCGGTATGAACAGGTGAGTAAATATAAGTAACTACACCAATCTTATAACTGGTCAAGATTAGTATTATGAGATAGTTTATTTACAAAATTGATTGTATAGGCTTGCCTGCAAAATACTGCTCATTAGATATTATTGGCTTGCTTCAAAGTTATAGAATATAATTTAAAATAATATTTTTATTGCAAGCCGGTAGTCAGTAGCTGGTTCTGCAGGTCATTCAAAACAGGAAAGGAAAACATGGAAACAATATTATTTACCTAGTTATCAAAAAAGAGAACGTAAAATTAATTTAGTTAAAAATTAGCATAAAAACACTTTTCGATAGGCAAACTATGTACCATAAGCATCTAATCTAATTCGAAGTGGGGGTGATAAGTCCTGCACTGACGTCTCGCATGGGGTGTTTTCTGCATTTCTCCCTCCAGTGTCTACCCGAGCCAGCCCAGCTCCTTAAAATAACGGAGCGTAGCTACTGGAAGCTACTGGAGCAGTTATACCATAAGCATGTTCATAAATAAATAACATTTGTTTCAAAAATTTATCTTGTCTGGTGATGATCATTCTTCTACGTCTCTCTTCCTGTATGGAGGCCCCGTGAGGTATAGGTGCATCAATAAAACCTGATAAGTTAATTATTATTGTTTCAAGTCATGAAATTCATTTAACAACATAGCTACTGGAAGATGGATGTAAACATTTATTGTTAGGTTTTTTTGTTGCATTTAGTTTTCTTTAATTTTATTGCATAATATGTAGGTATTTTGCAATCAAAATGTTTGCTTTATGATGTACAAAAATAAAAGTCAGTTTCACAAATAAAAGTATTTATTCCACATCTTCATTTTCAACATCGTCTCTTATGAGAATACCATCTAGAAACCTGGCTGGTGCAAGTATTTCATCCTGATGCCGAGCCCATGCTAAATACCAAACAATTGTCATAATATGCGCGCAGCATCCAACAGTCCGCCTACCTATAATACAGGAACAGTAGTATTCGGATATTCTTTTGTTCCAATCATTCCTCTCACTATTTAGGTCCAGCAATATGTAAGTATAGTATATTTTGTTACTCTGATACCTGGATTTTATCCTCCCTCTTAATAAAACTGAATTTATATTATAGTTCATTAAGTCCGTTTCAACTTCTACATTAAATGTACCATTTTCCCGGATATGTTCCCCATAGTTTGAGCGTCTCTGTCAGTCTCTGGTGTGCGAGAAAAAATTAGTCAAATTAATTACATCTCGTGGAGTAGTTGCTTGTTCATGAATGGGTTGATCAGACCAAGAATTAGTTTCTGAGCTTGGCATAGTGACTGAAGTTGACGGGAGATCAGCGTGTTCTTGAGTTATGCTGTGGTCAACAATATTCTCGTCAATGTCAGGCTGAGCAGAAATTACTTGTTCCGTTGGTACAGACTGCAGTACATTTCTATGCGCTCTTAGCCAACAGGCAGTACAAGCCCAAGCCTCGGTTGGCATCTGCAACAAGAGACTGATTTACTACTTATACATATTTTTAATACATACTTATATAGATAGTAACTAAATAACACCCAGACACAGAGCAAATATCTATGTTCATCACATAAATACTTGCCCTGGGTGGGGATTGAACCCACGCCCCTTTGACCCAGAAATTAGGGTCACTAACCACTGAGCCACCGAGGCAGTCAATATGTATTTAGTTTGAGAAGCTCTTCATTATACCAGACTTTTAACAACTCTTTTTTTAAAAGTTTAGAGGTATTTAGAATGTACATAATAATTTGCCAAGTCCGAGTCGGACTCGCGCACGGAGGGTTCGGTACTGTATGGGAGCCCCCTTAAATATTTATTTTATTTTATTATTTATTATTGAAGTGAATATACAATTAAATATTCTGTGAAAATTTCAAGCACCTGTTACCATTATTAATATAGAGCGAAAATGGCTAAAAATCAGGTTTGTTGTATGGGAGCCCCCCTTAATTATTAATTTTATTCTGTTTTTAGTATTTGTTGTTATAGCGGCAACATAAATACATTATCTGTGAAAGTTTCAGATTTCTAGCTATAGCGGTTCATGAGATACAGCTTGGAGACAGACAGACGGACAGCAGAGTCTTAGTAATAGGGTCCCATTTTTACCCTTTGGGTACGGAACCCTAAAAAATAACTTTTCAATTTCCAAAGATAGATATAATAATAACATTATATTTTTATAAACTACATTTGACATAAAACTCATTTAGGTACAAGAAAAGCAGGTGATAGAGCTGCATGCATCACATATGAAATAATATCATCAGCATATTACCTGACGGGGAAATATTTGATTTTCCAAGTATATTCTCTCAATAGACATCTCTGGAAGACTGCGACGACGGCGTCCTGTTCGTGTGGATAGTGAGGTGCCACAAGCTATACACACACTGGTATGGCCTAATTGTCTATTGGACATGTAGTTGGCATCATCACTACGATTGTTGGCTTCTTGAACAACTAGGTGCGCACACTCCTGACATAACTGATCAGTGTCAGTAATCTGCAACGGTAATTAATGGTAAAAATTATATCAATGGCTTCTTATGACTTAGACATAGTAACATCATTTCATATGTTCAAGTACAAAGTAATACAAACGAAAACTATACCTCACGACCACACCATTCTTCTAATATTGAAACCAAATCACCATTCAAGTTGACGGCAAGGTATTCGTAGTGCTGATGTCGTATCAGAATATGGCAATTAATACAAACAGCCATGGTGTCTGAAAAGAAAACGAACAAAAACATATGAGTGGTTAATTAATTAAAGCTCTCATGATAAAGGCATAGGCATCAATATCAATTCTATATCATCATGAAGTGACCTTTATATCTGAATTTTAGGGATTGTTATTGAAATCGTATGTGTTGTGTCCGCTGCTATTCTACAAAGATAAGATATAAGCTACAAATATTGCACTTAGATAAATATTTTGTGAGTAGAATTCCAGATCATTGTGCAAGTGTGAGGATCGTACCTAGATGTAGATAGATAGATTCGGCGATCATCATAATCTTTCACAAGCCCTTTGGATTACATTATTTACGAAGAATAATAACGTTATTTACGTAAGTACTTACCTTTTTTGCAAAAGACGACGATGCTACAGGTTTGAGGTCCAGGGGGCGTAAGCAAGGATCGTGTTTGGTAGCAATTTTCAGTTCGGGTCAGGATAAAATCGAAGGTCCAGGGGGCGAAAGTAAGGGTCGTCGGTGGAAAAACAATCACAATGAAGGCGTAGCAAAAGCAAAACACAACGAAATTACGTACGGAGTCGAAAAGTCGTCTGACATTTTGTTTTGTGCTTACAGCGTTGCCAATGCTCATGTACCAAATTACCCAAGAACCACAATCAAATTCCCCAAACATTTGGGGGTTTGTCTAGGGGCTTGTTTATTTTTTCATATGATTTAAGTTTTTTCATTAGATTTCTTGTTTTTTTTTTACGTATTCCTCGAATTTTCCCTTCATTTCTATAAATATAAATCTGCACACCAATCCTCAACGAGTAGAATTCCCCATAAATAGGGAATTCCCTACAAATCGGTATCCCTGTTTGTTTGCTTGCAAGCAGTCTGTGCAATAAATGGAAGCGATGAGTAATACATCCATGGTGGTGATTTAGTAAGAATTACCTGAGCAAAAAAATGTAGTGTGGCGAGTTTATTTAATGTTTTTTTATGAAATTCAAAATTAATTTAAAAAAAAATGGAGGTCTGGTTTTCGTTTTTAACCAATGATAAAGACTCAAAATAATACGTACTTTCTCGAGATATAGCGAGTGCTGTGGTTCGATTTTTCGATTATTATTATACCAGCCTCCATACATTTTGTGGACATCTCCTTTTCTATGAAAACCGCTGTCGCCAAGTGTGTATTACCACTGTAAAATATCTGCACAATAACTGTGCAATTTTCACTAGCATCGGAGATTTTTTTTTTCCTTCAGAATAGAGCGTAGTATACTTTCTGTCACATCACCAAGGTACCTAAGACCCATAACATTAATTTGGTCATAAATTAAATGCCGTGTTAAACTTATTAAATTCACTTTATTTTATTAATGTTACATAACAATGGCAAATGCGTGGTACATGTCAAGCCAAAAAAAAAATAATGGGCCAATCTCGAATTTGAATATGGTATCACAGTTGTTTTTTGGCATTTAGCTAGTGATGGGCGACATGAATTGTGCAGTTTAATTTTATCGATAATGTGATTTTATACGTATTGCATAATTTATGGATAATGTAACTGGATATATGTAGTATATAATTGATGAAAATGATTGTGCAGTTTTATTACTATTTAGGAATTTTTGGAATTAACACTGAAAAATTATGTCAACGTGCCGTATTGTATTAATTTATAAAACTTGTGTTTCTATCAGTTCTAATATAGGTACTACATGGATGCCAAATCAATTCCTGCGAACTATTTGGATTTCGTACACGGTGGAAGTCGCCTAAATTCCATTGTTGGCTAATCAATTGTATTTAGATATTTTGTGCTGGCCACGACTGTACTTAACTATTTTTCATAATGAATATTATCATAGTACAAATATTTTATTAAATTACACCATAATTACAATACAATAAAAAATAACTTTATTTTCACATCGTAAATACAAAACAAGCTTAAACTAACATTACATGTGAACACAACTGAACTACATGTGACAATATTAGTTATCATAACATCTTAATAGAACTTACACTTGACACTGGCAAATGCATATTCCATGCGACGCCAATATTCATAAGGAGAAGAATAATTACAATCATATTTTTCTAGTTTGGAGCTCGATAGTATAATTAATTCATTGGATTAGCTGAACGTAGACGTAAATGGTTACGTGGGCGAGTAAGAGCGCGTGCTTGTTGGAGAGATTATTCGGGGTGGTTCGTATAAGTTCGGATACATTTTTTCTCGAAACATTCTATTTTAGCGTCCCTTATTATAAGTCAACATTTATAAATATCTTTAAGTAGTGTTCCATACCTTATAACAAGGAACCCTTATACCTAGACATACATTGCTATTTTGTTAATTGGAACTATACAATGGCATAAGGAACTTCAGAAAAGGTTAATCTTTACTGACAATAGGCCGATTACTTAAATAAAATCGGATTTAATTTTCAAACACGCATCAAAATAAAAAGTAATTTAATTCAAAAACACTAAAGAGTATTGATATCAACTTCGAAGAAAATCAACCCCAAAATAACTTTCATATTTCAATAAAACACGAAACACATCTTCCATCAATTCTATTACAGAATGTTAATGCAAAATCTAAAGGAAATGAACCAAAAATCACGTTGTTTCACACAAATTTAGCTCTAATTTTTCACGTCTGTATTTTCCTGGTTAGAATTTCGGTAAATTATTCTTATCAGACGCCTACTTCATACAAAGAACTCACGCTCCGAATTTCAAGTCTCTCCTGACCGCTTATTGAAGCGGTTTAGGATGTGCGTGGATCCGTCAGTCAGTCATTCAGATCTAAGCATTTTGTATGTCGAGATAATATACATGTATAACTATAAAAAACATGTTAATTAAGAATCACGTGTAAATGGAATGTTTGTAGGAATCCAGTCTTGCCGTCCTGTAGCCTCGATCCATTTACTCTTCGTCAGAGGATCGGCTGGAAAGCTGCAATGAAGATACAATGTATCAATGAAAATCAAAGCAAACATGCAACGGCAGTCGGCTTCGTGTTCAATCTATATATTTATATGTATATATATTGGACCTGATAACTTTTATTAATAAGGAACATAATAGTTAAAGTGTTATGCAAATACAATTATTAGTAAAAATTACACCACAATCACAAATATTTTATTAAATCAAAATATTCAGATAGGTACTTAATAACAATAAATTTCGAATTGCGAAATATTAACTTACTAGCGAAATTTATCGATGTCGATAAAATGTTTGCAACCACTATCAACGAAAATCTAGGCAGTAAAATAAATCATTTAAAGGTGATATTGCAAAAAGGGTACTAGGTACAGTAGCTCAAAAAATCCGATAAACTATGATAAATAAATGCGCAGAGTAAAACAACCGCATTAAATGCTTAATTTATGAGTAATTTCACATTTTCCAATTTGATTTTTTCTCAGTTTATTGAATTACTGCCATTTTGGTCACATATAACCTTTTTTATATAACCTACATAGAATTAATAGCCTACATGTAAAAAAGCACTGAAGAGTTTAGTTTTGTTAGCAAATCTTCTCAGACGTTAATGATACTTCAAATTGATACGTTTATAGGTAGATACTTTATACTTCGATCAAGACTTTATACGTTTCTTTTATTTCATTTATTTCGTTGATTTTTATTATGGGGCCAACAGCAATCTTCAGTTGTTCATAATAACGTAGGTACTACATATAAGTGGTTTCAGTATTATTAGATCTCTGAGAGACACACGGTATATGTATGTATCTAGCTTTCATGTATCTGTAATTTTTAAAAGTATACTGCTGAACATAGGCTAGGCCTATACACTCATATCCACTGCGCTGGCCCTGAGGAGGATTAAGTTGTTACTTGGTGAAGTCGCGGGTCACCGAGAAAGTCGAAGGCAAACGTGTAAGAGGTTTGTTTTTATTTTCCTGTTTTCGTAAATAATCAAGAAAATTTTGTCGTTATATTATTATTATTTTGCGCCTGTATTGTGCCACTGCTGGGCAAAGGCCTCCATTCCCTCCTTCCAGACTGCGCGATCGTTATATTAATTTTGTAAAACCATCATTAATAGTGTGATGAGTGTAATGTTGTTTATATTCTCTTAAAAGTATTATATTATATTTCTGTATAAATGGATCTAAACAGCTGTGAATTATTTCGAAGTAACTTGCCCCGCATTCACATTGCTGTATTCTTATAATGGTGTATGAAGATCACGTAGCACATATAAACCTCTTTAGTAATCAAACTCACGGGACAAGGTAGATCTAAATATTTAAAAAAAGGAGAATGAAGGATGAATACTTACTTTTTGGCGGGAAAGAAACTAAGGAGGATCAATGGTGTGAAAATGGAGCGAAGAATAAAAAAAATTTTGTAACCATATATTTCTAAGATCGGAGAATGCTGAATAAAATATTTTGACTACGAGGTGTTTAAATCCTGTAATAGTTAACAATAAAAAATCATCCAACGAATTGCAATGAAACGTGTTCTTTTCGTTGTTATAAGAATCCAGGATAATATAGAAATCGGTTTTAAACAGGCCTTTAGCCTATTTTTGTTATTTGTGACATTTTATTAATGTTTCAAGTCGAGTATGGCCGGGTGGTTTTTGGCGGGAACGGGGAAAAATCATGTCGCCGCATTATATTATTTTGTGAAATATGTTTCTATCAGTGATAATTAGTTTGCCGATGCTTTACTGAGGTCTAACTTGACCGCGACTTTTTCGGACTATGACGTGACTTAGACTGTAACTATTTTGATAAAATACAAAAAAAAGGTTCAATACTTATAGGTAACATTAGCAAATGCATAAACCATGCGATACCAAAATATAAAAGAAGAAGAGTATGGCTGCCTTATTTTTAAACAATGTCAATGTAATTTTCAATCAGAATACATGAAATTACTTTTAATGGACACTGTTTTTGTAAAAAATAACGGCAAAATAATTATCCGAAAAAAACGAAGCAAATTATGAAATACTGTACCCTTTGGTGGCCCAATTTCTATATATTTTTGCAATATCTCCTGTAAAAATGCCCACAATTTAGACTTACCAGTGAAAGGATATTCCTTCTTTTTGTAAACTAAAGTCTTTGCTTTGAATTCGACACGTTATAATAGCGCAAACCGGCATTTTTTTGGCAAAAATTACCTCTGAAATCACTTGAACGACTGAGACAGTAAATGTCACGATTTCACGTAACTTGAGTTATAACTCATGTACGTGGCGACAAACCTCCCCTCCACATCGCCTTTCTATTTCCTTCTCTCTTCTGTGGTCGGTCATAAATACCTTATAACATTTGTATAGTTACTGTCGCGAGACGAGGTACTCACTCGCGGTCAGCGAGACCTGTGACCATGTACGCATACTTATTGTACATAGGTTCGAAATAAATCCCATAGTTTGCAGTGCGGATAAAGAGCTCTGAGCTTTAGTACAGGTTTTTCGAAGTTTACTTAATTTTGCGCATTTGCTTGTGGTTCCATACATATTTTTTAGGTCTTCTTCGTTTTCGCCAGTGACGCTATGCAAAAATGTATAACCTCGTAAGATTAGAACATACCCTCACGTACCGATAAAAGAACCTAATAAACGAAATGTTCTTTGTGTCATAACGCAATTATTTTCTGCGAAGATATATCAGAAGAGAAGACGTGAATGATTTGTTTTTTTTTTTCATGTGAACCTAGTTTTAATTATAAAATAGGCTCGTATTGTTTAAGTTAAGTAACTGCATAACAAGTGAACATATAAATTTTACATATTTCATGTATGTTTATAACATTTCTTTTTGTTTGAATATTAATAATTTGTTCTGTGCGAAGAATATTAATTCATGGTTATGTAAGATCTTTTTTGTCGAAATTTACAACGGTATGTTCAAATTTTATTTAGCTACGTAGCTACACAGAGTTTTAATATTTGATAATTACTTGACCAAGACATTACTTCAATAATCCATTTAATTTTGTTCTTTTCAAAGAACTATCGGTTTTAATGAGTGCATAATGTTATGTTGCAGTACCAAAGTTTGGCCCCACGCTGGGCGCCAAACTGTAGTGCTGCAGCCAACTTTTTATGTTTACTGCCTGATGATCATCGTCATAGATCTCAGTCATATTCGTATTATAGCATCTATCTACCTATCTTTATTTTAATACTTGTTCATGTACTACTACATAAAACTGTTAGTACTTTCAAAAGAACAATTTATTTATCATAAAATAATTAAAATATCGTTAACCCTACGTAATTACATTTACTACTGTCATTTATAAATACCTATGGGGTATAGTTATGAAAAAGAGCTTAAAATTACTTCTTACTTTAGCTAATAGAAAAATTCTAACTTCTTTCATTTTATAGTCAATAATGCCGAATGTCCTACAATATTTTTTTTTTGTAATTTTCCCTAAAACATATAAAGCCCCTGTAAATATGAGTACATAAGAAAATACCAAACATAGAAAAATCTTTACTTGAACTGCTCGGCGTAACTAACTATAAAATATTCGTTCTCCTGAAAGCACATTGGGTGTTACAATGTCTTGAGAACTCGTCTCGTTTCGCCTTCTGTTAAGGATAGAGTCATACGGAAGCTATTGTTGTTGGTTGTTGCCGTATGGCTCTGAACATTTCTGTATAGCACCTCTGGCAGAAACAAGAAAGGACTAACCAAGTTGTATGGAGCCACAGCACAGGGACGGTGTTTGAAATGACATGGCATTATTGTTATGACAATAAAGTTCAAAATAAAAGCTCTGCCTAGGAGACGTTTGAAGTTTGTCCACCATCTTTGTGAAATCAAATTTGACATTTGACCAGCAGTTCAAGTGTCATTTGTGTCTAGATTACATAACAGTTTCTATGGATTTTCGACGCCATGTTTGTGGAATCATGCATCACAACTTTTTTACTTTATGTCGCTTCTACTGTTTTTCCTTATTCTGAGAGCCACAGTCACGTGAACGCAAAAGTTTAAGTAAACTAGGTACGCAAAACCTGTACTGAAGGCTCAGATTTGCATTTCACATTTATTCTAGCAGATTTGCATTTCGCTTGTAACCACCCACTGCAGAGCATAGATTTCTCTTTTCATTTTGTCACCAACTCAGCTTTATACAACGAGCGTTTAAAGCGATACATCTGAATCAGTCTTCATCGCCGCGTCACATCGTCATTGGCGTGAACTTATGGAAATAAAGTAGTTATTATCTCCGCATACGAGCGAGCAGCTAAGCCACAAAGACATCACCATTGGCCACTACCATTTGTGCAGAGTTGATACCTCGAATCACAGTGATAGGCCGATCATAGGGTGCAACTGCAGCCTGTCGCAGACTAGAGAAGTTATAAATCAAACATTCGAAAAAGTTAGCATAACAACCACTGTTCCCGCTCGCATAACCACAATTTTTTAACGCTTGCTTCTTCTTTTTAGCTCTTGCACTAAAATCGATGCATTTCGTTTCTCTGCTTTGCTCGCATCTAGCTAGGGGAAGTTTTAATTTAAATTCGGACCTTTCTTTTTCGATTTCTTTACATCCGAAAACATCCCTAGTACCTGTCATTTTCAATCAAAATAAATTAAATGTCAATGTCATGTCATAATATTTGTTCGAGTCTGGGAAGGGGGAAGGTGGTTGTTTTCTGTGATTTTTATGTAATTTTTAAAAGGTTTTTATCAATAAATATCTTTATTTGGCAAGAAATAATTGCTTTGACAAAGTGCGTGGTTCACTAACACATATGCGCCGCTTCGGTGAAATTAATTAACAATCTTGCATGGATCCCGATAAATCAATGAATACTCATTATTTATATCGTGATGGCTAGTATTGGTATCGGGGTGTATTTATTGTGTGTCGTGTGGTTCACGGCCTTATTGCTGGTCTGGATCAGCGTTCGCACCGGACATTCCATCGGGAAACTCGCAATTTTGGGTTCCATATTTTTTTCAATCATTCTATTCTCATTACCGAAACTGGACGTTGAACTAACATATAGCGAGAAGCTCTACCAGAAAGTGTACACAGTGCGATATTTCACTATCGCTGTGATACTTCTGGGCACAGTAATAGGCACCACTTACAGTTATTTATTTGCTAACAGCCTTGAGCCTCTCGAATTTCGCAAAATTAGGAGTTTTGGTAGATAATAAACTGTCTGGTAAGTCCTAAGACTCCTTGTTGTCTTCTGTGTTAGTAGACTGAGGCTGCACAGTTGTTATTAGCACCATTAAATCTAGTTAATATAGGCCAAATCAGACAAGTCGGCGGATTTGAAGTTTACAAGCTGCGTTATATTCAATCAATGTGCAGCTTTATGTGAGCTTCAGTCAGGATTGGATATTGCCCAGCTTGTAGCTAAATTCATATCCACCGACTGGTGTGATTTAGCCTATACTTACCCAACCTAAAAGTGCACTTTATCTTGTGAGGAATAGGTGTTAATATAGTATTAGTACATAGTATTTTATTTTATGAGTAGTATAGTCTAAAATAGTCTAAATCATTTGACTCTGTAGTGTAGACAATGGAGTCATTAACTCTTTGATAAGAATAGTACAGCTTATGTATTTGTTGTCTGCATTCATTGAGCATATACTAGATAAGACATCACGCATGCTTGCTATCAGCTTATCATCACATCTTCATTTGCTAGTAAAATGCTAATCTATGTGTTAAGATATTAGGTTCGTTATCTAATGGCTAGTCTGCTTACTTTAGGCACATTAGTGGTGAAACTTGCCTGGTAAGTTGTTGTAAAATAGTGACTTTTATATTTTTTGTTGTTTTCATGGCTACCTTGCTTCATCTGGGCTGCTATTAACAAAGTCTTATAACTTGTCAAATAAGTACTATTCCTGTTTTTTCATAAATCATGGAAATTCTTTTTGTATTACTGTGGTTTTGCTAAATGGTCTTATTTCATTTTAATATAATAATACCTAGTGGACAGTGATTTTGTTAAACTATCAAAACTCATTGTTAAAAAGTTGTAATGGAAAATGTAAATGGATATGCTTATTAGTTATATGTATAATAATCTAATGCTAATAATATGTAAATGATTGATCTGGGGTGTGTTTATGCTCTCCAGATAAATCAGAAACAGGTGACATAGACTTAACCAGGTTAATTTTTATCTTAGTCTGGAGTATGTAAATGCACCCCTAAAGCTTATTTATTTTGAAATTCTCTAATTATTTGGACTGCTTTTATAACTTTATTATTGTTACTCACAAAACACAACCATTATTAATATTATTAATACCAGAGAGTGTTTTTGTTGTTTGGCTTATTACTCTTTTACACAGCAATGGATTTTTCACATGGGCATAGTTTAAACTCGCAGAGTGTTATAGGCAATGCAAGGCAGTGTTGAAGATAGTCAAGTTTTATAAAAGCTTTATTCAATTTAATCTTATCAAACCCCATTTATGTTTTCAGCCGCCATGTCTAACGCGATTTGCCACAGTCTGCGGTCTCCCATGAAGACTCTGGCGAGTCTGGGAGCCCGAGCCATATCCACATCCATAGTGCACAATGAGACCATACTAGTCAAGAATAACAGTGAATTTGTTAATAAGGTACATTTTTATTATAACATTGCCTCATTCATATGGATAGGTGTAGCGCTTATAGAAGTATCGCCACACAAGTCGGCGGACGAGAAGTTAGCCGATGACACTTCGCCGTGATTCGCTAATTATTGCGCATGCGTGTATAATGCCTACACAAGTGGCGAAGTAGTGAGCACGGGCGTAGGGAGTGCACGGGAGGCATGAGGTTAGCGGGCGGGTGTGCCCCGGCGCGAGTCTCTGGATCCCGCGCATACCTTGCGGATACCTTATTTTGCCTTTTGCGCAGCGTTCTGCATATAACTTCCCATCCGCCGACTTGTGTGGCGCGGATTATAGCTTAGTTTGACTCTAGGTGTTTGTCAGCAATCACCGAAATTAAGCAACATTCGGCACGGTCCTCGGATGGGTGACAGCGGGTGGCATTTACAGCTGAGCTCTACCGTGGTTCGGATAACACGTTGAATTGTAGGACCTGGTTGATTTTACCTTTTAGCCATGTCAGAGGTCTTCAGGCAGCTTAAAAACTTTGACCACCCAGCCTATACAAACTTTGTAAGGGTGGATGTTCTGATTATCATTGCACATATATTATGCTAAATACAAGCAGCTTCTAGCTGATCTTATTGGCAAGCCATAGGGGAGGCCTATGTCCACCAGTCGACATCCTACAGCTGAAACGATTGGTGTGAACTAACCTTTCCCATATTTTCTTTGCAATGTATGTAAATTAAACTTTTCATGTCTATGTAAAACTATATACCTAATAAACGTTTTTTGGGCAATGATTCACATTTTGACCTGATAATTCCATTCTGAAACAATCAATTTAGACATTTTCTGTTACTCTAGTGGCCCTAGGACATGTCTCCGGACATCGCAATTAAAATTAAACTATTCGCAAGTATCATCGTGAAACGCTATTTTATGTGAAAATGTTGATACGTGTATGGCATACTTCGCAATAGCTTCAATATACGTATTATAGAGAGCATGGTAATGGTATCTATGCCATTACCGTCGGTAGTTTGGGTCACAAATTAGCTGGATCTTTGTAAATGTTCAAAAAAATAGTAAAAGCTATGACCTAACATCGTTATGCAAATAAAGTGTTACGTCGGAGAGACAAGAAGAAATGTCTCTACCAGGCTCACGGAACATATACGTTCAATGAAGAATTTAGACAGAAATGGATCTGCGGTAGTGGAACACACTCTCGATTCCGATGCACAGCACTTCATCAGATTTGATAGAGCGAAGGTGCTAGCACGAGAGAAGTTTTTCGTGCCCCGTAAAGTTAGGGAGGCTATTGAGATTAGCAGACGCCCTAACTTCAATAGAGACGGGGGATGGACACTGCCACCGACGTGGAGACCGTGTCTTCAGGGAACCAGAGGATTTGACCGTGGGACTGGTGGAGACATAGTGAGCTCAGTGTGCTGGAGTATCCAACAAATAAGCGACTGTGATGTTAGCTAGCTGTGGATAACCCAATCCTCGGTAAGCTTCAGCCAGGATTGGGTTATCCGCAGCTTGAGCTAACGTCACAGTCGTCAAATTGTTTGATTTGGCTTATAATTAGGTTTCAGATTTTTTTACGACAAGCGGTTCTTTACTTTTATCAGACAAGTCTCCATGGATAGGACGGCGTAATACTTTTTGAAGTGAAAACTTCTTTAGTGGCGCTGTGCTCTTTTTGGGATTGGTAAAAAATTGTAAACTCTCGTCGTGTCGATCGAAAATTCGTAAGACGGTACGACGGAGTAGGCCGCCGCGCCGGCGCGGCGTAGGAGAGGAAGTCATATCCCCCTCTCTTTCTACCGCGCAGCGAAAATGTTGCCTGCTCCTGCTGTTTCGTTTTTAAGATTGAGAGAGAGTAGACCGCCGCGCCGGCGCAGCGTAGGAGAGGAAGTAATATCCCCCTCTCCTCTCTACCGCGCGGCGAAAATGTATTATTTTATTAATTAAAGCGGCGCAAGGCGCTTGCGCGATTATGTGATATTGTATTTTACCACATAAATGATAGTACTTTTATACTGATAAATAAAGCGATCCGTGCGAAATTATTCCCGAACCATCCCAAAATATTCAAAAATTCACAATGTTAATGTTCAAATTTTCACTTCTGCTGGCATTCCCGGAGTGCAACCCGTTGTTTTTTTTACCAATAATAATCATCGTAAAATAGACACCTAACATAACTGAAACCTGTATCTATGTAGATTGATTTATTTGCGAGTGGTTAGTATGAAATTTTACTTATAGTACATCTAACTCGTATTTTGCATTTCATTACCTTGTAAAATGAAAAATTCTTGCAACCTTGCCATTTATTGTAGAATTGGCGCTGTGCCATAGAATATATGTAATAGTCTAGTAGTTATATATGCATTGAAATCATTACTATGTAACGTGCATACGCTATACGTATGTTAGTGGGTGTAGCCTATGAATAATAATAAATAAATATTAGAGGACATCTTACACACGGTCTCTGACCCCAAACTAAGCAAAGCTTGTGATATGGCTGCCAGAGACTGATATACTACATATACATATTTTTAAATACATACTTATATAGATGGTACCTAAATAACACCCAGACACAGAGCAAACACCTATGTTCATCACATAAATGTTTGCCCTGGGTGGGGATCGAACCCACGCCTCTTTGATCCAGAAGTCAGGGTCACTAACCACTGAGCCACCGAGGCAGTCAAATGAGTCAAATGAATGAGTTTACCATTCTGTTTGATTTAAGGTGTAACTCCTTAAGCTGGAAGAGGGTCGTTGTAATCGTCATTTATGAACAATTTTTACGATGAGACTAATCGCAAAAAACAACAACTATTTCATACAAAAAATTCATTGACTGTATTATGATTATTTGATTTTTAACCGATTAAAAGAAGGCTCTCTTTTGGACTGAATGTTTTTTTTTATAAAAATGGCACGCGATTACTCCGCCTAGTATGTATGAACTGATGAATTCATTACCGTCTTTACCATAAGGGCACACGGGGCCTGTGCCCAGGGCCCTCATCCTCAGGGGACCCCGAGAAACAGACAACTTCTCTCACACATTTATGTTTTCTCAAAACAGTTTGGACGGACATATTACACTTAAAATAAAACCGGGAAAGTGTAAGTGAGGCTCGCTCACCGAAGGCTCGGTACAATATTAAAAAAAAAAACAAAACCGGGATATAAGTTTACTTAGTTACCTTAGAGCAAAGCTGGCCATCGATTGTTTATGCGATGGAGTTAGTTGTCCTTTAAACGCGCAAAAGGGGGATTTTTTAAGTCGTAAAAATAGTTTAAAACCTGTTATCGCTTGTGCCAGTGAAGCTCTTTCATATGATTTATCCCACATGATGCCATTCACTTCCTTTAAAATTTGGACCCAAGGACCAGGTTTCTTCTTTTTCTTCACTGAAAATCAGCTCTTTATTGAAAAATAAATGGAATACTCGTAATTTTCACGCTCGCTCCGCTCGCGCTATTTAAATATTCTTTATGAATTTTCTTTTCTTATATCTGATGTCACTTTCACTGAATAAACATAAAAAAATTTCGAGCCCACTGCTCTAGCGCTCAAAAAGCGAGGATCCAACGGAGGGTCATGGTTATGTAATGTTTACTACTCGACGAAATGGCTATAAAATTTCATTTCATTTACTCATGCTTCCATAGTTACAGTACGAGTTGGTTATAACAAAGTTCAGTATAGACCCAGTCGGGCACAATAATACGGGTCAATAATATACTTACAAAAAAGCCGATTAATTTTCGCGCTCTCTACGCTCTCGAATTATAGCGGTGGGTTGCGCTGCGTTGTGCAAACCTTTTGAAATTATTGTAAGAACTGATACATTTTCACACTCACATGTTTACATGGGCATTATATTATAGCGCAGTAGAGTATTACATATTCTATGCTCCATATTTATTTTTAAGTTACTGAAGACCCGCAATTTTTTCGCGCTCGCGCATAATGGTAATGCGGTGCGCTGTTTTGCATGTTCTTCTTTTGAAGATTCTGAAAAATATGACAAATATTCGTGCTCGCTGCGCTCGCTGACAATAAACAGCACTGGGTTGGTCCGATTTGCCATTTTAATTAATCAATTATTATGCTACATTATTATTTGCTTTGCAATGCTATATATAATATTCGTTTGAAATTACTACAAAAAATGACAAATTTTCGCGTTCGCTATGTTTGCGTATATTAGCAAGGTAATGTACTTTAATCTACTTTCCCAATTTTAAAGCTTTTAAAAATAAACCGAAAAAAATTCGCGCTCGCTGCGCTCGCGTATGTCGTCAATGTTGTTGTCCATTTTACTCATATTTGTTTCAAAATTGTTGAAAAGTCGAATAAATTTCGCGCTCTTTCTTCTTTGCTTTCTTTCTCGACAGATTTCCTTTTCTTTCACTTATCTAAGTAGGCATTTAAAATCTCCAATTAAAAAGATTAGTTGAAAAAAATTACGCTAAAGTTGCGTAATTCCCGTCAACTATACTATAATTTGATAAAACCCTAGATCAATGATTGGATCCTCCCTTGGTTCCGTTTTTTCCTTTTCAGGTACGAAAGCCTAAATATCTCAATAAGAAATAATCGAAATGATTCTTATGCTACTTTGATGATAATGATACTAGGTAGGTACTTTAGTATAATTCGCTTTCTACTTTCTAAAAGGGCCCCCCCCCTAATTCTTGTGTGCCCAGGGGCCCCAGGTAAGTCTAAGACGGCGCCCTGCTGATGATTGTTTATAGTTATGATTTTTATGATTATTTTTCATCACGTAGATATCTATCATACATCAGAGGTCCCAATTTAATTGTATCAAAATAGGCTGAGTCGTTTTTGAAATATCAACATTAATGTGAAAATTAACACATCGATGATACATCGATCTATGCGAACAATTCGAATTCTATATACAGTTGAAGTCGGTTATCCCATTTTTGGTTTAATTTAAAATAATTATGATGTAATAAAAAATCTTGGCCTAATTTGCTTACAACCAAAGCTTGAAGCACCCACAAGAAAAAGTTCACTTGACGTTCTGGGATTATTGGTAAGAAAAATGTATGGTGTTGTCGTAGTCTTTGTCTTAGTTGTTTAACAAGTATTATATAAGAAAACCTTTTTTTTAAAAAACAAGCTGTTACTGAACAAGTACTCGCCAATACGAATCAAATGAGCCGAAATTCGATAAGGTCGCGTTTCATTAAATAGTTCCTATAATCACCTTCCAGCTTCATTATCAGACCCTGGTTACCATTGAAAGACAAACTACTCGCCAAGACCTTTCGAATGAACCCAAACTCGATGAGGTTGTGTCGTTCCTTTGGCCCCTTCCAGCTCCATCATCAGATCAGCACCATATTGTCATCAGATTATTGCATTGTCACGCGATTTAGGTACACATGTATGCAAAATTTCAGCTCAATCGGTAGCTAAGTGGATCAAATTTAACTTGCAAGATTTGATTACAGACCGACAGACAGACAACGGGGCTTCTTTTTCTTTCTTCTTCTTTTCAGCCATAGGACGTCCACTGCTGGACATAGGCCTCCCCTAAAGATCTCCAATAAGACCGGTTGGTAGCAACGGGACAGGTGAAACTAAATAAAAGCTTGTAAAAATATCCAATATGTTGTTCCCAGGTGATGAACAACGAGAAGCCAGTGATAGTGAACTTCCACGCGGAGTGGTGCGAGCCGTGCAAGATACTGACGCCCAAACTGATGGAGCTCATAGAACCGCTCGACAACCTCGACTTGGCCATCGTCGATGTGGAGGAAAACGCGGACCTCGTGCACACCTTCGAGGTAAGTACTAACGCCGAGTAGCACTGCGTTATTTGGCTGTCATTGATATACATAATATTGTTACGAGATGGGTTCTTGGATAATTAGTCAAAACGCCGATTGTTCACTTTGCACTTTATAGCACAAAATCACAGTACACACGACACAACTGGTTCGCACAAACACGTCACACTGGCACTGATATTCACACAACTAGTCACTTCACAATCACTGGTACCGCACTTGAACACGAGATGTTTTCGTTACGATACAAAACGCGATAACTGCCACGAACGAAAACCATCGCCCTATTTATATACAAGGGTTCTCTAGAAATCTGTAGAATATTCGGTGCCATTGTGATTGACTAAGTAAACAAGTGTAAAGTTCGAGAATCCCTATTGTTCTCAACGATTACGAAAACACCAAAAAAAAAACACACACAATAGACGCGACACAAAGACCGGTGCCGCCTGAGTCATAAAACAATAAATCTCGCGATTAGGTGTAAACAACTCGCCGCCCGTAATTACCGCGCGCGGCGCGGCCTACTGCATAACAATATATTGACTTTCAAGTTTTCTGGGATGGACCAAGACGGTTCTAGGATGGGCGAAGCCCACCCGTGCCCCCCTTAGCTACGGCCGTGGATGTTGGGGTTATCATGCTGCATGAGGCTCATAACGTAAGTGTAAAAAAAAACCGGCCAAGTGCGAGTCGAACTCGAGCACGAAGGGTTCCGTACCATATGGGAGCCCCATTCTTCTTGCCGTTATTAATAGCGAGCAAAAAATTCCTAAAAATCACGTTTGTTGTATGGGAGCCCCCCTCTAAATATTTATTTTATTATATTTTAGTATTTGTTGTTATAGCGGCAACAGAAATACATCATCTGTGAAAATTTCAGCTGCCTAGCTATCATGGTTCATTAGATACAGCCCGGTGACAGACAGACAGACGGACATCGAAGTCTTAGTAATAGGGTCCCGTTTTTACCCTTTGGGTACGTAACCCTAAAAATTGAAAACCGCCAATCATATACATATTTCTAAGAATCTCGATGTTGTACATAGCCCAGTGGATTGGCAAGTTAAAATGGCAGTGGGCAGGACACAGCTCGGGGAACTGATGAGCGATGGAGTCGAAAAGTTCTTGAGTAGACATCACGTACCGGCAAGCGCAGAGTAGGATGTCCACGAGATGGACAGACGATCTCATCAAGACCTCAGGATCGCAAGCCGCTTCCAACCGTAGGGAGATCTATAGGCCTATGTCCAGCAGTGGACGTCCTATGGCTGATGGATGAAATGAGTGGCGTACAAATAGGAGTGGGCGATTACTGGCTGACAATGATAATGGTAAGTTCGTTGTACGTCCTATTAACATTTTTTTTTTGCCACACTTTCGTAGATCTTTCGTAGACCATTTTTTACCCGAATGCGTGACGCAAAGGAGTGGTAATGTGTTTATCAGCTTATGTATGTATGTTTGTATGTTCCTCTGAAGCACTATACAGACCAAACGCCTAGGCCGATTTTTATGATTCACATGTCAATCGATTCCTGCTAGTCCGGCGAGTGTCACTAAATACACGACGTTAACGAAAATTCAATATGGCGACTACTGGACGCTTAAAAAACAAGCACTTGGATATTGGAACATAACAACTGAACGGGATCCATTGAAAAATTAGATTGGCTGTCGAATAATGGGTCCCGAATGTTCAGTTGTTATGTTCCGTTGTCCAAATGCTTGTTTTTTTTCTTTTCGATTTTTTTGTTAGAGTCTGGCTAGTAAAAGCTGATACCGAAAAAGCGCGGCAAATTTAAAAAATACCAGCATGGCAGCCCTAAACTGAGATGGGAATACTTTTTCTCACTCGTACGACGTAGGTAGTATTGTTACCATTACCGCGGTTCTGATTCTTCCAAATATTTGGGGATTCGCCAAAATTATTTTTTACATTTCAAGCTTTTATTTGCCGAGTAGGTTTTTAATCACGTTAAATAATTTCTGTATTTTGATTACGTGATTATTATACTAAACTGAGGCTTTTGTGCATTGCCCTCTAAATGATTATCAACGCTTACCTACTTATCAGCTACTTCAATACTATGAAGATTATTGAAGAGCATTCTAGGATATACTATGAATCATTTTGTAGACTTTATAGTACATGACGTATATTTATAAAAAATGTTTTTAATACAATGTCGCTTAGGTACTTTCCGCTATAAATACACAAATTTAAGGGTAAATCCTGCTATAGTGGTATCACAGAGTGTTGTGATATAAAACGTTTGCGAAAAGTTCTAGTATCAACTTTCGCTAGCCAGACTAGGTACGTAGTTTGGCTCACTTTTACGCAGTCGGGTTTTTTTATTTTTTAATATATTTTTTTTGTTAATAATGATATTTGTTTCTAATTTCAGGTAAAAGCGGTGCCAGCGGTGATAGCAATCAACAACGGCTTGATAATAGACAAATTCATCGGCCTCGTGGACGCGGACATGATCACGGGTCTCATAGACCGCATATCGGGCAAAAAGAAGGAGGCGTAGGTGTCTTGCTCATTTATAACATGTTAGAGCGAGAGCTTTAGATATTTTCTTCAATAGGCATGACGACAGAGTAAAAGAAATATTTTTAATTAGTCCGTCAGATTACTAAAAAATATTAGACACGTATTTTTATTTTGCCAATAAAAAAAAAATCTTTGCTATTAGATAAAGCGAGTCAAAGTTCGGGAATGGAGGAAGGCGACGTTATTTACGTAAAAAGTTTAGATAAGCTTGACGTCACGCGGAACTTTAACAGGCTATATTTTCATCATTTTTAGGGTTCCGTAACCAAAGGGATAAAACGGGACCCTATTACTAAGACTTCGATGTCCGCCTGTCCGTCTATCTGTCTGTCACCGGGCTGCATCTCATGAATCGTGATAGCTAGGCGGCTGACATTTTCACAGATGATGTATTTCTGATGCCGCTATAACAACAAATACTAAAAACAAAATAAAATAAACGTGATTTTTAAGAGTTTTTTTGCAAGCTATTAATAACGGCAATAGGAAAGGGGCTCTTATACGGTACGGAACCATTCGTGCGCGAGTCCGACTCGCACTTGGCCGATTTTTATTTGTTTAATTGACAAAAGAAAAAATACGTGTCTAAGATATTCTGGTAATTAAATGACGGACTAATATTTTTTTACTCGTCAAGCCAATTTTTTAATGTTTGTCGTTTGGTTTTCTAACTAAAGAAGGTATTTCACTGTATACCTTCGAGCAAATATCTACAGAGCCACAGTCTCTAAGCGAAAGTAGTAAAAAAATGTCCGAGCGCTGTCATACATACCGACTTAGATATTTACATTAAATAATTCACAATGACCCGTTTTTAGACTCTCGACATTATCACCTAAGTCCTAATTAGTGCTCGTAACCGAGCACTTCGGCATCGCGCGGCGTTGTAGTCGGCTTGCAATCGCCTTACGAAGTTACGACTAAATAAAAAGCCTGCCCACTACGTAGCTTGGGCAGGGTTTTGGCTCGGACACTTTTTTTGCACGACTGTGACTATAGATATTTGCTCAAATCTGTAGACTCAGTCGTTGTTGTAGGATGCTTCAAAGTAATCGTAAAGAAATGGCAAACAAATAGGCTGTGTAAATCGAAATTATTGCTACTTGTCTAAATCGATTTTTGGTTATATAGCCGCCATCTTTTTCGTGATCGATATTTTTAATTATAATAATACCATCAGAAAATATTTGCATACTTAAACTGTAGGCAATTTATACTATTTTTAATCACAATTGAGTTGATTGTAAAATAGTTTCTTTAGTTAGAAAACTAAAACCCATATCGACTTGTTGTAAGCTCAAATATAGTTTGACAGGGATTTGAATGAAAATTGTTGATATTAGAACGAAAACCCACTAACATGGGAGCAGTGACAAAAAAAATATTCATCATTGTTGTGAGACATAATTAAATGCATCTCATGTGTTACTTTTTTCAATAAAACATTTGGGGATTCGTGTCCTCTCGCTTGCTCTTGCATAACTAAATGAGTGCGAGCAAGAGGCGACGAACTTTCGAATGTTTTCTTTATTGAAACACGTTATAACACCTTAGAATACCTCTATTTTTTAAATTTAACCCCTTATGTGATAGTATCGTCTTCGTCATATTGTTGATCATGTTCATTCAAATCCTTGTCCTAGTAAAAATGCTATAAACTCGTTCCTTGTAATGTAAACACCACATTATACACCTTATTCTGTAATTGTTAAGTTATAAAATAAAAATCTTTAACGAAGAACAAATGACAAAACAAATAATTTTGTTGGTTCATTGTTATTTGGCCTAGATTTTAAATTTTTGATTTATTTGAAATGGTTAGGTTAAAAAATGGTTATGTAATGTTAAGGTACAATGCCGTAGCTAATAAGCATGTAGCGCTCGTAGCGTAGTTTGACTAGGTGATTGTCAGCGATCACCGAAATTAAGCAACGTTCCGCACGGTCAGTACTTGGATGGGTGACCGCGGGAGGCATTTTCCAACTGAGCGCTACCGTGGCTCGGATGACACGTTAAATTGTAGGCCCCGGTTGTTTTAACCGTTTAGCCATGTCAGAGGCCTTCAGGCGGCCTAAAAAAACTCTGACACCAGGGCTAGCCACCCGGCCTATACGAACTTACTTACTTTAGCATGATGACTAGGTAAACAAAAACATATTTTAATTAGTCGTATTTTTTTTGTCAATCAAACAATAACCGTCTTACCACAAAAGTTTTACGCACGCTTTAGACAATGTTTAACAGTACAAATAGCACAGTAAAACAGTGTTTAAAGCGAGTTTAAATCTTTTGTGATAAAGCGGTAAATGACTAAGATAAATCTTGACAAAAATACGTGTCTAATATTTTTTGATAATCTATCTGACGGACTAATTAAATATTTTTAGTCCATCTAGCCTATTGCATGCAGTAGCAGCAGACTGCTGTGTCATCGGGCAACACGTAGACTGGTAGCGGCAGACTACACGTCGCAAGCTTCGGAATATAGAGGTATTAAACAAAAATGTAGACTGCTACTATTTTTTTTATTCCATATAAGTTTGCGCTTGACTACATACTGCCTGATGTTGAGCAGATATGCGGTCTAGGATGTAGCACGCTTACCTAGAAGATACCTATTTACTCGTACTAATTGCGTACAGTCAGCTACGGAATTGTACCTTTATGCTAAGGATTGTGTCTTTTTAGTTCTTTTTAAAACCCTAGTCTAAAACGTCTGATTTTTTAAAGTTATTCATTAGGTTGTCCATAAAAATAGATAAAATTAAATGTAACTAGTAAAATTGTAGTCAAATAATAAAAATAGAGAATCTCGACTTTAACGTTCTTGTTTTAAGCCTCTTTCATACACATGCCAGCTTTGATTAACGAAGGACCAATCATAGCCTTCGATCTAATGACGTCAGTTATGTTGATTGGGCGCATATTGATCGCTTTGATTATTTAATGAGGGATTAGTCTTATTACTAATACTTAATCTATTTACTTTATTCCAAGACTAGCGACCCGCCCCGACTTCGCAAAGGTGTATTATACATATAAACCTTCCCCTTGAATCACTATCTATTAATAAAATCAGCATCAAAATCCGTTGCGTAGTTTTAAAGATATAAGCATACATGGGGATAGACAGCGGGAAGCGACTTTGTTTTATACTATGTAGTGATAATGTTTACTAAAATGAGCTCGCTTGTCATAACTACCACAGTGATACGTAACTATTGTTACGAGATGGGTTCTTGGATAATCAGTTAAAACGCCGATTGTTCACTTTGCACTTTATTGCACAAAATCACAGTACACACGACACGACTGGTTCGCACAATACTTCACACTGGCACTGATATTCACACAACTAGTCACTTCACAATCACTGGTACCGCACTTGAACACGAGATGTTTTTAGTATAAAACGCGATAACTGCCACGAACGAAAACCATCGCCCTATATAAATAGGGCGATGGTTTCCGATATAAATCGGAGTAAGGGTTCTCTAGAAATCTGTAGAATATTCGGTGCCATTGTGATTGACAAAGTAAACAAGTGTAAAGTTCGAGAATCCCTATTGTTACAAAGTTATCAAAACAAAGACAAAAAAATCACACAATAGGCAGACACAAAGACCGATACCGCCTGAGTCATAAAACCATAAATCTTGCGAATAGGTGTAAACAACTCGCCGCACGTAATTACCGCGAACGGCGCGGCCTACTGCATAACACTATCATAGTCTGTATTTCCCGGTATTTTAAGCGAGAAAGTTTCTGTCCTACTTTGTAACTACTTCGCCAGAAAAAGACAGAATACTTCCTCGAGTACTTCTAGTACCCACTTTTTCAATTAACTAGTGAGTTATCAAACTTGTCAGGAGGCAATTGATGAAGCTAGCACAGGACCGGAAACAATGGCGAGAAAGAGAGGAGGCCTACACTCAGCTGTGGGTGGAACAGGCTGAATTGATAGATAGATAGTGAGTTATCCGTATTTTTATCCCTTTTTATGAATGGTTAATGACTTTCTATAATCGTTGATGCCATATCTTTTTCTAAATAATCAAAGAAAAACTGATCTGCAGTTTAGCTGGTGGTCTTCAAATATCTTCTAAATAATATAGATTCATGTGATTACAATTTTCGTCCCGAAAAGTATGAGTTTTAGCTGCATTCGTTTTGCCATCGAAAAATATACATTTCAGAACATGTTTTGATAAGATGGAAATTGTAGAATTAGAATATGTGACAATTTCAGGAAACACAAGTGTTATCTAACTCAAAAGTTGTACTAAAATCGTATTTTATATTGCAAATTCTATGAGAATGTATAATATTAGATCATTAATTTTCACCTGTGTAGGTGTTCCCTTTTGTTCTTATGTTAGTTTCGATTCTGATGTACTGTATCATAAATTAAGTAAATCTATGACTATAACTAACCTAATCAATGTGATCATGGGCGATGCCAGTTTTTAAACCTTTCATCGAAGTTTTTATCTTTTTTTTTATAAGAGGCAGAAGTAAAGAAAGGAAACTAACATTTATGTAGTCTATCAGTCTCTGGCAGCTACGAGTATATCACAAGCTTTTAGTTTGGGGTCAAAGACTGTGCTTCAAAATAAGCCCGATTACAGAGGCGCTATCGTAATTATAATGATTTATAGCATAGTTCTGTTTCTTTTTCACTTTAGGCATTCGATAGAGAGAACGGTTTTTACGTTGCTATTAAATTTACGCTGGCGCCTCTGCAATCGGGCCTATTGTCCATATTTATTTATATTTACTAAGCGTGACCATAGCGAGCGCGAAATTTTGTGACCAAAAATCTGGGGTAGTTATTTGTTATGGGGTTGAACCCTCCCCGGTGGCTACGCCCGTGAATATTCAACTAATTTTTTACACTGGTTAAGGAGTTGAAATGGCAATTATTTCAACGATATCAAACTTAGTTTACTTTAAAATGTACAACAGAATCGACACTCTTATTACATTATGCTCACTTCACTAGTCTTCGAATCTTGCCTTCTAAATGGATCTAGCAAATAAATTAGATCTAGAATATAGCGAATTAGGGCCTAGTTGTTGTGGCATATTATCGAGCTTCGTTGTGTTGTGCAGAGAATTAAGCCCTGTAGAGATGTGGTACAGATCGGTTATTTAAAATATACTATACGGGTGCGTCTTATAAAGTGTGCTGTGTAGCTACTTTATAGTGTGCGTGAAAAAAAATCTGATTTCCATATTGTTACATAAACAAAGTTGTCATAATATATCAGTGTCTAAAAAAGCCGCTGGCTACCTATGGGCTGAATAATAAATAGGAAAGTAATACCTTCGACCAAATATCTACAGAGCCATACAGTCCCTAAGTGAAAGTAGTAAAAAAATGTCAGAGCGCCGTCATACATACCGACTTAGATATTTACGTTAAATAATTCACAATGACCGGTTTTTTCGAATCTCGATGTCACCTAATTAGTGCTTGTAACCGAGCACTTTGGCATCGCGCGGCTTGAAATCGCCTTACGACTAAAAAGCCTGCCCACTACGTAGCTTGGGCATGGTTTTGCCTCGGACACTTTTTTGCACGATTGTGACTCTATAGACATTTGCTTGAAGAGTAATACATAATTTTTCAGAAAGAGTACTAATCCAAAATTCAAACAATCTTAATGATCAACTTTATCTATGGGGCCAACACGGAATTTGAGAAAAAATAATCAGATATCTCATGTAAAATTGCTACTACATAATAATTTAAAAATGTTTGAACTTGTAAATAACTGATCTGTAATTTTATAAATTATATCCATATCTAAACAGGCTGTTAGCGATAGGTGCTTGACGTATTCCATCCCCATTATATTGTATACCCGTAGTATACTAGCTGTCGTGTCGTAAAGTGTCGAGTAAAACAGGGTCTTCTTTACTGCTTTGTGATCTTCTATTGTGTATTGTTACCTAATTCGATTAGGTATTTGTAAACTATAGTATCTGAAACTAACTTTGTGGATGTGAAGTTAACTACAAGCTGCATAAAATCCAATCCTCGCAGCTGTTACAGTGCCACCAACTTAGATGTTTAGTTGACGGCGTCGCTAGTGGCGCAAATTCAAATGACGAATTCAAAATGGCGGCTGACGCACATGTAGTTCCAATTTTGCCCACCTGAAAAGAAGTTGGTGGCACTGTATGTGAGCTTTAGTCAGGATTGGACTTTTGCGGAGCTTATAGCTAACTTCACAGCCGCCAAGAAGTTTGATTCGGCCTATACAGAGTGTTCGGTATGATGGCGACAATAAAAAGATATATTTTTTGATTCTGGCATACTTTGCACCCTGATTTACATTTGACTTAAAATAGCGTACATGACTTAAAATCAATGCTAACGTTGAAATATCGCTTTATCTCTATCCTCGAAAATCTGTGATTTTGTATTACCGTTCAAAGCGCTATCTGTAGATATGTTCTAAAAAAATAATTATAATCTATACCGAACACTCAATATAAGTATCAATTTTAAATGGCTTAAAGTTTGTTTGTCCATGTATCAAATAATTAATTACCATGATTACCTGTAGGTAATAATAATACTATGTGACCACCTTGTCTACAGTTGAAACATTTAAGCTACTAATTATGTAACTTACTGGAAATGAAAACATTTTATGTAAGCGCGATGGGATTTCACTTTGGAAACTAGCGTAGTTTTCGCACGTTTTCATTAAGTAAATCACAGGTGTTACTCACGCTTAATTTTAGTAAAAAAACTGCTACTATAGTTTCGATCGCATTTGGCGATCTTTCTCAAGATTGGAGTACTAGCACGCGGGCTCGTCTCGCATATAGTAGCAGTTTTCTACTAAAATTAAGCGTGAGTAACACCAGTGCTTTACTTAATTAAAACTCCATGGTATTATCAATTTTAAGACATACATTGGTATCTCTTTAGATATTGTTTTGGCTCTTTTTATCCTAATTTCGCGATTTCCCATATACATGTAGACAATGCTAATGTACCCTATGTACAGCGAACTTTTGCTCCTATCTATTCATAGTTCAATTAGTATGAAATATCTTATGAAAGTACCATTCTATTAATAGTACATAGTGCAAAATTCGTGAACGTAGAGTATTTACGACCATCGTCGGGTCCATTTTATGTAGACACATTGCTGTAGTATTAGAGGACGTAGTTTCAAAAACACGTAATAGTACATTATGATATAAGTGCGGTAAGTTGAAAATTACAGCCGAGGCGATATTGCTAGCCCGAGCCGTAGGCGAGGGCTATAAGGAAGCAGAGGCTGCAATTTTTCAAAGCGCACGTATGTGACGTTTCATAACATATTTGCGAGGAAATTAATAAAACTCTGACTTTGAGTGAAAGTCGTGCATCAGTCGAAGCATCGTGCGTTTTACATTACATTACCGCACAAGTGCCGTAATGTCTCTCACTCTCTTGAGTGAAAGTAGGAGAAACGAGACCACAGAGTTCTGCAGTCGGTAGCGGCGTGCGTTTTACATTACAATAAAGCACAAGTGTGTAATGAAATACATTACGATATTGAAATTGGTGTAATTACAGCCACTTTACGAGCAAATATGTTATAAACTAATTTATGATAGGGATTGAATAAGTATTTAAATGTTTTTGTGTGACTTCATTCTCCCTATGATAAGTATGTGCTGTGTTTATTTTATGAGAACTCCAGGATTATCAGTAAATTGTAAACCTAGTGACATGAATCTAAAAAAGATAGGTGATAGGTTTTAGGGCAATATAATCGACTTGAAGCCAATATTTCCCGTAAAATGGCATCGGAACGCTCACAACAAATAGAAAACAAAAGATAAAGGACTTTGAATGTTGGTATTGCTTCATTCAAACAAATCGTCACAATCTTTGCTCTGTTGCTGCGCTAAAGAATAACTAACAACACACTTTCGATTGAATAATTTATAAATAATAATAGTAAGGTGAGTTTTGTTCTCATTGGCTGACTAATCATTTTACAGTGTTTCAATTTGACGGAGTTTACTGATTAACTTACGTCCGATCCGATCACCTATCTTTCTTACATCCATGGTTCTATTTCTGTCAGTCGCATGAGGCTGACGTCATATAGATTTCTAGACCGAATCATACAAGTCGGCGGATGTGAAGTTAGCTACATGCTACACAATATCCAATCCTAACTGAAGCTCACATAAAGATGCGCGTTGATTGGATATTGCGCAGCTAACTTCACATCCGCCGACTTGTATGATTCGGCCTATACTAGCTGCCCGTCCCGGCTTCGCTCAGGTACAATTGTTATAGCTACAAGCTCGTAGAAACACTCTAAATGATAGTGAAAATCGCATTCGAATCTATTGAGTAGATTAGAACATTTGAAGATATAAACGAATACAAAGACGAGATGACAGACACACAGAAATAGAGGCTTTGCTTTAAAATATATAGTGAATAATAGTATGACCGATGGGGTCGAAAAGTTCTCGAGTGGAGACCACGTACCGGCAAGCGCAGCGTAGGACGTCCACCCACAAGGTGGACGGATGACCTCATTAAGACCGCAGGATCACGCTGGATGCAAGCCGCAACCGGTCTTATTGAAGATTCATAGGGGAGGCCTATGTCCAGCAGTGGACGTCCTATGGCTGATGGATGGATATAGTGATACTCAACAGTGGTGATAAAACGGTAATCCCTATTTATCCCTTTGATTAAATAGTAGGAAATATATTTACTTAGAAAACAAATATAGGTTACTCGAGAATTATTTAAGAAATCCAAATAATGCTATTGATAATTTATTTTAATGGATTTGAACACAATTGTACAAATACAGAAATCCGATCGGTACATAAATGTATTTGGACCTATTTATAGACATTAAAACAAATTGTATTTTCTTGAATTTATAGTTTTATTTCATATTGACTCTACAGGGTTATCTGCTTACTCTTTACTAAACCGAAAGGGATAATTCAGAGCATGATAATAAACAACTTTTAATGTTGGGCCTTCAGGTTGGCCCAATATTAAAAGATGTTTATTATCGAGAAAAAAATCTGCTCTATACAAAATTGCATCTCGAAATCGACAAAATATATGTAACAGCTGATTATTTTATCTCGAATTCGTTTCCCATAGTAAAAGTTGTTCATAATCATGCTCTGAATCACCCCCTTTCGTCTCAGTACACCCGTTCTGGTTAACCATGTATATTTACCTAAGGAACGCGATATCTACGAACTTTATTAAGCATTAGTAAGTGAACAATAGGTATACTAAGCGCCACATAAATCGGCGGATGGGAAGTTATGCGCAGAACGCTGCGCAAAAGCCGAAATATAGGTATGCGCGGGAGCCAGAGACAAAGACGCCGGAGCAAACCCGCCCGCCAACCTCATGCCTCCCGCGCGCTCCCTACGCCCGTGCACACATGCGCAATAATCAGCGAATCACGGCGAAGTGTCATCTGCGGCTAACTTCTCATCCGCCGATTTGTGTGGCGCTTAGTATACAGAAATAATTTCGTATCATCTTGTAGATAATCTATAATATATCCGAGAATTAGTTTATTGCACAAAAGTGCATAAAATAAATATCTACTACTCTAATTTGGGTGGGTTTTGGGTAATTTTACTCTTTTTCATACATCTGCACTAATATGGAAAAGTAAGTCCATGCAGTGCTCATTATCTGTAAATAACAATTATTGCATTAGAATAGTATGTAGCATTTCTGTAATTTAGACTTGATATACCTAATAGGAATGACGACTAAAAAAAAAAATATTTACTTAGTCCGTCAGATAATCAAAAATTTTAGACACGTATTTTTTTTTGTCAATTAAACAAAAATTGATGAAGATATTGCCCGTTAACGTTCTGCGCGACGTCACAAGTCACATACGAATGTAGGTATAGACTTTTGTCAGAGAAGGGACGTCACGACCACCACTCCCGCACTTTGACATGGTTTATCTTTGTCATTTATTGTTTGATTGACAAAAGAAAATATACGTGATTTTTTGATAAATAACCTAACTCATGGACACAGAATAGGCCCTATTACACAGGGCACTCATGGACTAATTATAATAATGATTTTTTACCCAATCATCATGGCTATAAAGTAGGGACAAGATAATAGGTCACTTTTGACATTTCATGAATGCAACGAAAAATATACCTTACACTAAAGGAATAAAACTCATGAAAACAATATTGACGACGACCGATAAGTGTTCTCGAATACGGCTTGGAGTTTTATTCCTTTAGTGTAAGGTATATTTTTCTATGCACAAATGAACTGTCAAAAGTGACCTATTATCTTGTCCCTACTGTAATAATATTTACTCACTTTAGAAAAAGATCTCAGCGTCATTTTGGAGAATCCCAATGCAGATAAACAGCAAGTTTTTTGTGATCTATAAAACATTGAAGAATAATAATTAAATAACACCGATTAGTTTTGCCAGTGCCGTAACTAGCCTTTTATGCGCCCGGTGCGAGCTTTCAAAACTGCGCCCTTGAAAAATGCTTTAACCAGGCTCTGACAATAAAGTGGACAAATGTGCATAAAAATAAATCTATCTATTTTTTGTTTACGAAGGTATAGGTACTTAGTAGATTTCTTTAAGATAAAAATTGTTTATTCAAAATATTTGCTCAAATACAGAAATGACACAAAGTACTCGATAGTAAAGACCCAAGGCTAAGGTAAACCGTAATCCCAAGAAAAGGACAGCTACCTACTCAAAGATTTACTTTCCGCGCTTTTCTCATTGCGAAGTCCTTGATTACATTGTCATACGACAGGAGCCGTGCTATGTCGCGTTCAATCGACAAAATCGCTAGGCCAGACAATCTTTCTTGGCCCATCGTCGAGCGCAGGTACGTCTTTATTAATTTGAGCTTACTGAATGATCTCTCGCAGGAAGCTACAGTCACTGGCATCGTTAAAAATATCTTTATAGCGACTACTACATTGGGAAACATTTCCTTTAAATCCAGTTCCACTATAGCTTTGAGAAGACCCATACTTGACTGACATTCACATTTATCAAATAATGTAGTCGCTTCAACTTGACTCTTCAAAGTTTCTGTTTCGGCCCAAAATTCTGTGGCATTTATATCTGCAGAATATTTGATACTCAAATCAGCTGCATGTTTTTTTAGTTCTTCAACCGAATATGTAGTTATGTGTTTTACGGTCAAAAAACCGAAAGAGTGGTGTATGTCGCGTAGTTTTTCGAATCGCCATTTTAATTCAGAAATTATTGTATCTATTGCTTCATTTATCTGAATTTTGAAACTTTGTTGCTGAGTAATGTAGTAGCCGGCGTCTGAACTTTCACTTAAATCGTGTCTTTTTACTCGCTTTCGTCGCTTTTCAGAAAAATTGTCTTCAATGTCACATTGTTCACAAATTCTTTTTGCCTTTTCGAAAACAATGTCCACAGTGTCGCGAATATTCTGAATCTGGCTTGTTAATCCCTTGATTAATTCAGAGGCTTTGTCGATAGTAATGGTTTTAGACTGTAGAGCTACATTCACTCTGTCAACAGATTCCAAAATTTGATCCCAAATTTGCAGAGTACATATGAATTTATAATTAATTAGGTCCATTATACTTTTAGCTGTAGCGATTGTTTCCGCATTATAATCATTGGTAGTTAGAATCTTTAGTCACACCTGATTTGGGGTTTTTGCGTGTTCAAAGCTTTGACGGCCCTAGCTTTAGAGGCCCATCTAGTGTCGGCGTGTTTTTTCAATGAAATATTTAAGTGTTTCATTAAAGTTTTCCATCTGACCGTTGAACTCGAAAAAAACACAAATATTTTCTGGATTAATCCAAAAAATGTGATCATGTCAGGTGTCACACTAGCAGCGTGTACGCCAGATAAATTCAAAGAATGCGCTGCGCACGGCACGTAATCAGCATTTTCATTAATTTGTTTTATTTTGGCTTGGACTCCGTTATATTTACCGGCCATATTACTACCATTGTCGTAGCCTTGGCCACGAAGATCTTGAATATTCAATCCATCAACTTCTAATTTCTCTAAAATCTCTTTCGACAATCCCTCGCCCGATTTTTCATGAGACTGGATGAAATCTATGAATCGTTCTTCGATTGTAACTTTCTGCTCGGATACTTTTACGAATCTCAATATTTGTGACATCTGTTCTTGATGCAATACGTCTGGCGTACAATCAAAAAGTATGGTGTCGCACGAACGTCGTCTAAAATTTTTTTTGTTGACCTCAGAGGCAAGAATATCTACAAGCTCGTTTTGAATATAAGGCGTAAAATATGAAATATTTCTTTTATTAAGCGATTCGATGTGCGCTCTAAGTTCAGGATCGAATTTTGAAATCATATCCACGGCACTTAAGAAAACTCCAGATCCTGATTCTCCAATATGCTCATGAGAGCCTCTGAGGGGTAAATTATTTTCCGCGCAAAACAAAATTATGCTAGTACACACTTTTAAAATATAGGCTACAATTTATAAACATATTGTTCGAAATACTAATCCTGCGCAGACGAAGTCGCGGGCACCAGCTAGTACTAAATGTATGAAACCGATACCGTTCTGATGCGTCACGTCACGACACATCAGACAAATATAAAACCACCTTTACAAGTGTTGTTGTTTCAAGATCGCTTGAAAAATGCCATCTAGATATAGATAGTACAGAGGGCGCGTCTACACCATATTCGCAATAAAACAAAATGTACCTACTAACTACCATGCATGAAACAAAACTAGATACTGGTCTGGTCATTTCTGCGCCCCTCCAGGGTCTGCGCCCTGTGCCTGGGCACCGCTGGCACCGCCCTAGTTACGGCACTGAGTTTTGCGGGTCTCGTAGGTAAAGGTCGAATCATACAAGTCGGCGGATGTGAACTTAGCTACAAGCTGCGCAATATCCAATCTCCAATCCTGACTGAAGCTTACATAAAGCCAAAGAATATATAATAATAATAAAGCTGCGCGTCGATTGGATATTGCGCAGCTTGTAGCTAAATTTTTTTGTGTTTGCAGACTCCGGGGTCTGTACCTTTTTGTTAACAATGTTTCGACTTTTTTTCCATAGGAAAACACTACTTAATATACCTACAATATATTATACTAATCTACGTTACGTAGGTATATGCACCGAGCAGTTTTGCCCCCGTTCGCGAGTTGACGCACGTGCCAGCCAACGTCCTCCTCGACCACATTTTAGAGAAGAGGGCGACCCGATCCACCACTTGGTGTAGCTAACTTCACATCCGCCGACTTGTATGATTCAGCTGAACTCTGTGATTCAGCCTTTACGTGATATTGCTTACCTGATGATAATAAATAGAACAAGTTTCTTTACTTTTATGTCGCTTTCGTACCAAAAACTATGGAAGGCCGCGTCGGCGACTCCTGAACTCTGAAAAGTTGTCGGATAGGTAGGTTTAACAAGTCACAGGATAGCTTAAGTAAGCTAATAAATCATAATGATGATCTAATCCTTAGAATATCATCATCATCTGTAAAATCATATGAATCTCCAGTGTTGAACGAAGAGTACTCTAAAAGATATCCCAATAATCATAATCATTTATTTCATAAATACTATTCACACGTCATGTCAGGATAGGATCGGTTGTCCTCTGTCTGTCCCTCCGTTTTGTGGGTGGACGGACGGATGATGTAATAGGTAGTTATGTTTAGCCAAGTTACATCTTTATAATATTGCACGCCCGTTATGGGTCCACTATTACTTTTTGCAATTAATATTTATTACTAAGTACATAGTGTTGCAATAAACGATTTCTGATTTCTGACCTCATTAAGACCACAGGAGTGCGTTGAATGCAAGCCGTTACGAACCGGTCTTATTGGTGATCTATGGGGGAGACCTACGTCCAGCAGTGGTCGTCAGCTGAAACGACGAGGACTGATTGTTTGAGACTTCGCAGCGATATCCTGCGGTTCTCGTTAGATCGCTCGATCGTCTATGAACTGTGGATGTCTTACGCTTTACTTGCCGGCCTTTTCCACTGTTAAACAAAGGCCTATCCACGAGAGACATTGGCTCACGTTAGCTCAGTGGGTTGGCGAATTCACAATTTCACATCGAATTTATTTTAACCGTGCGTCGTCTATGAACTGTGGACGTGTTACGCTCCACTTGCCGGCCTTTTCCACTGTTGAACAAAGGCCTATCCACGAGAGACATTGGCTCACGTTAGCTCAGTGGGTTGGCGAATTCACAATTTCACATCGAATTTATTTTAACCGTGCGTCGTCTATGAACTGTGGACGTGTTACGCTCCACTTGCCGGCCTTTTCCACTGTTGAACAAAGGCCTATCCACGAGAGACATTGGCTCACGTTAGCTCAGTGGGTTGGCGAATTCACAATTTCACATCGAATTTGGTTCCTTCATTGCAATAAGACAGACGCTGGTACAGGTCGCGGCATATAAGTCTAGCGCTGAGCAAATTGTGCAGGGGATAGCTGCGCATGAGTTTAGTATGGCGATCAACATGCGCAGCCATCCCCTCCACAGTACCCTCAGCGCTAGACTTACGTGCCGCTACTTGTACGTAAGTTAAAGTGACTGTAATATGTTATCTAAATAGTGTAATGCCGCACCGAATCACATAAAAGCTGCCCGGATAAAGCGAGCAGGAATATGGTGATGGCTGAAAAACACACCGCTTGAATACTGACTATAGTTTCGGCTACACCGCCCACCACCTGAGGAAGAGCATTACAAAAAAATAACCATCAGCAAATACGTAAGCAAGACAAGTATGATAGGTATGTAAGTTGGCATAGGCCGAGTGGCGGCCCTGGTGTCGGAAGCTTTCCGAAGGCTAAGTATGACTACCTAAGGCCAAGTAGGTACGATTTCATAACCATAAGTTTGACTAAACAATTAAAAATAATCGGCCAAGTACGAGTATGGGAGCCCCCTTAAATATTTATTTTATTTTGATTATTTAACATTGAATTGTATATAATTATGTAGGTACATACAACTAAACATTCTGTGAATATTTCAAGCATCTACATTCTACCTGTTACCATACCTACTATTAACGAGCGAAAAACGGTTTATTGTATGGGAGCCCCCCTTAAATATTAATTTTATTCTGTTTTTAGTATGTGTTGTTATAGCGGCAACAGAAATACATGATCTGTGAAAATTTCAGCTTTCTAGCTTTACCTAACGGTTTATGAAATACAGCCTGGTGACAGACAGACAGCGGAGTCTTTGTAATAGGGTCCCGTTTTTACCCGTTAGGTACGGAACCCTAAAAAAATGTAGTGCCATATAGTGTCTATTTCTTCAGTAAAAATAAGACTTACAACGGCCATGAAACCAAAAAAGCAGATCACGACGGCTGAGAAAGCCACGTGGATGAGGATCACCAAGCCGAAGATTTTATTTAGCTGCTCCGATATTCTGCAACAAAACTGTCTGTATTTCAATATTTATCTAAACAATTACCTAGAAGAGGATTCCGCATCCAAAAAGGTTAGAATATCTAGAAGATAGCTTTCTGCACTCGCTCTGCGCGCGAGAAAACCAAGCATTATATTAGGTAGGTAGGCTATGTAGGTAGGTATGTTGTAAATAAAAAGTCTACTTACGTGCAGCCTTCAGCTACGACCCAGGGGGCCTAATTTTGAACTTCGAACGGCTTGGGCGTATACGGAATTTGTATGGAGCATTCGTAACTTCCATAGACAGCATAGAGATTTTTCATACAATCTGTCAAAATTCCGTATACGTATACTTTCCCAGGCGTTCGAAGTTCAAAAATAGGGCCCCAGCGCTGAAACTTAAGTATCAAATCACCTTAAAAGTTTCTGATGGTCCTTCACAATGCTGACTATCTTGTCATAGCTAGAGGTGTCTGAAGTGGTCATATCACGTCTCCTCACACCATCATCATAAATGTCGATGGAATTCTTCAGGTCTACCTGAAGGAGTCGGAGTAGCACGCTCACGTTGGAGGTCACCGTTATCATTAGTAGGTCGTATGGCACGTACAGACAAAGCTGGCAAGGAACAGCTGAAACACAAAGATAAAATAACAAGGTAGGTACTTTAGTCTTTTAGGACTAGAAAGACAGGTCACATCTGCAAACTGAGGAAGGCAGTCCCTTCCACTTGACCAACTTTATTCAATGATTTAAGTTAGGTTTTCAACAGTCTTTAGAGTTCATCATCATTTCGTGGCATGTATATAATGTAGCGTATTGGATTTCTTGTAATCTGTAAAGCTATATTTTACTGTAAATAAATATATAAAAAATGTAAATAAATTGAAATGATTAAAAAGATTTTTATTCTTATTAGCCATAACCTGATTTGTGTTCTTAGTAGCCTTTGCCATGAAATGAGTCTTTAGTTAGGTAGGCATACTCGTATCCATGAAAAAAAAGAACCCATTGTCGCGTAAGGTTTTGAACTGTTTTGTTTTCCTCATTTTTTGCTCATTGGCGACACTCCTGAATGCTTGAGAAAATAACTTCTCTACATAAGCAGGTATCTACCGAAGATGTAGGTATAATAGGTACCTACTGATAGAAGCCACTCATTTTTAGGGTTCCGTACCCAAAGGGAAAAACTGGACCCTATTACTAAGACTTCGATGTCCGTCAGTCCGTCTGTCTGTCACCGGGCTGTATCGCATGAACCATGATAGCTAGGCAGCTGAAATTTTCACAGATATGTATTTCTGTTGCCGCTGTAACAACAAATACTAAAAAGAAAATAAAATAAATATTTAAGGGGGCTCCCATACAACAGACCTGATTTTTTAGACGTTTTTCGCTCTATATTAATAATAGTAACAGGTAGATGCTTGAAATTTTCCCAGAATATTTAGTTTTACATTCACTTTAATAATAAATAATAAAATTGAAACAAAATAAATATTTAAGGGGAGCTCCCATACAGTACGGAACCCTCCGTGCGCGAGTCCGACTCGTACTTGGCCGATTATTAAAGAACCTGCGGGACTGTTTCGGCTGTAGTACCCACCTTACTATTCAAAACAGCAGCCTGGACCTAGCCATATGTAGGTGCGTAGTATTATTATCTGTTTGGCCATGTTCTTACCTACCTATTCTAAAACTTATTTGTTCACCCCAGAAACCTGGACAATCGTAACATTTTATTTTCTGAGATGGGCAAAAGTAGGCAGCTGCCCTAGAGACCCTAGAGAAAGTTTCTTCCTACGGCAGCAGCAGCAGTTTCAAAAATTAAAATTCCCCATTGTCCAACATCCTCAATGTCATATCTGTACTACATATTTCTTATTCTATATCTTCTTATTTTCTAATTCTAATGTTCAAATTAAAAGCAAAAACCTAAATAAACATGTACTCAACAAAATATTGTTCCTTAAGTAGGAATTAGTTTCCAAAACACGGGTTCCCTACACTCAGTTTGGCAGCTAGAGCCTCCGAAAACTTGATGTGCTTTCATAAATAAATACTTTTTGAATTTGAATCCTCGAGAGGAACTCATAGAACAGCAGAATTTTCTCTCTTCTGTGGAGGTACTAAAAAATCCTTCTTACATGCTGCTAACTCCCAGACATAAGACACGGCGTAGCTGACCGTAGAGTCGACTGTCCAGAGGCCCACCATTTGAAAAGGGTACAAGTACTCCTCCACCCCGGCGTACAAGTTGTAGGCAGTCGCCAACAGTGGCATCGCTACGAATATTACCACCACCACTAGCGCGTATATGTAAAATGCTGTAAAATAAAATCAGAACTTCTTAGACTTATAGGTACCGGTTGTGGCCACGCTGTACCGGTTGTGGCAATTTGGTGTCAAAATTATTGCATTAATGATAATTTTAAACAATGTATTACCATAAATATTGTTTGTGTGAATCTAAATGTTTGAAAATTTCTTTAAAAATATTTTTTAACATAAAATTGTCTTATTAATCCTCAAAATTCCAAGTGGCCACAAATGGTACTAAGATGGCCTCAACCGGTGCGTCTACCCTACCTCATGACAAATTCTAACAATATGGTTAACTATGTTCCAAGTATAGGGCAAGTATATGTCATTATTTTCAAATAAGTACATATACAATAGGTACCGTTTATTAGGGTTCCCACACGTTTTTTCCAACTCCTCATAATGTCTGCCTTTTCATCGCCGTCCAGCAGTTCCTTCGGCCACAGTTCCCCGAGCTCTAAGAATATCTGTTCAATCTCAGACTTTTTCAGCAGCGCTGTTGTCATTTTTATAATATCTGGAGAAAGAGTAGGTACAGAGAATACAGAGCATATGTAAATTTTTCTATTGTTGGTCAAGACACCGCGAGCGTTTTTGTGCGCTAAGCATCATGTGGCTATTCTCAAAAATTGAGAATGTCCTTTAACAAAGTGGTGACCCCGCCGTGATGAACACACATCAAGACGAAGAACACAACATCAGGCAGAAGCATCCTCCTACTTCCATCATCACTTCATCAAGCAGATGCATCACGTCGCGTCTGAAAGGAGGAGTGATGTAGCGACTAACTTCGCTACATGTGGCGCCACCACAAGCGCCTCGAGGAACGAACGTCAGCCAATCCCCAAAGGACATCCCCTATTGGACATAGGGCTCTCTTACCAATTTCCAATACGACAGATCGTAAGCAGTTTGTCCTGTACCGCACTTGTCGCAGGGATTGGATTATGATAGCTATGGGCCGAATCATACGTCTTGATGTGGGTACCTGTGTGATGTTAGCTACAAGCTGCGCATCACCCAATCCTTGGCTGAAGCTCGCTCAAAAATAGCGCGAAGATTGGGTTTCGCGTAACTTGTATCACAGTCACAGCCGCCAAGAAATTAGATTCAAACTATACCACTAATAATAACAGACGCTACAGAATTCCCTAGCAAATACTAAAATATTGAAAATTTCTAGTGGCGCAAATCGCTTGATATGTGGTCTACATTCGACACCATCGGCGATAAAACCTCAGTATTCTGTCTACTGCATTTTCAACTTGCTAATCCGTCATATCGGTATCGGCAAGCGCAGCGTAGGACGCCAGAGGACGACTAAAATGTGCCAAGCAAATCGGGTGTTTCCTCGTGGTCATACTAGTTTGTCATATCAGGATAACCACGAGGATATATGTGTATATGTCCTTGTGGTCATACTCTCGTTTTTGCACACCCTGTGAGAAAGCCAAACTAATGGAAATTTTACAAAAACATATTGATATTTAGCTATATCTTACCCAAAGCGAACATCACACAGACGGGCACACACGGAGCTGTTTCCAGAAAGTTATCAGCGCTTATTTTAGCCAGCAGGCTGAACTGGCCACAAATGAACGGCAAGAAAAATATATTAACAACAAACAATCTTTTCTTAGATTCTGCAGTAATACCGGCACCGCTGAAAAAGTCTATTCCAATGAATTTGAGTAGATTTGTAAAGCGTGAAAATGTTTTCTTGTAGTCGGGTGGTAAAGATTCGTAATCCATGTTTCCTCAGGCTCGTGTATATTTTTTTAAGGAAATAAATACTTAACTGAAATAAATAAAGACAATCCTGTGAGTTTATATAGTGACAGTGGTCTTATAGAAAGCTCTGATCAAATAGAGAATTATTTTTTCATAATTATAGTAAGGTAGAGTTTTCAGTCTAGGCGGCAGAGGCGAGCGACGCGGAGCGGATGCTTATTGCTGAGATCCACTTATAAATTCAGCATTTAGATCGCATCACGTATTAATTTCGTAGCAAATGTACCTACTTCTGTACCATTACATTTCTTTAAGTCTATTTTGATCGTAGTTTCTTTTTACTCTGTGTGTATTTAAAGAAGAACAAGAAATTCGATGGCGTATGTTAGAAGCGTGGTCGGTAATTTGAAATAATTTGTGTTTTATGTTCAAATCAAGCCGTCAGGCTGGGCCCAGTGCTGTTTGGTGGCCCACCATTCAGCACTGTGCCCACTTGGTAGATATGGCCCTAAATGTAAAAGGGTAACCCTATGCTAAACAGTGAACCATTAAAATGCTGGTATGGTACAATAAGACCTTTTTACCCGCTGAGAAGCCGAAAACACTACCTCATTATTAAAGCCCGAGGGCTCGATTTAAACATAATTCACAAATTATTTCAAATTGCCGACCACGCTTCAGTAATAGCGAAAAATTACACTTAATTCAAACAAATGAAACACAATGCTCCATGTACCATTTTAATCGTGGATTAAATTTTGATATTCATAATTTAACATAATCAATAGTTCGGCGGCTCGCGCTTGACATCACGAGAAATTCCACGTAGATTCTGATATACCATTCTATTTATGTCTCTTTCATAACAGTTTAAAAAATAGAGACAGCAATTACTACTACAAACCGGTCTATGATTTTTTAAATTATACTGAGTTGAGTTTCGCAACCGCAAACTATATATATTGAAAGGTAGAGCACCAAACTTGCTGCTGTCCTTTTCTTACGTCTTACAAATAAAAAAAGACAGATATTCTAGAGTTGATACTTATTAAGAACAGTATATCAGAAACTAAGTTGCTTCAAAATGAAAGTAAAAAAATAAAAAAGGGTAGGAAACACATGGTCATGGACGGATTGTGCCTTCCTCTAATTTACATTATATCAATATCGGTTTCGTTTTTAATTAACAAACTAAAATATAACCGTCTTCTTCCAATTTATGATAAAGAAAAAGACACCTATATTTTAGATGTCAACAAAAACTTTTAAAACCAATTTAATTGTCATGAATAAGATATAAGGAAAGAAATTTGAAATCCTAAATTGATACATTTACAAAAGGAAATTTTATAGTTTTTACTAAAGATTTTTTAGTCTAATTTCAACATCTATAAAATTAGAGGTAAAGTGTAACCGCCTTTCCAAGTGATATAAGTACACTGTAGCTCTTAAACAATACATTTTGAACTTGGGTCATGTACAAAAAGCTAGAAAGGCAGTCATATTTTTTTGGTAAGTTTATTACCTCTCTTATTGCGAAAAATTAATATAAATATGCTTTTTAGCAATTTGTAACTCAATTACTCGATTAGGTTCACAAAATGTCTAATTTGGTTATGATAAATAGATTACAAATATAAAAACAAATTACACATACGGAACCTATGAACTATGAAATTCTGTGAACATTTCTAGATCACTAATATACAGAGTGTTTGGTCTAGCGTTAGACAAACTGAGCTAGCATGTAGGTACATTTATATTGAACATACAATTTAGCCGAAAAAAATCCTGGGGTCCACATTTTTTCGGTAATTACTTGAACTTAATTTTCATTTGAGACGATGAAGGATACAAGAAAGACAAAACTTACATGAAAAAAATAATATCTTATCCACGCGAGTAGTCAGTAAGAGCATTTAAGAGTTTGAATTTCGGCAAGTTCGGAAAATGTTAGTTTTTTATGTTTAAAAAAATGTGAACCCCGTGAAATTTTTCGGCCAAACTGTATGTTCAATATGAATGTACCTACATGCCAGCTCAGTTTGTCTAACGCTAGACCAAACACACTGTATAAATGATTGACAGTATTTTATAATACCCGATTATATTAGCAATAGTAAATTGCACACTTGTAGCAGCGGTATTATCAATAAATGACTGACTATTTTTATTTTTGCCTTAAACCTTATTTACAGCAGATTTTTGAGAACCCACGTGGAGTTAATTGAGCTACAAAAGATTTCAAAAAGCAATTAAATTTAGCGCACTAATAGAAATAATTTAACCTTGCGTCTTAGGGAACAATGTTCTTCGTGATTTCTCTCTTTACTTTCTAGATATTGTACATGCCCATTTAATATTATGCCTAACAGTACGTAATATATTATGATATATAATATCGGTTTAGACACGCTCACGATTATAAAAAATCAGTCTAAAATATATTAAGGCATCTTGAGAATATATAATTTATTCCGGTCCGTCTGCGCTTTCCTAAACTAGAAAATTGAATCTTAAACACATTACTTTGGTAGACTTTTAATAAATTACAACATAACAAACCATTTTGTTATTTTAAAATGATTTGTCCTACTGGTTGGCTTTATCCATCCATCCATCAGCCATAAGAAGTCCACTGCTGGACATAGGCCTCCCCTATGGATCTCCAATATAACCGGTTGGAAGCGGCTTGCATCCAGCGCGATCCTGCGGTCTTAATGAGGTCATCCGTCCACCTTGTGGGTGGACGTCCTACGCTGCGCTTGCCGGTACGTGGTCTCCACTCGAGAACTTTTTCTGGTTGGCTTTATAATTACATTAATTAATTATTTATTTATATTTTTCAAGGCATTAAAAATCAATCACGAAATCAACATCATAATAGGCAGCCCGTGGTCGCCCACTAGGCATAGGCCTCTCTTCTCCTACACCTCTATAGGTCCTATGGGAGAACATACAAAATAGGGTAAGTTTTATCCCGAATTTCTGGACAAATTTCAATATTTCAGTAGGGCCAAATATTCAACGATGAACAAAAGATGAGCGAAATGATTATTATGATAAAGAAAAAGAAACATCATTATTGTAATGATATGTTTAAAAATATTGCATTGCTTTTAGACAACCATTGCATTTGAAAAATTAAATTGATGCTTATACTAGTAATATGGAAACCGCAGACAAACCTCGTTAGAGCAGAATGCTGGGGGACACACAAACTGCATACCAGCTGTATACTTGTATACTGCCATTGAAGACATTTTAAGATATTTTATAGTATTTTGAGAGTTTAATACACGTGGTAAGTCGTAGAATTCTTCCAATGTGAAACAAAATTTAGTTTTTTACTAGGATTCTATTTTAAGATGTTTATACATGTGAATAAGATCCGTACGAACACCTATTTTACAGATAGTTTCATAGTTTTTTTTTATTGCATAAAGGTTTGATTTTGACAACATACTGCCTGATGTTAATTAATTAAACAGATATGCGGTCTAGGGTGTAGCACGCTTACTTAGAAGATACCCATTTACTGGAGATAAATCAATTCATTATATCATTGTAAGATTTTGTAAACTTATTGCGTATCGACTGCGCGGTAAAAGGGTGTGGGGGGAGATTTTAGCGGGTGGGTGAGAGGGGTGCGCGGAGCAGAGAGCACACGTCTCACCCCTCTCACCCACCCGGTAACATCTCCCTTCTTAACTGCAGGCGATAAGCGAGCTAAGCGGTCGGCTTATACTAATTTTATTATTTTATTCATAAATTTTCATTTTATTAATATTTGTGAATTAAACGAATGTACAGCTGGTCAGCAGTTTACTATGTGCCGCATAGACTTTCGATAAATATGTAACGACTAGGGGAACGCGACATTTACATTTAGATATTTAAGCAAATACTCAACTTAAAGGTGCGCCCGCATTCGTCTCATTATCACGTGCAATCGGCCAAATAGTTGTAAAATAAAACATTGTAGTAAGTTCAAGTTCCACATTTCTAGTTCGATTATTTAGAAGAAAGGTTTCTACTACGGTATCACGAATGATAAAATATTTCATATTTATCGATAAACGAATTCCGTACTACTTGGGTCTAGGACCGTAGCAAACCTACAAAAAATCGTAGAGTATGCTACGGTCGTAGCCCGTAGATTAGTCATTTTTTAACCCGAAAAACGTAGAGCACGGCAATTGCCGCAGCTTTGGCAACATTGACACTATTGGACGATGTAAATGCATCTAAGAACTTTTCTTTGAACTTTATATAGACGCATCTACTCGGATGCTAATCTATTATGGATAAAGACTTGACGACAAATTAATGACTCGAGTACGGTAGCACCTCTACGTATGCAACACAACAGTATACATATAGCACTCAAAGTGTGAAACGTAAGTAAGATACAGTAAGACGGTAACCGAAGATAATATTGTAGTAATTCTTACATTTGATAAATTAAGTTTGTTTAAGTTGTTTCTGTAATATAGGCGGGCGCATTTGTGTTAATTTAATCTAAAAAAAAATTGGGGCGAACCTGTAATTGCTACCCCATTTATGTTATAAATAAATATAATTAAACGAGCTAACCTACTTCAGCACTGGTAGCACGGCAAAGGGAGAAAACCATTTTATCCACTTTTAAATGTCAGTTGTCATTGTCAATCCATACTTTATTTCCTCTTCGAGGGGATATAACGGTGGAAAGACTGTTTGTCCCTTTGCCATCCTTCCCGGGCAGGTTGGTAAAATTTTCTTTCATCTGTCCAGCTCAGACCAAATGAAAATATCAAGACGGAACGTCCTGAACTGACAAGTGCGACTGGTTTTTTATACATGTGGTGAGTGCGTCGGTTTTGCGTCGCCATAGTTCGACTGACGAGCCAAGGCGTAGTTTCGTTGTACGTGTTTGTGTCTGTACACGGCGAGGCGTAGTTTTGCCAGCGTTGTTCACAACATTCTGTCTTGATTTTTTTTGGTCTGAGCAGACCAGATGTTGTTTGGAATGTTGCTTCTCATGTACCGGCCTCATTTTTCAACGAATTTTGACGAAACTTGGTATACAAGTTGCACATATTTTTAGATTTTTCAGTCATCGGCGATTTATGATTGGAGGGGTATTTCCCTTTGAATGGCAGGCCTATGTACTAAAAGGAAAGCTGACATGACGACAATGTAATACTTTTTTCAACAAGGAATACTCGTTTAATTAAAAAATAGTCCTCACAAGATCAGAATAATATATTACATGTATCACAAATCTTCGGTAACCGTCACATTTAAAAACAAAATGGTGGACACATTTACTACACACATAGCCTGTATTCTCGAAGTTTGTTCCCCCGTTAAATTCGTGAAACACAACACTTTTTAAAGGTTTTTATCTCATTTCTTATAATCTCAATACATAGGTATACATAAACCGTACAGTATAGGTAATAATTAAATACAACTAACAATATTCAACGAATAAGTCCAGGACTGCCGTAGAGGAGTTATCTTTGAATGGTGCGATCTTTTTGAAGTCGCATTAATAATAAATAATAAATAAATAAATATTAGGGGACATCTTACACACGGTCTCTGACCCCAAACCAAGCATAGCTTGTGATATGGCTGTCAGAGACTGATATACTACATATACATATTTTAAATACATACTTATATAGATAGTACCTAAATAACACCCAGATACAGAGCAAACACCTATGTTCATTACACAAAATGTTTGCCATGAGTGGGGATCGAACCCACGCCTCTTTGACCCAGAAGTTAATGTGGAAATACTTTTAATTCCATTGTTTTAGATAATACATCTAAACTTTTGTGTAAACCGGTATATTCAGAACTAGTGTAGGAGGTCATCATCATTATGAACACAGGGATACCAGAGGGATAAAGTGGTCGATCGAGAAAAGAAAGAAAGAGAATTTCTCGATTCAGTGGCTAGTTGCCGTGGTTTTCTCTCAGTAGTGTCAAATTCCAATTCATATTTGACAGTTTTGACAACTCTGGGCAAGATTATCCATACATTTTGTGGTTGAGAATTGCCTCAAGCGATAACAGCGTTATCTTTCTAGTTGTATAATATTTAATAGCTCTGTAGTTATGAACAACTTTTACTAAGGGATCAATAAGAATAAAAATCAGGCCGTTTTGGAATGTTGTCGATTCCGAGGAGCAACTTTGTATAGAACCTTGGATTTAGCTACTGGAGAAGAATTCAGCGCGTGCACCCCTCTGTCATGGTATAAGAAAAAATGTACCTACGCGTAAACGAGACACTAGACATTTTATTACACAATTTTATACTTCAGCGTCTAAGCAACTAAGGCGAAAATGGATTATCGGCAACTGGGCTGCATTGTTTTCGCTCGCTCCGCTCCATAAACCCGTCACCCGTTAACATTTCGACTTTATTCCCATTTGTTTTAGGTCGAAACTTCAGTGAACACCTCCTCCCCCGCGCCTCACGTAAATCTGACAGAATGTAGTGAATGCGAATCGTAGTGCGTTTCTAGTCCGGAGATAAAACGTCCCTGTATGGAACAGATGTTTTTTTCTTGAATTCCAGGTTGGGGTCCATAGTAAATGTTCATAATAATGATGGCCTGAATTAATTCCTTTCGGCTAAGTGCAGCGCAAGTAGATAACCTTGTAACAAATATAAATATTCTGGGATATCATTAAACTCATTAAAATTATCCAACCAATTATGACCATATTTTACTATGATTGACTGCCTTGGTGGCTCAGTGGTTAGTGACCCTGACTTCTGTGTCAAAGAGGCGTGGGTTCGATCCCCACCCAGGGCAAACATTTGTGTGATGAACATAGGTGTTTGCTCTGTGTCTGGGTGTTATTTAGGTACTATCTATATAAGTATGTATTTAAAATATGTATATGTAGTATATCAGTCTCTGGCAGCCATATCACAAGCTATGCTTAGTTTGGGGTCAGAGACCGTGTTTAAGATGTCCCATAATATTTATTATTTATTTATTTATATTTTACTATGGAGATAAACTGATTTTGCCAAAAAAATGGCCATTGAACGTTTTGTATGAAACAGATTTTTACTGAGAATTTATTTCATATTTATATAAATTCATTATGATGTTACAATTCTGCAAAATATAGCATAGATTAAAACAAACAGTTTCTATGTCAATATAACGATCTCTCCTAGATGCGACTCCCTAAAGATTACACAATGCCGATATATCAACATTATCCTACATAATTCATTAAAATTTGTGACACTTAGTTTTGTTCAAAACATTATCGATTTGGAGATATATATCCTTTTCTGGCAAATCCTGAACTGTTCTAATTTTTTTCAATAAATAATTTCAACATACATACAACATTTGGTGTCGAAGAAGGACTAATCATTTTTGGGAGCGATTTTTGTATAAAAAAATAAAAACAAATTACGTCACAGAAAATAACAAAAATAAAAAAGAAGTTTAACTTACTATTTATAGTATTGGGTAAGAAGATTTCATTAAATTTAATTAAAGGTTATAGCACACTGCTCAACTGGAAACCGGATCGGCGAAAAATAAAGCATTGAAATGTAAGTCCTGTAACGTAGAAAAAAAAAAACAATATTTAACGTAACCAAGTTATATATTCGTAATATCATTCGAAATTCTATTTTTTGTCTTACGATATAAGGTATACAATTCAACGCCTTTTCTTCGCTTTTTTTAATTTGCATTGCTTTTATTTTATCCGGACCAAGTCTTTTGCAATGTGCTACAAACCTTCAAGAGATGAATATACATTATTGGTATTTAGTATACATTATTTACATGTTCTATTTACATAATTATGCTACCCACGAACGGTTAAAGCTGTTGCTTTATAATTATCATATAACTAGCGGCTAGCTGCTAGCCAAACCTTTATTTTAGCTAGCCAAATATTCACATTTTTCTATATATTTTAATCAATTCTGAAAACAGCATCATATACATTTGTCTCTCAAAGATCCAAAAATACTGAAACTATACATCATTATGAATAACTTTTGCTAGGGGGCCAACTCTAAAATTGGAATATAATCAGTTGTTCCGTACAAAAATGTTCATTTAATTCTTTATTAGACGAAATGTATATAGCAGTTCATTTTTTTCGCTATTTTAGCGTTGGTCTCATAGTGAGTTTTCCATATTGCTGTACCTGTGTGTTTTCAGTATTATTGTGTCTTCAAGAGACACACCGTAGATTAAGAGGACCTAATTGTATTTATATACATTTGAAATATTATGAACAACAGTATCTATAATATGGAGTACATTTTTCAGTTACGGTATAAGATAATACCAGTTTTCTTTGTACAAATAGTGAAATTTTACTGTATAGAGTTGACACATAATTAAACTATTTAAAAACAATAATCAAATAATTCATTATTTGAAATGGCTTAATGACATTTTTTCATAGAAGGGATTAGAACCACATAAAATACGAATTATTACGCATTTAATGTGATCGCACACTTGAACTTTTTTTTTCTTCAAAACTACTCCATTTAGGTTGCCTGGAAGAGATCGCTGTAGACGATAAAGCCGCCCTTTATTCTACCAGACTGTTGCATGTTATAATTATTCGTTTCCATGTATACTGAGCGCCACACAAGTCGGCGGATGAGAAGTTAGCCGCAGATGACACTTCGCCGTGATTCGCTAATTATTGCGCATGTGTGCACAATGCGCAGGGAGCGCGCGGGAGGCATGAGGTTGGCGGGCGGGTGTGCCCCGGCGCGAGTCTCTCTGGCTCCCGCACATACCTATATTTCGGCTTTTACGCAGTGTTCTGCGTAAAACTTCCCATCCGCCGATTTGTTTGGCGCTCAGTATATATTGGGTGTGATAATATAATAAAGATAGATCGTATTATATTAAACAAGCAAAATATTTTCAATAATATAGTTATTCACATTGTATGAACATTTTGGAAAATTTGATTTATCGCGTTTGTAGTAGACAAGTGTGCGATCACCCTAAATATTATATTATGTGTATTGTCATAAGACTTTGTTCATGATATTTGTAGACAACTAGCTTTTTTCAATACAACTCTTACAATCCTACAAAATTAATGCGAACATTTAATGGGAATTAATGATACAACATCAAAAGTACCAAAGGAACATAATTAATTTATCTAAAATCACATTCTCATCACCTCGCGATAAGATTCTAAATTCTTTACCCTCTTATACATTACATCGTTCGATACTCCCAGCGATCTTCCAGCGATGTCACGACATTTTGTGTTCTATGTGTATGGCGATTAGGTCCATATTTGCTGGCGATGCGGTCGTTGGTTGAAGCCCACTAAGCTGGATTTCTAATCATCACCAATATCTATCCCGCAGTCGCCTGCAAGATAAAAAAGTATAGATTCAGTATTAAGAAAAAACCAACTCAATAGGCAATATGCATAAAAACCAACTCTATAGGCAATATGCATAAAAACCAACTCTATAGGCAATATGCATAAAAACCAACTCTATAGGCAATATGCATACAAACCAACTCTATTGGCAATATGCATAAAATTTAGCATGGAGGATTTATTATACAAGCTTTTATTTAGTTTCACCTGCCCCGTTGTCTGTCTGTCGGTCTGTAATCAAATCTTGCAAGTTAAATTTGATCCACTTCCCGGTTACCGATTGAGCTGAAATTTTGCATACATGTGTAAATCGCGTGACAATGCAATATTATGATGATACAGTGCTGATCTGATGATGGAGCTGGAAGGTAGCCAAAGGAAATTAGCAATGAAACGACACAAACTCAACGAATTTGGGTTCATTTGAATGGTCTTGGCGAGTAGTTTGTCTTTCAATGGTAACCAGGTTCTGATGATGGAGCTGGAAGGTCATAGGAACTCTGTAATGATACGAAGCAACCCTATCGAGTTTCGGATTGTTTCATTTGTCTTGGCGAGTAGTTGTTCAGTAAAAGCTTATTTATAAAAAAAGGTTTTTTAAATATAATACTTGTTCTCCAATCCTACCTAATCCTATTATACCTGAAAAAATATATTTTTATTTCTTCCTTACCCCAGGCATTCTACATTACCTAAACATACAAATATCAAAATGTACCATCAAGGACGTGACAGCTAGCTAAAGCTCACGGTGCCACAGATTGGACCATAGTAAGTAATGAGAGTAGGTGATCTAAATTGATAATTTTTATTTATTTAAAACTATAACTGCACGAAAAATTATAATTAATTTTTAAAATTCTAATTACATTAAATTCAATGAAAAACAGTGGTGGTTCAATAGATATTTGACTACTTTTTGGAAATCGTTTTAAATTATTCTTTAGTACATAATAAGCTCACTACATTTATATTTCCGAAAAATTTACTGTTTAACAATGAAAGTCAGTCTTAAAGAATAGATTTTCAAGATCACTCCAAAAACGACATTCTGTAATGGCGCTGGTCACATGATACGTTTGACGTCACACGCTAGTAAATAGCGTTAGTTAATACAAAAAATACGTTAGTTCACATCCAAAAATTGACAAAAGATATTTTAGAAGTAACTTACAGATCCAATAATATTACTCCGACTCCATAAAACACAAAATACACAAACAACAGTCAATTGAAAAATTCTCGCTTACTAGCATGTGACGTCACCAGAGTTGCCGCCCATCTTAGATCTTCACAGATAAAATATCGTATTTCATTTCATGAAATTTGCGAAAATTATATACATGTTTTATTTTAGATAAAGTCAAATTTGTCTTTTTCAGGCTAATATCAGAATCAGAATCATTTATTGACATATCCATCTTAATACTATAATTAAAAATACAAAATCTGTACAATAATACATAGTACCGCCAACAATAGGTCTCGTCATTCAACTAAGAAAATACATAATTACCGTGTACAAAATTGAAACGAGTAATAAATATTTAAAACAATTGATTAATAAAACTAGAATTAAAAATTTAAAAAACCCCCGACAACCATTTTGGGCACATTTGTAGAATTTTGGTTCTTCCATCCCCACTTTAACCCACCATAACTCTTAAACGGCTCAATCGATTTTTATAAAACATAGCTAAGAACACTCTCGATTAAGTCTCCTTTCATCCAAAAAAAACTAAACTGAAATCGGTTCAGTGGTTCGGGCGCTATGATGCCACAAACAGACAGACAGACAGACAGACAGACAGACAGACACACAGACAAACAGACACGTCAAACTTATAACACCCCTCTTTTGCGTCGGGGGTTAAAAATAATACATAAAACTCAAAAAGATTGGGTGCTGTAAAGGGGTATCTGTAAGGATTCCCACAATCAAGAGTATATTTTCAATGTTGTCAAATAGCGTATTACGTCCTCTGTATTTGCGCTCTGGCCAAAGACTGTCCGAGCGGTGCAAAAGATGAATAACAATAAGACATTGGAAGTAGGCGATAACATAACCCTACAGTAGAAATGTGGTAAGCTCAGTGAAGTACAATAAAGATCGGAAGACCATAATGGGATTTTCTGGTCATAATATCCAGCAGTGGTCAGCTTAATGGGCGTTCTGAGATTGATATAATGATGAAAGTTGGAAAATGTAAAAAGATTTACCTGGAGTGCGGGTGTCATACTTCGTCCGCCAGATCTTGGACACAGGCCTCCGCCACCGGCACGAACTTGTCGTCGATCTGCACGAGCAGGATGCTCTTGTCGACGTGCGAGCGCAGCAGCGGCGACCGGTGGTTCGGCGTCCACTTGTGTACCACCTATAAACAAATCAAAATATAGACAACTAGCTTTTATTAAACTAGGCTTTGCCCGCGTGATATTTGATTTTTGTACCCATTGGAACCTTTTATATTTCCAGGTTAAAGAGTACGCTATGGGATTCCCCGACTTTTGAAATACAGTCAAACCTGGCTAACTGAGAACTGGATAAGTGAGAAACCTCTATAAGTGAGAGTAATTGCCAGGTCCCGTCATTTTACCCCTCAAATACCTCTATAAGTGAGAGACCAAAACCTCTATAAGAGAGAGTCGTTTTTCCCTCATGGACCTCTATAACTGAGAGTACTACTTGTCTGAACCTCTATAAGCGAGAGTTGACGGTAATGAAACATCTGCACTTTATGATCCATTCTTAAATTTCGTGGAACTAACTACCGTTGCTATCGGATCGTGTTCTATTCAAACTTTTTTTTTGTATTTTGTAGAAATAAGTAACATTGTTTTTGTATCGCATTTTTATTTTGGAATGGCCACACGTGCGTATAAACTATCCTGTTTGTTGAAATAGTATTCTATTTAAAATTACTTTGTGGTTTTCTTTAATCTACCTAACATTATTTTTGTATCATATTCTTTTGGAATAGGTTATTTTATTGGTCAAACTTACTCCAGTTGATAAGTATTATTAGGAAGAAAGGTTCGGTGTTAGTATATAAATATTTAGGAATAAATAAATAAGTCGTTAAGCGATAGCTAGGTATTGTATGCGTTCAAAGGTGGAAAATCTCGAAATGAAATACGCAATGAATTTGACTTAACAGAATTACTTTTATAAAATTATAAAATCAAAAGATTTACGGTCCCTATAAGGTCTCAGTGCTCTAAAGGGCATGGAAATATTTAAAAAAGTCGTTTTTTGATTTTCCCAATATTTGAATATGTCTTTTAGACTGAATAAAACAAACTATCATCTATGTTCAATTCTAATAAACACAACCCAAACAATTAGTACCTATGCACTATTTATAAACATATTTATCATTCTTCACGCATGAAGATACTCGTACCTACATACAAATTAGACGTATTTTTTAACCTCTATAAGAGAGAGTAGCCACTTCCGAAACTGGATAAGTGAGAAACCTGGATAAGTGAAAAACCTCTATAAGCGAGAATGATATGGCGGTCCCTTCAACTCTCTCTTATCCAGGTTTCACTGTATACCTATGCAAAAATCAAGTCGATCCCTCGATCTGTTGTGTCCACCCTCTAAACTTTTTTCCATAATCTAGAAAACTTGATAGTCAATAATTTCTTTTCTGGATTGGGCAATAACTTCACTACTGGACTGGACAAAATCAGGGACTACGGTGTAGTCCCTGATCCCTTGAGTCACGCAGAGGCAGACATTAGTGTACTGTTAGCGCGCGAGTTGAATGCAGAGCTTAGGAATGCGAATGTCTCCCCCCGCTATCCGCACGCCCAACCCGCCCAGGCGCGTGAGGTGGGGCGTGCGGATAGCGGGGGGAGATGCTCCCGCTCTTTACCTCAGACCCCGACTGCATTCAACTCGCGCGCTATCAGTAGTCACTACACTAATGCCCGCCTATGCGGGCTTTGAAGTTGATCCCGTCTGTCTACACAAGTCACCAATCCATTCGATTCCTTACAAACTTACTCAATGACTCATCAGTTAAGACAGCAGCATTGACCTTTACTTTACCATGGTGCCTTAAATCTCTGAGTAATCCTCCGTCCTAAATTGATGCAGTCCTAAACTTCTAAATACAATTATATTATCGATCACTTGATGCCCATTGAATTCACTAGTTTCTATGTAATCACTAGTTAGGTAGTACGTAGTCCTTTAATAAATTAGTCACTATTATTATACCGCTGCCTAACTTAGCACTCCCACTAACCTAACTTGCAGCATAAAACTCTATGAGAAGTTCCATAATAACTTACTTAATGAATCATCTGCAGACCATTACAACTTATCACCCCATCCATCCCGCCCTGAGGCACCCAAATACTCCAATAATTTTCCTCGGCCCTCTACTCCGCTGATGCTCCGTGGGCCACTGCACATCGATCCTCCGCCCCAGATTGATGCAGTCGTAAACTTTTAAAGGCTCCACGATGATGGCCTTTGAACCGACTATCTATGACTCCTGTGAGAGGTAATATCCTAGACAACTTACCACCCCATCCATCCCGGCCTGAGGCACCCAGCTCCCCCAGTAGTTCCTCCCCCCTCTACTCCGCTGATGCTCCGTGGGCCACTGCACATCGATCCTCCGCCCCAGATTGATGCAGTCGTAAACTTTTAAAGGCTCCACGATGATGGCCTTTGAACCGACTATCTATGACTCCTGTGAGAGGTAATATCCTAGACAACTTACCACCCCATCCATCCCGGCCTGAGGCACCCAGCTCCCCCAGTAGTTCCTCCCCCCTCTACTCCGCTGATGCTCCGTGGGCCACTGCACATCGATCCTCCGCCCCAGATTGATGCAGTCGTAAACTTTTAAAGGCTCCACGATGATGGCCTTTGAACCGACTATCTATGACTCCTGTGAGAGGTAATATCCTAGACAACTTACCACCCCATCCATCCCGGCCTGAGGCACCCAGCTCCCCCAGTAGTTCCTCCCCCCTCTACTCCGCTGATGCTCCGTGGGCCACTGCACATCGATCCTCCGCCCCAGATTGATGCAGTCGTAAACTTTTAAAGGCTCCACGATGATGGCCTTTGAACCGACTATCTATGACTCCTGTGAGAGGTAATATCCTAGACAACTTACCACCCCATCCATCCCGGCCTGAGGCACCCAGCTCCCCCAGTAGTTCCTCCCCCCTCTACTCCGCTGATGCTCCGTGGGCCACTGCACATCGATCCTCCGCCCCAGATTGATGCAGTCGTAAACTTTTAAAGGCTCCACGATGATGGCCTTTGAACCGACTATCTATGACTCCTGTGAGAGGTAATATCCTAGACAACTTACCACCCCATCCATCCCGGCCTGAGGCACCCAGCTCCCCCAGTAGTTCCTCCCCCCTCTACTCCGCTGATGCTCCGTGGGCCACTGCACATCGATCCTCCGCCCCAGGTTGATGCAGTCGTAAACTCCTAAAGGCTCGACGATGATGACTTTCGCCCCAACAGCGATTTTAGACGAAGTTTCGCTTCGAGACGAGTCGGAGCGTTTGATCTTTATTTTCATATCTTTTAGTCTGTAAGAGAGGTTTCTGAATTAATAAAACACATTTAGTAAAGAAATTCATTTGATTTAAGTATCACACAGGTGTTACTCACGCTTAATTTTAGTAGAACTGCTACTATGGTTACGATCGCATTTGGCGATCTTTTTCAAGGTTGGAGTACTAGCACGCGGGCTCGTCCCGCATAGCACTGTGCTATGCGACCAAACCAAATAGTACTCCAACCTTGAAAAAGATGCCAAATGCGACCGAAACTATTAGTAGCAGCAACTTTTAGTTCTACTAAAATTAAGCGTGAGTAACACCTGTGTTATACTATTATTAAAATGTGCAAAAACCACGCTAGTTTCCCTAACGAAATTCATTTATTTCAAGCTACAGGGCCCATTTATGTACAATACATACAATAAGGATACAACAATGAACTGTCGACTAGTTTTTAGGTTAGGATCCAAATAAAGGATGTATTCCGTGTGAACAAATTTTGTAGTTGATAGCTGACAGTTCAATAAGCCTGACTACAGAGGCGGTTATATTAGCTAAATAGCATAGTTCTGTTTCTTTTTCACTTTAGGCATTCGATAGAGAGAACGCTTTTTACGTTGCTATTAAATTTACGCCGGCGCCTCTGAAATCGGGCTTACTGTACCATTAGTTTTGATTTTGTATAAAAGATAATTTCATAGTTGATTAGTAAAAACAGTGTTAGTATTGTGAAGAAAAGCAATTTAAGTAGCTGCCAAGCTATATTTAATATTAGTTTTGTGGGTGGTATTATAAATTAGTGATTGCAAGCTGCCAAGCCATATTCAAAATTAGTTTTGACTATTTAATAAAATTTCCTGTTGTCATAAGTGAATTTCAAGCATTTGCGAAATGCAAATTGAAATTATTATAACATACAACAACGCTTTGAAATCGCGAGTGGCATTTACAACTGAGCCGTACACCGTACCACGTTTCAGCGTCGTGATATAGAAGGTTCTTTTCGTCTTACAAAACTGACACCACTAGCCACCCAGTCTATACTTTTTTACATACTTAAACTACTTCATATTGCAGATTAACCCAGCTACTTTTTAATTTTGAACATTCAAGCTTTTAACGTAGCAGACTAAATATCGCGACGACACCAAAAACCAAACTCAATCTACTAAACCCATAACCATTTCCCGAAAATGTCCATCCATACCTAGCTTCAGATTTCTCCCTCTTCAAATTATTCTCCTTATTGGACATGTCGGAAAAGTGGGTCTCTTTGACCGGGCCCGCGTCTGGCTTTTCCGTATATCTCCCGGTTAACTCTCGGTAGCTTTCTCGCTCGTGCCGAATGTCTTTGCTAAGCTTCGAGAGGTCTTTGGAGGTGCCTTCGTTGACGAAATATCTGTGGACGAACGGCGGGTTAGTGGCTTTAAGCTTTCAAGCGTAATGTGGGTTGGATTTGGGTGTATGCCTTGAACAAAATCAGTCGAACATATTTCTATACGACACTGATTTCCAAATACGGTGGAACGCCGATTATCCGAATTCATTGGGACCGGGGTCGATTCGGATAATCGAAAATTCGGCTAATCGGATAAGACTAAAATAAAGAATAACGAACTGTCACACATAGAATAATAGGCGCCGGACGGCAAGAAGTTGTACACCGTCGCATTCAAGTTGCCGCTCCTCGCCTCGCTGCGAGATGGTACACTTTGGTCTTGTGCCTCTTCCCCTTCGGAGGACCGATTCGGTTATTCGGCGTTCGGATAATTGGCGTTTTACTGTATTATTAAATGTTTGGAGATAAGATCTTTGATTTGATTTTCAAAAATATTGTCTTCAGGCTTCGCATCATACGGTTATTTTGTTAATAGTTATTTTAGCGGCTGCCTATTATGTTTTACACAGTAGACAAGCGTCCATTAGGGTAGATGCACTGGTTGTGGCGTCATTTTTGCCACTTTTGATTTAACAAACAGTATTTACTATTCATGCAATAATTTTGACATCAAATGGCCAAAACTAGGGCAATAGCCACAACCAGTGCATCTACTTTAAGTCATTTTTATTCCGTTAGATATTTGACACGGAGCGAAATTTTGTACCAGACACACTGTTAAGTAGAACAAAAATGCAAAGCTTATATGATTTTTTCGCTAAAAATGTTCAAGGTAGATAAATTTTGCGAAGATGCATGAAGTTGTGAAACATTGCGTTATTTTAGACGTGAAGAGATTAAATGGTGATTTTTGAAGTAAAAACTGCTTTTTTGTATGGGCAAAAAATGTTAAACTCGCGTCAGCACAGACGCGTTATCAAAAATTCGTAGGACGGAGCGAGAGTAGACATTTGCGCGCCGGCGCGGCGTAGAGAAGAAGTAATATTCCTCTCTCTTTCTACCGCTCGGCGGCGTAAGGCGTTTGTGCGAGTGTGCGTGTGTGATGTTATATTTTACCACATAAATGATAGTACTTTATTTGTTCAAGTTTTCACTTCTGCCGGCACTCCCGGAGTACAACCCGTTGTTTTTTTCTCGCACAATTTTCATCTACACATATCACGCTTGTTGGTTACGCTTTTTCAAAGAGTTCAACCAGTTATAATTTATTAATAGAAAGAAAGAAAGAATAACACTAAACATTATTGGACCGGATGCAGAAGGCTGATGACCGCTGTTATCGAAAAGATCTCGAACGGAGATCAAGTACAGGCAAGCGCAGCGTAAGAAATCCACCCACAAGATGGACGGATAACCTCATTAAGACCGCAGGATCGCGCTGGATGCAAGCCGCTTTCAACCGGTCTTATTGACGATCCGCCCATAGAACAGGCCCATGTCCAGCAGTGGACGTCCTATGGCTGATGGATGGATGAACACTAAACATTTGTAATGATCGGCAGGTTAGTAAGCTTCAAGCTTCAAAGCAGGTGGGATAAAAACTAGAAAGGATATTATTTTGTTTGTTGTTCAGAAAGACGGTCTGAATCACCTCCTTTTATATTAGTACATCAGTTCTGGATAACTTTTTATAAAATTAAAAAATGAAAGATACAAAAACAAAGTTAAGCCACTGTCACGAAAGAATGACGACGGTAGAAAGTTGCCATACATTTGGAAATCTTTATAAAAGTGGTTAGTAGTAGCATAATAATGGTTAGAGCTACAGGATATTTACCTTTTGAAGTCTCTCTCTTGTCTGGCGTTTCTGTTAGCGATGATCTTACAATCAGGCAAGGAAAGGTCCAGCCCCATCGGAGAGAGAGCCAGGTCCTCGAGAGAAGACTCCGCTGAACCCATGGCGCGACTCGATGATACCTGAACACATTACAATTATATGAAAACCCTGGATTATATTGAAATTACTTAGAGTCTGCCCAACGAAAAGCTTCGCAAACTTTTCATATGACAACTACACGGTGATACTGCCATCGCGAATCTAGCCTTAAGAGCCTGGTTGGTCTGTAATTTTCCATACAAATGTATTACGTTGTTTTCTTCCTGGAAAATACTAATAGAGCTTCAATTTTTTGTCATAAAATTAAATTTTGCTGTTTAGACTACTCTGTCTTTTCTTTTTCTTTATAAATTAATTAGCAGGTAAAATATGACCCTTCAAAACCACAAAAAAATTCACCGTTATTACCGACGTCTTTAGAGTCCTACCAGAAGAGACTAAATAATATCTAACAAAATATAAAATGACAGAATCATGAACACATTTTTTTTTTAAATTTTGACATAAAAAAGTACTTGATTGAAATAGTTTTTGAAGAAGAAAACAGCGTAATACGAAACGTTGTCTCGCCAAGTTTTTTGTAGGTATAAATCGCTCTGAGCTGCAATTGTCCCTATCGCACGATGCGGGGGTAGGGTCGAGGGAAGGGAGGTTCAAACCTATACGTACACAAGCACTAGGGATGTAGTAATAGTCGATATTTTTGTCGATGCTCTAGTGATGTCCATCGATATCGATGTTTATTAAAAATATTATTTATTTTTTTCAATCTTGTGATTTGACCGCAGTATGTTTGTTACTTTTGAAGATAAGATTTTATCTATGGAATATAGACGTTTAGTTGCTATGACATATAGCAGCGATTATACAGAACATCGTGTTGTATCCGCAGACATCTAAATGAGTTAGGCACAGAATAACCAATTAGCATAGTGCCCAAGTAATCCGGTAAGGCTCAATTCTACGAAAGCATAATTCTATGAAGGCCCAATTCTCAAAATGGCAACATAATTTTGATTAGAAATTTTCTAAAAAAATCACACATATTAAATACTAATAAGAGCTTACCGGTACCTAAAACAACCTCCTTTGGCGAGTTAAGTACATCATAACTTTTACTCTGGGACCGACCAGAGCCGAATCCGCGAGAAATATCAACTATACCATAGAAAAAGTCCGTTGATAATGGACAAAGTGTATGGAACAGCTGGTTTTTATCGCCAATTCGGAGTTAGTTGCTCCCATAGTAAAAGTTGTTCTTTTTAAACCTTAACAATCGCTAATTATTGCGCATGTGTGCACAATGCCGACGCCGCGTGGCGTAGTGGTAAGCACAGGCGTGCACGTGGGAGGCATGAGGTTGGCGGGCGGCTGTGCCCCGGCGTCTTGTCTCTCAAACTCAATTTCAACATATGAAATTTACATGCGGTTTTTAGTTAACATGTTTTGTATAGTTATATATATGACCCTATAAGGGTATGGCAATTTTATTATTTGTATTAGAACGATTTATTATTACGTTTTCTAGATTAACGTTAAAAAATTCGTCTAATGTATAATAACATTTCGAAAATAGGAAAATTTTTAGTTGTTTTATGAAACAGTTTTATCTTTCGATATCTTTTAAATTATTTGGCAATTTACTAAATATTTTTATAGCCATAGAATTTGGGCTAGATCTTGTGCATTGTTCTCTCTGGCCCCTGCGCATACCTATATTTTGCCTTTTGCACAGTATTCTGCGCCTAACTTTTCATCCGCCGACTTGTGTGGCGCGGATCGTAGGTGAGATCCATTCGAGAAAACAGCCCCATCGGCTATCCGTCCATTGAACTACGTGCCTTGCCCTCTGTCATTTTAACTTGCCAATCCACTGAGTTTTGCTGAAAAGTTCAAATACTTAGAAGTGTTTCAATCAGTTTGTCTCTACCTATTTTGTAGATATTCTATCCTGTATTTCTATGGTGTGTGCCCTATCCACTGCTGCTTTAATTTGCTAATTGTTATAACTTTTTTTTAACGTATTTAAATTAGAACCAAAGTATGACAAGCAATTCTCCAAACAGTAAGCCTAGCATCTGATCTGTTTAATTGAATTCTCAATTCAATTAAACAGATGCGAGGTACGAGTACACTTCGCTGTGATGCGCTAATTATTGTGCATATGTGCACCATGCCGACGCTCGTGGCCTAGTGGAGTGCACGGACGCAGGGAGCGCGCAGGAGGCATGAGTTTGGCGGGCGAGTGTGCCCCTTTCTGGCTCCCGCGCATACCTATATTTTGCCTTTTGCGCAGCGTTCTGCGCCTAACTTTCCATCCGCCGACTTGTGTGGCGCGGATTATACGTGAGATTCATTCGAGAAAACAGCCCCATTGGCTATCCGTTCATTGAACTATGTGCCTTGCCCTCTGTCATTTTAACTTGCCAATCCACTGAGTTTGGAGAGAGCTTAAAAGTTCAATTAGGATTGCTTTAAATTTTATTTTATTTATTCATACACAAAACAAATCACAATCGTTACAAAAGTTCAACTTAAATATAATTATATTATAGTCTGGATTGTAATTCAAATATATGTGTACACAGAAAAAGTAATTGAATGAGTGCTTTAAATGCTTTAATCAGTTCATATCTACCTACTTTGTAGATGTTCTATCCTGTATTACCTACTATGGTGTGTGTCTTACCCACTGCTGCTTTAATTTGCTAGTTGTTTTAGTTTTTTTAAACGTGTTTAAAGTATTACCAAGGTATGACAAGCCGTTCTCTAAACAGTAAACCTCGCATCTGTTTTATTGAATCCTCTATTATTTTTTATACTATGTAACTAATAGCGGAATGAAAATATGGTACGAGTAGGTACCATATAAAAGGCCAGACGTTTTAGATGTGCAGGTATACAGTAATATAACGAGACCCTATTACTAAGACTCCTCTGTCCGTCTGTCTGTTGGTCACTAGGCTGTACCTATCTCATGAACCGTAATAGCTAAACAGTTAAAATTTGCACAGATGATGTATTTCCGTTTCCATTATAACAACAAATTCTTACTAAAAATAGAATGAAATAAATATCGACTTCAACTGTGTACAGAATTCGCGCGGATTGATGTAGCATTTTTCACATTATTGTTGATTTATCAAATATGGCTCAGCCGATTTCAAGAAAATTTAAATGGGACCAACTTCGACGTATACCCTTTCCAATAAAAAAAATATACGCGTCAAATTGCGTACCTCCTCCGTTTCATCGGTCAAAAAATAAAATAAAATAAATATTTATTCATACAACAGATGTGAGTTTTTGCACGATAATTATTAATAATCACAACAGGTAGACGTTTAACATATTCTCAGAGTATTTAGTAATATAATATATCAATTTAAAAAACAAATAATTGAAATAGGAGTACATAATTGGCTCCCATACGGTACGAACCCTTTTAAGCGCGAGTCCATATTTATTTTAGTTTGTAGAAGAGCTATGTTAGATATTTAAATAAAAAATAATTAACTTAAAATTAGAAAGAAGTGATTTCAGTCAAAATATATAATGTAAACTGCAACGCCTACAGAAATCAAATAGCCAAATTGCTAATTTTACTCCCTGCTTTGGGTTCAAGATCAATTGTTTATGATGTTAGTTGGGTACATTTTATGTTTTTGTACAACAATAATAAAATAATTTGAAAGAAAATAAACAAGCCTATAAAAAAATAACCTATGTCACAAATAATGTCGCTTCCTAATGGCAGAAAAATAAATAATCATTGGCAGGATTATTTTTGTTTGCTTTCCGCCATACCTACTAGGAAACTAGATTATACGTAGAATACGCGTAAGAAAGCTCTACGTACGGCCAAAATCAGGAACAAATTCTATGCTGCCAGGGAATACGGAATGCTAGTGAAATAACGTACGTGGCGCCACGACTCGCGCGCAGAGTTATCTTGTGCGCACTCTACGTAATATCATATTTTGCTACAATTCAAAATCAAATTTCGGTCGGCCACGGCTGGTTCTTTGAGGCGCGGGCGGGGTGCGGCGACAGTTCGAGCGCAGTACGCACACAAATACAATTGCATCACACACACATTGAAGCTCCCTGGTTTGGGGGCATCGCGACGGCGATAGTTTAGTCCAAATACCTATTTCTCAATTTCTTCGTCACTAGGCTACCCTCTTAAGGCTGCGCCTAATGCTAGGAAAAAATTAGATTTTACCCGCGCTTCTTGCATCGCCCGCTATCATCTATGCGGCTTTGTTTAGAGTCGAAAATCGCATGACACAGTTTATGACGATGTTGGCTTCGAGCTCCAGCTTATATTTTTAGGTGGGATTTTATTTATTTATTCAAAATTTAAGCATGCAATAAAAAAACTAATTGATTACTCGGCTAGGATATTAGCTTAGCTACGTAATTAGTCAAAAATAATGTGGTGCTGTCGCTGATGATTTCGAGCATTTGAAATAAAATGTATTTTTTTTATGATGCGAAGTTTTCATTTTTTTCTAAAGTAACCATGTTATTTTCCAAAATTCTACGCGATTACTCTGCTATTTTAGATTGTTTTCTTTCGTATAGTATTTTTTATATGGATGTTTATGTTCGTTACCTTTACACCACGTCTTTAAAAGTACACCTTTCGCTTGATTTTGGCTTTAAAGGGGTATTTATAGAGGAAGGTACCTAAGCGTCATAATAAGGAAAAACATTTTGAAACATACGTCATTCACTAAACTAAAGAAAATAATTCATAATAATTATGAAGTCTTCATCGTAACGAAGTATAGGTACGCGTTAATAATTATCATTTGGATCATTTCGAGGGCAATTCAAGGCCTCAGTTTGGTATTAAAATACAGAAATTATTTGACGTAATTAAAATGTGTAAACGGCAAGTTAAAGCTTGATTACAGTATTCATGATTTAACTATGTACTTTCTTTCCTGACAAGGGAGTTCAAGGCGAACCCAGGGGGTAGCAAGTGCACCTCCTTGTACCTCCCTCTCTTCGCCCACGGTCGAAGCCATGACTCCTTTTTTGGGGTTATAAGTTAAAAATATGAGCAAAATTATTTACTGTACAACGGCGACCCTAGCGTAAGAACGTCTGCACTGTAGACTGTGTACATTTTGTCGCAGGTGAACGATGTTTTTCTATGGATCAATTTTTTTTAAATTTTTGAAGTCGCAGAACAAAAGTTGTCAGTTTTGATGTACAGAATAAGCCCCTAAAGGATGCTAATTGATTAGAAATAACCCTGTATATCCATTACCTTAGCACTAGCGGCGCGTCGCGGCTGGTCCTGCCACCCGCCTCCCCACGCGCTTAAAGAAGCCTGCAACCAACAAATATGGATGAGTGATACAAATAGTAAATGACATAATAGATAATTATTGTTCGCAAAAAATGGCAAAATCGCCGTCCATTGTGTACAAAATTCGAATATTTCACTCGAATTGTTTACATTTTTGTTGATTTTTCAACAACGGCTGGGCCGATTTCGTTGAAGTTTAAATGGGAACACCCATGAAAAGTATACCCTTCGGAACTAAAAAAAAAATTCGATTCGGTTCACAATTAGCGAAATTACCGATGAACGTACACAAAAAAAATACATACAGACGAACATAGAACCTCCTCCGTTTTGGAAGCCGGTTAAAAATGAAAGAAATGTGGTATAAGTGAACGTGAAATGAACCATGGACCGCGAAACGCACCAACAAGTCTATTCTTGAGCAAGCAACTAAAGATTAAGACTAGACTCTCCACAGTTGATTATCGACGAGTCTTTACTTTGGCCCCATTGCCCGTGGGCAGTCAGATAGTTTTGAGCAACTAGTTGTATTTCTGTGATAAGCATTTCAAAAATTCGTCGGACTCGAACCTGCCTCTCTCGGATCACTAGTCCGCTCTCCCAACTGACCTAATTCGCAGTCCTGACATTGCGCCGAATTTGTGAAGTGTTTATCATTTTAACCAGCTTATAGCGTTGGCGGCGCCACCTGTGATATCAAGACCCTAGTGTGGGAAGCACTATAAAATTAAAATCATTACAAACTGGTTGTAGTTGGGAAAGTAGATGGCAAAAGACCACATGGGCGGTCATCTACCTGTCGGTCTGATCAAATCAAGTTAATAACCGGGCTTCCAATTTCCAATGGTCTGAAGAAAGCCGAAGACAGAACGGCTAAAAGCGGCGGCGGTAATGAAGAGAACGAATAAGAAGAGATAAATGAACGATTGAGTGAACGAATGTGTGAGTTACCTGCGAGTCGTCCCCGGGATGCGAGCTGCAAGTCCCCCTTTCGAGTCTGGAATTATCTGACGCAGCCAACAGTAACCAGCGTCTGTTGAATGAACGATTGAGTGAACGAATGTGTGAGTTACCTGCGAGTCGTCCCCGGGATGCGAGCTGCAAGTCCCCCCTTCGAGTCTGGAATTATCTGACGCAGCCAACAGTAACCAGCTTCTGTTGAATGAACGATTGAGTGAACAAATGCGTGAGTTACCTGCGAGTCATCCCCGGGATGCGAGCTGCAAGTCCCCCCTTCGAGTCTGGAATTATCTGACGCAGCCAACAGTAACCAGCTTCTGTTGAATGAACGATTGAGTGAACAAATGTGTGAGTTACCTGCGAGTCGTCCCCGGGATGCGTGCTGCAAGTCCCCCCTTCGAGTCTGGAATTATCTGACGCAGCCAACAGACGGAACGATGCGGGCATGTTCCGTTCGCGACGTAACCGACTGCTGTTGCCACCCTGTATGGTACAATATTAAGGTTTAAGAATCGACTTATATTATAATTTCTTACAATTCAATCTTAACATAACACATATTTTTTTAACGCGAATAAAGCCGCGCTTGACTACCAACTCGCCTGATGGTAAGCGACGTTGTGGTCGCAGATGAAGCACGCTTACCTAGAAGATATCTATTTACTCGGGATTTGAAGACACCCACGTTGTACCTACTTTAGCGGGAAGACAGACCCAGGCAAAGCGATCCACATTCTGACTGTTGGTATGAGGAACGTAGATAACTGATCTATCAGACTCAGAAAAACATGTACTTTTTCAAGATCTTACGAGTGGTTAGATTTTTCGATTATTATTAAAATAAGATAAGATAATTTTATTTCACAGAAAAATCATACAAAGAATACAGAAGCTTAGAATACAGATTTAAATTACAGAGTAAACGTACAGAAAACGCCTCGCCTCCATACATTTTTTGGACGTGTCTTTTAGCACTACTATCTAGAAGGGTCCTACGTGTCTGGGCGTGTACTTGTTGTGTTTATTCTTCATGTTGTAGTCGCGTCGGTGCGGCGCGTATGTTCGGGGGATGTTCCTAACAAGTCAGCTACTGTATTTGTAATGTTACCTGTCTAGGCGTGTCCTTGTTGTGTTTGTTCCTCATGTTCCGGTCGCGTCGGTGCGGAGCGTGCGTCCGGTCGGCGTGTCCGGGCGGCGGCGCGCTCTCCTCGCGCTCGTGCGAGTGTTCCCGGAGTAAGCCGGCTAGCGACGCGAGAGTCGACGATGTGGGCTTTCCAGCGCTGGCTAGGCTTCCGCGGGTACCCGCTACAAAACACAATAAAGTAACGTGAAACTCGTGTTTCTTTTTAATATACTAAGTTAGTATATTTTTTTCGTGTCTTTATCCAGCATTTTTTTTATTTGTCACCGCTAAATTGTAAAATTTGAGGCCACAATACCTAAAAATATGGTTGAAGGGACACCCTGTATAAAAAATAATTGTAGTTGTTAGTCTCGCTAAAACTCGAAAACAGCTGAACCGATTTGACTACTTTTCTTCTTGAAATATCTGTGAAGTTAAGGGAAGGTAACGGTGAGAAAATTTAAACAGTTGCGAGAAAAATTATAAAAACTTTATTTTAATTATTCCATACAAAATATTGACAGATGGTGAGACGAAGTTCACCGGGTCAGCTAGTGCTGTATAGATCTCATTACTGTGCCTGCATGTGGATGATATGTGGCAGGTACTTACCAAGCGATGTTCTAGAGAGATTGTGCGCGTTGTGTGGCGGGGTGGTGGAGGGCGCAGCCCCGGCCTCCGCCGCGGCCGCCTCACACGCCCCACCGGAGGAGCAGCCCTCGCCGCAGCGACGACGGATTCTATACAATACTGTTAGTTTAAAAAAGGGTAAAAGGTTAGACCGCCCTAAAGCCTCTAACATGGGTCACGAGTTCAGGACTAAACGATCAAAATAACACAAGGTAACTATAGAATACAATAAAATACTTCCGATAAAATCGAATCAACTCATCGAATTTCGAACGAACAGTGTAGATAACTTAGATAGAAACTATTGCCTTGGTTCATTCAATAATGAGTATAAAATAATTCTTTTTCCCAAAAACTGGCTGTGTACAGAATTCGAATAATTCGCACGGATCAATGTAGTCATTTACGCACTTTTGTTGATTTATCAAAAATGGCTCGGTCAATTTCGATAAAATTTAAATAGGACCATCTTTGAATTATGATCTACCGAACAAAAAAGAATGATCAAAATCTGATCACTCTGTAAAAATTTATGCGTGGTCAAACATTAAAAAAAAATATACACGTCGATTTGTAAACATCGTCCGTTTCGTTGGTTAATTAGAAATATTGAAATTACCCAAACAGAACAACAACGTACGACATAGTAAGTGGTTAACTAAACTCCGTTCTAAAATCAAATCTAAGACAATAACTAAAACGTCTATAATCTCATTTCATCTCTATTTTGGCCACCGAAATGATTACCACTTCGAGTATCAGCGTACGAAATTGCGCGGTTATAACTAAATTCTATTCCAAAACCAACATTATCCCAATAACTATAGTCTTTTTCAAATAGCAAGTCACTTATGACAGGTCCATAGAACGTAAAATATTACGTAAATACATCTGTGACGTCACACCAATAGTTGAATATTTCTATTTATCAGTCAAAACATTAAGCAAACTTACAAGAAAAACTACAAAAATAAACGACTAAGGACGCAAGAAATAGAATAAAGGTTATTGATTCGCGTAAACATATTCGCATTCACTTTTCAATTTAATAAAATATTAAATTCGTTAAATTGTTTTGTTACGTGCTATTGCCGATCGTGACGTCATGATAAGAGGGCTGGGAAATCGACTATTGTTGAAATCGAAGAATATCGAAAACAAAACATATTAATCGACTTGATTTAAGCAAGGGTTATAGTTAATCTGTACCCCTAGTACAAAAATTATAAAATATGTAGTGTGTATTCTATACGAAAATGTATGAAAAACTTAGTTTCCATTTACCTCCGATGTTCACATAGACAATATATAACGGATAATCAAATGATTATAAATCTGGAAGATTCGTCAAATGATGATAATGATGATAGCTCCGATGACGAAGTGATGAGGACATTATTTCCCAAATAAATCTTTTTTTTCCCTGTCACTTTTGACGTGACAACGTCTTATAATTCGATAGAGCCGGCTGCACGCACGAAACGAAAAAACATGACTCATGCGGCGTTACCTCGCTCTGAGGCGTTCCATGTAAGGCTTGAAGTGCAAGCGAGAGCGCGGAACGAGCGAGACAAAGAAGCACAATCGGAAGACGTTGTCACGTTCAACTATCGTCAGTAAACCGACTTTACAGACAACCATTTTTTTATTTCTTTTTGTTTCCTCTAAACCTATCGTCTAAGTCCTACTGACTTGTAGATAAATTCACCAAAACAGTTTTAGGTATATTGTTCGATAACTTCGATAAGTACGTAAAATCGATAATAATCGGTAATTACAAATCGAATATAGGTGCGGTACATCATTAAAATTGTCAATTTATGTTTGACAGCTGACATTTCGGAAGTGTCATAAGTGACTAGCTATTTGAAAAATACTATATTATAAAGTATTACCGTCTCCAAAGCCTCAAAATGCCTCTTGACCTCCGAAACAGTGACCGCGCCACCGAGTAAAGTGCACAGTTGTGGCTAAGTTTCCGCATACGACGTAGTAAGGTGTAATAAACTCCATTCCAAAACAAACCCTCTCAAGCTACCTATAAAGTCTAAAGTCTCACCGTCTCCAAAGCTGCAGAAAGCACGCGCACAGTTTGAGGGAAGTATCCGCATACAGTAAGGGGTAAGATTCTAACTAAAGTTCTTTCAAAAACCAACCCTTTTACGATGTGTATAAAGTCTAAAGTCTCACCGTCTCCACAGCTGCAGGAAGTGCCTCTTGACCGCCGAAACAGTGACCGCTCCGCCGAGCAAAGTGCACAGTTGTGGCGAAGTATCCGCATACGACGTAGTGAGGGGTGACACGTAGATCGGATAGCCTATCGGTTGGTCGCATGATGAGTTTATTATGTTGCGCAGCGCCTGAAAACACGTGCGATCGTCAGGGCGGTTGGACAGATACTGTCATAGTTTGGGCAATTTGGGGATAGCGCCATCCATCTGAGACAAGTTTAGTAATATTATCGATTATTGATCAACGTGCAAGGTTGTGACTAAGTTTCCGTATAAGATGTGGTAAAGGGTTACATGTGATATGGCCTGTTCATTTTGATGATCACTTCAGTTTGATTTGATGACCGGTCCAATTCGTTGACCGGTTCAGTTTGATGACCGGTCCAATTCGTTGACCGGTTCAGTTTGATGACCAGTCCAATTTGTTGACCGGTTCAGTTTGATGACCAGTTCAGTTTGATGACCAGTTCAGTTTGATGACCAGTTCAGTTTGATGACCAGTTCAGTTTGATGACCGGTTCAGTTTGATGACCAGTTCAGTTTGATGACCAGTTCAGTTTGATGACCGGTTCAGTTTGATGACCAGTTCAGTTTGATGACCAGTTCAGTTTGATGACCGGTTCAGTTTGATGACCGGTCCAATTCGTTGACCGGTTCAGTTTGATGACCAGTCCAATTTGTTGACCGGTTCAGTTTGATGACCAGTTCAGTTTGATGACCAGTTCAGTTTGATGACCAGTTCAGTTTGATGACCAGTTCAGTTTGATGACCAGTTCAGTTTGATGACCGGTTCAGTTTGATGACCAGTTCAGTTTGATGACCAGTTCAGTTTGATGACCAGTTCAGTTTGATGACCAGTTCAGTTTGATGAACAGTTCAGTTTCATGTCCAGTTCAGTTTCATGACAGATTCAGTTTGATGACCAGTTCAGTTTGATGACCGGTTCAGTTTGATGACTGGTCCAATTTGTTGACCGGTTCAGTTTGATGACCGGTTCAGTTTGATGACCAGTTCAGTTTGATGACCAGTTCAGTTTGATGACCAGTTCAGTTTGATGACCAGTTCAGTTTGGTAACCAATCATAAACCCTTACCTGTTTAGCATTCTGTATGGACCCTCGCTCCGGGTTCCTGTTCCTGAGGTAGACCAGTTCCTGCTGCTGCCCAGCCCATAACCCTCTGACGCATTCTCTGTTCAGTTTGATGACTCGGAACCCGAGATGCCGCTTGTTCAGCATTATTATCTTGTAGTCGTCGTTGCCTTCGTCCATCACGTGTCTGGAATGACGATAAAGATATTAGAAAAGTTTGACATATCGAGCCTTTTTAGGATAACTTTTCACAACAAATTCCTTTTTTTTACAAAAGAAGAGTAGAAACCGTAATCGTAAGTAAAAAATCCGTATGACGTAACTTTTTAAAATTACGCAACTTATTTTTTTACAAAGTATTAAGAAATATTGGAACTATAATTATGTCCAGCAGTGGGAGTACCTGAGAGCCAGGAGGTGGGGCGCGCCCCGCAGCACGTTGTGTCTCCAGGCGGGCGCGGCCTCGTGGCAGATAACGAGACAATATGTCCAGCAGTGGGAGTACCTGAGAGCCAGGAGGTGGGGCGCGCCACGCAGACGTTGTGTCTCCAGGCGGGCGCGGCCTCGTGGCAGATGACGAGACAATATGTCCAGCAGTGGGAGTACCTGAGAGCCAGGAGGTGGGGCGCGCCCCGCAGAACGTTGTGTCTCCAGGCGGGCGCGGCCTCGTGGCAGATGACGAGACGCGCGGCGTGGGAGGAGATGGCCGCGTGCAGCGCCGCGCTGCTGCAGTACTCCTCGGGGAACATGAAGTGGTCCTGTACAAACAAATTCAAACATAGTTTCCAAAGTACAATTTCGCATAGTTTCCTAACCCAACCTACCATCCCATCCTTCCCAACCTATCATCTCACCCTTCCCAATCCGTCATCGCACCCTTCCCAACCTATCACCCCACCCTTCCTAACCTATTATCCCTATCACCCCACCCTTCCCAACCTATTACCCCACTCTTCTTAACCTATTATCCCTATCACCCCACCCTTCCTAACCTATTATCCAAATCACCCCACCCTACCCAACCTATCACCCCACTCTTCCTAACCTGTTATCCCTATCACCCCACCCTTCCCAACCTATCACCCCACCCTTCCTAACCTATTATCCCTATCATCCCACCCTTCCCAACTTATTATCCCACCCTTCCCAACCTATTATCCCACCCTTCCCAACCGATCATCCCACCCTTCCCGGCCTATCACCCCACCCTTCCCAACCTATTATTCCACCCTTCCCAACCTACTATCCCGCCCTTCCAGGTTGGGAAGGGCAGGACAGTATCTTCCTACCCATCCCAATTAATCATCCCACCCTTCCCAACCTATCATCCCACACCAGTGTTGCCAACCCCAACCTAGACTAAAACTGTAGAACTTTTAAAAAGCTGTGAGACTGTGTGTGTGTAAAACACTACGTAAAATTGTAAAATTATACATTTGGTTACGCTGTTCCACCCTTCGCAATCTCTGTTTCCACCCTTCCCATCCCACCTGTCATCCCAATGACTTACCTGGTGTAATTTGAGTGCCATCCTGATAGCCGGCGCCAGGACCGAGTGCAGCAGCGACATGTCGGTGAACACCCACTCGTCTCGAGCGCACGTTATCCTGAAGTCGCCCTTGAATAGCGAGTGCAGACCGTACAGAAAGAACTCCACGCTGAAACAAAAGGTAATTTGTAAAGAAATCTAAAACACGAACTAGGCTACAGATGCACGTAAATCTCGAAGGATCAACAAATTACACCGTTTTCACGTATACTAAAATTTGTAGTAAAATTTGAATTGTGGAAGTTAGGTTCACTGTTAAGGTTTTTATGTTTGAAAATGTTTTTTGTGTTAAGTTTAGATGTAAGTTGTACATAAAAACTGTTTGTGAACTTCAATAAAAAATAAAAAAAACTAATCTTCACACAAATCGGCGGATGAGAAGTTAGTCGCAGATGACACTTTGCCGTGATTCGATACTTATTGTGCATGTGTGCACAATTCCGATGCCGCTTGTCGTAGTGGTGGTACGGGCGTAGGAAGCGCGCGGGAGGCATGAGGTTGGCGGGCGGGTGTGCCCCGGCGTCTCGTCTCGCTGGCTCCCGCGCATGCCTATATTTTGCTTTGCATGCTTTTGCGCAGCGTTCTGCGCATAACTTCCCATCCGCCGATTTGTGTGGCGCTTAGTATACGCCACAATTTTCACCACTCGTTTGTCTTTTCTTATTTCATGTGGGGGCGATAAGTCCTGCACTGACGTCCCGCATGGGTTGTTTTGTGCATTCGTTTGTCTATTACTGGGATGGTTTATCTCTGGACTAGAAACGCACTACGATTCATTACACATTATCACATTCACTACATTCTGTCAGCTTTACGTGAGGCGCAGGGGTGAGGCGTATTCTCAAGTTTCGACCTAATACGTATGGGAATAAAGTCGAAATGTTAACGAATGACATGTTTAAAGGCAGGAGCGAGCGTGAGCAGTGCAGCACAGTTGATATTCCAATGTCACCGTAATTGCTTAGACGCTAAGTCTAACAATTAAAGCACAAAGTGGCCCCGCGCCGTCCTTCCGATGCGAAATTCTCAGTAGATCCTGTGTAGAGTGTAGTTACCTAGAGGCGGCCAGATGCTGCGCCTGCGCCAGCGCCCGGCGCCCCACCAGGCTGAGCGCGAAGCACAGCGTGGCGACGTGCGCGTCCCGCGCGGCCCCGCGCCGTCCTACAGAGTGTAGTTACCTAGAGGCGGCCAGATGCTGCGCCTGCGCCAGCGCCCGGCGCCCCACCAGGCTGAGCGCGAAGCACAGCGTGGCGACGTGCGCGTCCCGCGCGGCCCCACGCCGTCCTACAGAGTGTAGTTACCTAGAGGCGGCCAGATGCTGCGCCTGCGCCAGCGCCCGGCGCCCCACCAGGCTGAGCGCGAAGCACAGCGTGGCGACGTGCGCGTCCCGCGCGGCCCCGCGCCGTCCTACAGAGTGTAGTTACCTAGAGGCGGCCAGATGCTGCGCCTGCGCCAGCGCCCGGCGCCCCACCAGGCTGAGCGCGAAGCACAGCGTGGCGACGTGCGCGTCCCGCGCGGCCCCGCGCCGTCCTACAGAGTGTAGTTACCTAGAGGCGGCCAGATGCTGCGCCTGCGCCAGCGCCCGGCGCCCCACCAGGCTGAGCGCGAAGCACAGCGTGGCGACGTGCGCGTCCCGCGCGGCCCCACGCCGTCCTACAGAGTGTAGTTACCTAGAGGCGGCCAGATGCTGCGCCTGCGCCAGCGCCCGGCGCCCCACCAGGCTGAGCGCGAAGCACAGCGTGGCGACGTGCGCGTCCCGCGCGGCCCCGCGCCGTCCTACAGAGTGTAGTTACCTAGAGGCGGCCAGATGCTGCGCCTGCGCCAGCGCCCGGCGCCCCACCAGGCTGAGCGCGAAGCACAGCGTGGCGACGTGCGCGTCCCGCGCGGCCCCGCGCCGTCCTACAGAGTGTAGTTACCTAGAGGCGGCCAGATGCTGCGCCTGCGCCAGCGCCCGGCGCCCCACCAGGCTGAGCGCGAAGCACAGCGTGGCGACGTGCGCGTCCCGCGCGGCCCCGCGCCGTCCTACAGAGTGTAGTTACCTAGAGGCGGCCAGATGCTGCGCCTGCGCCAGCGCCCGGCGCCCCACCAGGCTGAGCGCGAAGCACAGCGTGGCGACGTGCGCGTCCCGCGCGGCCCCGCGCCGTCCTACAGAGTGTAGTTACCTAGAGGCGGCCAGATGCTGCGCCTGCGCCAGCGCCCGGCGCCCCACCAGGCTGAGCGCGAAGCACAGCGTGGCGACGTGCGCGTCCCGCGCGGCCCCGCGCCGTCCTACAGAGTGTAGTTACCTAGAGGCGGCCAGATGCTGCGCCTGCGCCAGCGCCCGGCGCCCCACCAGGCTGAGCGCGAAGCACAGCGTGGCGACGTGCGCGTCCCGCGCGGCCCCGCGCCGTCCTACAGAGTGTAGTTACCTAGAGGCGGCCAGATGCTGCGCCTGCGTCAGCGCCCGGCGCCCCACCAGGCTGAGCGCGAAGCACAGCGTGGCGACGTGCGCGTCCCGCGCGGCCCCGCGCCGTCCTACAGAGTGTAGTTACCTAGAGGCGGCCAGATGCTGCGCCTGCGCCAGCGCCCGGCGCCCCACCAGGCTGAGCGCGAAGCACAGCGTGGCGACGTGCGCGTCCCGCGCGGCCCCGCGCCGTCCTACAGAGTGTAGTTACCTAGAGGCGGCCAGATGCTGCGCCTGCGCCAGCGCCCGGCGCCCCACCAGGCTGAGCGCGAAGCACAGCGTGGCGACGTGCGCGTCCCGCGCGGCCCCGCGCCGTCCTACAGAGTGTAGTTACCTAGAGGCGGCCAGATGCTGCGCCTGCGCCAGCGCCCGGCGCCCCACCAGGCTGAGCGCGAAGCACAGCGTGGCGACGTGCGCGTCCCGCGCGGCCCCGCGCCGTCCTACAGAGTGTAGTTACCTAGAGGCGGCCAGATGCTGCGCCTGCGCCAGCGCCCGGCGCCCCACCAGGCTGAGCGCGAAGCACAGCGTGGCGACGTGCGCGTCCCGCGCGGCCCCGCGCCGTCCTACAGAGTGTAGTTACCTAGAGGCGGCCAGATGCTGCGCCTGCGCCAGCGCCCGGCGCCCCACCAGGCTGAGCGCGAAGCACAGCGTGGCGACGTGCGCGTCCCGCGCGGCCCCGCGCCGTCCTACAGAGTGTAGTTACCTAGAGGCGGCCAGATGCTGCGCCTGCGCCAGCGCCCGGCGCCCCACCAGGCTGAGCGCGAAGCACAGCGTGGCGACGTGCGCGTCCCGCGCGGCCCCGCGCCGTCCTACAGAGTGTAGTTACCTAGAGGCGGCCAGATGCTGCGCCTGCGCCAGCGCCCGGCGCCCCACCAGGCTGAGCGCGAAGCACAGCGTGGCGACGTGCGCGTCCCGCGCGGCCCCGCGCCGTCCTACAGAGTGTAGTTACCTAGAGGCGGCCAGATGCTGCGCCTGCGCCAGCGCCCGGCGCCCCACCAGGCTGAGCGCGAAGCACAGCGTGGCGACGTGCGCGTCCCGCGCGGCCCCGCGCCGTCCTACAGAGTGTAGTTACCTAGAGGCGGCCAGATGCTGCGCCTGCGCCAGCGCCCGGCGCCCCACCAGGCTGAGCGCGAAGCACAGCGTGGCGACGTGCGCGTCCCGCGCGGCCCCGCGCCGTCCTACAGAGTGTAGTTACCTAGAGGCGGCCAGATGCTGCGCCTGCGCCAGCGCCCGGCGCCCCACCAGGCTGAGCGCGAAGCACAGCGTGGCGACGTGCGCGTCCCGCGCGGCCCCGCGCCGTCCTACAGAGTGTAGTTACCTAGAGGCGGCCAGATGCTGCGCCTGCGCCAGCGCCCGGCGCCCCACCAGGCTGAGCGCGAAGCACAGCGTGGCGACGTGCGCGTCCCGCGCGGCCCCGCGCCGTCCTACAGAGTGTAGTTACCTAGAGGCGGCCAGATGCTGCGCCTGCGCCAGCGCCCGGCGCCCCACCAGGCTGAGCGCGAAGCACAGCGTGGCGACGTGCGCGTCCCGCGCGGCCCCGCGCCGTCCTACAGAGTGTAGTTACCTAGAGGCGGCCAGATGCTGCGCCTGCGCCAGCGCCCGGCGCCCCACCAGGCTGAGCGCGAAGCACAGCGTGGCGACGTGCGCGTCCCGCGCGGCCCCGCGCCGTCCTACAGAGTGTAGTTACCTAGAGGCGGCCAGATGCTGCGCCTGCGCCAGCGCCCGGCGCCCCACCAGGCTGAGCGCGAAGCACAGCGTGGCGACGTGCGCGTCCCGCGCGGCCCCACGCCGTCCTACAGAGTGTAGTTACCTAGAGGCGGCCAGATGCTGCGCCTGCGCCAGCGCCCGGCGCCCCACCAGGCTGAGCGCGAAGCACAGCGTGGCGACGTGCGCGTCCCGCGCGGCCCCGCGCCGTCCTACAGAGTGTAGTTACCTAGAGGCGGCCAGATGCTGCGCCTGCGCCAGCGCCCGGCGCCCCACCAGGCTGAGCGCGAAGCACAGCGTGGCGACGTGCGCGTCCCGCGCGGCCCCGCGCCGTCCTACAGAGTGTAGTTACCTAGAGGCGGCCAGATGCTGCGCCTGCGCCAGCGCCCGGCGCCCCACCAGGCTGAGCGCGAAGCACAGCGTGGCGACGTGCGCGTCCCGCGCGGCCCCGCGCCGTCCTACAGAGTGTAGTTACCTAGAGGCGGCCAGATGCTGCGCCTGCGCCAGCGCCCGGCGCCCCACCAGGCTGAGCGCGAAGCACAGCGTGGCGACGTGCGCGTCCCGCGCGGCCCCGCGCCGTCCTACAGAGTGTAGTTACCTAGAGGCGGCCAGATGCTGCGCCTGCGTCAGCGCCCGGCGCCCCACCAGGCTGAGCGCGAAGCACAGCGTGGCGACGTGCGCGTCCCGCGCGGCCCCGCGCCGTCCTACAGAGTGTAGTTAGCTAGAGGCGGCCAGATGCTGCGCCTGCGCCAGCGCCCGGCGCCCCACCAGGCTGAGCGCGAAGCACAGCGTGGCGACGTGCGCGTCCCGCGCGGCCCCGCGCCGTCCTACAGAGTGTAGTTACCTAGAGGCGGCCAGATGCTGCGCCTGCGCCAGCGCCCGGCGCCCCACCAGGCTGAGCGCGAAGCACAGCGTGGCGACGTGCGCGTCCCGCGCGGCCCCGCGCCGTCCTACAGAGTGTAGTTACCTAGAGGCGGCCAGATGCTGCGCCTGCGCCAGCGCCCGGCGCCCCACCAGGCTGAGCGCGAAGCACAGCGTGGCGACGTGCGCGTCCCGCGCGGCCCCGCGCCGTCCTACAGAGTGTAGTTACCTAGAGGCGGCCAGATGCTGCGCCTGCGCCAGCGCCCGGCGCCCCACCAGGCTGAGCGCGAAGCACAGCGTGGCGACGTGCGCGTCCCGCGCGGCCCCGCGCCGTCCTACAGAGTGTAGTTACCTAGAGGCGGCCAGATGCTGCGCCTGCGCCAGCGCCCGGCGCCCCACCAGGCTGAGCGCGAAGCACAGCGTGGCGACGTGCGCGTCCCGCGCGGCCCCACGCCGTCCTACAGAGTGTAGTTACCTAGAGGCGGCCAGATGCTGCGCCTGCGCCAGCGCCCGGCGCCCCACCAGGCTGAGCGCGAAGCACAGCGTGGCGACGTGCGCGTCCCGCGCGGCCCCGCGCCGTCCTACAGAGTGTAGTTACCTAGAGGCGGCCAGATGCTGCGCCTGCGCCAGCGCCCGGCGCCCCACCAGGCTGAGCGCGAAGCACAGCGTGGCGACGTGCGCGTCCCGCGCGGCCCCGCGCCGTCCTACAGAGTGTAGTTACCTAGAGGCGGCCAGATGCTGCGCCTGCGCCAGCGCCCGGCGCCCCACCAGGCTGAGCGCGAAGCACAGCGTGGCGACGTGCGCGTCCCGCGCGGCCCCGCGCCGTCCTACAGAGTGTAGTTACCTAGAGGCGGCCAGATGCTGCGCCTGCGCCAGCGCCCGGCGCCCCACCAGGCTGAGCGCGAAGCACAGCGTGGCGACGTGCGCGTCCCGCGCGGCCCCGCGCCGTCCTACAGAGTGTAGTTACCTAGAGGCGGCCAGATGCTGCGCCTGCGCCAGCGCCCGGCGCCCCACCAGGCTGAGCGCGAAGCACAGCGTGGCGACGTGCGCGTCCCGCGCGGCCCCGCGCCGTCCTACAGAGTGTAGTTACCTAGAGGCGGCCAGATGCTGCGCCTGCGCCAGCGCCCGGCGCCCCACCAGGCTGAGCGCGAAGCACAGCGTGGCGACGTGCGCGTCCCGCGCGGCCCCACGCCGTCCTACAGAGTGTAGTTACCTAGAGGCGGCCAGATGCTGCGCCTGCGCCAGCGCCCGGCGCCCCACCAGGCTGAGCGCGAAGCACAGCGTGGCGACGTGCGCGTCCCGCGCGGCCCCGCGCCGTCCTACAGAGTGTAGTTACCTAGAGGCGGCCAGATGCTGCGCCTGCGCCAGCGCCCGGCGCCCCACCAGGCTGAGCGCGAAGCACAGCGTGGCGACGTGCGCGTCCCGCGCGGCCCCGCGCCGTCCTACAGAGTGTAGTTACCTAGAGGCGGCCAGATGCTGCGCCTGCGCCAGCGCCCGGCGCCCCACCAGGCTGAGCGCGAAGCACAGCGTGGCGACGTGCGCGTCCCGCGCGGCCCCGCGCCGTCCTACAGAGTGTAGTTACCTAGAGGCGGCCAGATGCTGCGCCTGCGCCAGCGCCCGGCGCCCCACCAGGCTGAGCGCGAAGCACAGCGTGGCGACGTGCGCGTCCCGCGCGGCCCCGCGCCGCCGCCGCGCCGCGCCGCCCGCCCGCCGCGACACGCACGCGCACATCCACTCTTGGTAGATCGCGCAGAAACGACTCCTGCGCACGGAAAACAAAATAATCATTAAACACACCAGCTGAAGCCAGACGTAAGCTATGGACAGAAAAACACCCCGTCCCACCCAACTATCCCCCCCCCAATCAACAGAAAACTTCTACCGGGCCACGACCTGCAATGGCCCATCTGGAAGTCCATTAACAGACTCCGAACACAAGTGGGCCTTGTAGATACAACATATGCAAATGAGGCTTAGCCGAACCACCAAGGGAAGAATGCACTGTGCCACTACGCCACTAAGCCACAGATCTCTACGAGCCAACACCGCCGCAGTATACGTTGCCTCTTACTGGTCGAACAGCATTTAGCCAAATATAAATTTTATGATCGAATTGCTGACTCGAAAAGGAGAAACACACGTTCGCAACGCCAATGAGGGTTTCTACTCGGCCACGAGTTAGAGCCATGGGCGTATATGAGGGGGGGTCCGAGGGGTCCGGACCCCCCCCTTGGCCTATGCATTTTCAAATATTTTTATGAGTGTATCCAAGTAAAATAACGAATAGCAAATATCATCTCAGCAAATGTGACAAAAATTGGAGAATGAGTCCTTCCCAGGCAGATACATCTCCTTTGTTCCATTCTACCCTAAAGTTTTTACCCATAGTCTTTTGTTTTCATCGGGTCGACGGTCAACACAACTGCACACACGTGCAACAGATTTAATGCAAAAAAGGACTTTTAAAATTTGAAGTGACAAAAGAAACCCATGGCTAAGATGTTGAATTTTACGACTAATTTTTGCCCGCGGTTTCACTCGCGTGATTTTTTGCTTTTTTGTACCGCCATAGAACATTTCATTTTATTCGGATAAAAATGAGCCTACAACAATCTGATCTTTAGAGTAGGTATGCATGAAAATCAAAAATTAAATAAAAAAGAAAAAGATCCTTCTCTCCGTTGCGTTGTTGGGTGATAAATTAACAAACAAACATACTGTCGGAGTTATGATATTAGTAAAGATTCCTAAACAGTTTCGTCATAAACAAAAAAATGTGTTTTCGAGAATCGGTCGTTAGGAAGTGTATTAGAACCAAAGATGGCTTCAAAAAGGGAAACACCGTTTAAACCGTCTAGTCTTTGTTTAAAACTCACATTGATTCACAAACCTCAGAAGTATTTTATTGGTCCAGCGTTTATGTAATTGAGTTAGAGCATGTGATAAAATTAAAAAAAATACCTGTGTGTTATAATAAATTGTTTACAAAACATTAGATAGATAGATAAACTTTTTATTGATTCACACACACATAAAACAGAAAAATAGAGAAAATTATATGCTACAATATGTGAAGCAACCGGCGGCCTTATCACTGAAAGTGATTTCTTCTAGGCAACCTTAACTAACTAACAAATAATGATGAACTCCTTGAGTAAGTAGGTACTACAGCAATAGTGACTGTCTCATTGGTAATTAAGTTGGGCCAAATAATTGTTTTAAGTTCTTAATTGAAATTAATAGCCTCTCAGTCGCGCTTTTGTACTTTTGCGGTATAACACAAACATAAAGCTAAAGGTATTTAGAGATGCAACATAGCAAAAATGTAACCAAGTACCTATAGTTCATTTCCTAAGAAGTCCTATGGAAATTGATGGAACTAATATTTACAGACAAGGCAGGCGACTGTGGTGCCGCATCTGCGGGGCTTCTTCAGTGAATTCGATTCTAATAAGATTCTAATCAGTTCGCCGAGGACGGAACTTAGGTGCTTACTCCCTCACACCTATCATAATTAGTGCAGCAACTAAAGTTTATGTAAGGGAGGCATAAATATACTGTTTCATTTTCTCATAACTACGTTTCTACTTTAATTTTCTTTAAAAAACCTCACTGCTCTTTTTTAGACAGTCGGATAAAAAATTTGGACCCCCCCCTTGCAAGAGCTATATATACGTCCGTGGTTAGAGCTCGTTTTGTGTCGGCGCCGACAACAAATGTTTTTATTTTTGCCAGCCCTCTACGGCCGGAAAGAAATCGTGTCGGATCCCGCTCGCCTATGAAGAATGGCGCTGTTCATATTTGTCGAATGTCGTGGCCGACTACCCGCTTCCCGCTACGGCTTGTTAAACTTAATTACATCACTTCTAAATTCTATTGTTCTGGTTTATAATTGACGGAGAAATTGCGTAACAGATACATACATACAAAAAAACATTCAGTCGAATTCAAAACCTCCTTTTTGAAGACTAGTTCGAAGCCAGTGGATTCATTAAAGTTTTTGTCACCTGTTTGATATCAATAAATAAACATTTGATTTCATTTGAAGTCTGTTAAAAAGGCAGGTACAGGTAAATGCCAATAGGTTACCTAGTAATCCCCGAGGCCCTGAAATCGTAGTCCTCGTCGAGGTTGACGTTGAATATGGGGTCCAAATCCACGAAGTTCCGTTCGCCCATCGGTTTCAACGCCTCTGTGAGCGCGGGCGACGCGAGCCACTCTTCTAGCTTGCTGGACTGGATCGTGTAGTAGATTATACTCTGGAAACAACACGTCACAATATACATGATGACTAAAAAATATAATTAGTCCGTTAGATAGATTAAAAATATTAGACACGTAGAACAAAAATTGACGAAGATACAGCCCGTTAAAGTTCCGCGTGACGTCACAAGTGCGCTACAAATGTACACGTCGCACTAGTGACGTTACTAGCCCCCACTCTAAAACTTTGACAAGGCTAATCTTTGTAATTTATTGTTTGATTGAGAAAAGAAAAAATACGTGTCCAATATTTTTTAATAATCTAACTAACGGACTTATTATAATAATGATTTTTTTATCCAGTCATCATGCCTATTACAATTTATTATTGAAGTGAAAACTTTTTAGCGGCGTTGTGCACTTTTTGGGATGGGTAAAAAATGTTAAAGTTGCGTCAGGACACGCAACCTGATCGAAAATTCGTAAGACGGAGGGAGCAAATTTTCACTTTTGCCGGCACTCCCGTAGTGCAACTCGTTTTTTTTTCACTAAAAATTACACGATCGACTTTTCAATATACAAAAGGAGATATTGCAAATATGCATAGAAATTGGGCCACTAAAGGGTACAGTATTTCATAATTTGCTTTGTTTCTTTCGGAAAATGATTTTCCCGTTATTTTTTACAATATCACAGTCCATTAAAAGTAATTTCGTGTATAAAATATTAAGGTTACATGTGACCAAAATGACAGTAATTCAATGACTGAACAAAAATCAAATTGGAAAATGTGAAATTACTCATAAATTAAGCATTTGATGCGGTTGTTTTACTCTACGCATTTATTTATCATAGTTTAACGGATTTTTTGAGCTACTGTACCTAGTCTGAGCCCATTTTGCATTATCTCCTTTAATTAGTTCGCTCGTATCAAAGTATGCCATTTTTAGATTGTTGTTCTAGATGGTGTTAGATAACTGACGATAATAAGTAAAGTAATCGTTTCTCGATGGTTTTGGATTACTGCCGATCTTTTCTTAATGATTTTATTACTCACCTTGACATAGTAAGTGAGAAGCACCTTCCTAAAGTCGAAGGCCTGCAGCATGGAGACTGCGCTGTTGTCTGTGACGCTGTATCCTTCTAGAACATATCTCGCGGAAGCCAACTGCCAGGCGAGCCAGCGCAGAGACCAGGCAGCGCCGGGAGACAACACTTGTTACTCACCTTGACATAGTAAGTGAGAAGCACCTTCCTAAAGTCGAAGGCCTGCAGCATGGAGACTGCGCTGTTGTCTGTGACGCTGTATCCTTCTAGAACATACGAGTATCTCGCGGAAGCCAACTGCCAGGCGAGCCAGCGCAGAGACCAGGCAGCGCCGGGAGACAACACTTGTTACTCACCTTGACATAGTAAGTGAGAAGCACCTTCCTAAAGTCGAAGGCCTGCAGCATGGAGACTGCGCTGTTGTCTGTGACGCTGTATCCTTCTAGAACATACGAGTATCTCGCGGAAGCCAACTGCCAGGCGAGCCAGCGCAGAGACCAGGCAGCGCCGGGAGACAACACTTGTTACTCACCTTGACATAGTAAGTGAGAAGCACCTTCCTAAAGTCGAAGGCCTGCAGCATGGAGACTGCGCTGTTGTCTGTGACGCTGTATCCTTCTAGAACATATCTCGCGGAAGCCAACTGCCAGGCGAGCCAGCGCAGAGACCAGGCAGCGCCGGGAGACAACACTTGTTACTCACCTTGACATAGTAAGTGAGAAGCACCTTCCTAAAGTCGAAGGCCTGCAGCATGGAGACTGCGCTGTTGTCTGTGACGCTGTATCCTTCTAGAACATATCTCGCGGAAGCCAACTGCCAGGCGAGCCAGCGCAGAGACCAGGCAGCGCCGGGAGACAACACTTGTTACTCACCTTGACATAGTAAGTGAGAAGCACCTTCCTAAAGTCGAAGGCCTGCAGCATGGAGACTGCGCTGTTGTCTGTGACGCTGTATCCTTCTAGAACATATCTCGCGGAAGCCAACTGCCAGGCGAGCCAGCGCAGAGACCAGGCAGCGCCGGGAGACAACACTTGTTACTCACCTTGACATAGTAAGTGAGAAGCACCTTCCTAAAGTCGAAGGCCTGCAGCATGGAGACTGCGCTGTTGTCTGTGACGCTGTATCCTTCTAGAACATATCTCGCGGAAGCCAACTGCCAGGCGAGCCAGCGCAGAGACCAGGCAGCGCCGGGAGACAACACTTGTTACTCACCTTGACATAGTAAGTGAGAAGCACCTTCCTAAAGTCGAAGGCCTGCAGCATGGAGACTGCGCTGTTGTCTGTGACGCTGTATCCTTCTAGAACATATCTCGCGGACGCCAGCTGCCAGGCGAGCCAGCGCAGGGACCAGGACGCGCCGGGGGAAAGTACTCTGCCACCGCACCACCACAGCCCCGTGCAGACGCCTTCTGTAACACACGTGGTTTGTTAGGCCTCTTTTCTCGTTAAAAAAATCTCATATAATTTCGAGTTCAAATTGTTGTCAATCAATTGTTATATCAAGTTAGCATGCTTTGACGTCTAGTTCACTCAAAAAGGGCGGAACTTTGCTGTCGCGCTATTTACCAGCCGATTGCGTTAATATTTGACAAGATCATGGGCGCCGGGAAGTTGCAAGAAGGTGTACGTGCAGCCCCTGTCAAGAAAGAAACTACATTGAAAAAAAAATCTTTTAGCGCCATGTGTATTGTTCACACTGTCAAAACACTTGTTTATCCTTTAAACGATACATTAGTTTAGGCACCGTAACGCCGTTTTAACGCCGTTATTAAACCTTAAAAAATAAAAAAAAACAGCAATGTTTTTGCCCCAAAATCGTAGTACAGGCATCATGGCTTTGGCGCTGAACATGTTAAGTATGTAGGTATCCGATGAATACTCTCGCATGATTTGGCGATTCTGGGACCAAGGGATCGCAAGTTCCGAGGATGGCGAGATACTTTTGGTGATGCCAGAGGCTCCGCGCTGGGCACAAGCACTGTAACCGTTTCCCATCTCAATGATAGATACGAAACTGTTTAGCTAGTCTGACGCGAGAACTGTTGAGAAATAAGTATGTAATCTTACCAGTGCTTTCATCAGGACCCTCGGAAATGGCTTCGACCTCCTGCTGTTGGCAGTACGTCCCTCGGAACAAAAACCCTCGCAGAGGAAACTAACCCGTTTTCCATCTCCACTATACTATACACTAAGCAGTTCCGGTAGTCTGACGCGAGAACTGCTCGAGAAATAACTATGATACCTTACCAGTGGAACTCCAGACTTCGCAGTTACAAGGAAACTCCAATAATAGACACCAAACAGTTTAGGTAGTCTGACGTGAGAAATGCTACAGAAATAACTATGAAATCTAAACTAAATAGTTTCTAGGAAAGAAACTAAACCATTTCCTATTTCAATGATAGACACTGAACACTGAACAGTTGAGGTAGTCTGACGCAAGAACTGTTGAGCAATAAGTATGAAATCTCACCGGTGCTCTCTTCTGGGCCCTCGGAAATGGCTTCAACTTCCCGCTGCTGGCAGTACGTCCCTCGGAACTCCAACCCTCGCAGTTGGAAGGAAACTAAGCCATTTCCCATCTCCACGATATGAACCAGGCAGTTTAGGTAGTCTGACGCGAGAACTGTTCACAAACATTATCCGTTTTAATTCAAGGTTGTTTTACGAACAAAATAATCTAAATTAACGAAATAAAGATAGACTCCGTGCCACCATTGAAGTCTGATAAATGAGTCGTTTAGGCAATCAATATTGTTACGCTATAGTCGCGAGCGCACCTTGTTTACGTGTAGGTATGCGGTCGCGGGTCGACCTTTGTTTACGTCCTCTATTGTATTGCGTTTTTTTGGTGCTTTTTGTTTCCCGGTCTTTTGTGTTCGGTTTTTATGATGTTATTTTTGTGTCGAAGGACTTCTCGAACTTTTAAACCTGCTACTTTGTTTACACAATAGCGTTATTGGATCGAGTAATGTCACGAATCGTCTAGTAAATTCCAGACTGTAATAACGGATATAAATACGTCGGTCGACCCTTGGAGACTCAGTTATTTCCGCGGTTACCGTCGAAGCGAAAGCATCGCATGTTCAATTGCAGTACCGGTAATTGTAAAGTGACTAGCTGTGTGAATATCAGTACCAGTGTGAAGTGTTTGTGTGAACCAGTTGTGTCGTGTGTATTGTGATTTTGTGCAATAAAGTGCAATGTGAACAATCGGCATTTTAACTGATTATCCAAGAACCCATCTCGTAACAATATATTTTGTCCGTTGTTGTAATTTCGAAATCCAAAAAGTTGCGAAAAGAATTAATAATTTCTGGTATATTAGACCCATATAAATTTATAAAACAATCCTTATTCCGTGTCCGTGTTTGTTGGTATGTTAGTCTTTCAGGCAGCAACAGAGCAACGGATAGATTTGACTTTTGGTATGGATATAGATCATAGGTTAGAGAGCGACATGGGCTACTTTTTCTCCCGTAGTCCGTTAGCGTTGCAGAAATGTCAGCGAATATACAAATACAGCTTTGCTCAGCTGTTTGGTGGAGTTTAGGGTTTAGAGTTTATTAGTAGGGACTTACCAAAACAGTCTCCTTGTTGCACGGGCCCCCAACGACCGAGCATAAGATCACCACACAAATAATGCTGCAGAGATCGGGTCAGGTGCTCGTAGAATATCGAGTTCAAATTGTTGTCATCTGAAATAATCATATCTTATGTCACTTTTTGTACTACATTGTTTTTAAGTTACCAAGTTTTGACGTAAAAGTTATCACTGAAGTTAACAGATAGCCGTTGCACAGACTTTCGGGAAATAAGTTGTTGGCGACGAAGATTATGATAATGATAATAAAATAATCGGCCAAGTACGAGGCGGACTCGCGCACGGAGGGTTCCGTACTGTATGGGAGCCCCCCTTAAATATTTATTTTATTTTGTTTTTAGTATTTGTTGTTATAGCGGCAACCGAAATACATCATCTGTGATGAATTTCAGCTACCTAGCTATCATGGTTCATGAGATACAGCCCGGTGACAGACGGACAGATAAACAGACGGACATCGAAGTCTTAGTAATAGGGTCCTGTTTTTCCCTTTGGGTACGGGACCCTAAAAACATATTTTTATGATGTCATTAGACTAGATTAGACTGCTAGAAAAATAATTGGCTAAGATATATATTTGTAAGATCAATGACCTTAAAGCGAAAAAAATTTCATCCCCACTTTACACGTATGAGAGCCACCCCCAAAATAAACAATTTAAAAATTTTAAGTATTTAAAATAGAGATCTAGATATACTAAAACTATCATAATGTTACATTTCATGTAATTTGGTTTACAAATGTGGAAGTTATAAGCCTTTGTAACATTAGGACGGACTGACAGACAGACGGACACAACGAAGCTATAAGGGTTCCTCGTTTTTCTATGGAACCCTAAAAATGATTAAAGCGATATCTCATCATGGTCTCGAATGGAGACCATATAAGGGCAAGCATAGCGTAAGACAGTCACAGGGTGGACAGAGGACATAGAAATCAAACTCACTTTTACTATCAGCCGTAATATAAATCTACAGGGCGAAGGCCTATGTCCAACAGTACTTACCAGCGCCCAAATTCCTCTCGAGCTGCGAAGAAAGCCGAGTATTGCTCTGGTCCACTCGCTTTGTGTTGTAGTCCCGCTCCCAAAACTTCACCGGACGGACGTATGACGTCATGAATATTGCACTACCTACAAATAGGGAAGATAATACACTTGAGGTTCATGCTCTTGCTCAGGGCACCAAATTCAAGTTTCTAGGTTTCGTTGCCATTTACAGATAAAATGTTCATTAAAATTTTACATAAATTCATTTAGCTACCATGAAGGATTAGTATTAACAAGGTTTATACATCTGTCTATATGGATCACCTAATACTGTACATTAACATGTGTTTCAAAAATAAATAAATAATTGATTGATTTTTAGAATTTGAGCATAGACTGATCAATATTCTGGTTTATAGAACCAGAATATTGGTCAGTCTATGCTCAAATTTCTTAGCAGTTCTGAAGTTACCTACAAGCTGCACGAAACCCAATCCGTTAGCACAGCTGTTATGTTAGCTGCAGTCAGGGTTGGGTTTTGCGCAGTTTATAGCTAACTTCACAGCCGGCAACATGTTTAATTCGGCCTATAATAAATAAATAAAATTATCTTACCTAAAGCAGGCGTGAGCGGCGAAGAAAGCAGCGAAGACACGGCAGCCTGTAGAAACAACATGGCGGAGTGCGGCACCGAGAATGGCTGCGCGAACGCATGGAACGCGCTGCCCCACGTGATCTGCCACGGCGCTATGTACGTCACTATGAACTGGATCTACGGGAGAATACATGGGCTGCAGTATAGAGAACACGTAGGCTAGAGTATAAATAATACATAGGCTAGAGTATAGAGAATATACAGGCTAGAGTATAGAGAATATACAGGCTAGAGCAGGGGTCACCAAATGGCGGACCGCGCCGCGGTCCGAATCCGGACCGCGGAGCTATTTTATGCGAACCTTGTTTTATCACTACAAAATATTTTACATTATGTACAATACTTAACTTGAGTAGGTTCGTTATTTGATAATAATAATTCGGATGAGGACAAAGACGACCATTGAGGATCTTAAATCGGAATTTGAAAACAGATTCACCGATATTAAGAAAATTGAGGATGTCGTCGACATCCCCAGTAACATTTAGAATGTCGTCGACATCCTCAGCTACCTACTCTCTGAATTCTTGTGATGAATGGAGTAATGCCAGATTTAAATGATCGATATCCAAGCAAATTCAGTATAAGACACCAAAAAAAGAAAGTTTCTTATCAAGAGCATTTTCAGAAAATATTTTTCGAAACAGATTCGCCGATGAACATTATCTAAGATTTAATGACAATAGCCTGCACAAAGTTTACTCCAAACTTCGGACGGATAGTCCAAGGCAAAAAATTACATTTTTCTCATTAATATCTTAAAAACTGGTACTTATTTTTGTTTATTTATAACATTTGTTTATTTTGTTACTTGGTCTTCTTCTTATTATATCGATAAAGTAATGTAACTGATTCGTTTTATTTGGCCATTATAGTATATTTGTATATTGCGTTAGACTAAAAATGTAAACAAATTTTAACACTGCGACACTGATTTTTATTTACAACGAAAACTACAACTAGCGACTATTATTGAGGACAAATACAGGTAGATACATAAAAGTTGCGGGACGCGATATATAGGTGTCGCTCGTCAAGCGCCTGAGTCGAGCGTCTGGCGGCCGGGCCGGCGGAACGCAGTCCGCCACAGCGTACTACCAAGTTGTACACTGCATGCAAAAACTGCTTGTTGGGAGCTGGCCCAAGCTCATAAGAATTTTAGATTTTATAGAATAGTAAAAATATTACTTTTTACGTGCAGGTTTTGCATGGGCGTATGGTAGTACGCCACAGCCATTGATACTCGTATCGAATCTACACATATTATTTTAATGGTGCAGTTTATTTTATTACCTTCCGGACCGCGACGGTCAGGGATTTTTGGAAAACGGACCCCTAATGAAAGTAATTGGTGACCCCTGGGCTAGAGTATAGAGAATACATAGGCTAGAGTAGAAAGAATACATGGAACGCGTGGAACTTTATGGAATGTAAAACTTTAAAAAATAAATAAAAATTTATTTATTTTTATTTATTAGTAACATACCTTGAGCAGCAGCTCGTAGACCTTGTGGAACATGATGGAGATGATGAAGTAGTCGACGAGAAACGTCTCCGATATGTTGTAAGTGGCGAAGTCCAGACGGAAGAGCAGGACCGCGAATACTAGGATCAGATACTGAGTATCAGTATCCGAGTACGCGTGACGGAGACCTGTACAAAAATATGTTCAAATAATATAATTATTTCGTTCTTAAGTCTATTACAAATAAAAAATCGACCAAGTGCGAGTCAGACTCGCGCGCGCAGGGTTCCGTACTGTATATATCTATTTTATTTTAATATGATTATTTATTTTTGAATTGTATATAGAATTAAACATTCTGTGAATATTTCAAGCATCTACCTGTTACTACTATCAATATCGAGCGAAAAACTGTTAAAAATTCAGGTTTGTTCTATGGGAGCCCCCCTTAAATATTAATTTTATTCTGTTTTTAGTATTTGTTGTGGTAGTAATAGGGTCCCGTTTATACCCTTTGGGTACGGAATCCTAAAACAAACTATCACGAAAAATTAAAGCCTCGATTTAAGAATTAATAAATAAATAAAAAACGTTTATTGTTCATCAAAGTTAACACAAAACAAGTTGTACACTAGATCCCACACTAGGGTAACCTGTGTCGGGGGATCTAGGCTCTTCCTTATAGTATCAAAACAAATTTACCATTATACTAATATACAAACTTAATTTAATATTCATAGTGCACTGGATCCCACACTAGAATGACTTGTGTCGTAGGATCCAGGGTCTTTCCCAGATGGGGAAGGTAATACTCACACAATGCTACATTTTAAATATGGAAACGAACTAACTTAGCAAGATTTATTTTATACGAATAATACAAGTACCTACATAAATATTGAAAATAGATGGTAAAACGTGTGACTTTTTAATATTTCGCAAGGCAGAAGGCGAACTACTAAACTTACGTAGAGGTCGAATTATGAACGTCGGCGAATGTGAAGTTAGCTACAAGGTGTACATTTCCTGACTAAAGCGGCTAAAGCGGCGCGTTGGTTGGGTTTCGCGCAGCGTGTAGCTAACCTCACATCCTTGTATGATTCGGCCAATACAAACTGAAAGAAAAATCCCACTCCTCACCGCCGAAGTATGAATTTGATACTACGCAACGACTAGTCCCGAGTTCACAGCCGCTTAAAAATTTGGATCAGCCTAGAAGTGAACTTACATTTCAATGCGCACACGCATATGATGAGCGCGCCGACGCCGTCACCGAACTTGTCCGCAATGGCGGGCGCGTCCTGCGTCGTCGCCGCGATCACGAGCGCTGGGTACAGCACGTTACGTTCCAGGAAGCACAGGTACACGAACATCTGTAACGACAAATACGTACATTTTAAACCAGTTTTTGCCCGCGGCTTCGCCCGCATGATATTTCGAGGCCCTACCTTACCACCCTTAATAAAGGAGGTGGAAAATAAAAAAAATAAAAACTATTTGACATTTCTTGGAGGGCACGCTATAATAGCTCGCAGATGGCAGAATTTTTCCTAATTAATTAACACTTATTGTTATAATATGGAAAATTTATGCAATATCATTATAATTTATAGCCTATGTGTTTTTCTGATATATAAGCTATATAATTGCAAAGTTTCATCTCAATCCGTTCAGTAGTTTTTGCGTGAAAGAGTAACAAACATCCATCCATCCATCTTTACAAACTTTCACAAGGAGAAAACAAGGAGCTGCAAAAGTTTAGAACAAACCAAAACAGCTAAGTAATCCAAAAACCAACCAAAAATGCTATCATTTTTATGGGGTGTCTCTCTATAAAACAGATCCTGAGCCATAGCAGATCAATGACCTTAATGTAGCGTATGTACTTACCTTCTCGATGAATTTGGGACTTGGAAGGTCAGTGACCTTACGATAGACACTTTTTACATGAACATGAGAGTTGGAAGGTCAGTAACTTTACCATACATACGTTCTAGATCAGTGATTGTCAAACCACGGCCCGCGGCCGTGTTTGGTGCGGCCCGCGGTACAGCTGGAGGTCATGTGTACTATCATCATATTTGTTTTCAAATTACTAGGGAGCTTTACCTGCCTGGGCTGCGGGCTAGTACCTATGTTATAATCAAGTTCATCAGTGTGCGGCCCGCTGTGATACATCGCAATAGCATATGTGGTCCTTGACCAGAATAGTGTGACGACCACTGTTTTAGATGAACATGGGAGTTGGAAGGTCAGTGACCTGCACACCGACGTACCTTCTCGAAGATCATGAGCCGCGGCGGGTCAGTGACCTCGAACATGGCGTGCTCGTGCGCGCGCAGCACGGGTCCCGCCAGGCACAGCCAGGGCTGCTGCGCGCGCAGTTGGGGCAGTATGTAGTGTAGCAGCCAGCCTAGCGTGCCCGCTATTATCAACAGCACCTGCGGAACATATCTCTATTAATAACACAGCCTCTCGCATTAGGATTCCGTGTCGGAGGTGGCATGGAACAAACACAATGTATAGCCCAATCGGGTTAGCATTTTAAATTACAAAAATTCCCGGTAGCATTTTTTTGCTGCATCCTTTAATGGTACACACAGGTAGTCTAAATCCAAAATGGCAAATTCCGCCGGTGCGTTAGCCGCCATCTTGAATTTAAGGGGGAATGGTTTTTGCTCGCGGTCATTTTTTTTCTACAAAAATGGTAAGGACTAAAGTTGTTGTAAATGTGAATCCCTACAATTTAGCATTTCTTGCAAGGTTTTTCGTACGATCGATATTTTTCTTTTCTTTATTTACAAAAAAAACTTGCAAGAAATAAATTGTATTGATTCACATTTATAATTACTTTAGTACTGACAATTTTTGTTGAAAAGTTGAAAATAACAGAGATATTAAGCAAAAACCATTCCCCCTTAATTTCAAGATCGCACCAGCGGAATTTGGTCATTTTGGATCTAGACTACCTGTGACCCTTCTTAAAGGTTGCAGCAAAAAAATTGCTGCCGGGAATTTTTGCAATTTCAGGCCCTTTTTTTGACTAACCCGACTTGGCTAGTAGTACATATATGTAAGGTGCAAGGATGTAATGCCGGCTCCACGTGAAGTTCCGCGAACAGGCGTGAACGAGAATTTGGACGATTTTCACGGAGCTCACGCGCGTTCACCGCGCCTGTTCCCCGTATGGAGTCGGTGTTTTGGGTACGCGCCTTCTTCGCGCGGCGTTGACGCGTACGTATCTACATTCACGGGATTTACGACCTCGTTTCAGTTTACTATAAAGGCGTACAGGCATGTGCTGTGCAGTCCCTGCGCAAGCGCTAAAATGAAGTCGCGCGTGAACGTTGGAATAACTAAACTGAAATGCTCTTTTTAGAGCATTACATTCTGAAAATGCACTGTGGGATGCAAAAGACGCGTCCGTTTCACGGCGAGTCTCACGAACGACTATTAGCATCCCGTGAATGAGGAGGGCACTGCTTGTGCCGCGCTAATATGGAGCCGCTACTAATGTGGAGCCGGCATCATACCGGAATAGACACATTGTGCAAATAACAAAGTTATTTAAGATCAAAAACACTACACCTCAAACACATTAGTAATAATAGTTGGGATTATGAGATTTGGGAACGTAAAAGAACCAAATACTCACTGTGTTCAACTGAGGCCGCAGCGTGGTGAAGACAGTCGTGCAATGCAGCCCAAACACGAACAACCCCAGAAAAGTGCACACTATGACGTCATTCTTCAGCCTGGCGTTGACAGTTGCCTGTAGTTTCCTCGGCAAAGGATCCTGCATATCATCATCAGGGTTGTCAGCGTCTTGCTTATTGGTTTTCGCTGTCGAATCCTGACTCTTATCCTCCTCCACCGGATCTGTCTTCAAAGAAGTCGTGGAATTCATCGTATCGCCAGCCCTGGGATCCATCTTCAAAGAACTAACGCTGGACGTTTGCGAGCGTTTCTGATTCCTCGCTATATTTGTCTCCGAGCTAAAGTTGATCTTCGACGCGGAACTCCCGATGGAATTCTGCTTGGATATGTTGCTTTCCGAGTTGTTCTTTTTGTCGTCTGTAAGGGTGTTAGTATTGGGTTCAGTCTTTTCTATTTCTGGAACGCACTCAGGAGCGTGCATTGCGTAAAGTTCGGGAGGTAGCAAGTGCTTCTTTACTAGATTCCATATTAGCGTATAATCGCTAGCGCTGCGGCTCAAGTGATATGCTATGGGGACTAGAAGGCCGCAGAAAATTGAGAGCAGAATATTGTGTTTTTGGTGCTGGGATTTCTTCCCTTCGACTAAGCCACTATACGCAAAGCCGTACAGGACACCGATGGCGGCGACCGACCTCACTACGCAGAACATAGCAGCCGTCAGACTGCTGGTCGCGTTGCCCCCGAACACGTGCATGTCTATCTGCTCCAAAAGATGCATCGAAAAGGTGTTCACTTGAGGGAACAGACCCAAACTGAACGCCAGCGGAAAAAACAGCAAAAAGTTGGACAAAATAGCTTGGATCACGTATAAAAAATCTCGGTCGTTCATTGCAAATCCATAAAAAGTGAAGGGAGTAACCTCAGAACTCCTTTTACTCCTCGAATGGATATCTTCCGGATCGGTCGGGTCTAACAAGCTGTGCACTAAGCAGAGTATCGCAGAGCAAAGACAGAAGTATACCGGCCGCGAAAACACGACCATTTTGTTGAACCCGTGCACCGGAGACGCGGAATCCGGCTGAACACTTTTTAACAGCGAGTACTGACTACCCGCCATGATAAAACAAAACCAGAACGCGTATATATCCCTGTAGAATTCCCGACTCAGCACCATAGACCCTAATACTGCGACCATTATCGCTAAAACGATCGTTATAAAGGTCTCCCTAAAGGTCAAATTCCTGTCGAACAACGCCATTAACTTCAGTCTATCCATGGTCACTTTGACTTCCAAGCACTTTGAAATCTTCATCTTATAGTAGCTCTTTGGTTTCGGCTGATTCGCCTTCTTGATTTCGTCTATCATTTTGGAGAATTTTCTCCTCTCCTCTTCTCCTATGGAAGGCATGAGACTAGGTATGTTCGCGGTCGTGTTCTCCGCTTGTTGCTGCGCTTGCTGCGCTCTCTGCTGGCTCAGCAGAAAGTTGATATGCATACTGGGCAGCCCCATGCGGGACTGCCTCTCGGCCTCTATCTGCTCTAGTAAACTATCAGTCACGTAAGCGACGGGAGACCTCGGCTGGTCGTGGCTTCCCGTGCCACCGTCGAACACATAAAACCTCTTATTGTTCGTACTGTTAGTCGTAATAGGAACTATCGTTGAGACATTGTTATTACTCGAAAGGAGAGGGTTGTTGCTTCCCTGGTTAGAAGAGCTTTGGTCTATGCTGTCGCCGCGTTTCGGCTTCGCTATACTCTCGCTGTTTCCCGCTTCCGATTCTAGAGACCCACAACTGCCTTCACCCGCGGTTTCTTGAGAGTTATCCGTGTTGTCCAAAGGTTTAACTCTGTTGATCCTCATGCCTTCTTCTTTATCGGGCAAGGGCGCGGACGTGGGCTGGGCCCTTCCCGAACTGTTCTTATCGAAGGTATAAGACATCCAGTTTCCGTATTCGTCCATGAAACAGTGTATCGCTCCGTCGGTCGTGTCATCGAATGACTTTGCGAAATGAACACTGGACGAATCGTTGGCCACGTTGCCGGGTGCATCTTTTTTCTTTGCGGGATTATACTGTGACGATGGGTTGTTGCGTTGCCGAGTCGAGCGCTTGATTTTTCGGACTCGGTTCCTGTGATTCCTGTCCATCAAAGGCCTGATGGGTCTCGGTCCTTCTTCTGGCGTGGGCGGAGTTTCCGGTGATCCGTTCTCATTGGACACATGCGGAGGCATGCAACAAGGCCCAAAGTCAACCCTCGAGTTCAAAAACGCGGCTAGAAGAGGCATGGAAGTCGGTAGCAGCGTATTCGTGGTAGTCTGCGCCATCTCTTCAATGGAGCGTTTCCTCGTTTTCTGAGCATTCTCCCTCTCTCCTCGCAAGCTCTGTCGGTGGCTGCGAGATCTCTCGTCTCTGTTCAAAGGTGGCATCACTACAGTATTCGCGTTCGTCGCGGCGAACAAACATTCTAAGCCTTGTACCAAAGCCGCCTGAGCTTCGACCGCATCCATGAGAATTCTTTCCTCGTTCTGGTTTTCATCCTTCCCTTTTTTAGAATCTCTCTTCTTGTTCTCCTTCTGCGATGAAGCTCGCGAACGCGCTAAGTTTTTTATTTGCTTTGGTATGGCTCCTAAGTTTTTTGGAACGTTGGATGACGATTCGCCTAAGGCGGTGGCAAGTGTTTGGCAGACGTCTTCCGGTAAGGCGCAGGCCTCGTCTTCTTTAGAACTTAACGATTCCGGCGCCTCTTCGAAGAGCCAGTCTAAGCTATACACGCTCCTTTCGTCGGCGCTTTTGCTGTCATGTAGCTCTTCTATCTCGGGTGCCGGCGTCGGCTCAGTCTCATGTTTCTCTTCCTCTGGAGGTCTTTCTCCGTTAGTATCACTGCTACTGCTGGTATTCGATATGTCGTGGTCCCAAAGCTTCTTTTCGACTTTTTTCTCGTCCCCTTTCTTATCGTTTTGATCTGGATTTTCATTGGATTCCAAGCTGGATTTCTCAATAAGTAAATCTTTCGAGCTGGCACTGGCTTTGTCGAAATAGTCGGCGGATAGAACATTGGCGCTAGTTTTACATTCGCACGATGGGTTATGTCGTTCGGGACGTTTCGGTTCGTACGGCGGTTCCGATTTTGGTATCTTTTTTAGTCGAACCGCTTTGCTTTTTTCGTGGGGGCAGTCGGGAGCGTGTTTGACGGCGGGTCGTCGCTCGCAGCAGTGCGCTTTACAGTCGTGAGTCTTGGTCCTCACCACTCGAATGTCGGCGGTTCGGTCGAGGAGCGGCGACCGGGACCCGTTGTTCTCGTACTCGGAATCGCTCGAACGGATCGTTATAGATTGTTCGGGATCCCAATCGAAACCTCGGAACTGCTTTTCGTCGTCGTAATCGCTGTAACTTTCACCGCTGGAGTCCAAATCGGTTTCCTTCTGCGAAGTTTGCATTTCATCCGATATTTCCGCTATCGGATACACTATTTCGGATCCATAAGTCAGGTACGGGTAGCTACATCCCTCTCCATTCTCATTTTTGGGGTACAGGTTTAAGTGGGGACCTCGAGTTAAACATTTGCTAGGAGGAGGGATAACTGCACTTTTGGGGTTTTTAAGCATCTGTCCGCCGATTGTCTCGGCGCTGTTCGGGTGGGGGGACAAGTTCGACACGCTGGGCGGCGGACAGCCGATTTCCAACGCCGCACTTTTTATTCTTCGCACTCCCGGGCTTTTCCCTTTACCCTTCTCCGCCTCACAGGAAGGCACTTCGGCTTTCACCATCATGTACTCTCCTAACTCTACGCTGGCGAAGAATCCCGTGTCGGCGTTATTCGAATGCCTCCTCATATGAGAGACCAGTTGCGCGGTGGAATTTAAAAGAGGCAGCTGTATCGTCGACATGGTAGAGTTAGAATTCCGCCTCATATTGGAAGACTGAGCCGTCGCTAACGCCATCGCTGATTTGGTACAGCTCTCATCGGGATAGTTCGTGTATCTTCGTCGATGCGCTATCCTTTTCTTCGGCGAGGGTGGGCCGACGCTCGGTTCGGAATTGTCTTTGGAGTCCGAGCTGAGTTGTCGCGCGAACTTCGACTGGTACGGCTCTCCCGCCGCTTCATTGGCATCGAGATAAAGCCATTCCTTGTAAAAATCTCTATTGCTGGAGCGTCTGTGCGGACATTCGTGGTACCGCCGGCTGACTTTGGCAAACGGTCCTTCGTCGACCAGCATATGGACCGGCAAGTTGTTTTCTTGCATAGAATGTAGTCTGGGGTTTCTGCCGGCTTCGACGATTAGTTCGTCGATTCGGGCGTTGTGCGTTCGCCTCTTGGAGGTTCTGTTTTCTCTTCTATGTCCGGATTTTGACCGGCTCCTGTTGGTTGGGCGGGGTTTGGAAGGCCCCGGTGCCTCCGCGGGCTGCGCCACGCACAGATCAGATTTGGTGGAGGCGGAAGCCTCGGCCTGCTTGGCAGACATCGCGCTGTCTTCTATGCTCGATTCGGAGCTGTTCTTACGATGGACGTCTACTTTTAAATCTGAAACAATTAAAGCTCAATTTCACTTGTAATGTCTAATTTAGCCCTGACCCATTAATATCGGTAATAATGTAATAAGTTTGTGATAATTATACCGATATCTGCGTTTGTTTGCAGATGTTTTGCTGAGTTGTTTGATTGCAGTTTATCTCCCAAAGGAATGAACTGATTTTGATGTTTTTTAACCGACTTCCAAAAAGGAGGAGGTTTTATGTTCGTCTGTATGTATCTTTTTTTTTGTGTATGTTCATCGATAATTTCGCCAATTGTGAACCGAATCAAAAAATTCTTTTTTTAGTTCGAGGTCTTTTTTAAGGGTAGGTATCAAAAAAAATCGTATTTTGTTTACGATGGAAGGCGGTTTTGCCACTTTTTGCGAAAAATAATTAGTTGTTTAAAGGTCCAAGTAAGTACAGTGAAACCTGGCTAACTGAGAACTGGATAAGTGAGAAACCTCTATAAGTGAGAGTAATTGCCAGGTCCCGTCATTTTACCCCTCAAATACCTCTATAACTGAGAGACCAAAACCTCTATAAGAGAGAGTCGTTTTTCCCACATGGACCTCTATAACTGAGAGTACTACTTTTCTGAACCTCTATAAGCGAGAGTTGAGGGTAATGAAACATCTGCACTTTATGATCCATTCTTAAATTTCGTGGAACTAACTACCGTTACTTTCGAATCGTGTTCTATTCAAACATTTTTTTGTATCGCATTTTTTTTGGAATGGCTACACGTGCGTCTGAACTATCCTGTTTGTTGAAATAGTGTTCTATTTAAAATTATTTTGTGGTTGTCTTTAATCTACCTAACATTATTTTTGTATCACATTCTTTTGGAATAGCTACACGTGCGTTTACACTATCTTATTGGTCAAACTTACTTCAGTTGATAGGTATTAATTGAGGAGAAAGGTTCGGTGTTAGTAAATACATCTTTAGGAATAAATAAATAAGTCGTTAAGCGATAAGCTTAAGATAGCTATTTATTGTGTGCGTTCAAATGTGGAAAATCTCCAAATGAACTACGCAATGGATTTGACTTATCAGAATTACTTTTATTTACAAAATCAGGAATATACGGTCTCAGTGCTCTAAAGGGCATGGAAATATTTAAAAAGTCGATTTTTTTATTTTCTCAATATTTAAATGTGCCTTTTAGAATGAATAAAACAAACTATCATCTATGTTCAATCGAATCAACACAATCCAAACAATTAGTACCTATATACTATTTATGAACATATTGAACATATTTATCATTCTTCACGCATGTAGATACCTACATACAAATTAGACGTATTTTTTAACCTCTATAAGAGAGAGTCGCCACTTCCGAAACTGGATAAGTGAGAAACCTGGATAAGTGAAAAACCTCTATAAGCGAGAATGAGATGGCGGTCCCTTCAACTCTCTCTTATCCAGGTTTGACTGTAATTGAAATAGTTCTTTAACTGAATTTATTTCAGTAAAATCTATTTACTGATTTACAAATTTAAATGTTTAATTTTCCACTTGTCTTGTGTATGTTTAACTGGTAAGTACCTATAGTGCTGTTGTTAGGCTTGTGGTACTCGAGTGAGGTGACGGAGTCGTTGTCGCTGGGCGGCGCCTCCGCGCGCACGCGCAGTCGTCCCATCTCCATGCCTTCGCCCGCACTACAAATAAATAAAAATAACTTATTTATTTTGATACTAACACATATAAGTGGAATAAGACTCGGCGCATACGGGCTTCCGACCACAGCCCGTGGTAGCTAGCGACAAGCAAATCACACAATTTTTCACACATTTTGTTAAAACGCGGCGCACGCGTGTTGGGGTGGCTGCCACACACTACAGCCCGCTACTCCCCGCTGATAAACCCTGGAAGGAAGTACTAACATACTGATCCAGCTGTTTCATCACCGCATCGATGAAACAGCTGGGAAGGCTTTACACGCAGAACACTGGTCTGCTGATAAACCCTGCTGAGAAGTACTGCCATACTGACCCAGTCGCCTCATCGACGCGGTTGGCGGCAGCGAGTCGAAACCGTAGTTTCTGCTACACACGCAGTAGGTATACTGCCACGTTGATAAATCTTGGTGGGGAGTACTGACATACTGACCAAGTCGCCTCATCGACGCGGTTGGCGGCAGCGAGCCGAAACCGTAGCATCTGCTTCACACGCAGAATACTGCTGCGTTGATAAACCCTGGTGGGAAGTACTGACTCAGCGGTCTTATTGACGCAGTCGGCAGTAGCGAGTCGAAATTGTAGCATCTGCTTCACACGCAGAATACTGCCCCGCTGATAAACCCTGGCTGGAAGTACTGACATACTGACCCAGCAGCCTCATCGGCGCGGTCGGCGGGCGGCGGGTCGAGGACGAAGCACTCGCTGGTGTCGTACATGTGGTGCAGGCCGTGGTTCACCAGCTTTAGCCCCGTGAAGAGCAGCGCGACCAGCACGCAGTATACTGCCCAGCCGATAAACGCTGGCGGGAAGTACTGGAACATACCATTTTGTTGTAGCGGAATCTAACTTTGTGGTTGGTAAGAGATAAGTGGAGACAGACCAAAATCAGAAAGACCACATGTGTAACAGACCGCCAGGGTGGCAAAGGAAAGCCAGAGATAGGCAGCACTGGCAACTTCTAGTGGAGGCCTATGTCCAAGGTGGACAACCTAGTATTTATGAAATAGAAATAAGAACAATGTTTTAAAAGGTTATATATTAGTGAACAAAGCTTTGAACAAATATCTACAGAGCCACAGTCCCTAAATTAATCTAGTAAAAAAATGTCTGAGCGCTGTCATACATACCGACTTAGATATTTACATTAAATAATTCGCAATGACCCGTTTTTTCGAATCTCGATGTTAAGTCACCAAATTAGTCTGTGTAACCGAGCACTTTGGCAATGAGCGGCGTTGTAGTCGGCTTGCGATCGCCTTACGACTTACTAAAAAGCCTGCCCACTACATACCTTGGGCAGAGTATTGGCTTGGACACTTTTTTTGCATGATTGTAACTCTAAAGATATTTGTTAGAATGAATAAAGCCTATTTTTATATTTTTTTAACGAAATGTTGTTTGTGAACATAAGGCAAATAGTTGCACAGTAGCATTTTATTGATAAGTTATAAGGTAAAACCCCTAATGCTAGACACATTAAGGACAACACAGATTTCAGTATTCAATATTTATTTATTTTGTTACCACATTACAGTTAAAACTTTTTTAATCTACTAAAGCAATACTTAGATCTGTTATTTCACATAAAACATTGTAATTATTAACATATTTCAATTTTAAATTTGTATTTTTTTAAACTTTGTCATATTAACCAATAGATGACATCTCAAAAAATCGTTACCACTAATAATAGACAGCACTTAGCACCAATACTAGACATGGCTTTAAATCACATTTAAAGTAGGTTTTCAAATCAAAATACTAAGGAAATACTCTGTCTTTAAACAGAGAATCTATCTTTGGGCCATCTATCTATATTTACTTATCACCTATTGTAATACAATCGTCATTTATATAATTATGTCGAAGTTATTAATCAGTACTTCTGCTTATCCATCAACCTGCAGCGCAAAATCAAATTTATACTCAATTATGTCCACCAGCAATTATCTATTTTAGAGCGTCGACGATTGCAGCGATTTGACATTCTCTTATAATACTAATATCTTTATCGTTTTCCTTGACAGTAGTCTTGGTTTGATCACAGCTTACCATTGCCATAACTTCGATTTCACCATCTTGGCTAATATTTTGAACAATACAGAGATACCTGTGATATTTCTTTATACCAGGAAAATTGACAATCACATAGTCACCCTACTTGATGTTGCTTTTCTCAAAGTTATTTTCTTCTGCATTTCCCATTTCTAATACATCGTTTTCAATTTCGTCAGATATATCATCTAAACTATCTCCAGAATTTTGCCACTTTTCTTCAGAACTTGAGTCGCTACTATAATCATCAGTCTTAACAGTTTTTTTTTTAAACAGTCTTAATGGTATTCTTAGCCAATTACTTAGCAGTCTTTATGTTAGTTTAGTTTACGTTCCTCTTCAATTTGTTCTTTCTTTTTTTTTTATTTCCTCTATTCTTCTTTTCTTTTTCTAATTCATTTTTTTTTTCTCAGCTCTATTTATTTTCTTGCATTTACAATAGCTGTTGCGACACCTCTTCTACATTCTGCTATGGCAGCTTCCATATTATATTATCAGCTTCACTGTATCTAAACATCTGACTTTTTATGGGCGGCATCACGCTCGACCAAATCTGAAATCGATGAAACCAATAGTAGACACATACCTTACCCAATAATTGACATCCTGTCTACTATTGGGCAGAGTAAATTAAAAGTAACAAAATTGATATAGCATTTTATACACTTGGAATAGAAGCTATTTTTGTACAAATTTTGAACATTTTGATGCAACCTACTAGATGACACTTGTGTCATCTTTTAGGTTTTCACATATTTTGGTACCTAATAGTAGACACAGCAACAATTGTTATAAAAACTAAACTAAACATGAAAACAATAGCCCTTGTTTACTAATTAATCTTTCATATTTCTAAAATCAACACTAAATCCACAAAAATCATAAATATGTATAACAAAATCTTACCCGCCCAATGTCAACCTCCTTACGAAAATGTTCAAGAATCACAGAGCATGTGTCTACTTTTCCGCGTTGTTAGCTGGCAACTAACGCCATTTTAAAATTTCGCTAGGAAAGGTGTTATAAGTTTTTAGCCATGTGTCATAGATGATGCTAGGCGTCTATAAGATCAGTAGTCAAATAGATTTAAGGTTTGTTATTCTTAGGAGGAAGGATTTTTTTCGAAGGTGTCATCCTTTAGTTCAGTGTCCGGCATTAGGTGTTTTACCTTAACAGTTTGTATGACACTTCTACAATGTCATCAGCATCCACATCCACATCCCCATCATCTTAGATACCAAACCAGCGGAGTGGTTATGCCAGCGGCCCAGAGCCACACTCCATTACTTTAAAGAGCTGGGCTGGCTCAGGCAAACACTGGAAGAGGATATGCACAAAACACCCCCTGCAAGACTTCAGTACAGTACTCAGTACTCATTGCCTACATGTTGAATAAGAAGAATAAGAAAGGGTTTCAAAATTTGCTCTGTGTCTGGATGATATTATCTATATGAGGTGTAGTAACTGACTAAATACTGATGTCAAAATTAACAGTTAAAAACGCCAATAACGTGCACATTCAGTGTTTATTTTGAGAATGTGTGAACAAAAGTTGTATCTCTGTTTTCATTTACCATTCAGATAGCTCAAAAACAGCTAAAAATGCCATTGTGAACTGCCACTTTTGACCCACTGCCACTTTTGGAGGTGAGTTATTTGTGATTGTTTTCTAACATATAGAGTTTGACATTTAGCGTTGGTTTTGGGTAGTGGGCAAAAGTTGCATTATTAGCGAAATGGGCAAAATTCCCAAACCAAACGGTTTACATTAACACTAATCAAAAACGCCATTAAGCCCAAAACGAACGCACCTATAGGTGCACACCTATAGGTGCGTTTTTCAAAACATATATCTAGTTATGTTCTATATCAGCTTTGCTTAGATTGTGGTCAGAGACCATGTGTAAAGATGTCTCCTAATATTTACTTATTATTGTTTGCAATATGCCTGGCTGGTTTCCATAGTGGTAACGAAATGGTGCTATAAACATCAGAGCCCTCCAATATTAGGATCATACTCATTGAAAATGACAGGAATTAATAAGAAAATAAAATAAAAAAATAGGATAAAGATGTTGGCCATTATGGTGATTGACTAAGCAAAGCAAGATCTGAGAAAAATGCAAATCTGTAAGAAAAATACAATTTCACATCTGTAATTGTGATAGGTACAATTAAAGATTTCTGCATAATTACTGGTGTCATGTCTCATATGTATAGGTTATTAAATTGAATAAACTCTTTGTTAATATAATGAGTTGGTACATTTAGCAGTTATATTTACACTCATTGTGTGGTAAATTATCTTATTACTAAGCTTGTATTGAGTCATTAAGTCAGCTAATAACTTTGCAGTTATTTGGTGTTTGAGTTTTAGGGAAATAACTCATGTTGCCTCAATTATTAAAGTATTTAGTCCGAATGGCCTTTTGAAAACAGAATAGGTAGGTATAATAATTTGTATGTGTATGATTAGATTACATTTAGCTAAAAGAAGAATATGACTTTGCATGACTGGTTATCAGCACACATCAAATGAGAATTCTTGAGGGCAATGACCATAATGTTTCAAAAATATTTAAGCAAAACAATAGTGTAAACAACTTGACCTGGATCAAGATATATAACCCTAACCTCTTGTTGCACCAAAACTGATGTATAAACAAACATTCAACACTCACCAGATACACGGAAAACGGTACACATAGTAGGAACAACCAGATATACAGGTGTACTGTGTTGCAAAACAAATTTTGGTGTGGGTCATAAAACCATCCTCCAGTTAATGATGCCCAGACGCCTTGCCGCAGTATCTCAAGAGTCTGAGAACCCATTGTACACGTTATGTCCACATTTCCGCGCGCAGGACACCGTCCACCCACACTGCACTACATGAAACACTCATAAAATCATTTTTCACAACTGCAAATTGTTCCTGCCATTTTGGTTGGAAATAGCCGAGCGATTGTGAACTCTATTGACACGTACTGTTTCGTAAATACATCGCTTTTCTAACACTTGTCGCGGAGTAACTTTAAGATACGCAATAGTGTATTCAGATTACTTTGCTTGCGGAAATAAATTACTATTCCAACAGCAACCGTTTATTGAAAATATACTGAAAATTATTCATAAAATCAACACTTTCCTTACGCTTTTTGACACACACTTTTTGACAACTAAGCAGCCGATGCTGCCAGGTTTTAGTTTACTACAAACAGTAGCAAAGTAAAGTAAAGTAAAAGTTTATTGCACAAACTGTGTAAAATGGTGGTATAAAATTACTAAGTAACAACAGTCTATCCTAGCGGAAATGCAATTTTCGGTAACTTAAATTTAAAGTTTATAAAGTTTAAAGTGTAGCCATAATAAACATTACGTGTAAACCTTGACTTACCCCTCTGCACGGGAAGCATGGCAAAGGGACTAATAGTCTTTCCACCATTATATCCCCTCGAAGAGGAAATAAAGTATGGATTGACAATGACATCTGACATTAAGAGTGGATAAAATGGTTTTCTCCCCTTGCCGTGCTACCCGGGCAGGTAGTGTTTACGAGGTATTATACTAAACGCAACACAAATCGGCAGTAAGAAGTAGGCCGCCGCAGATGACACTTCGCCGTGATTTGCTAATAATTATTGTAGGGAGCGCGCGGGAGGCTTGAGGTTGAGTGGCGGGCATCTTGTCTCTCTGGCTCCCGCGCATTACTATATTTCGGCTTTTGCACAGCGTTCTGCGCATAACTTCCCATCCGCCGATTTGTGTGGCGCTTAGTATACAGAGGGGTTAGTCCTGATAATTTCTGTACAGCACCCCTGGTGGAAACGCGGAAGAACTAACCAAAATGTTTGGAGCCACACGCAAACGCAAAAGTTTTAGTAAACTACGCAAAATATGGACTCAGACAGGGCTCAGACATCTAAAATCCAAAACAGTGGCCCGTTTAAGCATGAAAATGCATCAACTAAAAACAAAAGGTGTAAATCAATTAATGTACTTTCATGCTTAAACTGGTCACTATTTTAGATGTGTATACCTCGTAAACACTACATGGCCATGGCCGCTAAATGAGTTTTTGTAAATTTACAATGAGTAGTTTATCTGTAAATAAAAAAAAATACAAAAATTTATTTGAATTTTGTACGCCTAGTGAATCCTGACCAAGGAAGTTACATACGAGAAACACATGTAACTTCCTTGATCCTGACCTAGTGAATCCACCATGGTTGATGTGTACATTACGAAAATAAGTGATTCTACGAAATATCACTTATATCTGGCAAGGATAGTGCTGTCAAATCTGACTTAAGAAAATGTCAATTTCACTACTAGTGCAGTGCAAGTCTGATTTTTAAACATCGGCTACCATTTCAATTGTATCGATTGATAAGTGAAGCATATTTTTTATTTGATTTAACTGTCTTGTTTGTTTAGTCATTCGATTTTTATTACCGGGTGAACTTGTGTTGTGAGCAGTTGTGTTTTGTTGAAGCCGGCGAGGAATGTGGCTCCACAGTGAATGATTTTATCATTATAATAAATTCTTATGTGATTAGTGAGCTATAAGTACCTAATTAAAATGGCTGATATCGAGAAATTATTAAAGCAAGCTGCAATGCAAATTGGAGCTGGTGGAAGTGCTGGATTTGTAGAAGTCTGTATCATGCATCCTCTGGATCTGGTGAAAACTAGACTACAGATACAGTCAAATGTAAAAAGTGCTGTAAAAAACTCAGACCCTCATTATTACAGTGGTATAGTAGATTGTATGAAGAAAATGTACAAGTATGAGGGTCTTACATCATTTTGGAAAGGAATTTTGCCACCAATACTTGCAGAAACACCGAAACGGGCTGTGAAATTTGCAACTTTTGAACAATACAAAAAGTTATTTATGTTTGGATCTAGTTCGCCAACTCCATTGGTTTGTATATTTCTAATAATACATTTAGAAATATCTGATACACACAGAACAGCAGAACTAGATCTCTCTTCTGTGCTGATACATAACTTTAAGTTACAATAACTATAAATGACATCCAACAAAAATATGATAAACATTTGATAACAGCTGAATCTTTTACCAACCAAACCAAACATGTCATTGTTTACCAAATAAACAATGACATGTCTTATCATTGCATTTGTATACCTATCTATAATTATGTTAATTTATGTGCATTATATCATTAACAAACATGAAAACTTCATAGTCGCGGTATAATTCTTGTGGTTTAATATTTTTTCCAGACTTTCTCCTTAGCTGGTCTGGGAGCTGGAATAACAGAAGCTATTCTAGTCAATCCCTTTGAGGTTGTTAAAGTGACCTTGCAATCTAACAAGGCACTGGCCAGTCAGCTGCCTAGCACATGGTCTGTAACGAGACAAATCGTCAGAGAAAATGGCCTTGGCTCACGAGGCCTTAACAAGGGACTCACAGCCACCATTGCAAGGAATGGTGTGTTCAATATGGTCTATTTTGGATTCTACCATAGTGTTAAAGGATTGGTTCCAGAATACGAGGTATTCAATATTAACTAGCTATACGTATTAATTATGTTTATATGACAATGGATTTATTACGTGTTACACAATATTTGATAATTTTAAAAACAGTATGTATTCACCAGTCACTACAAATATAGTAAAAACATAGATAAAAACCACGTAGCTCTCGATTTTACTGCTTTGATAAGAGTATGATAGTGTCAGTCGCTATCTAATATTGCTGTAGCTATGCTTTTTGCTTATCTAGACATTAAATTACCCCCTGAAAGGTTACAATATCAGCACTTTACTTTTTGTTTCCAGGATCCCCTTTTAGAATTCGGACGAAAAGTTGCTATTGGATTTACGTCAGGGGTTCTAGGATCATGCATTAATATACCTTTTGACGTAGCAAAGAGCCGAATTCAAGGTCCACAGCCTACTCCAGGAGTTATCAAATACAGTTCTACAACAGGAGCAATCGTTTTGGTATATAAGGAAGAAGGGTACGTTGAGTAATTTATTCCTGAAGATATTATCTACACCATCATTATTGGTTCAGACAAAGAAATCAGTTATTTTATTGAGTTTTTACTTAAAGTAGTTTTAGATAATGAACATAAAGACTCGTGAACGTTACTTGGATCATTAACACAAGTCATCCAAACTCAGGAACTGCAAGTTCATTCTCAGAACAAACTAGTGACCCCATTGTTCGCGAAATACCTTTTGCTAAATATAAAATCGTCAACTTTGTGCAAAACGATCTGTTTGGCGTTGGCTTGGGCAGTCTGCCAAGTGAATCAAGTATTACACGGAATCAATGCAATGCTAATAATTGAACATGAGTATAGGAAAAGAAATAGCATTAACAAAGAACAATACAAAACCAAGTACAATATTCGTACCTATTTCGTACAATTGCAATAATTACTTCAATGGTTTATGCTTCATATGGAATTAAAACACTAAACTTCTTCCAGTTAATTATATTATAGTTAGAGATGTAGGTATTTCGTATTATCGTTGATGTGGTAGATACTTACAATAAATTTTAAGCACATTATTCACATTTAGCGATAGTGTGTAACAATAGTATGATTAAAATCTACTCCCAATCTATTCAGTACTCACAAGAAGAACCCGCAAAAATAATTTATTTATTTATTATAATAAATTATTGTAGAAGTGTGCATCGGTAAACCCTTTTTCGTTAGCTTCTTGCTTTCAAACATTTTATATAAACATACATTTTCGACACGAGGTGTTTAAAAATATAGTTATGATCTAATCTTGATTCTACTAAAAATCTGATGCTAATAAAATATCTCAAAATACTTCGTATTAAATTTTGTTATTTTCATGTTAGCTCAAATTCATTGTGTACATAACATTAACTTATAAACAAAGAAATACCTCGATGTTGAAAATTTCCTCAATTATTATTTTGTTTGAACATGAACTAGGAAAATTTAATCCAATGCATAGTTTGTTATTGTTTGTAACTATGTCCATATTTTATATCTGTCGATATTTTGCAACTATTTGGCTAATCTCAGTTTGAACAACATGCTATACTTTATCTGGTTTTTTTGTAACTGATACAATAATTGTGATTTATTAGTAAAATGACAGACCTATCATAATTACTGACCGATTAATGACTGCAATTGCTGATTATCTAATTAGGGCATTTCTAAATCAAATATAATTATTCCTTTAGTTAATATGAGTTGAGTCTTTTGTTAGGCATTACATTATTTTTAGCAGTAATTAGTAGATATTGCTCTCTTAAATTTCTCGAACAGTATTTATAGAAATGAGAACATGTGTCGTTTTTAAGATTAATGTGTCGGTACAGTAGTTAGTGGTAAAAATATTTGCAGAATATCTTATTTTCTGTAATGGCTTAACATTTATAAACGTCGTTATAATACTGATGACCAAATCCAATAATAGGTGTTTTTGTATCCAATAACACCAGGCTTTTCACGTGTATCACAAATTATTTTCTCTTAATTTCGTAGACCTTTAATGGAAGTTAGACTCAACTATTTTATTATAATCCCCTTAAACAAATTTTATTTAACTGCTACTATTATATTTTCAGGTTCCGAGCACTCTATAAAGGACTTTTGCCCAAAGTGTTGCGTTTGGGCCCTGGTGGAGCTATAATGCTAGTTGTATATGACTACGTGTACCAATTTTTAGAAAAGAAATTCCAAGACTAATATCTAGTTCAACATTATTAACAAAAATATTCATGCATTAGGAGTCCTAATGTCCTGGACACTAGTCCTAATTTAGGACTAGTATCCAGGTAATATAATAGGCTCATGTCAATACGAAAATGAAGTACTATTTTTTTACTGTGACCATTGTAAATGATAAATAATAATAAATACACAACACTTATTTCCTTCTTATTTGAAGTTTTACAACAACAATATTTTGGACGTTAAATTAGAAGTAATAACTTCAATGACTTTTTATATTACTCGTATGATAAAATTACAGGCTAGCCACATTAAGAACTAAATTTATGAACGTAAGAATAATTATTCCAATATACTGTAAATTGTTTGTTAACGTTTGACATTGTTTTTAAATGCACGTACTGTAACGGGCAAAATTATAAAAAAAAAAACAATTCAATGGGTTCTACTACATAATTTGGAAAGTTATATTAATATACACAAAAATAAAAGTTATGTAGTACCTAACTATTTATACTATCATATATTAGAGTCCTGTAGATACGCGATAAAATAATTGTGTAAGTAATGTAATAAACGAAGTGTACAATTGTTTTTGCCATACGAAACGAGTATATTAGCATATAGTGGCACGTTTATATATATAAGTAAGAATGTATGCGTTGAAAAAATGAAATCAGAAATGTGAAATCATAAATTTTATCATTGTAATATTCTAATAGCTGATTTTTCTTGACCTGGCGTTTACAGAACTCAAGTCATTTTCAGTACGTACCTGATTTCATTATTTCTTTGCAACATTAATATACCTGCGACTTGTCTTCCATAAAATGTATTATGATAAAATCAAGCATTTAAAGGTTGTGCGTAATTTTTATACAGTGCAATTCTTATAAGTAATATAATTATATTACACTTGCTTATGTTACATTTTTCAGTTGTTACTATTTATGTGTAAAATAGGAGTAATAATACGCAATGTATGCAACTTATATTTTGTTATAAAGTATAGATATTATGTATTTATGTTATATTTTTCTTAGCAAATAAACTTTTGACAGTTAAATTTTGTATTTTTAATTATCACCAATCTCACCTGAAAACATTAATAATTATCATGACTGTGTGAAAATATTACCTACAACTTACCATTATTTTATTTTATTTATGTGACTCCGATGAAAATGCTTAGTACACGTAAACCACTTAAATTAAAATTAATACAAGTTCATGAAAATAGAGGAATAAATTACCAATCTTAAAAAGACTTCTTCGTCGTCGTGTCGATGTTTCTAATTTTATTTAAAATAAGTTGGTGACGATGATTATGATAGTCAAAGTACCTATTTATTTTGCGGAGATATGGGTAACATGTAGGTAGGTGATAAATTAGATACATTATTAAGTGCACCATGCTCTAGCATCAAGGCATGCAAAATCATCACTCTTAATTTTATAGGCATCTATCATTGTGAGTTTATATTACACATTACATTTGCACAAAGATTTGTCATTCAAAAACATAAATTTAAAATATAATTTGTATCTTTAATTTACAATTTTCGGCAATTTATTGTAAATGCTCAACCGCATCATGAATGTACTGTTATTATAAAGGGCTGTCCTACGGTATGGTGCACGCAGTCTATCTTTGTGCCGTTTGCTTGTTAATTTGTCATACATTATCTAAATTTTTCTTGACTAGGGCGGCTGATTCGTAAATGTATATCAAAGGAAGAGTCAGCAATTTTAATTTCCGAAAATAAGGTTTACAGGAATCTCTTTGCTTCAACCCAACATATTGCTATAACACATTTCTTTTGAGCTATTAGAGCTGATAGCTTTTCTGTGGAGTTTGCCCAGGCTAATACACCATATTTTAGTGTTGATGATGATGATAATAACCGATTTTATAATGTCATAAGATGGTTAGGTGCAAGATAAACAACTGGCTAAAATACATTTGTGAGGTCAATGACCTCTGAGCTATGCAAAGTGCAAGCTTAAGAATTTCAATTTTTCTTTATAAGTCAAAAAGTATTATCCCACAATGTCCACAAGGAGGGACCTCCTTTAATTTCCAAAGTATACGAGATAGAATGTTTAAACTTTCTGAGCTTATCGACCATATTTAAAACCGTACCTCAAAATTGTTTTGAACATCAATGCTTTTTGAGTTATAAAGAAAAACTCAGAGGTCATTGACCTCACAAATGTATTTTAGCCAGTTGTTTTTCTTGCACCTAACCATCTAACGACATTATAAAATCGGTTATTATCATCATCATAATCATCGTCACCAACTTATTTTAAATAAAATTAGAACCATCGACACGACGACGAAGAAGTCTATTTTTTCAACTTTGGCGACCTATATCTCACAAATGGTACATGTGAAAAAAAAATGGTTCAAGAAACCTTACATTCATTTTAGAAACCCTATTCAACGATACCCCACACGAGGGGGTGAGATTGAAATAAAAGTTTCATCCCCACTTTACATGTACCTATGGGAGCTACCCCTAAATAAATAGTTTTGATTAAGTATTAGAAATTGAGATCTGTACTAAAACTATTATACTAACTCATTCAATTTAGTTCATAAATGTGGAATTTATAAGGCTTTGTAGTATGAGGACGGACGGACACAACGAAGGGTTGGGTCTTTCTCTGACTGAAACATGAAATTCATGAATATTGTGGCTATAACGTTTGAATCGATTAAAAGATTATCGCGTATTTGGAGTGGCACATCACTAGCGATCACAAAACTTTACGTTCCATTTCACGTCTCTGTCTAAAATTACATGGTTTTTCTCGCAAGTCGTTATGATAATTTCTGCGTAAATAGGAAAAAAATGCCAGAAATTGCTTTTTGTTTGCAAAAGTTCTAGCTCGATGTGATCCATTTTGTTAAAATTTCAGATGGAACCGTGGCATATTCAGGGTATTGTTTGTAAATAAACTAAATTTTCTATGCGCCGAACGTAAAAGTAGTTCGAAAAATAGAAAGCTAACTAAAATGTAAGTATTTCGATACACCTCTGCCCCCACCGAGAATGTCGCAAGGTGTCTTGATGACCTTTCACTTTGTATTACTGCTTTATTAGCTCATGATAATATTCCACAACTTTCTTTGAACATTTGCTATACTGAATCACCAAAGTTTTCAGAGTAATTCAGGAAACTTAACATACAGATCAGCAATATCTCAAAGTCAATTTGGAAGGAATTTCCTACCTTAACCCACGCCTTGCCTCTATGACTCATCCTTGCTTCTTACTGTGCATTATAGGATTTATGTGCAGTAACTAATTAATTTCCATACCTATACTATTTATTTGCACAGCTGTGAAAACTTTCCTGTATGAAGAAAATATGTATTCAAATTCCAGTTCAAAATGGACCCAATGCAGCCTGGTCCCCCGACCATACCGCACCTGGTGCAAGTGTACCAGCACCAGCCTCCGACGTCCGACAAGATGCAGAACCCTCAGATCATCCACATCTCTCACCCGTCATTGCCGTCACAAGGGAAGGTGCAGTACTCCCAGTCGATGTCAGATCATATACCAGTGTCATCGATGCAGAATGACATGATGGCACAGAATCAGAACCATGTAAGGCCTTATTCTTACTCTTTATTGTCAGATTGGTGTTGTGTTTATGAATTAGAATTAGAATTTTTTATTGACCTTATAACTACGTATGTTACATTATAGGTACGTCAAATTTACAAACAATGTTAAATCTTTCTGCACTATGTTGTACATGCAATACTGTGTACCCTTTTGGTCGGTTTTATTAAATAAATGACATTAATTTTATTACAATTTTTTGATAAGAGATTTATGAGGTATGGGTTAACATAACCATAATACTTATACTATTATGAAATATTAATTTATTTGTAGGCGAGCAGTATGCACTGCTTACATCAAGCAGAGTTGAATAAAATTAGTATGAATTTTTTTCCTTCTTTATCCAAAGGTCCAGTGTATTTTTAAATGTGTTTATCTTTATAGTTCTTGCAGAGATTACATACTCAGGCAACCTATTCCAATTGCAGACAACTCTATTGCAGAGGATGTGGTGTGCAGTGTAGGCAATATACCCATAAATGTAAATCTCTTATTGACTAATTCTATTTTATTTGATAAGCATACCACCACCTTACTGGTCAGATTTATCTCGTCACGCTAGACTGCATATCTGCTTAACTTCAGGCAATATGGAGTGAAACGCAAACCTATATGAAATAAAAAAGATATCATCAAGTGACTATGTATTTAAATCAAGTATAAAGTCATCAATCACATGTCCAAGTATAGGCGGAATAATACAAGTCGGCGGAGCTTACACCTGCTTAGTTATAAGCTGCCCAATATCCAATCAACGCACAACTTTATGTGAGCTTCAGTCAGGATTGGAAATGGCGGAGCTTGTAGCTAATTTTACATCTGTCGACTTGTATGATTCGGCCTATAAGTTAGTGTATAGATAGTGTATTGTCCAGGTGAGATGCCTGATGTCAAAAATAGTAAGCCCTCCAAAAGTCTGTCACAACTATGTACCTACGTAACACTTAACTTCAATGTAATTTTGATCCCACACAATGTATTTTCCAGCTGGTGATGTCGCAAAATCATCTACAAATGCAGCAGCCAATGCAGGGTCAGGTCATTCACACGGACTTGAGTTCGCAGCTCCAAATCACGTCTCACATGCTTCTCCCGCCCGTGCCGGTCTACAAACAACATATGCTAGTGAACGAAGTCCAGCAGTACTATGGGCAGTATGATTATCCGAAAGACCCGTGCGTTGTGACGAAGGTTGACCCTGATGTGCCTATCGTTGAGGATAAGAATGAAGAGTAAGTTATTATAAGTTTTTTTTAAAGTAAAGCTCTGGTTTCCTAGGACAGTGGTGTTTTGTTATAGTGGCATAATATTACTGATAATACTGACTGGTTAGTGATCTTAACTCCTGCACCTTAGACTGCCTTGTTGGCTCAGTGGTTAGTGAACCTGTTTTCTGGATCACAGAGACGTAGGTTTGATCTCCACTGGGGATTTATTTATGTGATGAACATAGGTGTGTTAGCTCTGTGTCTAGATGTTATTTAGGTATAACTATATAAGTATGTATTTAAAATATGTATAATATTATGTAGTATATCAGTCTCTGGCTGCCATATCACAAGCTTTGCTTAGTTTGGGGTCAGAGACCGTGTGTAAGATGTCCCCCAATATTTATTTATTTATTTAAATTTACCTCTAGCATTGCAAAGGGACAAATATTGTCTTTCCTCCAATTCATCTCCTCGAATTGGAAACAAAGTATGAATTGAGATTGACAACTGACATTAAAAGTGGATAAAATTGTTTTATTCCTTTGCCATGCTAGGGGTGCTGGGTCAAAGAGGCGTGGGTTCGATTCCCACCCAGGGCAATCATTTATGTGATGAATATGGGCGTCTGCTCTGAGTTTGGATGATATTTTCTATACAGGGTCATAGTTATTAAACGCAAAACCTTTTAAGGGCGGGTCTAGTACATCTAGACAAACAAATTTTGTGCTACGACTATTGAAAATTCGCAAAAAAGAAATGCGCTTCTCCATACATTTTGCCGCGCATTGACGAACTTTTTGTATGAAAAACCTGATTTTTTCTTCGTGTTTTTCTAAAAGTCCTAGAACAAAAGTTGTTTGTCTAGATGTAAGTATTGGACCCGCCCTTAAAAGGTTTTGCGTTTAATACCTATGACCCTGTACGAGTATAAGTATGTATTTAAAAATTTGTGTATCAGTCTGATAGCCATATCGTTTCACTCAAGCTTTGCTTAGTTCGGAGTCAGAGATTATGTGCAAGAGTCCCCTATCTATTATTTATTTACTTTACGGTGATTAATACCACTCTAGAAAACTGCATCATTTTGTTTGTAAAGTCAATGTTCTAGCTATGTCATTCACAACTGTATGATGGCCTCTGAATGACCAATAACACTATCCTAGGAGACCAGAGCTTAAGTGTAAGTTCTTGGCGAAAGTAATTATACAGGGTTATTAGTAATCAATTACCACCCTATCTCAAATCTCAACAAACAAAAAATGTTTAAAAAATGGAATCAGCATTATATACAAATAAGAGGCATGATGACTGGGTAAAAAAAATCATTATTATAATTAGTCTGTTAGTAAGATTATTAAAAAATACTGGACACATATTTTTTCTTTTGTCAATCAAACAATAAATTACCAAGATAAACCTTGACAAAGTTTGGGAGTGGGGGCTCGTGACGTCACTAGTGCGACATAGTCTGTACATTTGTATAGCACTTGTGATGACTAATTATATTTTTTTAATCATCATGCCTTTTTACATACCTAACTAATAATAACACTTGTTTGCATATTTATACAGTATCTCCTTTAAGGTCCAAGTGCCGCGGGTGGCGGCGCTCGCGCTTTTTACGTAGAGAATTAAGTTCAGTCTGGTCAACTAATTTTTATAATTTTGTATGGAAGAAAATAAATACGAGTTTTCAGACGCCGTAGAACAAAAGATGTTTGTTTTGATGTACAGAATATGCACTCAAAAGGTTGCTAATTGATTACCAGTAAACCCTGTAAAGTGAAGAAACCTGAAAAGTTTCAGAGAAGATCTTTCTTTTCTTCCTTTCATTACCTTGAAGGTCTTCTACCAGTTCTACCAAAATATTCTTATAAACGATGGATATATTTTAGGATATACTCTTCATAATAACCATCTTTTACTGTGAGGCCAGCCACGAAATTGCGAAAAAAAATCAGTTGTATTCCTGAAACAGAAAATGATTTTTTTTGTCCTATTCTTTTATCTTGATTTCTGGGTTGGCCCATAGTAAAAATTGGCCATAATTATGACTACAAGAAACTCTGTCATTTGACAAATACCAAGTATATTCAGCAGCGCTACAGAGCAGTGCAATAAGGTTGACAAGTATTACAAGAAAAATTTATGTCAATTTTATGTTAATTATTGAGGAAAATGTAGACATGAATATAAGTGTGGCAAATTGTTGCTACACCACATGACACGATGTTCTGTTCTTGAGTGTGTGCAAACATAAAATATGGTCGATTGATTAATATAGGACAATAACTTATAGATCTGTTGTTCTGTGAACACCTTGCGGGGTACCCTTATGAATAAACAAGAAAAATAAAACTAACAATAACTATAGTCAAACCGCTAAACTCAGACTTCGCCTGCGCGGTACAGGGGCGCCGGGGGAGACGGCGCGGGCAGCGGGTCCCCGGCGCCCGCACCTGTCTCAGTCCTCTTTGTCGTCTACCCCCGCGCCCCCGTACCCGCGCAGGCGAAGTCTGAGTTTAGCGGTTTGACTATAGTAGTAATTGTAATTACAATGATTCAATTTTACTACGTTATTTTCGCCCTTGAATTCGCGCTTATATTGAATATATTTACTGAATATAATATAACTTATTTCAATAATAAATTAAAATAATTTGAACTGTGGATAACATTATATTTAAAATAAAACATTTAAAACTAGCTGCCCGTCCCGGCATCATCCGTGTTCGGTTGGCTAAACAAGACAAATAGTAAGGAACCCTATTTTTTTTTAAATATAACATAGCCTATGTTCACCGGGGATAGTGTAGCTTTTCGACATTGAAAGAATTTACCAAATCGGTTCAGTAGTTTCGGAGCCTATTCGATGCAAACAAACAATCAAATCTTTCCTCTTTATAATATTGGTATAGATGTCTCCATATAAAATTTAATAATACTATTTCAGGTGCAAACTAGAAAATCTCTCCCAACCCGAAAGTACAGAACCTCCTCCAAAGAAGAAAAAGCCTCGCAGCGAGACCCAAAACCCAACAGCGTGGGCCTGCAACGTCCGCAAACTCAAGCACCAGCGGGGAGAGGCCTACATCAGCCGCCGGGGGAAATACGTCCCCGAACGACAGATCAAAACCACCAAAAACTGCCTCACCAACTGCAAGTACAAGTGCAAAGACCGGATATCAGACGCAGACAGAGAACTAGTCTTCCGAGCGTTCTACTCCCTCAACGCTAACGAAAAGAAACATTTCCTCCTAAACACAACGGAACGGCACGACATAAAACACAGCAAACCAATGGACAACCACAAACGGAAACATTCCTTCAAATACTTCTTCGTTATCAGATCTGAACGATACGGTGTGTGCAAAAACTTTTATTTAGGAACGCTAGCTATTTCACAAAAACCCGTCTATAACGTCCATTTGAGTAAAACGGAGACTAATCTACCAAAACCAGATGGAAGAGGACATAACGAAGCCAGCGCTCATGCGTTACCCGACGATATAAAAGATAGAGTCCGCAAACACATAATGTCCTTTGCGACTATCGACTCGAAACCTATAAAACAGTTTTCCAAAAAGAAACAGTATTTACAAAAGAAGTTGAACATTAAAAAGATGTTCGATATGTATAGTAGTGAGTGTACGAAAGATAACGTGACTCCAGTGAAAGAATCTATGTACAGGAAGATTTTTAAGCGAGAATTTAATTTGCATTTCAATAAGAATAAGAAAGAAGAGCAGCTGTGTTGTAAATGTAAAGGTTCTTTGAAGAAGAAATGATTGTTTGTGTAGTATCAGAGATATATCTATGGTGGTTACTATAGGCTAAATGACTATAGAAATGTAATTAGTTCGTCAGTTAGATTATCAAATTATATTCGACACGTATTCTTTCTTTTGTCAGTTAAAAAAAATATGAAGATATGGCTCGTTAAAGTTTCGCGTGACGTCACGCTTACATAGACTTTTTTCATAATTTACATCTGTTATGTAAATTATGTAAAATGACGTCGCGTGCCCCTACTCCCGAACTTTGTCTCGCTTTATCTTTACTATTTATTGTTTAATTGACAAAATAAAAAATACGTGCACAATTTTTTTTTCTAATGTACCTGATGGACTAATTATAATTGCTCTTACCCAGTTGTCACGCCTATTGTATGCATTTTAAATCGTGCGCAATTTTGTAATTTTATATGCTTAGGAACAAAATTGAGTACTAAGTTATTATGAGTTTATACGTAAACGGAAACTACAGCAGTTTCGGTGTGGCTGTTCGTTCGTTTACCCACTCGTACTAAAATAGTTGACGGATAAGTGGCGAAGGTCGGTTCATATATATGAGGGTCGCTGCCTGGCAATGCGCTACTGGTCCATACAGGGTTACTTGATCAAAGTCCCCGCAGGAATACATTGCTAACATCATAAACAACAATGTTTATTTCTGCGAGTTTTGACATGACTCAGTAAATTAAATATAAATATATTTTTTTATGTTGCGGTGTTTTAAAGTTGCTACACACATTCGGTTCGGCCTCCAACGGCACAGATATGTGTAGAGATAGTAAGGCAATCTGGATTTTGCTAGGCCGGGCCTCAACCGGGACCCTAAAGAACTACCCGATCGGTGACGGTCGGCACATGCCGAATGATGCAGAACGTTTGCAAATTGTGATAAACCGACTACCAACTCGAATATATGTAAACATATATGTGTATAATCCGCACCACACAAGTCGGCGGATTAGAAGTTAGCCGCAGATGACACTTCGCCGTAATTCGCTAATTTTTGCGCATGTGTGCACAATGCCGACGCAAGTGGCGTAGGAAGCGCGCGGGAGGCATGAGGCTGGCGGGCGGGTGTGCCCGGCGCGAGTTTCTCTCGGTCCCGCGCATACCTATATTTTGCCTTTTGCGCAGCGTTCTGCGCATAACTTCCCATCCACCGACTTGTGTGGCGCGGATTTCAGCAAGCCTTACATACAAGTGACCCTGTATATTTGGAGTCAACTAGTTGCAACGCGCAGTCCGACGAACCACGGCCATCAAACAAAATGTAAACTACGTTGTATTAGTAATACTAATTGGTATCCTGTGATATTTTTATTTTATTAGGCTGCTTTGTCACCAGAGATCAAATGTATTTGGGATTTATGTATTTTTATGTGTTTTCACACCACTGGCTTTTCAGTGAAGAAAAACACCGTGGGCCATCTGCATACGTCTGTAGAAGAAATCGTATGACAAGTAATCGTGAGAGTAAATTTTATTAAAGTCCGGCAATCTCGTGCGCGACCGTCCCGCGGGGTGACAGACGGTGGCGGGGAAAAGGTAGTAGGAGTAACTATGTGTCATTCTAGCATTCTTTCCCTTCCCCGCTACACCACCCGCTACCCGCTGACATCTTGGGTACCTCGTCCCCGCCACCGTCTGTCACCCCGCGGGACGGTCGCGCACGAGATTGCCGGACTATAGGCCATATTCTAATAATATGACCTAATTACTCTTCGTGAGTAGGCCTATGTTCATCAGTGGACTACTAAAAGGCTGGTACAGTACAGAGCTATGAATGGTGTCAGTCTATTGCAATTTTTTTTCCTTGAATAATGCTTATCTACATAGTTATCTCTGATGCGTACACAGCCTTAAGGTGTCCTATAACGTGCTATACCATGGCCGTATAGGAACGTACCATGCACGGAAAACAACACGATACGCCAGAGTTGCCATTGCTTTGCCGTGTTATTCGATAATTGGGGCTATATTAATACGGGACTTATCGCGCAATAAAACATGAGATAAATATTAATTAAATACCTCGTCTTTGCGCGATAAGTCCCGTATTAATATAGTAGGATAATATGCTCAAATCGCAAAAGTTAAAAATAACAACTGAGGCTACTCGGCAAAAAATAATCGGCCAAGTACGAGTCGGACTCGCGCACGGAGGGTTCCGTACTGTATGGGAGCCCCCCTTAAATATTTATTTTATTTTAATTTTATTATTGAAGTGAATATAAAACTAAATATTTTGTGAAAATTTCAAGCATCTACCTGTTACCATTATTAATATAGAGCGAAAAACGTCTGAAAAATCGGGTTTGTTGTATGGGAGCCCCCCTTAAATATTTATTTTATTTTCTTTTTAGTATTTGTTGTTAAAGCGGCAACAGAAATACATCATCTGTGAAAATTTCAGCTGCCTAGCTATCATGGTTCATGAGATACAGCCCGGTGACAGACAGACAGACAGACGGACAGACGGACATCGAAGTTTTGTAGAGAAATGTAGAAGTATGAAAATGTATGTTTAAGTAAAGCACGTTCTGCGGTGTACCGTGTTTGTTTTCTGCCGAGTAGCCCCAATTACCCCTATTGCCATTAACACGGCAATTAACACGGCAATTGCCGTGTTATACTACACGGCAATAGGCACGATGACTAAAAAAATATAATTAGTCCGTCAGATAGACTGTCAAAAAATATTAGACACGTATTTTTTCTTTTGACAATTAAACTAAAATTGATGAAGATATAGCCCGTCAAAGTTCCGCGTGACGTCACAAGTGCCATACAAATGTATAGACTTCTGTAAGAGAGGTGACGTCACGACCCACACTCCCAAACTGACAATGTTTATCATTGTCATTTGTTGTTTGATTGACAAAAGAAAATGACGTGTCCAATAGTTTATGATAATCTAACTCACGGACTAATTATTATAATAATGACTTTTTTACCCAGTCATCATGCCTATTGCTCTGAGTGTGCATTTTCATACTTTTCAATACAAGTTTAATATTAATAGCATGGTCATTGTTCATGTATGGTACTTTATAGTGGACAGACACCCACAGTGGAGTCATTTTAATAGGTAACATTTGACAGTTCATTTATGCAAAGAAAAATATACCTTACACTAAAGGAATAAAACTCACGAAAACAATGTTGACGACGACCGATAAGTGTTCTCGAAGACGGCTTGGAGTTTTATTCCTTTAGTGTAAGGTATATTTTTCTTTGCATAAATGAACTGTCAAATATTACCTATTAAAATGACTCCACTTTACTGTCCTCAAATAAAACGGTCAAAATACGCCTTTTCCCAAGGCTTTGGGCATCTCACTTGCACGCAGCATTATTACTTATAAGAATTACCTAGTTTTTAAGAAAAGATGTTTAGTTATAATAGCAGATATTTTAAACTAAAATATATTTTATATGTTTAATATTAATAAAGTTTTAAAGCTTATATCCGTAATGTCTTTGATTTATTTTTAGTCTATGCTTAAATTATAGACCGAATCATACAAATCGGCGGATGTGAAGTTAGCTACATGCTGCGCAATATTCAATTCTGACTGTGTAATGTTGCAAACGGGGAAGCCGTTTGCAGCACCACAAGTTAAAAGAGGATTAGAGAACCCGTAATGTGGCAAGCGGGGAAGCCGGTTGCCACACCACAAGTTACGAGACTTCAGAGAACCTAACCAAAGAGTCCTACCTAGTGGATAGGATTCCTAACGGTTCGGAGAGAGGAGATTAAAACAGAAAACTAACCTTAGTATTTACACTAACACACACTGCACTTATCGTCTATAAAGTCTTTAAGAAGCGGAGAGAGAGAGAGAGAATTTTGAAGTAGTCCTTGGAATGTTAGCCAAAAAGGGAGAGGGTAGCACTCGTAGAACCACGCTGGAGGCTGGCCGAGGATTTTCTATAGCCTGAGCTGGACCCGCCGATAGTGTGGCGCCAGCAAGGTAGCGCTAGGTGAGCGCTAGCGTGGAGACATCTGTCGACTGAGGTGGAGGCGCCGGCCCAAACCGGCCGACAGGCGCCGCCCCAAACTGGCCGACAGGGTTCGAAGTCAGCGCCAGCCCAGTGCTCCAGGGTAAGGGGTCAGTGGCCCCAAAACAAAAGATCCACCTGTAATCAAAGTCAAAGGGACCGGAGCCTCTCACCCTGACTTACTCGACGCTCATGCCGTTTACAGGACTCGTCCACACAAACTCAAATTCACACAGTCTACATCTTTATAGAAAAAAAAGGTGTCTTCAAGATGACTTCCAACTCCAGACTGCCCGAATTTTACAAACAAGGATCGCTGATCCTGTCAAAAAAAACATTTCAAAAATTTGAATAATTTTATAACTAGAATTGTAAGTTGGCAGTGTTATCGTTGAAAGAGTCTGAATGTAGAGAAGCTAACAAAAAGGTTAGTTTCTCTACAACTGAAGCTCACATGAAGCTGCGCCTTGATTGAGTTTCACGCAGCTTGTAGCTAACTTCACATCCGCCGACTTGTATAATTCGGTCTATACAATGAAATGAAATGAAATGAAATGAAATGAAATGAAATGAAATATTTTTTATTCGACATACTTATAGGTAGGTACAAAGAACTTATAAAATTAAAAAGAAATAAAAAGCGTCGAAAGGGACCCACCTCAGCTATAAATGTTGAGTGCTGGGAGGACCCAGCAATCAACGCTGGTATTCTGGTGAGCCCCTTTAATTCAAGGGTAGATTTAAAAAGCATATAAATATATTAACATACAAAATTAACAAATATGTGACAGAGCGCTTAAAACATCAACAACTATTAACAGATCAAGGTATCTAAAAAAACACATAGAAGTACATAATACAAACAAGAGAAAAAAAAAATATACATACGTGCAATGCGACAACTTAGTTCGGAGAGAGCGCCACTATCATATTTCCTCACGACAAAAGTTAAAATGGGATGTTAAATGTTTCTTTCTAATTTGCTCTTTTGATCACTGGCACATATTTAATATGGTTGTAGGTAGGTATTTTGCGTTAAAAAAGTCTCGTAGTATTGTTTAATGATTTTATTTTACACATAAATCGTACAAAACCACTTAGCTTTGGTGAAATAAAATCTGAATCTATACAATAATTTATAAATATAAATTATCCAGTTAGTTATTATAAAACACTTTAAAACGAATTGTTAAATATTTAACATAGTAATTTTCCGGGAAAATGTTAACAAAACGTCGTAATCACTATGGGACTTTGTGGGAGCTATGCAAAATAAATTAACTCATTTAGAAATTACGTGATTTAATCTTATGCAAAAGCGACAGCTAGATACCATTTTCGTAAGAATATAACATCGAGCATTTAACCATTTTTCCGGTTAAATGCTCGATGGAATATAAGAATCAACCACTCACTGCCTTACAACAAAAAATTTAAACACCCTTTAAACACTGTTTAGCCGTGCAATTTGTAATTGTTAAACATTGTCTAAAGCGTGCGTAAAACTTTTGTGGTAAGACGGTCATTGTTATAATTCATCTGCTCCTATAAAATATGTCTATAATTTAGCTATCACTTTTGCACTAATCGCCACTCGTATCGTTTTTTACATCCTAGAACAGCATTACTCTGATTTCTATGGGTTTTGTCTTACTTTTTTATACAAATAGGCTCGCGTTTGACCACTTCCTGCCTGATCTTAGGCATATATCCGGTCTAGGATGTAGCACGCTGACCTAAAAGTATCTGTTGGCTCTAGATTTGAAGATTGTTCATTGTACTTGGTTGGACAGAGATTCAGATAGGTACTTATTTTAAATGCTAGGTTTTAAGGATGCTGTTTGGCACTGTACACTGAACAGCGAATAAATTAATTTTTTCATATATTTACCTATACTGTAAGTATTTTATCCTCTTTGCAATAATTACAGAAAGAGGTATTAAAGGTTTCTTGCCTTATTACAGGGGTATTACTCCTGTATTGTACTCTAATATTCGAGCAAATATCTATAGAGTCAGAATCGTGCAAAAAAGTGCCCGAGCCAAAACTCTGCCCAAACTAGGTACGTAAGTGGGCAGGTTTTTTAGTTAGTCGTAAGGCGATTGCAAGCCGAATACAAAGCCGCGCGATGCCAAACTGCTCGGTTTCAAGCACTTATTAGGTGACATAACTAATAAGCTGACATAACGTCGATAATTCTCTTGCAGCGCCCTAACGGGGTCTATGTTTTGTACTACAATTAGTTTAATAGTTGTTATGTACACTACATTGTGCAAATAAAGAAGAAAGAGTTTAGAGAAAACGGGTAATTGTGAATTATTTAATGTAAATATCTAAGTCGGTATGTATGATGGCGCTCGGACATTTTTTTACTACTTTCACTTAGGGACTGTCGCTCTGTAGATATTTGCTCGAAGACTATTCTATTCTACCCACTAAATCTACCCACATAGAATTAGTGATAAGTGAGTTAATAAATATTGCACTCATCTTCACAGATATGTCTTACAGTCATTTGCACATATCTTCCTCGAATTATTTATTTGGAAAATTATATGCTGCTAAATATAGCCAAAAAGGACTCTTGTTCAATGGTAACTTTTATCAAAAAATAAAGCGTGGATTTGCAACCCATAAACCTCCTTTTATAAATTAGTGTATTATCTTAATCTACTTAATTTTAGCGGGGATGAGGATACAGACGAGGTCTTCGTCGTCCTGGTTCTTGAGCTCCCATTTGACCTCCACCTTGACTTGAGGGTAGGACTTCAGGACGGGCAGGGACGCTCTGTAGCTCGCTTTGGTTCCACTCTGTAACAATACCGTGTTGGTTACATATCAGCGGGTCAAAAATGGCTGCTTCACACGAAATAAACTTCCCCAGGCGCTAGCCTGAAGTAGCCAGAGCACATTTATTTCGTATACGGAGTTCTTGTTTGTAGGTCAAGTACCGAAAAGCTCAGCGTAGGACGTAGCTATGTGTTCAACAGTAGACGTCCCCGAAGGAAATGGATGGCCTGATGGATGATATCCATCAGGATGTATATAATTGAAAAAGGTTCAGCTATGAATATATCGGTAGCTGTATCTTCAGTGGACATGTGGGAGTTTTGGCGGGAACGCGGAAAAATCATGTCGCCGCATTGTAGATATTATTTGTTGTAACTTGTGTTTTTATCAGTGATAATTAGTGAAAAATTGTGGTATTTCGTTGATTATGAGCTGATTTATGTGCATGAGTGTAGGCAAGTGATATAATTATAATGTGACGTATCTTGTTGTTCCGTGTTGTTACCAAAACTCTATAGACGCCTCCAGTAAAGTCTCCACTGCTTTACTGAGGTATGACTTGGACTATGTTTGGACTTGACCGTGACTTCATTGGACTAGACATGACTACGACTGACTATTTTGACAAAATATAAAAATAAATTAAATCTTTATACTTGACACTGGCAAATGCACAACAATGCGACGCCAAAACGTAAAAGAAGAAGTGGACATGTGAGTGAAGTCACGGCAGCCGTCGGGGTGTGACAGCGGAAGATGCATGATCTGTTGCTACATTATTTCACTATTCTATTTACCTAGTAGTGATACGTATTTAAGATGGGGTACCTTCAATGGGCAAGTGACGCCAGAGTCCCGGCAGCCATCAGGCTGCGGCAGCGGGAACGGCACCGGCAGGTTCATGATCACTCCGTGCACGATCGTCGTGATGCCCGTCACGTCCGACGCTGGAATCACGCACAATAATATTAGTATGACCAAATAAGTTCGTATAGGCTGGGTGGCTAGTCCTGGTGACAGATTTTTTAAGCCGCCTGAAGGCCTACTGACATGGCTAAACGGTTAAAACAACCGGGACCTACAATCCGCCGATGACTAAAAATGTATGTATCAAATCACCATTTATCAGCTGTAGTGTAGGACTTCCGTTGCTGGGGTTAGGCTTTCATTATAAAGGTAGATATACTCCGCGCCACACAAGTTGATGGATGTGAAGTTAGCCACTAGCTGCGCAATAGCCAATCAACGTGCGGCTTCGACGTCACGTCTCGTCAGGATTGGATATTGCGCAGCTAGTGGCTAACTTCACATCCATCAACTTGTGTGGCGCGGTGTATACTAGCTGACCCGGTGAACTTCATATCACCTTAGCGCTACCGGCGACCAAATACTGTAAACTTTCACAGGTAGGAACATTTGGTATGGGAAAATTTAATTAAAGTTTTATTATATTTCTCGCTTTTTTTAAATTTTCTCACCGTTTAAACCGTCAGTTCCACATATCCCTATTGATCTATCCCTACTGGTAGAGAAGAATGGACTTTTTTTCCACCTATTACTACCTACTAGGGGGGAAACGTGGATATTTTACTTCCACGTATTTCTACTATGATCAAGTACAAATAGGAAGAAAAATCAAAAGAAAAAATTTAACAAATGAGTTATAGACCGGACTCTCAGTGGAGTTCCGTTTGCAAAAATTGCGGACCTCAATCTGACGTCTGATATACCAGACATCCTACAAACAAATGTTTTAGCTTCCACAGAATAGATATTTCAAGATCAAAATTAGCCAAATCGGTTCAGCCGTTCTCGAGTTTTAGCGAGGCTAACAGTCACGTTTTATATAAGTATAAGAGAAGAAGAAGAAGTCTTCGAAGCTTTTATATTCGGGGTATCGTATCACTGATAAAACAGATACCTAGAGTGATAGTTAAGCCCCTGGACTATATTTAGTATATTTTCACGTAAAATGTGCAAATAGCGTAGGTACTCATAAATAACAGGATCATATTTAATTTTATTTCTCCTAGCAGTTTTATAAACAATGCACATGTCAACTGAGAGATCTTAATTTAATTCGCGCATAATTACCTAGGTAGGTACTACTTCAGAGCTCGAGTGCGTCGTCTTACATTCTACTGACTACAGATATTATTAGGTATTATATTAAGTAGATATTTTACGCCACTTTTCAAAACAAACATTATTTTTTAATTTTGCTTTTCCTATTAGACCAACCCTGAGAAAGTGAAAAAAATTATCGTACAATGTTATTCCCTACAAAATGTCTTTTTAGGTAGGTACATACAATATTTATCACCGATTTTTTGCACTATTTTTAGTTGAGACATATACAAAAAATTATCTATTATATAAAAGGCTTCGCTGAGTGACTGACTGACAGACAGCCTACAGCCCAAACCGCTAAAGATACGAACATGAAATTTGGAACAAAGATACATTGGACCACGTAATGGAGCACTAAGAACGGAATTTTGAAAAATCGACCTCTAAAGGGGTAAAACGGGCCCTTTTCGTTTGTATGTAACTTTTTATTCCCTTTACCGATTGACTTGAAACTTTGTATACATGCTACTCAAACAATATAAAAGTTATGTTTGTTCCTGTTTTTCCGAATATTCCTTATCTAAGGGGTCAAATAGGGTCCCAAAGTTGGTGAAAAGAGCATCAATTACATCCAACGAGCTGAACGGTTATGCATGAAATCTGGTATGGAGGAAGCCACACAACATGTTTCAATACAGAAACTATTATTATCCCGGAAAATCTAAAGGTTTCCTTAGGGATAGCCAAAATTAATCAATTTAGGCTGCCGCCCTAACCGCTAAAGATATAAACTTAAAATTTGGAATATAGGTTTATTGTATAACGTAATGGAGCACTAACGACGAAAACTTTGAACTTTTGACCTTTGACGGGGTAAAACGGGCCCTTTTCGTTTGTAAGTATATATTTTATTCCTGAACCGATTGACTTGAAACTTTGTATACGTGCTACTCTGACAAAATAAAAAATACGGTTTTTCCTGTTTTTCCGAATTTTCTTTGTCTAAGGGGTCATATCGGGTCCCAAAGTTGGTGAAAAAGCAACAATTACATCCAACAAGCTGAACGGTTATGGATGAAATCTGGTATGGAGGAAGCACACAGCATGTTTAAATACAGGAACTGTTCTTATCCTGGAAAATCTGTTGGGTTCTTAGGGATATCCAAAATAAATCAATTTATGCTACAGCCCAAACCGCTGATGACATAAACTTGAAATTTGGAATATAGGTACATTGTACGACATAATGTAGCACAAAAGACGAAAATGTTGAATTTTCGACTTCTAACGGGGTAAAACGGGCCCTTTTCATTTGTAGGAAACGTCTTATTTCCTGTTCCGATTGACTTTAAACTTTATACACATGCTATTTAGACAGAATAATAAATATGTTTGGTACTGCTTTCCAAATTTTCCTTATGGGATCAGATAAGGACCCAAATTTGGTGAAAAAAGCTTCAATTACATCTAACAAGCTAAACGTTTATGGATGAAATCCGGTATCTATGTAGGAAGCACACACCATGTTTCAATACAAAAACAATTACTATCCCGAAAAAATTTAGAGAAATTTTAGGGATATCCAAAATATACCAGTTTAGGCTACAGACCGAACCGCTGAAGGTATAAACTTGGAATTTGGAATATATTATGTATGTTGTACATCGTTATGGGGCACTAAAGAAGAAAATTTTGAAAAATCGACCTCAAACGGGGTAAAACGGGCCCTTTTCGTTCGTACGTAACTTCTTATTTCCTGTACCAGTTGACTTGAAACATTGTGTACATGCTACAAGTAGACCAAATAAAAAATTCGTTTGTTTATGTTTTACCAAATTTTTCTTATCTAAGGTATCAGATAAGGTTACAAAGTTGGTGAACAAAACATCAATTACAGTTTAACGAGTTGAACGGTTATGCATTGAATCTGGGAGGGAGCACACATTATCTTTCAATAAGGGAACTATTATTATCCCGGAAAATCTATAAGGTTCTTAGGGATAGCCAACATTTTTCAGATAGCTATTATGTTTAGAGAGAACGGGTAAATGACTTCTTATGAAATTTGGTATTAAGCTAGAAAACAGTCCAAATACTACATAGGGTACTGCTTTCCCGGAAAATGTGAGTGGGTCCTGGGTCCTTCAGGATATCACTTTTTTTATCACAAAAATACTGAAATTCACTACTATTTTGTTCGGAAATAGCCCACCACTTCTAAGACATGGACTGTGGATGGCCTGGAAAACAATTCCGGTCAAGCTCAGAAGAAACCTACATAAGTTCATGACGGATTTTTAATACGACAATGAATTCGTTTTATTATAGGTATAGGAGTAAGGAACAACATGGATTAACGTATTTTTATCCACTATTCCGAAAAACATAGACGATTCCCTCAGAAACGAATAAAAAAATGTTTTACACATTGTTAAAACACTGATTATATTTCTATAATACTTTGTATGAGATTTCATTACAGAAATAACAAGAAAATTAGATATTTACGTCTCCGGAAAATTGTACACAGTTCCTTCAGGAAAAAACTTAAAAACCTTCGTAACAGTTTGCTAAAACGATACTAGATTTGTTTTTAAATAATTTTAAGTATGGGAGTAGGCAACAATATGTCTTAGCGTATCGCTTTCTCTCATCCCGAATAAATTATTAATGTAGGTACGGTTCCGGTGAAAAATATTAAATAATCGTAAAAAATACTATTATATAATATTTTATAAGTGTAATCGATAAAATATATATATATATGATAAAAGTGTGTAATCGTTGTGGTAAACTTAGAAAATAAAATTGATGATTCATCCTTAACCTTTTAAAGATGAATCATCAACATTTTATAATGGGCTTTTATTAGCTTACAATTTTTTTTATTTTGTGAGCCAATAGACTTCATCTTGGGTCAATTTAGGTGTTTACTTTACCATGGGATCAACTGAAATAGCGAAAATTAGTTATATACACATTTTGTCGCGGGTCGATGAACTTTTTGTGTATTAGCCGATTAATTATATTTTCGCTATTTCGGGGTTGGTCTCATTGTAAAAGTTAGTCAAATAATGAGTATGGTACACTAGAACATGCCTGTTGTCTAGAGATACGCTATATATTTATGAAATAAAATAAAACATACTTGTGTGCTACTTTTTCATCTGTCTTGGGTCAGACGACGCCTGAATGTCCTACAACTACCTCGATCACTTTCAGCTGGCTGAACGGTTTTGGGTAAGATTGTCTTATTGTTCCGGGAAAAATATGGGTTCCTTCAGTCAGGAAAATCGAAATGACTGATGGCTTAATCAAACATGCCGTATGCTGTACCGATCTTTTTAATAGTCCACTACTGGACGTAGGCCTACCCAGGAAGGGTGATTGGGCCATATTCAGCACGCTACCTCAGTGCGGGTTGGTGTGTTCACATATGCCATGTTTTTTTTTTCTACGGACGTACTTATGTAACCTCAATGTTTTCCTACACTGAAAAGCCAGTAGCGTAAAATCCCGTACATAAGTTTCAAATAGTTTACTGTTACGGCACCAGAATTTGAGCCCAGGACCTCACGATTATAAAGCGGGTGTTAATACCACTAGACCAGTGGTCGTCAAAACGCGGCCCGCGGGCCGCATGCGGCAACGCGGCCTTTATTGGTGCGGCCCGCGGTACATTCTTTAATTAAAATCTGAAAAATGTTCATATTTGTTTTCAAATAACTAAAAATTAACGGAAAAACATTCACGCTCGCGGCACTCGCGCATATAAGTAGTAACGTGGTCTGCTTTGTTCATGCCAGGATTAAAATGACTGAAAATAACAAACAAAACAAAATTGGGGCTCACCGCGGTCGCGCATGAGTCGTTAGTCTGCTTAGCTCATAATATATCTGTTTTGAAATCACTGTAAAAAACTGATTTTTTTTGCAAAAAAAGCAGTTGATTGGTCTATTACACAACAATTACTGAAAAATGCTAAAAAATTTCGCGCATGTTTTTTTGCTATGGTTCGTTCAGTGGACAGCGCGGTAACCTAAAACAACTCGGGCTGGTATGTTATAATTAAGTTCATCAGTGTGCGGCCCGCAGTGTTGCTTCGCACTGTCGTATGTGGCCCTTGAACAGAAAAGTGTGACGACCACTGCACTAGATCATGACATGAGAATGCATTGGAATAAAATTTGGTATACAAGATACAAGTGTGAAACGACATGGGTCATGTGTGAGTATACTGAAAAATATTCTTTCACGACCTAAAAAAACAGTATTTTAAAATGTGCTGATGAACTTGGTTTGATTTTAGTGAGTTTCTGGAAAACTATTTATCACATTGCTAACTATTTATGTTATTTATTTATTAACTATGTAAGATAGATATGTGAGTAGGCAATTACATGGATTAGTTTTCCATAATCACGTAAAGTATATTCATATTCAATTAATTTATAAAATATTACATTTACATGTTAATACGATAGGTTTACATACTCACTATCTAGATATAAACAGTTCCCACAGGAAATAGTAAAAGAGTTAAGTCAAATGTCTGATTTGGCGGGGCACCGCCCGCCGTGCTCTCAGATTAATCAAGAAGGTGCTAAAATGGTGCGGCCCAAACTGCGGCCATTATTATTTGAAGCAAGTACTTAGATAATATGGACCAAAGCGCAGGCCACAAAATATCATCTTAAGCAAGTACTATGACAACGCGGCCCAAACCGCGGGATATTATATATCATCCTAGGCATAAATACCTACTAAGAGAGCACGGATCAAACTGCAAGTTCTTATAATTTTAAGAATGTACTAAGACAACGCGGCCAATCTATGGGCTATTATCATTTTAAGAAAGCAATACAACAACGCGGGCGAAATAGTGGCTTATTATCATTATAAGCAATCCATCATATTTATCATTTTAACTAAAATGTCAATTTTTGGCTTCTTATAAATCAGTAATATTCTTAATATACAATTACATATATTATTTTAAAATTCTGCTTATAATGTTTTTAAAGTGTAAATATGCCTTTTATATTTGTACGCCACAATGGGCAAGAGCATGCATTTTCTACTCTCTGAAAATCTGTAAATGTACTTTGTATGATGTTTACGCTACCATGTTTCTGACAAATAAAGTATCTTGAATCTTGAAACAAGTGCTACGAGTAAGACAACAAGTGCCAAATCGCGGGCTATTATAATTTTAAGCAAGTACTAGGACAACGCGGGCGAAGCCGCGGGTTTTAAGCTAGTAATATAATAATGTAACAAATATATCCCAGAGTAGGTAGGTACATATACCTATAAACAATGTTCCACCAGCTAGCTACAGTAGTAGGTAGTGTACCTACCTAGTTCTAGCTCAGAAAAAAGGCACACGAAACGACCAATGTTCAGTCGTTACTCGTTTATGTCCTACACCCTACAGTTAGTTAGCCATCTTTGGGATGGCTCGGCTAAGTATCAGCTCGAGGCCTTGAAATCGGTGGACCGGCGTGCTGTTCGACTTATAGGTGATGAAAAGTTAGTTGCAAAGAAACTTCATAGCCTGGAGCATCGGTAGGGTTGCGAGTCTGTCCATTTTCTATAGGATTCATTTCGGAGAGTGTACATCTGAGCTGCACGACCTTATCCTACCATCCTCTTTTTACTACAGGACAAGTAGGAAGACGCCACATTACCACCCCTATACTGTCGATTTTCCTTCGATACGTACGAAGCGGTTTGACTCAACATTTCTGATTCGTACCGCCAGGGAATGGAACAGTCTTCCTGCTTTCCTGTTTCCTAAGAGATATAATGTAAAGCTTTTCAAATTCAGAGTGAATAGGTATCTTCTAGGTCTGCGTGCTTCATCCTCGAATCGACCACAACGTCGCTTACCATCAGGCGAGTTGGTGGTCCAGCGCGGACTTATTCGTGATAAAAAAAGTTTGAAGAAACAGGATTGTATGTAAAAGGTTTATATACTGACATGGTGTGAAGTCTACGCTAATGGTGACATTGGTGTTCCTCTTGAGCACGCATTCCTTGGCGTCTTCAGCACACCCGCTCACGCCCACCAGGTCCACGGCTGCTAGCTTCGATCCTGGAAACAAATCAATAATAATAGATTAATCTACGGTAGCCGTAGGTACTAGTTATTTTTACGTAAATTGTTCCCTCTAAAAAACTCAAGCCAGAACTACTGGTAAGACGGAATGACTTTAGGTAGACCAAAGCAGTACCTAACCAAATCATATTCTCTTGATAGTCGATCCGGGGGCCTTATTGTGTAAGAGCTCTGACGTTCGGCTTCGTTTTTCGTCCCGCTCGCTCTCGTGGAGTGAGTAGCTGGCGCGAGCAGGAGAAAAAGCGAAGCCGAACGTCAGAGCGCTTACACAATAAGGCCCCGGATCGGACATTGTGTAAGTCGAATCAGGCCACCAATCCAATTGTCACATGACATCACAAAGCAAAGACCGCTAATGGAGGTGTGATCGTGTGGTGAAGGCTCAGAATGGAGGTTTGTAGCATTTTCTAGACACAGCCTGATTAAGTATCTACTTAGATAAAATAATTGTCAATCTGCATTGTGCATTTTCGTCTGGTTTCCATCTCTGTGGTTTTCGTGGTGGCCTAGCCCTTCTGCTAGTCCAGCATGCGGCCACGAAAAACCACAAAAAGAACTCTTCTCGAAGTATGAATAAGTGACAGAAGATGTATACGTTGCCATAACGCTGTCTCGTTCTGACACGTCGAAAGAAATATAACTTCGTGCGCATTCTCGCCCGGCTGGTAAGGAGAAGTGGTCTGAATTCATAGTTTACATGATAGGTACCTACACAGTTCAATACAACAACCCTAAAAAGATAGACTCACCCTGTACTAACTAACTATCCATCCATCAGCTATAAGAAGTCCACTGCTGGACATAGGCCTCCCCTATGGATCTCCAATAAGACCGGTTGGAAGCGGCTTGCATCCAGCGCGATCCTGCGGTCTTAATGAGGTCATCCGTCCACCTTGTGGGTGGACGTCCTACGCTGCGCTTGCCGGTACGTGGTCTCCACTCGAGAACTTTTCGACCCCATCGGTCATCAGTCCTCCGCGCTATGTGCCCTGCCCATTGCCATTTCAACTTGCCAATCCGTTGGGCTATGTCACTAGTAGTGTTAGGCTAAGTAACTATTTGTAGGCTATACCTCTACTTAGAGCAAAATCATCTACATGTCAGTCTGTCTGAGTAGGTAGGTATTACATACACGGTAAGCTATCCGATGATTCGGTACATCGAGTCGCACCATCGGTCAATCTCGATCGTCGTATCCTGTGTCACAATAGCCACCACAAAGGCCACAATCATTGACATTGTACACCATTATCTACATATTTAGTATCATCTCATGATCATCGTTTTACCTGTTCTGCGATAATCATGGAAATGACGTTAGTGTAAAAAGCAGATGATTGAATTTTAATGTTTATTACTGATGAGAGCAAAAAACGGCATGTAAAATGATATTAGTAAATACTAGGCGTTAGGACTGACGAGCTTCGTTAGTATTGTTTACAAAAATGCTAGTTTAAAAAAAAGATACCTATACTTTTAAGTGGGTAGATTAGTATTTGTTCTCTGATCACATCTGAAAATAATTATTTTTCGCAAAAAATGGCAAAACCGCCATCCATCCATTCCATCGTGTACAAAATTCGAATATTTCGCTCGAATTGTTTACATTATTGTTGATTTATCAATAACGGCTCAACCGAATTCTGTAAAATTTAAATGGGACCACTTTGGGAGTATACCATTATTTGATTCGGTTCACAATTGGCGAAATTATCGATGTTCATCGTGTACAAAATTCCGATATTTCGCTCGAATTACTCACATATTGTTGGATTTTTCAAAAGCGGCTTAGCCGATTTCTGTAAAATTTAAATGGAACCACTTTGGGCTTATACCCTTTTGAAATAAAAAAGAATTTTTTGATTCGGTTCACAATTGGCGAAATTATCGATGTTCATCGTGTACAAAATTCCGATATTTCGCTCGAATTACTCACATATTGTTGGATTTTTCAAAAGCGGCTTAGCCGATTTCTGTAAAATTTAAATGGAACCACCCTTTCGAACTAAAAAATAATTTTTCGATTCGGTTCACAATTGGCGTAATTATCGATGAACATAAGATTACAGATACACAAAAAAAACATAAGTATACACGAACATAGAACCTCCTCCTTTTGTGGAAGTCGGTTAAAAATAGCAGGGAATTCTTGTCTCTCACGGCCTAGCTCTCTAAGATTCCCTGTGTCACACACAGGTAGCTAGCTAATTAAACTTACAGAAAACAATGTAATATTCAACAATCCCTGTACTATATTATATAGGATATATAATAATTGTTATTGATTTGGATTGACTTGTATCTTGTATTTTGATACCAATAAAATAATATGAATATACCTACCTATAAGTATAGCGCGAACCTGATCGTTTTGGCTTTTTGAGCTAGGTATCTAAACAAATAAATATAACCGGTCAAGTGCGAGTCAGACTCGCGCACGAAGGGTTCCGTACAGTAGGTATATTCCTCTTGCCGTTATTAATAGCGAGCAAAAAACTCCTAAAATCACGTTTGTTGAATGGAACCCCCCCTTAAACATTTATTTTATTCTATTTTTAGTATTTGTTGTTACAACAAATGGCGTTGTTTAGCGGCAACAGAAATACACCATCTGTGAAAATTTCAGCTGCCTAGCTATCACTGTTTTCGCAAAAAATGGCAAAACCGCCTTCCACCGTGTACAAAATTCGAATATTTCGCTCGAATTGTTTACATTATGTTGATTTATCAATAACGGCTCAACCGATTTCTGTAAAATTTAAATGGGACCACTTTGGGAGTATACCCTTTTGAATTAAAAAATAATTTTTTGATTCGGTTCACAATTGGCGAAATTATCGATGTTCATCGTGTACAAAATTCCGATATTTCGCTCGAATTACTCACATATTGTTGGATTTTTCAAAAGCGGCTTAGCCGATTTCTGTAAAATTTAAATGGAACCACCTCGGGAATATACTCTTTCGAACTAAAAAATAATTTTTCGATTCGGTTCACAATTGGCGTAATTATCGATGAACATAAGATTACAGATACACAAAAAAAAAACATAAGTACACACAAACATCGTCTCTCACGGCCTAGCTCTCTAAGATTCCCTGTATTACACACAGGTAGCTAGCTAATTAAACTTACAGAAAACAATGTAATATTCAACAATCCCTGTACTATATTATATAGGATATATAATAATTGTTATTGATTTGGATTGACTTGTATCTTGTATTTTGATACCAATAAAATAATATGAATATACCTACCTATAAGTATAGCGCGAACCTGATCGTTTTGGCTTTTTGAGCTAGGTATCTAAACAAATAAATATAACCGGTCAAGTGCGAGTCAGACTCGCGCACGAAGGGTTCCGTACAGTAGGTATATTACTCTTGCCGTTATTAATATCGAGCAAAAAACTCCTAAAATCACGTTTGTTGAATGGAACCCCCCCTTAAACATTTATTTTATTCTATTTTTAGTATTTGTTGTTACAACAAATGGCGTTGTTTAGCGGCAACAGAAATACACCATCTGTGAAAATTTCAGCTGCCTAGCTATCACTGTTCATGAGATACAGCCCGGTGACAGACAGACAGACAGACAGACAGACAGACAGACAGACAGACGGACAGACGGACATCGAAGTTTTAGTAGTAGGGTCCCATTTTTACCCTTTGGGTACGGAACCCTAAAAACAAACTACGACCTTTCTTAAAAAATAAGTAACAGAAAACGTTCAAAATATTTTAAATCCTACAGTTTCGTACTACCCACGGCAAAAAAGAATAACTAATTGGATTTAACGGAGTACCTACCTACCTACTGCAGTAATATTTTTTAATTATTATCTGACATAATTGCGTCAATAAGTTCCAAGACTTCATTTAGCGGTCTGCCGGTTTATCAATTATGCCTTGAAAAGGACATTAATTCACAACAATTTATGTCGGGCGGTAATTTAGAAATTTCGGATTTAATTACTTAATCTATGAGTTTTGCTTTTGAGAGCTTGTTACAGTTATTTCGTTGTTCGTGTCTCCCTAAAGGTGGGCATACACGATGCGATGATTTGATCTTTTCGCTTCATTCCAACTGGGAGCTCATTCAATTAATTCAAAGGTAGGAGGTGTACCATTTTGTTTCCTCAATAACTACTAACCAGCTACAGTTAACAACCTATATTTGGCCTCCACTGGACTGATCTGATGAATTGATGCGATCATCGCGTTCTGTGCGCCCAGTTTCAGGTAGTAGTACAAATCGTTAACTAGCAATTCCTACCTTTGAATTAACTGAATGAGCTCCCAGTTGGCATGAAGCGAAAATTTGATCAAATCATCGTATCGTGTATGCCCACCTTAAGTAGCTCGCTTCTGAAAACGTGTTTTAGGTACTACGTAATTCTGTAGTAAATAAATATAGACAGCTGACCACTTTATTGTTCACACTAATACAACAATAAAAATACTTTTACAGGAAAAGAAAGAAAACATAAAACTAGTACTATAATTTGCGGCCTTATTGCTTACAGCAATCTCATAAAGGCTTCTAAATATAATTATGATAAAGTGATCTAAATGTCTGTTGTATTGTAATTATGTTTATCATCATCATATCAGGTGCAGGCAGGGTGTTTATGATAGAAGCGCTACGCAAAAGTAAATTATTTTATTGAAATTTAATTATTTAATTTAACTTATCTCATGCATCACACACATTTTTAACCGAATTCCAAAAAGGAGGAGGTTCTTTGTTCGTCTGTATGTTTTTTTGTGTATGTTCATCGATAATTTCGCCAATTCTGAACTGAATCTTTTTTAGTTCAAAAGGGTATACTCCCGAGGTAGTCTCATATAAATTTTAAAGAAATCGGCTAAGCCGTTTTTAAAAAATCAACAATAATGTAAACAATTTGAGCGAAATATTCTAATTTTGTACACGATTGAAGGCGGTTTTGGCATTTTTTTTGCGAAAAATAATAATCATATAAATATACAATCTAAATGAGGTATTACTTAGTAAGTTTACATAGACCGTGTTAAAGTTTTTAAATCGCCTCTGACAACAACCGGTATCCACAACTTTACGTGTAATCCGAGCAACAGAAGCGCTCAGTTTTAAATGTCGGCTGCGGTCACTGACGGTGTCGAATGTTGCTTAGCTTCGGTGATCGCTAAGCAACACCTAATCAAACCACTTTCTGAACGCTACATTAATATAATATTATTATTAAAGTAAAGCAAGACCGATATGTGGGTCCAATTGTTACAGAAAGAGTCCAGTTCGTCCCGCCATCTCCGCCTGGGCCTGCCAACTGGTCTGACAACAATTCTTCTGTAACAATTGGACCCACATAGCTTTGGAACGTGAAGAGTGGAAAGAGAATAGGGAGGCCTTTGGCCAGCAGTGGGACGGAACAGGCTAATAATAAATAATAATAATAAGACCGATAGGTGACCGCGGGTGGCATTCTCCAACTGAGCGCTACCGTGGCTCGGATGAAATGTTAATGTAGGTCCCGGTTGTTTTAACCGTTTAGTCATGTCTGAGGCTTTCTGGCGCCCTAAAAGACACCAGGGCTAGTCACGGCCTATTCGAACTTAAGGCCGCTGCATACGTAACGGGTTTTTTCACGTACGGGACGGGACGGGACGGAACGGGAAATTTTAGAAATATCGTTCCATACAAAATGTATATGGAAGCGCATATGTCACGGAGACACGGACGGGACGGGAACGTGGCACCGACGGGGGGGGAAAAATATCGTCGCCAACGATGTTTACCACGTCCCGTCCGGCACGTGCCCCGTCCCGTCCGTGTTCCCGCTACGTATGCACAGTCACTCCGTTCGTTCCGGAGAGAAAAGTAGTGTTGTACGTTTGCATCACCGTCGAAAATGGACGACGATAAACTATATAATCAAGTGTGTACGGTCACACATCCAGCTTTTTACCTTTATAATTTAGCTAACTCAAAGTATTTTTTCAATTTTAGAGTTCCGTACCCAAAGGGGAAAACGGGACCCTATTACTAAGACTTCGATGTCCGTCTGTCCGTCTGTCTGTCACCGGGCTGTATCTCATGAACCATGATAGCTAGGCAGCTGAAATGTTCACAGATGATGTATTTCTGTTGCCTATAACAACAAATACTAAAAAGAAAATAAAATATATCTTTAAAATATATATTTTCCTTGCGCGAGTCCGACTCGTACTTGGCCGATTATTTAGTTTATTATATGTTGACATTGTTGTTAGTATTTTGTGAGCAATAATTAATATTAATGCATTGTAGACATATTTTTGTGTTTAATTAATTATAGAATTGTAATTCTATCATATTAACGTAATTGTAATTAATTGAATTGATTGTCTTATTAAATGATAAATAATTGTCTTTTTACAAGGTAAAAAGAACGAATGATATTTGAAGAATATTCAAGACGCGATCTTTTTAACTGAATATATATAACTTGTAACAGAATGTTATGAATAAAGTGATTATGATTATTATTTAGAGTTCAAGAATTATCTGTGGCTTAAAATTGCATTCGAATTATCACTCACTGGAGACGGTAATCATTTATTGCATTGCAATTAAAGCCAATTGTTAAAATGAAAAATCAATCTTTCCTTGTTCACAACACTAGCACGTTAGATCCGAATTTACGTCACGGTACGTATGCATTAAGAACACGTTCCCGTCTCGAACGGGGCAGCCACGCCCCTTTCCCGTTCACGTCCCGTCCGAGGTATTTTCTCGTTACGTATGCAGCGGCCTTTACTTTATGACCGATAGCTAGGAACCTGTTTACCTATTTTTAGGGTTCCGTACCCAAAGGGTAAAAACGGGACCCTATTACTAAGACTCCGATGTCTGTCTGTCCGTCACCGGGCTGTATCTCATGAACCATGATAGCTAGGCAGCTGAAATTTTCACAGATGATGTATTTCTGTTGCCGATAGCGGCAACATTATATATGATAATGTTAGTATTTGTTGTTATAGAACAACAAATACTAAAAATAGAATAAAATAAATATTTAAGGGGGGCTCCCATACAACTAACCTGATTTTTTAAACGTTTTTCGCTCTATATTAATAATGGTAACAGGTAGATGCTTGAAATTTTCACAGAACATTTAGTTTTATATTTACTTCAATAATAAGTAATGAAATTAAAATAAAATAAATATTTAAGCGGGGCTCCCATAAAGTACGGAACCCTCCGTGCGCGAGTCCGACTCGAACTTGGCCGATTATTTACTTACTAGGTACCTACCTATTTTGCTGTTTCATCTGCTGGTTAATGAGCTGAGTTTTTCACTATATGTGGTTAAATGTACATTAGGTATGCCTACACTAAATAATGACCACAGAAATGCATTTTTGGTAATGACTTCCGTAATTTTGTTTGTTTATATTGGTATTAGGTTCCTCCTTGCCGATTTCGGCTATGGCGACCATTGATTCTGCTCTAACTACAGTTAGATAGGCATTCGTTCGTGTGCCTTCATATGGCTGTTTATATTATTGTACTAATGAGTAGTTCCTAAATACCTAATATTTGCTTTCTTGTCGTTTTTTATACGGGACTATGTCTTAAAATTCTCTTTGTCTTTGAATCTTTCAATTGTAATCTTTTTATGGATCCAATCCATAAGCATAGTCCATCAATCTATTCGATTTATTATTTAGTTTTATTTCTATTTTCGCTACATTTTCTTCTCACCTTTAGAAATGTAATCATAATATTTTTAATGTACCTACTGTGTAATTTAAAATGTACAATAACATTGCCTCTTCTTGTATTCTTCTCGTATTTAAAATTTTAAGTTTTTCCGCTACGGCGTTGCAAGTCTGTAGCCGAGTGAGATAGCTAGAATTATTATATAGAGCTGTCTCTTTCTCGCATTTCCAGTATTTTTGGAGATCTATTTGAAATTCAATTACAAATATTAGGATGAGAAAATCTATCTACTGATTCATATTTTTTTACAAAGGTAATCATGTTAACTTTTTGTATGCTACCGCAGATTTGTTCGCACTTTCACAATTCAAATTCAAATTTAAAATTAATTTATTCCATTGACATATTACATGCGCTTAGAAACGTCATTACAAAATAAATATCATTACAAAATAATTGAACACATAGAATTCAATGAAACAAAATAATAGGTACTTAATAAAAAATATCAGCAATAGCATCGTCAAGAACAATATCACCAATTAAAATTACAAATAAATAAATTAACAATAAATTATACGCTAAAAAACAAGATTTGTCAGAAATAGCTTCAGCTAAAGTATAATAGCTTTTCTCTAAAAGATAGATAGATAGATAGATAGATAAACTCTTTATTGCACACCAAGAAAAAACAAAAAGAAGAAACAAAGATACATAAACAGTGTAACAATGGGCGGCCTTATCGCTGACAGCGATCTCTGCCAGGCAACCTTAGGATGGAGAGGACAGAAAGCGTATAAATAATGGACGGGGTGCGCATTAATTAAAAAAAAAAATTAAAATTAGATTATACATCATAAACATACATACTAATAAAATTGATATAAATACTTAAAATACCTAAAAATAAAGAAAACATAACATATGAAAAAAAAAAAAATAATAAAAGAAACCTATGACTTAATAATAAACTAATACATAATATTATAAATTATAATATACTACTTATATAAAACAACATAAATAACAACAACAACAGTTACAAAATTAAAGTATCAACATTTTCTGCAGGTAATGGTTTTTAAACTGATCTTTAAATATGTTAAGTGATTGAGCTTTTCTGACAGTAACGGGCAAGGCATTCCATAACTGGACTGCCTGAAAGGCAAACGACCGTCCGTAAAAAGTTTCACACCGTGCGGTAGGAGTCTTAAGAGAAAGGTTGTCCTTGGATCGGAGGGGAAGGGAATGTGCATCATGCCAGAAGGAAAAAGAGTCTTTAATATAGCATGGGGTAGAAGGATTAAAGAGGATGTTATAAAGAAGATTAAGGATATGAGCATTCCGACGAAGACGAATTGGAAGCCACTTGAGCTTAGTGCGAAAATGAGAAACGTGGTCAAATTTGCGTAACCCAAATATAAACCTAATGCAGTAATTTTGGAGACGCTCAAGCTTATCAAGTTGGACTTCAGTGAGATCTAAAAAGCAGGCGTCAGCGTAATCTAAAATAGGAAGAAGAAGAGACTGTGCGAGCGCAACTTTAGTAGCAAAGATGTGTTTTTACGTAACTTAATATGTAATTTTTTGGGCTAATCTTAATACATTCCGGCAGTTTATTATAAAATTCGATCCCCAAACCATATAAACTATTTGTTGTCTTACTTAATCGATGTTGGGGCCGCGCTATAATTATGATTCTTATATCTGCTATTACGACCATTTACCCCAATTGATCTCATAGTGAAAGTTGTTCATAACGAAAATTATATCTATTTCTGTAAATACGTCTCTCAAAGACAGACAGACAGACTACTTCTGTAAATATAACTCCCAAAGTACCTACAGAGGTAGGTATGTACATAACTTTCACATTCTAAAGTTCTTTTATAGTTTTGTATGATCCTGTACACGCTAATTGGTTAAGTTTGCTGCAACCGTTATTGTTCTGCACCAATACCAAAGCGCCCCCCACGCCGGACTGTCAGTGTCACCTGTCAGCGGACTATCAGGCGACCCCCGCCAGACGACATCCCTCCGGTATTTCCACATTTTCCACACAACCAACGGTCTCTCCCGGTGATTTTGTGCGTGGTCAGCGGCGGCGGCTCGGATATTATTTGGTAAGTGCAATGTTGATTGTAACAAATTTTACCTATTGCGTGTATGTACATTTTGCTTTACAGTCCACTAGCTATCGAGGTAACTGAAATATTGTAAGAAGTTAACATTTTACTTATCGCAGTTCTTTAGGCCTATATTATTTTGTAGGAACCTACGTAATACAGTCTGATAGGTTTATTCTTAGTTGTATCGGGGCTGCAGCAAGGGTGGAGGCCTCTGGAGATACACACAGCTTAAACACAACTTCTTAACGTAAAAGTATTCAAACGGAACTAGGTGTGTATTTTTATAAGCGACGTTCATAAAGCAGAAAGTTTGGGTATTATTTTTGCTTTTGTGTGAGATACGAGTACGTTGTTAATATGGTAATTTATAAATAGTAGGTAATGTATCGTAAGATCACGTATTACATTAGATTATAATTAGGTACGTTTGTTGAGCGGCCGTGGAACTACGTTCAATTAGGTGTCTGTTACCGCCCAAGCTAAGTTTCCAGCCTGGCCAGGCAAGTTTCCTTGCCCATGGGTAGAAAGTTTGACATTTTACAAAAGGTGCATGCAGAGGTAGGCAATTAGAAATATATTTTTATCTCGGTACAAATGTTTATTCAAGCAATATGTATGTGTATACCTACGACCAAGCTGAGGAAAAACAACTCAAATAATTGTTATTATAGTTGTTTTTCCTCAGGTTGGTCGTAGGTAAAAACATAAATAGGTTTTATACTTTTTTTTTAAATAAAACGTTTATTGTTTTTAAAATACAAGTAGGTAGGTACATCCATCCTCCAGCCAAAGGACGTCCACTGCTGGACATAGGCCTCCCCTATGGATCTCCAATAAGACCGGTTGGAAGCGGCTTGCATCCAGCGCGATCCTGCGGTCTTAATTAGGTCATCCGTCCACCTTGTGGATGGACGTCCTACCCTGCGCTTGCCGGTACGTGGTCTCCACTCGAGAATTGTTGACTCCACCGGTCATCAGTCCTCCGCGCTATGTGTCCTGCCCGTTGCCATTTCAACTTGCCAATCTGTTGGGCTATGTCGGTAACTTTGGTTCTTCTACGGATCTCCTCATTTCTGATTCGATCCCGTAGAGAGACTCCATTTCTGATCCCGTAGAGAGACTCCGAGCATAGCCCTCTCCATAGCTCGTTGGGCTACTTGAAGTTTATTAATAAGGCCCATGGTAAGAGACTAAAACATAATAAACACAAATCGAGACTCAAATTTAAAAAAAACAAAGACCTTGGTAAATAACCTATTTATCACCCCGTGAAAGTAGAAGAACCAATAGTTATCTATATCGCCCTATATTTTTAATTATAAATAAATATTCTGATATAAGGTTTGTTGAACTATTTAAAGATAATAATTAGCAAGAAACCGAGTATAATGCCCCACTTTGCTGCCCAATAAATCTTGTAGAGTGGCCCGTGTTGTGTTTTATCTTTATATACTCTAAAACTCTAAATCAATGATTTCATTGAAATAGAGCCAATAACCATCTCGAATATACATATGAACTTTAAAAAAATCGCAAGAAAAGAACAATTTTACATCTGCATCGGACATTCAAAGTTTGGATTTAGAACTTAGTTACTTTATTAAAAATAAACAATAGGTACGAGTACTTAAGTCGGAGTTACATTTCGAAATTAGTGACATAATAGTAGTTTATGCAACTGTCATATAATGAAGGGTATTAAAACACGAGTGTGAGTTTCATAATAGTAACGAGTGTTTTAATACCCGTGTTATATGCAGTTGCATACACTACTTTATGCATACACTACTTTTTTTCACTAATAAAAAAAAAAACATATTGCGAAACATTAAATTCATGCGTACGTGTATTGTCACATCACTGTGACAATACACGTACGTTCACACTTGGCGCCATTAAAATCTAACCAATGAGAGCGCAGCTGCGCGCGCAGGGCCAATCAGGAGCGAGCGCGCGATGTTATAATGAGATTTTACGATATCGATGTGGATATTATAACATCATGTGAAATTGCTTAAATTGAGTGTTTTGTTGTCTGCGCTATAACAGTAGTCATTATAAGTCAAGTATTGGAAACATAAGTAGAATGTTACAACATTAGTGTAGATAAAATTAATTTCATGACAATAGTTTTAACATATTCACGTGTAAACATCAAATTTTACAATGCATGCATTAATTTCATAACACTGATTTGGTTTTAAGCGCTGCGCATTTTTTGGTAAAAGTAATGAAACGCAAATAATTTCAAATGCCAAACATATGCGAAATAATTGTATGTATAAACGTTATGCGTTTCAGAAACAAGTTTCGATGCGTATGGTTCCATAGTTACTGTGATACTGAAGGTTTCATGACGCTATTTATTTTAACGAAACAAGTTTTACAAGTCCGGCAACAAGTTTCACGAAATTAAAATATTCATGTGTGCCACTAATTTCATAATGTAACCCCGGCTTTATGTAATTGTACCTAACAATTTCAATTCAGAATTCGTCTTGTCGATTGTCTAATGAATCGTCAATTAATTCATTGACTGAAAAGATTAGTCTTAATTTCCTAAATACGCTGAGACACAAAAATCACGTACTTATCTCGGCATTTATCTGATACGTGTGGGAAGTCAAAACTTGGCAAACACCTACGATCCTAGAGATAGAACATGAATTGAAGACATAATTCACAACCGTCACCATTCCTCGAACAAAAGGCATTAAGTTATAGAGCGCTAAATACCTGTATTTAATGTTAAGCCATAGATTACGAGACGTATTCCAATGACAGTTTATTTGAAGCTTGCTTAGATTAGAATAGGTCGGTATTTGTAAATAAATCTTTGTCGTGATGCACACCTAGAATTCCCGAATGTTCCTAGAATATAGGTGAATTAAGTTAACTCATCATCATCATATCAGCCGTAGAACTAGTCAATAGTCAAAAACATTTATTTCCGTAGGAACACATACGGGAACACCTGGACACGTCGATATATACAGTAAAATAATTAAAAACAATCGGTAAACAGAAATAATAAATAAAATCAGCGGCTGTAGAGGGGCCTTGTCAATACTTAAAATATGTACCTATAATCTAGTATATAATAGATGGTAAAAAATGTATAATTATTTAATGACCAGCTTTCGGTAATAGTTTAATTGATCGCGTTCAGAGCTAGACAATTTACATGCTTTCTTATCTTGAATATAGTGTTCAAATTTATAATATACCTTTTTAATTAGGTATTCCTTTGTGATTTTTTTAAAACTAGTGTCATTAAGGTTTAGAATTTCTTCCGGAATTTTATTATAGCACAGTATTGCATTCCCCACAAAAGATTTGCTGGACCTAGGCGGATAGACATACCCTATGGGTTTGTGACTGGAAGCGGCTTGTATTCAGCGTGTTTCAGTGGTCTTAATCAGAACGCAACCATCGATCGGTTCGCTTCGTCGTCGGCGGAACTCAATTTAACGAAAATATCATTGTTATTAACATTGTCACTATGCCTTTTATGTCATGAAAGGCATGGTGACAATGTCGAAGACAATTACACTGTCAATGACGATGTCGAAGATCGAGCGAAGTGGAGGAGAAAAGTGAGGAAAGCTGACTCCATCACCATGTGGGATATATAGCCAGGAAGAGAGAGATTACACTATGCTTTTCCTTGTTTTGTTGTCCAGGCACGATTCTCCTGATTACGAGAAGGGTTGTTGTAGTTCACCATACAGCAGGCCAAATGCGGGTCGATCGTATATTTCGATAAGTATTTTTTAGTTAAATGATTATTTAAAGATGCACGTGAAAATGCAGTGCACGTGATCAATGACATTTTTGCGTACTTGTGTCCATTTTGTTTTCACGTCTATATGATAACAACAAAGACCTCAAATCGAAGATCTTTGGATAACAATGTTTTTTATTTTGTTTCAAATTGCGCACATTACATAGATTACATCCATTGTTCAAACTATTCAGTCATTAATTACATTACAATCGTATTTACCATGTTATGCTACATAGCCGCTTGCACAATAACAAACGAACGTTAAAATATTAAAAAAAAAACGTACCGCAATCCGTGTAGAACTTTGCGTTGGCACTGGCCAGGAGCACTGCAACTGTTACGAAAAACAACATTGTTCTAACTTTGAAAAATTTTCTAATTTGGAATTTATGAAACTAATCGCGCGCTAACGTGTGGTCGACTCGCGCGTTTGTATCAGACTGACCCAGCGGATGGACTAACTATTGTGTTTCGACCTTTATTGGCTTATAAAATGCGCGGGCGCAGGTCATAGAATAGTGGAGAGGACAGAACAGAAGAGATTAAAGTCGAAATCAATTTTATTTGATGTTATTGTAGAGCACATGTAATAATGATTGTCAGTTCGAACAACGTGATCTGGTGTCCGAAACGTGGGTAGACAAGCTTGTATTTATTGTGATACTAGCTTTTACCCGCGGCTTCGCCCGCGTTATATTTTGATTTTGGCTTATGTTTATGTCGGCTACGAGACCTAACCTAACCGACAAATATCAAAATACCTTAGAGGAATGCTTTTGTTGGTTAAGTTACGGTTGGAGTGTATATACAACGCCCCTGATCAGGGGTCTTAATTACAAATGAATAAAAACTATTCCTATATTTCAATGTTTTTGGCTGTTTGCAGTTATAATAAACATTACAATGGTACAGCAAAGTTTATACCTACTTGTTCCTAATTATTGCTTTTTTACAAATATTTGTGCAAAAATTCGATAAAATTGTTTCTAAGGTTTTTACGTGTTAGATTAATTCCAATTTTTTGTTCTAAATCAAATCTCTGCTTTCCATAAACTGGGCATTCCAAGATTATGTGCAGTGGAGTCTCCTCTTTTGTGGGTTCACAGATGCACGATGGGCTTTCCCTCAACTTAAATCGATGAAAGTATTGGGAAAACTCACCATGCCCCGTCAGCACTTGAGTTATGATTCCCACTGGTGCTATTTCTCTTACGATCTTGTATGCCGCCCTTGCATCCAGAAAATATGTTTTGGTTACCGCCGCTGTGTGTCTATCCTGATACCGTCGGTTCCACTCATCAAGAGAATCCTTTCGGATTTCTCGCTTGACGAATGAAACGGGGCAGTTATCGTAAATAGGTCTACACTTCGAGTGCAGTGCTGCTTCCTTTGCTAGCTGGTCCGCTCTCTCATTTCCCTCCATCCCCGCGTGCGCTTTAATCCAATAAAGTTTCACTATTTTATTTTGTGCGTGTAGTAACTTTATGTTAGCTTTGAATTTACTGCTAAGGGATGGAAGGAAGATACGCCAACTATCGTTTCCAGTGCAGACCTGGAGTCACAAAAGATTTTTGCTTTTACGGTAGCCTCAAGAAGTGCCAATAACTCGGCCTGGTACACGGAGCACCAATCGGCCAATTTCAGCTTGCGGGTACTGATCTCAGCGGCATCATCCCAAATGGATAATGCCGCCCCAACTTTCCCTTTAATTTTGCTGCCGTCTGTATATATGGTTATTTCTCGGTTAAGATTTTGCTCTGGTGCTGTTCCGTCTGCCAGGCATATGAACTCCAGCTCCTCCTGCCGCGCTGGGTGTGGCTTCTTTTCTGTCTCTCTATCTCCAGTTACTTGCTGGGAATAACATTTCTTAGTTTCATAAAGCAAGGCTGCTTCCTGGACTCTGATATGACAGCCGAGGATTAGGGGCCGCGGTGGGATATATGGAACTGGTGGTGTGGGTGCCGCCACCTACCCTACCTTCCGCTAGGCCGTCAACGTGTTGACATACGCAGTGGGGCTGCAGGGGAAGAGAGGTGTCGGTATCGCGATGGCCGTTCTCACTGCCCTCTGCAGTTGAAGAGGCAGGCGCTGGGCTACTATGACTGACCCGCTGCACTGGGACCAGGGCGTTGGAATGCTGTCTGACGTTCAGTACTGGTTAGTCCCGAGTGGTGGATGACGATGTGTCTTGTGCTCCGAAACACTCCGTCATTATGGCGAGAGCGCAATGCGCAAGCTCCGTTATGGAGCCCGAGTCTGGGCTAGCGCTGTTGAGTGCCGCGAAGGAGTGCGAAAAATGTAGGAACGTCCTAAACTTGCCATGACAGGTTATTTCTGGCGCTTAGACGGCTGCTACCGCAGCCCGCTCGCTTAGTTTTTATCCTATCCTACGGGAACTGTTAAAGTTTTTGCGATAAAAAGTAGCCAATGTCACTTTTCGTCTTTCAAACTATATTCATGCAATAAGCCAAGGCAAGTTGCTCCGTTGCTGAGAAAAATTTATTGTTAAGTCCTACGGGAACCACATATTTTTCGGGATGGAAAGTATCCTATGTCACTTTCCGTCTTCCAAACTATGCCCACCCCAAATATCAAGTCAATCCGTTGCTCCATTGCTGAGAAACAGTTATTGTCCTATCCCATGGGAATCACGAATTTTCTCGAGATAAAAAAGTATCCTATTACCTATCACTTTCTGTCTTATAAACCATAGGTATTCATACCAAAAATCAGGTCAATCTTTTGCTCCGTTGCTGCGTCAAAGAGGAACAAACCAAAAAACTTTTCGGATTGATAATATTAAAGTATGATGATTCTGTACCATAAAGGTAGAATAAAGAAACATGTTAAACCTCTAATGATAGAAGATTTAAAATATTTTTAATGTCAGACAAAATGACGGCCTGGTATTAAACGTCATAGTATCATGTAGCATGCAGAGGGAAAATAACATTTTATCCAATTTTAATGTCAGTTGTCATTATCAATCCATACTTTATTTCCTCTTCAAGGGGATAAAATGGTGGAAAAACTTTTTGTCCCCTTGCCATGCTACTTGTGATTTCTAAAAGTCTGCAGACAATGTCACCTGTCATCTAATTACGTTTGGCTGTGACGTTTCGTTAGTCCATATTAGCGTCATTGAGGAATTAATCACTTAGCGTCTTTGTGATAGTGGCGACAGTTTCGCTTTCGATGGTTTTTGTCCTGTCCTACAGGAACTATGCAATTTTTCGGGATAGAAAGTATCCTAAAGCTCCTTCCGCCTTTTAAACTATATCCATGCCAAAAATCAAGTCAATCCGTTGCTCCGTTGGTGCGTGAAAGAGTAACAAACCAACAAACTTTTCGGATTTATAATATTAGTAAGGATTACCTCTAGATAAATAAAATAAAAATAAAACTAAAACTAAACTTAATATACTTCAATACACATATCAAAAAGAAAACAAAAACAAAACAAACAAAAGCAGCGTAGGAATTAGTCTAAAAATAATATACTCGTAAAAGATGTATTGCCGATTCAGCCTTGGTATCAAATAAGTGTGTACTTAGTGACATTCATTGCAATTAAATAGATCAACTCAGTCATTTTAAATTGAAATTAAGTGAAATGGAAAATAAAAAAATGAGTTAGAAATACCGAAGTACCTAAATACTAGATAATTGGCAGGCCAGGCTGCTTTTAAACATAATTATTTATTTCTATTTTAAAAGGAAATCTTCATTATTAAAATTAAATCTTTATATACCCCGAAAGGAAAACTTTTAAATAAAATTCATATTTTATAACATATTATTGCGTTATAATTATGATAACTATTTCTTGTATCGTATATTGTGCGGTATTATTTTTGTGACGTTACCTTCTGTACGAATTAGGTATTCTACTCTATGCCGGCTCTACCGGAAGAGCAGCATCGGTCGAGCTGTGTCAGGAAAACTCGCTGTTGACTAACATTGGAGTTTCATGAATATGTAGCAATATCCTCACTCGAATATATATCGTTTTCATCATCATCCTTAGTCTTTGCATTGTCTGGGGAGTAAAAACACTATCACTACATTGAAATTTTCGAATTGACATTGTTGATTTCTATACATTTTTTTACCAATTTATTATTTTTATTCCATTAGTTATTTAGTTAGTTAAATGGTTTTTATTCTGTTAGTTTACTATTATTTAATTTTATTATCATACGATTTTTTGTGATGTATTTTAGTTTTTAGGGTTTCGTACCCAAAGGGAAAAACTATTACTATTAAACCCTATTACTAAGACTTCGATGTCCGTCTGTCCGTCTGTCTGTCTGTCACCGGGCTGTATCTCATGAACCATGATGGCTAGGCAGCTGAAATTTTCACAGATGATGTATTTCTGTTGCCGCTATAACAACAAATACTAAAAAGAAAATAAAATAAATATTTAAGGGGGGCTCCCATACAGTACGGAACCCTCCGTGCGCGAGTCCGACTCGTACTTGGCCGATTTTATTTAATTTTCATTTGTAAATTTGGATGTTTTTCCATAATTAATGTAATACTTGACGTAACAGATATCTGTTATTGAATAAACTGAAATAGAAACTACATATTATAAAGTCATTTTTATTGCGTGTTGTTTTATGTTGTTTGTCAATGCTTAAATCTCTTAAACTACGCAAGGGATTGCAATGCAGTTTCACTTTATAGGTAGTGTAGAACAAAACCGCTATTTTTGTGTGCCTATCCGTGTATCCGCTTATGTCTTCTAAACTAGATAACAGAATGCAAAGCAGTTTTCACTTTCTTTTAGAACATTTCTTCTGGAAGGCAGCTAGTACATTATGTTTTAGAATACCTATTTTTTCCGGAAGGTTAATAGCTATAATTTGTTCGTAGATGGGCGAAGCCGGTACGGGTACGGTAAGCTAGTAAAGAATCTAACTACCAATCTGTATATTTTCATCAACTTATACTCTCCACTTCTGGAATTATACCACAGCCACGATAAAGAAACGGTTTCTATAGATTTATGACATGGGTACCTCAAGACGCGGTTCGGAATACTTATACCTTCGATGCAAAGTCCAGGGTTCGATTCCTGACCGGGTAAATATTTAGATCATGAATTCAAATTTCTGTTCTGGTCTGGGTGCTAATCGAACTTGTCTCTGTGTGTCTTCTATGGCACCCACAGAGAATCTTAGTGGGAACTAAGAGTGTGAAGTGTTAAGAACATTATGGCCGAATGGAACGTCTTATAGCCAACACTCAAATTCAAAATTCAAAAAGTATTTATTTATGAAAGCGCATCAAGTTTTCGGAGGCTCTAGCTGCCAAACAGCGGGGCAATTCTGTTAACCGATCTCGTTGCTGAGGTGACGCGTTCTTGAGCTTCTCTCGTTTTTTTTACAGTTGAGCTATCAAAACTGTCTGAAAAGCGAGAGGGGTTCGGAAGCGTATCACTTCGGTTACGAGATCGGTTAACAGAATTGCCCCGCTGGGTGTAGGTAACTAGTTCCTACTCAAGGAACAATATTTTGTTGTGAATACATATTTATTAAGGTTATTGCTTTTATTTTGAACATTAGAATAAGAAAATAAGAAGAAATAGAGTAAGAAATATGTAGTACAGATTTGACATTGAGTATAATATTTTAAGATATAACTTATTGCATAAGGTATATAATTTATTGAACTGTAACAAAAACAATGGATTTAATTATTTTGTTTAGTGTTGTCCACACAATAATGTATAGATATAGAGGCAAGCTTAGAGTCCGGTATAATAAAACATTATTTTAAGTATCAATAATAACGAAAATGAAAATAAGTCAAATTACTGCCAGATTTTGAATAGATTTTCAGTTTCATCGTATGTAAGACTTTGTAGCCAAGAAGTTAAGATTTTTTTACATTCTCTATAACAAAGCGGGTATAAACATAAAAATACGCTTACAGCGTTGTATAAGCGAATGCTTATACACTGCTAGGACTTTATTCCCGTTACACCGTCAACAAGTGTTCTACAACTACATAAAATTTAATGAAATATTTGGAACTGAATAAGTTGATTTTTGCACTAATGCACAAAACACCCCATGCGGGACGTCAGTGCAGGACTTATCGCCCCACATCGAATAAGAATAAGAATAACTTGATTTTTGGCTCATGTACATACTTACCTCACTCGTCAATGACCATTTAAGATCCTCTTCTATCCTATTTAACTATAGACAAATTATACAGAAGGAACAACAAAATAAGTCGGTTCAAATGTCTGCAAAAATGGCATTAAAAGTGAAGGCAATTTTGTGAAAAATGAAACTTAGCTATCAGACGGTCGCAGACGCTATGTTTTTTAAACGGATACTCTTACTTACTACGACGAAAATATAGTAAATATTATGTAACAAAAAGGAGTTTCCAAATTCAACAGGTGAAGCGTGCTACATCTTAGACTATTATTATTATAGTTAGACCGCATTTTAGACGTGCGTGCGTGACGTGGTCAAACGCATACCTACTTACTACCTTTTTTTTAAAGAGTAGGTATGGAAACCGTATGTTTTACTAGGAATATAAGGATTTAATAAACAGTGAAATACCTATATAAGTGTGTACCTAAATACATTACAAGCATGTCTGACATGCGACGGAAAATAGCTAAGTACTTAAGTGCAGAATTAATGAATATGGTTTTGTAACATAATTAATTATAATACGCTGTAATTATTAATTCCACTTGTATGCTTGTTATGTCATAATACTCTAGAAAATACATATTTTCCTCGTGTAACATAACTTATAAAGAATTTATTTACGTCACCCACACCACTCAAACGATCAGAAAGTTATTTTTAGAATAACATTTAACTCTATTTTCATTGATTTGATTATACAGAAATACAGAAAATTTTATTCGGGACAAAACAATTAGGTACACACAAACAAAACACGGAAACAACTAAAAATTGAATAATACTCAAACCAAGTATGTTACCCAATGCTTTGCCACGAAACTGATCCCAACTGAGCATATTTGATTTTAAAAATTCTTTGTTAATCAATATAGTAAATAGTACAATGTGTAAGGGTTAGGTGGCTTAAATAACATTAAACTTAACTTTGTTTTGTCTTACAGGCTAAGGGCGCCTTTTAAAACTTAAAGCTAGGCATCAATAGTTAGAAAATAAAATACTTATTAAAACATAAGATGCGACTACTTAGTGAATACTTGGTGAATAAATTAGGCATAAAGTGCTACATACTACTGGGCTACTTCGTATGTTTAAATCATCACATGTTATTAGTAGGGACCTTATAACAAACATAACAATCCGATGTTTCTATTTCATTGGCCGTAGGGAACCTGACACCAGCAGAGTAGAAAAGAATTCCTCTGTTCCAGGTTCTAGGAGCCGGCCGGTGGTGATGGTACCAGTGCTTCCAACTCCTTTTGGAAAAAAAGGCGCTATTAGCACGTCAAAAACGCGCTAGAACGTGGAAATGGTACCTGCGACAAACACGCTCTAATTGATTCGAATCAGTGATGATCAGTGATAATAAGACGACATTATGTCATATATTCCCCTCAAAACGTGGTTCGGAAGTTTATAAAAAAATAGTACAGTGACTTTTTTAAGATAAAACTTTATCGAAAGTTCAGATTGGCATTTATGGTGTTCAAGCTAAAAAAAAAATTACTTCATTTAAACCAAATTCATGGCACCGACACTATGTCAGCGCCAGAGTGTGGCAATGAAAACACTTTTGTTGCTAAATAATTATTTTTTGCAAAAAATAGCATGACCGACTTCATCCGTTTACAGAATTCGCGAATATTTCGTACGGATCGATTTCTAGCATTTTCACATTATTGTTAATTAATCAAAAATGGCTCAGCCGATTTCAATAAAATTTTAATGAGACCAATTTCGAAGAATATTCTGTTCAATAACAACAGAAATAATGAAATCGGACTACTACGAAAAAAGTTATGCGTGGTTATACGAGTACATAAAGTAGTCGAATTGATTACCTTGATTGTTCGGTTCGTCAGTCAAAAAATAAAGATGCGTCCTGTTTTACGCCACTGTAATTTATATGTATACGTGTATTTTCGAAAACGCGTCAGATTTAGCGCTAGGCGTTAAAACGCGCCTTAGGCCAAAAATGCGTCAGATCTGGCGCCGAAAGCTCTAAGTTGGCAGACTACGGTACGTCTCTACAAATAATAGGTAACGTGCATGCCTAAGGTGACGATTACCAACTCTCCTTATGGTTTGGAGATCTATAATGGTGGCCTATGTCCAGTAGTGGAAGTCTTATGGCTGAAATGATGACGATGGTAGCCAATAGAACGTAAAAGAAAGTGAAAATTATCATTTTTAACACGCTTTTATAAGGTCGCTCGACTTGAAACCTATGTAATAAAATCTAAGGTAACTAAAATAATAGGTAATAATAACTAAATTTTACCATCTTCCAAGGGTCGTACGTAGCGTAATGATAATTGGCAGCTGTATGTAGTTCTGATGACAATACAATAATATGGTACTGTCGAACTGATCTGATGATGGAGCCGGAAGATAATGAATTGGAACTTCATGATGGAAAATCGTATCATAGCTGTTTTGGTATTCTTAGAAAAGTCTTGTAAAGAACTTTGACCACGATTAGGTTTCAAGGTCTGATGATGAAGCCGGAAGATAGGCACTGGCGTTCTATGATGGAATATTGTATCATAGTCGTGTTTGCACTTGTGAGAAAGGCCACGTAAAGCATGTTTTTCTAGTGTTTTTACACGCTTTTATTAGTGCGTCTTATCACCACAGTTTAGAGTAAATGACACTTAAAGAAACAAACTGCATTTAAACGAAAGTACGTACTTAAGTGGTTTAAATTAAATTAGTTGATCGTTAGAGAGGGAAAATTCGTCGAATTTGAGCGAAGGAGCCGCGCCACGTGGGAAGACATGTGTCAGCGTGATGTAGCAGTTCTGTGGCGTGGTGCAAGCGATAAGAAATATAATAGGTAGGTACCTAAGTAGGTATGTAAAAATCTCGTGTCACAGAGTAAATAATTAATGTAATGTAATAAATAATATAATGTAATACATTTTTCACCTTGTAAAATATGATGTTTTTTTGTGTGGGGCCGTTCAAAGTATTATGTAAGCAGATTATTACAATTATTTACCCCCCTCCCCCCTTGTCAGCAAAAGTAAGCAAGCTCTTACCCCGCCCTCCCATTCTTACGTAAACATTGGTACCTGTGTGCATTTTTCTTTTTTTATTGTTTCATGAGCAGCAGATTTAATTCTAGAAATAAAAAAAAGATGTAGGATAGTGGACTAAAAAGGATAAACCCCCCTGCCCCCCAATAGTGCTCACGTAATACTTGAATGACTCTTATTATATTTGTGAAATATTTTTTATGACGTGTAAATTGACATTTTATTAATAAATTGCACATGATAATGATAATGATAATGATAGCCTTTATTAACGATCAACTTACAAAACATTTTGTGTCTCTAACTAATTAATTACTTAAAATATGCTAAGAAAATATTACATTTGTTCTATTTCGACACCAGTAATTTGATTGATTAATTATTCGTGATCGTCTTGCTTTTCAGCATAGGCCTCCCCAAGAATTTTCCATAGTGATCGGTCTCTTGCTTTTCTTGTCCATGTACTTCCTGCTACCTTTTTTAAATCATCTTCCCATCTACGTCTCTGTCTACCCTTTTTTCTTTTGTACTGTCTAGGGCACCATTCCATGACATCTTTTGTCCATTTGTCTTTTTTGCTCCTTATTATATGACCTGCCCATTTCCACTTCAATTTTTTAATGCAATATTTGACATCGAGAATTTTTGTTTGGTTTCTAATTAAGTTTAATCTTACTTTATCTTTTAATTTTATGTTTAACATACTTCTTTCAATGTTATGTTGGCAAGTTTCCAATGCTTTCATGTTTTGGTTTGTTAAACTCCAGGTTTGACAACCATATATCATACTTGGTAAAATACAGGTGTTGAATATTTTTCTCTTAGCTTTTAACGGCATGTCAGAGTTTTTCATTATTTCCTTAAATGACCAGTATTTTTTCCAAGCAATGTTAATTCTGTTATTGATTTCTTTTGATGTCAAATCTGTAGGTGATATAACTTGCCCCAAATAAATGTACTCGTCTACATATTCTATAGAACTACCATTTGGCTGAATTGGGATTTTAATATGGTTTGTCATTACTTTTGTTTTGTTTACATTCATGGATAGTCCTACTTTCTCGCTTTCACAGATGAGTTGCTCAATCATATCCTGCAGACTCTTCGGATCTTCGCTGAGTAGTATGAGATCATCTGCGAACCGTAGGTGATTTAGCTTAATACCATTAATGTTTATGCCATATTTGCTCCATTCGAGATTTCGGAATATAAGTTCTAGACATGCAGAGAACAATTTAGGCGATAGAGGGTCTCCTTGTCTTACTCCACGTTTAATAGGAGAGTATTCACCTTCGTTTTCAGTCCTTATTTTTGCTTTCATATTCATGTATATGTTGTGAATTATACGAATGTATTTGTGATTAATTCCTTGTGTCACCAAAGCTTCCCATATTTTATCATGTTTTAGTGAGTCAAACGCTTTGTTGTAGTCTATGAAAGCGAGGTAATAAGTTATTCCGTATTCGTTGCATTTTTGGATTATCTGTTTAATAGTGTGAATATGGTCTAGAGTTGAAAAGTCGTTTCGAAAGCCAGCTTGCTCTCTGGGTTGATGTTCTTCCAAAGTCTTTGTGATACGATCTAGAATTACTTTTGAGAAAATTTTATATATGTTAGACATGAGCGAGATGGGTCTATAATTAGCAATGTCGTCAGTTTTCCCTTTTTTATGTAGAAGTATTATAGTAGAGGTGGTCCATTGGAGTGGAATATACTCAGTTATCACTATTTCATTGAACAAGTCTGTGATTTTGTTTAGCGTGATTTGAGATGTTCCTATGAGAATTTCATTTGAAATTCTATCTTCTCCTGGCGTTTTTCCTCTTTTTTGCGACTTAATGGCTTTGTTAACTTCTTCTATCATAATTGGTGGAATGGGTTCTTTATTGTCAGCTTGAATGCTTAACAGGGACTCTAGAGATTTCAAATCCTGGTCATTATAAAGTTCACGATAATAGTCGGTGGCCGCCTTTACTATTTCGGCTCTCCTCGTCGTATTTTTTTTATTCTTGTGATGTTTCATGTTACGGATCCAAGTTTGATTCTCGTGCAGTTCTTTCCATGCTTTACTTATTCCTCCAGATTTTTCTATGTAGAATAGAATTGTCTCCGTTCGTAACTTCTGCCTGTGTTTTCTGATGTGTAAATTTATTTCCTTACTTATTTTTGTTATATCTTTCTTGTTATTTTTCCTATCTTTGAATAAGAGCGCTCTTTGTTCGATTAAATATTTCGCCTCAGGGCCTAATTTTTCTTTAGGGGTTTTGGTATTTATAGCTTTATTCTCCACATCTCTTAATATTTTTTCGAAAGTATTGTATTGTTCTTGAACTCCTTTTTGTTTATCTAACATTTCGAAGTTACTCTCTAGGTATTCTAGCAGTTCATTTGAGAGAGGTAGTTGGATTGGCAGTTTTACTTTTTGTATGTTTCTTCTTGATATTTTTGGTGCGACTATGTGTAACTGGCCTCTAAGTAGTCTGTGATCACTATTATAGTTAAAGTCATTTACCACATCTACGGTCAAAAACAGTTTTGGTTTGTTCGTCATCAAGAAGTCTATTTCGTTTCTTACTAGCCCATTGGGGGATTGCCAAGTCCATTTTCTCTTATTCTTCCTTTTGTAAAAACTATTCATGACATGCAAATTATTTTCTAGGGCGTAGTTTATTAGTCGTTGTCCATTGTCATTTCTTTTTCCTGTCGTGTAAGGTCCTAATATTTTATCTTCATTCTTTCTTCTCTTTCCTATTTGTCCATTGAAATCACCCATTATAATAATAGTTTTAAATAAGTTTTCCATTGTTTTGCTCAGTTTTTCATAGAAGTTGTTTTTTATTTCTTCTTTTGCAATCTCTGTAGGAGCATATATTTGAACTATTGAGATAGGTTGTTTGTGACCTGGTATTCTGATGTTTAGTACTGCTATTCTATCAGATATTCCTTTGAATTCTATTATGTTGTTCTTATAAATTTTCTTTACTAAAAATCCCACACCGTATAATCCTGGTGTTTCATTTTTATAGTATAATATATAGTCTTCATGTTCCTCAATCTTTTCCTCTGCTCGCCGTACTTCGCTGATACCAATTATATCCCAGTTTATTTTTTGTAATGCTTGTTCTAGTTCTATTAACGATTCTTGGGACTTCAGGGATCTTGTATTAAATGTTGCTATGTACAACTTGTCTGTATTAGTATTTTGTATGTCTTTTTGTATGTTGGGCATATTAGCGTACAATTTTGTTGATTTATTATGTTCTTTATGTTTATGTTCCTTTATTTGAAAATTTTGGGGGGTGCGGTCAATAACCCCACGGTGACCAACCGGATTGGGGCATTTTTCGATTGTATTTTGTGTTTTTGTAGTTGCAATAGTTTTGTTCTCATTACCGGTGTCTGTTAGTCCCTATAGTTTGTTTTGTTGAGTGTTTTTCTCAGTTAAAGAAAAGGATCTGGCCCTCATATAGGCAAATGCATCAGTTTTGTGCAGTTTCGGCGGGGCAATAAAAATTTTTTTCACATTAGAATTTTCTGTTACGTGTATGTTGCTAGGCGAAGTTGACGCCTCTCTTTTCTTTCTTTCTATCCCAGAAGTTTCTCTTATGAGTATTTTATTATTTCGAATGTATGCGTCGTTCCCTTTTGCTTTCTCTAATTTAAGTTTTTCTTGTAGGTTTTTGCGCATTTCTAGCATTTCTTTTGAAAAGTCTTCTGTGATATAAGTTCCTTGTGGCATTTTGTTTTTCTTTTTCAGTATTTCCATTTTCTTATTGTATGACGTAAAGGTGATAAGTATAGGTCTAACTTTCAGCTGGCTTTGTTTGCGTCCTAATCGATGGCAATTATTAATTTCATAATCCTCGACGTTGATCTCCATATTTTGCAAGGACGTTTTTATAATTTTCATAAGGTCTTGGTGATTTCTCTCAGTTTCTTTTATACCATGCAGTAGTAAATTATTTTTCCTGTTTTTATTTTCTAAACTCTTGACTTGGTTGTTCAGCATTTCTATTTCAATTTTTAAGGATTTATTTTCTTCAATTATTGGTTTAATTTTATCATCCACAGAACTCATGATAGTGTCAGTTATTGTTTGAGTTATTGTTGCAGTTTGTTTCTCGAGTTCGGTTTTGAACATCTGAAATAGCCTCGACATATCTTCTGACATTCCATCAGTATTCATGTTGCAATTAATAAAACTTTTTTCGTTGCGTGTACTATATTCTACGGTTGTATGTATCCGAACGAAGTTCGCAATCTGATGTTGGTATCACTGAACAATGTTGTGACTGAACTGTCAAAAGAGATTGACAGTTGACGGCCAGTGAGAATTCCGAGTCTATGGTATGGATAGGTTAATTTGAAAATGATGTTCTAACCTCAATGTTGTATGTTGATTAATCTTATAGTTAATCAATATGTGATTCTTCTTTATGTGTTTTACTTAGCTGACTCGTTTTGCCGTATCCTCTTGTGTTGAATTCGCAGTTATCACTTGGTAGCCGGTTAGTTTACACTTTTATTTTAATTAAAAACTGGAGAACTTTTCACGTATGTTGTTGTGGGTTTGACACTGTTACGGTACGTACAATAAATTGCACATGACTTATGACTTAAATAAACAAAAAAAGTTCGTTTTTTGTCATTTTTTAACAAACTCGCGAAACCAGTAATTATTTGCTAGGTCTGAGAATAGGTTGTAGGCTGCTTTTTATACACCTACATAAGTGTTGAGGTTGGCGCTCTCCAGAATTAATACAAAACAATGTTTGCCGGGTTAGCTATACTCAGAATTTTAATTCGATTCCAGATTTGACATTAGCTACTGTCATTTTTGACAGTTTTTGACAGTACATACTGTCAAAAATGACAGTAGCTAATGTCAAATCTGGAATAGAATTAAAATTCCGAGTATAGTAATAGCCATCATCCGACTTCAACTGGATTATCTAAAGTTGATATCAGACGGTTCACTAGAAAGAATGTTCACTCTAGTGAATGTTTAATTTTTTTTTTCATTCCATGTTCACACGGCTAAGCTAGAATGACATAAAAAAGAACATTCACCTGTTCTTTTCCTTGAACATGTCTACGAGTGAAGTCGTGCGCCTTGGAATTAGTTAAATTTGTGATCATTTAATGACGAATGCCAATATACAACACTGTCAGATCGTAACTATCATTGATGAATTCATTCGGATATCCGTTTTCATTTTGTGTTCAGACATTTCATTTCAAGTGAAAAGTACCGAATGAAAGGGGAAAATGAACTAAAATGGACCGTCTGATATCACCTTTACCGATCCCCAATGTCAAGGCCACGATTCGTTTTCAGATAAATATTGTTACATATTGAGAAAGAAAAGGTAGAAGGGAGGTAGGTGGTAGAATGATTTCCTTTGACTTGGACCATACGTGCTGAAGGAAACCATCGTTTATGTCTCGTCCGGCCAGCACGTCAACTGCGCCGCGATCTTGGAGAACAATATTGGGATCTTGTCATTCCAAATACACAAACGAAATTTCTTCAAACATATTGCAATATTTTTGTTCTATAATGGTTTCAGTACAATTATTTATGTATGGTTGGTAAAATACTGCTAACAACTATGCTCAGTGTTTTAGCGAATCACTGAATAAGAAGTTCTGAAGTACTCGAAAAAACTGTAGGTTCGGCAGAAGATAATAGTGTCCTAAGAATCGACATTCAACAGACAGACAGATAAAACTCTTCATTTATAACCACAATTAAAAAATAAACACTATTTACACTTTTACGACAAAAATATGATTATAAAGTGGCGGCCTTATCACTCATGGCGATTTCTTCAAGCCAACCAGCATTATAAAACATTCGGTAGGTACATTTTTGTTTTCTAAAATAGCAAGGACAAAAATTCCACGCTCTTGCTATTTCAGACACAGTCAATTTCATAAATGTAACTTAAAATGTTACCTTGCGAGTTGCGATACTTCAGCTCATAACGTGACTTAGTTTTTCAACATTGTTTGTTTATTTTATGAACTGTTTGTATATACCTAATTATTTCGCAATATAAGATAAATTTACTACGAGTACTTACAAGTTACAATCAAAAATAAAACCGCTATTACACAGATTTTCCAACAAACTTAGTCTTTTACCAACTTTATCAAGAAAACATTTTTTGTTTCAAGTTTGTTAAGTAATTGTGAAAAACTTCAGTGGCAAGTTACTAAACAAGCTAACAACATTTATAAGGACTCTTATAACCTTATTCTTACTAATATTATAAATCCGAACATGTGTTTGTTGGTTTGTTACTCTTTCACGTAGCAACAGAGAAACGGCTTGATTTTTTTTTTTTTCATCCCCGCCATCTCGGAAAAACTATTTTTGCTCTTCAATATCTGAGTGCAAAAGTCATTTTTATCCGCTAGAGGGGAAAGTAAAATTGAATTTAGAACATCGTGTGCACTATTATAAGTTTGTGAATTCAAAACATTATTAAACCTATTTACTTCTATCTCCATGGTGCCGAATTTATCATAAAACTTTTTTTAATTTCTTGAAAACTCAGACTCGGAACCTTCTTGGTGTACTTATTGCTAATTTGCTTTGCGTGCGCCATTTTTTTTTCGTTTCATATTGTTTAAACCTTATGTTATGTTACTATAATCTTTTTCTTATGTTAAAAACAAGAAACTTGAAAATAAGTGACATAAAATTGGTGATTCTAGCGACGAGGAAGTTTGTTTGACACCAACAGAATTGACTGAAACTGTTAATAATGCCCAATATTATTATACTCTTTGTCTTATGTTAAAAACAAGCAACTTGAAAGTAAGCGAAAGACCTAAAATTAGTGATTCTAGCGACGAGGAAGGTTTTTGACACCAACAGAATTGATTGGAACTGTTAATAATGCGCAAATGAGCTTTCTCCCTCAACAATAACGCGAGAAGTATTTTTTTTTAATTCAATTCAATAATTTATTGCAATTTTAATTGCTGAAAAATATGTAAATTGCATTTTATGACTCAATAATGTGATATTTACCGAGGTACCTACATGTTAGTTTTTATATACTAATAAACGACTGCGTTTCAAACAACGTTGAAGTGATATCTTTTTTAAGCCCGAACAAAGAGAGCGGTGTTATAAGATTAACTTGTCTGTCTGTGTATCTGTCTGTGGCATCGTAGCTCCCAAACGGATGAACCGATTTTCGTTTAGTTTTTTTTTGTGCCGTTCACTACAACATACATAATTATAATGACTTTATCTATATCAGCAGGCAGGACTAGACTGCCTCGGTGGCTCAGTGGTTAGTGACCCTGACTTCTGGGTCAAAGAGGCGTGGGTTCGATCCCCACCCAGGGCAAACATTTGTGTGATGAACATAGGTGTTTGCTCTGTGTCTGGGTGTTATTTACGTACTATCTATATAAGTATGTATTTAAAATATATATATGTAGTATATCAGTCTCTGGCAGCCATATCACAAGCTTTGCTTAGTTTGGGGTCAGAGACCGTGTGTATGATGTCCCCTAATACTTATTTATTTATTATTTATTTATGTATCTTCTATATTTAAGTGAATATACATAATTATATTGCAGAAAACTCCTAAAGTTAAGAAAAAATAAACACGCGAACAATCTTTCTCATAAATACCTAATATTGCCATGCTTATAAAATAGAGTAAAAATTACACCAGCTGTTTAATAAAATTAATTGTTAAGCTGTTGAAATTTTAGTGTAAAATTTTGATTATATTCATGTGTAGGTATGCATTCGTATCTAGCATAAGTGAATAAAATCATTATCATGGTTCAAATTATAAATTGAAGTCGCTTGTTTTAATGTCCATCTGTCCGCTATCCGCTAAACTATAGGTACCTACAACAGATTGCAATTCAGTTTTCACTATCATTTAGAATTAGCATATGGCTTAATAATTAATTCGTACTTTACTGGGCGCAGTCGGGACGGGCAGCTTGTAAAAATATAAATATTACATTTAACTTAGTTTATAAAGAAATATCTTACAAGATTTCTTAGAATTTTAGGGGTTGTGTGTAATATTCGAGTTCTGACTTTATACAGCTTCGTCAAGTCCAAGTTCAGCAAGTTCTACATGTTTGCAATATTTTTATGAAAGTTAGAAACAAGTCACATTTCAGGGTTTCTTCACGGTGATGTACCTAGACGGTTTGTATGTTTACAGTCTCCGATAAGAATCATTGCAGGGCCGAATTTTAGGGAGGGTGTCCGGGGCTACAGTCCCATGGCTTCCACAACAATCTTCGAACAAAATCTTTAAAGTTCCGAGGAGTTAACGCTAGTAAACCACTTTTCTTTTAATTTTATTCCTCTCTCTCTTTTATCTCTATTATACTAGCTAGATCATCTGTACATACCACACAAAGTTTTACCCTAGGGAAGGCTACCCATCAAAACACAGGTGTTTATTCACCTAGTTTGCATGGCTATGGCTGGGGCATTATCCATGTTTGTACTAATTTTAGAAATAAATTTTTTTTTAATTTTTTAATTCCACTTCTTTGTTGACCTGAGACCCCCAGACCTCTATATCCGCCCTACCGCGCTGAATGGCGATTAGTCTTTTTCAAATAGCTAGTCACTTACGACACTTCCGAAATGTCAGCTGTCAAACATACATTGCCAATTTTAATGATGTACCGCACCTATATTCGATTTGTAATTACCGATTATTATCGATTTTACGTACTTATCGAAGTTATCGAACAATATACCTACCTAAAACTGTTTTGGTGAATTTATCTACAAGTCAGTACCTACTCGTACTTAGACGATAGGTTTAGAGGAATCAAAAAGAAATAAAAAAGTGACAGGGAAAAAAAGATTTATTTGGGAAATAATGTCCTCGTCACTTCGTCATCGGAGCTATCATCATTATCATCATTTGACGAATCTTCCAGATTTATAATCATTTGATTTATCCGTTATATTGTCTATGTGAACATCGGAGGTAAATGGAAACTAAGTTTTTCATACATTTTTGTATCGAATACGCACTATTTATTTTATAATTTTTGTACTAGGGGTACAGATTAACAATAACCCTTGCTTAAATCAAGTCGATTAATATGTTTTGTTTTCGATATTCTTCGACTTCAACAATAGTCGATTTCCCAGCCCTCTTATCATGACGTCACGATCGGCAATAGCACGTAACATAACAATTTAACGAATTTAATATTTTATTAAAATGAAAAGTAAATGCGAATATGTTTACGCGAATCAATAACCTTTATTCTATTTCTTGCGTCCTTTGTCGTTTATTTTAGTAGTTTTTCTTGTAAGTTTGCTTAATGTTTTCTCTGATAAATAGAAATATTCAACTATTGGTGTGACGTCACATGATGTATTTACGTAATATTTTACGTTCTATGGACCTGTCATAAGTGACTTGCTATTTGAAAAAGACTATAGTAAGTGGTAAGTAAGTTCGTATAGGCCGGGTGGTGTCAGAGTTTTTAGGCCGCCTGAAGGCCTCTGACTTGGCTAAACGGTTAAAACAACCGGGACCTACAATTTAACGTATCATCCAAGCCACGGTAGCACTCAGTTGGAAAATGCCACCCATGGTCACCAGTCACGGACCGTGCGGAACGTTGCTTAATTATTTCAGCAGTGATGTCTAGGACACAGAGACGGACCTACATTGTCATAATATAAATAGGTACACGTAGAGATTGGTCGGGCATGCACTCATCCTAAAACAACATCTTGCCTGGTGTTATGACCATAATGAACCAAAGCAAACTACTGTTCTATTTCGGGTACCAGTGTAGCCATGCTTTTATTACAGGTAGTTGGGGACAGGACAGGACACGACACTGAGAAAAATATGCGAGGAACAATATTATAAGGTATGAATAGTTACACAATTCACAATCATAATTAATTACATGGTTAACCTCATAATCACAAAATAGTATCTTGTCAAAACTAAAGAAACGAGCTCAAATTCGAAGGGGTTATCCAGGAACAGTAATCGGGTTTTAAATAAAGCAGAATTAAACTGTATCAGGAATAAACTGACCTAAGCGTTTTATTCCACTAGGTACTAGCACCACTACTTTTGCTCGTGAGATTTTTTGATTGATGAGTTATCCGATTGAACTTTTTTATTTTTCTAGAATAATAAGAAGCCTATGACACTGACTTTTGAACTAAATCAAAATAAAAAGAAACAAGTCTGTTTCTCTGTTGTTGCGTGAAACAAACAAAAAAGACGTGTGGCACTCGGGGACTGCCGCGGTAAAGCTATTGCATAATTTTACAATACGTCTAATCGCACACAACGCCGTGTCGAAGATTGCCGAACTGAAACGACGTTAGACGATGCACGGCCTTCAAGCCACACCACCTTGCCCGTCGAAGTGGGGAGCGTGAGGTTTTTTCGTTACGGAATTTCTGGATTCGGTCCCCGCGCTCAAGGCCCGCGATAGAAGCTATGCAATAGCTTAAAAACAAACTAATCAATCAACTCACTAACAGATTAACTTTTAGATTTAAATTAATAAGAATTTCATGTTTACTACAGATAACAGTTAAGCATAAATAGAGCTTGAAGTTACTGCGTTATTTGATGGTCACCCCAGAGAAGAGTGTGTTTTGTTCACTGTCCTTATATTAGGAGCGTAAAGTTAATTTAATAAAGGTCTTTGTGTGGCCACTACCTCAGATTAACGAATTATGTGCCATTTGAGACATGTGCGGAAAATGTGAATAAAATGTGACACATGTCCGGCATTATGGATCAGTCACTGTACCAGTTTTAACATACTGTCTTCGTAGTCGTTTCAGCCATAGGACGTCCTCTACGGTACATAGGCCTCCTCTATAGATATCCAATAATATACTATACCAGCTTTTTAATATACAGGCTTATTTCTAATCAATTAGTATACTTTTAGAGGCTTATTCTGCACATCAAAACTAGCAACGTTTGTTCTGCGACTTATGTCAAAACTAAAAAAAAATTTATTGTATCATAGGAAAATATCGTTCACCTGCGACAAAATGTATGGATCCACCTGACTTTTTTTTTTTGAGTTTTGACTAAAGTCGCAGAACAAAAGTTCTTAGTTTTGACGTACAGAATAAGCCCCTAAAAGGATGCTATTTGATTAGGAATAACCATGTATAACCGGCCTATAAATTATCCATTGCTGAATATAGAGAAGCCTACCCATGAAAGGTAGCCTCGCTGGCCCAGTGCGTGTTGGTGGTTTCATATACTCCATCGAATTTATTCTACAAACGAGCTCAGCTTTCGTTACGATATTTTCCTTCACTGAAATTCCAATGATGTACAAATGCGTAAATAATTTTAAAAATGTCATAATTACTGGCGCTGTCTTAAAAACATTGTACCAAGCTATTTTCTGATGCATACTTTTTTTTCAAATGCAGCATCGACTACAAACAGGCTGAAAATATTTTAAAAAACTATATAACGCGGACCCTTCCGTGAATCGATCGACAGTGGGCTAGATAATAAATAACTTATTGTTACAGAGATTGTTGCAAATAAATGAGCGTGTGTATATACCTAGTCCATTTGGATGACATCTATATGAACGTCGTCCAAACGGATCCGTCGCGTCGTCCAGTTAGACCAGGGTAGTTTTTTTTTTTTACTTTTTATTATTTTCCAAGGCTTCTGCACTGGTCTACATAAGTATGCCATACTGAACTCAGTATATTTTTTGTGTATACCTACAGGGTTATTTCTAATCAATTAGCATCCTTTTAGGGGTTTATTCTGTATATCGAAACTAACAACTTTTGTTTAAAGACTTTTGTCAGAACTAAAAAAAAACAGTTCCATACATTTTGTTGCGGGTGAACGATATTTTTCTATGGAACAACAAATATTTTTTTTTAGCTTAGACAAAAGTCACAGAACAAAAGTTGTTAGTTTTGATGTACAGAATAAGCCCCTAAAAGTCGTCCGTGGGTCGTTTGTGCCCATCCGGACCCGTCCCGTGTTAATATAAATCATCCCTAACACAAAAAAGCAGTACTTGCCAACATTACGTACACGCAAAAACACAATAAGCAATGTAATTGTATCGTAAGCGCCGATGCTGTACCTATAACCGTCAATTGCCGCCAATTCCCGCAATCGGCTGATTTCAATCGTCCCAGCCTCATCACACAATCTACCTAATAGCTTGTAATTCAAGGACTATTCCAAATTCGGCAGAAGAGACAATAAGTTCGTATAGCCGGGTGGCTAGCCCTGGTGACAGAGTTTTTAAGCCTGCTGCCTGCCACCGGGACTTATAATTTAACGTGTCATCCGAGCCACAGTTGCGCTCAATTGTAAATGCCACTTGCGGTAAACCATCCAAAGACTGACCGTGGCGAACGTTGATTGACTAGTAGTTTGTCAGAAAGTCAGAAGAGACAATGAAATGACGAGTTTTAAATTTATACAGGTTAAGGATTTTCTACCCATACCACATCCAAGATCTTTTAGGCCGAATCAAACTAAAATGGCGCCTGAGCACGAGGCGAGTGGTTGCGCAGTAGCAAATTCATTAGTCAGCGGGGGTGAGGATTGGATTGTTGCTCAGTTTGTAGCTAACTTCATAGGCGCTATTAAGATTGATTCGACCCATGCGAATAGTACTATAGCTAATTAAATAAATAAATATTTGGGACATCTTACACACGGCCTCTGACCCCAAACTAAGCAAAGCTTGTGATATGGCTGTCAGAGACTGATATACTACTTATATATTTTTAAATACATACTTATATAGATGGATCATATCATACTTAATTAGATTCCGTACTGTATTTTAGTACAAAGCTTTTGGTAATGTCCCGCTGAACATAGGCTACTCTCGAAGGGCATTCGAGCTATATCCACCACACTGGGCCATGGTGAAAACCATATTACTGTGGTGTAGTTTAGATGAGAGGAAACACAAACAGACACACAAAAAGGCTTTGTTTTAGAATGATTTTAGTGTTGATAATGAAGAACAGAAGCGCTCCAGTGTAAATAACGTTATTAATTACAAAAACACCTCACTTTCTCTTTAGTAGGTTTATTACTCAAGTTATGACTATATTTTTTTGCAGTAAAGCCTGAGGAGGTACGATTGTTTTCCACCGTCATCAATCTTTTCCTGGAGCCCTGAGCCAGTTCAGTGACATTTGTCGATTTCGACCATTAGTTCTACTTTAATTTCAAACGAATAGATAAGATTTATGTGAATCATACGTTTCCCGCAGACGAACCAAAGTTATTGGCCGACTTGCATGATTCGGCGGATGTTTAGTTCCTACAAGCTGCTCCAGTTAGGATTGGACATTGCATTATGCACAGCTTGTAGTTAACTTCACATCCGCCGACTTGTATGATTCAGCCTATACCGACAGAGCTCAGCGGATCAGTTAAAATGGCAGTGGACAGGGCACATAGTTCAAAGAAAAGATAGCCGATGGGGCTGTAAAGTTCTTGAATGGAGACCACGTATCAGCAAGCACAGTGTAGAACGTCCACCTAATAAGTGGACTGACGATATAATTAAGGGTAGTATTTAAACGCAAATCAAAAAATATCCTTTTTCTATGCAATAAGATTCCAAATTCCCATGAAAATTACTGATTGCACAGCATAATATTCAACTCAAAATATCACTAAACACACTACAATTTATTTTCGCAGCGTACAGCGATTTTTCCTAAAGCAAAAGCTTTTTCATCAATGCACAGCTAATAATCTTAATGCACATTATACCTGTTAAAGGCGATTCGCTTCTGGCACTTCGCCGGCCGCTGCCGCGGCACGCTCGCTTCGCTCGCTCGGCTCGTGCGTTGTTTTGTCATGTTCTAACATAACCTAACCTATTTTTTGTATCACACCTAAGCTAATTTCTTCACTAATTTACATATTGATGTAAAACTTCGAATTATCTGCAGTTTGAGTTTTGTTAAACATTTAGTTTATTTGTAGTGAAGTAAGTTATTTGATGTAAAAAAGAATATATATGATGAGTATGTACCTATTGATAGGCGATTATTTATTTGATATGCAATTTATATTATCCCTATAATTAAGACCGCTGGAACCCGCTGGATGCAAGCCGCTTTCAATTGGCCTTATTCGAAATCAATAGGGGAGGCCTATGTCCAGCTGCGGACGACCTACGGCTGACAGAAGGATGCATGTGAATTTAATAATCTGATGTTCAAGAATGAAAAAGTCTGATATATTATATGAAGATTAGTCTTGTTAGTATTCTCATGCAATGCATGTGCTACGCGAAACGAAGTGCACTCGTTACTTGTTTTTTACATGAGTACATTATTTCACATTCAAATTTTATTGCTCTAAGAATTTATGTATTGTATTTAAAAGAGGTTATTCTGCAAAGTGCTCTGACTTTCAGAGGTTATTACCATATTATTACGACCACAACGTCGCTTACCATCAGGCGAGTTGGTGGTCAAACGCGGACTTATATGCGTTAAAAAAAATATTATTTTGAACAACTTTTACAATGGGAGACGAAAAAATTGTAAATTTTGTGAATCTTTTAACTTTTTGTGCGGAACAATTGGTTTCTTTTTCTCATTTCTGACAGTCCGTGCAGTTTACAAAGCCTTTGGTTTCTTCTTCCTAATCAAATATGCGGTTCACGCAGTAGGTATAGGCTTATGAAGTTCAACGCTTCACCTGTCTCCGTTTTGGTAGAGTCGAAACCTTAGACGTCCAAAAAGTTTCATATTCAGTTCGGTGTTGTACCGTTCACCGCAGTTTTATAACCAACTTAAAAAAAGGAGGCTCTCAATTCTGTATGTTTTTTTGTACCTATAGGTATATATGGCATTTACATATGTAAGGCGATTAATTTTTGTGATTGGTAGATCATACTTCAGAAGTGGTCCCATTAAAATTTTGTCGAAATCGGTTTAGCCGTCAACCACAAGGTGGACGGATGAATGAAATGAAAAAATGAAATGAAATGAAATGAAATGAAAAAAGTTTATTCGACATTACAGATGAAATATGACTAAGAATAGTAAACATAGAAATGTCGAAAAGGGCTCACCTCAGCATTAATGCTGAGTGCTGGTTGACACCGAGCACTCAGCGCTGGTTTTCAGGTGAACCCTTTGAATGACTTTGGATGACCTCATTAAGACCGCAGGATCACGCTGGATGCAAGCCGCTACCAACCGGTCTTATTGGAGATTCATAGGGGAGGCCTATGTCCAGCAGTGGACGTCCTATGGCTGATGGATGGATGGATGGATGGTTTAGCCGTTATTGAAAAATCATCAATAATCTGAAAATGACTACATCGATGAAACATCGATCCGTGCGAACTATTCATATTACATACACGGTTGAAGTCGGTTATACCATTCCTGGCGTAAAAAAAAACAACGGGTTGCATTCCGAGAGTACCGGTAGAAGTGGAAACTTGAAAATTATGTTGCGCATTTTTGAATATTTTGCTCCCTCCGTCTTACCTGCGAATTTTTGATCATGTCACGTGTCCTGGCGCAAGCTTAACATTTTTTAACCATCCCGAAAAGTGCACAATGCGGGTATTGAAGTTTTCACTTCAAAAATATTCGCAGAAAATGACGACATCATCGGCTTTGTAATCATTTAAAGGAACTCTAAAAAGCCATTCTGACGCATGCTTTAAAGATCTCTAGAAGGAAGAAGATCTACAAGGTCCTTTTTCCTGGCTATTACAATTTTTTAGACATTGTAAACAGTATTTTTCCCACAATAATAATAACTAGTTGTAGAGGGCCTTGGGAACCAAATCGACAAATTCGTTTAATCCAAAGTATTAGCATAATTGCCCGGTTTATAGTCTTAACGTGGCGCCTCTTGCTCTACTTTGGTATGTCGCTTTCGTTCTGAAGTTTATTAGACATTTTTTTCTGTAAAATATATTACTTGGGATGTTGGGCTTTTGACCGTTGGGTATTATTTGAAGGAGTTGAATCAAGAGCAGGTATTACAGAATTTTTGTTTTGTTCTCATATATTTTGATACGGTTCTATTCAAAGCTGAGTTTATCTGATTGGTTTCCAGATTTCAATAAATGAATGAATGATAGGTGTTTTTTATATTTTATTCAATCCTTGTTCATCTGTCACTTAAAAAAAAAATTAAAAAAAACCTTCAAAGAAAATCTTCCTTGAATATAAGTACCTAACTAATCTAAAAACTAGCTCTATACTAACTCTACCTTTCAAAAACCAAGTATTGAATAATACTTTACCTACTTTAATTATTATTTTTCTTAGTTTTCCCTTAAGTTTAGTTATATAGTATTACAATAAAGGTAGAGTTCCTGTTTGTTTTTAATCCTAATTCCGAAGAATACAATCCTTTTATTCAATGCCATAGCTTAAATCCGATAGCAATTAATTTTAAAATCTAAATCTGTTTGTAGAGAATCGCAACCCATTGGGATTAACACAGTTTAATTTGGTTAGTATGCTGTCCCGTTCGCACTTACACGTTTGCCTCAAACTAGAATAATCATAGTGTTTTCTATCTAACAATAGGGTGTTTCGGTCTCTTCAATCAATACTAGCTGATGATGATTATAATGAAGTACTAATCAATCTGTCTGACCCTTAATTGTGACAACATTGTCCCGTCCATTTGCAACCAATGGACGTTTATTTTCTATACTAAGCGATGCATTCACAAGATCTAGAGATTGCAAATAGGTACGCGTACTACAACCTATGCAACATCTACTTTAGATCAGACGGGATGTGATCAAACGCAAACATACTATCTTGAATAAAAAAATAACATTTTTTCAGACTGTTTTCTCTAGAGTAGTGCTAAGATGCGTAGAGAAGCTGTGAGCCATTCTATAGCTGGCTATCTGATGTAAATAGTTTGTGAATTTTGCACCGCTCGTTTACACATCTCATCTGAGGTGAATACGTATTACACAGCCTAATTTGATAATAAGGAGATCCTGATTTCGTAGTTCGATCCACGTCACCGCAGGCAGCGATGGCGAAGACAGGCAATAAACGCACAGATCGCCACCTGTCGTAAAGAGCCCCAAACTTTGTGGCAAGATAACGCACGGATGAGGGTAGATCATAAACTTACGGTGAACAGACTAGTGAAGGGGACAGATGTATAACCTCATCTACGGATATTATGTGGATTCCGATTGATACTCAAATTTACTTATATATTGCCAGCTATAAGTATGTGCAAAAAAAGGACCGTGGTGGCGTTACGGTGAACAATAAGATTTTAATCAGCAGCCAAGGTACCGACTACTTGGAAGACCCGAGTCTACTGATGATGAAATATAATTATTATTATTTCATGTAAAAATGAATCGTGGTTGTTAGTCTCGCTAAAACTCGAGAACGGCTGAACCGATTTGGCTAATTTTGATCTTGATATATTTGTGGAAGTTAAGGGAAGGTTTAAACGTTGAGAAAATTTATAAAACTTGCGAGAAAAATAGTAAAAACATAGATTTAATTTTCCCATACAAAATGTTCCTGCAAGTAAACGTTGTCAAGGACTGTTGATGACAGATGGTGAGATGAAGTTCACCGGGTCAGCTAGTTAGTTATATAATTTAGTTGTAGTACGAGTAACAATGCCGTAGCAGTGTTGTCAATGTCAACCTAACAAAATTAGTAAATTGGCACACGGGCGACTTCAGCTACGACGATTCTCTTTTTGCGCTCCCAACCCATGGTACACCTCATTGGTTCACCTGGGTGGACCACGACCAATTATTTTTTTCCGTGGTACACGTTAATCAAACGTATATTTTTTAAAATAAATTATGTTGGTCGTGGTTCACCTGCACATACTCTAACAAGACGATTGAGTGGCTGTATGAAAATTTATATAGCTAGATATAAATAGCTTATATATAACTAATTATTTGCAGTCGTTTACAAAAACCTAACTAAACATTTAAAATCTGAGATTTCAAACTTGAGATAAAATTATAGAAGTTATATCTAGTGGGCAAGACGAATAATATTGAAACTGTTTAGCTGTATGCATTCCAGTCAGCTCTGTACAATACGTTTGATTACACGTACCTACATAAAAGATACTTCAATATTTATCTCGTAACTTTTTAGTTTAGTGGAGGGGCGTGCAATTGAAGACTACAAGATCTCTACTTCTGTGGTTCCCTATTCAGCGTTGGCTTACCCAGAAGGATTTCTTGCAATATAGTTGTAGTTTATTTCTCAGCAGCAACGCACAGTATTAATGGGCAGCTCTATTTGTAGACAACACGAGAGATAACAGCTCCTTTGTTCTGTCAGAGCGCAGAGGTGACCTTAGACTCCTGTTCTTAGGAGGTGAATGATTGGTTCTCCGTCTTTCTTGTTTATGTGTACTAGTGTCCGATAAGTTGGCGAAACAATACTCATAGGCTTATAAATTACACATGTTTGGACTATGATCTCGTCACTGGGTGAGTGATATCTGTACAGTTCTTTTGGCTGATTTTGATTGACTTGGATCCGATTTTAGGAATTATTGTATACCTAATATTATTAATCTTAACGAGAAAGTGTACAGTAGGTATTCTACGTACAGGTCTGAAGTCAACAGTTTTCCAGATATCCGTTGGTGTATACCTACTCAACACTTGTTAACTAACAAATTATTAAGTGTAATAATTCGTAAAATCGGTTTTTAGTCAAGCAAAATCAGCCGAGAGTACCTACTGTGAAAATACCACACACAATACATGGTAACAAGATCACAGTCCAAACTTATATAATTTATAAGCCTACTAGTGACCAGCCCCGGCTTCGCACAGGTGTATTATACGAGTACATATAAACCTTTCTCTTGAATCACTCTATCTATTAAAATAAACTCATTAAAATCCGTTGCGTAGGTTTTAAGATATAAATAAGCTTACATAGGCACGCTATAAATTACTACAGAAACTACAGTATTTTCTGCGTGGCTCCATACATTTTTGTACAGTGCCCTTAGTGGGAACGAGGAATCGTTTACTATGTAAACTGCATCTACCAAGGGCTCAATGTTCTTTAGAATTTATGTAGGTACAATTTTCATATTAGGTACTTACTCTTCCGCAAAAGAGAAAATAGTAGAAAACTTGGGTAGAGGTATGCCCGGAGATGAAAAAGTGTGTAATAGGCTAGCTAGACGATTTAAAAAAATGTAACTAGTCCATCAGTTACATTATAAAAATATATTAGACATGTATTTTTTCTTTTGCCAATTTATAAATCAGATATAGTTCCGTGTGACGTCATGCTTCGGGGGACTTTTTACTATTTAGTGACGTTACGTGCCCCCACTTGCTAGAACTCCCAAACTTGCTTTATCTTTGATATTATTTTATTCATTGACAAAATAAAAACTACGTGCCCAATATTTATTTGTATTCTTACTTACAGATTAATCACTATCACTACATAGTATAAAACAAAGTGGCTTTATATGCTTATATCTTTAAAACTACGCAATGGATTTTGATGCGGTTTTTTAATAGATAGAGTTATTCAAATGGAAGGTTTATATTACTTATGTATAATACACCTGCGCGAAGCCGGGGCAGGTCGCTAGTTAATTATAATGATATTTATTTTACACATTTGTCTTGCCTATTTGGTAACCCAATGGCGGAATAGATAAGGCCGTGGATGATAATGTAGAGAAATGAAACTCGTCAGCATTGTAACGTTAATTTAATATGCAATAAATAACTTAACATCTAGTTTTTATCCAGTAGTAAGTAGGTACTAATTAAGTTTTATTTAATTAATTTACTTTTTCACAATTTCCACATTGACTTGACGAAACTACTTATTTTAGAAAATATGTAAAAAAATCAACACCACTGATATTATAATCTAAAATAATTGAGATTCAAAAAATTATTTAAGAAAGATCTTGTATGAAAATCTATTTAAATAGGTACATGACATTAATTTAAAGATTATGTTGTTTTAAAATGTACTATTTTTATTTTATTTTCAACAGCAAACATAATTTAAAAAATAAACAATTAGTACATGTAATGTTAGACACTTTATCAAAATTGTACAAACCAGTGCATGACATTGGTGTGTTGCACAAAATTAACAACAATTACACGGTAATGAAATTAACATTTATATTGAATAATTATTTATTATTCAGTAACGATACATTTGTATAATTGTTTGACTTATTAAAATATATTAATTCATAAACGATTATCCTAATATTAACTATGGTAGCCAATTTTAAAACAGGCTTTAAAACTTAGTATTTATTAGTAAACATTTATCTTCTTATTTTCTTAAAACGGCCAATAGATAAAACCAAAAAAAAATCGAGAGTGTGTAATAGTGCTAGTATGTATATTTTTTTTACATGGATGTTAACCACTAGCATTTAAGAACAAAACTTTAAGCCCAGGAGGCCTTGAGAAACCAATAACTTGGAAGTATAAAAAAGCCATTTATGAAACCAGTTTCCAAATCCCGATTTCCTAGACGTTAGTTTTCCTAGGTTGGCTAGAATTAATGTCAAAGTTTCCGCTTAGGAACTTTGACATTAATTCTAGCCAACGAGTCTATGAGAACTTACAGTACACGCCAATCAATAATAAACATTCGCTTTTTGAAGGAGATAATTGGCTAATTTCGGTTTCGTATCGTGTTATCTCTGCCTGACGAACCACTTATTCTCCTCTTCTTCTTATATTTATTGGACAAACTAGAGACAAATGTCACTGATTTAGAGTGAGCGGCGTTGGTTGAATATAATTATATTAACTTCGAGAACAAAGTCAAAAAGCGGAGACTCTTTATGACAACACTTTTTACGGGACATCTAGTCATTATAATTATTCATTTTAGTCACAGAGGTAACGTTCTACTTAAAAAGCCGAACAAAGCCGTACCCAGCTGATTATCTCTTTCCAAAGGCCGATGTCCATTCTTTATTCGCTATTAGTGTACTTATTTTTCATGCCAGAGAAAAGTGAAAGATCACATGGCTCCTAATAGAACAAGACAATTTTTATTAGGGAAAAATATGCAAAACTTGAAGAATCGCCAAAAAAGCGAAATTTAGTAGTTTGCAGTAGGTTTCTATTATTTTTATACATCAAATATCGAGATATCAAACACTAAGAACTTTATAAAACTACCCAGAGGCCCAGAAACGTTGAATCACGCAGCCATAGTTTTATAATTAAAGTTTATCCTAACTAATCGATCAAAGGAACTTACCTTAAGAAAAGTTTGAACTTAATTATATTGTTTTTATCGAAGAGATTCATAATTACCATTTAATAGACAAATTTTAAATATTACACTAGCAAATACGTTACATTTACATACAGAGAAACAATCATACAAACATCTTTAACAGTAAAAATATTATATTTTTTAATTATATTATTATGAAGGAACTCGATAAATACAGGTACCACGCCAAAAGCTAATAATATTAAATAATTTTCACGATAAATAAAGTAATATAAAACGCCAGCCTATTTTCAAAGAATTAACAAATAACGAACTAAAATTAATCATTAATTACAATACGGCAAAAAAATTAGACCCATATGATAAACTCGTAATCATGTGAGAAATAGCGTTCAGTCAGTCCAGCCCTAATAACTAAGCAATCTCCATGGTAATATTGAAAAACATTAAAAAACACGTTTATTACTAACCTAGACGCATTAAGATTGTTAGACATGGCAATACTCTCGCAGAGTCAAAAGCATTTCGGGAAAAGATATGTCATTTCGGTTTACAAAATTGACGATGGCGTGTCGACGCGGAGCGCGCGTAAGCTGCGTACTGTCATGCTGCGCGCTGTTGTAATACTGCGCGCTGTCGTAATACTGCGCGCTATGTGAATACTGCGTACTGCCGGAATACTGCGTGGTGTCGTATTGTAGCGTGCTAGGCGCAAGTCGCCGTCTACCGCCCCAGACCGGTCCACAGCAGGCCCGGGTCATGGTGATTGGCTCCTGGATACGCTCCGTCGGTCTCCACGAACGATCTGCGGTTGTAGGTTCTACGGTACAACATTATAGACAGGCGTAAAATAGATACAGGAGAAACAGCACAAGAAGAAACAGCAGCAACAGGACAAGCAGAGTAAGCCTAGGACATTTTTATACGTGTTGCAAACGGTTTAATAATAATGACAACAAATGGTTAATTCTACATTCAATTTCAAATCAATCAATCTTCATTACACGTAGCTTTCGTGACTTAATTATAGTAAAACTCTGTACTACGCATACTCGATTCGTAAGATAATTTTGAAAGAGAATCTGATTTACTATTTGAACTTAATACTGGTTTCTACGAGTACACACCCGTAATATTAAGTTCAAATAATGAACATATATAGTTGTTGGTAAGGTCAGATTATACAGGGTTATTTCTAATCAATTAGAATCCTTTTAGGGACTTATTCTGTGCATCAAAACTTGTTCCATAGAAAAATTTCAATAGAAACAAAATGTATGGAACAGCTGTTTTTTTTTGAGTTTTGACAGAAGTCGCAGAACACAAGTTGTCAGTTTTGATGTACAGAATAAGCCCCTAAAAGGATGTAGATGGAAGGTTAAGAGAAAGTTCTACTTTTCAAATGATATGAACTAGTGACCTTTAAGTATAAGTATTTATATGATAAGTACAATAGGCTCACCTGATGTTCCCGGTGGGACGCAGTGGACGCAGAGCGTGCAGGCGCCGCATGCCGGAGCCGCCACCGCCGATGTTGCCGCCACCACCGCCCCCTAGCGATAAAAGCGTTAAACCTAAGTTAACTTTATACTACTGACCTATGGAATACAATTATGGGTGCATCCAGTGCCTGTAATGGTCATAAACATAATGGTCATCCATCAAAATTATAGAAGTCCACGAAAAAGTTCATATGCCCATGGTTAAAAAGGAAAAAGACATATTATAGACTCTCATGGAGTGAGATGCTCCGCGGGAAGCTGCATCATAAATATAAAAAAAAAAAACAAAAATAGTCTTAGAGACTGTTTGCATAATCAAAACACGATAAACACAGAATCAGATGTAGTGGTCTTTATTATGTTAGGAATTCTTACTTGGTGGTAAAGGTCGAGAGTGTGAGAGAGAGAGAGTAAGAGAGAGAGAGAGAGAGCTCTAGTAAAAGAGTGGGCCTATGTTCAGTGGACTATTGAACGGAAGGTACAGTACGATAAAAGATAGATTAAGCATAGCCGAAATCTGCTTTCATGTCTCAATCAAGTCATGTCTGCCCCTGAAAATTTCATTTTTCAGACATCACGACATTAAGTACAACAAACAAGCAGCGGTGAATATAAGTACAAATTCTTAGACATCATTAAACTCTTCACTATGGTAAGCAACAAGATTTACTGAACTCGGTTTGCTAAAATTTTAAATGATATCCACGTGTTTTCCTCAATCTGACACCGGAAAGGAGCGCCACAATGTCAATTCCTACTAACAATCGTACAAGTAAATCGGTCTCACCATATTATGTAAGGCTTTTCTCACACGGGTAATGGCAAATCAACCTAAAGCGGTCGGCAAGAGAGTTGACTGTTACTCTGCATGGTGGAACTTAAATTGTATAAAAATGTTGTTATTTTATCATTCAAAGGCGATAGCCGCGGCAATTTTACCAAAAATTTCATGGGATACGAATAAGCGACCTATGATGACATTTAACACGTTATGATTGACATAAGGCCCAATTATGATGGGGCCATCGTAATTATAATAGCTAATTAGAATATTTCTGTTTCTTTTTCACTTTAGGCATTCGATAGAGAGAACACTTATTTCGTTGCTAATTTGCTTCATATCAATAGGCAAGATAACTAAAAAAAATAATTCGTCCGCCAGATAGACTATCAAAAAATATCACACATGCATTTTTTCTTTACTCAATTATACAAAAATTGACGAAGATATAGCCCGTCAAAGTTCCGCGTGATGTCACAAGCGCCATACAAATATATAGACTTCTGTAAGAGAGGTGACGGTACGACCCCCACTCCCAAACTTTGACAAGGTTTATCTTTGTCATTTGTTGTTTGATTGGCAAAAGAAAAAAACACGTGTCCAATATTATTTGATAATCTAACTCACAGACTAATTATATTATTGATTTTTTAACCCAGTCATCATGGCATGGTTTTTAAAAATTCAATGCTCAAACTGGCATAATAATTTACTCTTAGGTGTGTGAGTGATACAGCGTATGACAGGTTGACAATCCGTTAGGATAGTTTTACTGCTACTTATTATTGTGGTCGCCTCGTGTAAGAAGGGCCTGATATGATAATGTCCCTTTTTCCTCCTTCCTGTGAGGCAGGAAATTTAATTTATCCTTAAACAAGTACAATTGACAGCTGGCTCACGATATGAGGAAATACGATATTGTAAGCCCTTGTTATGACATGGTAAGGATTTCTGAACGAGCTAAATTTAGAACGATCAAATGCTTTCAGCTAAAAATATATTTTCTTTTATTTTGGCATCGTATGCATTAAAGTTTGCCAGTTTTAAGTATCGCCTGATATAATAGTAGTTTATGCAACTGTCATATAATGAAGGGTATTAAAACACGAGTGTGAGTTTATGAAACGAGCGCAGCGAGTTTCATAATAGTAACGAGTGTTTTAATACCCGTGTTATATGCAGTTGCATACACTACTTTATCTTCACTAATAAAAATAAAAAAAAACATATTGCGAAACATTAAATTCACGCGTACGTGTATTGTCACAGTGAACTTGGCGCCATTAAAATCTAACCAATGAGAGCGCAGCTGCGCGCGCAGGGCCAATCAGGAGCGAGCGCACGATGTTATAATGAGATTTTACGATATCGATGTGGATATTATAACATCATGTGAAATTGCTTAAATTGAGTGTTTTGTTGTCTGCGCTATAACAGTAGTCATTATAAGTCAAGTATTGGAAACATAAGTAGAATGTTACAACATTAGTGTAGATAAATAAACTTCTTTCTATGGAACTAACCAAAAACAAATCTGCTGTTTCATAATTATGTTATAAGTATTTTCGATCAATATTATTAAATAGAAAAATATTTTTTTGTACGGAACTGCTGTTTTTTTCGCGTTATCAGAATTGGTCCTATTTGTAAGATAAATAAATAAATAATTACCCAGCAAAGCTTTTTACTTCTCGATGATAAATATTATAACGTATAATACCTACCGTATTTTCTGTTCTAAATTTAAAGTTGGTCATAACGACGAATGAATACGATGACATCCTAGAATATATCCTTTCTCTAATACACTTGTGGACTATAGAACTCTGGAATATGTATGTCTACCGTTTTAAGAACCTCCTACAGGGTTATTCAGTAAGGGTATACCAACGTTATAAACCGCAAGAGGATGAAGAAGGGGAGGTAAACCGCTTTTAATGCTGTTGATGCTGGAGTCATGTGGTTTTCGTGGAGGGAGCGTAAGATACTGATTTATATACATACAGAGTTATAAAATATCCAGAACTGATGTATTAAACTGAAAGGAGGTGATTTAGTTATGCCACCATTATGAACAACTTTTAGGTACTATGGGGTCAGCCCTATGATTGGTTGAAAAAAGAACAGCCATTTCAAACGTTATGTCGGTTCCGAGTAACAATTTTGCATTGTTAACCATCAATATGAACAGAAAAAAAATTCAAGTCGATGAGGTTAACATATTATTTTACCTTGAATTTCGGGTTGCCCCTTTAGTAAAAGTTGTTCATTTGGACGGTCCAAATCAACCCCATTTGGCTTAGTAAATACTTTCTAAATAGCCTTGTAGTTTTCGAGAAAACATCTACAGAGCCACAGTCCCTAAGTGAAAGTAGCAAAAAAATGTCCGAGCGCCGATTCAATAATTCACAATGACCCGTTTTCTCGAATCTCGATGTTATGTCACCTAATTAGTGCTTGTAACCGAGCACTTTAACTAAAAAGCCTGCCCACTACGTAGCTTGGACAGGGTTTTGGCTCGGACACTTTTTTGCACGATTGTGTCTCTATAGAAAATGGCTCGAAGCTTGTAGTGGAAATTTTTAAACGCTACAAGGACGTCATTGTACTCATCATTATGATCAACCTTTTGAAAATTGTGAAAAATTAACGGAACAAAACGGCTTAGCTCTTTCGGAGTAACCCTGTACAAGCAGGTCGTTCGACTTCACGGACAGATTGTTTATGAGCCTTTTGATGTTTATTTTCCAACATTGTTACAAACGACAGTAAAGGGCGTTGTTTCCTTGTACCTGCTCTAAATGTTTAATTGGTTTTCCTTAGCCAGTACTATAAGTCTTATATCTGCATGATTTTCATATATCCGAAGGCGATGTGATTTATGTTGTGACTTTAGATACACTGTTTACAAATAAGAATTCATTAGACAAAGTAAATAAAAATAAGTTGTCAAGTGCGTGTCGTGACACGAGAATGTTCAGATGATGACGATGATAATAAAAAAATTATACCCTCACTTTGCATGTATAATAAAATATTATGATATAAATAACATTAATCCAAATGCGAAAATAAATAATCGGCCAAGTGTGAGTCGGACTCGCGCACGAAAGGTTCCGTACTGTATTGGGCCCCTTAAATATTTATTTTATTTTAATTTCATAATTGACTTTTGAAGTAAAAACATACAATTAAATATTCTGTGAATATTTCAAGCGTCTGCCGTTATTAATATCGATTTATGTGGGTTATATGATATCGTTTGTTATATAGGAATATTTAAATATTTATTTTATTTTGTTTTTAGTATTTGTTGTCATAGCGGCAACAGAAATACAGCATCTGTGAAAATTTCAACTTTCTAGTTATCTCGGTTCATGAGATACAGCCTGGAGATAGACAGAAATAAAGACAGACCGACGGACGGACAGCGGAGTCTTAATAATAGGGTTCCGTTCTTACCCTTTGGGTACGGAACCCTAAAAAGTAAGTATTAAGGCATATTTTTTGTTGATAATAAATCAGACCACAGCTTTCAGACACCAAAAAATCTGCATCAACATTCAACAAAAGTGGTTAAAAGTTACGTGTCACAGCCAGACATAGGTACATTCTGTTATATAGAGATACATATTACATAATAGGTATACAATAGGCTAGTTGACAATATTTTTTGATGTCCTCTTGTAACAGCGAACCATATACAGAGGCGATTAACGAAAACAAAAATAAAATCAACATAGAAATAAAGAAGTTACAAACAGGTGTTTATTTTCTTGCTAGACAAAGAGTGCACTATGGCAGGCTATGACGTCACTGCCCGTAAGTGTCATACATTCGCCATACTATGTTATGCTTTGTAGGAAAAGGACCTTTTTAACACTACCAACACCACTCTTTACAAGCTTATTGGCCAATTTATTTAAATTGGCTAATCAAGTTTTTCAGTTTTTGAATCATAATTAATTGTAGAATTCACTAATCCCAATACTTTTGACTAGATCAATACCAGTCAACTACCCTATTTATTAACAGCCCTCTTTTTCCCTTGGGTGCCTAAAAATACTAAGCAATGTAGGTACGGAAAAGTTGACTTTGATTTGCTAAGTTGAACTGTTGCATTCTGTAAAAACTCATCACAAATAAGTTTAGACACAGTATCAATCAAAAGTTTTTCCATCAGCACAGATCATTTTAACACCTACGACATCATACCAACTTCATTGTACAATAATTTTACTCGTAGAATAACAAATATAGTTGTTATTTCCGTACTATCACAACCTAACGAACTTTGATCAGTTCAGGGTTATTCGCATTATTACGAACCACTTTAAATCTTTGTTTAGAATCGAAGATTGAAGATGAACTTCTGCAAAACAACGCCTGATTCAATCAATTATGAACCACTTTTATAGAGCCAACCCGAGAGTTGAAACTCTGTGTGCATTTAAAGGAGATCCGATGCCGATAAAATTGTGGTTCCAAATGCCGTTTCAGTACCAATGAGTCCTTTGGAATTTAAGTACTTTTCATATTTTTTTCTTGATGGGAAACATCATGAACAAATCTATATTCCTGCGATCGTCGTAAAATTCGATGGTATGATCGATTACGATCGATTGCAATAATATAGGATGTAGTTCTTTGTTTTTACCTGTGTACCTAAAACTTTTTTCTGTGAAATTAAGGAAAATAACCACTGTTCTATTGAAAAATTGAATTGAACTTTATAAATTTATAGGAAATGATATTTTTTCGTAAGGTCACGTTTACCTCTTTAAGTCTCTGTACTTTGTAAAGCAACACCTTGTATTAAGTTACAGTGCAGTACATTGTCCTTTCAGTGTTTCATGCCTGTAATTTCTTAGAAGGATGCGTCCATTAAGTAAGACTAGTAGGTAAGAAAAGTTAGCAGCAACGTATGTAACTTATGTAATGTATGTCGTATGTAACATGTTAGAAGCGAGTTCAATTCACAATCTATCCTCGGAAGGGACAATACCTTCTAAACTTACAAGCCTGTAAGAGAGGACTTGCTTTGCAAGTAATTATAGTTTGTCATAGTTATTTGTTAATGCAAGACTTATGTACAATGTACATAAGAACATAATTAGTACCTAAAAGCTAAGACCTAACTATAAGTTCTAGGTAGGTACCTATATCTTTTACATGTTTGCAATGTTTGGGCTTGGCATAATTTTATACTCATTTTACCAGTTTGAGATGTAGATGACTTTAATTCTAAGACATTCATTGTATCAGCCGTAACATTTCCACATCTAGACATAGACCTACCCTTTATGGACTTTCACTAAGAGCGGTTCGAAATAAGTTTTGATCACATCGTTAGTTCACTTTGAGGCAGCACGTCCTACGCTGTGCTTGCCGATACGTGATCTGACAATTTTTCTACTTAATGGATCATCAGACGTCCGCGCTATGTGCCCTGCCCACTGCCGATCCTTGTAACTTCCCAATCCCTTGAGATACTCATACGATACTGATATACATCTGACGTTGTGTTACAGATGTACGAGTATATCATGACCAGATCCGTAGATCTAGTCATTTCCGAATCGATCTCGTAGAGAGTCCGAGCATAATGGTCTCCATAGCTCGTTGGGCTACTTCAAACTGGCTATTCAGACTGGTATGCATGTAACAAATCTGTAACTTCAAGGTAAGTTAGAAAAGTTAGCAGCAACGTAGGTAGCTTGTTAGAAGCTAGTTACAACTCACAATCTATTCTCTGAAGCGACAATAAACTTACAAGCCTGAAGACAGGACTTCCTTTCTGAGTAAGTGAGATGGGACACAGACGTTCTAGGTCCTATATCCTAGAATATAGGATTTATAATTAAAGTTAAAGTATAAATCTTTCCTTAGTTACTATAGCTGAACCTATGACAATAAAATTGTTGTAGTTAGATTTGCAAAGTTGACGTTATTCATTTTGCACACGTTCAATGGTTGTTGCTGGCATTTTTTTTTGGTTTCCGAATTTTTTACATCTTAAATTAGCGTCCATATCATTATTATTTAATAAGTAGTAGAATTCAAGATTTTTTATTTTTTATTATTCATTTGTTTAGGTTTGTAAATAAAGTAGTAGTGGTAATATTATATGGTTTAGTTAACGAAACGTTCTAGGTTAATTAATTATTTATTATTTTAGCAGTGGTCCACTTTTCCTAGATAAACCAAACTTGAGAATTAGGTAGGAAAGGTGTTAGTGCATATTAAAAAAAACTGTACGTGAGTAGTAGTAACTTTTAAATTTTTATATATAACGATGTGAGTTTGTGTAAAATTAACAAAAAGAAAATAAATGGCGAGCGTTCTACTCATTGTTGAGAAAATTTTGTAATTACATGTTTAATTTCATGCCAAAAACATTATTTCCCTGCACGAGCAGCCAGGCAAAAATGAGATCAATTCGGAACTCAGCCCATTCAAAAACATATTTAGCATCAGCAGGAAAATGTTACATCTACTCGTACTTTGTAAGCGTTTTCACAAGAAATGAAGTTACGCCGGTTCTCCCTATGACTGCAGAATTCCATTTCATTCACGTATTTTTACCTAGCCTCCGACGAGGTATTAAGTATAAGTATTTTTCACGTATGTGTCTGCGTACTTGTTTTTGTGTTAATATATAGAATTACGTTGTTTATTGAGATGTATAATTATACATCTGCACGTAAATACTACTTTAGATTGTATACGGGGTTATTTCTAATCAATTAGCATCCTTTTAGGGGCTTATTATGTACCTACATCAAAACTAACAACTTTTGTTCTGCGACTTTTGTCAAAACTAAAAAAAAAACAGCTTTTCCATACATTTTGTCGCTGGTGAACAACATTTTACTATGGAAAATCAATTTTTTTTGAGTTTTGACAAAAGTCGCAGAACAAAAGTTGTTAGTTTTGATGTACAGAATAAGCCCCTAAAAGGATGCTAATTGAATAGAAATAACCCTGTATATTTCGCAAGATCTACACCTTAGTACTCTAACCATGGTCAGGGGTTTCCAGACCACCCGTGAACAGCATGGTTTTCTGCTATGGCAACAGAAAAGTCAGACAGTTTCTTGTTTACTTCTACGGCTTTGGAACATTACAAGTGAGATTTGGATCATAATTTACAGCTGGAAGTTGTGTAATATAACCATTGTCAACCTTTCCGGCTAGCTTAGCATACAAGACAACGACATTAGTTTATCGACGTGCAAAGGTGACAGATATATGCTTCATCATAACTCTGTCACGTTCTGACACGTAGATAGTATTATTTTATGGTCCGTATGCTAAGCCCGCAGATATGGGGAGATAAGCGTAGTTTGACTATACTGCCGAGGAGACAATGACGCCAGTCCAGATTTGTTGGGTACAAAATGGAATAGGGAACAAACGTCGTCTAAAATAATGTTGAAGGGACATATTGGACGGATGAGTGCTAGATGATAACACAACAGGAAGGTGAAAAAAGTGGCAGATAACCGCGAGGCGTGGAAGTTCCACCGACAAGACCCCTGCTCTTAAGCTCTGATGATGATTGGTGCTAGTTATAAATAAATAAATATTAGGGGACATCTTACACACGGTCTCTGACCCCAAACTAAACAAAGCTTGTAATATGGCCGCCAGAGACTGATATACTACATATTTTAAATACATACTTATAAAAATAGTACTTAAATAACAATCAGACACAGAGCAAACATCTATGTTCATCACATAAATGTTTGTTGGGATCGAACCCACGCCTCTTTGATTCAGGAGTCAGGGCAACTAACCACTGAGCCACCGATGCAGTCAAATATAATGGTAGTTAGATATGTATAATGGGTAATAACTTACCGGTGGCAGGTGCTCCAACCACAGTGGGTGCTTCCATGGCGGCAGTGAACACCGTGGCTCGTTCCTGTGGCGTCAGGTCCGCCAGGTTCTCCAGCTTGTCGCGCAGAGTGTCGAAGAAGAAGCCCACGTCGTTTAAAACACCTGGATGACAAGTGAAAATTAAAAAAATAAATCTCTTGATCAAGTACAAATGGCGGAGCGTGGTCGAAACCAAGAACTGTTGGTGAGATAAAATCCCATAGGCTTCGCTGGCTCGGTGTCCTGTACGGTTTTTGATGCCACAAAATTTTTCAAGGAAATATGAAACCTATATATTTTTATGGAAAAAAATTGATGGTGTGTGTAAATTCACCAATTGTCAACTGGCCTGGTATGATAGATTTGGCCTTATTGACCTTCTAGGGCAGTTTGTCAAAGGCTAAGGTTAATTTTAAATAACAACGAATATCTTTAATTAATATTAAATGAGATTCTTTTTTCAATAGGCTTGTAAAAATAAGTAGGTTCTCTATTTAGGGAATTAATTTAGTTATTAACAAAAAAAGTAAAACAATTGCGTTGTATTGTAGTATTAGAAAAAAAAATACACTGTTCAGCACTCTAGCTTTTTTATTTTAGAAGTTTGACTAAGTACCTAAAATAAATAAAATAATGACCTGCCCTGTATGTTTTGACAATGTTTTGTACCGTATTTTCTCAGCTCAGTCGTGCATTAATTTCATACCATGAGGAATTTATCTTGAACACAAATAGCGTCCCATAAGTATCAATTTATCAAAGCAAGATATTACGGAAAACTTCGACATAATTTCACCCTAAATTGACTCCGGTTTTGTTACTTTATAAGAAACGACGTTTTATTATGAGCGTAGGTTGACATTGAGATTTTCAGGTCAATAACTATTATACTCGTATATATCACGAGAAATAAGATAAAAAAATTCAGCTGCCTAGCTATCATGGTTCATGAGATACAGCCCGGTGACAGACAGACGGACAGACGGGCAGACGGACAGACGGACATCGAAGTCTTAGTAATAGGGTCCCGTTTTTCCCTTTGGGTACGGAACCCTAAAAATACCGCGATGACTTTCCTAATATCATTTTGACACCAGGGCTAGCCATCCGACCAATACGAACATAAACTAGGTATATCATTTTGAGAGAGAAACATAGCATAGCATTTAGATTCTCCGCCATAAACCTATTATCGCGAATAAATCAACACAACTTATGGCAAAGGACGTTGTGGTCCATACAGACTTATAAAACCCCTATTTACAATAATCGGCCAAGTGCGAGCCGGACTCGCGCACGAAGGGACTCGCGCACGGTATGGAAAAAAATGATGTTCCTGGAATGGGAGCCCCCCTTAGATATTTATTAAATTTTTAATTAAGTATTTATTTCTAAAGTGATTATTTAATTAAAAATTCTGTGTATATTTCAAGTATCTACCTGTCACCGTTATTAATATCGATCGAAAAACGGTTAAAAATTCAGGTTTGTTGTATGGGTGCCCCCCTTAAATATTTATTTATTTCTGTTTTTAGTATTTGTTGTTACAGCGGCAACAGAAATACATCATATTATGTGAAAATTTCAACGTTCTAGCAATAACCGTTCATGAGATACAGCCTGGAGACAGACAGACAGACAGATAGACAGACGGACGGACAGACGGTCAGCGGAGTCTTAGTAATAGGGTCCCGTTTTTACCCTTTGGGTACGGAACCCTAAAAAGGAAAGCCGGCAGTTTGTTCCTTTCCCTGGCCATACACGGATTAGAAAAGTTCATAGGTACTTATCGAAGTATGGAATATCCAGAACTGGTGTACCTATTAAAACGAAAGGAGGTGATCCAGACTATCATTATGAACAATTTTATCATTGGAGCAACCCGTAAAAACCGAGAAAAAATATGTTTTATACATTTTTCCGATTCCGAGTTGCAATTTTGTACGGAAAAGCAGTTTTTTTCTCGAATTCTGGCTTGGCCCCTTTAAAAGTTGATCATAATGATGGTCGTAGTCACCCTTTTTCGGCTTAGTACCTACAGTTCAAGCAGATAAACCTGTATAATAAAAATGTTAACTCTGTATAAACATATATACAGGGTTATTTCTAATCAATTAGCATCCTTTTAGGGGCTTATTCTGTACATCTAAACTAACAACTTTTACTGGGCGACTTTTGTTAAACCTTAAAAAAAACAGCTGTTCCATAAATTTTGTCGCGGGTGAACAATATTTTTCTATGGAACAACAATTTTTTTTCTAGTATTGACAGAAGTCGGTGAAAGAAAGTTGTTAGTTTTGATATTCAAAACAAGCCCCTAAAAGGATGCTAATTGATTAGGAATAACCCTGTATAATTAAGCCTTGTATAAACCCTACATTACAGTACACATGTAAATGTAAAACATGTAAAATACAGTATGCATTTTTTGCAACCCATTTGCTTGCCACATTAAATTTATAGGTACTTGTATTTTGTGCGTGGTACAAGGTTTGGGCATACGGTGACATATTAGGTATCTTTTTTTACATTTGTAATGTCCTACCTACGCCACGCCATTTCTCACGGATATTATGACGAATAGATTGTTATAGTGAGTACACAAAATGAAATATCATTAACAATATCGTCTTCATTTGAAATGTGGGCAACATCTGATTTTCCCGTTCAGTACTATAAAATAAAAATAACAAAACTTTTATCAGCAGGTGCATTTTAGATAGCTTCAAAATATTATGTGAAGTAAAATCGGCATATTAATTTCAAAATATTTATGTGAAGTATAATCGTTTTATATATATGACTGCAGGAAAATTGATTTAAAAAATTTACATACAAAATGGTTAAAAGTTTTCTTTGAAAAGTGCTGAATATTTCACAGGGAATAACTTTTATTATGAACAACTTTTACCACGACATCAACCAAATAAATGAAATTTGCTGTTGTATTAAAAAAGATTGTTGACTCTTGACAAAATGCACACAAACTTATACGTTAACATTATACAATAGCACTTATGTAAAACCCTACGTTTTCGTTTTGCAAATAACACAAATAATGTAGCGTAGATTTTTCTCATATCTTTTAGAAGCAAGTCATTGTTTCTTGTCGATTGGCGTTATTTGTTTCACTTCAGGAATCAATCGACAGCGTGCAATTTAATTATGCGTGTATTTTTAGTACCTACTTTTGTTTTGAGACGAAGTATAGAATTTCGTAAAAGTGCGTGGGTGGTGCTCTTAGGAATTTGATAAGAATGTTAAGCTAATAATAAAATAGAAAGGTATTTTTACTAATCCTTATCCTAACTAATATTATAAATCCGAAAGTGTGTTTGTTGGTTTGTTAATCATTCACGCAGCAACGGAGCAACGGAATGATTTTATTTTTGGCATATTATGGACATAGGTGGAAGACGGAAAATGACATAGACTACTTTATATCCCGAAAAAAAAATCGTGGATCTAGTAGGATAGACAAAACACTTTTTCATCAGCTTAACTTATCCACATCCATGTTTAATACTTATCGACAGGCGAAACGTTAATAGATGATTATATGATGATTAGACATTGGCTGCAAACTTTCATGCATAGAAAAAGGAAAAATAATCTGCCAAGTACGAGTCGGACTCGTGCATAAAGGGTTCCGTACTGTATGGGAGCCCCCCTTAAATATTTATTTTATTTTCATTTGATCATTTATTATTAAAGTTAGCATGCAGCTAAAAATTATGTGAATATTTCAAGCATCCACCTGTTGCCATTATTGATATCGAGCGAAAAACGACTAAAAATTTAGATTTTTTGTATGGGAGCCCCCCTTAAATATTATTTTTATTCTATTTTAAGTATTTGCTATTATAGCGGCAACAGAAATACATCATTTGTGTTTCAGCTTTCTAGCTATAGCGGTTCATGAGATAAGCCAAGTTTTTGCGTAAAAATGTGACTTTTAGAGGCTTATAACTTTAAGGTCATACATAAACTGCAGAAACTAAGACGTTTAATCCTAGGGATGTAATTTTAGTTAACAAAGGGCACAGACCCTGGAGTCTGTGGTTAGTAAATGTTTCAATTAGATAACAGCTTATTGTTTTGGTATGGTCAAGTTGGCGCCTCACGATTACCTTAAAACTTAGACTTAAGCAAAGCGAAGCTGTGTTTTGTTCTTCGCTAAGCGAATATGACATTGTTTACAATCAATGCTTTGTCCATCTCCTGCTCCGCTATGTTGGTGTCTGTATTTAACTTGACTCTACTTATGTTACGATTAAATTAGACTTACCTTATTTTTTTGTAACTCATCATGGTTACTATAGTGTAACACGAAGGAGATGATCATATAAGCGGACTTTACAGAACGATAAAAGCTGATGAATGTTATGATAAAACCAGGGGGTTTGATATGATAAAATAATGTCAAAAAGTGTCATCAAGAAGTCATAGTGTGAAATCGAACATATTGAAATAAAGACGAAATTCAATACTACAAGCAATAATAAACACTTGAGTTTGGCGTGAGAGCAGAGTACTTAAGGACAACAATATACCGTTTTTTTTTTTTTTAATAAAAGGAAGATTTTAATTTGAGTTCAGAAGCGATTATAGAACTATCTAAACATCTTACATAAAAAAACATCGACTTGAGATCCTTCCCCGTTTTTTCGTCAATTAAAAATTCAAATTAAAACCTAAGAATAGTGCCAAAATGGGTGGTATTTTTGCTAAAATCAATTTTTTTACTGCCTCATTTGCCCAGTGGTTAGTAGCCCTGACTCCTGGTACAAAGAGGCGTGGGTTCTATTCCCACCCCGTTTTTGTGATAATTGTAGATTTTGATTTGTGTCCCGTTATCTATATAAGTATGTATTTAAAAATTAGTACATCAGTCTTAAGCTTTGCTTAGTTTGTGGTCAGAGACCGTGTGTATAAGATAGTCCCTGATATTGATATAATTAATAATGTTAATAAATAACTAAACGCAGGGGCGGCTTTGTGGCGAGCCGTCGGTGAGTGGCGACACCGCGAACCCTGATTCCCTGGGGCTAAATGAGACCCCTGACTCCTCTCTTGCCTTAACCGGCCGGCTTGGAGTGGAAATCGCAAAAGCTACGAACCTAAGCTCCAGGGTGGAAGTGTTAAAGGGCATAACGCCGCGAGTAGCGTCTAGTGAAAGTGCAGCACACCTCTCGACACCCTAAGCCGTCCACACCAATGTTGCCCCTCCGCCACCAAAATACGGCAGCTATTACGGAGGGCCCATTTAGTGGATGGCAAGTCACCACCCGCCTGGATATTTGAAATGAGGCATTATTTGGCGGGTGCCGTACCTCATTCCATAGACCATCTTTTTAAGTCATCGATCACTACATCACAATAGCCCGATATCCTGTAAGTCACATCTAGCAGTAGTTATTTTTAATTATTTTCATTCTACTTTTTGTACACAACATTTCTTATGTTTTTTAAAAAGTGATGGAAAAGGGCCTCTCAGTGTTGGCTTCGGCTCCACTGATGCCTACCAAAGGATCAAGCTTTGCTTGTGAGTTAATGAGAATAAAATTAATAAAAATTAAAAATTTGGAGACATCTTACACACGGCCTCTGACCCCAAACTAAGCAAAGCTTGTGATATGGCTGCCAGAGACTGATATGCTTCATATACTTATTTTTAAATACATACTTATATAGATAGTAACTAAATAACACCCAGACACAGAGCAAACACTTACGTTCATCACATAAATATTTGCCCTGGGTGGGGATCGAACCCACGCCTCTTAGACCCAGAAGTTAGGGTCACTAACCACTGAGCCACCGAGGCAGTCAATAATTATAGGCATAATGTGTTCCAGGATGTTTGTGACATGAATAAAATGATGTGACAGGAGGATGGAGGCAACACAACAGGTAATGTAGGGGGACCGGCGGCACGGCCTGCTTACCAACGCCGACATAGGGCGAGACTGCCTTACCGAGCGCCGGCGCGGGCGGTGCGGACGGCGGCTGCCGCCGGCGGCGCCCGTTCAGCGCCGTCGCCACCGCGGACCGCTTCGATGTCTCCACCCTGTCCCATAATAACATCATTATTTTTCACAAAAAATGGCAAAACCGCCTTCCATCGTGTACAAAATTCGAATATTTCGCTTGACTTAGCCGATTTTGTGTTAGTTTTATTTTCAGCTTTGTTAGAAGCAAACCGCGAATTGTACGCGACGTCACCTGCCGGTCTCGACGGAAGACCAGCGCCGGTAGTCAACCGGCACCATGCTGAGACGGGACCGGCTGGTGACGAAAATAAAACACTAGGTATTTTAGTCTTTAGTGTATTTCTAATCCTTGTTGCTGTATTTCCTGTGTTTTGTTTTCGTCAATAAAATTTTGTTTAAAATATTGTTTAAATTTAAATGGGACCACCTTGGAAATATACCCTTTCGAACTAAAAAATAATCTTTTGATTCGGTTCACATTTGGCGAAATTATCGATGTTCATCGTGTACAAAATTCGGATATTTCGCTCAAAATGCTTATATTATTGTTGGTTTTTTCAAAATCGGCTTAGCCGTTTTCTGTATAATTTAAATGGGACCACCTCGGGTGCATACCCTTTCGAACTAAAAAAGAATTTTTCGATTCGGTTCAAAATTGGCGAAATTATCGATGAACATACACAAAAAACAACAACATACACACGAACATAGAACCTCCTCCTTTTTGGAAGTCGGTTAATAAAACTAGCACAGTGGAGTCATTTTAATAGGTAACATTTGACATTTCATTTATGCAAAGAAAAATATACCTTACACTAAAGGAATAAAACTCACGAAAACAATGTTGACGACGACCGATAAGTGTTCTCGAAACGGCTTGGAGTTTTATTCCTTTAGTGTAAGGTATATTTTTTTTTTGCATAAATGAACTGTCAAATATTACCTATTAAAATGACTCCACATTAGTTCTCCAAAGAGCCGTGGTGGTCTAGTGGTAGTGACACCCGCCTTACAATCGTGAGGTCGTGGGTTCGAATCCCGGTCCCGTCCGGAATTCTTCGGAATTTATGTACGGAATTTAACACCGCTGGGTTTTCGGTGAAGGAAAACATCGTGAGGCAACCTGCGTACGTTCGTAGAAGAAATTCGATGGCGTATGTGAATCCACCAACCCGCACTGGGCCAGCGTGGTGGATATGACCCACAAAACAAACACAACTTAAAATCCGGACAAAATTCAAAATCCGGACAGACGAAAGCAAAATTGTTGACTTGTAGCAGAGATCAACCAAAAATGGCCCCTGTGCCATTCAATAAAACATAAGCTGGCTCTTGTTTGTAGAGTGCAAGGAATTTCAAATGTAATGTTATTCAAAGCGGCCAAAAGAGCGTGATTATATTTTGATTCTTTTTCAAGAATTTCGGATTCACCCTGTAGTAAAAGTTTATTTTAATGAAAGTCTGAATCACTCAATCAATCAACCCACCTTAGTACACACCTTCTGAATAACCTTGAATAAACTCATATTATTAAATAATTATCCTAATAGGTCAACAACAAAATCTCAAAAAAAAGTGCTGTTTTAAGTATTGCAGTGTTCTCTGTAAAAATTATATTTCTCCGGAAGTTCCTGCACTAAGTATAACATTAGCCTGTATACTAATACAGTACATGTTTCCAGGGTTCCATAAAAGTTTGAGCGCACAAATGTTAGGTAGGTACAATGTCAAGTTTGCGAGACGAAGGGTCCAAAGTCAACATGAAACGATCTGTATTTACTTACCAATTTTTAGGAACCTCTGCGGTCAGATCTTCGTCCGTGGCACTGGAATCCATTCTGTCAAAATTCAGTACCATTAGGGCTGATATACATGTACTTGATCGCTATGTTTACACAAATAAAGAAGAAAAGCGGATACTTTAGAAATTATCCATTTCATCCATTTTTGACATCAATTGCCATTGACAATCAATCCTTTGTTCAAAGAGAGCTCAAACCAAATATTACTTGGTCTGAGAGGAAGAGGATAAATTGGTGGATAGACAATTTGTTGATTTGCTATGATAGAGGATCAGCACCTCGACAATCCTAGAGGACTAATGTACTACCAATTAAGCCACAAGGGTCACCAATCAAGCAAGAAGTATCGTCGATTACGCCAGGAAAGTCATCAGTGAGGTCAGTAAAGACGATCAGAGAGGACTGAACCGAAGCTTGCGCCCCCAGCAGTGACTGTAGCCGACTTTTTGCTAGAAATACTTACTTTACGTCATTTACATAGTTCTTGCTGTCTTCTGGTTACGTGGCCTTGACTCAGCGGTCTTTGTAAAAGCGATCGGAATCGAAGCATGGCGCGCGGTTCCAACGGTTGTGGCCGCGACCCGACCAGGGTTTGGTAGCCAGGAACGCAGCAAGTCCAGAGTATTTTCGCTACATCATCTTGCTACGATGATACACTCACTTTACGTCGTCATCCACGTAGTATTTAGGAATGTCTTCTCGAACCTTTGACTTAACCTAGTGACTCTTATTGAAGCGGTCACAGAGCTAAAGCTTGACTCTAGCGGTGATCACAGCCGACTTTTTGTAATAAATACTCACTTTACGTCATCATCCACATAGTTTTTGCTGTCTTCTAAAGTTTTGGGCTTAATCCAGCGGTCTTTGTTGAAGCGGTCAGCGAGGTCAGAGTCGAAACGCGGTGCCCGGTCCCAGCGGTTGTGGCCGCGACCCGCCCAGGGCTTGGTGGCCAGGAATCGTAGCAAGTCCAGGCTCTGGTCGCGGTACTCCCGCTGCCCGTTTGTGGTTATGGCTCCTGGACATATGGGGAAGGTCATGATTATTTATCTGCAAGACTACAGTAGCCGGCAAACAGCTAAAAAAATATAATTTTGTCTCTTTTGTCCCTTGCGAAAACAGATGAGAGCTGACTATGTTCCATGGCTTAATCGACTCTTTAGACGTAAACAAGGTGTTGCCAAAGAGCATATTAACATGTTTTGTGACTACTAAACATATTGTATGTCCATTATGGGCGAAACTGTTGGTACTATAAGCTACTATTAAGACCTTTATATTGTAACACAGTTTAACAATAAACATATCTGAATCTGAACCAGAGTACTTTATGTACACTTGTATGTTGTAACACATTTATGTTGCTTTGCAAAGTGCAAGGATTTTCAGAGTTAATTAATGCTCATAATAATTCGGAGCAATATGACTTAAAATGAGATCGAAAAATCAACTTTATAATAAAAGTTCATTGTCTTTGGAGAAGATGTTCATGATTGATTCTCTAAAATTGTTTATTAATTCAAGGCGTAGTGTTTGTAACACCTTTTCAATGCACCCTGCACTTTCCATCACATCTCGACCGCTTTTGAACGCTTTGTACCACTCATAAGCACGTGTTTTTGATAAAGTCAATTCACCGTAAGCCTTCTGTAACATTTTCAGTGACTCCGAACATAAAATTCCATTGGCGATCCAAAATTTAAGACAAACTCTTTGTCCGATGTTTTTTTCCATAGTGAAATTCGCTACACAGACTAGAATGATATGATATAACTAAAAACAGCACTGTATTTAATATAAATAACAGATGCAATTCAAACTCTGCGCCAAAATGGAAAACAGTTGTGCCAATCTAACAACAACAATAAAAACAAACATTTGAATTTGGAACCATAAACAAATCATCCACTCCCGATACTTTGTTGACTGAATGTATTATCTTACTAGCTATTGGCGTCCCTGCGCCCACGTGGTATTATAATTTGTGTGATATCCCACGGGAATATTTCATTTTTCTGGGATAAAAAGTAGCCTATGTCACTTTCCGTCTTTCAAACCATGTCCATGCTAAAAATCAAGTAAATCCGTTACTCCGTTAACAAGCCAACAAACCAATAAACAAGTACATTTCAGATTTATAATCTTAATAAAGTAAAGATAAGGATACCTTGCTGACTACCAGCATTGGTATTGGGCCCTAAATGTGGGTAGTACAAACATCATTCGTTAACCTCGCGCCGCGCGCCGGCCAGCGACGGTCCATTAGCTGCCAGATGGCGGGAACTATCGTATAATCTCGGGGTCTAATCGCTACACGATAAACAGTACGAGCCATTATACTAATCGTAGATAACATCGAAAGTGATTTGACTGTCTAGACAGTCCTGGATTTTGTGGCGATTTTATTGGTTAGAACTATGCGGATATCATTTTACGAACATCAAAAAACGTTTGACTGAATAACATTCACATTTTAATAGGCATGATGACTGGGTTAAGAAATTGTTAATGCAATTAGCCCGTGAGTTAGATTATCAAAAAATATTGGACACGATTTTTTTCTTTTGTTAATCAAACAACAAATGACAAAGATAAACCTTGTCAAAGTTTGTGAGTTGTGACGTCACCTCTCTTACAGAAGTCTATACATTTGTATGGCACTGTTGTGACGTTATTGTTTAATCCTTACATAGTATAAAATAAAGTCGCTATTTTCGTTTGTTTGTCTGTATGCTTAAATCTTTAAAACTACGCAACGGATTTTGATGCGGTTTTTTTAATGGATAGAGTGATTCAAGAGGAAGGTTTATATGTATAAAAATTCCCGAAATTCCCACGGGAACGGGCACAACGCGGGTAAAACCGCGGGGCGCTGCTAGTTAACAAAATAAAAAGGAAGTGCCTAATATTTTTTGATGGTCTTTCTGATGGACTAATTGTATATTTTAAAAGTCATCATGCCTTTCCACTCATCAATCATGATGATCATCGTTTCAGCCACAGGACGTCCACCACATGACCTAGGGCTCCCCTGTACAATTATATCTAATAAGATGGATTGGAAACGTGTTGCATCTGTCGAGTTCCTGCAATCATGATTATATCGACGGTCAATCTTATTAGTGGACGTGTTAAGCTGTGCTTGTCGGTACGTACTCGTAGGTAACCATCTATCCATCCATCCATAAGGCGTAGGACATCCACTGCCTCCTATGGCCTATAGGCGTATGGATTTCTAATATGGAAGCGGCCTGTATCCGGCGCGATCCTGCGATCTTAATTACATCGTCAGCCCACCTGGTTGGTGGACGTCCTACGCTGCGCTTGCTGGTCCGTGGTCACCATTCGAAAACTTTATAGCCCCATCGGCCATCCGTTCTGCGTACTATGTGCCCTGCCCACTGCCACACAACATGCTGATTCGCTGGGCTATGTCGATTACTTTGGTTCGTCTGCGTATCTCTTCATTCTTGATTCGCTCTCGCAGAGAGACTCCGAGCATAGCCACCATAGCAAGTTGGGCTATCTTGAACTTATATTCATAAGGCCCACAGCAAAAGACCACGTTTCAGTTACGTGGGTAACGTTGTGATTATACTCGTATTCTCAGAATCAGAACCGCAAATACCATTAGTTGCCACGTGTCAACAACTTGTAAGACTTTAACGTTGTCCCACGTTGGGTGCCAATGTTAGACACTTTAGACAGCCTTATACGGCTTCGATTGGCGCCCAACAAGGGACTTGAGTAACTTATCTCAAAACATGGCTAAACATTGAAGTATATATATACTAACTTAAATTGCACCGAAATCTGAAAGTAAATCGACTAATGGTTGTTTAAATTTGAATCGTGCAAACGTCTGTACATCTATTGTAGGTAGAAACTAGAGATCATACTAATTAATAATTATTTGTTTAGTACCTTTGTATAATTTGACCTAGTTTATAGAAACAAATCATTCAATTGGATTACGGTTTATAACTCTTTCACAGAAAAAGAAAGCAACAAGTCGAACTTGACACACGTATGCTAATTTTAATCCCAAAAAAATAATTAGTTCATGTCTTAAGAGTAATAGAAAAACCCAAAAATCACGCGGGAACAAATGTTGGTAATAGCTAGTTCAAAATAAATGCACGTCCACAAACTTTTACATCCAGTATCCATACTGTCTAGTCTATTATTACTCGTAATGTGAGTATTTCCCAAAAGACAAAATGCTTTTAAGTTCCACTTAAGCGATTAAATGAAAGTAATCTTAATTTTCAGTCGGATTTCACACATTTGTGATCATTTGGGAATAGCGTTGCCGAAATTAATGGCAGGACGTGTTTTTCCAGTACAAAAAGTAGGATATTTTTGGTGAAACTAGGATTAAGGAGATTTCAAACGTAATATTCCATCAAACTGACGTAATTTCACATTAATAAAGATAATGTTTTTTGCCATCCTGATGTTGAATCGATGTGTAATTTTTTTTGACTATTGTTAGTTTTTCAAAAACCAAATAACCAATTTCTTTAAAATTTTAATGTATTGTACCTGTATGAACAACTTCAATGTTACCCCTGTCCCCTTCTCTTTTCTCTAAATACCCATTTCAACATAAAATAAAGATCTAAATCGGACTATCTACTCTGTAAAAGGTTATGCGTGATCATAATTAAATCGGTATCAATAAATTAGTTAAAACTAGATTTTGCCCGCGGCTTCGCCCGCATGATATTTCGAGGCCCTACCTTACCACCCTTAATAAAGGGGGTGCAAAATAAAGAAACAAAAAAATCGATTTGACATTTGTTTGATTTGACATTTCTTGGAGCGCACGCTAGAGTGCGTTTCATCAAATAGTTCCTATGCCGTCATGTTGGCACCCCTGCAGGAGTGCAAAGAAAAAAATTAAATGCCCACACTTGTTTGCATCACTGCCAACATGACGGCATAGGAACTATAAGATGAAACGCACTGTAGAATAGCTCGCAGATGCCAGAATATTTCCTACTTACTTAACACTTATTGTTATAATATGGAATATGGAAAATTTACGCAATATCATTATAATTTATTTAAATTATAGCCTATGTGTTATTCTGATGTATAAGCTATATAATTGCAAAGTTTCATCTCAATCCGTTCAGTAGTTTTTGCGTGAAAGAGTAACAAACATCCATACATCCATCCATCCTTACAAACTTTCACGTTTATAATATTAGTAGGATAATCAATAAACGGGCCTCCATTTCGTCGGTTAACAAAAACATAACATGCGAACTTACAAAAACAATTGGTTGCATTGGTTGCGGACAGTAACACGGATCTGCAGTGTACTAAATGCAAAGTGATAATTAATGAGCTACTTAGTTTTCTCAGTAATAAAGTTGACGTGCTGCCAGAAACAGCGATAGTGGAGATATGTATGACCGCTTATAACCTATGCGAAATTGAAGCCGCTCGAGGTATAACCTACAAATATCTTGCGCCGAACAAGAAATATATGAGGAGGAAGGAAGGAAGTGAGCAGAAAAGTATCCAAGAAATGATAAAAATAATAAAGGAATTAAAATGGTACAAAAAGCACTAATAAGACTGTACACGAGACATCTGAAAATATTTCCTCGCCGTCTTTTGCATATGTAACTCAGACACGCGGCAACAATGCTAGCAAAAACCGGTCGAATGAGACACAGCGCGTGCCCAGCGCCTCCGTACTAAGCCCTTATCAGCACGCACACACACAAAGCCCGCTTAGGCATTGTAAATCAGCTGATACGCTGCAGTCGCTTACGCATACTCCTTTGCAGCAGGATTTAATTAATGGAACCAACGTAATGCAGCCGTCGGAACGTCAGCTCACGTCTAAGAACGACAGGAATAATGATAGTTTTATTGTTGTTGAACGTAAAAAACGTAAGAAAGTGAATAGTAACTCAACCGGCACAGCACGAGGCTCAAATAAATTACAAATAGCGGACTTAACATATTATATTTTTATTTCTCGATTGAAGAAGTCGACGAGTGTTGATGACGTCATGGAATATGTGAAGGAAAAAGGAGAGGAGTGTCTTAAAATAGAGTTATTAACGCAAAAGCATGAAACGGATTTTTGTTCGTACAAAATAGCTGTACCGAAGCGTAAATTAGATATTTTTTTGGACAAAAACTTCTGGCCTGAAGGTATAAAATTCCGACTATTTCGTGAGCGCACGACGAGAGGAAATATACCTATACTAAACTAATATGGATAGTGCAACATCTAAGATAACAATATCATCTTTTAATTGTAAGAATATTAAAAGATCTGTACAGACTGTACGCGATTTGACAGAAAGCTCTCAGTTAATAGTGCTTCAAGAAACATGGCTGCTGGACCATGACTTAAGCTTTGTTCATGAGATTAATAGGTCATTTGGATGTGTGGCAAAGTCATCAGTTGATAGTACTGTTATTCTTCGTGGTAGGCCCCATGGAGGGTTAGCAATCCTTTGGGACAAATCCAAGTTCCCTAACGTACAGCCTATAAACTGCTCGAATAAGAGGATTCAAGCTATTCGTGTGTTTGTGAGTTCAGGTTCATTTTTGCTAGTGAATGTGTAAATGCCGTGTGATGATGTTAAAAATATTGTCGAATTTACTGAGTGTTTGGCTGAGATCAGTGCGATAATTGAAGAATCGGACGTCCAAATTGCCTATATTTTAGGCGATTTAAATGCACATCCGAGTGCGCCTTTCGGTGCCCAGTTAGCTAGATTCTGTGAAGATATGTCTTGGGAATGGGCGGATCATAATTTATTAGGAAATAACGCCGATATGTTTACTTTTCAATGTGAAGCAAGTGGTAGCAGGAGATGGTTGGATCATTGCATCACAACGCAGGCTGCTTGGGCGACTGTGATCAGCGCTCGTGTCACACATGATGTCAGGTGGTCTGACCACCATCCTTTGAGTATAGAATGCGAAATTATGGGGGTGGCTAGTGGTCACACCATCTCCTGCAAACCCGATGAACTACGATCTATTAGATGGGGTGAGAGATGTATAAATCAAATAAATAAATATGGTGAGCATTGTTATAAACATCTAGATTTGTTTCCTGAATTAAAAATGTGTAATTGTGGCGACACGACGAACTGTGCTCATCTTCAAACATATTATGAATATATAAATAGATACTACAGGCATATAGTCAATGTATTGCAAAATGCAGCTGTTGTAAGCGCTCGTCCATATGTACAGAAACGATATGATAGGGTGGTCGGCTGGAACTACCATGTCAGAGATAGCCACGACAAAGCTAGATTGTATTTTAAGTGCTGGGTGGTTGCTGGCAGGCCCTCCAGTGGTGTTGAGTTTAACAACATGCGTGAGAGTCGAATTGCTTTTAAAAATAAAATTAGATGGTGTCAAAAGAACGAAGAAAATATTAAAATGAATATTTTGGCATTACATCGAAAAAACAAGAATTTTGTGAAATTTTGGAATGCAACTAAAAAGTTAAATTACAAACAAACCTTACCGGTATCGGTGGAGGGCCTCCAGGAGCCAACAGCTATAGCTGAACTGTTTGGGCAGAGGTTCAAAGTAAGCCCCCTACCTGTTGAGCGTGTGCTCGATACTGAAATTTGTCACAACGATGCAGCCATAGAATTTACTCGCGAGGATGTGTCCAAAATCATTCTGAATATGAAACGTGGTAAATCGCCAGGGCATGACGGTCTCAGTGTCGAGCACATACTCTGGGCTAGCGATAAGATCAACGACCACCTTTGTCTCTTATTCAACCTCTGCATTAAATTCAGTTATTTACCAGAAGCTTTAATGAGGACGTTAGTCGTCCCAATAGTAAAAAATAAGACCGGCGATCTCAGCACTACATCTAATTACCGTCCAATATCATTAGCTACAATCATTGCCAAAATTTTAGAACGACTTATACATAGAGAACTGCAAAAGCACATTAAGATTGATGATGCGCAGTTTGGTTTCCGTCCTGGTCTCTCAACAGATGCTGCTATCGTTAGCTTAAAAAGCACGGTAAGACACTACACCTCGCGAAATACATCAGTATACGCATGTTTTCTCGATCTCAGCCGCGCTTTTGACCTGGTCAATTACAAAATGCTCTGGAAAAAGCTACGAGAAGCGCTGGTGCCTAAGCAGGTGATAAATCTGTTGAGCTACTGGTACGGTAACCAAACTAACAGTGTAAAATGGGGCGACACAACTTCTAGTAGGTATATACTAGAATGTGGCGTTCGTCAAGGGGGGGTGACATCTCCGGACCTCTTCAATTTGTACGTGAACGGCTTGATTGAGGAACTGAGGAGCTCTAATATAGGCTGTCATCTGGGAAACGTGTGTATAAACAACTTAAGCTATGCAGACGATATGGTGCTCCTCAGTCCCTCGATCAAGGGGTTGAGGAAGCTGCTTTCAATCTGTGAGCATTATGCTAATGCTCACGGGTTGAAATATAATGTTTCTAAAACCGAAATGATGGTATTTAAGTCTGGTGGAGGGCCGGAGAGGGTGCCCAATGTGTTCTTATACGGGACCGCAGTAAAAATAGTCAAGCAGTTCAAATACTTGGGACACTTGTTGACGGAACGGCTCCAAGATGATGCAGATATTGAGAGAGAGAGAAGGGCACTTGCCGTTAGAAGCAATATGCTTGCTCGCAGATTTGCTAACTGTAGTAAGGACGTAAAGACCACACTCTTTAAAGCGTATTGCCTCTGTATGTATACATGCCAGCTGTGGATAACGTACACGCGAAAAGCGATCAACACGATAAGAGTCCAGTATAATGACGCATACAGGACTCTTATGAGGCTACCGCGGTACTGCAGTGCGTCAAGTATGTTTGCTGAGGCGGGGGTGCCTGACTTCTTCGCCATAATTCGAACAAGAGTAGCGTCATTCTGGCAGCGATTGAGCCGTTCCGGCAACAAGATACTTGTGGCTATCTCTGACGATGTTAGAAGTCCAATGTATCGACATTGGATATCTGTACATATGGACCGGAACAGAAAATGACCCGGCACTACTGTGCCTATGTATGTGGCACTTTTTTGTGACAACACCCCTTTACAGTGTGCATATATAGTTTTAATTTAGACAAACACCTCTTTACAGTGTACTGTTTTTAATTTAGGTTAAGTTTAATATGGGTCTGTGCCTGCAATAAATGGTTTTTATTTTATTTTATTATTATTATTATTTATTTGTTTACAAACTAAACATAATATATAATTATACTTTGTCGAGAGTCAATGAATTTTTTCGAGATTTTTAAGTTGGTCCCATGTAAAAAGTTAAACATTACAAAAGCTTATACACACATCTAAAATTCCCAGAACTATACTCCGTTTGTGCTGGTCAAAATAAAATGCTAAGTAATCCAATAAAAGCACAAGTTTCAACATATTGCTTCCATTTCTAGAATTATAAAGTAGAAAGAGAATCTTGTAGGTGTTTCGCGAAATGACCAGCCAGTTTTCCTTAGAAATATTAATGAGAAATAATTCGTTTCGCCGCCGAGAAGCCTACGCTCTGTAATTACAAGTGCTTTGTGAGCAGTTATGCCATAAGCAACGTAATTTCTTTTTAATAAGTTGAGTAAAAATTGTTAGAACTGATTTAGATGCCTGCGGAAAGTTCTGGGCTAGTTTTTGGGTGTTTGTTTTCTTTGAGGTTTCTTGATATTTTTGGCGGATTAATTCAAGGACAAGTGATAGCGGCTGGTACACTTATCGCTACCGAGCTATCTCCTTTGGTAGGGATATAGGACGGTTACATTAGATCTCTATCGTCGGTCATATCACTAGTGTTTGACAAACTTCTTTGAACATCTTTGTTTCAAATCTGTTATGGTTGAAATTGCTTATAGCTACATAATAACCCGATGCACGGATTTCAAATTTTCATTTACACCAAACATGTCTAAATAATAAGAACAATTCACGTTAGGTAAATGTTTGCTGGTAGCGCTGTGTAGGACGTCCACCCAGCAGGATTGCGCTGGATGGACGCAGCTACCAATCGGTCTTATTGGAGATCTTTAGGGGAGGCCTATGTTGCCTATGTAAACGTGTTTTAACTAATTTATTTAGCTTTATTTGTGTGTTTGTTTATCCAAATCGGAATGAGTATGAGGGCTTTAAATGATCAGTTATCGATGTTTGTGTCTACCCAGCTTTTATATCCTGTTTTATATTTACTAACATAATACAAGCAACTGGCGAGCATTCGTCAAGCGTGCCGATGTTCCCCGGTTCCTACAATGGTGGACACAACATCAATCTCCGATCGCGACAGGGAAATAAAACCTTCGTCCGACCAAGATGCATTGTCGGCGCATTGTAGACAACACGTGGACTCCGAAATAAATACATACCACCTATATTAAAGTTTCATGTCATAGTTCCCGAAATATCCCGGTGGATAAACAAGTTGAAATGGTAAGACGACTGATGACTAATTTCTTACTAATTGGGTTTTACCCAAAGGGAAAAAACGGGACCCTACTCGTATAACTAAGACTCCGTTGTCCGTCTGTTTATCTATCTGTCTGTCTGTTACCAGGCTGTATCTCATTTACCGCGATAGCTACAGTTGAAATTAAGATAGATGATGTATTTCTGTTGCCGCTATAACAATATATATTATACCTACTAAATACAAAATAAAACATATATTTAAGGGGGGGCCCAATACAACGTGATTTTTTGCCGTTTTACGCTCGATATTTAACTTTATATTGGCAACAGGTAGATGCTTGAAATAGTGCTAAGGGGATCCAATTCTGTAGATACAGAACACTTCGTGTGCTAGCCCGACTCGCGCCTGGCTGATTTTTTATTTTTTTTTGAGTCAAATAGATGTAGAGTAGAGACCACGTACCGGCAAACGCAGCGTAGAATGTCCACCCACAAGGTGGATTGAAGTCTTTATTACAACCGCAGAATTGCGCTGATCGCTTCCAACCGATCTTAAGTCTATACTTGCCTAATTTTAAAAACTTTATAATAAGTCATTTAACTTGTTATAAAACAAAAGTTAAACAACATAATGTTACTTAATCTGTAAACAGTACGCACCTTTATGTACCTATGGACATAAAGGTTCGTACTGCTATACCTATTAATATAAGCCATGTAGTTGTACTGATGAGAAAAATAATATACCTAATTAAAAAACCCCCGACACAAAAATATTTGACAACAAACTTTCAATTGACAACCATAATATACCTAATTAAAAAACCCCCGACACAAAAATATTTGACAACAAACTTTCAATTGACAACCATTTTGGGCACATTTGTAGAATTTTGGTTCTTCCATCCCCACTTTAACCCACCATAACTCTTAAACGGCTCAATCGATTTTTATAAAACATAGCTAAGAACACTCTCGATTAAGTCTCCTTTCATCCAAAAAAAAACTAAACTGAAATCGGTTCAGTAGTTCGGGCGCTATGATGCCACAGACAGACAGACAGACACACAGACAAACAGACACGTCAAACATATAACACCCCTCTTTTGCGTCGGGGGCTAAAAAAGTTTCCATCATAGATCGTTGCCATAGACTTGTATTTTGATTCATCATAGCGTATCGAGAGAATTCGACGCCGACACATTATTATTCAATTTTCGACTGTAACACGAGGAGATTGGAAACAAGATCCCGTGAAAGGTCGTCTTGTTAGACTGCTAAGCTTCAGATATTTGATATCGCAATGCTACACGAAACTGATAGAAGATAAATGATTAGGTGCCTCTAAAAAAACATTAGACAAAGATTTTTGTGAACCACGTACCCAGAATTTAGATTATGGATTCTTTACTAATATAAAACGGAGAGTGTTTGTTAGTTACCTACTCTTTCACGCGATGGAGGTATCGACTTGGTTAAGGTCGGATGACATAGACTACTTTTTAACCCGAAAACATGAAGGGTTCTAAAATAATCGGCCAAGTACGAGTCCCTCTTAAGTATTTCTTTTATTTTAATTTTATAATTTATTGTTTAAATTAATTAAATGTTCTGTGAAAATTTCAAGCATCAACTTGTTACCATTATTGACATAGAGCGAAAAATGGCTAAAAAAACAGGTTTGTTGGATGGGAGCCCCCCTTAATTATTAATTTTATTCTAGTTTTAGTAATATATTTGTTGTTGTTGTTATAGCGGCAATAGAAATACACCATCTGTGAAAATTTCAGCTTTCTAGCTATAACGGTTCATGAGATACAGCCTGGAGACAGACGGACTGTGGATTCTTAGCAATAGGGTCCCGTTTTTACCCTTTGGGTACGGAACCCTGAGAAGGTTCTAAAATCGAACATAATTATTTGTACTAATGTAACGCCGAATGTACTGCGACAGAACTTAATGTAAAACTTCAAAATTGCAAGAAGGATGTAATTATTTGCTCGCATATGCAATGCATTCAGGTCGTAAGTAATGTTTTATACGATGCTTATAATCCCTGCCGCTGTATAACCTATGTTTCATGCTAAAAGCTTTGAGACTGCACTTTATCGCCTTCCATGCCTCTATGTTTTAATTACCAGCCTTTCAGCTCTACGAATAATACCTCAGATAATATAGGAAAGCATGTTAGTAGTAGGTACATACCTACTTTATTTTGTAACTATACCTATAGAGAACATCAATGTACGGAGATGACACCATAAGTAGTTGCTACATCGAAATACAAAAAATATTATAGTTAGCCTCGTACTTCTGTGCGAATTTAATATTTTAATACGCGAAGAAATCAAAAAAAACAAGAAGAAATTTTTAAGATTCTCAAGAGCCTCGATAGAGATTAAAATATAGCAACTTGTTTAAACTCAATAATTACCAGGAAATAAGAAGAAAAAGTTAAGTAGGTATAAAACAAATGCGCATAAACGCATCAGTCGGTAATAGTAATAGTAGTTTATGCAACTGTCATATACTCGTAATACCCGTGTTATATTATGCAGTTGCATACACTACTTTATCTTCACTATTAAAAATAAAAAAAACATATTGCGAAACATTAAATTCACGCGTACGTGTATTGTCACAGTGAACTTGGCGCCATTAAAATCTAACCAATGAGAGCGCAGCTGCGCGCGCAGGGCCAATCAGGAGCGAGCGCGCGATGTTATAATGAGATTTTACGATATCGATATGGATATTATAACATCATGTGAAATTGCTTAAATTGAGTGTTTTGTTGTCTGCGCTATAACAGTAGTCATTATAAGTCAAGTATTGGAAACATAAGTAGAATGTTACAACATTAGTGTAGATAATAGTAGTTTATGCAACTGTCATATAATGAAGGGTATTAAAACACGAGTGTGGTTTATGAAACGAGCGCAGCGAGTTTCATAATAGTAACTCATGTTTTAATACCCGGGTTATATGACGTTGCATACACTACTTTTTCTTCACTAATATAAACTTGGCGCCGCTGCGCGCGCAGGGCAGCCAATCAGGAGCGAGCGCGCACTTGGCGCCGCTGCGCGCGCAGGGCGGCCAATCAGGAGCGAGCGCGCACTTGGCGCCGCTGCGCGCGCAGGGCGGCCAATCAGGAGCGAGCGCGCGATGTTATAATGAGATTTTACAATATCGATGTGGATATTATAACATCATTTGAAATTGCTTAAATTGAGTGTTTTGTTGTCTGCACTATAACAGTAGTCATTATAAGTCAAGTATTGGAAACATAAGTAGAATGTTACAACATTAGTGTAGATAAAAATAATTATGTACCTACTGGTTAGGTTAGGCCTAGAGATTTCGTGAAATGGGACATGCCGCTACTATCTTGCGGGGACCTAATTTGGTTCGAAACTCTGTAATGGTATTAGTTATGATTTATGTACATTTCACAAAGTAGATACACTCTGTTTTGTTCTTTTGCGATATACTTACGTCATTGTGTAATGTGTGTTTCATAATTATGTATAGACCATGGATATTAAAGAGGTATGATGTAAATTTAATATCAGTGGTATTCCAAAGTGAAATCTCAGGTCTTTTTTAACCGACCGGAATCGGAGGTTCTATGTTCGTCTCTAGGTCTGTTTTTTTGTGTATGTTCATCGATAATTCCGCCAATTGTGAACCGAATTGAAAAAATCTTTTTTAGTTCGAAAAGGTATTTTACAGAAACCGGCGAAGCCGTTTTTGAAAAATCAACAATAAAAATCAAATCGAGCGAAATATTCGAATTAAGTACACGATAGAAGGCGGTTTTGCCATTTTTAGCGAAAAATTATTATGTTTCGAATCGTCGAAGAATCGCTTTAGATGCATTCTAAAGGAGACCATCAAGTACCTATTCCTTGATGCTTTCCTTTAGAATAAATGGACCGAATTTTAAAAAGCACGTCGAATAGACATCATGTCCCATTCAATGCGTTACTGTAAAGGAGGTTCCAAGCTCTGAGTGCATACAATGAGAAAGATCTGACAAAGATCTAGGCATTTCTCGCGAGATATGTCGACGTGATACCAATCTATCGTGATCGTTTATTGCAATATGTTGCAATAAACGATTGACTATTTTAAGACCCGCGTGTAAACGAATGTGTTACGTTTACATGCGGGTCTTAAATAACATGTTCAGTGTAAGTTATACGTATGATCCTGTTAGAATATAGCAATATTGTGTTTTATGTTCGTCCAATAGATTATTTATCGTTTAATGTATAAATAGCATTTCTTGATAAGTATGCCCTAATGTTTTTGCAAAAACGACCTCGTCTTTAATGTCCTTTATTTCAACCGGCCATCGAGTTTGTCCCAGAGCCATTATTTTTTTTTTGCTTTCCGTTAGGTGCAAAATACACCAAAAAACTATATAGTTATCCTCAAAAAATCACAAGTGGTCCGTTAGCAGTGTCCTACCAATAGAAGAATATAATAGACAAAATATTATCTTTCCACCTATTTGATATTCCCTTCGAGGTGGAAACAAAGTATAGGAATTGACATTGACAAGTGACATTATAAAAGTTAATACCTATATTTTAATCATTTTAACAGGTGGGTTTAAGTGAAATAAACCTCGTAAGGCAACCTGCACATATGCCCGTAGAACATCGACTTGGCATGTTATCTGTTTCGTAGAAGAAATTGATGGCGTATGTGAATCAACCAACCCAAACTGGCCCAGCGTGGGCGATATGTCCCAATTGCCTTAGTAGGTATCCCTATATTCAGAAGTACGCTAGTACAGTACTTTTAATTCCTCCAAACTAAACTGTTAAAATACTGTACTTTTACACTACCTATAGGTAATTAGGCAAAAAAAAACATTACCCATCTCTGCGCACGTCTGGAGCTCAATTTTTGAAGCGCTATTAAATGAAATATAATTTATAGTCGCATGCAATGCTATCCCGTTCCTACTAAAATAGATTTTCAATGCTCGAGCCTGCTCTTATTCGGTCTCGTGATCATTTACGAAGACGTTTTAGCAGGCTATTGGTTCAAAAATAGGCCCCTTGATCTGCTGCGCTTTAGTACCTATAGTCTGGACCTTACGCCTGAAATCCTTTAGATTTCCTTTGAGACTCAGTATCTATTACAGAGTTGCATTACAAAAGGCGACAAAAGCCGATCTAGTTAGCCTGATGAAATCACGACTGGACCCAGGTAATGTTTCAATAAGCTAACCTTTCAACAGGTTGCCTCGCTATTTGATCTCTGAAACGAACCCTCATTTTGCTTTTTCCCATATTATTTGTGAGGCACGTCTTCATCTTACCTTTATATGATTGAGAATGTAAGAAAATATACAGGATGATCTTACACACTGAATAAACATGCGTGTATATTTATTCATCATCATTATCAACCGAAGGACGTTAACTGCTAGAACATGCCTCCCCCGTGTGTTTCCAATAAGACCGGTTGGAAGCGGCTTGCATCCAGCTTGATGGTGGACGTGCTACGCTGCGCTTGCCGGGACATTGTCTCAATTCGAGAACTTATTTATATAATAGATGTTGTATTATGCTATCGCTATCGAATAATACATACATTGTGCAAATAATAACAAAGCCATGTTTGTAGATACCGATAGGTCCGCAAAAAAAACGAAAATAAAAAAAAAGTTACTTAGGCATGGGATGGTTATTGGGAATCTATCCTAATTCAACTGGAGTCTTTTTGGTGTTTTGTACTAAAGCGAAAGAAACCAAAAATAGGTACATACGTTTTTTTCTTTTTTTCGATAGCAAAATGAGTAAATTCAAATACATAATAATAACGCACTGGATAAAAATCAGCCGGTATCATACGAGTGGATATTAAACGAGGCAAAAAATTGAGGAAAATTTGCCCTTTTACGTATATTAAATGCACGTTTAAAATGTAATTTTCTCTAGCTGCCTGGCTTCTTTAGGGGATTTTATGCCAATTTTCATCTCGCTCTAACAATTGCACGCTAAAATATACAATTTATTTATTTAGTTAGTGACCTAAAATTCTAATTCATAATTAAACCATCAAAAATGATGTTTATGTTAATAATTTTTATTTATTGGGCTTCACATTGGCAGCTGAATTATTAAAAAACATTTTGTAAGGAAGCACTACCTAAACTTTTTACAAAGTTATGTAAGCTAATAAATTACATTTTTATATTATTACCTAAGTATTGTGAGAAGTTAGAGAATAGAATTGACCATTTCGGCCATGATTGAAATTAAACTAATTTAGAATTTTCTTGGTTTAATTTTATCTCATTTTATAAAAATACTAGCTTTTACCCGCGGCTTCGTCCGCGTTGTATTTTGATTTTGGCTTATGTTTATGTCGGCTGCGAAACCTAACCTAACTGACAAATATCAAAATACCTTAGAGGAATGCTTTTGTTGGTTAAGTTACGGTTGGAGTGTATATACAACCCTCCCGTGTATTCCCGCCTTGTCGTGGGGGAGGTCTGAGGCAGCTGAAAAGGCGGCGCTCGAAGTCTCCCTCTTCTTTGGGTCTTTTCCCCCAAGGAAGCTTAGAGGCTGGCACTCGAGTTTCAGCCGCTTTTAACTAAAGCAGCTGAGAGGATGGCCGGTAGGTTGCATGCCTTATGAGGAGTGTCGCAACTTAGGCGGGCTGCAGTGCCGCTCTTGCGACGCTGCATCCGAGGATTTTTTTTATTATATCGCGAAATATCCCTGACATGATCAGCAGGGGTCTTAATTACAAATGAATAAAAACTAAGTATACCTATATTTCAATGTTTTTGGCTGTTTGCAGTTATAATAAACATTACAATGGTACAGCAAAGTTTATACCTACTTGTTCCTAATTAAGTATTGCTTTTTTACAAATATTTGTGCAAAAATTCGTTAAAATTGTTTCTAAGGTTTTTTCGTGTTAGATTAATTCCAATTTTTTGTTCTAAATCAAATCTCTGCTTTCCATAACCTGGGCATTCCAAGATTATGTGCAGTGGAGTCTCCTCTTTTGTGGGTTCACAGATGCACGATGGGCTTTCCCTCAACTTAAATCGATGTAAGTATTGGGAAAACTCACCATGCCCCGTCAGCACTTGAGTTATGATTCCCACTGGTGCTATTTCTCTTACGATCTTGTATGCCGCCCATGCATCCGGAAAATATGTTTTGGTTACCGCCGCTGTGTGTCCATCCTGATACCGCCGGTTCCACTCGTCAAGAGAGTCCTTTCGGATTTCTCGCTTGACGAATGAAACGGGGCAGTTATCCTAAATAGGTCTGCACTTCGAGTGCAGTGCTGCTTCCTTTGCTAGCTGGTCCGCTCTCTCATTTCCCTCCATCCCCGCGTGCTATTTAATCCAATAAAGTTTCACTATTTTATTTTGTGCGTGTAGTAACTTTATGTTAGCTTTGAATTTACTGCTAAGGGATGGAGGGAAGATACGCCAACTACCGTTTCCAGTGCAGACCTGGAGTCACAAAAGATTTTTGCGATTTCGGTAGCCTCAAGAAGTGCCAATAACTCGACCTGTTACACAGAGCACCAATCGGCCAATTTCAGCTTGCGGCATCATCCCAAATGGATAATGCCGCCCCAACTTTCCCTTTAATTTTACTGCCGTCTGTAAATATGTTAATTTCTCGGTTAAGATTTTGCTCTAGTGCTGCTCCGTCTGCCAGGCATATGAACTCCAGCTCCTCCTGCTGCGCTGGGTGTGGCTTCTTTTCTGTCTCTCTATCTCCAGTTACTTGCTGGGAATAACCTTTCTTAGTTTCATAAAGCAAGGCTGCTTCTTGGACTCTGATATGACAGCCGAGGATAAGGGGCCGCGGTGGGATATATGGAACTGGTGGTGTGGGTGCCGCCACCTACCCTACCTTCCGCTAGGCCGTCAACATGTTGGCAGACGCAGTGGGGCTGCAGGGGAAGAGAGGTGTCGGTATCGCGATTGCCGTTCTCACTGCCCTCTGCAGTTGAAGAGGCAGGCGCTGGGCTACTATGACTGACCCACTGCACTGGGACCAAGGCGTTGGAATGCTGTCTGACGTTCAGTACTGGTTAGTCCCGAGTGGTGGATGACGATGTGTCTTGTGCTCCGAAACACTCCGTCACTATGGCGAGAGCGCAAGCTCCGTTATGGAGCCCGAGTCTGGGCTAGTGCTGTTGAGTGCCGCGAAGGAGTGCGAAATATGTGGGAACGTCCCAAACTTGCCATGACAGGTTATTTCTGGCGCTTAGACGGCTCCTACCGCAGCCCACTCACTTAGTTTTTATCCTATCCTACGGGAACTGTTAAAGTTTTTGCGATAAAAAGTGGCCTATGTCACTTTTCGTCTTTCAAACTATATTCATGCAATATGCCAAGGCAAGTTGCTCCGTTGCTGAGAAAAATTTATCGTTAAGTTGAAAAAAATTGTGGTTCCCGTAGAACCACAATTTTTTCGGGATGGAAAGTATCCCATGTCACTTTCCGTCTTCCAAACTATGCCCACCCCAAATATCAAGTCGATCCGTTGCTCCATTGCTGAGAAACAGTTATTGTCCTATCCCATGGGAATCACGAATTTTCTCGAGATATAAAAAGTATCCTATTATCACTTTCTGTCTATTAAACCATAGGTATCCATACCAAAAATCAGGTCAATATTTTGCTCCGTTGCTGCGTCAAAGAGGAACAAACCAACAAACTTTTCGGATTGATAGTATTAAAGTATGATGATTCTGTACCATAAAGGTAGAATAAAAAAACATGTTGAACCTCTAATGATAGAATATTTAAAAATATTTTTAATGTCAGACAAAATGACGGCCTGGTATTAAACGTCATAGTAACATGTAGCATGCAGAGGGAAAATAACATTTTATCCAATTTTAATGTCAGTTGTCATTTTCAATCCATACTTTATTTCCTCTTCAAGGGGATATAATAGTAGAAAAACAATTTGTCGCCTTGCCACGCTACTTGTGATTTATAAAAGTCTGCAGACAATGTCACCTGTCGTCTATTTACGTTTGGCTGTGACGTTTCGTTAGTCCATATTAGCGTCATAGAGGAATTAATCACTTAGCGTCTTTGTGATAGTGGCGACAGTTTCGCTTTCGAGGGTTTTTGTCCTGTCCTACAGGAACTATGAAATTTTTCGGGATAAAAAGTATCCTAAAGCTCCTTCCGCCTTTTATACTATATCCATGCCAAAAATCAAGTCAATCCGATGCTCCGTTGGCGCGTGATAGAGTAACAAACCAACAAACTTTTCGGATTTATAATATTAGTAAGGATTGTACAAATTATGATGAATTTCGGCTTGTAAATGTCATTGTAAGTAAAACGGAGTTGTTTTTCCGAGTAACAAATCTCGAGATTGAAGTATTATAACGCTATGACTATAAAAGTCGAGTTCATAATGGCGTCTTCATTGTACTTTATTTTAAATTTCAATTGCAGTTAAAGTTTTATTTTCCTTGCAATGAAATTCCGAGGCACTTTTTGAACTAAATATTGTAAGACCTCTTTCTTTTGTCTAGAAATAGAAATTGCGTTACCAATGCCCTCATTAAATTTCTAGAGTATTCTACTTTATTTGTGTCTGTAATAGTCCGCTGTTGAATATCCTATTCTCTCTTTAAGGCCTTGACAATGCCTCTTTACAGACTCGTATTACTAATGTAGATAGGTAGTTATTTATTTCAATTTTTTCTAACAGGCAAAATTTCCTTTTTGTTCCTTTAAATTGTTTGAAGATACTTAATAAATAGTGTAGAAAGTTTAGCTTAATGTTATGTAGTAAATATTATATTATTATGTAAATGCTATTTTAGAGAGGACAGTATGTACCTATTACTCATTAACTAATATTGTATGTCCGTTAGGACAAACTGTTGTGTCCGTGATTTATTATGTAACACCTTTATGTACACAGTTTGAAACAATAAAAGGTATCTTATCTTATTACCTATAACAAAATACAATATTACTTTGTATGCTAAAACTACCTACACTACTACTACATAAAAAGCATTGGATCATCCACAGACCCTTGAAAGTCTAAAGATAATCCAAAAAAATAAAAATATTTCAATTTACATTACTTACTCGTACCTACCTGCTTTTGGTGTGCTGAGTAGTAAAGATTATAATGTTAAATCAATATTTACATATGTTAGTGTCAAGTATTTAATAAAATAAAGAAAAACAGCTTCTCTATCACTCGATATTACGTAGGACTCTATCTCCTCACTTCTCCTATTTATGTGTTATCATCTTATATGGTTAATCAATATTACTGAGTCGTCAATATGGACATACCGACAGATATTAGGCTATATATTCGTCTATAAACACGATCATTACAGTAATAAGGACCCCCTGGAAGCCACTCGGCCAAGCTTATATAAATGACTATCCAACCATAGGCCAGGGGTGAATTCAGGATGAACAGGCATAGTAATGTATTAGTATGGGTTTTTTAAAAATTTGGGAATTTTGTGAAATATCCAGATTTTATTATTTTTATTAATATTTATTTAAATAACTGGATCTTGATTGCGATAAGTACATAATTATACCAATTTCTAAATGTAATTAAAAACTTTACCTACCATGGAATCAAACCTGTTTGATCACCAGGGGGGTTCGCTGTAGACTTAGGTATTTACCAGTCAATTTTGATAATATTTAGCAAGATCAAGTAATACCTAACCCTAACAAGATATGCGACTATGAAATGGAACCTAGTTAGTGCTAAAATATTTTCAATTACCTACTGGTAATTGAAAATATTTTGTCGGTGCAAATTGTGTATTTTTAGAACAGGTCACTAAAAAAATCGGCCAAGTGCGAGGCGGTCTCGCGCACGAAGGGTTCCATACCGTATGGGAGCCCCATTCCTCTTGCCGTTATTAATAGCGAGCAAAAAGCTCCTAACAAACAAACTAACTAACAAACTAGTATGACATACATGTCCTCGTGGTCATACTCTCGTTTTTGCACACCCTGTGAGAAAGCCCAACTGATGCATATCGAGACATAAGGTATACAGTAGGTATACTGTTTCGATAATACTTTCTTTATTTCAAACTTCAATTTCAATTATATTAGTGGTAAGGGTAGTGGTATTGTATCATATACAATAGTCTAACGATGCTTTGCTTTCCATTCTAGATACCTTATTTCTTCATTATCGTATTCATGTAAAAAGGCCTGGCTGTTGGCTTCGACCCCGCTAAGGTTCAGACTTCACTAAACTGTAAAGGAGATGCGAGTCGTAGTCAGAAATTCCATGTCACTTTGCTTATGCTACTACTCTGCCTTCGACTTAGCACGTAAATTAGTGTGCTTTTAAGCTTTTTTTAGAACCATTACTAGGTAAGCCGTTACGTAACGTTTAGCACAGCCAGTCTTAGATTTTAACGCGTTTAAACCTTGGTCACATCTACGTAACAGCTCATAAATTATGCGTTAAATAGCAGATGGAGTGTTTGATAAAGAGTATGTGAAAAAATTTTAACGCGTTAAAACGTTGGTCAAATTTACGTAACCAAATCTATGTAAAATTAAAACGCAGGTGGGTCGCAGCATTACGAGGAGGAAATAACGTAACTCCGCTGCTGTGTTCCGTTTCTCGATAAACAAACTACAATAGGGATAATTATTTTCCCAAAAAAATTGAATATACGACTTCAACCGATTAAAATTTTACCGCGTTACCACAAAATATTTAAATACGCTTTAAACAGAGTTTTACCGTGCAATTTGTACTGTTAAACATCGTCTAAAGCGTGTGTAAAACTTTTGTGGTAAGACGGATAGTAATTATTTCATTTATGCAATGAATTGACTACACGACCCAGTCCGCATATCATCGCGTCGCTCCACTTCGAGTAGAGCCTGAGCCTTATGTCTACAATAGATCCCGAACTGCCTAACCTGAGAGATATAATGAGATTAAGGAAAACTAATACATTTATGAATAGAAGAATATCAGTTTTAGTAATCAGGTACCTAGTTAAATTTGTTGAGAAAATATTGGTATCATAATGTATCATTCGTTTCGTACCTATTAATTATTTAATCTATTTTAATTTAATCTAATTAAAATTTTGGAAATCTTTGGGTCGTGGTCCAGACACGAAGGTCTAGCTCTAGGTACTTTGACAGGCTTTCTTGTATGTGATAAATTTAACTTAATGATTTGTATATTATGAAAATTAAATATTGCCATAAAATAAATAATTTTACTATCCACCTAATTATACTTTAGTAGTAGTGTAGGTAGTTTAAGCATATAGTACCTATTGTATTTTGGTGTAGTTCTTCTTCTTCGTCGAGTCAATGGTTCAAAAATGATTATTTATATAATTTTCTCCCAGTATTTGGCCACTGCGACCCCGCAGGGTGTAGCCTTGTACAGGTCTTCCATCGTACAGGGGCTCGGACACTGTGGGCACGTAAGTAGGTGATCCATACTCTGCTCAGTTAATAAAGGCACTCTTGATTATACTTTTAAACTAGTTGACCCGGTTAACTTCATATCACCTTCATCTCGATTCTAAGTTTTTTATTTATTTCGTATAGGCTCGATGGTGTTTAGCGCCACTAACGACCACAAACTACTTTTTATCCAGAACAGAACATTAATAGGCGATGACTGGGTAAAAAAATCAATAATATAATTAGTCTGTGAGTTAGATTCCAAAAAAAAAAATTGGACTCGTATTTTTTCTTTTGTCAATCAAACAACAAATGACAGAGATAAACCTTGTTAAAGTTTGGGAGTGCAGGTCGTGACGTCACCTCTCTTACAGAAGTCTATACATTTGTTTGGCACTATTGACGTCACGCGGAAATTTGACGGGCTATATCTTCATCAATTTTTGTTAAATCGACAAAAGAAAAAATACGTGTCTAATATTTTATTTTAATCTGTCTGATAGACTAATCATATTTTTAGTCAATATGCCTATTATCAACATATAACATTACATTATTATCAAGAACAAGATCGTGTGAACCAACAAACGTGGGAAGTTTACACTTATTACATCCCTGAGGAGCCATTCACCTCCCAATTGTCTACAGTGTTTATGAGACAGGAGGTGACCGTAGAAAATGAACATCATTGAGTAAGCTGGTGAACCCGTGGGTGCGGATACTTCATAAACATAATCAAATGTATCCTAGTACAGGGGACCATGAACGAATATGTTGACTAATGATATGAATGATATTTTTGAACTTTCGCAATTTGAACACATTATTTTATCCTACTAGACTTATCGCGCAATAAAAGATGGGATGGTTAAATACTTCTTTTTCTCGACGTTTCAACTGAGTTGCATCAGACGTGGCCACAATTGATGACGAGCTTCACAAACTCAAGTTGAAATTGTCACCACGACACACCAAACTGACAGTAGGTATCTGTTAAGGTCTTATTGCCTACATCGCGCAGTTTTCACTTTACTTGCTGACTACAGGATTCCACGACGCTAATAGTTTGAAACCAATCTCTTGGTTGAAATGATGATGTTTTTTAAATTCCTATACCGCCACACGCAATATTCTTAGAAAATAGAATAGATAGAGGATAGATATGACTTTCGTGTCGTAGAGCTCAATCCAATGACCAGTTTCTCCGCTAAGCAAATGCTCGGCTACCTATGGCAGACTTCTGTATCTGGCGGTTTTTGAATAAATGAATTATGAGCTTATAAAGAGTTATTCTATCAATACTGTGTAATTATAAATTGAGTAACAAATTCAAAGTCTCGTCTTTCTTGGTTTCAACCATATTACGTCCACTGTTGGACATAGGCCTCCCCTATAGATCTTAAGACCAATGGTGTGAAATTCCGTACGTAAATCCGAAAGAACTTATTGGTACAGGAGTAGAATTTGGAGCCACATCCTCACGATTGTAAACTGGGTGTCACTACCACTAGACCACCACGGCTTCTAGTATTAGAGTACCTACGTTCCATTTGAGGACTACCAAACTGAAGGATAATAGTGCTTTACTTACAAGTGTTTTTAAAAATCCCTGCTGAAAACAGGCCAATGAAATTACCAAAGTTAAGCTAGCATAATACTCGTATAACACTGAAGATAAAAGTGAAGGTTTATATTACAAAGCAGGGCTGTCTAGTAGCGCAAATAGAATTCGCCCTAGTTGCAAAAGTTGTCGCCTCGGAGTTCTAACAACTACTCGATGAAGTCTACTACAGTGACATAGTCACGGATCTCGAAAGCTTGGTCACAACGCTTAGACCTAATTAATTTCAGACGAAATTTTCCACTAAAAACACGCAGACGGATGGAGAATGCTCCCGTACTGTACCCGCCTTTTAATATAAACCACTAGGAACCAAAGATAAGCTTACCCTCGAGAGGCAATTGAGTCATATAACCACGCTGTCAGACTACGAACCGATAAACGCATCGCAAGACGTTTCATGGCAAGATGGACAGAAAGTTTGTTCAAAAGCACTAACAAACGCTAGCTAAGTACAGGCCGTTTCCAAGCTTTCATATTGCTAATCCACATGGCACGTCTATGTCCAGATGTAATATTAAACGTACTAGCTGATACAATAATTAATGCAAACTTTAGACGTGAAAATGTTAGAGTTCAATGAGCGCTTCTCTAGCACGCCTGTTCTACGAGTATATAATATATATCCTGTATAATCTTGCATCAGTTCTGAGGATAGTATTTCCATACTAAACCCTCGGTTCATAATTATTATTGGCAGATTATGCTTGTTTCGCGAGATGATGCTGATCATACCTAATTCAGATTTTGCATAATATAAGATACAGCTACAGGAAAACGATTTATTGAATGTCAAATTGTACCTATAGATAGGTAGCTGCACAGAACAGCAGATTTCCTTCTCTCTTCTGTGGGTAGCTGTACCTAGGTATTGGCACGGCTCTAAACATAATTATTATTAAATTCACAAAGTTTATGCTGTGATGACTTTTGGCACAGAAACGTGGTCGGTCACTATGGGCCATATTAGTAAGCTACAAGTAGCCCAACGAGCTATATAGAGGGCTATGCTCGGAGTTTCTCTGCGAGATCGAATCAGGAATGAGGAGATCCGTAGAAGAAGTACCCTCTAACACCGACCGATAAACATCTACGTTTACTTTCTCTTTTGTAATTAATTCAAAGTTATTGGTTAAAACAAAATTTTAGTGCGGAATTCGTGTTTATTTGGAAGAGTAATCCATAGTCCCCGGAGTGAAGTGATAATTAACTTTATACACTTGTGATTATCAATGATAACAACATTCATTGTTTTTGTTGTCGTGAACGCGTAAGCGCCGTGAATTACCTGGCGCTTTAGACTTTTTGCGCACGGGCTGGGAAACGTCGGTTGATGATTGTGCGCTGTACATTGCTGCATTCCGCCGACTTCGATATCGACGCGCGTCTGTTTTGTCAGGAGTCACAGCAATGAATTCGAAATTGTGTGCTGCGTGCCCTAAGCATTTAAAAGGAGTGGCTTTAATGCAATGCTGTCGTTGTTCTGAAAATTATCATTTTACGTGTCTGAACTAGGGCATGCAAAAACCGGATGGTTTTGGAAAACCGGTTTTTTCGGTTTTTTATTTAAAAAACCGGGGAAATCGAGTTTTTCGGGTTTTTCGGTTTTTTTCTAGTAAATTAATGAAAATACTAGTAAATATAACAGTTTGTTTGTTTATGAGCCTGTACTGCCTCAATGTTGGGCAAAGGTCTCCTCTCGAGATTTCCAGTTTAGTCGGTCTTGTGCTGATGCCGCCAATTTGGATTAAATGTATTCAGTTCATCGCACTATCTAATAGAGGGTCTGCCACGAGGCCGCATCGAGTTGGGACTCCATTTGGTGGTGATTTTAGTTTAGAGGTCTTCCAGAGGTCTTCTGGCATTCGACTGATTTACCCGGCCCACTGCCACTTCAGTTTAGCGGCTGTGAAAGCTACATCTTTGATTTGAGTTCTGGAACGCAGTTCGGTGTTTACTCGCAGTACCTACTCGGTCTATTAGCCGGTCGCCCAGAACACTGCGCTCCATCGCTCTTTGGCAAACCTTGAGCTTGGACTTTTGGACCTTAGTTAATGACCATGTTTGTACACCATAAGTCAAAATGTGATCGGAAGGCGTTTCTTCATATGTTCTTTCATGGCCCAACAGCTCTTCCAGGCGTTCTCTGTTCTTCTTGGTCTTGTCTCGCCTGGAAGGTGACTATTTGGCCAAGATAGATGTAATCGTGAACGTATATGTCTTCGCCATCGACAGTTACCCGATGTTTGATGCCATTGGTCATCACTTTGGTCTTTAATTAACATGTTCCGTATCCGCAATCCAACCTCAAGGCTTGCAGTGGTTAGGTTTTGTAGCATTGATTATAGCTCTCTGACTGAGGAAGAGATACTAGCTGACGATATTGTCTGCAAAATGAAGGTTAGTTAACCATTTTTCACCAACATTAACACGCCATTCTTCCCAGCTTTCTGAAAACTTCTTCGAGGACGCCCGTGAATATTTTCGGGGACAGTGGGTCTCCCTGTTTAACACATTTCTCTTTTGCAAATGCTGGACCAGAAGATTGTAATTTTACTTTGAGAATGGGTGAGGCGGAGAAGATTAACGTGATTGATGCTATCAAATGCTTTTTGACCGACGAAACGGAGGAGGTACTCAATTCGACACGTATGTTATATAATCTGGTTGATTGCGTGGAGATGGTCTGTAGTTCAAATAGCCCGCGACGAAAACCAGCTTGTTCGGGTGGTTGTTTCATGTCTAGTCTTCCTGATATGCGATGTTCTATGATTTTGATGAAACAATAGTCATTATTTATATTTCTTTTGTTTTTTTTTAATTTCAACAATCGAGCTTACTTTTATGTATAATTTACAAATATTAGACAAACGTGCAATATATACCACGCGTAGTTTTACTACATAGCTTAGCAGAGACTGCCGGACTAATGTAACGAAACAAAATGGCGGTGGTCGATAGCGTTTCGGTGAAGATGAGACAAAACGCGTCCCATTACGCTTATAACGCTACAGCGCAGCGCTCTGCCTATATCACGATACTCGCTAGGTAAAGGCAGAGAGAGAGAGAGAGTGAGATCTTTCGCACTTGAATTTCATCCTTAGCACGTATACCTTTACGAAAAAATTTAAATGGAGACGTAATTTTTAAATGGAAAAAAAGTATCTTAATTCGCTTGGCTTATTATTTCTTTGTAGGTTAGAGCAACTAGATGACAATAATGTATTTTATTGCGAAGGGGAAAGTTAATATGCGAATTCAAAAAAATTGTAGAAAACACCGATAAACCCGAAAAAACCGGTTTTATAACTAGAAAAAACCGAGTTTCTAATGCGGTCGGTTATTCGGTTTTTTCGGTTTTCGGTTAACCGGTTTGCATGCCCTAGTCTGAACTTCACTAAAGATGAGTACTGCGGGTTTTCGAGTGAGTTTAAGGCTTCGTGGGTTTGTCCCCTGTGCCGTTCCAAAGAACCTAAGTTTGGAGATAACTCGAACACACCGATCCGCCAAACGGCGTCCTCGTCACTTAAATCAACGACAGTTACAAAGGAAGTGCTGGCGGCGCCGAATTTTGAATACGACAACGTCACTCTGCGCTCAAAACCGCGCAGCTCCTGTGACTGTTCTTGTTTATCAGCGGACAGTTTACGCGAAATTATAAGGGAAGAGTTGGGCAGGAAATTCAACAGCCAATTGAGTGACATCCAGTCTAAAATTGCAATCTTTGAAGAGTCTTTTGCGACCTCCCGTACACTCTACGACAAACTTCACGCAGAAAACGAGTCGCAAAAAACTTTAATCGCAGACTTAAAAAAAGATAACGAAGAGTTGCGTGCTGTCACAGGTGATTTAAGCAAGCGCCTTCACTCATTGGAGCAACTCTCGCGCAGTAATAATATCGAGGTACAGTGTGTTCCAGAAAACAAAAGTGAGAATATTTTTAACACTATCAAGCAATTAGGTAGTGTGATTAAATGCCCTGTAGCTGAATCTGATATTCAGTACTGCTCTGGGATCGCTAAACTGAACAGCCAGAGCCCCCGGCCGAGATCAATTTTGGTTAAATTTAGCAGCAAGCGCCTTCGTGATAATTTCCTGGCTTCCGTCATTAAGTTCAATCGGAATAACCCCAAGGAAAAGCTGAATAGTAGTCACCTTGGGATCGGCGGCCAGAAGAAAAGCCCTGTTTACGTCGCTGAGCACTTGTCTCCTGAGGCCAAATCACTACACGCTGCGGCCCGCCGTGCAAAGCACGATTTAAAATACAAGTTTGTCTGGGTGCGGGACGGCAAAGTCTTTCTCAGGAAAAACGAGACTTCAGGCTATGTTCACGTCCGCAACGAAGAAGCTTTGAAATCGTTGACCTAAATTTAATAATTACATTATAATCTTAATTGTATTTTGTTTTTTGATATTTATTTTGGTTTAATTCTATTCGATAAATATATTTTATGACCAATTGTAATATTTATACACCGAATTGCTGTTCAAATTTAATAAATGTATATTATCAGAATGTCAGAGGACTTAGATTGAAAACTGTAGATCTTTTTAACAATGTAGCTTGCAGTGCTTATGATGTGGTTGTACTGACTGAGACTTGGTTGAATGACTCTTTCTGCGACGCTGAGCTCTTCGATAATCGATATGTGGTCTATAGGCGAGATAGAGAAATAGGTAAAGGCACTGGATTTCATACCCATAAAAAAATTGGAGGCGGAGTTCTCATTGCTGTTTCCAAGCATTTAAATTCGACGCGTGAGTTTTCGTTCGAGTCAAGGTGTGATGATTTGTGGGTTAGAATAGACGTTAAAAGTTTAAAGGGCAAACAAAGTAAATTATATATCTGCGGTACTTATCTTCCATCCCCACTAAAAAAACATATTTTACTCGAATTTATCAAAAATTCTAATCAAGTCATTGAGCGAAACGGCATTCAGAATGTTGCTTTTATGGGCGATTTTAATTTGGGTTGTGTTCGATGGGACTCTTTAAATGATTATTGTTTAAATCAATCTGAGTGCAATAGTGAGATGGTTACTAAATTGATAGATTTTGTTTTATTGAATGACCTAAAACAATATAACGTTATTCCGAATTTTCAAAATAAAACTTTGGATCTGGTTCTAAGCTCGCAGCCAGTGATTAATTTAACCGAATGTCCCTCTCCACTTTCAAAAGTCGATCTTTTCCATCCCCCTATAGAGTTTTCCTTCTCTTTTGCTGCCAGCGCGACTTTACCTACTAAGGATAATGCTCGATTTTGCTTTTACAAAGCTGATTATACCAACATAGTTCAAGAGTTGAATGGTGTTGACTGGGATAAGGAATTTTCCTGCTGCGCCACAGTTGATGATATGGTATCTAATTTTTATACGCTACTTAGATAATCCATTGCGAATAATGTTCCTAAATCTAAACCTCGATCTAAGAAATATCCAATCTGGTTTTCGAGAGATCTCATAAGATTATTGCGAGAAAAATACAAATATCATCAAAAGTTACGTAAATTTAATAATAATCCACTCGATAAGATGGCTTTTGATCTGGCTAAGTCTCGCTCCGACAAATTGAAGGCCATGTGTTACAAAAAATACTTGGTTCATTTAGAGAGTAACTTACGCTCCAATCCTAAGTTGTTCTGGTCTTTTGTAAAACAGAAACGTAACAATAATGGTACATATCCTGCTCAGATGTGCTTGTGCGATAGATGGGCCATGAGTAGTAAGGAAGTCTGTAATCTTTTCGCTGAAAACTTTGCTTCGGTATACAATAAAAGCGATAAAGACACTTCTAACTTAAACAGTTATGATGGGCCGGTTCTTACCAGTAATTATCTTACGTCTATAATGTTCAAAGACGATCAAGTTTTAAAAATACTCAAAAGACTTGACCCTTCTAAGGGGGCTGGTGCTGATGGTATCCCTTCTGTGTTTGTTGTGAAATGTGCTTCCTCTTTGGCTCACCCTCTGTGTCTTATTTTCAATAAATCACTTACATCTGGAACCTTCCCCGAGATGTGGAAAAAAGCCTTGGTTGTGCCGATATACAAAAACGGGGACAAGAATGTCGTCAGCAATTATAGGCCCATTTCTATTCTGTCTGTCTTCTCTAAAGTCTTCGAAAAATCAGTTCTTCCCATTATTTCCAGTCATTTCAAAAACTTAATAATCACGGAACAACACGGCTTCATGAAATCTAGATCTACAAGTACAAATCTTGTCTCATTTGTCAATGAAGTGTCTTGCGTCCTCGATCGGGGTCATACAGTAGGAGCTATTTATACCGATTTTAGTAAGGCGTTTGACAGAGTGAGCCATCAAATTCTTCTCGGGAAGTTCGCAAAAAACGGTATCGCAGATCCCCTATTGACTTGGTGTGGATCATATCTTGGCAACAGATCTTCTGTCGTGGTTGTCAATGGTGATTCTTCGGATCCATTTGAGGCATGCTCGGGTGTGCCACAGGGTTCTCATTTTGGACCAGAGTTTTTCAACTATTTCATCAACGACATTGACCAGTGCTTCAAACATACTAAGTTTCTCCTCTTCGCCGATGATTTGAAATTCTTCCGCATTATGGACTCTAGTAATGATGTGGATTTGATACAAGAAGATATCAATCGTTTGGATGCATGGTGCGATGCAAACAAAATGAGCCTTAACGTGTCGAAATGCTACGCTATGCGTTTTACTAGGAAGACCAAAATTATGGATCAACCAAAATTTATGATCAAAAATGCTGAACTTTCTAACGTTGATCGCATTAAAGACTTGGGCGTAACGCTAGATAGCAAACTGCGATTCCATCTGCACTTTGACAATATTGCTTCCAAAGGGTTTCAGTGTCTTGGTTTCGTACTGCGGAACTGTCGTGGCTTTAAGTCACCGAGCACTAAAATAATGTTATATAACTCTTTAGTGCGAAGCGGCTTGGAATACTGTAGCGTGGTATGGAGTCCTTTCTATGATATTCATAAAAAGAGATTGGAAAGCGTACAAAAAAGGTTCCTGTGGCATTTGACTTACTCTTGTTATCTCGTGAAGCGTCTCAGGAGTTATGAGGCAAGACTCAAACACTTTAAAATGGAGACACTCTCACATCGTAGACATACACTTGACCTTTTATTCCTTTATAAACTCGCTAATGGTATTTTGAATACTCCAGACTTGCTTTTCGAGCTTTCTCTGACTATTCCGCGAACTTTGCCCAGAGTATCGCGTTTTAATATATTTTCTTGTGCTGGTTCTCGTTCCAACCTGGGACTCAATTCTCCCATTGCTAGGTTGTCGGGTCATTACAACACTACATCAAAGAAAACTGATATTGACATATTTGGTGACAGCTTCCACCACTTTAAAACTGCTCTAAGGTCTCTGACTATCTGAACACGTAATAATTTCACAATTTTTAGTTTTTTCAATTCCTTTTTTTTTTTTTACTTTGACAATATTATTTATGTTTCAAATTTGTAATTATGTTGTTTTTTTTTTTAAATTGAGTAATGTTTTTCGTTAAGTTATTTTTGCAAGTTGTCTTCGCCTGTAATTACTATGACATTTGACTCTGTTTGTTTAATATGATAAGCTTTTTTTTTTTGTGAATGTGTTGATGTACATAGTGTAGGCGGACTATTTGATAAAATAAAATAAAATAAAATAAAATAAAATAAGAACCAAAGATACCGACATAGCCCAGCGGAATGGCAAGTTGAAATGGCAATGGGCAGGGCAGATAGCGCGGAGGACTGATGACCGATGGGGTTGAAAAGTTCTCGAGTGGAGACCACGTACCGGCAAGCCCCAGTGTAGGACGTCCACCCACAAGGTGGACGGATGACTTCATTAAGACCGCAGGATCGCGCTGGATGCAAGCCGCTACGAACCGGGCTTATTGAAGATCTTTAGGGGAGGCCTATGTCCAGCAGTGAACGTCCTATGGCTGAAACGACGACGACGAGTTTATGCTGGGCGTTTCAGAATCTAGAATATCTCTAGAATCTTTCGCGTATTGAATGAAGCCTATGCTCAGAAGTGGCACACACTTCAATAAATGAAGCAAAGGCCATGAATAACATGATTAAACGAATAAATAACGAGTTTCCGTGAAAGTTTCATACTGTTTTCCCGGAAAGCAAACGATGTCATGTGGATTTCATCAACAAAGTGGAGTTTATTTGGCTTCACGCGTTCATGCCTAATATGCCTCTCTAATAATATAAGAAATCGTATATAGTAGATTGCGAAGTTATTTTAGCTTTTTCTGATTTAAATCATGGGAATAAAGTTAGAATTGATTTTGGAGGCATTACTAGACAGATTAGCTGGCATCATATTATTAGATGAGGGCTAGGAATCTGTGCAAGTAATAGAACAATCTGTCGGCTTGTTTCTACTTACTATTTTGTCAAGATCATTTGACAACAAGATTATAGGAAAAAGATTTTTTCAATGGAAACTCGTTAAAAAGAACCTTTCGCAATACATTCTAAAAATATTTTTCCAAGCAAAAATAAACTACCACCTACCTCAAACCGATTTGGATTTGTTTATCCGTAGATAATTAAACGACTAATATTTATAGGTATGTATACAAGCATTTTATTACTTCGAAAACTTCACGAGTACCGGTACATCATTTATAAGTAGGTACTACAAGTAGTTCCAAGATTCACTAACCATAAAACAGCTATTTTGTCCTCTTGAACACGTCATTTTGACGGATGCTTGGTTGATTTTAAAGTTAAACGAGCTCATGAAAACATTGATGTGTCCGAAAGTACTCATATTCTTATATGTTGATTTTAAAAGACGGTAAAAATATGAATATTACTGTAAATGTAGATGATAGGGTTTTTTAATTTTTCCGGGATAATAAGTAGTCTATAGCACTCTCCAGCTTTTAAACTATATGGGAAGATCAAAATTTGGTAGCTTTCGTATTATAGTATCCAATTACACCAATGGGGACTCGGTAAAAAACAAACTTTTCTAAGAATAAATCTACTCCTACCTACTTCAAAAGCGATTTATCTATTGAGCATTGAAGGTTTCATATTTATACCTAAAGTAAGTAGGCATTTTGAACACAATACAACAAAATTCGGTCAATTTTTCGCTGGAAACGATCTATTCCAGAAATAGGATATTTTCTTTAGTGAATTATATTTCAATTATATTTCCCACTAAATGTTAGTCAATTACACACCACCGACGTCACACCTCCCTGCACTGGGAGCATGGCAAATGGACAAATTGTCTTTCCACCATTATATCCCCTCGATGAGGAAATAAAGTATGGATTGACAATGACAACTGTCATTAAAAGTGGATAAAATGGCTTTCTCCCTTTGCCGTGCTACCCGTGCTGCTGTGTTTATAAGATATGCTCATGCTACGAATGTTACCTACAGCTTTACTAGCTACGAACTGGTCAATTTTATTTGCTACGAGCAATACAGCCGTGTACATTACTAGCACTGCATACTGCTTTTTACACATCCTTGCAACAAATCTGAATCTTACAGTTTTGTCATAAATGCTACAATTTTGCTACGAATGCAACCTACGAGTATGAATACCGTGTACTCGTACTGCTTCCTACAGTTTCTGCACAAGCACTACAATTTTTAACCCCCGACGCAAAAGAGGGGTGTTATGAGTTTGACGTGTATGTTTGTCTGTGTGTCTGTCTGTCTGTCTGTCTGCCTGTCTGTGGCATTATAGCGCCCGAACCACTGAACCGATTTCAGTTTAGTTTTTTTTGGATGAAAGGAGACTTAATCGAGAGTGTTCTTAGCTATGTTTTATAAAAATCGATTAAGCCGTTTAAGAGTTATGGTGGGTTAAAGTGGGGATGGAAGAACCAAAATTCTACAAATGTTTGTTGAAGTGTTTTTGTGTCGGGGGTTTTAAAAATTTTTAATTTAATTATATGTAGTTATGTTACAAATGCTTGCTACGTGTAACACCGCTGCGTACTTCTTACTGTTTTGTCGTAAGTGTTGCAATAGGCATGATGAATGCGTAAAATATCATAATTATAATTATTCCGTAACTTGGATTATCAAAAAATTTTGTACACGTATTTTTTCTCTCTCTGTCGTATAGATTTGTTACAATTTTGCTACATAAATACTAGCTACAAGTATAAACCTTGAGTACATACTTCTTTGCTGTTTTGCTATAAGCGCTATAATATTGCTACGAATAACAATGTATCAGCCTTATTTAATTGTCCACTGTAGGACGTTGGCCTACCCACAAAGGATGATTGGACCATATCCACCACGCCGGCACAGTGCGGGTTGGTGGATTCACATATGCCATCGAATTTCTTTTACGGACATATGCAGGTTGCCTCACGATGTTTTCCTTCACTGAAAAGCCAGTGGTGTTAAATTCCACACACAAATTCCGAACAAGTCATTAGTACGGGACCGGGATTTGAACCCACGACCTCACGATTTTAAGGCGGGCGCCACTACCACTAGACCACCACGGCCATGATTTCCTACGATTATAAACGCTACGTCATTTTACAGTTTTGCTGTAAGGGCTATGATAGCAGTCCTACATACTGCTACCTACAGTTTTGCACTAAGGGCTACAAGCTACAATTATGCTACGACGGCTTGCTACGGCTGCGTACAGATTCTTACTGCCTTACCACAAATGATTTAAATACACTGTTTAACCGTGCTATTTGTACTGTTAAACATTGTCTAAAGCGTGCGTAAAACTTTTGTGGTAAGTTACTATTTAGGTAAGTAAGGTTACTGTTTTACTCCAGGTCCTACTACGGTTTTGCTATAAATGACGAACTAGCTACGAACCACTCCTCATATGAATTGAAACACAAAACAATTTCAGTAAATAAAAGATAACAGAAATAAAGTCAAAACGATAAATAAAAATCCGCTCGCTACCAAGCGCCACAATTTTGATAAAACGTTTATTTTAGGGGAGGCCTACGTTTAGCAGTTGATTTTCTATGACTCTGATGAAAATAAAGAAAATCTAAAATATTCGTCCACTAGATAACCATGCTTATACTTTGTTCAACTAAGGAAGAATTGCTTGGTGCTATTTTTATTTCACTTGTTGAATGTTCTGTGCAACAGGTTTGTGTATTTCTATATTGGGAGACCGTAAATTCATTTGCAAGACTTTGGGATGCTGTAAGCCGTGGTCTTAGATTATAGAAAGGAAGCCGTGGTTGTCTAGCGGTAGTGACACCTGCTTTACATTCGTGAGGTTGTGGGTTCAAATCCCGGTCTTGTACCAAAGAGTGCTTTAGTAATTAAGTACGGGATTTCACACCACTGGCTTTTTGGTGAAGTTAACGTGAGGCAACCTTTATAACTACGTCTGAAGGAATTCGATGGCATAATAATATGCGAATCCACAATCTGTACTGGGCCAGCGCGGTGGATAATGGCCCAGTCACTTTTCGTGGGTTAGGCCTACGTTCTGCAGTGAACTATTAAAAACACAGGTGTTACCTACACACGTTTGATTTTAGTAGGATACTACTATACCTGTGTTTTACTTAATTAAAATGTACGAAAACCACGTTAGTTTCCATAGTGAAACTATTAAAAAGCTGGTACAGGATAGTATATTAGGATATACTCGTATTTGTCTCCGTTGCTACGGTCAACCTAAACTATGAGGCCAAAAAATCACGCAACCAAAGCCAGGGTAAAAGCTAGCCCTAAATAAAAACACGTACGTGTGTAAATCCTCGGCGTAAACAGTCCAAACTTTTATATTCCGCGACCATTATTATTGTAATTCACCAGTGATTGATTAAATCAGAAAATAGAACAAGCTCTCAATCACTCTCACATGTTTCTGTGAATGTGTGGGCGGAGTCAGAAAACTTGTAAAGTAGTTATTGAATTTAGATTAGTCAGTGGTCTCAGGATAAATCTATATGTTCTCCTTCATTGCGAGCATTTGCCCGTAGCGTTGTTTCACATAGGGTTACTATTTTAATAATAATTGGTCAAGTGCGAGTTGGACTCGCGCACGAACGGTTCCGTACCCTATGGGAACCCACTTAGCCCCATTTACAGCATTTACCTATTGCCGTGATTAATATGGAGCAAAATACGGCAATAAATTTATTTTTGTTGTATGGGAGCCCCCCTTAAATGTTTATTTTATTCTATTTTTAGTATTTATTGATAAAGCGAAGAAAATTTCAGCAGTCTAGCTATCACGGTTATTGAGATACAGCCTGGTGACAGAAAGACGGACAGACGGACGGACAGCGGAGTCTTAGTAATAGGGTCCCGTTTTTACCCTTTGGGTACGGAACCCTAAAAAAGAAAAGTAGAAAGTTGAGTTTCCAATTTAGAACAATGGGATATAAGAGAGGAGGCCTATACCCAGCAGTGGATCGACACAGGCAGATGATGATGATGAGTTAATGAGTTTACAATTTCAGTATCAAGAACTTAATCTGATAGCTTAAAGATTTAAAAAATTGTCATTCTGCAAATATCAGCTTCGGTGAAATTAACAAGATCTAGATTTTAGTTTTGTTTAAGTAAAGCTTTGAGCGTAAACTCTGGTCCCTACAGGCTGAATCACTCTTATTGGCGGGTGTGATGTTAGCTACAGTTGCTCAAAAGCAAATCCTTACTGAAGCTCACATAACAGCTGCGCGAGGATTATTTTTGTGCAGCTTGTAGCTAAGTTCAGAGCCGCCAAGAAACTTGATTCAGATTATACCTATACTGTTGAATTGTTTCGTTACATCTAAAAGCTTGTCAGTCGAAGAGAGGATTGTAACGTATGAATGTGGGTCGCTATATTGCAAATTAAATGCTCATAGTGGGAAAGAATACGGTCTTGTAACACAACATTGTTTTGGGTAGCATTGAACTAAACATTCTGGATGCCATCCACTTTTAAACAAAAACAAAACGCATGAAACTATGTTTATACTATAACAAGTATATTATATATTTTAATAAGCTTTTAATCGACGTGGAAGTACTCACCAAGACGAATTAAACGAGCCGAAACTCGATAAGGTTGCGTCGTTTCATTACAGTTCCTATGACCACCTTCCAGCTCCATCATCAGACCCTGGTTACCATTTAAAGACTAACTAATAGCCAAGACCATCCAAATAAACCCAAACTCGATGAGGTTGTGTCGTTTCATTGCTAAGTTCCTTTGGCCACCTTCCAGCTCCATCATCAGATCAGCACCATGTCATCATATTATTACATTTTCACGCGATTTACACATGTATGCATTTCAGCTCAATCGGTAACCGGGAAGTGGATCATTTTTAACTTGCAAGATTTGATTACAGAACGATAAACAACGGGACAGGTGAAAGTAAATAAAAGCTTGTAAAAACTAGAATGTTACAGATTAGAGAATCAATCACTTTTATGAACATATAGAGCAACAAATTTTTTTTTTTTAATTTAAATTTTTTTGACCCACAGATTCCAGGGTCTGTGCCAACTGTGCAACTTGATTGTTTTGTACGTTTCGTAAATACGTATTATATTGTACTTACGATATTTTTTATGTCACCTAAGGCGCTCAGTGGTAGTATTTGAACCTACACCCTGGGTCATATGAACCGAATTACCCGCGTACTCAAACATGAATACGACAAAAATATTCTGAATACTTAAGTACAGTTCATTTAATTCAACAATGCATTAGCTAAATTAAAAAAAGCCATTTCCATAGACTGACTGATACGACAAAACATAATACTGTCATCAAAAAGTTGACTCGGCTAAACATATCAATTCCAATTCATTCCACTAATTCAAGTGTACCAATTTAATTTCACCTTTCACCCTAAAGGTGAAACTGTGTAAAGACTTTTGTTACATTTACGACCGGCCTAGTTTATTCGTCAAACTCGTTAATCGGACAAGTTTAACATGAAAACATCAACAAGGTATCACTTACCCTCTCAGCCGCGCGCACTTTTAAACAAATAGATTGACTTACAAGTGATGATCAACAATTAAATTAATGTTAAGCCAAAATAAACGAAAGAAAAACAAAGTTTAAAATTAGAACTAAAAATCAACTCCCGCCGTAAAACTGTCAAAATGAAATTGCGAAAACTGCTGAGAGTTCGATTTTGAAAATGGAATGTAAAGTTTTTAAACTAACCGGCCAAGAGCAGAATGAGCACCACGGCACGAGATGCGTTGCGCTTCATGGTTGGGTACTGAATGCCGCGAAAGGTGTGTGCGCCGGCCTTATAAATTATGGGGTAAACCTCCCTTAGTACGGGGGTCGTAGTACGTAACGTTGATACTTTTTATTCTATTCTAATAACTTATGTTCGGATGGGAGTCCGTGGTGCGAGTCGCATTTACCACTGAACGCTGGCGTGGCGTGGATAACATGTTAGATTTTGGGTCCCGGTTGATTTAGTAGTTTATGCATGTACTGCAGGCCAACCCACGAAGGGTGATTGGGCCATATCCACCACGCTGGCCCAATGCGGTTTGGTGGATTCACATCATACACCATCGAATTTCTTTTACGGACATATGCAGGTTGCCTCACGATGTTTTCCTACACCGAAAAGCCAGTGGAATGAAATTCCGTGCATAAATTTCAGGGAATTCATTGGTACGGGACCGAGATTTGAACCCACGACCTCACGATTGTAAAGCGGGTGTCATTACCACTAGACCACCACGGCTCACCCTGTTCATGCCATGACTCACGTTTATCCATCCATATCAGAGGTATATAAAAGTAAGATAATCTAAGTAAACGAAAAGTTTAATCAAAATCAAGATCAAATACCCGTTATAATTTCATTTTGAATTATTAGATAAAAACTATGATAAGTACATTATCATCATATCAGCCGTAGGACATCTACAGTCGGATAAAGGCTTGCCCCATTCCGATAGGTCTGATTGTAACAAGCTTGTGTGGTGAACTCTTTCACCGGGCTGCGCTACCGACCTCATTGTTGCTTGCGCCATAGTCCGACGTATAGCGCGCGCTTTTAAAAAAAATGTTTTTAGTTTTGTTTGAAAATTGCTGTTAGCTTATATTTTTTCCTGTTTGAACATTCTCGGCCTTCTAGGAGTGGCATTTGTGCGTTTTAAGTTACTTATGTTTTATTGTGAGTAATAATTTTATGCACGGATATAGTACTAATATATTTCATTTTCAATCCGTCAGACCTTCATAGTGACACTACAATTTAGTTAACTTAAAATAGTTATAACTTAATGAACATTAAGTTATCCGGCCTCTTTGTAGCTTGCGCCATGCCCAACCTCTTTCAACCGCGCGAGCTTTTTAAGAAAATATTGTGCGTTTTAATGTTTTGTATTTTATTTTAGTAATTTTATACACGGATAAGATAATATATTTAATGTTCAAACCGTCAATACTACGGTCTGCGTACTATTGACGGTTTGAACATTTCATAAACGAAACTATATATTACAACTACTATGCTATATGTACAAACCTAAACAAATTAAAAAATTAAAATAAAACACTTGAGCTAAAAAATTATGTATGCATAGATGACGGAGAAAACCCTTAAAAACATTAAATTATAATTCATGGTGACATTACAATTTAGTGCACTTAAAAAAGTTATAACTTAGTGACCAGTGTAGTTATCCGGCCTCTTTGTTGCTTGCGCCATGCCCAACCTCATTCAACCGCGCGCGAGCTTAAGAAAAAAAAATTTGTTTAATTTGAAATTCGATGTTAGGTATGTTTTTCCTGTTCGAATTTTCTTGGAGTTCTATGAAAATTTGTAGCATTTGTGTGTTTTAATTTATTTGTATTTTATTGTGAATAGTAATTTTATATGCGGATATTACAATACTTATATTTAATTTTCAAAACATAATATTTTTTTTCCTGTTCGAATTTTCTCGGCGTCATACGAAAATTTGTGCCATTTGTGTGTTTTATATAGTTCAGTGCGTTTCAATTTATTTGTAGGAATTTTAGTGAACTTTTAACTGTTTTAACTTATGTAACCAGTGTAACGTTATGTTTGTATCCACCGAGTTTCTTGTACATAGACGTCTTAAGCTACACTGCACCAGGCAAAATGCTGCGATGAGATATGCTTTACAAGGTAAGATAAAATCGAGAGTTTCGTAGCACAAAGTAGTTCCGTAGTGGTTATCGCAGTTTTCTACAGGATTCTTTAATGTTTCGTAATTAAAAGTAGCCTATGACACATTTCGACTATGTAAGTCTCGAACAAATGTGAAACATCAATTGAAAAGTAAACGGCCCAGATTTTTAACATTGTGCGCGTACATATTATGTCTAAATAAACTGGTAAAAGTATGCTAATGCACACAGAGCTATTACAACTAGAGAGATGGCGCTGTTGTCGCTTGAGGCAATTCTCAACCACAAATATGTACGGAAAATCTTGCCCAGAGCTGTCAAAACTGTCAAAATATAAATTGGAATTTGACACTACTGAGAGAAAGACACTGCAACTGGCCACTGAATCGACATATTTTTCATGTCTCTTTTTCTAACTCATGCCATATTAAATCATTGCATCAAAGTCAAAGTATTTATTTGCATGTTAGTAGGTACAAAAGATCTTAAAATTATACAAATGTACATATCCATCCACTAACAACTATAATGAGGTGTGCAAAACGTAAAATAAAATTTAAATCCAACAAAATTCAAAAACCAATTATAAAATATATTATTCTACAAGGTACATTAATTTTTACAAGCTCTATTGTACGTATGTAATCGACATGAACTTTTGTTAAGGAAATCGTCCACTTTATAAAAGCACTCTGCCACCAACCACTTCTTCAACTGGAAGCAAAATCTACCATATGAGAGTTCAACCTAATCATTAGGAAGAGAATTAAAAATTAGAGCAGCCATGTGAACGCATTTTTTTCTAAACATCTCGAGTCTAGGCTGTGGTAGTTTGAGATGCACTTGAGGAGCAGTTCTCTTATTTATATTGTCATATGGCTCAAATAAAGTTGGATTGCTCAGTACAAATTTGGCCATTTCATAAATGTACAGACAAGGAACTGTTAGCAAGTTCTTATCTTTGAAAACTGGTTTGCAGGAATCGTCCCACTTCATACCGTACATTGCGCGGATACATATTTTTTTGGCCTATGAATACCCTGTCAACATCGCACGAATTTCCCCAATGATCCCGTAGCGAAGAATGGAGCAAACATCTCTTTTTTTCTTTTCTCAATCGACCACATTATCCATCAGCCGGGCTAGGATGCGCACCACGCAATATTTCTTTCCACGTGTAAGAGCGCGACAGAGTTATGGCGAAATATATATCTGTCACTTTTTCACTCATCGAAATGTGTTCTTTTCTTGTTTTTTCGTGGTTGCATACTTGGCCTACTGGTGTATGTCCTCTCGATGGTATCTTCGTGATTTAGAGGTAATATTTTCTGGGCCGTTTTGCTCAACCGATTCGGTATCTTATAGAATAGACAGATACATAATCAACTGACACTCTTGCTTATTCGTGCCAAAAGTCAATTCATCTTTCTGTTATTGCTGCGTGAAAGAGTAACAAACAAACCAACAAGCCTGCAAACCAACAAACATACTTTCGGATTTATAATATTAGTAAGAATAGCAATAATGGTTGTAATGTTGCAAACGGCTTCCCCGTTTGCAGCACCACAAGTTAAAAGAGGATTAGAGAACCCGTAATGTGGCAAGCGGGGGAGCCGGTTGCCACACCACAAGTTACGAGACTTCAGAGAACCTAACCAAAGAGTCTTACCTAGTGGATAGGATTCCTAACGGTTCGGAGAGAGGAGATTAAAATAGAAAACTAACCTTAGTATTTACACATTTATTTACACTATCACACACTGCACTTATCGTCTATTAAGTCTTCAAGAAGCGGAGAGAGAGAGAGAGAATTTTGAAAGAGTCCTTGGAATGTTAGCAAAAAAGGGAGAGGGTAGCACTCGTAGAACCACGCTGGAGGCTGGCCGAGGATTTTCTATAGACTGAGCTGGACCCGCCGATAGTGTGGCGCCAGCAAGGTAGCGCTAGGTGAGCGCTAGCGTGGAGACATCTGTCGACTGAGGTGGAGGCGCCGGCCCAAACCGGCCGACAGGCGCCGGCCCAAACCGGCCGACAGGGTTCGTCGACAGCGCCAGCCCAGTGCTCCAGGGTAAGGGGTCAGTGGCCCCAAAACAAGAGATCCTCCTGTAAACAAAGTCAAAGGGACCGGAGCCTCTCACCCTGACTGTTACCCGACGCTCATGCCGTTTACACTACGGGACTCGTCCACGCAATCTCAAATTCACACAGTCACTACATCTTTATAGAAAAAATGGTGTCTTCAAGATGACTTCCAACTCAAGACTGCCCAATTTTAACAAAACAAGGATCGCTGATCCTGTCAAAAATAATTTCAAAAATTCTTAACTAGAATTGTTAGTTGGCAGTGTTATCATTGAAAGAGTCAGAATGTAGAGAAGCTAACAAAAAGGTTAGTTTCTCTACATGGTAGAAAAGTTTTTAGATGGATGAACGTTCTTGCATTTATAAGATTTGAGCACCTCGTAGTCAGTCATACAATACATAGGTATAATTTGTTCAGTATTTTCTATAATTCAAATTATTAAAAAAAACTATTCCTCGCTTCATTTTCTTATCTCCGATTGTCCCTTGTTTTTTCTTTCTGTCTCTTCCCGCCAAAAGATAATCAAACTTCATTCTCCTTTATTTTTTTTCAATACAACCTATTTAACCTAGTTTGCCCCACGAGTCTGTTCCCTGAAGAGGTTTCTATGTGCTATGTGATCTTCATACACCACTATACGAATACAGCACTGGGTCGGCGGACAAGTTACTTCGAATAATTCACAGCTTGTTAGATCCGTTTATACAAAATTGTTGGTCACTTTTTAACCGACTTCCAAAAAGGAGCTGTTCGTGTGCATGTATTTTTTTGTGTGTGTTCATCGATAATTTCGCCAATTGGAACCGAATCGAAAAATTCTTTTTTAATTCGAAAGGGTATACTTCCGAGGTGGTCCCATTTAAATTTTACAGAAATCGGCTGAGCCATTTTTGAAAAAAACCAACAATAATGTAAGCAATTCGAGCGAAATATCCGGATTTTGTACACGATGAACATCGGTAATTTCGCCAATTGTGAACCGAATCGGAAAATTCTTTTTCATTTCAAAAGGGCATACTCCCAAGGTAGTTCCTTTCAAATTTTACAGAAATAGGCCGAGCCGTTTCTGATAAATCAACAATAATATTAACAATTCGAGCGAAATATTCGAATTTTTTACTCGATGGAAGGTTTTGCCATTTTTTGCGAAAATAATTATAAGAGAATATAACCAACCTACAATAGAATATAAACACATTTATAGCAGAGCGCTACTGTGGTTCGGATAACATGGCCCGGTTGTTACAATCGGCTAGCTCTCTACCCAGGTCTGGCCACTAGGCTGATACAATGAACTGTATGAATCCTTAATACTTATGAATCGTAATAAATAAATACCTAAATATTTATAACGCACAGTAGAGAGAGAAGTTCTGCTGTACTGTGACACATCACACAAAGTTTACATACGCAATATCAGCTCATTTTTCGGAAAGACCCTGTACCGAAATGTTGGAATTTACCAAAATCAATATTGATGAATTATCAGAACTTAATATTTTGTTTTGTTACAGATAAAGAGATCATTTGTCTGAAGTAAGTAGATATCTACCTATTAATAATACTTCTCGAGAAATATTGTGATAAAGAAATAGTTCTTGGTAAGTACCTAATAGATAAGAACATTTTAATTAGCAAATATTTTAATATATTTATGTTATTGGTATCATGCTATTTTTGACTTTGTCAAGACTGCCATAAGGTTATTTAAGTAGTTTAAAATAATCGGCCCAGTACGAGCCCGACTCGCACACGGAGAGTTCCGTACTGTATAGGAAACCCCCTTAAATATTTATTTTAATTTAATTTTACTATTTATTATTAAAGTGAATGTACAACTAAATATTTTTTGAAAATTTCAAGCATGTACCATTATTAATATAGAGCGAAAAACGGCTAAAAAATCAGGTTTGTTGTATGGGAGCCCCCCTTAATTATTAATTTTATTCTAATTTTAGTATTTGCTGTTATAGCAGCAACAGAAATACATCATTTGTGAAAATTTCAGCTTTCTAGCTATAACGGTCCATGAGATACAGCCTGGAGACGGACAGACAGACAGACAGACGGACAGCGGAGTCTTAATAATAGGGTCCCGTTTTAACCGTTTGGATACGGAACCCTAAAAATACCAGAATGACTATTTTATGACTCCGGTCAAGTAAGAATATTTATAAAATAATATAAATTATATATTTTAATAACTAAACTACTTACATAGGCTCTACAATACATCCGTAGAATGAATATGTCTCGAAAACCCATTTTAAGAGCAGTCAAGTGAAACATTACACTCCTTTTTTGATGAGTTGTGTAAAAAACTGTGTGGCGGCTGTGATATCAGCTACAAGTTGCGGATAACCCAATCCTGACCGAGGATGAGGTTGTCTGCAGTCACAGACGACAAGATGTTTGATTCAGCTTATCCAGGATTATTTCTAATCAATTAGCATTCCTTTTAAGGGATTATTCTGTACATTAAAACTAACAACTTTTGTTCTACGGCTTTTATTAATTCCCAAAAAAAAGTTGTCGTTCCATAGAATAATATCGTTCACCCTCGACAAAATGTATGGAATAGCTGTTTTTTTTGAGTATTTACAAAAGTCGCAGAGCAAAAGTTGTTAGTTTTGATGTACAGGATAAGCCCCTAAAAGGATGCTAATTGATTAGAAATAACCCTGTATACGAATTTAAAAATTTCAGAGCTATCCAATTTACGTTCTCAGTCCGTAGTTTTCGCTCACAATACGGCACCGGGAGGACAACAAAAAGTCGTCCTTATTTATGACTAATAATGGCTATTTATTATTTTTTCACGACGTATTCGTATCTAATAGGAAATTGCAGCAGTTTTCCATCGTTACCGCAATTTATGGATACCATACCTCTAAGTTTTTCTGATTTTTCATTCGATAGAAGAATGGTTTGTAACGGAAAAGGTTTTAATGTTTTTATTGACCGATTCTTGTGTTCTTGTTTCAAACAAGTGTAAATTTGGATTTTTTACATAATTAAAGGGTAATAACTACTTACTTGTAAATAGATAAATATTATGTATATTCTTCATAATACATGACAATATTAATAACTAAATATACAAACAAAATGATGAGTGGAGACCACGTACCGGCAAGCGCAGCGTAGGACGACCACCGACAATGTGGACGGATGACCGCAAGATCGCGCTGGATACAAGCCGCTTTCAATCGGTTTTATTGAAGATCCATAGGAGAGGCCTATGTCCAGCAGTGGCCGTCCTTTGGCTGATGGATGGATACAAACGACAACTCATGATTTGTGTTACAATTGGCTTGTCGCTAAAAGCAATCGCTGCCAGGTATAAATATTCTTTTCAATATTAAAAACTGTACTCTACCTGTACCAGCATTTTTAACAGTCCACTGCAGGACGTAGTCATACCCACAAAGGGTGATTGGGCATATCCACCACGTTGGTCCAGTGCGGGTTGGTGGATTCACACACGCCATCGAATTTATGCTACAGATGTATTTTATTTTTGTGGAAGATTGATTTAGTGTGTCTTCGAGCTTAATTTTTAGAAAGTGTTGAATTGATAAACTTCCTACCTACTTGTCATTGCTGTCGAATAAGATCGTCTAAAAACAGTAGGGCTGCTACTCTGTAGTAATGACTGCTATTCAAAACCTCCCTAGTGTAGATTTAACAGAAAAAAAATGCCAAGTCGATGAGATTTAAGGAATAAACTTAGGTGATAAATAAATTAATAAATATTAGGGGACATCTTACACACGATCTCTAACCCCAAACTAAGCAAAACTTGTGATATGGCTGCCAGAGACTGATATACTACATATACATATTTTAAATACATACATATACCTTTATAGATAGTACTTAAATAACATCCAGACACAGAGCAAACACCTATTTTCATCACATAAATGCTTGCCCTGGATGGAACTCGAACCCACGCCTCTTTGATCTAAAAGTTAGGTTCACTAACGACTGAGCCACCGAGGCAGTCTAAGTAGTATCGCAACCTCCTTGATGATGATTTTGTACCTAGGTGTTGCGATCCTCTTTACTGATATTTATATGACGGCCATCGAGAGTAGCCTGATCTAGTGGGCTATCATTAGATATTCATAGTATTGGCGGGAACGCGGAAAAATTATGCCGCGGTATTTTATTACTAGTAGTTCTCTGAACAGTAGACCTCGAGGCACATCTCTTTAACTGAATCTTCATAAGCCTTATATCTCGACTCGCTCTTGACCGATTGGTTCAAACTCGCAATTTAGATACTAAACGACCTTGCCAAATATCCAAACCGGCTGATTAGTGCGACAGCAATTTTCCCCCTAAAATCCCCCCCGCCTAATTAGAAATCGCCGACTACAAAAAAAAAAAATAAGTAGTACCTGGTAGTGGTAGGTTGAGATTATTTGAAAAATGCAACCTGTAGAGGAAAATCAACATCCGAGCACGAGCTCGGTCGAATCGTCGGGGTAAGTAATGAGGTAAGTATTAATTTATCTCGTATTTCCATTTCAGGATTAGTCCTGTAATGTGCACAATGTGTGAGGTGCCAGCTTGTCTATACAAAAACAATAAGCTGTATTTTTTTCCATGTAATCAGCACTTCAATCCCTAGGCTTTTACTATATCGATAATATAGGTATAAAACTTATTATAGTTTTTGTAACATATTTGCTCGTAAAGTGGCTGTAATTAATTTACAATAAAGCACTTGTGCTTTATTGTAATGTAAAACACACGCCGCCACCGGCTGCAGAACTCTGTGGTCTCGTTTCTCCCACTTTCACTGAAGAGAGTGAGAGATATTACGGCACTTGTACGATAATGTAATGTAAAACGCACGATGCTTAGACTGATGCACGACTTTCACTTCGCACGATGCTACTTTCACTCAAAGTCAGAGTTTAATTAATTTCCTCGCAAATATGTTATAAAACGTCGTATGACATACGTGCGCTTTGAAAATTACAGCCTCTGCTTCCTTACAGCACTTAGCAATATTGCCTCGGCTGTAATTTTCAACTTACCGCACTTATATCATAATAAGCCCGATTACAGTGGCGCCAGCGTAAATTTATTAGCAACGTAAAAAGCGTTCTCTCTATCGAATGCCTAAAGTGAAAAAGAAACAGAACTATGCTATTTAGCTAATATAACTACGATGGCGCCTCTGTAATCGGGCTTATTGTACTATTACAGTTTTTTAAATGACGTTAAAGTTATAATCCTCTAAATAGTCATATTTTTACGCAAAACTTTGGCTGAAGGTAGGTATAAAAATTAGCGTAAAAGTGTGCAATATTTCTTACTTATGCAATTGACAACAACAACATAACATTTTATTTCAATTTAAGGGGTGAAAAAGGGGTGAAAAGAGTTTTCTCCCAGAACGTAAATTTTATCAAAAATGTACCTACCGCGAATTTTCTTGATCTTCTACAAAAAACGCGAAAACACTAATCGATTCACGATCCTCTTAAATCGCGTAAGTATATACCTACGCGAAAAAGAAGCTCGCTAGCGTCACCCCTGCTATAAATATGAATCAAAAATCCGAACCCATTAATCTTTAGGCGGGCGGACACCGACATAAAGATTATGTTGACAAAAAAGTTGCACAATACTTGAAAGGGTTGAAGGCTCTTGCCAAGAACAACTTGTATATCGTCTTCATTGAGGGAGCTACTGATTCATTTTCAGAGCTTAAGCAATAGAGGATTTTAGCTTCATAATTTGGACACTTCTAGCAACGTAAGGTATGGGTAGGTATGTTTAGCGTGGGGAGGACCTTTTAAAGGTGAAAATTTAATTAAACCGTGCGTTTGACTTGTAATTATACACTTATTAATGGTTTTTATTGTAGTTGTTATGACTTAAACATTTTGAGTATGGTTTTAGTTTGTACGCTCACGAGTTGTTTTGCTTCCAACTAAAACTATAAGGGAATTTTAGAAACCAGCTTTCATCTCGCTTCCACATTACTAAAAGTAGATATTATTTATAGTAATTTTTACATTATTATTGATTTTTCAAAAACAGCTCAGTCGATTTCGATAGTTAAATGGTGATAGCCTTTCGAGATAAAATACATTTTTTAAAATAGGTTCACAATTGGCGAAAATATCGATTAACATTACACAAAAATACAGACGAACATAGTAACTCCTACTTTTTGGAGGTCGGTAAAAATCATAACATGTACCTACCAATGCATCATAAAATTAGATACTTACGTTTAGTAGTATTTTTGTTATTTTTTCACTATTCATAACGAAATTCGTTGGTTATACCCTATCGAATTAAAAAAGAATTTTTCGATTCGGTTTACAATTGGCGCAATTATCGATGAACATACACAAAAAAAGTTTAAAAAAACTTACACACTAATATAGAACCTCCTCACTTTTGGAAGTCGGTTAAAAATACTGACTTCAACGCTCTCGTGTATGATGTTGAGAAATGTAGAGAAAACGCATTTGTTGACGAAACCAAACAAAAACCAAGTTTATGAGCAATGGCAACGTGACCCTCACCAGTGTGTGTTATTTTAACGCAGGCCATTAGAAAATTCGAAGCCCCTAAAAGTAAAAACTGTACATTTTGTTTTTAAGTTATACGAAACATTTTCTTTCAGTGTAATATGTATGGGCACATTTTACATGATTTTTGTTTGCCATTTTTAACCGACTTCCAAAAATGAGAAGGTTCTATCTCTGTATGTATAATTTTTTTGTGTATGTTCATCAATGTTTTCACCAGTTATGGGCCGATTTAAAAAAAAACTTTTTTGTTCCAAAGGATATATGTACTCCCGTTAAAAATTCATCAAAATCGGTTAGGCCATTAAATTTAAAAAAAATTATATGTATACATCGATTCAAGCGTATTATGTATTCGAATTTAGTACATGATTGAAGTCAGTTGTGCCATTTTTTTTGCGAAAAATAATTATTAAATTATCTTTTAGAACCTGTGAAGAACAAAGCTGGCTTGCGAGAGTCGACCTTCACTTTGAGGCATTCTCTGTATATCCGTACCGTATCTATAATTACTATTGTGCAGTGTCAAACACAGGACTACCATTGAAGGGGCGATCGGATATGTAATATCCGTCATTGACTCAGATGTGAAATAAGCATTTTAAGATTTTATGGGCACCCCAAATTCCATCTTGCTCGCCTGCGTGCAAATTCGTAAAAAAACATCCCCAGTTTTGTACAAAACTATCTAGTGCACGTGCCCATCCTGCCAGATCCCAATTTAAACATAATTTGATTCTACCCAAATCAAAACTATCAATACACAGCTCTGGGCCAAGCTCGATGTCTGTTAATATATTAAAAAAAACCGGCCAAGTGCGAGTCGGACTCGCGCACCGAGGGTTCCGTACAAACCTGCAAGGTTTACAAAGTTCGTTCATTACGACAAAAAAAGTAATAAGTTTATATTTATTAAAAAATATATATTTTGTAATGTAACAAAAAATTTTAGGTTTTCGGAATTTTTCCTTTATGTGTGCTATAAAACGTTGCTTCATGCCAAATTTCAAGATTCTAGATCGACTGGAAGTACCCTTTAGGTTTTGATTCCCTTGCGAGTACTTGCGAGTTTCAAAATTTGCGGCATAAACGGCTGTATCTTTTGATTGCGTTGGCTTAGAAGTTTGATTTTTTCACAGCTTCAAGGGACAGTAGACCTGAGTAATTGATATAAATTTCAGCTTCATACCTCCACGCGTTCCTGAGAAAAAGGGTCTTGACAGACGGACAGACGGACAACAAAGTGATCCTATAAGGGTTCCGTTTTTTCCTTTTGAGGTACGGAACCCTAAAAAAATCCGGTTGAAAGAAAATTGTAGACGAAGTCGAATTTGCAAAGGTATTGAAGAACCTACTTATCACGAAATACATTAAACGAGTATCTATTGGACGATCATAAAGTATCAAACTGAAATAAATAAATCGCTCCGCACAATATTGCTTTATCCTAATAGGGTTATGTCTAGGTATAACTTGTCTAAACATGCTATTTAAGACCTGCATGTAAATTATGCTACATTTGTTGCAGGGAAAATTTATCAAAGCATCATAAGACCTGTCGTTTTGTATGGATCAGAGTGTTGGGCCACCAAAGAGGAAAATGAAAGAAAATCGCATGCAGCGGAGATGCGAATGCTGAGATGGATGTGCGGAGTGACAAGAATGGATAAATTAGAAATGAATATGTTAGGGGAAGTCTGAAAGTAGCACCAGTGACTGAAAAATTAATGAGTGGCAGGCTATCTTGGTATGGGCCTATAATGAGAAGGGAGAATAGTCATGTCACAAAAAGAACTCTTAATCTGATGGTAAGTGGCAAAGCGGGAGGGGAAGACCAAGACAAGTGTGGATGAATTGTGTGAAAGATGACATGCGAGAGAAAGGAGTTGATGATGAGATGACGAATGATAGAGTGAAGTGGGAAGTGGCGAAAGGAAACGTGCTGTGCCGACCCCACCTAGTGGGATAAGGGCAAGATGTTGATGATGATGTTGCATTAACGATTGACTATTGAAATTTCGAAATAATAAAATATCACAATAGGTATGTGGATTTTTAATACCTACATAGGTACCATTATTTAGCTATTATAAAATTATATACCTTATGTTGTAGTTTTCTTTCTTAAAATAGCATCATCCTTTCAGCTTTCCCGGATAACGTCTAATTGTTTATTAAGATACAAACTAATAACACCAGTTATATCTCACAAAATACTTAATCATCAGATACAATTTGAGAAGTTGCGTCAAGATCGTCATGGCTTCGCTTACCATCAGTACCCACTGAGTAACGAAGTAGCGAGTAGTTTTTTTTGTAGTTTTTTAGAGTAAAAAACAACTACAAAATATCTAAAAGAGTTTTTTAATACTTCATTATTCCATCGTAAAATCTGACTAAAATTACAAGTAAACACAGAACAGAATATATCTAATAATAATCAACTACGTACAGCGGGGAATATACTGTTAGCTTTATACAAGGTAGAGAGCAGAAACCGATATTAAATGAATTCACATATTTTAAATTTAATAAATTAAGCTATTCATTTAATCATGTACAATTTTCTACAACATCATTTTGGAGCAACCTGTATCTAAACAGCGATTCAAATAGCTATTTTGATTATTGGCAAAATAGCATGAATGAGTTCCTTTTCTGCAGCAGAAGGCCTAAGCAAAATCAGGCAGAAATACAGACACACAAAGAAAACAAAAATAAAATTGAATACTATCGAATTCTTATCGAATTAATGCTACTTAGAGTTGCATGACAGGTATATATCAAAGTGACAACTGTCATATTTTTGGAATAGTTTGAGGCCTAAATTTATTACTAGCAGCCTCCCTAATTTAAAAAAATATATAGTATAGCTTATGACACCTGGGGATTGTGTAGGTTCCCAACAGTGAAATAATTTTTCAAATCGGTTCAGTACTTTCGGAGCCTATTCAATGCAAACAAACAATCAAATCTTTTCTCTTGTTGTAAGAGGAAAGATTTGGTATAGACTAGCGACCCGTATAGTCAGACTATTATACAGACATATTACACAGATGTATTATACATATTAACCTTTCCCTTGAATCACTTTATCTATTAAAAAAACTGCATCAAAATTCGTTGCGTAGTTTTAAAGATATAAGCATACATAGGGACAGACAGACAAGGGAAGCGACTTTGTTTTATACTATGTAGTGATTTAGTTTGTTTGAAACTATTGTTTTTCCAAGTTAAGGATTTTTTTTCTTATTTCTTTAATGAATATAATTAATGATAGTAATTACTTGTTACTTGTAGGCTATCCTTGCGGGTCAAACTATGTCGGCGTCGATTTCGGTAATATTATTTTGTCACGAGTAAGAATTAAATTGGTCCAGAGAAAATTGTGATATAGGATTTGACGATTCAGTTAAACAGATGCTAGGTCAATTATTTGGAGAACTATTAGTAGGTATTATTATAATAATAAATAAATCGACGTGAAAAAATATTTCACAATAATGAGGCTTAACGTTACAATAGGAAAATTATTTACCATTTTCTTAATTGTTCTTTTAAACTTGGATTAATGAAATAAATGAAGACTTATATAAATATGCAGATTGTTGATTACTAGTGTACGGATGTACTGTGACTGGGATGTTTGGATAATTTGGAGAGTTGGCGGAGTATATGATCGGGCCTTGAGTCGGGTTCTTCATCTTGTATAACATGATTCTGATCACCAAAAATGAGTAGATGTCCAGAACTGAAACATGGAATAAGAAATGTTACTTTCCTCATCGTAGACTTTATTTCGTCGATACCATTTTACGAAATTCTTGTACAGATTTTGAAAAAAGTGCGTGAGTGTACAAACGGTGCATGTAGGTATGTTACGCGGTTACTCAGCGAATTATGAATCGATTTTGATGTTTTTCTGGTTTGGTAGATCATATTTTAAAAAAATGTCCATGTGGTTTTATGAAACTACGGTAAAAATGAAACTTTCTGGCACAAATGAGTAATAGTCTATACATTAAACGGTCAGCTGATGCGAACCATAGGCGCCGCCATATTGGCCTCGGCTACTATGTCGAACACCTTTCACTTTACCCCTACTCCGCGGCCGACCGTCACGCAACATGCAATAGATGGACGAAAAATTTTGAGGCGATGTAATACAAGTTTCACTTTCATACAAATTATTATATTTTTTGCAAGAAATAGCATGACCGTGTACAGAATTCGCGAATATTTCGCTCGAATCGATGTAACACTTTTCACATTATACCTATATATGGTTCCTTGCCGATTTCTGCTATGGTGACCATCGATTCTGCTCTAACTACAGTTAGATAGACTTCGTTCGTGTGCCTTCATATGGCTGTAGTAGCCTATTTTGGCTTTAAAAGTGCGTGAACACAGGCTACATGTTAAACAACATAGACAAATTATAGGTCATGTTACTCGGCGGTCGATTACTAAGTTCGTCTCGCCTGGCGTCAAGTTCGCGCCTTCTACCATTTTTCACATTATTATTGATTTTTCGAAAATGGCTTAGTCGATTTCGATAAAATTTATATGGGATCATATTCGAAGCATACTCATTCCAGCAAAAAAAAACATTGAAATCGGACCTTTACGTAAAAACTTTTGCGTGGTTTTCCATAAAAAAAAAAAAACAAAAAAAAATATATCTACGCGTCGAATTGAGTACCTCCTCCGTTTCGTCGGTCAATAACCTTTCTTGCTTTCTTTAGTAACTCGTGCAAGTATTAACTTACATGAGTTACTAAAAAGATCATAATTAATTGAATAATACTTACGGATTTCTAAAACAATTATTACGACATAACTAAGAGTAAGATTATACGCCAAGCATTGTATCGTAAAAGTGATGATCAAAATCACAATGGAGAACATGGAATATATCAGGTACGCATTTAGGTGTCCCGGTTTGTTCTGGAGAAAGAAGAATAACAAATTATTAAAATTAATTGTATAGGTATTTATAACATCCGAAAACTACATTTTTTTGCAATGAATCTAATCTAATGAATGAATGGAGGGTCACTCGAAGTACTTACCTTGTGTAATCCGAGGAGTAACACGATAACGAACATTAAACCAAGCCCAGAAAGAGCGAGAAAGATGAATAACACCACCATGGACGACACGCCGACTGCCAGAAAGCCAGTCTTTTGTTCGTCTTGTATTTGATCGTCGCTAACAACAATGGCTGTCGTCACTCCTATTCCTAAGACCCAACGTATTAGCAACACTGTCTCGATCAGGGCTTCAATCTGAAATGTATACAATCTACAGGTATGGACTTTATACAGGGTTATTTCTAATCAAATAACATCCTTTTAGGGGCTTATTCTGTACATCAAAACTACCAACTTTTGATCTGCGACTTTTGTCAAAACTCAAAAAAAGAAAAATCAGCTGCTCCATACATTTTGTCGAGGGTGAACGATATTTTTCTTTGGAACAACAACTTTTGTTTTGAAAATTATTTAAAGTCACGTGTCAGTAACAAAAGTCAAGTGAACAAAAGTTGTTAGTTTTGATGTACAGAATAGCCCCTAAAAGGATGCTAATTGATTAAAAATAACCCTGTATAGGCTATTAATCCTTCAGCTAGATAGTAAAAAAGTGGACATTTTTTTTCTTTACTAAGCACAGAAGTTTGACTCCTAGGATACTGCGCTCCATGGCTCGCTGGCAAATCCCGAGTCTGGACTTCTGATGTTTGGTCAAAGACCAAGGAACGTGAAGAGTGGAAGGAGAATAGGGAGGCCTTTGCCCAGCAGTGGGACGGAACAGGCTAATAACAACAACAACAACAAGCACAGAAGTAATATTTATGTTCTTCGCCAAAAATGACTCCACCGACTTCAACCATGCACGGAGTTTGAATTGATTGCACGATTGTGTCATCCATGTACATTTTTGTTGTTTTATCAAAAACGGTGCTTCCGATTTTGATAAAATTTAAATAGGAAAGAAAATAAAATAAAATAAAAAACACCTAGGAAGTATAAATAAAAGTAACCTAAGTATACCTACCCTTTTGAAATGAAAAATATATTTTATTTTCTATGAAATAGATGCTTCTAAATAGTATATTTAAAGAAATGGTATATTTTAACCGAATGATTTGTTTTTTTTAATAAATGTTTCCTATTTATTTAGTTTCAAAAAAAAATTTTCTTACCAAATTGATATACTTACCCTAGGATGAAACATCCGCTCTTCAGATCTATGCAGCAGCAGCACTTGTCGAACACCAGGGACACCATTTCGGAACTGAAATAATAATTATTTGTTATACAAGAGTGGAAAGTTGCTTTTTAACCGTGTGCTCAATTTTAAAGACCGAGCAAGCGAAGGATTCTTAAATTGAATCACGAGCGCAGCGAGTGATTCCTGAGCGTTATCAAGGGGATCAAAAAGAGGCACGAGCTGAAAAATTCGAAATTTGCACTCGAGCGCAACACGTAATTAACCCCCGACGCAAAAGAGGGGTGTTATAAGTTTGAAGTGTCTGTTTGCCTGTCTGTGTGTCTGTCTGTCTGTCTGTCTGTCTGTGGCATCATAGCGCCCGAACCACTGAACCGATTTCAGTTTAGTGTTTTTGGATAAAAGGAGACTTAATCGAGAATGTTCTTAGCTATGTTTTATAAAAATCGACTGAGCCGTTTAAGAGTTATGGTGGGTTAAAGTGGGGATGGAAGAACCAAAATTCTACAAATGTGCCCAAAATGGTTGTCAATGTGTCGGGGGTTATTATATTAGTTATTTTTCATCCCATCTCAGCGAGGATATGACTTAAGTCGCCACGTGTTAAATATATCGTACTGTTTCAAATACTTCTCGCGTGATTGTTACGGGAGAAAGCTCATTTATTTGCGCATTACTAACCGTTTCAGTCAATTCTGTTCTGCGTCAAATAAACTTCCTGGTCACTAGAATCACTCATTTTAAGTATTTCACTTGTTTTTAAGTTTCTTGTTTTTAACCTTAAGTTAAAAATATGACGTGAAAAGTAAATGGCGCACGCAAAGCCAATAAAAAAAAAATCACCAAGAAGGTTCCGAGTCTGAATTATTGACATATTATTAAATAATCGGCCAAGTACGAGTCGGACTCGCACACGGAGGGTTCCGTACTGTATGGGAGCCCCCCTTAATTATATTCTGTTTTTAGTATTTGTTGTTATAGCGGCAACAGAAATACATCATCTGTGAAAATTTCAGCTTTCTAGCTATAACGGTTCATGAGATACAGCCTGGTGACAGACAGACGGACAGACGGACAGCGGAGTCTTAGTAATAGGGTCCCGTTTTTACCCTTTGGGTACGGAACCCTAAAAATGCCAAGTCGATGATGTACCTATCTACTGCGATCATCTTTGGGATGGCTCAGCTCAGCTAAGTATTAGCTCGAGGCTTTGAAATCGGCGAACCGACGTTTATAACTGACGAAAAGTTAGTTGCAAAAATTGTTTTATAGCCCAGAGGCCTACATCATCGCCGTTGGGTTGCGATTTGCGAGTCTGTCCATTTTCTATATGTCTCATTTTTCGGAGTATGTGCATCTTAGCTACAAGATTTATCATAAGATGCCTAAAACACGCCACACTACCGCCCCCCACACTGTTGGTTTTCATTAGATATACGTACTAAGCTGTTTGGAATACGCAAAATTGTTCTTTGCGGCGCGGCTGTGCAAAAACTTTTATTTTGTCGTGAAAAAAGTTATAGTCGTTTATAAAACCTATTTTTCGATCCTCACAATAAAATCAAAACTTACAGAGTACTTCCCGTTGACCTAGATACCTAGAAGTATAAAATTTGGTAAGAAGTATTGTCTTAAAGTACACATATTGGGTTATTGGAAATCAATGAGCGGATGCTCTTTTAAGGCCATATTCTGTACATCAAAACAAGCAACTTTTGTACTTATCCTAAATGTCAACAAATTTCCCAAGTGTTTCTTTTAACATTGGAATCAGTTTTCGTACAATTGTTTTTTGCATATACGTAACTAATATTTACACTGGTTTGCATATATACCCAGTATATGTTCTGAGGTTCAAGTAACGCGGGTGGCGGCGCGCGCCATAGATATAATTATGTTTAATAATCGGCCAAGTACGAGTCGGACTCGCGCACGGAGGGTTCCGTACTGTATGGGAGCCCCCCTTAAATATTTATTTAATTTTAATTTTATTATTTAATATTGAAGTGAATATAAAACTAAGTATTCTGTGAAAATTTCAAGCATCAACCTGTTACCATTATTGATATAGAGCGAAAAACGGCTAAAAAATCAGGTTTGTTGTATGAGGATTATGGGAGCCCCCCTTAATTATTAATTTTATTCTGTTTTTAGTATTTGTTGTTATAGCGGCAACAGAAATACATCATCTGTGAAAACTTCAGCTTTCTAGCTATAACGGTTCATGAGATGCAGCCTGGTGACAGACGGACAGACGGACATCGAAGTCTTAGTAATAGGGTCCCGTTTTTCCCTTTGGGTACGGAACCCTAAAAACGGTCAAATTATTTTTATTAATTTTAAGAAGATAAATATTAAAATTTAGAAGTCGTTGAACAAAAAAAAAATGTTTTCATGTACATAATATGCCTTTATAATGATGCTAATTGATTACCAGTAACCATGTATAAGTAGGAAACAATTCGAAAACTGCAAATTATGAATTTAATCACAATAAATATGGTCTTTAGGCTAGACAGGGGAGTCCAAATTTCAGAGGTAAGTAGTGAGCAACTGTACCATGTGAGGTGTGAGTGGGTAAGAACAATTAAAAACGGGTTTTTAATTGTTCTTACCCACTGTAAAAATAATTAAAACCCTTAAAATTTGATTTATGTGCAATGTCCCAGATTTATTTATGAGCGGCTTATACAGTAAATAAAATTTATTTAATTGAATAGAAACTAAATAAAATTAGAAAAATGTATAAAATTAGGGAATAATTGTTATTAGCAGTTACTTACAATGTGTCAAGCTTGAGAACTGGATACAAAATGAAGTATTCAGTAACGATGACTAAATAAAAGTAGGTAGGGATAATATAGGTTATCATTGTGCCTATTATTATATACCACAACGTCGAATGGGTTTTACACCCACCAAATTCTGTCGCGCACGAGGAAATTCACACCCGTCGCGATAAAATAATCATTAAATATGGATATTCCAAAACAACAAACATTTGAATTGTTTACCTTAAGATTACGCGTGTTTTTAATAGAAAATAATAGCGAAAAAGATAAAAATGTGCCAAAAAAAATTATTTTAGAGCACAACGGACTTCAATTGAATTTTGTATTTTTTTTAAAAAATTTTTTTGAAATGTAAAGAACATTTATACAGTGTGGAGAGCTGACAAAAGGTGAGCTGAGCTTATTCCGACGGGATATGATCGAAAAGTTCTTGAGTGGAGACCACGAACCGGCAAGCGCAGCGTAGGAAGTCCACCTACGAGGTGAACAGGTGACTCCATCAAGACCGCAGTATTGCGTTGGATGCAAGCCGCTTCCATCCGGTCTCATTGGAGATCGGTTCCGTACTCAAAGGCTAAAATCGGGACTCTATTACTAAGACTCCGCTGTCCGTCTGTCCGTTTGTCCGTCTGTTTGTCACCAGGCTGTATCTCATAAACCGTTATGCTTGTCAGCTAGAAAGCTGAAATTTTCAAATATGATGTATTTCTATTGCCGCTAGCACAAAAAATACTAAAAACAATTAAATTAATAATTAAAGGGGGCTCCCATACAACAAACCTGAATTTTTAGACTTTTTCGCTCGATATTAATAATGGTTAGAGATAGATGCTTCAAACATGCACAGAATATTTAGTTGTGTATTCACTTCAATAGTAAATATTTAAATAAAAATAAATATTTATGGGGGGCTCCCATAGATTAGGTACGGAACCCTTCGTGCGCGAGTCCGACTCGTGCTTGGCAGATTATTTTTATAAATTTACGAATAAATCCACAAAAAGTTATGAGATTTAATAAGTAAAGTTGTTGTCGACGATGAGGTAGTGGACTGTAGAATACACTATGTTGGATGGGTGTGTCTACATTAACAGTTATATAAAGTTATTTATTCACACTTTACACATAAAAATGCACAATGTATCAGAGTCATGTCTATAAGCTGTTTTCAAAGGTCATTACGAATCGTCTCGAGCGCAGGATTGATGACTTCCAGCCTTCCGAACAAGCCAGGTTCCGAAAAGGCTTTACAACAATAGGTATACCACGTCCATACGCTGCGGCAAAATATACAGAAGACCGAAAAGTATAATGTGCTCCTTTGCTTAGCTTTTGTGGACTATGAGAAAGCTTTTGATTCGGTCGAGACAGGGGCTGTGCTCGAGTCTCTCCTGCGATGCCGTATTGACTATTGGTATTGAGAAGTATGTCGGTCGGAGTACAAGAAGAGAGCTCTAAGGCGATACTTTTGGAAAAAGGCGTCAGACAGGGAGATGTAATATCTCCGAAACTATTTACTGCCACTTTTGAAAACGCCTTTAAGCTCCTGAAATGGAAAGGATTCGGCATCAATATTAATGGCGAATACATCACTCACCTTCGATTTTCCGACGATATCGTGGTCGTGGCGAAGTCGATGGAAGAGCTGAGCACGGTGCTTGAAGACTTAAATCTAGTTCCCCAGTAGGTGGTTCTTAAGATTTAACATGGACAAGACAATGGCCATGTGTTATGCCCATGTTGTCCCCACGCCAATATCTGTCGGGAGCTCGGTTCTTGAAGTTATTGACTCGTGCGTCTACCTAGAACAAGTAGTCCAGTTAGGTACGAGTAGGTCCAACTTCAAGAAAGAGGTCAATCGCCGTGTCCAACTCGGCTGAGCAGCGTTCGGAAAACTGCGTGACGTCTTTTCGTCCGACATACCTCAAGTGTCTCAAGTCGAGAGTTTTCGACAGTTGTGTGTTGCCAGTGAAGACATATGGAACTGAAACATGGGCTTTTACTGAGGGCCTTATGAATAAGCTCAAAGTAGCCCAACGCGCTATGGAGAGGGCTATGCTTGGAGTCTCGCTGCGAGATCGAATCGGGAATGAGGAGATTCGCAGACGAGCCAAAGTTACTGACATAGCCCAGCGGATTAGTAAGTTGAAATGGCCATGGGCTTGAGTCCGATGAGCTTGGAGAACTGATGGACGATGGGGCTGTAAAGTTCTCGAATGGAGACCACACACCGGCAAGCTCAGCGTAGGACGTCCACTGACCAGGTGGACCGACGATAATATTAAGACCGCAGGAACGCGCTGGATGCAGGCTGCTTCAAACCGAGCTTATTGGAAATCTATAGAGGAGGCTTATGTCCAGCAGTACAAACATATTTCTTAGCCAATTATGCTTTTCTAGCATAATAAAATTAAGCCATCTATTCTCGTTCTATTAAGATAAACTTGTAGCAGTAGCCAGTTGGCATATTGTAGAGTCACCAACTTTTATTTATGATTATTTCAATCGTTTAGATGGTTGAAACAAAATTGAGTATGTAGGTACTTGAATAATACCTAGTTGAAATAACTCTAAAGTGTTTGAAATAATTATTAGCATCATATAAATTTAACATTATGGCATGTAGCGTCAACGATATACCAAAACTAATTGAAGCAACGCGATGGTCTATTGACAGAACATTACCATTATAGGAGCAATAAGAAAAAAACATAAAATCAAAAATTATTTATTGGCACAGGATACAAAATTATACAAATGTTTTGCAAACTCTATTCCCAAAACTGGGTACAATAAAACACCCGTAACTTGGAGTGACACATGGAACGCAGCCGTGTCAAGATACAGATCCCTGTAATTATCGACAACTCCAAAGTTGATATTTATGTATCTACAATCAAAATAACAGCTTTTTGAGTAGACATTGCTTGCATGAGATCATCTGTTAATAAAGTTGTCGGGGTAAAAATGGGGATCTATACATAGCTATGACTGCAATATCAGGTTCGCATGTAATCACAAGACAATTGCAACCTTAATAGTGTGAATAATATTTGCCTGACGCCGTCGTTTTGATAATGGTGTATGGATTTGTAGCTTTTTGTAGACGTAGTTTTCAATACTCGAAATATTATTTATTTTAGTCAACCAGCACTCAGTGAGGACTATTACGGATACATTTACGGATCATTATTATTCTGGAGTACATCATTACAGTCTATAATAAGGTACATTCCTCTGGTGAACATTGGAAAGCATTGGCTATACTCAGAGCTTCAATGCCATTGTTTAGTTGATATATTATTACCAAAAAGTATCCATTTTGATTACCAAAAGGTGGCTTAGCAGCAGAGACCAGCAAACAGCAAAAAAAAATATTGGTAGACAAAAGTATGGATAAAAGTTATTGAACTTAAAATTATAGCTAGTTACAAATTTCAAGTAACAGGTACATTTAAGAAAGCATAGCCATATGGTGTCTTTCAGTTTTGTGATATCTAGTTGAGAGTTAACCTACTTTGGAATGCGGGGCGCCGTCAGTTTTTTCTAAGATGTACTCGTATCTTTCCGTGAGCACGCCAACAGTATTTATAGTTGCTGGTTTTGGCCAAATGACAGTTTTCTCGTTTTTTGTGTGAGATTTTCTGAGATGAAGACTGGCTTTGAAGGTCCTTCAATTCGAAAAAAAGAGAGAACGCTTGTGATATCCAATATCATGGGTTTATAGCAGTCTCGTTCCGAAGATGTCTTTTACATCCGACGTTTATATTAAGACTACCGTACCTTGTAGAACTATACTGCTTATTGAAACAAATAACTAATAATATAATTAACAAGGTATCACCAAGACTTCCGTAACATGTAGAAATAAAGTTATAGCATATTGATAGGACATGGCCGCTATAGTATCAATCAAACAACAGTGACTTGAGTGAGATAATTAGAGCGTTTCTGCGTATTGAAACAACATGACCAGAATAGAGCCAACAAGAATTGTGATCTCAAATATTATTCCTAACATTTAACGGTAGGTATAGGTAGCTTAAAAATAATACGTTGTCGTTTCTATTAATTTTAATAGATGTTTGTAAATTCTGTCCTATTTTATGTAATATTTTAATTCGTAGTCTTTAAGGATAAAAATGTAACGGTACTGTAAGTTACATTTTTTGTAAATAAACAAATTGAAAACAAGGTATAACTTGTAACTCGAATCTTACAGAAGATTGGCGCTATAATTTAACCAGATTAACATGAAATCTGTTCAAAACTTCTCTCAGTGTATTCGGAGTAGGCCGGGCCTTGGGAGGGGTTCTTCATCTCGTAGTACTGGCTTCTGATCACCAGTAAAAAGTAGATGCCGAGAACTGTAAAATAAAGAATAAGTATATTGTGTTATATTTTAGAAACAAAGGTTAAACGGTTTGTTCAAAATTTCTCTCAGTGTATTCGGAGTAGGCCGGGCCTTGGGAGAGGTTCTTCATCTCGTATATCGAATAAGTATATTGTGTTATATTTTAGAAACAAAGGTTTAACGGTTTGGGCTGTAGACTATCTGTCAGTCAGTCACTCAAGTCGAAGCCTTTTATTAATATAGATAAGTGACGATTAAGCGAAATACCAATATATTAGAAGTAAGTAGGTAAGTAGTCATTTAGGTAGAATACCAATAATAAAGAAAACACAAAATTTACTGCATCAGTGGCCCGGTGGTTAGTGAACCTGACTCTGAGGTGAGTTGAGACAGCCTGCTAAGAGACCTATCGTCATCGGCCTAATTTTCAGAATGCGCAACTCCACTAAATACCGAACTTAAACTTTTAATGCCATCTAGTGTTGAATTTTGACGCCTATCGATTGGTATACTTAATATTTTTTAACAAAAATCGAGTGAATTGCTATGAACAAATAATTAAACCACCTATCTCCACACCGTAATTTAAAAATACGCAATATTCGTAGGTACGAATATTGCGTATTTTTAAATTACGGTGTGTAGGAAGGTTCCTACTTTCAGTACGGTTTCGTCAACGCTGTGAGGTGGACGCGTTCTGTTTTGAGTATAAAGGGAATACACGACGCCACCCGCCATCATAAAAGTTGTAGAATCGTCATTGGCTGATAGAAAATTTTACGTAACGGTCGAAGGCACCGACATTTGGCTAACGCAAGTTAAGGCTGGAGTGCCTCAGAGTAGTTGCATATCACCAGCCTACTATGCCAAATATACCGACAACATCCCGATTCTAGAAGAGAGACGCCGTCTTCCCGGAAAACGTAGAGTTACGCTTGCTTTGTTTGCTGACGATAGTGCTTATTTTGCCTCCTGTCGGAGCACTACTATCACTGCAGGCAGAGTACAACGCGTCGTACTGCCAGAATGGCTCAATAAATGGCGCAAGGCAGTTAACGTTGGTAAGACGGCTGCACTTCTAACCTGTGGTCAACCGTACCGACGACTTGGCATGTAAAAAGGACAGGATCACTTTCTTCAAAGACGTGAACGGGGGTGATACTTGTGGGACGAACCTACGAAAGAGCCGGTATAGGCTTAGTCCTGCATTGTGCACGGTGAACCAAACTTTCCACGTGAAATGCCCAGCCGTGATGCAACAGCGTTTGTAGAGACGGTTGGGTCTTCGGCAAAACATTGAATAAGTTCTTCTTCGTTTTTCACAGTACTCATACGCGGTCGACCAACAACTACTACTACTCTAACTTCAAAATGTGCTTTGTTTGTGAACCTTTGATAAGTGGAAATAGAGCAAATAATCGTTCGTGGTAGGTAATAATTAAGGGTCTAAATCCCGTGTTTGTTGATAGGTGGGAACGTAATCTGGAGCAAGTAATGAATAACGTTTTTCTTAAAAAAAATTACCTGGAGCTCTTTGTGATTCGTTTTTTCTTAAACCCTGTGACCGATGTTAGGTTTTAATAGCTTATCAGACAGCTATAAATATGCGGATGTTTGTAAAACAGCCAAATGTGTTGGCAATTTTTTATTAATTGTCGATCAAAGATGATTAATTTACAATGGTAATTTTTTTTTTTTTGTGTTCATGTGACAATTGTCTAATGTGGACACCGAGTCCAGTTTTGTTAGTCATAACGATAGCCTGATGTCTCTGCTAAGTAAAAAAAATGATTGTGCAAAAACATCCAACTTTTTTTTACTAACCTTTAAGTCATCTTGCATCGATAAATGGAAAATTAACTTTTATTCAATTTTTCTCAGAAATGGTTAACTTTTGCATTAGGGTTTATGGGGTCAAATTTATTGATAATAACCTCCCCTATAACCCACTAGAAGGAATAGGTTCAACAATCAGTAACCATGTATAAACACTTCAACACTTCGGTGTACCGATAGTCAATACGGCTCCGTTGGAGACTCAAACATAGCCCTTGTCTCGACCGAATCAAAAGCTTTCTCATAGTCCACAAACGCTAAGCAAAGAGTCGTCGTATACTCGTCGGTCATCTGTATAACCTTTTTTTTTTGTCCGTGGAAAATCCTTTATGAATACCATCCCGCCGAGAGAAGCAGGGTGGTTATGTGGGAATCCCGCCGACTAGTCGGTGTATGCACTAAAAACTCTAGGTTGTTTCTTGAAGTCATCAAGCATGCGCTCGAGACGATTTGTAATGACTTTGAATACAATAATTTAAAAAATTCAATTTGATATTAAACAGCTAAATATTTTTGATAGTTTTTATAACAGACAATTCTATTGTAGGAAATAACATAGTAGTACTGTAGGAACATAAAGTTTTTTGTAGTAATATTCTTGACTTTTATTGTAAAAGTCTCCAAAACTAAGTAATCCTAACTACGTAACTCCAAACAAGGTTGCGTACTGCACCCAATAATAAATCGAAAGTCCATTTTTTGAAGGAAAATCTAAAAATTAAATTATAAAATTGAATTTCTCGATAGTTTTTACTACCAAGTTTATCATTACATTGAAGCAATTTACGCGCATCGTAAAAAAAGTCAGTTTTTACTTGTTCCTGTAAAATTCATCTCATCAAAAACATAAATGTGAAATGGGAGCCAAAGTGTCGCCACCAAAAGAATTGAGATCTAACACGGGGGCCAAGTGTTCTGTAGAAAATCCTAGAGTTTAAGCTACAAGAATATACCTGCAACATTTCAAAGAAATTTACTTATGTAACTCAAGCTCGTGATTTGACTTGGCTTGTTTAAGAATAAGTACAGTGCAAATAAACATTTCTCTGTACGTGTAAACTAACACGGGGGGTGTTAGATCTCAATTCTTTTGGTGGCGACACTTTGGCTCCCATTTCACATTTATGTTTTTGATGAGATATCATAACTTTTTGTTCAGAAATAATTATTAGTTACATCATGATTATCATAGTACACTTATCTGTGAAAAAGTTATCTAGTATTTATTATATTACTATCACAAATGGCATGGTTCATCTATCGAAAATCTCAGTGCCTTGCAACGCTACCGCCATTTATTGGAGTATTGGTTAGGTAAATTTTACAATTACTTTGTTAATAGTACTAATTATCAATAATATTCAGTTTTTAGATTTTTTCCTTTATTTATGCCTGATAGTCTACCTTGGTGCCAAATATCAAGATTCTAGTTCATCTGGAAGTGGGTTAGGTTTTTGATCTATAAGTCAGTGAGTCAGTGAATCAGTGAGTGAATCGGTGAGTGAATCAGTCAATGAAACACAAGTTTTTAAACGATAATATATCAATAACTAATTGAGCAAAATTTATGAAATTTTGGATTCTTGATAAACTAGAAGACTTTAGTAAATGTGACAAATTTCATGTATGTAGGCTAAATAGTTTTTGAGTTGTGAGGGGGTCAAAAGTAGCTCCAAATGGTTCGTGTAATATTACACACGGCCACTGCGTCGTCAGTTTTTTTCTTTGAACACTTTGGCTGGACACGCTGCCGCGTGTCTAGGTCAAAATGGAGTTACGCACTCTGATGGCGTGGCCACATTATCGCCCTACGGCGAATCTTCGTCTGCGGACGATAATGTGGCCGGGTACTTCGCGCCAACGCGAAGCTTCGCGCGAAGTTCGGCTTGTCGCGACAATATTCGCTTGGGTGGCTACACTTGGGCTTCCCTGTCGCGCAGAGTCCAGTGTTACCAACAACATTTGTTTATTTATTTACCATTTTATTGCACACCATTTGTACTAAAGGAGGACTTAGCGCTAAAAACCCTTAGGTGTAAGACAATGGAATGTTAGCATGAACAAACGAAAATGATAAATTAACTAAGATCAACACAATATAAAATCTAAAACTAGTAGTTCTCCAAACAGTAGACTGCGCGGCACATTTTTTTAACTTAAAACTTCATAAGCCTATAATCTCGACCGATTTGGTTCATACACGCAAATATTGTACTGCGTGTAACTCTGCACTGCAAATGACAGAACTACTTCTCAACTCGAGAATAGAATTGCATCAGTGCCCTTGGGTCAGAGGATACCAAAGGTGCGATCTGGAGCAATTTGGGATGTAGAAATATATGAATTGGAAAACCTCCAGGGTTGCCAACCCTGAAAAAAAATCCCTCGTACATATGCAGCTAAAAATCTCGTATTTTGACTTTCAAACCTCGTACATTTATTATGCATCGAAAACGTGCTAAAAACAAAATTAAAGCATATTGAACTATTGGATTTAGGACGTTTTACTCAATAAAATAAACTATTGCAAGTTTCCTACTAAATAAAACATCACTTTGTGTTGTATGTCAAAAAATCTTTATTAATTCTCAAGTAAAATCACACAATTACATCTGCTCTCCAAATATGATGTCAGGAACATCCTCATTGTCATCGTTTTTTCTGCCGTATATTTTGTCTGTTGTCATGGGGCTATACATTTCTTTAGTGGGTTCAAAATTGACGCAGTTTCCAGTGAGAGTTGAACCTTTTGCGCTCTCTGCAGCAAGAAGTGTGCCGTTCACCGTTTCCACAGTTAGCCGGTTTCTTATCTCTGTCTTTATTAAATTGACTTTACTAAAAACCCGCTCGCAGTCAGCATTCGCATGGGGTAGGGACAGTGTAGATAGGGCAAAATGAGCCAGCTCGGAAAAGTCTTCAGTTTTCAGTAATTGAGCCCAAAACTTATCTGGCTCACTGATTTCAGACAACTTTAGGATGACGAGCCATATTATCAAAATCTCGTACATAATTGTACGAGGTTGATAGTGACCTCGTACCTCGTATGGAAGACCACAAATCTCGTATTTGTACGAGGAACCTCGTACGGTTGGCAACCCTGAAAACCTCTGCGCGCACCCAGAGTTCTCTAATTCGACTGACTGACTAACCTTGGCACTAAGGTCATCGACCTTGACACCAAAGTCATCGACCTTGACTCCGAGACCATCGACTTTGACTCCGAGATCATCGACCTTCACTCCGAGATCATCGACCTTCACTCCGAGACCATCGACCTTGACTCTGAGACCATCGACCTTGACTCCGGGATCATCGACCTTGACTCCAAAATCATCGACCATGATTTATCTTGACTAAGCATCCAGCTTGACTGACCTTGATACCAAGATCGACCTTGACTTGACTTGGAATTTGTCATAGTCGATCTTATTCTACCACTCAAGCTCTTTCTTTTGATCCCATATTGAGGGAGATATGAAAAAACATCATGTAATTTACTATTCTGTGGCGGCCATCTTGGTTTTGAAATTAATTAGTTAACATTTACTGCAATTATTATGCTAATAGCTAAGCCTTATAATTTTAAACCCAATTACCCACATTGAGGAAGTTGTGAAAAAAATATCATCATCATAATTATTATCTGCGGTAAGACGTCCACTGCTGAACATGGGCCTCCCCGATGGAATTTCAATAAGCCCGGTCGGAAACGGCTTGGATTCATCGGTTGGTGGATGTCCTACGCTGCGCGTGCTGGTACGTGGTCTCCGTTAGAGAACTTTACAAACAAACGAAAATCATAAATCAACTAAGATCAACACATGAAATCTAAAAAAACGAATATAAAATTTCGTCATCATTTTATCAGCAATAGAACATCCACTGCTGGACATGGGCCTCTTCTATATATTTTCAATTTTTAGGGGGGGCGGTAAAGTTTAACAATAAATAATAAAAATATTTAGTAAATATTAGAACCATTTATCGCTAAAAATGTTTAATATTTATCGCAATTTTTTAATATATGACGGATGGTCGGGCGGGGTAGGTGGAGATTCGTTACTTTTAACACTCTTGTCCATGATATTTTACCGAAATAAAACGGGGTTTACACTCTTCACGTTTATTACGATTAACTCCAATAACAGTTAATGGAAAATAATCAAACACAGCGCGGATGAAAACGGATTATGATTCTACTACGGAACGCGGTGAAGTCGGAACGAGGTTGGGCGGACAACCGCACTGGTCGACGTCTCGATCAAAAGTCAGGTCCGGGCCCGCCAACGTCAACTGTCAAAATCAACTGTCATCGAACATTTCCCGCGCGTTTCGAGCGCCTTTTTGAAGTGACAGTTGGTAGTGTTGCCAACGGCTCTCGACGGTTTCCCACTCAAACCAGTGTTGCCACAACCTCATTCCGAATACACCCAAATCTGTTCGGACTTGACGTTCCGTTGCACGCTCCACGACATATATTTTATCGCAACTACTAATTCGTACCAATTGAAAGGAGCACGGAATTTTTCATCACTTATTTTGTGGCGAGGACGGGAATTTTTTTTTCTTTGAATGATATTTTGTAGCGACTGGCAACAACGTCTTTGCTTGTGGGAAATCCCCACCGTTTTTAATAATCCGCGAGAATGAATAGCTCTGTGGAGTATGTCTTTAGCATGAATGTTGGAACGCACGATAAGCATGAACGAATTGTGAAACAGTGCCGGATGTACGTAATGACATGTAAGAGTGAAAGAGAGAAATAGTGTGATGCGTGAATGAGACAGATAGATAGGTACCATTTTATTTCTTCAATAACTTGTGTTATTTCAATTTTACAGCAGAAGTTATAGGAACAAAAGTTGTTTGAAATTAGATTTTCTACAACTTTGATTCCCATCAACTTTTTGTAGGATCGATATTTTTTTTAATAGTTAGTGGCACCATTTCATTTCTTCAATAACTTGTGTTATTTAAATTTTACAGCAGAAGTTATGAGAACAAAAGTTGTTTGAAATTAGATTTTCTACAACTTTGATTCCCATCAACTTTTTGTAGGATCGATATTTTTTTTTAATAGTTAGTGGCACCATTTCATTTCTTCAATAACTTGTGTTATTTAAATTTTACAGCAGAAGTTATGAGAACAAAAGTTGTTTGAAATTAGATTTTCTACAACTTTGATTCCCATCAAATTTTTCTAGGATCGATATTTTTTTTAAATAGTTGGTGGTACCATTTCATTTCTTCAATAACTTGTGTTATTTCAATTTTACAGCAGAAGTTATGGGAACAAAAGTTGTTTGAAATTAGAATTTCTACAACTTTGATTCCTATCAAATTTTTCTAGGATCGATATTTTTTTTAAATAGTTGGTGGTACCATTTCATTTCTTCAATAACTTGTGTTATTTCAATTTTACAGCAGAAGTTATGGGAACAAAAAATGTTTGAAATTAGATTTTCTACAACTTTGATTCCCATCAACTTTTTGTAGGATCGATATTTTTTTTAAATAGTTGGTGGTACCACTTCATTTCTTCAATAACTTGTGTTATTTAAATTTTACAGCAGAAGTTATGGGAACAAAAGTTGTTTGAAATTAGATTTTCTACAACTTTGATTCCCATCAACTTTTTGTAGGATCGATATTTTTTTAAATAGTTGGTGGTACCACTTCATTTCTTCAATAACTTGTGTTATTTAAATTTTACAGCAGAAGTTCTGGGAACAAAAGTTGTTTGAAATTAGATTTTCTACAACTTTGATTCCCATCAACTTTTTGTAGGATCGATATTTTTTTAAATAGTTGGTGGTACCATTTCATTTCTTCAATAACTTGTGTTATTTCAATTTTACAGCAGAAGTTATGGGAACAAAAAATGTTTGAAATTAGATTTTCTACAACTATGATTCCCATCAACTTTTTGTAGGATCGATATTTTTATTAATAGTTAGTGGCACCATTTCATTTCTTCAATAACTTGTGTTATATAAATTTTACAGCAGAAGTTATGGGAACAAAAGTTGTTTGAAATTAGATTTTCTACAACTTTGATTCCCATCAACTTTTTGTAGGATCGTTTCAATAACTTGTGTTATTTCAATTTTACAGCAGAAGTTATGGGAACAAAAAATGTTTGAAATTAAATTTTCTACAACTTTGATTCCCATCAACTTTATGTAGGATCGATATTTTTTTTAAATAGTTGTTGGTACCACTTCATTTCTTCAAAAACTTGTGTTATTTAAATTTTACAGCAGAAGTTATGGGAACAAAAGTTGTTTGAAATTAGATTTTCTACAACTTTGATTCCCATCAACTTTTTGTAGGATCGATATTTTTTTAAATAGTTGGTGGTACCATTTCATTTCTTCAATAACTTGTGTTATTTCAATTTTACAGCAGAAGTTATGGGAAGAAAAGTTGTATAACATTTGATTTTCTACAACTTTAATTCCCGTCAACTTTTTGTAGGATCGATATTTTTTTTAAATAGTTGGTGGTACCACTTCATTTCTTCAATAACTTGTGTTATTTAAATTTTACAGCAGAAGTTATGGGAACAAAAGTTGTTTGAAATTAGATTTTCTACAACTTTGATTCCCATCAACTTTTTGTAGGATCGATATTTTTTTAAATAGTTGGTGGTACCATTTCATTTCTTCAATAACTTGTGTTATTTCAATTTTACAGCAGAAGTTATGGGAACAAAAAATGTTTGAAATTAAATTTTCTACAACTTTAATTCCCGTCAACTTTTTGTAGGATCGATATTTTTTTTAAAATAGTTGGTGGTACCACTTCATTTCTTCAATAACTTGTGTTATTTAAATTTTACAGCAGAAGTTATGGGAACAAAAAATGTTTGAATTTAGATTTTCTACAACTTTGATTCCCATCAACTTTTTGTAGGATCGATATTTTTTTTAAATAGTTGGTGGTACCACTTCATTTCTTCAATAACTTGTGTTATTTAAATTTTACAGCAGAAGTTATGGGAACAAAATTTGTTTGAAATTAGATTTTCTACAACTTTGATTCCCATCAACTTTTTGTAGGATCGATATTTTTTTTAAACAGTTGGTGGTACCACTTCATTTCTTCAATAACTTGTGTTATTTAAATTTTACAGCAGAAGTTATGGGAACAAAAGTTTTTTGAAATTAGATTTTCTACAACTTTGATTCCCATCAACTTTTTGTAGGATCGATATTTTTTTAAATAGTTGGTGGTACCATTTCATTTCTTCAATAACTTGTGTTATTTAAATTTTACAGCAGAAGTTATGGGAACAAAAGTTGTTTGAAATTAGATTTTCTACAACTTTGATTCCCGTCAACTTTTTGTAGGATCGATGTTTTTTTTTAAATATATGGTGGTTTCATTTCATTTCTTCAATAACTTGTTACTTCAATTTTTCATGAGAAATCATCGGAATCGAAGTTGTTTGAAATTTGATTTTCAGCGACTTGAAATTTTGCATCCGGGGGTTTTCGGGGTCGCCAATTACGAATCTGAAATTAGTTTTTCGATATCTTTTTTTTTAAAGATGGCCGCCATACATTGCATCTTTTTCATCTTTAGATAGGTAGTTGTTTTGAGGAAACTATTAGCAATGACATAAAACTAAATGCAGATTTGTATATAGATGGAATAATGGTTCGAGAAAAAAGTGGTGAACTTCCGAAGGTCAACTCCTGGCATTGGACCCCCGACGGATCTCGAAAACGGTGGGGTTTAGAGATGTACTTTCTTTACACTATATTGAGTACTACCTTGGTCCTTTGTGAAAAGATTAAAAAAAACCTTGGCTCCCATACAAAAAAACATGGCCGCCATACAAATTAGACGTTTTAACTTAGGAATGAAATGTTTGAACCAAGGTTGTAGACAATTTACTAGAACGATTTCGAAAATTCTTTCATCATTAGAATTGTACTTTACCACTCAAACACATAAGTTTTATTTTATTTCAGTTATGTTACGTTTACAGCGTAAAATATTGAAAATTGTAAAAAAAGTCGGCAAAAAATGAAATTTTGAGACTTTTTAAGCGCGTGCGCTGACTACATAGTAAGTTCTACATGAAAATGATGTACTTCAAAAATAACCGGCTTCATGAGGTCTACATAAAAGTCCGCGACAGCATATATCTATCTCTTCAGGTTTTTGCAGTATATCAACTTTGGTCACTTTAAAGTGAACGCGAAATTGTAGGTAATTTTCAAAACTGTTTTGACAAACACAGTATTAATGCTTATCCAATTGAATCCTTTTGTTAGCTTTGTCATTTCAAGGAGAACAAAATTGTCATTTTCAACAAATCAATCCAACGCGTAGTTTAAAAGATATGGCAATATTAAAAATACAACCCAATAAAAAATACGCGACGCGCTTTAGTAATAGCTTAAACTTATTCTGTGCCTCGACAAGACGAATCACTATAGACATAAATATAGGTATACGTAAGTTAAGGTTGATATTTCAAGCGCTATTTTGAACCTTACCGTCATAGAAATAAATACAGGAATAGATGTTATACATTTTATTACTCACTCATTTAGATAGTTGTAAGAGATAGGAAAAAACTGATTGTAGGTTTGTATGGAGATAAAAAAATAATCGGGAGAAATAATGACAAAATCTGTCTGTCCAAAAATGAGCAGTGAGGTTTTTAAAAGAAAATTAAAGTAGAAACGTACTTATTATATGTACGTACATAATATGAAGTATGTTTATGCCTCCCTTACATAACTTTAGTTGCTGCACTAATTTTGACAGGTGTGAGGGAGTAAACACCTAAGTTCCGTCCTCAGCGAACTGATTAGAATCTTATTAGAATATAACTCACTGAAAAAGTCCCGCAGATCCGACACCGCAGTCGTGCCTTGTCTGTCAAAATTAGTTCCATTAATTTCCATTAGACTTCTTAGGAAAAGAACTCTACTTGGTTACATTTTTGCAGCGTTGCATCTCTAAATAAGTACCTTTTTCTTTATGTTTGTGTCATACCGCGAAAGTAGAAAAGACCGCGTGCTTCATCTTCGACCACAACGTTGCTTACCATCAGGCGAGTAGGTGGTCAAGTGCGGACTTATTCGCGATAAAAAAAAACCGCCGACGCGCGACTGAGAGGCTATTTATAAATGTAAATTAAGAACTTAATAAAATTATTTGGCCTAACTTAATTACCAGTGAGTCAGTCACTATTTACTATTTAGTTTACTATTGCTGTAGTGCCTACTTACTCAAGGAGTTCATCATTATTTGTCAGTTAAAAATACCTAATGTTTTGTAAACAATCACTATTTATTAATTATTATAACACCTTAATTGTTTAATTTTATCACATGTTCTAAACGCTGGACCAATAAAATACTTCTGAGGTTTGTCAATCAATGTGAGTTTTAAACAAAGACTAGACGGTTTAATTAAACGATGTTTCCCTTTTTGAAGCCATCTTTGGTTCTACGAGTAAAACACTTCCTAACGACCTATTCTCGAAAACACATTTTTTTGTTTGTGACGAAACTGTTAGGAATCTTTACTAATATTGTAACTTCGTCAGTATGTTTGTTTGTTTGGTTCGGACCCCTCGGACCCCCTCTCATTTACGCCCATGTACGCCATACATTGCATCTTTTTCATCTTTAGATAGTTGTTTTGAGGAAACTATTAGCTTTGACAAAAAACTGACTAACTTAAACCTATTCTGTGCCACGACGGGACGGATTTAACCTTCATATCACGTCAATTATTGTTGATTTTTCAAAAACGGCTTAGCCGATTTCGACGAACATAGAACCTCCTTTTCGGAAGTCGGTCAAAAAGCTATACGTTTTATATAATGGAATATCCAACGAAATATTGAGTAGATTAATTATATCAGTGGTTTAATGTTCAATATACTCGTAATAATATGCTTCAAGTAGAAGAGTATAAAGTGGAAGCCCTATTTTGAACCTTACCGCCATTGGAATAAATACAGAAATATTATACTAAGATTAAGGGAGAGTTTTTTTATAGGCATAAGTAGCTACGTGTCGAGAGTAGGTACCCACCTTTTTAACCGACTTCCAAAAAGGAGGAGGTTCTATGTTTTTGTGTATGTATTTTTTTGTGTAATGTAAACAATTCGAGCGAAATATTCGAATTTTGTACACGATGGAAGGCGGTTTTGCCATTATTTATGAAAAATAATTTTTGTATTGAGTAGCTGATTTTCTCAGAGCCTGGTTGGTCTGTTATTTTCCATATTAATGTATTACGCTGTTTTCTTCCTTGAAAATACTTATAGGGCTTCAATTTTTTGTCATAAAATTAAATTTTGCTGTTTCGACTACCCTGTCTTTTCTTTTTCTTGATAAATTAATTAGCAGGAAAAATATGACCCTTCAAAATCACAAAAAAATCACCATTATTACCGACGTCTTTAGAGACCTACCAGAAGAGACTAAATAATATCTAACAAAATATAAAATGACAGAATCATGAACACATATTTTTTTTAAATTTTGACTTAAAAAAATACTTGATTGAAATAGTTTTTGAAGAAGAAAACAGCGTAATACGAAACGTTGTCTCGCCAAGTTTTTTGTAGGTATAAATCGCTCTGAGCTGCAATTGTCCCTATAGCACGATGCGGGGGCAGGGTCGAGGTAAGGGAGGTTCAAAGTGCTCAAACCTACACAAGTACGTACACAAGCACTAGGGATGTAGTAATAGTCGATATTTTTGTCGATACTCTAGTGATGTCCATCGATATCGATGATAATTCAAAATATTAGTTATTTTTTCCAATCTTATGATTTGACCGTTGTATGTTTGTTACTTTTGAAGAAAAGATTTTATGTATGGAATATGGGCGTTTAGTTGCTGCGACATGTTGCAGCGATTATACAGAATATCGTGTTGTATCCGCAGACATCTAAATGAGTTAGGCGCAGAATAACCAATTCGCATAGTGCCCAAGTAATCCAAGAAGGGAATGCTCAATTCTACGAAAGCATAATTCTATGAAGGCCCAATTCTCAAAATGGCAACATAGTTTTGATTTGGAAATTTTCAAAAAAAAATCACACATATTAAATACATATAAGAGCTTACAGGTACCTAAAACAACCTCCTTTGGCGAGTTAAGTACATCATAACTTTTACTATGGGACCGACCAGAGCCGAATCCGCGAGAAATATCAACTATACCTTAGAAAAAGTCCGTTGATAATGGACAAAGTGTATGGAACAGCTGGTTTTTATCGCCAATTCGGAGTTAGTTGCTCCCATAGTAAAAGTTGTTCTTTTTAAACCTATTAACTTTGCCCTAAAGAGGTAGTGCTCAGCACAGAATGCTCAATTCTCAAAATGGCAAAATAATTTCAAAGACTCTTTAATAATTTCAAAGATTTTTGCCAGTATAGGTAGCGCCAAACAAGTCGGCGGATGCGATGTTAGCCGCAGATGACACTTCGCCGTAATTCGCTAATTATTGCGCATGTGTGCACAATGTCGACGCCGCGTGGCGTAGTGGTAAGCACAGGCGTGCATGCGGGAGGCATGAGGTTGGCGGGCGGGTGTGCCCCGGCGTCTTGTATCTCAAACTCAAACTCAATTCATATATTGCAACATATGAAATTTACATGCGGTTTTTAGTTAACATGTTTTGTAAAGTTATACATATGACCCTATTAGGGTATGGCAATTTTATTATTTGTATTGGAACGATTTATTATTACGTTTTCTAGATTATCGTTAAAAAATTCGTCTAATGTATAATAATGCATTTCGTCTAATGCATTTCGATAATAGGATAATTTTTAGTTGTTTTATGAAACAGTTATCTCTTTCGATATATTTTAAATTATTTGGCAATTTAGTATTTTTAGAGTCATAGAATTTGGGCTAGAACTGTGCATTGTTCTCTCTGGCCCCCGCGCATACCTATATTTTGCCTTTTGCGCAGCGTTCTGCGCCTAACTTTCCATCCGCCGACTTGTGTGGCGCGGATTATACGTGAGATTCATTCGAGAAAACAGCCCCATTGGCCATCCGTTCATTGAATTATGTGCCTTGCCCTCTGTCATTTTAACTTGCCAATCCACTGAGTTTGAAGAGAGCTGAAAAGTTTAATTAGAAGTGCTTTAAATGCTTTAATCAGTTCATATCTACCTACTTTTTTTTTTTAATTAAATTTTCTAACCACAGACTCCAGGGTCTATGCCCTTTGTTAACTAAAATTTACAATTATTAGATTATACTATCAAAGAGAGTTAGTAGTAGGTACTTGAAATAGCCTAAGTTAGTCAATGCACTGCGTGAATGCCACGAGCAGACCGGCGACCCGCATGCAGCACCCGATCACGAGTGTGACACATGTGCCAGCCATCATTCTCCTCGACCATATTTGAGGGAGGAGAACCACCCGACACATGATGCCGCCGCAAGAAGGTCTACCTACTTTGTAGATGTTCTATCTTGTATTACCTACTATGGTGTGTGTCCTACCCACTGCTGCTTTAATTTGCTAACTGTTTTAGTTTTTTTAAACGTGTTTAAAGTATTACCAAGGTATGACAAGCCGTTCTCTAAACAGTAAACCTCTCCTCACCCAAATCCTCTATTATTTTTATACTATGGAACTAACAGAAATATGGAAATAGCAGAATGAAAATATTGTAGGTACCATATAAAAGGCAAGAAGTTTTAGATGTGCAGGTAGGTATACAGTAATATAACGAGACCAAATTACTTACTAAGACTCCTCTGTCCGTCTGTCTGTTGGTCACTAGGCTGTACCTACGAGTATCTCATGAATCGTAATAGCTAAACAGTTAAAATTTGCACAGATGATGTATTTCCGTTTCCATTATAACAACAAATACTAACTAAAAATAGAATGAAATAAATATCGACTTCAACTATGTACAGAATTCGCGCGGATCGAAGTAGCATTTTTCACATTATTGTTGATTTATCAAATATGGCTCAGCCGATTTTAAGAAAATTTAAATAGGACCAACTTCGACGTATACCCTTTCCAATAAAAAAAAAAATTGGTACGCGTCGAATTGCGTACCTCCTCCGTTTCATCGGTCAAAAAATAGAATAAAATACCTACTATACTTATTCATTACAATTCATTACATTACATTCATTCAAACAGATGTGAGTTTTTGCACGATAATTATTAATAATGACAACAGGTAGACGCTTGACATATTCTCAGAGTATTTAGTAATATAATATTTCAATTTAAAAAACAAATAATTTAAATACATAATTGGCTCCCATACGGTACGAACCCTTTCAAGCGCGAGTCCATATTTATTTTAGTTTGTAGAAGAACTATGTTAGACATTTAAATTAAAAATAATTAACTTAAAATTAGAAAGAAGTAATTTCAGTCAAAATATATAATGTAAACTGCAACGCATACAGAAATCAAATAGCGAAATTGCTACTTTTAATCCCTGCTTTGGGTTCAAGATCAATTGTATAATTATGATGTTAGTTGGGTACATATTATGTTTTTGTACAACAATAATGAAATAATTTGAAAGAAAATAAATACTATGTCACAAATAATGTAGCTTCCTAATGGCAGAAAAATAAGTAATCATTGGCAGGATTATTTTTGTTTGCTTTCCGCCATACCTACTAGGAAACCAGATTATACGTAGAATACGCGTAAGATAGCTCTACGTACGGCCAAAATGAGGAACAAATTTTATGCTGCCATTACACTGACATCCGATAACGTACGTGGCGCCACGACTCGCGCGCAGAGTTATCTTGTGCGCACTCTACGTGATATCATATTTTGCTACAATTCAAAATCAAATTTCGGTCGGCCACGCTCGCGCTGGTTCCGTGAGGCGCGGGTGGGGGGGACAGTTCGAGCGCATCACACACACATTGAAGCTCAGCTTGGGCGCATCTCGGGACGGCAATTGTTTAGTCCAAATACCTATTTCTCAATTTCTTCGTCACTAGGATATCCTCTTGACCGAGCTAACGAAGTGAGAATAGTCAGGAGACCAAATCGAAAGCAAAATCGTCGAATTAATAGGGATATTAAATCGATGATTTTGCTTTCGTATGCACGGATATTGATTTTCCTCTAGGTACCTATATAGGTCGCATTTTTTTAACGAATCTCGACGCAGTGACGAAACTTGTACAAAGGTTCTTAAATCTATACCTATATGAATGTTTTTGTCGTCGGTGATTTTGAGTGAGGGGGAAGTGGGGGGGAGGGGGACCACCGCGGGAGTATACCCTTGCGAACTAAAAAGGATATTTTTTGATTCAGTTCACAGTTCACATAGAACCTCCTCCTTTTTGGAAGTCGGTTAAAAAACTATACGTTACCTACTTATAATGGAATATCAAACGAGATATTGAATAGAAGAATTAAGTACTTATATCAGTTTTTATGATGATGATATTTTTTTTAGATTATATGTTTTGATGTTTGTAAAGTTCTCAAATGGAAACCACGTACCTACCGGCAAACGCAGCGTAGGACGTCCACCGGCTCGTTGAACCATTGATAAAAGCCGATGGATGCAAGCTGTATCCAACCAGGATTTTTGAAAATCCATAGGGGAGGCCCATGTCCAGCAGTGGACATCCTACTGCTAATATATCATACGTCCACCAAGTCGGTCAACGTCCACCGTACTATGTGCCCTGCCTATTGCTATTCCACCTTTCTAATCGTAATCCTAGATAGGGGAGAAGAGGCGGGTTGGTTATAATATAATATTTATGAATTCTACTGGTTTTCCAAAAAGTACTATAAATCTACCACACTACCAAATTTACATCGAAAATCTACCATGATAGTAGTCAATCTACTTCACTCTGGCAAGAAAACATCGCGCGATGTTTAGCGCGCCAATCTTCGCTGCAGGTGTGGCCAGAAACTTCGTCTGCGCCCGACGACGATGTACATCGCGCGAAGCTTCCGGCGAAGCTTCGCGCGCAGATGTAGCCATAGCATGAAAATTAGGCCGACGCTATGCGTAAATGGTCACGAAACTGAGTAAGAGCAGGAGCGAGCATTGAAAATCTATGTTAGCAGAAACGGGACATCATGGCATGCGATTAAAATGTATGCGTAAATGGTCATCAGATTGAGTATAATTATTTTTCGCAAAAAATAGCATGACCGACTTCACCCGTGTAGAATTCGCGAATATTTCGCACGGATCGATGTTACATTTTTCACATTATTGTTTATTTATCAAAAATGGTTCAGCCGATTTCAATAAAAATTTAATGGGGCCAATTTCGAAGTATACTCTTTTCAATAAAAAAAGAATTATTGAAATCGGACTACTACGAAATAAGTTATGCGTGGTTATACATAAAAAAAATATACGCGTCGAATTGAGTACCTCCTCCGGTTTGGTTCGTCGGTCGAAAAGCAGGAGCGAACGTTGAAAATCTATGTTATCAGAAACGGGACTATTACCTAATGGGTAATAACCTAGGTACCTGCCGTAAAAGTCAATTCCAAACGTTACAAAAATGAAACTCTTAGGCCAGCAAGGTGGATATAGCCCGATTGCTCTTAGAGGACTTAGGCCCAGAACACACGGTGAAACGCAAATGCAACGAAACTGCAACTACTAGTTACTTTTGAGTTGCATTTAAGTTTCTGCCATAGATTCCGTTGAGAGACCACATATGACGCGACCAGTTTGAAACCGGTTTGAAACGCGTTGCAAACCAGTCTCATTGAAACCGGCGTGCAGGAAACTCGCGTTGCGTTTCATTCATTTTTAGGGTTCCGTACCCAAAGGGTAAAAACGGGAGCCTATTACTTAGACTTCGATGTCCGTCTGTCACCGGGCTGTATCTCATGAACCGTGATAGCTAGGCAGCTGAAATTTTCACAGATGATGTATTTCTGTTGCCGCTATAACAACAAATACTAAAAACAGAATAAAATAAAAATTTAAGGGGGGCTAAATAATAAATAATAATAATAAATAAATTAATCTCATACAACAAACGTAATTTTTTTGCCATTTTTTGCTCCATATTAAAAACGGCAAGAGGTAGACGCTTGAAATGGGGCTAAAGGGGTTCCCATAGGGTACGGAACCCTTCGTACGCGAGTCCAACTCGCATTTGGCCAATTATTTGTCTTGGCGTCTTATGCAGACATCTTTTCTCAAAGAAAACCGATATGATTGTGGTTGCAGCGTGTGTGGAAAATGGTTGAAACTGGTTTCAAATCAATAATTTCAAAAGGGTTTCGTTGCAGTTGCGTTTCGCCGTGTGTTTTGGGCCTTAGGCTTGTATCCAGTTCTGAACTATAAAAATATAGTAAGCAGTGCATTACAATAAAATAAATACTAACGGATAATGAAAGTGTCTTGTACTACGGTGCCGATGGTGACGAAGGGGTTTATGGAGCAGTATATGACGAATCCGACGGTGAAGATCAGGTGCAAGATCACGGAATATATCAGGTACGCCTTCAGGTGATCCGGTTTATTCTGATAAAAAAAGCACAACACTAATTATGTACCATAAGCAAAAAAAAAAAAAAAAATGGAAAAGCCCCACTCACACATAATATTGTTGGCACATACAGACAGACAAAACTCTTTAGTTACAACCACAATTTAAAAATAAACACTATTTACACATTTACGACAAAACATGATTACAAAGTGGCGGCCTGGATACCCATGGCGATTTCTTCCAGGCAACCTTGCACATAATGTTTAACAGTGCTTTTTTTGAAATAAATGGTTTAGAAATGACTCGGGTGAATTTATTTACCATTTAAAAGGGCATGCAAAATTAATCTTTTTTTGGGTACAAGCTGATGAATGAGTCTTAGAGCGCTTGTTTACGGTAATTTCTTTCACCGGATAACGGACTGTTTTTTTTCACCGGATTTGCAGTGGTATATTGTTTATAATAATAATAAATAAGAGTCAACAGACACGTGACCAGAGTGCTGGCATCTATTTCCACCAAAAGTTGAGTATTGCTATTCAGCGAGGCAATGCTGCCAGCATTCTGGCCACGTTACCTTCTGCCGAGGGGCTTTTGGACTAGGTCTTTTTTTTTTAGTTTAAGTTTTAGTATTTAGTTTAGTCATAGCGGAAAGTGTTATAAAAGTTTTTTGTTTTTCTGTGTAAATAAAGTGTTTTTAAGCTTAAAAAGAAAGTCATGGACTCATGTCTTATCCCTTGTCTCACATATGCATACCAAACATGGAAGTTTACGAATAAAGTCAAAAATAAATTAACTACTTGCCAAAGAGGGATGGAGCGCAGTATGTTAAAAATATCAAAAAAATTCAAAGGATAAGACATTCAAAAATAAGATCCAAGACCAAAGCAATCGATGCTCTATCCCACGCCCAAAAATTAAAGTGGAAATGGGCCGGGCATGTAGCGCGCCTGGCAGACGGCAGATGGACCAAAACTGTAACAACTTGGAAAGGACCACCAGGTAAGCGCTACAAATGAAGACCCTACACACGATGGGAGGACGACAAAAGAAATAGCCCAAAATAGAGAAACATGGCATTCTTTGGAGGAGGCCTTCACCTGAGAGGGGTTCCTGATATACACGACATTTTTTATTTTATAATTTTTGTAAATTTTTAATTGCCAATTGTGTTGTGATATCGGAAATATAAAGCTTCTATTTATTTATTTTTAATTTATTTATTGTTTATAATGAACGTGTGTTGACGTAACGGACATCCATCTGGCAAGAAATTTACCCCGGATGCACATCCGCTTCCCCTCGGCGCGATGGACATCGGTCCGGCGTCCGACAGAGCGCTCATCCACGGCAATGTATTGGTGCGTGTTGACGATGCCGGACGCATAGCCGGTTTTCTTTAATTTAAGTGCCGTCTAAAAAATTGTAAAATTTAGCTTGAACTTCTTCCAACTTCTTAAAAAGAGTATGAAATACACCATATTCTTCCCTTTCCTATAAGTAATATAGGATGCACCCACGACGACCTTTTACGATTTTGTTTCCTTTTTTTTTATTGTAAGAGTGGTAAACAACACGAGTTTCTTTAGGGTTCCGTACCCGAAAGGTAAAACTGGGACCCTATTACTAAGACTCTGTTGTCAGTCTGTCCGTCTGTCACTAGGCTGTAGACCCCTGAATTTTTTACCGATGATTCAATTTCAATTTCTTTATTTCCCTAGCAAGTAACTTTACAGTTAATACCAAGACGCTACTTATTTTAGACTTAATAACATCACAGAAAATAGCTTTTAACATAATACCTTAATTTTATAAGCAGGTAGTAGGCTCGATTACAGAGGCGCCAGCGTAAATTTAATAGCAACTTAAAAAGCGTTTTCTCTATCGAAAGCCTAAAGTGAAAAATAAACAGAATATGCTATTTAGCTATTATAATTACGATGGCGCCTCTGTAATTGGGCTTATTAGCTACTTATAAAATTAAGGTATAGATAGATAGATAGATAGATAGATAATTCTTTATTAGTACAATTACAATACAAAAAACACACGAAAAATAAAAACATTACAAAGTTATACCAAATGGCGGCCTTATCGCTTCAAGCGATTTCTTCCAGGCAACCAAGGTATTATGTTTATAATACTGCACGGTTTAAGAATAAACATGTAAAGAAGAAACAAGCTCTAGTAAATAGTAAATGAATGAAAATGTAAAAACTTGGTTACTTATATATAAGTAAAATAGTAGGTAGTTAAATTATGTAAAAAATATTCCAAAACAAGAGTGGTTTTCACAGCATAGCAAAGAGCTATTTACAAAAACAGGCCACTTGTCAACAAATGGTAAATACGTCAAGTTCTGGTTGTGCAGTGCAGACACTAGCACTATTAAGGTTTTGGTGTGCTTGGCAGATGGGGGACTGCATGGTCTCGCGCCACGATGCGCTCGTACTGGGGAGAACAGCGGTATTCGATTGCTGTGGAAACGGGTGAGGTTCTCTGGTACTGAGAGGCGAATTACCTCTGACAGCAGAGTGGGGCAGTCGAGAACGCCATAGAGGATTCTGTACATGGTTAGAAGGAGGTCATGTGTTCGACGTGTTTCTATAGAATTAAAAACACAGAGCACCCAATATATATTTTGATGGATAGTAACCATGTATATTCTTGTACCAAAATCTCAAAAACCGTCTGCAAAGACGGTTTCTCTTTCTTGCATCACTGTATAATTTTTTTCATGAGGGTTCCAAGTGATTGAACTTGAGTCTTATTTGGATCTAATGATCGCAGTGTACAGTAGTTTGACTGACGGGACAGTTTCTGCTCATGAATCCCAAACGTTTGAAGCATTCAGATACCAGAGTTTGAATGTGATTGTGAAAGGTAAGTTTGGGGTCAAGGAAGAATGCCTAGGTCTTTTATGGATTGGGTACCTACGGTTAATGATTTAATTATTCAAGGTGTACTGGAATACTATAGGATGAGCTGATCTCGAATAGCTCATAACATTGCATTTATTGATATTTAAGGGTAGCTTATTTTTCTCACACCAGTGTTGTATTATGATTGCTGTTATGTTTTTTTGTAAATGATTGTTATCATAATTAGAATTTGTGTTACAGTATACTTTCAAGTCTTCTGCGTATAAAATACATTGGCAATTCTTAAGGTATTGCTCTAGATCGTTCACCATGATCAAAAAAGGAAAGGTCCAAGTGACGATCCTTGGCGTATACCTAGCCGTTAGGTAAGGGTCGGAGTCAAAAAACCTCTAACACCTCAAAAAATTGCAATTTCGGGGCTAATTTCAGGATGATGTATTTCTGTTGCCGCTATAACGACAAAATATAAGAAATAAATAAGCGGGGCCCACCTACAACAAACGTAATTTTACGACAACGACAACACGTTTGAAATGAAGCTAGGGGGCTCCAATGTGGTACGGAACTCTTCGTGAGTGAGTCCAACTCGCACTCAGCCGATTTTTTTCTTTTGCATTTTACACTTGCGCAATTTCTGACAACCAGTTTAAACTAGCGCATATAGACAACATTCCAAGCTGACATCCACGCGGTGAAAAAACTAGACGTTTATAATGGTATCCGTTTCTTGACGGTCCGTTGTACGAGTGAAAAAAACGGCCGTGAACGAGCGCTCTTAGTCATCCCTTTTCGGCTTGGTAATTTACACATAAACTGAGTATTCATCGTTACTCGTTATTTTACGAAAACTCATTTAGCTGCCATGATTAGGTAGTGTTAACGTGGTACACACATCTATAAATCAAAATAGTGATCAGTCTATGCACAAAAGAGCATTAACTGATTTTCACCTTATATGTCTCACTATGGAAACTTACGTGGTTTTCGTACATTTTAATTAAGTAACACACAGGTGTTACTCACGTTTGATTTTAGTAGGATACTACTATAGTTTCGATCGCATTTGGCGATCTTATCTCAGTGCTATGCGAGACGAGCCCGCGTGCTAATACTCCAACCTTGAGAATGATCGCCAAATGCGATCGAAACTATAGTAGTATCCTACTAAAATCCGCCAGTTCCACATATCAAACGTGAGTGACACCTGTGTTTTACTCAATTAAAATACACCTTATATGTGTTTTCCTAGTTGATGCACTTTTGTGCATAGAGAAAATTACGCGCACTGACCGAGGGGATACACCTGAAAGCCATGTAGAAATCACATTTCAACGTGCATGAGCGCATGATGCAAATATGTATTTCGATATTTTTTGAGCTAGCTTAGCAATGCTAGCCAAATTGTCAAGCACTTGATTAGTGAGGCATGAAAATCTTAACATTGAGGTATTTCAAGTTGTTTATATTGTCTATGCTAATGTACGGTACAGTGATTTACCTCGTGCAACCCGACGAGTAGAACAATAGCGAAGACGAGAGAAACTAACATGATGATCAGCAGGATACTGGTGATCACCACCACGAAACGCTCAACCGTGTAGACTCCTGCATCGTTTTGCATCACCTCCGCTATGCCCGCCAAGCTCAGGATCGGGAGCACAGTGCCGATCAGGGAACAGATCTGGAAATTATAATATAATTAATAAATAACGCTTTATACTAATAGCCCATACTAGGATTTACTGTGCCGTGGGCGCCATGGTCACACGCGGTCACACACAGGTCGGTCATACAAGGCTACGCCGTCATGTCATCATTTAAATATCTGTTCTGGGTCTTCGTGTCCTTGACCCAGAACAGATATTGACGGCGTAGCCTTGTATCTCTTGTGTCTCGCGCATTTCCAATGCTTACTTTTGAAGATTAAAAAAATCATCTAGGAGCAGTGGCGTAACTATAGGGTGGCAGGGCTGTCAAAATTCCACGGGCCCACGACCCGAGCGGGCCCCGGCCCAAGAGGTCGCGAGCTCTGAAATAACCAAACTTTTTTGAATATTTGTTTAAACACAAAAAAAATTACGCTCGCTGCAGCGCGCTTCCAAGTAAAACTAGATCGGTTTATTTGCTCATTTTTTTTTTTACAAATTTTACTACTGTAGTGAAAATAATCGGCCAAGTGCGAGTCGGACTTGCGCACGAAGAGTTTCGTACTGTATGGAAGCCCCCCATTACATATTATATTTTAATTATTTATTTGTGAAGGGTATATAGAACTTAATATTCTGTGAATATTTTGTGGTGTATACATAAATACGCATAAATAAACATAAATAAATTAGTGAAAATAATAATATAAAAATATCAAAACATGATTTTAAACGCTAGCGCTTGTACATCGGCGCGATAGCCGACCGGTTCCGAGTGATGACGCGCTCGCTCCCGTCGGCAGAGTAGTACCTACCTAACCCGCGCGCGAACATCATTCCGTACTATTAATTCTATATTTTATGTTTCTGTGATTGTTCTGTTTTGTAAATTATTGTGTGGCTAAAGACAATGTTAATTACTACTTGGTGAACAATAAACAATCAGTTATTCAATTCAATTCAATTCAATTTATTCAGCTTGTGATTCTGGTTTACAATGGTGGTACTTAAATAACTAAAGCTCCTCAGAACCCGCAAAGTCAGCATACAAGCGGTTCTAAAATAGGTTTAAATTATGATTAAATTATACCATTAAACAAAATATTGAAATACAAAATAAATGTCAAACAATAATAATCTAAAAATAATAATAATAAATATGTGTTTGAATTATTGTCATGTCAAATATCTTTGTCAGTCAAAAATTCATTTAGGGAATAGTATGCTTTAGACAGAAGAAAATCATTGAGTCTACTTTTGAAACTGGCAACATCACTCCATTCCCGAACTGATTGAGGGAGTTTGTTATAGATAAGTGGTGCCTTACAAAACATGCTATTCAACATATGAGTAGTTTTTACACCGGTGGGAAAACGTAGTTTGTTTTCATGCCGACTACCAGGTTTGAATTTATGGAAAAGTTCTTTATTTTTATGTACAAACAGCGCAACCTCTTTAATGTAAATGCATGGAAATGTCAAGATTTTGAGTTCAATAAAGGATGTCTTACAAGTTTGTCTCCTTCGCAAGCCACACATAGCCCTTTTACACTTTTTTTGTGCTATGAATGCCAATAATTTGTCGGTGGAATTACCCCAAAATATTACCCCATACCGTAACACAGAAGCGACATAACCATGATAAGCAGTGAGCACGGTGTCACGATTGGCAATTTGACTGAGTTTGAACAAAGCAAATGAAAATTGAGTTACACGTTTCGATACTGCCTTTAACTGTTCTTTCCATGTCATTTTGTTATCTATATGTAGTCCTAGAAATTTTATTGTTTCGACTTCGTCAATTTTATGTCCATTATAGCTGATGTCAATATTTTGATTATGCAGATTAGTAATTCTTTGTCGAAATGTCATTATCTTAGTCTTTTGTAAATTAATTTTCAGATTATTGACTTCCAGCCAATCAATAACAGATGTCAAAGAGGATTTAATGTCAGTTTCTAATTCAGTTACCCTTTTCTTATCACCAGTGAATAAAATAGTTATGTCATCAGCGAAAAGAGTCATAGAGTGTTGTGTTTGAATGACTTCAGGTATGTCATTGATATACACTATAAAACTAGGTGGGCCTAAAACACTGCCTTGTGGCACTCCAAAATGTACTTTTCTTAATTCTGATTTATATGTCTTTTCTGTTTTTGTTTTATGACAAATACGATTAATGTGAGTTTCTTGGAGCCTGTCACTAAGAAATGATTTGATAAATAAGTTGGCGTTACCTCTGACCCCATATTTGTAGAACTTGCCTAGAAGAATTTCGTGATCAACGTGGTCAAAGGCTTTGGTCATATCCATGAAAAGTCCTACAGTAAATGCTCCCTTATCCATGCCATTAGTCACTTTATAGAGAAAGTTATATAAGGCCATATTTATGTCTTTGTTTTTTCGGAAACCATATTGGTTCGGAGAAAAGATGTTTTGGCTTTCTAAGTACGCTGTTAGCTTTTGATTAAATATTTTTTCTATAATTTTAGAGAAAACAGGAGTGAGTGCAATGGGCCTGTAATTACATAACTCATCTTTATCACCTTTCTTAAATAGTGGTTTTATAACCGAGATTTTAAGCTTGTTAGGAAATACTCCCTTTTCTAAACATAAGTTAATTATATGACATAAGATAGGTGATATTTCAACCTTGACAAATTTAACTACCTTTGTTGACACATTGTCATAACCAAAGCTTAAAGTGGTGTTCAGAGAATTTATAACTTCATAAATGTCAATTGGTGTTGTTGGTGTTAAAAATAAGGAATTAGAAATTACGTTTCGATTCTTAGCAACAAATTTTCGTTTATTTTGCGGATTAACTATGTCAATAAAGTAATTGTTGAAATGTTGAGCAATGTCATTGGGATTGTAGATATTTTCACCATCTATTATAATTTTAGTAATTTGTTCATTAGGGAAATTATTTTTTGTACTATTAATGACTCTCCATGTAGCTTGGGACTTGATTTTAGCAGATTTTATGTAATAGTCATTCTGCGATTTTTGTGTAAGTTTTATTATCTTCTTATATCTAAGTGAATAATTTTTAAACAGTGTTTTATTTTTCTTATTAGGCTCACGTCTATATTTCCAAAGTATATAATATTAGTGAATTAAAGTAACTATTTACTATCACACCCCGGGCAATAGCCCCATAAATGGTGACCCCGATCAAGGACTAAAACGTGAGTCAAGGACAAAGTGTATCCTGTGCAGTGCATATTTGAACATTATTGTGCATTAAACATTGCAAATAATCGTTATTGCAATTAAATTGGGAAAAATTGCCTAAAACTCTCGGGGTAGTTTGAAAAAGTTGTGTCAAGTCACAAACTGGTAGCGATTTTTACATTTTCGCTTACGAATCATGTCGACGTCGAGTAAGGATGGAGGCAGTGCCTCAAGTCTCCAGCATCGAGATCCTGCACCTAGCGTTCCCTCCGAGCTGTTTAGAGTGGGAATACGCGTACCTCCCTTTTGGCCAGAAGAGCCTGAGATATGGTTCGCTCAAGTCGAAGGACAGTTCTCAGTTTCAAATATCACTTCTGACGTAACGAAATTCAACTACGTAATTGGCCAGTTAGACCACCAATTTTCAAGAGAAGTGAAAGATATCATAATTTCACCTCCAGCCACAGAAAAATATGAAAAACTGAAAGCGGAATTAATCAAGCGCTTGAGTGCTTCGCGTGAAAAGCAAGTAAAACAATTACTAAAGCATGAAGAATTGGGAGATAGACGTCCATCGCAATTTTTGCGGCACTTACAAAGTTTGGCAGGACCGGCTGTACCGGAAGACTTTACAAAAACTATCTGGACGAGCAGATTGCCACGCAGCGTGCAGACAGTACTAGCGGCGCAACCAACAGCTTCCCTGGACGTGCTATCTGACTTAGCGGACAGAATTCAGGATATTGCTCCAGCCACGCCTCAAGTTGCAGCAGCATCATCTTCAGTGCCTGGTTCAGCCCTCGATGCCATGGCAAATGAAATAGCCGAACTTCGCCGGCAAATGAAGACTCTGCTGGACCGTCAATCTCGTTCCCGTCCCCGCTACAGAAGCCGCAGTCGTTCTGGTACCAGATCGGAATCAAACTATCGAAAATTCCCAACTTGTTGGTACCACTGGAAACACGGCTCGAAAGCGAAGACCTGCGTGAAGCCTTGCAATTATCAAGCGGGAAACTCTCAGGGCGGTCGATAATGGCGACAAGCGACCGTCCCAACTCGTCTGGTCGCCTCTTTGTCGTAGATCGTCGGTCGAAGATGCAATTTCTTGTCGATACTGGAAGCGACGTTTGTGTTTTCCCTCGACGAGTACTGCATGAGCGTCGTTCTAAAACAGATTTCGAACTTTCTGCTGCGAATGGTACATCAATCAGCACATACGGATAAACTCACTTGGATTTGGATCTTGGGTTACGCCGCGACTTTCCATGGCGTTTCATCGTTGGTGACGTCACTAAGGCAATCATCGGAGCTGACTTTTTAAAGTTCTATGGCCTTCTAGTGGACATTCGCAACCAACGCCTACTGGACAATACGACTACACTCTCCGTCGTTTGTTCACCCGCAACCTCGTCAACTGCGATTTCTTCAGTCAAGATACCAGTCGGCGAGTCTCGATATGACCAGATCCTGAAGGAGTTTCCTGAAATTACCAATCCATCCGGAAAGCCAGCTGAAGTCAAGCATCGTACCGTTCACTTCATCAGAACCACGCCAGGACAACCAACATCCTGCAACTCACGTCGTTTAGCGCCAGACAAGCTAAAGATAGCCAAAACTGAGATCGAGTCGATGATTAAATCAGGTATCGCACGACCATCGGAAAGCTCCTGGGCGTCACCGTTACATCTCGCACCGAAGAAAGACAACGGATGGCGGCCTTGTGGAGATTACCGAATGCTGAATGCTCGCACCATACCTGATAGATACCCAATCAGACATGTACATGATTTTACGCACAGCATTTCAGGCTGTAAAGTGTTTTCAACGATCGATCTCGTCAAAGCTTTTCATCAGATTCCGGTGAATCCTAAAGACATCCACAAGACCGCCACCACGACACCGTTCGGGTTATATGAATTCCCGTTCATGACGTTTGGATTGAGGAACGCTGGACAGAGTTTTCAACATTTTGTCGATGAGATGACGCGCGGACTGGATTTCGTCTTTCCATACATCGATGATTTTCTAGTTTTTTCAAAGGATGAGGAACTCCACGAAGAACACCTTCGTATACTCTTCACCAGGCTGAAAGAACATGGAATTGTCATCAACACTTCGAAGTGCAATTTTGGTCAGTCTGAAGTCAAATTCCTGGGCTACCACATATCAGCCGATGGAATAAAACCTCTGGATGAGAAGGTTGAGGCAGTGAAGTCGTTTCCACCTCCCAAGACAGTCAGAGAACTTCGCCGATTCTTGGGGATGCTGAATTTTTATAGGAGATTCATCCCCAATGCAGCTAAAGTCCAAGCACCACTGCATGGTCTCATGACTGGCTCTGTGAAAGGTTCCCATCCTGTCAACCTGTGTGGGAATACGCTGAAAGCCTTCGAAGTGTCTAAAGAAAGTCTCTGTAGTGCAGCACTTCTCGCGCATCCGGATTGTCAATGCAAGTTGAGCCTCGTCGCAGATGCATCTGACTTTTCAATAGGTGCAGCCTTGCAGCAATACCAAGATGGTAGCTGGCAACCGCTTGCCTTTTTCTCGCGGAAGTTGAACGCAGCGCAAAGAAAATATTCTCCGTATGACAGAGAACTTCTAGCGATTTATGAAGCTCTGAAATACTTTTGGCACATGGTTGAAGCTAGAGAATTCACGATATACACAGACCATAAGCCATTATGCTTCGCTTTTCAACAGCGCAAAGACAAGTGTTCGCCGAGACAGTTTCGTCATCTGGATTTTATATCCCAATTTACAACTGACTTGAGACACATCTCGGGGAAAGATAACTTGGTCGCTGACACGTTGAGCAGAGTAGAAGAGCTGGAACTGTCGATAGACTTCGCTCAGCTTGCCAAGTCACAAGCATCTGATCCAGAGCTGAAGGAAATGCTAGAGCACGGCACGTCGCTGCAGCTAGAAAAGGTGAAGCTACCTGGAACGCGAGCTGAATTATATTGTGACGTCAGCACTCTAGTCTCAAGACCGTATGTGACGAAGCAATTTCGCAAGCAAGTTTTTGATTCCTTGCACGCACTAAGCCATCCTGGTGCCAACGCGACAATCAAATTAGTAACAGAACGCTACGTTTGGCCTGGAATAAAAAAGGACTGCAGAGAGTGGGCACGTTCATGTCTAGCTTGTCAACGTTCAAAGATAACTAGGCATGTAACCTCCCCGTTGGGCAACTTCCAGCTGCCAAAAGCACGTTTCATTCACGTGCATATTGATCTGATCGGACCACTTCCGATTTGTAATGGAAATCGCTATTGCCTCACCGCCATAGATCGTTTCACTCGATGGCCTGAGGTGATACCAATTCCCGACGCTACAGCTGAAACAGTAGCAAAAGCCTTACTTACTGGATGGATATCAAGATTTGGAACGCCGGTGGATATCGTAACAGACAGAGGCCGACAATTTGAATCTTCGTTATTCCAGCATCTATCCAGAATGTCAGGATTTCAACATAAAAAGACCACAGCATATGGGTCATTCTTTTGGTCATAGTTTTCAAGCGGCTTTGCTTAAAAATAATAGAAATTTTAAAGTCAGCGAGCCAGTTTTTTTTTCGCGCAAAGCTTAAAACCTCTTTGAACTGGGATACTGATTATTATTCAATTATATTTAGAAATAAATATGATAAAAAAATGAAATACCCCCATTCTTTGATTTTCGTGGAGTGTCCCAAGCCCCGATCTGATCACTTAGTGAATTATATATTTTAAACTAAACGCTACATCGTTACCAAAAAAAAAACAATAAGTCCTAAAAAGTTTAAAATACTATAAAAAATTAGACCATAGTTCTGAAAGAACTACATTGTCTGAAAAAAAATTAAATATAACTGTCCCAAGGTAGTTCCTGATTTGCGTGGATTATTATAATTTCACTAGCACATCTCTAAATTCGCGACCTGATGTTGCGTAATCCTACTTCAAGTTAACAACTAATTGCGCTCCGACTGCCGGGCAGAGTGCTTGTGTGATGGTGCGTCGAGTTTAAAAAAAATAGAGGTAAGAACATTGTTGCGTGGGTTTGGTTTCTCAAAACTTTGATTTGCGTGGTTTAATTATCTCCAGTGTCTGTGAATTTATTTATTTAGTAAAATATTGTAGCGAACAAGTATAAAGTAACGTAACTTATAATCAAAACACAGTTTATTTGTATAAAAGGATTTTGTATATTTTTAGCATAAATTATTTATTTTGATTTTCGTGGTCGTGATTTGCGTGGTTTACGTGGTATTTTTGACCCACGCAAATCAATTTTAGCCCATTCAAATAAAACCACTTTGAGTTTTGTATTAGTTATGAATGATAATACTTAAGTTAAATGTAACTTAGTTTAAATCAAACTCATAATGTCACGTTCTGTGGGTTTCTGACTTAACTGGCAGAGAATTCCATATACCAATAAGTCGCGTTGTCACATTAATCGTGCATATATAAATAAATAAAACAATTGAAAATAGCTTTAGATTAGATACCTATATTCAAGTTTAGTAAAATTATAATGGATTATCAACATTTTAGACCAAAAATGCCATTAACAAGATAGGAAAAAATAGAAAGAAAATAGTTATCCGAGAGAAGAAGGAGAGGCTTAAACATAATGAAGAGTTTAAAGCAAAAAACCGAACGAGATATTGTGAAACGAAAACCGAAGGAAAAATACTTATATTACCGCCACGAGCAAAAAGCAAAACGAAAGAAAAGTAGAATAAGTTACCGAAAATATAACCTAAAGAAAAAAAATCAAGCTAAACGTTGCCTTGTTGAGGAACTCATACAAGTACCAGAAACTCATTACAAAGAAAACCGTGATCCATTGGAAGAAACTCTTACTCCATTGCTGTTGTCACGTGCTGATTCACCAGTACCATCAGCTTCTGACCGCAGAGTTCGTTTAGCAGCGGGTCAGCTAGTAATAAATAATGTTGGACTGATACCACTTAAAACGTTTTCTGCTTTAGTAACCTACCTATTTTTTACCTTATCTTAACATAAATAACTTATTTTCAATATGAAGTAACAGTAAGTAACTCATCTGAGAAAGTCAATTTAAAATTATCATTTTCGTGGGGTGTTTTATGATTTGCGTGGCCTCCATTTTTTTAACCTCGATTATCTCTGTAAGTATATCGCTCTATGAAGTGCCTCTTCTATATAACGTATTACTTTTACATATATTTTAAGATTCTGACAAGGATTTGAAAAAAAAATTGAATTCGAAAATTGCCACGAAAATCACCAAAGAATGTCTTACTCGAAGAAGTACCCATATCACCCAGCATGCAATGGTGTAATAGAGAGATTCCATAGACAGCTGAAAGCTGCTATAACCTGTCATGCAACAGAAAACTGGATGGAAGCCTTACCTTTGGTGTTACTCGGAATCCGAAGCGCGTATAAAGAGGACATCCGAGCGAGCACTGCAGAACTTGTGTACGGAGAACCGCTAAGATTACCGGGAGAATTCTTTGACCCGAGTACAGCTGGAACAACAGACGTCACAGAGTACACAGCCAGACTACGCTCGTTCGCTAACAATTTAAAACCTTCGCCTGCTTCGAGACACGCCAAGCCATCCGTATTTATTTTTAAGGACTTGCCAATAGCTACTCACGTGTTTTTGAGAGAAGACGCAGTACGAGCTCCTTTGCAACCTGCATACACGGGTCCACACGCTGTCCTGGCCGTCTAAGATGCGACCCACGAGAACGATTGTATTTCGAGTAATATAGCAATATTTCGTTTTGTCTACCTCCTCTAACATGACAACGTACTTAATTCGTCTATTTTTACTCTGTGATGAAGAATTCTCGCGAACGATTTATGTACTTGTGGCACTTTTGTCGACAAACTCTAACATGTGCATGCGAAATTAGCCGAGTTTTGACATTTCACCACGATTATTTTCTCGTCAAACTTTTTGAGGACGAAATACTACGAAATAGGTAAAAGAAACTTAAATTAACAATTAGCGTTGCTGAATTGTGGAGGATTAGCCAAATTGCGGGGAGTTATCTCCATTAGAGATTGTTGTGGAGATAGATATTTTGTTGTACCGATTTTGCGAGGTAGTTTTGGTAAAGCCAGGCTCCATGCGGAGAATATCAAATTTCAAATGCAATTTAGTAAAGTATCAATTTGGATGGGTGATCGGGATAATTTTTGACCTAATATGGAGAATTTTACTTAGTTTATTGAAGTCCATCTTCTTTTTTTTAGACGATTTAAATGAAAGCTTGTTTTTAATAAGGATATTTTTTTACTTTCATTTACTTTTAAAAAAATTACATGACATTCTAGTTATGACAATTTGAGAAAAACCATAAAAACGTGATTCAGATAAAATATGCAATAACTAAGATCCAGCTTATTTTTTGTACTTCTTTTTTGTATTTTAGATAGTAAAAGAGGGCAATAGAGGTACGGTTAATTGAAATCAGTGGTATTTTTATTTATTAAAGAGGATGTTTGAGTTACTTAATCCGTAATCAATAAATACATAATTAGGTCTGTCAACATTGGCTTATTGACTGTTCACGTTCAGTCCGTTCACAGTTATTTTATCTCTAACATATCTAACTGCATTTTACTGTCTCTGTTTAGTCATTATGAACCATCACAGGTTATATAGAGATAGCACAAATGTCAGAGGTAAAATAACTGTAAACGAACTGTAGTTACGTTTCAAAACTATATTTTGAATCACAGATTCAAAATTACTAGAATCCACTGTGGCAGCCGCATCCGCTGCCCATGTGGGGAATCCTGCCTCCATTTGGGATTGGTTTAAGGATTGATTGAACGTGGGGTTACGAAAAATCCAAAGAAAAAAAACACACGCGCAGTGACAGAATTCCCACGCTGGGACGCCCCGACGCTAGGACCATAAGATTACGATTTCTGCGTCGCGAAAAGCAAAACTTGCGTTAAATGTGTAAAGTTGTTTCACCTGTTTCAGTCATATAAACTCTGAGTGGGGAATCGGAATATTTTATGTCACCAACTTGGGGAATTTGAGTTTAATTTTTGGGGAATTGTGCTCATGTCCATAACTCCCCAAAAATGAAAGACAAATTCCCCAAGTTCGGGACAAAAAAAAAAAAAAAAATTGCATCAGCGCGTTGAAATGTTGCCATTTAAGGACCTCTCTTATATTATTTTAATTTGATTTGACATTAAAATTCTTATTTTGGTGATAATTCTCACCAAAATAATATAATAGTTTTTCTTCTTTACCTTGTTGATCAATTGAAATTTTTTCAAACATAAATCTGGCAAAAGCCATTGGGAATCGAGATATTTTGTTTTCTTTTTGAGTTGTGCTGTATTAAAATCAATGGATCTCTTTCGGATTATCTCGAGAGACCACACTATCCCTTTTGGAACCTCTGTGTTTTGAATGAACTAAATCAGTGTTGCTTAATTGCAAAATGATTTATCCAAAGTATGTTTTCACAGGGCGACACAAGTTTTTCGTGACCATAGATCACGATTCTATGACAAGAATTTACTTCACACGAATTGGTATTTCGGACGTAATACTTTCGTCAGGTCGTATGCTAAGCCAGCTGGAAAGAACTGAAAAAGTTTATAAATTATTAATAAAAGGAAAACCTGTCACAGTATCCGTTGATCGCTTAAAACCAGCGTACATATTGGATGACAGCATCAAAACTTCAGATGAATCTCTTGATGATACACCACCACCTATAAACCTACCAAGAAAAACTAGATCGGGACGCACAGTAAGATTCCCAGATTACTATCGAGCGTAGGGACGCTCTCTGGAAGGGAGTAATGTGGTGTATACATAAATACGCATAAATAAACATAAATAAATTAGTGAAAATAATAATATAAAAATATCAAAACATGATTTTAAACGCTAGCGCTTGTACATCGGCGCGATAGCCGACCGGTTCCGAGTGATGACGCGCTCGCTCCCGTCGGCAGAGTAGTACCTACCTAACCCGCGCGCGAACATCATTCCGTACTATTAATTCTATATTTTATGTTTCTGTGATTGTTCTGTTTTCTAAAGACATTGTTTGTACTTATTAGTGAACAATAAACAATCAGTTGTTAGTGACTAAAGTGACTATTTATTATCACACCCCGGGCAATCACCCCATAATTTCATGCATCTTCCTGTTGCCGTTATTATTATCGAGCAAAAAATCAAGTTTCTTATATGGGGCTCCAATCCCTTTAAATATTAGTTTTATATTAATTTAATTATTTATTTTTAAAGTGAATATTTAACTAAATGTTCTGTGAATATTTCAATTATCTATCTGTTACCGTCATTAACATCGAGGTTTTATTTTTAGGGTTCCGTACTCGAAGGGTAAAAACCGTTTCATGAACCGTTATCACGGTTCATGAAACGGTTTTTACCCTTCGAGTACGGAACCCTAAAAATAAAACCTCGATGTTAATGACGGTTCTAGCTATCGCTAGAACGTTGAAATTTTCACAGACGAACGAAAGAAAAAAATACTAAAAACGGAATAAAATAATATAAGACCTCATTAAGCCGCTATCTACCGGTCTTATTAGACATTTAGAGGTATAGGGGAGGCCTAAATCCCGGACGGCGCGCACGGAATGCTTCAACACGTGCATGCTCTAGCGGAGCGCGTCCCTGGTGCGCAGGGTGTGGGCCAGCTCCAACGCCGTCCTGATGATGATTGCGGCCAAAGTAGACTGTGCGTTACTTCGACATTGCTGCGACAGACATGTCGCTGTACCGATGCCGAAGAGAAGATATTAAAATATACCAACAATTTCTGTGCTCGTCGCCCTATTTTATGTCAGTTGACATGGTAGTTGAGTACTGGGAGAGAATCATAATAAACAGGGTTATATCCAATCAATTAGCATCCATTTAGGGGCTTATTATGTACATCAAAACTAACAACTTTTGTACTGCGACTTTCGTCAAAACTAAAAAGAAAAATTTGTTGTTCCATAGAAAAATATCATTCACCCGCGACAAAATATATGGAACAGGTGATTTTTTTTGAAGTTTCGACAAAAGTCGCAGAACAAAAGTTGTTAGTTTTGATGTACAGAATAAGCCCCGAAAAGGATGCAAATTGATTAGAAATAACCCTGTATATCTAATGTTGAGGATCACCGACACGACGAAGAAGTAAATATAATAATATTCTTACCAAGTTGAGGTACCCTAAGATGAAACACCCGGTTTTCAGGCTTATGCACCCGCAGCACTTGTCGAACACTATGGGCGACATTTCGGAGCTGAAATAAAAAGGGAAGTTGAATCGAGTTTCAAATTATTCTAATTTAAGTTGACAGAAAAAATAAAAATAGTATACTGAAATACTTGGTGGGTGACAAACGTGGACAAAATGAAACTCCTAAACCAGCGACTTCGAAATACTCGTACCTACACATTCGGGCTGCCAGTTGTTCAAAAGTTCAAAAAAAAAAAGTCAGCATACTACCTAACTTTTTTGCGCTTAATTGCCCGGCGCGGCAATTAAGCGCAAAAAATGCAAGTACTTTTTAAAACAATGTGCATCTGAGCTTCACGACCTTATCCTACCATCCCCTTTTTACTACAGGACAAGTAGGAGGATGCCACATTACCACCCTACACTGTCGATTTTCCTTCGATACGTACGAAGCGGTTTGACTCAACTTTTCTGATTCGTACCGCCAGGGAATGGAACAGTCTTCCTGCTTCCCTGTTTCCTAAGAGATAAAATCTAAAGCTTTTTAAGGTCAGAGTGAATAGGTATCTTCTAGGTCTGCGTGCTTCATCTTCGACCACAACATCGCTCACCAACAGGTGAGTTGGTAGTCAAGCGCGGACTCATTCGCGAAAAAAAGCTTTTTTAGGGTTCGTATTAGGTACCTAAAGGATAAAAATGGGACCCTATTTTTGAGACTTCGCTGTCCGTCCGTCCGTCTGTCTGTCACCAGGCTGTAACTCATGTTTCAAATTTTCACAGCTTATTAATTTTAATTGACATTGTATTTTTATGACATTAATAAGTATTATTAATCACATTGACGTGATGAATGGATTGTAATTTTATGATATTATTATTTAGATTGACATTGTATATTTTTTATGGGATAGTATTATAATGAGTTTAATATTTTATAATTTGTTCTGGAAGGTGCTTTTTTTTCAAATTTGAATTTAATTTTAATGCAACTTATTTTATATTACTTATTATGAAATATTTTTTAAGAGAACTTACACTATCGCATTGGTTTGACTGTAATGGTAGCTGTAATTAATAACAAATAAATAAAATGAATTTTCTGTCACCGATATAACAACAAAATAATACTAAAAACCGAATAAAATAGACAAAAGTTTGTTGTAGATAAGTAGGACTCCCATATCTACTAAATAATTAAAATAAAATAAGTTAAGGGCTCCCATAAGCTACAGAACCCTTCGTGTGCTAGTCCGACTCGCACTTGGCCGATTTTTATTGGTATTATGTTATCACGGTGGTGTACGGTACTGCAATATCCCGGAGTCAGTCAGCTGGGATCCTTAGCATTTGGTGGGGATACCGTTTAAAATAATAAATGAGTATCTTGCAACCACTTCTAATATCTGAAAATTGGTGTCTCCGTCTGTCCGTCTGTCTCCTCTCCAGGCTGTATCTCATGAACCGTTAGAAGGCTAGAAAGCTGAAATTTTCACAGATGATGTATTTCTGTTGCCGCTATGACAGCAAATACTAAAAACATAATAAAATTAACAATTAAAGGTTGTACATGTTGACTCTTCGAGCTCGCTCGCAAGAAATCCGAGCTCGAAGAGTCAAAACGTCCTGAAGATGCCTCGTTGAGAGGAGAAACACGTGTCGAATAGAGTGTAGCACAGTGAGAATATGGGTGTTATTTATTAATGAAGTGTTTTCACTATCTTGTCTTATTATTATTTAAAATTGTAATAGTGTAATATTTCTTCGATGAGTTTTTTAACGGATTAATATATTTTAGAGTGTAGTGAAATTCATTATTATTTTCTCTATTTTGTAAAATTATGGTTTTAAGTGCATAGTTGTTGAGATATTATTAATTGTAAGGTTTACCCTAAAACCCTTAAACTTACAACAACATAGCGGAAATAAACTAAATATTTATTCAAAATAAAGATTTGAGATGAATTTCCGCAAAGTATCGCCTGATTCGATCAACTAAAATTATAATCTATAAAATAAAATTACATTGCTCTGAAAAATTTCAATCTTCATATGACAAGGAGTAGTGAGGACGGCATTTTATTTACTACAAAATTTCCAAAAATTTTGTTTTTCTAGTAATTGTATTAGTTTCTAATAATTAATTTTCATGTTTTTCACGGTTGGGTTTTGTTTGGGTCTAAATAAAAAAAATACGTGCGGCAAGAATAAAAAGTTTACTTACAAAGTATCCTGCTATCGAGCTCGAGACCTGGTCACGAAATGAACCTGTAGTAGCTATATGTAGCAAATAAGATATAATAATACTACGTAGGTTTTATCAGCTCCGAACTGTATGTAGTATGTTACAATTAACGTCATACCTAATCATTTACAAAAGGGGAAAATTGTATTATTTTAGGATTATTCGCCATTACTCATAGGCAGTAGGTAGTAATAATAACTAGTAGTTCTCCGAGCAGTAGGTATAGGTAGACCTCGCGGCACATATCAAAAGCATCTCTAGTTCTTGACTCGCTGTTGATCGATTTGGTTCAAACTTCCAAAATCTTATTAAAGTTTAGAAACTAAATGATATTACCGAATTTTATCGAAATCAGCTCGTAAATAGCGCAACACCAAATTTCTCCTATTTTAAGGGGAAATACCCAATCTAGCATTATCGGCATTAATTTAATTTTGTTATTATTATTACTGGCCTTTTATTCTGAGCTAGTTTTGGTCAGATGTACTATGGTTATTATTGCTATAAAATGTCCCTCTGCTTAGTGTGCCTTTTGGCATAGGCCTCTCATTGTACTGTGGTCTTCAGAGACTCTTGTCCAGTACGGCCCCAAGGTTAATGGTCTGATATAATCGTCCCATCTTCGGATTGGATTTGAATGGATTGCTTATAGAAGGAATGCCATCCCGGCCAATATTTTCAATCCAGGTATTGGCGGGATTGACCGACTTAATTCTTATGATGTATTTTTCAAACAAATCATAAGAATTACATAAGCGGTAGAAAACATATTTCATCTTCTGCTCTAAATTAATTCTCTATTTTTCTCAAAATATTTGTATCAATTTCGTATTTAACATAACATACATTCATGTGCATATCTAATCATTAAGTTACAATAATGATATTTTTTCATGTTTTGCTACATTCACTAATGTTCAATCTCGTAGGCGACTGTACGCAGCAGCATCAGACTATAGTGACGTCACGAAGACTGTAGTGTTACTGTAGTCTGCTGCTGCCGTGTGAAGTTGGTTAATGAATCTAATGAACTTTTAGACTCAATTACTCATAGATTAATTGATGTCCACACACAAAAATCTTTCACATTTAAAAAGAAAATACAGGGTTACTGGCTAAGTCGACCTATTCCCGTTAAGGGTGTGTAGTTTACATTGTTTCTGACTGATTTGTCTTTGAAACGCCCCTTTCTAAATCTAACTGTTTTCGAGATATTTGAATTTAATGGTTTTTATAAGACATAGGTACCCGATTGCTTAGATATTTTGAAATGTGTAGGTCTTATACTTACTATTATTTTATTTTTACATGTACCTACAATAAGACGTTGTAGATAGATAGATTAATTCTTTATTGTTCACACCATAAAATACAAACAAAGAAAGAACAACTTAAAAAAACTAGTGGCAACAACAGGCGGCCTTATCACTAAAAGCGATTTCTTCCAGGCAACCTTAGGATGGAGAAAAGTATTTAAAGATAAAAAACGACGGGGTGTGCTTTAAAAAGAATGAAAGGACAATGACGAAGTTATAATAGGCAAATAAACATACATACAAAAATAGTACACACGAATACTTGAAATACTATAAATAAAAATGAAATAAATAAATATAAATACACTAATACATAGTTATACAATATACATCATAAATAGAAATAATAACGAAGCAACAAAACAAACACTATCAACTGCGGTTTAGCAATTGTGACAAGTATAAACCCTAAAAACGTCTTGCGACGGAGCTCGTCTTATAGAAACAGGCAAAGAGTTCCAGAGTTGGTTGTTGGAGAAATGTTGGTTGAGTGCATTTAAATCGAAATTATTAGGAGTTGAATTTTGACGTGATTTGCCAATTCCCAGCGATCTTAGAAATTTCCAAACTTTAGCAGGATTCTCATCATCAACAGATGCATGAACATGGCGTCGTATTGCATCCCTACACATCTTATTGCAGCGATTGCGGGCCTGGACATATTTAGCATGATTAGCGTCAGTAGGGTGCATTTTGTATTTGGATTTTGCGACCACTTTCTTATGCATCAGAGTTTTTAAGCCATTGGTAAGCCACGGTGCAGGGAGATGCTTAATCTTTATAGCACGTAATGGAGCATGCACATCATACAATTGTGTAATAAACTCATTGCAGATGGTGACTTGATCATCATCTGTTTCTGCGTTAAGGATAGGTGACCAATCAATGTTATTCGCATCTTCAAGGAGAGCTTCCCGATCCATACCGGCAAAGTTGCGCTGCATAATAATTTGTGGCTTAGATTTTGGCGGACGGATTTTATAAGAAAGGAAAACCAAGTCATGGTAAGAAAATTCATCAGCGGAGTATTGGCCGTGCTTGGCAACATTATTTGAAGAGGAAACCAAGATTAAATCTAAAAGAGATGGGGTACAGTTAGGAAAATGATGAGTTGCATTGAGAGGGAGTATCTGCAAATTGAAAGATTTGGTAATGGATTCTAGAGTTGAGGAACGATGATCTCTCTTAAGAAGACACGTGTTGAAATCACCCATGATAATGGAGTGGTTATAGGACGGAATAAGATTGTTTAAAAGAGTTTCGAAGGACGAGAAATAGCTAATATTTTTAGAAGGGCAATAATAGACTCCGAGAAGAACTTTAGTGTGAGAAAGAAGTACCTCGATAAAAAGATGCTCGCCAGCATTTGTGGGGGGTGGTTGCGGCGACTGATTTATGACAGAGAAAGGAATATTAGCTTTTAAGTATATAGCCACACCACCACCACAGCGAGAGCTGCGATCATTTCTTATGAGAATGAAACCGGGAAGAGAATAAGAAGTTGTTGGAAGACATGGACGAAGCCAAGTTTCAGAGACTAATATTGCGTGGATGTTGTTGTGATCAAGAGACGCCAGCATATCAGGATAAGAAGACGGAATGCTCTGCGCGTTTATATGGACAACGTTGAAATTTTTAGGTACGTCGGAGAAACTGCTCTCCAGAAAATCAGTAAGTGGCAAAAGGCTAGCGAAACTGTCGTTGCTGCTACCCGAAGTCTCGGAAGAGGACCGTCTCGGAGGTTATACGACTTCAATAATCAATATTGTACGTGAAATGAAATAAATAATTCGTTGTAGACAATTAAATTTTATTAAAAGGGAGAAACATTTAGACAAAGTAGTCATAAATGTAAACCGCACACCCTTAACAGGAATAGGTCGACTAAGCGAGTAACCCTGTATATTATGGTGGTTCAAAACGCTAATTTTACTCTAGTGTAGTCCAATAAAAGTTTTGAAACTAGTCTAGAAGCCAGTATTTTGTCATAAAAGCAAGTATAGGCATTCCAGTTCATAATTGCTACACGGTTTTTAGCGCTCCGTACCCAAAAGGTAAAAATCGGGACCCTATTACTAAGACTTCGATGTCCGTCTGTCCGTCTGTCTGTCTGTCTGTCACCAGGCTGTATCTCATGAACCGTTATAGCTAGAAAGCTGAAATTTTCGCAAATGATGTTTTTTCTGTTGCCGCTATAACAACAAATACTAAAAACAGAATAAAATCAATAATTGAGCGGGGCTCCCATACAAACAAACCTGAATTTTTAGCCGTTTTTCGCTCGTTTATTAATAATGGTAACAGGTAGTTGCTTGAAATATTCACAGTATGTTAAGTTGTATTTTAACTTTGATAATAAAAATTAAAATTTAAATAAAATTAATATTCAATATTCAAATATTCAATATTTATTACCTATACAGTACGGAACCCTCCGTGCGCGAGTCGGACTCGTACTGGGCCGATTATTTATGGTTCATTGGGTCCCAATAGCTCAATAAATAACTGGAGTCTGGTGGCGTACATTTTTTCAGTACTTACAATATTCATACTCTAGTGTGAGTTTCACATACAAAGTTTAAATAAAGTTTCTAGCGCAATAGTAGAAGCCGTCTAAATACGCTAGATTTTGCGCCAATTGCCTATATTATGCGTAATATCTTCGATTTTCGGTAATCCCGTCAATTCCCAGGATCCCGGTCAAATGTACACCGGGATTCAATCCCGGTAATTACCGCCGGGATCCGTGTATTTCGGGATCCGGGTATTGCAGTCTCTACTAGTGGCATTCAAACTACTAACTAGGGCTAAGATTTAAACTATAGGTATGTGTATATTCAGTCAGATTCGATCAATTGTAAACTTTACTTAACGAAGGGACCGGACTCTGATATCCTAGGTCCAAACCATACAGATAGGTAGTTAAACATTTGGTCACAGGCCACTTTCTTCACATTTTGTTTCCGAGAAGAGAGAGATACCTAATGGTCGCTGCCAAATTTGGCTTTGTGAAGAGACAATACGAACAATATTTTATTTTATATGGTTTAGAAGAGATTGAGTGCATTTATTTACATGGAGAACTTGGGAAGTGTGAAAATTACCGCACATAACTAATAATAAAATTAGGAGCCGGTTCACATTATATAGTCGACGTTTTAAAAGATAAGTTATTTAATTTAGAAATCAAACTAACGTTACATTTTGTAAGTTGTTTATTAATTATTTAAACTTTCAAAATAGCACTTTCAATACACAATGTATTTATTTATACAAGTTGTTATTGTAGTAGAACATAGGTATTAGATTGTTACAAATATCGCCATATCTTAAACAATATAATTTTATAAAATTATGCGATTATCTTGAAAATAGTCGTAGTGCTATTTGTGGAAAAAATGTTTCAAAAAATAGATCAAAGTCTATGTCTATGTACTTACTTAAACGTTAGAAAAATATGACTGATGAAACTAAATTAAGTATGTGGGATATTTTAAACTAAGAGTTAAAATAAACATAACTCGGAATCAATAGGTTTTTGAGGTATCAATGAAAATAAATACAAAATATTTAAAAAAAGAATAAATAATATAAAAGATTTTTACTAAATAAACAGTTTTTCCAGATAACAAGTGAAATAAGTGAATGTGTGAAAACTAATTTAACTAGATCAAAATATATCAATAAAATGAAAAAAAGGTATGTTGTGTGATATAAATAAAATGAATGCAAGAAACGTAATATGCCTACTAAAAACATGTTGAAACAACACTGACACCTTACGGAAAATACATTTTTCTAAAGATATTGGGGCATTAAAACATAAGTTTAACAAAGCTCTACTCGTAATCGCACATCCAAGAGACACTATCTTAATTAAGTTTATGAAACCTTAACACTATACAAGTATTAGAAAACACTACTTTGTGTAAAGTTAAGAAAATACGTTTCTGTGGTTTGAATCGGTCATGGTATATCGTTGTTCCCAAATTTACCGTTTTACAAAATCTTTGAGTCATATTTTACTTACGGACCCTTAGATGTTTATCGTTTTTCATTTTTTTCAAGCTCTCCTTGTGCACCTAATTTAGTTTCGTTGATACGATTTTACGGATGATGTGTATGTGTATGTTATGTAATGTTATGTATGTAATTGCTTTCTACTGATGAACTAGCTTTTCTCTCTATTATTTTATACAACTATTAATAACAACACAACAGGTAGGTAAGGTTTTGTACAAACGTGACTCTTTTAACTAACTAAGAACTAAAAAATATTTCGGCAATCAATTTTGAAATTAGAAGCCTTGATATATATTTGGCTATCGTCCAATAGTAGGTATAATAAGTTTGGTGTTTGTTTAGTATAATTTAAATTTTGATTGACGCATCAATGCAATAGCTAAACATTTAAATATACTTGAAATCGATCACGGTGGGATGGTCTGTTGTAGTACATTCTCCGAAAAAATTGTAAGCAAAATCATCAAACGGGCATTTTGGTTGGCGTGACACTTCACAGATTGAAATATAAATATTTATCAAATTGAGACCACCAGTACGATCATTGTAAATTCTAACATACGCGTACATACTGGCGATAATAGATGACTGTATAATATATGCTACTCTTAGTAAAATAAGTAAAAAGATTGTAGTAGTAGTTAAATTACTTTCTCCATAACATTAGGTTATAATGTCCCAAATTGTATAATCAGTGGGACCATGTCAAATGCAATTGGGTTTTGAAAACAGAAAAACAATCTGTTGATATTTCTATGTAGCAGAGAGAAAATAATTCAAATACAATTGAGACTCAAAAACAAAACTAAACACCTAAGTATAAAGCGTTCATAGAAAATGCATTACAAATTACATGTAACATTTAACGGACACTTATTCTGATGAAATCCTTACTGTATGGTCGACAGTCAATAGTTTTCCGAGAGAGAATTCTACCGTGAAAATTACAGTAGTGATATAGTTAAATACAATTCCAAGTGTAAATGATGAAGTATTCTCACTGTACCAGGAATTCATCATCAGAATAGGTACAGAAGACTTAGGCGGCGGAGTAGATGGCCGGGCCTCGGGATGGGTCCTTCATCTGGTAATACTGGCTTCTGATCACCAATAAGAAGTAGATGCCCAGTACTGTAAAAAATAATGAATATTATTATATTTTGGAAACTAATAACGGTAAAGATAACATAATCTATCAAGTAGAATTACCAACCGAAAAGCTAAAATGGGTTACTACAAATGCCTGAAATAATGATATTATATTTATTTAAAATCGAATGCGACCTACTGACGAAGCAAGAACGTTGTTAATCGAACGGACAAAACAATAATCAATTACCTCTACTTAATTAATTTTCAGTAGATAAACTAAAATACCCCGACTCTTGTTATCCTAACTGTTAGGAGCTTACAACCAAGAAGTGTGATTAAACGCAGTTATAATTAGAATTATATGAAAATATGATGAATATTGAAAAATAACAATGTTAGTTAAAAGTTTGCGATCATCACCATATGAAATCATAATTACTTGGAGAATTGTATGAAAAAAAAAAAATTAAATGTCAAATCAAGTGTTATTTGTTCTGAGTCAGATTTGTAATGAATGACTTATTTAATGATTACATCACTAGCTTTGCTAAGAACGCTTGTGAAAGAATTTGGCTAACGTATATGAATACACCAATATGCACTGGGCCAGAATGGTTGATCTGGCCCAATTGCTCTTCGATGTTAGGCTTATGTCCAAAAGTGGACTATTAAAAAGACTAATACAGTACACACGAAACGACACAGTACGGTAAATTAAATACTAACGGATAGTGACAATGTTTTGTACTACGCTGCCGGCGGTGACTGTAGAGCTGGTGCAACCGATGATGAACTGGACGATGGAGATCACGAGGAAGATCACGGAATATATGAGGTACGCCTTCAGGTGACCCGGTTTATTCTGAGGAAAAAAGCACAACCCTGGTTAAATACAATAGATAAGTAAAAAAAGTGGGATTATCGCTTAGGTACATTGATTAAAAAATCTATTGGTCGCAGCCGTTTTTATTTTCATATTTTTTGTTGCCGGGCATGGCATACTTATAAACAAATTTCGCAATCATTTTTTTTCGTTTCTGCAGAACTTAAACTTGAAGGTACGTGAGTGAAATGACACAATAAACTTTGGTTCATTTTAGGTTAATAAAGACAGTCATATTGTGAGACACTGAAGAGCACGATGCGGGCTACCACTACCGCCAACAAGCCAGCATCGTGCATTTCTAGCTGCTTGTGCTGCATTACCACCGCTACGCCTTGTGTGGTACGAAAAGTAGAACCATAGCGAAGGCCACAGCGACCAGCATAAAAACAAAGTAACGACTACCACAAACTAGTCAGATTTGTGCTTCTTGTCTTTAAGCATCACTTATACAGGAATATTCCTAATCAATTAGCATCATTTTAGGGGCTTATTCAGTACATCAAATCTAACAACTTTTGTTCCGCGGCTTTTATCAAAACACAAAAAAAAATTGTTGTTCCATAGAAACATATTGTTCACCCGCGACAAAATGTATGGAACAGCTGATTTTATTTTTGCGTTTTGACAAAAGTCGCAGAACAAAAGTTGTTAGTTTTGATGTACAGAATAAGCCCCTAAAATAATGCTAATTGATTAGGAATATCCCTGTATATATTATATGCATATTACATAATATATTATGTCCAGCCCGGGTAGCACAGCAAGGGGAGAAAACCATTTTATCCACTTTTAATGTCAGCTGTAATTGTCAATCCATACTTTATTTCCTCTTCGAGGGGATAAAATGGTGGAAAGACTATTTGTCCCTTTGCCATGCTTCCCGTGCAGGAGCATAAACATTTCCCTTCCATACATACGAAGCGGTTTGACTCAACATTTCTGATTCGTACCGCCAGGGAATAGAACAGTCTGCCAGCTTTCTTCCTAAAAGATATAATCTAAAGCTTTTCAAAGTCAGAGTGAATAGGTATCTTCTAAGCCTGTGTGCTTCACCTTCGACCCCAACGTCGCTTAAACGTCGAATCATACAAGTCGGCGAAAGTGAAGTTAGATACAAGTTGCGCAATATGCAATTTGAAGCTCACATAATGCTGCGTGTTAATTAGGTTTCGCGCAGCTTGTAACTAATTTCACATCCGCCGACTAGTATGATTCGGCCTATACCATTAGACGAGTTGGTGATCAAGCGAGAACTTATCCATCCATCCATCCGCAATAGGACATCCACTGCTGGACATAGGCCTTCCCTATGGATCTCCAAAAAGACCGGTTAGAAGCGGCTTGCATCCAGCGCGATTCTGCGGTCTTAATCAGGTCATCCGTCCACCTTGTGGGTGGACGACCTACACTGCGCTTGCCGGTACGTGGTCTCCACTCGAGAACTTTTCGATCCCATCGCTCATCTGTCCTCCGCGCTATGTGCCCTGCTTACTGCCATTCCAACTTGCCAATCCATAAGCGTTAGCGAGAACTTAATTTATACATGATAAAAAATACCTATAAATAAAGTGGCTCCCATAGTGAAAGCAACAAATATCCTAGAGCAGCCGATGTGGTTTGTTCTTCGCTAAACAAATAATATTTCCTCATATTTCTTGTTCTGTATCACAGCCGCTCTGCCTGCTGTGCCCAGGAACAAGCAGGCATCTTGTGTAACCCGGTCAGTAGAATGATAGCTACGACCCGATGAATCGGCACAAAACCTGCGTCATACAGGGTATATGGCTACCAAAATTCAGCCAACGCCGTGCTTTTTCTCATAATAATTCTTTGTTTCGTTTGTCTATAGCTCCACGCTCTGTATCACGAGCATTTACCTTGTGCAATCCGACGAGTAGAACAATAGCGAAGATCAGAGCCAACAGCACGAAGATGAGCATGATGCAGGCCACCACCACAATGAACAGGCCAGCCTCGTGCATTCCTTCCTCCTTGTCGTGCATCACCACCGCTCCGCCCGCTATGCCCAAGATCATGAGTATGGTCATGATCAGGGTACCGATCTGGAAATTGGAATATAAAAGATAAATAAAAAATTATAGCTTTATTCATGCTAATAGCTCCGAGCCACAGCCCATCCCTGTGTTGTGCTCCATGGACTCATACAGAGACAGCGAAAACTACAGAATACCCAGACCTAGAACAGATAATTAAATTCATTACCCATATCGACTGTCGCTTCGAATAGTATCGATACTGAAAAATATCAAATCTTTTTTTACAAGGTTTTATTTAGTTTCACCTGTCCCGTTGTCTGTCTGTCGGTCTGAAATCAAACCTTGCAAGTTACTTCCCGGTTACCGATTGAGCTGAAGTTTTGCATACATGTGCAAATCGCGTGATAATGCAATATTATGATGACATGGTGCTGATCTGATGATGGAGCTGGAAGGTGGCCAAAGGAACTTAGCAATGAAACGACACAACCTCATCGAGTTTGGGTTAATTTGAATGATCTTGGCGAGTAGTTTGTATTTCAATGGTAACCAGGGTCTGATGTTGAAGTGGTCATAGGTGCTCTGTAATGAAACGACGTAACCCTATCGAGTTTCAGCTCGTTTGATTCGTCTTGGCGAGTACTTGTTCAGAAAAAGCTAGTTTAGAAAAAAAAAAATTTTAAATATAATACTTGTTTATTCTACTACCAACTTGAAAAAACAGTACGAAACTAACACATTCTAGAAAAGTACACAAGTTATTTTGAGCTTAAACAGGAAAAGTATAAGCTTTACTAATACTAGAAGAGTATAAGCACGGTAATAATATCATTACCGTAGTATAAGTATTAGTAAATATAGTAATATCCTTACCAAGTTGATGTACCCTATGATGAAACACCCGGTTTTCAGGTCTATGCACCCGCAGCACTTTTCGAACACTAGGGCCGGCATTTTGGACCTGAAGCCAAAAGAAATAAGTGATTAAAAACCAGACAAATGTGAGTCAGGCTCGCCCACCGAGTGTTTCGCATTCATCCATCCAACAGCCGTCAATAGGACGTCAACTGCTGGACATAGGCCTCCCCCGTGGAACACGAACAAGACAAGTTGGAAGCGGCTTGCATCCAGCGCGATCCTGCGGTCATCCACCACATAGGTCCACAAGGTGGACGTCTACGTAGTTTCCACTCGAGAACTTTTCAACCTTTTTAAAAATCAGTCATCAGACCTCCGCGCTATGTGCCCTTCCCACTGCCATTTCAACTTGCCAATCCGCTGGGCTATGTCGGTAACCTTGGTTCTTCTACGGATCTCATTTCTGATTCGATCTCGCAAAGCTTGATGTGTTTCGTATAAATCCCGATAATTGCACGAAACTGGGAAATAATTTGTACCTACATTCATCTAAAAAAAGTTTTTTTTTTAATTTCTGAAAATTGTTTTTCTGAACTAAAAATTACATATTTTAACAATAGTTATGAGTTGTTTTAGTTTGTTCTCTAATAAAAGTCTTTCATAAATATTACCTACAAGTCAACCGCAGCCAATACTTATTAACCTACTTTAAAATTTGGAATCTCATTTCTTGCAAGAAGTCCTATTTTAAAACTAGCAGTTTTCAGATTTTTTCTTATTCGTGTATTCTTCCAACACATGATTTTTGATCAACTTCAACGGGACCTTAGACACGGTTATGGTATCTGTATTGTGACTCGGCCCTGTCTTTGAAAAATATACCTAACTACAACACCACATGGTCAAGCAGTACGTATCACACGCTATAGGGCTGCTTCCTTTCAGTATTTTTATTTCATCTACTTACTCTTTACCTACTTGTGTTTCTTTCTAGTGTATATCTATTATGATTTAAAATAATTATATTTATTACAAAACTAAATTCGTTGTGAATAAAAGAGGAAGCGTTAAATAAAAATACATATAACAAATCCACACGTTTGTTCATAGCTACGGCGCGCCGCGACTGACTAGCATACCGAGAGCATACCGAACTCCAAAGCGCGTAGGCATAATTCGCGTTCCGAACGTTTGTATGAAGACGGAATACTGTTAGATACCTGTCATTACCGTGCCTTAGAGGTTTTGATTCTCCTGTGAATGTTGAGATATGCGAAGCTTACACGACCTTTTTGTTTTTTACGATAACTGAGAAATACGATATTTTCACAGCTACAAGAGGCCATAGATAGATATTATAGGTATATGATTGTAATCTAAGGTCTTTACACATTGTCTTGTCTTGATTGTAATATAAGGTCTTTACACACGGACGGACGGAGGAATGAATATACAGGGCACGCTCGCTTCACTCGATCTGCTAAGTGCAAGAAACAAATCATTTTTGTAGATTAGATGTGAAACAAAAAAGTAGGTTAGGTTAGAACATGACAAGCAACGCACGAGCCGAGCGAGCGAAGCTAGCGTGCCGCGGCAGCGGCCGGCGAAGCCGGCGAGTGCCAAAACCAAATCGATCCCTGCATGATTCACTAGTCATTAAACTACTGGTTATGATCAACTCGTAAAATAGGGACTTAGTACTTACACTTTCAAAATATTTGTTGTAAAATAACATTTTGGTAAATGTTAAAAAATTATAAAGAGACATCTGAAATGAATAATGTACAAAAATTAAAACATCATTGGTGATATTGTCTAAGTGAAATGTTTGCTTTATAATTGGCTATGAAGTGATAATATACCTAAGTTTTTCCTTTTGCCCGGCCTTCTTAGGCCGGTTTGCTAATACTACAGGAAAAATAAAATAGACGTTTTTTTGGTCAACTTTGCACTAAATTTCCGATCCAAATTTATTTTTTAATAAGGTTTAGTCAAGAAGCGCTGGCGTGACGATCTTGACTCGTTCGAGAGGGGTTGGCAGGAAGTTGCGATGGATCGCGAGTCCTGGAAGGAAATGGGGGAGACCTTTGCCCAGGAGTGGGACAGTATAGGTTAAAAAAAAAAAAAGGATCACTTACTGAGCATAAATCTCAAAATGCTGACAGATCCAGGTGGAGCTTCAAGCGCCATCTTGAAAAAACGTTTTTGGCCGATATCTCGGAAACTATGCACTTAAGGGCAAAAGTTGTTAAAATTATTATTGTAGAAAAAAAAAATTTGCATCTTTTGTTGCCAGTAAACTTTTTTGTAAAACTTACCGTTTACGATTTATGGCCATCAAATCACAAAATGCTGACAGCAGCATTTTGTGATTTTATGCTCAATATAAACCTAAAATAAATTTGGATCGGAATTTAGTGCAAAGTGAAATTAGTTCTTTACTGTACTACTGTATAACGCTGGTGTCAAAGTTTTCAAGCCGCCTGAAGGCTTCTAACATGGCTAAACGCTTTAACACAGATTACTGTAATGTCTAACATTTTGTATCAAAAATAGTTTTTTTGGTACAAGATTAATTATCTTTGTTTTTTAATGGAGTGTTGTTTTCATGTTACTGGCTTTTCGGTATAGAAAACATCAAAAATTTTGCATAGATCCATAGAAGAAATTATGCTGTACATAGGTACCTATTAATACTACAACGTATAAAAATTATATCGGTGTAGCATTTATGTGTGTTCAGCTTAAGGTATTCAGTCAGTTCATCATACCTATGATCACCGAAATTAAGCAACGTTCCGCACGGTCAGTACGTGGATGGGTGACCGCGGGTGGCATTTTCCAACTGAGCGCTACCGTGGCTCGGATGACACGTTAAATTGTAGGCCCCGGTTGTTTTAACCGTTTAGCCATGTCAGAGGCCTTCAGGCGGCCTAAAAACTCTGACACCAGGGCTAGCCACCCGGCCTATACGAACTTACTTACTTTTTATCATACCTATGTGCAATTAAAATCGCGTATTTTCCGTTTAGTTAAAACAAACCCACCATAACCACTGTTATACATGTGTTACAAGGAAAATATCAAATATTAATTACCAGTAACGAAAAAACGGCCATTGTTATTTATAGTGTTGTGTGCCATTAATACGTAAATAAGTACATAGGTACATCCTTGATACCTACCCACGAGTATGTAACGTAAGTTTAGTATTTGATGTACCAAAAGTATTTCGACTAATTAGTGAAATCATTATTTGACTTTAACTGTATTGACATTGACTTGAATAAAACCATTAGTGAAATATTTATGTACTTATCAAAATGTGATCCGTTCAGCTAAAACAAAATTTGTTTTCCTGGTTAAGTTCAGAGATAGGTTGAGTTAACATCACAACCGCCAACAAGTTTGAGTCAGCATATTAATCTATATAGTATATACCTAAGATTTAAATGAATTTGGTAGGGAAGGAGAGGGGAGGTTATGTCCCACATATCAGAATTATAGCGTAGTTTTGGCGCTTCCAACCTAATGACGTGTGGTTATTTATTTACTTACTTATATGGGTCAGTTTACAAATGGCACAAAATAATGGTCTTAACCAAAAACTGCCATTGAATTGCGCTCTTTGTTTAGCAAAACATTAATATGCCTTATTTTTATATTTTAATTTTGTTTTCTTAAGAAAATGAAAAAAAAACAACTTGGCTATTAAGCTCAAACTCTACCAAAAGTACCTCGATATGTTATGTTCTTTGTTGAACAAATACTTACAGTGAAACCTGGTTAAGTGAGACATCAAGGGACCTGTGTCTCAGATATCCAGGTTAAAATAAATATTTGTCTTATTTACAGAGGGTTCCTTTAATAGAGGTCAGAATACTGGTTATTTCAGATATAGAGGTGCGATTATTATGTTAAATAACGCGTTATTTAAAAATTAATATGAATGAGTTATAACAAAAAAAGGTAATCATACAAATGTTATAAACAAAAATATAAAACAGCTTTTGTAACGAAGTTGCATTACCCATGTTAGCAAACACTGTTCAAGTTCAGGATTTCTGATAAACGTACACGTTTTAGTTTTCCTTGTCTTTCAGGAAATTGTGATTGAATTTTATCTTTATTCTGAATTATTCTACAAAGAGTAGATTTTGGCACATCAAATTAAGACTTCATCGCGTGTCTTCTATATTGCGCGATATTAACTTCAGTTTTTCACGTACTGATAAAGACTTTAGCTTCTGTTTTGACATTTTAAAATAACATCCGTATGATAGTAAAGCAGACCTAAAACTGAAAGTCATTGAGGCTCAAAATTACTTACGTAGTTAAGTGCAGAATTTGCGGATAGAATAAGAATAAATAAGTAAACAAACAATACGATGTTATCTCAGTTACAGAGGTTTATGCATATAAAATTCACTCGCTGTCTCAGTTAAAGAGGTAACTAAGATGATAAATCAGGAGCATGAATCCCAGATATAGAGGTTTACTTCGTCCCACTAACAGAGGTAATTCAGTTCCAAAGTGTTGGGACCTCAGCATGAGTTCCAGTTATGGAGGTTTCTCACTTATCCAGGTTCCACTTAACCAAGTTTCACTGTATAAAAATAATACGTAGTTAATTTGTTCAATACCGACTTATGTGGTTTCGTATGAATTATTAATTCATTAGTTAATATCTACTGAATTAAAATAAGATGCGATAAATAAAACGTTTGTTTAGACATAATATTATTATGATGGAGCTTATAATGGTACCTACAGAATGAAATATGCGGAATTTTGTTCGACTCGGCCATAGACAATAACTGCCATATGATGAATTGTATGAATAGGTATACTTAGTATAAATGTATTCTGATTAGTGTAATTATCTAAAATATCATATTTTTTCAAATAAATACTTAAATGAGATCACGTAATTGACCTATGAACTCACTTTAATGATAAAGTGATAAGATTAATTTGTATAATTTAATATTTTATGTATTAGTTTACAAAGCCAAGAATGAATATAATTAACGACCATCATCATCATTATCAGCCGTAGGACGTCTACTGCTGGACATAAGCCTCCCCTATAGATTTCCAATAAGCCCGGTTGGAAGCGGTCAGCAACCAGCGCGTTCCTGCGGTCTTAATTATATCGTCGATCGACCTAGTTGGTGGACGTCCTACTCGGTCCTACGCTGTGCTTGCCGGTGCGTGGTCTCCATTCGAGAACTTTACTGCCCCATCGGACATCAGTACTCCGAACTAGGTACCTATGTACTAACTTTGGTTCGTCTGCGAATCTCCTCATTCCTGATTCGATCTCGCAGCGAGGCTCCGAGCACAGCCCTCTCCATAGCGCGTTGGGCTACCTTGAGCTTATTCATAAGGCCCTCAGTAAAAGACCCCGTTTCAGTTCCATATGTCATCACTGGCAACACACAACTGTCGAAAACTCTCTACTTGAGACCTGTCTCAGTCCCCTTTGTCGTCTACCCCCGCGCCCCTGTACCGCGCAGGCGAGGACTATTTTAAGCAGTCGGATTAAACTCGTAGTTGCATAGCCTTGATGCTCCGAAACTAGTTGGTCCACTAAATATAACAAACAAAAGAAAAACGTGACTAGTAACTGAATAAATCATAGCTAAATTATGTATATTATGAATAGATACCTACATGTAAAATCGCGTGTCCATATTTACAATCTAACTTCCTGTCCACATTTTATAACTTGAAGCACGCATGGCGCATAGTATCTAGTACGTACCTAACAATTAATGTAATGTAATATTAATTGGCTAAATGTAAGTTTAAACTATTTATATGACAATCAAAAATGATGGGCCTAATCAAACACTGCGTTGTGCTTGGACTCCACGAAAGCGGGAGGAGCGCCGCTCGGCTATGAGAGTTGTAGTCCGTAAGAATATTATACAAATGCTATTTTTAGGGTTTCGTACGTCAAAAGTAAAAAACGAAACATATATAGGAACATTTTGTTGTCCGTCAGTCCGTATATCTAGACTTTTTATCTCAAGAACGCGTAAAGATATCGAGTTGAAATTTAAACCATATACGTATATCTACGATCTCTTGCAGTTGTGAAAAAGTCAAACTTCTCAGTTATTGTAGGAAAAAGTAAGAGCCGTTTATGTCATAAAAAACAGCACATTTTGACACTCACAAGGGAATCAAAACGTAAAGGGTTTTCTTTCCGGTTTGCTTTCCGTTGACCTAGAATCATAATTTGGCAAGGAGGATTTGTCTTTGCGTACCTACCTACACATATTTAATTAATTTAATTTATATTTTAATTACACAAATAAAAGACATCGTCACCAAAGCAAAAATAAGGTTTGACAGTTTGATTGTGAGACCTGCACTAGTAACAAGTACTGTATCGCAGTACATATAGAAATAAATCTGAAAACTGTACATTTTTAATTTCCATCCATCCATCCATCAGCCATAGGACGTCCACTGCTGGACATAGGCCTCCCCTATGAATCTCCAATAAGACCGGTTGGTAGCGGCTTGCATCCAGCGTGATCCTGCGGTCTTAATGAGGTCATCCGTCCACCTTGTGGGTGGACGTCCTACGCTGCGCTTGCCGGTACGTGGTCTCCACTCGAGAACTTTTCGACCCCATCGGTCATCAGTCCTCCGCGCTATGTGTCCTGCCCACTGCCATTTCAACTTGCCAATCCGCTGGGCTATGTCGGTAACTTTGGTTCTTCTGCGAATCTCCTCATTCCTGATTCGATCTCGCAGAGAGACTCCGAGCATAGCCCTCTCCATAGCTCGTTGGGCTATTTGGAGCTTATTAATAAGGCCCATAGTAAGAGACCACGTTTTTAATTTAATCACAAAAAATAACAATCATGCATGATGCAAATAAAATGGACCTAAATTACTAGTTATTATTATTCTGTGCCTAAATTTCAATGTGAGTTAATCGTGTTATGTGGGGTAGATAAGCACAAGCTAAAGTTTTAGCTTGTGCTAATGAAGTTTTCAATTATTTTTACGATGCGTAATTTTCGATTTATGATAAAAGTAAAAAAAATGCCCATTATCGATGATTATAATAGTTACGCCAGCTACGCGTTAGGTTTTAGCATCTTAGTTCCCAATTTGTGCAATTTCCAGAATTTGTACCCCTCGGTGTGCGAGCCTGACTCGCTCTTGTCCAGTTGTTGACAAAATGCTTAGTCCAGCCGGGCTAGGATGCGCATAACGGAATATTTCTTTCGACGTATCTATCACTTTTTCACACGTCGAAAAGATTTCTTTTCGCGGCTTTTCGTGGTCGCATGTTGGATATAGCTGATCTAACAGAAATGAGTTTTGTTCTCTGCTGAAGAAGAACAAGAGGTATTTTTATATCGTCTAAAGTGTACGAATACGCGAGTGAGATGTCACAGTTCAGTGGAACCTCACATGCACTCGTAACTCGTAAGCATAGTGCCCGAATCCAATGGTCCCATGGTAATGACATCATAAAGTATGTTGTCTGAGTGGACTAATTAAAAATTGAGGCCACTAGCCGTAAAATTATGGAATGGCTAGCGTGGGACACTCCCGCGTTAGCGGCTGGTGACACAACTTTATTTTTAGCAATCGGTCGAGTTATTAACGGATTTGTACCAGTGTAGTGGGATTCCGCAAGACTAGCGTATAACACTGAAAATAGTTTTTTTATTTACTTTTCTTTTCCTCAGACTCCAGGGTTCATTTCCTTTATTACATTCGGTTTTACAAAAAATGTGAGAAGACTATAATAATGAGAGGGTTAATTTAATCGTAGCTTTCTAAAATCGATTTTATAAATAAAACAGGGTTATTCGTAATCATTAAGCCTCCCTTTAGAGACTTATTCTGTACATCAAAACTAACTATGAGTATGATAAAAGTTCGCGGAACAAACTTTTGCTCCGCGACTTTCATCATAACTCAAAAAAAAATGTTGTTCCATAGAAAAATATCGTTCACCTGCGACAAGATGTATGGAAAGCTGATTTTTTGAAATTTTGAACAGCTGATTTTTGACAAAAGTCGCAGGACAAAAGCTGTTAGTTTTGATGTACAAAATAAGCCCCTAAAAGGATGCTAATTGTTTAGGAATAACCCTGTATACTAAGTTGATTAGGAGTCAGAGTGAATGTTTCGATCACAAAACCTGGCTGGTCTCCTCGTAACATTATGTTGTGGTAATTATAAAAAAAAACTACTTTACTCTAGTAGTTCTAAAGCTTTTTTACGGATGAACCACTGAAGAGAACATACAATTATGTGACGCAGTGGTAACGTCTCAGGCGTTGCATTTGCTCATAGTCGACAGTGACCTTGACGGAGGCCTGCCAATACTACTTCATTACATAAAAAAAAACATTAGGGACGTTTCAGTGCAAGTCCTAACGCATTTCTAATTTGTGTGAAAACAGTACACTTTTGTGTATACGAGTATTTATAGACAAAAACTGCAATAGTTTTCCTCGCGGAAACGAGGACGAACAATCGAAATTGTATGGAGCCATATTAAAAAGATACAAATTCATGATTAAGCTTGCGAACTAGATGCGCAAAAGCACTGTCCTGGGCAAATTACTGCAATACGCACAAATCAGATCACTTCAACTGATTAAAGCACATTGGTGAAAGGTTTGCTTATATAATATATGTCTGCGAAGAGTAGGTAAAGCTCCACAAAGGTTAACATAAAATCTACAAAACATTACTTCCTGATATTGACTGAATTCACTGAAATTACGTATTTTTTATACGTATACCAAATAAACCAGACCAAACACGTGTGGATACGAGTACTTTAAGCTTTCACAATGACTCTGCTTGTTATACGCCCCTCAAAATGGACAGATGACCTGGTTAAAGCTGATGATGCTGGCCGCATTACGCTTACACCTTTATTGTAGACTAGATTTTGCCCGCGGCTTCGCACGCATGATATTTCGAGGTCCTACGTTACCTCCCTTAATAAAGGAGGTGGAAAATAAAAATAAAAACGATTTGACAGTTTTTTTTTGACATTTCTTGGAGCGCACGCTAGAATAGCTCGAATTTTCCCTACTTACTTAACACTTATTATTAAAATATGGAAAATTTACGCAATATCATTATAATTTATAGCCTATGTGTTATTCTGATGTATAAGATGTATAATTGCAAAGTTTCATCTCAATCCGTTCAGTAGTTTTTGCGTGAAAGAGTAACAAACATCCATACATCCTTACAAACTTTCACGTTTATAATAATAGTAGGATCTGCAGTATGTTGATTCACAAAGTCCAGATGAAAAGAAGAAGAAGAAGAGAAAAGAAGGTGCATCATATTCGTCACTAAGAACTTGACCTATGGGACCAACCTGAAAATTGCGAAAAAACACAGATGCTCCATAAATTTTGTTGCGAGTCAATGAACATGGTATATCTGATGTTTTTCGCGATTGTGTAGTTTCATATTACCTATGTGTAAAACTTGTTCATAATGACGAGTTATATGCCGAAAGTATTTGTACTTTTCAATGCAACAGCTTGTGTAAGACATGCCAGCAGGTCCAACAGTGGACGTCATAATATGTAAAAGTTGTTCATAATGACGAGTTATATGTTCGAAAGTCTTAGCACTTTCCAATGCAACAGCTTGTGTAAGACATGCCACCAGGTCCAACAGTGGACGTCGTATCTACGCATGTTTGAATTGATACTGAGATTGAACACGGTCCTCCCAATAAAAAATAAATAATCTTTTGTGAAAAGCACCTACTTAAGTACCTATATAAAAGAGGCCATGCATGACCAACAGTGGATAGTCATATGAATGAAATAATGATTGCGATGAATACATTGTTTTTTACATACTATTTTTTTATAATATAGCCCATGACACCCGGGGATTGCGTAGCTTCCCAACAGTGAAAGAATTTTTCAAATCGGTTCAGTAGTTTCGGAGCCTATTCAATGGAAACAAACAAAAAATGTAATCTTTCCTCTTAAAATATTGGTATAGAAGTACTGATTATGGACGGTCATTAATAAATAAAATGTATCAATTATCTAACCCCGTCCTATGGCTGGGAGTAAGATGACGATGACGATGAATTCGCTCCTCCTAATAAAAAAAATTCAAATACTCATCAAGGTTAGAGCTTTTGTAACCCGTCCCGGTTTAAACAGGGCCCCGCGGATCGCCGCGCGTTGTTTATCGCACCGCATACCGCTGAAGCCAGGGTTCCCATCCGTCCGGTTTTCGACCAGACTATTGGTTTTTAGAAAGAACTGTTAGGGTCAGGTCGCTAACTTTCAACCGGTTGCAATTTGTCCGGTCAGATAATATTTTGAACGCGACGTTGCTAATGCGACTCATAACATCATACAAATAAAATTGCCAGGACGTAAGAATTCGTCTGGAAGTACGCTTTCGTACTCACATAGCAGGCGCGAGCAGGAGAAAAAGCTAAGCCGAACGTCAGAGCGCTTACACAATAAGGCCCCTGGTCTTACTTAGTGAAAATTGAAAAATCACACATTATGTATTAATGAAAAGACATTTAGTAAGAAACATAGAATCAATAGATAATAATAATATATTGAATAGATATCAACTGGTACCTAGGTAAAAACAAAATATAGGTGTACATGAGTATAAAAAATATTGTGTACTTAAATTTAAAAAAAAATGTACTTTCTCTCGCTTTTAATATTTTGGACAAATAATTTTCCTGCATCTGTGCTTAGATATTCTGCGAAATCTGAACAAGTTATAATTATTGTATTAGCTATTAGGTATATGTAGGTAGTTGAACATCACAATCAATTCCGCTTTCACCATTTCGACTTTCAGACGATTTATTACGTCCTGCTAATTTTATTTGTATGTGATGCTATGATTTTTGTTGTCCGGTTATGGCGGTTGGAAAAGTTGGTAACCCTGGCTGAAGCACTTCTATTCCCAGCATTGACGATAATAGGTAGGTAGGTAGTTGACCTAACTACGAGTAAAACAAATGAAGGGATTGGAATGAAAATTTGAAAAAAGAATTAAAAAAGAATGTGCTACACTGTGGTAAAACTCTTTTGAAACTACAGCGCCCTCTGGCGATGAGGCTGGGTACTTATTGAATGCACCTTGTACTTGGAACTGGTTCTGCGCAAAACTTGTTTTTATTTAACAGTTTTGTGCTAGCAATATTTTTAACCGAGTTCAAAAAAGGAGGTTCTCAATTTGACTGTATTTTTTTTTTCTATATTTGTTACACGATTGTTCCGCCAATTATGAATTGTTTTAGACGATTCTTTTTTTGTTTGGTAGATAAAATACTTCAGAGGTGGTTCATTTAAATTTTATTGCAATTAGCTTCGTTGTTTTTGAAAAATCGACAATAATGTGTACAAATGACTATGTCGATAATTATGTTAATTCTGTATAGGTACAAGGGATTTTGAAAAGCAAAACAAAAAACATTAATAATTAAAAAAATACGAAATTAGGTACTACGCTAATGTTCAAATATTCAGAGACCTTAGAGTAGTTTTAAGCGTGTTGATGAGGTCACCAAATATTATGTCAATATCAGTTTTCTTCATGTGCACATACCTAGTTTAGGCAGGCACTTACATACATATAGGCATTTAATTACTCATTTAATGAGAACAGTTCTTTGGGAATTGACACTTTGTGAACTTTTCTTCATCGTTTGGACACCACCTGACATCTTTGACTGAAACTGTAGCTCTACAGTAGGAACTCTTCATCACAAAATAGTCAAAACCAATAATTATTTTTCTCAAACAATGGCATAACCTAAATACTTAGTTCGCTCGAATCGATGTATCACATTTTTACATTTTTGTTTATTTTTCAAAAACAGCTCAGAATCGGTTCACGATTGGCAAAAATATCGATGGACATACACAAAAATACACACACACGCACATAGAACCTCCTCCGTTTTGGAAGTCGGTTAAATATTAGGGGATAGGAGGCCTTTGCCAAGTGGGGCGTGGACGTGCAGGGCTTGTGTTTTTATCTTCAACTTAGCTTTTATAGCACTTTTTGACCGTTTAAACTAAATTAATGTAATTAGAAATATACCTATCCATGCAAAATGTGCAAATGTAACGCCGCGCGCCGTTACTGTATTTATCACTACATAGTATAAAATAAAGTCGCTTTTTGTTTGTTTGTTTGTCTGTATGCTTAAATCTTTCAAACTACGCAACGGATTTTTATGCGGTTTTTTTTAATGGATAGAGTGATTCAAGAGGAAGGTTTATATGTATAATACACCTGTGCGAAGCCGGGGCGGGTCGCTAGTCAGTAATAAACAAACCAACGAGCACATTTTCGGATTTGCAAAATTACTTATTTTCCGCTGTTACCCAAGTGTACCCAGTTTCGGGCTTTGCAAACAAAGAAAAGTTAGGGCACTGTTGAAAAATAGAAAACACACTTTTTTTAAATACGTATTGTGTATAGTATCTATTATAGAAGATGGAATTTGATGGCATCAAACGCCTTAATTGAATGCATACTTATTGAAAGAAAATTGAATAATTGTAGCCATAAATGTATAAAGTGATGAGGGAGCAGTAACTGATGTCTGTCTAGACGTCCGGACGTAAGGTCGGGCGGGACGTCCGCAGATAGTCACCAAACATTGGCCGCCAGCCCGCCAGAGACGTAAAGTGTACTTTCTGCTATATCACTCGCACATCAACGGCTATTCAACTTGCCGCAGCTATCTCATTCTTACATTTACAAGTTTGAGTGATTTAAAAACCATAAAACGTAAGTATGATGTATCAAAGAAAAGTTGAATTTTGATATTTCTTCATTGAGACGGTCGATGGACGCCATCTAGCAAAGCAATATCTGTCTTGTTATTGTTTAATTTTTATATTGAATCGTTAAACAAAATTGTAAGCAAATTATGTTTATTTGTATGATTACAAGCCATTGACCAACATAATTATATACCTCTTAAAAAGTCCCTGCACTTTGCAAAACAGAAACCTGCGTAATCAATATCTGCAGTACCTACTTTAACTGCGTAGATACGAATACAAACAGCACTCTAGCTAGATACCACTACACAAAGACATTGTCGTGTTGACCTATTTAGCTAGGATATAGCTAAGGGGAGCGGCTTGGAACACCCTTAAAACACGATAGTTACCTGTGGTGTACTGACCCCTTATCTTTATTGGAATGTTCCCCTTGACGCGTCCAATGCCCGTCAATGATACTTATACCTAGCCTACCTAACTATCGCAGTATGGCTAGATTCCGAAAACTAGCACAATTTGAGCTGAGCGAAAAGTGGCTAAACTACAAAATACAATCACCACAACAAAAAAATCTATTGTAAATAAGCGGCGAATAAATTAGGAGGAAATTAATAATTCATATACCTAACTAATAAATAAATTAATCCAAAAAAATTAATAAGCGATTAAATAAAATGTATCCTCAATATAAAGTAGGAAAGTGCTAAAAAAGCAACTCAATTTTCCCTAACGTACCTACCTACTTACAATGTAACTTGGCTAATGTTTTTATTACTTTGGCGAATTTACTTTGTAATCAATAATGTTTATGTCAATTAAGAGGTTAAATTGATTAAAACCAAGTTACCTATACTGTAGAAAGAGCAATATTTCACGGAAATTCTATAGAAAACAAACGTACCTAACGCACGTTTTCATTGAGAAACGGCCTGCTGCAGTTTTTAATCTCGTTTCTCATAGGTAGGTCTGTACCTTATTATTTTAAAAATTACCGCACTGACATGATAAAATAAGATTTCAAGTATCTAGGTAATTCAGTGGTGTGTAGTTTGTTTATGACACGAGATTCCTTCGCCATTAAATTAACCGATTCCAGAACATTTTTATCCTCTGTCGATAATTAGGCAAAATGGTCTCATAAAAATGTATTATTTACTTTGGTTCAGAATGTTTGACCTACACGTAGCTTCAATAAGTTTATGAAAAGCCTAATAAAAACCTTATAGCAACATCATCTACGTCTATGCTATCAAAGCAAATCGATTCGGTGTTACAATAATATGCTCAAATTTATGAAATTCGTTGTTACTTTTTTGACAATAAATCATTTAAAATCGCAATTGTTTCAGCCAAAAATTAGTAAAAGCACTTCATACAAATGATGTTACTGATAAAAACATATATTTTGATTTTAACTTTCAGAATAAAATGAACTTGAATATAAAGCACTAAAATTACGCTTGTGCCCATGCTATTTTAATATTTCTTACAATGTACGTAGTGTCCATAGACAAATAATGTTTTTTTATAAAGAAAACTGCAATGAATGAATCGTTTATACGCCTATTTGTTTATATGCATAAACAAATAGGCGTATAAACGATTAACCAGAAAGAGCCCAAGTATGTTACATACATTATTACCAAGTAGTACATTGTTTTACATAATACTCTAATTTCCGGTATCACTGTTAATAATTACGCTGAAAATATTAGTATCCTCTAAGTACGAGTATGTCAATAAAAATTTTGACAGTTTCTAGTATATCCTGAAAATTAGTTAAAATCCGATACAATGTAAACAAAACTTTACAACTTACCTAACTGGTAGGTATAATTTAAGCAATTATAATATCTCTATGACATAACGTCTTTAAATAACACTAGACTAGACCAGTCTAGAATTATCAGACTAAGTTCATTCGTCGTAGAGTTCATTTTAAATCTGACATATTATACACGACTTTGCTATTCAAATACAACGCGCATGCGCCCTTGAAATTGAAATCAAATGGTTCTATTTTTGAAACCAACGCATACGGCGGGCATATCAAATAGTGTCAATAGTCAAAATATATTATGAAGTAACTCGGTAGATATTCGGAAGTTTCGGAACACTTCTGAACAAATAAATGAAAATGCATACAAACGATCGAACACACGCGAGTGAAGTAAGGGTGCTTACAACTGACAAACTCAGTTTCACAGTACCTAACTAGGTAACTGTGAAAGAATTTTCTTTATACTACACCTGCTCGGAAAGTACCTTGATACTTTATCAAATTTACGGTAGAAAGTACGTCATTGCATATCGAACAAATATGCGGGGAGAAAACGCATCTGAGCGGGAGAGAAAAGTGTATGAAAATCCATTTATTACGTGGTTTTTCTTTTTTAATTTTGGGTAAGACTATGCGCTGGTAACCTAAATATCAAAAGCCAAAAAGTTTTTACAGTGAGTTTTTATCTCCAAGTTCGCAAAATGACACTGGCCACTAGCTGTGTGTTGGATGGTGTCAAACAATTTGAAAAAAGAACATGTGAAAATTGCAGACGCCATTGGCGCCATTTTCAAGTGTTACATTAAGCTTCACTAACTGCAACAATTTCAATATAAATTTCAATTAATAAAGATTTAGTTTTTTATTTTCCTCGTACTTAGGTGTAGTATAAAGCACTATGTATCACTCGAGAGAAAATGTACTATTTCTGTGTTCGACTGGTTTACAGGGGAAACATCAGTTGTAAAGAGGGTTACGAACACGTTTAGTGATAGTCATTATATTGTTAACATCACAAATTGGTGACGATAAAAGGAATTTCTATAATAAAATAAAGGTCCTCGGAGCTATGTGTAGGTACACACTTAAATAACTTTTCTCAAGTTATGGAAAGAAAGAAGAAATTAGATGGCGAATCCACCAACCCGCACTTTGCCATCGGCGTGGACTATAAAAATAAGCCGGTGGAGTACCTACAGTGATCTTCAGTGATATGTCTCGCTATAATCTTTACAAAATGAGATCAAGCCAGCAATGAGGCCAATTCAGCTGTTTGCATTAAAGATTTCTTTGACTAACAACCCACTTGTGTCAACAAGTATTCGCCACTATCAATATTATCTCTCTACGTTGGTATATTTCAACCAATTTATCAGCGAACTAGGTATACTGAGCTACTGTCGCACTTTCTATAATTTATTGACAGTTTTCTCATTAAGATGTTTTAGTTAAACAATTTAACCATTTTACGAATAAGATGGTGGCACTGTTGACAATATCATGTATTTTAGGTACACCTATATCTACATAATAAACATTGCTCACTGCCGTGTAAATTCTTTCTAAAGTATGTACCTATATACCTATTATTTTAACTGTCTTTCAAGTAGGAAGAGGTTTTTAAATCGATTCGATTTTCTATTGCGCGTACTTAGCTACTTTTAAACTCACGTCGAAAACCGAGGAATAGTTCTCAAATAGGATGTACCTATGTATCTTATACCTTTTTGACCTAAACGTAAGTAGTTACCATAATCCGAACTCTGGACATTGAACTTTTTTAATAATAATAATTCGAAGGAATCCAAAAAAACCCCCAAAGAAAAATGATAACGGTTGCGGAGAGTAAGACTAAACAAAATCTCAAGAAAATCCTACAGGAACAAGACAGACAACCACTATACATTTACACTATAGTGGCTACAGTGATTTGATTATACAATTTAGAAATGCTGAGAACAGAATTTGATAGATATTGATCTTTTAATAGAATTTGATAGATACTGCGTGAGCGGTCGTAGGTTGGTTTTTTCATGGTGTAGGTACTAGGTATGCGGAAGCGTTTCGTTTCGTGTATCGTTTATTGTCATAGATTGTAGACTAGTTAAGGTCATGAAAATGTTCCAACCCAAAGCTCAGACCAAATAAAAAAATAAACACAGAATATTGTGAACAAACAAGTTAGGCCGGCAAAACTACGCCTCGCCGTGTACAGACACAATTACACACACATACACGTACAAAATACTGCGCCTTGGTTTGTCAGTCGAACTATGGCGGCGCAACACCGACGCACTCATCACATGTATAAAAAACCGGCCTCACTGTCTGTTCATGACATTCTGTCCTGATTGTTTTATTTGGTCTGAGACCCAAAGGGTAAAAACGGGATCCTTATTACTAAGACTTCGTTGTCCGTCCGTCCGTCGGTCCGTCTGTCTCAAGAACTCTGATGACTAGCCAATTGCAATTCTCACAGATGATGTATTTCTGTCTCAAGAACTGTGCTAGCCAATTGCAATTCTCACAGATGATGTATTTCTGTCTCAAGAACTGTGATGACTAGCCAATTGCAATTCTCACAGATGATGTATTTCTGTTTTCGCTTTTACAACAAATAATAAAACAAATATTTAAGGGGATATACCTACATAATATCGTGCGAAGAGTTGTAAGACTCGTAAGACTAGAAAAAAAAAATCCGCATCTTCTTTAACAGAGCAAACTATGTAGGTAATAATTATACCTACTAATACTGTAGAATCAGGATTCTCTGAATAAAAATATGTCTATTTTTGAGGAATAAATTTTGTATCTAAGTGCCTACCTATTGTAAGTAGGTGCAGTTGTCACTATTTTCAATCCACACAAAAAATGACTGGGTACTTACGTGAATATTGTACAAATAACATTAAAACACTTTAAAGAATATTGAGAGGTTAGTGAGTACTTCTGAACTCTATCATGTACAAAGTTTTTATGAAAATGAGATGCCATTAAAACCTTATTACTGCCCTAATAAACGCAGAGTTAGGTACCTACCTACATTGTAGTAGATAATAGGCCGCTTTCACCATCAGGCCAAATGGATGATATCCATTCGATGTGACGAGTTTGCGACTTCGTCGTTAGAAATGGCGACTTTTCATTGGTATAGCAAGCGCTTTAGCGTCAAAAATAAGTAGCTTAGCATCTTGTAATCAGACAAGCCACACATTGTTCGAAGTTGTCTCTTCTGAGGACAGAACGTCATCACTCAGCGGCTTTTAGAGGCAGCTTTCGATATGCCGCTACTAAATGTTGGAACAATATACCACCTCCCATAAGGAACGTGCAAAGTTTGTTCTGTTTTAAGTATAAACTCAAAAAGTTTATTTTTGCTCATCAAAAAAGTGAGGAATCTCTCAGAAACGATACAAGTGCCATCTAGTTTAAATTGAGATCTCATTGTTATTGTGCGTTGAATTAGTAATTTTATGAACTGCGTACCTTCATGAAAATATATATTTTATTAATTTGTTGCTGTCCTAAGACTATAAAACCTATCAATTGATTGTTTTGTTTTGTTTTTGTGTTTTGTTGGCCTCTTTCGTATGAAGATATCTAATCTTATGTGTAATGTAATTGTGTAATGTAGGATAATGCGTGTTGATGTTGATGTTTTAGTTTATGGAATACTGTCTTTGTTGTATGATTTATATTAGTGTGTGTGTTTTCAAATGTATTTATACTCTGAATCTTTATTAATGTTTAAAGTTATATTTATGTTGCACGTGACGTCACCTACCGGTCTCAGCAGAATACCAGCGCTGATTGTCCTCAATCAGCATTTCACGCTGAGTTGGGATCGGTTTTCGTGGCATACCGCGAGCATTTGCTGCATAACTACTGTTTCAAATGTTTGTCGTTTGCTCGTTTTTTCTTCTTTTTGTTATTAGCTGTGATTGTTCATGTATGTCACGAAATAAACGTTCTTTCTTTCTTCTTCTTCTTCACATTCAAACTAAATTATCTGTGGATTTATCCTTATGTACATAGTTTTTCTGGCTACCTAAGTACATCTTCAAACAATGTTTCTGTAAAAATGAAGTCTAAACTTAAATAAACTAAATGGTCAACATTAGTCACATTCATTTGGAGGTCATCCATTTGGCCTGATGGTGAATGGGGCCTATAAGTAAGTCTTAGTAGTTATAGTCCTTGCTTATTTTTTTACAAGTGAATTAAATTGGCAACTAAAGTGAAAGCCAAAACATGGACTAACTACTTCGGAGATAAGTACTTTACGTCGGTTAGGGAAAAGTTCAAAATTAATCGCATACACAATCATACACAATAGAAGTGTTTACACTCAACACGTGAAAAGTTTATTCACCACAAAGAAATAGATTCACATTACCCACAACCAAATCCAATCCACAGGGAGCGTCATAACGGCGCCTAATCGTAACCTTGGGCGTCTCGTTCGACCGCTTTATTCATACCAACAAGCAGAGGCGCCACTAAACAACTTCCTGAATGATACCGACAGCTGGCCGCACAAAACTCGAGTTCCATCAACATGCCGACTCAGATGGATAACTTTGTCAGTCAGATACTACCGCCTAAATGACGTCATCTGACACCAAATTGCTTCGTTTTAGACGGTGTTGCCATATAGCATAGATTTGCTTGGCGGACATATCTAATATGGATTCGGCTATGTATAATTTGGTTCTTTGTCTCTATAGGCAGTCAGTACCTACTCAAAAAAGTAAGTCCTTGAATCTTTTTGTATTCATATAATTAAAATACGCAGCTACCTATTTTGTAAACTAGTTATTTATAGGTAAGCCTAACTATACGGCGCTGCTGGACATATGGAAGACCTATCTCTAGCAAAGGGTCCACATTACTTGTCATATTTTGAATTATGATGACAATGAAGCCATCAAATTACCAACTTATCATTTTGAAAATGTTCGTTAGTACATAACTATACAGGGTTATTTCTAGTCAATTGGCATCCTTTCAGGGGCTTGTTCTGTACATCACATCAAAACTAACTACTTTTGTTCTGCGACTTTTGTCAATATTTTATTTTAGTTCTGACAAAAGTCGCAGAACAAAAGGTGTTAGTTTTGATGTACAGAATAAGCCCATAAAAGAATGCTAATTGATTAGAACTAACCCTGTATATCTACTGCCGTGTAAACGCATACCTCGTCACGCTTTTGACGGTTTATTTATTAACGTGGCAACACAAAATATTGACCTATTAGCTCATATTGACATTCAGCAAAGATGGGGGTGTGTTGCTATCTAATAGTAGCGCCAGGGCTTACTAGATAAGCCTAAAATGTAGGTAAACACAGACAATCTAAATGTCATCAAAATTTTAGAAACCCTTTGTAATTGACCGACGAACCAAACCGGAGGATGTACTCAATTCGACGCGTATATAATATGTTTATATTTTTTTTTTATGTATAACCACGCATAATTTTTTTCGTAGATTTCAATAATTCTTTTTTATTGGAAAGAAATTGGTCCCATTAAAATTTTATTGAAATCGGCTGAGCCATTTTTGTTAAATCAACAATAATGTGATAAATGTAACATCGATCCGTGCGAACTATTCGCGAATTCTGTACACGGGTGAAGTCGGTCATGCTGTTTTTTGCGAAAAATAATTATTTTATGAACAAATCCTACATCATCTTTAGCCGTGGCCAGTGGTAATCTAGTGGTACGTAATAATAAATCAACGCACATGTTACAACCATGCACCATGCACCTTTAGATAGGTACCTATATCCCGGTTATATAAATATGGACAATTTAACATACAGGGTTATTTCCAATCAATTAGCATCCTTTTAGGGGCTTATTCTGTACATCGAAACTAACAACTTTTGTTCTGCTGCTTTTGTCAGAACCAAAAAAAAAACTGCTGTTCCATACATTTTGTCGCGGTTGAACGATATTTTTCTATGGAACAACAATTTTTTTTTTGAGTTTTGACAAATGTCGCAGAACAAAAGTTGTTAGTTTTGATGTACAGAATAAGCCCCTAAAAGGATGCTAATTGATTAGAAATAACCCTGTATACATCTTGTATGGTCCCGTAAGTTCTTGGGAACTTATGTAAGGAATTTCACATCGCTGGCTTTTCGGTGAAGGAAAACTTCGTGAGGCAACCTTCATACCTAGTTACTTACCTATCCTAGAAAAAATTCGATGGTGCATGTGAATTCACCAACACTCGCTGGGCCAGCATTGAGGATATGGCCATTCGTGCTTACGCCTATGTTCAGCAGTGGACTAATAAAAGGGTCGGTTTGGTGTTGTTCACTTGGGGAATCTGCATGTTGTATTTATATGTTGTCCGTAAGTTTTCAGTTCTATTAGATTTACTAGGTAGGTCACCGGGCCAGATGGGATACATTCGGTACTAAAGTATATTTTTTCGTTATTTCAGTACCTAGGAACTGAAGTGTATTTTTTAAAAAAATACGAAAAAATATACTTCAGTACCTAGGCACTGAAGTATATTTTTTACAAATAAACAAAACTCTTAAAAAATAACTCTTAACAAATAAACACGAAAAAAAACATTCAGTCGAATTGAGAACAGTTGAGAACATCCTCTTTTGAAGTCGGCTAAAGACTATAGTCATTTTCGTGTGGCTTTTATACGATACGTTAATTCTTGGTTAGTTAAAAAGTTCTCTAAAAATGTATTGAGCCACACGGTAACTACTGCAGTTACTGTTTACGTAACTATAATCTTAAACTAACCACTCTGTTCACAGAACTACTCAATAGTTATAATCAAACCAATATAGCTACTGCAGCTGTTTTATTGCGCCTGCCTCTAACTGTGTGACAATAAACATCAGTCTAGTGAAGGCCGAATCAAACGTGATGGCGTTTGTGAACGAGACGATCCGAATCGTTGAGCAGAGACAATTTAATCATATCATCATTATATCAGCGGCGGAGGAGTGAGGGTTTGCACAGCTTATAGCTTAACTTCACTGTACCAGCCTTTTTAATAGTCCACTGCAGGACGAAGGCTAACCCACGAAGTTATAAATCCATATCCACCACGCTGGCTCAGTGCGGGTTGGTGGATTCACATACGCCATCGAATTTCTTCTACTTACCTATGCAGGTTGCCTCACGATGTTTTCCTTCACCGAAAAGCCAGTGGTGTTAAATTCCGTACATAAATTCCGAAGAACTCATTCGTATGGGACCGGGATTTGGACCACGACCTAACGATTGTAAAGCGGGTGTCACTACTACTAGACCACCACGGCTAATAAACTTCACAGATACGAGTACCATTAACTATTGAGTAACTTTACAGACTCCAATTTGTTTGATTCGGCGTATAATATAGAGTCACGTTGCGATATAGAGCGGGGCATTGAAAATCAAGCACGCGGGACGTTTAGGTTTTAGAATTTAAAGCAGAATGACGTTATGCGTTGTCAATTTTACATAATTTATTCTTTGAAGCCATATAGAGTAATATAGATCCATCTGTCTATCCAGCTATATTACCTATACTCTATGTACACTTATGTATGTATATCTATATAGTCAACGATCACCGAAATTAAGCAACGTTCCGCAAGGTCAGTATTTGGATGGGTGACCGCAGGTGGCATTTTCCAACTGAGCGATACCGTCACTCGGATACACGTTAAATTGTAGGTCCCGGATGTTTTAATCGCTTAGCCATGTCAGAGGCCTTCAGGCGGCCTAAAAACTCTGACACCAAGGCTAGCCACTCAGCCTATACGAACTTACTTTTATGATTACGCAGATGGTCGTCACATTTATTACTATGTATCAGCAAAAAGACGTCAACTGCTGTAAATATGCCTATGGATCTCCTATAAGGCCGGTTGGAAGTGGCTTGCATCCAGCATGATCCAATGATATACAGAGTTATTTCTAATCAATTAGCATCCTCTTAGGGGCTTATTCTGTACATCAAAACTAACCACTTTTGTTCTGCGACTTTTAACAAAACTCAAAAAAAGAAATTAGAAAAATATTGTTCACCCGCGACAAAATGCGTCAAGAAATGCCTCTTTTAACTTCCGATGCAAAATGACAGGTGTTATTTTAACTTGTGGGTTAGTAGTATTTATATGTGCGGGCTGTGACGTCGTAGCAAAACAAATAAACCAATATTAATGCATTTTCGCTTGAAAAGTTTAGTCTACCTCTTAAATTGCCTGCACTTTGCAAACAAAACAACACCTGCTTGTGCTTGTACGTACCTACCTACACTGATGTGATATTTATTTTGTGCAAAGACGATTTAATTAGAAAATATGTGACTTGTTTACAGTAAAACATGTTTTGATTAAACCAGTTTTAAGCAGAAGATGTTTATTATTTATGTTTTATCAATTCTATATTTTCCTCCTGAGTTATTTAGGTACGTCCCTTATTAAAGCAAAGTACCTACCGTATTCAATACGTACGTGCGTGAGATAGCAGAAAAATAAAATATTTTCCTATTTAAATTATATGTAGCAGGGATGTTGCGAATATTTGCATCCGCATCCGCAATTGCGGACTTTCAGCATCGATTTAGACATCTGCATCCACATCCGCATAAAATCAATGCGAATATTAATGCGGATGCATATGTGGCACAATCAGTACCTAAAGCCAGTATTCCAAGCAAATAATTCTGTTCTGTAGCGTAGGTTTAACTTATAAACCTCTGCGTAACAAGTTAGATCCCGAAAAGGCGGCAAAATGACTTTTTGACCAAAGAAAAAACGAAAAAGTACTCAAGTCGACGCGTTAATTTTTGAAAGTGAAAACGACTTAAGCGGCTTTGTCCACTTTTTGGGTTGGGTAAAAATGTTAAACTCTCCTCAAGACAATGTTTAAGTCCCGTTCAAATCACATAAATGGTTTCTTTTTCTCTTCTGCGCACGAAAGCAACTGAATTTCTATTTCTATGGCGTCGGTTAATACCTTAAATACAATTTATCCTAGAAAAACAGTAAGTTCTCAGAAAATATCTTAAAACCCGCATCCGCATCCACATCCGCGGATGTGAGCCTTTAAATATCTGTATCCGCATCCGCGGATGTAACTTAGTTTATTTCTCTTTATGTTGCTTCTGGCGAATAACAGCATTTTAACTTTCCTTCAAAAAGCGGAGAAGATTGCGGTGGCGCCATTTATCCGCCGATTTTGATAAAGTTTGCTAATAAACTTAATTAATGACCATATCCAAATCTTAATTTTTTTAAATCTTTTTTTAAAAGATTTGCGAAGATGATGTAATTGGTCATGAGCGAGTCAAAATGTAATATAAGCTTATTAAGATTCAGTTAAGATGTGCCGATGTACAAAATTGAACTGCTTTGAATTGAGGACTGCTCGAGAAATAAAATAAAATACTCTCGAGATCTAGCAGGCCATCCGCCCTGTTCGGAGAACTACTAAGTAGTTCTGATTAAATAGGTATCCTATCCTGTATTAAATTAACTAATTGTCTGTTATAAACGCGGAAGTTTGTGAGTATTTATGGATATTTGTCACTCTTCTACGCAGCAAGAAAATAACGGATTTACTGGATTTTTGGAGTGGATAAAGTTTAATAGTCGGAGTCAAACATAGGCTACTTTTTATCCCGGAAAAATAAAACATTCTTATGGGATAGCAAAAACATCAAAATGTTTGCGGGTAGCCGCGAGCAAGAACAAGTAGTTCATACATATAGGCCAGCTAGCTAGAGCTACTGGTAGAGTTTGATTGCCTCTAGCTAAATGGTTAAAACTGTTGAGACTTTTAAAATTAACGAGTCAATGCGAGCCATTGTTTTTAATTGCAATTTATTCATTTAAGCTCGTGGCTCTCAATTTTTTTTAAGTTTCTTGATTGTTCGCGTTTTCCATTTCTCTACGACGCGGCGACGGTAATTATACTTTTAATAAGTGTATACAATGCTTTTCACTGTCTTACTTAAAGTATAGGTACAGGTTTTCAAAAAACAATTAGAGAACAATTTAATCAATGCAATTCATTGGTAATTTGTAGGTATATCACATAACATTAGGTAGGTCTGTATGTAGTTGGTGGACAGTTCAGGGGCCTTACTGCGTAAGCGCTCTGACGTTCGGCTTCGCTTTTTCTCCTGCTCGTGCCAGTTACTCACGCCACGAGAGCGGGAGGGAAAGCGAAGCCGAACGTCAGAGCGCTTACACAGTAAGCCCCTGATCAGATCGTCTATCCACCTTATTGTTTCAGTTTTAACGCTGCGCTTGCTACAATTTAGTGGAATAAATGGTATCCGTCCATTTAACATTTTTTTTTCGAAATCTGGCGTGCGATACCTAACCTACGTTTGACAAACCCATGAGTAGCTAAATGATTATTACCTACACAAAAAAAGCAAAGCGCTTTTGTTTATTAGTTGTAAAAAAAAGTAGGTTAGGTTAGATTAGAACATGACAACTAACGCACGAGCCGAGCGAGCAAAGCGAGCGTGCTGCGGCAGCAGCCTGCGCCATAACTAATTTTTCTTGGGTTTTACCAACTGAAGATTAAATTAAAATACTTTTAAAAAGGGTGTAATAGCCTATTGTGTCTAAATTGATAAAATACATAAATAACGCTTTTTTTACTGTTAACAATATGATTGATTTGACTGACCTTGAATCTAAATGGCTTGAGTTTTATAATACCTAGCTTCGATGACGTCATGAGCTGCATGGTGCGACTACAAAAATAGGTATTGTATTCTATCTACATCCAATAAAAATAAAATACATATGTATATCTCTCTAGACTAGTCTAGACGGCGGACGTATTCTAGAATATCTTTGTACTAATGTAACCAACCTAAGGATATCTAGATGATAAGTTAATTTAACCATGGGGCCTACCTCTTAATTATGAAAAAAACACCAACTATTCTTTAATTTTTGCCATAGGTGAAAGTTATTTATTTTTATGTACTAAAGGCGCTCTTCAGAGGTTGTGCGTAAATTACCAGTAGGTAACCCTGCATAATATCTCGCCTTAGGTATTCGTTCTTCGTGTAAAAAACTAGCCTCTAGTCAATAAAAGATATAGTCTGGGTATAACTGGGGTTTTTCATTGTGTTCTTTACAAAAAATATTAATTTTATATTTTTATATGAGATAGGGAACAAGGTGAAATCTCAGCTCGGGAATAAAATATGGAGGACATGTCGCGTGGGAATGGGACGGCTCTATTTTTTTTTACTACCCGGGGCACTGTTCTACACCCAGATTTATCAGACGTATGTTTTGACACTTTTATGACAACTATTTATTTTTATACCACAAGCATCACGAAAGCCGTGCTAGAACTCTTCAATCGAATCATTAAAACAGCTGAACGTATACGTAAATGGTCTACGACATCGAGCAAGAGCATCGGGGCTAAGATGCACATAATATTTCTTTCGTCGTGTCAGAACGAGACAGCGTTATGGCAAAGTATCATAAGTCACTTTTTCACATTTCGAAAAGTGTTCATTTAGCGTCTTTTCGTAGTCGCATGCTAGACTAGCTGGAGTGAGCATTGAATAGTTTGAAATTTTTAAAAACTCCCCGACGCAAAATAAACTATGTAGTTTCAATATCATTTAAGTAACAAGGTACCAAGTTTCGAATCGATAGGACATATGGAAGGTAGTCATATCCCCTCATCAACTAGAAAAGAGTTTATTATCTTCAAACGGCTGAACAGATTTTCATGAAACACTCGGGATAAAGTTATCTATGACACAAAAAAAAACTAAACGAAAATCGATTCATCCGTTTGGGAGCTACGAAACCACAGACAGATACACAGATACGCAGATACACAGATACGCAGATACACAGATACGTTAAACTTATAATACCCCTCTCTTTGTCGGGGGTTAAAAATCTATGTTTTTGCGAACGGGAGAGCATATACAGCATGCGATAATCTACGAACGTTAGAAATGATTCAAAGATTCAGAAATCGGGCTCCTGTTCGCTATTATTTCATGCTCCGAGTATAATTAAAATAAACACTACAAAAATAGTTCGCGAGAACGCGAGTGGAATATGCATGATACGTTATTGAAATGCGTGAACGTGGGTCGAATCGACACTGCTGAGCAAGATTTTGTAATTTGGCTTTCCGCGATCAATGGTGAAAATAGGGCAGATGTCGGAATACCTAATGATGTGTTTCTACTACAAACTATATAGGTACGAGTAGGTACAATAAATCTACGACTGCTAGTAAAACCACAAAAAATACTTACCATTAGATTTATCCGTAGATCACAGATTTTATGATTTTTATGATTCCAAGATTCAATAAATTTAGTTTTGTTTGGATATTATAAATCTTCATCAATATATTGTTTCTCTATAAGACAGACAAATGTATCTACCTATTATAAGATATCATTGTAGGTACTCATTGTTACCTTTAATGAAACAATTGCAAAGGAAAAAATATCTGTTCCATACAAAAGTTCGTTGACATCCTACAAAATATAGTTTGAAATTATGCTGATTTTTTCACGATTTCGTAACTGTCCCTATAGTGAAAATTGGTCATAGTAACGTGTAGGTACCTACCTACCTACGGTGACATCCTAGACTACCTATACCCGTCTAGAGAAACAACCTGTAAAATTATCAGAAAGTAAAATAATATGTACCTACCTAATAATTTTTAAACATACACTTATTTATTATTGACGTAAGTAGGTACCTAATGACCTACATATATTTAATTTTAACTGTTGCCCAATATTTTATAATTGGATGTACGTTTGCTACTTCTTATTGATATTAAAGTAAACTTTTACAAAAAATAATGTACCTACTATACAACAACTTTTGTAAACATTCTGGTGACTGCATGATCTTATTGACGCAGTTATACACACTGATTAGGCATAATATCGCTAGCGAGAGTTCAATTGACACGGAGGTTATGACTGTTAAGAGATACGAAAAACATAACTACTTACAAATACAAAATACAAATACAAAATAATTTATTGTTTAAAATACAAGTTACATAATTATTAAAGAAACCCTGCCTGCTGCTTTAGCGTTAACTGTGTTGCAGCAGTCAGTCTCTTACTTAGGTATAATGTTGTACATGTGTATAAATTGTCAAGTTTGTCTTAATCTGTGATCCTATGACACTAGATAGCATGGCCACGGTAATGATATGTACAGTATTCCGTCTTCATACAAACGGTCGGAACGCGAATCATATCTGCGCGCCTCGAGTTTAAAGTATGCTGGTTAGCCGCGGCGCGCCGTAGTTACTTAGATATGGGAAATTGTAGATTGTGTTGTTTATGGTTGTTTGTATTCTTCAATAGTGAATCCAGAGATTACAATTCTTAAATTGGTATTTTCTAACTGTAAGTTAGTAGTCTAGGTAGGTACACATTTTCACCTTTCTAAACTAAACATTATTAAACTGTACTGTGTAATGTGTTAAAGATAAAAGAAAAATTAAATCTTAGGTGTTTAAACTGAGATTACAGTAAAAGAAAAATACTGGTAAAATACTTGATAAAAAATACTGGTGCACATTTCTTTATAATTAAGCATAAAATACGGACGAAGATAAGCCGTGCTTATTGTTTTACAAGTAGGTACATAATAAGGAAAACTAGTTTATCTACACTAATGTTGTAACATTCTACTTATGTTTCCAATACTTGACTTATAATGACTACTGTTATAGCGCAGACAACAAAACACTCAATTTAAGCAATTTCACATGATGTTATAATATCCACATCGATATCGTAAAATCTCATTAAAACACCGCGCGCTCGCTCCTGATTGGCCCTGCGCGCGCAGCTGCGCTTCATTGGTTAGATTTTAATGGCGCCAAGTTCACTGTGACAATACACGTACGCGTGAATTTAATGTTTCGCAATATGTTTTTTTTTATTTTTATTAGTGAAGATAAAGTAGTGTATGCAACTGCATATAACACGGGTATTAAAACACTCGTTACTATTATGAAACTCGCTGCGCTCGTTTCATAAACTCACACTCGTGTTTTAATACCCTTCATTATATGACAGTTGCATAAACTACTATTATCATTGTTAAGTAACATTGGCATCAGAAGAGCTTTGTTCAAAAGTGGCTATTCCACTTGAATAGAAAACCTCTTGAGAAACGCTGACATTATATATTAGAGTTGTAATTTATACCATTACAATATAACACCAATCTTCTGAAATGTATTTATATGCGCCAGCCCAAAAGCTTTTACTTTTCTTCAAATGAGTATTTCAAAGCGCCTATCCAATGTTTCTTAACAGAGAAACCAGCAATCGAACAAGTACAACTGTTGCCTTCCTAATTTACTCGTAGCTAAAAGCTGGTCTAAGCCAAAATGTAGCTAAAAGCCAGACAGCCAGACCTTTTCCCCGGTTCGGTAATTCCCTGCGCGCGCAGCTGCGCTCTCATTGGTTAGATTTTAATGGCGCCAAGTTCACTGTGACAATACACGTACGCGTGAATTTAATGTTTCGCAATATGTTTTTTTTTTTATTAGTGAAGATAAAGTAGTGTATGCAACTGCATATAACACGGGTATTAAAACACGAGTGTGAGTTTATGAAACGAGCGCAGCGAGTTTCATAATAGTAACGAGTGTTCATAATAGTAACTTCATTATATGACAGTTGCATAAACTACTATTTGCTATTGATAAGCATTATGGCATTACGGAAGTAAGCATTTTCATAAAACAAATCTCGGTTTTGATATTGCTATAAGTAGGTATTCTTAATTATTACTTGGTACGCACCGATTAATTCTTATCTACTTAGCTAAAATTTTCTTTAATATGCAGCTTATCGTAGCATTTATGAATGAATAAAATCAATGAATATGAATAGAATAGGCATTGTAACATTGATCCACATTTACATGTCATTCACAAAGTGCATCTAAACTACTGTACTTAATTAAATATATGTCTTAATAAACAAAAAAGACGAATTTACTCGATGATATGATATGCAAAAACTTGTTTGGATGAAACTAGAATCTTTTAAAAACGAATAAGTGGGTATCTTGGATATTATTGCCCACAATTTAGTTTTTTAAGTGTGATTGCGTTTTAGAACGCCAAAATAATTTTTGACTCACCTGTGACATACTATAGATATAGGTACATAGGTATACTTATGACCTTTCTTATAAATCAATATGACCAGTTCGAAATGGCTTGCATTCAGCATGTTTTGTTTCGCAACCTATTTTGACTGAATTTTTTTTTATTTATATTTTTATTTAGGTATATTTTTAGTATTTTTGCCAACTATGGCACAACCTGTGGGTACAACCGACTTTAACCGTGTATAGAATTCGAATAGTTCTCATGAATCGATATGTCATCAATGATTGTATGATTAATATGATAATATGATAATAGTATTGATTCGCCTATTCAGAGGCCGCCTCTTGTTACACTATATAGATTTAAATGTTTTGTATCTGTGTGTTTATCTTTCTTAGTGTTAGCAATATAATAACTACAAATTGTAGATTTTTCAAAAATGCCTCAGTCGATTACGATAAAATTAAATGGGACCATCTCTGAAGTAGGTATTATCATCAAAATCGATTCAAAATACTTACATAAAAAAATCATTTAGTAAACTACTAGGTACACTCGGGTCCTTCTGTCCTTCCCCTCGGAAAAGTATACTTACTTAATAAACATTCCTTAGACGAAGCAAAGTAATACTAACTGTTACGATAAAAAAGATTGTATTCTGTAAGTATGGATTAATAACAAGCAATATGTCAACATACCCAAATAAAAAACAATAAACACTGATTGACCCACTCACTCAGATTAGAGGAATATCCTACCCGAATACCTAATGGAAATGAAAAAAAAAACATAGATTCCTGATCCTACCGCTTATAACAACAAAACCTAATCGCTAACCTAAGCTTCAAGTTTAGGTTAGGTTTAGGTATTCAATAATAATTCAGTAAAAGGTCTTCACATTTAATTTTTTTTAATTCCGATTTCTAAATCAGAAAAACAAATGGCGCCAAATGTTTGAGCAACATTATCCATTGTCATTTGATGGACACGAATAGGCCGCGCCACACAAGTTGGCGGATGTGAAGTTAGCTGAAAGCTGCGCAATATCCAATCCTGACTGAAGCTCACATAAAGCCGCAAATTGATTGGCTATGACGCAGCTTGTAGCCAACTTCACATCCGCCAACTTGAGTGGCGCGGCCTATATGTACCTTCGTAAGGTTTTCAATAATTCTTGACCCGGATTTCACATCCATAATTCCTACCTTTTGTATTTTAACATCAGTGATATTTTAATCTTGCCGCCTAAATGCCTTCTTTTATGTTTCTGGCATCAAAAAGATACACCTTGATCTAATTCATTTGTCATCTAACCTCTTTATACCTTTTTTATGTCACACATATCAACAAGAATTGAATTTTAAGTTTTGATTGATCAGTTTGATATATTACTTTGGACTTAGATTACAAAAATCGACTTGAAAATAAGTCAACCAACGAAGCAGAACCTTAAATGACTTAGAAACGAATTGTTTTAAATTCAAAATGTTAAAACAAAACTATGAAAACACAATGAAAACTATAACATAACACCTGCAATATGTTTAAACACTTTGATAATGGTAAGAACTAGAACTATGAAAACAGTTTCCGTAACGTGAACACAGGCGTCCTGGGTGTGGTCAGAGCCACGCCCTATACCCTATATACCAACCTAACAAAAAGAAGTAGAACTACCTACCACTAAATGAGTTAAATTCATGGCCGTTTAATAAGTCTAAGTCAATAAACACCAAGAAACGTTGTCTCAGCTGTCTACAGCATGAAAAATATTATTAAATAAGTGTACCTAATGGCAGAAAAACAATAAGCAGGACTGTTTTAGCCGACATTGCCGGCCGGCCGGGCGAGCGTCTGTCGAAATGGCATAGTAAAATGTATGCCATTTTACACATCTCATCATAAAAATAAACCGTAAAAAAGATCTATTGTGAACATTTTAAAATTGTAATCGAAACAGGCTTAACTAAAACCGGAAAAACAACTTCACATTGACGTATTCTTAACAACCACACACATCAAACACGTGGAAAACAAAAGAACAGCGAACGATTTAAAGCATCTTTTCTGAAAAAACTGAGGTGAATCTAAAAATATGCAATAATTTATATTTATGATTGTATCTTCCACGTATCCACGAAAACGCAACGTGAAATTCAATTTTCGTACACTAAAATAGACCACGAGGCGAAAAAAAATCTGAAAATCGAACCACAACGTCCCAAAACAAAACTTTTAAAAATTAGTTTAAAAAAACTCACTTTTTTGATCCGTTGACGAAAATAGAAAATTTTCACGAGTGCGCGTGCCGGTGTGTTGCGTACGACTGGAACCGCACTGTGGCCTGTGGATCTCGAGCGAGTCCTTGGCAACTTTGTTTGTTGTAGTGAAGTGTGACTATAATTAAGTGGCTATAGGTCCTTTTAGTGTTCATGTTAAAGAACTGATAATGTGAAAATCCCCGCAGCAGCAGTTCAGTGTGTAGGATATTTTATTCCAGTGACAGTAATAATAAATAATAATTTTTATGTCGCCAATAATATTGAGGCTTAACATAGTATTTAGTAACAAAAGTGACATAAATAACAATTTGCAGGTATTGAATATTATTGAACTTGATTGACTTAGATCTTCTCGAATACTAATAATAGTCATCGCAGGGATAAAGAAATAATGGCTTTGAAAATGTAATAAATAAACGTATTTTATAAATATTAATATTTTGAAACGTGCGTTGATGAATAATAATAATATTATTTATTTAATTGTTTAGTATAGAAGTAAATATAGAACAACAGTGAAAATGTAGTATGTCTTAGGTAAATATTTGTGTGCTGTCATTATCTAGTTTTTATGTATGAGTGTTTAACTGATGATACGTGTTAATTCTTCTGTTTCTTTGTAGTGCAGATTATTAAGGTAGGTTTTAATTTTGTATTTTACTCTGCCAGTCATGTACCTAAACTATTTTACTGTGCTATGAAATGACACCATTTGCCAATTTAAACAGCAACGTTTGGGGATTACAATGAACATTATACATTGAAATAAATCGATCTCGTAAAACTTTAGATGAGCGATTTTTAATGTTTTATTCGTGTATCTTGGAGACTGCTGTAACAATTAATTTGAATCATTTGTAATTTGTACTTAGGTGAAGGTTGGGTAGGTTTCTATCCCAAAAAATGTCGCTTAGGAAAAAAATTATATTAACTGGTATTAAGTTTAGTTAGTATACCTATTCCTTGAAAATAATAAAAATACTCCCAGTAAAAAAAAACTACATAATACACTGCATAAATAAACTGCATAAGTATACGTTTTTTTTACAAAAAAAGCTTACAACGCGATTCAGTTTTTTTTAAGAACCAAAAAGTTTTTTTTTTTTTTGAAAACCCAAAATGTGTAGATATCTAATCATTCAATCTATTGCGTGAATACTTAGATAACTTCATAAACATTTCCGTAACAGCTCGCCAGCAAATTAAAATCCATAAAATCATTTATTTATTTTAAATCAACAAGTAAAGACACTAAAAAAAAAGTACGGCTTTGAATTAAATGAAAGTCAAATAGGAATATACGTAATACATTATTCACATGAACAATTTATGCAATAATGGCGAGACTCCGCAGTCCCAAAAAGCTGCAAACCGGTTTTTAAGGAAGTTTAACCTTCAAAACTTGTAAACCGTCTGCCTTGGAACTCCAAAAATAGCCGCGAAGAATTACAGACATATGGTTGGCCCCTTAGACATCCAGGGTTTTATATAAATAGCTGGTCCTAGGCATCAGCGTTCGTGTTTATCTTGTAAGGAAAACATCCTTTCTTTTTAAAGTGATTCGAACGAAACTTTTGTATGAGTTTGCGCGGAACTAACCAAAAATTATTTTTCATCCCCCCATCTCGGAAAGAGTATTTTTGCGCTAGATGTCTGAGTACAAAAGCCGTTTTTTATCCGCTAGAGGGTACAGTACAATTTAATTTAGAACATCGTGTACACTAAGTTTGTGAATTCACCTATTTACTTCTACCTCCATGGTGCCGAATTAATCATACAACCTTTTTTAATTTGTTAAAAACTTAGACTCGGAACCTTCTTGGTGTACTTAGTTTTTTTTAATTTGCTTTGCGCGCGCCATTTTCTTTTCACGTCATATTATTAAACCTTATGTTAAAAATAATGAACTTGAAAACAAGTGAAAAACCTAAAATTAGTGATTCAAGTCACGAGGAATTTATTTCACTCCTACAAAATTGACTGAAACTGTTAATAATGCGCAAATGAGCTTTCTCCCTCAACAATCACGCGAGAAGTATTTTTAACAGTACGATATGTAACGATTTTAGTAATTTCCTTGCTGAGGTGGGATGAAAAGTAACGTGTTGCACTCGAGTGCAAAGATTTTTCACCTTGTGCTCATTTGATTCCCTCGCTAACGCTCAGGATTTAAATTTTTTTCGCTTGCTCGGTCATCAAAATTGAGCACGCGGTTAAAAAGCAACTTTGCACTCTTGTGTGACAAATGACTATTCTTATTGTTTTCGTAGGGGCTTCATATAGTTTTGTTAGTTCTGGTTTCCGTTAGGGACTCTGTAAACATGTAAACACACAGAAACTACAGTAGTTTCCGATTACACGAGGAAAGTCTCATACTAACTACTCTGTAAGATCTGATTCTGATTAATTTCTAAACTCTTGATTTTACTTGCTCCAAAACTCACAAGTGTTAGTCGGACTTGCAGTCTTGCACGCGAAATTTCCATGCGGATTTATTTCGTTTATTACTTTTAATATCCCATACTTACCTACACACTCATCTAAAATTTCAGTGTTAGAGTTTTATCACACTGCTACTTAATCGCACAAACTTAGATAAAGGGGGTAGGTACCTAGTATTAGGGATTTAATCTTCTTTGTCAGGGGGCAGGGCCGAAGAACAACAGTAAAAATAATTGTTCTGACAATAAGGTCGTGTATGATAATAATTTTTACTATAAAAACATGACCTTTACACAAAGTGTAAATCTGGAGTAGGTATCTAGTCTAGACGATAGAAATGATCTAGATATATTAGAATATCATTCACTCCTATTTTGACACTAAAATCGCGAAAACCAAACCAGCTAATATTATATAAATTTTGTGGAAGATAGTCGATGAACTTTTTTTTATGAAACATATGATTTTGTTTTCGCGATTTCGGAGTTGTTCCCAATGGAAAATTTGTACACTTAACTATCTAGAGAGAACATAAGTAATTACTCATCATGCTTACCTGTTTAAGTACTGGGTGTAAATTGAGACAAAACGGAGAGATTCTAGAATATCGCCCTATACTCACCAGTACGATAAACATTTACTACATACTCGTAATATCTTTTGTTGAAGATTTTTCTCTAACTTAAGAAGTGTTCACTTCATTAAAACTAGCGTAAAATGTATCTTACATCGGCCGTTCAAATATGATCATGAGTTTTATCCTGTTTTCAAATAAATTTTGCATTTTAATTAAGAAGTGTTGCTCAAATTCGATAATACTTAGGTCCTTACCTTAGGTACTTATTAAATAATTCCATGAAGTTATTTTTTGTTTTTATTCTTATGAATTCTGCTCTGTGCTCGTTATTTTAAAATTTTACGGGATTCCTGTACAGTTTTTTCATATTACTAGGTACCTAATTAGTTGATAAGTAGGCACAAAAGCCGTCGGAAAATACAAATTGCAGGTACCTATTGTATTTTTTCGTCGAATTATAAAAATAACGAATAGTTAAATCAAGTTTGCATGGTGTTATAATATTCTATGCCTACTTAATAACTTGATTATTCATCTACTTATCTATCTAATAATTTCCTGAAGGATATCCTGTTTGCCAGATTCAAACGGTAACTGGCACTTGTACGTGGGTTGTAAAAAAAATTACTAAAAAATTCAAAATTCATGAAGTAATCATCTCTAAGTTATCTTGGTACTACCTTAATGTACCTTCCTATAACGAAGTAAAATATATAGTAGTACCTACTACTATAGGCTCCCGCCGCGGTTTCGTTAGTATTGCACGCTTTGAAATGAAACCCAAATAAAAAATATATGAATGACGAAAATTCCTTCATATTTCATTATTAACCAAACTTTAAGTGCATACTTTAAGTGCAAAAATCTTCTCCCGGTGAAAATAAGAACCACATGTATGTTATATCGCTAAAAATCTGGTACACCTAGATACCTGACTTACTAATAAAGAACCTCGTCTCTTTTTGGAAGTAGGTCAAATTTACTTACTAACTTACTTACTTAATTTACTTGTTTATCAAAATATCAAGACGTAGACGACCTTGAACAACGAGACACAACAAAGCAAGTCAGACTCAGTCTTGGAGGCTTTTATACACAGACGTCAATATTTATATACCTATCTTTTTCATATTAGTCTGCCAGTGACAAGGACGGAAACAATATATTGGATCTAAATGAAGCCTTCAAACTGGCGTCAGTATTATTTAATAGTTGTTTAAGAGACGTAATACGAATAAATGCGCTAAGTTACATACAAAATTACAAATGGCATTGGCGTTCGACAATTTTATTGAATAACATGCCAGAATAGGCGTTACAGCGGAAGTGCCAATAATTATGTAGTAAATGATGTTTGCCTAACAATAAAGATACGTCACCATAGAATTCTCGGTTTGGTGTGTACACAACACAAATTTTATTCACTGTTCGTTTATCGTCTTGGTTATTTAGTAAGTATTTATTAGGCAGAGAGACACACCTCTCTGAAGATTTGATATCACTTTTTTAACATAAGTATTTACCTATATGCGTTATTTTAAAATCAGGTCAAACTTTCGACGTTCTTAAATGGAAGACTTTTCTTCATGACTTTCATCCTGGGACTCTTTCTTTCTCTTTCACTATTTCTATTTGACCCTATGTAAATGTCAAGCAAGGCTATATGCGACATCGAAAAGCGACGAAAAAAACTCATTTCAACGTGTGAAAGAGTGACAGTTTTATACTTTGCCGTAACGCTGTGTCGTTCTGACACTAGGAACGAAATAATTCGTGGCCCGCATAACTAGCCCGGGGCGCATTACGCCCCAGTGTCACGTGTTTTATAACACTATAAACTGTGTTTGATAGTGTATTGAAGTGAAACTTCTAATGCGACTTCAAAGAAGGTTGCGTTAAATGTTTAACGCTACCATGGAGGGGGTATGAAAGCACTGTTGCGTCGAAGTTTCACTTCTTCCGCGCGGAGGGACTCCACTTGCAGTTTTTATTTTAGCGATGCACCGCTCCGTTGCTGCGTGAAAGAGTAGCGACAGGTCGATTTAAGTCTTGATAATTATTTCAGACATAGTACATACCTACATTAGCCGTGGGGTGCCGGCAGAGTAGAATAGCACCCCCCTCTAGTACCAGGTGTCGTAGGAGCCGACTGAGGTACAGCGGAACCGACTAATGGCGGTATAACCATTCAAATAAAAACGTAGCTAAAATGGCACAGGGCAGGGATGGGGAGCAGCATCCCTGTCGCGAAGCTACGTTTCTGCGATCGCCACCACGCCTGCCCAGCGCGGCGATTATGGGCAAAAACCCCGATATGGAAAACACAAATAGACCAGGCCCCCAGTCCCCAGCAGCTCCGCTAGCCCGGGGCTACGGTAGCGGCCCCGGTAACGGCGGAGAAGGGGGTGCTAAGAATCGCTGGCAGACGCCCGGCTACCACTCCCGTAAACGACGACTGGCCCTGGTAACACACAACGTGCGCACGTTGAGGACTGACGAGAAGATTGCTGAGCTGGAAGAAGAGTTGAGTAGGTTGCGTTGGGATATTGTGGGGTTGTCTGAAGTCCGTAGAGAGGGGGAGGACACGATAACCTTAAAATCCGGCAACCTGCTTTACTACCGGGAAGGTGACCAACGGTCCCAAGGTGGTGTTGGCTTTCTCGTTCACAAGTCCCTCACCAACAACATTATTACCATCGAAAGTGTGTCGAGCAGGGTGGTATACCTAATACTCAGAATATCCAAGAGGTATTCGCTGAAGGTCATTCAGGTATACGCACCGACATCGTCACACCCAGAGGATGAAGTGGAGACTATGTATGAGGACGTAAGTCAGGCCATTCATATGTCTAAGACCCACTTCACTGTTGTTATGGGGGACTTCAACGCAAAGTTGGGCAGAAAAAACGACGATGAGCTGAGGGTGGGGCAATTTGGATATGGGCAACGGAACCCTAGGGGCCAGAGGCTGGCTGACTTTCTGGAGAGAGAGGAACTCTTTATGATGAACTCTTTCTTCCAGAAGCCGCCTCACAGGAAATGGACCTGGATGAGCCCTGATGGTTCCACGAAAAACGAGATAGACTTCATCATGACCACCGAAAGACGAATATTTAATGATGTCTCCGTGATCCACAGGGTGAAAACCGGCAGCGATCACAGAATTGTACGAGGCACATTAGATATTAATGTTAAGCTCGAAAGGTCCCGCCTGATGAAGTCCACGCTCCGACCTACTCGTGAGCATATCCAAAACCCCGAGGACTTTCAGCTCGAGCTCTCGAATCGTTTTGCTTGCCTAGAGAACCTTGCGTCGGTGGACGAGATCAACAACGGGCTCGTAGAAACTGTCCAAACGGTGGGTGCTAAGTTCTTTAGACCCCACCGTTCAAATAAACCGCAGAAATTCTCCGATCACACTGTAAATCTCATGGCCGAACGACGCTCGCTAAGATTGCAGTCTTCCGATGATGCAAAGTCATTTAGGCGTCTCAATAGACAAATTTCGAAATCCTTGCGGCACGACATCCGTCTTTTTAATACTAAACATATTAAAAAGACAATAGAGCGGAACAAAGGCTCCAAAGTGTTCGCAAGAGATTTGTCTATTGGACAAAGCCAATTGACAAAGCTGAAGAGAGAAGATGGAAGTTTAGCGTCGACCAAGGCAGAGGTATTAGAGGAGATCGAAAGGTTTTATGGACAGTTATACGCTTCGGTCGCTAAGCCTGTTAGCAGCGCGGCCAAAGATCCAAGAGCCAAGCTAACCCGACACTTCACCGAAGATATCCCAGACATCAGCCTGTACGAGATTAGAATGGCTCTGAATCAGCTTAAGAACAACAAGGCGCCGGGTGATGACGGTGTCACATCAGAGCTCCTGAGAGCGGGTGGAACACCGGTACTAAAAGTCCTCCAGAAGCTTTTTAACACCGTCGTCCTCGAGGGCATCACGCCAGAAGCATGGAACAGAAGCGTGGTGGTGTTGTTTTTCAAGAAAGGTGACAACACCTTATTGAAGAACTACAGACCCATCTCGCTTCTGAGCCATGTTTATAAGCTGTTTTCAAGGGTCATTACGAATCGTCTCAAGCGCAGGCTTGATGACTTCCAGCCTTCCGAACAAGCCGGTTTCCGAAAGGGCTTTAGTACCATGGACCACATTCATACGCTACGGCAGGTTATACAGAAGACCGAAGAGTATAACTTGCCACTTTGCTTAGCGTTTGTGGACTATGAGAAAGCCTTTGATTCGGTCGAGACTTGGGCTGTGCTCGAGTCTCTCCAACGATGCCGTATTGACTATCGGTACATCGAAGTGTTGAAGTGCTTGTATAATAACGCCACTATGTCGGTCCGAGTACAGGAAGAGAGCTCCAAGGCGATCCCTTTAAAAAGAGGCGTAAGACAGGGAGACGTAATTTCTCCGAAACTGTTTACGGCTACTTTGGAGAACGCCTTCAAGCTCCTGGAATGGAAAGGATTCGGCATCAATGTCAATGGCGAATACCTCACTCACCTTCGGTTTGCCGACGATATAGTAGTCATGGCAAAATCGATGGAAGAGCTCAGCACGATGCTCGAAGGCCTCAATCGGGTTTCTCAACAGGTGGGTCTTAAAATGAACATGGACAAGACGAAAGTTATGTGTAATTCCCATGTTGTACCCACCCCGATCTCTGTTGGGAACTCGGTTCTTGAAGTCGTTGACTCGTACGTCTACCTAGGACAAGTAGTCCAGTTAGGTAGGTCCGACTTCAAGAAAGAGGCCAATCGCCGAATCCAACTCGGCTGGGCAGCGTTCGGAAAATTGCGTAGCGTCTTCTCGTCCGACATACCTCAGTGCCTCAAGTCGAAAGTTTTCGACCAGTGTGTGTTGCCAGTGATGACTTATGGCACAGAAACGTGGTCTCTCACTATGGGCCTTATTGGTAAGCTCCAAGTAGCCCAACGAGCTATGGAGAGGGCTATGCTCGGAGTCTCTCTGCGAGATCGAATCAGAAATGTGGAGATCCGTAGAAGAACCAAAGTTACCGACATAGCCCAACGGATTGGCAAGTTGAAATGGCAATGGGCAGGCCACATAGCGCGGAGGACTGATGACCGATGGGGTCGAAAAGTTCTCGAGTGGAGACCACGTACCGGCAAGCGCAGCGTAGGACGTCCACCCACAAGGTGGACGGATGACCTCATTAAGACCGCGGGATCGCGCTGGATGCAAGCCGCTTCCAACCGGTCTTATTGGAGATCCATAGGGGAGGCCTATGTCCAGCAGTGGACTTCTTATGGCTGATGGATGGATGGATGACATACCTACCGGAGATGTGGTGGTCTAATGGTTGTAACGCTGGCCTGTCATTCTTGAGGTCGTGGGTTCAATTTCACTCCACTGGCTTTTCGGTGAAGAAAAACATCGCGAGGCAACCTGCATACGTCCGTAGAAGAAATTCGATGGCGTATGTGAATCCACCAATCCGCACTGGGCTAGCGTGGTGGATATGGACCAATCACCCTTCGTAGGTAGGCCTACGTCCTTGAGTGGACTATTAAAAAGGCTGGTACAGTACAGTACATACCTACTAGACGAGAGCGAAGCCACGGGTAAAAACTAGTTTTCGAAATTTTCAGTCCCATGAAGATATTTCCAACATTGTTATGCTTCAATTAAGGTCGATTTATTTGTTTTAAATGATTGATTAATCGAGATATTTTAATGACACACTTACCTATTTATAGCAGACCGTTAATTGTTCGTATTCATGTGTTATTTTATTTTAATAAAGTTGCGTTTACCGCTTCAAGGTTATCATTCAAAGATAAGTAAGTCATTGATTCCAGCGTCCGGCTAACAAGCCACAAGCGTGGGTTCAAATCTGGACGATGAGTTTGAGATAATTTTGGGAAGAATAATACCATTTGAATTGTAAAAGTTAATTGGTTAGGTATTTTTTGCCAAACTTTGGAGTTTTTTCATCCATATATCAGCCATAGGACGTCTGCTGTTGGACATAGGCCTCCCCTATAGATCTCCAATAAGACCGGTTGGTAGTGGATGGCATCCAGCGCGATCCTGCGGTCTTAATGAGGTCTTATGAGGTCGTCGGTCCACGTTGTGGGTAGACGTCCTACGTTGCCCTTGGCGGTAGGTGCGTGTCTTTGTGTTTCAAATGTATTTTATAGAAGAGAACAAATAAATTTGATCAATTTGTACAAGCAATTAACGCCAATGTTCTTTGACCTATTCAAGCAATTTTATTAAATAATAAGCAATGTTTAATATTACAAAAAATGCAATGACTTTAAGGGTCGTTCTACCATTTCGTGCAAATCAGCAGGATTCAGGAGAAATTTTTATTTCAGAATTTTTTTTCTATGCTAATGGGAAGAAATAGAAAAAGAAACACTGTATTAATTTTTATTTTAAATTGTACGCATAATTTACCGAGATTTTGGCAATTTAGATTTTACAAAAGGAATGGTAATGAAGAAGAGAATATGGTAATGATTATCCTTCAATCACCTTGAAGAGACTGCATAGCTCCTTATTCTTCTATATAATCAATCAATCTTCTCTTAACAGGTAAGCTCGATTGATTCTTAATAATACGATGTTTTGGGAATGAAAGTGCGATATTGGCAATGAAGGATTAAGAAAAAAAACATTATTTCGGTCACAGTATTCAGTATTATCGGTTCAGTGCTAAAAAAGACGGGAATAACATGGGGTTTAACAATTTTATACTGGAACGAAAGGTACCTACCTCATACCTACTATAATATAATATATTAGCTGCTCGTCCTAGCTTCGCCGGCATACGATTGGCTAAAGAAGTCAAATAATAAGGATCTCTAATTTTTTTTAAGATAGCGATATTCTATGTTCACCGGGGATAGCGTAGCTTTCCAACAGTGAAAGAATTTTTCGAATTGGTTTAGTAGTTTCGGAGCCTATTCGATGCAAACAAACAAACAAACAATCAAATCTTTCCTCTTTATAATATTAGTATAGACATAGGTAGGTACTGATAGTAAATTAGATACTCACCTATAACCAATGAAGTAGTTAAGTTTCCTATTTCATTGCCTACACCTAATAAAATACATAGACAGACTAGACAGATATATGTACAGATAGCGCGCGAGTTGAATGCAGTCGGGGTCTGAGGTAAAGAGCGGGAGCATCTCCCCCCGCTATCCGCACGCCCCACCTCACGCGCCTGGGCGGGTTGGGCGTGCGGATAGCGGGGGGAGACATTCGAATTCCTAAGCTCTGCATTCAACTCGCGCGCCTACTGTACCTACTCATCCTCTTTATCACACACACCTCTTCACACATTTTCGCGCTGGAGATTACAGAAAACCTAGGTAATAATTTGACATTTTAACGATAATTTTATGACAATATCTACTTCAACAGCCACTTCAATAAATACTGAGAACCATGTATGAAAAAAATCATACGAGAGGTTTGTGTTGTGACACAAACGTTTCGTAATTTTCGTTGAAATTATCGAAGGTAGGTACCACTATAACTATCATAAATGATAAATCATAAGACACGTAAGTAGAAACTTCATCATCACATTTTAGCCGTAGAATATCCTCTACTAATTGATTACCAGTAGGTAACCCTTTTTAACGGTTGTTTCAGAACAGTAGTCAGATGCCTTCAGGCGGCTTAAAAACTCTGACACCAGGGCTAACCACTCGGCCTATACGAACTTAGTTACTTACCAGTAACGCTGTGAACCATAAGTGAACCGAGTAAAATATCACCGATGATATTTATTATCTACCTATACATAGTTATAGGCCGCGCCACACAAGTTGGCGGATGTGAAGTTAGCCACAAGCTGCGCAATAGCCAATCAACTTGTGGCTTTATGTGAGCTTCAGTCAGGATTGGATATGGCGCAGCTTGTAGCTAACGTCACATCCGCCAACTTGTGTGGCGCGGCCTATACATACTATTTAATTTTAAATCAGCGCAAGGGGCGAGAACATTGGTGCAGTATGTAGGTACCTATATTTTATATATTATGCATTATGCAAGCTCGGAATAAAATCGCTGACACGCGTAACCATACACCGCCACATAATGCATTGTAACTGAATATTGAAGTTATATACTTACTCTAAACAGCGAGAGAATGCGTTCCTGAAGTCTGTCAAATAGCCGTGAATAGTGATGAGAAATAAAAACAACTAACTTTTTAACTGACCCTTGGAAGAAATGTCCCTGAACTGACCCAATAAAAAAGTCATCAAGTTACATTTACCTACTTGTCTGTCTGGATTCCCATTACTGAAATTCACTGAAGTAGTTAATAAAATGAGATAGCAATTATTATTTTGATAAATACTTTTGGTGTGGGCGAAGTTGTTAGGTTGGGAAAAAAGTCTTTTCGCATTATAGTTTGTATTAACTTGTAATAAAATCTCTTTGGCTATACTATTTGTATCTAACTGGTTTCATTGAAAGTTTAAATTTTAAAGAACATAATTCCGAATTCAATTTAGGAAAATGTGTGATTTTCATTTGTTTTTCGTACTGTCAAGATGAATGAATCTAATGAAGAAATTCGATATATTTTAAAAATTTACTACAAAAAGGTAAAAATGCAACGCAAGCTGCGAAAAAATTGCAATGTTTATGGACCTAGTGCAGAGTCTGTGAGAGTAGCACAAATTTGGTTTTAAGCGTTTTCACTCCGGAAATTTTGATGTCAAAGACCGCTCGTCGCTCTGGTCGCCCTGTATCAGCCTTTTTTTTTAATAGTCCACTGCAGGAAGACCTACCCACGAAGGATGGTTGGGCCATTTCCACCACGCTGGCCCAGTGCGGATTGATGGATTCACATACGCCATCGAATTTCTTCTACGGACGTATACAGGTTGCCTCACGATGTTTTCCTACACCGAAAAGCCAGTATTGTGAAATTCCGTAAATAAATTCCAAAGAACTCATCGGTACGGGACCGGGATTTGAACCCACGAGCTCACGATTGTAAGGCGGGTGTCACTGGTCGCCCTATTACGGATAAAATGGATGCCATTTTTGAAAAAGTGGAGCAAGATCGGCATATCAGTGGTTACAACGTAGCTAAAGAACTGGGAATTGACCACAAAACAGATTTGGCGCATTTGAAAAAACTGGGTACACAAAAAAGCACGATATTTAGGTACCTCACCAGCTCACTGAAAGAAACCTAATGAACCTTGTACTCATTTGTGATTCTTTATTACGACGTAATGAAACCGAACCATTTTTGAAGAAGCTGATAACTGGTGAAGAAAAGTGGATTACGTACGACCAGAACGTGCGAAAAAGGTATATTCCTGACCTTGCACCTTCAGATTTCCACCTGTTTCGATCTCTTCAGAATTCTTAGGTAGTGTCAGGTAACATCACGAGAGGACTGCCAAAACCACTTGTCGCAGTATTTTGATCGGAAGTCCCAAAATTTATATAGCAATGGGATCATGTCCCTATCTTCAAGATGGCAAAAAGTTATCGAGCAAAATGGTACCTACATACTTTAGTTAAATGTAAATAAACTATATTAAAAAATGTTTTGAATTTTCTTAAAAAATGCGAAGAAACTTTTTCCCCAACCATTATAATTCTCGATTATTGAGTCTTTGATTTTAGGATACATGTTTTAGGCTTCCCTTGTACTGTACCGGCCTTTTGGTCTAGTTCTGAATATGGCCTACACCGAACCTCGCTGGCTTAGTGCGGATTGGTTTATTATCATATGCCATCGAATTTATTTACAAGGATTTATGCAAATTGCCTCACAATGTATTCTTTCACTGATAAGCCAGTGCTGTAAGTAAGGAAGTAGTAAGTCCTTAAAAAAATCCAATTAACTCATTGGCGCAGGTCCGGGTTTCAAGTTTCTCATGTTGGAATATAATACAAAAACTAATCTATCTCACTCTAATATGTAATGTTTGCATTTATCTTTCCTTCATGATAAGAAGGTATTATTACATTATGGTACAATACCCATTTGTTCAGATTATGTGCATAATTAAGTAGCGTAGTAATTTTTGTTTGGCGTCCAAACCCTTCATGACCTACGAAATTTCCGATTGTAAGTTACCTACTTACCACGAATCTTTTCATTCATCTTCACCAAAAATGTGTTGTTTGATCGAGCGAACGTGAAATCTCCGTTTTAACTCTTCGATTTTGGTTTCGTCTGTCCATATGTTGGTTTTACTTACTTACATGTCGCAATTTTCAACGAATCTTGACGAAACTTGGTACAACACAGGTACCCATATTACGAGTAATAAATAAGTAGGTACTATGTATATTAATAGATTTTTTTGTCGTCGGTTTGATAGGGGGGTATTTCCCTCAAAAAGGAGGGAAATTTTCTATCGCGCTACTTGTTTATCAGTCGTTTTTAGGGTTCCGTACCCAAAGGGTAAAAACGGGACCCTATTACTAAGACTCCGCTGTCCGTCTGTCTGTCTGTCTCCAGACCAACGGCTCATGAGAGCCGTTATAGCTAGAAAGCTGAAATTTTCACAGACGATGTAAGTATTTCTGTTGCCGCTATAACAACATATACTAAAAACAGAATAAAATAATTATGGGGGGCTCCCATACAACAAACCTGATTTTTTAGCCACTTTTTGCTCTTTATTAATAATGGTACATGCTTGAAATTTTTACAGAATATTTAGTTGTATATTCACTTCAATAATAAATAATAAAATTAAAACAAAATAAATATTTAATAGGGGCTCCCTTACAGTACGGAACCCTCCATGCGCGAGTCCGACTCGTACTTGGCCGATTATTCATAATCCTAACAAGGTTTGTGAATATGAATTAAATCGGTCAAGAGCAAGTCCAGACATATGAAGTACAAGCTTATGAAGATTCAAAATTAAATGAGTCGCGAGATTTACTGAACGGAGAACTACTAGTGTTATTAAAATCAACTTGTTTCACCGCAGAGGCAGACCCACCATTCTACAAAATAAGTAAAAAATGTGGAAAACAAATATGCAACAACAAACGGTGTTTTTTCTCTTATTTTGTAGCAAAATATTTTCATAATTGATTTTGTTTTATATGGCTGCCATATTTTATTCGACCATTATAATACCTGTAGCCTGTAGTACCTATCTGTACGATGGTAAAATATTTATAATTCTAACTAAGGTGTTGGCAGTTATGAAAAAAAAAACTTTAGTGAATTCATTTTCGAAAACAAATAAGGTTATAATGCTTGAGTAGCAAAATATTTTCTGTATTGATTTCAGTCTATATGACTGCCATATTTTATTTGACTATAATAATACCTGTAGCCTGTAGTACCTGTACGATGGGAAGATTTATTTAATTCTAAAGTTGTTGGTAGTTATAAAAAAAATACTTAATAGTGACCTATCATGGTCTGAGCTCTTTACATTTTCTAATTCTCTCTTTTCGTACTCATATTATCCCATTGGATAGGTACTTTATATTTTACTAGCATCCCGCCCCGGCTTCGCACGGGTGTATTATACATATAAACATTCCTCTTGAATCACTCTATCTATTAAAAAAAACCGCATCAAAATCCGTTGCGTAGTTTTAAAGATATAAGCATACATAGGGACATGGGGACAGCGGAAGCGACTTTGTAGTGATTATTTCGTTTACCTACTAAATCGCTTGGACGATAAGTGTGTGGACTACAGACTGACCCATTGGTAGGTAAAAGTTTTACTCACGCACGCACGTAGCTATAGGTAGGAACGTAATTCATTCCAAATTCCATTATCAATGAATTAAAGAGGAAATTCATAGTTTCATTCATTCATTCAAGGTTTATTCATAACGTAATCGTAATTGAGTAAAAAACATATTGGCACAAAAAGAAAGCGATTCCCGCCAAAAACAGGGGCCTATATCTATTTTTAGACATATTCTGTTATTATTGTGGCTATTTGTGCCAATTTATGTCATAAAACGTATTTATTGTTTCATGAAGCCATTATATGATAGCATTGATGGAACTACGTTACAATGTAGTGCATACCAGCTGTAATAATAAATGCTAGCTACGAGTAGGTACCTAAACTTGGAACACGGAAAAACCAGAAAAACTATCAGAAGAAGACTACTACTACTCTAAGATAGCGTTATAAGTTTTTGGCGACCTCTTTCCGTCTTTCAAAGCGGAGTGAAGTGTTTTGTCGATGTCAATTTTGGTAATAAATAAGTAAAAAGAGTCTTTCTGGTTTTCTTCATGTTCAATGACTGTACGTTTACGTATACATTTATACCTACTATTTTAATGGTCGCGCGCGAGTAGATACCACAATGAGTGACATCATCGTTCGCCCGCCCGCGCCCGGCTTGTGCCATCCAGCAAGGTTATCTGCGTAGCTGGAGCGAAGGAGCCACGACTGATTTTTGTTACATTGTTAATGATCACCTGTTGAAACTTTTAGTTCTCACATTTGGCCGCTTTTACAGACAATAATCCTTGAGATATCTCTCGATCAGTGGTGTTGCCCTTGGGGCACCCTTCTCGTATGGGCACACACAGGCGTGGATTAAGGCCGCAACTCAAAGGCAAGGTATCTGTTTCTAAATAAAAAAATGCTAGTAACATGCCCGATTTGATTTTTGAATCAAATCCGAAGAAAATGTATAAAATACATGTATCATGTTAATTTTACCGATAGGTATCATGGTTTTAAACTATAGTTTAAATTAATTACTATATGAAATTCGAATTTATAACCAAAATCTGAAAAAGTCAACGACCATTTATCCACTGAGTTGAAATGAGCATATGTAGGGGAACAAATCGAATTTTCAGTTTCATAACATCAGCATTCCTATTGGCGTGTTGCTATTCCTTATTACAGGGCGTTTATACGAGTATTCTACAAAGTTTTCTAAATATCATTTTGCTTGTTGGTTTACCTTTCAATTTTAATTTTACAATAACCTGCAATCCCGGCAATCTTTTCCCGAGTTTTAATAATTAGTACTAATACCTTCTGTTATTTGGAGCGGAGAAAAATTCAAGAAATCAAAAATTATAATAATCAGCCAAGTGCGAGTCGGGCTCACGCACGAAAGGTTCCGTACCGTATGGAAGCCCCCCATATATTTTAATTATTTTATTTAAAGCAAAAAAATCACGTTTCTTGTAAAATGGAACCCCCCGTACTCGAAACTTGTTTTTTAAAATGTATATTTTTTAATATGAATTCTTTATTTTTGAAGTGAATATTTAACTAAATATTCTGTGATTTTTTATCGAGCGAAAAACGGCTAAAAATTCAGGTTTTTTGTAAGAGAGCTCCCCTTAAATAATTATTTTTTTCTGTTTTTAGTTTTTGCTGTTATAGAGGCAATAGAAATACATTACCAGTGAAAATTTCAACGTTCATGATATACAACCTGGTGACAGACAGACATAAATTTTTTGAACCTCTTAGTACACTCCTGAGTGGTACAAATAAATGTGCCTGTCTGTGTGTGGCAGGCGCCACGTTGTGTTATAAAACTGTATGCTTGTAGACCACGGACTGCCACAGAGTGTTGTATACGTGTGTGACCCATTGACATAAATGCATATGGGTCATTGAAAAACGTAAAGTGATGTACTGTACTGTATCAGCCTTTTTAATAGTCCACTGCAGGACGTAGGCCCACCCACGAAGGGTGATTGGACCATATCCACCACGTTGGCCCAGTGCGGGTTGGTGGATTCACATACGCCATCGTATTTCTTCTACGGACGTATGCAGGTTGCCTCACGATGTTTTCCTTCACCGAAAAGCCAGTGGTGTTTAATTCCGTACATAAATTCCGAAGAACTCATTGGTACATGGTCATGGTCATTGATCTCACGATTGTTAGGCGGGTGTCACTACCACTGGACCACCACGGCTCTTAAATGTGAAAAAGTGATGTAATTTCATTTCATTCTTGTGTCATATTTCGCACTAATCCAGGTGAAAACTGATTACAAACAAAAACACATTAAACTGTGATGGAATAGTTTATTACAAAGAAGTTGAGATGGATGGAAATGGTATGACACATAATATAAAGTGAGGAAGGATGCCTAGTTCTAGCTAATTTCCTTCACCTTGTTTCCTGCTATAAAAATAGTTGGGAAAGATGCCTGGCTCAAAGCTGTTTTTCCTTCACCTTGTTTCCTGCTTAACAAAATAGTGGGGAAGGATGCCTAGCTCTAAGCATTTTTCCTTCACCTGGTTCCCTGGTTCACCTATAACTTCAGAGAAAATAATAGTAGGTGCTAATACCTAAAACTTTTTTTTACAAGGGTAATTCTTTTATATGCCACCGCACCTCGAGGGCAGGCGGGTGGTTATATGGGAGTCCCCTGCGCCTGGACGGTATATCCACCAAAAACCCCGGGTGTTCCATCACTGCGCCTGGTGTCGGGGCTACGGGCACGCTTCCGCACTCCTCCGCGGCACCCGACAGCGCTGGCCTAACTCGGGCCCCACCACCTCAGTCGGATATGGTGCCTACCTCAGAAGGGTGCAGAACGTACCTATGGGAGATGCATAGGAGGTATACAGATCCCACCATGGAGGGTGCAAAGCGGGCTAGGGGGCAGGCATCACTTACAACGACCTACCTACTCAATGCCCGGTTATGGCCGGCCTCCGAACAGACTTGGGGAAAAGTTCGGAGAGCCCCACCACGGATTCTCTTAGCTTTACTAGGCTGGCTAAACCTGGCTACTAAGTCCCCTGCCACGATAAGGCGGCAACCCACGGGAGGAATAACCAAAACCTACCTTAAGCTGGAGTTACCTGGATTTTTAAGGATTTTCATTACAATAACGAAAAATAAATAATCTTTTAAAAACTTTATTATTTACAAAACCGTATACCTAACTAAAACAAAACGTAACTGCAGATACAAAAACTAAGTGCCTATAACTATATTTACATTCACAAATAATAAGCAATACTTCCATAAATTAAACCTTTGGAAAACTAGATACTAATTTACCAGGGGTTGAACAGAGAGATTTGGCAGAGATAGGAAAAGACCTTCAGAAATTTCTAACAACTTAAATTTTACTCTTCAATATCAATATGGCTATCAAACCCAACACATAAGCTTTGTTTCGTGGGCTTCGAAGTTGAACTGCGACGGGAACATTCCTTCTCAGTGGTCTGAACATCTACACTTGGTCTTCTATCATTATTCAAGAAAACAGATGGCATTGCGGGGATCATGTTAATTTCAGAGCTCTGCGGCGTTGCGTATACCATCCCACCCCCTTCTTTAGCAAAAATGGGGGTAGGACAGAAGTCTCGTTCCTTTGTTGGAGTCGTCGCTGAGAAGAGTATGATTTCCCCGACGCCTTCGTACGGGTTTTCGTACATTTTCGTGATTTGGTGGCATGAGAAATCCCGGTAGTAGTTGGGTTGTCTGCACATTTGGTGGTGGTATCTTCTGATTATCACCACGAAGTAGAAGTTTATCACTGAAATAAGAGAGTTATTTTTGTAGAAATCGTTCTTGGGATCGTTTAATCCATGACATATAAAATTATTAGAGAGTCCGCTGGGGGTACGTGGAACGCTATTGTCCGTAAGGTACTTATTATAAATTCTGTGCTATTGTGAGCAGTTTTTAACGTCTGTCAATGGTTTAAAAATACTCGCCCAAATATCTACTCGGTCGAAAATTTAACCCGAGACCGCACGTTGCATCGTTAGGTAGATGTACATACCTAAGTACCTACTAACTGAACTATGAGCATCGTCATCGGCACATTTCAAGCCACTGGGCCAATTATTCCTGTCCGGTGCCAATCTCATTTAGGTATTACTGGACGATAGGAAACGGCTGTCAATTTTTGGTCATGACGTCGTTTCCAACCAGGTAAATTGACGTCCAAATCAAGTCTTAAGTACTGTTTAAAATTGTAAAATAATACTTACGAGTCAGCAGAATATTTCCCACTAAAATGAGCCAGAACAAAACACTCTGAAGCTCAGGTTCGTGGATTGCTTCCAGAATTACATACGTCAGGTATAATATTGAGCAAACCAGATATCCTTTGTACCATGCCTCCAAATGATCCGGCCTCCTCTGTAAGAAAAAAAATAAAACAATGAAGTGACCTTGAAATCAAGCTTTACAATCGTATTTAAGGTTAAGGTTATTTTTTGCTTGCTGTGCTCTTTATACGTAATAAATAAAGTAGAAATATCTTATTAGGAAGGAAAATAGTGAATAAATCTGTAGATATTCCGGAAATTAAGGAAAAATTGCTTCAATAAATCCATGTCTTGGAAATTATACATTATAAATTCATTAATATTTCAATTTAAATGTATGTATAACCATATCTAGAATTCATAGATTAACTTTACCTACATTTTTCCTGTTGTTACAGACAGTTTTGGATGAATGACCGATAGTACAATATACGTCGTAATGTAGGTATCTAAGTACTTCCGATAGAGATGCAAAGTTATTGTTTATTAGGGCATAAGTTTACATTAGTCTGAACTAAAAGTTATTAAATGGAGCTTACGTATTGGCAAGCGCAGTATAGAGCTTCTACCAACGAGTAGACAAGCTGTTTATACCCAGCTTTATCTAATACCTCGAAAATTTCCGCAAGTAAACCATATGGATCTCCATTAAGACCAGTTGGAAGCGGCTTACATCCAGCGCGATCCTGCAGTTTATATGTGGCCACCTTGTGGTTGGACGTCTTACGCTGCGCTTGCCAGTACGTGGTCCCCGTTCTGATACCTACTTTTTGACTCCATTGGTTACTAGTTCCTTGTGCAATCTATACCCACTGCCACTTCAACTAGCCAGTTTCCTAGGCCATGTCGGCAAAACGTTGATTTTTCTACGAGCTATGGTTTCTGTACAGGTTCCATGTCAAAATTATTTATAATGGTAAACATACCTCAAGTAAACCAAGGTATAGAGCCGCACATAAAGAAAGCTTGAAGATAGTGAAGACCAAAAACACCAGGAACACTAGTCTTTCAATGTAGATGTAGCCGGCTTTGTCTGGCTCCAAGTCGAAGGTATTCCACAACGCTGAGGCGTATATGATAAACGATAAAGTCTCTACCACCTGGAACATGAATATTATGCGATGACTCTCTAAGTCTCGGCGTTCAGCGTGGGAATGCTGCCAGCATGCTGGGCACGCTGCCAACGTACCAACTGGTAGTGGGCTTGATTATGTCTAGACGTTCAAGGGTCTGTGGATGTTACAAATGCTTTATAATAGTGGTTAGTTTGAGTGTGAAGGTATTATTGTACCTATTTTATTGTAGACAATAAAGGTACTTTTCTGATTAAAACAACGATCTTTCTGGCCTAGTTATTATTACCTACGCCAGCTTTTTTAGGAGAATCCGGGATTTTGCCCAGTATAGTAGATGTTTGGATGATGAATTTAATATATCTGCTCAGGTAGTTAGACACCTAGGTTTCACTCAGTTGCCTTTGACTTTGTATGTTTTGACAACACAGAGAAACTAACATAGATTTATTTAAAAATGTTTTTTTAACACTAAACTCATAACTTTATTAATAACAGGACTACTATAGAAAAACTCTTTTTTGGATGTAAGTATCTGTATTTATCTAAACTGAAACCACTAAAATAAAGGTCTTCCTACATTTGTCCTCGGAAAATGCATGTAATGGTGTATACTTGTTTCTACGATGTCAGAGATGGCCCGATAGTAAAAACAAATCAACTTCTTGAATTTGTAAAGTGATCAAAATAATGGTGAGGCTGGCTGTCAGGCTGGCAAACATGAAAAAAACATCCTTCTGTTTTGATAGTTATGTAAAAAAACTTACTGAACAAATCAATGTAATAATGAAGGATCCCAATCGCAGACTTATGAAAAAGCAGCATTGTTTTGAAGCCACCATTTTTGTACTGAATAAAAATATTTATGATCGACGCACCAATAATACAGAAATCACAATTGACACTGTTGTTATATCCAGACATTACAATAGCATCCCAGAGGAAAATAAACCATAGGTAAGTATTAATATACTAACTGAAATGATTTCATTTCTAACACAGTGTGTACATCCATACAGAATAACAACAATGCTGTAGTACTGTACTGTACTGTACTGTACCAGCCTTTTTAATAGTCCACTGCAGGACGTAGGCCTACCTACGAAGGGTGATTGGGCCATATCCACCACGCTGGCCCAGTGCGGGTTGGTGGATTCACATACGCCATCGAATTTCTTCTACGGACGGATGCTGTAGTAGGTTATCTTAAAAGACTTGGTACTTTGGGACCAACCCTAAAATGGACAAAAATCATCTGTTACGAGTACGTACCTACAAAAAATTCACTGACTTTCGACGTAATGTGTGGAAAGTTAACTGATTTCAGGTTTGGTTCCATACTAAAAAAAGTTAAAATCGATGAATACTTTCTTACTCGCAGGTATAGAAATGACATTTGCGAATAATAATAGCAAATTATTTGTTGGTTCTATCCCTGTTAGGGCTACTCATTACAATACAATACAACAACACTTTATTAACACCAACACATAGGAAAAACATAACATAAGAAATAAAGATAGAATAGGCACAAAAGGCGGTCTTATCGCTAAAAGCGATTTCTTCCAGACAACCTCCTTTGGATGTAAGGAAACGTATAGATGACAAGGAGACAAAAAAAACAATTAAAAATAAATAATAGGTACAGTTACTACAAATTCCAATAAAAAAATAACTACATAATAATAGGCATACATAAATATTCCTCATTAAGGGTGATTGGACCATATCTAGGCTAGTGCAAGTTGGTGGATTCACATGTACGAGTATACGCATTCAATTTTTTTCTGCAGATGCTTGGAGGTTTCATCACGATGTTTTCTTTCAACAAAAAGCTCGGAAATCCACACATAAAGCTTTTTTTATCGCGAATAAGTCCGCGCTTGAACACCAACTCGCCTGATGGTAAACGACGTTGTGGTCGAAGATGGGGCACGCAGTCTTAGAAGATACCTATTCACTCTGACCTTGAAAAGCTTTAGATTATATCTCTTTGGAAACAAGAAAGCAGGAAGACTGTTCCATTTCCTGGCGGTACGAAATAGAAATGTTGAGTCAAACCGCTTCGTACGTATCGAAGGAAAATTGACAGTGTAGGGGTGGTAATGAACTAATTGGTTAAATAGTGATGAATTCTTTTGACTATCAAGATTTGAATTCACGACAACGCGATTGTAGGACGGACGTTATTATCTTGGACAATGTACTACTATATGACAATTTAACATAAAACAGCAAAGGTGTAAATTTGCTCACTGAATGACCTTTTTTCTATGGTATAGAACTATAATGTAATTATTATATGAAGCACAATTGACTGAAATATTTTGTTCTTCATATGACAGGTCATATCGGGACGAGACTCTATTATTACTTGGGGAAAACTGCACTTAAATTGTTACAGGAAAATAAATAACTAAGTTGCAAATAAGCAACTTACTACCTACTCGTTTTACCTATATAATATTCGAAACATTTTTATAATTCAAGAAATGTCCTTATGTTCAAATACAATGTAGGTGTTTAGTACGGTAAAGCCATCGGAGCCGATATGTACGGAGCTGGATAGAGCATTTTAATCCGTATTCCCATAGTATAAATGCCATGTAGGCTTTGCGAAGAACAAAACAAAAACTACGCTATTATGACCATATAATAAGAACAAAGTACTAGAAAAAGTACTAAAATAGCAAGAGATATACACATCGTTTTGTCCCATTTTAAATATGAAATTTAAAATGTGTTAGAAAAAGATGCACATATGGAACTTACGTAATTTCGAAGGGTTTCTAATAAGCAGCAAAGCTTTCAAACTAGCATTGAGCTATCTCGGGTGTCCAAATTCAAAAAGGTAAAAAGTAGGATGGTAACATGATCAGAGATTTGAACTTTCTGACTGGTACTAGAGGGTTCAAATTGACGAAAAAACAAATGACCAAATCTAACCAAATTTTAACCATTTTGATATTCAAAGTGGTGATTTTGACGTATGTGACAGACTTTGTGTTTTTGTTTTGTTCTACTCACTCTCGCGTATCCTGTGTAACCAGATATTAATAAGATAGCTGTAACGACTACGTTTTTTGACTTAAATTTTGCATTACTTCTATTACTTGTAATTTTTTTGAGATTATGACGATTGTTGTTTTGTTTCTCACTGAGCAAATGTTGCAATTAAATAAATAAATATTCGAGGACATCTACACAACTATTCAGTGGACCCACAATTTAAAATGCAGACATCTGCGTGCCGGTCCGTTTTGGTAGAGTTTGAGTCTAATGTGGGGAGCCGTGGTGTTCTAGCAGTGGTAACACACTCCTTACAATCGTAAGATCGAGGGTTCAAATCCCGGTCACATTCAATGGCGTATGTGAATCCACCAACCTGCAGTGGGCCAGCGTGGTAGATATGGCCCTATCACCCTTCATGGGTAGGCATATGTCCTGCAGTGGACTATACAGTACAGTTAGTACAGTGGGACTCGTTCAATTTTTTTTATTAATAGGAAACTTCGCAACACGATAGCAGATATACGCTAAATCGTTATTTATAAATGGCTATTCTAAATATTCATGGCATAGTATCAGAGTTCAGAGAGTACATATCGGTGTTGTTGTAGGTTTAACAGCTCCCCCCGTGGTTTCTCGCTTTTTCATGGCAGGGGGCTTAATAGCCGTAGCTAGCACGGCTAGCGTACGCACCACGTCATAATTTTATCGACGTTAATAATTATGTGACCGATAAATACTCATCCATAACTTAGTCTTATATTGACACGTATACCTATAAACTTAGCTATGCTAGCAAGGCTGGTCATCCACAGTGACAGTTTGAGGAATTCGATGTCGCTGATTCTCCAGGATTTTCTTCTAAGCTCATGATGAAGCGGTCGGTACTTACTCGTAGGTTGCGTGTCGTATGAGAGGCACCTCAACTGACCGGTTAACTGGTTAACCTTTGGTAGCAGAATGGGGCGATAACAATCTTGTTAATTTCAACTCCAACAAAACGCAAGCCTATTTGTTCTCTGCCAAGAAATCCCAACTTTCTACCCCTCCCAGTTTTCGGAATGTACCTGTGGAGATATCAGACCGCTTAGAGCTTTTGGGCCTTACTCTCGCTCCCACGTTGAACGTAGCTGGGAAAAAGCTTGGCATTCTCAATAAGGTGAAAAGGTATTTAACTCCGGGACAGCTTCTTAACTTAAACCAAGCTCAAGTCCGATCGTGTTTGGAGTACCTACTGCAGTCACCTTTTTCATGAATAAGCTAAATACCAGCTCGAAGCTTTAGATTCGTGCCGCGCGGATGATTGGAGATAGTAAGCTTGTCGCTTCCAAGCTGAAAAGCCTGGAACACAGGCGTAAAGTAGCGTGTTTGGCAGGCTCCATTTTGGCAAGTGCGCGCTCGAACTCCACGGCCTGATTCCTTCATCTTCTTTTCAGAACAGAACAAGCCGGAAGTCGCTTAAATACCCTACATAGTCGACGTACCGGGCTTGAATGAACGACCTCACTATAACATACTGTCGTTGGATTCATTCAGTGACGATGTATTTAAAAAATGTATCGAAGTAAATAAAACGATTTTATCGTTTCATTATTTTAATTTAGTAGCACCAGTTCCAATAACAATTCAAACATTTTTGATGATTTTTATAGTGATTTCGCACTTGAAATAGGTATGATATACAATAGAATTCTATCATAAAAAAATATCAATAGTTTAGCATTATCTTAAATATTAAGAACATTTTTGTTGTAAGATATATTATAGATCTTCATATTTTTCACTACACATATTTTTTTATTTTTCACAATTAAATTGTTGTTGCTGCCAAATAATCTTAATACAAATAGAAGTTACTTAATAGCTAGGTATCTAAGTATTCTAAATAAACAAAAGTGTAAATAAATTAAGAACTTTAAAGAGGTATTGAAATGTAAAATATATACTTAGCTATAATCATTTTATACTAATACATTATCACATGCTTTGTTTTACCAATTGCTTTTCTCGTTTTATCTTAATTTTAATGGTATGGTATAGTATATTATGTCATTTATAATACGTTTATTATTTACGTACGTATAATAATATAATTTTTACAAAAAGATACACCACAAGACCCTGGATAAACACATCCAGGTCTGTAAAAAAAATATACTGAAAATATCGCCACTTTCTCGTAGTTGTATACCTACATTGATTATAAGCAATTTTTATTTATTGCAAGTATGTAACTACGTACTAAAATTTACACTTACATGTTTTTTTTTAAATTTAATTACAGTAAGATAACCCCTACATGTTTTTTTATTCAATTACAGTAATATAACCTCTTTTTTCCTAACCATATACAATAGGTTAACAAGACGACCCATCAAGTCTCTACCACATTTTTTATAATAGGTCATAGTTTTTTTCGTTTTGAGCACTTTATTTTCATTGATTTCGGCTTTCATTGATCATTGAAATAACATTTCCAAATAAAATACAGCGAGTATGCGAGCAAAGCACATCGCGCTAAAACTGCACACATATACGTTTTAAATTGGTATCATCTCCAATCTCAATCGCTCTTACAACTTTAATCAGACAACTAATCAAAGTGTCTTTTTCGATTCCGTATATAGGTAAGTACATAATTATCTTCTTGTATCTCTTTTATCTTTCCGTTCTGCTTATGGCTTGTTGCTGATCAGTGCAGGCTTCGTCCTAGCGAAGTAGTTGGTCGGCTGCTTGCCGTCCAGTCGTTCTACGTCGTCGTTTTTCGCTTCGTCCTTCATCTTGTAGTAATAGCTTCTTATCACCATCAGGAAGTACGCCGAGATCACTGGAATGTGAAAAAATGTGTTATAATTTTGTATTTTCGTATTAAGTTCGCTTATTTCTGGGTTGTTATCGCCAAACCACCCGAAGGACGTCTGCAACTACCCCAATAGATCTCCAATAGAACTGGTTTTATTCTTGCATCCATAGAATAATATAGTAGACATACTTATGTTTAATTATGCTTCTAGACAGATCCTTTCAACTTTGTGGCTCTTGCCCGTGCCGGTACTTGGGTTGTTATAACTAAATGGCTTAATTCCAATAGCATGTGCTTTACTCATTATTAATACAATTTAGTTTATTGAATAGGCGTTACTTTGCGGAAGTTCATCTTCAAATTCTTATTTTTAATAAATATTTAGTGTTGTTCTGCTCCCTATTCTTACTGTATTCTATTCGACACGTATTTCGCCTCGAAACGAGGCATCTTCAGGACGTGTTGACTCTACGATTCTTGCAAGTGAGCTCGTAGAGTCAACACGTATTGAAGATACCTCGTTTAGAGGCGAAACACGTGTCTAAAAGAGTACAGTAAGAATAGGGAGCGGAACAACACTAAATATTCATCCAAAATAAGAATTTTACTACAATTTGTTCATTATCATAGCCGGTAACTTAAATTTGTCCACGAATCTCAATTCCGATTAAATTTCATAGAGATCAACATAATTTTAGTCCACACGTTGTCGGGCTAAACCAAACTAAACTTATACGGTCCATAATAGTAGGTATTTTGTAATACCTCTACACTGGCAGAAAAACGTTTGCTGAGGTGATTAATATTTTAAGTACCACACTAGTTTTTTTTTTAATAATCCACTGTTGGACGTCGTTTGCCTATCCTCGAAAAGGTGTTGTGATAACTTATACCTGCTGAACTATGTTAGGGTGTACTACTATAGTCTATTTACGAAGAACGATTGAAAAATATCCACCACGCTGACCCAGACCACTTTGTAGATTTAAATAGGCCATCAAATGACTTCTTCGCGAACATGTCAGTAACCTCATATAAATAATAATAAATAAATAAATATTAGGGGACATCTTACGCACGGTCTCTGACCCCAAACTAAGCAAAGCTTGTGATATGGCTGCCAGAGACTGATATACTACATATTCAAATTTTAAATACATACTTATATAGATCGTACCTAAATTACACCCAGACACAGAGCAAACACCTATGTTCATCACACAAATGTTTGCCCTGGGTGGGGATCGAACCCACGCCTCTTTGACCCAGAAGTCAGGGTCACTAACCACTGAGCCACCGAGGCAGTCAAATATATGTTTTGTTTCATCGATCGAAAAGTGTAAATAGTTCATGACCTACGGTTCCTTTGGTTTTTAGTCGATACGCCAACCAGTTGGCGCGACTTTAGTATAAACACTAGACGAGGCCTGCCGCCCCAGCGTGGTATCCTTAAATTACGGAAAACGAATACGAATAGCCATAAAGGAGTATAATGTACACACGTTTGGAGCAGATTTCAACGGCCACCAGTACCCAGGCCCAGCCGCCAAAGAGGCGCGAGTACCGCAGCAGCACCACCGCGTACACCACCATCCCCATCACCAGGAACGCGAAACTGCCCACGTAGTACATCTCTAGATGCTGGTCTAACCGCTGAAAAACAAAAGATCTACATTACAATCATGTATGCAGGGTTTCCGTGCCATGGTAATCTAGTGGTAGTGACATCCGCCTTACAATCGTGAGTTCGTGGGTTCAAATGCTTGTTCTGTGCTAATGAGTTCTTTGGAATTTATGTACGGAATTTTCACACCATTGGCTTTTCGATGAAAGAAAACATCGTGAGGCAACTTACATACGCCCGTAGAAGAAATTCGATGGCGTATGTGAATCCATCAACCCACACTGGGTCAGCGTGGTGAATATGGCCCAATCACCCTTCATGGGCCTATGTCCTACAGTGGACAGTTAAAAAAGGTTGGTACGGTATGCAGGGTTTTGTAGGTATGGAATTTTCTACATCGACTCGATCGAGAAAGAAAACTAACGCCGCAGGCGGCATTCTTCTTCTATTTAGCCATAATTTACTGTTGAATATAAGTATGTCTTATTGATCTCAAATAAAACAAGTCCTGACTTGAACAGTCTGTCGGAAGGTCCACCTAAGGGAGTCGTCTGTCCACGTTGTGGGTTTAGTAAACGTCCTACGCTGCGCTGCGTGCATAAATTGCGTAAATGTAATCTTACAACTTGCGAGACTTCCTAGACCATTACAGCTGGATACACCTATTTATTTAACTCTTAGGGAGCTATCGCCTATCCATGCAAGCTGCATCTCCCAGCAAGCCACTTCAAATTATTTCGTCTATCAATTTTATTTTGAGTGTTAGGACAAAACACACAAATCTATGCTAAAAAAAGCAAACAATTTATTTACCTTACAAAGACCAACTAGAAGCGCAATAACGAGCAGAATTTCGAAGACTAGCATGAGAAGACTGATGATGGTGACCATACGTTGGAAAGCCACATCCTGCACCGCGACGCTGTGGATCCCGTGCTGGATCATGTTGTTTTCCTGAGAGATCCGAATGCTGGTCAGCACCAGCACAGCAACGCGCATGATCTGGAACGAGATACATAGACCTTTTTAAATTCATATTAGATTATTCATTCAACAGCAATCTATATGTTGGTATACGGTACTTAATCTATGTACAATAGTTGTTTATGGCAATTATCAGGAGACGTCTACAGTTAAATGAAGGCCTGTCCTTACGAGTCGTTTCCGTAAGTTCTACTATTGTTCTACTAGTAGAACTAACGGTAATAACTCAGTGTCTCCAGTTAAAAAGGAGATAACTCTAAGTGAACCCTTACCTACTTTTTTCAATTACAACAAAGGTTTAACTCGTCGTTCGAGAAGGCACATCGATAGTTGTCAAGTCAATTTTACAACTTAATCGGAATAATTACAGTGAATCCAAAAATACTACCAGACAAAATTGCATGACTCATGTTTGTTTAAGGGAAAATGGGAATAAATGCAATTAATCCATTTTGTAATCATTTCTTAAAGAGAATTTCAACAGCCACCAGCCCCAGGCCCAGCCGCCAAAGAGGCGCGAGTACCGCAGCAGCACCACCGCGTACACCACCACCCCCATCACCAGGGACGCTAAACTGCTCACGTAGTACATCTCCTTGTACATCAACCTGTTTGCTTATCATATTCATCGGGGCAAACTGGTACACGAAAAAGTTTGTAAAAATGGCTCCATGAAAATTTTTGATGAAAGTCATTTTTTTCTTTACAACTTAAATGGAAAATATTATAATATTCATATCAAAATACTAAAATCAAATATATTCCTTAGTGTAACTTACGTTACTCCTAATAAGCTTTGTTAACAAGGGCACAACTCGACAAAATCTAGGAAAATATGAAGATAGCGTAAATATACTTACAGTAAACGGATTGCCTACAAATTTCCGTTTAGTAATTAAAAATCCTGAAAAGTGCCAATTTTGAGTTGTGCCCTTTTTACTGGAGACACTGAACTTTTCCCGGTAGTCCTACGGTAGAACTAACGGTAATAAATTGTAGCTGTAGTTTTATCGTAGAACATTTCGCCTTCCGGGCTCATAAGGTTGAATTAATAATAATAATAAGTAATAAATATTAGGGGACATCTTACACACGGTCTCTGACCCCAAACTGTACACATCAACATGTCCAAGTGTTCCCATATTTTAAATACATACTTAAATAGATAGTACCTAAATAACACCCAGACACAGCGCAAACACCTATGTTCATCACACAAATGCTTGCCCTGGGTGGGGATCGAACCCACGCCTCTTTGACTCAGAAGTCAGGGTCACTAACCACTGCTGAGCCACCGAGGCAGTCATTGCTAAATCAATTCGCTAAAACTTGAATTTTCATTACGTTCAATATAACATAGGATTTTCTCAGGGCATCGTATTTTTATAGGATTTTCCATAATTCATGGAAAGCTTGTTAGCTATTTCCCGTTATAAATTAATAGAATCAAAAACTATATCTAGAACTATCGGACAGTTTTTGATTTAAAATATATAGCTACTCGGTACCTAAGTAATTATTTTTGCAACGAGATATACCTACTGAGTAACATGCAAGTGTTAGTGCCCGCGGGAACTCATATTAATATGGGCTTTTCTATTGAGGCGGATTATGTAAATAGATGTTACGTTTTCAGGCTCAGGAGCCAATTACTCACCAGCATTAGGTAAGCAATTAGAAAACTGCCCAGGCGCAGATCGACGCACAAGCAGCATTTTTTGAACAGGAACATCTTGATAGTTCTGAAAAATAATTAATTGTTTTTTTATTAGTTAACCAATTCGTACAGAACACAATTCATTACGGATAAGTATTACAAATATAGTCACATTTGTTCACAGGGAGCCAAGTAGTCTAGTGGTAATTAGAATTATGGGATCGTGGTTCTGCACTAATGAGTTCTTTGGATCTACGAATTTTCATACAACTGGCCTTTCTCGGAGAAAAATTACGTGATTAAACGTGCATAGTTCCACAGCAGCAATAATAATAAAAATAATCGGCCAATTACGAGTCGGACTCGCGCACGGAGGGTTCCGTACTGTATGGGAGCCCCCCTTAAATATTTATTTTATTTTAATTTTATTATTTATTATTAAAGGGAATGTAAAACTAAATATTCTGTGAAAATTACAAGCATCTACCTGGTACCATTATCAATATAGAGCGAAAAACGTCTAAAAATTCAGGTTTGTTGCATGGGAGCCCCCGGTAAATATTTATTTTTGTTTTTAGTTGTTATAGCGCCAACCGAAATACATCATCTGTGAAAATTTCAGCTGCCTAGCTATCATGGTTCATGAGATACAGCCCGGTGACAGACAGACAGACAGACGGACAGACGGTCAGACGGACAGACGGACAGATGGACAGACGGACAGATGGACATCGAAGTCTTAGTAATAGGGTCCCGTTTTTCCCTTTGGGTACGGAACCCTAAAAAACAAAAAATTCGGTGTCTTGTGTGAATCCATCTACCCTCATCTGGGCCAGCGGATAGTCCCTCGAGGCTACGCCTGGTGTCATCACACCCACACCAGGTGTTGCTTTGTAAAGTGTTTGTACTTTTAAAAGTATATTTGCTCATCTTTATGAAATACTTTTGCTTTGGGAATTGCAATATCTTAATAAAGGAATCAGCTCCATACACCTCGTAATTCCATATATCTCGTACTTTATCGAGACGTCAACGATTGTTTTGTATGGAACAGCTGTTTTTTTTTTCAAACTTGTATAGTTGGGTTATTTTGGTATTAACTCTGTAGTTCTGATTAGCTCCCATTTGATGCGAGTGTGTGATAAGAAAAATTCTGAGAACGCTAACCTAAAGTTAAAGGATGACACGAACCATCTGGCGCTTGACTTCCTCATTTATATCTCACAAATTACGTATAAACAAAATGGGATACCTACTACATACCTGTCTATCGGTAAAACCATACAGATGCCACCGAGCCTTAAAGAAACCGGTTGGATAAGGAAAACTTTTCGAAAAACGGACAGCTTAGTATCATTGTGTAGGTTGGTAGAGCAGTGTGATTTGTACTGAACTCTCTCGCCGCTGTTACTGTAATATGAACCATATACTTGATGCTTTATAGTTCATTGTTTTATTCGGAATTAGCGGCATTATCTTGATTTTTTAACTTATATAATGTTCATTATGTATGTAACTAGTTGTATCTACGTGGAGTGTACGAATACTAGCGACTCGTGTCGGTTTTGTCTCATTTTAAAATTAAACCTACCATGTAGACGTACGACGTACAAGTAAGTTGGTTTAGACAATTTTTTGTCCAGGTATATTTTTAGAGCAAGAATGTTTCAGAATATCAATAGATTATATCAAATTAAAATGTACGCCAGAAATTACCTAATTGGGTTACACTAATTTAAAAGTACTCTGGCCCGAAATAAAAAAATAAATCCTTTTAAAAACCAGTGTTATATTTACAAAAATCTACATTGTAACAGAATTGAATTTGCCGTAGTATCACTACATAGTACCCATAAAGCAAAACTTCTTTTTTGGTGTCTGTCTTTGTATCCGCTTATATCTTCCAAACTAGACAACGGATTGCTTAGATTATTTCGTCCGGAAGGTTTATAGCTATAATTCATCCGTAACCGCGTGAAGCCAGGACGGGCAACTAGTTTGCGGATAAATAAGGTTAGTTGCGTATAAGAATTTATATATTTGCTCTATCAAAACCAGCGGAACCAAGTAAAAGTTATCCATAAAACCTCGAGATAGGTCCCCATGCTGGGAATCCCAACGTGCAAAACAGCTACACTTTAAGATGAAAACGAATGAACAGCTACATCTATCTCACAATACGATTACATATTATAAAGTTAACTGTGGATTACATTATCATTCAAAATAGATATAGGTAACAAACTCATTGTAGAGAATGTAAAGTTCTAGCAAGTGCAAAGGGCGTAAGAGCAATATTATGAAACTATCATAAAATATCACAACTAAATTAAAATGACAATGACCTGTTTTTATGATAAGTACAACATTATAACATGGTGAAATAGTGCAAACGTATAAAAATACGATAGAGCGGTAAATTCGGTAGGTGCATAGAACTATACTTAGTACATAAATACTTGTTTACCTGACCCATTTACTTATTTGAATTGTCATAACGTTTCAATGCCAAAGTTGGACGTGTCCATATCCAATTTGGCATTGTCGTGTTTTTACTAATTTTATAGGTACTTTGTTGTTCATTGAGTACATTTGTGAAATTTTTCTGTGGAACAACAATTTTTTTTGAGAATTATTAAAAGTCGTAGAACAAAAGTTTTAGTTTAGCTGTACAGAATAAGCCCCTAAAAGGATGCTAATTGATTAGAAATAACCCTGTATATAAACTTAGTTTAGTTTGGAACGGCTCCAAAAAAATTGACCAAAATTTTAATAGAGCCTATTAAAACTATGGTAGCAAAATTTCAAGAGCGCTTACTAAAAACATTTTAGGTTTGTAATAGAAATTAATATTTTTAATATTTGAGAAAGCGATGATGATGATAAATTAATCAGTACTTAATTGGTACTTATTCGACTAACGTAACTTTTTTTTTCTGTTTTCGTTTTGATTGGAACTCAGAATACCAATGTTATGAATATCTATCTTGAGTCATAATGTGACGTATTTGTACCTTCTGTTTTCTATTCTATGCCCATTAAAGTGCACGTGTACCTGTTGTACTTAGTCGTAATTTAATGCTGCGTTTTATGCACTTTCTCATATCGTATAACATCAGTTATTCTGCTTTTCAGGTTCAATTATTATTGTAAAACAAGGAACCCTAGTAAGATTTTTGTATCCATCTTTCTTCCTGTCCGTCCTAAACCTAATGTCACAAAGCCTTGGGAGTCCTGTTATTTTATGATTTATGAACCAAATAGCATTTCTGATATATATGGATGAAAGATTTTTTAGTTATAGGTACGGCTAGACAGACGTGACCAAAGCGTTTCGAATCCTTATTCCTCATACGAACAGCCATAATGTGGAACGCCTTGCCTGGGTCTGTCTTCCCGCTGAACTACAACATTGGTGTGTTCAAATCCCGAGTAAATAGGTATCTTCTAGGTAAGCGTGTTACACCCTAGACCGCATATCTGCTCAACATCAGGCAGTATGTCGTCAAACGCAAACCTATTCGGAATAAAAAAAGAGACTCAGGTCAGATAGATCCATTTACTTACCCAGTACCCGTGTAGGGTGTGGTATTTAAAAAAAGAAAATTGTTTTGAATAGGTACTAAAATACTAGAAAAATATACTTCTCGTAATTTTTCTCGCTGTTGAATAGATATATTTATTTACCATTTAATTTAATATTTATTTACTCAGGCACAATTTGAAAGAAAATTTATGGTATTTCCAGTTTCCAATCTGTATGATCTGGGTGGCGGCGGCGTAGCTTCCGATATGGCTGAAGTTATGTTAGTAGGGATTCCCATATCTTTTATAACATGAAAAACTCCCAAACACATTTTTTTCACGTGTACTTTGGGATCTGAACCCAGCACATGTGGATTATAAGTCCGCTAGCCTCGATCATCTTGAGACTACTCGTGATCTTATAGTAGGTATCGAAAAATGAATATAAAGCGGTTTGTTTAAGTTGTTTTAAATGAAATACACGAATATATCCTGGAGTACCTATGTAGCTGGTACTGAGTATTCTACCAGTAAAAATATTACAGGGTGAATATTTTTTCATCCCCCCATTTCGGAAAGAGTTCTGTGCTCTTCAGGATAAAGTTAAATTGAATTTAGAACATTGTGTGCACTAAGTTTGTGAATTCAAAACATAATTAAACCTATTTACATCAACCTCCATTGTGCCGAATTTATCATACAACCTTTTTTAATTTGCTAAAAACTCAGACTCGGAACCTTCTTGGTGTTCTTTATTTTAATTTTCTATAAGCGCGTCATTTTCTTTTCACGGGATAAGAAAAACTTTCTTCATTTATAACATCGTAGCGGTTACAAAACGTAGTTACAATGGGGACCTAAAATATTTTAGTTTGTAACTGGATAGCGAATAATCGGCCAAGTACGAGTCGGACTTGCGCACGGAGGGTTCCTTACTGTATGGGAGCCCCCCTTAAATTTTTATTTTATTTTAATATTATTATTTATTTTTCAAGTAAATTTACGAATAAATATTCTGTAAACAAGCATCTACCTGTTACCATTTTTAAAATAAAGCGAAAAACAGCTAAAAATCAGATTTGTTGTATGGGAGCCCCCTTCATTATTAATTTTATTCTGTTTTTAGTATTTGTTGTTATAGCGACAACAGAAATACATTATCTGTGAAAATTTCAGCATTATAGCTATAACGGTTCATGAGATACAGCTTGGAGACAGACAGACATGCGGACAACGGAGTCTTAGTTATAGGGTCCCGTTTTTACCCTTTGGGTATGGAACCCTAAAAACAGAAAATTTTATTTTTTTGTAACGGGTTACGAAATTGGGTTACAAACGCGGCCGAAAGGTTTTTAAAACCCTATGCTACAAACAAGAAACTTGAAAAGAAAAACGCCAATAAACCCTGTTTAACAAATTTCACTATTTGTCAAAATAGAAAGCATAAACCTAGTGAAAACACCTAATATGATATAATGTATTGTATTTACCTATTTTATACATGCACATCAATATTTTAATATATTGTTATTAGGTTATCTAATAAGTTGATATACCGTGTGAGGAGTAACACAGATTTGTAAGTAGCCGAACCGCTTTTGTATTATCCATAGATATACTCGTACCTACATAAATATTGCAACAAAACTGCGCAGGCGTCGATATTTTTGCATCGTATTAAATTTTGCCACACAAACAAAACAAACTTTCTATTCCATACGCACTACGAGAACTATAGCTGCTTACTCAGAAAAGGATGACTTATAGGTAATGTTTATGAGTTTTGCGAGATGTGGTGAAATTAGTTAAGGTTTATGTTTCAACTTACGTTTTCCTCGTAGTTTGTACACAATACACAGCGTGGCTGCCGAGGCCACCGGTAGACTGAGCTCGAATTCTCGAATGGCAAACCAGTGCTGCCACCTCTAGCTTGGAGTTATGCGCTATGGACATGAAAATATTTATTAACTATTTGATGTGCTTAATCAGGGTCCTGTTTTCTTTGTACTGACCCTTTTTTACGCATATAATATAACACTAGCCTAGTCCATGTATTTACATACGACATTGATTTTTTTTACATATCTATGAATTTCTTCTACACATCTATGTAAGCTTTCTGTCGATGAGTTACTTTTTTTTTTTTTTTAATGATAATCACTTCACAAAATTTGGCGCGGAGTCAATATAGCGGGTTAGCTCAGTGGTCAGAGCGTCGGGCTAGTGATCCGAAGACGCAAGGTTCGAATCCTGCATCCGCGACGAATTTTTGAAATGTTTATCATAAAAAAAAGTAACTCTTTGAGATAAACCTAGTGTGGGATGCACTATAAAATTAAAATCATTTCTGTCGATGCTTACTTACTTTTACCAAAATACCAGTGATGTATACATATACCGTATATAAGATCCAAATAATTCATTGGTACATGACTGGGATTTGAAGCTACGTCCTCACAATTAATGTACCTACCTAATTGATGTAATTGTGAGGACGTAGCTTAGCTAGCGTATTTATAAACGGCGGCGGTTTTATAAGCCAGAGGCTTTACAATAGGATTCATAAAACGAAAACTGTGTTAGTTATTGTGTGACTCCATGTATGATAAGAAAACTGATCTATAAGTATCACTCTAAAGAGTAATGTTTGAACAGTCGTTTATGGAAACAAGTTCATCACATTTGGACTGAATTTTAATTGATTTTTATATTGTTGACATATGATTTAAAATTATTTTTTATTGGATTTTAATTGATTATTTTTATATGATTGACATTGTTATTTGATTAATTTTTATTTTATTAATACTGATTTTCTTATTATAAATATTGTACTTAACTCATAGAATTATTTACCTATGTAATGTTGACTTGTAAAATAATTTTATCAATAAATATGACTATAACTATGACACGATAAACATCATTATAGTGTTTATGTAGTTGGCCTAGTGCTTACGCATAACTATATGTAAGCACTAGGCATACTTGCCAATAAACCTCAAAATGATATAATTATAAACCAAAAAGTGCTAGATCTAGCTCTAAAACAGCTGATGGGGCATCACTAAATCAAGTTTGCCGTTATGTTGTGTGTCGGGGAAACACGCGCGACTTCGGTCATCACATAATAATTAACGCACACCTACAAACGTTTATGTACGTAAGAGTAACACTTATTGTTTATTTATTTTGCTAGTGGTTGCCCCGTAATGGATGAATGATTTTGGATGAGACCACAGAATACCGTTAGTACTACGCTTACCCGTACGTCAATCGACAAGGTTAACAAGTAGTCGGCCAAGTGCGAGTCGGACTCGCGCACGAAGGTTTCTGTACCGAATGGAAGCCCCATTCCTCATGCCATAATTAATGGCGAGCAAAAAACTCCTAAAAATGACGTTTGTTGTATGGGAGCCCCGCTTAAATATTTATTTTATTCTATTTTTAGTATTTGTTGTTATAGCGGCAACAGAAATACATCATCTGTGAAAATTTCAGCTGCCTAGCTATTACGGTTCATGAGATACAGCCCGGTGACAGACAGACAGACGGACAGACGGAAATCGAAGTTAAGACTTCGATGAAAAACGGGAAGATCTTAATTTAGAAAGATATTGCGTGAAACGAAGTTCCCCGCATCAGCTAGTGAATAATAATTTATAATTCATTTTATGCAGTAGTAGACATTAGACAGTTATTTATTAGGACAAAAATAAAACACAGTTTACGGTATTTATGTAGTTTACCCTTCTTTTTAAGTAGTGTTGTTTTTGATGTAGTTAATAAAGGCACTTACTTGCCCTAGTTAAAAATATACAATAAAATAATATTAAATATTAATAACACATTTGAACATGCAGGACTAGAATAAGTAGGTAATCCTAAATAGTCGGATTTGCAATACGCCCCTGCTGTCTTTCGCATGGTTTTGATTTCTTTTTATTAACCGACTTCCAAAAAGGAGGAGGTTCTATGTTCGTGTGTATGTATTTTTTTGTGTATGGTCATCGATAATTTCGCCAATTATGAACCGAATCGAAAAATCATTTTTTAGTTCGAAAGGGTATACTCCCGAGAAGGTCCCATTTAAATTATACAGCAATCGGCTAAGCCGTTTTTGAAAAAACCAACAATAATATAAGCAATTCGAGCGAAATGTCCGAATTTTGTACACGATGTACATCGATAATTTCGCCAATTGTGAACCGAATCGAAAATTCTTTTTTTAGTTCGAAAGGGTATACTCCTAAAGTCCCATTTAAATTTTACAGAAATCGGCTGAGCCGTTTTTGATAAATCAACAGTAAAGTAAACAATTCGAGCGAAATATTCGAATTTTGTACACGATGAAGACGGTTTTGCCATTTTTTGCGAAAATTGTTATCGTTATCATAACGTGGTATAAAACAAAGTCGCTTCCCGCTGTCTGTCCCCATGTATGCTTATATCTTTAAAACTACGCTACGGATTTTTTTAGTAGATAGAGTGATTCAAGAGGAAGGTTTATTTGTATAATACACCTTTGCGAAGCCGGGGCGGGTCGCTAGTAATTGATAAAATCAAAAAAAAATTTTTTTATTATGCCATAGAAATTAAATGGATGAAGGCATGAAAAAAATCGGCTAAGTGCGAGTCGGACTCGTGCATGAAGGGTTCCGTACAGTATCAACTCCATTTCAAGCGTCATAACTGTTGCCGTTATTAATATAGACCGAAAAAATCACGTTTGTTGTATGGGAGCCCCCCCCCATACAACAACCGTTTACCGTTTGGGTACGGAACCCAAACGTGTGGAATTATTATAAACAAATGCTTCACATAGTTTTTGGAAATTCACCTGCTGTAAGTATAGGCCGCGCCACACAAGTTGGCGGCTTGGCGGAAATGAAGTTAGCTATCAACGCGCGGCTTTGTGTGAGCTTCAGTCAGGATTGGATATTGCGCAGCTTGTGGCTAACTTCGTTTCTGCCAACTTGTGTGACGCGGCCTATAATTTATTATTATTAGATAATGTGGGATTGCTCGAGCGAGGTGTAAAATCGGTGTGTAAAATCCCCTTAATGAGCGGACTTATCGTCTACAACTATACAGCTATTTCAGGCGATCTATGGATAGAGTTGATAAGTATTTTGAATGTTTATCTCTGCTGCAGATGACAGAAAAGATTTTCTTATAATAAAATTGTTTCCGCATATAATTTGAGTGTTAATATAAGCAAAACTCTTGAACAGTTGCGGGTCGGTAAAATTTTTTTTCTTCACCCTTCGTGGGTAGGCCTACGTCCTGCAGTGGACTATTAAAAAAAGGCTGGTACAGTACAGTACAATATTTTTTTTCTTTAGTTGAAAGCAGCTTCACTTTTTTTCTGTCACCGAAAAATTTTGGAGAGTTAGCTACCACTGAGTGGGTACATTTCTTAAGAAAGGTAAGTATGTACCTACTACTAGTTTCGCAAAATAAAAGCCAAATGCACAGCAGCGAATTGATATTTTATATTCAACAGCACGGGAAGCATGGCAAAGGGACAAATAGTCTTTCCACCATTATATCCCCTCGAAGAGGAAATAAAGTATGGATTGACAATGACATCTGACATCAAGAGTGGATAAAATGGTTTTCTCCCCTTGCCGTGCTACCCGGGCTGGCATAGTTACATCGCCCTGCAAGCATGCTAACCCTGCATGAAACAGCACATGAAAAAGTTTACATTTTGTCGGGATTCGACATAGTTTTGGATATCGTTTTTTTTTTTGCTACTTTGGGGTTGATCCGTAGTAACTGTACCTTTTTTTAAAAATAAATATATCTACGTAGTTAAGGTAGTTTAATTCTAAAAAAATACTTTAAAAGAAACTTAATCGTAACATAAAAAAATAACACCTTGCATAACCTGTTAAAACAACCTACGCGTAGGTACATAAGTACCTACAATTTAACGTGCTGTCCGAGCCACGACATTGTTCAGCTGTTATGACAAAAGAGAGAAGATGAATTATGTATCTACCTAATACTATGTGAATTCACAACTCTGCAACTGGGCCAGCGTGGCGGGTACGGCCCAGTCGCACATCGACGATAGCCCGATAGGCTTACTTATGTTCAACAGTTTACTAAGAAAGGCTGATAGGTATTAATAAGCCGCACCAAATCGTGATGTTAGCTACAAGCTGCGGTTACCCAATCCTGACTGAAGCTCTCTTAACAGCTGCGTGAGGATTGAGTTATCGGCAGCTTGTACTAAAGTTCGGCTGTTCAGAGAGTGCGTTCCTGACACGTCATCTTGAAAAATTGTTTTGACCGATATCTCGGAAACTATGTACTTAACGGCAAAAAACAATAAAATCATTATTGTAGAAAATAAAATTTCGCATCTTTTGTTTCCAGTAAACTTTTTTGTAAAACTTACCGTTTACGATTTATGGTCGTTTATATTTATTTTACGATTATGAAATTTCATTAAATGGACCTTAAAACATTAAATGGTTCATAAATCGTAAACGGTAAGTTTTACAAAAAAGTTTAATGGAAACACAAGATGCGAAATTTTATTTTCTACAATAATGATCAATGTTTTTTGCCCTTAAGTACATAGTTTCCGAGATATGGGCCAAATACATTTTTTCAAGATGACGTGTCAGGAACGCATTCTCTGAACGGCCGAACTATAACATCACAGCCGCCAAGTTGTTTGATTCAGCCTATACAGTACATTACAGTAGCCTCATTTCAAGGGAAGTTCGTTTACCTTATAGAAATGTAGGTAGTACAAATGTGGGCGAAAAGCTCTTCTATTGATCTAAACAGGAGACTGGACGACGCCAAGCCAATGTGTAAAGGCAAAGAATACGATAGCTGAGCAGAATGGTAAAGTTGTTTGATGTAGTCGGATGGTAAAATTTCTTGTTTAGTTGCTTTTGTAATATGAGAGTACTGCAGATAGATACTAAACTTCCAAATACTGATGTTCTCTGGTTAAAACTTCACAATTTAATAGTTAGTGAAAAGTTTTCCTTATTTGCTGCATGCGGGTCGCCGGTTTGCTCGCGGCATTCACGCAATGCACTGAAACTACTAACTTAGACTAAGATTTAAACTAACCCATCCCTTTTGTACAGTCGCATTCTTTCAATTGCAACTTAGTTAACAAAGGGCACATAACCTGGAGTCATTCATTTAATTTAAAAAAAAAGTTTTCCTTTATCTTAAAAATAAACTGATCTTAAAAATTAACGAAGCTAACCATACCGCAATTAGGCCTTTTCCATCATTTTTCAAGAATCTTGTGCTCAGCAGAAGGCAGAAAAAAAGTAAATCGATTAAAATAGTCTAATAAATAATTTGAGAAGTCTTCTTTTTGGACATTAGTCGGCTGATTTAGTTTAGCTACTGCGCCCTCTGCACGACATACTCTTTGACTCACCCCATGGATTCAGCTTCCCGGTGTCTCATATTCCGACAGTCTGTGGGTAGTTTTGTGCGGGAACACAGTTTAGTGAAAAAAATAATTTACTTACGTAAGTCGACATTTTTAATAAAATTACAATAACAATCGGCTCAATTTTGACAGGTCTAAACTAAACTCACTAAAAATGTATCTATCTGTCTTTTACAGTGCGATCTAATAAACAAAGAGAACAACAGTAGTTATGTAAACAGGGTCGTAGGTATTAAACGCAAAACCTTTTAAGGGCGGGCCTAGTACATGGAGACAAACAACTTTTGTACTAGGACTTTTAAAATTAGCAAAAAAAAATCGCTTCTCCATACATTTTGCCGCTCGTTGACGAATTTTTTGTACGAATAAGCTGATATTTAGGGTTCCGTACCCAAAGGGTAAAAACGGGACCCTATTACTAAGACTCCGCTGCTGTCCGTCTGTCTGTCTGTCTCCAGGCTGTATCTCATGAACCTTTATAGCTAGAAAGCTGAAATGTTCACAGATGATGCATTTCTGTTGCCGCTATACCAACAAAATATACTAAAACTAAAACCAAAATATAATTAACATTAAAGGGGGGCGGGCTCCCATACAACAAACCTGAATTTTTAACTGTGTTTCGTTCCATATTAATTAATTAATAATGGTACAGGAAGATGCCTGAAATATTCACAGAATATTTAGTTGTATATTCAATTCAATAAAAAGTAATTAAATTAAAAAAAAAAATTGAAGGGGGCCATACAGTACGGAACCCTTCGTACCTACGCGAGTCCTACTCGTACTTGGCCAATTATATTTCTTCGTGATTTTCCAAAAGTCCTAGAACAAAAGTTGTTTGTCTAGATGTACTAGACCCGCCCTTAAAAGGTTTTGCGTTTAATACCTAAGACACTGTATAGTATAATTTTTATATGTAGAGCGATCAGAAAGCGTTCGAAATTGAGCTAAATGACATAGCATTATGCGTATCTGCTTATAATATCCATTTATAAACTATGCAATAAATTTTCAGTAATTCTCATTAGTTACATTTATAACAAGTTGAAATGGAAGGCAAAAAGGACTTAAAAAACATCTCCTTTTCAGATTCAAAATGGGGCTGCCACAACTGGAAACATGTTGCTTCATATTCGATCTGAAGACTGGCAACATTATCCTGGGGTGCCTAAATGCGGTAGCTACATTATGTTTTCATTATTCATGAAACTAGGTCACATATTTGCTTGTTTCTAAAACAAAATCACGGGGAGCTAATTTAAATATACATATCTACAGGTATCACATTCGTGTGCAGAATCATTGTACCCTGCTGACCATTCCGCACTGGTCCAGCGTGTCAGATTAGTATAGCCCAACCGTCCTGCGTGGGGAAAGCTATGTTCAGCAGTCGACTAAACGCTAAAACGCTGGTACTACAGTGCATAATGAAGTGCCAATGTTTTTGAAATTTTAACAGATCATATATTTATATTCATTTATCACGTAATGGAGTGACGAGGATGGATAAAATTAGAAATTAAGGGAAGTCTGAAAGTAGCACCAGTGACTGAGAATTAAAGAGTGTCAGGCTATCTTGGTATGGGCATATAATGAGAAGGGAGGATAGTCATGTCACAAAAAGAACTCTTAATATGATGGTAAATGGCAAAAGCGGGAGGGGAAGACCAAAAAAAGTGTGGATGAATTGTGTGAAAGATGACATGCGAGAAAAAGGAGTTGATGATGAGATGACGAATGATAGAGTGAAGTGGCGAAAGGAAACGTGCTGTGCCGACCCCACCTAGTGGGATAAGATAAGGGCAAGAAGAAGATGATGATGATGGTGTATCTGAATTTGCAAACTTACGACTATGGAAGGTCCGCATGGTAAAATAGACATTGCTTTCGAGAATAGGCTATCTATAACACGCCAGTAAATTTTCAGCGGTTAAAGTTACAGGTTTCATAATTATTAGTAAAAGTTATTATAACGATGTGTATACTCAGGTCATGAACGTCACTATGTCTGCATTTCAGGTGCTATCGTTCGCGCTCCTAGTAATAATGATTGTAGCAGCATCCATGGTGGGGGTGGAAGTGAAGGCTCACCCGGAGACCCTGGAGCCGCTGGACGAGGTAGAACGGCAGGCGGGCGAGACGGGGCTCTACGCCATGTGCATCATCCTGGCCATCATGTTCACTGCCAAGTTCCTCTTCGACGTCGCCTTCGTCTATGGAGTCGTTACGGTAAGAAGCCATAGTGTTCTAGGAGCTCGCTGTACAATTGTGGGGTCGTTAAAATCCTGGTGTCGTTATGTAGCGGTTGTCACACCACTAGCTTTTCGGACACTGATGAATAATGGCGCGTGAAACGGGGCTCTACGCCATGTGCATAATCCAGGAGCTCATATTCGCCGCCAAGTTCCTCTTCGACGTCGCCTTCGTTTATGGAGTCGTTACGGTAAGAAGCCGTGGTGGTCTGGTAGTCTTGTGAAATAGTTAAAACTCCGGTGCCATTATGTACACATTATGTATGTTATACACGTCAGCTGCAAAAGAAATTGAATGGTCAAAGTCAAAGTCAAAATTTTTATTGCAGTTTGTATGTTACATTGGTGGTGCGAATATATAATGATGGCTCAATACAAACTTGCCTATTCAAGGCGTGCAACGTTACTGGCAGCTCAATTTATTATTATCAAATCGAATTAATATTACAAAAATAAATGTCCAAGATTATGTTTAAATTGATTACAATTGACTGAATTGATTGATGGTGCATCTGAATTTGCGAACTTACGACTATGGAAGGTCTGCATGGTAAAATATTCATTACTTTCGAGAAAAGGCTATGTTTAACAGTGACCTATTTAAAGGTTGATGATTTGAATGATGATTGAATGTTAGTAGCAGCATCCATGGTGGGGAAGGAAAGTAAAGGATCACCCAGAGACTCTGGAGGTTGTTGGACGAAATGGCGCGGCAAGGCAGGCGGGCTAGACGTGGCTCTACGCCATGTGCATCATCCTGGTCATCATGTTCACTGTCAAGTTTCTCTTCGACGTCGCTTTCGTCCATGGAGTCGTTACGGTAAGAAACCGTAGTGGTCTGATGAGTGGAAACTTGCTGTACAATTGTGGGGTTGTTTAAACTCTGGAATCGTTATGTACCGATTGTCACACCACCAGCTTGACACTGATGAACACCACAAACAAACGACAGAGCCAAAAAAAACTAAAGAAACTACAAAGAAAACTTCGATGATAGATAGAACGCTCCATGGTAATTTAGGTCGTATAGGCCGGGAGGCTAGTCCTGGTGTCTAGTGATTTTTAGCCGCCTGAAGCCCTCTGATATGGCTAAACGGTTAAATACAATTTATCCTACAATTTAACGTGTCATCTCAGCCTCGGTAGCGCTCTGTTATAAGCGCCACCCGTGGTCACCCATTCGAAGACTATAACCATACCGAACGTTGCATCGGCGGTGATCGCTTACGAACACCAAGTTAAGTAAACTGTAAACCGCGGAATTTTCGGCGAAGGACAGAAAAGCCTCAGAAGCCCCGAGAAGAAGTTCCATGGCGTAAATGCGTTCGCTATTTTGCGTTTGGGCACCGTAGCGAAATGGCCCAAATATTACATATTTGAAAGATATATAATTATTTTTCACAAAAAATAGCAAAATCGCCTTCCATCATGTACAAAATTTGAATATTTCGCTCGAATTATTTACATTATTGTTGATTTTTTAAAAACGGCTATGCCGATTTCTGTAAGATTTAAATGGGACCTCGGGAGTATACCCTTTCGAACTAAAAAATAATGTTTTAATTCGGTGCACAATTGGCGATATTTTCGATGAACATTTACAAAAAAAAACTTATATACAGACGAACTTCTCCTTTTTGGAGGTCGGTTAGTAATAATAATAATATATTTTAAGTCTTAAGGCCCTACTAGCCCGATTTAACGTATTTAAAACCAATTTTTTTCCTCAGCAATGTATAATCTTACTGTTGGAAAAAATATATGTTATTCTTGAACATATTTCCAAAAAACGTACGTTCTCCGATACATGATAGTTAAAACTTCGCTCGATCGAAAAAAATTCCAAAGTCACCTCTATGTTGGATTTCGAATGAGTTTTTGAATAATTCCATCTTAGACACGATATTTATTTTTTATTTTTAACATATTACATATCAGTAACATAAGGACTGTACGTTACGAAAATTTTGACATGCTAGTATGGTGATTTTACACTAATTTTTATCATGAAATCATGGTATCAAAACGCTCCCTGACACGGTTCAGTCCGCTCTCAGAGCTTGTCGGCGTCGGACGCACGCCAAATTTTCTCGCGATCTCCGTAGGCGCGCTGCATATTAGGTACACAGAGAGACCAAGTGATCGAACTTGAAAGAAAAATGGGTAACAAGCGCAATAAAGAGAAAAGGCGCTCAAGTCTAACAATCAGAAAAGAGTGCAAGATTTTGAGTAAAAGACGGTAAGCAAATCAAAATATACCTAAATTATTACCTAGCTTTGAATTGATAGCACTCAGTAAAATTATTTTTACAGACTCGATATTTCTTGCGATATTTCCTGTGTAAACCTACCTACCCCTACAGTCATGATCGATTATTTAGTGGTTTTTGGGCCTTATACTTATTGTATAGGTAGTCGACTGTAGAATATGTTAGTTAGGTTATTACTTCTCTACTATAGTCCAATCACAGTTATTTCACCTCTGATATTCACTGTCATTCATGACGTTGTCTTACTTGTGATGGTGTTTACCTAATGACTAGATAGATACAGCGACAAATATCACAGGCAAATAACTGTAAAGGCACTGTAGGTACATCAATTCTTATTATTATTATTTTTTCAGAAAGTTATTCGGAAAAGTACCAAACTCAAATGAGATGGGAATTGATGAAACGTAAGTACCTAAACGAAAGTTTTTGAAAAGCTAACGGGATCGTATTTACTTATGGTCTTCCACCATAATTTCTTTTTTTTGTTTTATCCAAACCGAAAGTTGAAAAAATAAAGGTATTCTTTTTTTATACCTCAAACGTCATTCATACTTTCATTGTCATAATTCACTATATTTTCGCTTCATTATAAATACAGGGTGTCCTGTATTATATGTTCAGACGTATATATTTTTATACTTTATTACTGTGACTGCTGCATTACCCATTCATAGATAAATGACATAATATTTTGCGATTTATTTATACAGGGTGTTTGGTATTGACCTACTTTTATTATAATTAGTTTATATTTAAACTATTACTTTATTTTTGGTACAATTATTTTCTCTGATGAATATATACGCAATACTTAGAATACGGATACGGATAATACCTTTTATTTTTCAGGGCCACTGAGCAATCTAGTTTGAACAATGATGATGAGTGTCTGGAAGAGAATGATGTTTTGAATTCTTCTAGAATTGAGTAAGTTTCGAGTGCTTAGTATATTTTTAACCGACTTCCAAAAAGGAAGAGATGCTATGTTCGTCTGTATGTAATTTTTTGTGATTGTTCATCGATATTTTCGCGAATTATGAACTGATTTTAAAAAAATAGCATAGATAGATGATACAAAATATTTTTGTTTTCGTTTTTAGGAAAACTGAAGAGGGTCAAATGTCAAAAAACTCTGAAAGCTTTAAAGTTTCTAAGAGTTGACTGAGTAGATACTAAATTCCTGCTCTATAGTATTTTGTTTGGTTTTGAAAGAATTTTCGTTGAAATGAATGAACTTACTTTTTATATTTTTCAGGGTGACTGAAGAACATAAATTGAGCTGCCATATATTTTTCTTTCAATTTTTATTTATCATTTTTAGACTATTTTGAACATGATTTATCATTTTGTTTAAGGTACGCGGATGAAATCGACTCATATTCATTTACAATTGAGAGTGAAAAAGAAGGCAATTTCAAGGAATTCAGTGGACGACGAATAATTGACATAAATTATTTTATGTCACAATTACAAGAAAAAGCGCAACATAATGAATTATTTGATTGTAAGATCAGTTTTTTTAAATTGATAGGAGAAAAACGTACTGGCCTGAAGTCAAAATTTAAATTCCAATGCGATTTATGTAAAAATGTAGTGATAATTGATTCTGAAAAGTGTGTCAGCGGAGAAAATGTAGATGTAAATGTAGGAGCAACTACAGGCATAATAGCGGCTGGAATTGGATTTTCGCAATTTCAAGAAGTGTGTGCTGCCATGGATGTACCAGTTTTTTCCCAAAAATATTATATCAAATTACAAGATGCCGTTTACGAAAATTGGGAACAAACAGCAGCAGACGTTATGAAAGCTTCAGCAGAACGCGAGAAGGAGGCTGCCATTGCTGAGGGTCTCGTAAAAAATGGAATGGCTCTAGTAGACGTATATGTCGACGGCGCGTGGAGTTCAAGATCATATGGGAATAATTTTAAGGCACTATCAGGAACAGCAGCAGTTATAGGGAAGCGATTTGGAGAAGTATTATACATGGGAGTGAGAAATAAATATTGCGTGGTATGTTCCCGTGCCCAAAAACAAAATGTTCCTCCGAAACCCCATGCTTGCTTTAAAAATTACGACGGGACTTCCAGTGCAATGGAAGCTGAAATTATTGCAGAGGCATTTAAATCGTCGGTTGACATGTATGGCATAATATATGCTAGAATGATAGCGGACGGAGATTCCTCAACTTACAACAAAGTGTTGCAAGCGAAACCATACGACCACCTAAACCATACAGTTGAAAAAGTTGAATGTCGCAACCACATATTACGAAACTTTTGCAGTAAGTTGAGAGCTATCGTAAAAGAGACGAAATACCCGGTGAAACACAGAAAAACTCTTACTAATGAGAAAATGATGAGTATGAGAAAAATTATTGTACGATCTATAAAATTTCACAAAAACTCAGGAAATACCAAAAGCGCATCGATCAATTTGCTGCATCAAGACATCGCCAATTCGGTGGCGCATGCTTATGGGGACCATAGACTTTGTGGGGACTACAACTGCTCCAAAGATAAAAATCTTAGCAACAATACTTTGAAGGAAATTGAAAATTCAACTTTCTTATTTCGGGTAAATGCAATAGTGTCCACTGCAGGAAATAAAGCACGAAGTCTTATAGAAGATGTGGACACTAATACAGTTGAACGATTCAACAGTGTTGTTGCTAAATTTGTTGGAGGTAAGCGAGTGAACTTTTCACAGCGACGCGGCTATCAAGGAAGATGTTCTGCCGCTGTGGTTGCATTCAATCGAGAATCTGCAGTTTCACGTGTACAAAAGTCCATTCTGGGGAGAAGTCCAAGAGGTAAGGTTAAAGAAATAGAAAAAGTAAGATCACAGAAAAGGAAAGTCAATAGAATGCATCCTGCAAAAAAAATTAGAAAAATTGATAAAAATTATGCGCAACACAACTATGGGCCTAAAAGTGCGGCTCCAGACTTAGATCCATTGCAGTTGGAAATCGCCAAAGAAGACTTTTTACGCAATTTAAAGGTTTTGACAAATGATAAAAGACATATTGAAAGAAGTACTATTCTTCAGAGAGATTCAAGCCAATGGATGGAACTAAGAAAAAAAATAATAACTGCTTCAAATTTTGGCCCAGTTTGCAAAAGAAAATTAAACATAAGCAGCGCAAATATGGTCAAGAATGTTCTGTATAAAAAAAGTATAGGCCACGTAACCTCAGTAGCTCATGGTATTGAGCATGAAAAACAAGCAATACAGCAGCTGGAGCGGCAAGAGAATATCAAGATTGAGCCTTGCAGGCTATAAATTTTTTTTTTTTTTTTGACTTATAGCTGTTGGCCACTGAGGCCTCTACAGCTTACCGGACATGTACGGTATGGTACGGACCTCGGCTTGGGCCGTCACCCGGCGGGGGAGATCAGACTTGCCCGGGCACCCCAGAAGGGGTGTGCCCTGTGGCCCTAGTGGGTTGAGCTGGTTGACTATTTGGAGAGAATCTAACCGATCTTCTGACAGATCCGGAGGGTCCTCGACCTCGCCGGCGAGGTCGGTGTGTGACTGTGTGCCTATGGTAACCGGCGCCTATACCAAAGACGGAATACTTCCTGTTGCAGGGAGCTGTCGGATCGGCCGACCCCAGCGCCGCAGATGTGACTACGGCGATGGGGTCGTCCGGGTCGCCCAAGAGGTGTTTTGGGCGACGTCTGAGGGTGGGTGTGTTTGTCGTGTCTGTCGTATAGTCTGAGGCTTGGACTACGAGTGGGTTGGGGTGGTGGGGCGCCCTATCAAAGTAGCGGCGAGAGAGGTACTTGATGTACTGAGTGATGGAGGGGAGTTCGAGATCGCAGTGCAGGTCAGAGTTTCGCATGAACCAGCTAGCTCCGACTGCTTTGCGAATGAACCTGTTCTGAATGACCTGGAGTTTGTCCAGATCAATGCGGGAGGCGTGGCCAAAGACCACGGAAGCATAGGTCATGACTGTGCGGATACACGTTTTGTAAATTGTCACCTTATTTCTAAGGGACATTTTACTACGTGAGTCGAGAAGTGGGGAGAGGCGGCCTAGGAAGAAGGCTGCTCTGTTACGGACTATCTGAATGTGTTTGGAGAAGCTGAGTCGACGGTCGAGGGTCACGCCAAGGTATTTGGTCGTGGAGGCCCAGGGAATAGGCTGGCCGTTAAGCGTGAGTTGCTTTTTCGGGTTGCCTTTGAGTATAGTGGGATGAAAGTACATGGCTGCACTTTTATCGGGGTTTACCGAGATGGCCCATTTCCTAAACCATTTACCAAGCTGGTCAAGGGCTTTTTGGACATGGGTCACCTGGAGGCTCTTTTTCCAGCCTCTGGAGTAAAGAGCAGTGTCGTCCGCGAAGAGCGCAAGCTCAACGTTGGGAGAACGGGGAATGTCGTATGTGTAGAACGAGTATAGCACAGGGGCCAATGCTGAGCCTTGGGGGACTCCAGCAGTGATAGGGCGAGGGATCGAGCGGGCTCCTTCGACCTTGTAGGAAAACTTCCGACAAGATAGAAAGTCTTGTATTATGAATACAAGACGGTCTGGGAATTGTTTCGCAAACAGCTTGAAAATCAAGCCGTTGTGCCAGACTTTGTCGAATGCCTTCGCTACGTCCAGGAAGACCGCTACGGATCCCTGGGGCTTTGGCGTGGTAAGAAACCCGTGACTGGGTTTCTTGTTGAAGCCTTCTAGAATGTACTCCGTTATGCGGTGTACTTGTTGGACGCAAGAGTGTCTGGCCCTAAAGCCAAACTGCTCGTTGGGAAGGATATTGTTGTCCTTTATGTGGGACCAGATGCGCTTCAGAATGATGCGCTCATAGATCTTCCCCAGAGTACTGAGGAGACTGATAGGGCGATAGCTGGATGGCTCGGAGGCCTTCTTGCCGGGCTTGTGGATGCCGATGACATCGGCGGACTTCCACGCTTCGGGGAACATGCAGTTGTTCATAGCCGCATTGAATATGCTGACTAGAAGACACACTAAGGATACTGAGAAGTGCTTGAGCACTCTGTTGGAAATGCCATCAGCACCGGGAGCTTTCCTGGTGTGAAGGCGCTTTATGATCGACTCAACCTCCGAAGCCGTGACAGGCTCAAGGGCGTCAGTGGGGGGGACGGATAGTCTTTCTTCGACTTCTCTGTTCACCGTATCGAAGTGAACAGGGTCGACGAAGCCTAAGCTGGGGCTGCATTGTGACTCGAGGCTGTCGGCCAGGCATTCGGCCTTTTCCTCGTCCTCAAACGCAGGTGGGAGATTGGGACGGTTGAGGGGGGGGCATATTCGTAACTACGTCGGATTTCAGAGCTCGGGCCAGCTTCCAGTATGCCTGGTGAGATGGCTCGATCTCCGAAAGTAAACTGTCCCACCTCTGATTGCGGAGTTCACTAATGCGGTTTTTTACGGCACGCTCGTAATACCGCAGAGTGGCTCTGTTCTCTTCGGAGGGACGGGAGTCGTAGGCCCTAGTGGCGGCGTGTTTAGCCCTCAGAAGGTCCCTCGCGTCCTCCGGCAGGGCCCAGCGTCGGTCATTGACCTCTGCTGGGACCTGCCTGGAGCACTCACGTACTGTGTTGCGAAGGTGACTGGTGAGGGCGTCAACCGAGAGGGTGACGTCATCGCGGGAAACGATGTTGTCTGGGATTTTGTCTAGATCGGGTGAGCTGGTGGCCTCCAGGGCTGTGCCTAGTCGGTCCCAGTCCACCACGGTCCTAGTACGGGGAGGTCTGTCAGTTGGGTCGGGACCTAGTCTCATGAGGACTGGTCTGTGGTCAGAGTCAAGTTCGTGGATCACTTCTAACGAGCGTAACCGGAGGGTTACACCCTTTAGTAGCGCAAAGTCTAAGATGTCGGGTCTATGGTCGACGATGAAGGGAAAGTGAGTTGGGGAGCTGGGTGGGATAATTTCAAAGTGAATTTCGTCTGAGAGGGAGTTGAGAAGGTTGCCCTTCGTGTTGGTCGTGTTGCAGCCCCATATTATGTGCTTGCTATTGAAATCGCCAGCCAGAATGACGGCGCTACTTAGGGAGAACAGAGCTTCAAAGTCACTTTTTTCAAGTGCTTTGTTGCAGGGGAGGTAGCATGACGCTATGGTAATTGGTTGATGACCAGTCATTGAGAGACGGCAACAGGAAGCTTCCAAGCTAATCAGGGGTGGGGTATCTATGGGAATACAGTGGAGGGACCTTCTGTAGTAGATCAGGGTACCGCCCCTTGGGCCGGTAGTCCTGTCACCACGTACCAGCGAGTAGTTTCCGATTTTCGGATCCCGCCTGCTGGGTTTGAGAAAAGTCTCGCTCACAAGTAAGATATCGACTTGGTGAGTGGACAAGAATTGTTGGATTAAGACACGTTGGTCTTTCTGGTCGCTAAAGAGACCGTTGGCATTGAACCATGCCAAGGATAAGGAGTGGGGCTTCTCTCTTAATGGTGTACTATCCATAGTACTTCTTAAGGAGGTTTACCATGGCGGCTCCATGGACCTTGACGTGGTCAAGGAGCGTGCGGTGTTCGGCCATGAATTGTGCGGTGTTGCACGGATTAGCGCGGACCTTAGCCGTGAACTCGGCTAGTTCGGCGGGGTCTACTATGGCGTGGTGCGCCATGAATTCTTTAGCGAATTCAATGTCGGTGATATAGCTCTCCATAGAAGAGCTATTGACGACGGCACCTAAGGGGGCGGGCTTAGCGGCCTTAGTGGCGACTTTGGGGGCTAGAGGCGCAGGAGCGCGTGTTTGGGTCTGAGGGCGGGGGCGCGGTAGATCTGGCTTGGCCGCGGATCCCCGTTGGGGCACTGCGCGTTGCCAAGCGTTGGCTACGGGGGCAGGGGCATCCACGAAAGTGGAAGGAGGGGTCGCAAGCTGGAGCTTGGACTGTGTGGGGTGGATGGGACGAGTCGGCCTGCCCCTGGGCTTGGGCTTGTGTTGGCCTTTAGCGGCCTTTGGAGCCATGGGGCAGCCGCGGTAATTCGCGGTGTGCCCCTGGGTCTCACAAAGGACGCAGCTGGGCGGGGTGGGGTCTTGTTTTGTGCGCGAGCACTCTGAGGTGCTGTGCGCGCCTGCACATTTCACGCAGCGGTATTCTGCGTGACAGAATCGCGCTGCGTGGCCATATCGTTGGCAGCGGTGGCACTGCCCCGGGACGCCCCTTTTGTGAGGGGCCTCGATCTTGAAGCCGGAGAGCTTGCAGACCGAGCGAATAAGCTCGATCTTCTTGCCCTCCGGGGTGTTGTCAAGGACTGCTAAGACCATGTCTAGCTGTTTCTTGGTCCTGCCGCTGGTCATGCGGTGGACCTGACGTGCGGGAAGCCCCTGGGCGAGGAGATCCTGTAGGATGTCCTCGGTGGGGATTTCCTTTGGAATGCCGCGAATTACAGCGCGGTACACCTTTTCCTCCTCAAGGGCCTGCATGAAGAACTGCAGGTGCTCCTCTTGGAGGAAACGGGTGGCCAGTCTGTAGTGGTCGGGGGTCGGGACAAAGATGGCTATGCCATCATGATTGGGCTTACCCGTAAAGGGTACTTGTAGCTCCGTCAGACGACGGGCTACGTAGGCCCATTTGGTCTTGTCCACAAGCGTGAAAGCTCTGGGGGCTTTCTGGGCCTTGGAGGGACCGGGCTGAGACGAGGAGGAGGCGGCGGTGGCAGTGGCGGTGGAGGCCGCAGGGCAGGGGACCTTAGGTGGGGGCGGGGGGGAAGAAGAAGCGGCGGGCCGCTTCTTCTTTCTCCGCTCCACCAAGGTGAAGGAGTCGGATTCTCCCTGTGTATCGAGGATAAGGTCCTCTTCCATTTGGGAGTTGGGGGACTCCGAGGAGTCCACGGTTGGAGTCGCGGGGGCCGGTTGATGGACCGCGAGGGGGGCTGGAGCGGGGACCTCAAGCAAGAGCGAGCGGCTCTTGTCGTAGGGCGTAGCCCTAGAGGGGGCGATCGAGCGAGACCGCCCACGGTGGGAACGGTCCTTGGCGGCGTTCCGACCGCGTTCGGGGCTCGAGTGAGCGGAGGCCCGTGAGGCGGGACCTTTGAATTCGGGCGTTAGAAATGCGGCTGCCGCCTTGCTCTTTGGGGAGACTTGGCGGGGCGCGGGTGAGGGCGGGGGGGCAGCCTTAAAGGCGGGACGGGGCAGCGTCTCAGGGACGAAAGGGGTTTCCGGTTCTAGGCCGGGCAAGACTTGTCTTGCGGCGTGGATGAACGCGTCGATGGCGTCAACGGCATCTTCGTTGGACACGTAGGCAGCCCGGATGTAGTTTAGCACCTCGTCGAGTTTGCTAAACGCCTCCCGGGTTTCCATGGTGATAAGAGTGAGGGTGCCGGGGGAGGAGGTCCCCAGCGGGGAAGAAAATGAGAGATCTCCCTGCCGGGTATAGGCAGGGAGGTGGGTACCTAAGTGTGCCCTAGCGTGTGCCGGCTGCCAATCTCAATGTGCAGCCGGTTGTGTGCCTAGCGGCCCTAACTGCCACAGGGGAGAGGCAGGGACTCCGGTTTTTAGGCCGGCCGTCCAAGCCAAACACACACCCGAGGAATAGGTAAGGGATGGGTAGGGTGGGAGGGAGATGTCTGGTGTCGGCGAGGGTCGCTCCCAAGGCCGGTGGTTCCAGACCCAGCCGGATTCCGTTGTTCCCCTGAAGGGGGAAAAACGTACGTCCCGGGTCAACGCACGCTCAGCTTCGTTGGCACGGTTACGTATCCACTGAACGACCACTAAGCGTGGATTTCTTGTTTAGAAACGAAGGGTCGCTCTGAAAAGAGCGTTTTTCGAAACACAGGATGGGTCGCTCTGAAAAGAGCGTTTTGCGAAACTGGATGGTCGCTCTGAAAAGAGCGGTTTGGGTGGCGGAGCACGGAGCGAGTCCGGCACTCGCGATTAACCGCGGTACGTAATTATTTGCGCTTGCACAAGGCCAGCGCAAATAAAACGTTGCCGGGCAATCGGTGCACAGGCTCGGAGACTCGGCGGCCGACTGATGGCGGACCCCGCACAGGGCGGAGCGAGCAGCAGGAGCGGAGCGGCGGAGACGTCCGTACGGCGCGGCGAGCAGGAGCGGAGTGGCTATTCATTGACCAAAAATATATCCTTTTATTGGCGCAACACCTGACGGTCTAGTTGGAGATGATATGATTGTTGAAGTGAAGTGTCCAATAACAGCATTCAAAACTGGGATAGATTCTGCTATTGAAGCAAATAAAATTCAACTATATAAGTTTGATAAAAAAAATAAACGAAGAGTCATTAATAGAAAGAGCAATTGGTATTACCAAGTACAGGGCCAACTCCATGTCACAAATAAAAATATGTGCATCTTTGGCATATGGTCGGGTGAAAATTATCCACTGATTGTAGAAAGAATTTTTAAAGATGACAAATTTTGGGAGCTGGAGATAGAAAGAAAAATTGTAGATTTCTACATGAAAAGTCTCCTTCCTGAAATCGTTGACCCGCGTCAAATACGTGGCATGCCAATAAGAGACGAAAGAGATAAAAAGGATAAAGAAAATGAAAGTAATGATTGTAGCATAAATCCAGGACCCAGCAAACCTACGACTAGTAATCACTCTACGCCATTGACTCGCGACTCATCTAATGACTACCACCAAAGTCTCTCCCCACAACCCGTAATAATATATCAACCTAGGCAACTAGAATTTAATGAATTTTAAATCTTGTATGAAAAATCATCCATTGGTCAGGCCATCGATAAATAAATGGGATAAATGTATTCTTTTTTGCAAAGTATAGGAAATTTCATATGTGATGTTCTGTCGATTTAAAAACATTGTAAATAAGTATTGTATTGTATTTTTTGGAAATGATATTTTGAATTAGTAAGGATTTCGGTCGGAAGTTCCATTGTCATAAGATTTTAAATTGTCGTAACAAATATATGAACAAAATTAACTTTGTTTTTATTTTTGTTGTGGTATTCATTTTTTTTAACAGTTAGTAGATGCTTCCCTAAAAGAAAACTTACGTGTTAATTCACAATTTAATGGTATATCTAAGGTGTTCACTCTCCCGAACACCCTGTATAGATTTTCTTCTAGATACCACACGGTAAAATCGCTCCTCTAAATGTAGTCAGTGGGCCAATCCACGGAATATGTAAACAAATGTCATATCCCCTGACACCCTGTATTAGTTTATGTGCCAGCCACAACATGATAATTTGCTACAACATACAACAACAACTACAATGACTAAGTAGTTAGAAAAATTCTCGATTTTCAAAAAATAGGTGTACGCCAACTGGTTGATAGAATAGTATTCGTTACTGCTGCGGTAAGGTAAGTAGGTACCTATAGTGCGGCTGACGACGCGCGTGCGAGAGACTCGCGCGGCGCGTTGCTCACTGTTTCTGAGTCGCGTAAGCGAATACGTCGCGCTCCGTAAATTGAAGCCTGTGCAAGTCTAAAATACCTAAAGTTCTCGAATAGCCTCGCCTTAACCCAAAATAATTGTACTTACATCACAGCACTCCCATTGCTATTTTAGAGTTGTGAAATTTCAATTGCATCTTTAGAAAAGTGTTATATTAATCTTTCCAGGAGCGAGCCGGCATTATAAAAGCGTACGTGATCATGTGGATGGTATTCTTCTTGCTGCACATGTTTGTGTTCTTCTTGAACGTGATGGATTTTGGCGCTGGGGCCATTTGCACTGAGCTCTTTTATATCAGTAAGTGAACATTTTTTTGAAGATTATTTTTTATTTTTTTGGGTTTCTAAATGAGTAGATGACTAAAAACTACGGATGTTATGCTGTACCGTCACCACATTAAGAGCAGAGTAGGAAAGGAGACGCCGTGGTGATCTAGTGGTTGTAACGCTGGCCTGTCATTCTTGAGATCGTGGGTTCAATCCCGGTCCCGTACCAATGAGTTTCTTTGGAACTTTTGTACGGAATTTTACACTACTGGCTTTTCGGTGAAGGAAAACATCGTGAGGCAACCTGCATACGTCCGTAGAAGAAATTCGATGGCGTATGTGAATCCACCAACCCGCACTGGGCTAGCGTGGTGGTTATGGCCCAATCACACTTCGTGGGTAGGCCTTCGTCCTGCAGTGGAATATTAAAAAAGCTGGTACAGTACAGTACAGTAGGAGAGGAGAACAAAATGACAATTTATCCTTTGAGGTAGAGACATTTGATTCACGAGATTCTAGTGATTGACTTCCAAAAAAACCTGTCTGGCTTGGTGGCCTTCAACTCACAAAATCTGTTTGAAAGAAACAAACAGCGTACTTTTTGTCATAACATCAACACTGCTATCTAACAAGACAAAAATAAGAACTGTTATTTACTGTGAAATGTGATGATTAACTCTGATATTATATTATATAGGTATACTACTCAAATTTTAAAACACTGAATTTCAAATCATCAACGCCATCTATTTTTACTTACTGAACCTTTTTTTTCTTTTGAGAAAACGCCGCATTATAATTGAAAAACCTGTTTAATTTTTCTTTTCATTTAATCCTGTAACAGTACGACTGGTTGGGAAATTACTAATAAGCATTTGTTCCCAACAAGTAACATTGTGACTGGCAGTGTAACTGGTTGGGATATTTTTCTTAAAAATTTCCCATCGAGTAACAGTGTGACAGTTGAGGGTGTTACTCGAATCGTTGGAAACATATGGACAATACTTGCACTCGCTTTTGGAATAATGTACCAGCACACGATTAGACAAGCCAGACCGACTGCAGACAGAACATTTGCATCATTATCATACGCGGCCTCCTTTACCCCACTGCTGAATGGCCTGTCTCTTGCCTGTATCTGCCTCGGCCTTTGCTAATGGTGTCCAGCAGGACTAGCATACGGACCACGAAATAATTCTATCGACGTGTCAGAACGAGACAGAGTTATGGTAAAGGATATATTTGTCACTTTTACACACGTCGACAAAACTCTTTTCGTGGTTGTATGTTAAGCTAGCAAGTTTGACCCGCGATATTGACGATGTTGTCGACCCATATTGACACCGGACAACCTGTGCTTAGTTCATCTAAATCACTGCTAGTGCGTTAACAAATTAATTAATATACATCGATATATAGTAGTATACAGTCAAACCTGGATAAGAGAGAGTTGAAGGGACCGCTATCTCATTCTCGCTTATAGAGGTTTTTCACTTATCCAGGTTTCTCACTTATCCAGTTTCGGAAGTAGCTACTCTCTCTTATAGAGGTTAAAAAATACGTCTAATTTGTATGTAGGTATCTACATACGTGAAGAATGATAAATATGTTTATAAATGGTACATAGATTAGGTACTAATTGTTTGCGTAGTGTTGATTAGAATTGAACATAGATGATAGTTTGTTCACCCTTCGTGGGTAGGCCTACGTCCTGCAGTGGACTATTAAAAAGGCTGATACAGTACAGATAGTTTGTTTTATTCATTCTAAAAGACACATTTAAATAGTGGTGAAATCAAAAAATCTACTTTTTAAAATATTTCCATACCCTTTAGTGCACTGAGACCTTATAGGGACCGTATATTTTTTGATTTTATAATTTTATAAAAGTAATTCATTGCATACTCGTATTTCATTTCGAGATTTTACACTTTTGATCGCATACTATCTTAAGCTTATCGCTTAACGACTTATTTATTTATTCCTAAAGATGTATTTACTAACACCGAACCTTTTTCCTCAATTGATACTTTTCAACTGGAGTAAGTTTGACCAATAAGATAGTGTAAACGCACGTGTAGCTATTCCAAAATAATGTGATATAAAAATAATGTTAGGTAGATTAAAGAAAACTACAAAATAATTTTAAATATAACACTACATCAACAAACAGGATAGTTTAGACGCACGTGTGGCCATTCCAAAAAAAATGCGATACAAAAACAATGTTACTTATTTCCACAAAATACAAAAAAATGTGTGAATAGAACACGGTCCGAAAGCAACAGTAGTTAGTTCCACGAAATTAAGAATGGATCATAAAGTGCAGATGTCTCATTACCCTCAACTCTCGCTTATAGAGGTTCAGACAAGTAGTACTCTCAGTTATAGAGGTCCATGAGGGAAAAACGACTCTCTCTTATAGAGGTTTTTGTCTCTCACTTATAGAGGTATTTGAGGGGTTAAATGACGGGACCTAGCAATTATTCTCACTTATAGAGGTTTCTCACTTATCCAGTTCTCAGTTAGCCAGGTTTGACTGTATATATATCGATGTTGATATATATTTTATACATTTCCGACTAGAGACTTTTTTGTTTTAAGATATTTTTAACAAAACTTACCTAACTAATAACTAACCTAACAAATCAAATAACCCACCCTTGATGGCTCCTGGTGAAAAGGTGCCCATAATGCTAGCAGCATTACCGCGCTGAATAGCGATAGACCTCCTTTGCACCAAGAACCACCCAGAGCGGGAGTCACCTCCTCTGTCCCTTATTCTCTGCCCAATGTCTCGAATTTTTAACAAAAAAATTACTCTATTTTTACTGATAGTGGTTTTTAATATTTTTCAGGTTTGAACGTGTATTTAATTCTCCTAGTTCGCAGTTTCTACAAAATGCTTAACAGTCGTGAAGAAGTTTAGGTATTTTTTATTTAATAATCCTAATATTATCCTAATATTTATACCGCATCTTTAATACATTATGTACTCACCTACTGAAACCACACAATGGTGAACAATTATTACACAATAATTATTATTGGCTGACAATTTATCGAAAGTAAATGAAATGTTTTTTTTTATTAAGGCAAGTGCCTTTATTATATAACTACCACCAAATACAAGATATATGTATAATGTTTGTATGGAAGTTGATTCTAAAGTTCTTAATGATGTGTGGTTATATTTTCTCTAAACTTATCGTAAAAACGGTGTATAACGGATATTGAGGTAGGATTGAGCACAAAGCTTATAAAACACTCTGAAACAAATTGAAACATTTATGGTGACGAACTTAATCTTATGTACTCGTAACTGAAACCATAAAGTTATGAGTATGTTGCAGCAGCATTTGTTTCATTTTAAACAGTAAACATCACTTAGATAGGTACTTACGACTTACCTAACTTGTTTTCTATTAGATCATAAACTATTGCCATCCTTCCTCTTGAATCAATATATTTATTAAAAAAAAACCTCATCAAAATTCGTTGCGTAGTTTTAAAGATATAAGCATACATGGGGACAGACTTTGTTTTATACTATGTAGTGATTTCCTCTCTCCAATTTTATATCGGCAAGGCCATATATGTAGTTTTAACACTGTTAAGTAAAAATGAGTATAAAATATTTAAGTAAATGATTATTTGCATTTTAAATAATTATTACTTTCGATACAAACAATTATACATACTTTTTTTAATGTGTAAATATTTTTTAAAGTTTTCGATAAGTTATAATCTATAAATGCAAAATAAGTGTTTTATAAGTACTAGGTACCGTACTTATGTTTAAATATATGAATTTTATATTAACCTAGAATTGTTGAAGATACAATGTATTAAAATAGGTAAAATTATCACTGTTCAATTAAACGACAATTTGTTATTTCTAAGAAGTTTTATTTTTTTACTGCTTAATAGTATAGTTATTAAAATAAAAGTAATAAGAATAAAGAATAGAATAACTCAACAATGTAAAAAATCAAGGGTCTATACTCTACATGTTACACGATTCAGTAAGTGCCTTTATTTTTTAAAACTATCGAAGGTGCGATCTAGATGCGAAAAGATTAAAGTTTAACTTAAAACAGACCGCCTGATAACTTACTTTACAATTACGTTGATGGTATCCTCACTTGTAGCCTTCGAGCAAATACTACAGAGCCACAGTCCCTAAGTGAAAGTAGTAAAAATGTGTCTGAGCGCCGTCATACATACCGACTTAGATATTTACATTAAATAATTCACAATAACCCGTTTTCTCGAATCTCGACGTTATGTCACCTAATAAGTGCTTGTAACCGAAGACTGGCAGCGCGTGGCGACGCCAAACCGACTACAAAGTCGGCTTGCAATCGCCTTACGACTAACTAAAAAGCCTGCCCACTACATAGCTTGGACAGAGTTTTGGCTCGGACACTATTTTCACGATTGTGACTCTATGGATATTAGCTCGAAGCTTGTAGCACCTGTTCTCGAACTTTAACCGCTAAAATTGGTTCAGTCATGTGAGGACCCGCCAAGTAACCTAAGAAGAAACTAAGCAGTCGCCGTGGCCGAAAACAGCCTGAAAATTATCATCATCATCATATTATTCATGGTGGTTCACAATGATAGGTACGAGTAAGACACAAAATACAACAATGGCACACAGGTAAGTCGGTAGGTACCTCACAAAAAAGGTGAGAAACTGAGTTCCCTAGGTACTAACGTAATTTTAATAGTAATCGAATTAATATTCTTTGGTATACCTATATTAGATATGTACTTAAATCTAACTTTTGTATACTTAAGTTAAAAGCCTCTACATAGCTCACTCGCCTAGTGAGGTAGGTACTTTTAGTCAAAAATTTTAGTCGAAGAAACATGAAATCATAATTCCATAATTAATTATGGTAAACGTAGTAATCCGACTGGAAGTTTTAGAGATTTATAGGCGAGGCTTATGTTCAGCAGTGAGTCGTATGGCTGAAACGATCGTAGATAGTAATATGACCAAGTCACGAAACTAAAAGTTAGGTAAACAGCTAGACCTTCTGTGGTCTGTACAAAGTCTAAATGCTTTTTGTGTATATAGGCCTATTAACTTATTGTATTTTGTACTACAATAAATGCACTTGTATTATTTATAAAGTATCTACCTCTAGTAAGTAAACTCACACAATGTATTATACTTATTTTTTTCAAAATACTTTGAAGTTGTACTGTCTGTTATATCTGTAGAGGAAGGAACTATTCAGTACTACAGTACCTAACTACAGTTCTAGGTACACAATAGGTAATGTCATTGTACTCATAATTTTTTATTTATTTATTAAATTTGTATTTATTATTTAAATCCATTGCTTGCGGCAGTAACAGCGTAAGCCAATGCATGCGACAAGTAATTATCAACGTTGACCCTGAAATCGCGAAAGAAATCCCGTCTTTCCATACATTTTGTCGAAGCTCATTGAATATTTGTTTTATAATATTGTACCCATAGAATAATATTCTATTATTGTACCTATGTCCCAATCGTTTTCCTTTTAGGGACTTCAGGTTTCATTTTGTGTAGGCCGAGTCATACAAATTGGCGGATTTAAAGTTAGCTACAAGCTGGTACAATACCCAATCCTGACTTTAGCTCACATAAAGTTGCGCGTTGATTGCGTTTCGCGCAGGTAGCTAACTTGAGATCCGCAGACTTGTATGATTCGGCCTAAAGAAAAATTGGATATTAATGATATCGTTCTTAGAAATAAAATAAACTCTGTATTATCACGAGAAGATATGCAAAGTAGAGTATGTGGTACTAGAATATAGCCCGCTTACATCTTGGGCGGCTAGAGCCTCTTTAATTCGTTCAGTCTTGAAATAGAAAAAGGTTATAGTCCTCTTTTTTAATTTGATACTAAAATATCAAATTAAAAAAGAGGACTATAACGATTTAAGAAAGCTAGTTAACGATTAGAAAGAAGTGCGGTTAGTAACATTAACCCACGTGCCTAGTGAATCAGAGTACTTCCACTCTGCCCCACCAAAGCGCCCCACTGGTGGGACAGATTCCACTTCTTCAATTTTTGGAGTGGAATCTGCCCCACTCGCCTTATCTTCTAAAAAGTGAGTCTGCCCCACAAGGGGTGTCGCGCGATTTTAAATTAAATTGGTAGTGCCATGAAGTGTGAAATTTGACTGCAAAATTTTTAAATCATTATAACGCCCCACCAAGAGAACAGATAAGTGAAGACATTGAATGCAAAATATTAAGAAGATTGTAAACTAAAAGTTCAATTATCTGGAGTAAAAAATTACGGATTGTATATAGTTACAGTATTTATGTCGCAAATATTTTCGAAGTCATCGTAAAGTAAAAGAAAATTATAAATTGAATATTATCATTCAATTTATAATAATCCATTCATTGTAATGATCTTGTATAATCTATTCGAGACTTAATCTCAGTCAGTAAGTTTCTTAACCCTTCACTGCGCAAGAGCGTTAATTTTCGTATTTTTTTAATATGTTATGCTACGTGGTGTCCAAGTAACAGGAAAAATAATAAAAAAACCCTATGTAAAGAAAAGTATTTTTGACTATATTTTTTAAAATGTTGTAGAAATACAAAACTGCGTAAAAGCTACATATTTTTTTTTAAAGCTTCATAGATATGATAAATGAAACATTTTAAAACAGTTATTATGCTAATTATAACACAGTGCAGCTCCATATTTTTCACAGGTCGTTTGCGTGTAGCTCTTGCAGCCAGAAAATTTTCTTCTGGCTTGTTTGCCAAGCTAGATAGGCTAGTGGCCAGTCTGGTCTAATCTGACATCCTTGGTTGGAAGGTTCAAGCTGAACCTTTCGTCTTTTTCAGCTGAATAGCACTTTCTAGGTCAGAGGTACTTATCATTTGCAGTTTGCAGTTTTATATCAGCATGATGAAGTATCAGCAATAATAAGTTTAAAGTCTGCCGAATTCAGACTTTTGCTAGGTCCTCCGGCTTCAGAATTTATTTTTCTGTAGAGAAACTAGCTACTACATATCGCCATGTCGAAAAAGTGGTAAAACAAACGTAAATAGCCCCGCTTGCTTCGTAGCTTGTATTTTATAGTGGCCACCTGGAAGATCAGCTCCACTACGTACTACTACTTACAATTCCCCCCCCCCCTTGTCAGCAAAAAAAAGTAAAATTTAACCCCCCCCCCATTCTTACGTAAACATGGGTACATTTTTCTTATTTTTTATGGATTCATGAGCAGCAGATTTAATTCTAGAAATTAGAGAATAGATTTAACATGGAGGACTTTAAACACATACGCGAAAAGAAATAAATAACTATTGCTGACGTAATCACCTTCTAGTTATTCTATTCACTTATCTGTTCTTTTGGTGGGGCGTTCTAATGATTAAAATTTTGCAGTCAAATTTCACACTTCATGGCACTACTAATTTAATTTAAAATCGCGCGACACACCTGGTGAGGCAGATTCCACTAGTCTAAAAAGTGAGTGGAATCTGCCCCACCAAGATGAGACGAGTGGGGCAGATTCCACTCCACGAAATGAAGAAGTAGAATCTGCCCCACCAGTGGGGCACTTTGGTGGAGCAGAGTGGAAGTACTCGTGAATCAGAGCAGAGAGTGAATTAGAGATCATCAGGGAGGAGTCTACCCGTGACCACGATCGATGCAACTCGGTCAAAACATCAGGATGATGAGGTATTTATTTATCTCGTAATTTTAGTGCGCGTCCCGTCCCGTCCCGTCCCGTAGTATATAATTAAAAAGTCATCATTACGTTCAGGGTACAATTTGCCGCCCGTGACGTAAAACACTACTACCTAAATTACTTTACTACACTAGAGACGTCAGGATAAATTATGCCGCCCGTGACATAAGACACTGCTTTATTCTCTCAGTGCATAATCTACTACTGATTAGCGTATCCGATAACAACCGAACTAAACAACAATACACGGTTATGCAGAACTGGTGTACTAAACCGAAAGTAGAAGATTCAGACCATCATAATGAACAACTTTAACTATGGCGCCAACCCAGAATCAGAGAAAAAAATCAGCTGTTTCATATATATTATCGATTCCAAGTTGTAATTTTGTATAGAACAGCTGATTTCGTTTTCTTGAATTTAGGCTTGGTCGCATAGTAAAAGTTGTTCTCATAATTAATGATCTTAATCACCCGCTTTTGACTCAGTAAAGAGCAAGCAGATAACCCAGTGTTACAGCGAATCGTTGTTTTTTTCCTTCAAAGGTCAGGGTCCACCTCGTCAAGTTCGGGTCTCCACAGCTGGTCCTCGTCATCCCTCAAGGGTTGGTTGAGAAGCTTCCCTTGCAGCATCAGCTCGTACACGTGGTGCACCACTACTAGCCCGTGGATGTAGACGACTGAAACACAAAACATTCGATTAATACAGCCCACAATCTCAGACAGGTACCATCAAGGTTAGAGGTTGTTCTACGAGTACCTACGTACCTACAATTGTAATTGCGTGTAGTGTGATCCACTTTTCTCTAAAATACTTTTAAGATACATTTTCTTTTTTATGTTTTAACATTTTTTATTTTTGTAAGTGACGAAACGAGTCATGTAGACCACAACAGTACCAGCCTTTTTAGCACTCCACTACAGGACGTACGCCTACCCTGGAAGGGTGATTGGGCCACATCCACCAGGCAGGCCAAGTGCGGGTTGGTGGATTCACATACGCCATCGAATTTCTTCTACGGACTACGCAGATTACCACACGATGTTTTCCTTCACCAAAAAGTATAGCGCACGTGTTGTGAAAGGTAGGGTTTTGAAACCACGTACTCGAGATTGTAAAGCGGGTATTACTACCACTAAGCACTAGACAACCACAGCTTCAATAACACTAAACATAATATATAATATTTATGCAAAATATAAAATAATCGGCCAAGTACGAGTTGGACTCGCGCACGGAGGGTTCCTTACTGTATGGGAGCCCCCCTTAACTATTTATATTATTTTAATTTTATTATTTATTATTGAAGGGAATATAAAACTAAATATTCTGTGAAAATTTCAAGCATCTACCTGGTACCATTATTAATATAGAGCGAAAAACGTCAAAAAATTCAGGTTTGTTGTGTGGGAGCCCCCTTTAAACAGTTATTTTATTTTGTTTTTAGTATTTGTTGTTATAGCGGCAACCAAAATACATCAAGTGTGAAAATGTCAGCTGCCTAGCTATCATGGTTCATGAGATACAGCCCGGTGACAGACGGACAGACGGACATCGAAGTCTTAATAATAGGGTCCCGTTTTTCCCTTTGGGTACGGAACCTTAAAAAGATTGAATTTCTACAAAATTAAACTCGGCTATTATAAGGATCTTATATCTCATATAGCCCTGAAATTTCACTAGAAACATTTTCCATCATTATAGAACACAGTAATTCTGGCACAGTGCTGCTGGCTCTACAAGAGAGTTCTTCCATGACGAAAATACTTTGATTTAATTTATTATCCTGATTATGACGACCTACATGTGCAAAACCGCGTGCACAAACTAGTTTATAATAAACTTATTTTAAACTATAAACTTATTATAAACTAGCTTGTGCACGCGGTTTTGCCCGCGTGACATTTTCATTTTTGTGCTATCCCATGGAAAGTTTTTATTATTTCGGAATAAAAACTAGAACATTCAACTGCCGTCTTTCAAACCATGTCCATGTCAAAAATCAAGTCAATCTATTGCTCCGTCGCTACGTGAAAGGAACAAACCAACAAATACACTTTCGGATTCAAAATAATTAAAAATAATTGGCCAAGTGCGAGTCAGACTCACGCACGAAGGGTTCCCCACCGTGTGGAAGCCCCCTTAATATATTTTATTTTAATTTACTAATTATTTTGGAAAGGAATATACCACTTAATATTTGAAGCATCTTTTTGTTGCCGTTATTAATATTGAGCAAAAAAATCACGTTACTTGTATTATTTTATTTTAATATATTTATTTATTTTTAAAGTGCATTTTGAACCAAATATTATGTGAATATTTCAAGCACCTCGCTGTCACCGTTTTATAATATCGAGTGAAAAAAGTCTAAATTTCATGTTTGTTGTATTAGAGCCCGCCTTAAATATTAATTTTATTCTGTTATTAGTATTTGTTGTTCTAGCGACAACAGAAATACATCATCTGTGAAATATTCAGCTTTCTAACTATAACGGTTCATGAGATACAGCCTGGTGATAGACAGACGGACAGACAGACGAACGGACATACAGACGGACAGCGGAGTCTTAGTAATAGGGTACCGTTTTTTCCCTTTGGGCACGGAACCCTAAAAAGCATTTATAATATTAGTAAGGAAATAAGGATAAATACGAGTACGTGGGTATATTTTAAATCCAATCTAACAATTCTAATTCAGATTCAATATTAAATAAGGTACCTATCTACTATTAATTTAAATAGGAGTTTTCCTGCAAATACGAGTATCAAACCATTTCTAAAATTTTGGACTCAGCGAAAACTAATTTTATTAAATGATTATTTTATGGTACACACCAGCAGCTATGAAATAAATAGCTGTAAGGATCCAGTGCTTCTGCAGCAACACCAGGAGGCCGCTCAGCTGCATCAGTATCACCATTACGATGCCAAATGAAAAGTATGCCAGAAGGAAGCTTGGACGATTCTGGAAATTGAATTAATGTGGGTAACCTATGTGTTTCAACTGAACTCAATAATCGGCCATGTACGAGTAGGACTCGCGCACGAAGGGTTCCGTACTGTATGGGAACCCACCTTAAATATTTAATCCTAATTTAATTATTGAATTGAATATACAACTAAATATTCTGTGAATATTTAGTTCCATCTACCTGTTAAATAAATAAATAAATAAAAAATAAAAAAGCCTTATATTTTCCTTAATAAGATTTAAACAATGAGTTGTTCTTAACCTACTTAATTAATCTAACTCTAGCATGCAAATTTCACTAAACTATAAAAACTTAATTAAGTATAAGTGGCAAATATTAAGGACCTCTCAACGAGTAAAGGCCTCCTCCGTTTTTCTCCACATTTTTCTGTTGTTTGTCTTTCCTATCCAGTCTCTTCCTGTTAGTCTTACGATTTCGTCAAGCCATCGCTCCGCTGGTCTGCCTCTGCTTTTCTTGCCTGTTACCATTATTAATATCGAGCGAAAAACGATTAAACGATGAATATTTCAGCTTTCTAGCTGTAACGGTTCATGAGATACAGCCTGGAGACAGACAGATGGACAGACAGACGAACGGCGGAGTCTCAGTAATAGGGTCCCGTTTTTACCCTTTGGGTACGGAACCCTAAAAAAGGAGGTTCTCAATAGGCATGACGACTGGGTAAAAAATCATTATTATATAGGTATATAATTAGTCCATGAGTTAGATTATCAAAAATATTGGACACGTTTTTTTCTTTTGCCAATCAAACAACAAAATTAAACGACAAAGATAAACCTTGTCAAAGTTGGGAGTGGGGGTCGTGACGTCACCTCTCTCACAGAAGTCTATACATTTGTATGGCACTTGTGACGTCACGGAAAACTTTGACGGGCTATATCTTCATCAATTTGTGTTTAATTGACAAAAGGAAAAATACGTGTCTAATATTTTTTGATAGTCTATCTGACGGACTAATTTTATTTTTGTAGTCATCGTGCCTATTCTATACGTTACTTCACTGACTTTTGCGACTGTGACTTGCGTTTTTTCAGAAACTAAGTCTGCGTGCTTCATCTTCGACCACAACGTCGCTTACCAACAGGCGAATTGGTGGTGAAGCGCGGACTTATTTGAGAAGCATTTGTTTATCATGAAATTACACACGTTTTGTGGTACTTATTTTCCAATGTTTATCTTAATTAGAAAGGGTAGTTCAAAGAAACAAAAAAATATCTAACAGTTGTTTTCGATTTTTTGTAAATAGATACCAAAATTAAATTTTCTTTCATACTTTTTGTAAGTTCTTATAGATCGGATGGCTAGCCCCGGTGTCAGAGTTTTTAAGCCGCCTGAAAGCCTCTGACATTTGCATGTAAATGCTTCAAAGAATATTTTTTTAGAAATTCCCTTTTGCTGAAAACTGCCAATTTACGAGTACGAGTGAGACAGTTGAGGCCTATTGAAAGGCAGTTAAAGAAGTGATCGTTACCCATTTTAATCCCATGATCAGAATGATGGAGAATATCATCCACAGCGTCTGAACCACGACGTTGATGGCGAGGACGGTCGTCACGGTCTTGGAGTCGAATTCTAGGTGCATCACCAGCTTTATATGCTCAGCGCCCAGCCCCGGCGCTGTGTGCTCCAGCCCCAGCTGCACCGCGGAATATATGCCCACGGTCATTGACGTTACCTGGAAATATGTAGTACATAATAAATAAATTAGGCTGGATTCACTAGGTCAGTGCGCGAAATTCAAATATTTTTGTGTTTTTTCAAGCTTGCCTATGTGAGTTCGAGTGGAATCTTGACCAACTTCCCGGTTTCCGATTGAGCTGAAATTTTGCACTCATTGTATATCGCGTGACAATGCAATAATATGGTGCCATGGACCTGACTGATGATGGAGTCTGAAGGTGGCCATAGGAACTCCTGTTCTAAACAATAAAAAAAATAAACTTAAGAAGCAATGCTAGGAAAAACCAACTGATGACTCCTCATAGGCTGGCGAAATCGGTGAGGTCTGTATAAATTGGTGGGCCCGCTATATACAACCGAATACCCGTAGAAGTTCGGGATGCACCTTCCGCTGGGTCGTTTAGGAATAAATTAAAATGTTGGCTACATGAGCAACTATTCTATGATGTAAATGACTTCTTAAAATTTCCTGATTTGGTAATTGTCAAGTTCTTCTATTTTTATTTTTATTTCGTGCTATATTGTATGGTGTCCTAATGTAATGTTTACTTTTTGACTTGTAACAAATGGTGTTATGAATAAATGACTATATATGACTATAAACATGATAGACCCGTCGTGGTTGGGCTCGTTTTACTTGTCTTGGCTAGCACTCTGCTGCTACAATAATCCAGGATCTCAAAGCTTGTATTTTAATAGTTATATTTTTATAATAATTCATTGCTCATTGTAAGTATAATTATTGTCTGAATTAAAATGATAATCAAATAATTTACAGTGGTGTAACCTATTTTTATAAGTGCCTAGTTTATTTTAATCAGTGGGCGGTGTATTACGTCTAGACGTCCAAATAAGTATGGACAAGTTTAATAAGCACATTCTTGTCTTATTTGATAACTAGACGACCCGCCCCGGCTTCGCACAAGGGTATTATACATATAAACCTTCCGCTTGAATCACTCTACCCATTAAAAAAACCGCATCAAAATCCGTTGCGTAGTTTTAAAGATTTAAGCATACAGACAAACAGACAAAAATAGCGACTTTATTTTATACTATGTAAGGATAAATAATGACACGCGGATTAAAATAAACATACGTAAGTATATCTGTAGCTGCGTTTGTTCATACAAGCTTTAAATGCGCAGTTTTTCGGTTCAGTAACCATTGACATGGATGGATGTCGAAACATACATCCATGCCAAAAATCAATTTAAGCCATTGATTGCTCTGTTGCTGCATGTAGGTACTAAGAGTCACAAAGAAACCACGAAATATAGGTAATTATTTTCGAATTTATAATATTTACTAGATTTTGCCCGCGGCTTCGCCCGCATGATATTTCGAGGCCCTACCTTACCACCCTTAATAAAGGAGGTGGAAAATAAAAAACAAAAAAATCGATTTGACATTTGTTCGATTCGACAGTTCTTTTTTGACATTTCTTGGAACGCACGCTAGAATAGCTCGCAAATGGCAGAATGTTTCCTATCCTACTTACAACACTTATTGTTATAAATTATGGAAAATTTACGCAATATCATTTTAATTTATAGCCTATGTGTTATTCTGATATGTAAGCTATATAATTGCAAAGTTTAATCTCAATCCGTTCAGTAGTTTTTGCGTGAAAGAGTATCAAACATCCATCCATCCTTACAAACTTTCACGTTTATAATATTAGTAGATTAGTAGGATAAGGATTTCTTATTATTACAGGGTGTAAGTACAGAACTTACAGGATATTGTAAAGAAGGAAAAAAATGACGTGTTTCATTCCAGCGATAGCGAATAGGAATAGGTCATTTAATGGATAGGTGGATTAATCATAGATTAAATATGACCATTTGGAAACTCCCAATATTTTCCTTATTTACTATTAATTCCCATACCAATTCACAATCTAGATAATAAGTTAATGTGGATTCACTAGGTAAGCGAGTGAAATTCAAATATTGTGATTTTACATGCTTTTATTTAACTTTCTTAGGTAAGTTCGCGTGGAATCTTGACCAACTTCCCGGTTTCTAATGACTATTTGGAAATTCCCAATATTTTCCTCATTTACCATCAATCCCCATACCAATCCCCAATCTAGATAGAATTCCCCGATATACAAATCGGCAAATTGGATTTTTTACAGTTTTAATAACTAACCGGAGAGTCCTACTAATATTATAAATGTGAAAGTTTGTAAGGATGGATGGATGGATGTTTGTTACTCTTTCACGCAAAAACTACTGAACGGGTTGAGATGAAACTTTGCAATTATATAGCTTATATATTAGAATAACACATAGGCTATAAATTATAATGATATTGCGTAAATTTTTCATATTATAACAGTAAGTATTGAGTAAGTAGGAAAAATTCTGCCATCTGCGAGCTACTCTAGCGTGCGCTCCAAGAAATGTCAAAAAAGAACTGTCAAATCAAACAAATGTCGTTTTTTTTTTATATTCCACCTCCTTTATGAAGGGTGGTAAGGTAGGGCCTTGAAATATCATGCGGGCGAAGCCGCGGGCAAAATTTAGTTTAAAATATACGTAGGTATGATGAATTATCTGACAGAAAATTTTGTGATTATTTCCGGGAGTCAAGATCAACGTTTTCCGAACTTCATCATCTAATCAATGAAGATATTGAGAAACATTTCTGAACATCCTTTTCGAAGAGGATATACGGAAATGTATTGTGATGTATTAAGATGTATCGAAGTATAAATGTAAATTTTGTATAGGCTGTGTCACACAAGTTGACGGAAATGAAGTTATATAGCTACACACTGCGCAATATCCAATCCAGACTGAAGCTCACACAAAGCCGCGCGTTGATAGGATATTGCACAGCTTGTAGCTTACTTCATTTCCGCCAACTTGTGACTTTATCGCTCTGTATCTTTATATACGAAGATGTAAAAACATACATTAGGTATATATATCGTGTGTGTCTCCTGACAATTTCTAAAATGTAGGTTATGAGATGTAATCAAATCAAATTTATTAATAACGCAGAGTTAAAAGTCAAATAGTATACGTAATTATGTAGTAGTAGTATGTATCGTGCTATAATGTCAGGGCCGGATCTATCATAATATGGCTTTTTGGGCTTCAGCCCAGGGCCCCGTGGATTCCAGGGGTCCAGCTAAATCAAGTTGAAGTCAAAAAGAGAGGATAATACGAAAAAATCTATAATTTTATTAAATTAATCAGATCGCAAGGTTTGCTGCCCCGAGAATCCTGCGATTAATCAAACTATTCAATTCATTTAATTTAAGTCGACCGTTAGGTGTTGGTACTGACAAACTGACGAACTGACAGGCAGCCATTGCACATTCATTAGACCTTGATTGTGCTCCGCTGTTTCCCTCTGTCTTCTTCTATGTTGCTATCCTAAACTTTGAGTAGGAGGACCCCTAGGTAGTATTAGCCCGGGCCCCCCTAAGCTCAGGTCCGGCCCTGTATAATGTACATCTTTACATTATAGCTGCCGTGTGTAAAGGGCTTAAGAATCATTTCTAACGCTCGCAGAGTTTCGCACGCTATGCACTCCCGCTTGCACAAGCACGAAGGATGCCAAGACTCGACATCCTAAATTTTTTTGAAAATTACATATCTTAAAAAAACAGTGCTTTAAAAATTGGTTGACATTTTGTTATTTTCGTATCACTAATTAAAATTCAATAATAATGGTTAGATTAAAAGAAAATTAATTTTCACTGATTTCTCCGTTAATTTTACCATAATTTCCACACGATTCCTAAAACAGTTGACAAAATGTCATTAGACTGCAAAGCCAGAATGACTCAATAAATGAAATTGTTTTCGTTTTTTAACCGACTTCCAAAAAGGAGGAGGTTCTATGTTCGTGTGTATGTATTTTTTTTGCGTATGTTCATCGATAATTTCACCAATTGTGAACCGAATCGAAAAATTCTTTTTTAGTTGGAATGGGTACCTATACTCCCGAGGTAGTCCCATTTAAATTGTACAGAAATCGGCTGTGCCGTTTTTGATAAATCAAGAATAATGTGAACAATTCGAGCGAAATATTCGAATTTTGTACACGATGGAAGGCGGTTTTGCCATTTTTTGTGAAAAATATTTATTCTTGTTTGAACTTAATTTCAAACTAAATTGTACATATCTGAACAGTTTTAGAAGCGTCATAAATTACTCTGATGAACATACCATTCTTAGAAACAAACTTGGGAGAAAATAAGTATTCTTATAGGTGAGCATACGACTGGTATTCGTATGTATCTATGAGCTGCCGACATCCTTCTTTTTAGGGTTCCGTACCCAAAGGGTAATAAAAATAATCGGCCAAGTACGAGTAGGACTCCCACACGAAGGGTTCCGTACAGTATGGGAGCCCCCCTCAAATATTTATTTTATTTCAATTTTATAATGTAATATTGAATCGAATATACAAATAAATATTCTGTGAATATTTCAACCATGTACCTGTTACTATTATTAATATCGAGCGAAAAACGATTAAAAAATCAAGTTTGTTGTATGGGAGCCCCATTAAATATTAATTTTATTCTGTTTTTAGTATTTGTTGTTATGGCTGCAACAGAAGTACATCATTTGTGAAAATTTCAACTTTCTAGCTATCATGGTTCATGAGATACAGCCTGGTGACAGACAGACAGCGGAGTCTCAGTAATAGGGTCCCGTTTTTACTCTTTGGGTACGGAACCCTAAAAACAGGATCCTATTACTAAGACTCCGCTGTCCGTGTGTCCGTCTGTCTGTCTATCTGTCACCAGGCTGTATCTCATGAACCGTAATAGCTAGAAAAATTGACAGAAAATTAAATTGTACATTCTCTGCTGTACTGTACTCTACCAGCCTTTTTAATAGTCCACTGCAGGACGTATAAATATAAAGAAATCAATCAATAAATATATAAATCATAAATGAATAATTAAATTAAAATAAAACATATTAAGGGGGCTTCCATACGTTACGGAACCCTTCGTGCGCGAGTCCGACTCGCACTTGGCTGATTATTATTTATGTAGTGATAGCTAAGCAGATTTCCTGTATTTGTCTCTTATTACAGACTATCGACTTTTAATATTTAATTAACTATAATTGTAATAAATTTAAAACTGTTTTCGCAGATCATGTCACATTACAATACAATATAACTTTATTGTACACCAAAAAAACAGCTTAAATAACCAAGTAAGTACATAATATTCTTAAAATTAGGTGGTACAAGGGCGGCAAGGAAGGCACATTGTGTGTAGTATCTACCTACCAAGTTAGCGCATAGGAGGTATGCAGCAGAGTACCTAAATAAAATACCTGGCAAAGTTCCCAGTATTGATACAGAATAAGCCATTATTAGTACCGGATACAAAATAAGTACATGTTACACACTGTTACATAATCTATGACGTAAACACCACGTTCGGCTTACTTAGTGTTATTTGACCCTCTCGGTATTAGTGCAATTATTTTCAGACTTATTGCACACATTGCACAGTGTCCATTATGACTGTACCGTCATCACCGTCACCATCATCATCATCATCAACCGCAGGACCATCACTGCTGGACATATGATGATAAATCGTCTACTGATGTGTCATAATACTGGCGTACATTTTCTGCCTGTTTTTTGGAACTCTAGGTACGGATAAAAAAGCCTAAAAGTTACGACAAATCGTTAAGTAGTTATATCTCTAAGACCTAAAGTTTCTGCAACATGTATGGAAGATAAATCTTAAAAATAATATATGTAATTATAAATTAAAAATTTAAAAAAAACCCCCGACACAAAAATATTTGACAACAAACTTTCAATTGACAATCATTTTGGGCACATTTGTAGAATTTTGGTTCTTCCATCCCCACTTTAACCCACCATAACTCTTAAACGGCTCAATCGATTTTTATAAAACATAGCTAAGAACACTCTCGATTAAGTCTCCTTTCATCCAAAAAAAACTAAACTGAAATCAGTTCAGTGGTTCGGGCGCTATGATGCCACAGACAGACAGACACACAGACAAACAGACACGTCAAACTTATAACACCCATTTTTTGCGTCGGGGGTTAATTACTGAAATCTCAGAACTAATCTTAATATTATGATAACCCTGGCTGTACAGCGGTAGAGTCAAAAGTGATTACTAGATGAGTATGACAAATAAATCGTTTTATAAAAATGCCTATACCTATTCTTACTCAAAGCACATCATAGAATTTAAAGAATAAAGACTAACAGAATATCAAATAGACAACTCCTTGTTGATTGAACAAAGCACACATTGAGTTTTAAAATGTCTACTAAAATAGGTCGTAATTAAATGAAACGTTTATTCTAACAAACTTCTAGCAATTACGCTGTTATCGAACTCGAGCAAACTTGGATATTGTAGAGTTGTCCAAATTATAGAGCTACCTGCTTAATAATTTTAAGTAATTTTGTTAAAAAATTCGACAGTGGCTCCAAACGTATTTTTACAGTTTGTTAGCCCTTGACACTAAACTTATCTACGTTTTATTAATCCACGATAAAAAAGCAAAGCAACTTTATTTGCTCACATTAGATACCTTAACATATTTCTTACCGTAGATATCATTTCAAGATGTAGGTAATCATTATAATAATTATTATCTACGGTTTATAATTGAACTTCAAATAAAACACACTTTCTAAAAGAAAAATAAAATAAATATATAAATATCTACTTTATACGCAGTAATTTTATTTTTATTTTTAAATAAATAAATGTTTAGGGGCATCTTACACATGGCCTCTGACCCCAAACAAAGCAAAGCTTGTGATATGGCTGCCAGAGACTGATATACTACTTATACATATTTTTTTAAATACATACCTACTTATAAAGATAGTAACTAAATAACACCCAAACACAGAGCAAACACTTATGTTCATCACGTAAATACTTGCCCTGGGTGGGGATCGAACCCACGCCCCTTTGATCCAGTGGTTAGGCTCACTAATCACTGTGCCACCGAGGCAGTATTTAGGTAGGTAGGTACCTATTTAAATTAATCACCTAACAATATTTGAACACATCAACTAAAAGCTGTTAAAAAATCTATGGAACCGGTCCTGATCGCTAAAAACTCATCTATTCCAAAAGAACATTTATTTTGTAAATAAGATTGTGGCACGTCCATCAGCTGCATGCCAGAAGATCTCCGGGCAAAAATTACCACCAAGTGGAACCCCAACTCGGTGCGGTCTCCTGACAGACCCCCTTCTAGATGGCGAGACGAACTAAACACCTTTGATACAAATTAGCAGGTATCAACACAAGGCCGACAAAACTGGATATCTCGAGAGGAGGCCTTTGCCCAACAATGGGACAATTCAGGCTCATAAACAAACAAACAATAAGATTGTAAATAATAATAATTATTTGGACACGATTGGCAAAGGACCGAGGCAGATGGCACTAAGATCCGATTGAGTGTTTTTTTTTCATATAATCAGCACCTCTATCGCTAGGATTAAACATGTTGGTTTTTACAGTTTTTATATGACCTTAAAGTTATAGCCCCCAAAATGTCATATTGTTTACGTAAAATCTTGTCGGGTCGATCCTCTTAAGTAGCTTGCAAAAATACTCCAAAAAGTCCTAGGGGAACCCCGTATCAACACAATACCTATTTCTTCTAAAAATAAACCTTACCAACGCACAACAGGAGCCAGACATAAATATGTCGGCATCATGTTACTTATTATGATTAGTAATCATACTATTTGCTATTTGGCAATAAGTTATCGAATACGATACTTCAAAATGTTAACTAGTAGTTTTCCAAACAGTAGACCTCGCGAGTATAAATTAGAGCGTTTTTGAGTACTTACTTACCTAATCTGTTCTCAAAAATACACAATTTGCAAAATAAAAAATGTTCTCAATATTTTTCTACTTTGAGTGATTTTTAGCCGACTTCCAAAAAGGAGGAGGTTCTATGTTCGTGTGTATGTTTCTGTTTTTATTTATTTTTTGTGTTTGTTTATCGATAATTTCGCCAATTGTAAACCGAATCGAAAAATTCTTTTTTAGTTCGAAAGGGTATACTGCCGAGGTGGTCCCATTTAAATTATAAAGAAATCGGCTGAGCCGTTTTTGAAAAACCAACAATAATGTAAGCAATTCGAGCGAAATATCCGAATTTTGTACACGATGAACATCGATAATTTCGCCAATTGTGAACCGAATCGAAAAAAATTATTGTTAAGTTCAAAAGGGTATACCAAGGTGGTCCCATTTAAATACAGAAATCGGCTAAGCCGTTTTTGATATGTCAACAATAATGTAAACAATTCGAGCTAAATATTCGAATTTTGTACACGATGGAAGGCGGTTTTGCCATTTTTTGCGAAAAATAATCATTCATATACGTACGTACTCGTACCTATATGTGTCTCAACTCAATCTTGACAGATTCGATTCATACCTAGTTATAATATTATCTTGTTAGGATTTGGGAAAAAAAGTATCTAGGTACTACAGCAAATTTCTCCCGGTTTTGAGGGCGAATGGGGTATTAAGCCGACAAGGGATGATGATTCAGACAATCTTAATGAATAACTTTTACCATGGGAATAACTTTTACACCCAGAATTTAATAAAATCATCGCTTTTTGGCTTAGCCTAACCTTATTATTACTGAAAAACTCAGTACAAAAATAAATATTATTTCAAAAGGAAATCATTATTTATTTATACCAATGAACTAGGCTTTACAGAGCATTGGCAACAGTTACAAGGAAATGTTTAGCTGAAAACTAGTAGATATTAATAACTACAGGTTTACTTAATTATTGCAATTATATTGTGTTTAAATTAAATATCATTTGATGTAAGTATATTATACTGGGTTTATAAGTTTCAGATAGTAAGTAGAAAAGAAGCTTTGTTTATTTTATTATCTTCCTACTAATATTATAAACGCGAAAGTTTGTATCCTAGGTATTCCAGTATTACTGTTTCACGCAAAAACTACAGAACGGATTGAAATGAAACTTTGCAATACTAATACTAAGTTCGTATAGTCCTGGTGGCTACTCCTCACGTTAGGATTTTGAAGCCAACTGAAGTTCTCTGACATGGCTACATGGTCTAATTTCACCGAGGCATGTCAAATATTTAATGCAAGGCTATTTTAAGTACCTACTAACACTCTTTGTATAGCATAACCAAATAATTGTAAATGTTAGTTAACAAAGGGCACAGACCCTGGAGTCTGTGGTTAATAAATTTTAAGTTAAAAAAAAAAAAAAAAAAAAATATTTAATGCCCTTTTAGAGCTATTGACAGACTGTTTAATCAAGTGTCCCACCATGCGCTAATGGTTTGTTAGTTCTCTTGACAAGGTGTTAAATCTAATCACTGCTTTTGAAGTCCGTTAAAAGTTAACAGGCTGTTAGATGAAAGATCTTAGGGGAACACAAGGCAATGGCGGTCAGCGAGGAATCATAGTCACGCTCATAATTGAAAGATGATTGGATCTGCACGCATATCAGGTATATAGCGGCGTTTTTTTTTCCTGCCTGCGAGCGATGAGCGATTTCTCATTGACTAACGTAGATATTGCGGACCTCTGCGTAAATGATCATGATCCAGAAATACGGTGTCTGCAGTTGCACAGGTGCACTTTCTGTGGAATTAGGGCTCACTCTACTTGCACTGATTGCGATTCCGCTATAGGATACGTATGTGACATGTGTTAGAATCATTTAGATCGTCGTGATCATAATGATCACCATTGTCCTCTGTGTAGTGTAGGTACAATGGTGGTCAAAGCCATTTTTATTATTTTGATACTCGGACCTATATTTATTAGACTCCAAAGATTGATTGTTTTGATGTCAATAGTCCGATAATGTAGTATACCTTATATTGCTAATATACCTGTGATTTATATTGTGAGTTTTATTCTAAGAAGCGCTTAAATTGACTGTCATTTCCCCATTCTCCCCTACTCATTGTCAAAAGATCAATCAAATAATTTTAGTCAAATTTGACATTTCACCTATGTATTAAAGTAAAAAATAGACCGGTTGCATTGTAATCCTACAGAGTAATCGTTATTTAAAATTGGTCGCATAGCATAACATGCAACTAGAAAGTTGTGCATATGTACATGCAATGACATGTCAAATACAAACGTTTCGATATTACAATGAGAATGAAAATAGAGTGAACAGTTTGCTTAACGTGGGATTTACTAATGGTTTGTTATATTTTCTTCATGGGACATGAAATGATCTAACAGCCCTGTTATTTTTAAAGACCCATTAGCTAATGTCTCATCAAGAGCTAACAAGCATTGTACGATGAAATCGGTCCATGTTGTTTAACCACCCACAATTTAACTTGATATCCGAGCCACGGCTGCGCTCAGTTGTAATTGCCACCTGCGGAAAGTTTTTGGCCAGGAAATTACTTTTGATTACACTGGGTATTTCTGTAGACGATGCACATTTTCTAGAATGTCATTGTAGGATTTGTAGGTACTCATCATTAACGAACACCACGCGCACCACGAAATATTTCATTCGACGTGTCAGACCGAGAAATAGCTACCTACCTATAGCAAAATATATATCTGTCACTTTTTCACAGTTCGAAAAGAGTTCTATTCGTGGCTTTCCGTGGTCGCATGCTTGACCTACAGAAATAAAACCCTAAGAAAAACCTAATCAAATCAATTTATTTATTCAATTAGATATCACATTAAAGAGCTACATTACCACGAGCTAAAACAGGTTTATTGAAGCAAAGGCGGATTGGCAAGTTGAAGTGGCAATGGGTAGGGCACATAGCGCGGAGGACTAACGACCGATTGGGTCGAAAAGTTCTCGAGTGGAGACCGCGTACCGCCAAGCGCAGCCTAGGACGTACATCCACAAGGTGGACGGATGAATTATCATCATTATCATTAAGATCGCAGGATCGGGCTGGATGCAAGCCGCTACCAACCGGTCTTATTAGAGATCTATAGGGGAGGACTATGTCCAGCAGTGGACGTCCTATGGCTGATGGATGGATGAAAACAGGTTTATAATAATATTTTTATCGGTTTAAGACAAAAATGTATAAAATAGATAGCCATTACACCAATGACAAGCATCTCTAAGGTTTTGATAACTTAGGTCGGTTCCGCAAATTCTGAGATTTTCCGCGATTTCTGAGATTTTTAGGAATCCATAGGTTAAGTGAGTTTAACTCGCACTCCAGTTTTTTTATTTATTACTAACTTGTAATAGTAGATTATGTACCAAGAGAACCAAGTCGTGTCTTACGTCGCGGGTGACATATTGGACCCTGAGCATAGCGAGGGCCTCTAAAGTTAGCTTTCCAGCGCAGCGAGGGTGTTTTAAGTTAATTTCTGACCAAGCGAGGGAATTATTTAGTGTCCTGAGTGAAGCGAAGGGTTCAAGTCGCCCAAGACGAAGACAGACTTGGTTCTAGTGGTGCATACTCTACTTTTCATACCTCCTGCGAGAAAATAAAACCCCAGGAACATGAGTAATACTTACGTCAAAAACACACCAAGTTTAGGTACTCACGAGGCACTCGGTATTGCTCACAATAAAAAAAAAAAAATCGAATGTACCTACGAATTTTCTTAGAAAAGCACACAAAACCGTAATAAACCAGAGAATGTAAATGTAATGTAATGAATCTTTTTCGAGCAGGTGGTATGAAAATATTTTTACATAAGTAAATAGTTATAGGATTTTATTTACTGTACACATGTAGATCTCTACATGCTTAAAATCTATATCTATATATAAAATATATATCTATATATAAGGAGATTAAGTAACTATAAAGAACCATCATTGAATACCTACGCAAGAAAAAAAAGTTTATGATAACAATTACTACCTATTGAATCTTTAAATGATAATTATTTCCTAGATAGTCTTTATTGTGCACAACTGCACACTCCACTAAAACTAGAAACTGCGGTTTTATAGCTAAAAACTTGTTTTCGAGACGATCTGCACGATATTTCTGATTGATGAAAATCAAGGTTGTATTGTTTGCGACAAAACAAATAAAAATAAAAACACGCTCTCAGACGACTCAATTAGTTAATAATTATAACTTAAACACAACTTAGTTTTAATTAATTCATAAACTTACAAGTGTAAGAACCCCCACCAGCAGCGATCCAGTATTCAAACGCATAAAATAACAGCACTTTTCAACCATTTTGGCACTATTTAAATTGACTTTTTAATGTACATAAAAATATAAAAATCTAATTTTGTATAATTTCATGTAGCAGTAGGTATTCTATGAGGATATATCTATCTGACTAACTGGCGGACTGTATTAGCCGGCTTTCAATAACTTAATGACGTTTGTCGACAGTGTTGCCATCACGGTCTAAGGTCGGAAAAAACGCTAAAACATTTTTTTTTTGTTATAGAGATAAAAACGAATTACATCTATCGCACAAAATCATTAGACACAAATTGAATGATATTTTTTTTCAAATGTAAGTACCTACGTAAATTCATGAATTAAGTGCGTATTTAGAGAATAATCGTTTTAGATTCTGAAACAATCTAAAATGTGAATTCGTAGTTGTCTAGGCCGCATATGAAACGGAGGTGAGGAACTATAGAGCCATAGTCTGAGATTATTTATTCGTAAACGGAAACTGTAGATAGATTCCGTGTCACCCCATATAAGTACCTATTTATGTATAGCGCTCCTTTGGAAAAATGTATATTGTAGCAAAAAAAAACGATGGATAATGTCGTTTGCTTCTGGCATTTACTATACAAACTCATACAAGAGCTTCTGTTTCGGTAGGTAGAAGCAAAATTCTTTGCGACGTGATCTTACTAGAAATTTTATTTACCATTTTCATAATATGCATCCATATTAAAATATTGTATGTATGATACCAAAAAGGGCAGGATTGAAGAGCAGTTGTCGATGTAAAAAAAAATACACTGGGCGACTCAAAAAAGTGCCAAATCTGGCGATTAAAGAACACGATAGTAACACTGGCTGTATTCCAATTCACCTCATTTCGACGCAAGCGGCGCAGCGGGAAGAAGATATTTTCAGGATTGCTTAGCACTATAGGTATGGACTCATGTCATAATGTTATAATCATATGTAATTATTATATTTTTGTAAGCATTTATCCTGTACCTCTTATCAAGACCTCATTTAGCGGCCATAATAGGTGAAGTGTTAACGAGGTACCTACATGCTTATATCCATAATAGTGGTCGCTGGTCACTATTATTATGGTAACAAACCGACCGCTTAGGCCGATGTCTCTCTATCGCTTCTTCCGCGCTTTTGCTAGCACGCCCGGCTTAGACGGAACGTGACACTTTTTCGTTCGTGCAGCTGGCTTTCATCGATTTATTAGGTAAGATAAAGTTTATTGTCAAACCAACTAACTTACTATATAAAATGATAGAGTTTATAAGAAGTTATCATGTCAAAAAACTTAACGTCATTTTTGTTGGGGAATCGTAGGTAGCAGATCGTCATTTTGCAGCTGGTCTCAAGTGGGCTCCACATTAAGTCGCAGTTTTTACCCTGCATTGTTCAAGTGGCATTTTAGTCCTTTTGTTTTATATTTAAGTGGTTCTCTTGTCACATTTGTCACTCATGTTTATGACGGTGCTGACATACTGAAATGCATGCCAAACTATATAGCACCCCTGAGTTTGTGTATGGCTCTACCACAAATATCAATAATATTTTTTCGCAAAAAATGGCAAAACCGCCTTCCATCGTGTACAAAGTTCGAATATTTCGCTCGCTTTTTTTAACATTATTGTTGATTTATCAAAAACGTCTCAGCCGATTTCTATAAAACTTAAATGGGGCCACCTTGGGAGTATACCCTTTCGAATTAAAATGTTTCGATTCGGTTCACAATTGGCGAAATGATCGATGTTCATCGTGTACAAAAATTCGGATATTTCGCTCGAATTTCTTACATTATTGTCGGTTTTTTTTTTAAATTGCTCAGCCAATTTATCTAAAACTTTAATGGGACCACCTTGGAAGTATATCCTTTCGAACTAAAAAAGAATTTTTCGATTCGGTTCACAATTGGCGAAATTATCGATGAACGTACACAAAAAAAAAATACAAACACACACGAACAAAGAACCTCCTCCTTTTTGGAAGTCGGTTAAAAATATTGAATTGCCGTCACAACTCTGGGAATAACTGTGCTCGTCTTGGTTCTAGTTTTAAAATCTTTTTAAGTAAATGTATTAATTTTTATTTATTAATATTTTAGTGTCCAATCCAATTTTCAAGTTTTTTTTCGATTGGGGCAAAAGCTAATTAACTACAATGAAATACGATACTAGTTACCACATATTATTATTATTCAAGCTGAAACTACCGACATACTTAAACAACAACCACATTAAACCTTTTGGATCATCCGCAGACCCTTTAAAGTCTAAAGATTATTCTATTAACTAGAGACCCGCCCCGGCTTCGCACAGGTGTATTATACATATAAACCTTCATCTCGAATTGTTCTATCTATTAAAAAAATCAGCATCTAAATCCCTTGCGTAGTTTTAAAGATATAAGCATACATGGGGACAGACAGCGGGAAGCGACTTTGTTTTATACTATGTAGTGACAGTGATTTTACACTTCACTCCTAAGCTACTATAACATTTGGCCCAACTTAGATTTTTGATGATTTTCAGTATAAGTATCCAGTTTGTTAATCTTTTCGGTTCTCGATGATTATTTATTTAATTAATTTGAAGTGGTCACACTGAAAATAGTGAAGCTACACAATCATGAGCGCTACCATGACTCTGATGATACGAATGGAGTTGTAGATTCAGATTGTTTCTGACTCAGTTGTTGGTACTCGTATCAAACTCTGATACTTTATCTAAGAATAATTGATGAGAATGTGTAAATTAAATTAAAAGCATAAAAGAGAAATGTAGATAGGTATTAATGCACAATGCACTGTTAAAACAAAGTTCCTAAAGAGCCTTAACTTAGTGACATTTACCCTGTAAGAAAAAAGCAATTTAAGGAGAGAACATTAGCTCTACTGGATATTAATTAGTAATCTATAAATTATAAATATACTTGTAGTTTGCCTAGCATAATTATGTATTAATATTATACCTAACAAGTAACAAAAATAGGTCAATTAAATAATAAGTTTCAGATTTATTGTTTATTATAATGCTAGACTTCGTATATTGGTAATAGATATTAGTACTAGATGGTAATAGGATATAGGGAGGTAAGTATACACATAAATCAAAAAATATTATTTTATTCCAAATCAAGTCTGAACTAGATCTAAAATTGTATTTCATCAAAACACCAGTGGGTAATCATTAAGTACTTTATAGTTATAAGTAAGTAGGTATATAGTTTCCTTGTTTAAATTATTTTCAAAACAATGGAGAGGTAATACATCCATTGTTTTATTTTTACATATTCATGCAAGTCCTTAGTATATTGTAAAAAAGGCTTCTAAAGCTCTCGGGTTCATTATGAGATCTACTAAAGAATTTAAATCGGCAAAATCTTTTAAAATTTTGTATAGCACTTATGTACGTTGTCATTTGGAGTATGCATCTGAAATTTGGAATCCTAGATACAATGTGTATATTGATCGTCTAGAAAATGTTCAAAAGAAATTTATTCGTTTCCTAAACTATAAAACTAAAACAAAGATCAGAAACTACTTACAATCTTGTGCTAAACATCATTTCCTTCCACTATATTATCGTCGAGAAACATCTGATGTTATTTTTCTTAACAAAGTTATCACTTCTAACTTTGATTGTCCCAGCCTACTGAGCAAAGTCCATATATTCACCCCACCCAGAGCATTTCGTCACAGCCCCCTATTCAAACCTCCTGCAGCATCAACCAATTATCGCCAAAACAGTGTTATAAGTCGTGCGTGTGGCACCTACAATAATTTACTACATGACCTGGATATTGGTATATTCCATTCTAATGTTCGTTCAATTAGGAAGCAGCTGAGTGATCGCTTTTTTAGTAATGTTTAAACAACTAATTTGAATAAGAATGAAATCTTAATTTATTCTGATATACGAGTGTGACATTGAGTTTTATTATCTAAGTTGCAGTTCGATTTGTTATTTTCAATTTAAATCAAAATTATAAGCGTTTAATATTTTCAAAATATCTCTATCAGTAGAAACTTGTAATTAGCTTTAATATTAGTCTATTTAAGTTTATAAGCTGTTATTTATAAGCTGTTAGTTTCTTAGATTTTAAAAATAAAAATAAAATAAATAAAAATATATCCTTCCTTACTATTATACTATATACTATATACTATATTACTATATTACTATATACTATATTACTATATTACTATAGTTACTATATATTACTATATATATATATTATATATATTAATATTAATATATTAATATATTAATTAATTATAATTAATTAATTAATATTAATATTAATTAATTAATTAATTAATTAATTAATTAATTAATTAATTAATTAATTAATTAATTAATTAATTAATTAATAATTAATAATATTATAAATGCGAAAGTAACTCTGTCTGTCTGTCGCGCTTTCACGCTAAAACTACTGAACCGAATTGAATGAAATTTGGTACACAGATAGTCTAGAGCCTGAGAAAGGACATAGGCTACTTTTTGATTCGAAAAAATAGTTTTAAAGGGTTGAAAACGGGGGATGAAAACGCATTGGCTAGAATCTTAGAAGAAAAAACTTATTTTCTACCATGACAAATGGTAATTTGCATCTTGACATTCCAAATTACATATTCTCTATGCCCAATGCCCATTCAAGGCTGCTCGAGTTGCAAATGTCAATCAATCTTTTCCTGTAAAATTTAGAGAAGGTTACATGTATTTTTTCAGTTTAATTACGTAGTTTTCATTCTAATACGTATGCCTACAAAACGCAAGTCGCGTAGTTCTAGCGGAGCTCGCGTAAAGAAAATTGCTAGAAGCCAAGAGTCTGAAGAGCACACTTAAATGCGTTTGACATTAGATGCCGAGCGCCACGCATCTCAAAGAGCTGCTGAGACTCAAGAGCGAAACCAAGCGCGTCGAATTTTAGATGCTGAGCGTCACGCAGCTCAGAGAGCTGCTGAGACTGAAGTTGAAAGTCAAGCGCGGCGACTTTTAGATGCTGAGCATCACGCAGCGCAAAGAACTGCTGAGACTCAAGAGCAAAAAACCAAGCACGTCGAATTTTAGATGCTGAGCGTCACGCAGCTCAGAGAGCTGCTGAGACTTAAGGAGAAAGTCAAGCGCAGCGACTTTTAGATGCTGAGCATCACGCAGCGCAAAGAACTGCTGAGACTCAAGAGCAAAACCAAGCGCGTCGAATTTTAGATGCTAATCATTAGACGTTAAGCAAAAAATTGCATAGTTCCTGTAGGACAGGACAAAAACTATCGAAAGCAAAACTGTCGCCACTATCACAAAGACGCTAAGTGATTAATTCCTCTATGACACTCAACGAAACGTCGCAGCGAAACGTAATTAGATGACAGGTGACATTGTCTGCAGACTTTTATAAATCACAGGTAGCATGGCAAGAGGACAAATTGTTTTTCCACTATTATATCCCCTTGAAGAGGAAATAAAGTATGGATTGAAAATGACAACTGACATTAAAATTGGATAAAATGTTTTATTCCCTGTGCATGCTACATGTTGCTATGACGTTTAATAACAGGCCGTCATTTTGGCTGACATTAAAAATATTTTTAAATCTTCTATCATTAGAGGTTTAACATGTTTCTTTATTCTACCTTTATGGTACAGAATCATCATACTTTAATATTATCAATCCGAAAAGTTTGTTGGTTTGTTCCTCTTTGACGCAGCAACGGAGCAAAAGATTGAATTGATTTTTGGTATGGATACCTATGGTTTAAAAGACAGAAAGTGATAACAGGATACTTTTGTATCCCGAGAAAATTCGTGATTCCCATGGGATAGGACAATAACTGTTTCTCAGCAATGGAGCAACGGATTGACTTGATTTTTGGGGTGGCCATAGTTTGGAAGACGGAAAGTGACATAGGATACTTTTCTTTCCGAAAAAATTGCGGTTCCCGTAGGATAAGACAATAACTTTTTCTCAGCAACGGAGCAACGGATTGCCTTGACTTATTGCATGAATATAGTTTGAAAGACGAAAAGTGACAAAGGCCACTTTTTATCCCAAAAACATTAACAGTTCCCGTAGGATAGGATGAAAAGTAAGCGAGCGGGCCGCGGTAGCAGCCGTCTAAGCGCCAGAAATAACCTGTTATTTCAAGTTTAGGACGTTCCTACACTTTTCGCACTCCTTCGCGGCACTCAACAGCGCTAGCCCAGACTCGGGCTCCATAACGGAGCTTGCGCTCCCGCCATAATGACGGTGTGTTTCGAAACACAAGACACATCGTCATCCACCACTCGGGAGTAACCAGCACTGAGCGTCGGACAGCATTCCAACGTCCTGATCCCAGTGCAACGGGTCAGTCATAGTAGCCCAGCGCCTGCCTCTTCAACTGCAGAGGGCAGTGAGAACAGCCATCGCGATACCGACACTTCTCTTCCCCTGCAGCCCCACTGCGTCTTCCAACAGGTTGACGGCCTAGCGGAAGGTAGGGTAGGTGGCGGCACCCACACAACCAGTTCCATCCCACCGCAGCCCCTAATCCTCGGTTGCAGCGTCGCAAGAGCGGCACTGCAGCCCGCCTCAGAAGCAACACTCCTCATAAGGCAGGCAACCTACCGGCCATCCTCTCAGCTGCTTTAGTTAAAAGCGGCTGCACTACGAGTGCCAGCCTCTAAGCTGCCTTGGGGGAAAGACCCAAAGAAGAGGGAGACTTCGAGCGCCGCCTTTTCAGCTGCCTTAGACCTCCCCTGCCACGACAAAGCGGGAATACACAGGGGGGTTGTATATACACTCCAACCGTAACTTAACCAACAAAAGCATTCCTCTAAGGTATTTTGATGTTTGTCGCTTAGGTTAGGTTTCGCAGCCGACATAAACATTAGCCAAAATCAAAATATAACGCGGGCGAAGCCGCGGGTAAAAGCTAGTGGGAACATATAGGTAAATACGAGTATAAAGTCGATGCTTTGGAAAGTGCAGGGATTCATAGGGAACTTTCAGAGGTACCTATACTAAAGTCGTAATTATGAACAACTAACTATTTACAGATCAATCATGATATCGCAATCAAATCAGCTTTGCCCCATATAAATAAGTAGTTCATTAACTTTACCAATTGCATTTAACACATGATTCTTTTTCGCGTTTACAAAGTTGTGATAATTGCAATAGTTGTTCAGAATAATGACTATTTCTATTTAAGTACAAAAATACCGCAAGTGCGAGTCAGGCTCGCACACCGAGGGTTCCGTACAAATCCTGAAAATTTCACAAAGGGAAGTACCTACGTAGTTTTTTTTTAAATAAGCAAATTTAAAGTAAAAATAATAATAAATCTGTTTAAGCATGTGCTAATCATTGACAGTCTCAAAAAAGGGAAGACAAGTGACTTAGTCGCAACTCGCAACGTGTGGCTCTACTATACCGAGTCGCGCCGACTCACTCACTTCAGTCGCTCTACTCGTTCAATGCTCTACTCGCTCAGACTGCAAAACCATTTAATGTTTTAAGGTCTTTTTAATGAAAGTATCTTAATCTTAAATAATCTTTTTTTCATTAAATGGGCCAGAAATCGTAAACGGTAAGTTTTACAAAAAAGTGTATTGGAAACAAAAGATGCGAAATTTTATTTTCTACAATAATGATCTTAATGTTTTTTGCTCTTAAGTAGGTACATAGTTTCCGAGAAATCGGCCAAAAACATTTTTTCAAGATGACGTGTCAGGAACGCATTCTCTGAACGGCCGAACTATAATGTGGCGTCTTCCCACTTGTCCTGTAGTAAAAAGGGGATGGTAGGATAAGGACGTGTATAATTTGTATGCACTTACACTACATTTCTCAAAGTTATTCGACTATAAATGTTTTACTAGCGAATTAATTGACGAGTAGATAAGTACATTACAGTGATCGTTATTGTATTTAACTATGTAAGAAGAGATTTACTTAATGACAATAACTATTGTCTTATCTTATTATTGACACTATTCAAACAAACAAGTTTTTTTAAAACGTCTAATGCATTATAATTTCTACCGCATCTAACAAAAGAGCTGAACATTTTGAAACGGATGAATTGATTCTGATGAATTTTAATTTCTAAGAACAGTTCCGACTCACATTCACCTTTTAACAAAAAAAAATCAAAATTGGTTCATTCGTTCGGGGGCTACATTATTATATATTCTTTGGCTACGATGCACACACACACACATACGGAGAAAGAAAGAGAGAGATAAGGAGAAAAAACTTATAACACCCCGTCATTTTTGAATCTGGGGTTAATAAGAACTCAATCGCTAGATAACATACTTTAATTAAATAATGCAGAGTTATTTTGGTAGCAGTAAGTCGGTATTTTGCCTTTTACAAGTGAATTAAAATTTTAGAAAGAATTATTGGTTTTCGCAAAATATCGCAACACCGACTTCCACCGTGTACAGATTTTGAATATTTTGCACGAATCGATGCGATATCCACGTATATTATTGTTGATTTAACAAAAACGGCTCTGCCGATTTCTATAAAATTTAAATGGGACCATCTCGGGAGTATACCCTTTTGAACTAAAAAATATAAATTTTAAAATCTGTTCACAATTATATTCTAAAATATCGATGAACATATACAATAATAAAAAATACATGCAGACGAACCTCCCACAGTACCGCCTCCATTTCGGAAGTCGGTAAAAAGACAAAACACGGACTAACTATTGCAAAGTAGTTCTGCGTTTATTGATAACATGTTTTTTAGCTGTTGATGGAAGTGCGTAAGTAAGTTTTGTTGATCTATACCGATATTATAAAGAGGAAAGATTTGATTGTTTGTTTGCATTGAATAGGCTCCGAAACTACTGAACCGATTTGAAAAAATCTTTTATCTACACTAATGTTGTAACATTCTACTTTTGTTTCCAATACTTGACTTATAATGACTACTGTTATAGCGCAGACAACAAAACACTCAATTTAAGCAATTTCACATGATGTTAATAACATCCACATCGATATCGTAAAATCTCATTATAACATCGCGCGCTCGCTCCTGATTGGCCCTGCGCGCGCAGCTGCGCTCTCATTGGTTAGATTTTAATGGCGCCAAGTTCACTGTGACAATACACGTGCGCGTGAATTTAATGTTTCGCAATATGTTTTTTATTTATTTATTTTTATTTTTATTAGTGAAGATAAAGTAGTGTATGCAACTGCATATAACACGGGTATTAAAACACTCGTTACTATTATGAAACTCGCTGCGCTCGTTTCATAAACTCACACTCGTGTTTTAATACCCTTCATTATATGACAGTTGCATAAACTACTATTACTATCGGAAAGCTACACTAAGCCCGTTACAGAGGCGCCATCGTAATAATAATAATATTAGCTTAATAGCGTAGTTCTTTTTTTTTTCACTTTACGCATTCAATAGAGAGAACGCTTTTTACGTTCCTATTAAATATGGTTCTTACGCTGGCGCCTCTGTAATCGGGCTTATTAACTCCGGATGACATAGGCTTTATTATATCATCAAAAGTAATAGGGATCTTTACTGAAACTCCCATACCTACATAACGTGGTAGGTATATAGGCACAATATTTATAAAATCTGTCTTCTTTAGCAAATCATACCCGGGCAAAGCTACGGTGGGCAGCTAGTATTTAATAAATCAGTTGAATAGGAATTCGTCGAGTCTCGTATCCGCCTTCAAGACGTTCGCTGCAAGCGTGAACGGTCCATCTAAAAATAAAAATATGTAATATTAATAACACTTCATACACATTTCCCCATGAAACAGCTGATTTACCCGCCTTTTGTGCCTTTTATGACATTGTTTCTTCTGCTACTTTTTCCTATTTGTTGTGTTGTTGTATTGAATTTATTTTCGAGTTAATTTTAGAGTTAGTTTAATAATTACTACAGGTTTAATTATTTTTTTATTATTTTTAACGGATTAATTATAATTTTATTTCAGGTTCATTCATACCTAAGCCGAACCTAACAATTTTTTTTTTCTAGGTGACCTAACCTTAGCCTAACCATAGTCGAACCATGATACAGGTTGATGATTAATTACTAATTTTGTTTGTGATTTAATTTGGATTTTGAATGGTACCCTTAACTTATATGACTACGACAGAGCGGAAATACACTAAATATTTATTCAAAACAAGAATTTGAAGATGAACTTCCGCAAAGTAACACCTGATTCAATAAACTATCTTAATAATTACGTTTGGTCCGTAGTCTAGAAATACACTCTGTGTAGACTGTAAAAGAGCCGACGGTAATGGGAGCCAGCTGGTAATTGGAGCGGTGCGCCTAGGGACAAAACTAAAGGTCCTATTCACTGGGTTACCAGCTAGGCGTCTTCGTCAGACGGCGGCCGTGGTCCCCTTAGCTAAGCTAAGCTAGGCTCGCTAGCGCCAGACAATATGTGACCACAGGCGCTTTTCCGTTGTACGCTAAACGATTTAAAAAAATACAAAACTTCAAAAGCCAGGTAAGTACAAAATGATATGTTTGACTGTTTGTTACGATAAAACCTGTGTTAAGCTATTGCATAGCTTCTATCGCGGGCCTTGAGCGCGGGGACCGAATCCAGAAATTCCGTAACGAAAAAACCTCACGCTCCCCACTCCGACGGGCAAGGAGGTGTGGCTTGAAGGCCGTGCATCGTCTAACGTCGTTTCAGTTCGGCAGTCTTCGACACGGCGTTGTGTGCGATTAGACGTATTGTAAAATTATGCAATAGCTTTACCGCGGCAGTCCCCGAGTGCCACACGTCTTTTTTATTTTACAGGTAATGTTATCAAATTCGAGTGTCTGTACCTATCATTTCATCACAAGCTCCATCTAGCTTGTGTGAAATGATAGGATGTTATTTTATTTCATTCAAGATGGTGATATTCGAGTAATCAGAGCTTATTAGATCTGATAAAATCTGAATGACCCTGACACCAGTATGAATGCGACTTGGACTATTTAAACCTGAGACAATGCTGTCGACAGACTTCGCTGTCAAAAAACATTAACATCACATAGACCTAAAAAAAAATCAACTGTTCCATACATTTGTCGCGGGTGAACGATATTTTTCTATGGAGCAACAAATTTTTTTTGAGTTTTGACAAAAAACGCAGAACAAAAGTTGTTAGTTTTGGTGTACAGAATAAGCCCCTAAAAGGATACTAATTGATTAGAAATAACACTGTATATGCGCAATTATGTGTAGAACTTTGAGGAAATATTACTACGAATATAGCTCGATGGTGTGGAACGGTTGTCAACGGCCGGTCTATAAGACCGTACGAGTTACGCGTGAGTGAGATAGGTCCCACAGTTAGTCAGGACAAGGGAGCAAAACTCCAACTTAGCTCGTTGGAGTTTTGCAAATCAAATCGAATTATTTTTACGTTGCGTTAACCGAGCGCGCCGAGCACACACGCGAGCACATTGACACACACGCTTGGGTTAGCCAATCACTGACGTTTGAGTTGGATCGGCTTGGCGCTCGTTACATTACCGTAAAAAATACTCACACTTAACATTTTCTGTACGTGACACAAGATGGTGCTGTGCCATTTCCATAGAAATCACATCAAACGTTAACGCGATCGAGTTCGAGCAAGAAACTCCAACTTAGCCCTCAGAAATCCCGACAGTGCGCAGAATAGCGGCCATACGTAGTATTATTATAAACTATTTGATGATAACTAGGTAATCTTTTTCAAGTGTCCTCACCAACGTTGAACCATTTGTTCCGAGGGTATCCAGTTTCCTCGCGAGAAGAAACTATGGCCTCTCTCAGGGCGAAGGCCGCGCTGATCGCCAGACAAGTAGGGGGCTCCGCCACGGCTGAAAATTAAATAATAATTACATTTTAAATCAAAATACGCAATTGCTTGCATCGTTATTTTATTAATGCACAATAATTGAAAATCTTAGAGAAGATTCTTCATTCTTCTAAAATCGACAAAAAATTCTAAATTACCACAACTATTTCAAAGTTCACACTCTATAGTCTATTATATACTTACCTACATCATACAGTGAAGACATTTAGATATATTGACTTGAACTTGAATACGGTTAGACTGACTTTTTTTAGATTAGATGCGAAAAAGTAATTCTAGCAACAGGACTATGTTTCTTCCCAATAAGTAAAGGAAACTAAATCTGTCCAATTTCTAATTGGATGAAATCGTGAAAAAAAAATTATTTCTGAAGCCTAGAAGTACTTCTATATAGTCCATAGTCTTTTCAATAGTCCACTGCAGGACGTAGGCCTACCCACGATGGATCCATATCAACCACGCAGGCCCAGAGCGGATTAGTGGATTCACATACGCCATTGAATTTCTTCTACGTACATATGCAGGTTTCCTCACGACGTTTTCCTTCACCCAAAAGCCAGCCTAGTGGTGTGAAAATCCGTACATAATTACCAAAGAACTCATTGGTACGGGACCGCGATTTGAACTCACGACCTCACGATCACAAGGCGGATGTCACTACCACTAGACCACCACAGCTTTTTTACCACATTTAATGTGTTGAAATAATTGAATATTAAGTACCTTTGGCACCCAAAGTTCCCAGAGGATTATAGGAGTTCCTCCTTAACTGTACCCTGAAGTCGATGGGCACGTCCTTGGCCAGGGGCACGTGGTAGTACCAGGTCCGGTCCGTCAGCAGCTCGCCGGTCTTCTCATCATAGATCAACTCCTCGTGGGTCCAGTAGCCTAAGCCCATTATGAAGCAACCCTCGATCTGGGAAGGAAAAAAAGAACTTGCAAAGTAGACCCAGACTATGTACAGCAGCCCAGAAAAAGCTTTAAAATATGGTAAGCAAATTCATAAGAAGAACGATATTTAACGCTAAATTACAATGGAAATTCGTATTTTCTGATTTAATTTTTGTTCAAGGCGTTTTTTTATGACGCCGTCATATTTTACAAGCAATGTCAAAAGATAAAATAAGATTCGAAAATATGAAATTCCTTTAAATGGTGATTTTTATTTTGGAATCCAATAAGAAAATCATTTTTCAAAACAAAAAAAAGGAAATTATTTAATACAGGTAATGACCTAAACTCGACATATTTTGCCATTATCTCTTTTGATTTACAAAGAGTAAAACTAAATCCATTCTATAGTTACGTATATACAGTTATCGAAAGTCGTAGCGTTACTTTTTCGGCATTTCTATCTAATAATTTGGTGTATTGTTTTTATTTTCACTATAATTATGAGTACGATTTATCAATAAGAACTCTGTAAAATTCGAATAGGAACCACAACCAGAATTTTGTAACATTATATTTACATAACAGGCGTATAAAAATGAATTATTATTTATACCTGTCCGATGTCTAGCTCAGGATTCATACTGGTCCCAACATCTTCTATAATATCTGCTCTGAGCACTTCATGTTCTCCAGTCAATATGTCTAATTCCACCTCAGTTATGGCAACACCTCCAGATCTGTACGGCTCTTGATCATTCGAAGTTACTCTGTAACTAGCTTGCAAGTTTATCCCTCTAGTAAACGCTGCTTCAATCAAAACTTCCCAAGTTGCATCAACTAACGCCTCTCTGACTACAGTTAATCGATCCAGAATTATCTGACAGCACTTGATGGCACCAAACGCAACTGCTTGTGTAGTTCTACTTCCACCAGTAGCAAAATTATTAGGACAAGAAGCGGCATCGATCTGTTTGCATCGGACTTTGTCTATGGAAATATTCAGAGTGTATGCGACTGCTTGAATCACTTTTGTATTGATACCTTGTCCTATCTCTATACCTCCATGAGTTATGATAACCGTAGCATCTGCGTGATAAACACTTAGCTGTACGTGGAAGTCTACAATGGCATACACTGCCCAACTCATTAGAGCTATTCTTATCCCTTTCTTCTTCCATCTATTTAGTTTGTTGAATGATTCGACTTCTTCCTTCCTCTTGTAGTAATCGCTGTCTCTGAGTATCGTTTGGATCATATCTGTTATATCAGTATACTGTGGATTCAGATTGTTCATCCGCACTTGTATTGGGTCTCTATCTAATTCATAGGCTATTTGTTCCATCATTTGTTCTGTCATTGATATGCTTTCGAGATTACCTAGAAATAACATTTTTTGCAATAATATATTTAACATACTCGTAACTATCCAAATTTTGTAGGAAGTGAAAAAATAAAATATTACTGATTTAATAGTAGTTCAGTCGATAGTGTAATTGATTTTTATGCCAGTGGGAAAAAGTACACATTAAATTAAAGATAGGTAAGTAGTAAGAGAAAAGTTTTAATTAAAAAGCTAAAGAGATCATAAGGACATATAATAAAAAACAAACAAAACATGTCAATATCAAAATTAAAATAAAATTTTATGCAGAATATTTTATGACAAATCCGCGCCACATGTCCCGCCCAATCCCACTTTAGTTTGGCGGCTTTTCAGCCAATATCTACTAACCCTGTCATAGAACGCAGTGTACTGTTGCGGACTCTATCAGTTCTTTTGATATCAAGCACGCTGCGTTCCATTGCTCTTTGGCAGACACCAAGATTGGACCTTTGTGAATCGGTCATTGTCACCAATCGATGGGCCAAGATCGTCACGGTGTGGGGTGCCTGACGGACGACGCAGTCAGGGAAGGCCCAAGAAGCGCTGGCGTGACGATCTTGACTCATTCGAGAGGGTTTGGCAAGAAGTTGCGATGGATCGCGACTCCTGGAAGGAAATGGGGGAGACCTTTGCCCAGGAGTGGGACAGTATAGAATAAAAAAAAAATGACATAAATGTATCATTTTCTTACCGGGTGATCTGGCGTAAGTATTGGAAGCAGTGTCGGTAGTAACGTTAAATATTTTGAACTGCCACCTCCGGTTATCGTACACATTCTTGACACCAGGCACGCAGAGATTGCTGACGGGATCAGACACCACATAGCCATTGTCGATAAATAAGTTATATACCAAATACTGAATTTCTCCGGAACTATTGACACCCACCTAAAGAAAAATGTCTTTTGTAGTACCTACTTACCTAAAATCTTTATAATTTAAAACGTCATCTAACGATGCTATTGCTGAATAACATTACTTGCTATTTGTTCCCTAACTGTGATGTTAACAACCTTTATTTCTGAATAACGTTTAAAGCTATTTATTTTTTATCTGTGATGATTATTTATTTTTTTAGTCTGTTATTTTGATGTCTGTTTTCGTTGACATTTGTTAGTTTCATAGGTTAGTTTATAGAAATCTTGGAGAAATGACAGGTGATTGAAATTGACTTTGAATTTGTTACATATTTTTTTTTTTTACAATTGGTATTCAATTGTATTCATAAATTGATTCGAATGACCTGTAGAAGAGACTGACAAATTATTGTGAGTAGTAGCAATGTAAATTGTTTTGCTTTATTTTGTGAAATCTTTTAATTTAATACCCAATAAAATGTGAAGTGCAACAAATTGTTATAAGGCCTATAAAACATTAAATATCTATTTCTTTTTTATTTAAATATGATGTGACACATTTTGGCAATTGTATGACTCATCCAAAAATTTGTTACAATCTTTCTTGGTTTAATTCATTACATATATCTACTTATATCGAGACTACTAGCTGCCCGCCCCGGCTTTGCCCCGGTATGATTAGCTAAAGAAGACAGATTATAAAAGTATTTTGTCTATATACCTACCACGTTTAGTAAAGATTCCTAATTTAAAAAAAATATAGCCTATGTTATACGGAGATAGTGCAGCTTTCCAACAATTAAATAATTTTTCAAATCGGTTCAGTAGTTTTGGAGCCTATTCAATGCAAACAAACAACCAAATCTTTCCTCTTCATAATATTGGTGTAGATACACTGGTTGATACTACCTCAAAGTCCCTGGTGCATGGGAGACGTTTGCCGATGACTCGCAGGGCAGCCTGGACACTCAACACGAACCTACACTGTCTATTCATCAGGTAAGACACCAGGGAACACGCCGCAGCTATGTGATTGGTGCGAGTGATCTTCAGCCCGTACGCTCCACCACATCTTGGGACCACTAGATTTATCCTGAAATATTTAATTTAAAGTACATATAAAGTTAACCTATATGTTATCGCATTACTTTTGTTCTACAAAATACGAACGATTATTATGAAAATTTAAACTCTATTTAAACACTACTTAAACGATTTGGCGATCTTAAGATTTTTTTCGTATTATATATTTTCTTTATTGTTTATGTAAAATATAAAATATTAATTAATAAAATATTAAATTGTTTATGTAAAATATAATGAAAATGAATTTCTGTACGGGAGTAAAACAATAGACAATGAATGCACTTGATCTGTAAACTAAATTTATGAGTAATATTTCATTTACGACTAACCTGTTCTGCTCCATATTAATCGATTCAGAAATACCCACTTGCGTGCTATTCGTGTATTGAGTGCTAGCAAATACATCAAGCCCAGTTTCACTAGGTCTTGTTACAGTTGATATAGTTTCCATCGAATAATGGACCTGGGCTAAAATATTATCACTTCCTTTTATAACTCTTTCAACATTAGGTCCTCGATCTCTAGCTGGTATTACTATGTATAAAGATACTCGTTCCGGCTCTTCTTTTCTCACTTCATTGATCGTCAAAAGAGGTTTTTTCTTTTCAACTTTGTATTTAACTTGGACTAACAACGCAGCTTGATTGGCCAGTTTTTCAGTTTCAGCGACTATGACACCTATAGGCTGATCGTAATATTTGACAGTTTTTTCGACGAAAATTTCTTCAGGTGCAGTTTGACCTGGAACTCTCTGAGAGAGAAAATTGTTTTTTCCTGGTATGTCTTTTGCCGAAAAGAAAGCTAGTACGCCTGGTATTTTCTGCAAAAAAAAAAAGAACTAAGTTTTATTTGATTAATTGAGACACAAATCATGCGATAAATTCAAAATCGAATTTTAAATTCACTGATGTGTGACGGAAATTCGCGAATTTCTTTTTGACGCAGTGATTGATTATTTTTTCCTCGAGATCTATTTAAATAACAAATAATAATAAATAAAATGCTGCATAATCTTACCAGAGCTGCCTTGGCGTCAATATCAATAACCTCTCCAAGACCAATATCCGAAGTGACAAACGCACAAAAAACTTCCTTGCTCTCAGTCGGTAGATCGTTCACGTATTTTGCTTCCCCTGCACATTGAATAAGAGCATCTAATTTAGGCATTGGCTCGTTGACTGGCCAGATTACTGGATTTGTGTCATAAATATCAGTTCCTTTTGACAACGGTCTAGTTTTCCTGAAATCTCTAGCTCCGGAACGATATCGTGGTTTAAGTCGAGCTTGGTGAATAAGCACAAGCAAACCCTGGAAGAAAATTCTAGTTTACTTCAAACTATTTTACTATTAATATTTTCAAAATAAAGTTGAACGTAGAAAGGAGTAAGTAGTTAATTGAAATAGGGCAACTCTAAGTTTAGAGTAACATACATAAAAATGGTAGTTCTAGGAAAAGTAGACCTCGCGGCACATCTCTTTAACTGAGTATTCATAAGCTTATATCTCGACTTACTCTTGACTGATTTGGTTCATTCTCGCAAAATGTGTTACAATTTAGATGCTAAACAGCAAAATTCCTTCCTTTTTGAGGGAAATTTTCGTTCATAAATAGCCGACGACAAAAAATCCATATAATTAAATATATACGTCGAGATTCGTTGAAAAATGTGATCATTAAAAGAGAATCAACATCTGAACTGACGAAATCAAAATAGTCAACTTACAAAATACCAATTAACAATTAAAATATTATATAAAAATAACATATATAATGTACCTTATAGAACAATCCTAAAGCGCATTTCTTTCTATACGCCGGTTTCATTTCTCCAGGAAGGTCGTCTACAATCAACTCTGCTTCTAGAACTTTTAACGCTCCTTGGAGTACCTCGTTAGTAAATATCTTCTTCTTACAGATATATTCTTCTGTTTTGTGAGCATGAACAAAATGTGCTGAAAGCCCTGTGATTACAATTCTAGCCGATATGACAATTTCTGGATTTTGATGATCAAACTCATAAAGGAAAGCTGCATTTACTTGCGCGTGGGCGTTTTGTGCTCTTGGCATTACCTGAAAAAAATGCAAACCTAACAAGAAAACAGATTCAGATTCTTAGTGAGGAGAGATGCCGGTGAAATTATATCACAACACAAGCTATTACACTACGTTATGAAAGTACCTTATTAAAAAGCCGGTTTATTTCATCATGAATATTTGTTATTCGCGCCGACTACAGTACCGTTGTCACAGTTTTTGCGGCCCTTTAGACTTAACCAGATTTGGCGAATTCTGATAGAATAAGTATTTTAGAAATCATAATAGGCAGACGGAAAATAAGGTTGAAGGTATAGGTTGATGTCGAGATTTTTGTCTTACTAGTAAAGTCAATCATGGCAGGTGATTTAATTTACATCAATTGTAAATTAAATCACAGAGAGTCTCAATTTACTTAATTTAATTTAAATTTTTTTTTTATCAAAAATACTAACCTTGAAAGAAACGAACTCGCAATATTTTGAAAAAGGAGGTAATTTAAACTGAGTCAACACTTTTCCAGTCATATCAGTGTACAAGAACTCTGCTGGAGTCATTTCTTCGGTTTTCTCTCTACTGACTGAAAGGAAATTTTAAATTCATTAAGTATTCAATTTGAAAAAAAAAATATATGTATAGCTTATAGCTTTGACAAATAAAGATATTAAATAATATTAAGTAAAATAATTTAAAAGCTATGAATAAAATTTGAAACAACGAAGCGATTTTTTAAAACTATAATTTTCAAAATTCACTGGTGAACACTACTTGAGCAGGCATATTTCTTCTAGTTACTAACAGTTCTAAAATGTTTGACTGCTACATTCAGAAGATGTAAGACATTATTATCACAGACAATACTGAATTACCGTAGGTTCCTAATTTTTTCGATTGCACATGCTTTCCAAGGAATTAGAATAAGTGGAGTCTGAAACGGAATGACATCCTTCGGCGTTCTGACTTGGCCCAGTAGTTTGGATAAGGGAGTGATGGATTTAAGTTATTGGCGTCGTGGAATCCTGTTGTCAACAAATGTAAATCGCGTAGTGTAGGTAGCAAGACATTATTAGGTTGATTTTATTTACATTATTTGAAGGTTTCAAGGAGCCGTTCAAAAAGAGTCTTAGGCAATTCGCCCCGCGGTGCGAACCGCTTGCGGGGCGAAACGCCGCAGTACCCAGCGTAGCATCTACTGACAAGATGGACCGGCTGGCACTACCTGAGCCCAGCTGTGAAACTTCTTAAAGCCTATGGGCTACACATTGGCTATGTTGGCTACTAATTACAGTTTTGGTTGCAACACACCAATGTGTGGATCTTGGATTGGTCCATATATTGGACGATAAATATCAGTCCAAGAAGACTGTCTGTGTAGCCAATGTGTAGCCCCGGTATTATATGGGATAGTGTCAAAGTAAAAAAAAGAAAGTATACCAATGACGAGGACAGCTCCAACAGATTCCAAGAGCAAGAAGACATCAGAAGAGAACGATGGTGTCCTGTGCTTCACCATCAGATTACCAGCAACAGTACCTATCTACAAACATATGTACATTGATTGATTAAAGCGATAGCATTAAGTAGGTACCTACTTAGGTATTAGATTGGAGACTATAAATCATTATAAGAGTGGGTATATTATTATAATTATTTATTTTTCGCTAAACATGGTCCAATCGGCTTCAATCATTGTAATCTACGCTCAAAATTCAAATAGATAAAAAAATATAGTTCACTCAATTCCATATACCTATATAAGTTATTTTTATAAATTGTTGTTTGTTGATTCTTCAAAAACTGCTTAACCGATTTCAATAAAATTTAAATAGGATCACCTCTATGATCTATCAAACATGCTGCCATTTTTAGATTACAGTTGATTTATCAAAAACCACTCTGAAGTATGATCTACCAAAGAAAACGATAATTTTACGTGATAACGTCAGAGAAAACATCGTTGAATCAACAACTGATACAAGTCGAACGCTTATTCCGATCACGCTCGTAAGTATCAGGCCAATAATACATCCATGGCTAGGCGGACCGTGTCACTTTTCGTGCGTGCAACCGGTGTTTATTTATTTAAGACGTTATCACGTCAAAAAAGAATATAATTATACATACAGCCAAATTGAGAACCTTCCCATTTTCATTTTTGAAGTGGGTTAAAAATGCCTAAGCATGTGACTCACGAGATGCTCACGAGGAAATATGATGATGTGCTTATTTATTTATTACGTACATTTACGTCAATTCAAGGAAAACTTTCTACATTTAAACTGTGCATTTAAATTATGATTTGAAATTAATAAAAATAATTGGCCACGTGCGAGTTGGACTCGCGCACGAAGGGTTCCGTACCCTTAGCCCCATATCAAGCGTCTACCTGTTGCCATGATTAATATTGAGCAAAAAATGACGTTTGTTGTATGGCAGCCCCCCTTAAATATTTATTTTATTCTGTTTTTAGTATTTGTTGTTATAGCGGCAACCGAAATACACCATTTGTGAAAATTTCAGCTATCACGGTTTATGAGATACAGCCTGGTGACAGACAGACGGACAAACGGACGGACAGCGGAGTCTTAGTAATAGGGTCCCGTTTTTACTCTTTGGGTACGGAACCCTAAAAAGAGACATATTTTCCTTTTTGTCTTTTTATGGACAAAATTTGTAAAGAATGTAGAACCTTTACCAAAATTAAGTATATAGGTACAAATAGTACCTATAGTTTTGTGACAGTGATATTAGGTGTAATACTGTTTTGTTTGTGTTTTAAGTTTTGTTTTGTTGTTGTTTATGTGTTGTACTTACCTACCTATTATTTTTGTTGCAAAGTTTCTGTTGTTCTGTATAAGATTCAGAACTGAGATATTTCCGTCGATTCCAAAATTTAATTGAAGACAGAAAACGAAAACTGTCAATTTTTAGTGTGTGTGTTCAATTGAGTATTTTTTTCAACTTACATTTCTAACTGGAATGTGAGCTACTAAGTCCAAATGCTCGTAAAATTTCTGCAGATAAGAAAAATCTTGATGCTTTTGTGCTGTTTCTTTGAACAATGCCAAGAGATCGGTGAGAGTGATCCCCGCTCCGACCACGAGGTTTTGATCCAAGTAGTGCGTTTTCAACTCTTCTATCGGACTTATGTCTATTAGCACTCGTGGAAACATTAAGATTGGCGTTGCTCCTGAAAAAGGTACGTCTTTATTAGTTTTTCTAGAGGTACATTTAGCTTCAATATGTTTATTCAACCTAAAACATGCAAGCTTCTTCTAGCCAGTCTCATTAAAGATTCATAGGGTGCCTATTACCAGCAAGCAGTGGCATCCTATGGCTGATGGATGGAATCCAGCCAGCTAAAATTCTTAATTAAATAAAATATTTCATACCTCTGCCAGTATTTCCGTTCACCAACATATACGAATCAAGTCCTTCCTTATCAAAAACGTCAAATATGTCATTAACGTCGTTGACTCTGTACCAGACTCTATGATCTTTGAGGTTTATTTTTACTATACTTTTTGGTTCAGCATCACTTTTGTTGACAAAACACCACGAACTATTAGAACATTGGTTCTTGCAGTCTCCTTTGTTCTTGCACAAGTTTAAAGCAGCGAGGTCTTCGATATCGTAAACGTGTTTTGTGACGGGCTTGGGGGCGTCTTTAGCAAAACTCTTGAAAGCGTCGAGAATGGGACGAAAACCTGTGCAGCGGCAGGTGTTGCTGCCGAAAGAGTTTTCTATCTCATATTGCGTCAGGTCATAGTGATTGGCTTCGAGCAAACTGAAAAGATAAATAACGTAATTGCATTTTCATCAGTATTGGCAGATTGTTGCAAAAGTTGTGTTTATGAAACTTTTTTATATAAAATGTAATGACTATCTACTCTACTACTCTGGAAAATGTTACGATTAGTCAGTCACCATATGTAATATAATGTTTGTCCTATAATGTCCTTGTCTGTTTATGATGCTATATTATGGTATTGTATAAATGCTGCTTTTATTTTTCCTGTGAGTGGATCAGTGCATTCTAAAACAGATTTACCTATAACCACAGTAAGGATGTGGAACTCTTTGTTTTCGACTGTATTTGTGGGTAAACGTGCAATGCCCTTGATTTATTTATTTCTTTTTATTTATTTACTACACAAAACTTACCTGAATCATCCAAAAACACTCAATATCTAGAGATCAATGCTCAGGCCTACTGCCAGTTGGCAGCGTGCTTCAGGCAGCAGCTTGCTGACAGCATTAGCTCGCTAAATGCTTAATGTTTAACGAGCGGAGCCCCAAAGTAGGTACAGATACAGATTATTTATTGGTAAATAAACATTACAAGTCAAAAATAAATATGAATTAATACAATACTTAATATCAGGTACCTATATCATGGGTACTATATGATACTAACAAATTTATAATGTTTAAATTCTTTTAGGTTGTAATACGCCTTACTAGTAAGTAAGAGCTTTAGCTTTCGCTGAAATATTGTGTTTGAAGCTGCATCCTTTATGCTCTCCGGTAGATGGTTGTACAGGGATGTACCGCACACATACACTGATTTCGCTGACTTTGCGAGTGAGTGCGCAGGTGTTCTCAATCTGCCTCTGTACCTCAGTGAGGCAGGATCGCGGTTACTACCTGATGTGTCGAATTTTTGTAGGTTTACCGAACGAAAGTACAGATTTGGTAAATATAGATGGATGGAACCGTTAGTATATTTTTTTAGGTAAGAACAAGGCTTATTCCTTGAGCTTCACCATCAAACCAATGAACTAAATGTTATCTGAGGGTGTTCGAACATAGTAATAATTATACTGTAGATATGTTGAAACTGTTTAAATTTATCACTATAATTACTACCGTTTTAGATTTCTTTTATGGGTAATTATGGTAAACTTATTATTGTATTGTTTTTGTATTGTACATGCGTTGAGTCAAATAAGTACTATGTATTTAAATAATGCGTCGTGTTAGTTCTACAATTTAACAGCTTTTTACCTGTACATAGCCATGACCCAACCAGGGGTGCAGTACCCGCACTGGGTGCCGTTGTACTCGGCCAGGGTCTTCTGAACCGGGTGGTAGCCCTTGCTCCGGTTGCCAATTCCCTCGATGGTCGTCACTTCCCAATCTTGGCATGACGTCACGATTACCAGGCACTGGGTTAACATAAAATACTTTTTGAAGTGAAACTTCTAATGTGACTTCCAACAAGGTTGCGTGGAGGGGCTATGAAAGCACTGTTGCGTCGATGTTTCACTTCTTCCGCGCGGAGAGGCTTCAATTGCACTTTTTTTATTCCTAACTTTTGTATCATTGCTACTATGGTTGATTGATTAGTTAAATTGTAATACAAGTTGTTCTTACCCTATTTACAGAGGTTGAGATTGTGTTGACTATATGAATATATGAATAACTATTATATGAATAACTTTTACTATAATTATACGGTAATTTTGATACTATTTCTGTACTCAATTTTATTATTACTATCTTTGTACATGTAGCAAGAATCCAAAAGTAAACTTGTATGTAACGCAGGGCTATAAAAAGATATTTTATTACTCAGAAGGTATATCTTGGCTGCGCTGACGTTCCTAGCTTGATTTTGACTATCGTGAACCTTGGGCATATACTTATATGAGAAAATAATACTCAAGAGAGATTCTTAAAGCGGCGAAAAGTTGTGGTATATTATAGGCTTTGTCAGGGTACTATAATATGTAATATTATGAATATAAAATACAATAATATTTTAATGTCAAACTTTCTCAAATTGGGCCGAATCGAATTTCTGTCTTGTCTTCGGTCACCGAAATTAAGCAACGTTCCGCACGGTCAGTATTTGGATGGGTGACCGCGGGTGGCATTTACCAACTTAGCGCTACCGTGGCTCGGATGACACTTTCAATTGTAGGTACCGGTTGTTTCAACCGTTTAGCCATGTCAGAGGCTTTTAGGCGCCCTAAAAACTCTGACACCAGGCTAGCCACCCGGCCTATACAAACATATTTACTTACTTACCGTGGCCGTAGTGGTCTAGTGGTAGTGACACCCGCCTTACAATCGTGAAGTCGTGGGTTTATATACGGTCCCGTACCGACCGATTAGTTCTTTAGAATTTATGTACGGAATTTAGCACCACTGGCTTTTCGGTGAAGGAAAACGTCGTTGAGCAACCTGCATATAATAATATCCGTACCTAGAAGGAATTCGATGGCGTATGTGAATCCACGAACCCGCACTGGGGCATCGTGGTGGTTATGGCCCAGTCACCCTTCGTGGGTAGGCCTACGTCCAGTGAAAGTTCAAAGTTCAAATATATTTATTTCAATTAAGTACCAAAGATACACTTTTGAAACGTCATGAATCTAAGCACATTTAAAATCATTAACAATACCTAAAGTTATAAACAATAAATAACCTTAGATTAATGATTGGTCGCGCGACCATTCATCACAAACTAACCAATCATTAATCCAAGAATACCACCGAAAATAAATAAACTAACTATTAAAAGGCTGATACAGTACAGTACAATAAATACTGATGCTATACGGACCGGCCATATAGCATCGCCATCGACCATCGCCTTGAAACACGTCCAAAGGAATCTAGTATGCGGTATTGTATTAAATGGCTGATGACGTTGCTTGATGCATGCATCCTGATAAGTATCGTGAACAGTGGCGTAACTATACCATCTGAGGCCCGTGCCAAATTCGTTAGATGGGGCCCTACCAGTAAAAATTCCCGCGCTGGAATTTAATTACTAATAAACCACTTAAGTAGGTTAATCGGCCATCACTATTATAATATTTTGTGTATTATATTTTAGGTAGATATGCAGGTGTCACTAAGACACTTTTGGAACTAGTTAACAAAATTTTGCCATATGTAAATTGAGCCAACGGAAACAACTAATATATTATACTAATCGCGGGCGTAGCGAGTGCGAAGAGGAAGAGAAAAATAAAGAAAAAGGAAAATTTTCCACATTTTTTATCAAAGTATTAAAATTTGGAAAAAATGAAATGAAAAAAGTTTATTCGACATTACAGATGAAATATGACTAAGAATAGTAAACAGAAATGTCGAAAAGGGCTCACCTCAGCATTAATAGTGAGTGCTGGTTGACACCGAGCACTCAGCGCTGGTTTTCAGTAAAAAAGTACGAAAGTACGAAATCGACTTCGTTTTATTTAATCACGAGCACAGAGACCGTAATTTTGTTTTACTTTTTTCAAGAAATATGAAATATTGTTAGGTAATTGACTGCCTCGGTGGCTCAGTGGTTAGTGACCTTGACTTCTGGGTCAAAGAGCCGTGGGTTCGATCCCCACCCAGGGCAAACATTTGTGTGATGAACATAGGTGTTTGCTCTGTGTCTGTTATTTAGGTACTATCTATATAAGTATGTATTTAAAATATGTATATGTAGTATATCAGTCTCTGGCAGCCATATCACAAGCTTTGCTTAGTTTGGGGTCAGATGCCGTGTGTAAGATGTCCCCTAATATTAAAAAAAAACAGAGTTCGCGGCTTCTTGGGCCGGGGCCCTCCAATGGTCGGGGGCCCGTGGCATTTAGCCAGCTTTGCCACCCTATAGTTACGCCAATGATCGTGAAAGTGTTCTTACCGAGTTGACAGAGAAGGTCCTCCTGACCCCACCCCGGACGGCGGTGACGGCCACGATGCAAGCTCCGCAGCCACCTTCCTTGCACATGTACTTGGTGCCTCGTAAGTTGAGAACATTGCGCAGGTAGTCGTTCAGGGAAGTGTCCGAGTCGACTTCACCACCCACTAATAAAATAAGAGGCGTTAGGCAATGAGTTATTTGCAATTTATGTACTTACGGATTTTCAAACCACGGGTTCTTCGGTGAAGGAAAACATCGTGAGGTAACCTGCATACGGCCGTAGAAGAAATTCGATGGCGTATGTAAATTCATTAACCTGTACTGGGCCAGCGTGGAGGAAATGGCACAACTACCCTTCCTGGGTAAGAGCCTACATTCAGTAGTACTATTAAAACGGCTAGTACAGTACAGGCATTGGTCTTATAACGCAGGGCAATGTCACTCAGTACACAGCATTGTACTCGTAGGTAGATACTCGTACTTATTAACTAAAATTATGACGAACTTTTACTGATGGACTAAATTTGAATTAGAAAAAATTATCTCTCCCGTTTGAATCGTCACTACATGGTATAAAACAAAGTCGCTTCCCTCTGTCTGTCCCCATGTATGCTATTATATCTTTAAAACTACACAACGAATTTTGATGCGTTTTTTATAGATAGAGTGATTCAAGAGGAAGGTTTAAATGTATAACACACCTGTGCAAAGCCGGGGAGGGTCGCTAGTTCAAAATAAAATGCTTAAAAGCCAAAGTATGTCAGAAAAAAAGTGAAAAACTAATTCAATTCAACAACGCCTGCTATAAAAATAATACTTTTGTCACACTTCGCTTCTACTAATAATAATGTAGGCGTTAAAATTTGTCTAATAAAATCAAGCATCGATAATTATGGATGAGGACATCTCAAATCCAAATTGTACTTTACCGGCTTTTTTAATTTTTAGTGAAAGGAAAAATGCATATCCTAATTGTACATAATCATGGTCTTTTAATGTTATGGGACCAACCATCTATATAAGTCTATGGGTAAGTAGTTATCGAAAATTGAAAACAATTCATAATTCATTTATTTATTTTACTTGCATAGGGTTACAAAGATGTTGTACAATGAAAGAAGTTCGCCATAATCCGCATTTCGACATGCAAAAAAAACATAGTTACCTCTAAGAAAAACATTCATCCGACTAAATAAACTTACAAAATCATCCGTAATTCAGGAATTTGCGTGATAGGATCAAGATACATATCACAATAACTTTATTTTACCTTTATTACAATTTATCTAACTTTATATGGCGCTAAAATATGACAAATTCGAAGGGATACCTTTTTTACCCTCTCCGACGATTTCAACTGTGAAATCAACCCCCCTCCGCAAATCACAATTTTCTAGGATTCTGACCTGGAGGCTTATAGTGTAAGCGCTCTGACGTTCGGCGTCGCTTTTACTCCTGCTCGCGCCAGTTATTCACATCACGAGAGCGAGCGGGAGGAAAAGCTTAACCGAACGTCAGAGTGCTTGCACAATAAGGCCCGTGATGATCATGACCCACTGACCTTATTGTAAAGTTTAAGAGTATACCCCCTTCTATCAAAATAGTTTGACTAGGAGTTTGTCAGCGATCACAGAATCTAAGCAACTTTCGGCACGGTCAGTTTTTGGATGGGCTACCACGGGTGGCATTTTCAACTGAGCGCTACCGTGGCTCGGATGACACGTTAAATTACATGCCTTGGTTGTTTTAATCGCTTAGTTAGTTCAGAGATCTTCAGGCGGCTTAAAAACTCTGACTACAGGGCATGCTACCCGGCCAATACGAAATTACCTAAGTACTTTATCAAAATATAGAATTTCGAAATCGGTTAAGGGTAGGTACTTATTGAATAACACGTATTATTGATTAATTTGTTATTGGATGTAATGTTAGTTTGTTTTGATTAATTTGTTATTTGATATAATATGTTTTATTATTTATTGTGACATTCAATCTATACTCATTGACATCATTGTTTGTCTGTATGCTTAAATCTTTAAAACTACGCAACGGATTTTGATGCGGCTTTTTTTAATGGATAGAGTGATTCAAGAGGAAGGTTTATATGTATAAAAATTTTCGAAATTCCCACGGGAACGGGCACAACGCGGGTAAAACCGCGGGGCGCTGCTAGTTATAATTATAATCATTAATTCCATATGCGATGTATATTATGACATTGAAGCGTTTTGTATGTATTGAAATGTATTATTGCGAATTGTATTTAAAATGTGACTTGTAACAGTGGTGTTATCAATAAATGACTATGACTACTTAATCGGGGAACGTAAAAACTATTCCGACGAACTGAGAACCCCGTCCTTTATCGAAGTTTCTTTAATAGCGAATTAAGTTATTACCTGAACATTTATTTCCATTAACACTGAAAGTAATCCGATCCATCATAGCACTGTACCCACTAACTGAACGAATGAAGAGCTACTAAGTATTTAATCGATCCAAACGGCACGGAACGGATGTTAACCATCAACCAATCATTACAATACTTAATTATTATTCAATTATTGAGTTTCTACTGCAAAAATTGAAATTAATGGATTGAATTATTATTGCTAAGATTTCATCGTAATTATTATCTATGGTAGAGCGTCCACAGCTGGGCACAGGCAAGTTTATATACAGGGTTATCTGCTTGCCCTGTATTAAACCGAAAGGGAGTGAATAATAATAAATAATAAATATAATAATAAATATTAGGCGACATCTTACACACGGTCTCTGACCCCAAACTAAGCATAGCTTGTGACATGGCTGCCAGAGACTGATATACTACATATACATGTTTTAAATACATACTTATATAGATAGTACCTAAATAACACCCAGACACAGAGCAAACACCTATGTTCATCACACAAATGTTCGCCCTGGGTGGGGATCGAACCCACGCCTCTTTGGCCCAGAAGTCAGGGTCACTAACCACTGAGCCACCGAGGCAGTCATTATACCATAAGCATTATTATAATAAGACCATCATTATGAACAATTTTTACTAAGGGGCCAACCCAGAATTTGAGAGACTAAAATCAGCTGTTCCATACAAAATTGCAACTCGAAGTAGCAGCAGCAGCTGTTTTTTTTGGTCTTCCTCCAGTGGAGGTCTGGTAGCTCATAGTCTTATCCTCTGTCCCTCAGTTTTGTCTCGGTTCGTTGATAATTTGAAATTCGGAAACCGGGAGAATTTATCCCAAATACTTAAAATTCGGTAGAAAACTGGAAAAAATCGTGTAACAATCACAGAAATCGTTGAAAACTTGCTTCATTTCGGTATATCGGTAGAAGAGGGGCGAAATCGATAGAAATACCAAAAAATCAGTAGTTTCGAGACCACTGCACTGATTATATGGCTACATGAGCTCACGGTCTGTCCATATTTCGTAAAGAGAAACGGTCATCTCGGAATAATTAACTATTAAATAAATTTGTGATATATACATATAAATTAGGGGACACACAGTATTTGACCCCAAACTAAGCAATGCTTGTAACATGGCTACCAAAGGCTGATATAGGTACTACATATGCATATTTTAAATACATACTTATATAAATAGTACCTAAATAACACCCAGACACAGAGCAAACACCTATGTTCATCACATAAATGCTTGCCCTGGGTGGGGATCGAACCCATGCCCCTTTGATCCAGAAATCTGGGTCACTAACCACTGCACTGAGCCACCGCACCGAGGCAATCGTCGATAAAATCAATAAAAGCTCGTTCAAATAAAAACAAATAAGAAATACATGCTTAAAAGGTCTGCTCTTGGCTTTTCCTTATTTAATGTGAAACAGTGAGATTTATGTAATTGCGTCATTGGAAATAACTTCTTAGTTATCATTACATTATACCTACCTACAGCAACATACCAGAGTAAACAAATGACTGATCACTACACAGCTAGTCATCATTTGGAAGGCAACAGTGCACTAACAACGTTACATTTTATTGTTCGATCGCGTTTTGTAATTAAACCGACACAATGTGGGTTTCCTTGCCCATAAAAATTATCTGGCTATTTGGATTTTCCGTGTCCACCGTGGGCTTGATCTTTCAGGCCTTGATTTATGTGCTAATTCCGTGCAGCAGGAAGTTCAACCATAAGATTCTAACGCAGATTACGGTGGCAAGACTTCTGAACATCGCCTTTGAATACATGGTGCTATGTGTGCGGCTGAAAACGAACGCTCTAAATGTGGCCGTGTTTGCCCTCTACGTGCAAACCGATGCTGCCATGATCTGCTGGATGTTCACCTTTTCCAAGAACCTCTACGACGGCTTCATGAACGCGTTTGCGCCGAAGAGCAGCTTCACTTTGATGTCAGTGATTGTTTGGTGCGTGACGATCCCTGTAGGACTTCTCTGTCCTCTTCTTCTAGAATTGGATATAGGAGAAACGAAACATCATCGATCGTACTTCGATACTTTTTATACCATATACGCCTACCTGAAGTTCATAGTCCTTGCCATGAGTCTGGTAATGTTTGGCATTATATTTAAAACGGCCATGCTAAGAACTGATCGAGTTGTGAGCGTGTTAAGGACTTGTGTGGTGTCTTTTGTACTGGTCAGTATATCAGGGTTACAGGTGTTATTGACTGATTTATGTTCGAATTTTATGGACGCGTATCCAGTTGTATCGCTTGCCTTTTCAGTGATAAATTCCTATCAAGTAGTTGCCATTACTGGTATTTTTGTTATTTTAGTTCAAAAAAGTTGTGAAAATGAATCGTTTAGTGAGAAGCTTGCTAAGAAGTTTATAAGATCAAATGTTTAGAGGTATTGTTCAATGTTTAAAAGTATGAAATAAAGGAGCTGATAGAGATTGTATTGAGCCGTAACAGCGTAGAGAATAAAACTTTTTAACTAAAATAATTTTGTTCGTCATGATTGTCATGAATAATATACTGTTGAATGAAGCAAACATTACCTATTAACTATACCTAGACTTGGTCATACAAACAGCATCAGCAATAAATACCTACTGTAGGTACCTACCTACCTACTTATTGACACATTCGTGATGAAGTGCTGGCACGTTTGCTACGGATCTCTTGGACAGCTCATCGGATTAATATATCTATTCCACAGGAGTAAATAATTTGTAAAGACTGTCTAGTCTAGACTGGCTGACTGGCTGTGATGATAAATTTTTGTTTCCTATGTTAACTAAAATTTATCATCAATCGAAGATGATATCGATTGATGATCAAAGACCCTCCGACAATTCTAAAAAGCTGATGGTCAATTTGAAGAGGTAAAGTTTTAGGGGACGCAGCCCAGTATGATGGCCTGCTAAAATGGACCGACCAAATTATTAACCAACTATAATTGTCTTCAAAAACCGTCCTACATCATGCCAAAAACTAAAATTAATGGATACAACTCTGTCGAGAAAAACATCGGGTACTGTGCCATAACACTAAGCAGCTAAATAGCGAAGAAAAGACGGGTAGAGCACATAATATACAGAGACAAAAAATTGTGAAATCGCGGGTCAACCCTGGACACGATTAGCCCAGAACCAAGGCAAATGACACCATAAGAGAATGAGACGTATTCCCAGCAGTGGGATAAATATGGTTGCAACTGATGATGATGATAGAGCCACGTCAACTTTTGCCCGGACAAGGAAAATTTCAAAAAGCTGACTGCCAACTGTCAGTAATGGACAGACGAATATGACGAAGGAGGACTCAAAAATTTTGAAATACCTACATTCAAAACAGTAACCATGCCCAGTAAAACAAGGAAAAAGCTCGTTCCCTATATACACATATATATAAAGTCCCCGTCACGAGAAGCTATAAATTTTGTAAACAAGTGTTCAGGAGTTCACAACATTTGGACCAACAAAAAAATGAATTTGTTTAAGATTTAATAAATCATTAAGTAACAAATATTAATAAACATATATTATATAAGAATAATTATTCGCTATATAAGCTATATCACCATTGGTGTACAAATTAACCTAACCAATTACTTCACAATTTAAAACCTACTTCTTATATTAACCATATCTTAACAACAATAAAAAGTGATAACGAAACAATAACAAAATTAACAATAACAACCAGATCCGCGATATATGCAAAGCAATGAAACCTCGTACGCATTCGAAACTCGAATGACGCGTTTATTTCGAAATGGCGTCCCGATAGTTTACAATCCCTGCGACGGAAGCATTCCGGTACCAAGAAACAAAAACGATAGCGCTTTGCGTCGTTAAAATATGATCCGACTAAATTAAATTGGTTGTTACTTTCATATAACCCGTCTATATTTCATGTCGATTGAATATGTTCAATTTATTATTATCTCGCAGTATAAAATGTCTACTTAGTAAAAGATGTTTGTTTACATAATTTATAGCTTCTCGTGACGGGGACTTTATATAGAAAGACCTATATACAGTCAAACCTGGCTAACTGAGAACTGGATAAGTGAGAAACCTCTATAAGTGAGAGTAATTGCCAGGTCCCGTCATTTTACCCCTCAAACACCTCTATAAGTGAGAGACTAAAACCTCTATAAGAGAGAGTCGTTTTTCCCTCATGGACCTCTATAACTGAGAGTACTTCTTGTCTGAACCTCTATAAGCGAGAGTTGAGGGTAATGAAACATCTGCACTTTATGATCCATTCTTAAATTTCGTGGAACTACCATTGGTTTCGGATCGTGTTCTAATCAAACATTTTTTTTTTGTATTTTGTGGAAATAAGTAACATTGTTTTTGCATCGCATTTTTTTTGGAATGGCCACACGTGCGTCTAAACTATCCTGTTTGTTGAAATAGTGTTCTTGAAATAGTACACGTGCGTTTACACTATCTTATTGGTCAAACTTACTCCAGTTGTTAAGGATTAATTGAGGAGAAAGTTTGGTGTTAGTAAATAAATGTTTAGGAATAAATAAATAAGTCGTTATGCAATAAACTTAAGATAGCTAGCTAGGTATTGTATGCGTTCAAAGGTGGAAAATCTCGAAATGAAATACGCAATGAATTTGACTTAACAGAATTACTTTTATAAAATTATAAAAGATATACGGTCCCTATAAGGTCTCAGTGCTCTAAAGGGCATGGCAATATTTAAATAGTTGTTTTTGATTTTCCCAATATTTAAATGTGTCTTTTAGAATGAAACAAACTATCATCTATGTTCAATTCTAATCAACACAACCCAAACAGTTAGTACCTATGTACTATTTATAAACATATTTATCATTCTTTACGTATTTAGATACCTACATACAAATTAGACGTATTTTTTAACCTCTATAAGAGAGAGTAGCCACTTCCGAAACTGGATAAGTGAGAAACCTGGATAAGTGAAAAACCTCTATAAGCGAGAATGAGATGGCGGTCCCTTCAACTCTCTCTTATCCAGGTTTCACTGTATATGTATTACGTTATGCAGATAATAACTCAACATAAATACAATTAGTTATAAACTAAGCCCTCTCCCCGTGAGATTAAATTACCCAATTGTATGGACACTGATCGTGGTGGTCTGATTTGCTCTAGAAATTAAAAAATAAGTTTATTTCGGGAAATGGTGTTTTATTACCGATATAAAGGCACTTGTTTTCATTACTTTTTTCATTACATTTTTCTCGCTCGTATACCTATGTATGCCTAATAGCCTGTTTTAAATTCAGTATTGTGAAATACTGAATTTAAAACAGGCTAGCATTTCACAGGTTCACTGCTAGACATAAGCTTCCCGTATGATAAGCTATATCCTATCGTCAGTCCACCTGGTCGGTGGACGTCCTACGCTGCGCTTGCCGGTGCGTGGTCTCCATTCGACAACTTTTCTGCCCCATCGGCCATCATTTCTTCGAGTATATCGGTAGGTAACTTTGGTTCGTCTGCGAATCTCCTCATTCCAGATTCAGGTGCCTTTAATTACATACGAGTATACAGGGTTATTCCTAATTCCTAATCAATTAGCATCCTTTTAGGGGCTTATTTTATACATCAAAACTTATATAAATCTAACAAAATTAAAAAAAAAACAACTGTTCTGTACATTTTGTCGAACGATATTTTTGTACGGAACAACAATTTTTTTTTTGAGTTTTGACAAAAGTCGCAGAACAAAAGTTGTTGGTTTTTATGAACAGAATAAGCCCCTAAAAGGATGCTAATTGATTAGGCATAACCCTGTATATCAATACATTAGCCAGCTGACCTGGCAAACGCTACCATATCTTATAAAAAAAAATGGCGAGGACGAAGCGAGATAGTAAAACAACGAGGTACCCTTTTAACTTCTGTGTGTCCGTCCATTTTACAGTATGATAATTTTAGTATATTTGAAATTTGAAAATACTTTAAAATTTCAAAACTACAGATAGCGCGCGAGTTGAATGCAGTCGGGGTCTGAGGTAAAGAGCGGGAGCATCTCCCCCCGCTATCCGCACGCCCCACCTCACGCGCCTGGGCGGGTTGGGCGTGCGGATAGCGGGGGGAGAAATTCGCATTCCTAAGCTCTGCATTCAACTCGCGCGCCTACTGTATGTACCTAGTTATTTAAAGGGTAGGTCAAGGTGTAAAATGTCGCAGAAAATTTTAACAGGGTTCTCATAATATGGAAAGTTTCATAAAGCGTTTTTTTGTCTGGTTTATCATTTGTGAGATATAGGTTGCCAAAGTGGAAAAAAGAGTGTAAATCCCAATATACAAGATTTATAATCTTCTAATTTCCTGACTTTTCTAAAAATTATTTTGAACGTTGAGATTAGGTATAATATAACTTTAACTTATTTCCTATTACTACAACTTTTTGAGTTATAAAAGAAAATTTCAATTATTATTTACCTTAAAAACATATTTTTTTAGCAAATTACGTTTTTCTAGTAGTCAACCAAAATGTTAGATTGAAATTTCACGTAATGCCTTTGGAAAATGAAAAAGGTAGCCTCTGTAATCGTAGCCTTAAAATCGCTCTACGAATTCGACTTTTTCAATGTTACATTTGGCCGATACTTCTATACGGATGCAGAGCCTGCCGGGCTAGTTTGCGCGCCACGAATTATTTCGTTCGTAGTGTCAGAACGAGACAGCGTTATGGCAAAGTATATAACTGTCACTTTTTCACTCGTCGAAATGAGTTCTTTTTGTGGCTTTTCGTGGTCGCATGAGTTCTTTTTGTGGCTTTTCGTGGTCGCATGCTTTATAGCCTGGACTATAAAGGAAAATCTTAGGAAACGTAGGTATGTTGTCCATATCTTGGACTCAGAAAGTTACCAACAAGGAAGTATTGCGACGGGATGGCCAAAAACCCAAATTTCTGCAAACCATCAAACAGCGCAAAGTTGCATTTCTGGGACATGTACTTCGTCATGGCAGATACGAGTTGCTGCAACTCATAACTCTCATAATGCAACTCATAATGCCGGGCGGGACGTGCTAAACATCCTTGGCGACGATATTTTTCCCGCCCCGTCAGTGCCACGTTCCCGTCCCGTCCGTGTCTCCGTGACATATGCGCTTCCATATACATTTTGTATGAAAAGATATTTCTAAAATTTCCCGTTCCGTCCCGTCCGTGAAAAAACCCGTCACGTATGCAGAAGTAATTTAACATCTGGCTCTGGTAAATCGACAATGGGCAAGTATTATCCGATATTTATTTTCATTTAAATTAACTTAATTAACTTTTTCTGGAAGTTCTGTACTTTTTGATAACGTGAATATGCTATTAATAAATTAATCGAACGGATAGGAGGAATACCTACAGTATGTAAGGAGGTAAATACTACCGTTATTAAACATTATAAGAGTTTGTTAAATTAAATATTCAAAACTAAATGAACTGTTTAAGCGAATAGGCGTCAGGAAGTGATTTGTCACAATGGAAAATATAACTGAAAGCAAAATAGAAAATGAAATTGAACATTTTGGATTAAAAGTACCATGGTTAGTGGGAATCTTTACTTCCATGTTCTGTCTGGTCTGCCAAATTGTATTCTACACGCTGGTCCCAAAAACCAGGAAACTTGATCTAAAAATACTGACGCAAATGTCAGTGGCCAGGATCCTGAACATACTAATGGAATATATCATTCTGAACCCAGATAAACATCCATGTTCGCCACTTTTGAAAGCAGTGTTCATGCTCTACGTTCACACGGATGCAGCTCTTATCGCCTGGATGTTCGTCTTTATGAAGAACTTGTACGATAACGTGACAGATGTGTTCCGGGAGAAAATCAGATTCACCTTAGTGTCAGTGGTTGTTTGGTTCGTGACGTTTCCCATTGGACTTCTGGGTCTTTTATTCCTCTCTCTGGATTTCGAAAATAAAATACACAAAACTGAATACTTGTACTTCAAAACGTTTTACTATGTCTATTCAATTGTAAAATTTGTGATTTTATCTATAAATCTATTCATGTTTGTAATAGTGTTTATAGTAGCTCTAAAAAGGACAGTTAAAAGTGTAAGTGCAGTGAGGAAATATGTGATTTGTTTCATCATTGTTAGTATAACCAGTATACAAGTGTTAGTGACAGACCCAATAGCAATAGGGATAGATACTGTAGAAGTTTCTTGTATTTTGGGAGTAGTGAATTCGTATCAAACAATAGCAATAATGATAATATTTCTAGTATTAGTACGGAGTGCTTGTAAAGTTACGCGACTGACAAGAGGTCAAAGTTTAATAATTAAGTAGTTACATAAATACGAGTAGTTTCCGAGTGTCTGTGCTCATCGAGACATGCGAAAAAATAATAATGATTCGCCACAAGTAAAAAAAAACGAGTCAGATTCGCGCACAAAAGATTCCGTACCGTATTGGAACTTCCATTAGTTTATTTTATTTCAAAGTGATTATTTATTTATGAAGTGAATATTAATATATTCGTGATAGCTAACTACCTACCTATAGAAATATTTGAAATTTTCACACATAGGTAATTGATTTTTTTGTCGTTTTTTACTGCAAGTAATTAGGCAATACCTGATTTTTTGTCTTTTTTTGCTGCAGATAATTAGCAGAGAGACATGCAGCAAAAAACGACAACAAATTAATACCATTCAAATCATCAATATATTTCAAATATCTAGATAGCTATAACGGTTCATGAAATAAAACCTGGACAGACATACAGAAAGGAAGCCGAGTTTTAGTAATAGCCTCCCGTTTTTATCCTTAGGTACGAAACCCTAAAAACTAAAGCCAATAAAAAAGCTTTGTAAAATGGCAACAGCGCATCGGACATAATATTACACGGTTTAAATAATAATAAACTGTAAAAGGTAATGGCCTAAGCTCCATATATTTTTGCACTAAGTATCTCTTTTTAATTAGATACCAATTTAAAATTGAGATCTACCTCTATATAATACTTAAACTATCATAATCTCAAATTTCATGCAGTTTGATTAGATAATAATAAATGTGGAAGGTAACATAAGGTTACATTAGGACGTACAGACGGACGAACGGACAAACATAAAAGGGTTAAGTAACCCTAGAAATCCGCTTACGCTCAAGTTTTACGAAGATATGTGGCGCAACGCAAACTGTCACCCTCATACAAGTGCAATAACAAGTTCCTAAATTAAAATAGACTTTATCTACACTAATGTTGTAACATTCTACTTATGTTTACAATACTTGACTTATAATGACTAATGTTATAGCGCAGACAACAAAACACTCAATTTAAGCAATTTCACATGATGTTATAATACCCACATCGATATCGTAAAATCTCATTATAACATCACGCGCTCGCTCCTGATAGGCCCTGCGCGCGCAGCTGCGCTCTCATTGGTTAGATTTTAATGGCGCCAAGTTCACTGTGACAATACACGTACGCGTGAATTTAATGTTTCGCAATATGTTTTTTTTTTTTTTTTATTAGTGAAGATAAAGTAGTGTATGCAACTGCATATAACATGGGTATTAAAACACTCGTTACTATTATGAAACTCGCTGCGCTCGTTTCATAATTTATTTCTAGATAGTTTTTATGCTTAAGTACAATTATTAATTAGGTACAGTAGTTATTGGTATTTACAATAAGGATTAAGTGTAATAATTGGCACCGATCTGACAAACTATTCCACAAAAAAAATTATTAAACTACGTAGGTACATCTACCTACATATTATGTGAATTTAATTGGTTCAGTATTCTTGTTTCATAGTATTAATTCCTTAACAGGAAAAAATATTTAGGTATTATGGAATTTTGTTTTCAGTATCAAGTATATTATTTTACTTCTAACACTGAATTGCCATTATAACGAATCCAGTTTAGGTGTGTGGACAAACCCGTAGTTTGTTGTTTCTAAGATGGGAAACGAAACTGATTATACAGTTTCTGTAGAATTGAACGTGTTTTGGTTAACGGGAATAATTTATTCAATAGTCTGTCTGATTGTCCAAGTGCTTCTCTACTTTCTACAGCCGAGTATCAGGAAGATAGATCAGAAGATATTGACACAGATGTCTGTGGCGAGGCTCATCAATGTGATATTTGAGTACTTCATCTTGAACAAGATTTTCAGTGATCGAGGAATGGTGAACTGCGAATACGTAATTTACACCCACACTGACGCTGCCCTGGTCTGCTGGATGTTTGTCTTCATGAAGAATCTGTATGACAACGTCACCAACGTATTCAGAGACAAAATTAACTTTACTCTCGTGTCAGTGATCATTTGGACCGTGACATTCCCCATAGGCTTTTTGAACACTTTGTTCCTTGCACTCGATTATTATAATGGTACAAAATATTTCAAAACGTTTTTTAAAGTGTACACAATTATAAAGTTTGCTATCCTGGCTGTGAATCTGATTATGTTTATCATTGTGTTTTTAGTGGCTATAAATAGATCTGCGAAAAGTGTAAGTGTGTTGAGAAAGTATATAATTTGTTTCATTATAGTTAACATTACTAGTGTACAAGTTTTAGTAACTGACTCTTTGGCAATAGCCTATGATAGTGTACGAACATCGTGTTTAACTGGAATCATCAATTCGTATGAAGTACTTGCTATAACTGCAATGTTTTTAGTGTTAGTACAGAGTGCTCGTGATGTATCACACAAGTAAACGATTTTGAATGATTACATTAGATATTAAAGCAATTTGTAAAGTAAAAGTTTGAATTTATTATTTACTAGCGACCCGCCCCGGCTTCGCACAGGTGTATTATACATACCTGTATGAACTTTCCTCTTGAATTCTATCTATTAAAAAAAACGCATCACAATCAGCTGGAAGCGACTTTGTTTTATACTTACTATGTAGTGATAGTGAAGAAGTAGTGATACCACATTCTGTGAAAACATTTCTACTTTTTACTTTTTTCATCTGGAAAAGGGTGAGGTTGCGCAGTTCATCTGTTATTGACCGACGAAACGGAGGAGGTACTCAATTCGACGCGTATATTCATAGTAGTTCGATTTCGATAACTTTTTTTTACTGGAAAGAGTATACTTCGAAATTGGTCCCATTCAAATTTTATCTAAATCGGCTGAGCCATTTTTGATAAATCACCAATAATGTGAAAAATTCTACATCGATCCTTGCGAAAAATTCGCGAATTCTATACACGGTTGAGTCGGTCATGCAAGTTTTTGCGAAAAATAATAAAATACAAATAATAATAATAAAACTAGTAAAAAGGCATAGTCAGGTACTAAAATAGCTAATATGTACATATACTAAAAAAATAGTATGTAAACGAGTAAGACCCAAGATTACCGACGCTTGTTTAAGTTAAACGTGTGATTACCTACTGTTTCTAAACAACGGCTTTTGCTTGATGGGATTTCGTTAACAAGCCGTTTAAAATTTAAGCAACAGTTAATAAATTAAACATCTGTTGGTGAACTCGGGTCTAAAACCCGAGTTTTACCATTGTTTAAATACAATAATCGCACGTTTAACTTAAACAAGTGTTGGCGAACTCGGGTCTAAATCTTTCAAAATAATCAAAAAGTAACAACTGAACTATACTTAATTTTAGTTAAGGATTATAATATGTTTCCTCTAGATAAGGAACACAAAGCATTGTGTAGAATTCTGCTCACATCCTGTCGGGGAAACCAAGAATGTGTTTAAATAATATACCTAAATATAAATAATTATTATCGATTTTTATTATCTACGCTCTCTAATAATAAGCAAAATACCACTATTTGTAAATACCCATGGCGGTTAGAAAGTAATTGAATAAAAACTTAAATTAAAAATTTAAAAAACCCCCGGCAGACTAGACAGAGTCCTACCACTGATAAAATATCTTATCTTTCATTTGACAACCATTTTGGGCACATTTGTAAAATTTTGGTTCTTCCATCCCCACTTTAACCCACCATAACTCTTAAACGGCTCAATCGATTTTTATAAAACATAGCTAAGAACACTCTCGATTAAGTCTCCTTTCGTCCAAAAAAACTAAACTGAAATCGGTTCAGTGGTTCGGGCGCTATGATGAAAACAGACAGACAGACACACAGACAGACACGTCAAACTTATAACACCCCTCTTTTGCGTCGTGGGTTAAAAAGGATAAAATAATTTAAAAACCCACGACGTTACATTTGTAATTATAAAATAAATGAAACGCGAGATAATATACTTAAAAAAAAAGTAGTAAGCAGAATTGATCTCTCGCGAACAAAGAAATCCAAGTCGATGGCCCTAAGCTATATCAAGTTTAACGCACGCTTTAGACAATGTTTACCAGTACAAATTGCACGGTTAAACTCTGTTTAAAGCGTGTTTAAATCTTTGTGATAAGACGGTATAATTTTATGATAAGTAAACTCATACAGCTGCAATCGTAGTGTAAAACGGTTTGTATTGAGTTAAGATTTCTGACGGTTTTACTTGGTAGGTATTTCTATCAGTTGTTTTTTTTTGTTTATACTTTTTTAATAGACTAAAACTTTGATTGTTGGGCTAAAATGTTGTACGAGTATTCCAAATTAAATTATACGTAATCTCGGAACAAGGTACCTTTACCTTATAACATCTACCATTCGATAACACCTATATGAAAACATGACCTATTATTATTGTTCAAGAGGTTATGATAGTTTTTAGGGTTCCGTACCCAAAGGGTAAAAACGGGACCCTATTACTAAGACTTCGATGTCCGTCTGTCCGTCTGTCTGTCTGTCTGTCACCGGGCTGTATCTCATGAACCATGATAGCTAGGCAGCTGAAATTTTCACAGATGATGTATTTCTATTGCCGCTATAACAACAAATACTAAAAACAGAATAAAAGAAATATTTAAGTGGGGCTCCCATACAACAAACCTGATTTTGAGGAGTTTTTTGCTCGCTATTTATAACGGCAAGAGGAATGGGGCTCCCGTACGGTACGGAACCCTTCGTGCGCGAGTCTGACTCGCACTTGACCGATTATTTTTATTCGTGTATTGCCTTATTATTAACATTATCCTGCTGGCGTGTTCCAAAGGGGAATTTCTCGGTGCGTTCGCTTCATTGCGTGACTGCAAATTGTAACAAAATAAATGAAATGCTTGGTCTATGCGTGTCATTACTCCAAGCCACAGTATAACGAGATAGACGTTTAACACGTTGATTGCTTTATCACGCGACGTCGCCTGATGCGGCCTTTTCCGCTACGATCGGTCCTAAGTCGCGTGAAACTCCCTTACAATAGGCCAGATGCTTCGAGCAAATATTATCTACAGAGCCACAGTCCTTAAGTGAAAGTAGTAAAAAATGTCCGGGCGCCCTCATACATACCGACTTAGATATTTACATTAAATAATTTCACAATGACCCGTTTTCTCGAATCTCGACGTCATGTCACCTAAAGTGCTTCTAACCGAGCACTTTGGCATTGCGCGTCGTTATAGTCGGCTTGCAATCGCCTTACGACTAACTGAAAAGCCTGGCCACTACGTAGCTTGGGCAGAGTTTTGGCTCGGACACTTTTTTTGCAAGATTTTAACTCTACTTATAGATATTTGCTCGAAGGCTAGAGACTAAAAAAATGTACCTAATCAGTCCGTCAGATAGGTTATCAAAAAATTTGGACACGAATTTATTTATTTTGTCAAATAAACAAAAATTGATGAAAATATAGCCCGTTAAAGTTCCGCGCAACGTCAGGACGTAAAGATAAATGAGTAACGTAAAGATTGACTTATGAGAGTGAAGTGACGTCACGAGCCCCGAACTTTGACAAGGTTTATCTTTGTCATTAATTGTTTGATTGAAAAAAGAAAAAGTAGGTGTCCAATATTTTTGATAATCTAACTAAAGTACTAATTAAATTATAATAATTATTTATTTACCCAGTCATTACGCTGATTATGCTTGAGCTGCAAAAGTGCAAAAAAATAGCGGCTCTAGCGTATTGGCTTCTGGTGTTTTGTTTTTACCACAACTAGGTAAGTCTTTTTTTATTTTGACCATCTAAGATTCCCATTTCCTTCCATGAGTCCAAGAGTGGGATAATACTTATTTTAAAAAAATGTATGAGATAAACTAGCTTCAACATAAATAACTCTACCTAAATAAATAGCTGTATGCATAAACAATCAAATAGGTACTTTTTTTTCTGTAAAACCTTTGCGCGAGTAAATAACCTATCCTCTACAGTCTACAATGTAATAAAGTACAATGCGTCTACATGTTCTATAATGTTTTACCCAAAACTACAATAAGTATTGCTATTTTTGTCTTTGTAATTTCTGACAACAAGTCGCAAACCCTTTACGAAATTTTTGATTTTAATAAATTAAAATAAAATTATTTAGTAGGTCACGTATAGGTAGGTACTTACTACTTGAATGAATTATCAAATTCAAAACAACTTCATTTTATAAAAATTGTAACAAACTTATAGCCTAGCGCTGCTGAACAATAATGATTACAACAAAATACCGTCTTACCACTAAAAATTTACGTACGCTTTAGACAATGTTTAACGGTACAAATGAAAATGATGAAAATTATATTTTGGATCTTTTCGGAAGTTACTGAAAACATGAAAATACTTCTTCAATATTATCAAGCGTTCCTCTAAACAATGTTATCTAATATCATGGGAAGCAATCAGAAGGGACCGACTGGACGTCTGTCGATGACGTAGCAAGGCCACGGCCATGCGTGCGATGTCGGAAGCAGAGCAGCACATGCCTAGTCTCTGTTCGAACTTCGAACGACGCATCCCATCACTCGCCAGTCCGCGCGATAAAAAAAGTATCGTTCTATTTTCGAAACATTTCGCGCCAAAAAAAAAGTGCCAACATCAATTAAAAAACTGACTGTCACTGGCCATGTGTAAAATAAATTAAATATCTAGCATTGTTAACTCATAAATTGAATTTAGAATTGTGGAATATAATATGCCGAAAAATTAATTTTACATCAGCATCACTAGAATCTGTAAAGGACGCGCGCGTTTAAATATAGAATGCTTCTCAATGCATCAATTCATTTAATTATAGTGTGAGTAAATAAAACTGAACGAAACGAATGGAATGAGTGAACGAGTGAATAAACTGAGTGAACGTTTTGCACGTAAATAATGACGAACACTTGAGCAAATTGTGGACCAAACAAACATCCTTGTGTGTTTTTTTAATAATTTCTAATCAACGATAATTTTTCCAAATTGTATTTATGAATTGTTTCAACTGATGGTGTTCTAAAAATGTTTTTTCGGAATACAATAGCGTTTTTGGTGCAAATTTTCGGGTGACTGTTTTTTAGAACTTTTGAGAATCAATCTGAAGAACACGGTTCGTAAATGAAACGGTAAGTATTCTATTGCAACTTTGTTTTACAGAAGTATATATAATTATGTATCTACTACTTCATCGTTATAAACCAATTTCAATGGGATCAACTTTTAAATTGACACAAAAATCAGCTGTTCCGTACAAAACCTTGATTGATATTAGACAAACTGCTGATTGTTAACCAACTTTCCAAAAGGAGGTTCTATGTTCGTTCTATGTTCGTCTGAATTTAAATATATTTTTGTGCATGTTCATCGGTATTTTCGCCAATTGTGAACCGAATCGATTTTTAGTTCGGAAGGCTATACTACCGAAGGACCGAGGTGGTCCCATTTAAATTTTATAGAAATCGGCTCAGCGTTTTCGAAAAATCAACAATGATTCGAGCGAAATATTGGAATTTTGTACACGATGGAAGGCGGTTTTGTCATTTTTTGCGAAAAATAATTATTGATCGAGATTTCAGGGCTGGCTAGCCGTAGCAGATATTGGCGATATCCAAATAGCGATTCATAAAACACCTCATATTTATTTAAAATCTATTAAAGGGGATTTTTTAAATAATCGTTTTGGTGTATTATTTTTACGAGATTACTCTACATTTCTCTAGATCTTATTGGAAATATACAGGAGAGGTCTATGTGACTATGTCTAGTAGTAGAAGTTCTCTCAACATACATGATGATGTTGTTGTTAGCAACATTCGGCATGGTCAATCTTCTAATGAATATATTATATACTAGACGACCCGCCCCGGCTTCGCACAGGTGTATTATACATATAAACCTTCCTCTTGAATCATTCTATCCATTAAAAAAAACCGCATCAAAATCCGTTGCGTAGTTTTAAAGATTTAAGCATACAGACAAACAGACAAAAATAGCGACTTTATTTTATACTATGTAAGGATTATTATATTAGGGGGGACATCTCACACATGGTCTCTGACACCAAACTAAGCAAAGCTTGTCATATGGCTGCCAGAGACTGATTTACTACATATACATATTTTTAAATACATACTTAAGTATATAGATAATACTTAAATAACAGTCAGATACAGATCAAGCACCTATGTTCATCACATAAATATTTGCCCTGGGTGGGAATCGAACCCAGGGCAAATAATCGAATCTTTGATCATCAAACACCCTGACTACGGGATCAAACTTACCTAAATAACACTTAGACACAGATCAAGCACCTATGTTCATCACATAAATATTTGCCCTGGGTGGGAATCGAACCCAGGGCAAATAATCGAATCTTTGATCATCAAAGATCCGTAGTCAGGGTCACTAACCACTGAGCCACCGATGCAATCAAGAATGACAACGGGTGGCATTTCCGAACGAACACAACCGTGCTTCATTTATTTCACTTACCTATTCATCATCCAGTTACGGATAAGTTAATCTGAGTGTATCCTAATTTCATGATGATTATTAATTACTACAACAACCTTGTGTTCAGTTTAATTCATACATTGTAACACTAGATACAAGCCCGTACTTACTTAAGTATTAAGTAATAATAAGTTAGTTTTTTCAGTTGATTAAATAAGGGCCTTCCTGTATATGTGCGTGAACTTAATGAATTATTAGTAAACGGTTAAATCCGACTTAAAACCGGATAAGTACGTTTAATTTAATGGCAAGTTTATAATCCGCAGTAAGAGAGAGGCCTATGCCCAGGAATGGGCTGTTATCATCAGCCTGAGTCGACCCAGTGGAGGGTATAGGCGTCCTTACCCTTGTACCATGATTCTTGTTCTCTGATGTCGTCCACCAATTTAGCCAATTAATTGAATTGTAGACCAAAAAAGAAAAAAAAGTTTGAAAAAATGTGCAAGTGGAGTCCCTCCGTGCAGAAGTGAAACTTCGACGCAACAGTGCTTTCATACCCCCTCCATGGTAGCGTTAAACGTTTAACGCAACCTTGTTGGAAGTCGCATTAGAAGTTTCACTTCAAAAACAAAGATAAATGGTCCCCACCATAAGTGGCAAGTAAAAGAAAGAGACAAAATCTTGTGACTTAATGGTCATTATAAGGAACAACTTTTACTATTGGGAGTGACATACTTAATTGCAAAAAAAATCGGAAAATATAATTCCAGGCATAATGTGGTCGATCGAGATAATCTAAAAGAAGCACACTTTCACGTTTATAATATGAAATAGGACAGAGTACGTACTTCAAGAGTGCAATAAGTCACCCGTAAAAATAATAGAATAAGCGGTACGTCCTTTCAGATAATAAATATGAATATCTCGCTATATTAAACATTGCGACACGCAAATGAGAAATGGAATCCATTGAAATTGCAGAACGTATGAGCATGACTGCTATTTCATTCAAATGCTGACCTAGAATCAGCTTAGTTGGTTCATTTCCTTTTTGTTATATCATAATTTAGTAGTCTAGCGGGATAGTAGAATAACCTGGCTTTGAAATCGTAACTCGTGAGGTTATGGGCTAAAATCCCGGTTCTGTACCGTCTTTCTCTATAATTCATCACTACATAGTTTTATTCTAAGGTCAGGGTAATCAAACGACGTCCAGTATTTTCCATACATGATGTATATTTTCCATTTTATACATGAGTTATATACATTTTCAATTTTCACATGATGAGTATCTTATTATGAGTAACATAACTCTACTATTTAAACCGTTGTGTAATTACTTAAAAAATATTATATGCCTTTTGTAGAACAGGCACGAGCGCCGTCTAAACTCCGTCTAGTAGTTCCAATGCTCTGCCGCCCAAATTATCTAAACCCTGCGATTCAGCTATAGAACAAAGAGGTTTTTTACCATAATGTAAACAATGTGAAGGAAAGAGAAATACTCGCAAATATTACATGTTGGAATGAGATGGAGTAGCCTTCGCATAGTGACCCAACACTAGTATAAAACAAAGTCGCTTCCCTGTCTGTCTGTCCCTATGTATGCTTTTATCTTTAAAACTACGCTACGGATTTAGATGCAGTTTTTTTAAATAGATAGAATGATTCAAGAGAAAGAGTTTGTATTATACACCTGTGCGAAGTGGGGGCGGGTCGCTAGTATAATATATATCCAAAATCAGTATGAATTGGATATTCAAACTGACTTTCCAATGAAGAATTTAAACATTATGAGGAAAACTGGGTATATCCAGAAAAACAAAGTGGATGACGTACCAATCTAAACATCGTGAACTTACCGGACCGTAATCAAATTTACGTAGGTAATCATTAAGTTAGGTAAGTAGGGTACTTAGTTACAATCATGGATGTAAGTTAACACAATTGGCACAGGAAAGCAGTGCCATCTGCCCCAGAAATTAAAAGATTATCAAAGGGCAAAGATAATATAGCTGTAAGGAAACTTTTAACATCGGAATATAATTACGTATAAAGAATACTGAATGTAACTTACCCGAAACGACAATAAACGCATATAGGATGATAAAAAAACCTTACCTCTCATTCGCTGGTCCACAAACTAATCACGAAAACTCCGAGCACAGACATTCAGAGTGGAATATTTATACGGAACTCTACCAAAATCATGTCACAACACATGCTTGTCTATTAACTCGTATTAATGGACGTAGCCAAGGTTGTCTATTGGATCCTGCTAGCTTATCATGCGACTTCGAAAAGCCATGAAAATAACTTTTTTCGACGTTTGTAAAAAGTGACAGATATGCTATACTTCGCCATAGCACTGTCTCGTTTTGACACGTCGAAAGTAACATTTCGTGGTGCGCATCCTATTTTCTGTATTGAAAATATAGAAATAATTTCATGCTTGCTACGCTTCTGCAATAATTTGTGCAGACCATCATTTAGACTTACATTGACATCATTATGAATAACTTTTACGATATAGTCAACCCGAAATCCAAAAAAAAACAGCTGTTCCGTACAAAAATTGCAACTCGGAATGGACGAGATGTAGGTATGAAACAGCTGATTCTTTTCTCGAATTCCGTGTTGGCGCCATAGTTAAAGTTATTCGTTATGATTGTCTGAATCACCTCCTTTCGGCTTAGTACACCAGTTCTGGATAACCATGTAGGTATGATTAAATAATTTGTCTACAATAAAACCTATCCACTCCCATACACCTTTTGCTCATATTTCTGGTTTAAGATATTTATTTACTCTAAGAATTACAATAAAATTCACTTAAAAGAGAAAATACATGTTAATCTAACGTAAGAATAAATTGCAAGTGTTTGAACGGACAAAATACATAGATATATCTACAATTTATGAATAGATTAGGTAAGTTGGTAAATAAACAACTATAACCAGCACTATACAAAACAGCTGTTTTGAGCGTGTAGGTACCTAGAATTTGTAATTGCATATATCATAAAGCTGAGGTATTTATGAAAACTTTTACGTGTATTTATAGGTAGGTATTATGTAATAATTGATGTAACATAATTTCGATCGCGTCGTGGCTACCAATAAATAGTGCATATATTATAAGTAAACAAGTTAAGAGCAACATTCGGCCATTCTACCTACTAACTGCGAGCTACATCATCGCCGAGCACAAATAGCCGAGCCCCATACTAACTGATGGTTGAACTGTGGTCAGGCGACTGGATGTCGCCGCTCCCGTAAATAAAGAATAAATTATATTAGGGAGCGTGGCCACAAACAAACTACGAAACTGTTTTGTTTCACGCGAAAATACGTACACGGCCACATATATTTACTGTAATGTACAGTAGCGGCGTAGCTAGTTTGACTGGTCTAGGTGTTCGTAAGCGATCATCGAAGTTAAGCGACGTTCAGCATTGTCACTCTGGGGATGTGTGACCGCCTGTAGCATTTACAACAGAGCACTACCATGGCTCAGATGACACTTCAAATTGTAGGTCCCGGTTCTTATAACTGTTTAGCCATGTCAAAAGCCTTCAGGCGGCTCGAAAACTCTGACACCAGGGCTAGCCACCCCACTCGGCCTCTACGAACTTACTTACTGTGCCAGCCTTTTTAAATGTCCACTGCAGAACGTAGGCCTAAGTACGAAGGATGATTCGGCCATATCCACCACGCCCAGCGCGAGTTGGTGGATTTACGTATGTAAATCCATCAAATATCTTTTACGGACGTATTGAGGTTGCCTCACGATGTTTTCCTTCGACGAAAATCCAGTGATGAAATTCTGTACATAAAATCCAAAGAACTCATTGGTACCCACGACCAATCGATTGTAAGGCGGCTGTCACTACCACTAGGCCACCACGGCTTCACGGCTACTTGGTTTTTTCTCGACTACTCAAGATGAATAAGTTTCCTTTTTAAGCCCCGACGCAAAAGAGGGGTGTTATAAGTTTGACGTGTCTGTTTGTCTGTCTGTGTGTCTGTCTGTCTGTCTGTGGCATCATAGCGCCCGAACCACTGAACCGATTTCAGTTTAGTTTTTTTGGATGAAAGGAGACTTAATCGAGAGTGTTCTTAGCTATGTTTTATAAAAATCGATTGAGCCGTTTAAGAGTTATGGTGAGTTAAAGTGGGGATGGAAGAACCAAAATTCTACAAATGTGCCCAAAATGGTTGTCAATGTGTCGGGGGTTTTTTAAATTTTTAATTTATATTAGTTATTACTTTAGACCAGCGATACACGGCTTGCTTGAAGCAGCCAGAAAATTCAGGATACTGCTGCAAGCTTTCCATTCATTGCTCGCGTAGGTGCAAAGTTTACAGATGCAGTGCAGTTTTTTTAAAGGTAAAGATAACGTTTATTGCTCTGAACTGTGTACAATAAGGTGTTACAAAATGATTTGGGCACAACAGCTTATCCTAACGGACATGCAATAGGTATTTGTTTTAGTATGACTTACAAAGCTATGTATATCCCTCTTTCACCTAGCTGAACCAAATTAGGCCTTAATTCAAAATTACACGATAAAATATAAATTATAACTAACCACAACATGTTCGCTGCCGTCGGTACTGATTGATCCTTAAGATCGCCTAAGTTAATTCAATTCAATTTCAATTTCAAAAGTTCTTTATTAACACATAATTAATTTAATAAATACAATACCAGTGTAAATTTAATCCTAAGTTAATTGAGAGAGTTCATAACGTTACTTCCAATGCAGAAGATCCCTGTGGTTGCATAGTGTTACAATGAAAGATGTTGGTAACGATGGGTATACCAAAATCTATATGCCTACCTTTTCGTACCTACAAGATGTTTTACTTACAAAGTGCAGGGACTTAGAGGCATCATCATATTGATGATTTTTTTTTCTGCCTGTAGTACCATTGATGGTACTACTCACGTATACTTAGGGAATAACCGTGAAAAGCAACGGAACAGCTGATTTTCCTTCCAGATTTTCCAGTTGGTCCCATAATAAAAGTTGTCCATAATAATGACTACATACACCGGTGAAAGTCCTTGTATCTACTTCAGTAAAGAATAATCGGCCAAGTACGAGTCGGACACGCGCACGGAGGATTCCGTACTGTATAATAGCCCCCCTTAAATATTTATTTTATTTTAATTTTATTATTTATTATTGAAGGGAATATAAAACTAAATATTCTGTGAAAATTTCAAGCATCTACCTGGTACCATTATTAATATAGAGCGAAAAACGTCTAAAAATTCAGGTTTGTTGTATGGGAGCCCCCCTTAAATATTTATTTTATTTTGTTTTTAGTATTTGTTGTTATAGAGGCAACAGAAATACATCAAAATCAAAATCAAATTAAAGTGCACCTGTGCAATATTCGGGGCCTGCACTCCAATCTCACACCTGTCCATCATCATCTTGAGACAGATCGACCCCACCTATTGTTTCTCACAGAGACGCAGATTGCTGGTCCATCCGACGTGTCGTATCTTTTCTACCCAGGGTATTCCCTGGAGCACCGTTTCAAACCACGTGCGGGTGTATGCGTGTACGCCCGGGATGACATTTGCTTTCTGCGCCTTCGTAGGTTTGAAGACCCCTCTTTCTCAGTACTCTGGGCTTTGGCGGACACTGGCCTAGAGAAAATTATCTACGCTTGTGTATACCGATCACATAGCGGGGACCAGGAGACAACCAGACTCACTGAATACCTCAGTGAGGCGGCGGATGCTGCTCAACTCAGCTACCCTTCGGCCCAATTAGTGATCCTGGGGGACTTTAATGGCCACCACAAGGAGTGGCTACACCCATACCTAGACACTAACCATGCTGGGCTTGAGACGCGCAAGCTTGCCTTGACACTAGATCTTACCCAGCTGGTTCAAGGCGCCACACGGGTACCTGACGTTGACTCGCACACAGCCTACTGCTTGGACCTTCTGCTAACCACCGATCCAGACCGTTATTCAGTGGCGATTTCCTCACCGTTAGGTTCATCTGACCACTGTCTGGTGAAATCTGTATCCGTCTACTCCCCATCAGACCCCAGCCCCAAAGGGTCACGGCGAGTGTGGCGGTACAAGTTAGCGGATTGGGATGAGATGCGGTGTTTCTTTGCATCTTACCCTTGGCAGTCTGTTTGCTTCTCTTCCGATGATCCTTCTACGTGCGCGGATGCCGTGACAGATGTGCTTCGTACCGCCATGGAATACTTCATCCCATTTTCGGACGTGCCTCTGTCTAGCAAAGCTCGGCCCTGGTTTGGACCTGAATGTGGACGCGCCGAAGCGCAAAAGCATCAGGCATACCTGGCTTGGGCCGATGCTCGAAACCGTAAGTCGAGGGACATTCGTCTGAGGAAGAAGGCATACAATAGGGCTGCTAAGTCCTGTAAAAAGGTTATGCGGAGGGCTCGCTTTGATCACATTAGTCGAATAGGCAATAAGCTTGCTTCTTACCCTGCGGGTAGTAAGGCATTCTGGTCCCTAGCTAAATCGGTTGAAGCGAACTTCTGCCGCCCCTCACTGCCTCCGTTGCTGAAACCCAATGGTTCGCTGGCCCATACCGCGGTTGAGAAAGCAAATTTATTTGCATCTCAATTTGCTGAGTCTTCGCGTCTGGACCCCGGTAGTGCGAGACCTCCAACTTTGCCAAATTGTGGCTCTGTAATGAGTGATATACATATCCGGCAAAAGGAGGTTCTCAAGGTTCTCCGCAGTCTTGATGTGAACAAGGCCAGTGGCCCTGATGGTATTCCGGCCATTGTATTGAGGACTTGTGCGCCTGAGTTGTCGCCTGTGCTGACTCGCCTCTTTCGCCTATCTCTGAAGACAGGTCAAGTGCCCAAATCTTGGAAGCTTGCTAACGTGCAGCCTGTACCCAAAAAAGGTAGCCGTGCCAACCCTGCCAATTACAGACCGATTTCGATCACGTCCATACTTTGCAAGAGTATGGAACGTGTCCTTAACAACAGGCTCCTGGCGTACCTGGAAGCGAATGACCTACTCAGTGACCATCAGTACGGCTTTCGCCGAAACCGGTCTACTGGGGACCTTCTGGCGTACGCCACACACATCTGGAGTGAGGTCATCGAAAAGCACGGGGAGGCGCTGGCTGTCTCCTTGGACATCTCCAAAGCTTTTGACAGGGTCTGGCATGAGAGCCTAATTGGCAAGCTTCCATCTTACGGCCTGCCTGCTGATTTCTGCGCATGGATATCAGATTTCTTGAGGAATCGGTCGATACGAGTGGTCGTAGATGGCTGCTCGTCAGATCATATGGCTATCAATGCCGGGGTTCCTCAGGGGTCAGTGCTCTCTGCGACCCTCTTCCTACTGCATATCAACGATCTGCTAAAGCCCGGAATCTTTGGGTACGCAGATGACAGTACAGTCGTGGAGAGCTACACATCCGATGCAAGAACCAGCGGGCCACAGATCGAGTCTCACAGAGAGGCTATGGTCGAGCGGCTCAACTTGAGTCTGGAGGCGGTTTCTGACTGGGGTGATGCTAACCTGGTCAAGTTTAATGCCACGAAGACTCAAGCCTGTCTGTTTTCGGCCAAAAAGAGGCCCTTCCAATTGTCTCCCGCTTTCCGTGGTGTCTCCGTTCCGGTAACTGACAGCTTGGAACTATTAGGCGTTTCACTCTCATCGACTCTTAACTTTGGCTCTTACATAGAGTCAAAGGCCCAATTAGCTTCCAAAAAACTTGGTGTTCTCTCTAAGGTGAGACGGTATTTCACACCTGAGCAACTGCTTAGTCTGTATAAAGCTCAAGTCAGGTCGTGCATGGAATACTGCTCTCACCTTTGGGATGGCTCCGCCAAATATCAACTGGAGGCTCTGGAGTCGATTGAGAGGCGAGCCAAGAGGCTGATCGACAACGACACTCTGACTATGTCGCAGCTGCAAAGTCTCGAGCATCGACGTAAAGTAGCGTGTTTATCGGCCGCGACCAAAGCGCCACCCTTTTATGGTGGACATTCCGCGCATTAGAACCAAGCGTTTCGAATCCTCATTCCTCATACGAACAGCCAGAATGTGGAACGCTTTGCCTGGGTCTGTCTTCCCGCTAAAGTACAATGTGGGCGTCTTCAAATCCCGAGTAAATAGGTATCTTCTAGGTAAGCGTGCTACAACCTAGACCGCATATCTGCTTAACAACAGGCAGTATGTGGTCAAACGCAAACCTATTCAGAATAAAAAAAAAAAAAAAAAAAAAAATCATCTGTGAAAATTTTAGCTGCCTAGCTACCATGGTTCATGAGATACAGCCCGGTGACAGACGGACAGACGGACATCGAAGTCTTAGTAATAGGGTCCCGTTTTTCCCTTTGGGTACGGAACCCTAAAAACCTCGTCATAGCTTCCATATGACATTTTCAAGGAGACTATAATTCAAGAGTATAATATCGTAGGCGTGACGTTCTTGAAACTTTCATCAGTCAAGGCCTGCAATTGTGGAGATCGATACGATTGTTTTTTTGACTTTAATACATAAGCAGCATGGATGTTTTCGACAAGAGCTTACGTAGTGTTTGAGTGAGAGGGAGAGAAAAATTTCGAGGATGAGTCATTTAAAAGTGTTCGAAAGCATCAGCTGATCTTTATTCTTCAACTAGCAGCGCCCCGCGGTTTTACCCGCGTTGTACCCGTTCCCGTGGGAATTTCGGGAATTTTTATACATATAAACCTTCCTCTTGAATCACTCTATCCATTAAAAAAAACCGCATCAAAATCCGTTGCGTAGTTTTAAAGATTTAAGCATACAGACAAACAAACGAAAATAGCGACTTTATTTTATATAATGTAAGGATTCGACTGATGAATTGCAAATCATCATCACACTTCACAGCTTTCTTCATCCCACTGTTGTGTAGGTATATGTGTCATCTGCCCAGTGCCGGATTAGCCCTGTCAGGGGCCCCTAGGCAGTACAATTCCTGGGACTTTATTGCGAAGGGGTGTTTCAATACGTTTCCAATAATAGGTATTTTAGTGATTAGGCGAGCCTGACTCACACTGTTCTTTTTGTTTATGGGTTCACGGGGCCACGTGTTTGTGCCTAGAGGCCCCGCATCCCCGCATCCTTGATCCTATCCTGTGCCTATCACATCCAAATTTAACCCGCGATTAGGACAATATCATTGAACTTGTATCTTTGACCCATTCCACTCATCTGACAGCTTTGCTCTACTTGTCATCAATTCTCCTTGATGCGTACTAACTACGATTTCAATGTTCTGAACTTTTCGTGATGAATTATCAAAAGATCGTACCTACTAATATTAGTTCTGAACGCCCAGTCACCCATTCATATTTGCTGTTGAATGAATTACTAGGTAATTACAATGGTTACTACGAGGACAATTATCATATTAAATACTCCATTGATCTCTACCAATATGGCCTAAGTATCAATAAAAATTAGCATTAATACCTGTGTATCAGAAGATTCATAACTAATCATAAATTAGCTGTGTATTTACTTATAGCTAAAATTCAACAATTATTCGTTTAAAAGTTATTAATAGTGCAAATAGGTTCGATAATGGATGGCTTCGAGAAGAGAAACAACTTCGGTTGACTTGATTACTGTTACTACCATCATTGGTTGTACCATATTGTTGATAAATAGGTACCACTGATTGAAGGGAAGCTGTGGTGGTCTAATGGTAGGTTTACAATCGTGAGGTGATGGGTTCAAACCCCGGTCCCATACCAATGAGTCCTTTGGGATTTATGTATGGATTTTCACACCACTGGCTTTTCGGTGAACGAAAACATCGTGAGGCAACCTGCATAATTAAAGTCTGTAGAAGAAATTGGAAGGCGTATGTGAATCCACCAACTCGCGCTGTGCCAGCGTGGTGGATATGACCCAATCACCCTTCATGGGTAGGCCTACATCCTGTAATGGACTATTAAAAAGGCTGGTACAGTAAAGTTCCATTGATTTAATGGTTGCAACCATAATAGGTATGCGAACTCGCTAAAATAAATATTTTTATAATTAGTCTCTCAGTTAGATTACAAAAAAATATTTGACACGTGTTTTTTATTTTATCAATCAAACAAAACATACCAAAAATAAGCGAGTCGAAGTTCGGGAGTAGGGCCTCGTGACGTCACTTTGTTGTAAAACGTTTACCAAACCTTGACGTCACACGGAACTTTAACTGGCTACAGGGTTATCCAGAACTGGCGTACTAATCTGGTCTTTACCTCCTTTCGGCTTAGTGCAAGCAGATAACCCTGTACCTATGTTTTCATCATTTATTGATAAATTTACAGAATAAAAAATACCTCTGTAATATTTTTTGATATTCTAACTGACGGTCTAATTATATTTTTTGTCGTCTAGCCTAATATAATGTACCTACTTAGTATTTTTATTATTTACAGGACCGAGATGCCCCTCCCGTTGATCCGACGATGCGGCTGTCTATCTCTGGAAACAGGATGCCTCATACTTTGTATCATTTCCACTGTAAGTACCTATAGTATAGACCTATACATACTTCCATGTAGTATAGATCAAAACAATACATCCAAGATGATCGAGTAAATTCATATTAAATATATTATCGTGGGCTCCCCTACTACTACTAGTTACCACTAGTACCTACCAAAAAAATCAAAAAATACATTCTGTGGTCGATGCCTGCAGCACAGGTTTTCCTGCGTCCTTGATGTCTTGATCAAATCAAAAGTGGCTAGGTCCTTCAACATTTAAGTCATATAGGTACTTACATATTTATTTATCGATAGCATTAACTTACATGTCATTGAATAAAAAAGTTATTAATTAATTGAAAAAAAAATACTTATAAAAGCATTAATAATTCCAATATACAAAAATTAATGAATAAAATTAAGTAGGTATCTACATAACTTAAATTAATTGCATTCATTCATCCTCATTCTATTGGACCATGGATTGGACATTCTAATAATCTTTATCTACTATTATTTATTCGGTTGCGCTTCGTTGCGTTTGCCGGTACACGGAACAGGCCTATGTGTAGCAGTTAACGTCCTTCGGCTTATACGATGTACGGATTTTGAGGCCTACTTGAGATTTTAAAAGACTTAATTTAATTATTACATTATGATTCTCCCAAGTTCGGTCAAATTACGTCATTGAATTAATTATCCTGCTAAATAACACCTGTTATACCATAATACGAGTATACCTAAAAAGCACACAGATTATTCAACTGTGGGCGAATTTATGACGTCTTTCGTAAAATTGAACTAAACAAAATGAAACAAATCTGTTTCATCCTTTTTATTGGGTTCAATACTTTTTATTAGGGTTCCGTACCCAGAGGGTAAAAACGGGAACCTATTACTAAGACTCCGCTGTCCGTCGTCCCTCCGTCGCCGCGTCGCCTGTATTTCTGTCACCTGGCTGTATCTCATGAACCGTAATAGCTAGACAGTTGAAATTTTCACAGATTATATATTTCTGTTGCTGCTATAACAAAAATAAACAACAAAAATATTTAGTTGTAGGTGTAGAATCATTGACCTCAAATCCAATATCTCCACATGTGTGGCGTAGTTGGCTTTGTAACTATTAAAACAAGGTGATGTAACTTCAATAATTGTTGTATAATTCTTCGTTAACAATCCAGATAATATCCTACTGCTCTAAATGTAAAATCCTTTCCTCCTTTTGCAACAAACTCTTCTTTCCGAGTGCTCTGTCATGTCTGGTGTTGCCCGGTCTACCAGATCCAATTTCAACCAAAATTGACATAGTAAAAAAATATGATAAAATACTGAAAACCTTACATTCGACCATCCTGATGACATGTATGTCCTCATACATGAACCAGGTGGAACCAGGCAAAACCTTACATTCGGCAAGGCAAGGTAAGTTAGGTTATATTATACAAATCAAAGATTAGTAATATCAAGCACTGGAACACTGTTATACAAAAATTCATACACATAGATTCTAAACGAAGAACAATGTTTGAAGATTTGTAGCAATTATAATACAGTTATTTATAATCAAGTATTTATCTTTACAGCCAAACTCTTAAAACTATCAATTTATCCTTGTAACTCTTAAAAACTATCATTGAATCTCTTAAAAACTATCCTTGTATCTCTTAAAAACTATCATTGAATCTCTTAAAAACTATCCTTGTATCTCTTAAAAACTATCCTTGTATCTCTTAAAAACTATCCTTGTATCTCTTAAAAACTATCCTTGTAACTCTTAAAAACTATCCTTGTATCTCTTAAAAACTATCCTTGTAACTCTTAAAAACTATCCTTGTAACTCTTAAAAACTATCCTTGTATCTCTTAAAACTATCCTTGTATCTCTTAAAAACTATCCTTGTATCTCTTAAAAACTATCCTTGTATCTCTTAAAAACTATCCTTGTATCTCTTAAAAACTATCCTTGTATCTCTTAAAAACTATCCTTGTATCTCTTAAAAACTATCCTTGTATCTCTTAAAAACTATCCTTGTATCTCTTATAAACTATCCTTGTATCTCTTAAAAACTATCCTTGTATCTCTTAAAAACTATCCTTGTATCTATCAAAACAATCCTTATATCAGTCCCTGTAACAGAATAACATTACACATAGTCATCGTTGCAATCGGTGAATTATTTGAACATTGTTCAAACCAAATATATATATGTTTTATGTTTTAGTAAAATTAACACAATTATAGATTATTGATATCATTGTATATCGCAAATATTATTCAAGCCCAAAGTTTGCAGCTTTAAGCATTTAATAATAAACAATAAATTTTCAAATAATTCAATAAATATCGAAAAACAAAACTGTTTCATAAATTGTGAACAGCTTTTTTGATAATTTTGAAAACAATGACAAACTGCAACAATACACACAACAAAACCACCACACCCATAAAGACTATAATTACGTCCAACTATGCAAAAGAGGCCACTCTTAATAGCATGTAAATATTACAAATGTTACCGGTAAATGTCCGAATACTAAGATAGACAAGACAAGATTATATTTAACGTCATTAAGTAAATCTCTTATCTATATAGATAAATGAATCACGATAGTTGATTTCACTACAACTCGAGAACAGCTGAACCGATTTGGCAAATTTTCATCTCCAAACATTTGTGGAAGCTTAGAAAGGTTTAAACGATGAGAAAATCCATAGCTGCGTACAACCATGTAAATACCATGTTGCGAGAAAAACAATAAAAATACCAATTTCATTTTCCCATTCAAAACATTCCTGTATTTGAAAGTTGTTATTGACAGTTGACAGATGGTGAGATGAAATTCATCGGATCAGCCAGATATATAATTAAATGTAATAACGATTACTATAATGTACTCATCCATTAATAAATTTAGAGAAAATACTAAATCTAGTAATTTTATAGAAACGCAGTGTATACCATTACAATCTCGTGCATAAATATTATGAGCACTCAAATGTCTATGAACATTGAATATTAAGCGACAACGATACTGTAGCATTACCACAACTACACGCACATAGAGTCATAAATAAAATCAATAAACGTTGCAATGTAATGTGACGCATATTCAAGTTCTAAAATATAATGGTAAAAACAATTGTCTTCATTGTTTCGGTCACGAGAGAAATACAAAAATTCATCGTTACTTCACTTTTTGTTCAATTTTGTCATATTAACTTTAAAAGAATCCCGAATAAGAAATCCCGTGACCAAAAGTAAAGCCAATCTAGATAGACCGGCCATGCGACTGCAGCAACGAGTCCGTTTACCCTTTAATTTCAGCCGCGAACAGTTTTCGGCAAAATGGCAATTTATACGTCAAGTTTATAAAAGTATCACATGCGTACGATTGCGCAGTTGATGAATTATCGAAGTGTAACATTGATAACAATTTTACTAGTCAAAAGATGCGCAAAACATTAACAAAAATAACGTCAAATAAAGTGTCAAAATAAGGGAATCTTCAATGACAAATCAACGCCAAGTTACAAATCTGACAATGGACATGCAAAGATCAACATATTAAAATTACTCGTTAACGCACACCACCATCTAGTCATTAGTAACTATTGAAATCTCAAATTTAGCAAATTAAATAAAAAGAAAATAGGGTACAAAGACGACGCAGCAAAATTCTTCTCTGTCAGAGCTCAGCAGGATCACCATTATGCTGTAAAAACTGAATAGTTAAAAGCTTCTGATGAAAGAAGACACTAGAATAGCTAACGGGTTGCATGACGCTTCTGCATTGGCATTATCATTAGCTTTGTCATCCACATCGCCATCATCTTATTCACCATCTAAGCTACTGGAGCAGTTGTGCCAGCGGCCCAGAGCCACGCTCCGTTACTTTAAGGAGCTGGGCTGGCTCGGATAGACGCTGGAGGGGGAAATGCACAAAACACCCCATGCGGGACGTCAGTGCAAGACTTATCGCCCCCACACCTAATAAGAATAAGCTTCTGATGAAATAACTCTCAGCTTCTAGAGAAATAAAGGAAGTCACTCGGCTGTTGATGCACAAAAGTTAGGCCTACGCTGTTTCCACGCTACCTTTGTCCCCTCACCGGCAAAACATACAAGATGACTTCATCCGAACGAGCCATTTACCAGAAAGCTGTCAAACAGTCCTTGTGTCCCAGCCAAAGTTCACATTAGAAGCGCCCGTGGATCTGGTCAACAAAGTGAGCGAGCGACCTAGTTCCATCAACCTAGGTTGCTTCTAGGGACTCCGTGCCCAGATAGTTTCTGAAAATCTCACAAGGAAAACGCAGAATTAAGCCATCAAGTAAAAGCTTCGTTTACAAATTCTGATAAAGATTTCGTCCTATAAATAGAGGTGAACAAAACACGACTCTCACACTCGGTCACAATCCAGCTACCTCCAGTTTTGAACTGCTCTTACCAAAGCAAGTATGATGATGGACGATTGCCTATCTTCTGTCGCCTGTACATCACTCACTGAAAAACGAAAATGTAGTTCTTGGTCGACACTAGTAGCGACTTCTGTGTTTTCCCATGTAGGACTTCAGGAGCAGATGATTGAGGATTACCTACGAACTTTTGCAATTAATGGGTCATTGACCGTGACTTACGATTTCACGCAGCTAGATCTGGATTGTATCTCCACCGCGCTCTTTTTTGGCGTTCTATCGCGGCCGATGTTAGCAAGGCTATAATCAGGACAGACTTTTTATGACATTATGGCCTAATGGTCGACTGCTGCAATCGCCGTCTCATCGATAACCATACAACTTTTTTTTTTTTTTTTTTGTTGACTACCAGTTTTGAACCCTCTTTTCCTTTAGATGTCGTTTCATGCACTCGTCCGCGTCGGCCAATCCAAATAAGTACTAAGAAATACTTCGAGAATACGTGGAGATCTTTCGTCCACCAGACACTCTTCAGATTGTCACCCACGTAACAGTCCATTTCATCAATAAGGTGCCCAACCAACTTGTTTACGGTGCACAAGACGTCTAGTGCCTGAAACTTCAAAATAGCTAAGCAAGAATTCAACTGTACCTACACTGCAAGCTGGAACAGATGTCACATAGAACACCACATTCCCAGCATCTGGTTCCTAAAAAGTTGAAGTTTGACGTCCGGGTGGCGACTACAGGACTCTGAACGACAGTACAGTACCGGATAGATATCCAATTCGGCATATTTTATGACTTAATACACTTATGACATAATATTATATGGCTGTAAAATCTTCTCGAAAATTGATTTTGTTAATACTCTTAACTCTAGCGATTTTGTTAATACTCTTAACATCTTCTTAAATCCTGCGGATTTATCGAAGATGGGTATTTCCAGCACCTACAACTGCTTTCCACTCGCCTGAAAGAATATGGAACGGTTTTTGATCAAGCCTAGCAGGAAAGTGTTTATGGAGCAGAAAATATCAGCTTTCTGGTATGCGTGGTAGGTACCTGCAGCCAGCATTAACCAGCTAGATGGCAAAGTAGAAGCCACCAGATAGTTTGCCATTCCTGAAAATATCAAAGAAAGTCTATCTTCTGTCGTCGCTTCCTCGGGGACACAGCAAAGTCTCACAAGTTCTACTACAAGACGTGTCGACTGGGACAGCAAAAGATTCCCACTCGTGACGCTAATCGGTGACACGTTGGAGCCTTCGAACTTCGCCTTCGCCTACGTTTTGCGGCATGATACTAGTCTAGTCACTGAAGCTTCAGACTCTACCATTAGTGAAGTGTTTCAAAACACGTTGGGAAAGAACAAAAACCTCTGACTTCTTTTAGTAGAGATATGAGCCCAACGCAACGAAAGAAGTCCTTACGACAGAGAACTGCTGGCAATATATCAGTACCTAACTGTAGCTCGCGACAGACCGTGGTAAGCAGTTTGAATCTGCATTGGTGAACTCATTAAACTTGCTGGATTTAAAAGAGACAGAACCGCAGCATACTAACTATATATACTATTAATCAAAACGGTGCACAACAGCTAAATCAACGATAAAATGTTATGAGAACCATATAATAACTGGAACCTTAACATTCATTTTGCTTGGAATGCGAAAAGCTTTCAAACCGGACATACAAGCCTCTCCTGCAAAACTCAGATATAAATTAGAGATGGCAGCGTACGTGGATCTCCAAGCAATATACTCCAGGCCGCATCGGTGATCGTTGGAGCGTCTGTCGTCCACGTTGGTCAGGCAGTCGTCGGTGGAGTGCTGGCAACGGATGCGGCTGAGACTGTGACCCCGGGCTACAGCAGTGATCCTGGCCGCGACTGCGGTTGTAGCTCTGGCTGCGGTTGCGGCTGCTGCTTTGGCTCCGGCTCCGACCATGGCCTCGGCTGCGGCTGTGGCCACGGCTGTGGCTGTGCTTCCGGCAGCGGCCTCGGCTCCGGGTGCGGTCTTGACTGCAGCCGTGGCTGCAGCTGCGGCCTCGGCTCCCGTTGTAGACTCGGCTGCGCCTGTGGCTCCAGCTGAGGCCTCGGCTCCGTGTGCGGTCTTGGCTGCAGACTTGGCTCCAGCTGCGGCCTTGGCTCCGGCTGCGGCCGTGGCTGTATCCACCTCGTCTTGCTGCAGCTCGAGCTCCAACACGAACGAACCCAGGCTTGCGGCTGCAGCTGCGACTCCGTCGAGTGCTCGACTGTGGCCTCGGCTGCGGCCGTGCGTGACGCCTGGAGCGCGATCGGTTCCTAGGAGCTTTCACGCGCCATACTTCGTTGTCTTCGAACCCATCACCTGGAACTCATACCATGAAATTGCTTGCATTAGTATTGTGCTTGAGTAAAGAGAAATATTTGAGGGAGATTAAATCCTACTTTTATCTCGAGAATGGTGCATGTTACACGAAAAATAACAGGATTGTAATTCCCCCCTTATAAAACCCCAGTCTGGCTAAACGTAGTGTATGTTTTTCTTCTTTTATTATATATGAATGGACTTGAAATGGAATTTTTGTAAATTACTAAATGATGTAATCAATACTCATGACTACAACAACAACTTTCTGGGCAAAAATATCACCAAAACTTGTAAAAAGAGGATCGACGCATCAATCAGGCCGGGGACAATTCCATATTATTTTAAAAATATAAATAAATCACTGAGCAAAAACAATACCAAAACATGTAAAAACAAAATAGACGCAGCCATCAGGCCCGGCACAATACCATATTATTTTAACAACATAAATAAAGATATGAAACCTTTCATGCAAGCGGCCAGTAAAATAAAGCAATCAGAAAACCTAACACCGCTTCGGGACATTGAAACTCCGCGAAAACAGCTTTTTCGTGACCAATCCGACAAATAATACCTCACCACAATTAAATAATGTTTCCAATGATTTAGAAAACTCCTTCAGTATGATGCATTTAAACGTTAGGAGCCTGAAATCAAAAATTAGCCAATTAGAATTGCTTAACGATGAACATAAATTTGACGTATGCTGTTTTACTGAAACGCACCTTCGTGATGAACAAGCAGATGTTCTACAGCTAGATGGATACCAAAAAGCTGCCCATTACTCACGAAAATACAAAAAACAAGGCGGTGTAAGCATTTATGTACACCCCAATATTAGCTTTACGAAACTTGATTGGGTCTCCGAAATGGCTATAGAAGGTCACTTCGAAAGTTGTGGAATCACTATTGACGAGCTTAACATTATAATCATAGGTCTTTATAGAACACCTAAAGGAAATTTCAACCTGTTTATAAATACGCTTGAAAATTTGCTCATCAAACTTATGAGGAATAGAAACAACACCAAGAAAGTATTTATTCTTGGTGATTTTAACATCAATACCCTAGAAAAAAACAGAAAAACTGAAAAGTTCATAACCACTCTAAAATCTTTTAAATTTCACCCGACATTTACTGACCCTACGAGGTATACTTCACATAGCCAAACCTGCTTGGATAATATATTAACAAACGCAAAAAATTACAAAACAGAAATTTTAAATGTGGGAATATCTGACCACACTGCTTTGAAAATGGTAATCAAAACTAGTTTAAGTTATAAAGAAAAATATTGGTACATTGAGAGAAAAAATATTGATAAATACATGGATATATTTCTTAAGTATCTCTCTCAAATAAACTTCGCCCATGTAATCGAACAAGACGACCCAAATTCTGCCTATAAAGAATTTATAGAGTTATACACATTAATTTTTGAACTTTGCATCCCTACTGAAAGAATAAAAGTATTTCATAAGAAAAAGCCTAATTGGAAATCCAGAGGTATTATCATCTCCAGTAGAAAAAAGAAAGAAATGTACTTAAAGACTCATCTTGACACCAACGATGTGAATAGTAAGACCTACAAAACCTATTCGAAAACTTTAAAAAAAATTGTAAAACATTCCAAAAAAATCGCGAATGTCAGATATATAGATAAAAGTACTAACAAAAATAAAGCAACGTGGGGGCTTATTAAGCAATACACTGCTCCAACTAATACCATACGAACTACAGTTAAAAATCTGAATATTGATGATGTAAAAATATCGGATCCCATTAAAATAGCAGATATACTCCTCAAACAGTTCACATACAAAAATAACAGAACCTCATCTACTCCACACTCACCTAACCTGTCTAAAAATTGCCATAATGTTACACAACAAAACCCCAACTCCATCTTTCTAGCACCAACAGATACTTCAGAAATATTAAACATTGTCAGAGGATTTAAAAACAAAAAGACTACTGGTCACGACAAGATACCTATGCAAATAATTAAACAGAGTATCTTCTTCATATTGGAACCGTTAACGCATATTGTAAACCTCTCCTTATCATCTGGATGCTTTCCACAGGAACTTAAAATTGCCTTAATAAAACCTCTTCATAAAAAAGGACGTAAAGATGACCCAAATAACTACAGACCCATTGCTCTCCTCCCATGTTTCTCAAAAATATTTGAAAAAGTTATTTATAAAAGGTTCTACAAGTTCTTTAAACAATATAATATAATAAACGAAAATCAATTCGGTTTTCAAGAAGGCAAGAATACTTCATTAGCAATTTTTAAAATACTTAAGAGAGTAGCTAAGAGCATAAATGTAAAAGAACCTGGTATCGCTTTGTTTCTTGATTTGTCGAAAGCATTTGACAGTGTGGAACATAAAATTTTACTAAATAAACTAGAAAAAGTAGGTATAAGAGGACTAGCTTTAAAACTCATAGAATCCTATTTAGAAAATAGATCTCAATCTATAATCTTAGACGTGTACAAAAGATCATCTAAAACAGTAGAACAAATACTATCAAAGTCAGAAAACCTTACGTTAGGTATACCGCAAGGTAGCATTATTGGGCCTCTTTTATTTTTAATTTACATCAACGAACTTCCCCAAGTTACTGATCACCCATGCGTAATGTTTGCAGACGATGCTACCTTTTATATTCCTAAAGATAAGTTAAATAATCAAGAATATGAAAATGAAATTAACAACACCATAAAATCGATAGGAACCTGGCTACAAAATATAAACCTTAATTTAAACGCAGAAAAAACCAAATTAGTGCAATTCAAAAACTATAAACAGCTCTCACTAAATCTCAGAATCTCATATAACAATGATCAAATAAACACAGTAACAAGTACTAACTTCTTAGGTATTACTATAGATACTCACCTCAATTGGAAATCGCATATAAGCAAAATAAATAGTAAACTTTCCCAGTATTGCTACGCTTTAGGCATACTAACAAATATATCCTCGAAACAAATTGCTACAAATGCTTATTATGGTTACGTTTATCCTCGGTTAACGTACGGTGTAATATTTTGGGGCAACTCTGTAGAAATTAACTCAACCTTCATTTTGCAAAAACGATGTTTGAGAATCATATTTAAATTAAACAGTACAGACACACTACGTGATATATTCAAAACTAATAATTTTTTAACACTTACTGGTATTTATATATATGAGACTTGTATATTTGTGAAAAATAATATGAATTATTTCAGCGAAACATTCTGTAATCGTAACGATATTAGGAGGTCCAAAAATAAGCATAACATTCTTGTACCTCAACATAATAACAGCATGTTTTCGAAAAGTGCATATGCTATGGCAATCAAAATATACAATTGCTTGCCACTAGAAATAAAATTACTAGAAGGAATTAGTTTTAAAAGAAAACTGAAAGCTTGGCTTGTTTCGAAAGTTTTTTATTCTATAAAAGAATATTTTGAAGATTATAAAATAACTAAGTACAATTTGCTCGATCTGTAATAATTTAGTATAAAGCAGAAATAGTTTTTAACAATAATACTATGATATAAATAACAGACGCTGGATCTGTCATTTATATTGTACTTATTAATATATCCTAACTATTCAGATACTGTTCGTTTACATATTTTATGTACTTATAAATATTTTTTAAAAGATTATTGTACGCTCGAAATGGGCAGGCTGTTGAATCCAATTTTTTGTAACATCTTTTTACACGGCTTAACAATAAACGTTTTCTTATTCTTATTCTTATTCTTATTGAAGTATCTAAAACTTAGGGAATACATCTACCACACGACCATGGACACTTCATATGCCCGCAATTATATAAGGTTAACTTAAGGAATATCTACATGCATCATGAAGTGCTTCTAAATGTAATTTCAGCACTTCTCACTATTAAACCAATCAATTTTTAAGATTTCTGCAGTGCAAATAATTAGAAAATTCTAATTGGTCAGAGTATTAGTCTCCGTTTGGTAACATAATTATCATGAAGAAAACATGTCAACCAAGTATGGGTTAATGCCTGAGGTTAATGCCAACATTTCACAGGACTAGGCAATACCAATATGATAATAATGATACTAAGTAGTATCACAATACCTCAACCAACACATCAGCAATACTGATATCCTTCGGACACATAACTATGAACTTTGGATTGTTATTATTATGTTAAGAACTTTACTACATATTTGTCATAAAAACTCATGTCAAGAATGTTGATTGTTAATCATTTTTAACCTACTATTGTAAAATTGGTAGGTAAACAACATTTAATTAATTTTTTTTTTTTTTCCACGTCCGCCATTACAAAAGATTTTTGCCCTATTTGTACCAAGGATGTTTATGTAATACATCCATGATTTGTACTATTTGTATGAATGTGGAACCAGTGTATTCCTTTCATTCGCTCATACGAATAAGGTTCATTTTTGCTCCACGATTCTGATACGCACCAATGGAATGAATCCAAACAATATTATTATTCAGACTTTATTGAATGGTCATTACATATACATGGCTAATACAAACGATTGTTATCAGAATTTGTCAGATTACTAATTCACAAATTTTATTTTTCAATATTCAAACGTATGAATGCGTCATGGATATGAATTGAAAACAACATAAATGTATGTTCTTGGAGGTTACGAGACGACGTGTCGTAAACTGGTGCAAAGGTTTTAGCTTCGAATAATATTCTGTTTAAACAGAGTTCGAGGCTAAAATCACCATGATAATATATTATTTAGCTACAAAATCAGGTGCAGGCGTGTACTTACGATGTCACTTCTGAGATGTAGAATCATTGACCTCAAATCCAATATCTCCACATGTGTGGCGTAGTTGGCTTTGTAACTATTAAAACAAGGTGATGTAACTTCAATAATTGTTGTATAATTCTTCGTTAACAATCCAGATAATATCCTACTGCTCTAAATGTAAAATCCTTTCCTCCTTTTGCAACAAACTCTTCTTTCCGAGTGCTCTGTCATGTCTGGTGTTGCCCGGTCTACCAGATCCAATTTCAACCAAAATTGACATAGTAAAAAAATATGATAAAATACTGAAAACCTTACATAGGTATATTCACTTCAAATAGAATTACCTAAATTAACGACAGAGATACCTACGGTACGGAACCCTACGTGCGTGAGTCCGACTCGTACTTGGCCGAATTTGAATCTGGGTCAATTCAATCTTTCAATCGTTTGGTTGATCGCTTTTTAAAAGATCGCTCTAATGTATTATTTGTATTATTGCGCCTACAGATTTCGCATCATCATTATCGGCTTTAGGACGTCCGCTGTTGGACATAGGCCTCCCAGAATACGTTTCTAACCTAGCGTCCAGTGCGATTCTGCGGCTGTTAATGCGTTTCTTTAACAATGTGTTATTGAACTCGTCATCATGAACAATTTTCACTATGGAAATAAATTTTTAAAATCGTGAAATATAAGGAGTTTCTCTATATGATGGACATTATAGTGTAGGATTTTATTGTACATCTTAACCAATTAATACGTTGGGAAACAGACCCAAAATCACGAAAAAAAATTAGTCCCAAAATTTTTTTCGGGCGGTCAATTTTCATGTACTGTAGGTACTGTAACAGCCTTTTAATAGTCCACTGCAGGACGTAGGCCTACCCACGAAGGGTGATTGGGCCATATCCACCACTCTAGCCCAGTGCGTTGGTCACATACGCCATCGAATTTCTTCTACGAAAATATGCAGGTTCCCTCACGATCTTTTCCTTCACCAAAAAGCCAGTGATGTAGAATTCCGTAGATAAATTCTAAAGATCTCATTGATACAGGACCGGGATTCGAACCCATGACCTCACGATTGTAAGGCAGGTGTCAGTACCACTAGACCACCACGGCTATCAATTTGCATGAAGCAGCTCATTTTTTTATTTTTTTCCAGCTGGCATGTTTTGCCAACATAGCGGCGGGCGCGTGGGAACTCCCCCACCATCGGGACCGGGAGCCCGAAGACAACCTCATCTCTATGAGCATGGTGATGTTTTCCACTCTCTCCGCCATAGTCAACATCGTGGCTCTCGTCGGCGTCTGCCTGGTAAGCATCATTATAGCTTTTTGCTTTCCTACCAATAAGCCAAAAAAAATGAAGATAAACTCATTTCTCAGAGCATTGTGATTTCTTCCACACTTTTCGCCATCGTCAAATGTGTGACTTTCTTCGGCGTCTTCCTGGTTAGCATAGCATCATTGCATAGCTCTATCACCTACCTACTGTTCTTCATTTTAACCGACAGTTTCATCTCTAGGATCATGGTGGTGTTCTCTAAGTTTAATAAAAACGTTACTGTCTCTGTTTTCTTTGGAATTGGCCTGATAAGTATTATCATCATCCAGCTATCCCAACACCGGGGCCAGGAGCACAAAGACAATGTCAACTTTACAAGTATGGTGATATTTTTAACTCTTTTGCCATCGTCAACATTTTATCCTCTCTCTACGTTTGCTTGGTAAGTATCATTGTATAGCTTTGTCACCTACCTGCTGTTATTGACATCAACTAACAACTTCATCTCTAAAACTAAGATGCTGACGGTGATTTTCTCTACACTGACTGCTAACGTTACTGCCTTGGCTTTCTTTGTAATCTGCCTGGTAAATATCATCATCATCTTGTTACCCAACTACGAGCTCAAACATAACGTCATCTTCATAGCATGGTGATGGTTCCTAAACTCTCCGCCACAGTCAACATTGTTCCTCTCTTCTGCGTCTGTCAGGTAAGCGTCAGTATAGGATCGGTATGCGTTTGACGACATCCTACCTGATTGATAAGCAAAGTCGTAGTCTAGGGTGCAGTTTGCTTAACTAGAAGATACCTATCTGGATGATCCACCACAGACACCACTACGGGAACCCAAAGACATCCTCATTTCTTTGATCCGCCTTGTTAAATAATTAAATATTAAATTAGGGGGCATCTACACGCGGTCTCTGACCCCAAACAAAGCTTGTGATATGGCTGCCTGAGACTGATATACTACATATACATATTTTTAAATAAATTCTAAATAACCTCCAGACACAGAGCAAACAAAAATGTTCATCACGTAAATGCTTGCCCTAGGTGGAGATCGAACCCATGCCTCTTTGATCCAGAAGCTAGGTTCTCTAACCACTGAACCACCGAGGCAGTCAGGTAGTTAGCTTAGAGCGAGGCAGAACTGGATCGGACCTATTAGGTTTTGTCTTGCCTTTTTTCTATATGAGTGAAAGAGCGAAAACCACAAGGGTCACGTTAAAGCCCTCGCAGTGAGAAGAGATAAGTAAACAACAATAGGTACCATCGTAAACCGCATTAAATGAAGATGTGGTGGAAATCATTTACATATTCAATAAAAACATGTAAATGGACATCGTAAAACACATTTTGAAACCGCCATTTTATTATTTCTTTGTTTCCAGTTCAGTTTGTACAAACCTACATAAATTAAGGAAAAATATTGTTATTCCTACAATAAAGGTTACGTTGAATAGTACCTAAATACTAAGTGGAATGTACGACCGGCAAATGATAAAGATTGATATACAGGGTTATTCGGAAAACAAAATGAAAAGTGCAGCGTATACTTTCAAACATAGGAATACAAGGTTATTTAAAAAGCGTGTAGGCACTAAGCCAGAAGTCAGTGATTGTATCATCATTACGAACAACTTTGTTTATATTTTGTTATGACATTAATTTTTAGACCATTATTTTTATTATTTTTTAATTGTATTTTTTTTTTATTTCACCCTGTAAAAAAAAATATGTTTTTTGTATTACATTTATGTAATATTTTTATGACGTGTAAATTCTTATGACTTTTACTATGTGGGGCCAATCCGGAATCCGATAAAAATATGTACAGCTATTCTATTCAAAGCAACTCCGCTTCGGCAAATTTTTTGAAACAGCTGTTTTATTTTCACGATTTCGGGTTTAGGCTTACCTATTATAAAAGTTATTCACTGATCGTCTGTATCACTGATTTTCGGCTTAAAACACCCTTACTAAATAACCCTGTAATCTGAATTTTTCTGAAAAGCGAAAGCCTTTAAATAGTACGAGTAAAGTTATCAATGGAAATATGTTTGTAGAGTTTGTGCAAAAAGAGAACCGTCGTGGCGTTACCGTGAACTAACAATAAGATTTTTTAATCAGCAGCCATGGTACCGACAATAATTGGTTGATGCGAGTACTGATGAAAACTGAATTGGTGTCTACCGAGTATCCAATACTTTTAATTGTACTAGCAAATGAGAGAGCAGTGTTGTCAACGTAACAAAATTAGTAAAATGGCACACGGTCGACCTCACCTACGACGACACTTCTCTTTTTGCACACACTCTAACTACCAACTGACCTACTAACGTAGGAACTTTATTCTGAAGAGACCCAAGTTTTTAGTTGAAAAACAATACACAATTGTGAGTTTTTAGTGCGTCAATTATTATGTACCTACCTATATTGATGTTTCCATACTTAACCGACGAACGACGAACTGAAACAAAACGTTTTAAAAACATTTTAATAACTGACGAGCGAACGGCAATTATAAAAATTACCGCTTCCTTATTTAGTCGATGGATATTGGTTTCTGCAGTTTTGTGTAGGAACAAGAAATAGGTACAACGCTATTTATTTTGAAGGTCAGTAAAGTATTTTTCTATTGCAGAAACACTTATAGAAGTAGCGCTCATAGCTTATTTGAAGTGAAACTTCTAATACGACTTCCAAGAAGGTTGCGTTAAGCGTTTAACGCTATCACGGAAGGGGTATGAAAGCACTGTTGCGTCAAGTTTCACTTCTTCCGCGCGGAGGGACTCCACTTGCATTTTTTTGACTGGGTGTTTGTCAGCAAATCTAAGCAACGTTCAGAGCATTTGCAGCTGAGCGCTACCGTTGTTCGGATGATACGTTAAATTGTAGGTCTCGGTTGTTATAACCTTTAGCCTTTTCACAGGCCTTCAGGTGGCTTAAAATCTGTGACATTATAGTGGTAGCCACTTCGGCCTATACAAACTTACTTTTTAGGGTTCCGTACCCAAAGGGTAAAAACGGGACGCTATTACTTAGACTGTCCGTCTGTCTGTCTGTCACCAGGCTGTATCTTATGAACCGTAATAGCTAGAACGTTGAAAATTTCACTGATGACGTATTTCTGTTGTTGCTATAACAACAAATACTTACTAAAAATAGAAAAAATAATTTTTAAGTGGGGCTCATTTGCAACAAACCTGAATTTTTAGACGTTTTTCGCTTGATATTAATAACGGTGACAAGTAGATCAAGTAGATGCTTGAAATATTCACAAAATATTTACTTAAATATGCACTTTAAAAACAAATAAAATTAAATAATTATTTAAGGGTAAGTTTCCATACGGTGTGGAACCCTTCATGCGCGAGTCCAACTCGCACTTTACCAATTATTTTGTATTGCAGAAACGTCCAGGCAACCTGCAGCTGTCGATCGTGTTCAACTCGGTGTTCATCCTGTGCATATTCCTGGTGGCGGTGGTGACGTGCATTTTCCGGCTCGATGAGTTCTTCAAGCGACCAGAACATATTGCCTTGATCGTGGTGCTGCTCATCGCTGGCGCTGGTAACATTACTTACTATATTCTATACTAGTTTCTTCTCCTGGCCCCGTCTTGTAACTATAAACCTTCCAGAAAAAAACATGTTGACGAATTGACAACCTTCTTCGTTGAAGTCGTTTAAAAATCTTAAGAACTGCACCGGTGGCCAGTGACCGGTGGCCAGTCTGCGCCAAGCCTAAGTATAATAAGTAGATATGAAGACGAATGTGAGGTGCCAACTTGTCCACAAAGAAACAATAAAGCTTTCATCTACCTATAAATACTGTCCGATTTGAGTGTTTTTTTTTTCATGTAATTAGCACTTCAATATCTAGGTTTTTTATACTTCTTCCCGCTAAGCAAGCAAAAGTTGCAATAACATTACTGAAAGTAACATCAACAAGCTTGTAACTTACAAATACAAGGTTGCAACGTTCATGCAAGCTTACAGCGAGCTTGAAACGAAGCCCTAACGGCCGCGCTGTAGATAAACCCTGTAACTTGCCCAGAGCTGATCACCAAAACTTTTTATAACTTTAAAACGTGAAGTTGCAGTAACATTACACAAGAAACATGTCTGAAAGTTGTAAAATTAACTTCCCGCAAGTATAACGTTTACCATTTCTACAACTTTGAAATTGAAAGGCAATAGTAACTTGTCTCATCTATATTGCGAATAGGTTACAAATGAAACTTGCACGTGGCTTACATTTATTTAGTTATCGTAAAGTCACATTTGTAGGTTTTCAGTTTCCGGAAGTAAAACATTTTTTTTAAGTTTGTTGAGACTATAGTTCTAAGAATAAGTCCTAGAGGCGCGAGTGTGTGACTTTCTCTATCCACTGTGAGGAATGTCTTAATCAAATTTACAAATGGGTTTATCAATTTCCGCAAACACAACGCCACCGCGATGCAGAAAATGAATGTGCGATGCTAACGCCATCTAGTTTTATAATGTTAACTAAGAAAATCTACAACTTACAAAAATTAAGTTCCAGCAACATTACATAGGTAAGGTTAATAACGAGCACTAATCGTAATGTTGTAGGAAAGTTCAAAAACATATAACAAAAGACATATTGCCGCGATGTCACAGTATAACATTTCAGTAACTTTCATTTGTAAGGTACAGGCAATGCCAGACAGTGAAGTTAGTAAAATTATATTGCTACAAAGTTTTATTTGTAACGTCACAAAAACAATTTTGCATCAATGTTAATTACTTACATTTAGGTATGTTTGGGAGGCAATACCCCTGCAAAGTTGAAATATAAAGTTTCATGCGAAATATAACAGTAACATAACTAAATAACTTTTAATAAGTTTCAACCTAACAATAAGATAAATGTTACTGACATGTTCCTGCAACATGATGTTTGAAAGTTACAAATGTGCCATACTTATACAACATTTCTTACTCAAGCGATTGACATCAAAAACATATTGTTTGTAACATTTAGTTACAAACGTAAATACTATAATCAAAAATGTACTGAAAATTCTCTTGATGTTCTTGAAAAATAACAGAAAACGCGAAAACAGTGGCCGCCTCACACTCCTCTTTATATAACAACTCAATGTTCGCGACATAAGTATTTGTGTTGATTATGTAGGTACCTATATTTTATGTTTGCAGCGTACTCCATCTTCTACATAATGGTGGTGAACAGCCTGTACCGCGTGATGAAGATGTCTTACTGCGACAGCGCTATACCGATATGAACACCACGGAACTATAAATAGAAAAATTTCATCGCGTGAGTACTAGTTCATAATCTTAATTTACCATTTACCCATTTCATCATCATCATCATTTACAGCTTTTACTCGCCTTTTGCTGAGCACAGGTCTATCTTCTTGTACCTACGCCATTCATCTCGACCCTGTACCAATCTCGTCCAGGTTAGACCCGCGGTACTTCCAATATCGTAGACACATCCCATCTACCAATTTACAATACTTAATGTAAATCTGATAATATATTTTGTTCATTTGATGAGTAAGTACCTTCATAAATACCTAATCTCTATAGCCCTTGCACTTTGCAAAGCAACTTACATATATTTTGTTCATTTGATGAGTAAGTACCTTCATAAATACCTAATCTCTATAGCCCTTGCACTTTGCAAAGCAACTTACACTTTTATCTACCTATTATCAAAAGTTGCAAAACTATCATAAAAAAAACCGAATAAATGAACATCTGAGTCTAAGAGCTCGTAACCACTTTAATTGACATGGGTTGTTAAATGAGTCCTTTAAAGAGCTTAACGTATTGCTTGTAATGTGAAATTATGTTTTGTGATAAAATATTTTTTTGTCTTTTCAGATTGACACTAATGTTCCTAAATAAAAATACTGCTCACAAAAATCTCAATGCACTCTCTTTCTCGCTCTATTTATATTTAAGTAATGAAAAAATACTAAGAATGTTAAATTATATTTTAGGACCAAAGATGCCTCATGTATGCAATTTTATGGAATATTTTTACTGTTTTGTGCCTTTAACATAGTTGAATACTAAAGTAAATATGTACGTGAAAAACGCAAATAATTTACAGAACAAACTTAATGTAATCTAAAATATATTTATTTATTATTGTGTACTTATTAATATTTAACGGAAGCCACTAGACCTTAAAATAAAATTATATACTCGTCATTATTTTATTACAATGTAACTATAAGTATACTTACGGGTTGAAATATTGAACTGCAGCTTTGTTATATACTATAAAATAAGTTATAAAAACATAATAAAACAAAATGCCTGTATTATTTTATTGTTTTATTACCCAAATGCGTTTAACAAAGCATTGTACAACATTCACAAACATCAAAATTTCTATAAAATTAAATTCAATTCACATTGTAAATAATTGTCACGACATTTAAAGCGTTAATTTTAATTGATCGATAGTTGTACGGAAAGAAAGTCAAGGCCCATTAATTTATATATGTAATTAATATATACTCCTTAATTACATAAATAAATAAATATTATTATTTTTTTAACTGAAAACATCACAAATTTATCCTGAATCCATTGGCATCGCTTCTCCAAAAATTATATAGAAAAATAAATTAACATGAAATGGGTCAAACTAAAAAATAAAGACTAAAGTTAACTTCTGTTATATTATGTCAATTAATATATGGTAGTTTGAACTTTTTGCGGTACGCCATCGTCATCATAAAATATAATAGCTATTGATTATTCTCTACCGAGCTGCTGTATTCCGTCATTTTTGTCATTCACTTCGGCTCTTTGTCAATTATGTTAAATTTTGCACATATTATTCCAAAAATGATTCATTTAATATCATATATCTCAATTCATCAAATCAATATAGATCAAATTAGTATAGTTCATAGCTTATATTGAACATATATCGGACGGCAAAGTTAATAGTAATAAGTAATCATAAATAAATAGGCCTTTACTTCATAGTAAAATGTCTAACAACCGTCTATAAATAGATGTAGATTAATAATATACACTTGGAGTACATTTGTTACAATGAGGTAATAAACATTATAGAAACGTTAAAATTGTAGGATAAAATATAAGAAAAACCCTCACAGGTGTAACATGTAGATATGTCAAGGAGATAAAGGGTATTCTTATATTTAATGTTGGAGAAATGAATACATTTTTCTTATAATAATAATGTACTGATAATAACTATTGCAAAATTATCAGCTTTCGGTTACACTTTGTGTTTTACTATCATTAGTTTTTTAAACACGCAATACTATATTTATTTATTGTCAAGATATATTATTATCTATTGAATTACTTTGATTTATGTATCAGCGGAAGTTTAGTTATATAACTTATTCATTTCTCCAACGGTAACGCACAAGAAAGGATAGTAGATTATATAAAATTTATCTAAGTTCTAATTAAAGCGAAGGACGTATTTATTGTCGATATTTAGGTAAATTGGTACTAATACACATTATTATTTTTGATAAATAGGTACGGTACAATGATCTACACAAACTATGTTTTACATCATTTACGCTATTGCTAATTATAATACATTTTCTTTTATTTGAATTTTGTGATACCATAATATTTCGCGAAATATAATACAATTATCATTGAAAAAAACTCGTTGGTTAATAATGCATAAGAGAAATGGTCAGCAATACCACGTATAAAATTATTTGGAAGCTATAATCAAATTATAAGTACAATCACGAATTATGATTACGATAACTATATAGATAATTATATGATTAGCGCTAAAAAGTTATTAATAGCGATAAAGTCACAAGTGCATAGCAATAACAAATTTTAAAACAGCAAAGAACATTTTCAAACATATAACACTTATTTCTAATAATGGAAGACAAATATCTAACATTAAATTATGTAACGCATCGATAATATAATTCTCTCTACACGAATGTAACGATAATAATTAACATTAATTTATTTCACAACCAGCACTTTTAATAAATTAAACTTGTAGGAACCATAAATAAGTAATGCTAAGCTCATCTAAGTCGATATTACTATGGTAATTACAAAATGATACCAAAATTTTTACAACTTTGCAAATAAACAAAACTTAACCATCTTTCTATTTCGCTCCTGAATTATCGTGTCATGTAATATAGCGTTTATATATCTTGATATAAAATATAATAATTGTTATTGTAAACTCTGAAGCTACCTAAATACTAACTATTGAAACATACCCGTTATTCGAACTTGTTGACTTTTATAGATATTTTGGTCCTTATTCTCAAACACCGACTTACAACTAGATATGATTCTTCATAAAAAAGGTTTTACTATCTGGCAAATTTTAATAAATGTAAGAAATATCATATCACAAATAAGATACCTATAAACCACAATGATAGTCTGATATTATTAATGTTTTACGTTTTTCCAGATTTTATCGAAAACGGACACGTAGTATTCTTATAACGCTACTTATTTTGCCTGTACAAGAAATTCAAACGTTTTCTCGCCTATCATTCGCCTTTTGGTCCATTCCCTCTTCTAGACACATTCTGTTTTGTATTACATTCTGAAATTGCCGTCCACAATCTGTGCAATTGTTCTTTAAAAAGATGTCTGTCTCTTATCCAGGTACGTTATTTTTTTATTTATGTTTACATGCAAAATTTTAAACAGCACAGATTGCGAAAGACTGTCCTGATATGTGTTATTCTATCTACTTTCAATGTACTACTAATTAATTACCACCTATACAAGACGAACGTAGCTACATTTAGTAATGTAACCTCTATGATACAGTCATTCTAGTTCCACATTTAGTAATTCTAATAAAACTGTTAGTATATTCTGATATCGTGTATAATAATATACTGATAACACGTTCGGTTCTTAAATTGTTTTAGCAAAATAACTCTTCCAAAAATTATAAAATTGATAATCCAGTTATATAATATCATTTTAGTCGTGTTCAACGTAAATTGTTTAACTTTTATTTTTTAGTCATTTTCATACAATAATAAGAACTACTTTGCATTTTCATCATCCATTTTAGTATATCCGAATATAACCACCAATAAATATGATAAGTTACGAGTATAGAAAAATATAGAAAATATTACCATGTAATAAATAAATGACATATGGTAACAATATATAAGTGCACAATACGTATACAAAATAAATAAAATTTGCATTCTAAATAATTTGTAAACATTTAAAAGACTGTAGATAAATTGAACGTTAGCTCCTCGACTACATTTTTTTTTCTCGTCTTTCGTAATTACAGCACTCCGTTTTCGTTGATTGATATGAGGTAACTCCTTATCACGCAGATGTAGTAGAAATTTTCAGCTGTAGGTATAAAAAATTGGACATTCAGAATTTTTCACTAAGATTTTTCACAGATAGATTGCGCCACTAATGTTGAAAGCTAAATTTTCAACATTAGTGGCGTAATGTAATTTTGGGGTTGAAGATGGCCTCAAGCGACAACAGCGTTATCTCTCTAATTGCAGTATACTAAGCGCCACACAAATCGGCGGATGGGAAGTTATGCGCAGAACCCTGCGCAAAAGCCGAAATATAGGTATGCGCGGGAGCCAGAGAGACTCGAGCCGGGGCACACCCGCCCGCCAACCTCATGCCTCCCGCGCGCTCCTTACACCTGTGCTCACCACTACGACACGCGACGTCGGAATTGTGCACACATGTGCAATAATTAGCGAATCACGGCGAAGTGTCATCTGCGGCTAACTTCTCATCCGTCGATTTGTGTGGCGCTCAGTATAACCAAAGAATATATAATAATACTACGTATAACTTTGTGGTTGCGAACGTCCCCGCTTTTTGCGCGGCTGACAAGTTTTAATGTCAGTTCTAAGCGGGGACCATAGAGCTACTATAACGTGCAGCCTTTAGCTAACTTCGCAGACACCAAAGAGTTTCAAACGGGTTTTCAAATAAGTATGGCCCACCAAACGCTAAGGAACCCAGCTGACTGACTATTAAATGCAAGTATTGTGCCTATTACGATACCACGGTGGTTTACAAGACTACCCTGGTTGTTGTACACCAGCATCATAACGTAATACCAAACATTCAGCTTTTAGAAAGTAGGTAGGTACATTACTTGCATTTTTTGCGCATACCTCCCGGGCTATAATTACACTTACCAAGGAAAAGTATCTGCGCGATGACGTGTCCAGCGCCCATGTGGAACAGCGCCTTGAGGAAGCCGATGATGTGCAGCACCAGGAAGATGATCCAGAAGATGCAGTACTTCTTGATGATACCGCACTTCTCCTGGAAATAGGAGATAAGAATATTAAGTAAAGTAAAATTCGTGGAAATAATGCGTTGATAGGGCTGACTTAGCGAATAGGCTTATGACTAAAAAAAATATAATTAGTCCGTCAGATCGAGTATCAAAAAATATAAGACACGTATTTTTTCTTTTGTCAATTAAACAAAAATTTATGAAGATACAGTTGCGAGACGTCACATGTGTCATTCAAATGTATATATGGTTTTCATTTAGAGTGTTTTTATTTAGAGTTTACCCCCACTCCCAAACTTTGACAAGGTTTATCTTTGTGATTTGTTGTTTGTCTAACAAAAGCAAAAATACGTGTCTAATATTATTTGATAATCTATACTCACGGACTAATTATAATAATGTTTTTTTTTTTACCCAGCCATCATGCCTATTGAACTGTAGAATTCAAGCACACCATAATCTTATCACCAGTTGATTCCCGCAAATTATGCGGAGCAGAAGGAAGTTGTACCTAATAGGTAGTTATCGTTTAATAGAGAATATACGTTATTATCGGTGAGCTTGTATCTGTTTCTCAAATCCTATTTCGCACATTCCTATTACCTATTCCCTATTACCATCCCAACACTGTCGATTTTCCTTCGATACGTACAAATCGGTTTGACTCAACATTTCTGATTCGTACCGCCAGGGAGTAGAACAGTCTTCCTGCTTTCATATTTCCTAAGAGATATAATCTAAAGCTTTTCAAGGTCAGAGTGAATAGGTATCTTCTAGGTCTGCGTGCTTCATCTTCGACCACAACGTCGCTTACCATCAGGCGATTGGTGCTCATTATGCGGAAGAGAAGTAAGTTGTACCTAATAGTTATCGTTTAGTAGAGAATACACGTTATTATCGCTTAGCTTGTGTCTTTTTCTCAAAACCTATTTAGCATATGTACTGTTTGTGGGATCCTCAGTCCAAACATTATATCCTCAGGATCTTTTAAAGAGGAATCGAACAAGTGATACCTATAACAACTCACCTTATGCACCGTCCAGACGAACACCAAGTCGAACAGCAATTTGACGAACAGCAGCGCGACCAGAAGAGCCACGATAGTACCTATACACTACGGAAGACATGGCAGCTTCACCATCGCTCTAAGCTTCTATCTATAACACCTTATTTTTCCACGGCCTAGAACATGGCCTACCAATAGCAACTCACCTGATACACGGCGCAGACGAACACCAAATCGAACAGAAACTTGACGGACAGAAGCGCGACCAGTAGAACCTCAATAGTATACACCACCGAAGAAATGGCGTCGTCGCTCTTGGCTTCCAACTATACCACCTTATTTATCGACAGCCTATAACATGGTTCACCTATAACAACTCACCTTATGCACGGCCCAGACGAACACCAAATCGAACAGGAATTTGACGAACAGCAGCGCGACCAGAAGAGCCACGATGGTGTACACCACCGAAGACATGGCAGCCTCGCCATCATCACGCTTGGCTTGCAGCTCGGCTGCCTCCTTTATGTCCACCGCTAGAGTGATCAGGATCACTCCCAGCACGAACGTCAGGATCTGTTCAAGAATTGTGATTATAAAGTAAAAAAAATCTAATCAACGTTTATTTATGAGTGATAATTTAATACTAGCGCGAAGACCAGAAGAAGAAGGTATGGATTTATAGGAACTTTTTAAGAAACGCACAGAATTCATAATAATTTCAGATTTACGACGTCCATACCATACTGAACCCTCTGTAGAAAAAGAATTGTATTTATTTTGTAACTAATAATTGTTCAACTATTGAGAAGTTACCTAAATAGCTACTAGCCAAAGACAAAATTACAATACAACCAAGTAGATATGGGTTCGTCGGAGGATTTTAGAAAATTCATCATCATAATTTCATCTGTAGGACGTCCACTGCTGGATTCCCAGGATATTGTCGGTTTCACCGTTGATATTGAAATACGAGATAAAAGTTTCATTGAGGAGGAGAGCGATGGCTGGCACATGCGTCACACTCGTGATCGGGTGCTGCATGCGGGTCGCCGGTTTGCTCGTGGCATTCACGCAATGCACCGAAATTACTTACTTAACTTAGCTAAGACTTAAACTAACCCATCCCTATTGTACAGTCGCAATCAATCAAATGTAAGTAAACTAACTTAACAAAAGGGCACATACTCGTAGGGACTGGAGTATGTGGAACCTATTTTTTTCTTTTAAAGTTTAATTTGAAAACTGTACTGTACCAGCCTTTTTAATAGTCCACTGCAGGACTCAGACCTACCCTAGAAGGATGATTGGGCCATATCCACCACGCTGGCCCAGTGCGTTTGGTGGATTCACATGCGCCATCGAATTTATTCTACGGACGTATGCAGGTTGCCTCACGATGTTTTCTTCACCGAAAAGCCAGTGGTGTGGATTTCTGTACATAAATTCCAAAGAACTCATTGGTACAGGATCGGGATTTGAACCCACGACCTCACGATCGCAAGGCGGGTGTTACTACCTCTAGGCCACCACGGCTAATTTGAAAACAAAAGGTGGCAAATAAGCTGACGTGTCTTCTGGAGGTAAGAGGTCACCACCACATGCAGCAACGAGTGTGTTGCCTACTCTTAATGGTGGAGATTCCGGTCACGTTTGAATATTCTGTTTAAGTAATGAATATCCATACAATACTGACCGAATTGATGATCCCCATGACCATGCATCCAGTCCTCAGGTCAAACACGAAGCAGAACTTATCAAACACCGGCAGCTCCATCCTTGCCTGAAATACACATTCGTTTTTGATATAGCTTAATATTTTTTTTCGAAATGTTATTGGACATGTACTTGTATGTACTTATTTTTAGCATAGGCATTTGCTTTAAACTTACAAAATAAGTTATTTAATCCATTTTCTTGTAATTTGAACATAATATGTTAATGTGTAATGCAAAACGACTAAGTACTCACGACTTTTTCACAGGAGTATTTTATGCGATTGGGCTAAGGAATCGTGGTGTATCTACGAGGTCAACAAATTTTCGCATCTATATAGTAGGTACGTACCAATGTTTTTCCACCGATTTTATATGTTGACCTTACCTACATTAAAAGCTGGTCGTTTGGTAAACAAATAGGTAATGTACTATACTGTACCAGCATTTTTAATAGTCCACTGCAGGACGTAGGCCTACCCACGAAGGGTGATTTTGCCATGTCTACCACGCTGGCCCAATGCGGTTGGTGGATTCACATACGCCATCAAAATTCTTCAACGGACGTATGCAGGTTGCCTCACGATGTTTTTCCTTCACCGAAAAGCCAGTGGTGTGAAATTCCGTATATAAATTCCGAAGAATTCATTGGTACGGGACCGGAATTTGAACCCACGACCTCACGTTTGTAAGGCGGGTGTCATTACCACTAGACAACCACGGCCAATATCAAACCAAATTAATTAAGAATAAACTAAGTATAAATCCTTTTATTAATTTCTATCTATAACTGAATGTGTACAAAACTCCCTGATCACGTCGTCGGGGGAAAATAGGTAGAAAATTATTTAAAAAAAAAACATCTACATCATCTTTTTTTTTCTATTTTATAATAGGACATTTACCGAAGCCGAAAGGGAGATTATAGAGCTCGGTTTTCTTATTCCAGCGTATTGTGTAAACATAGGTACCTACCTTTTTCTTATTCCAATGTATTCTTTACACATACCCATACCAAAGAATATATAATAATACTACGTATAGAACGGCCACTCGTTACCCCCCACCCGTTTGAGTCTTCCTCACTTCCACCCCGCGCTACGTACCGCATCGTGTACTCTGCGCGCGGGCTGCACTGGCCGGTGGATTTTCTAATAAAAACTACCTAGACTGTGACAATAGGGAACACTTGTACTGTGTATGGTTGAATATCAATGATACGTAACAAAACAAGAAATTTTAATGTTTCCCTAAGGATAAATAATAGGAACTTATTTTACATTATTTGGTAACTTCCTCTTGATATTATCTTACAAAAGAAGTAGATCGGTTACTTTTTGTTAAAATGCTTCCAAATTAAGTAATTGTTATACTTTTTTAAGCACTAGATTAATATTCATTTTTGCAAATTAAGTACGCAACTGTCTCACTCACGCGGCATGTCGTCACGTTGTGGTGATCGCTGACAGCCATAGACGTTCCGCACACAAATGCACGTGTAGCGACCGTGCGTATGTGTGTTGTCTGTGAGTAAGTACTGTGTAGGTGTGCGTAAGACAGCAGATTTTGTATGAAAAATCGCGGAGTGTCCGGGCTGTGCCCATACCATACCCATCCGCAAATAAATAAATATACCTAAAATTGAATTTTTATCGAGGACTTGTAGCTGACAAATTTAATTTGGAAAAATCCTGCCATTGCATTTCTACTCTACATACCTACCACTATTCTAGTATTTCTAATTCTAGTAAAAAAAAACACCATACCATATCACAACAGCGTTGTCACAATCACTCGTAACACTGCACAAGAGACACTAACTGCAGCTGGGGACCATTTTATATTTTACAAAGTTTTAGAATGAACATCTCCATCTAAGTACCCCAGATGTGAAGCGGGCAGGCAGCCTGTTAAGGCGATAGATCGTCTAAAAAGTTGAATAGGCTATTTGACAACTTTTTGGAAATGTTTTAAATCCGAAAAAAATGGTTTTAAATCGTAAACATTTCCGAGAGATCTACTGTATTAACAATGTAAATCAGTGTTAAAGAATAGATCCCGCCAAAAACATTCTGTGATGGCGCAAGTCACGTGCCCTGTGTGACGTCACACGCTAGTAAATAGCATTAGTTAATACTAGTAAATATGCTAGTTCACATCCGAAAATTGACAAAAGATACTTTTATATTTTACAGCGTACAGAATACTTACAGAAACTTTTAACCAAGTTTTAATGGTACATATTATTTGTTGCATAATTATTATCTTCGACACCTCAGAATATAACTAGTCCTTATTCTGAGTTCTACACTACACGACAAAAAAAAATATCACGCAAATTGGCTCACGAAACAGATTTGTATCTACCTATACCTATCGCAGAAAATAAACAATATAAAATAGCTACGTACCTTCTATACAGGGCTATTTCTAATCATTTAGCATCTTTTTAGGGGGCTGCTTTTGTCAAAAAATGTTGTTCCATAGAAAAATATCGTTCACCCGCGACAACACGTGTAGTAGAACAGCTGATTAAGTATTTTTTTTGAGTTCTGACAAAAGTCGCAGTATAAAAGTTATTAGTTTTGACGTACAGAATAAGCCCCTTAAAGGATGCTATTGATTAGAAATAGCCCTGTATAGTCTAGTAGGTACTTAAGTCTAATTAGGTAACTACCTACTAACCTCTTTTAGAAATAAATTGAAAAATAGATAAATGAACAACTTGGATGTATGCCGCTACGTTATATGGCTGAAAAGAAGAAGAAGAAATGAACAACAGAAAATACTTCTTGATCATGATATTATTATATGATTGAAACATCCAAAGATGGAAACCAGACCTTTAAGATGCCTTCGCCTTAAACGGGAGGCTGTATAGACCTGCGCAGTGGGGAGTCTCTCCGATCGATAGGAAATGTGTTCCTATGGACCCTTTACAGCTACCGACACGACACGTTAGGTATCGCTGGAGGGAAAGCAATACTTTATCGAGCAACACGTCGTACACACGTATCAAACTTCCATCATATACAAACTAGATACTACGGACAACAAACGTGTAAAACACCACTTATACAGAGTTAAATATTTTATTCTGACCAACTATTATTGTATTTTACTCAAAATAGCGGTATGATTATGAGAGAAATATAAATACTATTGTGACGTGGAGTAGGTCATCATTTGAAATATTGCACACGGTTGTACTTAATTAAGCTTAGCTGTGCAATCATTATGAAATAAATGTCATTAATTTCTGGGAACAGAAATTAATGACGTTTATTTAGTTGTGCCTTCGGGAAAAATTTTGAAATAATATTCCTGATGGCACAACTAGTTGCGCGAAAGCAGTTGGTCCACGAGGAATTCCCCCACTTGACATACTAGACATTTTTAGGGTACTCGAAGGGCGATTGGACCATATATCCATCACGCTGTCCAGTTGCGGTTCGAAGCGATACTCGCGTATCACGTTTTCTCCAGACGTATGCCGGTTTCTTCACGGTGTTTCCCTTTATAAAAAAAGTCAGTAGTCATAAGACAATCCATAGATTCCAAAGAAACTGTTGCACCAGAGTCTCATTTGAAACTTTCGTATGGGTTCTCAGGATTGTAAGGCGAGCAATCTCCTACTAGGGTACCATTTATATTTTTCTACTAAACGCCTACCTCAGACATAAGGAACTTATAAATAACTAGCCACCCGCCCCGGCTTCGCACAGGTGTATTAAACGTATAAACCTTCCTCTTGAATCACTCTATGTACTAAAAAAAATCAAATCAAAATCCGTTGTGTAGTTTTAAAGATATAAGCACACATGAGGACAGACAGCGGGAAGCGACTTTGTTTTATACTATGTAGTGATATAAGCTCAAGATAGCCCCACGTGCTATGGAGAGGGCTATGCTGGGTGTCTCTCTGCGGGATCAAATCAGAAATGAGGAGATCCGCAGGCGAACCAAAGTCGGCTGGTGCACTTATCCCTACCGAGCTATCCCCCCTGGTAGGGATAGGTGCACTTTTTGTAGATTTAGTTCTACCAGTAGCAATAGGTGCACTGACCATTTGTTTAGTGCACTTATCCCTACCGAGCTATCTCCTCTGTATGTAGTAGGGTTAGGTACACTGCCCATTTCTACTAAGTATTCATATTATATGCTATTACTAATCGAATACAATAGTTACTAGGGAACGATGGTTTTATTGAAAAATTAATTTGCTGAAATGATGAAAGTTACCGACATAGCCCAGCGGATTAGCGAATTAAAGTGGCAATGGGCAGGGCACATAGTTCGAAGAACGACTAGATGGACTGACGATATTATAAAGATCGCAGGAACGCGCTGGATGCTGGCCGCTTACAACCGCCCTTATTGGAAATCCATGGGGGAGGCCTATGTCCATCAGTGGACGTCCTACAGCTGATGGATGGATGGACCTACCACAGATACTTCCAGCGTCATCAGTTCAGCACATAAATACCCACCAACCTAATATCGAAATCGTGTCGTTAGGTTTAAAAGTCTCCGATAACATTACACTTCCATGATATCTTACGTTCGCTTTACGAGCAGTGAGACTATTACGGAATTTACGGAACTTCGATTCTGGTCAAACACATCCTACCATCTCTTTCACACTAACGTGTATAGTCAATGCTCTCTCCCGCTCACTCTCGATCTCTACCGCGACCGGGAAATGTCATAAACCTTTCAGGATGGAGTGAAAATAGATATTAATGTATGTTCGTTTCAGGTGACCCAATAAAATGAATAATAGGGTGTTCGCTTACTGCATTACTAATAAGTGGTCAAGAGCGTGACGAGACATGTGAATGAACGGGTTCTGTAGTAGAATTTCTAATATGATGATGGCAAAGTTCATAAGACGTCCACTGCTGGACATAGGCCTCCCCTATGGCTATCCAATAAGACCAGTTGGTAGCGGCTTGCATCCAGCGCGATCCTGTGGTCTTAATGAGGACCTACGCTGCGCTTGCCAGTACGTGGTCTCCACTTGAGAACTTTACGACCCCATCGGTCATCAGTCCTCTGTGCTATGTGCCATTTCAACATGCCAATCATTTCATGGTGTATAATTGACTAAAATACTCGTACTGTAACTGTATGTAATACCTAACTATGTATTCTTAAAATTTGATGTACTAACTTGCGTAGGTACTGTAACAATAACTGCCCGATAACAGAGGCGCCATCGTAATTATATTATCTAAATAGCATAGTTCTGTTTCTTTTTTGACCGACGAACCACCGGAGGAGGTACTCAATTCGACGGGTATTTTTTTTTTTTTGTTTTTTTTTGTGTAACCACGCATAACATTTTTAATAGTAATCCGATTTCAATAATTCTTTTTTATGAGATAGAGTACTTCGACATTGGTCCCATTTAAATTTTATCGAAATCGGCTGAGCCGTTTTTGATAAATCATCAATAATGTGGAAAATGCTACATCGATCCGTGCGAAATATTCGCGAATTCTGTATACGGGTGAAGTCGGTCATGCTATTTTTTGCGAAAAATAATTATCACTTTAGGCATTCGATAGAGAGAACGCCTTTTACGTTGCTACTAAATTTACGCTGGCGCCTCTGTAATCGGGCTTGTTGTTGAAAAAAACGTATTATTCAAATAAATAAATAATTTTATTTCCTTGAAAATTTCCTTACTCCAAAATTAACTTAAATAGATCAGACCACTTTTTCTTCACTTCACTTCACTTTTCAAAAAAAGTTCCAAAAAGCACAAATAGAAAACCAAGATGGCGGCCAGCGTATTCCCCTTTTTTGCTGCGGAGTTCCCATCGGGCCGTGTCTCATAATCCCCATATTTGGCGGCAAAAGAAACCGCGTGATACAAGTAGTGTTGCTCGTGTACGTTGTGGAATAAGTGCGCGTATGGACCTGAAAAAATTATTTAAAATAAACCTTAAATTTCTTTAATTATTTGAAACTTGTAGAGAGCGACTGAGCTCTCCACAGCGCAAAAATAAAAACAATATTTTTCTCAAAAATCTTATACAGATAAACTAAGAATAAAAACGCTCTTACTATTAAATACCAAATCAAATTCGTTTTTGATTTGGTATGTATAGAAACTTCTAATGCGACTTCCAACAAGGTTGCGTTAAACGTTTAACGCTACCATGGAGGGGGTATGAAAGCAATGTTGCGTCGAAGTTTTACTTCTTCCTCGCGGAGGGAACATTTGATTATATTTTTTCATCACAAAAATGATAACTGTCATATTCTAGAATTTTGTTCATACTACAGTAGCATGACAGCTGTCAAACTTAAACGTTGTTTATCTCTGTAACTATTGATTTTAGATTATGGCTGTCGTCACAAAAGTGATAGAGCTGAACGAGATCTTTATTTCAGATGACAGCTGTTATACTTCATAGAAGTGATAGATCTTGCCGAGCTCTCACTTTTGTGAAGACAGCAATGGTTGAAAATCTATAGATACGAAGATAAACCGCTTTTAAATTTGATAGCTGTCATCGGAAATGTACGTCTCGTTGATCTCTATCACTTTTGTGATGACACCAATGGTCTAAAATCAATAGTTACGAAGATTAACAAATTTTAAGTTTGACAGCTGTCATGCTAGGTACTGAATTGGTTTACACGGTCATTTTACATAGTACAGGCACATACAATACAATACATTTATTGATAACTTCAGTTACATGTCCTAGTAATAATAATTCATTCATTCATTCCAGTCATGAAATGAAGTTCATATAAACTTCATTTAATAAAACGTTGTATAAAAATAAATAATAATAATTGGTAAACAGATTGTTATCACAATTTTAAAATACATAATATTATTTTATTTTATTATTGAAAATAAAGTTGGTGATCATTGTCAGATCCATTTTGTAATGAAAAATTCACAATACCACTTCTTTCAATTTCAAAAAATAATTTACGTCGTAAAATTGATTGGTCAATAGCCATGTTTTTAATTTCAGTTTAAACGACGTGGCGGAAGGTGCATTACGCACTTGCTCAGGGAGTCTGTTATAGAAAGCAGGGCCCGAAATGTACACTGACTTCTCGGACCTCACGAGCCTATGAGGAGGTGTCACCAGCTAGTTCCGTTTCACATCACTACGTAAGTTCCGCGTCTGGTTAACGCCCCTTCTTTTGAACATATGCAGGTGTGTGTGAGTGAACAGAGCCAGCTGGTAAATCACCTCCCATGGGAGAGGGAGTATCTGTGGTTCTTTAAAGAGATCTACGCACGAAACATCGTCGGATACCCCAAATATGGCACGCAGAGCCCGTAGCGAGCGTTACAGGTCGCGGCATATAAGTATAGCGCTGAGCAAAGTGTGGAGGGGATGGCTGCGCATGGTTTAGTATGGCGGTCGCCATGAGAAGCCATCCCCTCCACAGTACCCTCCACTTACATGCCGCTGCCTGTACTACTAAATCTTACCTCTAGCATACACCGTGACGTCACCCCCTCCATGGCTGTTCTCATCCAGCATAATCCCAGCGACTTGTTCATAGTAGAAGTCCGTCGTATCCTCAGTGCTCGGGTCTCTCCTCCTCGCTTCAAGAAGGCCGTTGTTCTCCTCTACGTAGTAATGCATAGAGCCAGCTCCGCCCGTGCCGTAGGAAAGAGTTGTGTAGTTGATGCCGTCGATTGGAGACGCATCGGCGATGCCTGATGAACAATAAATAAACAAAACGAAATCAAATGGTTTACTATTGTTACAGTTTACAGTTGCTCATTCACTACCATATACGCAGACCTAGAAGATACCTATTTACCACGTTGTACTTTAACGAGAAGACAGACTTAGGCAAAGCGTTCCACATTCTGGCTGTTCATATGAGGAATGTGGATTCGAAACACGGTTCTAACGCGCGGAATTTCCACCATAAAAGTGAGGCGTTTTGGCCGCGTTTGTCTAGCCATACAATAGAAAAAAGAGGCGGTCTTTTATAACTTATACGTACCAAATATATCGCTGCCCCTGTCTTGGTACCCATTAATGGATAATGTGTGCGTGTGGTCGGCGGTCACTATCACGAGCGTGTCGCGCTCGTCGGTCAGATCTATCGCACGTTGTATCGCGTCTTCGAACGCGGCTGATTCGTTTATGGCTGTTTTGGCTCGGCCTCTGTGGTGGGCCATATCTATGTTGCCTCCTTCTACCTGGAAAAAAAATAGGTCAAATCCACAGAGATACCAGAGGGATGATTAATGTGGTCGATCGAGAAAAGAAAGAAAGAGATGCATTGATTTAATATGGCATGAATTAGAAAGAGAAATGAAAAATATCTCGATTCAGTGGCTATTTGCCGTGTTTTTGTCTAGATAGTGACAATTTCTTGTGTAATTCCAATACATATATTTGACAGTGACAACAAGTGATAGTGATTGTCGTGGTGGTCTGGTGGTAGTAACATCCAATCGTGAGGTCATGGGTTCAAATCCCGACCCCGTACCAAGGAGTTTCTTCGGAACTTATGTAGGTACCTACGGAAGTTTCACACTACTGACTTTTTGGGGAAGGAAAACATTGGGGTACCCTTCGTGGGTAGGCCTACGTCTTACAGCGGACTATTAAAAAAGTTTGTATCCAGTTCCTAACAAGATTTGAAAGTATGAATCAAATCTGTCTCAAGGGAGTCGAGCGAGTGGCTTGCCGCGAAATTAAATCTTATATGACTACCTTTCTGTAACTGAATAAAATATTATCACTCCAAAATTACTAGTGTATCCAAGACCATACCATAAGAAAGTATCCATTGGTATTCTTCCGCAGTACTTTAATAGCAGCTTCTGTCATGTCGACGATAGACGGCATGCCTCCGGGACCCTGGTCGCGCTCAAACTCGTACTTCAAATGACCGTTCGCGAAAACACCTGAAATCAGTATCAGACTTATAAATACAATGCCGGATTATCCCTAAGGCAGATTAGACAATTGCCTAGGGGCCCCGCATCGACTAGGGGCCTTTAAGCACGGACACGGGGCCCAGTGAACACAAAAAGAACTAGACAAGTGCGAGTTAGGCTCACCTACGAAGGGTTCCGTACAAATCACTAAGATGCCTAATATTGAAAAAATATTGAAACACCCTGATGACAGACGATGTATGTAAACAAGCAATAAATTTTTTTTCGAGGCATTCGAGCATCGCGATAAGCTCTTCCATTGACTGCCGACACCGCCCATTAACAAGGAAGTCAGCTGAACTAATTATGATTGCACGATCGCTATATATATAATCAGCTTACAACCGTTCATATTGGAAGTATATAGAGGAAACCTATATCCAGGAGTGGCATCCCATGAAGTGCTAATATAAAAAAAAAAAACTTTCCACTTTCAAATTGATGTATTTGGGCTAATTTGGGGGAAAATTGCCGTATAAGTACTCTCGCAAAAATCGCAAAACCTTGGCTGGGAGTTCCCTAGTCGTGCTACGACATTCTGAAATTGCCTTATCTTAGTAAAAGCCGGTGGTATTTTCCAGAAACACAACTTGAATTATCGTATTAATAAATAACACTGGCCCCATGGTTTATGGTGAATAGGCATGATAACTGGGTAAAAAAAATATGTTATAATTAGTCCGTGAGTTCGATTATCAAAAAATATTGGACACGTATTTTTTCTTTTGTCACTCAAACAACATGACACAATGATATAGATAAATCTTGGCAAAGTTTGGGAGGTCCTAACGTCACCTCTCTTACAAAAATCTATCCATTTGTATGGCACTTGTGACGTCATGCGGAACTTTGGCGGGCTATATCTTTATACTGTACTGTACTTTACCAGCCTTTTTAATAGTCCACAGCAGGACGTAGGCCTGCCCACGAAGGGTGATTGGGCCATATCCACCACGCTGGCCCAGTGCGGGTTGGTGGATTCACATACGGCATCGAATTTCTTCTACGGCCGTATGCAGGTTGCCTCACGATGTTTTCCTTCACCGAAAAGCCAGTGGTGTGGAATTCCGTACATAAATTCCAAAGAACTCATTGGTACGGGACTGGGGATTTGAACCCATGTTCTCGCGATTGTAAGGCGGGTGTCACTACCTCTTGACCACCATGGATATACCTCGCGTATCTTTACAATGGCGTATCTCTATACATTTTTGTTTAATTGACAAAAGAAAAAATACGTGTCTAATATTTTTTGATAGTCTATCTGACGGACTAATTATATTTTTTTAGTTTTCATGCCTATTGGTTATGAATGACTTACCGAACAAATAGTCCGTCTCATCCACGTTCAGCTCTTCCAACTCCTTATTATTCCTGACGACAGAGTGCCTCAGGCCGCGGTCCCGTTTGTCCTGGATGTAGGAGTTGATGAGGTTTCGTCCATCCATGCTGCGACAGGACCAGGTGTCGAGGGGATCTGCCTCGGTTCCCGTCACGTTGGAGACAAACATCTGCATGCCTCCGCCTAGTATCACCTGGGTGGAAAGATAAAAGAATATTCTACATTATAATTATAAGGTTTAACGTCTAGATCAGCGCGCAAAGTTTGTTTTGCCATTTACAGTTAAACTACTCATCGTAAGTTTACGAGGTACATCCACCAAAAACCAAAATAATAGTCTATGTACAACAGCGCATCAACTGATTTTCACTAAACACATTAGTTTTTAGGGTTCCGTACCCAAAGGGAAAAACGGGACCCTATTACTAAGACTTCGATGTCCGTCTGTCTGTCTGTCTGTCACCGGGCTGTATCTCATAAACCATGCTAACAACAAATACTAAAAGCAAAATAAAATTAATATTTAAGGGGGGCTCCCATACAACAAACCTGATTTTTTAGACGTTTTTCGCTCTATATTAATAATGGTACCTGGTAGATGCTTGAAATTTTCACAGAATATTTGTTTTATATTCACTTCAAAAATAAATAATAAAATTAAAATAAAATAAATATATAAGGGGGGCTCCCATACAGTACGGAACCCTCCGTGCGCGAGTCCGACTCGTACTTGGCCGATTATTACTTAACCATAACATAACCAGCGCAGCGTGTGTAGTCGAAGTATGACGTGGGAGCGCCACATTGCCAAGCTTTGCGGAAAAGTGAGCAGCGCGTGCTTTGCGCTCAGACGGCTCTCCAGAGTGGTGTCGGCGGAGGTGTCTCGTGCGTGCTACTTCGCCACGGTGCACTCGAGACTACAGTACGGTGCAGAACTACGGACGCGCCGCCGACTGGAAGCGCGCGCACCGAGCGCAAAAACGTGCCGTGCGTGCGATAGTGGGGGTGTCGCGGTGCACCTCCGTGAAACCCTATTTTAAGGAGCTCGGGATTCTCACGTTGCCGGCTATCCTGATCTTTCAGGTGGCTGTTTATGTGAGATGTATGAGATGGACACATTTAATAATCGGCCAAGTACGAATCGGACTCGCACACGGAGAGTTCCGTACCGTATGGGAGCCCCATTCCTCTTGCCGTTATTAATAGCGAGCAAGAAACTCCTAAAAATCACGTTTGTTGTATGGGAGCCCCCCTTAAATATTTATTTTATTCTGTTTTTAGTATTTGTTGTTATAGCGGCAACAGAAATACATAATCTGTGAAAATTTCAGCTGCCTAGCTATCATGGTTCATGAGATACAGCCCGGTGACAGACAGACATCGAAGTCTTAGTAATAGGGTCCCGTTTTTACCCTTTGGGTACGGAACCCTAAAAAGCACAGCGATGTGCACTCTTACAACACTCGGAATGCTAATAAGCTTATGAGCATACCGCGCTCTCTCACGAAGTCTGGGAAGCTGACGCACGTTATGGGACCGGATGTTTACAACCGACTGCCTGAAAAGGTCACTGAAGCTCTCAGCCTCAACAGTTTTAAAAGTAGGTAAAAGCGCTACCTTATCGAGCAAGCGTTCTGCGACTTTGAAGAGTTCAAAAATCATAAATATTAGTACTATGTACAATTCTATTAATTGACATTATTAGTGATTATTTTATTGTTTATTTATTTGTTGACAGTACTATGTACAATTATATTAATTGACATTATTAGTGATTATTTTATTGTTTATTTATTTGTTGACTTGTAAACTACATAGTATGAATAAAATGACTTTGACTTTGCGTAGGACGTCCACCCACAAGGTGGACGGATGACCTCATTGAGACCGCAGGATCGCGCTGGATGAAAGCCGCTACCAACTGGTCTTATTAGAGATCTTTAGAGAAGGCCTAAGTCCAGCAGTGGACGTCCTATGGCTGAAAAGAAGAGAAGAAGAGTAGTATAACCATTATTTGATGTCAGTTCAACGTGCTATGTACCTTGAAGACTGTCAATTCAACTTTCTAATCTATCATTTCTAATTCAATCTCAAAGCGACAGAGCAGAGATACTCTGAGCTTACTTATAAGATTCACAGTAAAAATAGCATCTTTCAAGGCCATAAAGTCATCGCTAGCTCACAATAGTATTCGAAGGCTTTATTGGCATGTTTGTAAATGATTTATCCCACCTGAAGGTCCCTGCCAGGCCAGTCCTCGACCAGCTGTCGAGCGATGTCTTTGCACTGTTCACTGCCTTGAGGCATATTCGCTTCACACTCCCAACTTCGGTCGGGGCTATGGGCGTATAGTGGTGCGGGAGTAGCGTGCGTCACGCGCATTGTAGTCACCAGGCCTGAAAAGGTTTTTACGTTATGCAAATGACTACAGAACGCTAAAAAAAAAGTGGTATAATAGTATAATAGCGTTCTAGCTTAATTGGACAAAGCATCTGGGCCGGAATCCCAGAGGGATGCAGGTTCAAATCCTGCGAGCGCGTCAAATTTTTGAAGTGTTTATCACAAAAATAACATTTACATAAACCTAGTGTGCGAAGCACGATAAAAATCATTTGATTGATTGAGCAATGCGCCATCTCTCGTTAATAGTTAGAAGTTCTTAATATTTCACATTGAGTGACGACTGTCTAGTTTAACACAGTTCTCACAGATGGCGCTTTCCAACACTGTAGAAGTTGGTAGTAAAATGATATACACTTCACTAATTTGGCGGGTTCGTAGTATAATAGCGTTCTAGCTTAATTGGACAAAGCATCTGGGCCGGAATCCCACAGGGATGCAGGTTCAAATCCTGCGAGCGCGTCAATTTTTGAAGTGTTTATCACAAAAATAACATTTACATAAACCTAGTGTGCGAAGCACGATAAAAATCATTTGATTGATTGAGCAATGCGCCATCTCTCGTTAATGGTTAGAAGTTCTTAATATTTCACATTGAGTGACGACTGTCTAGTTTAACACAGTTCTCACAGATGGCGCTTTCCAACACTGTAGAAGTTGGTAGTAAAATGATATACACTTCACTAATTTGGCGGGTTCGTAGTATAATAGCGTTCTAGCTTAATTGGACAAAGCATCTGGGCCGGAATCCCAGAGGGATGCAGGTTCAAATGCTGCGAGCGCGTCAATTTTTGAAGTGTTTATCACAAAAATAACATTTACATAAACCTAGTGTGCGAAGCACGATAAAAATCATTTGATTGATTGAGCAATGCGCCATCTCTCGTTAATGGTTAGAAGTTCTTAATATTTCACATTGAGTGACGACTGTCTAGTTTAACACAGTTCTCACAGATGGCGCTTTCCAACACTGTAGAAGTTGGTAGTAAAATGATATACACTTCACTAATTTGGCGGGTTCGTAGTATAATAGCGTTCTAGCTTAATTGGACAAAGCATCTGGGCCGGAATCCCAGAGGGATGCAGGTTCAAATCCTGCGAGCGCGTCAATTTTTGAAGTGTTTATCACAAAAATAACATTTAGATTCTACTTGGCCATCGTGGAAGGGTTTGTGAATTCACATACATGCCATTGAATGCAGCAACTAGGCCGGGAGAGTCGCTATCGTCATTACTACGATAACATAATAAAGTTTGGAACTATTCATTCTAAGACTGATTTACCTGAACTTAAAGCATGAGCAGGCATAGAATATAGTCTCATATATCAGATTTTTATATCCATATTTTGTATATCAGACCTTTACAATTTATCTCCTCACAACCGTGGCAGGAAGCCCAAACAACGCACCGTTATTTTGACTCAACAGTTTAGCGCAGTGGCCGTACAAGACGAGTTTGGGTCTATATCTATACCAATATTATAAAGAGGAAAGATTTGATGGTTTGTTTGCATCGAATAGGCTCCGAACTACTTAACCGATTTGGAAAATTCTGTCACTGTTTGAAAGCTACACTGTTTCCGGTGGACATAGGCTATATTATATTTTCAAAAAATATGGATCCTTACTATTTGTTTTCTTTAGCCAATCAAACCTGGGCAAAGCCGGAACGGGCAGCCAGTTGTCAATAAAGTTACACTAGAATAAAGTGAAAAACTACTTTACCTGCGCTTTTACCAGCCTTCAAAGCATCAGCAGCCAAAGAATCCAATCTAGCCTCAGGTCTGAGAGACGCTTCGCAGTCGCTCCTGACGACTGTGGCATCCAACCCTAAAACTGCCTCGTTGGTTTTGACTCCACAGAATAGCGCAGTAGCCGTGCAAGATGAGTCTGGGACCATTTTGTCGGCAGAGTACGTCTGGAAGTAAGATAAAATGTGTTTTGGTCACGCTGTAGAAATTGTGGCAATGGCTGAGCGTATAAAAACATATTAGCAAATGACAGTTAACATTTCATTCTGCTTCATTGTGTCTATAATTTAAAAAATATTTGCCATTGTGCGATTTCACTTCGTTAGAGAAAAAGAATGCGTAAAAACTCAGGATATGGCTATGACTGGAGGAAATTCGATGGCGTATATGAATCTACACAGCTGCATCTGCTAGTGTGGTGGCAAAAGACAGATGTATATATATATTGTATTATAGTTAGTGTTTAGTGTAGCTAAAGTTCATTTAATTGGTGTATAAACTGTTGTATTTTTATAAGTAATGTAATTTTACTTTTTTGAATATTTTTTTACATGTTACTCTATTGTTATCAATAAATGAGCAATAAATGAGCAAGATATGAGCAATCATAGATTTCGATAATTATTTTTCGCAAAAAATTGCAACACCGACTTCCACCGTGTACAAAATTCGAATAGTTTGCACGAATCGATGTGACATCCATGTACATTATTGTTGATTTATCAAAAACGGCTCAGCCGATTTCGATAAAAAAAAATTAAATCGGTTCACAATTGTTGAAAATATGGATAAATGAATGAAACATGAAACATACGCAAAAAAAAAAAAATACAAACATAGTAGCTCCTCCTTTTTGGACGTCGGTATAATAGAAAAACCTATTTCTTTATTCCGAATAGGTCTGCTTTTGACTACATACTGCCTGATGTTGCGCAGATGTTCGGTCTAGGTTGCAGCACGCTTACCTAGAAGATACCGATTTACTCGGGGTTTGATGCACCCACGTTGTATATACTTTAGCGAAAAGATATTATTATCTGATCATTATGTAACTCTAATGGCCGCTGGTTAACTTTTGTGGTATTAAGCAACTTAATGTCATGGTACGTTTAAACTTTAAAGCGGTTCATCCATATTCCATAGCAGCTTACCTTCAATAACCCCATGTGTGGGAACTCCTCAAAAACCAGCCGATGGCTCTCGCCTCCCTTGTAAATCCTGGTCGCAGTGACAGTGTTGGGCCCCATGCCGTCTCCCACGAAGACTATCACATTCTTCGCGGTGTTTAGGTTCCATTGCAACTTCAGGGCTGCTTCCAGTTCATTCTGTGCTAGTTCCTTCCAGAAGGCCTGGTCTGGGGATATATAGTTCTTTTCAGAAAAATAAAATTAGGATGTTATGATATTGCAGTTTTGATGTTTATTTATACCAACTGACTATATACCCACTGTACCTATGTAGGGACTCGTACATTCTACAGATACAAGTGACAATGCGATGGTGAGAGTAGCTCTAAGTAGTAACGATTACAGCTATATTATTAAATTTGTTCTACGCAAGTCAACTTGCGACTGGTGATTGAGAGTTGGTTTTAAATAAGTATTAAACTTAGTAGCAATAATGGTAAACTGATAAAATGTTACTTAAGCACTAAATTAAAAAGACATCTAAGGGGGGAAATCTAACTTGCTAAAATTATGCCAATTACTTTGAAACATAGTGTGATAAATAGATGGATGATAAATGAGTCTACTCAACAAAATGACTGCATGAATGTATTAAACCCGTCTCTCGAGAAATTCCTCGACTATTTGGACCTTAGAATAAGAACTAAAGGAATAGAAACCGTACTAAGCTAGCAAGAGATGTACAGCACTTTGTCCCATTGTAAATTTGAAAAAAGGTGTTAGAAAATGATGCACATCGACTACGGAAATATGAATTAATGTAAGGGACATTTTGGTGATTTTGAGTTATATACATCGTTGGATTCAGAATTCCGAGCTCTATCGAATGGTATATATAACTTTTTAATATCTTGAAAAAAATGTCGCTTACCACAAAAAAAAGTGAGCAAAAATATCAAAAATAAGGGGTAAAAAGTACGTTAACAGACATAAAAAATGCAATATGCCTCATACGTTAAGTTTATCATCCTATTAACCAATTGATTTCCCTTACGCTATTACAAGTTACGTTTTTCAAGTCCGATGTGCCTCTTACATCAATTTACAAAAATATACACTGGCCCTTACGCAGACAAACAAATATTAATTGAAAATCAAACAAACTTAAACAGGCAGAGGTTTTTATAGGAAAGTGGTTTGATTACAGATTTATAATTTTTGCAGCCTCTACGGGACATGTCCTATAATAGTTGACCTCTTACATTAATATTCGATTACGGAAATATGAATTAATGTAAGGGACAAAAGGCCATTTTTCAGGAGAGCCAAAAAACGATCGCTATTTTTTTTATATCTTTTTTGTTTCTTGTCTGATTTAAATGACTTCTAGGGCGAAATTGCATAAAATTTTGAACTGTTTATGTTAAAGATATCATTATTTGAGATATCCCTGTAGTTTAGGAATTGACATGTCCCTTACATTATATTTTTCTGTTAAAATGACCAAAATTTTTGAAAAAAGTTAAGGTAACGTACATCTCATAATCAAATACGAGGTAAAATTGCAGTGAAGGACATCGCTTCAATAGGTTTTTTTTAAATAAATAGCCCCAAAAGTTTAACATAATCATTTATTTTCAATGTAATTATATTTAAAAATGTGTCACTGACGCTAAGTTAAAAAAAAAAAAAAACAACAAAAACAACTTCTGATGTAATTAAAAGTCTTAAGCAATACTTTTAAGTAAGTAATATCACAATAAAATGCTTTAGAAAACTTTTTAAATTATGAAAAACTAACGTTCATGATAATAAAAAGACCGTGTAGGAACTTTTATATTCAGTCTTCCATAATATAACAATAAAAGCTTCCAAAAAAAGTTAAACTAGGTACTTACGTATAAATCTTTGTAAATTAAACAAAATCATAATATAGTTCTGAACCATGTAACAAGAATAGTACTTATAAAAATTAAATTGGTTTCTTTTATGGCAACAGTTGTTTTAATTATTTGTGGAACTATGATTAAGTTTATCCTATTCGTTTGACAAAACAAGGAAAGGCATGATCATTATTTCAATTCACTAAAGATGACTGCTACGTACTAGGCTTGTTTAGGGATAATATGACTTTTCAAGACTTTCCTTGTGTTGTCATATTAAATTTACAAGATGATATTAACTTATGTATTTACGTATAATAACTAATAAAAACAACATTTAATAAATAATAAAAACAACATTCCCAGAAGATTTCACGCAGATTACCTAAATTTTCCGCATGATGGTGCAGTTTTAGACACTTCATTGGAAACAGACGAAGAAGATGAAGACGCACAGTAAATTTTAGGATTAACCTCAAATGAATGAATAATCATTTAAGTAATCAATAAATTAAATAAATATGATGATGAATAAGCATTTATTTTTTCTTCACTATAATTTAATCATGAAAGCATTGCTACATAAATGTCGACTAAGATTTTTTCATTGTTTTGATACTCGTATTTATGTTAATTCTGGTAAACATTATTAACAAGTTATTATCACAGTTAAGATAATTATATGACTTTCATTGGACAATACGAGGAAAGTCTTGAAAACATATAGCCAATTTCTAACTGTCACTTAAAAGCGTTTGAATCCGTTTTTTCACGTCTTTCCTTTTGTTGTAAAATAAAAGAAACTTACTGGAAAAGATTCATCTTACAAATAATTTACTTGCTAAAATTGAGGTTATTGTCTTCTTATTTTTATAGCTTGTTATAGGTAAACCATGGATATTTAGGTGCCCTATTTGTTTTTGTTTAATTTTGACTGAACATGTTTCTAGGCATAAGTATTTTATCATCTATTTTAATAGATTTTATTGTTTCTTTATGGAAAACTAATAGTAACTAACTAATAGGTATAACATGACTTTTCAAGACTTTCCTTGTGTTGTCATATTAAATTGACAAGATTATATTAACTTATGTATTTACGTAACACTACTATGTAGGAACTATTGCAATCAGCCTTGCCTTATTGCCTTACGCCTTTTATGTACCTGATTGCAATAGGCAGTTCCTACATAGTAGTGTTACGTAAATACATAAGTTAATATAATCTTGTAAATTTAATATGACAACACAAGGAAAGTCTTGAAAAGTCATATTATACCTATACAAGCCTAGTACGTTGCAGTCATCTTTTGTGAATTGAAATAATGATCATGCCTTTCCTTGTTTTGTCAAACGAATAGGATAAACTTAATCATAGTTCCACAAATAATTAAAACAACTGTTGCCATAAAAGAATCCAATTTAATTTTTATAAGTACTATTCTTGTTACATGTTTCAGAACTATATTATGATTTTGTTTAATTTACAAAGAATTATACGTAGTTTAACATTTTTTGGAAGCTTTTATTGTTATATTATGGAAGACTGAATATAAAAGTTCCTACACGGTCTTTTTATTATCATGAACGTTAGTTTTTCATAATTTAAAAAGTTTTCTAAAGCATTTTATTGTGATATTACTTACTTAAAAGTATTGCTTAAGACTTTTAATTACATAAGAAGTTGTTTTTGTTGTTTTTTTTTTAACTTAGCGTCAGTGACACATTTTTAAATATAATTACATTGAAAATAAATGATTATGATAAACTTTTGGGGCTATTTATTTAAAAAAACCTATTGAAGCGATGTCCTTCACTGCAATTTTACCTCGTATTTGATTATGAGATGTACGTTACCTTAACTTTTTTTTAAAATTTCGGTCATTTTAACAGAAAAAAATAATGTAAGGGACATGTCAATTCCTAAACTACAGGGATATCTCAAATAATGATATCTTTAACATAAACAGTTTAAAACTTTATGCAATTTCGCCCTAGAAGTCATTTAAATCACACAAGAAACAAAAAAGATATAAAGAAATAAAAAAAATTGCGATCGTTTTTTGGCTCTCCTGAAAAATGGCCTTTTGTCCCTTACATTAATTCATATTTCTGTAGTCGACATACACCCGAACTTACGCAATTTCGCAGGGTTTCACAAACTAACATAGAGCTATCTCGGCTGTCCAAATTCAAAAAGGTTAAAAGTAGGAAAGTAAAATGATCAGAGATATGAACCTTCTGGTGGAAACTACAGGGTTCAAATTTCGGACCATATCGCAAAAGACAAAGTGGACCAAATTTCAACCAAAGTGATATTATTTTAACGTTTGTTCAACAATGCAAGACAGGCAATGCGTTTTTTTGTTCCACTCACTCTTGCATTATTCTGTACAATATAACCAGACATGAATAAGACAGTTGTAACATAGTTTCTATTTAAGTAAAATTTAGCAAGGTTTCTATTACTTTTTATTATTCTGAGATTTTGACAGATCCGACATGCGCAACTATTCACGTCGCAAGGCAAGGATGGGAATAGGAATTTGGGAAAAAGAAATTAGCTTCTAACGTTGTACCTAGCTGAGAATTTTGAGGATATCTTCTGTGGCGTCGTAATTCAGAGTCTGTAACCATTTCATCAAAGTATTCCTGCAGGAGTGTCGTGTCATTGGATAAAAATTCAAAATTGGATTTAATTTATTATAGAGATAAGATTTAAGATAGAAGGACTGGTTTCTAGCGAATGTAGTATGGAATGGTGCAGTTTCACATATTTTTGCCTTAGCTAGACGGGTTTTAGTAAGGCTGGGGTTATATTGTATTGATTTATGCTGAAAAAGAATTAGATTTAGGATGAAAAGTTGACGAACCGTTAAAATTTGTGTATCACGGTACAGGATCTCTGTTGAGTAACGGAAGGGTTTGCGGGTCATAACTTTCAATACGGAACGTTGCGCTCTTTCAACTTTAATTAAATGTGATTTACATGCACCACCCCACACAGATATACAGTATCCTAGGATCGACTGACATATTGCATAGTATACGGTTTTGAGAGTAATGAGGGGAATAGCATCCCTAAGATTTTTAAATACCCATATAAGTTTTCTGGTACGTGATGTGATAGACTCTATATGAGGAACCCAAGAGAGGTTATCATCAATAACAACTCCAAGATACTTAATTGTTTTAACACGTTCAAGGTAAATACAGTTGCATGATGAATTCTCGCGTAGGTGACACGTGTGTGCCTGAATTTTAATATCTTCGTCTTGAGGAGCATTTCTTTTACGTATACTAAAGGCTACTATCTTACTCTTTGTAAGGTTTAGAGTGAGTAAATTTGTTTTGAGCCATGACATAACACAGTGAAGACCTTGTTCTGCACGAGCTCGTGCTTGGTTCCAGGTATTTCCTTCAAAAACGAGGGCAGTGTCGTCAGCAAAAGTATATATTTTCCCGCTCGTAGGGCTATAATTGCAGAGATCGTTTATAAATATAAGAAAGAGGGTAGGACCTAATATCGATCCTTGAGGGACACCATACGTAATTTGTTCATCATCACTAACATTGTTGTTAATGATTACTCTTTGTATTCGACTTGTTAAATAGCTTTCGAACAACATCAGCGCAACCCCTCTTATGCCTATCCTCTCTAGCTTCTTTATTAAGAGTGGGATGGAAACGGTGTCAAAGGCCTTAGCCATGTCAAGAAAAATTCCGACGCATTTCTTCTTCTTGTCCAGGCTACTGATTATGTAGTCTGTCAAGCTGGAGATCGCCTGTTCTGTTGACTTATTAGCTCGAAAACCAAACTGGGAATCCGATAGAAGATTTTCGCTTTCTAAGTACAACATAAGCCTTTTATTTAATATCTTTTCGATGATTTTAGACAGAGCTGGTAAAATTGAGATGGGTCTGTAGTTGTTGACATCGTCTTGCATCCCACCCTTATGAATAGGCAAAATAATAGCTCTTTTGAACGAAGCAGGGAATGTTCCCGAGTTAAAACATAGGTTAATAATATGAGTTACAGAAGGAGTAATTTTGTTTTTTGCTAATTTGAGAAATGAGGACGAAATGCCATCCCATCCGGGTGCTGAATCGTTTTTAAGTGAGAGAATGGTACTTTCAACTTCAGCTTCGTCTGTATTGAGCAGCACAAAAGAGCGAGGATGAGTTTTGGTCCCAATAGAGCAGGAATCATACGCTATAGAAGAGCTTTCTGAGATCGAATCAGCTAAGCGCTTTCCGACATTAGCAAAGAAGGTGTTTATTTTGTTAACAGCCGTAGCAGGGTTTACTTCAGATTTAAGAAGTGCAATTTTCTAAAACAACCTTTGGAGCAATTTGCATGTATCCACATTATTTTTGTTTATAATAATTATCTAACAATTATAACGTACATACTGCCTCGGTGGCTCCGTGGTTAGTGTCCCTGACTCCTGGATCAAAGAGGCGTGGGTTCGATCCCCACCCAGGGCAAGCATTTTTGTGATGAACATACTCGTAGGTGTTTGCTCTGTGTCTGGGTGTTATTTAGGTGTTATCTATGTAAGCATGTATTTAAAAATATATTTAAGTAGTAAGGTAGGGCCGACTGAGAAGGCCCGCTGTGTTGTAAGGCCCAAGTTTCAAAAAACACATTAAATACATTCATAGCGCACTGGTCTCTAGTCACGTGAGTAACGGACCAATAGGAATGCAGAATCCGCCTGCAGCGTTCCGCTGGCGACCGCAATTTTGTCAGTGTCGCCACTTTTCTCGCCGAGCTTGGACGTCGTCACCTATCTTGCTATTTTTCTCGGACACAAAAAGTAAATTTTCTGCTGTCTATCCCAAGATTTTTAACCAGATTTTTAGTTTAAAGTGTTTATTTAATCATTACCTAACACTATTTAGTTTTAGATTCTGATTTTTTTATCAAATTTATTACGAAAATGGTTAGTTTGGGTTTCAAAGCCCAAGTCGTTTTGGAAGGCCCAAGTTGTTACTTTTTGGGCCTTACAAGGCTTGATTAGGCCTTGACAAAAAAAATGTCTTTATTTTGTTCTTGTTTTTCTCAAATAGTCGTTGAAATAATATATTTTTCCAAGAAGCGTAATTTTTTTATCTTCCTTTTTTGTTGATATGAAGTAGGTAGGTACATAGCATGCCTATGCTCTTATTGTTTTTTCTGTGATCGAAATTTCATTTTATGAGTATTTTATTAGAAAATATTTCGTTTCAGGTCAACAAATATCATGTCTTATCCCGAAAAGATAATTTGGGCCTTCTAACCCTATAGCTGGGCCTTTTAACCCAGTGTTGTCTATCAAGGCCCAAAGTATGGAAGTATTTATTTATAAAAAATCTTGAAATTAAATTCCTAATCATAACATTAACTTTAAAAAAACATATACTGTATCAAAATAATTCCCGTAAAAAGTTAAAAAGGGCTGAGTACGGGTTGTTTTGCTACCTAGCAGAAATATTTTTTTTTTCTTATGAACTATTGTTGATATCAGTTCGGATTCACTTTTGTCCAAGTCGAAAAATCTTGCAATTTACATATTTTTGTAAATTTTAAATCTCAAGTTCTTATTTTCGTGATAAATAATTATATTATTGTCAGGGCCTTATTAGACATACCACGTTTAGTAAGGCCCAAAAGAAGGGTTTTTAAGAAAGGTAAAAAACATGCAAATTATCTACACAACTTAAAAAATAGATTTATTAGCATATTAGTAAGAGAACGAAGGGTTCATAACCACGTTTTTATTGTGTTGAGATGATAAAATAAAGACATATTTGATTTTGTAAAAAAGTGGGCCTTCTCAGCCTGCCCTACCTTATATAAAGTCTCTAGCTGCCATATCACAAGATTCACAAGCTTTGCTTAGCTTGGGGTCAGAAACCGTATGTTAAATTACCTATATTAATATTATACAAATTATAATGTGATTTATTATTACAACAGACTTGACTTGTAAAGTTGTTACAAATGGTGTTATAATTAAATAACAACTATAATTAAAACTCACCGGTTCGTAAACTACCGCAAACTGCTAAGGTCGCGACAAACACGGCTATAAGGCGCTTCATGGAGCTGTCTACATTCACTAATCACTCAACTGATCAATAACCACATTATAATCGCAACTTAAACTAAGTTTATTTATATTTTATCCGCTCTGCTAGATAAAGAAATTGCTAGGTAATTATATCCTAGTTTTAAATATGCGTATACCAGCTTTGGAACACAACACACGCTATAATTGCTAGGAAATTATGCCATTGTTACACATATGAGTATGTATACCTGACTTGGAACACACGTTATCACATTATAGTATGGACTGATAAAGAGATTATAATTCGTGTTTACCTACACTACACCTAATTATTATGAAACTGATTGCTTTCAGTAGGTGACTGTCTTAGTTTGGCAGCAGTCTGAAATTCATATTTATATTTACATTATACACTCTATATAATGCTATATTTACACTCGGAATTTCGGACCTAGTGCTTGTACCAGTTGTACCGAGACCGACTCAATTTTACATATTCACTCACACTGCATGTAATGTTAAAATATAACCCTTTGACTGCCTCGGTGGCTCAGTGGTTGGTGATCCTAACTTCTGGGTCAGAGAGGCGCCTCCCCCCACCAGGGCAAATATTTATGTGATGAACATAAGTGTTTGCTCTGTGTCTGGGTGTTATTTAGTTACTAGTTATATAAGTATGTATTTAAAAATAAGTATATGTAGTATGTCAGTCTCTGGCAGCCATATCACAAGCTATGCTTAGTTTGGGGTCAGAGGCCGTGTGTAAGATGTCCCCAAATATATTTATTATTTATTTATTTACTTATAATTTTGAACAATTTTTTTGCTAAATTACGAGTAAAACATTAATTCATAGTTTCTTGATTTATGCCATTTTTTGCTTAATAAATTCAGCTGGATTACATACTGTTATTGAACTCAAGAAATTTAGAGTCGTGCGCTGTCCTTATCGTTAAACCATAACCGTCTTACCTTACCACAAAAGTTTCACGCAAGCTTTAGACAATGTTTAGCAATACAAATTGCACGGTTAAACAGTGTTTAAAGCATGTTTAAATCTTTTGTGGTAACGCGGCCAGTTAACAGAGAAACTACCAAATAGCTTCCTTTTTTGTTGGACTAAAAACAATAATTTTACAGAAAAGATTTGTTAATTATTTCTAAAGTCACGATAAATAATACAAAATGTTAGGTGGGATATTTTGTACGTTAAAATTTATTACTTACAAAATTCGTGTGCGTCACAGATAAACTTCAAATTGTTACAATGACTAATCCCGACAACGCAAATGGGGCTCTAATTTTTGAGGTCACTATATTTTTTATGAATTATCCATTGTATTTTTTGATCGCGATCCCGATTACTATAGCACCTGCCAGTGCGATGAGCGCCCATTTCAAACGAGATGACCTGAAATATACAACTCATTTCATTATCTGAATGTCGGAGAAAAAGAGAAGTATTTTGCTATAAATTTATAGTGTCATAGATATTAAACGCAAAACCTTTTAAGGGCGGGTCTAGTACATCTAGACAAACAACTTTTGTTCTAGGACTTTTGGAAAATCACGAAGAAAAAATCAGCTTTTTTTCATACAATAATATACCTAGTTAAAAAACCCCCGACACAAAAATATTTGACAACAAACTTTCAATTGACAACCATTTTGGGCACATTTGTAGAATTTTGGTTCTTCCATCCCCACTTTAACCCACCATAACTCTTAAACGGCTCAATCGATTTTTATAAAACATAGCTAAGAACACTCTCGATTAAGTCTCTTTTCATCCAAAAAAAACTAAACTGAAATCGGTTCAGTGGTTCGGGCGCTATGATGCCCCTCTTTTTCGTCGGGGGTTAAAAAGTTCGTCAACGCGCGGCAAAATGTATGAAGCGATTTTTTTTTTGCGAATGCGAATTGAGAATTATTTTAGAGGTAACATGAAATTTGCATTGCTACCGCTTCAATAATTACGTTAGCATAATTTACATTTGCCAAAAGCTCTAAATTATGTATCTCATAGGATTTAAAAAAAAACTCAAATCGATTAGGTTGGTCAATCCCGCCAGTACTTGGATTGAAAATATCAACCGGGATTGCATTCCCTAGCTATACCTACTATTCTCGGTTGCATGCCTTAGTGTTCTATAATGTAATACGTGCACATCTACGGATATAGCCTATCTGATCCATAGCTAGATGACTAAAAAAATATAATTTTTTCAAAAAGTTATCAATAAATGTTTGCCACTTATTTTTTCATTTGCCAATTAAACAAAAATTTATAAAGATATAGTCCAGTATATAAGTCCCGCGTAACGTCACGATTAGACTACAAAAGTATAGACTTTTAACAGAGAAGTGACGTCAGGCGCCCCACTCCCGAGCTTTGACAAGATTTATCTTTGTCGTTTATTGAGTGATTGACAAAAAAATACGTGTCCAATCATTTTTAGGGTTCCGTACCCAAAGGGAAAAACGGGACCCTATTACTAAGACTTCGATGTCCGTCTGTCCGTCTGTCACCGGGCTGTATCTCATGAACCACGATAGCTAGGCAGCTGAAATTTTCACAGGTGATGTATTTCTGTTGCCGCTATAACAACAAATATTAAAAAAAAAAAAAAATATTTAAGGGGGGCTCCCATACAACAAACCTGAATTTTTAGACGTTTTTCGCTCTATATTAATAATGGTACCAGGTAGTTGCTTGAAATTTTTACAGAATATTTAGTTTTATATTCCCTTCAATAACATATAATAAAATTAAAATAAAATAAATATTTAAGGGGCTCCCATACAGTACGGAACCCTCCGTGTGCGAGTCCGACTCGTACTTGGCCGATTATTGATAAGTAATCTAACAGACTCATTTTTAAAATTATTTTTTACCCAGTCATCATGCATATTTATTGTAGGGGTCTGAAAAGGCATCGAGTACCTACTCCGATGAGATATTAGACTAACGTAGATTATTTTTATGAAAACTTTTGCTTTTACTTGATAAAAGTATTGACTGAATCAAACATTTTGGCGGTTGTAAAATTAGTTTATTGAATCAGGCGTTACTTTGCGGAAGTTCATCTTCAAATTCTTGTTTTGAATAAATATTTAGTGTATTTCCGCTCTGTCGTAGTCATATAAGTTAAGGGTACCATTCAAAATCCAAATTAAATCACAAACAAATTTAGTAATTAATCATCAACCTGTATCATGGTTCGACTATGGTTAGGCTAAGATTAGGTCAGGCTAGAAAAAAAAAAAAAAATTGTTAGGTTAGGCTTAGGTATGTTTACAAAATATTAATGAACCTGAAACAAAATTATAATTAATCCGTTAAAAATAATAAAAAAAAAAAAAATTTGGTGCTATTTATTGACTAAGTTTACTACATTTTTTAAACAGATCACTAATCACTATTTTTGTTAGAGGCCTTTATTAGGCTATTATTCATTTTTTTTAACGGATTAATTTTATTATAATTTTGTTTCAGGTTCATTAATATTTTGTAAACATACCTAAGCCTTTTTTTTCTAGCCTGACCTAATCTTAGCCTAACTTAGTCGAACCATGATACAGTTTGATGATTAATTACTAATTTTGATTGTGATTTAATTTGGATTTTGAATGGTACCCTTAACTTATATGACTACGACAGAGCGGAAATACACTAAATATTTATTCAAAACAAGAATTTGGTTGTAAAATTAACTACAAGCTGCGGGAAACCCAATCCTCGCGCAGCTAGGTGAGCTTCAGTCAGGATTGGGTTATCCGCAGCTTGTAGCTAACATCTCAGCCGTCAAGATGTTTGATTCGACCTATAGCAGTGAACATATTTCATTTACGAAGAAGATAAAATATGTTGATGAGTACATATACTTAGGACAAAGAATTTCATTCCAAAATCACTACATACACGAGGTAGAAAGAAGAATCAAAAAAGCCTGGAGTGCATACTGGTCAAACAAACATATCTTTAAGTCCCATCTAAGTAATAGTTTGAAGAAAAAAGCAATGGATTCAGTTGTAACACCGACCTTGTTGTATGGCTGTCAATCATGGCCCATAACAGCTGAAGTGATAAAGAAAATACAAACATTTCAACGATCAGCAGAAAGAAGTATGCTAGGACTGAAGTTGATTGACAAAGTAAAATGCTCAGATATCCGTAGTAAAACGAAAATTATGGATGCTGCCAAAATGTTGTGCCGTTTGAAGTGGCGTTGGGCGGGCCACACAGCAAGAACGCGCGACAACCGATGGAGCGAGCGGGTGCTCCACTGGTACCCGCGCGACGCGCTCCGCCCGCCAGGGCGCCCGCGCCGCCGCTGGGCGGACGACATCACTGTCGTCGCCGGGGTCACCTGGACGCGCTTGGCAAGACAGACACGAGTGGAGCCGGAAGGAGGAGGCCTATGTCCAAAAATGGACAACCCAATCTGGGGACTAAAGGCTAATATAATATAATATAATAATAGCAGTGAACGCAACAGATCTCGGACAGCGAATTGTAAAGTAAATAGGAAAAAATCGTACCTGGCAGGAGGTTCAGGTGGAGATGTCTGTGTGCTGTGTCGCCGCTGTTCGACTTCAGACAGTCTACGAAACAAGCATTAAATAAGAACTTTCTAAATATTTTTACAAATTTGTAGGTTATTTGGAAAGGGTGTACTTACTTTGGTAGGTATACCGAAATTACAAAATTACCAAAATGTGGTTATTTTAGACTTTAGATTTAAACCCTCATTATAAGCCAGCTCCACGAGACTGCCTCGCTGGCTTATTACATCTTAGTGTGTTTGTATAAATATGTGTGTATCCTTTATTTAAAAGGGTACGATGGGGCTGGCACGGATTTTCAGTCCAAAAGCTCCCAAAAAAAAAAAAAATATACAAAAACTAGCCGACCCGCCTCGGCTTCGCACAGGTGTATTATACGAGTACATATAAACCTTCCTCTTGAATCACTCTATCCATTAAAAAAAACCGCATCAAAATCCGTTGCGTAGTTTTAAAGATTTAAGCATACAGACAAACAGACAAAAATAGCGACTTTATTTTATACTATGTAGTGATAGTGAAGATACCATCATTATGAATAGCTTTTTGACATTACACTACTTGGTTTTAAATCCCGGTCCCGTACTAATGAGTTCTTTGGAATTTCACAACACTGGCTTTTCGATGAAGGAAAACATAGTGAGACAACCTGAATACGTCCGCAAAGCAATTCGATGGCGTTTGTAAATCCATCAACCTGCACTGGGCCAGCTGGATATCCAATCACACATACTAAGCATAAAATCACAAAACGCTGACAGATCCAGGCGGAGCTTCAAGCGCCAACTTGAAAAAACTTTTTTGGCCGATATCTCGGAAAATATGCACTTTAGGGCAAAAGCCATAGAGGTTAAGTGATCCTTAACCTTATAAATAAATAATTGGATCGGAAATTTAGTGCAAAGTTGGCCAAAAAAACGTCTATTTTTACTGACCTATAGGCCTAGATATGGTATAGGTACTTACGACTCTTTAGGCACATAAATAGCTTTAATAGGGCGCTTGGCCGGTCGACATTTTCTCCTGCAGTCGCATGGAGAGGAACTTTTTCCGCGAAGAGACGGGATGCTGTCTGTGCCGACACCGCAACTCCTGGAATTACAACAACTATTATTATGTTTTCCAAGTGGACGATACCGTGGCTCGGATGATACGTTAAATTGTGGGTAACAATTGTTTCAACCGTTTAGCCCAGTTGGCCCTCAGGCGGCTTAGAAACTGACAACCGGGCTAGCCAACAGGCACCCTAGGCTAGCAAACTCACTTTGTTAAAGGTGACTAGCTGACTAAGTACACGCAACCTTTTAAGAGCTACTAATGCATAACTTATATGTACCTAACTTCTAATATGATAGGTACCAATCCTACAAACGCAGAAACAGCTGTTTTGTACAATGACTTTCGTCACGGTAATGATACCATTACCGACCGTGCTTTCGTCAGAATGTATGGACCAGCCATTTTTAGCAATTTCATAGTTAGTACCTACCTACCATAGTAGGTACAAGTCAGTCATAATGCTGAACATAATGATATCTTAGAATATGCACGTCGTCTACATGTAAGTATAGGCCGAATCATACAAGTCAGCCGATGTAAAGTTAGCTACAAGCTGCGCAATAGGTATCCAATCCGAACTGACGCTCACATAAAACCGCACGTTGATTGGGTTTCACGCAGCTTGTAGCTAACTGCACATCCACCGACTTACCTATATGATTCGGCCAATACAGGGCTTAGTAGACTGAGTTAGAACAGTGTATGTATTAGGTACTTTGGGGGTATGCCAATATAGAAAAACATGCGTTTATTTGAATTGGCAAAATCATGCGTTTAAGAAAACTAATTAAAATATTTACCAAAAAAAAACAGTAGACAGTCTATGTACAAAAATTGCATCAACTAAAAACTAAGGCACGGCGCAGACGGGTCACTGATCATAGCTGCGCGCTAGGCGCTACCTACCTATGTATCGCGGACACTACCACGGTAAATGATATCTAACCGTGACACTACCTACTCAAGGGAGTAGCCACCACGGGCCACACGTGTGCTTCGAGTTTTGACAAAATACCTATAATGTAGGTCCTATATGGAAAATCGTGTGAACATCTTGTCGCTGCTTGGCCACCGGGGTGGCTGTGGTCGGTAGCCCGTCTGCGCCGAGCCTAAGGAAAAAATCATTTGATACCTACACTTTTGTGCATACGAGTATATCACCAGATAGAGAACGTGCAAAAAGAGAACTGTCATTCGTGGCGTTACGGTGAACTAACAATAAGATTTTAATCAGCAACCAAGGTACCCACTATACCTTGGTAGACGCGATTACTGATGAAAACCGAATTGGTGTCTACCAAGTATCAAACAGTTTAGTTGTACTAGTAATGACAGAGCAGTGTTGTCAACGTAACAAAATTAGTAAAATGACACACGGGCGACCTCACTCACCTACGAGCCTACGACGCGGCGACGCTTCTCTTTTTGCACAAAGACTATATTACGAGTATATTATTCAATGATGTTTTACACTAGTTCAATGATATTATTGGTTTGCTTACGCGCGCTGACTAACAAAACTAAGTAAATGTTAGGTGGGTACCTTGACGAAGGGCGAGAGTCAAAGGTGCGCCACGGCTTCTTAGGTATGCTCGGCGTGCAACAGTGGTCACTGAAAATTGCTTTCATAAATATGAAATAGTTATGGAAATAAAAAATACTTGAAATGTTGAATAACTAATAAATATAGAATTCTATCTATACCTAACGTATTAATACAATCGTACGAGACAGATTTTTGGTTTCTCAAAAAACCCATTAAAAAAAGAAATAAATAATAACCTTGTTAAAACTACGAACTCTCGATACAAGAGCGGGGCGAGACCACTAAAAAAAACATTAAAATAACATAAGTAAAAAAGCTGAAAAGCTAGTGATAGTTACTGAAAAGATGACTCAAAGCAAATAATATTAAACCACATATGCCTATGTACATGTTACCTATAAGATAGAAAAAAAAATAGTTTTAGTCGGCGCTATTAACGTGGCAGCGCGGTAGAAAGAAAAAAAACCAAAAAAATACTTCAGAACCAATACCTTCATTGTCCTAGAAGAGCAACAAGACGCGAAGCGGTGAGATATCGTTGTCACAACATGTAGGGACTATACTTTCACTATTTGTAGAGCTATTGCTACCTAGCAACAGTACTAACACGTGACGAGGACATTTTAACGTCGATACCCAACATGCCAGTAGTAGCTGCTAAGCATAGACGTGCTAAAGTGTATCTACTACAGTACGTGTCCGTTTACATAAGTATATCTACATTTAGCTTCTGATAAAATTGTACCTATTATACTTAAACTTATGGAGCCTGTAGCTAAGGACGTTAATCTTGTAACCGTTTATTTTGACCCATTATATTTTTTTACGGCGACGCCAATGACTACGGCTGCTGCTATTGCGAGGAGCGCCCATTTCCAATAACTGAAATAAGAAAATATAGATAGAACTTCTCTACATTAACTAAATAAGTTTTTTTTATAAATTAGGTACTAACAGCAGTAGGTTTTCCTTCGGCGAATTACGCTTTATCTATTCTATTTCTTACAAGAGAAACAAATACATAACAGGCGTACCATCTAAATAAATAACAAGCGTAAAAAATACGCATTAGATTACATGATTACTCGCAGGAAATTGTCTTTTCCTGCCTTTATCTTGAGTAACTAGCTACTTCATCTATCGATACAGAACTAAATGACGTCTATTATTTACTTTTAGGACAACGAAAGCATTATAGGTGATTGAGAAAAAAAACAGCCTAATTATACCCGCTAGACGGCGGTGCAGGCAGCTCGCGTACACATCTTGAAAAGCAGAAAAATGTGCGTTTTACTATCACTTTTCATTTTTTTTCATACCTTTTATCTGGTTCGGAACAGGGCAGGCCGCGAGGTCTTCTGTTTAAACATACATAGGCCATATTCAAAACTTATTTAATACAGTATCAAGTAAAAAAGTATCAATTTTAACCAAAATTATATTGATTAGACCAAAAATTATTTTGAAGAGTCAATTAGATAACCAGATTGTCACGCCACTTAGATGGGTTGAAACTAAAATACTTAGATGAATATTATATGTGTGTGCACCTTTCTCGAGGCACAATAACTGGCTCAGGCTGAGGCTTAGTCTCCGGAGGTTTTACGGGGCAGCGGCCACATGGACCCAGTGCTTCTTTTCTTTCGGGCGGCGGACTGCTACCGGTCCCACTAAGAACGCTCTCTTTCCTGAATTTTAACATCCCACACATTACACACACACATTATTCCGCAGAGTAGCAACATTTTTATAGTGGGACTACTCGAGCAAAGATGAAACGCAGAAACGTATAATTACAGTAGTTTATCTATAATGATCTTGTGTCAAACGAAAACTAATTAGGTATACTAAGCGCCACACAAATCGGCGGATGAGAAGTTAGCCGCAGATGACACTTCGCCGCGATTCGCTAATTATTGCGCATGTTTGCACAATGCGTTGGGAGCGCGCGGGAGGCATGAGGTGGGCGGGCGGGTGTGACCCGGCGTCTCGTCTCTCTGGCTCCCGCGCATACCAATATTTCGGCTTTTGCGCAGCGTTCTGCGCATCACTTCCCATCCGCCTATTTGTGTGGCGCTTAGTATATCTAATATGAGAAAAACAAGTGAACTAAGAAAAAAACTGAGAAGTGCTTATAAAAAACAAGATAATATTATGTATAGGAATTACCTCGATCAATTTAGTTTTCATACCAAAATAAATGCAACAAAACTAATTAAATTCTAATATTTAGTTAGGTAACATAAAAATAATAACCTTGCAGCTGGATAAACTATGAACTCCCTATTGTAGTACGGGAAAAAGCCACTAAAAACAAAATCATTAAATTATTAATTTGATGAATTATACAAAACAATTATTTATTTAAAACATGTTTAAAGCAATATTTTCGACGTATTTGGTATGTACGTCCATTTTTTTATCGACATTATAATAATACCTACTAATAAGCGAAGTTAGTAAGTGACAGCGCAGCGGAGGAGGTGAACTTTTACTTGCCTAAGTGGGAGACAGAGCAAAAATCCCCCTTAAAAAAGGCAATTCTATAATAGAATTGCCATATGCGTAAAAAACCATCGACACTACGGCAACTAGGTGCTATAATAAATATTTATTAGATAATTTTAAATGTTATAGCGTAGCATAGCGTCGCTGCATTTGTCGCTCACGTAAGACAACAATTGCGATAAAATATCATAATATAGGTACAAGAAATAATTATGTTTTTACCTTACACTCGAGTCGTTTTATCCTTAGATTGAAAGATCACAACAATACTATGATTCATTCTGAAAGAAATAACTGAGAGCCTCGGACTAGTTGATAGTCTATTGATTCATCATGATAGTGAAATAATTAAGTTACTTTTATTACAAATCAATTTTAAAAATTGAAATAATCTTGCTTCCCGAAGTTATAGAAATTTAATGATAAATCGTTTACTGTTGTTTCAACATTAAACTAAAATTTCATAAATAGATAATAGTACCTACCTACCTATATCTAAGTACTTAGATATCAATTAGAATCGGACTAAAATTTAGCCTCATTTGGGTTGTTTAATCTGTGCACATTTAAATAAGTTAGGTAATATACAATATATATGTGTACAATAATTTAAAAACACTTTTAAGAGGTTAATCTACATTTATTGTCTCACAATAACTTTAAAAATGGTAGAAACAGCTAAAAACATAAGTATCACATTTCTGCATAAAAGAAGTAGGCATATAACTACGTAAGCACCTACATAGATTTGTAAATATACTATATATTGTACATATGATTAACGAATAACGATAGAAATACAAACGAGTGTAAATTAGGAACCGGAGAATAACTTTTTAGGACATGTTTTCGAGCAAAATATTATTTATCTCTTTATCACAAGTCTCGAATAAGATTTGCATGATTGCGTTTTACATATTTTCTGTATCTCAAGTATATTTGTATTTATTAAAACATGAAACATTTAGGAATGCAACGTTACGACCTTCAAATCAGTTCAAATAATAATTAGAATAAACAAAACCTGGAAAATTAATTAAAATATCAGCAAATTTTTCGAGTATCTTTTTTTGATCAATGATCACATTCAATTATGCTTCGATTTCGTTGCAAATTTGAGTATTTACATAAATTTTCTAAAATATGAACCCCTACTTTATTCCCCTTATTTAGCACTGTACTTCTTTATTGCGATGCCGATGACAATAGCCCCTGCTAGCGCGACGAGTGCCCATTTCAGGTTGTCGTAACTGAAAAAGAAAAAAAAAATACAATTACCTTGGAGATGAACTTGAAGTACTTACTTACATATTTTTCTCTAAAAGGCATGATGATGACTAAAAAATAAAATAATTAGTCCGTCAGATATATTATTTCAAATATATATATGACACATATTTTTTCTTTTGTCAGTTAAACATAAAATGAAGATACAGCCCGTTTAAGTACCGCGTGACGTCACGAGTGTCATACAGATGTACAACCCGGTCACAATATCTGTGCACCTGACTTCGTGACGTCATATCGAATTATCGGGACGTATATACATTACCGGACGTCTAGTACAATTACCTTGGAGATGAACTTGAAGTACTTACTTACATATTTTTCTCTAAAAGGCATGATGATGACTAAAAAATAAAATAATTAGTCCGTCAGATATATTATTTCAAAAATATACAGTGAAACCTGGATAAGAGAGAGTTGAAGGGACCGCCATCTCATTCTCGCTTATAGAGGTTTTTCACTTATCCAGGTTTCTCACTTATCCAGTTTCGGAAGTGGCTACTCTCTCTTATAGAGGTTAAAAAATACGTCTAAATTGTATGTAGGTATCGACATGCGTAAAGAATGATAAATATGTTTATATAGTACATAGGTACTAACTGTTTGGGTTGTGTTGATTAGAATTGAACATAGATGATAGTTTGTTTTATTCATTCTAAAAGACACATTTAAATATTGGAAAAATCAAAAAACTACTTTTTTAAATGTTTCCATGCTATTTAGAGCACTGAGACCTTATAGGGACCGTATATCTTTTGATTTTATAATTTTATAAAAGTAATTCTGTTCAAATTCATTGCGTATTTCATTTCGAGATTTCCATTTTTGAACGCATACAATACCTAGCTATCTTAAGCTCATCGCATAACGACTTATTTATTTACTCCTAAAGATTTATTTACTAACACCGAACTTTCTCCTCAATTAATACTTATCAACTGGAGTAAGATTGACCAATAAGATAGTGTAAACGCACGTGTAGCTATTCCAAAAGAATGTGATACAAAAATAATGTTAGGTAGATTAAAGAAAACCACAAAATAATTTTAAATAGAACACTATTTCAACAAACAGGATAGTTTAGACGCACGTGTGGCCATTCCAAAAAAAAAAAATGCGATACAAAAACAATGTTACTTATTTCCACAAAATACAAAAAAAATGTTTGAATAGAACACGATCCGAAACCAACGGTAGTTAGTTCCACGAAATTTATTTTTCAATTCAATTCAATTCTTTATTTGCAAGTTAATGGGTAACAATAAAGGTCTTAAATATAACATTAACTGCCAATAACAACCTAATACAAGGTATGCAAATATACACATTTGTTTAATTCTACATTTAACAATACAACGACAAAAAAATATCATGTTTAATGTTTCTTATGATAAATATGTAGGCGGCAAGATGCGTTGTCCAAAAACTCTTTCAATGAATAAAAACTATTGCTCGCTAGCCACTTCTTCAACTCTCTACAAAATTTATAGTAAGGCAAGTCCACAATTCCATTTGGTAAGGAGTTATAAATGAGAGGTGCCATGTAAACGCAGTTATTCCTAAATAATTCCAATCTCACATTAGGCATGTTAAGTCGTAAATGAGTATGTGTTCTTCTACCAGTATTGTCAAAGGGATTAAAAAGGGAAGGGTTGCATTTCACAAATTTTGCCACTTCAAAAATATATATAGAAGGCACTGTTAGGAGGCTTTTAGCCTTAAAGACAGGCCTGCATGAATCCATCCATTTCATACCAAATATAGCACGGATGCACTTTTTCTGTGCTATAAAAACTTTTTTAATTAAGTAATCAGATGCATTACCCCATGTTAAAATGCCATATCGTATAACAGAGCCAACATACGCGTGATAAACCATTAGGATAGTATCCAAAGAAGCACAACGGCGCAACCTTTTTAAGGCGAAAACGAAGCTATTCAATTTTGAGCAAATTGTGTTAATGTGATACTTCCAAGTCAGATGCGAGTCTATATGAATTCCTAGAAATTTAATACTGGGAACTTGCTCTATAGTATCATTATTATAATTTATATTCATCTGAAATTTAGGGCTCTTCTGTGTTCTAAAATGCATTAGTTTTGTTTTTGATAAATTTATCTTCAATTTATTGGAATTTAGCCAGTTTATTACATTACAAAGACAGTCCTTCACATCTTTTTCTAAATCAGTGACATTTTTAGATTTTATAATAATGGTTGTGTCGTCAGCAAATAAAACACTATTATGTTCAAGAGCAAGTGGAAGGTCATTAATATACAGAAGAAATAATAATGGCCCCAGGATACTACCCTGGGGAACCCCACAGCAAATAACCTTCTCATCTGAATCAAAATCACGTATGCTATTGGTTTTTTTGTCATAACGCGTGATCCTAGTTATTTGCTTCCTGTTATTTAAATAAGATTTGAGCCTTTTGCCAAAATGCCGTATTTATTGAGATAGGAAATTAATCTTTTATACATAATTTTTTCAAAAATTTTAGAAAAAATTGGAACTAGCGCTATAGGTCGATAGTTGTCCTTTTCAATTTTAGAACCCTTTTTGTGCAAAGGTTTAATTATTGAAATTTTAAGTCTGTCCGGCACGTAACCTTGCTCCAAAGATAAATTGACTATATAATTTAATGGCTCTATTATAAACGGACAAATGTTTTTAATGAGATTAGTTGTGATGCCATCAAAACCTGCCGATTTAGTGTTTTTAAGCTACTTTATAATTTTTTCTACTTCTTTTGGTGTTGTAGGCTCTAAATAAATGCTTTGGCTTGTTGAGTCTGCTGTAGATGGGGAACCTTGTTCATGAATTGTCTGAGTTGATGATTGTTGCCCATTACTGCTTGTAATATTAATGAAAAAGTCGTTGAAAGAGTTAGCTATATCGGGCCCGGATGATAGGCTTCCATCGTTATTATTTATATTGTTAATAAAATTTCGAGGTTTTTGTTTGCCTAATTCTTCATTTACTATATTCCAAGTGGCTTTAGACCGGTTTTTTGAGTTTAAAATATATTTCGTGTTCTTTATTAATTTATGTTTATTTATACATTTTTTTAATAGATTAGAATAAGTTTGGAATGCTCTTTTCGATTTTTCAGTTTTTTCTTTGTAATAATTAGATCTCAAATTTCTTTTTTTTTTGCAACTAATTCGGATTCCTTTAGTGACTTTATTATGCTGACCAGTTTTTTCCAGTGTTTTTATTTTGATTATTGGGAAACATAATTTATAAAACATGGAAATCATGTCATGGAATACATTGTAAGCGTCGTTTGCCGAGTGCTCCTCATAAACTTCTGAAAAGGATAAGCTACTAATGCATTCTAAGAATCTGCAAATATTGTCGTTACTCATATCGTTTATATATTTATAACTATGTCTTGGACCTTTCTTACAAATCAATTTTCTAAATGTTACAACTTGTGCAGTATTATGGTCTGATAAGTAAAAATTGTATGTTTTCGCAGCAGCATCTGGTAAGTTGCTAAAAATGTTTTCAATACAATTTCCCTGTCGTGTTGGGTCTTTGATATGCAGAGTCATGCCAAAATTTGATAGCAACAGTTTTAATTTTGTGCTAGCAGTAGTCTTAATTAAAGTATTAATATTAAAATCTCCACAAACTATAATACGATCGTATTTTCTTTCAAGCTCAGTTAGAGTTAATTCAAGTTTGTTAAAGAATATATCGAGGTTAGAGTTTGGGGTTCTGTAAATACAAATAATACAAAGTTTAGGGGATTTCATGCCGATTCCACATATTTCAAAATGTTTATCAATACCGCTATTAAACTCAAGCTCTGAACATTCTAGATCCCTTTTACAAAGTATTAAAGAACCACCTCGTCTTTTATCTTTCCTAGAGTAAATAGCCCTAAGTTGGTATCCATTTAAATTCAAAAATTTCTCTTCACCTTTAAGAATAAAATGCTCAGTAAGACAAATCGCAGATACACTAGTATTCAATTCCCTAAGTTCATCCACAACAACCTCTAAATCGTGCGTTTTGCCTAGAACACCAGCTATATTCTGGTGAAATACTGTAAGCGTATCATTAGCCTCGAAAAAACTTTTTTGAGCTATTACTTTTATCAAAGCTATTTTTTAAATCATTACTTTTATTATTACTTAGTGGAAAATAGTCTGTTATGTAATGTTTAGTAGGACGAGGCTTATTTTTTGATTCATTTAAAGTCTGTCTATGGAAATAAAAAGGTATGGTCCCTTTTTTTGGAGATCCAAGGATCGAATTATTATCCTTCATTTTCTGTTTTTTATTAGCTGCTCCAATCTTTCTTTGACTGGAAATAGCAAGAAATGTGTTATTGTATTGAACTACATTTACATGGTGGATAATTTTCTCAATAATATCTTGGTGGTTAGGTTTTGTTTCAATGAAAACACAGTTGTCAAAGCTTTTAGCGAGCAGCTTTATATGATAGTTTAGCTGAGTTTCTTTTAGAAAAGCATTTTGAGTCACGCCTAACACAAACACATTACATTTTCTCAATAGATTAATAGCCTTACTTAAAGCAGTCAACAGTTCGTGGGGGTTAGGATCATTTGACCCAGTCATTATTATAACATTGTCATGTTTTGTTACAGTTTTGGATAAGTCACTACAGTATGACAAAACGTCACTTGTAATAGCATCTGTCTTTCTAAAAGCTAGGACGTCATAGTCTTTAATTATAAGTTTGTGCTTCGAAGCTAAAAGCGATTGAACAATTCCTTCTCCCTGATTATCAGATAAAAGTATGATGTTGCCTTTGGATGAAGCTCTTCTTCTGCATTCAGAAGCATAGTTAATTTTTTTCTGCTTTACGTTTTTCGTGTCAGGAGTGCGTGTACTATTGTTATTATTATTTTGTATGTTGTCACTGCACGAATTAATAGGCAAGCTTTGCCTCAAGGATTTGTCTCGTACTGTGATATCATGTTCTAGGTCGTTTTGTGGTCTTGGAGATTTACTAATCGTACATGTCTGGGTGCCGGTTTCGGTCCTTTGGACTAAATTTTCAGTTTTGGTATCATTGTCATCACGACGAGATAATGGCGTTTGAAATTCGCTCTCTAAATTGAGTTTTCTTCCAGACATCGTTTTTTGGTTAGATTTGGCGGACTTTCTCAGTAATTTAGCACTAGTAGCTGCGGTGCCACTCTTTACACTCACACTTGATATGTACATATTTTTTAGTTGATGATTTCTTTGTTTTGTCTCTTCAATAATTTTCTTCAAGGAGTCGTTCTCTAACAATAATGTATCTATTTCTGCATGTGCACTAAGTAACTGCTGTTTAAGGTCCTCTACTTCACATTCGAGCTTTATAATGTCTTCATTCTTTAAGTGCGTCGATAAATCTAACATACTTCTAGTACTTATTGATGAGGCTAGCGAGTCTGCTGATTCATCAGAGAAAGATAGACTTCTAGGCCTGTCAGAGTAATTAATCCTTCTCCGATGTGTTATGTTATCCATTATTCTGATAAGTGCTTTCTAGTAGTTCACAAAAATAACCGTTGTATAACTTACCCCAAAATTTAGGGAAGTTTCGTATATCTGGCTACACTTTTAAATTTAGTGTTTATCTTATGTAGCACTTACATTTGCTACACTAAGGTGAAAATATCCAAATTCTGCCAAAGTGCTAAAATTCGCTAAAACGCTATCTAAAAATCTGCTAAGAGCCAGCATCTGCCAAACTGCTAAATAGCTAATTAGCTACTTTATTGGCCAAATTCCATCTACCAAAGTAATACATCCATGCCATCAATAAATCAGTTTTGAACTCTGTGGTTTTGAAGTAAGCAACTTTTGACATTTCTCTGATTGTACGTCATGTCATTAGTCAAACTTTTAATCATAAGTACCGCTTCGGCAATTGGTGCAAATTCAATATAAAATTGCCTAAACTCAAAATATTTTGTGTTCTGTTCAAAATAGTGATTAACGGTTTTATTCTCCGTGTGATTCCATACAGTATATCGTCAATTTAGTATGAAAAACTGCTCACCAGGTATGATTTTTGTTGATGAATCGATTTAAGGTTATGTGCACTTTGTTTACTATTCCATTTCAGGCTCGCAGAATCACTTTAATCCACAGTTTATCAAAATAATTGGCACAGGTTTATAAGGAAACTGTTTACTTCGCCAGGGATACCAGGCGAAAAAAGAAGAAGAAATTAAGAATGGATCATAAAGTGCAGATGTTTCATTACCCTCAACTCTCGCTTATAGAGGTTCAGACAAGTAGTACTCTCAGTTATAGAGGTCCATGAGGGAAAAACGACTCTCTCTTATAGAGGTTTTGGTCTCTCACTTATAGAGGTATTTGAGGGGTAAAATGACGGGACCTGGCAATTACTCTCACTTATAGAGGTTTCTCACTTATCCAGTTCTCAGTTAGCCAGGTTTGACTGTATATGACACATATTTTTTCTTTTGTCAGTTAAACATAAAATGAAGATACAGCCCGTTTAAGTACCGCGTGACGTCACGAGTGTCATACAGATGTACAACCCGGTCACAATATCTGTGCACCTGACTTCGTGACGTCATATCGAATTATCGGGACGTATATACATTACCGGACGTCTAGTATACCGCCCGGACGTAAATTATTATCGGGACGTGTATCGGCAACGAAGATGCTAACCGTACTGTCGCACCGGGGAGTGCGCGGAGAGGTGACAGGGGAAGCGGGAGAGGCGCCGCATTCCAGCGAGGTGCACAGATATTCTGACCGGGTTATATAGACTTTCGTGAGACGTGACGTCACGACCCGCACTACCAAACTTTGGCAAGGTATATTTTTGCCATTTGTTGTTTAATTGACAATAGAAAAAATACGTGTCCAATATTTATGATAATCTAACTCACGGACTAATTTTAATAATGATTTTTTTACCCAGTCGTCATGCCTACTACAGTCTAATTTACGGTCTAATGATGCTATACTAGAAAGTGTTGTTTTGTAAAGTGCACGGACTTTAAGAGGTGTAGGTACGAGTATGTGCTCATCATTGTGAACAACTTTTACAATGGGATCAGCTGGAAATTCTTGAATAAATCCACGCACTTTGCCAAACAACAATTTAGTGTAAGTAGGTAAAGCAACGATACTTACTTACTATATAATAAACTTTCATACAATTAATGTTTAACTAAACACGAAGGTAAATACAGTTCAATAGATCATCATCATCATCACCATCTTGCCCTTATCCCACTAGGTGGGGTCGGCACAGCACGTTTCTTTTCTTTTCTTTTCAATAGATAAATAGTATAAAACATTTTCATAATTTATTTAGGTAGTAGGTACATAAAGCGGTACAATAGATCAGTGATCGATTGTACTGAACATAATAGACATTAAAAACAAAATATTTTAATTAATTACATTATGTACATAATTTACAATCAACTATTGTAACTATCGATATAGTAATACAGAGCTATTCAGAATGTTCCTAGACCGAATGGAGATGATTTACTTGACCATCATTACGAACTAAAATTACGAGATATGTAAATACCTCATCATCCCGACGTTTCGACCGAGTTACATCGATCGTGGTCACGGGTGAGGTATTTATTTATCTCGTAATTTGAGTGCGCGATTAGTCCCGTAGTACATAGTAATAATGTGTTCAAATCGCGAAAGTTTAAAACAACATTATGAACTACCCATTATGGAGCCAACCCAAAATTCGAGAAAAAAATCAGCTGTCCAATACAAAAGTCTAACTCGGAATCGCCAAAATGTATGGAACAGCTGATTTTTTCCCTAATTCCGGTTTCGCCCTCAAGTTAAAGTTGTTTATAACGAAGGTCTGAATTAACCCCTTTCGGCTTGGTACACCATTTCTGAATAACCCTGTATAACAAAATGGAATGCATTACAAAGTGGAACTACTATTTAATGATATTTTCACACTTACTTATATCTACTTACAGAAAACATACGTCTCCTTTACGTAAGTAGGTAAAGTACATCTCTATACTCGGAATTTTAATTCGATTCCAGATTTGACATTAGCTACTGTCATTTTTGACAGTTTTTGACAGTACATGATGTCAAAAATGACAGTAGCTAATGTCAAATCTGGAATCGAATTAAAATTCCGAGTATAGGTGACGCTTTCGAGCAAATATCTATAGTCACAATCGTGCAAAACTGTGTCCGAGCCAAAACTCTGCCCAAGCTACGTAGTAGGCAGGCTTTTAGTTAATCGTAAGGCGATTGCAAGCCGACTACAACGCCGCGCGATGCCAAAGTGCTCAGTTACAAGTACTAATTAGGTGACATAACGTCGCGATTCGAGAAAACGGGTCATTGTGAATTATTTAATGTAAATATCTAAGTCGGTAATATCTATGTATGACGGTTCTAGGACCATTTTTTAATACTTTCACTTTGGGACTGTGGCTCTGTAGATATTTGTTCGAAGGATGACGCATGTAGTATTCTAAGATACAAATTACTGTTGGTCTCATAGCAAAGGTTTGTTATATGATGAGTAGGTTCAATGATATTGCAGAGTACTTATGTCCATATTTCTACAAATATACCCTATATTTGTCTCGTTCGCCCTCTAAAGGCTTTACGATCGCTGTAGAGTGCGCGCAAGATATAGGTAGCGGCACGTAGGAAAGTTTAGCGCTGAGGGTAGTGTGGAGGGGATGGCTGCGCATGGTGACCGCTATACTAAAACCATGCGCAGCAATCCCCTCCACAATTCGCTCAGCGCTAAACTTACGAGTACGTGCCGCTACCTGTAACTTTGCGCGCGAGTGGTACCGCCACGTACGTTATGTTGTTACTATCATTTTCGATTTCCTGGCAGCATTGATTTAGTACCTGATTTTGGCCGTGCGCAGAGTTATCTTGCGCGTACTTTAGTAATGTCTCATTATTTTATGACTTCAAGACTCAGTACAACATGGCAGTGCTCTTTTCATTTTTCTATACTAAAGGCTACTTGATACTATGGGTAATTAATATGAAAATAATGTCATGAACTTTCTTGCTCTATATTTTTTGTCAAATAGCAATTTTTGCCTACCTTTGTCTTGGGACGGGTAGACTACTGCGTCTTCTGTTTAAATATAAATGTTATTAGATAATATAATATTGCGCACTGTTGGAGGTGTCTACAAAACAATTTGGTCACTGCTGTATTTAACAATTATTTTTCGCAAAAAATAGCAAAACCGCCATCCATCGTGTACAAAATTGAAATATTTCGCTCGAATTGTTGATTTATCAAAAACGGCTCAGCCGATTTCTGTAAAATTTAAATGGTACCACCTTGGGAGTGTACCCTTACGAAATAAAAAATAATGTTTCGATTCGGATCACAATTGGCGAAATTATCGATGTTCATCGTGTACAAAATTCGGATATTTCGCTCGAATTGCTTACATTATTGTTGGTTTTTTCAAAAACGGCTCAGCCGATTTCTGTAAAATTTAAATGGGACCACTTCGGGAGTATACCTTTTCGAACTAAAAAAGAATTTTTAGATTCGGTTTACAATTGGCGAAATTACCGATGAACATACACAAAAAAAAACGTACACACGATCATAGAACCTCCTCCATTTTGGAAGTCGGTTAAAAATAAATAAATTAACAGACGACGATTATGATGAAACGGCTAAAACTAAATAACGATTCCATGAACGGAATCGCTTTGGGTCGCTGTCATTTTTAAACAAACCCCTATCCAAATCACTCTTTAGGCAATCGTCTTTGCTTCCTTATTCCGTATCAATTCAGAGTATTTGTTTCGGCTAAATCTCGTAAAACTTTCATGGGTGATGTCAATTCCATGTACGTTTAGCCAAAGATGGCTTAGCGAAGTCGCTAATAGTATAATATGAGACTCTAATGTGAATTTATCTCGGCCTGAACATTTTTTACGCAATAAGGTGGTATAGGCCGCGCCACACAAGTTGGCGGATGTGAAGTTAGCTACAAGCTGCGCAATAGCCAATCAACGTGCGGCTTTATGTGAGCTTCAGTCAAGATTGGATAGTAAGCCCGATTACAGAGGCGCCATCGTAATTATAATAGCTCAATGGCATAGTTCTGTTTCTTTTTCACTTTAGGCATTCGATAGACAGAACGCTTTTTACGTTGCTATTAAATTTACGCTGTCGCCTCTGTAATCGGGCTTATTGTGCCGCGCGTAGCTAACTTCACACCCGCCAACTTGTGTGGCGCGGTCTATAAAAATAATATTACGGGCTTCCTGGTGGCTAGAGTATGACATACGAAAAAGGATCATGTGCACCTTTCTCTGGGTACTTCGGGCACAGTAATAGATTTCACGTGAGGCAGTGGTTGTGGCTGTGCCAGCCCGGAACAGCATTGGTGGCAGCCTTTCGCGGGCGTCCCGGCGAGTGAGGTTTCGTTTCCTTGCCCGTCGTCTTCCCTCCACCTTGGTTATCACTTATCACGTTACAGTAGGTAAGTAGGTACCTACATTACGTAACAATACGAATCTATTTCACGTTTTAACACTTGGTACTTCAATATGGAATTTATAAGGCATTTTTTTTGTTTTGAAGGGTATACTAAGACGAAATGGCCTAATTCAGACCATCATTTTGAATAACATTTACAATGGAGCGAACCAACCCGTAATTAAATAAAATGTAAAACAGTTTTACCGTACAAATTTTCAACTGAATCGACAAACGTTTGTCGATTCGTAAAAACAAGGCTGATTTTGTTTCTCGAATATCGAACTAGCTTCGTAAAAGTTGTTCATAATTAAATTAGGAAAATAACATTGGTGTGAGGAGTTTTCAATAAGCTATTTAGGAAACTGGTTTTCTAACTCCGGGTTCCTAGACGGCCTAAGCGGAATCACCACCTTTCGGCTTATCACACCCTTCCTGAATAACCCTGTATATTAAAAGTAAAATTATTCAATCACACACGATCAATAAAAAAATTTTAGAATATTTTGTTAATAGTAAGTAAATTAAAACATTTTCCTTTTCTTTTCTCAATATGACGACGTCAACAAATTATTTAATGTAGAGCCAACTTTACAAGGGGAGCACGGATTTCCGAGACACAAGCTTAAAGCTTAGTTCGGCAATCCATTAGCTCATGAATATTGTAGCTAATAAATAAGTTCATTTTAAGTTGTTAATTATGTTGTGTTAATTATGATCTCTGTCGTTTACGTCGTTTCGTAGTCATTACGTTTGCGCTAAAATGTGTAAATTTTCAATGCATTGAACAGGCATGACGACAAAAAAAAAATTACTTAGTCCGTCATATAGACTATCAAAAATATTAGGCACGTATTTTTTCTTTGGTCAATGAAACAAAAATTGATGAAGATATAGTCCGTCAAAGTTCCGCGTGACGCTGCCATAAAACTGTACTTATAGACTTTTGTAAGAGAGGTGACGTCACAACCCCCACTCCCAAACTTTGACAAAGTTTATTTTTGTCATTTGTTGTTTGATTAACAAAAGAAAAATATGGGTAGTATTTAAACGCAAATCAAAAAATATCCTTTTTCTATGCAATAAGATTCCAAATTCCCATGATAATTACTGATTGCACAGCATAATATTCAACTCAAAATATCACTAAACACACTACAATTTATTTTCGCAGCGTACAGCGATTTTTCCTAAAGCAAAAGCTTTTTCATCAATGCACAGCTAATAATCTTAATGCACATTATACCTGTTAATGGCGATTCGCTTCTGGCACTTCGCCGGCCGCTGCCGCGGCACGCTCGCCTCGTGCGTTGTTTTGTCATGTTCTAACATAACCTAACCTATTTTTTGTATCACACCTAATCTAATTTCTTCACTAATTTACAAATTGATGTAAAATTACGAATTATCTGCAGTTTGAGTTTTGTTAAACATTTAGTTTATTTGTAGTGAAGTAAGTTATTTGATGTAAAAAAGAATATAAATGATGAGTATGTATTGATAGGCGATTATTTATTTGATATGCAATTTATATTATCCCGAAAAATATTATACGTGCCCACTATTTTTTGATAATCTAACTCACGGACTAATTATAATAACGATTTTTTTTTTACCCAGTCATCATGCCTATTGGCAGGTATATAACACTAAAAATCTTATTATGCTTGTACCAGTCAGGTAGTACGAAACTTTGATAACTAAAAAACAACAGCAAACTACGTATAAATATGGATAAAAATGACCTTACCGGCCCCCATCAAAGTTACGCCATGTCTTCTTTTCCTCTCGCGGTCCACAACAATTATTGCTAGAATTACATGTTCTTTATGTATTTCTAATTGAATATTTAACGTAAAGCACAGAAAAAATAATAGTAAATATAAACCTCGAAGCTGGTAGAACTATGAGCTTCCTATTGAAGTACGGAACGAAGCCACTAAAAAAATAAATCTTCATTAAATATTGTTTCAATAAGTAACTCTAAATCTACATACAAATCATTACAAATTATACAACTTAATAATTATTTTATTAGAATATTAAGTTTTAAATACGAACTATTCGATATTAACCAATAGAATCGCACACAATAAGTGACGTCATTATGTCGTCTTCGTAGGTAGGTACTCTGTTGGTTAAAATTTACGGCGACTCTACGTATTAGTGATTCGGTTATATGTAGAGATATGTACGGATAGGATACCGCACTATAAATTATACATTGATATCATTTCTTACTGAATCAAACTTCTTGACGGTTGTGATGTTAGCTACAAGCTGCGGATAACACAATCCTGACTGAAGCTCACTTAACAGCGCGAGGATTGGGTTTCGAACAGCTTGCTAGCACAGCTGTCAACATGTTTGATTGGGCTTATACTACCGGTGGTGCTACAGGTATTAATGGTAAGGGTTTTTTTACCCGTCGTAATACTATCCAGACGAGATTTTACATACATACAGAGATTGCACATTCTACGGGTGTAGCGCATGTTTGGACAGAACTCCCTCGGACAATCTAGCTTAAAGCGCTTCACCAATTTATGTGCGATCCTTTCTATTATTAAATCTATTTGTAGTATCTACTAGGTCTACATCAAATGCCACTATAGCTCCGCCGCGCCGCCACGCTAACGTCACGCCTAACATTACAATCATAATCAATTCTCATATTGATATGATTGTAAGATTTTTGTAACATGTTCAAGAATGTTTAATAAGGGTTATGGACGTACATAAATATCTAGAATAACATTTTGTGAGATATATGTAAACAGTGTTATTCGTTTATATCTAATAAAACAATTAAACAATCTAGTGCCTACTCGTATCCCAGAAAAATTGAAAGTCAATATGTACTTTATATTTTACTAGGGTGTGCAAAAGTATGCAGTTACAAATAAATTAAGGATTATCCATTAATTTCGTCACACCACATAATACATGAGGGCAGAGGAAGTTAGGTGGTCAATAAAATGTAATGCCGTGAACATTTTGAAAAAGCCGGTTTCACGCTCCCGTATACAATCATCAATCAATGATTGAATGATGATTTAGTAAATTAATGAGATAGAAAGGATTTTGAGTCTAATTTAAAATTTTATAATTATTTGTTACATAAATAGACGATTCAACTCAGGTGTTTGTGTAATGTAAGTTGTAGATGATTGCTCAAAATTAGTACCTGTACCGGTTTCATTTCAGTATCTTATCACAGTATTTTTATGAAGAAATACAATATCAATTTTCATGGATTCCACATAATCAGATGTATAGCTAACATAACACTAAAAAAAAACTAAAAAATATATTATTCAACCATTACCTACTACTTATCATACAATGTTATCTATCAAATAACAAGATACACAAACAAATTACCTACAAGGTCTGTATGATGAAAGAAATGAGACAAACTAAACAAATAAATAAGACTTGAATATTGTCTAAGGCCCCCCGCAGACTGAGCAATTTTGATTGATACAACTATCTACTTTTGAGAAATTTTGTTACAGCTACCAAATTCAGCCAAAAAGAGTAAGATAATGTATTATACATTTACCTATATGTAATTATATAAGTACTAACATTAACCTAATGCATTTACTTACATCCTGTATATCTTAGCTCAAATAAGTAAAGTATTTTTTCACTTTCATTTTCAGAAACTTCTTAATGGAGTGATAGTTGGCAAAAATAGTACCTAGAGTTAAGCAAAAGAGACATTAAAAACTAATAATTATCAGTAGAAATCCAAAAGTATACCAAAATTGATAACAGAAATATTCACAACAACGGTAAGCTTTGACGAATTTTACTCTATTATTGATTATTTAAAAAAAAAAGCATATTTACTTAAAGTTTACTGACAAGTTTAGTATTATTTATAGGTAGATACAATACTAACTTTATGTTTTTTTTTTTTACTTATTTAAGCTAAAGACACAGTTGCCAACTATGAGAACAAAATTGCTCTGTCTACAGAGGCCCTTATGTAGGATTACATACTTTGATATCAGTTAAAATAAATATCTTGTTATACATAACATAAAAGTATGGAAAATAGAAACCTTTAAAAATGGTAACCTTTTTGAAGTAGTTGTTTTTTTTATTGGCACAGAACTGAAATTAAGAATTCTTCTGTAATCTCTGAAATAAAGGAGATGAATATGTTCCCCTATGATAATACAATATACATATCATGAACATAGCACAAAATGAAAATAAATTTTAAAAAATAGAATAACATGTGTTTTTTTCCATAGAGCAAGGACAATTAGAAGAATACTTTTCAGAAGTGTAAATATACATACAAATATGATCAACTTATGTGTTTACCAACCTAATAACTATTACTATGAAATCAACCCTAAAATTGCAAAAAAGATCAGCTGTACCATACATTTTGTTCAGCAATTAATTTTTTGTATGGAACAGCTTCAATTTTTTTTTTGCAATTTCGCCATTGGTCCCGTATTCAAATTTAACATAAGCATAAGTCCCTGCACTTTGGAATACAACATTGTGTGTATTTATAAGGTCTAGACTCCAGTAAATCAGAGCTGGATAGAGCTGAGAAGCCGCCATTATTGTCAGCTATTGTCAATATTATTGTCAGTTGTTTTTTTTAGCCTGGAGGCCTTTGACTTTGGCTACAGTCACTTGTCTACTCCACTTTGCATTAGCGGAGTCTTAGTCTTAATATTCTTTCATCAAAATTACAATGTTAATCTCTTTACATCATCAGATAAAAGATTAAGCTATGTACTTAATTGTTTATTTAATTGTAGTCAGTTGTAATTTACTCACCATAGCCTTTTTTTCGGTATACGATTTTCTCGTTCACTTTCTGGTAATGTTCCAATTTTGTATTTTTTCATCATTTCCCTAAAAACAATAAATAGTATTAAAGTTCAAGATAGACATTAGGCTCAATTTAAGAGGCGCCATCATAATTATAAAAGCAATTTAGAGTAGCCCTGTTTCTTTTTCGCCATATGCATTTGATAGAGAGAACACTATTTCACATTGCTTTAAATTTACGAAAGTGCTTTGAAAATTGGGCCGATTGTTGGCAAAACAGTGCTAACAATTAATGAAACCTCCGGCTTTGTGTGTGAATGTACTGGTTTTTTAAGTAGTTCAGTGCTGGTTCAGGTCTATCCACAAAAGGTGATTGGGCCATATCCACCAAGATGGCCTACTGTGGGTTGGTCATTTACATAAATATTTATTTATCACATGATTTTGATGGAAATCAATAAAAAGATCACAACGAATAGGTATAAATAAGCTAATTATCATTTTATGACGAAAATCAATAAAAGAGCTCACAAATAAAAACAGCCGATTATGATTGAAATAAATACACAAATACCCACGAACCTTGCATCTTCCGAGTGGGCCACATCTTCAAAGGCTTGAGTACCATCTTTCCCTGCATACTCTAATAGAGACTCAGCGCCTCCAGGATGCTAGAAAGAAAATAATACTTTATATTACAACAAGCATTTAGGTATAGGCTGAATCATACTTCTTGTGGTGTCCATGAACAAGAGGCAAGTGGTTGCACAGTATACCACACATGTCGGCGGATGAGAAGTTAGCTGTAGATGACACTTCACCATAATTCGCTAATTATCGCGCATGTGTGCACAATGCCGACGCCGCGTGGCGTAGTGGTGAGCACGGGCGTAAGGAGCGCGTGGGAGGCATGAGGTCGGCGGGCGGGTGTGCCCGGGCGCGAGTCTCTCTAGCTCCTATCTATATTTCGGCTTTTGCGCAGCTTTCTGCGCATAACTTCTAATCCGCCGACTTGTGTGGCGCTTAGTATAGCAATATATTCTGTAATATATAGTAGTGTAGTTTTGTTGTAGTTAATAAAGGCACTTTTGCCAGAAAAAAAAAAGCAATATATACATAATTATGTCAGCGGCGCAAGAGAGGGGATCTGCGCAGCCTGTAGCTAACATCACAGCTGCCAAGACGACTAGACGTTTGATTCGGCCTACTTATTTCAAAAACCTTTGCTAATTATTAATTACGGCACCCAAAATCTTATACTTAAACCTCACTTTGAATAAGAATTTCGTTTATTGCATCACTTAAAAGTATTGGAAACTTAAAACTTACTTCATCTAAGAATTTGGTGACATCATAAACATCATGGTGAATGATGATCCATGAACTCTTTTCAGTAGCGTGTGTCTCGACTTCCTTGTGAGTTATTTGCCGGCTCATTTCATATGTATGCTGTTCTGAATTTACACTGTTTACAGCCAGATTTATTGTACAACTGTGAATTTAGGTGAGATTTTTATTTTTTGTCCTTGAGATTTCACATGATTTTTTTCAATTTTTCACTTTTTGATTTGACAGATTTGTCACTAATGACAATGACACAAACGATGATATCAGCTGACTGTCACAATTAAAAATAGTCCGAGTTATATAATCATGTTTACACGTTTGAGTTTGCGTCACTATCAGACCAACATGAATAACAATTTACTAGTGCAAATTACGTTGCTTTACAATTGCGTTGAATTGTTAAAAAATAAATTATAGTGAGAAACGGATAATCGTCAGTAAACTAACATTGACAATGACAAATAAATAATTCAATGCGTTGCGTTTTCGTTTCGACTTGTTCTCTTATTGGTTTGTGGTTTCGACTTTCGAATTCGAATTTAGATTCATAGAATTGTGAATTTTTGTGGTTTCGTTCCATACCATATCTATAGTACACGTCGCGTCAAGTAAAAAGAACGCTGGATCTTCAAGCTGCGCACAAGGGAATTTAACTCCTATTGCACACGTAATATGAAATAAATCTCCTTGCTGCAGTTAAAGCTGCGTACTATGAAAATTAACTCCTATTTATGTGCAATAGGAGTTAAATTCCCTTGCGCGCAGCTTGAAGCTCCAGCGTTCTTTTTACTTGACGCGACGTGTAGTCTGTGTTTCGTTCATTCATAAATAGAGACTTAGATTTAAATAAAGTATAATTTTATAAACTTTATACACGATAATTGAATTACATGACAGCGTGACTACAAATGTGCGTCGATGGCTGAAGATATAGATTTCAACGACGTTCTTGAGGACATATTTCTCGGCGAAGAAAGGGAGCATCAGCAAAGCTATGAGGAAGGATTCAAGGCTGGTAAAGAGGCAGGGAACCCTGAAGGCTATCATCTAGGATACCACAGAGGTGCAGAACTGGGCAGGGAACTTGGTAAGCTTTCATCTCGAGCCATCATAATATGTAAACATAACCTCAATGATATCCCCTTCGACGGCGATCTGCCTGGTCCTCAAGGCTCATGATGGCTCAGGTGCACATTAGGACAGTTGACAAAAGGGGGAGAGAGGGGTGGGTAGGAAGGGGGGTAGCACCCCCTGGGGGTGGGGGGCTACGGAACCCCCCCTTTCAGAGAAAATATATGTATGATTTTTTAAATTTAAGTACTATTTTACATTGGTAAAAACACTTTCGTACCATTATTAAAAAGGGTTTAGGAGGAGGCGGGGGGAAAGTGCATTATGCCCTGAGGGTGGGGGGTATGAAAGACCATAGGCCATAGGAAGGTGAGCCATAGCGACAAGGAAAATAGATTTGTCGCACCTGATGGCACACATACACAACAAATAGAGAGCTGTTGGCGCAATCTGAAACTCCAGTTCCACAAGAACCAGCAGAAAGGGGATTTCGTAGACTGGGCGGCTGAGAAAATTGGTGGCACAGAATCGCTACGAATAAATTAGACCCTTTTGAAGGAGCTTATAGGTATAAAAGTAGTAGCCTTTGTGTATACCTAAAGTTCACTAAAAACACTACTGTCCGTCCGGCCAATCAGCATGACTCCCACATAACCACCTTCCCCGGAGCAGGGTGGTATCCATAAAGGATTTTCCCTGGGTCAATTTGAATCAGTGCTACATTACTATCAATATTAAAGTGTACAGGTACATAGTGCGGTGGATTCAAGATTATTTTGCAGTGTTGAAAACAAATGTGTTAAATAATTGGAATGTTATGTATGTTACATTTGGTAAGTAGATAATTTTAAGATCTAAATTCCAAAAGAGGGAGAGAAATTCTACACTCTTTCCCCTTTTTTGAATGTATTATTTTATTCTTTCAATTTTTCCTACGGTACTTGTTTTTGCAATAGTAAAATATTAACTTGAAATATTTTATCTCCGAAGGGGGGGGTCTTCTGTACTCTGGGCATAATGCACCTTTCCCCTAACCCCACACCCACCTAAACCCTTTTTAGCAATGGTATGAAAGTGTTTTTGCCAATGTAAAATAATAAATTTAAAAAATCATATTTCCGAAAGGGGGGAGGGGAGTCCGTAACCCCCACCTGCCCCCCTCCCTATTTTTATTGTGCTTCCCACACTAAGTTTATCGCAGATATGCCATTAAGCTTGATTCTAAAGTTCTAAGTACATAACTTCATTAAACTTTTATTTTGCCTTACAGGGTACTACTTAGGAGTAGTGTCAAATCACATCAAATCCAATGAGACGTCGGAAACAAAGTACTCTGACAAGATCTTGACACAGTTAACAAAAGTCAAAGAGCTGATAGACGCGTTCCCTCGTGAGAACTCAGAGGACCACGACATACTGGGGCTGGCAGAGATCATTAGAGCTCAGTACAAGAAGGCCTGCGCTTTGCTGAAGATTTCTTCTGTAAATCCTTACGATGAAGGAGTGTCCTTTTGATGATTCTGGTATAGAAATGTTATGATTTAATTTTTTAAATCTGGTTGTGTCTGGATTGACAAAATTTTCTAGTAACAAATTTACATGATATTAATAAAATCTATGTCTGATATTCTTATTTATTTTCTTTGACATAAAGTTGATCTTTGTATTATTATTTGATTTAGTTAGTAAAATATGAACCACGTTTTTATGGTGCTCTATTTTTGTCAATCCAATGTTTACCTGGCAGAAATCGCTCAAATCAATAAAACTCTTTTTTTTTTTTTATTACTTCATATTTTATTTCACCAAAATGTTGCCATAATGGTATTTTCTGTGGCCATTTGTGGTGCATGAATAAGGACATGCTGACGGTTTAAGCCATAGGGACATTTAGTTATTACTTTTAGTGTGTAATAAAGTTATTTTGTGTTGTATCTTGCTATGCTTGCCAGTGCATGATCCCCACTAGAGAACTTTGCTTGTAAACTTCTTATAACTGGTCTTACTAGAAATCTATTGAAGAAGCCTAAATGATATGTCCTATATGATCTTTATTATTAAATTACTAATTCATATTTAAAAAAATTACAGACAGCTCAAAGTTCGACATGCAAGCAACGCGAAGGAAGCTCCAAGAGCACATAAAGTCTGTGACCCAGTACCTCACACCATTTCTACCTCTGGCCAACTGCCACATGGTAGAGTTCTTAACTGAGAACCACTGGAAAAACCTAGTACCTGAACAGTTGAGGAAAGAACTCGATGAATGGGACAAGATAAGGGACTTTGACTTCACTTTGAACAGGTTTTGGGACCTTGAGAATACATTATCTAAAGGTAAGTTTCAAAAATCCTAAATATGCAATATATCTTTATGGTAGGTACCCAGTGTATTAGCAAGTTAAAATGTCAGTTGGCAGGACTTATAACATGTAGAACTGATGGCTTATCATTCTGTAATACACTTGAATGGAAATACCACATATCGGTAGTGCAGCAGGGTTGAAAGTTAATAAGATGAAGACCGCAAAAACATGCTGGATGCAAACTGCTCCCAACCAACCTTATTGGAACTCTGTAAGAAAAGTTTAAATCTATAGTCGCCGCGTTACCAACTGAGTCGTGCGGCCATAAATCATTTCATCAACATCACTTGTGGGCCTTATGGAGCAATAGTGATGTGCGTAAGATGGTAATAGACGCATATCGACAAGAATAAAATCAGATAGAAACATAGTAGATAGTATTGTGGACCTGAAAAGGTAAGGCCCACGACTTGGTAACGCGGCTACTATAGCCGCGGACGTCCTATAGCTGAGATGAAGAAAATAATGGTTTTAATAACAAAGGAAAAATAAAAATCTGTGATATTTTGCTATAACTAAACTAATTATTTGGTTAAGACTATAGTTTTTATTACAATTAAGATTATATGAAATTAATAGACAAACGTTTCAATCCTACAATTACTAATAGCTAGGGCTTTTATCTAGAACTATCAGCTACTTATTTTTTCTGCCTATATTCTATACTAGCTGCCCACCCGAGAAAAATAGAATACATTGACTTTTAAAGTTTTCTGGGGTGGGCAAAAAAGTTTCTACTAGATTATGTGCAAAAAGAGCACCGTCGTGGCGTTACGGTGAACTAACAATAAGATTTTAATCAGCAGCCAAGGTACCGACTACTTGGGAGACGCGAGTCTACTGATGAAAACCGAATTGGTGTCTACCAAGTATCAAATACGTTTAGTTGTACTAGAAATGACAGAGCAGTGTCGTCAACGTAATAAAATTAGTAAAATTACACACGGGCGAGCGACCTCACCCACGACGGTTCTCTTTTTGCATAAACTCTACGTAGTAGCTACGCCCATGACTTGCTTAGTTGACGTACTCCAAGTGACATTGCCACATAAAAAGGGTTCACATTGAGGGCCTCATTGTTGCTCCCCAGACCCGCATCAATCAAGTAACATATGACATTTGATTTTAGATAACACGTCACTGGCAACATTCATATCCGTCTCGCGGCGTCATTGCCTCTCAGTCAATGATTATTGCTTGTCGGCTGAACAGCTTCAAGACAAACTGATATCTTGGGGCGGCCGGGTACAACCAGAGATCAATATTACTGCTTTTATGAACAGCAAGAAGAGCTATGAGGTAAGTGTAACATGTCGCTAACAACACTCTTTTCTATCCATCGACTTGTCATTTTGACGTCATAACGTTCATTCCGAATATTAAATACTAGCGTTATTACGAAAAAGAACTCTAACTTTACGGTTTAAAGCTGATTTTTGCAAAATCACACAAATGGGACAAAAGTTCCCATCGACGTTTGAGGCAATTTTATTTTTGGGACAAAAGTTCCCATCGACGTTTGAGGCTATTTTGCATTTGGACAAAAGTTCCCATCGACGTTCAAGAGGATGGATGGACGCCGGCTGCACGCACGTAAATACATGACTCATTGTCACGTTCCGCTTGAGCCGAGCGTGCGAGCGAGAGCTTTTTCGTTAGTAGCGTTCGGCTTGTGACACAAATTATGACGTTATCACGTAAAATTGTATTTACGCAGTAACGTCATACCGCTGACTTGTATGATTCGGTCTATACCGATATAATCCTGAAGATTAGCACGTTGAAATGGCAGTGAGCAGGGCATTTTATTTGCCGACAGGGCCGATGGGGCCATAAATATCTCGACTGGAAGCCATATACCGGGCAAGCGTAGCGTAAGATGTGCATTTCGATGCAATTTCGATGATTAAGATGCACCAATGACCTAATCAAGACCGCAGTCATGCTGGTTTAGAGCCACTTCCAACCATTGGAAAACCATAGAGGAGGCCAGATTGTCCAAGAACCATCTTCTCTTCTATTATATAAAAATGAATCGTGGTTGTTAGTCTCGCTAAAACTCGGGAACGTCTAAACCGATTTGGCTAATTTTGGTTTTGAAATATTTGTGGAAGTTAAGGGAAGGTTTAAACGGTGATAAAATTATATAACAGTTGCGAGAAAAATAATAAAAACATGAATTTAATTTTCCCATATAAAATGTTCCTGCATGTAAAAGTTGTCATTGACAGTAGACAGATGGTGAGATGAAGTTCACCGGGTCAGCTAGTGTTTAATAATAATAAAAAAAAAATTGTTTATTTGGGCATAAGTTTACAACAGTCTGAATAATTTACCCAAAGGCTCCTAAACTAGTTAGAAACTGTATTTTAGGAGCCGATGGACTCTCCTATAGGTACACAATTTATAAAAATAATAAAAATAATGGTGATAAAGTAAGTTCGTACAGGCCGGATGGCTAACCCTGGCAGCGTTGCTTATATAACTTCGGTGATCGCTGAAAAACGCGCCCAATTAAACTGCGCTTCAAGCGCTACTAATTAGGATTATGATTCAGCAGTAGAGTTCATTTTAAACTACTTTCAGGTGTCCACAATGTCTCGCCTAGTGGCCAGCTTGTACGAGGCGACGTCGTCGACTTGCTGCCTGGAAGCGGGCGGCGGCCGCGGACACTTGCTGGTAGCTCTCAGCATGGGGTACCACATACCCAGCCTGACGGTCGACTGCGACGACGACAAGCTACGGAACGCCGCCGCCAGGGTTAAGTTGATACAGGTATATATGAAGCGGGGCAGTAGGGGACACTTGCTGGTAGCTCTGAGCATGGGGTACCACATACCCAGCCTCACGGTCGACTGCGACGACGACAAGCTGCGGAACGCCGCCGCCAGGGTTAAGTTGATACAGGTATATATGAAGCGGGGCAGTAGGGGACACTTGCTGGTAGCTCTGAGCATGGGGTACCACATACCCAGCCTCACGGTCGACTGCGACGACGACAAGCTGCGGAACGCCGCCGCCAGGGTTAAGTTGATACAGGTATATATGAAGCGGGGCAGTAGGGGACACTTGCTGGTAGCTCTGAGCATGGGGTACCACATACCCAGCCTCACGGTCGACTGCGACGACGACAAGCTGCGGAACGCCGCCGCCAGGGTTAAGTTGATACAGGTATATATGAAGCGGGGCAGTAGGGGACACTTGCTGGTAGCTCTGAGCATGGGGTACCACATACCCAGCCTCACGGTCGACTGCGACGACGACAAGCTGCGGAACGCCGCCGCCAGGGTTAAGTTGATACAGGTATATATGAAGCGGGGCAGTAGGGGACACTTGCTGGTAGCTCTGAGCATGGGGTACCACATACCCAGCCTCACGGTCGACTGCGACGACGACAAGCTGCGGAACGCCGCCGCCAGGGTTAAGTTGATACAGGTATATATGAAGCGGGGCAGTAGGGGACACTTGCTGGTAGCTCTGAGCATGGGGTACCACATACCCAGCCTCACGGTCGACTGCGACGACGACAAGCTGCGGAACGCCGCCGCCAGGGTTAAGTTGATACAGGTATATATGAAGCGGGGCAGTAGGGGACACTTGCTGGTAGCTCTGAGCATGGGGTACCACATACCCAGCCTCACGGTCGACTGCGACGACGACAAGCTACGAAACGCCGCCGCCAGGGTTAAGTTGATACAGGTACATACTCCTTGTTATAAATAACTGCAATGTCGCTTTGTCTAAGTCTGTCTTTCCGTCAAATATCGAGTAATTGGGTATCTTTTAAGGAAGCGTGCTACACCCTAGACAGCATATCTGGTTAACATCAGGCAGTATTTAATCAAATGCAAGCCAATTTGTTATAAAAAAATTGGTTGTCTGTAAAGTTGATTTACAGAAGATTATACGTGATAACGTCATAACAAAATACTGTTGAATCAACGACTGAAACAAGCCGAACGCTTAGGCCGATCCTGCCTCTCTATGGCTTGTTCCGGCTCTCGCTTGCACGCTCACCTCAGGCGGAACGTGACACTTTTTCGTGACATCTAACACTGAACGTGACATACAAATGTCACGTACCCAGCATCACGGTCCACTGCGACGACGAGAAGCTACGGAAGTCTGCCGCCAGTAAGTATACGGGTTATTTCTAATCAATTAGCATCCTTTTAGGGGCTTATTCTGTACATAAAAACTAACAACTTTTGTTCTGCGACTTTTGTAAGAACTCAAAAAAAAAATCAGCTGTTCCATACATTTTGTCGCGGATGAACGATATTTTTCTATGGAAAAACAAATTTATTTTTTTGAGTTTTGACAAAAGTCGCTGTACAAAAGTTGTTAGTTTTGATGTACAGAATGAGCCCCTAAACGGATGCTAATTGATTAGAAATAACCCTGTATACTCCATCTCCGGCCTACTTTCCATCAGGCGGAGTAGGTGGCCAAATGTAGTCTAAAGTCGGGGACACACATTGCATATGTCGGCTAAAAACTGTTGTCTCTGTTCCAAACTCTTCAATGTGTGGATCGATCTTAGACTGATATGAGACGCAAACCAAACAATAATAATTGACTCTGATTGGCTATTGAATTCGTAGCCAAGCTTGGACGCAAGTCACCGTCCAATGTGTGGCCCCAGCATAATATTTTATTATAAAAAAGATAATACAAGTAGGATGAAAAAAAAAATTGATATCAACTTTTTAAAATTATTGTTAGCAAAAATATAAAACGAACAGTAATACAGAAAAATTCTTACGCTAGTGTAACAATAGGCGGCCTTATCGCTGGAAGCGATGTTTTCCAGTTTTATTTCCATCGTAGGTATCGGTCAAGATAATTCTGGCCACTTAAAAAGATCCTAATTAATATGTATAGGCCAATGTTCAATCTTTCATCATTAAACTTAAAACTAAAACTTGAACATGTTTGGTTCGAATTTACCTTTTTCTCTAAACTTCTTCTAGGAGACTTCCAATTAAACCATTTCCTTACAATCTATTAATTTAGATCACTATTTTTTTCAGAAACAATGGCATGCAATTGCGAAATGCAGAAAAAATTGCGGAATAACTCCGTCACAAGTAGAATGTCCAACCGACACACTCCAAGAAAATTCGACAAAGCACGTGCTTCCTTGCGATAGGAATTTGGATCATCCCAACTTAAATTCTCATCATTCCAATACTATACTTAATTCCGAAACATCCACTCATTCTTCCAGCACAGACCTCAGTAAAAATGAAAACCTGAATGATGACACAAGAAATCATCACTCTACAGATCCCCATCACTTAACAAGCCACCATCATTTAACAAGTTCACACCACTCTACGGACCCTCTTCACCGCACTAGTTTACATGACTCTACAAATCTGCAGCACACTACATCCCATCATAGCTCTCCAAACTCCTATCACTCTACAGGCCCTCATCACTCTCCAAACTCAGATCACTCCACTAACCCTCATCACACTTCTAACTCTCCGAACTCTGATCACTCTACAAATCTCCATCACTTAACCGCCGATCACTCAAACCCGTATTACTCGACAAACCCATTCCAACCCGACATAAGCCCAGTGAAGTTGCACCGCTTTGCCGCGTCGTATATAACAAAAGACACGAACCTAGTCAGCGTGGTGGAGGAGAAGTTTCCAGAACTTGCAGATAATGTGGAGCTGTTATTAACAGGTTTGTCAACCATCCATCCATCCATAAGCGAATGACTTTAAACGAAATATCAAAGTTTTTAGGAGTCGAATCCATTTTACTCGCCAAATGAATTCATGAAATTACGTCTTACAGAATCTTCATTTTCGCATGAAATTAACAAAAATAATTGATAAATGTAATTATGTACAGATTGCCTGAATAGCTTTATATTATTTTTCCTTTACTGACAGTATACAAATAACAATCAAATTATTATTATTAGCATTTTAAATCGTGTAAATTTTTAGTAATTTAGTTTATTTTTGATGTCGATAATTCTGATGTTTTTAAACAATGTTGCTATTTTATTGTACCCTTGATTTATTAAGTTATTAGTTACTAAGCACAGCACTTATTGTAAATGACTTGCCCAATATGACAAAATGTTATAAGGCCAATAAATTACTTTACTTTACCATCAGCCATATAGGACTGCTGGACATATGCCGGATATATTCCCTGTGGATTTCCCATTAGGCTGACTGGAAGCGGCCTGCATCCAGCGCGTTCCTGCGGTCTTTATTAATGATTATGGTTCGTTTAGATTTCACAAGAAGACGACATTTTAAATTAGATATACAATCGGTCCATCATTCCGTCCAACCATCAGCTATACGACATCCACTGCGGAATAAGCCTCTTCTATAGATCTCCAATATAACTAGTTAGAAGCATCTTGCATTCAGCTCAATCTTACAGTCTTAATGACAACGATATTTATCCAAAATGTTATTAAACTATTTAGACTGTATAGAATAATAATTTTATATAAAATGGCAAAACCGCCTTCCATCGTGTAGTAAATTTGAATATTTCATTGTATAAGTACATTATTGTTGATTTTTCAAAAATGACTCAGCAGATTTCTGTAAAATTTCAATGGGACCATCTCAGGAGTATACTCTTTCGAACTAAAAAAGAATTTTTTGATTCGGGTCACAATTGGCGAAATTATCGATGTTCGTCGTGTACAAAATTCGGATATTTCGCTCAAATAGCTTACATTATTTCTGATTTTTCAAAAAGGGCTCAGCCGATTTCCTAATTAAAATGGGACCACCTCGGGAGAATACCTTCGTTAATAATTCGTTTCACAATTGGCGAAATTATCTATGAATATACACAAAAAAAAAACAAAAGATACAACGAACATAGAACCTCCTCCTTTTTGAAAGTCGATTAAAAAGGACTGTTTACTGGTGTGTGTGCCAAAAGTAGATTTAGCTGCGACCATCCGACGCGTCTGACGTTAGAACTCTAACGTAAAGTCAGGTGGTCTTTCGGTTAGAGCGTAATTTAAAAAAAAGAATAAATGTTTATTGCAGGTCTACACACGTGCGGCGATTTAGGCCCGTCATCGCTGCGTATATTCGCGTGTCACCCGACCACCGCGGCCGTGTTTAATGTACCGTGCTGCTATCATCTACTCACCGAGGGCGTCGGGAGTGACTCGGGCTTCCCTATGTCCAACTATTTGAAGGGTAAGTATGTGTGGAAGCTGTTCGTCGTATCATCTGTCCACCGCAACCGTGTTTACCGTGCCGTGCTGCTATCATCTACTCACTGAAGGCGTCGGGAGTGACTCGGGCTTCCCTATGTGCAACTATTTGAAGGGTAGATAAACAAGGAAGCTGTTAAACGATTTTTATTAATATATTCATCCAAAATGTAAACATAGTGTTACGCGATGGGTTCTTGGATAATCAGTTAAAACGCCGATTATTCACTTTGCACTTTATTGCACAAAATCACAGTACACACGACACAACTGGTTCGCACAACACTTCACACTGGCACGAATATTCACACAACTAGTCACTTCACAATCACTGGTACTGCACTTGAACACGAGATGCTTTCGCTTCGGGATAAACGCGATAACTGCCACGAACGAAAACCATCGCCCTATTTATATCGGAATAAGGGTTCTCTAGAAATCTGTAGAATATTCGATGCCATTGTGACTGACAAAGTAAACAAGTGTAAAGTTCGAGAAACCCTATTGTTCTTAATTATTACGAAAACACCACAAAAAAATCTAACAAACAACAAACAATAGACGCGACACAAAGGCCGGTGCCGCCTGAGTCATCCTTACTAATATTATAAATGCGAAAGTAACTCTGTCTGTCTGTCTGTCTGTCTGTCGCGCTTTCACGCTAAAACTACTGAACCGATTTGAATGAAATTTGGTACACAGATAGTCTAGAGCCTGAGAAAGGACATAGGCTACTTTTTGATTCGAAAAAATAGTTTTAAAGGGTTGAAAACGGGGGATGAAAACGCATTGGCTAGAATCTTAGAAGAAAAAACTTATTTTCTAACATGACACATGGTAATTTGCATCTTGACTTTCCAAATTACATTCTCTATGCCCAATGCCCATTCAAGGCTGCTCAAGTTGCAAATGTCAAAGTCAATCAATCTCTTCCTGTAAAATTTAGAAAAGGTTACATGTATTTTTTCAGTTTAATTACGTAGTTTTCATTCTAATAGGTATGCTTACAAAACGCAAATCGAATCTAGCGCGTAGTTCTAGCGGAGCTCGCGTAAAGAAAATTGCTAGAAGCCAAGAGTCTGAAGAGCACACTTAAACGCGTTTGACATTAGATGCCGAGCGCCACGCATCTCAAAGAGCTGCTGAGACTCAAGAGCATATATAACCTAGCGCGTCGAATTTTAGATGCTGAGCATCACGCAGCTCAGAGAGCTGCTGAGACTGAAGTTGAAAGTCAAGCACGGTGACTTTTAGATGCTGAGCATCACGCAGCGCAAAGAACTGCTGAGACTCAAGAGCAAAAAACCAAGCGCGTCGAATTTTAGATGCTGAGCGTCACGCAGCTCAGAGAGCTGCTGAGACTTAAGGAGAAAGTCAAGCGCGGTGACTTTTAGATGCCGAGCATCACGCAGCGCAAAGAACTGTTGAGACTCAAGAGCAAAACCAAGCGCGTCGAATTTTAGATGCTAAGCGTTAGACGTTAAGCAAAAAATTGCATAGTTCCTGTAGGACAGAAAAAAAACTATCGAAAACAAAACTGTCGCCACTATCACAAAGACGCTAAGTGATTAATTCCTCTATGACACTAATATCGATTAAAGAAACGTCACAGCGAAACGTAATTAGATGACAGGGGTGACATTGTCTGCAGACTTTTATAAATCACAGGTAGCATGGCAAGGGGACACATTGTTTTTCCACCATTATATCCCCTTGAAGAGGAAATAAAGTATGGATTGAAAATGACAACTGACATTAAAATTGGATAAAATGTTTTTTTCTCTCTGCATGCCACATGTTACTAAGACGTTTAATACCAGGCCGTCATTTTGTCTGACATTAAAAATATTTTTAAATCTACTATCATTAGAGGTTTAACATGTTTCTTTATTCTACCTTTATGGTTCATAATCATCATACCTACTTTAATATTCTCAATCCGAAAAGTTTGTTGGTTTGTTGCTCTTTGACGCAGCAACGGAGCAAAAGATTGACTTGATTTTTGGTATGGATACCTATTATGGTTTAAAAGACAGAAAGTGATAATAGGATACTTTTTTATCCCGAGGAAATTCGTGATTCCCATGGGATAGGACAATAACTGTTTCTCAGCAATAGAGCAACGGATTCTCTTGATTTTTGGGGTGGGCATAGTTTGGAAGACGGGAAGTGACATAGGATCCTTTCCATTCCGAAAAAATTGCGGTTCCCGTAGGATAAGACAATAACTTTTTCTCAGCAACGGAGCAAAGGATTGCCTTGGCTTATGGCATGAATATAGTTTGAAAGACGAAAAGTGACATAGGCCACTTTTTATCCCAAAAACTTTAACAGTTCCCGTAGGATAGGATAAAAACTAAGCGAGCGGGCCGCGGTAGCAGGCATCTAAGCGCCAGAAATAACCTGTCATTTCAAGTTTAAGACGTCCCTACATTTTTCGCACTCCTTCGCGGCACTCAACAGCGCTAGCCCAGACTCGGGCTCCATAACGGAGCTTGCGCTCCCGCCATAATGACGGAGTGTTTCCGAGCACAAGACACATCGTCATCCACCACTCGGGACTAACCAGCACTGAGCGTCGGACAGCAATCCAACGCCCTGGTCCCAGTGCAACGGGTCAGTCATAGTAGCCCAGCGCCTGCCTCTTCAACTGCAGAGGGCAGTGAGAACGGCCATCGCGATACCGACACTTCTCTTCCCCTGCAGCCCCACTGCGTCTGCCTACAGGTTGACGGCCTAGCGGAAGGTAGGGTAGGTGGCGGCACCCACACCACCAGTTCCATATATCCCACCGCGGCGCCTAATCCTCGGCTGTCATATTAGAGTCCAGGAAGCAGCCTTGCTTTAAGAAACTAATAAAGGTTATTCCCAGCAAGTAACTGGAGATAGAAAGACAGAAAAGTTGGTCCCTTATATTCAGAAGCCACACCCAGCGCGGTAGGTGGCGGCACCCACACAACCAGTTCCATCCCACCGCAGCCCCTAATCCTCGGCTGCAGCGTCGCAAGAGCGGCACTGCAGCCCGCCTCAGAAGCAACACTCCTCATAAGGCAGGCAACCTACCGGCCATCCTCTCAGCTGCTTTAGTTAAAAGCGGCTGAACAACGAGTGCCGGCCTCTAAGCTGCCTTGGGGGAAAGACCCAAAGACGAGGGAGACTTTGAGCGCCACCTTTTCAGCTGCCTTAGACCTCCCCCGCCACGACAAGGCGGGAATACACAGGGGGGTTGTATATACACTCCAACCGTAACTTAACCAACAAAAGCATTCCTCTAAGGTATTTTGATGTTTGTCGCTTAGGTTAGGTTTCGCAGCCGACATAAACATTAGCCAAAATCAAAATATAACGCGGGCGAAGCCGCGGGTAAAAGCTAGTAAAACCATAAATCTCGCGATTAGGCGTAAACAACTAGCCGCGCGCGGCCTACTGCGTAACACCACCTCCTCCCAAGACATGCTCGTCCCGAGCATCGTTGCATCCGTGATATCGCGCCAATCGATCCACGTGAACTATTTTGGGGGCACCTCGAGGTCCTTTCTGTATGCGGAACGTCACGTCGTTGATCTTGGTCACCACTCGGTACGGTCCATCCCATTTGGCTTGTAGCTTTGGAGACTTTCCTTTGCTGCGTATGGGATTGTGCAGCCATACCATAGAGCCTTCCTCGAACCCAGGATTGTTAGCCCTTCTGTCGTATCGAGTCTTCATTCTTTCAGATGCTTGCTGGCCATGCTTTCTAATGTGCTCATAGATGTCGTTCATCTTGTTCCGGAGGTCACTGGCGTACTCAGTTATGGGTTGTGGGGAATCCGGTGGAATGCCAGTTATTAAGTCGGCTGGTAGCCGTAATTCACGTCCAAAATTGGCAAAAGCGGGAGTGACATTTGTGCTCTCATGAACAGCACTTCGGTATGACAACAAAAATGGCTGGATATGCTTGTCCCAATCCCGTTGTTTGCTTCCGACTACTTTTGCCAGGTACCTCTCCAGAGTTTGGTTGAATCGCTCCACCATTCCATCTGATTGCGGGTGGTAAGACGTTGTCCTTTGGTGTTACCGGCATTTTCAATTATCCACCCTTCTGACACCAAATGTTACGCGATGGGTTCTTGGATAATCAGTTAAAACGCCGATTATTCACTTTGCACTTTATTGCACAAAATCACAGTACACACGACACAACTGGTTCGCACAACACTTCACACTGGCACGAATATTCACACAACTAGTCACTTCACAATCACTGGTACTGCACTTGAACACGAGATGCTTTCGCTTCGGGATAAACGCGATAACTGCCACGAACGAAAACCATCGCCCTATTTATATCGGAATAAGGGTTCTCTAGAAATCTGTAGAATATTCGATGCCATTGTGACTGACAAAGTAAACAAGTGTAAAGTTCGAGAAACCCTATTGTTCTTAATTATTACGAAAACACCACAAAAAAATCTAACAAACAACAAACAATAGACGCGACACAAAGGCCGGTGCCGCCTGAGTCATAAAACCATAAATCTCGCGATTAGGCGTAAACAACTAGCCGCGCGCGGCCTACTGCGTAACAATAGGTACATAGTAACTTATAAATAGCTGCCAAACTGCGATACGGTTTTTATTTTTATTCAAATGCAAAGCCAAGTTACAATTCATTAAACATAAACACATTTTATACACAAAAACAAACACGAATATTATCTTAACCTTACATACAGTGATCGCCCACGAAGGTGATCACCGACATCCTAAATGATTTAAATTTGTCAGCAAATACATCTACATCTGGCATATGAGCAAGCATGGCGTGGAGCAAATGAATGGCTGGGGCCGTAGGAGCGTACCAAGCAGTGTCGCTGCGCACACTGGGAGTCTGTCTGGAACAGATTCCGCACGGCGCACGCGCGCGAGGGAGCCAATAATGTACGACCCAGGAATTCACGACATGATAATGTACAGCCTGATATTGTACGGCATGCTAATTTATGTCACTTGCCATAGAATATCAGGCTGTGCAATATTGGGCTCTGAAGTACAGGCCGTACATTATTGGCCTGTGTCGGTAATGTCCAGCACAGTATTGCACAGCCCGATATTGTACTGCCTGATAACCCTGGAAGGGTTGTCAATCAAACCATTTAGCAACTGGTAATAGGGCACATTTCCTTCTTAACTCTAACGTTTCGATGCCCACCATACCACCAACAAACAGTGACGAATATAAAAAGGGATACCCATACATTTTTTTATAAAAATAACGAGAAAATTTCCTCTGCACCCTTTCAATCATCAGCTTATATTAATAGTACTGGATCATTTAAAGTTTTATCCGTGTTTATTAGTACAACATATTCCTCTTCTTTGTATTTTAATCCATATTAATATATATAGTGTGTTGTTTTTCAGGGTACAAGTTGGGACGGAACGCGAGAATGTTGGCCGCGCAGTCTTTGGACAGAGTCGTCAATGAAAGGCAGATGCCGGCCAAAAGTTTGCTCTACAGAGCGCTGTTACAGGTAATTACATCTACATTCGGCTTGTTACCAAAAAACAGTTTATAAGCACACAGTTGAACAATTAAGTTTATGTAGGTATATTTATTAAATTATTATTATTTTTTCCCAAATCTGGCACAATCGACTTCAATCGTGTAAAATTTGAATAGTTCGCTCGAATCGATTAATACCACTTTTTAACCCCCGACGCAAAAGAGGGGTGTTATTCTTATTCTTATTCGACGTGGGGGCGATAAGTCCTGCACTGACGTCCCGCATGGGGTGTTTTGTGCATTTCCCCCTCCAGCGTCTACCCGAGCCAGCCCAGCTCCTTAAAGTAACGGAGCGTGGCTCTGGGCCGCTGGCATAACTGCTCCAGTAGCTTAGATGGTGAATAAGATGATGGCGATGTGGATGACAAAGCTAATGATAATGCCAATGCAGAAGCGTCATGCAACCCGTTAACTATTCTAGTGTCTTCTGTGGCTTTGCAATGCCACAGAACATGCTCTACAGTTTCGTTTTCTTCCAAACAGCCACGACAAAGTGGGCTGTCAGTGGCTCCCAGTTTATACAGATGACTATTCAAGTTGCAGTGACCAGTTATGAGGCCTACCATAAGTCGGAGATCTTGTCGCTGCAACTTCAATAGGTCGTTCGTGATGTTTTTATTCAGGGTTGGAAAAGCAGCCTTAGAATGCTTGCAATCCTCCCTTTTGTTCCACATATTCTGTTGTTCTTTTTCAGTGTGACGGCGCAACAATTCACGCACTTCCACCGCTGTCGGCTTACAGTGTATTGTTGCCCCGTCCCTAACCTGTTTTCTCGTACCCTCTTTGGCAAGGGTGTCGGCTATGTTGTTACCCGTACATGAACCGTGACTCTTTGTCCATCGCACGATGATTCTATGCTTACTTGATAGAGTTTGGAGTGTTGTATGACACTCAGCAATGACTCTAGACCTTGTTACAGGTCTTCTGAGTGCGTAGATAGTAGCAGCACTGTCAACCGAGAACACGATGACTTCTTTGTCCTCTCTGTTTCCAGTAGCTGTCAGAAGCTCATTTAAAGGTTCAAGTGCTTTTGCGGCTAGTAGCAGGCCCAGGGCCTCCGCTTGCACAATTGTTGTAGTTTTACTCACGGCCAAGGACTCTCTGAGCCCAAGCTCCGGCGAGTAATATCAGCAGCCTGTTCCTTCCTTGTTTTTTGCACCATCCGTGTACACATTCCAAGATGGCAATACATCGTTTGATACATCGTTCTCTATGATCAACTCATACTTTTTGCAGTCGAGATGAGTTTTAGCTATTTTATCCGTACCACGGCTTGCTTCGGGAATTATTGCTGTCGCCCGATCTATTATTCTGCAGTGGTTTGTCGTGGCACCCGTACTTTTCCACTGATTTGTAGATTTAATCCGTAGGGCAGAAGCCATCGCCTCCTGCTGTATATGCAGGTGCAATGGTGTGAGCCCTAAGATGATTTCGAGAGCAGCTGAGGGTGTCTTTTTCATACATCCGCTGATTAGAGAGCACGCAAGTCTTTGCGTTTGTTGTAGTTTAGTTATAGCGGTCGCTAGACTCGTACGTGTCCACCACACGACACAGCCGTATGTGAGAACTGGACGCACTATGACTGTATAGAGCCAGTGACAGAGCTTTGGCTTAAGACCCCAGTCTTTTCCCACCGCCCTGGTGCACTGCCACAGAATATTTGTTGCCTTCGTGGTGACATATTCAAGTTGCTTTCCCCACAAAAGTTTGCTGTCTAGCCAGATACCTAGACATTTAACTTCCTTGCTTAGTAATAACTTAGTACCAAACAGCGAAGGAGTTTTTAAGTCTGTTTTCTTGGTTTTTCGTGTGAATAACACTAACTCGGTTTTTTGTGGATTCACAGAAAGTCCATGGCGTTCACACCATTTTTCAACGATCTTGAGCGCCTTTTGCATCTTCTCACACAGAGTCGACTCGAATAGTCCGGACACCATGATCACCAGGTCGTCAGCATATGCCACAGTGACAATGCCTTCTTTGTTAAGGAGTGCGACGAGTTCGTCCACCACTACTACCCATAGCAAAGGTGACATAACTCCTCCTTGTGGGCAGCCTTTTGTGACTCGACAGCGCGTCGCGCCTGCCGTTTCAATGTTGGCTGTTCTGCCAGCGAGCATTGTGGTTATCCAACCATTTACTCTACTGTCTACTCCGTGTTTTTTCAATCCATCTTCAATACTAGGGAAAGTAGTCCTATCAAAAGCCCCCTCAATATCAATGAAAGTGGCCAAACAGGACTGTTTGCTTTCCAGTGCAGATTCAATTTTGTACACTACTTGGTGGAGAGCAGTCTCCGTTGATTTGCCCGATTGGTAGGCATGTTGATTATTGTGGACTGGATTTTCCGTCAGGGGTCCACCTCTTATGTGCTTATCGCAGAGTCGTTCCAGCGTTTTCAATAGAAAAGAGCTGAGGCTTATTGGTCTAAACGACTTTGGATTTGTGTAATCAGTCTTTCCTGGCCTTGGTAGAAATACCACTTTCACTTCTCTCCAGGCTTTAGGTACATATCTCCACGCCATACACGATCTAAATATGGCGATAAGATGTGTTTTTATTAGTTTTAGGCCCCATTGCAGGAGAGCCGGAAATATTTCATCCAGTCCGGGTGCCTTGTGTGGTTGGAAAGTACTAATTGCCCATAGAAGAGTCTCTTCTGTGACAATAGAATCTGCAAAATCCCAGTCTTCCTTACCAGGTTTATGTGGTATATGTGGTTCCCATCCATCTGTGTCGTTCAGTTGACAATCTGGAAAGTGTGTTTGTAGAAGCAATTCAAATTGCTCCTGTTCTGAGGCTGTGTAAGTACCGTCAGCTTTCTTCAGAGTGCCTAACTTTATTTGTGAGTCACTGGATATGATTTTTCTGAGTCGTGCAGTTTCACTCTCCGATTGGATAGTAACTCTATCCAGTCGGAGAGTGAAACTGCACGACTCAGAAAAATCATATCCAGTGACTCACAAATAAAGTTAGGCACTCTGAAGAAAGCTGACGGTACTCTTGCCAGTCCACCGGTGCATCAGTGTTCATAGCTCTGTTGAAAAGGTGTCTGACCTTCTTCCTGAGCTTGGTCAGGTCCTTATTCCACCATCTATCTTTTTTAGGAATTGAACTATAGTTTTCCTTTTTTAACGGACAAGCTTTTTCATAGCTTGTAATCAAAGCATGTACCAGTACTTCTGTCGTGGTCTCTATTTCCTGCGGAGATAGTTCCGCATTTAAAAGAGGGGTGTTATAAGTTTGACGTGTCTGTTTGTTTGTCTGTGTGTCTGTCTGTCTGTCTGACTGTCTGTGGCATCATAGCGCCCGAACCACTGAACTGATTTCAGTTTAGTTTTTTTTTGGATGAAAGGAGACTTAATCGAGAGTGTTCTTAGCTATGTTTTATAAAAATCGATTGAGCCGTTTAAGAGTTATGGTGGGTTAAAGTGGGGATGGAAGAACCAAAATTCTACAAATGTGCCCAAAATGGTTGTCAATGTGTCGGGGTTTTTTTTTAATTTTTAATTTATATTAGTTATTATATCAAAACAGCTCAGCCGATTTCTATAAAATTTTAATGGGACCACGTCAAAAGTAGATAATGTAGATATGAAAACCAAACTACAAAAGAATCGTCAAGATCGTTTCATAATAATAATTATAATTGGCGGAGTAATCGCTCCTACATACAAAATGCATGTTGCGAATTGATAACCTCCTTTTTTGAAGTCGGTTAAAAAGCTAGATGATCCAAGTCGCATTTTTGGCCATTATTTAAGCTAGACCGATTTTTGAGCTTCATTCGCGTCAACCTAAAGTATACAGAAGAAACTCAAGTGCTAAAGAAAGATACTACTTCCATTCTTAACTAGCCATTTATTTTCTAAAGCGCCGAACGAATGGTAGGTACCAAAGAATATATAATAATACTACGTATAGAACGGCCACTCGTTACCCCCCACCCGTTTGAGTCTTCCTCACTTCCACCCCGCGTTTCACGGACGAGGCTTGTACACCGCGTGTGGGCTGCACTGGCCGGTGGATTTTATAATTAAAACTACCTAGACTGTGACAATAGGGAAGATTTATACTGTGTACGAGTATGATTGAATATCAATGATACGTAACATAACATGAAATTTTAATGTTTCCCTAAGGATAAATAATAAGAACTTATTTTACATTATTCGGTAACTTCCTCTTGATATTTTCTTTCAAATGAATTACATCGGTTAATTTTTGCTAAAATACTTCCAAATTAAGTAATTAATATACTTTATTAAGCACTAGATTATCATTTTTGCAAATTGAATACGCAACTGTCTCACTCACGCGGCATGACGTCACGTTGTGGTGACCGCTGACAGCCATAGACGTTCCGCACACAAATGCACGTGTAGCGACCGTGCGTATGTGTGTTGTCTGTGAGTAAGTACTGTGTTAGTGTGCGTAAGATAGCAGATTTTATATGAAAAATCGCGGAGTGTCCGGGCTGTGACTGTACCTTAGTATGAGTTTTTCAAGTTATTTTTAAACGGTCCATAGAGTAACTGTAAATATACAATGACTGCGATATAAACTGGGGTAGCATTTTTGTCAGGTTTATGAAATTAATTATATCCCAAAAACTAAAATGGTGGCGTTTTGGCCCTTCCTGTATAAATACCACGTACAGGGTTTTTCGGATAGGGTATACTAAGCCGAAAGGGTGTGATTCTGACTAATATAATGTTTCATAATAATGTTTTTTTTTTTGTCAACTTCTATTTTCTATCCGTACTTGGTTGCCTGGAAGAAATTGCTTAAAGCGATAAGGCGGCCAGTTAGAAACCTATAAATTGTATTGTCTCTGTTGTTTTTTTATGTAATATAGTTGTCTAATAAAGTGTAATTGTTTGGTTATTTGTTTGTTTAAATTAAGAATATCTGTGAATAGTTTTCTTCTAGATCTACATACCTCTTCATCTTCGGCTACAACATCGCTTTCCATCAGGCGATTTGATAGCCAAATGTAGCCTATTATGTATTAAAAATAATGCAATGCTTTTCGCCTACTAATTTGAACCACTTGTTACAGGTACTTATCAAGAAACACCTTCCCCACGCAAACATATCAGAAGGCAAACTCAAGAGGCTCTCAACAAAGTGCGATAACTTCGACCAGTATTTCAAATCTGCCGACGCCATTTTGAATTTAGGTCTATATGACAGTTTGCCGCAGAGTTGCCATATAGAAATATGTACTGACGTCGATCGCCAGTGGAGAAAATTAGTTATTTTTTATCTGTTGCGAATGTGCTTAGCACAAGTTATTGAGTGCGTTATATTGTTGGATCGACTGATGTTTTTGTTTGAAAATGATTTTGAGAAAGTGTTTTTGGTGAAATTGTTTGATCCTGTGTTGTCGCCGAGGTGCCATGGTATTGTGGCTGTAAGATAATTAATAGATACAGGATGTTTTTCTAGACGATGTTTTAATGTATCATTGTACACATCCTTAAAAACAACTTGAACCATGGGACCAAACTCGAATTTGAAAAAATAAGTTTTCTACAAAAGAACAGTAACTCAAACATACGTTAGGTATGTTTTGTATGGAACAGTTAAATTTTAACTATTAAAACATTATGTTCCTTAGACGACGAACAGGTCATTGAAATCATCGATATGTTCAACTTTTACTACGGGAGCAACCCTGAAACACGAAAAAATAATTGGCCAAGTACGAGTCGGACTCGCGCACGGAGGGTTCCGTACTGTATGGGAGGGAGCCCCCCTTAAAAATTTATTTTATTTTATATTGAAGTGAATACAAAACTAAATATTCTGTGAAAATTTCGAGCATCTACCTGTTACCATTATTAATATAGAGCGAAAAACGTTTAAAAAATCAGGTTTGTTGTATGGGAGCCCCCCCTTAAATATTTATTTTATTCTCTTTTTAGTATTTGTTGTTGTAGCGGCCACAGAAATACATCATCTGTGAAAATTTCAGCTACCTAGCTATCATGGTTCATGAGATACAGCACGGTGACAGACGGACAGACAGACAGACGGACATCGAAGTCTTAGTAATAGGGTCCCGTTTTTCCCTTTGGGTACGGAACCCTAAAAATGCTGTTCCATACAATAGGTATTCTCTTATCGTCTAAAACACCCCGTAGATATGATAATAATTTAACGAGATGATAATGTGATACGACAAGGAGTCAACATAATGTTTTTTTTATGAATAGAGATTCAAATATAGATTACAGATGTAAATCACATTGTCCTTGTTAATTTTAATTGTGTTTAAAGAATTGCACTAATTGTGACAAATATCAGCGCTCAATAATACACACACACACTGTCTGTACGACAGTCTATAATATTTAGTTAGGCATTGCATACACAATAATAGTAAATTATTCTCAAAAAATATGGTATGGTTACCCTACTGCATTTTTACGATTTCATTGATGATTCGGCCATGACAGCTAGTATTTTGGTGATGGGTGTTGCCGCATTAGGAAACTCCCAAAATTAGGGTTTTCTTTTAATTCTCTCCAGTGTTAGTAATTTGGAAAATTACAGCTGTACTTAAATTTTAACACAACACACACTTAATTTTTATTTTTATTAATAACGTTATTATTTCTTAAAGTTTCTATGATAAGGATCTGATACTGGTACAGTTACTGGAAAACACTTTTGTAATCAGTTTGTGCATTCTACTTTTATTATCAGTTTTACAATAATTCACATTTTATCCCCTTTTAAACTGCAAACACTGTAAATACATATAAATCACAGTTTGGGGTTGGATGAAGTTGATAAACTCGAAATTTTGAAATTAAATTTACCCATTTTCGGGAATTTTTAGTGTATAAATAGAAATACCATACACCACACTAGAAAGAGAGTTCCGACCACAGAGAGTGAGATAGCAATGTGTAGGTATTTGACTCAAATAGGTATTAGAAGTGCAATCTCCACCTTTACCTAAAACTTCGTGCTTTGCCATAACGCTGTCTCGTTTTGACACTACGAACGAAATAATTCGTGGCACGCATACTAGCCCGGCTTGTAAGCGCTACAAAGGAAGACCCTACACGCGATGGGAAGACGACGTTAAAAAATCGCGGGTTCAAAATGGCGCGAAATAGCCTAAAATAGAGAATTATGGCAATCTTTAGAGGAGGCCTTCACCTGATAGGGGTGCCTGAGTTACACGACCCACTTTATTTTTCTAATTTTGTAAATTATTAATTGTGTAACTGGAAATATAAGGACATATATTTATTTGTTTTTTATTTTATTTATATAACTGTCTCTCTCTCTTCCTGGCTATGTATCCCACATGGTGATGGGGTCAGCTTTCCTCACTTTTATTTATATAACTGACTATATTATAAAATATTTTGATTGAATATGTATTAAACATTGCGACGAACATAGAACCTCCTCGTTTTTCGAAGTCTTAGTCGGTTAAAATATTAGGACTACTCCACAATGTCACCACTAGATAACTTTCTGTGTGGTACCCATAACACGGGCCTCAAGTCTGTGGCCAAGGATATTTGGTTAATTATTATACTAGGATATTAGGTTAAAATTCTTGTTTTGAATAAATATTTAGTGTATTTCCGCTCTGTCGTAGTCATATGACTTAAGGGTACCATTCAAAATCCAAATTACGAGTAAATCACAAACAAAATTAGTAATTAATCATCAACCTGTATCATGGTTCGACTATGGTAAGGCTAAGGTTAGGTCAGGCTAGGTAAAAAAAAATTGTTAGGTTAGGCTTAGGTATGTTTACAAAATATTAATGAACCTGAAACAATATTATGATTAATCCGTTAAAAATAAAATAATTAAACCTGTAACAAAAATAGAGATTAGTGTTCTCTTTAAAAAATGTAGTAAACCTGAAAATAATATTTAATTAATATGTTAAAAATTACAAATATAATTTATTTTTTATAAAAAATGGTATAAAATAGTTGAAAAAATACTTAGTCAATAATAGCACCCCTATTCTTACTGTACTCTATTCGACACGTGTTTCGCCTCTAAACGAGGCATCTTCAGGACGTGTTGACTCTTCGAGCTCACTCGCAAGAACTCACTTGCGAGTGAGCTCGAAGAGTCAATCGAAAAAGAGGTTAATCCATAATCTAATTATCTTGCCTTTCAACTGTTATTCATGTATTTCAATTTTAGTAAATAAATATATTTTTTTAAATTTATATTAATGATTCACAGTTACAGGGTCTGTGCCCTGTAGGTAAGTTGCAATTGAAATAATGCGACTGTACAATAGAGATTGGTTAGTTTAAATGTTAGTCTAAGGTAGTAGTTTCAGTGCATTGCGTGATTCGGATTTGATTCGGCCTCTATTATAAAAATAATAATGTTATCGTGGGTTCGATCCCCAGGGCAAATATTTATGTGGTTAATAATATAGTATATAGATTAAATACTAAGTGTGTTTTATGGACATGTCTACAATAAAAATAACGAAGAAAGCTATTCAACCAACGATTTCTTTTGCTACTTACGAGTACAAGCGTAAAATTAGATGAAGACCATGGCCACTATTTTATTGTATATCTATATGAAAACCGTCTCGATTACAAACGAGAAGTAGGTACCTAAGTAGGTATGTCATCATCATTATCAGCCGTAGGACATCCACTGCTAGACATAGACGTCCCCTATGGATTTCCATTAAGACGGACAATAAAGTAGGAAGCGGCGGGCATCCAATGTGATCCTGCAGTCTGTAGATTAGGACCACTTTGTCGGTGGACGTTCTTCGCTGCGTTTTAGGTACGTGGTTTCCATTCGAGAACTTTACGGCCCTATCGAAGTATCGACCGTCCCTCTACGAAATCTAAGAATGATGTACCCTGCTCACTGTCACTTCAACTGGCTAAAAAATTGGTTAGGTCAGTAACTTTGGTTTGTCGACGAATCTCCAGATTTCTGATATGATTCCGTAGAGACTCCGAGCATAACATACAGGGCCACTGGTAATAATCAATTGGCATCCTTTTAGGGGCTTATTTTGTAGGTACATCAAAACTAACAACTTTTATCAAATCTCAAAAAATGCTGTTCCATAGAAAAATATTGTTCACCCACGACACTATGTATGGAACAGCTGTTTTTTTTAGTTTTGACAAAAGTCGCAGAACAATCGTTGTTAGTTTTGATGTACAGAATAAGCTCCTAAAAGGATGATAATTGATTACCAGTAACCCTGTATAGCCCTCTCCATAGCACGTAGCAGTACCTAAGTAAGGTACAGGCTGAATCATACAAGTCGGCGGATGTGAAATTAGCTACAAGCCGCGCAATATCCAATCCTGACTGAAGGTCACATAAAGCTGCGCGTTGATTGGGTTTTGCGCAGCTTGTAACTAACTTCACATCTACCTTGTATAGTTGTATGATTCGGTACCAAATTAAACGCACATACTGTATCTTAGGTTTTTCTTTCCGATTACAGTGGCGCCAGCGTAAATTTAATAGCAACGTAAAAAGCGTTGTCTCTATCGAATGTCTAAAGTGAAAAAGAAACAGAACTATGCTATTTAGCTAACATAATTACGATGGCGCCTCTGTAATCGGGCTTGATGTTGCCATATATTTTCCAGTAGGCGTTAGGTAGAGGCCAAGCCGTTCTTTACAGAACTTAATATACTTACCGTCCCCTCAATATTCATCTACCAACTTTGTGTATTTGTAAGATTAAATCTAGACAATTTTGAAAAATTCGGGGCTACAACAAGCCAGAGACGACAAGACATAAGGGCAGATTAAAGACACCTCCGGTCACTTGCTCGCAAAATCTGACAAGTCAGTGTATGTGTGCGTGTCCGCAATTATACAACCATCTGCCAGAATACGTCAGTGCAGCTTCTGATAACATAATTATTTAAGCGTAAATTGAAACATTTGAAACTGTTACTCCTGAGCAAAGCTTACTATTCGGTTAAAGAATATACCTATAAATGATAATTTATAGCTAAAGAAATTTAAATATGTATGCGTATGCTTTTTGTGATTGATAATCGAATTGTACAATGTAGGTACAAACGTAAATTTAAATTTTGATTTATTAATAAAGAGTCTAAATCTGAATCAAATGTAGTAGGTAGGTAAAGTAGAGTTTGTAGCTTGTACAGTGTAGACTGTGATTTATTGACCAGAAAGCTCACGTGAGTAAATGTCATAGAGCACGGTAATTGCTGTAGAATTGGCAACACTAATCCCGCGTCTGATAAGTTAATATTTTGATGATGATGGTTCTATTTTATCGGTGAAGAAAATCATCGTGAGGCAACCTGCAAACGATTAGAAATTCGATGGCGTGTGTGATTCCACCCACCAGCTCTAAGTCAGCGTGCCGTGGCACCTTTCGTGGGTAGGCCTACGCTCTGCAGAGGGCTAAAAGGCTGGAACAGTACAGTACTGTATCTTTGGTTTTCCTCTGAGATTTGCCATGTTGCCATATTTTTTCCTGTAGCCGTTAGTTTAGAGGTAGAGGCATATTATAGTAGAGTGGTGAGTGAAACCTATGTAGAGTAGATTTTGTGACACGCGTCGGTAAATACCGTAGAACACGGTAATTGCCGTAGCATTTATATTTTTATATTTTATATATATAGTTTGTTTTCATAATATAGATACTTCAGGATATGTAATTTATATAAAAAAAAAACAATATATATTATAAGTATACAGGGTTATCCCTAATCAATCAGTATCCCTTTAGGGGCTTATTCTGTGCATCAAAACTAACAACTTTTGTCAAAACTCGAAAAATAAAATTGTTGTTCCATAGAAAAATATCGTTCTCCCGCGACAAAATGTATGGAACAGCTGTTTTTTTAATTTTGACAAAAGTCGCAGACCAAAATTTGTTAGTTTTGATGTAAAGAATTAGCCGCTAAATGGATGCTAATTGATTAGGAATAACCCTGTATATTTAATAAGTTTAAAACCAAAAATAAATATTGTTGATATTTTGATGATACTACTCTACGATACGCGCAGCCCGTATAATCCGAATCACACAACTTGGCGGCTGTGACGTTAGCTACAATCTGCGGACAACCCAATCCCCGCGCAGCTATTAAGTGAGCTTCAGCGGATTGTGCCATCCGCAGCTTGTAGCTAACATCACACTCGCCAACAAATTTGATTCAGCCTTCCCCACCTCTACCGGCATACCTTTACAAGCCAATGACCACTGCGTAACAAAATAACAAACAAAAAAATGCCAAGTCGATGATCCAGTCATTCAGTACCGTTCATATTGCGCGCTCGTTTTGTGAATTAATACAATGCTTCGCGATTGTGCACCTTGATGTCGTGATTATTAGAAACAAAATGGATAAAATTTATTTCACTGTGAACGGAGACCGCTATTCACTGGGCAAGTAATTTTTTTATCTCACTCCATTTTTACCGACTTCTGTCGGTAATCTACTGAGTCGGTACCGACTGTCTGTATGTATTTTTTTTGTGTATGTACATCGATAATTATTTTCGCCAATTATGAACCGATTTAAAAATCTTTTTTAGTTCTAAAGAGTATACTTTCGAGGTGGTCCCATAAAATTTTTTTTTTCAAAATCGGCTGAGCAGTTTTTGGTTCAGCCAATTTCGATAAAAATCGCATGGGTACAGGTAAATTTGATGAATCAAAAACGGATGTCACATCGATTCGTGCAAATTATTCGAATTCTGTACACGGATGGAAGTCGGTAAGTCGGAAGCTGTGGTGGTCTAGTGGTTGTAACGCTGACCTGTCATTCTTGAGGTAGTGGGTTCAATCCCGGTCCCGTACCAATGAGTTTCTTTGGAACTTATGTACGGACTGAATATCACACCACTGGCTTTTCGGTGAAGGAAAACATCGTGGGGCAACCTGCATACGTCCGTAGAAGAAATTCGATGGCGTGTGTGAATCTACCAACCAGCATTGAGCCAGCGTGGTGGATATGGCTCAATCACCCTTCGTGGGTAGGCCTACGTCCTGCAGTGGACTATTAAAAAGGCTGGTACAGTAGCAGTATGGAAGTCGGAATTGCGTTTTTTTTGAAAAATAATTATTTACTGTTATTATACATTTTCTTACACAAAAATCTCATATCACAGTGTTTGTTTCCGACCTCCGGTACGGCTTGATCGATTTTGTTATTTTAATTTTTTGTTTTTGTATTTGGTATGTCTGAGAATAGATCGTAGGCAATTTCTTATATCCATCTGATAAGAGAGGCCATCAACAGATTTTTCTGTATGACGTTTGCAGAGTCAACTCAGTAAATAAATATAATAAACTTACTTATCTCTTATGTATTCTAAATTCAGATTCAGATAAACTTTATTGTTAACTGTGTTACATAAAAGATCTTACTTAATAAGAAGGAAATAAAAACGTCTCAATAGTACCTATTATTGTATGTCCTTGATGAACATACAATAATAGATACAATTCATAAATGTATAATAGGTATAATATTGTATGTATGGTTACGATTTTGCAAAAAGATTACAAGGGACAGTAACACTAATATATTTTTAACCGACTTCCAAAAAAGAGGAGGTTCTATGTTCGTCCGTATGTTGTTTTTTGTGTATGTTCATCGATAATTTCGCCAATTGTAAACCGAATCAAAAAATTCTTTTTTAGTTCGAAAGGGTATACTCTCGAGATGGTCCCATTTAAATTTTACAGAAATCGGCTGAACCATTTTTAAAAAATTAACAATAATTCTAGTGAGATATTCGAATTCAGTACACGATGGAAGGCGGTTTTGCCATTTTTTTACGATAAATAATTATTTTGTTTTTATTTTTGGTAGGTCTGAGAATAGATCATAGGCGATTTCTTATATCTCTAGGTGATAAGGGAGGCCTTCACCAGATTTTTATGTTTGATCATGGTTTGCAGAGTCAACTAGTCAGTAGATAAATGTTATAAGTAAACATACTTATCTCTTATGTATTCTAAATAGGGGACATCTTACACACGGTCTCTGACCCCAAACTAAGCAAGCTTGTGATATGGCCGCCAGAGACTGATATACTACCTACAAATGTATAATTTTAAATACATACTTATATAGATAATACCTAAATAACATCCAGACACAGAACAAACACCTATGTGTATCACTTAAATGCTTGCCCTGGGTGAGGATCGAACCCACGCCTCTTTGATCCAGAAGTCAGGGTCACTAACCACTGCGCCACCGAGGCAGTCAATAATTAAGATAATAAAGAAAATTAAAATATTGTAGGTACAGTTACGATTTCACAAAAAGATGGCAACGGACAATAACAGTATTTATTTTTCTCCGATAATTTCAAATAATCTGACATTATACAGGGTGTAGCATATCATTATGCTCATGACCATCTTTTATTAAAAGTGTCTAATCCTAAAACTCACGAAAAAAGATCTTCCATACAAAAACTTTCTATTCGCGATTTTGGATCATCCTTACAAACTTTCACGTTTATAATGTTAGTAGGAAGTAGGATTACATTAGGTAAACTTTTATTTATACTTTTGATGAGTAATTCATGATTAATATCATGAATTACTTTTTATTTTTTGATTACATTTGCAAAGTCGCGTATTAGAGCGGCAGATTCTGTGGAAGCGGCAAAAATTCAATATCCTACTACTTAGCGGCAAATACGTAGATCCGCGCCTGCATTGTACAAAAAGCTGTTTTGTCAACATCGCGCGGCCGCGTCGAGCAAACCCGGGGTCATTATTCGTTTAAGATCATTCAGGTTCTATTTTGGTGACCAGCCGAGCTCGATGATTTAGTTCTTGGTTAGGATTGGTTCGGATTCGAAATACAAGTGGTCAGGGAGTAAGGGGCTTTTACGAGGATGGATGTCCACCCTTGTTGTCAGCGCGTTTGGTTTATTTCATTAACCACCTCTTTAAGTAAATTGGCCGTATACTTACCTAATTATTTATGTACCTATCAACGAAGATATTGGCGCATAATTAACCTAAGTAAGTTCACTATGCGCATATGTTTTTATTTATTATTTTAAATGTCTAAGTATGCGGATTATGAATAAGTAGAAAACAATTTTCGGAATCAGAACACCGTCTCTACACATGCGTATTTATTTCAATGCTATCATGATCACCTATAAACGTGACTAGCAATAAAAATCTTTACCCAGGTACATAAGTATTATTTTTTAGAGTTTGTAGTGTTAGGTAAATAATTATATACGATGTCTAGAATATGCCATGAATTATGTAAGTAGGTCATAATCATCCACATCCGTCTTATCTATCTCACTAATAGTAATAGGTATATGTCTATAAAGACCTCTATAACAGTGGCATCTGTTTATGTTAGTAACTATGTTAAACTTATATAAAATGTTTTTGTAGCTCACTGTACATAGAATTACGATAGTATGAATTGACAAATAAGTAATAAATTTTCCTGAGAAATTGCAATAGAATTTTCAAAATTTCACCGTGTACGGAATGCGAATAATTAGCACGAATCGATTTGACATCCATGTACATTTTTTGTTGATTTATCAAAAACCGCTTAGCCGATATCGATAAAATTTAAATGAGACCACTTCGAAAGTATACTCTTTCGAACTAAAAAATATTTTTATATCGGTTCATAATTGGCGAAAATATCGATGAACATAAACAAAAAAAATACATACAGACTAACATAGCACCTCCTCCTTTTTGGAAGTCGGTGGAAAGAGTTTACTTCGGACGTTTAGATGAAAAAGTTTTCAGTTCGGAAACATCGTCAGTGGGGACCTTTAGACCAGTAAGGTACTTGTATACTCAGTATATAGAAAGTAATATGTACAGGGTTATTTCTAATCAATTAGCATCCTTTTAGGGGCTTATTATGTACATCAAAACTAATAACTTCTGTTCTGCGACTTTTGTCAGAACTCAAAAAAAAAATCAGCTGTTCCATACATTTTGTCGCGGGTGAACGATATTTTTCCATGGAAGAACAAACATTTTTTTACCTACAATATGTAGGTACTTACTTACTCACTCATGAGAGTTGAAATCATTGGGCGTTGTGCCCGTTCTTTAATTTAAAAGATAGGGGTCACCTAACGCCGGATGGCGTTTAGCACCGGACACATCATCTACAAAAGTTACAATGTCAACAATTCAAATACTGTTATTAAAGGCTTCGGGCGTAGCGGTACAGAGTCACAAGATGCAGTTTGTTAGTGCTGCCGTCCGATTTCTACAAAGCGGCTAAGTGATTTTACCAAATTTTGAGATATGAGCAAAAAGGTGGGAAATTATATTTCTGAAAGATGACAAGACGTATCGTCTTTTTTTCTAGACCATTGTTTTTCTTTTCTTATTAGCTTTTTTGTATGAGTATAGAAAGCTTCTAGGTGTTAGCGTCGCTTAGAAATTGCATTTTTTGTTTTTTAGTCAGGTTATTCCATTAAAAACTGTGTACATTTGCTACACATAAAAACGGTTAGCTGAAGTGCAGCCGTTTTTTAGAATTGTAAAACTTTGTAATTGTGTGATGATTTGAATGGATGCTACAGTTATAAAAAATTACCAAACTAAATAACAGCTACGTCACTTAACTGCTTTTTAATGTTGTAAATAACATGATATTTAAAATGCACTACCCTCTTAATAAATGTTAATTGATTTTAACGGCTTATTTATACAAACATTAAATCAAAATTAATCATAATGTCTAGACTTAAACACAGTTTTCGAGAAAGAATTCCAGATAACTGTATTTTAGTGTAGTAAATATTAGGCCCGAACATATTGTTATAATTGCACATTGGCGGCAAATTGTATTTTTTCTGAAAATTAGGATGATATCAAAATAAAAGAAAATTGTTTATAATTGCAATTTTATATTTTTGCTAGGTACTAACTATGAAATAAATGGCACAGTCATAACTTATTAAAGAAAATATTTATAAAATGAAATCGAACCTTTGGCAACTTAATATTTAATGAGATCAATAAGTCAATATTGGTAACAAATTTATTTAAGTCTTGTATTTAGGCAGTTCTTAATATTTTTTACTACACTTATCTTAGTACTTATACTAATTGACTGGATATCCTTATGTAATTTGAAAATCTGAACAAAAATATCCGCATTAATTGTACGAATAAATCAAAACTTAAAGAGGTAACCTCACCAACATAAAATTAAACAAAAAAATAGATCAGAACTAAAGGTGCAACTTCTACATAACTTCAGTCCGGCTTGCGTAAACATAGATTATAATATTTAACTAAGAGCTTTTGTTAATTATTTATTATTTTCCTCTAAAATACTATATGAATTTGTCAATTTTCTTAGAATAATTGACGTACAAAGTCACAAAATTATTTTATCTTGAGTTAAATACTTTAATTTAAGTTGACGCAAGCAAAAAATATCAAATAATAATTTAAAAATAAACCATGAATCATTTATCAATCAATCCAATTCAGATCTTTATATAACTTTATTATAAAGTAGACCTACTGTTTACTTTTCCCACATTTTCTGTGCATTCTGGCATGTCATGCCAGAACTGCATTTTGTGTGGTGCACTTATATCTTTTAGCGCGTTAATGATGCCGTTCTTTCGCTCTTTCTCTATACCTTTTGGCGCATATTTGAATTCGGGTTTTAAAAGATCAGGATGCTTTAGACATTTGTCGGTCATGAATCTTAGTACTTTATAATCCTCCTGATCTACTTCTGTTTTATATAACATGTCGTAGTTTTTCCTTTGGAAACACACTTGAATAATGTCTTTCAGGTACACTCTTGGTGTCGACAATTGTATTCGTCTATCTGACACGCAGTTTTGGAATGTGAAAAAATCTTTGGGTTCCATTGGTTTAACTTCAACTCGTGATAAGTTAGCGGAGGCAACACACTCGGTAAAATCTTGAAAATCATAAAGTTTTCCACTTTTTTTCATGGCTAGTTCGACTTGGTGGTGGAATTGGTCACAACTCATAAAAGTGTGACCGGGTTCAAAATATTGGAAAGTGATCGATTCAGTTGCTATTATCTCACTGTTTATTAAATATATCATTAGTCCAAACAACAGCCAATTTTTATTTTGAGCGCTGCAGTTATCCATCCAAATGGTAATGTTTTTGACGTCACGGTGTTGTAAAATGAAGTGGTAGTAGCAGCTCATGATATCTTCTTGCTTGCGCCCAGATATACCGTCATGCCAAATGCATGCTACGGGTTTGTGTTGGCTCGTTATTTTACCAACCGCTGCAAATGTAAGATTAAATGTTGTTAATCTCGGGCAAAAAATTATACTTTCGAAGCTGTCGAGTCTCGGTAACATAATTACTTTCTGTAAATCCACACTATAGTAAATGTTTTCGTTAGTTTGTGGATGTTTCTTGTGACACTCGTACATTGTACGCGCTTTGTTATATTTTTCTCTATGAAGTACATATGAAGCGCAGGTCTCACAGCCTGACTCTACATTATTTACGTCGTGACATGTACTTTTGGTGTGTAACTCATATCCTTCACAAACTTCGCATTCTTCATTGCCGAGCTTTGCGAATGATTATATTCATGCTCTTTACGTGTTTTCTGTAGAGTTCATAAGACACTTTTTGTGATGGATATTTTTCACAAAAGTCTTTGTGCATCATAGTGACTGTAATATCACATGCTATATATCGCCTAAGTGGAGCATGCTCTCGCCGGTAGTGGGGTTGTAGGGGTTGGAATGACTCTACATGGTCCGTAAGTAATTTGCGATCAAACGCAGCTGTCTTGGTGTGCAATCCTCGTTTATCCTCCGGACTTTTTTTCAAATAATTATACAAGACCGTGTCATTATTTCGGTGAAAACCCAATGTTGTTAAAAAAAAGGTTTTGCATACTTCTACATTACTCCCATTTTCATCTTTTAAAGTGAACGTGCTCCAATTCTGTTCAGCCCATGCAGCGTGAAGAAAACAATCAAACTTTTAAACTTACGATAATAATAAGACATTTTAAAGTATTTATACATAACATTGGTACAAGCTTATACTAATGACTAATTATTAGTCATTATTAATTATTAATTCTCAAACCAAGCGCTGTGGTGGCCACTGTCTGTAGATATGGGCGCGTCATTATATAGTTCGCGCAAAGCAAAGTCTTAGCGAAGTTCGCGCGCGTAAGCGTACTCAATGGATTAAAGGCGCCATTATTATTCTTGGTGCCATGGCCTTAATAAAATGTGTTCCTAGTAAAATTTATTAAATAAAATACCTTACCTCGATCCCGAATCTATTTTGGCGGGAACTTCCACACACGTTCATCCACCTCTCACGGCGTCCTGGCGACGAATGAGCGGGGTGCGCGGGTGCGCGATCGGGCTTGGCAGCGCGGGCGCTTTGTTACTTAAACGTTTTTTAGCGTTGAAATGTCACCTAACCGTTTTCTAACTTTGTTTTTGCCGGTTCAAATTAGGAGCCAATTATAGCTAAAGAACAGTCACCGTCTTTTAGAGTTGTAAATTTAAAAAAATCTAAATACTTTTTCAACGATTATTCGTTTAGGTAGAGTTAGCTGTTTTATAGAATAGTAGATGTAATAAAACCGTTTTTTAAGCGTTGCAGGTATGACAAAAGGCTGTGTTACTACAAATTACTAAAAGACGTATTAAGTTGGGTAACGGTTAAATAGTAAAAAAAAATCATTGTTTGACTTCTACCACTTTGCCCCACTACGCGGCCCGCTGGTGAATAGTGGCGTGGAATCTGCACTACTCATATTATCAGGGTCACGGTAAAATTACCATGTCAGGGTGGGGAAAATTCCATGCATATTTTAGACTGGTGGAATCTGCCCCATCAGGGATGTCGCATTCCTAACTTTTCTAACCTGACCTAACCATAGTCGAACCATGATACAGTTTGATGATTAATTACTAATTTTGTTTCTGATTTAATTTGGATTTTGAATAGTACCCTTAACTTATATGACTACGACAGAGCGGAAATACACTAAATATTTATTCAAAACAAGAATTTTCGCTTCATGCCAACTGGGAGCTCATTCAGTTCATCAAAATTTGATCAAATCATCGCATCGTGTATGCCCACCTTTATGCTTCATATTTAGGTAGGTACTTATCTCATGACTAAATTTTTAGGGTTCCGTACCCAAAGGGTAAAAACGGGACCCTATTACTAAGACTCCGCTGTCCGTCTGTCTGTCTGTCTGTCACCAGGCTGTATCTCATGAACCATAATAGCTAGAACGTTAAAATTCACAGATGACATATTTCTGTTACCTAAAAACAAAAAAAAAAAAGATTTGAGGGGGGCTCCCATACAACAAACCTGAATTTTTAGCCGTTTTTTGCTTGATTTTAATAACGGTGACAGGTAGATGCTTGAAATATTCATAGGATATTTAGTTAAGTATTTACGTTAAAAATTAATTATTAAAAAAAATATTTAAAGAGGGCTCCCATACAAGAAATGTGATTTTTTCGCTCGGTATTCATAAAGACAACAGGAAGATGCTTGAAATATTCACAGAATATTTATTTGTATATTCAAGTCAAAAAATATATAAAATAAAACATAAAAGGGGTACGGAACCCTTCGTGCGCGAGTCCGACTCGTACTTGGCAGATTATTTTATTTTACGACCGTCTGCGTTATCTCACATGTAGGTACGAATTAAGCTAATTTGCGTAAAACCTGTGGTATGGCCTAACTTCTTATTATATGGGCCTAAGCTCAAAATAATGTTACTCGCCATTATTCTGAGATGCCTAACTCTTTTTAACCGACTTCCAATTAGAAGGACGTTCGTCTGTATGTTTTTTTCTGCGATTTAAGTAAAATATTTTTTTGTTGGAAAGAGTATAAGCAAAGAATATATATAATAATAAGTGCTCCCGAGGTGGTCCCATTAAGATTTTATCGACATCGGCCGAGCCGTTTTTGAAAAATGAATAATAATGTAAAAATTGTATAAGTACATTGATTTGACAGAACTATACGAATTTTGTCCACGATTGAAGTAGGTTGCGCCATTTTTTGCGAAAAATAATTATTGTATAGATATGCCTAAGTATGCTCTAAGAATACATTTTAGGTATTGTTGTCTACATAACGACGAAGTATAATACCTACCTAGTCTACCTACATACCGGTAGAACCGGTAGCGTGCCACTGCTATTTCTGCTTCGCTAAAAACAATAGGTACCTACCTATAGGCAGAATCTAACCCATTGTTAAGATTTTTTGTTTACAAAACTTCTTGAGCATATAAAAAGTTCTCAAGAGTGAATGCGACATGCGATTGATATTTCCGAACACAATATAAAGTGATATGATGTTTTATGGCACAAGATCGGCATTAGCGGAGTTTAAATGATAAAAAAAAATCATTGTTTGACTTCTACCACTTTGCCCCACTACGCGGCCCGCTGGTGAATAGTGGCGTGGAATCTGCACTACTCATATTATCAGGGTCACGGTAAAATTACCATGTCAGGGTGGGGAAAATTCCATGCATATTTTAGACTGGTGGAATCTGCCCCATCAGGGATGTCGCATTATGTTTGCTTGAGCGTCACTGTGACGCTCAAGCAAACATAAGAACCGGTCAAATTCTATTTTCGGCAGGAATGCGACATCCCTGATGGGGCAGATTCCACCAGTCTAAAATATGCATGGAATTTTCCCCACCCTGACATGGTAATTTTACCGTGACCCTGATAATATGAGTAGTGCAGATTCCACGCCACTATTCACCAGCGGGCCGCGTAGTGGGGCAAAGTGGTAGAAGTCAAACAATGATTTTTTTTTATCATTTAAACTCCGCTAATGCCGATCTTGTGCCATAAAACATCATATCACTTTATATTGTGTTCGGAAATATCAATCGCATGTCGCATTCACTCTTGAGAACTTTTTATATGCTCAAGAAGTTTTGTAAACAAAAAATCTTAACAATGGGTTAGATTCTGCCTATAGGTAGGTACCTATTGTTTTTAGCGAAGCAGAAATAGCAGTGGCACGCTACCGGTTCTACCGGTATGTAGGTAGACTAGGTAGGTATTATACTTCGTCGTTATGTAGACAACAATACCTAAAATGTATTCTTAGAGCATACTTAGGCATATCTATACAATAATTATTTTTCGCAAAAAATGGCGCAACCTACTTCAATCGTGGACAAAATTCGTATAGTTCTGTCAAATCAATGTACTTATACAATTTTTACATTATTATTCATTTTTCAAAAACGGCTCGGCCGATGTCGATAAAATCTTAATGGGACCACCTCGGGAGCACTTATTATTATATATATTCTTTGCTTATACTCTTTCCAACAAAAAAATATTTTACTTAAATCGCAGAAAAAAACATACAGACGAACGTCCTTCTAATTGGAAGTCGGTTAAAAAGAGTTAGGCATCTCAGAATAATGGCGAGTAACATTATTTTGAGCTTAGGCCCATATAATAAGAAGTTAGGCCATACCACAGGTTTTACGCAAATTAGCTTAATTCGTACCTACATGTGAGATAACGCAGACGGTCGTAAAATAAAATAATCTGCCAAGTACGAGTCGGACTCGCGCACGAAGGGTTCCGTACCCCTTTTATGTTTTATTTTATATATTTTTTGACTTGAATATACAAATAAATATTCTGTGAATATTTCAAGCATCTTCCTGTTGTCTTTATGAATACCGAGCGAAAAAATCACATTTCTTGTATGGGAGCCCTCTTTAAATATTTTTTTTAATAATTAATTTTTAACGTAAATACTTAACTAAATATCCTATGAATATTTCAAGCATCTACCTGTCACCGTTATTAAAATCAAGCAAAAAACGGCTAAAAATTCAGGTTTGTTGTATGGGAGCCCCCCTCAAATCTTTTTTTTTTTTGTTTTTAGGTAACAGAAATATGTCATCTGTGAATTTTAACGTTCTAGCTATTATGGTTCATGAGATACAGCCTGGTGACAGACAGACAGACAGACGGACAGCGGAGTCTTAGTAATAGGGTCCCGTTTTTACCCTTTGGGTACGGAACCCTAAAAATTTAGTCATGAGATAAGTACCTACCTAAATATGAAGCATAAAGGTGGGCATACACGATGCGATGATTTGATCAAATTTTGATGAACTGAATGAGCTCCCAGTTGGCATGAAGCGAAAATTCTTGTTTTGAATAAATATTTAGTGTATTTCCGCTCTGTCGTAGTCATATAAGTTAAGGGTACTATTCAAAATCCAAATTAAATCAGAAACAAAATTAGTAATTAATCATCAAACTGTATCATGGTTCGACTATGGTTAGGTCAGGTTAGAAAAGTTAGGCTTAGGTATGTTTACAAAATATGAATGAACCTGAAACAAAATTTTTAATTAATCCGTTTAAAATAATAAAAAATAATTAAACCTGTAACAAAAATAGTGATTAGTAATCTATTTAAAAAATGTAGTAAACCTGAAAATAATATTTAATTAATATGTTAAAATTACAAATAAATATAATTTATTTATAAAAAATGGTATAAAATAATTGAAAAAATACTTAGTCAATAAATAGCACCCCTATTCTTACTGTACTCTATTCGACACGTGTTTAGAGGCGAAACACGTACCCTTAACTTATATGACTACGACAGAGCGGAAATACACTAAATATTTATTCAAAACAAGAATTTGAAGATGAACTTCCGCAAAGTAACGCCTGATTCAATAAACTATGAAGCGAAAATTTGATCAAATCATCGCATCGTGTATGCCCACCTTAAGCATGACCAAATAGGCACATGACACCTATACAAAGTTCCTAGATATTTAAATCGCGAAAAATATCAACTGCTCCATATAATCTAGGTATTTATTTGCTTTCGACAGTGCCTACGACTGTAGGTACCTACCTACATGGGTGAACTATGAATTTTATCCTTACCTACAATTATCCACTGACCCCTAGGTACCTATTCCTACCAGCTTTACAAATCTACTCTTGGATAAGTAGTTAACTTCTGATTCCTTCTGCAGCGGGATCCGAAGTGAGTCCAGTGACGTCTCTGAACGACTACCTTCGGAACTACCTGCAGTTACATGGCACGAAAGCGATGTGCCATGAAGGAGGATGCGGCGCCTGCGTCGTGGCCGTCACTGCTACCCACCCTGTCACCAAGGAGAAGCACACATTCGCTGTCAATTCTGTAAGTATTTTGTGTAGCAACGTATCTCTGAAGGACTGCCTCTAGAATTACTTATCCAAGGTTGCCATGAGGGTAACTGTGGCGCCTGCCTGTATCGTAGCCATCACTGCCACCCACCCTACCTATGTCAGCAAGGAGAAGCACACCTTCGTTCGCTGTAAGCGTTAACTCTTCTATCATATTTTGTCATAGCCTTTAAAACGTCTTTGATCGCCTACCTCCGGGATCTACCTACAATTTCACGGTACTAAGACGATGCGAGTTCTAATGTAGCAAAAAGTACCTACAAATGTCATCGATTTTTTTTTCCAGTTTATAGGTGTCAAAATAAATACAACCTTTTTTTGTGAATGGGGGGGAAATATTTTACAGATACCTAGCTGCTTTGGGGCGCAACTGGGTTATGTAGTCTTAACTATAGTTCGGCCGTTCAGAGAATGCGTTCCTGACACGTCATCTTGAAAAAATGTTTTTGGCCGATCACTCCGAAACTATCATTATTGTAGAAAATAAAATTAAATGGTCCATAAATCGTATTCGGTAAGTTTTACAAATATGTAGTCTTAACTATAGTTCGGCCGTTCAGAGAATGCGTTCCTGATACGTCATCTTGAAAACATGTTTTTGGCCGATATCTCGGAAACTATGTACTTAAGGGCAAAAGACATCAAAATCATTATTGTAGAAAATTAAATTAAATGGTCCATAAATCGTAAACGGTAAGTTTTACAAAAAAGTTTATGGAAACAAAAGATGCGAAATTTTATTTTCTACAATAATGATTTTGATGTTTTTTGCCCTTAAGTACATAGTTTCTGAGATATCGGCCAAAAACATTTTTTCAAAATGACGTGTCAGGAACGCATTCCCTGAACGGCCGAACTATATATACTAAAACCCCCTCGGTAGCCGCCTTTCATGCTTGTTAGACGGCACTGGGATCTCCGTTGGAACGCACCAGTGACTTCTAGCATGTAAATTGACGTTCCAAGACGATACATGCCTGCCTAGTCACAACGATGCTGGCTTAGCCGTGCCGTTGTCTCCTCCGGACTCGATTGGGTGAACTGATCTCCAAAATGCGGCCACTCTCGAGTCCCAGGTGCCCCTTCTAGTCGGCTTTTACGACAGGCAGGGGATACCGGAACCGTATTCTAACACCTCGGATCCAGGGTTCACCGGCTGGGGTCTACAATTCCACTGCCCTGATGCCGTCATCCTCTCGCAAAACCGGTTCGCTCGCGTTCTCGCTCCGCCCCTTTTGCCCGAAATAAATAGAGCCTAATGCATGCATGTTTCAGTCACTCTTTTCCGCCACATATCCTAAATGCTCTACATAGTGCTATCTTAAAATAAAGTATTGCTCTACTTTCGATCATGGTAATACAGACTTGGACCTTCCGAAATTGGTAGCACAAGAACGGAAGGCCGCGTCGGCGATCCAGGGGCCGCCTTTCACAACAATGCCTGTTTATCTCGTTTTATCGGAATGAAAGGTGATATACTAGTCTACAAGAAATTCGGTGTTTTGCACTAAAGTATAGGCCGGGCGTCTAGCCCTGGTGTTCGTTTTTAAGCTGTCGGAAGGCCTCTGACATAGCTAAACGGTTAGAACAACCGCACCGGGACCTACAACAGTTTATCATATCATCCGAGCCAGGGTAGCGCTCAGTTGCAAATGTCATCCGCAGTAAACTATCCGAAGACTGACAGTGCCGAACGTTGCTTGACAAACAGCGTGAGAAATTATTTCTTGTGTCGAGTTTAGAGACTTTAATACCTAGAATCGGAAATCAGGAAAAATAATCTTAAAAAAATCAAAATTTGCTTTATTCTTTAGACATATGGAAATGCGCTATAGAATCTTTTTTTTACAAACATAATATAATTATAATAGGTGCAAATTTAGGCATTCACCAAATTACTAATAACAATTCAATTAATTACATAAAATAATTTACTACAGACACCCTTACTTAAAATAATCTAAAAAAATTAAAACAATATAGTAGGTACTTATCTGCAATAGCATCGTCATAAGAGATCAAAAGTAAATTAAAATTGAAACATAATTCAGTCAAATTACAATATTTAAATTAACCTAACCTAAATTTAATGAAATTATGCTTTATTTTAACCGACGTTTATGGGCACAATAAGAACATCGCAGATAATTTTCTGGTTTTCAAAGATATACCATATCACCTACTAGATAATAGGTATATCTACCTACTAGGTAATTATAGAATACTTATTACCTACTTCGTGACACATGGAAGATTAAATACATTCTTATCATTCTTAAGTTCAAGTTGAAATCGCTTATTTACATCGATTTAATTGTAAGTAGGTATATAGCTAGCATTTAATTATAGATTGCTATATTATTTAAGTACACGAGTTTGCGTGCGTTGTTCATGTAGGGTACATGCACCGGTTGTGGCCATCTTAATGTAATTTTAATTTACGTTAAATTGTAGGTCCCGGTTGTTTTAACCGTTTAGCCATGTCAGAGGCCTTCAGGCGGCCTAAAAACTCTGACACCAGGGCTAGTCACCCGGCCTATACGAACTTGTTTACCTATAATCTATTTATGCAATAATTTTGATATCAATTAGCCAAAGCCGGGGCATTGGCCACAACCGGTGCATCTACTCTGCTTATACTTTAACGGTTATATATCGTTTTGTAGTCTGTGCTATGTTTAATTTCGACCATATGTATAAGTACAGATTTACCATATTATCTAACTACTTTAAACAAACATAACGTCGAGAACAGAGTCATTTTTACACAGCATTTAAGACCATTTATTTAATGGGGCAAGTGCCTTTGTTAACTACCACTAAATACAAGACTTACAAAATCTAAAACTACATAAACTACTACTACCTAGATAACAAGCAACTGGATCATCCACAGACCCTTGAAGGTCTAAAGATAATCCAAATGCTCAAGCCCACTGCCAGTTGGTGGCGTGCCCAGCATACTGGCAGCATTGCCACGCTGAATGGCAATGCATAAACGTTAAGCCAAATAAACACCAGCATTTTGGTCACGCGTCGCGTCTACTATGTCTGCAAGAACATATATTTTTTTTACGTCGAAAATAATTATTTATCATTAGTTTTAGTCCGAAAAACCTATTACTACATTGTTAATGTTACCCATATTGCTTCACTCACGTTGGCGTCTGCTCCATTGAGAGATTGACAAAACACATTACAGTGTCTGGTGCACGTCCTCTCCTGCCACGAGTGGGACATCACGACGATCGAGGGCGTCGGCAACAGACGGGCCGGCTACCACGCTGTGCAGCACCGCCTTGCTTCTTTCAACGGGACGCAATGCGGATACTGTTCTCCGGGAATGGTTATGAATATGTATAGGTTCGTATCTTCCATGTAATCTACGATTAATCTACACAAACCTTCGATATTTGGATGTAACTAGTCTAGACGACGGGATTGGCCATCTCAGCAGTAAAACCTCTGCTTAGGCCTTCCCTTACCAATTCTCTACCGATCTGCTTCCAACGAGTTCCTGCGGTTTTCTTAAAACCCTGCTTCTAAAGTCTAAGTCAGGGAAGAACTGCTTCCGTTCTCCTTAGTACCTACACAATTTAACAATTGGCATCTTCAAACTGTACTGATATTTACCTTTTAGCCCAGCGGATTGGCAGGTTGAAGTGGCAATGAGCAGGGCATATAGCGTGGAGGACTGATGACCGATGGGGTCGAAAAGTCTTCGAGTGGAGACCACGTACCGGCAAGCGCAGCGTAGGACGTCCACCCACAAGGTGGACGACCTCATTAAGACCGCAGGATCGCGCTGAATGCAAGCCGCTACCAACCGGTCTTATTCGAGATCTTTAGGGGAGGCCTATGTCCAGCAGTGGATGTTCTATAGCTGAAAGGAAGGAAGGAAGGATTCACCTTTTATTATACTTATAAGCTTAGAACATTACCTACGTCTGCGATAACTTTATATTTCAAACCATTTTCCAGTTTGGCAAAAAGCTCAACCAAGCTAACGATGGAACAGGTAGAGAACTCCTTTGGCGGCAACATCTGCAGGTGCACCGGGTATCGCCCCATATTGGACGCCTTCAAGAGCTTTGCTAACGACCTGGACCCTGAGCTTCAAAATAAACTAGAGGTACAGGCCGAATCAAACAACTTGGCGGGTGTGATGTTAGCTACAAGCTGCGGATAACCCAATCCTGACTAAAGCTCACTTTCCTAACAGCTACGTGAGGACTACGCTAAGCTACAAGTAATATCACAGCGGCCAAGTTGTATGATTCGGCCTATAATAATGGTTGAAATGGTTATTGAGTAGGTACTAACTATCTGGGTCATAAGTTAAGAATCAAAACATTTTTATAATTGGTGGACGACGCTATAAAAAAAAATGCAAGTGGAGTCCCTCCGCGCGGAAGAAGTGAAACTTCGACGCAACAAAGCTTTCATACCTCCTCCATGGTAGCGTTAAACGTTTAACGCAACCTTGTTGGAAGTCGAATTAGAAGCTTCACTTCAATAAACTTTTAATATGTGGGGAAAAAAGTGGACATATTGAAATCGAAATAATAGTTTTGAAACCTAATTACGACGAATCACTAAGTAAGAAATTAAATAGCAGGAAGAAGGAATTTAGAAAGAAGCAGAGGAAGCAGAGCCAAAAAAGTTTATTTTTGCTTCCCCAACGAAATCAATGTAAAATGATTTACAGGATGTAGAAGATCTGCATAAGATGAAATGTCTTAAAGAATGCAATAAGCTATGTTCAGATGAGGAAGATGAGAACTGGTGTGTTCTAGAAAATGATGAGCAGAATTTGAAAGACATTGCTGTGAAAGGCGGTCAGTGGTACAAGGCGTACACTGTACAGGATGTTTTTAAGGTTTGATTTTATTCTTTTCTTTACTTGACAGTAAAACTTATTAACAAAAATAACATGTAGATTGGTAAATAATAATATATAAGTAATGTGCTAGCGGTGTGATAATATCGATGTCTTTAAATTTTAGGTTCTAGCACGTACCGGCACCGACAGCTATAGATTAGTAGCTGGTAATACCGGTCAAGGAGTATTTCCAATAGCGTCTCAGCCAAAGGTTTTGATCGATATTTCATCCATAGAAGCTCTCAAAGGATCCTATCCTGATGAAAACCTGGTCATAGGAGCTGGAACGACTCTGACTGAGCTATTGGCAATTTTCGAAAGATGGTCCCATAAAAGCGATTTTAGCTATTTAGAGGAGTTTTACAAGCATTTGGATTTAGTGGCGCATATTCCAGTTAGAAACGTAAGTGATTTTATTGATAGAATGAATAATGATAAAGAATCTTAAAATCCCATTATTATTGAAGGCGATTGTAGACGTATGTACAAATGATATGAAACTTTTTCAGATTGGAACGGTAGGCGGGAATTTAGCTATGAAGAATATGCATAATGACTTTCCCTCTGATGTGTTTCTCTTATTTGCAACTGTTGGAGCAACAACTACAATAGGTAAGTGCACGTTTTCAATGAATACATAAATCAACTCATTTTTTCTCATTTTATTTTTCACCTACAATAGATTTGTAGGTTATACATATCCCTTTCCCATCGTCAAAATAGTCTTAAAAATCTGAAATATTTCACTTTCTTGCCCCTTCTTTAGCACTATGTGTCCAATTTCTCTGAATGATTAATTAAGTACTTACAGAAAAACAAAGTCATACTTACAGAATTTCTCTCTTAATCAGTGAACAATAATCTAAGCAAGAGCGAAATCGGAATGGGAAAATTTGTAAAAGAAATTCTAGGCGACAAATTAATTTTGGAAGTAAAGTTGCCGCCACTTTCAAAATTAAACCTGATTAGGACGTACAAGGTAAGAATAATAAGGTAATATAAAATAGCAAAACCGATGAAGTTATTGCTAAGTATATTTATTAACACCGAGACAATAGTCTTGGTTGTTGCTGAAATGTAGCTTGTAAATGTAATTTTATTGTAACAACTTGATGAAATGCACTGAAACATTTCAGATAATGCCTCGAGCTCAAAATGCTCATGCAATAGTCAACGCTGGTTTTTTGTACAAAGTCGATTCAACGGACAAAATTGAATCAGCTAACATAGTGTTTGGAAACATAAGCCCTGATTTCATCACTGCTATTAATACAGTAAACTATCTTAAAGGACAAGATCTGTTTTATGACAAAACACTACAAAAAGCTCTAGATCTTTTGGACGGCGAACTAGCACCCGTAGATGTCCCACCAGAACCATCACCTGAATGTAGAAAAGCTATTGCCTTAGGGTTATTTTACAAGGTGAGTATGATGAAAGGTATTGCATTATAATCTGCGATCGAAATTCTCTCTATGTGTTTTATTTGCTTGCATTATTTTGACCAACCCTATTTATGTTTCAGAGCATCCTTTCTCTTTCCCCAACATTGAATCCCCGATACAAATCAGGTGGTACAGCTTTGAAGCGCGACGTATCTAAAGGGAGTCAAAGCTACGAAACTGATAAGTCGTTGTGGCCTCTTAACAAGCCAGTACCAAAATTAGAAGGATTGACTCAGGTAAGACCTTAATGTATATGCTTTTCAAGTTTTATTATTGGGTACTTCTTTTTTTCACTTCTTTCGCACATTTCTTTTATAATTTATTCTAGGAATAAACAAATGGAAAATGTTTGTGTTCGATTAAAATTACTAATTATTTCGTACATAAAAAATGAATTAATCTTTCAAACTTTTTTTACAGTGTTCAGGAGAAGTGAGATTTTCATGCGATGTTACATCAGAACCAAGAGGAGTACAAGTTGCATTTGTGCTTTCGGAAATATGCAAGGGTGAGATAGAAAGCTTTGATGCTGCAGAAGCTTTGGTAAGAGACTAAACATTTTGATTGTAAATGATTAATTAAAAAGAGTAATTTTATTAAAGGTATAATTTACACCATGAAATGACAATTTCAGAAATTACCAGGAGTCGTAGCATTTTTCACAGCTGCAGATATACCTGGCAAAAATACCTTTACGCCTAACGCCGTACCTTGGCAAAACGGCGATGAAGAAATTCTAGCTACCAAAATACTTTACTACGGCCAACCAATAGCACTAATTGCTGCTATGACAAAAAGGCAAGCTTTGACTGCTGCAGGACTTGTAAAGATTAAATATAAAAAATCTGCGGACAAACCGATTCTGGACATTAGAGATGCTTTAGTAGCTCCTGACAAAGATCGAAGGGTAAACACTGTATTAACATTACAAAATATAAAACATAAAAGAATTACTCACAAAAACTTTTAATAACTTTTTAAGGTTCGCCGAGAATACTCCGTGAACCCTTCTGACAGGGGGACCGATGACGTAGCCCATGTTATAAAAGGCAGTATTACTGCTCCATCTCAATATCATTACCATATGGAAACACAGAGTTGCACTGTGTCTAATACATCAAGAGGAGTAAGAATTAGATCTGCTACTCAATGGATGGACCTCGTTACTATCGCTGTTGGAGAATCATTGGGTATTGATCATAACTGGTTAGTATTTTCGAGACAAGAAAGAACGCAATTAAAAATTGTAGTCCTTAATTATAGAGAGTCCTAAAACACAACCTTGCATAACACCCACAATCATAGAGTAACACTACAAAACAATATTATATTATACAAGTTTTCTTTTTAAAACTTGAATTATTAAGCTATTGCATAGCTTCTATCGCGGGCCTTGAGCGCGGGGACCGAATCCAGAAATTCCGTAACGAAAAAACCTCACGCTCTCCACCCCGACGGGCAAGGAGGTGTGGCTTCAAGGCCGTGTATCGTCTAACGTCGTTTCAGTTCGGCAGTCTTCGACACGGCGTTGTGTGCGATTAGACGTAATGCAATAGCTTTACCGCGGCAGTCCCCGAGTGCCACACGTCTTTTTTTTTTTTCCTGCCATATTATGCATAATTATGTAAAATAGAATTTTAAATAGGTATTGTTACTTAAGCTTTTGACAAATCCAAAACATTTTACATCTCACAAGATAAACACAAACAAAACATTTAACAAGATTTGTACTAGAAGCCGTGGTGGTCTAGTGGTAATGACACCCGCCTCACAATCATGGGGTCCTGGGTTTAAATCCCGGACCTGTACCAATGAATTCTTTGGAATTCATGTACGGAATCTAACACCACTGGCTTATCGGTGAAGGAAAACATCGTGAGGCAACCTGCATACGTCCAGAGAAGAAATTCAACGGCGTGTGTGAATCCACCAATCCGCACTGGGCCAGCGTGGTGGATATGGCCCAATCACCCTTCGTGGGTAGGCCTACGTCCTGCAGTGGACTATTAAACAAGGCTGTTATAGTTACAGTACAGTTACAGTACTAAAGGCAGGTAACAAATATTTTGTTACCTCCTCTGTGTCACATTTTAAATCTCTCGCTCAAACATGGAAAGTACCCTAAACAGTGGAAGTTATCCAAAGCTATCCCTATTTTAAAGCAATAAAAGTACATCGGTAGAGGAATATAGACCAACAGCAATTCCCTGCGCAGCTGCCAAAATAATATATTATACATACAGAAATATATAAATAGTGTTACGAGATGGGTTCTTGGATAATCAGTTAAAACGCCGATTGTACACTTTGCACTTTATTGCACAAAATCACAGTACACACGACACAACTGGTTCGCACAATACTTCACACTGGCACCGATATTCATACAACTAGTCACTTCACAATCACTGGTACCGCACTTGAACACGAGATGTTTTCACTCCGGTATAAACGCGATAACTGTCACGAACGAAAACCATCGCCCTATTTATATCGGAATAAGGGTTCTCTAGAAATCTGTAGAATATTCGGTGCCATTGTGACTGACAAAGTAAACAAGTGTAAAGTTCGAGAAACCCTATTGTTCTTAATTATTACGAAAACACCACAAAAAAATCTAACAAACAACAAACAATAGACGCGACACAAAGGCCGGTGCCGCCTGAGTCATAAAACCATAAATCTCGCGATTAGGTGTAAACAACTAGCCGTCGTACCGCGCGCGGCTTACTGCGTAACACCAGGTAAGGCATCAGATAGGTGAAGAGCAGCACGTTTTCAATCAGGTCGCGCTGTTAATACAAACCTGCTGTGTCTAGTGCCATGGATAGTAGTTTTCAATTCGATGTCATCTATTTTGACTATCAGGCCTTTGACAAAATAGATAACGATATATTATTCCATGAACTCTGTGACATAGTGTTTTTATCTTATAACGTTATCACGTAAAATTATCGACCGTAGACCGACTTTACAGACAACCAATTTTTTTTTAGCGTGGAGGTAATAGTACCTAGAGTAGGTGGTGCGTACGGCGGCAAGGCTTCCCGCTCAGCGTTGGTTGCGTGCGCGTGTGCTCTTGTTGCTTACAAGTTGAACAGAACCGCCACATTGGTGATGCCACTTGTCGACAACATGGCTGCGATTGGCAAGCGACAGCAATGCGATTTTGATTATGAGGTAATATTTTTACTAACTGATTTCAGAGACTAGAATTTGTGTAATTGAAACTTGCATTAATTAATATTAAATTATCGTTTTTAGGCTTACGTACCCAAAGGGTAAAAACAGGACCCTATTACTAAGACTGTGCTGTCCGTCTGTCTGTCACCGGGCTGTACTTATCTTATGAACCGTGATAGCTAGAAAGCTGAAATTGTCAAAGATGATGTATTTCTGTTGGCGCTGTAACAACAAATACTAAAAATAGAATAAAATAAATATTTAAGGGGGGGTCCCATACAACAAATATGAATTTTAGCCGTTTTTCGCTCTATAAATAATAACGGTGATGCTTGAAATTTTCACAGAATATTTAGTTGTACTTATGTTCACTTTAATAATAAATAATTAAATTAAAATAAAATTAATATTCAATGGGGGCTCCCATACAGTACGGAACCCTTCGTGCGCGAGTCCGACTCGTACTTGCCCGATTATTGTACGTCTAGTCAAAACTGGAAGTAAGGTCATCTTAGTATCATTTGTGGCCACTTTGAATTTTTTTATAAAATAATAAGACAATCTTAAGGACCGCAGGATCGCGCTGCATGCGAGCCGCTACCGACAGGTCTTATTGGAGATCTATAAAGGAGACTTATGTCCAGCAGTGGACGTCCTATGGCTGATGGATGGATGGATGAAGACAATATTATGCTAAAATAATGTTTTTAAAGAAATTTTAAAACATTTAGATTCACACATACCTACAATATTTATGGTAGGTATGACATTATTTATAGTTATCATTAATGCAATAACTTTGACACCAAATGGCCACAACCGGGTCAGTGGCCACAACCGGTACACTCAACCGATTTTAATAAGTACTTAAATCTTAACAAGATTTGTGAGTATGATCGAAATCGGTCAAGAGCGAGTCGAGAAATAGGCTTATTCAGTTAAACAGATGCGAGGTGTACTGTTCGGAGAACTACTAGTAAATAGTGACTTTTGATAGGTAAGTAGATATTAGACGTGCTAAATATCCACCAACCTGCATTGGGCCTGCGTAGCTGACATGACCAGTGAACTGTTAAAAAGACCCGTAGGTACCCTTACAGTATCATATATTCAGAAAGTAGGTACTGTTAGCGCGCGAGTTGAATGCAGAGCTTAGGAATGCGAATGTCTCCCCCCGCTATCCGCACGCCCAACCCGCCCAGGCGCGTGAGGTGGGGCGTGCGGATAGCGGGGGGAGATGCTCCCACTCTTTACCTCAGACCCCGACTGCATTCAACTCGCGCGCTATCAGTATCTACTTATAGAAAAGATATTAGAGACTAAGCAACTAAGTAGGTACCTAACTTAGTTTCTTACCTCACTTAGTCTCTATTATGACCAAGTCAAGAACAATTTTTCACAATATTAAGTAAAACAATACAATAGTGAACATTTAGAAAACATTTTTATGTACACATGGTACATAATGTAGGTACTTAGTTACGGTTATTATTTATACATATGAGCAAACGAAGTTAACCCATTCAATATTATTCTGCATTTGCATGAACACATTAACACGCTTATCCATCATAATGTCAGTTTAGTTATTTCATTGATTTATGTACCTATGTTATTTGTAATATTTTCGAGGACAAGTTTTATCAAACTAAACGTATAGATCTTCGTAATAAAGCAAAAACTGCGCAATTAATTTTCCACACGTTTTTGCACTCGAGCGTATTGTTGTTCAACATAACAGGAAGGCATCTAGAAGAAAAAATGATAAAAAATATAGAAAATTATCTAAAATCTTTATGTAAGCTATCTATTTCGAGGTGAACTGAATCAGTTCAATCCAACAGTTATTTTTTAGGGTTCCGTACCCAAAGGGTAAAAACTTACTAAGACTCCGCTGTCCGTCCGTCTGTCTGTCACCAGGCTGTAGGTACCTCATGAACGGTGATAGCTAGAATGTTGAAATTTTCATAGATGAGGTATTTCTGTTAGTAGTTAGTGTTCTGTGTATGGGAGCCCCGTACAACAAACCTGAATTTTTGAAATTTTTCGCTCGATATCAATAACGGTTACAGGTGGATGCTTGAAATATTCACACAGTATGAAGTTAAATATCTACTTTAAAAGTAATCAGTTAACATTAAAGGGGGCACAGGAAGATGCTTGAAATATTCAAAGAATAATTATCAAGTTGTATATTCCCTTCCAAAATAAATAATTTTAGTAAAATAAATTAATCCATACCGTACGGGATCCTTCGCTCGCGAGTCCGACTCGCACTTGGCCGATTATTAATTTGACATTTGACCATGAACTTATAATCATGCCTTTAAATTTAATGAATCACTACATACTTAGTATAAAACAAAGTCACTTCCCGCTGTCTGTCCCCATGTAGTTATGCTTATATCTTTAAAACTACGCAACGGATTTTGATGCGGTTTTTTAATAGATAGACTGAATGAAAAGGAAAGTTTATTTTATTATGTATATTACACCTGTGCGAAGCCGGGGCGGTTCGCTAGTTTTTGATAAAGATATATTTCAATATTCGTATTTATAAACTTGCATATTCTTTAGTTAATAATTTTAGCACATTCAAATACTGTTTTAAACATTCGAGTCTCCCCCGGCGCCCCTGTACCGCGCAGGCGAGGACTAGGTTAAGCGGTCGGATTATAACTATAACTTTTACCTAACAAACTCTATATCTACCTTAATTGATTTTTCAGATTGGGGTCAACAGCGAAGGTCAGATCCAGTACCTCAACCTCACGTCTTATAGCGATGTAGGTTGCACCTTCAGCGACACAGCTGAAGACCTGAGCGGTATCCTCAACACGCTGTATGATACCTCCAGGTGGAAAATGGAAGGGTACAGCGTTCTGACTGACAAAGCGAGCAACACCTGGTGCAGAGCTCCTGGTGAGAACTTAACACAATTGTTCTAACATAAAGGTATCAATTCAATGGAATGCTGATCTAGTCTAGACTCCGAATATAGGCGTCTATATTTACGGTACAGAATATTGTTTTTGTAAATTACTATTAGGAAGTAATGCTAACACAAAGATGACAAAAAGTATAATAACATGCACATAAGTAGGTACAGTGTCTCAGTACAGTACCTACGGTTTCGATATCATCGATGTCAGTACAGTAGAAATGTCATCAAATGGTTTAGAAACATTCAAAGGGTTTAATTTTTTTAAATCACTAGAATTCGCAGGAGACTTTGAGCATTGTCTCGAAGTTTCTCTGAGTACCTAATCTAAATTTTCTAAAAAAACCCGAATTAAACTGGCCACTGATAACCCACTTTGTCGTGTATGTTTGCAAGAAAACGAAACTGTACAGCATGTTCTGTGGCATTGCAAAGCCATATAAGACACATGAATAGCTAACATTACGCTTCTGCATTGGCATATCAGCTTTGTCATCCAAATCGCCATCATCTAAGCCACTGGAGCAGATGTGCCAGCGGCCCAGAGCCACGCTGGAGCTGGGCTGGCTCGGGTATACGCTGGAGGGGGAAATGCACAAATCACCCCATGCGGGACGTCAGTGCAGGACTTATCGCCCCTACATTGAAAAAGAATAAGAAGAATTAAAGTTCCTGACATTACCCAGGAAATGTGCCTACTGGCAGTGGGCTTGAGCATTTGGATTACCTTCAAAGGTCTGAGGATGATCCAATGCTTTTTATGTTATGTAGTAGTGTAGTTTTAGTTTATGTAGTAGTGTAGTTTTGTTGTAGTTAATAAAGGCACTTTTTCCCAGCAAGTTATCAACTTGAAATGGTAGTGGCTAGGGCACCAGAACTAATGACTGATGCGTCCGTAAAGTACCCGAGCGGAGAAGACGCACAGACAAGCGCAGCTTATGACGTCTACCGACAAGATGGACTACAGCTTTAGCTCTGACGTCGCTTCCCACGCTCACGCTTACCCTTTTGAGCTAAAAAGAATTTTTCGATTCGGTTCACAATTGGCGAAATTATCGATGTTCATCGTGTACAAAATTCGGATATTTCGCTCGAATTGCTCACATTATTTTTGGTTTTTTCAAAAACGGCTCAGCCGATTTCTGTAAAATTTAAATGGGACTACCTCGGGAGTATACCCTTTCGAACTAAAAAATATTTTTTCGATTCGATTCACAATTGGCGCAATTTTCGATGAACATACACAAAAATAAAAACATACAGATGAACATAGAACCTCCTCTTTTTTGGAAGTTGGTTAAAAAGTTCCTTACAATTATGACCTAGAGCTAAACATAGATGACTATCAAAGTAAACTTGACGATCTATTGAAAACTGAGAGGACTATTATCTACTATTATAAAGTATTAGTACCTACAGTAATAATATTATTCATCTTTCGGGGAACGTCACTAAATAATAAATGTGTTCGTTCGTTCGTTTCAGCAGTGGATGTCCTAAGGGACGTCCACTTCTGAACTTAGACCTCCCCTAAAGATCTCCAATAAGACCGGTTGGCTTGCATCCAGCGCGATCCTACGGTCTTAATGGTGCGGACTTACATTTTACCTTTGATTTCTCCATTAATTTTATAGGAACCACTGAAGGCGTGGCTGTAGTAGAACACATAATGGAAAGAATAGCACAAGCGACAAAGAAAGACGCGACAGATATTAGACTGATGCACTTGTCTGTCAGTAACAACGCTATGAAAGAGATAGTTGCTACTTTCAAAATGGATTGCGAGTTCGAACACAGGAAAGCAGAGATAAATAAGTTCAATGAAGAAAATGCTTGGAAGAAGAAGGCGTTGAAGCTGGCACTGATGGCGTATCCAATTGGTAAGATTTTTTTTAAACCCAAGATAATAACATGAAAGTTGAGCTCGTTGTTTGTTATCTATCCTGTATTCTATAGGTATAGCGCGGGAGGTAAGCGCAAAAAATTGCAACTACTTTCTAAAAGCTGAATTTTTGGTATTACGTTGTCATGGTGGTGTACAACAATACAATTTTCACCATTTGAAAGTAGTAGCAAGATACTCCCTTATTTAAAAAAAAACAAACGGTTATCCCCACCAAACGCTAAGCATCCCAGCTGACTGAATCCGGGGTATTGTTGTACAGCACCGTGCCAAAAATTCAGCTTTTAGAAAATAGTTGCAATTTTTTGCGCTTACCTCCCGGGCTAAATAGTATGTTAGTCGAATAAAATAAGAGAGAAATAGAGACAAGATACAGGTATAAGAGAGAAAAGCAGGGACCTACCTACCTAGTAGTGAAATGCATTGATTGATTGATTTCCAGTGCTTAGTGGCTTCTAGGCCGTAGAGGCGTGGGTTCTATTCCCACCCAGGGCAAGCGTTTATGTGATGAGCATAGGTGTTTGCCCTGTGTCTGGATGCCATTATATCTATATTCTAGCGACCCGCCCCTGCTTCACACAGGTGTATTATACATATAAACCTTCCTCTTGAATCACTCTATCCATTAAAAACAACCGCATCAAAATCCGTTGCGTAGTTTTAAAGATTTAAGCATTACGGACAAACAAACAGACAAAATAGCGACTTTATTTTATACTATGTAGTGAAGTATGAATTTGAAAATTTGTAGTGTTTCAGTCTCTCGCAGCCATATCACAAGCTTTGCTTAGTTTGAGGTCAGAGACCGTGTGGAAAAAAAATTGTGAGTCCACAAAGATACGCCGGATACTAGCCTCTTACAACTAGAGATACAAGAGTCTTAATGGAGATCTATAGGAGAAGCCTCTGTCCAGCAGTCAGTGGACGTCCTGCGGTTGATAAGGTGATGATGATGTTATCAAACGTCCGAACTTCCCAAAAAATACAGCTCATGATAAATATTTATTTCTTTTGTATAGCTTTTTCCTGGAACTTCCCTGTTACGATTACCGTTTTCCATGGAGACGGTACCATTACCATGTCTCACGGAGGCATAGAGATGGGGCAAGGGATCAACACTAAAGTGGCGCAAGTCTGCGCTTACACCCTCAAAATTCCACTAGAAAAAGTAAGTGTATTACGAGTCATATCATATTTGTCAGGTACAGATGCAGTGCCATCAAGAAGTCGATAAATGATAATCATTATAAAAATTCTTGATCTACTTACAAATCTAAATCTATCGATGACTATCTAGTCCATTCCAATCTCCAATCTGTTGCTGTCGCCTATTCCTAAACAATTTAAAAAAAGGTTCTATGTCAATAGCTCTAATGCTTAAAATAACATTAAAATCTGATGCCGTTTTCTAAGACAAAATACCTATTGAACTGACCTGAACAAAAGAGAAAAATCTTATTATCACTTCAGTTTACTTCACGGGGGAAGTTCAGTCCCCTAATAGAAATAACGATCACAATTAGATAACATTGTTAGTGGTCTCCAGTCATAATATCCCTTTGATGTAGATACCATGCTGCCCCATCCCGTAAATCCTGTTGATCAATCACATTTTAACTTCTAGGTGACAGTAAAAGCCAGTGACAACTTCACGTCTCCAAACGCCATGGCAAGCAACGGCAGCATAACCAGCGACTGCGTCGCGTTTGCCACCGTGAAGGCTTGCGAGACGCTGTTGGCGAGGCTGCAGCCAGTTCGGGTGGAACTTACTGAGCCCACTTGGGAGGAAGTCATCAAAGCTGCTTTCAATAAGGGTTAGTTGTCATTGCATTTTTGAAAACACTCACCACGATGTCTAGCGTATTGGTGGACTAACAATGTTATAGGCCATCGTACGTCTTCTTTGGACCTATGAAAGTTTTTTAAATTAGTGAACTTTTTCCAAATGACTATTCAATGTCGTAGCTAGGTTTACTTGAGCTAATTTTGCCTTAATTCTGATTTCTATAATGATATTTCATGATTTCGATTCTGATTTCTTAACACCACGATGGAACTAATTGCTGTGGACTGATTTGATTTAGTGGTTTTTGCAAGCACCCGCAGATTCTGATCCTCTGTTCATGAGTTTGAGATCTGCAATACAATCTACCTATACAATTAATAAACTCTTCTGTAAAGCGCAGCGTGGCAACAATCTATAGTCGTGAAAATGATTCTAATTGGTTTCCATTTCCCTCAAGGTATCGACCTCCAAGCATCCTACATGACGTCTCCTCAGGATTCGTTACAAGACTACACCGTGTACGGGGTGTGTGCCGCAGAAGTCGAGTTGGACGTGCTGACTGGCAACCACATAGTGACGCGAGTGGACTTGCTGGAGGACACTGGAGTTAGCATCAGCCCTATCATCGATGTGGGACAGGTAAGACATTTTGAACTTTGTGTTAGGCGTTATTACGTAGTATGTACATATTTCCGCAAATCTGATAGCGTATTTTTAAAAGATCGAATGCTCTAAAGATGTGCTCTTCGGGGAAAATCATACGTTTTGCGATAATCTGCAATCAATAAATTGCTACTGCGCAATGACTCTCTTCGTGTCCATCCATCTATCCATCCATCAGCCATAGGAAGTCTACTGCTGGATATAGGCCTCCCCTATAGATCTACAATAAGACCGGTTGGTAGCGGCTTGCATCCAGCGCGATCCTCCGGACTTATTGAGGTCATCCGTCCACCTTTTGGGTAGACGTCCTGCGCTGCGCTTGCCGGTGCGCGGTCTCCACTCGAGAACTTTTCGGCCCCATCGGTCACCAGTGTCCTCCGCGCCATGTGCTCTGCCCATTGCCACTTCAACTTGCCAATCCGCTGGGCTATGTCGGTAACTTTGGTTCTTCTACGTATCGCCTCAATCCTGATTCGATCTCGCAGAGAGACTCCGAGCACAGAAACGTTAAAACCATCTTTGTTTCCATAGTAAAAAAATGTCCACAGATCGAAGGAGCGTTTGTCATGGGTCTGGGCCTTTGGACGTCAGAACACCTCATCTACGACAAGCCGACGGGCAAACTCCTCACAGACCGAACTTGGACCTACAAGCCGCCTGGTGCTAAAGATATCCCGGTTGACTTCAGGATTAGCTTTAGAAGAAATGCTCCCAATCCTGCAGGAGTTTTGAGGTCTAAAGGTAACATGACAACCATTTCATCACTAATGACAAACTAGACACACAGAAACTAGATCCATTTATTATAATAAACCGATCCGTTTATTGTAATAAATACATCGTTTGGTCTTGGTTCAATTCGGTTGTGGGTTCTTTAATAACTGTCACAATAATATGCTAACTTTACTGTCCGAACCACACCAAAAATCAGGGTTATCCACCCGGTCTATACGAACTTACTTACTTAAAGCGTATTTTGTCTAGGTGTTTGTTAGCGATCACCAAAGTTAAGCAACGTTCGGCACGGTCACTTTTCACGACATGGGTGACCGCGGGTGGCATTTACAAATGAGCGCTACCGTGGCTCGTATAGCACGTTTAATTGTAGGCCCCGGTTGTATTACCAATTTAGCCATGCCAGAGGCCTTCAAGCGGCTTAACAACTCTTACTCCAGGGCTAGCCTACCCGGCGCATACGAACTCACTTATAAACAATACTTAACCCATTCGCTGCCACCTTAACTTGCCGCGAAAACAGCGTACAGTACATTAATACTTAACGAAGTACAGGCTGGCACGAGTTTAAAACCATCTGTTTATTACTTTTATCTGTGCATAATTCTTGCGGAGAGTGAACGGTTGGGCACTTTTTAACCGACTTCCAAAAAGGAGGAGGTTCTATGTTCGTGTGTATGTATTTTTTTTGTGTATGTTCATCGATAATTTCGCCAATTGTGAACCGAATCGAAAAATTCTTTTTTAGTTCGAAAGGGTATACTTTCGAAATGGTCCCATGTAAATTTTACAGAAATTGGCTGAGCCGTTTTTGATATATCAAGAATAATGTAAACAATCCAAGCAAAATATTCGAATTTTGTACACGATGGAAGGCGGTTTTGCCATTTTTTGTGAAAAATAATTATTTATACAAAATTATGTACCTAATATATGACATTACAGCGACGGGAGAACCGGCATTGGTGCTAGCTGTGGCGGTAACGTTCGCGCTTCACGACACCATTTTGGAAGCGAGGAAGGAATTCGGATACAAAGACACTGATTGGGTTTATGTCGGTAAGACAATTTCCGAATATTATATACCGCGATCACCGAATGTTTCCCTAGACGACTGACTTATACAGCAAGACATTTTATAGAGTGCACAAATTTTTATCGCGCAATAGATATCATTAATAGAACATTTTTCGCTCATAAAAAGATCAACTTTATTTGCATCAAGTTTTTGTCAAACTATCCCAAAAATAATTAAATTGCATGCACCTTACACTCCAGACAATAACTACTACCTAAAACGTATAGCTAGCTCTCTCAAGGTCAGTATGCTGAGTGTGAGTTTTGTCGTAAACATGACGCGCTCTACGGCGAGTGCGTAAGCATGTAATTTGTATGAAGACAGTGCAGTTTAAAAACGTGCTGCTAGTGGCGCTGTACATTTTTTCATACAAATTACATGCTTACGCGCTCACTGTAGAGCGCGTCATGTTTACGACAAAACTCACACTCAGCATACAGTGCTACCGGTCAATGGCCCCTCACCGTAGGTAAATAGTCGGCGCGGCGTACAACTCGCCCCCCTCGGTTCTTAGTAGGTACAATACCTACGTCTCGTGACGCAGCCGTAGGTATTCAGACGTAGGGTGACATTGATTACCTCGTTTATCTGTGGACTTTCTCTTGAAGTTATTTCAATATTTTTGTACCAAAGTGAGTGAAAGTAAAATAGTTAATTGTTTGTTTAATATACTTTCCGTATGCAAAGTTTGTGCACTGGAAATAAAATCACCCTGTATGGATGTTGCGAAACTCTTAAAGTTCGAGGTCGACTGACACTTCACCGGTTTAAAAGAAGAACCGCTTCGTTAAATGGGTCATACAATATAACAACACTTTATTGACACAACATATTAAAAAACATAACAAAATAAACAAAGACAGAAAAGGCATAAAAGGCGGCCTTATCGCTAAAAGCTATTTCTTCCAGACAACCTCCAAACTAATAATACATTGCACCACCGTAGCTCATTTTATTCTGCTATAAAAATTTATAACAGTTTATCACTACACTTAAACACTGTAGATGGAAGTGTAATATACTTACTCGTAGGTATGTATATCCCATACATAGCTCTGTAAGTCATAACTAAAACAAATACCTATTGCATGTCCGTTAGGATAAGCTGTTGTGTCTAATCCTGTAACACCTTAGTGTACACAGTTCAGAGTAATAAACGGTATCTTTATCTTGGATGCAAAGAAACGTATAGACGAAAGCCATAAATCGTAAACGGCAAGTGCTACAAAAAAGTGTACAAGCAATAAAAAAAAATGTTCTCTACAATAATGGTCTCAAAATATTTTGCCCTAAAGTGCTTAGTTTCCGAGATATCGCCCAGAAATTTTTTTGAAGATGGCTCTTGAAGCTTCCTCTGGATCTGTCCGCATTTTACAATTTAATGCTCAGCAAGTGACCCTAAATCTTATAAAAAAAATGGTTAAGAAATTTAGTGCCAGATTGGCCCAACAATATTTTTACTGGGCTATTTTGATATTATTTCAAATAGCTCGAATCACTGTTTAGCTCAGACCAAATAAAAAAATCAAGACAAAACGTCGTGGACAGACAAGTGAGGCCGGTTTTTTGTACATGTGGTGAGTGCTAGGGCATGCAAAAACCGGATGGTTTTGGAAAACCGGTTTTTTCGGATTTTTATTTAAAAAACCGGGGAAATCGAGTTTTTCGGGTTTTTCGGTTTTTTTCTAGTAAATTAATGAAAATACTAGTAAATATAACAGTTTGTTTGTTTATGAGCCTGTACTGCCTCATTGTTGGGCAAAGGTCTCCTCTCGAGATTTCCAGTTTTGTCGGTCTTGTGCTGATGCCGCCAATTTGGATTAAATGTATTCAGTTCATCGCACTATCTAATAGAGGGTCTGCCACGAGGCCGCATCGAGTTGGGACTCCATTTGGTGGTGATTTTAGCCCAGAGGTCTCCCAGAGGTCTTCTTGCATTCGACTGATTTACCCGGCCCACTGCCACTTCAGTTTAGCGGCTGTGAAAGCTACATCTTTGATTTGAGTTACGGAACGCAGTTCGGTGTTTACTCGCAGTACCTACTCGGTCTATTAGCCGGTCACCGAGAATACTGCGCTCCATCGCTCTTTGGCAAACCTTGAGCTTGGACTTTTGGACCTTAGTTAATGACCATGTTTGTACACCATAAGTCAAAATGTGATCGGAAGGCGTTTCTTCATATGTTCTTTCATGGTCCAACAGCTCTTCCAGGCGTTTTCTGTTCTTCTTAGTCTTGTCTCGCCTGGAAGGTGACTATTTGACCAAGATAGATGTAATCGTGAACGTATATGTCTTCGCCATCGACATTTACCCGATGTTTGATGCCATTGGTCATCACTTTGGTCATTAATTAACATGTTCGGTATCCGCAATCCAACCTCAAGGCTTGCAGTGGTTAGGTTTTGTAGCATTGATTTTAGCTCTCTGACTGATGAAGAGATACGATTTTGTCTGCAAAATGAAGGTTAGTTAACCATTTTTCACCGACATTAACACCCCATCCTTCCCAGCTTGCCGCCAGCTTTCTGAAAACTTCTTCGAGGACGCCCGTGAATATTTTCGGGGACAGTGGGTCTCCCTGTTTAACACATTTCTCTATTGCAAATGCTGGACCAGAAGATTGTAATTTTTTTGCAGCAGTACTTTGAGAATAGGTGAGGCGGAGAAGATTAACGTGAGTGATGCTATCAAATGCTTTTTGATCGACGAAACGAAAGAGGTACTCAATTCGACACGTATGTTCTATAATCTGGTTGATTGGGTGGAGATGGTCTGTGGTTTATATAGCCCGCGACGAAAACCAGCTTGTTCGGGTGGTTGTTCCATGTCTAGTCTTCCTGATATGCGATGTTCTATGACTTTGATGAACTAATAGTCATTATTTATATTTCTTTTGTTTTTTTAATTTCAACAATCGAGCTTACTTTTAAGCATAATTTACAAATATTAGACAAACGTGCAATATATACCACGCGTAGTTTTACTACGTAGTCCCATTACGCTTATAACGCTACAGCGCAGCGCTCTGCCTATATCACGATACTCGCTATGTAAAGACAGAGAGAGAGTGAGAACTTTCGCACTTGAATTTCATCCTTAGCACGTATAGGTACATTAGACGTAATTTTTTATATGGAAAAAAGTATCTTAGTTCGCTTTGCTTATTATTTCTCTATAGGTTAGAGCAACTAGATGACAATAATGTAGGTATTTTATTGCGAAGGGGAAAGTTAATATGCGAATTTAAAAAAATTGTAGAAAACACCGATAAACCCGAAAAAACCGGTTTTATAAGTAGAAAAAACCGAGTTTCTAATGCGGTCGGTTATTCGGTTTTTTCGGTTTTCGGTTAACCGGTTTGCATGCCCTAGTGAGTGCGTCGGTGTTGCGCCGCCATAGTTCGACTGACGAGCCAAGGCGTAGTTTCCTTGTACGTGTGTAATTGTCTGTACACGGCGAGGCATAGTTTTGCCGGCTTCAGTTGTTTATTCACAACGTTCTGTCTTGATTTTATTATTTGGTCTGAGTTGTTTAAATACAGATTGCTCCGAAATAATGTTTTAGAAAATTGTACAGAACTAAGTAAATAGCTTTATTCTTTATTTATTCAATTCAAAATAATGTCGAATGCTTTAAAACACAAGGCGAAATAAACTGATTTTATTGTCGGCGTCATCTATCCACCTGTATGCAAAAAACATACAAATGCGCGTATGCGCGTATATATAGGCCGCGTCACACAAGTTGGCGGAATTGAAGTTAGCTACAAGCTGCGCAATATCCAATCAACGCGCGGAATTGTGCGAGCTTCAGTCAGGATTGGATATTGCGCAGTTTGTAGCTAACATCATTTCCGCCAACTTGTGTGACACGGCCCATACCAGTAAACTGACTTCCCTTCACCCGGTCTATTATTGTAAATAAAATGATCGATTTTTTTCCAGATTCTCCATACAACGTGGAAAACATACTGAAGGCAATCGGTCCGAAGTACCAGTACTATAAGTTACAGTAAATTGAGAAATAATTTTATATCTATACCTAATAATGTCACATTCAAAATACACAATCACTATAAATGAAAGCCACACTTTTATTTAAAAAATCATCCCATAACAAATAAACTAGGTACCTACAGCTATTTTTTCACCTTTTTGAGGAAAATACCCCCTAAACCAAACTGTTTTAGAGTAGTTTAAAACAGAACTGTATCTTTGGTTTTCTTCTGAAATTTCTATGTTGCTATATTTTTTCCTGTAGGCGTTTAGAGGTAGAGGCATATTACCTATGTAGTGGAGTAGAACCTATGTAGAGTAGATTTCATGAGACACGTAGGTAAATACTGTAGAACACGGTAATTGCCGTAGCATGCACACCCACAAGGTGGACGGATGACCTCATTAAGACCGCAGGATCACGCTGGATGCAAGCCGCTACCAACAGGTCTTATTGGAGATCCATAGGGGAGGCCTATGTCCAGCAGTGGACGTCCTATGGCTGATGGAAGGATGGATGGATGGCGCAACACTGGTCCCGCGTCTGATATTGTTGATATTTTGATGATACTCTACCGGTACGCGCAGCCGCTATAGTCCGAATCACACAAGTTGGCGGTTGTGATGTTAGCTACAAGCTGCGACCACCCAATCATCGCGCAGCTGTTAAGTAAGCTTCTAGCCCAGGAGGTAAGCGCAAAAAATGCAACTTCTTTCTAAAAACTGATTTTTTGGTATTACGTTGTCATGGCGGTGTACAACAATACCTCGGAGTCAGTCAGCTGGGATGCTTAGCGTTTTTGGTGATATCCGTTTGAATTTTTAAAAACATAAATGAGTATCTTGGAACTACTTTCAAAAGCTGAAAAATGGTGTACGGGTAGAAAAATTACTAAAAAAAGTTTGACCACAGCAAATTACCTGTAACAAGTGTAACAAGGCCTGTCATTCAGGCTTTAAAGTAGCGCCGCTTTAATGCCTGACTGAAAGGCTCTGTTTCAAGTTTTCCTGAGGTTAAATTCTTTTTAAATTTTTCATCTACCCAATTTTTAGCTTTTAAAAATAGTTGCAAGGTATTAGATACCTACTCATTTATTAAAAAAAAAACTAACGGGTATCCCCACCAAACGCTAAGCATCCCAGCTGACTGACTCCGCGGTATTGTTGTACACCACCATGACTACCTAATACCAACAAATCAGTTTTTAGAAAGTAGATGCATTTTTTGAGCTTCCCTCCCGAGCTATATTCAGTCCGGATTGGGTTATCCGCAGCGTGTAGCTAACATAACAGCCGCCAAGAAGTTGGATTCAGTCTATACGCCCCTTTACCTCACCTCAACCACGGTAATGAAATATATGATGACTACTGCGTAACAAAGTATCCAGTCATTCAGTACCGTTCATATTGCGCGCTCGTACAATGCTTCGCGACTGTGCACCTTGACGACGTGATTATTAGAAACAAAATGGTTAAAATTTATTTCACTGTCAACGGAGACCGCTATTCACTAGGCAAGTTATTTTTTTATCTCGTTCCATTTTGTACTGTATTATACATTTTCTTACACAAAAATCTCGTATCACAGTGTTTGTTACCGAACTCCTCTGGTACGGCTTAATCGATTTTATTCTTTTGTTTTATATTTGGTAGGCTAGGGTTGCCATCTAAAACTTTTGCCAATCAGGACAAGTCGCGTGAAATCCCCGGATTTTAGAGTCCAGAACCCGGACATATGTACAGATTTTATTTATTTTTTTACCGTGGAAACTGCGCTTAGGGTGTACAGTAAATTTTGCGAGTCGGAACCCGGACTACATAAACCCCGGACAACGAGTGAAACCCCGCCCGGACGCTCTCCGGATGCTCTCTGAACTAGGGCAAATCCGGGGAAACCCGGACGGATGGCAACCCTAGGTAGGTATGAGAATAGGTAGGCAATTTCTCATATCCCTAGGTGATAAGAGAGCCCTCACCAGATTTTTCTGTATGACATTTGCAGAGCCAACTACCTAAAGTCAGTAAATCCTTACTAATATTATAAATCCGAAAAGTTTGTTGGTTTGTTGGTTTGTTACTCCATCACGCACCAACGGAGCAACGGATTGACTTGATTTTTGGCATGGACATAGTTTAAAAGGCGGAAGGAGCTTTAGGATACTTTTTATCCCGAAAAATTGCATAGTTCCTGTAGGACAGGACAAAAACCATCGAAAGCGAAACTATCGCCACTATCACAAAGACGCTAAGTGATTAATTCCTCTATGACGCTAATATGGACTAACGAAACGTCACAGCCAAACGTAATTGGATGACAGGTGACATTGTCTGCAGACTTTTATAAATCACAAGTAGCATGGCAAGGGGACAAATTGTTTTTCCACCATTATATCCCCTTGAAGAGGAAATAAAGTATGGATTAAAAATGACAACTGACATTAAAATTGGATAAAATGTTATTTTACCTCTGCATGCTACATGTTACTATGACGTTTAATACCAGGCCGTCATTCTGTCTGACATTTAAAATATTTTTAAATCTTCTATCATTAGAGGTTTAACATGTTTCTTTATTCTACCTTTATGGTATACATCATACTTTAATATTATCTATCCGAAAAGTTTGTTGGTTTGTTGCTCTTTAACGCAGCAACGGAGCAAAAGATTGACCTGATTTTTGGTATGGATACCTTTGGTTTAAAAGACAAAGTGATAATAGGATACTTTTTTATCTCGAGAAAATTCGTGATTCCCATGGGATAGGACAATAACTGTTTCTCAGCAATGGAGCAACGGATTGACTTGATATTTAGGGTGGGCATAGTTTGGAAGACGGAAAGTGACATAGGACTTTCCATCCCGAAAAAATTGTGGTTCCCGTAGGACTTAATAAAATTTTTTCTCAGCAACGGAGCAACGGATTGCCTTGGCTTATTGCATGAATATAGTTTGAAAGACGAAAAGTGACATAGACCACTTTTTATCCCAAAAACTTTAACAGTTCCCGTAGGATAGGATAAAAACTAAGTGAGCGGGCCGCGGTAGCAGCCATCTAAGCGCCAGAAATAACCTGTCATGGCAAGTTTAGGACGTTCCTACATTTTTCGCACTCCTTCGCGGCACTCAACAGCGCTAGCCCAGACTCGGGCTCCATAACGGAGCTTGCGCTCTCGCCATAATGACGGAGTGTTTCGGAGCACAAGACACATCGTCATCCACCACTCGGGACTAACCAGTACTGAACGTCAGAGAGCATTCCAACGCAGCGCCAGTCCCAGTGCAGCGGGTCAGTCATAGTAGCCCAGCGCCTGCCTCTTCAACTGCAGAGGGCAGTGAGAACGGCCATCACGATACCGACACCTCTCTTCCCCTGCAGCCCCACTGCGTCTGCCAACACGTTGACGGCCTAGCGGAAGGTAGGGTAGGTGGCGGCACCCACACCACCAGTTCCATATATCCCTCCGCGGCCCCTAATCCGCGGCTGTCATATCAGAGTCCAGGAAGCAGCCTTGCTTTATGAAACTGAGAAGGGTTATTCCCAGCAAGTAACTGGAGATAGAGAGACAGAAAAGAAGCCACACCCAGCGCAGCAGGAGGAGCTGGAGTTCATATGCCTGGCAGACGGAGCAGCACTAGAGCAAAATCTTAACCGAGAAATTAACATATTTACAGACGGCAGCAAAGTTAAAGGGAAAGTTGGGGCGGCATTATCCATTTGGGATGATGCCACTGAGATCAGTACCCGCAAGCTGAAATTGGCCGATTGGTGCTCCGTGTACCAGGCCGAGTTATTGACACTTCTTGAGGCTACCGAAAAAGCAAAAATCTTTTGTGACTCCAGGTCTGCACTGGAAACGGTAGTTGGCGTATCTTCCCTCCATCCCTTAGCAGTAAATTCAAAGCGAACATAAAGTTGCTACACGCACAAAATAAAATAGTGAAACTTTATTGGATTAAAGCACACGCGGGGATGGAGGGAAATGAGAGAGCGGACCAGCTAGCAAAGGAAGCAGCACTGCACTCGAAGTGCAGACCTATTTACGATAACTGCCCCGTTTCATTCGTCAAGCGAGAAATCCGTAAGGACTCTCTTGACGAGTGGAACCGGCGTTATCAGGATGGCCACACAGCGGCGGCAACCAAAACATATTTTCCGGATGCAAGGGCGGCATACAAGATCGTAAGAGAAATAGCACCAGTGGGAATCATAACTCAAGTGCTGACGGGGCATGGTGGGTTTTCCCAATACTTACATCGACTTAAGTTGAGGGAAAGCCCATCGTGCATCTGTGAACCCACAAAAGAGGAGACTCATGTGCAGTGGCACATAATCTTGGAATGCCCAGTTTATGGAAAGCAGAGATTTTATTTAGAACAAAAAATTGGAATTAATCTAACACGTAAAAACCTTAGAAACAAATTTATCGATTTTTGCACAAATATTTGTAAAAAAGCAATAATTAGGAACAAGTAGGTATAAACTTTGCTGTACCATTGTAATGTTTATTATAACTGCAAACAGCCAAAAACATTGAAATATAGGTATAGTTTTTATTCATTTGTAATTAAGACCCCTGACCCTTGCATATACACTCCAACCTTGCATTCCTTTAAGGTATATTGATATTTGTCGGTTAGGTTATTAGGTTTCGCAGCCGACATAAACATAAGCCAAAATCAAAATATAACGCGGGCGAAGCCGCGGGTAAAAGCTAGTAAATGTTATAAACTTACTTATCTCTTAAACAGTGTTATTTCGAATCAATTAGCATCCTTTTAGGGGCTTATTCTGTACAACAAAACTAACAACTTTCGTTCTGCGACTTTTATCAGAACTCAAAAAAAAACTCAGGTGTTCCATACATTTTGTCGCAGGTAAACGATATTTTTTTATGAAACAACATTTTTTTTTGAGTTTTGACAAAAGTCGCAGAACAAAAGTTTATAGTTTTAATGTACCTACAGAATAAGATAAAAGATACTAATTGATTAGAAATAAACCTGTAAATTGTAGGAGGTAGGTATAGTTAGAATTTTGCAAATATAGATACCAACGATGGCAAGGGAAAACATTATTAACAACATTATCTATTTTTCTCCGCCAGTTTCAAATAAACTGACATTATACAGAGTGTAAATCTAAATGACAAGCAGAGCGTATGTATTCTAGGATACCCTTGTACTCATGATCAACATGACGGTCATCTTTTGTTCAGGGTTTAACCCTGAAACTCATCAAAAAAGCTCTATTCCAAACAAAAATATCATGGATCCTGGACAACATGTATAAAATAGGTAGCTAATTTTTTCTTCGCAATTTCAACGTTCGTCCTACAGTAAAAATGCTTTCAATAGACCATCTATACCAATAATATAAAGAAGAAAGATTTGATTTTTTTGTTTGTTTGCATTGAATAGGCTCCGAAACTACTGAACCGATTTAAAAAAATATTTCACTGTTGGGAAGCTACACAATCCCCGGGTGTCACAGGCTATTTTATATTTTTAAAAAATAGGGAGGCTGCTATAGTCTGACCGTTTAACTGAGTCCTCGCCTGCGCGGGTACAGAGGCGCGGGGGTAGACGACAAAGGGGGATTGAGACAGGTGCGGGCGGTGAGGACCCGCCGCCCGCACCTGTCTCAATCCCCCTTTGTCGTCTACCCCCGCGCCCCTGTACCGCGCAGGCGAGGACTCAGTTAAACGGTCAGACTATAGTTACTTTTAATGTTTATTTACAGAAAAACATATTTTAGATAGCAATAGACAATGATAGGTAAGTAATATGTGCAGTGTGCACCTCTTTAAATCCCCTTACTTTGCAAAGTTAATTATAGGTTCGTACTATTCTCATATATATGAGAATAGTACGCAAGTATAGTAGCAAGAATTGCTAGGAAAACACCGTGAGGCAACCTGCATATTAGGCCATGAAGGCGCCATCGTAGTTATACACAATTTCGAAGTCGACCGTCTTACCACAAAAGTTTTGCGCAGGACTTAGACAATGTTTAACAGTACAAATTGAACAGTGATTTAAGCGTGTTTAAATCTTTTGTGGTAAGGCGGTCTGTTTCTTTTTCACTTTAGGCATTCGATAGAGAAAACACTTCTTACGTTGCTATTAAATTTACGATGTGCGCCTTCATAATTGGGCCTAAATACATTAGTCCTTAAAATAAATTCGATGGCGTTTGTGAATCCACTAACCCGCAATGGGCCAGCAGATATAGCCCAACAGCCCTTCTTCAAAATATGTTCAACAGACAATTGATTTGATTTTGAAAATTCTTTATTGACAATAATAAATGATACAATAAGCCCGATTACAGAGGTGCCATCGTAATTATATTAGCTAAATAGCATAGTTCTGTTTCTTTTTCACTTTAGGCATTCGGTAGAGAGATCGCTTTTTACGTTGCTATTAAATTTACGCTGGCGTCTCTGTAATCGGGCTTAATGTGTATTTAGCATTAGGTACATAGCTTAAATAACATTTAACATAAGTTTCATTGTTTTATAGGCTAGTGACGCCTTTTTAAAACTTTAAGCTAACAATTGCTGTTAGGAATTAGACTACTCATTAAAACATAAAATTGCGGGTACTTAGTAAATTGATTAGGCATAAATACTACCTACATACTACTGGGCTACTTCGTATGTTTATATCATCACAATACACTTTATTACAAACATAACAAATACTAGGTATGATACATTATTAGGTATTATAATGATTACTATTATTATGATCAACAGACAATTGAAGTGGGTAATATTAATCAAAAATGTAAATAATAAACAAAATGGTGCTTGTATAATAACGCCACTATGTCGGTCCGAGTACAGGAAGAGAGCTCCAAGGCGATCCCTTTAAAAAGAGGCGTAAGACAGGGAGACGTAATTTCTCCGAAACTGTTTACGGCTACTTTGGAGAACGCCTTCAAGCTCCTGGAATGGAAAGGATTCGGCATCAATATCAATGGCAAATACCTCACTCACCTTCCGTTTGCCGACGATATAGTAGTCATGGCAAAATCGATTGAAGAACTCAGCACGATGCTCGAAGGCCTCAATCGGGTTTCTCAACAGGTAGGTCTGGACAAGACAAAAGTCATGTGTAATTCCCATGTTGTGCCCACCCCGATCTCTGTTGGGAACTCGGTTCTTGAAGTCGTTGACTCGTACGTCTACCTAGGACAAGTAGTCCAGTTAGGTAGGTCCTGTTAGAATGTAGTATTTTAACATAGTAACACACATCTCATCTAATTTATGTCAACGTCAACTTCACTGTCAAAATAGATTTGTCGTTCTCTTCCTATTTCCTGCCTCTCCACGGCATGGTGTGTTTTTCTAATCGTTTACTTGTAAGAAGATTATCTGTGAATTTAATACAATCATACAATAGAAATAACATTGGATGTGTTAATTGATGAACAATAAACGAATTCAATGTACTCAGTGATATTATTTCCTTCGATCCACGACCTGAAATTCTAACAGGTCCGACTTCAAGAAAGAGGCCAATCGCCGAATCCAACTCGACTGGGCAGCGTTCGGAAAATTCCGTAACGTCTTCTCACCGACATACCTCAGTGCCTCAAGTCGAAAGTTTTCGATCAGTGTGTGTTGCCAGTGATGACTTATGGCCCAGAAACGTGGTCTCTCACAATGGGCCTTAATAAGCTCCAAGTAGCCCAACGAGCTATGGAGAGGGCTATGCTCGGAGTCTCTCTGCGAGATCGAATCAGAAATGAGGAGATCCGTAGAAGAACCAAATTTACCGACATAGCCCAACGGATTGGCAATGGGCAGGGCACATAGCGCGGAGGACTGATGACCGATGGGGTCGAAAAGTTCTCGAGTGGAGACCACGTACCGGCAAGCGCAGCGTAGGACGTTCTCCCACAAGGTGGACGGAAGACCTCAGCTGGATGCAAGCCGCTTCCAACCGGTCTTATTGGAGATCCATAGGGGAGGCCTATGTCCAGCAGTGGACTTCTTATGGCTGATGGATGGAAACAAAATGGTTGGGTACTTAAAGTGAAGTTTTAAGGAAAGTTAAGTTATAATTATGTAAGTTAGTGAGTAATGCTACATTATATACCTAACTAGCGACCCGCCCCGGCTTCGCACAGGCAGGTGTAATAAACATATAAATCTTTCTCTTGAATCACTTTATCTATTTTTAAAAAAAACCGCATCAAAATATATTGCGTAGTTTTAAAGATTTAAGCATATATAGGGATATATGGACATAGGGACAGAGAAAGCGACTTTGTTTTATACTATGTAGTGAAGTCAAAATTAAGTAGGGCGTAAGAAGAGTAGGTATGTAACATTAGTGGCGCGGAGTATAAAAACGTGCAAAAATTATGCTAGTTTCCATAAAAGGCCGGTACTTACCTTAGTGAAGTATCTACAGCCTATGTCATACTTATTATTATTTATACATTTTGTGCAAGTTCTCCACGCATTACCTTAATATACCAGTGGCGTTTGCGTTTACTTATCAATAGGCTAAGTAAGCTTGGGCACGGTAATGATATCTATTACCGTGGCTTGGGCCTAGAGCGGCAGATTTCAGAGGCGGCAATGTCAGAATACTTTTCTCAGTTTTGTCAAAAAAATAAATAACACGAATATGTGCGAGCTTGACCACCATCTCGCCTGATGGTAAGCGACGTTGTGGTCAAAGAAGAAAAGCGCAGACTTAGAAGATACCTATTCAAGTAATGTTTTTTTTTGATCTTGAAAAGCTTTAGATCACCCATATCTCTTAAGAAACAGGAAGGTTCGAAGACAGTACCATTTCCAAATATAAAAATATTTATTTTTCATACCACTTGCTCGAAAATGACCCATTATAATATATGTCGTAGAATCTCAAGGTAAAACGAGTCATTATTATCTAAAAACCGTTATTATTCTATGCTAAAAACAATCTCGAGGGCTATGGCAGGTCAATAATGTTGTATGAAACTCCCTAGGAAGTAAAGTGATTTAAATTTGGAACGCCTAATTCGTATGAAAATTTCTCAACATAGAACATTTAAGGACATCGTAAAGAGGTTACATTTTGCAAAATCGAATATAACTTCTTTACATTGCACGGCAACTGGCATTGTAAGGAGGTTCTCTACTTCACAGAATAAAAGATCTTTGGTCCCCTCAATGAGGTAGGAGGAACAAAGTCAGTGCTATTTACCTACTTCTACCTCCATGGTGCCGAATTTACCATACAACCTTTTTTAATTTGTTAAAAACTCCTTATCAAAACCTTCTTGGTGTACCTACTTTTTTTAATTTGCTTCACGCGTGACATTTTCTTATCACGTATTGTTAAACCCAAAAAACCCTATGTTAAAGTTAAAAACAAGAAACTTGAAAACAAGTGAGAAACCTAAAATGAGTTATTCTAGCGAAGAGGAAGTTCATTTAACTTCAACTGACTGTAACTGTTAATAATGGGCAAATGAGCTTTCTCCCTCAACAATCACGCGAGAAGTTTCTATTTGAAACAGTACGATATGTAGACGATTTTAGTCATTTCCTCGCTGAGGTGGGATGAAAGTTACGGGTTGCACTCAAGTGCTAAGATTTGTCTCCTTGTACTCTTTTTAACCCCCGACAAAGAAACGTGTTATAAGTTTAACGTGTCTGTGTATCTGTCTGTGGTATTGTAAGTAGCTCCCAAACGGATGAACCGATTTTCGTTTAGTTTTTTTTGTGTCATAGATAATTTTATCCCGAGTGTTCTTAGCCATGTTTCATGAAAATCTGTTCATCCTTTTGAAGATCATCAGCTCTTTTCTAGTTGATGATGGAATCTGACTAGTACCTTCCATATGTCCTATCGATTAGAAATTTGGCACCGTGTTACTTCAATGATATTGAAAGGACATAGAGTTTATTTATAAGGAGTTTTTAAAGTGTAATTATAACTTCTTTTAATATGACTATAAAAGATTAGGTATCTATGTTCTCGATTTTTTAAGTATATTAGTACAATGAAAATCATTTATAAGTATACCTATAGGTCGTTAAGACTATTTTTATATAATTGTGACATTGTATAATTTGTAAGATTATTACGACAATTTAATTTAACAATATGAATACCTACTGGATATAACCTGTCTTGTAACGGGGTCTGCTAATTTAAGTCTTTAGTCATGTTTACAGAATGTCCTTAGGCTTATCTTAGTAAGACAACCGCCAGTTTTAATTTAGTGATAATTTAAATTGATAAATACAGGTTTTTTTATTTTTTTTACTTAATTGAAATGACATCATTTAATTTACATTTTCCGGTTTATGTAACATATTTTACTGATATAAATTATTATATTGTCAATGCAAGTTAATAAAAAGCGAGGCAATTTCAATAACAGAAAATGGCCACACTACAACACATTTGGCGCTGGGACAGATCTATAGTTACTAAACTCACGAATATCATTTCGATGTTTTCAATAAGAACCGATATGTAGGTATGCTTTATTGGATATTTGTTTTACAGATATCCAAAATAAACAGCCCCAAGAAATGTGTGGATTTTATAAGACAGAAAGTGATAATAGGATACTTTTTTATCTCGAGAAAATTATTGATTCCCATGGGATAGGACAATAACTGTTTCTCAGCAATGGAGCAACGGATTGACTTGATTTTTGGGGTGGGCATAGTTTGGAAGACGGAAAGTGACATAGGATACTTTCCATCCCGAAAAAATTGTGGTTCCCGTAGGATAAAACAATAAATTTTTCTCAGCAACCGAACAACGGATTGCCTTGGCTTATTGCATGAATATAGTTTGAAAGACGAAAAGTGACATAGGCCAAAAACTTTAACAGTTCCCGTAGGATAGGATAAAAACTAAGTGGACGGGCCGCGGTAGCAGCCGTCTAAGCGCCAGAAATAACCTGTCATGGCAAGTTTAGGACGTTCCTATACATTTTTCGCACTCCTTCGCGGCACTCAACAGCGCTAGCCCAGACTCGGGCTCCATAACGGAGCTTGCGCTCCCGCCATAATGACGGAGTGTTTCGGAGCACAAGTCACATCGTCATCCACCATTTCGGACTAATCAGCACTGAGCGTCGGTCGTCGGACAGCATTCCAACGCCCTGGTCCCAGTGCAACGGGTCAGTCATAGTAGCCCAGCGCCTGCCTCTTCAACTGCAGAGGGCAGTGAGAACGGCCATCGCGATACCGACACTTCTCTTCCCCTGCAGCCCCACTGCGTCTGCCAACACGTTGACGCCTAGCGGAAGGTAGGGTAGGTGGCGGCACCCACACCACCAGTTCCATAAATCCCACCGCGGCCCCTAATCCTCGGCTGTCATATCAGAGTCCAGAAAGCAGCCTTGCTTTATGAAACTAAGAAAGGTTATTCCCAGCAAGTAACTGGAGATAGAAAGACCGAAAAGTTGGTCCCTTATATTAAGAAGCCACACCCAGCGCAGCAGGAAGAGCTGGAGTTCATATGCCTGGCAGACGGAGCAGTTGAGCAAAATCTCTTATCTTAACCAAGAAATTAACATATTTACAGACGGCAGCAAAATTAAAGGGAAAGTCGGGGCGGCATTGTCTATTTGGGATGATGCCGCTGAGATCAGTACCTACCCGCAAGCTGAAATTGGCCGATTGGTGCTCCGTGTACCAGGCCGAGCTATTGGCACTTCTTGAGGCTACCGAAATAGCATTAAAATCCGCTACATAAATTAAGTCCAGCTACAGCATCTTTTGTGACCCTTCCCTCCATCCCTTAGCAGTAAAATTCAAAGCTAACCTAAAGTTACTACACGCACAAAACAAAAGAGTGAAACTTTATTGGATTAAAGCGCACGCGGGGATGAAGGGAAATGAGAGAGCGGACCAGCTAGCAAAGGAAGCAGCACTGCACTCGAAGTGCAGACCCATTTACGATTACTGCCCCGTTTCATTCGTCAAGCGATCCGAAAGGACTCTCTTGACGAGTGGAACCGGCGGTATCAGGATGGACACACAGCGGCGGTAACCAAAACATATTTTCCGGATGCAAGGGCGGCATACAAGATCGTAAGAGAAATAGCACCAGTGGGAATAATAACTCAAGTGCTGACGGGGCATGGTGGGTTTTCCCTAATACTTACATCGATTTAAGTTGAGGGAAAGCCCATCGTGCATCTGTGAACCCACAAAAGAGGAGACTCCACTGCACATACCTAATCTTGGAATGCCCAGTTTATGGAAAGCAGCGATTTGATTTAGAACAAAAAAATTGGAATTAATCTAACACGTAAAAACTTAGATGAAATAATGAAAGATACCTTAGAAACAATTTTATCGAATTTTGCACAAATATTTGTAAAAAAGCAATAATTAGGAACAAGCAGGTATAAACTTGGCTGTACCAATGTAATGTTTATTATAACTGCAAACATAGGTATAGGTATTTTTTATTTATTTGTAATTATGTCAGGGATATTTCGCGATATAATAAAAAAAAAATCCTCGGCTGCAGCGTCGCAAGAGCGGCACTGCAGCCCGCCTCAGTTGCAACACTCCTCATAAGTCACGCAACCTACCGGCCATCCTCTCAGCTGCTATAGTTAAAAGCGGCTGAAACTCGAGTGCCAGCCTCTAAGCTGCCTTGGGGGAAAAGACCCAAAGAAGAGAGAGACTTCGAGCACCGCCTTTTCAGCTGCCTCAGACCTCCCCCGCCACGACAAGGCGGGAATACACGGGGGGATTGTATATAGAATACGCTCCAACCGTAACTTAACCAACAAAAGCATTCCTCTAAGGTATTTTGATATTTGTTGGTTAGGTTAGGTTTCGCAGCCGACATAAACATAAGCCAAAATCAAAATATAACGCGGGCGAAGCCGCGGGTAAAAGCTAGTATAGTATAAAACAAAGTCGCTTCCCTGTCTGTCCCTATGTATGCTTACCTATATCTTTAAAGCTACGCAACGGATTTTGTTGCGGTTTGTTTAATAGATAGAGTAATTCAAGAGGAAGGTATATTATAAACCTTCCTCTATAATACACCTGTGCGAAGCCAGGGCGGGTCGCCAGTTATGTTATAATTTACATGCGATTCATAACATATTGTCATAATAATGTCAAATACATATGAACCTTTAAGAGTATGGCAAATTATCATAACAAAATTAAAAATTATCATCACAATACCAAAAACAAATTATCATCACAAAATAAAATCATCATTACAAAATTAATAAGATAAATGATCACTGCAAAATTACGTGGTCTACTTTCTCAAATTCTGAGTTGACCCCATAGTAAAAGTTGTTTATAATAATAAACAACTTTATATAAATAATCATTTTTGAAATTGACTCGACGAAGAAGAAGAATGATAAACAACTTATAACGCTCAAGAAATTTTGTAAACAAAAAATCTTTACAATGGGTTAGATTATACCTATAGGTATTGTTTTTATCGAAGCAGCAACAGCAGTGGCATGCTACCGGTATGTATTATACGTCGTTATGTAGACAACACTAGGTACCTAATCTGTGTTCTCAGAGCATGGGCCTCTTTTCTATACAAAAAGTGTTAGGCCATAGCCCACCACACTGATTTTACGATTAGCTGAATTTGCATGTCTCTGAAAATTTAAAAACTACTTATACCTACTTACATATATGAGATAGGTACTTACTTACCTAAGTATGACTGTATAAAGCATAGTCGTGACACCTATACGAGAAATACATTCAAAGAACCTTTTACTATGGACAGAAACAATACAATACAATACAATACAATATATCTTTATTTTCACACCAGTATAACAAAAAGCTTAGACTAGAAAATAAGAAACAATCTGGTAGAATAATGGGCGGCCTTATCGCCTGCAGCGATTTCTTCCAGGCAACCTAAATGAAATAATTTTAAAGTAAAATGTTGATGCGGTCGGTGCTACACAATAGCATAAACTACTTAGACAAAAATACATACATAACCTACAATACATGATAAAAAATAATAATCATAATGTAATAATTACAATTAAATAATATATACCTACATACACAATATAATACATACATAAAACATAATAAAATATATACATATATGTACCAAATTAAGAAGTAGATAGATAGTGATTAAAAACAAGAGATTTAAAAATATTTAGTGATTTTGCCTGTCTGATCGTGACAGGCAGCGCATTCCACAGCATGACGGATTGTACGGTAAAGGAATGATGATAGGATAGATTCGAGTGACCGGAAGTAGGAAATTTAAGTTGGAGAGCACGGGAGGATCGTAAAGGACTAGAGTAGGTTTGAAGGAACGTAAAACGCTCCTTCAGATATAGCGGAGTGGTGGGATAGAATAGGATTTTATACAAAAAGGCCAGAATATGTGAGTTGCGGCGAAGACGGATTGGTAACCATTTGAGCTTTTGACGAAATTCAGACACGTGATCATATTTGCGTAATCCAAATATGAACCGGATACAGACATTCTGTAGACGTTCAAGCTTGTCAAGTTGCTCTTCGGTTAAATCCAGATAGCAAGCATCTGCGTAGTCCAGAATCGGGAAGAGAAGAGAGTTCACAAGCGCAGTTTTGGTAGCAACAGGGAGAAAATTACGTAGTCTCCTGAGCGAAGCAGCTGAGGCGAAAATTTTCCTACTTACTTCAGCTAATTGCGGAATCCAAGAGAGTTGCCTATCAAGCGTAAGTCCCAGATTTTTGACAGTTTCACTGAAGGGAATCGGGATACCGTCAAAAATGACCTGAGGTAGGCAGAACCAGTCAATTTTGGAGATCATACGGGAACTCCCAATGATGATCGTCTGTGTTTTAGTAGGATTGACAGTGAGCCCGTATGATCGGCTCCAATCCAGAATACTCCTCAGATCCGCGTTGGTACGCTCAATGGCTTCGTTCAGTTGCCCTAAAGGGGCCTGCGTATAAATCTGCAAGTCGTCTGCATAGAGGTGATAGGAAGAAGTAAGTTGTTGAGAAATTGAATTTATAAATATAGCAAACAGAAGGGGAGATAAAACGCCACCCTGTGGAACACCAGCAGAAACATTGCACCATGATGAGTACGAATCATCAATACGAATGCGCTGCCGGCGCCCCAACAGGTAACTCTGAAACCAATCAATAACCGATGGAGATATGTTAAGAGAGCGTAAAATACCTAAAAGAATGTCAAAATCTACGTTATTAAAGGCATTACTAAAGTCCAATAAAGTCTAAACTGAAATTCCCAAAAAAAAAACAACCGCTCTATGCAATTCATTTGATTTCGACAGTACGACTGTATAAGTATAAATTTGCTTATTTTAAATGAATTGTCCGCTGAGCCTTATTCCTCCCAGCTTTCCATATTTACTCTTGGATAAGTTGTTAACTTCTGATTCCTTCTGCAGCGGGATCCGAAGTGAGTCCAGTGACGTCTCTGAACGACTACCTTCGGAACTACCTGCAGTTACATGGCACGAAAGCTATGTGTCAGGAAGGAGGCTGCGGCGTCTGCGTCGTGGCCGTCACTGCTACCCACCCTGTCACCAAGGAGAAGCATACCTTCGCTGTCAATTCTGTAAGTATTTTATGTAGCAGCGTCTCCGCCTTTAAAGGCCTCTGAAGGACAGGTTGTAGCCATCACTGCCACCTCTACCTATCCACTCTACCTATGTCACTAAGGAGAAGCACACCTTCGCTGTAAGCGTTAACTCTAGTATCATATTTTATCATATCCTTTAAGACTTTCTTTGAACGCTTATCAGCGGGTACAATTGCGTGGTACTAAGACGATGTGAGTTCGATGTACAAGTTCTATTGGAGCAAAAAGTACAAATGTCATCAACATTTTTACCGGGTTATCGGTGTCAATAAATAGAGCCTATATGGTCTCGTGCAAGCTTCAGTCAGTCTTTTCCGTCATAATCATCATCCTCGTAATGCTCTACTTTCGATCACGGTATTGGCCCTTACTAAATTGGTAGCACAAGAACGTAATGCCCCGTCGGCGATCCAGCGGCCGCCTTTCACAACAATGCCCGTTTATCTTGTTTTATCGGAATCAAAGGTGATTTACTAGTCTACAAGAATTTCGGTGTTTTGCACTATAATACCTATAGGCCGAGCGGTCAGCCCTCAGGGAAGGCCTCTGACATGGCGAAACTGAACATTTCATACTGAAGTGTAGTAGGTAGTACCTATTTGTCAATAATTGGCTATTTTTCTAGATAGTGATTATGTAAACCTATCGTATTGACATGTCAAATGAAATATTTTATGAATAAATGGGAGAATTTATTTACACAGAAAAACAATAAAAAACTTAAAAAACATTTTCAAACTAATACTAAAACTTAAACTAAAAAAAAAATGAATAAATTGAATATGAATATGAACTAGGTACAACAGTTTATCGTATCATCCGAGCCAGGGTAGCGCTCAGTATGAAATGCCACCCGCGGTCAACCATCCGTAGACTGACAGTTGAGTTGAAAGTTGCCTGACAAACGTGAGATCTTAGCTCTTGTGTTGAGTTTAGAGACTTCAATACCTAGAATCAGAAATCAGGAAAAATAATCTCTAAAGGCGAGGCAAGCATATAAAAGTTTAATGAAATTATGCTTTATTTTAGCCAATATTTCTTTTTCTATGGGCAGAATAAGAACAAAACCAACCAAATTTTAAGGTTTTCTTTGAAAACCAGAAAATAATCTGCTTTTCGGCTTATTCTGTACATCAAAACTAACAACTTTTGTTCTGCGACTTTTGTCAGAACTCGAAAAAAAACAGCTGTTCCATACATGCATTTTGTCGCGGGTGAACGATATTTTTCTATGGAACAATTTCTTTTTTTTTTTAGTTTTGACAAAAGTTGTTGAACAAATGTTGTTAGTTTTGATGTATAGAATAAGCCCCTAAAAGGATGCTAATTGATTAGAAATAACCCTGTATATTTTGCTTCACTCACGCCTTCTTCTCCATTGAGAGATTGACAAAACACATTACAGTGTCTGGTGCACGTCCTCTCCTGCCACGAGTGGGACATCACGACAATCGAGGGCGTCGGCAACAGACGGGCCGGCTACCACGCTGTGCAGCACCGCCTTGCTTCTTTCAACGGGACGCAATGCGGATACTGTTCTCCGGGAATGGTTATGAATATGTATAGGTTCGTATCTTCCATATAATCCAAGTTAGGTATAGCAGGTGCCCCGGAGCCTGGCATGGGAGATGGCATGCGCCATCCTGCTTCCAAAGACGAAGTCACGGAAAACTGCTTCAGTTCTCATTAGTACGCAATTAGACAATTAACATCCTCGTAAACAGTACCGATATTAATCTATTATATAGGCTTAGAACATTACTTTCGTGATTACTTCATATTTTATACCATTTCCCAGCCTGGCAAAAAGCTCCACCACGCTGACGATGCAGCAGGTAGAGAACTCCTTTGGCAGTAACATCTGCAGGTGCACTGGGTACCGCCCCATACTGGACGCTTTCAAGAGCTTTGCTAACGACCTGGACCCAGAGCTTCAGAATAAACTACAGGTAATAATAATTGAAATGGATATTGACTACGTAGGCACTAACCAATGACATAATGAAACAATTTGAAATGGTGCATGTAGTACCGTGACTATAGAAAACTATAGAAAGAAACTTACCAAGGAACGTATCCATGAAACTTACTTAAATTTGATGTATGAAAAAAATATGAGCAACACTGAAACACTGAGATTGAAATAATAGTTTCGGAACATAATTCCGACGAAGAAATAAGTAAGAAGAGCAATAGAAGAAGAAATTTGAAAAAAAATAGAGCAATCTGAGCCGAAATGTTTTATTTACTATCCCAACGAGATCAATACGTAAATATTTTGTTTACAGGACGTGGAAGACCTTCATAAGATGAAATGTCTCAAAGAATGCAATAAGCAATGCTCTGGCGAGGAAGACGAGGACTGGTGTGTTCTAGAAAAAGATGAGCAGTATTTGAAAGATGTTGCTATAAATGGTGGTCAATGGTTCAAGGCGTATACTGTACAAGATGTTTTCAAGGTCTGATTTTGTTCTTTCTTTTAGGTACCTACTCGACGGTAAAATTTATTGACAAGAAGAAAATATGGATTAAAATAAGATTGCACAAGTAACATTACTAGTGTAGAGGTAATATTGATTTCTCTAAATTTTAGGTTCTAGCTCGTACCGGCACCAACAGCTACAGATTAGTAGCTGGTAATACCGGTCAAGGAGTATTTCCAGTAGTGTCTCAGCCAAAGGTTTTCATTGATATTTCATCCATAGAAGCTCTCAAAGGATTCTATCCTGATGGAAACCTGGTCATAGGAGCTGGGACGACTTTGACTGAGCTATTAGGAATTTTCGAAAGATGGTCCAATAAAAGTAATTTTAGCTATTTAGCGGAGTTTTACAAGCATTTGGATTTAGTAGCGCATATTCCAGTTAGAAACGTAAGTGGTTTTATTGATTGAATGATAAAGAATCTTAAAATCTCATTATTATTGAAGACGACTGTAGATGTACAAATTATATGATACCTTTTCAGATTGGAACGATAGGCGGGAATCTAGCTATGAAAAATATGCATAATGATTTCCCCTCGGATGTGTTTCTCTTATTTGCAACAGTTGGCGCAACAACTACAATAGGTATGTAAGTGCTAGTGCACGTTTATAATGAATCTATATTTTTTAATCTTATTTAATCTACAAATCATCTCATTATGTCCTTTTTTAATTTTTACCCACAAGAGATTTAGGTCCTACATATATCTTTCCCATCGCCAAAATCGTCTTCAAATATCTAAAACACTTTCACTTTCTTGCCTCTTCTTTAGTATTGTCTCCAGTTTCTCTGAAGGATTAATTAAGTATTTACAGAAACATACAGTCATACTTACAGAATTTCTCTCTTAATCAGTGAACAATAATCTAAGCAAGAGCGAAATCGAAATGGGAAAATTCGTAAAAGAAATTCTAAGCGACAAATTAATATTGGAAGTAAAATTGCCGCCACTTTCAAAATTGAACCTAATAAGGACGTACAAGGTAAGTACTATAAATTAACATAAAATAGCAAAGCCGGTGAAGTTATATTATATGTATTTATGAATGCCAAGACAACAGTCTGGGTGACGGATAAAATTAAGCTTGTAAATGTAGTTATATTGTAGTAACTTGATAAAATGCACTAGAACATTTCAGATAATGCCTCGAGCTCAAAATGCTCATGCAATTGTCAACGCTGGTTTTTTGTACAAAGTCGATTCAATGGACATAATTGAATCAGCTAACATAGTGTTTGGAAACATAAGTCCTGATTTCATCACTGCTATTAATACAGTAAACTATCTGAAAGGACATGATCTGTTTAATGACAAAACACTACAAAACGCTCTAGACATTTTGGACGGTGAACTAACACCCGTAGATGTACCACCAGAACCATCACCCGAATGTAGAAAAGCTATTGCTCTAGGGTTATTTTACAAGGTGAGTATGATGAAAGGTATTTGGCATTATAATCTGCGATCATAATTCACTGTTTATATTATATTTGCTTGCATTATTTTGACCAACCCTACTTATGTTTCAGAGCATCCTTTCTCTTTCTCCATTTGTAAATCCCCGATACAAATCAGGTGGCACAGTTCTGAAGCGCGACGTATCTAAAGGGAATCAGAGCTACGAAACTGATAAGGCGTTGTGGCCTCTTAACAAGCCAGTACCAAAATTAGGAGGATTGACTCAGGTAAGACGTTAATGGGTATACACTGGTAGTTTTCAAGTATTATTGCAGGTCAATTAGTGTTCCTTTTAGAAAATATCTTAAGGAAAAAATGATTATCGATTAAACCTTCAAATTTTATTGCAGTGTTCGGGAGAAGTGAGATTTTCATGCGATGTTACATCAGAACCAAGAGAAGTACAAGTTGCATTTGTGCTTTCGGAAATATGTAAGGGTGAGATAGAAAGCTTTGATGCTGCAGAAGCCTTGGTAAGAGACAAAACTTATTGATTGCAACTGTTTAGTTAATAAGAGTAATTTTATTAAGGGTATAATTTAAACCATGAAATGAAAATTTCAGAAACTACCTGGAGTCATAGCATTTTTCACAGCGGCAGACATTCCTGGAAGAAATAGCTTCACACCTAATGACGTACCTTCGCAAGACGGCGATGAAGAAATTCTAGCTACCAAAATACTTTATTATGGCCAACCAATAGCATTGATTGCTGCTATGACAAATAAGCAAGCTTTAACTGCTGCAGGACTTGTAAAGATTAAATATAAAAAATCTGCGGACAAACCGATTCTGGACATTAGAGATGCTTTAGTAGCTCCTGACAAAGATCGAAGGGTAGGCACTGTATTGATCTTAAAAAAAAAAGAAAACTCACGTAAACTATATATTACAACTTTTTAAGGTTCGTCAAGAATACTCCGTGAAACCTACTGACCGAGGAACCGATGTAACCCAGGTTTTAAAAGGCAGCTTTACTGTTCCGTCCCAATACCATTACTATATGGAAACACAGAGTTGCACTGTGTCTAATACATCAAGAGGAGTAAGAATTAGATCTGCTACTCAATGGATGGACCTCGTCACTGTCGCCGTTGGAGATTCATTGGGTATTGATCATAACTGGTTAGTATTTTAGGAACAAGAACATTATCGAAAATGTGTGCTTATTTAATGGACTCGGCCCTAAAACACTACCTTGAGTAACTTCGACAATCATAAAGTAGCTGTACAAAACAAACTCTACACATTCCTTTTTTAAAACTTCTAATTACTTATCCCTTCCATATTAAGCTTAGGTAATTACCGACAAAAAAGTTTTAAAAAAATATTAGGGGATTTCACACGGTCTCTGATCCCAAACTAAGCAAAGCTTGTGATATGGCTGCCAGAGACTGATATACTACATATACATATTTTTAATACATACTTAGAGAGACAATTACCAATAACAACCAGACACAGAGCAAAGACCTATGTTCATCAAATAAATATTTGCCCTGGGTGGGAATCGAACCTACGCCTCTTTGATCCAGTAGTCAAGGTCACTAACCACTGAGCCACCGAGGCAGTCAAAGCGAGGCAATTTACAATACTTAATTACCATACCCCCACTGACATGTTTTAAATTTTGTTACAGTATCGAAAGCTTTTGATGAATCCAAAACAACGCCTGCAATTTTCACTTAAAAGATTTTTCTTGTGACTTACAAAATATTTTTCTGTTTTCTTATATATTTAGTTTTAATTGTTTTTTTTTAGCGTGGAGGTAATAGTACCTAGAGTTGGTGGTGCGTACGGCGGCAAGGCTTCCCGCTCAGCGTTGGTTGCGTGCGCGTGTGCTCTTGTTGCTTACAAGTTGAACAGAACCGCCACATTGGTGATGCCACTTGTCGACAACATGGCTGCGATTGGAAAGCGACAGCAATGTTATGTTGATTATGAGGTAATAATATTATAATAATATCTCACTATTGCAAACATAAATATAAAAAGAACAGTTTTACTAAGTATGTTACTTACTGTATAGGAAATAATTCAGAAAGTGCAAATTGAAAAGACATGTATTTATAGATTTAAATAGGTAGGTACTTAGTTACTCTATAGTACTCTATACGACCAAGTCTGGAACAAACTTCCGAAATTGGGACAATTGAAAAGAACATATTTTAGAATAAATTTGACTGTAAAAATACACTAAGTTACGGTTATTGCTTATACCTACCTAGCAGACGAAGTTGTCTTATTTAATCTTATTCTGCGTTTGCAAATTAATGAACACAGTTATACGCTTGTCCATCATAGTCTCAGATCAGCTATTTGTATTGTATATTGTTATATGTATGTTATTTGTAATATTTTCAAAGACATGTTTATCGAACAAAACGTATTGTATTTATCTAATAAAACAAAAACTGCGCAATTAATTTTCCACGCGTTTTTGCACCCAAACGAATTCTTGTTCAACATAACAGGAAAAAATCTAGATTAATGATTATAAATTATCTAGAATCAGTATTTAGACAGATATTTATTTTGTGATTAATTGATGATGTTCCAACAATTTCTCGTATATTCTACAGATTTTTACAGATTATTTTTAAATATTCGAGAAATATGGCTCATTGACTTGGTACAAGTTAGGATCCTTAATGCAGTTTCGAGATTCAGGGATTCAATGAATGAAAAATCGACTGAAACATTTTTTAAACTAAACAATTTTTTGCGGAACAACATGTGCTACGTAGTTTTCTCACTATTACTTTACTAACCTTTACTGTACGTAGTTGTAAGTACCACCATTTTACACAGTATATGTAATAAATTTTACTTTATTCTTCTTCTAATCTGGGAGACAGCTTTTTCAACGTTCTTTGCCCAAGGCAACTATATACCTTTATTGATTTTCCAGATTGGGATCAACAGCGAAGGCCAGATCCAGTACCTCAACCTCAAGTCTTATAGCGACGTAGGTTGCACCTTCAGCGACACAGTTGGAGATAAGAGCGATGTGCTCGGCACACTGTATGATGCCTCCAGGTGGAAAATGGAAGGGCACAGCGTTCTGACGGATAAAGCGAGCAACACCTGGTGCAGAGCTCCTGGTGAGAAGTTGAGAACTTAGCAAAATTGTTGTAGCGAATTAGTCGAATCAAACATCTTGACGGCTGAGATGTTGGCTACAAGCTGCGGATAGCCCAATCGTGACTGAAGTTCACTTAACAGCTGCGCGAAGATCGGGTTTCCCGCAGCTGGTATACTCAGCACCAGACAAGTTGATGGATGTGAATTGTGAAGTTAGCCACTAGCTGCGCAATAGCCAATCAACGTGCGGCTTCCACGTCTCGTCAGGATTGGCTATTGCTCAGCTAGTGGCTAACTTCACATCCATCAACTTGTGTGGCGCGGGGTATAGCTATAATCCGACCGCTTAACTCAGTCCTCACCTGTGCGAGTACAGGGGCGCGGGGGTAGACGACAAAGAGGACTGAGACAGGTCCGGGCGGCGGGTCCCTGCCGTTTCTCTTTCTCTCGTAAGTTTCTCATCGTGGACTAAATTATCCATAGAAGATTTAAAGTTATTGACATGACCCAGCGGATTAGCAACTTGAAATGACAGTTAGTTGCCGACTAATGACTGATGCGGCCGTAAAGCTCCCGATCGAAGAAAAGCATTAGAAAAGCACAGCTTAGAACATCTCTCGACAAGACGGACTTTAGGTGTAGCCCTAAAGTCGCTTCCAATTGGTTTTATTGGAAACTAGCTGACCCGGCGAACTTCATTTCACGCAATTGGTCGCACAAACTCAGAAACCTTCTTTGGCTCATGCACAGCAACTTTGCTAAAGATCATCACAAATGATCAAATGCATAGTTTTAAAGGACTTAGTTACAGACAAACATTCATTTATAATATATAAAATATAAATAGAAGATCTATTGGAAAACTGATATCGTAAAGTATTAGAATGCTTGGAGACAGTTTTCTACATTCTCCATTTGATTTATTTTATAGGAACCACAGAAGGCGTAGCTTTAGTAGAACACATAATGGAAAGAATAGCACAAGCGACAAAGAAAGATGCGACAGATATCCGACTGATGCACTTGTCTGCCAGTAACAACGTTATGAAAGAGATCGTTGCAACTTTCAAAATGGATTGCGAGTTCGAACAGAGGAAAGCAGAGATAAATAAGTTCAATGAAGAAAATGCTTGGAAGAAGAAGGCGTTGAAACTTTCGGTGATGGCGTATCCAATTTGTAAGACGTTTTTAAAGCCCAATATGTTAAAATGAATTTAGTAGTTTGTTATCTATTCTGTATACTCGTACGTTGTAAGAGACAAACAGAGTCACGAGACAAAAAGGGTGAAATATGAAGAAGTAAAATGCTGTCTACCATGTTCTCTGATAAGGTAAACGGATAGGACCGCAAAGACCACGCTGGAAGCAAACCGCTTTCAACCAGTCTTGTTAGAGATTTTTTGTGAGGCCTGTGTCCAGCAGTGGACTTTTTGTTACTGATGATGACAATATTATCAAACTTTTAGAGTTGAAGAAATACGGGTCATTGATAAATAATCATTTTGTAAACGCCTCTTGTAGATTATGCCCGGAACTTCCCTGTTACGATTTCCATCTTCCACGGAGACGGAACGATTACCATGTCACATGGCGGCATCGAGATGGGGCAAGGGATCAACACTAAAGTGGCGCAAGTCTGCGCTTACACCCTCAAAATTCCACTAGAAAAGGTAAGTACAGAAACAATTTTCAAAATATGTTTTTTTAAAACGCATGTTTAAATGTACATTGCCTTCAATAAGTCGATTAATGATAAAATCATTCTAGAAATTCTTGATCTACTTACAAATCTAAATCTATTGATGACTCCATCTATCTATTCCTATCTCCAATCTGTCGATGTCGCCTATTCCTAAACTATTTTCAAAATTGTACTGTAACGTGCTATATGAATAGGTAACTCGGATGCTTAAAATAAAATTCAAATCTCATGCCGTTTTCTAAGGCCAAATATCTGTTAAGCTGAACCTAACAAACGAGAAAAATGTTATTATCACTTCAGTTTACTTCTCAGGGGAAGTTCAGTCCACTAACTAAAGAACGATCACAATAAGATAACATTGTTAGTGGTTTCCAGTCATAATGTCCCTTTGATGTAGATACCATTGCTGTCCCATCCCGTAAATCCTGTAATCAGTCAGCACATTTTAACTTCAAGGTGACGGTAAAAGCCAGTGACAACTTCACGTCTCCAAACGCCATGGCAAGCAACGGCAGCATAACCAGCGACTGCGTCGCGTTTGCCACCGTGAAGGCTTGCGAGGTGCTGTTGGCGAGGCTGCAGCCAGTTCGGGTGGAACTTACTGAGCCCACTTGGGAGGAAGTCATCAAAGCTGCTTTCGATAAGGGTAAGTTGTCATTGCATTGTTGAAAACACCCTGTCTCCTGTCTAGCGTATTAGTGGACTAACAATGTTATAGGCCATAATACGTCTTCTCTGGACCTATGAAAGTTTTCTCACGTTGCGTTGTTCTAAACAAAGTTATATCTGCAACTTTTTTTGAACATCGCATCGAAGTTTTGCAATTGTATGCAAAACTTGCATACATCCACGATTTCTAAATTACTGAACTTTTTGGGTACACAAAGGGTAAAAACGGAACCCTATTACCAAAGAAGATATAATAATACTACGTATAGAACGGTCACTCGTTACCCCCCACTCTCTTGAGTCTTCCCTGACTTCCACCCCGCGTTCTAGTACCGATCGTGTACTTAGCGCGCGGGCTGCACAGGCCGGTGGATTTTCTAATAAAAACTACCCAGACTGTGACAATAGAGAAGACTTGTACTGTGATACGAAACAAAACAAGAAATTTTTAAGTGTGGAGCTTAGTATACCTATACAATTAATAAACTCATCTGTAAAGCGCAGCACGGCAGCAATCTATAGTCGTGATAATGATTCTAATTGGTTTCTACTTCCCTCAAGGTATCGACCTCCAAGCATCCTACATGACGTCTCCTCAGGATTCGTTACAAGACTACACCGTGTACGGGGTGTGTGCCGCAGAAGTCGAGTTGGACGTCCTCACCGGCACCCACATAGTGACGCGAGTGGACTTGCTGGAGGACACTGGAGTCAGCATCAGCCCTATCATTGATGTGGGACAGGTAAGACATTTTGAGCTTTCTGTTAGGCGTTATTACGCACTAATTCCGCAAATCAGATAGCGTATTTTTGGTAGATCGAATGCTCTAAAGATATACCTGCTCTTCGAGTAAAATTCATTCGTTTTGCGATAATCTGCAATCAATAAATTGGTACAGCGCAACTCTCTTCGTGTCCACAGAAACGCTAAAACCATCTTTGTTTTCATAGTAAAAAATGTCCACAGATCGAAGGAGCGTTTGTCATGGGTCTGGGCCTTTGGACGTCAGAACACCTCATCTACGACAAGCCGACGGGCAAACTCCTCACAGACCGAACTTGGACCTACAAGCCGCCCGGTGCTAAAGATATCCCGGTTGATTTCAGGATTAGCTTTAGAAGAAATGCTCCCAATCCTGCAGGAGTTTTGAGGTCTAAAGGTAACATGACAACCATTTCATCACTAATGACAAACTAGACACGACTTTAGTCGATGTCCGATGTACGAAACGGTTTATTTATTACATACAGGGTGTCCCTGAACTCAATGTCAAGCCGGCACGGGGTGTGACCCCCCGGTCACACCAGTCCCGGGAAAAATATTTAAAAAAATCCCAATCGGTTATTTGAATTTTAAATTACTCCGAATTTTTGGGCGCCAACCAGCATTGATGACTTAAGTATTCGATTTTTAATACGGTGATATATCGGAAAAAAAAATCTACTACGTGGTGTAGATTGAAAAGTAGCTAGTGTTGCACCATTTCAAAATCTTAACTAAATGGCCCATCTTTTGATGTAACTTGCCGAGGGTTGTACACACATTCACATTTTTATTTTTTTATGAAGAGTCAAAGTTCGGTGATATTATTTTTTTGATATTACGAATTGAAGAAACTAAGCTAATTTGAACTAACTTAGTAATATTTAATGCTTGAATTGTGACTGCAATTCATTAGTACGTTTATTAAGGATCATGTAAGTGAAAAAATCACTGTAAATTTGTAAAATTTGTGGTCAAAGTACCTAAAAATATGGTTCAAGGTAAATATTTTCCTCATTTTTTTTATATTAGCTGTTAAAATTCAAATAACCGATTGGGATTTTTTTTTATATTTTTCCCGGGACTGGACTGACCTCCCCTCTCTCCCCGTGCCGGCTTAACGTTGAGTTCAGGGACACCCTGTATAATAAACCGATACATTTATATAACAAATAATCAAGTACGGAAACGAGTTGGGGGCAAATGTTTATTACTTTTAAAAACGGAAATGTTTATTACTTTTATCTGTGCATAATTCTTGCGGAGAGTGAACAGCTGAGCACTTTTTCGTACTCAAAGGTTAAAAACGGGACCCTATTACTAAGACTCCGCTGTCCGTCCGTCTGTCACCAGGCTGTATCTCAAGAACCGTGATAGCTAGACAGTTGACATTTTCACAGATGATGTATTTATGTTGCCGCTATAACAACATATACTAAAAACAGAATAAAACAAACATTTAAGAAGGGCTCCCATACAATAAACGTGTTTTTTGCTCGATGTTAATAACGACAACAGGTAGACGCTTGAAATGGGGCTAAAGGGTCTTCCATACAGTACGGAACCCTTCGTGCGTGATTCCGACTCGCACTTGGCCGATTTTTTTATTATTACAGCGACGGGAGAACCAGCATTGGCGCTAGCTGTGGCGGTAACGTTCGCGCTTCACGACACCATTTTGGAAGCGAGAAAGGAATTCGGATACAAAGACACTGATTGGGTTTTTGTCGGTAAGACAACTTCCGAATATTATTTATACCGCGATCACCGAGTGTTTCCCTAGACGACTGACTTATGGATGTTATGCACCTCGCAAGCCTTCACGGTGGCAAACGCGACGCAGTCGCTGGTTATACTGCCGTTGCTTGCCATAGCGTTTGGAGACGTTGTCACTGGCTTTTACTGTAACCTTGAAGTTAAATGTTCTGACCTCAGAACAATTACTAGTAATAGAATATATCTTTATGTATCTTTATTAAGACTCCGTGCCGGGCACATTCCGGGTAACCAATTTAAATACTTGATGGGAAGAGCGGATTCGCCACTTTGCTGTACCTGCGGGCTGGTCGAAGATGTGCACCATGCGCTGTCGGAATGTGTCCGGTACAAAGTCCAGCGGCGGAATATGTTAAAGCGGAATGACTGCAATATGGGTGTCTGTAACAGTATCTTGGCTTCTCCTGGTTTGGGGGAAGCCGGGATACTGTTGCAGATCTATTTTCAGTTCCAAAGCTACGAATGCCCTTGTGGTAATTGTTAGATGTAATAATTAGTGTAGTCTTACGGGGTGACATTGTCATTGTTGACAAAACCCTTCCTCAATAAAGATTTTTTTAAAAAAGTAATAGAAGTATTGGTAAATTTTACTCAATCCAATAATGGTGTAATTGAATTTAGGATAGAGATGATAGATAAGAAGCTGCAACCCCAAACTGTATCCCCCGATATTGTTATCATTCGTTTTTTTGACTTGCCTCCCTTATATTGCAATTTTAAAGACGTATTCACGTCTTATTGAAATCGAAATAATATAGAATGCTTCAAACCACATGGCCAAATATGTGATTTCATTGAATGTCGGCGTCAGCTATCCTTGTTCCAGTAGACTGACTTCGCTTCACCCGGTCTATTATTATAAATAATATGTTCGATTTTTTTTCCAGATTCCCCATACAACGTGGAGAATATACTGAAGGCAATCGGTCCGAAGTACCAGTACTACAAGTTACAGTAAATTGTTAAGAAATACTTGTATATGCTGAGTTGGGATCAGTTTCGTGGCAAAGCATTGGGTATCATGCTTGGTTTGTGAATTGTTTTATTTTTAGTTGTTTCCGTGTTTTGTTTCTGTGTACCTAATTGTTTTGTCCCGAATAAAATTTTCTGTATTTCTGTATATCTATACCTAATAATGTCGCATTCAAAATACACAATCACTACAAATTAAATCCACACTTTTATTTTAAAAATCATCCCATAAGAAATAAACTATTTATTTTTGTTCTAAAATAAAATAGTAAGAACTTTAAAGCAAATTTTTGTAACGGTAAAACTAAGCCTAATGACTAAAAGTATACGGTCTTACCACAAAAGTTTTAAGCACGCTTTAGACATTGTTTAACGGAACAAATTACACGTTTAAACAGCGTTTAAAGCGTGTTTAAATCTTTTTTGGTAAGACGGATAGAGTTAAACCTAAAAGCTATATTATTAAAAGAAAAAAATATCAGTAACATTTTATTTATTGAAATTAATTAAATTCACAATTCATTTTATAATGTTGCTTATATTTACAAGCTAAATCATAATATTATGTACCTTATTTTCACCCAAATCCACCTTATGTCTGCCTGTATAAATTAAATACTTATTAAAAGCACAATAAGTAGCTTTGAGAAGGCATTTATAAATAGTAAGTTCAACTTAGTATCAAAATGTGTAGTGTTAAGTATTATATCTGTGGATTGTGTAAAGTCCGATCATCCTTACTTAAGGGGCGGTCGTGTATAAAATGTCTGACCAGAATAAAGATTTTAGTACCAAAAACATTATTTTTAAGAAAAATATATGAATGTCATTTTGTAGCATATCTTCTGTTGGCAAACCGTATCTGATGCGTACAAATAAATCTAAAGTCACCTCTGTTTTGAACGAAGATCTTATTTCTTGACGAGTTTTTGACGTGACAACGTCTTATAAATTGGTTTGCCGGGTGACACTTCAAGAAACTGCGTTACGCTCCGCTCACACTTTTCTCGAACTACCCCCTACTTAAGATTTAATCAGTTATTGTCAATAATAATTACTAACACCTAATAATTACAAACAACGAGACGAATGAGACGAATGAGAGCGAGTGAGAGGCACGTAAGTGCCTCTCACTCGCCAACTCTCATTCGTCTTAAAGTCGTTGTCACGTAAAACTTTCGCCCGTATACCGACTTTACAGGCAACAGTTTTTTTTAAGTACTGTACTGTACCAGCCTTTTAGTCCACTGTAGGACGTAGGCCTACCTACGAAGGGTGATAGGGCCATATCCACCACGCTGGCCCAGTGCGGGTTGGTAGATTCACACACGCCATCAAATTTCTTCTACGGACGTATACAGGTTGCCTCACGATGTTTTCCTTCACCGAAAAGCCAGTGGTGTAAATTTCCGTACATAAGTTCCAAAGAAACTCATTGCCACGGGACCGGGATTGAACCCACGACCTTAGGAATGACAGACCAGCGTTACAACCACTGGACCACCACGGCGATCTATTTCAAATGAAATAACTTTGATTCAGTTTATAATTCATTTTAACGTAATTTTACGTTAAGAAAGAAATTCAACAAGATAATTCGCGGAAAATAAAACTTAACGCGTTACGTTACGTTTTGTCGATAGAGAATTGCCAGATTTGAATTATGTATAAGTAAGAACATGTCTCAGACCAAATAAAAAATCAAGACAGGATGTTGAGACACAAACAAATGAGGCAAGCTAAACTACGCCTCGCCGTGTACAGACACAATTACACACGCAAACACGTACAACGAAACTACGCCTTGGCTTGTCAGTCAAACTATGGCGTCGCAACACCGACGCACTCACCAAATGTATAAAAACTTGCCTCACTTGTCTGTTCACGACGTTCTGTCTTAATTTTTTTATTTGGTGTGAGGATCGGGTTGTAATATTCAATTGTAAACTTCCTAGGAATCGGTCGATGTTAAACGATGTTACGGGTGAGGGTAGTACCCGTAGTAGTGTGTGGTTGATGACGTCACTCCATGCCCGGTGGAAGGGGCTCTAAGGGGTTGACTGCGGGGGGCGGCACGGGGAGCGGGGCGCCGTATTGCGGCTGCGGTTCCGGTTGCTGAAAGATAAAAGTATTCTTGTGATACTATCTTTTTTATTGGGTAATATTGTGGCGGCGTTAGATCTAGAACACGGTAATGATATCTAACAGTTTTCCGTCTTCATACAATCGGTCGCGAATCATTCCTAGGCGTCGGAGTTTGGTATGCTCTCGGTACGCTAGTCAGTCGCGGCGCGCCGTAGTGATGAACAAACGAGTGGATTTGCAAGTAGTAAGCGTGCGATTAACGTTTTTATGGTTCTTAGTTTTACTACGGAACCATAAAAACATCAAAAACGCAATAGTATTTATGAATTTTTATTGGTCAACTTCCTTTTTAATACACAACGGATTTCTTTTTTGTAATATATTATATAACTAGCGACCCGTCCCGGCTTCGCACAGGTTTATTATACATATAAACCTTCCTCTTGAATTACTCTATCTATTAAAAAAAAACACATCAAAATCCGTTGTGTAGTTTTCAAGATATAAGCATACATGGGGACAACGGAAGCGACTCTGTTTTATACTATGTAGTGATAATTGGTACAATATGATTTAAAACTAGAAAGAAACTCAAGTAGGTAAAAAGTTGATGAAATTAAAATACTGGGCTGCCCCTAACGCGTGAGACGTCCTGCGTGGCCACGTGACGCTGTAGGTATTATATTTGAAGGACAGGGTCGAGTTAGATATCACACAATACTGTTAGATATCATTACCGTGACGAGTCCCATTCGCGCCAGTAGGCATAATTGGGATGGAACGCAAAAAGCCCAGAGGCTCTATTTTTGACTTTCGAACGGCTAGGAACGTAGGTATTCGGAACTTTAACAGATTGTAAAATTTGTCAGTTCGATATAACCATTCGCCATATTTGTTTAAGTAGTTTTTTTTTCATTCCACGATTTTCCCTTTTGCAGTTTACCGATTCTTTTAAACCACCAGCCACCAGCCTTGGTAGTGCCATGACACTGGGCAAGGCTTCAGCCGGTAACAATAGAATAAAGAAGATATTATAAAGACTCGTAATATATGAATTTATAACTATATAAAATGGGTAATATGGGGCGGCAATTTCGCGCGGCATCGCCACTTGCTCGCGTAATGCCGCCCCCAGCCACGGTAGTACCACGACACTAGACAAAACTTCACCCTATGATTATAGCAATAAAAATAGACTCATTTTACACCTACCTGTATAACAGCATGGGTAATATGGGGTGGCAGCGTGGCGGCAGTTTCGCGCGGCATTTCAGCCACGTGCTCGCGTAATGCCGCCCCCAGCCACGGTAGTACTACGACACTAGACAAAACTTCCCCCCATAATTATAGTAATAAAAAATAGAGTAATTTTACACCTACCTGCATAACAGCATGGGTAATATGGGGCGGCAGCGTGGCGGCAGTTTCGCGCGGCATTTCCGCCACGTGCTCGCGTAATGCCGCCCCCAGCCATGGTAGTACTACGACACTAGACAAAACTTCCCCCCATAATTATAGCAATAAAAAATAGAGTAATTTTACACCTACCTGCATAACAGCATGGGTAATATGAGGCGGCAGCGTGGCGGCAGTTTCGCGCGGCATTTCAGCCACGTGCTCGCGTAATGCCGCCCCAGCCACGGTAGTACTACGACACTAGACAAAACTTCACCCCATAATTATAGCAGTAAAAAATTGAGTAATTTTACACCTACCTGCATAACTGCATGGGTAATATGGGGCGGCAGCGTGGCGGCAGTTTCGCGCGGCATTTCTGCCACGTGCTCGCGTAATGCCGCCGCCAGCCTCGGTAGTGCCAAGACGCTGGACAGGGCCTCCGCAGGTAAGGACAGCATGAGGAAGGTGGAGGCTGGGATGAGACGCTCGCAGCATTTGATCCAACCTTCCCACGCCACTTTGTTGGTCCACACCTGAAAGTTGGAAAAATATTGAAATAATTAATATCAACTAGATTTCTAGAGTAAATTGAACATTTTTGGGGCAGGCAATCGACTCGCTGCAAATTTGAATTAATAATCGGCCAAGTACGAGTCGGACTCGCGCATGGAGGGTTCCGTACTGTATGGGAGCCCCATTCCACTTGCCGTTATTAATAGCGAGCAAAAAACCTTTTAAAAATCACGTTTGTTGTATGGGAGCTCCCTTTAAATATTTATTTTATTCTGTTTTTAGTATTTGTTCTTATAGCGGCAACAGAAATGCATCATCTGTGAAAATTCAGCTACCTAGCTTTCACGGTTCATGAGATACAACCCGGTGACAGACAGACGGACAGCGAAGTCTTAGTAATAGGGTCCCGTTTTTACCCTTTGGGTACGGAACCCTAAAAACCCCTTATAATAGATGCAGGCAGCGGTTGTGGCTATCTTAATGTAATTTATGACCACTTTAAATTAAAATGATTTTGTAAACAATTCTAATGATTTTTAATCATAGCACAGGTGTTACTCACGCTTTATTTTAGTAGATAACTGCAACTATAGTTTCGATCGCATTTGGCGATCTTTTTCAAGGTTGGAGTACTAGCACGCGGGCTCGTCTCGCATAACACTATAGGAGCGGTTATCTACTAAAATAAACCGTGAGTAACACCTGTGCCATACTTTAATTAAAATGTGCAAAAACCACGCTAGTTTCCATAATAAAATTCTAATGATATTTAAAAAAAAAATATTAACACAAACAATATTTATGGTGTTACACAAATCGATGGATGTGAAGTTAGCCGCAGATGACACTTCGCCGTAATTCGCTAATTATTGTGCATGTGTACACAATTCCGACGCCACGTGTCGTAGTGGTGAGCACGGGTGTAGGGAGCGCGCGGGAGGCATGAGGTTGGCGGGCGGGTGTGCCCCGGCGCGAGTCTCTCTGGCTCCCGCGCTTACCTATATTTCGGCTTTTGCGCAGCGTTCTGCACATAAGTTCCCATCCGCCGATTTGTGTGGCGCTTGGTATACATTGTTTATAATCTATTTTTGCAATAAAATTTGACATCAAATGGCTAAAACCGGGTCAGTGGCCACAACCGGTGCATCTAACCTACCAACAGTAGTTAGTCACCTCTCTTTCCATTAACAGCTGCAGTATATTGAGAGTGAGCGAGGCGAGGCCGGGGTATAGAGTGAGGGCTTGGAGGACGCTCCTCATCATCAGGACTGGGATCTCTGGCTCCTCGGTCAGCCTCTGGAGGACCGCTGATACCACCTGGAATATAAAATAATACTTATACATAACTGCGCTAGATATTTTTAATAAATATTTTTTGCAAAAAATAGCATGACCGACTTCACCCGTGTACAGAATTCGCGAATATTTCGCACGGATCGATATAGCAGTTTTCACATTATTGTTGATATATCAAAAATGGCTCAGCCGATATCGATTAAATTTAAATGGGACCAATTTCGAAGTATACTCTTTCCAATAAAGAAAGAATTATTGAAATCGGACTACTATGAAAAAAGTTCTGCGTGGTTATACATAAAAAAATATATATAATATCTGCGTTTGCCGACACTTGATCTCCACTCGAGAATTGTTCGACCTTCTAACAACTTAACTCCTAATAACTTTAAAAGACTTTTAAATAAGAAAAATAATCGGCCAAGTGCGAGTCGGACTCACGCACGAAGGGTTACGTACTGAATGGGACCGAATAAGATCAGGTTTGTTGTATGGGAGCCCCCTTTAAATATATTTTTTCTGTTTTTAGTATTCGTTGTTATAGCGGCAACAGAAATATATCATCTGTAAAAATTTCAACTTTCTAGCTATCACGGTTCATGAGATACAGCCTGGTGACAGACGGACAACAGTCTTAGTAACAGGGTCCCGTTTTTACCCTTTGGGTACGGAACCCTAAAAAACAACAAGGTACTCACGTCCTGCGTATAAGTCTGCTTTTCACCGAAGCACAGAGCTGTTGCCTTTATAATGTACTTGAGGTCCGCTTTGGCTGGGTCTATGAGGTGCAGGGCCACTAGCAACTCCGCTGGCGTGACTGGAAAAATATTAAATGCTAGATTTTGCCCGCGGCTTCGCCCGCATGATATTTCGAGGCCCTACCTTACCACCCTTAATAAAAGAGGTGGAAAATAAAAAAAAACAAAAAAAATCGATTTGACATTTGTTTGATTTGACAGTTTTTTTTTGACATTTCTTGGAGCGCACGAAATAGCTCGCAGATGGCAGAATTTTTCCTATTTATTTAACACTTATTGTTATAATATGGAAAATTTACGCAATCCTTACTAATCCTTACTAATATTATAAATGCGAAAGTAACTCTGTCTGTCTGTCTGTCTGTCGCGCTTTCACGCTAAAACTACTGAACCGATTTGAATGAAATTTGGTACACAGATAGTCTAGAGCCTGAGAAAGGACATAGGCTACTTTTTGATTCGAAAAAATAGTTTAAAAGGGTTAAAAACGGGGGATGAAAACGCATTGGCTAGAATCTTAGAAGAAAAAACTTATTTTCTACCATGACAAATGGTAATTTGCATCTTGACTTTCCAAATTACATTCTCTATGCCCAATGCCCATTCAAGGCTGCTCGAGTTGCAAATGTCAAAGTCAATCAATCTTTTCCTGTAAAATTTAAAGAAGGTTACATGTATTTTTTCAGTTTAATTACGTAGTTTTCATTCTAATAGGTATGCCTACAAAACGCAAATCGAATCTAGCGCGTAGTTCTAGCGGAGCTCGCGTAAAGAAAATTGCTAGAAGCCAAGAGTCTGAAGAGCACACTTAAATGCGTTTGACATTAGATGCCGAGCGCCACGCATCTCAAAGAGCTGCTGAGACTCAAGAGCGAAACCAAGCGCGTCGAATTTTAGATGCTGAGCGTCACGCAGCTCAGAGAGTTGCTGAGACTGAAGTCGAAAGTCAAGCGCGGCGACTTTTAGAAGCTGAGCAATACGCAGCGCAAAGAACTGCTGAGACTCAAGAGCAAAAAACCTAGCACGTCGAATTTTAGATGCTGAGCGTCACGCAGCTCAGGGAGCTGCTGAGACTTAAGGAGAAAGTCAAGCGCAGCGACTTTTAGATGCCGAGCATCACGCAGCGCAAAGAACTGCTGAGACTCAAGAGCAAAACCAAGCGCGTCGAATTTTAGATGCTAACCATTAGACGTTAAGCAAAAAATTGCATAGTTCCTGTAGGACAGGACAAAAACTATCGAAAGCAAAACTGTCGCCACTATCACAAAGACGCTAAGTGATTAATTCCTCTATGACACTTAACGAAACGTCACAGCGAAACGTAATTAGATGACAGGTGACATTGTCTGCAGACTTTTATAAATCACAGGTAGCATGGCAAGGGGACAAATTGTTTTTCCACTATTATATCCCCTTGAAGAGGAAAAAAAGTATGGATTGAAAATGACAACTGACATTAAAATTGGATAAAATGTTTTAATCCCTCTCCATGCTACATGTTACTATGACGTTTAATAACAGGCCGTCATTTTGTCTGACATTAAAAAAATTTTTAAATCTTCTATCATTAGAGGTTTAACATGATTCTTTATTCTACCTTTATGGTACAGAATCATCATGCTTTAATATTATCAATCCGAAAAGTTTGTTGGTTTGTTCCTCTTTGACGCAGCAACAACGGAGCAAAAGATTGAATTGAATTTTGGTATGGATACCTATGGTTTAAAAGACAGATAGTGATAACAGGATACTTTTGTATCCCGAGAAAATTCGTGATTCCCATGGGATAGGACAATAACTGTTTCTCAGCAATGGAGCAACGGATTGACTTGATTTTTGGGGTGGGCATAGTTTGGAAGACGGAAAGTGACACTGGATACTTTCCTTTCCGAAAAAAATGCGGTTCCCGTAGGATAAGACAATAACTTTTACTCAGCAACGGAGCAACGGATTGCCTTGACTTATTGCATGAATATAGTTTGAAAGACGAAAAGTGACAAAGGCCACTTTTTATCCCAAAAACTTTAACAGTTCCCGTAGGATAGGATGAAAAGTAAGCGAGCGGGCCGCGGTAGCAGCCGTCTAAGCGCCAGAAATAACCTGTCATTTCAAGTTTAGGACGTTCCCAGTGCAACGGGTCAGTCATAGTAGCCCAGCGCCTGCCTCTTCAACTGCAGAGGGCAGTGAGAACGGCCATCGCGATACCGACACTTCTCTTCCCCTGCAGCCCCACTGCGTCTTCCAACAGGTTGACGGCCTAGCGGAAGGTAGGGTAGGTGGCGGCACCCACACAACCAGTTCCATCCCACCGCAGCCCCTAATCCTCGGTTGCAGCGTCGCAAGAGCGGCACTGCAGCCCGCCTCAGAAGCAACACTCCTCATAAGGCAGGCAACCTACCGGCCATCCTCTCAGCTGCTTTAGTTAAAAGCGGCTGCACTACGAGTGCCGGCCTCTAAGCTGCCTTGGGGGAAACACCCAAAGAAGAGGGAGACTTCGAGCGCCGCCTTTTCAGCTGCCTTAGACCTCCCTCGCCACGACAAGGCGGGAATACACAGGGGGGTTGTATATACACTCCAACCGTAACTTCACCAACAAAAGCTTTCCTCTAAGGTATTTTGATGTTTGTCGCTTAGGTTAGGTTTCGCAGCCGACATAAACATTAGCCAAAATCAAAATATAACGCGGGCGAAGCCGCGGGTAAAAGCTAGTTTCATTATAATTTATAGCCTATGTGTTATTCTGATGTATAAGCTATATAATTGTAAAGTTACATCTCCATCCGTTCAGTAGTTTTTGCGTGAAAGAGTAACAAACATCCATACATCCATCCATCCTTACAAACTTTCACGTTTATAATATTAGTAGGATATCAGATATGTGATATTATAAGATGGGGCCCCGTAAGACACTCTTCTTGTAGGACAAAACAAAATTAAAGGCGTATGTGAAGTTAGCTACAAACTGTGCCCATCCCGACTTCTCGCCTTTCTAAAACAACCCCCAAAATATGCCATCATTTCAATCGTTTTTCGGTCAGAGTGCGATAACCAAATTTTCTTATGGTGTCGCCACACACTCCACGAGGCGACACAAGCACCACAGCTGTAGCTAACTTCACATCGTAAGCAAGTATACAAGTCGGCGATGTGATGTTAGCTACAGAAGCTTCTCAAGAAACTTCTAAATACATATATCAGCAGGGCAATTCTGTTAACCGATCTCGTTGCTGAGGTGACGCGTTCTTGAGCTTCTCTCGTTTTTTTGACAGCTTTGAGCCATTAAAACTGTCAGAAAAGCGAGAGGGGTTCGGGAGCGTATCACTTCGGTGACGAGCTAGGTTGACAGAATTGCCCCGCAGATATGTGATATTAGAAGATGGGGCCCCGTAAGACACTCTTCTTGTAGGACAAAACAAAATTAAAGGCGTATGTGAAGTTAGCTACAAACTGTGCCCATCCCGACTTCTCGCCTTTCTAAAACAACCCCCCAAAATGTGCCACCGTTTCAATCATTTTTGGTCAGAGTGCGATAATCAAATTTTCTTATGGTGTCGCCACACACTCCACGAGGCGAAACGAGCACAGTCAGCGATGTGATGTTAGCTACAGAAACTTCTGTAGCTAACTTCACGTCTCTACTGGCTGCTGGGCCGTAACTCAAAACTATCAGTCGATAACAAGTTACTGTTGTACAAATCGATCCTGAAACCTATTTGGACCTATAGAATACAATTATGGGGCGCAGCTAGTGCCTCTAACTGTTAGAGGCACTAGCTGCGCCTAAATAATGACCATGTTAATGTTAGAGTCTAACATAATGGTCATCCAAAGAGTACAAAATTACATCCTAAATTAAATATCAAATGCACCATGGTTCATCAGAATCACAGAGGTCCACGACAATCTTGATGTGCCCATGGTGAAAGACGAAATAGAGTCTCATGGAGCGAGATACAAAACAAGGCTGGAAAACCATCCGAACCCCCTGGCGGGTCAACTTACTATCCCTGAAACCTTACGTCGGCTCAAAAAGCGGCGGGATATTTTTGACCAGGATTAACAATAAATAATCCTTTAATTAAATGGGCTAGCTCCGCTGGGAGCTGCACCATAATAAATGCCAAAAAGAACAGAACTCATCTGCTTATAGTCTTAAAGACTGATTGCAAGATCAAGATACACACAAAAAAAAAACTTCACATCGTCGACTTGTATACTTGTATTCGATGTAAAGTTAGCTACAGATGTGGTGCACGTTTCGCCTCGTGGAGTGTGTGGCAGCACCATTAGGTTTTTTGCCCTTTACACACAACGTTAATAAACTCAACTCATCATTAATATACGAAAACAATGAATAGATTTTTTTAAATTTCATTTAAAGTGCTTTGTCGCGTAGCGACCACATCGCGCTGTAGAAAATACAAATAAAAGATTAAACTAACTTAAACTAAACAAATCCTTTTAAACCTATATCTACGAGTTTATACAGCATTTTTAGAATCTCGAGAAGACAAAATGGAGTTGTAAGAGCAGACTTCTTTTTTATGTTTAAAACAGTCTTCTAAATAAATAAATAAACATTAGGGGACATCTTACACACGGTCTCTGACCCCAAACTAAGCAAAGCTTGTGATATGGCTGCCAGAGACTGATATATTACATACATATTTTTAAATACATACAATACATATAAATAGTACCTAAATAACAACCAGACACAGAGCAAACACCTATGATCATCACATAAATGTTTGCTCTGGGTAGGGATCGAACCCACGCCTCTTTGATCCAGAAGTCAGGTTCATTAACCACTGAGCCACCGAGGCAGTGAATGCCTCGTTCCGCACACATTCAAACAATATGTGGTGAGTATCTTCATAAACGCCTCACTCATTGCAATTGGGAATGAATAGATTGTATTAAAAAGTTACACATATCGAAAAACCAAGACAATAGTCACTCTATGTACAAAAGGGAATCAAACAAAAACTAGGGTGAAAAACATCTAAGTAATAATCTACATATACCAATATTATAAAGAGGAAAGATTAGATTTTTTGTTTGTTTGCATTGAATAGGCTCCGAAATTACTGAACCGATTTGAAAAATTCTTTCACTGGTTGGGAAGCTACACAAACCCCGGGTGTCATAGGCTATATAATAAAAAAATTAGGGAGTCTGCTAGTTATATTATAATAATATGCATATGACTTTTTGAAAGCTTTTTATCATAGCCAAATATTTTTGTGTGTATCAATAATGAGCATTTGAAAAGTAAATTGCAAAAAATCGGTCAAGTGCTAGTCGGACTCGCGCACGAAGGGTTCCGTACCGTATAGGAGCCCCATTCCTCTTGCCGTTATTAATAGCGAGCAAAAAACTCCTAAAAATCACGTTTGTTGTATGGGAGCCCCCTTAAATATTTATTTATTCTGTTTTTGGTATTTGTTGTTATAGCGGCAACAGAAATACATCATCTGTGAAAATTTCAGCTGCCTAGCTACCGTGGTTTATGAGATACAGCCCGGTGACAGACAGACAGACAGATAGACGGACAGACGGACAGACGGACGTCGAAGTCTTAGTAATAGGGTCCCGTTTTTACCCTTTGGGTACGGAACCCTAAAAACGCAAGAAACCTGCTAATACTGATTAAACAGAGCAAGGATGAAAGATATACTAAGCGCCGCACAAATCGGCGGATGAGAAGTTAGCCGCAGATGACACTTCGCCGTGATTCGCTAATTATTGCGCATGTGTGCACAATGCGTAGGGAGCGCGCGGGAGGCATGAGGTTGGCGGGCGGGTGTGTCCCGGCGCGAGTTTCTCTGGCTCCCGCGCATACCTATATTTCGGCTTTTGCGCAGCGTTCTGCGCACAACTTCCCATCCGCCGATCTGTGTGGCGCTTAGTATATACAGGATTATATAGAACTGGTGTACTAAGCGGAAAGGAGGTGATTAAAACCATTATTACGAACAGCTTTTACTATGGGGCCAACTCAAAATTCACTAAACAAATCACCTGTTCATACATTTTGTCGATTCCGAGTTGCAATTTTGTATGAAACAGCTGATTATTTTCTCTCGAATTTCGAATTGGCCCCATAGTAAAAGTATTTCGTAATGATAATCTTAATCACCCCTTTCCGGCTTAGTACAGGGTAGGCAAAAAACCCTGTATATTTCACGTTTTTAAGGTTCCGTACCCAAAGGGAAAAACGGGACCCTATTACTAAGACTTCGATGTCCGTCTGTCCGTCTGTCTGTCTGTCTGTCACCGGGCTGTATCTCATGAACCATGATATCTAGGCAGCTGAAATTTTCACAGATGATGTATTTCTGTTGCCGCCATAACAACAAATGCTAAAAACATAATAAAATAGATATTTAAGGGCTCCCATACAACAAACCTGATTTTTTTAGACGTTTTTCGCTCTATATTAATAATGGTAACAGGTAGATGCTTGAAATTTTCACAGAATATTTAGTTTTATATTCCGTTCAATAATAAATAATAAAATTAAAATAAAATAAATATTTAAGGGGGGCTCCCATACAACCCTCCGGAACCCTCCTCCTTTACGGAACCCTCCGTGCGCGAGTCCGACTCGTACTTGGCCGATTATTTTCTTCGATCCGCCACGTGGTGCACTATTCATTTGCCTTGATTAGTAACCCGAGAAATCAAGTGAAAAAAGAAACCATGGAAACAGAAAAGATAAGATGGAGACTGTCTAACTGATGCTAATTTAGTCAAGACGGTGTTAGTAAAACAATCGCGTAGATTTTTAATTGAAAAACACTAAAATCACAGAGCTACTACAACTAGAGAGATAGCGCTGTTGTCGCTTGAAGCAATTCTTAACCACAAAAATGTATGGAAAATCTTGCCCAGCGCTGTCAAAACTGTCAAATATTAATTGGAATTTGACACTATCGGGCGAAAAACACGGCAACAGCCACTGAATCGAGATATTTTCATGTCTCTTTCTAACTCATGTCATATTAAATCAATGCATCTCTGGTTGTAATAGCTCTGTGACTAAAATTTATATCTGTGTTTCCGTTATAATTTAAAAGTTCCGAATTGGAATTGATACCACTAAATTCGGTTATTCGGTCCTTTCGGCCGCGTTTTGTTACCGTTTACCCGTTACAAAAGAAGAAAATAAGAAAAATAGCTCGGTGGTTTGAGATGAAAGGTAACCAACAAGATAAAATGTTAGAGCGAAAATGACCCTTTGAAAAATATTATTTATACAAGTACAAACGTAGTATATGTGCATTGATGTATCCCGTACCAAAAAAAGTGTTTTCTGTATCATTTATAACTAAAGTAAATTATAGAAAAACAAACACATCGTTCCCAAAAAAAAATCTAAAATTCTGTCACAATATAACCCCCAAAATTGTTATATACACGGTTATTTCTAATTAATTAGCATCCTTTTAGGGGCTTATTCTGAACATCAAAAATAACAACTTTAGTTCTACGACTTTCATTAATTATAAAAAAAGTTGTTGTTCCATAGAAAAACATCGTTCATCCGCGACAAAATGTATGGAACAGCTGATTTTTTTTTGACAAAAGTCGCAGAACAAAAGTTGTTAGTTTTGATGTACAGAATAAGCCCCTAAAAGGATGCTAATTGTAGAAATAACCCTGTATATCGTCATCGATTCTGTTGTATCACTAACGTAAATTAACACTTTCACTGCTGAGGTACTTTTTTTAAGGTGCCTGCTAATTCTAAAACGCACACGCAAGGCGCGGGAAGACGCTACCGCACACGCCTGGTGTGTGTAGTAGCCGCGGGGCGTGAGAATCGAAAACACAGACGTGTGTGTTTTCAGCAGTGAAAGTGTTAATGCGGCATGGCTAACATTTTCTACATTACGTTAGTTTTATTTTATAAGTAAGGGCGAGCCCAAACGAACGTAATTTTACGAGACGATGCTTTAAACTCACGTAAAATGAGTCGCATAATTTCGGTTACACACAAAAGTCACAAAATGGGTCGACCTCTGTGGATTAGACACATTTTCGGTCCCTTAGTGGTATAAACAAGACTTTATAACATATTTGCTCGTAAAGTGGCTGTAATTACACCAATTTCAATATCGTAATGTATTTCATTACGCACTTGTGCTTTATTGTAATGTAAAACGCACGCCGCCACCGACTGCAGAACTCTGTGGTCTCGTTTCTCCTACTTTCACTTAAGAGAGTGAGAGACATAACGGCACTTGTGCGGTAATGTAAAATGCACGATGCTTCGACTGATGCACGACTTTCACTCCGCACGATGCTACTTTCACTCAAAGTCAGAGTTTTATTAATTTCCTCGCAAACATGTTATAAAACGTCGTATGACATACGTGCGCTTTGAAAATTACCGCACTTATATCATAATGTACTATTATCTACACTAATGTTGTAACATTCTACTTATGTTTCCAATACTTGACTTATAATGACTACTGTTATAGCGCAGACAACAAAACACTCAATTTAAGCAATTTCACATGATGTTATAATATCCACATCGATTTCGTAAAATCTCATTATAACATCGCGCGCTCGCTCCTGATTGGCCCTGCGCGCGCAGCTGCGCTCTCATTGGTTAGATTTTAATGGCGCCAAGTTCACTGTGACAATACACGTACGCGTGAATTTAATGTTTCGCAATATGTTTTTATTTTTATTTTTTTTTATTAGTGATGATAAAGTAGTGTATGCAACTGCATATAACACGGGTATTAAAACACTCGTTACTATTACTCACACTCGTGTTTTAATACCCTTCATTATATGACAGTTGCATAAACTACTATTACCGAATGCAACGTAAATTCCCGCATATTACGCGACTCATAGCTCGAAAAATTACACTTTATTGGATAATAAAGTGTAGTTTTTTAGTAAATTTTAATTAAATTACCCAAGAAGGCTTTCTTGGGTAGGAAAGCATGAAAGTGTTACAACAGAATTGACGTGTTCCCAAAAAAATTGACTCAAATACTTACAAATCATGACGGTATAACATACTGAAATTAGGGAAAATGACAAGATTAAAGATGAATTGCCATATTTTCCACCAGTCTTAACGCTTATGGCTTATTTCGACCAGCACGGGAAGCATGGCAAAGGGAATAATAGTCTTTCCACCATTTTATCACCTCGAAGAGGAAATAAAGTATGGATTGACAATGACATCTGACATTAGGAGTGGATAAAATGGCTTTCCCCCCTTGCCGTGCTACCCGGGCAGGTGTTTTTTTTAACGTTAAAAGGTCCGCGCTTGACCACCAACTCGCCTGATGGTAAGCGACGTTGTGGTCGGAGATGAATCACGCAGACCTAGAAGATACCTATTCACTCTGGCCTTGAAAAGCTTTAGATTATATCTCTTAGGAAACAGGAAAGCAGGAAGACTGTTCCATTCCCTGGCGGTACGAATGAGTAATGTTGAGTCAAACCGCTTCGTACGTATCGAAGGAAAATCGACAATGTAGGGGTGGTAATGTGGCGTCTTCCTACTTGTCCTGTAGTAAACAGGGGATGTTAGGATAAGGTTTGTTAACGATCATGGATGGGTGACCGCGGGTGGCATTTACAACATCCGTGGCTCGCCGCGCCACCCGGCTTATACGAATTTACTAACGTTTAAGCTGTTTTTATTAATGCGTAACGTTGACGTTTCTTTTTATTAGACAGTGTGTAAAATGTTCTAAATAAATATTTATTGAATAATAGTTAAAAATACATTTTTACCTGGTGACTCTTCGTTAGGATTCTGTAAGCCCAGAAGCTTGTTGAATACCTCTTTTACTACAGCTGGGTTCAGTTTTATGAATTTAGGTAGCGCTGCCATTATCTATAAGCAAAAAACGTAAAAATTATAATATTCATTTATTCATACAGTTTAGTACACGTCAATAAAATAGTAGTCATTATTGGTCGACTTAAACATTCGAATCGATTAAACATACATAAAAAGATCTATAAAATTAATAAAACGTAATATAGACTAATTTAATTGTGCTCATACATTACTACAATATTGTTTTCAGTTATAGTACAATGTTCAATAATTTCAATTTTATCAGTTTAATTATATATTCTCCAATAATGTGAATATAATATAATAGGTCTAATAGTAAAACTAGTGGTATAAAAAATCGGCCAAGTACGAGCTGGACTCGCGCATGAAGGGTTCCGTAATGTATGGGAGCCCCCCTTAAATATTTATATTATTCTGTTTTTAGTATTTGTTGTTATAGCGGCAATCAAAATACGTCATCTGTTAACATTTCTACTCTCTAGCTATTACGGTTTATGAGATACAGCCTGGTAACAGACAAACAGACAGACGGACAACGGAGTCTTAATAATAGGGTCCCTACTCTTAGGGTCTAACTCTTTGGGCACGGAACCCTAAAAAATGTAAGTCTCACAAAATTTTTATGGAAACATTTTTAATTGCAAGTTTTAGTAACTTTTAGTTGTAGAACCAAATTAACAAAATTATAACTAAGGGACACTTGACGAATCTCCAATAGGCACGATGACTGGGTAAATAATCATTATCGTTACTCAGATTATCAAAATAATCGGCCAAGTACGAGTCGGACTCGCGCACAGCGGGTTCCGTACTGTATGGAAGCCCCCTTAAATATTTATCTTATTTTAATTTTATTATTTATTATTGACTAGCGACCCGGCCCGGCTTCGCACAGGCAGGTGTATCCTTACATAGTATAAAATAAAGTCGCTTTTTGTCTGTTTGTTTGTCTGTATGCTTAAATCTTTAAAACTACGCAACGGATTTTGATGCGGTTTTTTTAATGGATAGGGTGATTCAAGAGGAAGGTTTATATGTATAATACACCTGTGCGAAGCCGGGGCGGGTCGTCTAGTTATACATATAAACCTTCCTCTTGAATATCACTCTATCTATTAAAAATAACCGCATCAAAATCCGTTGCGTAGTTTTAAATATTTAAGCATACATAGGGATATAGGGACATAGAAATAGAAGCGATCACAACAACGTAACGACATGCCGCGTGAGTGAGACAGTTGCGTATTCAATTTGCAGAAATTCATATAAATCTAGTGCTTTAAAAAGTATAACAAAAAGTAACCGATCTACTTCATTTGAAAGAAAATATCACGAGGAAGTTACCAAATAATGTAAAATAAGTTCCTTTTATTTATCCTTAGGGAAACATTACAATTTCTTGTTTTGTTACGTATCATTGATATTCAACCTTACACAGTACAAGTCTCCCCTATTGTCGCAGTCTAGGTAGTTATTATTAGAAAATACACCGGCCAGTGCAGCCCGCGCGCAGAATGCAAGTTCTGTCCGTGGACGCGGGGTGGAAATGAGGAAGATTTAAATGGGTGGGGGGTAACAAGTGGCCGTTCTATACGTAGTATTATTATATAATCTTTGCTTTGAGCCAAGCATTACCTCTTTCTTGGAGAGTCCAGTGAGTACAGGAATGAGGAAACGAACGTCTGACACTCGCGTCGCGTACAAGTCACGGACTTTGGAGACCAGCTCTTCGGACGGAGGCGCTGAAAAAAAAAACAAAATAAGAGTTTGTTCTGATCGAAATTTAAGGGGATTTTATTTTAATAGGTCAGGGATATTTTTTAGCATTAGCAGAAATCATTTGTTGCATCAGTTGTGGCGAATGCACGGGTTTTGGGCATTTGATGTCAAAATTATTGCATAAATACATTACAAACAATGTAACACCATAATCGTTTGTGTGAGTGTCAAAGATTGCAAATTGCTTTAAATTTATTATTTTAACATTAAAATTGTCTACACAATCATTAAAATTCACAGTGGCCAAGAAAGTCACCTAGATGGCCACAACCGGTGCATCTACCCTAGTTTATACACTATAATTATTTTTCCACATTTTTTCCTTTATAAAAAATCACACTTTTTTTTACACATTATATCATTGAAACCTTACCTTTCACAATCAGAATATGTACGATCCTAGTTAGCAAAGTATCGGTCCAGCGCGGGCATTCGTCCAACAAAGCAGCGAAAGCGGGCCGCAGCTTTTTTTTTTTTCATTTATTTAATAATTTACAATGATACAGTTCAGTACAATATTGCCTTAAAACCTAACTTAAGTTTATCTAGACAATCTGTAGTTTTCTAAAGTATATTATAATAATTACAGCTTAAGCTAAGACAGCGATAGACACACACTAACCTTTCTCAGTCAAGATGTGCACGATCCTGGTTAGTAAAGAATCGGTTCCACGCGGGTATTCGTTCAACAGAGCCGCGAAAGCGAGCCGCAACACGAAGACACCATATTTTTCTTTTAACTTACCTTTCTCAGTCAATATGTGCACGATCCTGGTTAGTAAAGTATCGGCTCCACGCGGGCATTCGTCCAACAAAGCGGCGAAAGCGGGCCGCAACACAAAGACACCATATTTTTCTTTTAACTTACCTTTCTCAGTCAATATGTGCACGATCCTGGTTAGTAAAGTATCGGCCCCGCGCGGGCATTCGTCCAACAAAGCGGCGAAAGCGGGCCGCAACACAAAGACACCATATTTTTCTTTTAACTTACCTTTCTCAGTCAATATGTGCACGATCCTGGTTAGTAAAGTATCGGCCCCGCGCGGGCATTCGTCCAACAAAGCGGCGAAAGCAGGCCGCAGCGTGCTGAGCCCGTCGGCGGGGCCGCACGCGGCTCGCACCGGGCCCTCGATCGCGCGCAACACTACTCGCTTGGCTTCCGACCCCGCGCACCCGTACACGCGGGCCACTTCGATTATTAGCTCTGAAAATTACATTTAAGATTACATTCAATTCAATAGGGTAGTTGAATGGTATTACATATTAATAATTAATAATCTATTTATAAAAATGAATTTCTGTTCGTTAGTCTCACTAAAACTAGAGAACGACTAAACGGATTTATCTAATCTTAGTCTTGAAATGTTCGTGGAGGTCTAGGGAAGGTTTAAAAGGCGAGAAGTGAAACGAAGTTCGCCGGGTCAACTAGTAAATATATAAAAATGAATCGTGGTTGTTAGTCTCGCTAAAACTCGGGAACGGCTGAACCGATTTGGCAAATTTTGGTCTTGAAATATTTGTGGAAGTTACGAGTAAGGGAAGGTTTAAACGGTGAGAAATTTTATAACAGTTGCGAGAATAATAACAACAACATTGATTTCATTTTCCCATACAAAGATTTCCGGCATGAACAAAATGTCATTGACACTTGACAGATGGTGAGATGACGTTCACCGGGACCGCTAGTAATAAATAAATATTAGAGGACATCTTACACACGGGCTCTGACCCCAAACTAAGCAAAGCTTGTGATATGACTGCCAGAGACTGATATACTACTTATACATATTTTTAAATACATACCTATATAGATAGTAACTAAATAACACCCAGACACAGAGCAAACACCTATGTTCATCACATAAATACTTGCCCTAAGTGGGGATCGAACCCACGCCTCTTTGACCCAGAAGTTAGGGTCACTAACCACTGAGCCACCGAGGCTGTCTAAATTAGTTATAAGTATGAGAATTAGTGAATTCTGCAATTAATTATGATTCGTAAACTAAAAAATTATTAAAATTGGCCACACAAGTGCAGAGATATAAGGATGTAAAGATTTTGGTAGGGATAAAGAGGGGATGCCTTGTCCCTTTCCCACAAAGCATTACATAGTATGGCGAATGTAAGACACTTACGGGCAGTGACGTCATATTCTGCTATAGTGCGCTCTTTGTCTAGCAAGAGTATAAATATACTTGTAACTTCTTTATTTCTAAGTTAATTTTATTTTTGTTTTCGTTAATCGTTTCTGTTTATGGTTAACTGTTACAAGAGGACATCAAAAAAAATTGTCAACTAGCCTATTCTTTATTTGCAAGTTAAAGGTCTTAAATGTAACATTAACTGCCAATAACAACCTAATACCAAGTACCTTGTATGCAAATGTACAAATTTGTTCAATTTTACAATTAACAATATAACAACAATTTCATAAGCTACAAAATAATAATTTTTAATATTATCTCATGTTAAATATTTTTTATTTTATTTATTCATCAAAGGTTACAGCAACATTGCAGTTAACACCAAGTTGATGCTACCCTTACCAAACATGTGAAATATGAGACAAAACATGAACTAAAATAATTGACATTATGGTTTTTCGCATGTTTTCAGTGCCACTTCTGTGAAATATGCCAGACTACATCCAAAAATATCAATGATTATATTATATTCAATGAATAATTACATTGCTCGCTAACCACTTTTTCAACTCTCTACAAAAGAAGGATGCAGAGACTCGACCTTTCAAAGCATTTTATTTTTTTGCAATCATAGAACAAAACATCTTTTCAATCTTTCTGCCATAGACGTTTCGCACACAAACTCACGTGTAGCTACCGTGCGTATGTGTGTTGTCTGAGAGTAAGTACTGTGTAGTGTGCGTAAGACAGCAGATTTTGTATGAAAAATCGCGGGATGTCCGGGCTGTGCCCATGGTATAATTTGTTCGTAATGATGGTCTGAATAACTATTAACCCTTTTGGTGACAGGGCAAGCAGATAGCCCTGTCTACACACGCTGGCCAATATTACTGGTGAACTCATCGCTCACGTACACTGCCGAATTTCTTCCCTGGGTTTACATATACAAAATAATCCACGATGTTTCTTTCGCCGAACTGACAGTGGTTTAAAAATCCGTGCACAAATTCCAAATAAGAATCCTAGTCTTAGTCCCCTACGAGGTCGAGATTTGAACCGAAAACTACGAATTTAAGACGAATTTTCTCTTGTTCTCCATCACACATTTAGTAATTATAATACAGGAAAATATAATTACCTTCATCTTCGGGGAACAGTGCCATAATCAAATTCAGGCAGAGCTTATAATGGTTATCCGTCCAAGGGACTCTGTAGGTCCCGGCGCGAAGGCCCAATATTTCCGACGGAGGCGCGGAAAGTGATATAAACCCGAGGTACAACATGGCGTGCTTTGATATTATCTACTATGCACTTTGTTCGAGAATTTATTACTAGCGATTTTTACAAGAGACCACTAAGTAATTAGACACAGGTTGAGTGGCTATAACTCTACTGTTAGAGGTATTAGTCAATTGAAAGCGTCTAATATGACTAAAAAGTACACTGGTAAACATAAACCTATGCTCAAAGAGCGAATGAGCTCCATCAAGCTGGCCCAATTCACTGGTAGATTCATGGTGCCTCAAAATAATAAGTTGATTTGTTAAAGCGTATAACTTAACACTACGAATAACCTTTGCAAGGCAGTTTAGTATTCCTTGAATATTTGTAAAAAATATTTTAACCTATTATTGATAACAATAAAATTACGTACGCCATCGAATTTCATCTCCCAACTTCGAACTAACCACCTAGTGATTTTAGGCGTTTTCTCTCGTTCTTCGTTTCTTCATCAGGGCTTTAGTAGTATCACTACATAGTATAAAACAAAGTCGCTTCCCGCTGTCTGTCCCCATGTATGCTTATATCTTTAAAACTACGCAACGCATTTTGATGCGATTTTTTTAAATAGATACTGAGATTCAAGAGGAAGGTTTATATGTAAAATAAACCTGTGCGAAGCCGGGGCGGGTCGCTAGTATCAATATAGGAAAATAAAATTACATACCTTCATCTTCAGGGAACAGCGCCATAATCAAATTCAGGCAGAGCTTATAATGGTTATCCGTCCAAGGGACTCTGTAGGTCCCGGCGCGAAGGCCCAATATTTCAGACGGAGGCGCGGAAAGTGATATAAACCCGAGATACAACATGGCGTGCTTTGATATTATCTTGCGGCAAGCGTCGGTGGACCGTTGGAAGATTTTGACGCACGATTTAAGCGCTAGCTCTCGGATTTCTTCGTTGTGGCTCACTGAAAGAAATGGGATTAATGTTTTGGTTGGTTTTGGAAATACTTTTTTCTATAGACAGATTGATAAAACAGCGGTAAGATGGGAACAGTAATGTTAAATTGAAAAAATATCATATTATATAATAACGACGTCAACTTGATATCTAAAACGTCTAGATTCATCATCAACATTTATGTCATGAGATGTCCACTTCATGATATAGACCAGTAGGTTTCTAATAGGACCGATCGTAGGGCTATCTCCGTGCAGACTCGGTTGTAAAACGTGGGAGCGCTGCAGAGGGATGGCCCAGCATATCGCTCTCTCTCCCACGCATTGTTCTTAAGGACGGGCGCAGTGCTGTGCATTTTTGCTATCGATAAGCGGTATCGATGGTTCATTATTTACTTCTTAACAGTTCTTATATTATTTGAGTAAATAATAAAATTCAAATAATATAATTATAAAATATATTTATAAGAATAATAAGAAAAAAAAATTAGGTACAGTTTTAAGCATTCGCATGCCTAAAATATTTATTTGCAATATTTATGTGAAATTAGGATTTTGCTTATAGCAGGTAACAGGGAAAGGTAATAATGAAAAACACAATACAATGGTGTACTAATACCCTCTGCACCTGTGACAACGCTCATTCACATTTATCGATAACGGCGTTGCACCCGCGCAACATGGTCACCGCCTTAACTTTACAACGTTTAATGACCGAGTCTACACGGAGATAAAATCGTACTATAGCACCCGATCTTGTGTTTTTAGTCAATTATACACCTTATGAGTAGATGTCCTACACTATGATTGCCGCTATGTATTGACAACATCATTATTCAGCAGTCAGGGGGACTACAGACGAATCCAGCTAAGAATAAACCCACGATAAGGACCGAAAATAATAGGAATTCAACTTTAAATTAAAACGAGTAAAATTATCGTAAAAACACTCAACTGTTACCGTTCATTCAGTGACCATTTAAAACTACAGACATGCATCACAGTTCACAAAGACAAATTTAGAAAATGGTAAGAAAAGAACACTTACAAACATGGCAGATCAACGACGACACATACTTATGAGCGCGCGGCGGTCTCATTATACAAATCTCCTCCAAAATTTCCATCGCAACCACCGACACTTTATCCTCTTGAACCAAATGCTTCAAGTAGTCCACAGCCTCTTCCGTCACTAAGGGACACTCTGAGTAAATCTTCCTCAGCAAAACCTCTTTAGAAGCCTCCGTATTAGGATCTCCTAACTCGCAGATTTGTGTAATCAACGCGCAAAGTAACTGGTTGTAATTTTGATCATGTTTCTCGTGTAACTTTGGCTGTAGAGTCACAGGGTGCCGATTAAAACCCTGCATGAACGCGTATTCTTCATAGAGCCATGATAGGGCCAAATCGATCCTGTTTAACGGGTCATCGAGTATGTAATTGAGTACCAGTTCACGGAGTTCCGGAGTGTAACTCGATGCAAAAGTTGTTATGAATTTTGCGCGAATTTGCGCCGCGCCTCCGATGATGCTTTCTTTTTCAGCGCGGAGTATTCTGTCCACCGCTTGTATGATCAGCTTTTCCTTTATTTCTTTCGGTATGGGTCGCGTTATTTCTTGCAACTTGAGCAACTTGACTCTCTGTTTCAGTCTTGGAACGGTAGGCGTTTGGGGCGGTATCAATTTCTCGGCCTCCTTTTCTTTTCTCTCTTCAGCTTTTAGATGTTCCTGTCTCGTTTCCTCCATTAGCTTGGATACTGCGCTTTCCATTTGCCGTTCTGCTTTGGTAGATTCTTGCAGTTTTGCTACAGCGTTTTTGAGCGTCATTTTTTCTTCTTCTGCCTCTTTGAGCAACGGTATCTTAGCAGCCAAATCTGTCAAAGTCGGCTGGACGGGAGGCGGCGTTGGTACTTTTTGCGGCACCGGCTCAATTTCAGAAGCCGTTTCATTTTGAATCAAGCCCAACAACATATTGGCCAAGCTTTTCTTCTGCGCTTTCGACCCAGAATTAGGAATAGGCTTATACGCATTCGCGAAACTAAGCGGCATCGTAATTGGAAGACAATTCGTCAAAGTCGCCATTACGAGACCTACAACATTGTCTATATTATTCAAGCCTTCTATGATGCTGTCTTCGGTTACATTAGACTTCGTGACAATTGACTGTATCACAGCAGACTGATTGCTTTCCTCATCAATGAGAGGCGCGAATTCACTGCGACTGTTGTTATCGGAGCCTTGACTGTTGCTTTGGGGAGAATCTACCCTGAATCTTTTAGCTGGCGTCTCACTTTGCCGCATTAGTTCCCCTAATCTTTTGTTTCGCTTTTCTTTAGGCAAGGACTTATTTATCTCTTGTGCAGTCATGCCGATATCTATCAGGAGTTGCATCAGCTGCGGCAGCATTTCGTTTGAAGACGGATGCTTTATTAGATTTATGAGGAGCATTTTCAAGTGTTTTCTGACGGAGTTGACTTGTGACTGGGACAGCGTGGGTGGAAGTGTGGTGTGTAAGTCTCCTAGAGCCTGGATCACTCGAGGCATATATTTGGGCCTCACTTTGGCGAGCATACAGAGTGCAGTCATACAAGCCATTAGATTTACGCTGGATATGTGCTGGGAGTTGTGGAACTTTACTAGTAGGGTGAAGATATGGCTGAAAAGGTAAGAGACACGTTGTAATTTAAAGCTTAGAGAATACAGGGTTATTTCTAATCTATTAGCATCCTTTTAGGGGCTTATTCTGTACATAATAATTGGCCAAGTACGAGTAGGACTCACGCACGAAGGGTTCCGTACTGTATGGGAGCCCCCCTTAAAAATTTATTTTATTTTAATTTTATTATTTATTATTGAAGTGGATATAAAACTAAGTATTCTGTGAAAATTTCAAGCATCTACCTATTACCATTATTAATATAGAGCGAAAAACGTCTAAAAATTTAGGTTTGTTGTATGGGAGCCCCCCTTAAATATTTATTTTATTTATAGTATTTGTTGTTATAGCGGCAACAGAAATACATCATCTGTGAAAATTTCGGCCTAGCAATCATGGTTCATGAGATACAGCCCGGTGACAGACAGACAGACAGACGGACATCGAAGTCTTAGTTATAGGGTCCCGTTTTTCCCTTTGGGTACGGAACCCTAAAAAACGAACAACTTGTTCTCCGACTTTTGTCAAAACTCAAAATGATTCGACCTTATATCAAGGGTTAAAAAGTAGTAAACTTACTCGGATTCCTCTTCAAGTGCCTTCCTATTTATGAAAGGTATGTGCTCGGGCAGGCTTTCGATGCTAAAGTCTCGGTCGGTCTGATCTCCGGAGCTCTGCAGCAGCACCACTTCTTCCAAGAACTTGATGGAGTACGTCCGGATGCCTTCGTTGTCGCTATCGATCATGTTTAGGACTAGCAGCTGGAATGAAATAAAAGGGGATTTAACGATAGAACTACGGGTATACTAAGCGCCACACAAATCGACGGATGAGAAGTTAGCCGCATGTGACACTTCGCCGTGATTCGCTAATCATTGCGCATATGTGCACAATGCCTATACAAATGGCGAAGTAGTGAGCTCGGGCGTAGGGAGCGCGCGGGAGGCATGAGGTTTGCGGGCGGGTGTGCCCCGGGGTCTCGTCTCTCTGGCTCCCGCGTATACCTAAATTCGGCTTTTGCGCAGCGTTGTGCGCATAACTTCCCATCCGCCGATTTGTGTGGCGCTTATTATAATAGGCTTAATGACTGGGTAAAAATACATTATTATAATTAATCCATGAGTTAGATTATCAAAAAATATTGGACACGTATTTTTTTCTTTTGTCAATCAAACAATAAAAGACAAAGATAAACCTTGCCAAAGTCTAGGAGTGGGGGCTCGTGACGTCACGTCTCTCACGAAAGTATATACATTTGTATGACACTCGTGACGTCACGCGGAACTTGTACGGGCTATATCTTCATTTTTTGTTTAACTTACGAAAGAAAAAAATCGTGTATAATATTTTTTAATAATATAATTATACTGTACTGTACCAGCCTTTTCAATAGTCTACTGCAGGACGTAGGCCTACCCACGAAGGGTGATTGAGCTATATCCACCACGCTAGCCCAGTGCGGTTTGGTGGATTCACACGTGGTGTCGTGGTACAGGGTTATTAGTAATCGATTAGCATCCTTTTAGGGGCTTATTCTGTACATCAAAACTAACAACTTTTGTTCTGCGTCTTTTGTCATAACTAAAAAACATGTTTTTCTGGAACAGCCCTTTCTGGACCCTATTACTAAGACTTCGATGTCCGTCTGTCTGTCTGCCTGTCACCGGGCTGTATCTCATGAACCGTGGTAGCTAGGCAGCTGAAATTTTCACAGATGGTGTATTTTTCTGTTACCGCTATAACAACAAATACTAAAAACAAAATAAAATAATTATTTAAGAGGGCTCCCATACAACAAACGTAATTTTTAGGACTTTTTTTGCTCGCTATTAATAACGGCAAGAGGAATGGGGCTCCCATACGGTACGGAACCCTTCGTGCGCGAGTCCGACTCGCACTTGACCGATTTTTTTTAAAGATTTGATAAAAGTCATTGAGCAAAAGTTGTGAGTTTTAATATACAGAATAATCCCCTAAAAGGATGCTAATTGATTATACTAAGCGCCACACAAATCGGCGGTTGAGAAGTTAGCCGCAGATGACACTTCGCCTTGATTCGCTAATTATTGCGCATGTGTGCACAATGCGTAGAGAGCGCGCGGGAGGCATGAGGTTGGCGGGCGGGTGTGCCCCGGCACTAACCCAGTATATAATATATTATTGATTGGCACAAGAGCAAGTTGCTACTCGTATTCTACTCTGTCGGCATCCCACGGTTACGGCACGACTTGCACATGAGCAACATACTCGTATTTAGACTAAGGTCTAGAGATTGTGAACTTTAAGTTTGTAGGGAACGTAGAGTCAGAAGTTTGGGTCTACGTGAAATCTGATATCTTTTCGATGCTTCGCTTGGCTATTCATAGTAGGGGGCTCTTTATAATAAAATAATAAATAAATAAAATAAATATTAGGGGACATCTTACACACGGTCTCTGACCCCAAACTAAGCAAAGCTTGTCATATGGCTGCCAGAGACTGATATACTACATATATATATTTTGAAATACATACTTAGATAGATAGTACCTAAATAACACTCAGACACAGAGCAAACACTTATGTTCATCACATAAATATTTGCCCCGGGTGGGGATCGAACCCACGCCTCTTTGATTCAGAAGTCAGGGTCACTAACCACTGAGCCACCGAGGCAGTCAAACTGTTTATGACAAAATACTCACTTTCAGCTTGGTGATATGGTCCCAAACGAACTGCATCTCCGTGATATCGGCGTGGCCGTCGCATATCCAGCGCAGCGTGTTCCGGTACACGATGCTGGCGGCCTGTATGGCGCGCTTCTGCACCGCCACCACCGCGTCCACTACCAGGGCCTGCAGCTGGGCTACGGTCTTCGGCAGGTACTCGGGGTGCATCTTACTGGAATCAATAAAGTTATCATCATCATCCACGTAGGTAGCCCTCATGGCGTAGTGTGACTAGGTGTTTGTCAGCGATCACTTATTCTTAGCCGACACTAGCCGAAATATTACATTTTTAACCGACTGCCAAAAAAGAGGAGGTTCTATGTTCGTGTGTGTGTATTTTTTTTTGTGTAAGTATGTTCATCGATAATTTCGCGAATTGTGAACCGAATCGAAAAAATCTTTTTTAATTCGCAAAGGTGGTCCCATTTAAATTTTACAGAAATCGGCTGAGCCGTTATTGAAAAATCAACAATAATGTAAACAATTCGAGCGAAATATTGGAATTTTGTACACAATGGATAGGTTGATAGCGGATAGGTCCTGCTCTGACGTTCCGTATGGGGTGTTTTGTGCATTTCAGCCTTTAGAATTTATCCAAACCAGCCTCTTCAGTTCAGTCTCTTAGACAATCTTTGAAGTAACGGAGTCATAGCTCTAAGCCATTGGCATAACTGCTCCAGTAGCTTATGGGTGGTAGGTATGAGATGTTGGCAATGTGGATGATAATGCTGATAATAAAGTATTTATTTTATTTACCATAATAGGCATGATGACTAAAAAATATGATTATTCCGTCAGATCCTTACATAGTATAAAATAAAGTCGCTATTTTCGTTTGTTTGTTTGTTTGTTTGTCTGTATGCTTAAATCTTTAAAACTACGCAACGGATTTTGATGCGGTTTTTTTTAATGGATAGAGTGATTCAAGAGGAAGGTTTATATGTATAAAAATTCCCGAAATTCCCACGGGAACGGGCACAACGCGGGTAAAACCGCGGGGCGCTGCTAGTACACTATAAAAATGTTAGACACATATTTTTTCTTTTGTCAATTAAACATAAATTGATGAAGAAATAGCCTGTCAAAGTTCCATGTGACATCACAAGTGCCACACATATGTATAGATTTCTGTAAGAGAGCTTAAAACTTTGACAAGGTTTATCTAAGATAAAATAAACTTTTATTTATCTTCTATCTTTTTAGGATTCCGTACCCAAAGGGAAAAACGGGACCCTATTCCTAAGACTTCGATGTCCGTCTGTTTGTCTGTCCGTCTGTCACCGGGCTGTATCTCATGAACCATGATAGCTAGGCAGCTGAAATTTTCACTGATGATGTATTTCTGTTGCCGCTATAACAACAAATACTAAAAAGAGAATTAAATAAATATTTAAGGGGGGCTTCCATACAACAATCCTGAATTTTTAGACGTTTTTCGCTCTATATTAATAATAGTAACAGGTAGATGCTTGAAATTTTCACAGAATACTTAGTTTTATATTCATTTCAATAATGAATAATAAAATTAAAATAAAATAAATATTTAAGCGGGGCTCCCATACAGGACGGAACCCTCCGTGTGCGAGTCCGACTTGTACTTGGCCGATAATTTACATTATTTCAGCTGTATAATGTCCCGCTGTTTATCAGTTTTTAGCTGACTACCCAAGCAGGATGGTAATGTATTTGTATCATAAGAAAGATCAACAGTCGGAATCATAGAACTTGGTTGCTGTGATGTTAGCTTCAAGCTGCAGATAACTCAATCCTCACTCCGCTGATAAGTGAGCTTCAGTCAGGATTGGGCTATCATAAATATATCAACATTAGTAAACAGTTATGATGCTTATTTGAAAATACTTACTAAATCTTTAAAAAATAACCAACGATACTTATTTGAAAACAGAATGGACCTGTGAAGTTTTATAATAGGTACTGTTAAATTCCACCAACCCGCACTGGGCCAGCGTGGTGGATATGGCCCAATCACTCTTTGTGGGTAGGCCTATGTCCTGCAGTGGCCTATTAAAAAGACTGGTACAGTACAGTACTTTTAAATAAATTTTTGTATTATATAAAAATTAAATGCGTTAAGGGTTGCCTACAATAAGATTTTCAGGCACCTGATGGGCCTGAAATGGTATTGTAGTGCGTCTGAGATGTACACGGAGTCGCGAGTGGACTCCTTTAACGCCATACAGCGAAAGCGAATTGCATCGTTTATGTCTAGGGTTGACACGTGTAAGAACACCATTATAAAAAGCCTTGCAGAAAGATTGCCCCTGACTGCAACTTACCGACACTGGGTGGCTATTGCCACATAATTATTTGGATATTTTTATCTGGACTATGTATTATTTTTACTTTTGTATTTTGTAGTTTAGATATGGATCTTTGAGTCCGAAATAAAGACATTATTATTATTATTATATTATTTACTATCATCTATACGTCTATTATTTAATATTGCTATAAAAATGGCTAGTATAGCCGGTGTTTTCACCATATTGTGAAACATTACAAATCCATTCTGTTGTAGGTACAATTTCATTTTCTACTTCTAAAAAATCATATCAGCTGTAGGATGTTCACGGTTAGACATAGCCTTCCGCTATCAATTTCCAATTTAATTTTCTTTTTCATTTGCAGAAATAAATTAGACATTGGTTGATTTACACAATGGTAATGATAGCACACGGGTAGAAGCTAATTGATTAGGTACTCCAATCTTTCTCAGGACACTCGCTATCTAATCACACAAGATTAAATGCTTGGTAGGCATTTCAGCTTGTTTTTACATAGATTGGTAATCTGTATTGTGCTATTTCAAGAAAAGTAATCATTTTCAAGCTTTAAGTTAGGTACCAAGTTTCCTCACCTTATTTCTTCAATGAATACAATGATTTGCTTCTTTACATCGTTGGACTTATCGTTAGCGTGGCTAAGTATATTCTCTAGGAACAATGGTATGCACTGCGAGCCTTGGTGAAGGAGAATTTCTATGATCTTCCGGAGAAGATTTACCTTCTTGGGACCCTCTGACATACCAGCCTCGTTTATCCATTGTATCAACTGAAAGTAGTGAAAATTGAAATAAAACGTCGTTTTAGGTAATAATCCTTTAATTTCACAGTAAAATAACACATAATTTACAAAGAATTAGGCCAAAATTTGAAGAAAAACTTCGCGCGTCCACGATGCGAAACAAACCTGGTTTTGAGTTGACTGATTGGTGCTTGGTATGTATTTATTAGACATCTTCGACAATTCTCTGGGTTTCAGGTGTAAAATTAACGACGTGACATTGTTTTTGTTGTAGAAAATAGCGTATATTCAACAAAATATCACGAATCAAATACAGACACTCGGCGACGTTACATTTGCATAAAGTTTTAACCCGACTAAAATTAAATTTGAATGATAAATGAGACGGCTAACAGACACGCTACCATTTTTTATTAGAAAGAAAGAGGTAAACATATGCACTTCGTTCATGTTATGATCTACTGTATTTTGTCGTACTATTTCATGTGACGTATGAAATAAATGTTACCAGTATTAAAAATAACGGTGTTGTACAAAACATTTTTTTTGGGAATTAAGGGTACACCACACTCTTACGATCTAGAACGCGGGCGCGGTCATCTGTGTTGTAGCGATTGTCTACGATTGCGATGAACCACGGGTCACACAGGTCCGGTCGCGACTCGGGTTTGTAAACAATTGCCCGCTCTTCGACTCGACAGATCGCGCGGGGCCTGACGGGTACGCCGGAAGTGAACACTCTTTCGGCTGAAGTTTGACGTACCCAAAGAGTTTGGATGAAGCCCCAACAACTCGATGGCACCTTTGTGGGCAATTGTGATTTTATACAACTGGTCGCGCACTTTTTTTTAAATTTCGTTTTATCATAGTAAACGGAGAGGAAAATGAAAAAAATCGTGTTGCCACATAGTAATAAGTTTATAACTAGTAATTCCACAAACAGTAGACTACACAAGCACATCGTAGGACACCCTCCCAGGACTATAAAGTGCTTTTGTTATCAGATATTGTAAGTAACAATATAACTATAAATATTATGCTATGTGTAACTTTGGATGAACGCCTACATAAATATGAATAAAAATGCGAAATTTCTTGTTTCTATTTATTTATATAATAAGAGTTGGTACTAGTATTCTATGTTAGAGCCATTCTAAAATCACCAGTAAATTCTAGAAATAGATTTAAATACACGAAACCTATGATTAGTAGCAATGACTATTTGGGAGACATTTTACACACGGTTTCTGACCACAAACAAAAAACTACTTGTAATATCGCTGCCAGAGACTGAGAGACTACATACAGGGTTATCCAGCTGGTGAAAAAAGAGGTGCTTCAGACCATCACTATGAACAACTTTTACTATGGCGCCAATTCATTATACAAGAAAAATCAGCTGTTTCATACATTTTGTTGATTCCGAGTGGCAATTATGTATGGAACAGCTCATGATTTTTTCTCGTATTCTGAGTGGGCCCCATAGTAAAAGTTGTTGATAATGATGGTCATACATCACCCCCTTTCGGCTTTGTATATGGCAAGCAGATGACCTTGTATAACTACAGAGAAGGTAGAAAATATGCGGAAATTTCTTGTTTCTACTTATAAATAAAACTATAATATGTTTGTATTTAAAAAGATGGTAATGAAATAAATGTTGTAAAACGAATGACGTAATTTCGATAACTTTATCACATTATTAAATACTGTCCCACCACTGTTAAGTCTCCACTGCTTTACTGAGGTATGACTTGGACTATGTTTGGACTTGACCGTGTCTTTATTGGACTATGACGTGACTACGACAGTGTCTATTTTGATAAAATAATATCTAAGTAAGTAAGCTAAGTAGTAAAGATTATAATGTTAAATAAATATTTACATTTGTTAGTGTCAAGTATATAAAAAAATAACGAAAAACAGCTTCTCTATCACTCGATATTACGTAGGACTCTATCTCCTCACTTCTCCTATTTATGTGTTATCATCTTATATGGTTAATCAATATTACTGAGCCGTCAATATGGACATACCGACAGATATTAGGCGATATATTCGTCTATAAACACGATCATTACAGTAATAAGGACCCCCTGGAAGCCACTCGGTCAAGCTTATATAAATGACTATCCTACCATAGGCCAGGGGTGAATTTAGGATGAACAGGCATAGTAAGGTATGAGTTTTTTTAATTAAAACTTAATACTTGACACTGGCACATGCATAACAATGCGACGACAAAACATAAAACATTAATAATTTGCACCAGCTGGATAACCCTGCATGTAGCCTATCAGTCTCTTGCAGCGATATCACAAGCATTTTTTAGTTTGGGGTTAGAAACCGTCTGTTATTATATCGTCCTCTAATAGCAATTCCTGCTAATCATAGATATTCGTGTATTTAAATCTATTTCTAGAATTTGCTACTAATTTTAGAATTGTTCTTACATAGAATAGAAAGATACATATTTTGTACTACCTACGTGTCTTGTCTTTCATTTCGGGATCTTCTCCTCCTGTATAAGACATAGGAGTCAGGAACCAGCTTCGAGGCGAACCTCCTTACTGGGGCTGGACGCTACACCACACTGGATGTAGGGCATTGTAAAGGGAGGGCGCGAGTACCCAATCCCGACCGCGAGGTCGGGCGGCTTCTCTCAGCGCCCTCTCCCCGCCATTCTGGCAGGTTATCGTCTGCCGTCATGGCTTTGTGGTTCTCGGATTCGGAGTCCTCACAACCTGCAACCGCCGGGTGCAGGCGGCATCTCCTCCTCTTCGAATGGGTGTCGACGTGACGCACGTCAATCCGGTGGCGTACCCGGTCAGGCGAACGCAGCTTCAGATGGTTGAACTCGGGAGTGAACTCGACCAAGTCCAACTGAAGCGTGGAGCAATGCTCTCTCGACCTGCCGGTCTTGTAGCGATGCGGAGATGGGGAGTGGGATCGCTGGCTCGGCTCAAGCGCGCCGCCGCGCGAGCCAGGCACCACGTCTCTAACTGCCCCTTTGGTAGGCGGTCGTCGAGCAATGTGTCGACGACGATGATCGAGCGGCGTCAAGCTCACGCGTAAGGCGGAGCGACGCCTACTCAAGTAGGTCCCATGATGTGCCTCTAGGCACTGGTTGCAATGAAGCGGCGCCGGGGGAGAGGCTCGACCCCGGCCGCCGAGGCAGGCCCGCGTAGTGGCGGAGCCCGATGGGGGCCGCGCGTCGCATAAGCGACAGCGGCGGCTCCGAGGATGGACGTCGCGACGCTAGGCGCCGCGAGATGAGGGTTCAGGTGTGTGGCGCGATGCGCGGGAATGTCCAATGAGTTGTCAGGTCCGGTAGTGTGCGCCCCGATCAAAGTCGAGGGGCGCGAGGTCTTGATGGTGGTAAGCGGCCCGCATGCGCCCACTCGGTGAAGGGCACACGAGTTGGCGGAGCGGGTCGCGCCGCAGTCGCGTCGGGTCGTCGACTCATCAGGTCGCCGCGCGCGGCGTCGCCGGGCACCAACCGGGAGGCGGCGCGTCAGCGGGCCTGGCGCCAGCACGTCCCTGGTCGCGTCTGCGGGTTTGTGGCCTGGACTACGTCGACAGGCCGCTGGAGTGTGCGTAGCTCGATATACGAGCGGCGCGGTGTGCTCGGGGCACATTACGCGCACTCGCCGATGCGTAATTCAAAGTCGGCAGGCGCCGGGTGCGCTTGGGCCGAAGAGGGTGGTTTGCTAGGCCACCCTCTGGTCGTCTTCAGGAATTGTATCGGGGGAGGCGAGCCTCGACCCCGATGGTGGCTTCAGATGCGGCGCGTCTCGGTGGTGTCGCCTCGTCCGTGGGCCGGTGGGTTTCCCGCCCGACGGCGTGCACTCCGTCAGGACATGGAGCCATGCAGCCCTCGGTCAAGGCAAGGCAGGCGATGGCGCGCCGGTGCGCCGGGCGAGCGACCGCTCGAGCCCGGCGCTGGTTGTCTTGTCAGGTGTGGGTGAGCGACGTGGAGCAAGCTCGACGCGTCGTTAAGCGGTAGCAGTGGAGGGGCGCGATGCTTGTTCCGGGAGGGGTCGCGCCCGAGCACGACAGCCGATGGCGTAATCACGCCCCTCATAGGTTATTCCAGGGCGGCCGCATCATCATCATCTGTTTCATCTTGCTCCTTGAGGGAGGAGCGAGGTTGCAGCCCCGAGGATACCCTCATTACTGCGGCTGGACGCTGCGGGAACTCTGCCCGCAGGGAATTTTTTCTGATGGTGCGAGCATCCGACCCGCCCGCGAGGGCGAGTGGTATCTCCAACACCATCTCAGCCGGTTGGCTGGTGACCTTCCTGGCTTGTTGAGCCTGTAACAACGGTTAGCAGGAGTGGGGGTGGGGGGAGGAAGGGGGGACTAACTGGGGAACGGGGGGGAGGGTAGGCTGGCTTTATGGGAGAGGCGAGCGTCCAACACGCCCGCGAGGGCGATTGGTACCTCAAGCCCCTCTCAGCCTGATGGCCGTCACGGCTTTGAGGGCCGTCATGGCGTGGTGGTCTGTGTCTTCTTATGAGGGCCTCATTCAGGATCGCCTACTTTCTCTTCGCCTTCCTCTAGGAGAAGGTCTAGAGGGAGAGAGCGCCAGGTTCGTTCGTTTACGTCGGGTGGACGAGCATGATGCGGAGCGATGTTCTGTAGGTGAGGGTGTGGCCCGTTGTCTGCGCGATCGTACAACCCGCGCGCCAACCGGACCACGAACTCCCTCACCGATTCGGCTTTCAAATCCTGTGCCAGTACGTCGTTCCGAACGAACCAGCCATCTCCCGAGATCATTCTCAGGCTAGTGTTCTGTACCACCTGGGCCCTATTTTATAAAGCTACAAGTCTTGTACTTGTAGTAAAAAACTGGCAACATTGACGGAATCCGCATTCGTGATTGGTCGAGACTGCGTCATTAATGTCAATTTGCCTGTAGAATTGTAACTTGTAGCTTGATAAAATAGGGCCCTGGAGTCGCTTACTCTGCGCCTTGCTACACAGTGGGTACCATGCCGGTGCAGCGTATGTTAATCGGGTCCTAATATACATCTTGTATATGCCCATTTTGGTGTACAGTGGCAACTTAGAGCTGAGAACCGGTCGCAACAGCGCTCTAGCAGCCTTCGCCTGGTGAACAGCGTGCGTGGTCTGCGAGCGCATGTTCAGGAGCGGGTCTATGAGGACGCCCAGGTACTTAACGGTCTTTTCCCATGAAACATCCTCTCCTCTAAGTTGCAGTGGTCTGGGGTATGTCGATCTTTTGTTACTGCCGACAAGCAGCGCGGCCGTCTTGCCCACATTGACAGCCATCCGCCACTTGTCGAGCCATACTGGCAGAATATCTAGGACCCGTTGAATCCTGTTCGCGGCAATTGTAGCTCTTCTCGAGGAAGCGACATAGGCACTATCGTCGGCAAAGAGGGCTAACATCACATCCCGCTCCCCTGGTGCGCGGTCCTCCAAGACTGGGATGTCGTCGGTGTAGCCGGCGTAATAATACGGTGATGTGCAGCTAACCTGTGGAACGCCTGCTTCGATCTTCCTCTTCCCAGATTGTATGTTCTCGACGGACACGAAGAAATCTCGATCAGCCAGGGAGGATGCCGCGACTCGAACTAGCGCAGGCGGCATCCTGCTGTACATCAGCTTAAATATGAGGCCCTCGTGCCACACCCGGTCAAAGGCCTTCTCGATGTCCAAGAACACGGCGACGGACCGTCGCCCCATGTTCAGCTCGTATGCTAGATGGTGGAGCACCCTCGTAAGCTGGAGCGTTGTGGAGTGTCGTGCGCGAAACCCGAATTGCTCATCCCTAGGTGTGAAGTGGGGACGCATTCTTCGCAGCAGCAATCGCTCGGGGGCGGCCGCGGCTAGGTCGACATTTGCGGGGCAAATGCCAGTTCAGCAGGCGGCCGCAAGCTGGCACACGGTGCGCACGAATGCGCTCGGTGCTTGAGTGCGGCAAGCCAGGGCGGCCCGCTCGACGTCGCTAGCAGACGGAGCGAGGCCGCGGTCGGCGGCGCGCGCGGGGAAGCGCTTTTCTGTAGGCACTCGATCGCTGCGGGGGTGGGGGGGGGGGGGACCCGCAAGGGCCCGCACCCCCGCCCGTGGTCGCGGTTTACAGAAAAACTGTAGCCTCAAGCGCGTGTTGGGAGCCCGAGTTCTCGACCAAGCACGGCGAGACCAAAAAAAAAAAAAAACACGTGTCTTGTGTCTACCTAGTGAGGTAGACGTAGATATTACAAATTACGTTACTACGTAATTTGGGTAACTTTAACACATTCTAAAATATTGTCCCATCACTATTAGAACAACCAGCATGGCGCCACCTAGTGTAAAGTGGCAGAACTTTGAAAGATAAAGTGACATCTAGTGCTCAGTAGCATAACTACACCAGCGCCCGTACCGCCGCGCCGTACGGCTGTACCGCTCGTACCACACCCGCGCCAGTGTGAGCACGAACGCCGCCGTACCGCCCTGTACCGCTCTTACCGCTGTGCTGCTCGGACCGCGCCAGTGTGATGGCCCCTCAACAAACTTTGTCCTAGAGTGCGTTTCACGAAAAAAGTCCCTCAGACGCGTCGCCTGGCCAATCTGTGAAAATTAGTTTCGCTTATTGCCGTGGGACTTCTTTCCTGTGGGACTTCTTCTATGGACAGCACAAACCTGCACAAACCAATAAGAGAACAAGTATAAGACAAGTATGGACAGGTTCTATGCGTGAACGGCGTGAGTACGCCATCTATAGGTGCGTTCGGATAGCCTACTGATGGCAAAATTAACAGTTAAAAACGCCAACAACGATCACATTCAGCGTTCGTTTTGAGAATGAGAGAGCAAAACTCTCCGTATATACAGTACTTTTTGAGCAAAACTACAAAAGTGGCATTTTTAAATATATTTTTTCGTTCGGATAGCTCAAAAACAGTTAAAAATGCCATCATGAACTGCCACTTTTGACCCACCTGCGGAGGTGGGTTCTTTGTGATCTGTGTTTGTGACTTTGTGATCGTTTGAGTTTGACGTTTAAGCGTTCGTTCGTTTTGGGTAGTGAGCAAAAGTAGCATTATTGGCGAAATGGGCGAAATTCCCAAACCGAACGGTATACATCAACGCGCAAATGCAAAAAATGCCATCGAGCCCAAAACGAACGCACCTAATACTAATCCCATTAAACCTCTATGGCTCTATGGTGAACGCGAACGCCCGCCCTTTGGCGCGTCTTTACTTTATTTATTTTAATCTGTGCTTTAAGTTAAAAAAATAATAATATGAAATTAAATGAATCGTGGTTGGTGAACCCTATTACATTCTCTTTGGGTGAACCGACCGAGTTAGCTATCCACATATATCTTGAAATATATGTGGAAGTTGTGGAAATACGTAGTATCCTTTAGTTTGTGTTGTGGAACTATCCAAGGGCGGATCCAGGTATTTTTTTCTGGCAGCGGCACAAACGGCGGACAGAAAAAACAAAAAATTGTTTGCCATTCCAGCCTGTTAAAGACCAGAGTTTCACTCATCTGCCCTGTGTAATAGGGCCTATTCTGTGCACTCATCTTGTTTCTGTTAACAGTAAGTAAAAAGCATAATTTTCAGACAATTACATTATTTTATTAACCTACGTATTAACTTTAATTGTCTAATTTTTTAGAATTATATTCTAATTTATTTCGAGTGTTTATTTTCACTGAAAACATGTCAATATACAATTAATTAATAACACAATTATTATAAAAATGTCAATAAAAACTAACTACAAAATAAAGTGACACAATAATTATCTAATCCTTTTCCATTCTAAATTTCCATTAAACGGGCCCCGTCCGTAATTGTTTTTAAAGAGGAGGTTAAAAAATTATATCTGTCGCAATCTTCAAATAGTTCTTAGTTTTTGGGTGTTTTATTAATTTCTGTAGTTTGCTTATTATTGTATTTGTTTACTTATACGAGTACATTGGTAATTTGTGTATGTTAGAAGTTAAAAGTATTTATTAGTTTATTTTATTATATCATTTATTTATGTATTAGTATTTATAATATTTGTATGTATATGTCTATTGTATAATTCTTTTTTATTTTTAAAGTGTCCTCTAAATTAGCACACCCCGTCGTTTTTTCTTTTGTACCATCTCTCTCCATCCTAAGGTTGCCTGGAAGAAATCACTTTCAGTGATAAGGCCGCCGGTTGCTTCACATATTGTATCATCTAATTTTTTCTATTTTTCTGTTTTATGTGTGTGTGAATCAATAAAGAGTTTATCTATCTATCTATCTATCTATCTAATTGTAATGATTAGCCATGTCAGAGGCCTTCAGGCGGCTTACAAGCTCTGACACGAGGGCTAGCCAGCCGGCCTATTATTAAGTAACTTACTAAAATAAACAAAATAAAAATACCTAGCCTTTATTCACTATACATAATAAAACATTACTCTTATTCCTATTTCTTAAATATGTAGGTTGCCCACCCTAGACATAGGCCTCCTCTAGAATTTTCCTGAGCTCCCCATCCCCATGGCTTTCCTGCGCCACCCTGGCAGCAGGTTGTCGTCCCACCTTTTATGAGTTCATCCCCTGAACCGCTTCCCGACTCTTGGGTACCAGAACATGACCTCTTTGGTCCATTTATCTTTATTGGTTCTCAGTACATGCCAAACCCAATGCCGTTTTAGTTTTACTTAGGTACTTACTTAATTATTATGATCAAATACAATGTAACTTACTTTTGAAATTCTGTTCACAGAATGGAAGGTTACATAGAAATCAAGCCGTTCAAATCTCGCTCCATCCATAAGCCCGAAAATCTAATCCCTAACAGGTGAAGTTTACTTACTAACTGGCTGTGATAATAGAGATTATAGACTGGTCTTACGGGTAATACCAGTGAGCTTTTACAAATAGAGACTATACTCATTATAAATAGCTCTAAAACATGGCGAATTTCTGTTGTACCTACTTAGGTTGAATATATGTATGCAGCATCAACATTGTTTCCATCACTTTATTAGCAGAGTTTAAAACCCATTTGTCATGATATTTGTATGTGTGACACATGTACTGTCAGCGCAAGACAAGGCGCGATTGACTTGAACCAAGCTAATTAGCTTGCCTTGAGTTCACCATGCTAAGCATAGTATAACGCATCTATAGTCCCCGTTACATAAGTCGGCGGATGAGAAGTTAGCCGCAGATGACACTTCGCCGTGATTCGCTAATTATTGCGCATGTGTGCACAATGCCGACGCCGCGTAGTGTTGAGCACAGGCGTAGGAAGCGCACGGGAGGCGTGAGGTTGGCGGGCAGGTGTGCCCCGGCGTCTAGTCTCTCTGGCTCCCGCGCATATATTTCGGCTTTTGCGCATAACTTCCCATCCGCCGACTTGTGTGGCGCTTAGTATAGGTACCTCAGTTTTTTTATAGTTTTAACGTTGTATTAGTGGGGGGCACATCACATTTTGAAATCTGTATTTTTTACATTACCTACATAACAATCGAAACTTTCAAAAGGCATGTTATATTATTTCAAATTTAATTAATTTTCACAGGAACCACCTTTCAACGTATTGAGGCGAATGGTGATGGAAGAGTGTTCCTCCGAATATAATTTATGAAGAGGAAGCGGCTAGGTATGTATGGGTAATTCTCACGAAATTCCGAAATTCTTGTCCTTGGAATTTATGTTACTAATATTTCTATACAATCCACCTAACTACGAGTATACCTATAAGTTCCACATAAGATTTTAGAGCCGTATAAATAAATATATAAAAATGCATAACTATAATGTTCCTATAGTTCGGCCGTTCAGAGAATGTGTTCCTGACACGTCATTTTGAAAAAATTTTTTTGGCCGATATCTCGGAAACTATGTACTTATGGGCAAAAAACATTACGATCATTATTGTAGAAAATAAAATTTCGCATCTTTTGTTTCCAGTAAACTTTTTTGTAAAACTTACCGTTTACGATTTATGGACCATTTAATGTTTTAAGGTCCATTTAATGGGCTTGATGCCCACACACACTCCGTTCGTCCGTTTGTCTGTCACCAGGCCGACTTTTCATCTCATGAACCGTGATGAAATTGTTACAGATTATGTATTTCTATTGCCGCCATATTAACAAAAATGAATTAAATTAATTAAATGATACCCCAGAATATTTAATTGTAAATTCACTTAAAAATAAATCATTAGATTGAAATAAAATAAATTACCTAAGGGTGCCATAATATTGTCTGTTTGTAAGATGTCCACAAATATGGTACGGAACCCTTCGTACGCAAGACCGACTCACACTTGACCTATTTTTAAAATTTTGTATTGTTGTTTAATGTAATGTAGTGATTTAATTATTTACAGATACCCGTGACGCTGCTGGGCACTTGCTATTCGAAACTGTGGTGCTGTCGCTGCGCTAGTGGCGCCGCAGCCGCCAACCGGCAGTGCTGGGAACACTAACCGCATTTGCAGAATCACTCTTGGAACACCCACGCCACAGTGCTTTACCGTTGGCAAGTGTTTCTGCGGGTAGAGCGACAGCTGGTGATGCCCAATTTCAGAAGATGCCTCCACGACAGCAGCACCATTGTCGTGGATGGCACTTTTCTTACAGTGTCGGCAGGGCTGCCAGCCTGCCAAATATTAACAGTACACGCGGTGATTGAAGGATTTTTTTTTGCACCCCGTTTTTTTTTTTTTTTTTTTATGGTACTGATGGAGAACCGCCGAAGGCAGATCACCCAAGTCCTGCCCATCATCACCGACTTTGAGCCGGCGCTCCAAGCCGCCTTGCTGAGTGTATCTGGCGTGCAGCCACAAGGTTGTTTATTCCACTTTACACAAGCAATGATGCGGCGCGTGCGCCAGGGTGGAGAGCCAGTGACGCGTGGCTCAGCTGGCTGGCGGTTGGTCCAGCTATACGTGGCCCTGGTGCAACTATAGAAGACGCTGCTGCAGCTATACGTGGCGCTGGTGCAGCTATACGTGGCGCTGGTGCAGCTATAGAAGACGCTGGTGCAGCTATACGTGGCGCTGGTGCAGCTATACGTGGCGCTGCTGGTGCAGCTATACGTGGCGCTGGTGCAGCTATACGTGGCGCTAATGCAGCTATGCATGGTGCTGGAGTTCTTGCCGTTGGCTGAGGTGCAGGCCGTGGCTGCGACCAGGGCCATACTGTACCGGGATTCCAAGAATATTTTGAAGCCCAGTAGATGACTCGGGTAATTCACTTTGATTTTTGATTTGTTTATGAACCAAATGAATGATACATGTACATTCATGAACGTGGCCATGGCTACCGTGGCCGCAGCGATAAATATTCGTCTTGTTACGTAGGACGTATTTAAAATAATTCTTTTTCGCAAAAAATGGCAAAACCGCCTACCGTCGTGTACAAAAATTCGGATATTTCGCTCGAATTGTTTACATTATTGTTGATTTATCAAAAACGGCTCAGCCGGTTTCTGTAAAATTTAAATGGGATCACCTTGGGAGTATACTCTTTCGAACTAAAAAACATTTTTTGATTCGGTTCACAATTGGCGAAATTATCGATGTTCATCGTGTACAACATTCGGATATTTCGCTCGAATTGCTTACATTATTACCTATTGTTTTTTTTTTCAAAAACGGCTTAGCCGATTTCTGTAAAATTTAAATAGGACCACTTCGGGAGTATACCCTTTCGAACTAAAAAAGATTTTTTTAATTCGGTTCACAATTGGCGAAATTATCGATGAACATACACAAAAAAAATACATAGAACCCACTCCTTTTTGGAAGTCGGTAAAAAAAAATTACAGTGGTCATTGATATACTAGTAGTCTCTAATCGTTTATTTATATTAATGTCTTTAAATGAAATTTAATTTACTTCTAGGTGGGACCTGAAGTATTTAGCGTCGTGGGCAGGACACATCGGACTTCAAATGTGGCAGAATCATTTCACGCCTCATTGCGGCGCTCCCTTGGAGCATCACCAAACATTTGGCGGTTCACAGGTTCAATATTTTAATACAAATATTTATAGTAGTAGATGAAAAAAAAAAAATAGTTTAAGATTTATTTCCAGACGTCACTAATTGCTCGCCCGCTGGCTATATTGTATTTTTTTAGGGTTCCGTACCCAAAGGGTAAAAACGTGACCCTATTACTAAGACTCCGCTGTCCGTCTGTGTCTCCAGACTGTATCTCATGAACCACTATGGCTAGAAAGCTGAAATTTTCACAGATGATATATTTCTGTTGCCGCTAGAACAACAAATGCTAAAAATAGATTAAAAATAATATTTAACGGGGGCTTCCATACAAGAAATCAAAATTTTTTGCCGTTTTCGCTCGTTATCAATAATGGTAACTGGTCGATGCTTGAAATATTGACAGAATATAAAAATAATATTTAAGGGGCTTCATGCTTACTTTATTAATAAACAATTAAAATTAAATATCTAAGGGGGCTTCCACACAGTACGGAATCCTTCGTGCGCGAGTCCGATTCGTACTTGGCAGATTATTTCTAAATACGCTTTAGTGAAGAAAAAAGGATGCTCTGGTAGAGCCCATAAACACGTTAATGATATCTACAGTATTGTGAGGCGGCCCTGTCCTTGAGATAATTATACGTGGGACACTCAGAAAGTTTTGCGACACCGAAATAATCGGCCAAGTACGAACCGGACTCGCGCACGGAGGGTTCCATACTGTATGGGACTTTGAATATTTATTTTATTTTATTATTTATTATTGAAGTTAATATACAACTAAAATATATTCTGTGAAAATTTCATGCATCTACCTGTTCTATTACCATTATTAATATAGAGCGAAAAACGGCTATAAAATCAGGTTTGTTGTATGGGAGCCCCCCTTAATCATTAATTTTATTCTGTTTTTAGTATTTGTTGTTATAGCGGCAACAGAAATACATCATCTGTGAAAATTTCAGCTTTCCAGCTATAGCGGTTCATGAGATACAGCTTGGAGACAGACAGACAGACGGACAGCGGAGTCTTAGTAACAGGATCCCGTTTTTACCCTTTGGGTACGGAACCCTAAAAATATGCTCTATGGGTAACGGTATTTTAACTAAATATTTTCAAACCTTTCACCACCTTTTCACCAGTGTCTATACAAAGTTTCCTGAGTCTGAAGTCTGAACCAATTTCCAATATACTTTTATTAGTCCCCTTCAGACACCTCTTCTACGGCGTTCTCGAACGCTGACAGTGCATCTTTCGACGATGAAAACTGTATGTCTTTGAGCTATAGTTCGGCCGTTCAGAGAATGCGTTCCTGACACGTCATCTTGAAAAAAATGTTTTTGGCCAATATCTCGGAAACTATGTACTTAAGGGCAAAAAACATTAAGATCATTATTGTAAAATATAATTTCGCATCTTTTGTTTCCAGTAAACTTTTTTGTAAAACTTACCGTTCACGATTTATGGCCCATTTAATGAAATTTCATTAAATGGACCTTAAAACATTAAATGGTCCATAAATCGTAAACGTTTGTTGTATGGGAGCCCCCTTTAAATATAATATTTTATTCTGTTTTTAGTATTTGTTGTTATAGCGGCAACCAAAATACATCATCTGTGAAAATTTCAACGTTCTAGCTATCACCGTTCCTGAGATACAGCCTGGTGACAGACAGACAGACGGACGGACAGCGGAGTAACAGGGTCCCGTTTTTAGGGTTCTGTACCAAAAGGGAAAAACGGGACCCTATTACTAAGACTTCGATGTCCGTCTGTCACCGGGCTGTATCTCATGAACCATGATAGCTAGGCAGCTGAAATTTTCACAGATGATGTATTTCTGTTGCCGCTATAACAACAAATACTAAAAACAAAATAAAATAAATATTTAAGGGGGGGCTCCCATACAACAAACCTGAATTTTTAGACGTTTTTCGCTCTATATTAATAATGGTAATAGGTAGATGCATGAAATTTTCACAGAATGTTTAGTTTTATATTCACTTCAATAATAAAAATAAAATAAATATTTAAGGGGGGCTCCCATACAGTACGGAACCCTTCGTGCGCGAGTCCTACTCGTACTTGGCCGATTATTACTCTTTGGGTACGGAACCTCAAAAATGGCCCCAGCGACTATGAGTTTACTTAGTAAATTATTTGGCCGCAATACAAGACAGATGTGGATTTTCATACAACTTTTGCTGGCCGCTTCTCGCATGTATTTGGCCAGTACAGCAATTTTTAACCCCCGACGAAAAAGAGGGGTGTTATAAGTTTGACGTGTCTGTTTGTCTGTGTGTCTGTCTGTCTGTCTGTGGCATCATAGCCCCCGGACCACTGAACCGATTTCAGTTTAGTTTTTTTTGGATGAAAGGAGACTTAATCGAGAGTGTTCTTAGCTATGTTTTATAAAAATCGATTGAGCCGTTTAAGAGTTATGGTGGGTTAAAGTGGGGATGGAAGAACCAAAATTCTACAAATGTGCCCAAAATGGTTGTCAATTGAAAGTTTGTTGTCAAATATTTTTGTGTCGGGGGTTTTTTAATTAGGTATATTATGATTTATGTATGAATCCCTACAGGGGTGTTGTTCAATTTTGCTTCTGTATTTTCAGATGTCGCCGCGGAAAATTTTTCAGTAATCGCTTCACGGCTAAAAGCTCTGGACACCTAGGAGAAATAGAGAACGGTCGTACGTACGGGACACTGTAGCAACATAAAAGTGTTATCTCTATCGAATACCTAAAGTGAAAAAGAAACAGAACTATGCTATTTAGTTAATATAATTTCGATGGCGCCTCTGTAATCGGGCTTAGTGTACATGTACAAGTAGCGGCACGTAAGTCTAGTGCTGAGGGTATATCATATTGCAACAAATTATCTCTGTAACTATAGCAGATAGAAGGATGTGAGTTAGACCAAAAAATTTTTGTTTAAATTGCAAAAAGGGTACAATTAGACTTGACTCACCTATCACAGGAAGCACAGATAATTTACATGAATTTTTTTCCCCCGATAATTTAAATGGAGAAGATTACGAAAATTTCCTGTTAGAAGAACTAAGTAACCTCCTAGACGATTTGACGATTTTAAGTCTTAATAGAGACATGTGGTTCTAACATGATGGCTGCCCAGCACATTTTAGAAGCGTCCGAGAATGGTTGGACACAAATTATCCCAACAAATGGATTGGACGAGGTGGGCCTATACCCTGACCAGCTAGAAATCCAGATCTAACACCAATGGATGTTTATGTGTGGGGTCACATGAAGAGCTTAGTTTTCAGTGAGCCCAACCCGATTCCGGCCATTGAACTATTGAGGGAAAGAATCATAAACGCGGCGAACGAAATTCGAACGAAGCGAACTACTGTCGCTGTAAAAAGTGGACTGCGCAGAAGAATGCGATTATGTGTGCAAAACTGAGGTGGACATTTAGAACATGAGCTTTAGATTTTTAGATGTTTTGTCGAACCTGGAAAATATAGTAAATTTAGTATCTTGTACTCTCCTATTGTTTTAATTACCTTTAGCAGGAATTTGCTACCAGAGGGCACGCAACTCTTTTTTTCTACGGTTTTTTTTTAAAACACTAGACTGTTATACTTCTTTGGATCCACACCACCACAGCCACAGTCCTTTGTCAACCAGGTGGTGGAGACGGCCCAGTTGGCCCGCAAGACTTGATAAGGATTGAGCGGGGAATATTCCAGGGTGACAGTCTGAGTCCACTGTGGTTCTGCCTGGCCCTGAATCCTCTCAACACTTTGCTGAAGAATTCAGGGCTGGGCTATCGGCTTCGCAGACAGGGTAAAAGTCGTCTCTCACCTGCTGTACATGGATGATCTCAAGCTGTTTGCACCGAAATACCAAGACCTGGTGGGAGTTGCTAAAAACAACTGAAGTTTTTAGCAGTGCCATCAGGATGGAGTTCGGTGTAGACAAGTGTGCGGTCATGCATGTACAGCGAGGGAAGGTTGTAAATTCTCCGAATCTACAACTTTCTGAGACAATGACTATCAGGTCTCTCTCCGAAGCCGAGACCTTGGTATGTCAGAGTCGTTGGGTATATCGGCAGTGGACATCAAGAAATCGGTGAAGGAGCGCTTCTTTTTCGCCTGACAAAAGTACTAAATAGTCTTTTGTTCGGCGGCAACAAGGTGCGCGCCTTTAACGGTTGGGTGATGCCGCTGCTGATGTACTCCTTTGGCATACTGAGGTGGACTCAGACTGAGCTGGACGCCCTGGATAGGAGGGTCAGTCGATTGCTCACACTGCATCGCATGTTACACCCGCGCTCGTCAGTCATGAGACTACATTCCGCGGAAGTGTGGTGGCCGAGGCTTTTTAAATGCCAAGGACCTCCACAACCGCGAAGTGTACAGTCTCCGGGATTATTTCCGAAACAGCGGACGTGGGATGCATTGCAATGTGGTAGCGGTTGACAGAGGCCTCACCCTGCTCTCCCTAGCGAACGAGAACTGGCGCAGGCCATATCGGTGCTCAGCACCAATGATCGCAAGGCGGTGCACCCGAACAAGTTGAGCACAGCCGTAAGCATACTTTTCCCGAAGCCATTCGATTCGAACCATTTTAAACCCCCTGTAACTTTGGTCTGGATAAAGCTAGACGTCTGATTTTTTTTACTATCAAGAGAACGTCAGATAACAAAGAACATTTCTTAATTTCATCAAAATCGAACCAGTCATTTAAGAATTATTGCTAGTCAAAGTTCTTTGATTTTGTCACTAACATACTCATATATACACTCACTCACTCAACGATCATCAAAATTCTAAGGTACTTCTAGCAGACATACAAGCTTGTAATTTTGATGACCGTTAACATTTAGCCTAAATACCAAGGAAAAAATCAAACATACTTTAATTTTGGTCTAGTTTTCCTATTTTAGTATCTACACAAATAAGTTTGTAATCCTAATTGTAGTACGTGAAATAGGTGATTACCAAGATAACTTTGCGGTTTTGACTTCGGTTTCAGTATGTGTTCCTGCTAGATTCAAATTTTGAATCTCTAGGGCAAGGGTAGGGCAGGGGTAGACTAGTAATAGCGTAGGGGGCGCATGGCGGCGTGGTGCTGGCGTGGTGGGAACGTGGTGGATACGTAGTGCTGGCGTGGTGCGGGTATGGTACGGGCATTGTGGGGGCTTGGCGAGAGGGATACGGTGAAGACTCAGTGGGGCCGTGGTGGGGGCTTGATGGGGGCTCAGTGGGAACTCAGTGTGAGTGCGGTGGAGGCATGGTGGGGACACAGTGAAGCTACAGTGGGAGCGTGATGGGGGCGCAGTGGGTTTGGTGGGGATGCAGTGGGGCCACGGTGAGAGTACAGTGGGGGCTTGATGGGAACTCGGTGGGGGCTTAATGGGGGCTCGTCGGGGAATCATTGGGGCCGCAGTGGGAGCGCGGTGAAGAATAAGTGGGGCCTGCGGTGCGGGCTTGATGGGGGCTCGGTGGGAACTCAGTGTGAGTGCGGTGGAGGCATGGTGGGGACTCAGTGGAGCTACAGTGGGAGCGTGATGGGGACGCAGAGGGGGCTTGGTGGGGACGCAGAGGGGTCACGGTGAGAGTACAGTGGGAACTCGGTGGGGGCTTAATGGGGTCTCGTTGGGGAATCATTGGGGCCGCAGTGGGAGCGCGGCGAGGGTTTGGTGGGGACTCAGTGGACCCTTGGTGGGGGCGTGATAGGGCCACAGTGGTGGCTTGATAGGGGCTCGGTAGGGGCTCAGTGGCGCCGTGGTGGGAGCTCGGTGGGGATTTGGTGAGGACTCAGTGGAGCCGCGGTGGGGGCGTAGAGGGGACTCAGTAGGACCGCGGTGGGAACACGGTGGAGGTGTGGTGGAGGTTTGGTAGGGACTCAGTGGAGCCACGGTGGGAGCCTGATGGGGGCGCAGTGTGGGATTGATAGGGCCTCAGTGTGGAATCAGTGGGGCCGCGGTGGCAGCGCGGTAGGGACTCAGTGGGGTCGCGGTAGGGGCGTGGTGGGGGCTTCATGAGGCTCAGTGGGGGCGTGGTGGGGGCGCGGCGGGGGCTTTATAGGGGCTCGGTGGGGAATCAGTAGGGCCGCGGTGGGGGCGCCGTAGAGGGCAGGGTAGGGACAGGGTAGAGCAACATCATGGTATGGTGATAAACCATCACTAACAAAAAGAAGTGAGATCCCAACAAAAACATGGCATGTAAAACTACAACAAGTCGAGCAACAATTTTTCAGTAAAAAGTAGTGAGATCAAAATGTAAGCACAAGTCGGTTTATTCATTCAATACTTGTCTATGGGGGCAGAATCTGGGCGCATCTTTACAACTTTGATGTTCTCATAGATAAGTACCTACTGAATGAATAAACCGACTTGTGGTTCACTACTTTTTACTGAAGAATTGTTGCTCGACTTGTAGTTTTTACATGCCATGTTTTTGTTGGGATGTTATTTTACCCTCATAATATAAGATTAAAAAAAAATATATGTCGCACTTATTGTAAACGGAAACTTTATTTGCAATTATTACGGAAATAATATTTACTTTTATGGTGCTGAAACGTAGTTTCGTACTTATGGGCCTTATTTATTAATAAGCTCCACGTAGCACATCGAGCTATGGAGAGGGCTATGCTCGGAGTCTCTTTGCAAGAGCAAGGAATGAGGCAATGAGAGATGGATGATGGAGAAGGACTGATGACCGATAGAGTCGAAAGGTTATCGAGTAGAAACCACTTACCGACGCAGGGTAGAGCATCCACTCGCAAGGTGTAATATTATCTATCGGCATACCCGTCAGGCCTGCTGTGGCCCCAGCATAAAGCTTTAAGGCCCCAGCCCGGGTAGCACAGCAAGGGGAGAAAATCATTTTATCCACTCTTAATGTCAGATGTCATTGTCAACCCATACTTTATTTCCTCTTCGAGGGGAAATAATGGTGGAAAGACTATTAGTCCCTTTGCCATGCTTCCCGTGCAGGTACAAACCCGAGCCGCAGCTGCACCCTGCTCACGGCTGTGTGGGGGACCCTTTACTCGCTCGTTCTACTAGCACGACAGTAGACAATTCAGTTTATAAGAATGGCAATATATCATTGTATTTGGATCTTGTGATTTCTAAAATAAAGTTTATAAAACGAAGCTGATTGAGATTTTTTTATCAATGGAGGCCACAAAATATCATGCTGTACAATATTGTGTCGTTCAATACGTGCCGGACCAATAATGTACAGCCTGATATTGTACGGCATGTTATTTTATGTCCCGGGACATGAAACATCAGGCTGTACATTCTTGGCTGTGCATTGTCATTATTATTATCGGGTTCTTCTCCCCCCGTGTTTGGCGGGAGTGAGGGTTCCGACTCGAGTTCTAAACTCTTTTCGGAGGCTGGACGCCTCGGCCACACAGGGCCGAGGGGCAATGTTCAGGGAGGGCGCGAGTACCCAATCCCGTCCGCGAGGACGGGCGGCATCTCTCAGCGCCCTCTACCTTGCCAAGTTGCGGTGTTGGCCGTCTTGGCGTTGAGGTTGTCTCAGATTGGAGTCTTCACGACCTGCACTGAACCAGGTGCAGGCGGCATCTCTTCCTCTTCGACTTGAGTGACGTGACGCACGTCGGGTCCGGTGGCGTACTCGTACAGGCCGAACGCAGCTTCGAATGGTCAGTCTCGGGAGTGTACACTCGACCAAGACCGACTGAAGCGCGGAGCGAAGCTCTCTCAGCCTGTCGGGGTTGGTAGCGTTACGGAGATGGGGAGTGGGATCGCTAGCCCGGCTCAAGCGCACCGCCGCGCGAGCCAGGCATAACGTCTCTAACATCCCCTAGAAGTTTGGCCGTCGAGCGCGATGGTCAACGGCGAGGGTTGGGCGGCGTCAAGCTCACGCCAGGGCGGAGCGACGCCTACCCGTGATCGCAGTGGTGTGCCACGATGGTGGCTGGGATCTGCTGGTGAAGCGGCTGGCGCCAGGGGAGAAGCTCACCCCGGCCGCCGAGGCGGGCTCGCGTAGCGGCGATACCCAATGCGGCCGCGCGTCGCATGAGCGACAGCAGCGGCGCGGTGGCTGGGCTTCGCGACGGTAAACGTCGCGAGATGGGTTCAGTGGGGCGCCTAGGCGCATGGTAGGTCCGGTGGAAGCGCGCCCCGATCGAAATCAGGGGCGCGTAGTCATGGCTGGTTGTAGGCGGCCGGCTTCAGCCCACTCGGTGGGGCACACACGAGTTGGCGGAGCGGGCCGCGCCGCCGTCGTCGGGTCGCCTGCTCCTCGGTCGCCGCGGCGCTGCTCAACCGTCTCACATACGGGAGCGTTGCAGCAGGCGTCCGTGGTGCTAGGCGTCCTTGTCACGTCAGCGGGGTGCAGCCTGGAATGCTCGACAGGCTGCAGGAGGGGCGCGTTGCTCGCCCACAAGCGACGCGCCGGTTGCTTCGGGAGCGAATACTCGAACGTCCCTAGGCGTCTGTCCAAATCAGCAGGCGCCGTGTGCGCTTGGGCCGACGGGGTGGGGGTGGTTGCTAGCCACCCCTGTGGTCGTCTTTGGTTTAAGTCGGGGGAGGCGAACCTCGACCCCGATGTGGCTTCATTTCATTGCAGCGCGCCGCGTAGTCGTCGCCTCGCTCGCGGGCCGGGGGGTTTCCCTCCCGAGGTGTGCACTCCGTCGGGGTGGGGAGCCTTGCGGCCCCCAGGCAAGGCAAGGGCTCGGTGGCACGCAGAGGCGCCGGGCGAGTAAACTCGAGCCCGGCGCTGGATGTCTTGATTGTTGTCTTGGTTTGTAGGCGCGGAGTAAACTCGACGCGCCTACTTGTTGTGGTTGTCAGTGATGGAGGAGCGGCGACGCTCACTCCGGCGAACGCGACGCCCGGGCCCAGGCATCAGCGGGCCGGCGGCGTAGTCGTCGCTCCTCGAGGTCATTCCAGTGGCGGCCGCGGCTAGGCCGACATTGCACTAGGCAATGTTAGCGCAGCAGGCGGTCGCGACGTGGCGCACGGTACAATGCGTACGGTGCATGGGCGTGGCGGCCAGGGCAGCTCGCTCGACGTCGCTAGCAGACGGAGCCGGGCTGCAATCGGCGGCGGCTGTGCATTGTGCAATATTGTGCCGGATATTATCGACACGGGCCGATAATGTACGGCCTGTATTTCACAGCACGATATTGCACAGCCTGATATCCATGGCCTGGAACACAAAATATCATGCTGTACAATATCAGGCCGTACATTATCATGTCGTGAATTACATGTGTCGTACATTGTTGTTTGTTTGTGGCAAATTAGTGTAGTTTTTCACAGACTACTATAGATACCTATTATAATACGTTTGTGTTTTAGTCTTTTTCATGGGCTGGAATCTTAAAAGAAAAAAAATTGCCCATATTTTCCACCATAGACAAATGGTAATTTTCATTTTGACTTTCCCAATTACATTCTCTATGCCCATTCAAGGCTGCTCGAGTTGCAAAATGTCAAAGTCAATCAATCTTTTCCGTTATTCAGCAGTTTTTGTGCTATCTTTTTTAATGTTTTATTAAAGTTACCTATTGTGTTAGATTATGTTAAGTGTTCGTGCTTATCGTCTCCACTGAACTGTTACAAAACCACACATTCATTGTGTTTTATGCGTTGGTGTTCATACATTGGGTGTATTTTTGCATCCTGTAAAATATTGTGTCGTATACCGAACTACAACTGCAGACGAAGCATAATTAGGATACAACGTATGTATTCTGAAATAGTTAAATAGGACTTAAGTGGGTGTCTAGTATCAATAGTAACTGTGCAAAACTGAAAAACTTTATCTTACGAAAGTTAACCTAAAAATGTGAATGATGAAATTGATGTGAATGATGAATAAACATGAAGTAGCACAATATTTAGTCTTATTTATTAACTTCCTATAAGTACATAGGTTTTAAAAATGGTAAAATAATAATTATATTTTAATTGGAGAATTGAAAATTATGCATACAGGAATTAATAAATATTTATGAAGCCAAAAAAAGTACTGTCGCCATTTCGGTCGCCATGTTTTAAAAAGTAAATAAATGTCAAACTCAAAATTACCAATGCTACGAACAACCAATAGCAGACTGGTAATTTTTAGCATGAAGTTTTATTACCTAAAACTTCGTGGTTCGTAATCGACGTAGATTTCTGTCTGATACGAGCGGATACGAGTGATACATATATAGTAGTCTGTGGTCTTTTTGAAGTTTTTGACTTCAACTTGTGAGCTTGCTTTGCTTTGATAAAAACTAAAAAGAACAGGAATTAATCACTACGAAACAATCGTACCTAAATGGCTCTGTGTTTCATCTACTAGCATATGAACAAACATTATAAAGTTTGAACTAAACTAATAGTACTTTATAGTTGTGATAGCCAAAGAGAACTGTATGTAATAGCTCTCTGACTGTGTCTAGCGGAGCGAGACCTTCATTCATTTATGTCTGTGAATTAAATCTAGGTATCATGCGTTAGGTTATTCCATCCCGTCTGACAAGTGACAAGTTTACAATGCGCGAGTCACGGTGGATACCTGGATCACCTGGATGCACAGAGCTATAACAACCCTGGATGAGACTGGCGCGAGACAGAGAAGATTGGCTAAAGGAGGAGGCTTGTGTCCTGCAGTGGGCTGCACGAAGCTGCCAATGACGGTGATGACGATGAGCCTTGATAAGGTTGCAAACAAGCTGCGAATTAGGTAACAAAACAAAATAAATGATCATAACATAATAACCTTACTAGCTTAAAATTACAATCAATAGTTTGTCCAAAAAGAGAACCGTCGCCGTCGTGGCGTTACGGTGAACTAACAATAAGATCTTAATCAGCTGCGAAGGTACCATTTACTTGGCAGACGCGAGTCTGATGAAAACTGAATTGGTGTCTACCACAGACTACTATAGATACTACGTGTCTACCAAGTAGGTATCAAACACTTTTAGTTGTACTAGCAATGACAGAGCAGTGTTGTCAACGTTACAAAATTAGTAAAATGGCACACGGGCGACCTCACCGATGACGAGTGAGACGATAGCGAGAATTCTCTTCGCCCCTGCTCGGCGGCCACTCTGCACTTGTTAGTGTCCAACAAGGGAGTCAATGATGTCCCTCCCACAGTATAACACCTCACATGTTATGAACACTCCTTGTTTATAATACTTTCTACTTCTTGTTGATATTCATGTTTTGTGCGCTACTTTATCTGTGCCAGCCTTTTTTTTAATAGTCCACTGCAGGATGAAGGCCTACCCTCGAAGGGTGATTGAGCCATATCCAGCACACTGGCCCAATGCTAGTTGGTGAATTCACATAAACCTAAAAATTGCTTCTACTGAAGTGTAGGTTGTCACGATGTTTTCCTTCACCTAAAAGCCAGTGGTGTGAAACTCCATACATAAGTTCCAAAGAACTCATTGAAATGAGATTGCTGATTTTGAACCCACAACCTCACAACTGGAAGGTTAGTGTTACGACCACTACACCACCACGGCCACGGCGCTGCTATACTTGAGTTACACAATGTAGTTTGTAGCTACAATCTCAAGGGACCATATCCACCGTGCTGACCAGCCAATGGTTGCTACATTCACAAATGTACCCTATCAAATTTATTTCCATACATATGTGGGTTTCGTCTCTATATTTTCCTTCACTGAAAAGCCAGTGGTGTGAAAATCTAGTCTATCTTAGTTAGTACATAATTTCTTTTGGGTTTATTGGTATAGCACTCGGGTTTAAGCCCACAGCCTAATTGTTCTAAAGAGAACTAAGCTAGAACACTAGGCCACCAGAGATTTCTACTCATATCTGTAATATGGACTTATTATTGTTTCTGTTTTATTTCAGATGAAACATCTAGTTGAATGGAAGGTAAAGATACAGCCAATACTGAGTTTAACATACTGCACATTATCAGAATGGCAGTGTACTAATTGCTCCAGAAGTATCTTCTAGAGACTAGTTGTTAGAGGCAGCTTGCAGCTCTGTTCCAGACAGGTGTGAGTACAAGTCATACTGCCATACTGTGAATACACAACACAAGCTGAACTACTTAATGGATACAGAGGACAGGAACTTTGTGCTAGAGGCAATGAGTGACTCCAACTGTCGAGATGACTCCACAACGGTCACTACTAGGACTGGGAGAGGAACACGGGGAACTAAATGCAAAATACATAAATGTCCAATGTGTGATTATAAAGCAGCAAATTCTACTTATTTGAAAGTACATATCCGGAAACATACAGGGGAAAGACCATATAAATGTGACATGTGTAATTACAAAGCAACACATGCAGGTGCCTTGAAACAACATAAACTAACTCACACTGGGGTGAAGGCATTTCAATGTGAGATGTGTGATTACAAAGCAATACAGGCAGGTGCCTTGAAACTACACATGATGACTCACACTGGGGTAAAGCCATATGAATGTAACATGTGTGATTACAAAGCAAAACAGGCAGGTGCCTTGAAACTACACATAATGACTCACACTGGGGTAAAGCCTTATAAATGTGATATGTGTGATTACAGAACATCACAAGCAGGTGGTTTGAAACGACACATGAAACGTAGACATAATCACACTGGAGTCAAATTGTATGAATGTTATATGTGTGATTATGAAGCAGCAGAGGCAAGTACATTGAAACAACACATACTGACTCACACTGGGATAAAAGCATTTCAATGTGATATTTGTGATTACAAAGCAGCACGAGCAAGTTACTTGAAACGGCACAAACTGACTCACACTGGGATAAGAGCATTTCAATGTGATATTTGTGATTACAAAGCAGCACGAGCTAATGTCTTGAAACAGCACAAATTGACTCACACTGGGGTAAAGCCATATGAATGTGACATGTGTGATTACAAAGCAATACAGGCAGGTGCCTTGAAACTACACATGATGACTCACACTGGGGTAAAGCCATATGAATGTAACATGTGTGATTACAAAGCAACAAAGGCAGGTGCCTTGAAACTACACATAATGACTCACACTGGGGTAAAGCCTTATAAATGTGATATGTGTGATTACAGAACATCACAAGCAGGTGGTTTGAAACGACACATGAAACGTAGACATAATCACACTGGAGTCAAATTGTATGAATGTTATATGTGTGATTATGAAGCAGCAGAGGCAAGTACATTGAAACAACACATACTGACTCACACTGGGATAAGAGCATTTCAATGTGATATTTGTGATTACAAAGCAGCAAGAGCAAGTGTCTTGAAACGGCACAAACTGACTCACACTGGGGTAAAGCCATATGAATGTGACATGTGTGATTATAAAGCAATACAGGCAGGTGCCTTGAAACTACACATAATGACTCACACTGGGGTAAAGCCATATGAATGTAACATGTGTGATTACAAAGCAACACAGGCAGGTGCCTTGAAACTACACATAATGACTCACACTGGGGTAAAGCCATATGAATGTGACATGTGTGATTACAAAGCAATACAGGCAGGTGCCTTGAAACTACACATAATGACACACTGAGGTAAAGCCATATGAATGTGACATGTGTAATTACAAAACGAAACAGGCGGGTGCCTTAAATCGACACAAAAAGACTCACACTGGGGTGAAGGCATATGAATGTGACATGTGTGATTACAAAGCAACATGTGCAAGTACAATAAAACAACATATACTAACTCACACTGGGGTGAAAGCATTTCAATGTGAGGTGTGTGATTATTCAGCAGCAAGCACAAGTGCCCTGAAGAATCACATTCGAACTCACACTGGGTTAAAGCCTTATAAATGTGATATGTGTGATTACAGAACATCACAAGCAAGTAGTTTGAAACAACACATGAAACGTAGACATAATCACACTGGAGTGAAATCGTATGAATGTTATATGTGTGATTATAAAGCAGCAGAGGCAAGAACATTGAAACAACACATACTGACTCACACTGGGATAAGAGCATTTCAATGTAATATTTGTGATTACAAAGCAGCAAGAGCAAGTGTCTTAAAACGGCACAAACTGACTCACACTGGGGTAAAAGCTTTTCAATGTGATACTTGTGATTACAAAGCAGCATGAGCAAGTGCCTTGAAACAGCACAAATTGACTCACACTGAGGTAAAGCCATATGAATGTGACATGTGTGATTACAAAGCAACACTGGCAGGTTCCTTGAAACTACACATAATGACTCACACTGGGGTAAAGCCATATGAATGTGACATGTGTGATTACAAAGCAACACAGGCAGGTTCCTTGAAACTACACATAATGACTCACACTGGGGTAAAGCCATATGAATGTGACATGTGTGATTACAAAGCAACACAGGCAGGTTCCTTGAAACTACACATAATGACTCACACTGGGGTAAAGCCATATGAATGTGACATGTGTGATTACAAAGCAACACAGGCAGGTTCCTTGAAACTACACATAATGACTCACACTGGGGTAAAGCCATATGAATGTGACATGTGTGATTACAAAGCAACACAGGCAGGTTCCTTGAAACTACACATAATGACTCACACTGGGGTAAAGCCATATGAATGTGACATGTGTGATTACAAAGCAACACAGGCAGGTTCCTTGAAACTACACATAATGACTCACACTGGGGTAAAGCCATATGAATGTGACATGTGTGATTATGGATCAAATCGTTTTAGTGATTTAAAGAGACATAAGAAAACTCACTTGAGTTATGGAAGTCAGGCTCTCAGATAACTAAAATGAAAGGCAAGTGTAGCTATCCAGTAAACTGGATAGCGATGGCTGGCACATGTGTCACACTCGTGATTGGGTGCCCGGTCTGCTCGTGGCATTCATGCAGTGCACCAGCTAGCTAACTAACTTAGGCTAAGATTTTTACTACATAATATATACTAACACTCATTGTACATTAGAATTCAAATAATTGTATTTTTGTTAAAAAGGGCACAGATTCTGGAGTCTGTGATTAGTAACAAATAAACCTGTCATGAATAAGTTTTCAAGAGCTTGGTTGATACACATGTACCTACTCTTATATTGAGGAATTCTGTAGATGATTTTGCGCCAAATACGTTGTCTCAAGGAATTTTAGTACACATAGCTACTTTGAATTTGTGACTTATGTAGGTATTTTAATATCTACTTTGTTTTGGTAGAATTTTTCGTTCAAAGTAAAATATGCGATAATTATTAATTCATCTCATTTTTTGCTCGGATGTTCTTACTCTTCTCTCTCAAAAAATCCATTGTTTCGATTTTAACATCAGATGTTTTTCGGATTTAAGCTTTGTACTGTCTGTCAGTAAATAATTTAAAGGATTTAAGGTAGAGCCGCATTGTATAAGTTGTTCAAAGTGATGATAATGTAATATTGACACAAAATAAAACTCTGTTTTAGCCGAATCGTACAAGTTGGTGGATGTTAAGTTAGCTACGAGCTGCGCAATAACTAATCTACGCGCGGGTTTATGTGAGCTTCAGTTAGGATTGGATATTGCGCAACTTGTAGTTTTATAGCATATTTTGCTCTGTGTCAGTAAGACTCCGTGGTGGCGCTGCAGACAACATGTAGGTATGTATATAAGTTGTATGGGGGCACCTCACCACAGACTTCACACGTTAGAGGTGGTCGCGTCACCCCGATGTCCTGGTGACATAGAGCCATAAAAGCGCAGTTACACCGAAAACCATATTTGCAGAAACTCCAAATAGTTGGTGAAATTGAGTTATAGACATTTTCGGCAGTTGGCTACTCCGGTGGAACCACGCCTTAAAAACTTCGAATTGCGCTCTTCTTAAATTGTTTTTAATTCTTATTTTAAGTAGGTACAGGTAGCGGAACGGAAGTCTAGCGCTGAGGGTGCTGTGGAGGGGATGGAAGCACATTGTGACTGTCATACTAAACTCATGCGCAGCCATCCCCTCCACACTTCGCTCAGCACTAGACCTAAATGCCGTGACCTGTACATAACTTTCATATAATACCTAGTGTATATTAATGAAATAAATTATCAAATAGCAACTGAATACTTGTGTTATTTCTATTATTAATTCGTAGATAAAAAAATAAAATTTAATGAGCAGAGCAGCTCCGCGTGTATCGGGTACCATACCAGCACGGCTAACATACGCACCACGACATCATTTTATCTATATGAGATAATAAATCTACATACCTACCTCACCATAACTTTCTCTCGTTTGTATGTCGTGCGGTGCATAATTGCTAGCCGTACATGGTTCAACATTAGTAAGTTAGCTAATATTTACCACATCAAACTGGTCACTCTGAGCATGCAGTTCTTGTATTTGTAAGTAAGATTTTATTTTTAGCTTCACAGAAAGATGTAACGATTTCGATTAGCTCTGGTACTATCGGCTAAAGACGAGATTGTGTCGGTCTTCGCATTCCGTTCCGCTCCCTCTTGTGGTAGTTACTGTTGTGGTACCAGACTACACGAACACTCAGTTATACAGGGTTATTTCTAATCACTCAGTTATACAGGGCTTATTCTGTACTTCAACTTTTGTTCTACGACTTTTATTAATTCTCAAAAAAAGTTGTAGTTCCATTGAAAAATATCGTTCACCCTCGACAAAATGTATTAGAAATAAGTCGCAGAACAAAAGTTCGTTTATTAGAAATGACCCTGTATACCACGCCGCTGAAACTTCAGATTGGGAGTTAGAGAATAGATAATAAAACCCCTGAGCCCTTAGTCTAGGTTTTGCGTAGTTTACTTAAACTCTCCATACATTTCGGTTAGTTCTTGCTCGTTTCCACCAGGGGCGCTACACAGGTATGTATGGAGCCATACGGAAACATCTGTAGTTTCAATTTACGTATCCTGGACTAACCCCTCTGTTAGGTATTCTTTCCACACGCCACATGTTCCGCCGCCGACTGAAGCTCGACCTCTCCCGCCGCGGGACGTCCACCCCCGCCGCGGGACGTCCACCCCCGCCGCGGGACGTCCACCCACAGGGTGGACGGATGACCTGATCGAGACCGCAGCATCTTGTTAGAGAAGGGGAGGCTTATGTCCAGCAGTTTTATAGCTGAAACGGCTTACCTACGACAATTTGATAACTCGGAGGCTATTGACCGAGTTTTAAGCGATCAAAGTTTGGCGCCTCTCCAGTGTCATAGGTACGCCATATACAAAAGATATCCAAGGCTCACACGTGGAGCCAACAGCACAGAATCAGTAAAAATTTATTAGGACGAAAATCGTTAACATTTTGTACCAAAATGAGCCAACTCTTGTTCTTTTCTAATGCTAGTGGGTACTAAGCAGGGAACTGAAACATCAAATACAAAACTCATGAAATTAATCCAATAATCATTGTAGTTAATTGTAATCATAAATGCACAACTTTACTACTACTTAAAAATAATTAACAGATAATTCTCGTGAATTATCTGTACTTGGATAGGTATTACAAAATACCATGTTTTTCAAATTCAGCAAGTTTCATCAGCAACATGGCGGCTGTGTTGTCAGCTACCATTGAACTAGCAGCTACAAGCTGCGGATAAACCAATCTTCGCGCAGCGAGCTTCAGTCAGGATCGAGGCTCGAAGGATTTGGCACTCTGGATGCGTTCTGCGGTCAGCTGTCAGGTCAAATTGAACGAAGCCCGCATTATGTTTGAACAGCAGTGTCAGTCTCTGTATATTTTGTATAGATATACAAACCACGCGGAAGGAACGCAAGGTCGGGGGGCGGTCAGCGGGCGGCCGCTGTTTGCCCGCATCGTCCGGTTCGCTGACCGGACAGTCGACCGACTGCCCTGACCGACAGCGTTGTTTCTACATCATGCGGGCTGCGTTCAGTTTGACCTGACCGCTGACCACATAACGCATCGGGTGTGTCAAATCCTTGAAGCTACATCACAGCCTCCAAGTTGTATTGTTCGGCCTATAACATAATAAACAATAGGATTAAAACTCATTCAATCATTTCATTTACACATTCTCAATAATATACAGTGTTATCCAGAAATGATGAACTAAGTTTAAAGGAGGTGATTCAGACCATCATGATGAACAACTTTCAACCGGCAATTAGAGTAAAAAGTTGCAATTTGTGTGTGTTACTTTAATGTTGTAATACTTTAAAATTACAAATCACATTCATACGATTTCTCCTCAGTGTGAGTCAGTTTGTGTTGTTTAAAACTACAACCACGATTTGTTCTATAATCACAGATGTCACATTGATACCGCTTCATCCCAGTGTGAGTCATCTTGTGTTGTTTCAAATTACTAACATGATTTGCTTTATAATCACACATGTCACATGCATACGGTTTCAGCCCATTGTGAGTCAGCATGTGTTCTTTCAAATTATACAATTTTCCTGTTTTAAAATTACATGTGTCACATTTATATGGCTTTACCCCAGTGTGAGTCAATCTGTGTCGTTTCAATGAATATGCCTGTATTGCTTTATAGTCACAAATATCACATTTATATGCCTTTATTCCAGTGTGAGTCCGCATGTGTCTCTTCAAACTACTTGATACGGTTGCTTTGTAATCGCACATGTCACATTTATATGCCTTCACCCCAGTGTGCGTGGGAATGTGTTTTGTCAAGTCACCTGCCCTAGTGGTTTTATAATCACACATATGACATTGATATGCCTTTACCCCCATGTGATTCAGGATGTGTAGCTTCAAGTCGGCTGCCCGTGCTGCTTTATAACCACATCTATCACATTTATATGCTTTGACCCCTGTGTGAGTTAGTATGTGTTGTTTCAACCTACTTGCATAGGTTGCTTTGTAATCACACATATCACATTCATATGCCTTAACCCCAGTATGAGTCAGTATGTGTCCTTTCAAAGTACCCACCTGTGCAGCTTTGTAATCACACATATCACATTCATAAGGCTTTACCCCAGTGTGAGTCAGTGTGTGTTGTTTCAGGTGACTTGACTGTGTTGCTTTGTAATTACACATATCACATTCATATGTTTTGACTCCATTATGAGTCAACATGTGTTTTTTCAAGTTATATGAATATGCTGTTTTATAATGGCATATGTCACATTTATATGCCTTCACCCTAGTGTGAGTCAGTAAGTGTACTTTCAAATGACTTGCCTTATTTGCTTTGTAATCACACATTTTACATTTATACGGTCTTTCTCCTGTATGTGACTGAATATGTTTTCTCAATGCAGAACTATGTACTGATTTGTAATCACACATGTGACGTTCATGTAATTTCCGTTTAGTTCCCCGTGTTCCTCTGCCAGTAGTAGTAGTGGCCGTTGTGGAGTCATCTCGACAGTTGGAGTCACTCATTGCCTCCGCAGTGTTCCTGTCCTCTGTATCCATTAGTTCAGCTTGTGTTGTGTATTCATAGTACGGCAGTATGACTTGTACTCACGTCTGTCTGGAACAGATGTCTTAGAAATTAATAAATAAATAGGTCAGACTTACGTCCTTCAGTAATCAGTATATACAGTAACAAAATTCAATTCAATTCAATTCAATTCAATTCGTTTATTTACAAAAAATGTAACTTACTGCACTTAATACTAGGCGTTACATTTTTTATGCTTAAAGACTACGAATAAAAATATTACATAAAAATAGAAAAGAATATACAAACATGAAATAAAATTAATAGGAATAACAACGTATTATTATAATTTTTATAAAATTTTTACGCTAACTATACTTAATTACCTACCTATCGTTAAATGTTAGGAATAAAATTTGAGATCATAATTTGACTTCTTCGCAATATGAAAGAATATTTTTAGCAATGGTTGTCCATTGGTCGGCAAAGATGTCTACTAGCGGGTGGGAGGCGCTGAGGGCGTTAAGGTGGTGGTGTGCACGACAGATGGGGGACTGCTGGCGCGCGACAGTGCGCGCGGGTGCCGGTGAGAATAGAGGAAGACGCGCACCGAGCACTGCATGAGTTCCGTTCCGAAATTTGGCTCGCTGTTCGGGCACATTTAGGCGAGTGACTTCGCAGAGTAAGTCAGGGCAGTCTAGTTTTGCATGAAATATTCTGTGGACCGTTTGTAGGTTGTCGTATAGTCTTCTTGTTTCTAGTGAATTGAACCTAATGTCCCCTGTAGGTAGCTAGTTGGATACATGTACGGGTAATAAACGTATTTTTTCTTAAATAAGAAACGGAGGAAGCGTTTTTGAACTTTTTCTAACATGTGTGCGTGTGTCTTTTCATAAGGGCTCCAAACAATAGAACTAGCTTCCAGTTTGGATCTAATGAGAGCGTTGTACAGGAGAACGACGGCTTTATCATTTTTAAACTCCTTACAATTTCTTGTAACAAAGCCCAGTCGTTTGAAGCAGTCTATGGTGAGATTGTAAATATGATCGTGGAAGGTAAGTTTCGAGTCAAATATAACGCCGAGGTCTTTTACGGATTGGGTTCTAGTCAAATGTTTTTTGTTAATACTATATTGTAGTCCGATGGTGTGCGCAGATCTAGTAAAGCTCATAAACTGGCATTTGTCTATATTTAGGTACAGTTTGTTTTTTTCACACCACTGCTCTATTGCATCTAGGTCTTTTTGCACTGCACTGATATCGTTAAGAGATTTAATAACAGCCACTAATTTAACATCATCTGCATAAATGAGACATTTACAGTATTGAAGGCATTTCTCTAAATCATTAATAATTGCTGAAAATAGTATCGGACCCCAGGATGACCCTTGACTGACCCCTGACGTCGTTGGATAGGAGAAAGAATCGTAACACCCAAGTCGAACGAATTGACTACGACCAGATATGCTGTCTGAGATGAAGTCTGTAAGTTTGGGTGCGAAACCTATTTCTTCTAGCTTCTCCACAAGAACATTATGATCTACAGTATCGAATGCCTTCTTGAAATCGAGGTAAATTACGTCCACTTGAATGCCTTGGTCCATATGCTTCGAGACGTAATCGACTAACGTCAGTAGATTTGTGTTCACGTAGCGTTTTTTCCTAAACGCATGTTGCGAGTCGCTTAAGAATGGTTCCAGTTGTTTGTATATTTGTGTGTGAAGAATACTTTCAAAAAGCTTTGCAAAGCTGCATAAAATTGCTATAGGTCTGTAGTTGTTAGCTTGGCATTTGTCTCCGGATTTAAATATGGGCACGACTCTGGATTGCTTCCACCTTGTGGGGTATGTTCCTTTGTTTAGAGCTAAATTGAAGATGTATGTTAAAGGTTCTGCTAACTCGGCTTTAAAAGCTTTAAGGATGTATGGTGGGACATTATCTGGACCTAGGGAGTTTTTCGGCTTCATCTTGCTGATATGAGATTCGACTTCAGCGCAAGTTAGTTTATGGATATTAATTAAATTACTATTGCAACTAGGATAGATGCGATTCGGTTGTGGAATTTGAATTTTATCTATGAATACACTACTAAAATGACTGGCATAGGCATTAGCTGCGGCCTTGCCGGCGTATGTGTGGCCTTCGTGGTTAATAGAAGGGTTGAAGCCACCTTTTGTTCGTAAATTCGATACAAATTTCCAGAAGGCGCTTGGGTTGCGGGAGAGATCATCTTGAACTCGGTTTATATAGTTTTTGTAGCTAACCGATACTCTACTCTTAATATCAGCCCGAATTGCCTTAAAGAAACTGTACATATGGGAGTCGTTGGTTGATTTCCAGATCTTATGTAATACGTTTTTTAGTCTAAGGTCACTGATTATATCCTTTTCGTACCATGTGGGATATCTTTTGGAAGGTTTTTTATTTCTGACTTTTTTAGGGACAATTCAATTCAATTCTTGATTTGTGGCTTCTGCGAAGGTGTTTCACAATTTTGCCAATGTGAGGTACTGCCATCAAACGTAGAGAATTTGTACGATGTTTGATGTGTTATCTGTATTGGATAGGCAACAGTTTTTGGATTTTATACCATTCACCACTACTGGAACAAACACAGTATAATCTATAAACACATAGGACGAACACAAACACACAATATACTAAACTACTATATAATTAATGGTTAATACTATTTACAACTTAATATTATTATTTTCAATATATTTACATAATATATTTACAAATGGGGTATGTACAAGGGAAAGTAAGGATTTGAAGGAGGTGGGACGAGGGATTTCTGGGGGGATGGCATCATACAAAGAGTACTGTGTTAAGGGGCAGCTGAAAAATATGTGGTTCACGTTTCCTTCATCGAGGCCGCACTCACACTGGGAGTGATCCCTAATCCTGAGTTTGGCCAGGAATACTGGGGTGCAAGCATGGTTAAGACGGAGACGACAAATTACGGATGTGGTTCTTTTGTCCGAATTTGGATATTTACTAAACCAGGGTTTATGGGGGATTTCAGGTTCCACATCTCCATAGTATTTACCTTTTTCCAATCTAGAAATTTGCCATTTTTGTGTCCAGCAGTTATGCATCATTGGTCTCAGAATAGTGCACATATCATGGGAATATATGTGGGAGTAATCTAAAGATCCTGACGTTGAAGCGTCCTTGGCGCAGGCATCAGCGTGTTCGTTGCCGAGGATACCCGAATGTCCAGGGATCCATGCCAATTGAATGTTGATGTTTGATTTATGACATTCCAGTAGAGCTTCTCTTATTTTAAGGATAGTCGGGAATCTGATTTTGGAACGGAATGGGTTAGATAGGATGGACTGGAGGCAGCTCTTGGAGTCTGAGAATATGATGGTATTATTTAGACTATGGGATTTTACAAACAGAATGGCTTCAAGAATAGCAATAGATTCTCCTGTGAATACTGAAGTGACTGAAGGGCATTTATAACTTAAAATAATTCTTGTTGAGGGAATCCACACTGCTGCACCAACTGGATAAAAGGGGGATTTTGATGCATCAGTGAAAATTTTGATCCAGCTTTGGAATCTATTGTTAATTTTTTGTACGAAAATTTTGTTGGCTTCTGTGGAGTTTTTGGGAATACCGAAATCTAAAATAATATTTGGTTGGAAAGTTAATGCATCGAATGGGACAGAGTATATTGGTAATTTAGCAATCTGGTGGAGTGGATGAGGTAGACGGGAGAGCAGTAATGAGCTACGAAGTAAACAGGGGATATTGTCGTCTTCCAGCCGTCGAGGGTGGTAAAGAGCAGATAATTGGTTTAACTTGCGTATAAGAGTGTGATCGGGGTTTTGAGCTAATTTGACAAAGAATCTATCGCAAAGATATTGTCGACGAAGTGAGAGAGGCGGCTCTACGCATTCGACTTGCATGGCGTTTATTGGCGAGGACTTCATTGCTCCTAGGATAATGCGCAAGCATTTCGCCTGAATTTTGTCTAATTTTTCGAGTCCTGATCTGTTGCATGGGTCTAGAAGGAAGGAACCGTAATCCATATGACTGCGGATAAGGGCGTTATATAATAGTTTTTGTGTAAAAGGATGCGCTCCCCACCATACACCAGAAAGAGAGCGAAGAATGTTTATGTTTTTTTCACATTTTTTAATAACATACTCGAAATGGGCGACGCCTGACAGTTTGTGGTCTAGCCAGATTCCGAGAAACTTCACTTTTGTGTCTTCTGGGATCTCTTCATTGTCTATGTAAATACTAACTGGAGGGGGACGTCTTTTGTTAGAAAATACGACTACTTTGCTTTTGTTCGCTGATAATGAGAGTCCGTGTTCTTGTTGCCATTCAGAGAGGTATTCGACGGCAGTACTTAGTCTTTGAACTGCTTCTTCTAGAGACTTCTCTTGGACATATAGAACTATATCATCAGCATACTGTAAAATTTGGCAGAAAGGAAGTACTGTCTGTTCTAGGCTGTATGTGTAGAAGCTATAGAGTATGGCGCTGAGGACTGAACCTTGAGGCAAACGAACTGGTCTTGGGGGAAAGGAAGCATTTGGGCCTTTGACAATAATGTCTCTTTCTGATAGTAGACAGAGTATGAATCGTACCAGCTTCTCGGGAACACTCAGCTCGATGAGTATACTCCTGAGCACCGGAAGCAGTACGCTATCATAAGCCGCTTCAATATCTAAGAAAACTCCTACTAGGTATTCCTTTTTTGCTATGGACATGCGGATATCGGTAGTTAAAATGCTTAGGCTGTCTAGGGTGCTCATACCTTTCCTAAATCCATACTGGGTATTGGCCAACAAACTATTACTTTCTGCAAACCATTCAAGGCGGTGTTTAATCATGTGCTCTGTGACTTTCACTAAAGCTGAAGATAAGGCGATTGGTCTGTAACTGTTATGATCTGATGGATTCTTACCGGGTTTTAAAATAGGAATTATTACTTGGGTTTTCCACTGGGGAGGGATTATCTCTTGTTCATAAAAACAATTAATTAGTTGGAGATAGTACTCCTTACTCTTCTCTGTAGAATTTTTAAGAAATGAGTAAGGAATTCCATCCTCACCTGGGGCTGAATCAACTAAGCCTTCAAGTGCTGTTTGAAGTTCTGCAAAAGAGAACTTATCTTCCAGGCTGTTGGAGAATGGAAGTGGACTAGGTGGAGGGGAGGAAGGTCTTACTTGAAGGGTTGTGGGAGGGGACAATTTGTCTGCAAAATCTTCAATCCATGTGGATGGATCTGCGCTGATATAATCATTACCAAAGGATCCTCTGTACCGTTTAATTTGTTTCCAAACTAGTGTTGCTGGGGTTATAGGTGAAAGGTTTTGACAATAATCAATCCATCCCTGACGTTTCTTTTTTCCGAAGAGTTTTGTTGCTTTGGCTGCTTTATGCTGATAGTCCAGGAAGTTTTCAACAGTCATGTGGCTATTGTAAGTTTCCTCAGCTTCTTTCCTTCTTTTGGCAGCTTTTGTGCATTCAGAATCCCACCAAGGGGTTGAAACTTTAAATTTTGCTGGTTTCTTGAGTGGGAAGTGTTCATCAGCACTGGAAATTATTGCTTCTACAAATTTAGAGTAATTTTCAATGGGAGAAGAGTTTGGGTGGGATATGAAGTCTAGTTTATTTTCAAGGGATGAGGAGTACGATGACCAATCGGGGTTGGATAGTCTATATTTTAAGGATGGACAAAAGTTGCGAGCTGGCGTGACTCTGTTCGGTATTGCAATGACTATGGGATAGTGATCGCTACCATATGAATCATGTAAGATTTGCCAGGAAATCATAGAAGCGAGGTTAGGTGTACATATGGTGAGGTCAACTGCGCTTCTAGGGTCTTGTGAAGGATTTACTCTACGGGTTGGGGAGCCATCATTGATGACACAAAGGTTAGCATCGTCGAAGATTTCTAGGAGGGATAGGGCAAAGGAATCATTGTCACTAGAGCCCCATGAAGTATGATGGGCATTAAAATCACCCATCAGGATGATAGGGGGGGGGGAATAGAAGAGATAAGGCATGATATATCTGCTATCATTCCTGAATGAGGATGAGGAATATAAAGGGATACATACGAGATGCCGAGGACTTTAGCAGCTACTACATTGATACCAGGATGCGGAAATGAGAGGGGAATTTGGGAAAAAGGAAGTGTGCGCCTCATGAATAAGGCGCATCCGGCACCGCCCCCGTCAGCCCTGTCATCCCGGAGACAGGAGTATCCCGAAACTCTAAAGCGAGTTCCTGGGCCCAACCATGTCTCCGAGATGGCAATGACTGACGGGGAGAATTTATTAATTAAATGGAGGAGACTATGCTTCTTGGGACGGAGGCTTCGTGCGTTCCATTGAAGGACTTGATCCATATTGGTTGGATAAGGAGATTAGTTGTGTGAGTTTTTGGGCAACGTTGTTCGGTAAGGATGAGTTATTGTTTGAGATAATAGTAATTAGCATTGAGAGGAGGATTTCTATGATGTTATCCTCTTGGGGTTTGTTAGAAAGGGTTTGTTGGGTAAGAGCAAATCCATTTGGCAGGGCAGAGGGCTCTTCGGCTATTATGGCCTGGTGAGCAGCTCTGTCAAATGACTTCTCTAATGGGGCTCTAGTGTGGGGAGGGTAGTAGACAGTTTTTCGATATGACCTTTCAGCTGACGTTTGTTGTGAGTTCTGTGATGGAGGGAGATATTGGGGAGTGGTGGGAGGATTTGATGTCCGCAGGGCTTCTGAGTATGGTCTTAACGATCTGGGATATTTTTGGGAAGCAGTTTCATAAGACATGTTGTCTTGGGACATTAAAAGCTTTATGGCTTTTTGCCTTCCATGCTCGGGACAACCTTTGTTGATGGCAAAGTGTTGTCCGTTACAGTGAAGGCAAGAAGCCTCCTGCTCTGTGATTTGACATGTGTCACTCGAGTGAGGTTGTGTGCACTTAAAGCATCTGGCATTGGACCTGCACTGGGCCTTAACATGACCAAACCTACAGCAGTTAAGGCATTGAATTGTTGGGAATTGGTAATGTTCTATGGGGAGGGAGTTGTGGAAGAGATATATTCTTTGGGGAAGGATCTGTCCTTGAAAGGTCACAACGACTGACTGCGTGGGGACCCAAGTGGTTTTATTGTCAAGAGTGGTCTTACGATTGAGTCTACGAGCCTTTAGAATTATCCCGCAACCACTGGGGAGAACTGCCGATTCGGCGAACTCGTCCATAGAGATGTCGACTGGGACTTGACGGGCAACACCCATCTTGGTAATGTTGTAGGTAGGGATGGTGGCTAGGTAGCGGTTTTCGGTAAGGATAGTATTGTCCAGGAATAAATTCGCGTCGTTTGCAGATTTGAACTCGACGGAAATCTTGTTCCTACCTACTTTTTTAATTCCATCTGGGCATATGTTTGCAATCTTGTGTTTGTGCAATAATTGTCCAAATTTGATAGGTCTAATTGTTGTTCCAGCTGCAGGATCTGGCTCCGATCTAGAAACGTGGACCACAAATGGTCCATTGTCCGTTTGTAAGTTTAGTATGCTTTTATTCCGACGATTAAGTTCGGGTGTGTGTACAAGCCTTGCATCGATGCCGATGCCATTTTAGGGTTCATGATGGTTTTTTTGGGGGGTTGATTAGCATGGCTTTCATTTTCATGGGCTTTTCTTTTAATGCCCAACGTTGGGGAGTTGGAAATATCCGGAGGGTCCGGGGGTTCTGGGCTAACCTCCATTATAGAAGGTTAGCAAATAAAAACTACTATAATAAAGGTGTGTTATCTACTTACCCGTGTTGTTAATACCACCACCACAGAAAAAAACCCAAAAACTTGTTAATTAGTGCTCAAAATAGCACGATTTTCGATTTTCTAATTCCTTAAGATGTCTCGCGTCTCACGTTTGACAGCTCCTTCCTTTTTTAGGGACGCATGCATCAAAACAACAATACAGTAGATCATAGAGAGTGTCAACCGCTTTATCTACGTCAGATTGATCTGTTACTGTAGTCCAGTCTGTCTCTGTCATATGATAATATAATGCTATGAAGTCTGCTTTTTTAAAGTTCCAGTCTGTTGAGGGGTCGATATTACTAGCTTCTAATAATACTTCAGTGTCGCAATCTTTTAACGGTATAGAAATTTCTAGAGGCGGGTGATATCTATCGGTAATTTTCACGAGCCCTTCATCTGCCGCGCACACGCTTACCTGTCGTATTTTCTCACTTATAAATACTACATCAAGTTTACTGCCTAATTCATTGTAAATATTGTTGCGCTCAGAGATATCACAGAATTTAGTAAAAAAACCTACATAATTATTTACATTGCTAGTTGCACTTTTTAAGTTGAGATCGCCGAATATGAAAATAGGAACGTTATGTAGTACGTTGGATACATTTTCTTCCGCTTTACAGAACCAAGACAAGTAATCCACATCTTTCGCACTAGGTTTAATGTACACCACACAAACACAGTATTCTCTCCCTCTATATTTGATCGACGCCCAGAGATCTTCTCCGTGCTTAGACTCGAGCTCTTCCCTGCGACGGACTTCGAGACCAGGCCGAGCGGCAAGAAGGACACCACCGCCGTTGGATCCTCTGTCACGTCTAAGAAGCGTCCAATCATCCGGAGAAACTTCAGCGTCGAACACAGATGAGTCGAGATTGGATTCTGTTACTGCAATCAGGTCTGTCTGTAGCTGTCGAATATGTTCTTTAAAATAAGATAGTTTTGTTTTTAGACCTCTTACGTTTTGGTAGAGAACAGATAGTGAGGTGTCTCGACTTTGGACACTAGATCCGCCTCGCGGTAGCGCGGTACTTGATTTCTCACCGGAGACGTGGGGCCGCCGATATTGTGCGGCACGCCCGGCGTTTCTTTGAAACCACTCACATATCTCCGTGCCCGCGGGCCATGACTCTGGCTTCATAAATATCGAAGCGCTGCTCTCTGGAACGGTTAAGACGAACGATGCATAGCGGTCGTGTTTGAGGTTTAATTTGATGACGTCGTATTCCGATCTGCTACTTATATCTTTCATGTGCTGCTTTATGGCATCTACTGTGGTGTTTGGTCTAAAGAAGCATGCGTGTATTTTTATCGATCTCTCGATTGTTTGTAACTGTTCTTTCTGCATTCCACTCCCTTTGACTACTCGTTGCCGACGTTTTGACCTGACTAGCTCCCAGGATTCATCATCGAAACTATTTCCGGGAATATCAGAATTTAAAGTTGAGGACGGTGGCTTGTCTGTAGTAAGCGAAGTGGCTTTTGAAGGTATAGACTTAGGTTTCGTGTAAAATGTAACCATCTGTGTCGTTACAACCACTCTAAGTGCTAAAAGGTAACGAGTTACATAAAATTGATTCAATTAATCAATATCATATCTCTGTGCCTATTAATTTTAAATAATTAAATTAAATCACTATTATTAGGTATTTTTACTTTTTTAGATGTTTAGATTTAATTTTTCGTTTCGTTATGTACCTACTTGTTATCTCACTTGTTATTTTGATTTGACGATTTCGATTTTTGTTCAGTGTTGATACCTTAGTTCTAGTAATTTGGGCTATTGAAGAAGCTAAAAAGAGCAAGATGGTCCAAATAAAAATTGGTTGTCTGTAAAGTCGGTTTACTGACGATAGTTGAAAGTGACGTCTTAAGAAAATACTGATGGAATGGTAGCATTTTTCAAAAGAAAATTACATGGAACGCCTCAGAGCGAGGTAACGCCGCATGAGTCATGTTTTTTCGTGCCTGCAGCCGGTGCTCTATCGAATTATAAGACGTTGTCACGTCAAAAGACTTATTGTAAAACAGGAGAAAAACAACCTCACACCTGTGCGAAGCCGGGGCGGGTTGCTAGTTAGAAATAAATCAATAGTCTATTGACACAATGACACAAATCGCGAAAGTTCAATGTTGTCGAAATGTTAGAATGGCAGAATTCAGTAAAAGTAAAATTTATTGCTCAAACTGTGTAGAATGGTGGTGGGTACAATTTTCTTAGTATCAACAGTCTGTCCTAGCGGACATGCAATTTTTGGCTTCATCTAGCCTAGCCTAGCAAAAATCTAGTAGGTAATGTTTGCAAGAAAATTACATTTATATCAAAATAGAGAACTTATTAAGTTGCTTGTGCAATATCTTTAAGAAAATTAAAGGAGCAAAATAAGGTTAGATAGTCCTTTACGGGCTAAGTAACCGCGTTCACCAACGTTTGATTAAGTTAAACGTGTGATTACTGTATTTAAACAACGATTAAACTCGGGTTTTAGATCCGAGTTCACCAACAGATGTTTAATTTATCAACCGTTGGTTAAATCTTAAACATCTTTTTAACGAAATTTTGCTGTTAAGCAAGCAAAAACCGTTGGTTAAATATAGTAATCACACGTTTAACTTAAACAAGCGTTGGTGAACGCGGGGCTAAATCATTAATTCAGCGAGTTCACCTACACTATAAATCTAGCCCCAAAAAAGCTAAGGTGGCAGGCAACACTGTTTTTGTTCGAATCAGCGATACCAATGCATAAGCCCCTAATTTCCTAAAAACCGAAGCCAATTTCCCCAAATTGGGGACAAAAATTATCCTGATTTCACATGTTTCACACGTACATTTTTATGGTTGAAACAAATGAAACCAAAAATGTTTTGACGTGACAACGTCTTATAAATTGGTTTGCCGGGTGACACTTCAAGAAACTGCGTTACGCTCCCCGCTCACACTTCATGCGCTCACAATAAGAGACGAATGAGACGAAGTGCCTCTCACTCGCTCTCATTCGTCTCAAAGTCGTTGTCACGTAAAACTTTCGCCCGTGTACCGACTTTACAGGCAACCAATTTTTTATTTTAATTTATTCTATTTCAGAAAAATCTGAATTCTTTTTTTTTCTAATTTCATTACACATACATGTAGAGACACTGTGGGGCATTTCATGCGGCCACGGGTTCCTAGCCCACACATTATACGCATTAGATGCCTCAGCAATGGTGCTCGAAAGTCCTCCGCCCTGTGCAATCAACTCTTTTTGGCCTGTGGATGTTCTTCCTTTCGCAGAAGAACATCCAAAATTGTGGTTCTCGTAGGATAAGACAATAACTTTTTCTCAGCAACGGAGCAACGGATTGCCTTGACTTATTGCATGAATATAGTTTGAAAGACGAAAAGTGACATAGACCACTTTTTATCCCAAAAAATTTAACAGTTAAGACAGGATAAAAACTAAGTGAGCGGGCCGCGGTGGCCGCCGTCTAAGCGCCAGAAATAACCTGTCATGGCAAGTTTAGGACGTTCTTACATTTTTCGCACTCCTTCGCGGCACTCAACAGCGCTAGCCCAGACTCCGGCTCCATAACGGAGCTTGCGCTCCCGCCATAATGACGGAGTGTTTCGGAGCACAAAACACATCGTCATCCACCACTCGGGACTAACCAGCACTGAGCGTCGGACAGCATTCCATCGCCCTGGTCCTGCCTTGGGGGAAAAGACCCAAAGAAGAGGGAGACTTCCGCCGCCTTTTCAGCTGACTCAGACCTCCACCGCCACGACAAGGCGGGAATACACGGGGGGATTGTATATACACTCCAACCGTAACTAAACCAACAAAAGCATTCCTCTAAGGTATTTTGACGTTTGTCGGTTAGTTTAGGTTTCGCAGCCGACATAAACATAAGCCAAAATCAAAATATAACGCGGGTGAAGCCGCGGGTAAAAGCTAGTATTTTAATAAGTTATTCCAAAACTCTAATGAAAAAAAAAGTTATACAAAAAATATTTCATAAATCGATAACTACCCAATGAGTGATCGTAAAGGACATCCTTTACGATCACTCATTGGGTAGTTCATTCCCAAAACAAAATGTAGAAAAAAACAAATAACTATTATGTTATTAACGTAAAAACTACCATTCCACTAATTTGAATGCGTCAAAAAATACCTTGAAATATTTCTAATATTATACAGAACTGATGCTTCATGCCAAAAACGGTAATTAAAAGCATATTTATGAACAAGTTTCACTATGGGGCTAACCTGGAATACGAGAAAAAAGTCAGCTGTTCCATACAAAATTGCAATCCGATTTCAACAAAATATATGAAACAGCTGATTTTTGTTTCTCGAATTCCGTTCAATGACCTCATTTCACCTTAGTATAGAGCAAGCAGATAATCCTGTTTGTCACGTTCGCTGATGTAAATATCTGGTTTCACGACAGTGCACCCAAACAAGTCGAGCACAGCCGTAAGCATACTTTTCCCGAAGCCATTCAGTCCAATTTTAACCCCCTGTAACTTCGTTCTGTATAAAGCTGGACGTCTGACTAATTTATAATCAAGAGAAAGTCATATAACAAAGTATATTTCCCATATGGCGTGGCCACATTATCGCCCTACGGCGAATCTTCGTCACTGGGGGCTCATTCACTAATTCAAACGGTAGTAATTGGTTGTTCACGATTTGAACTACTACCTGAAGCTGGGCACACACGCTGCGATGATCGCATCTATTCATCAGATCAGTCCAGCGAGGTCCTAATTAGTTGCATTGCCAGTAGGTAGTTATTGAGGAATCAAAATGACACCCCTATTTTAATCGAAAAATATTGATTTAACAAAAAAAAATGGCATCAAAGTTGTAGAAAATCAAATTTTAAACAACTTTAGTTCCTATAACTTCTGCTGAAAAATTGAAATAACACAAGTTATTGAAGAAATGAAATGGTACAACCAACTATTTAAAAAAATATCGATCCTACAAAAAGTTGATGGGAATCAAAGTTGTAGAAAATCAAATTTTAAACAACTTTTGTTCCCATCAACTTTTTGTAGGGTCGATCTTTTTTTAAATAGTTAGTTGTACCATTTTGTTTCTTCAATAACTTGTGTTATTTCAATTTTTCAGCAGAAATTATCGGAATAAAAGTTGTTTAAAATTTGATTTTCTACAACTTTGATTCCCATAAACTTTTTGCAGGATCGATAATTTTTTAAATAGTTGGTTGTACCATTTCATTTCTTCAATAACTTGTATTATTTCAATTTTACAGCAGAAGTTATGGGAACAAAAGTTGTTTAAAATTTGATTTTCTACAACTTTGATTCCCATCAACTTTTTGAAGGATCGATATTTTTTTTAAATAGTTGGTTGTACCATTTTGTTTCTTCAATAACTTGTGTTATTTCAATTTTTCAGCAGAAGTTATAGGAACAAAAGTTGTTTGAAATTTGATTTTCTACAACTTTAGTTCCCATTAACTTTTTGTAGGATCGATAATTTTTTCAAATAGCCGGTTGTGCCATTTCATTTCTTCAATAACTTGTGTTATTTCAATTTTCCAGCAGAAGTTATGGGAACAAAAGTTGTTTGAAATTTGATTTTCTACAACTTTAGTTCCCATTAACTTTTTGTAGGATCGATATTTTTTTCAAATAGCCGGTTGTGCCATTTCATTTCTTCAATAACTTGTGTTATTTCAATTTTCCAGCAGAAGTTATGGGAACAAAAAATGGTTAAAATTTGATTTTCTACAACTTTAGTTCCCATTAACTTTTTGTAGGATCGATATTTTTTTCAAATAGCCGGTTGTGCCATTTCATTTCTTCAATAACTTGTGTTATTTCAATTTTTCAGCAGAAGTTATAGGAACTAAAGTTGTTTAAAATTTGATTTTCTACAACTTTGATGCCAATAATTTTTTTGTTAAATCAATATTTTTCGATTAAAATAGGGGTGTCATTTTGATTCCTCAATAACTACCTACCGGCAATGTAACTATATTAGGACCTCGCTGGACTGATCTGATGAATAGATGCGATCATCGCAGCGTATGTGCCCAGCTTCAGGTAGTAGTTCAAATCGTGAACAACCAATTACTACCGTTTGAATTAGATGAATGAGCCCCAGTGACGATAACTTCGCCGTAGGGCGAATGTGTGGCCGGTCCAATACGAATCGAATCAGTAGTTTAAGAATTATTACTAGTCTAAGTTCTTTGATTTTGTCACTGACATAACTCGTTAAAATTAAAATTGTTGTTCCCAGGTCATTCGCATATAGGTATTTAATTGTTTTAAATTAATTCCTAAGTCAGCTGCGAACTTATAGCGTATTTTTATGCGATAAAGTCGTCACTCGAAGCTATCGAACTATAGCTCCTATCGCTATTCTGTGAACAACTCAAAATTAATAGCTTTAGATCTGGTTCTCTCTCCTTCTCTTTCTGAGAGGTACAATACCGGGTAATAAAAAAGCAATAGATTGCACTCCGGGAGTGCCGGCAGAAGTGAAAACTTGAACATATATCACACACACTCGCGTAAGCGCTCTGCGTCGTCATACGAATTTTCGATCGGGTTTTACGAGTTTTCACCTATTCCACAAAGTGCACGACACCGCTTAAGAAGTGTTCACTTCAAAAAACAAATTGGTTATCAGGTACAAATTATTTATTCAAACAACTAATGGTGCTTGCTGTGGCGAGTAAAGATTCTGCATTTCGAAGGACTTCGGCGTGTTTCGTTCCTCCATCTCCAAATACGTGCTCCGTACGACAATGATGCAGAATACAATGGTGACTGAAAATTAAAATAAAAGTTGAATGTATTTATTATAACTGCATTCTATCACAGGGGTATTAAGTTGGCTGAAAAGCCGCCAAACCAAAGTGGGATTAGGCAGGAGCGCAATAATTGAAAATCAGGTCATGAGTAGAACCTTTTATACATATATTTTAAGCTTCGTAATGTATCTAAAAACAAGTGAATGAAATGTTTTGTCAAAAAATAATCAAACCTTTTTTCAATCAAAAATACTGGCGGCCAAATTTTGCAAGGCAACCTGGTTTATATGTATTCTCCTATTCAATATACACATTTATATAAAAAACAAATGAAGGATATGTTTTCCTTTAAATTAATTAGACAATTTCAAATATTTGCGGTCAAATTTCGCAAGGCAACCCTGTTTAAATTAAATTTATTATCCTATTCATACTCGTATACGTAAAAATTTGGTTTGAACCGTGTACGCTATGAGCGGGATGTTCTTGCGGTGGGATTGGAAGGAAGATTGATCGTTTGGGAAAGGATTGTTTGAGAATATTAGGGCTTCCTGTAAAGATAGAGACCCTTTTGAGCATGGGGATAAATAAATAAATATTAGGGGGTCATCTAACACACGGTCTCTGACACCAAACTAAGCTTATGATATGGATGGTCGCGATAAAGCCCATGAAGACGAACTTCAGCTCGACCAGCGTCGCAGCCAGAACTAGGAGGAAGTAGGCTCTCTTCACGTGGTGCTGGCTACTTGGCTATTCGAGTTTCAAATAAAGATCAGGCCCGTTTAATTATAATATGGTCGACACACATCTGGAGTGAGGTCATCGAAAAGCACGGGGAGGCGCTGGCTGTCTCCTTGGACATTTCAAAAGCTTTTGACAGGGTCTGGCACGAGAGCCTTATTGGCAAGCTCCCATCTTACGGCCTGCCTGCTGATTTCTGCGCATGGATATCTGATTTCTTGAGGAATCGGTCGATACGAGTGGTTGTAGATGGCTGCTCATCAGACCAAATGGCTATCAATGCCGGTGTTCCTCAGGGATCAGTACTCTCTGCGACCCTCTTCCTACTGCATATCAACGATCTGCTAAAGCCCGGGATCTTTGGGTACGCAGACGACAGTACAGTCGTGGAGAGCTACACATCCGATGCAAGAACCAGCGGGCCACAGATCGAGTCACACAGAGAGGCTATGGTTGAACGGCTCAACTTGAGTCTGGAGGCGGTATCTGACTGGGGCGATGCTAACCTGGTCAAGTTTAATGCCACGAAGACTCAAGGCTGTTTGTTCTCGGCCAAAAAGAGACCCTTTCAATTGTCTCCCGCTTTCCGCGGTGTCTCCGTTCCGGTAACTGACAGCTTGGAACTACTGGGCGTTTCGCTCTCATCGACTCTTAACTTTGGCTCTTATATAGAGTCAAAAGCTCAATTAGCCTCCAAAAAACTTGGTGTTCTCGCTAAGGTGAGACGGTATTTCACACCTGAGCAACTGCTTAGTCTTTATAAAGCACAAGTCAGGTCTTGTATGGAATACTGCTCTCACCTTTGGGATGGCTCTGCCAAATATCAACTGGAGGCTCTGGAGTCGATTGAGAGGCGAGCCAGGAGGCTGATTGACAACGACACCTTGACTAAGTCGCAGCTGCAAAGTCTTGAGCATCGACGTAAGGTGGCGTGTTTGTCGGCCTTTTATCGGATACACTTCGGAGCGTGCGCTCAGGAGTTGCACAATCTGGTCCCACCTGCCCCTTTCTTCTATCGTACGGCTAGACAGACGCGACCAAAGCGCCACCCTTTTATGGTGGACATTCCGCGCGTTAGAACCAAGCGTTTCGAGTCCTCATTCCTCATACGAACAGCCAGAATGTGGAACGCTTTGCCTGGGTCTGTCTTCCCGCTAAAGTACGACGTGGGTGTCTTCAAATCCCGAGTAAATAGGTATCTTCTAGGTAAGCGTGCTACATCCTAGACCGCATATCTGCTCAACATCAGGCAGTATGTAGTCAAACGCAAACCTATATTGAATAAAAAAAAAAAAAAAAAAAGACCACTAAAATACTCACAAGCATCCCCGTTTGAGCATGGGGATGGTCGCGAATCGAGGAAGCCCTAATACCTATGCTCCTAATCAGGGCCTCTTCTAAAGATCACAAGCCCATTTGAGCATGGGGATGGTCACGAGGAAGCTCATAAAGACGCACGTCGGCACGACTGCAGTATCATAGCGAGGGCTAACAGGAAGTAGGCTGTCTTCACACAATGCTTGGTTCTGCGCTACTAGAGCTTCATGTTAATTAGGGTTCCGTACCCAAAGGGTAAAAACGGGACCCCATTACTAAGACTCCGCTGTCCGTCTGTCTGTCCGTCTCCAGGCTGTATCTCATAAACCGCTATAGTTAGAAAGTTGAAATTTTCACAGCTGACGTATTTCTGTTGCCGCAATAACAACAAATACTAAAAATAGAATAAAAATAATATTTTAGCGCTCCCATACAACAAATCTAAACTTATAGCCGTTTTTGATCAATAATGATAACAGGTAGATGCATGAAATATTCACAGAATATTTAGCTGCATGCTTACTTCCTTACATATTATATATTTTTATGTCATACTGTACCCTCTAACAAAAGGGTTCACCTGAAAACCAGCGCTGAGTGCTCGGTGTCAACCAGCACTCAGCATTAATGCTGAGGTGAGCCCTTTTCGACATTTCTATGTTTACTATTCTTAGTTATATTTCATCTGTAATGTCGAATAAACTTTTTTCATTTCATTTTTTTTCACATAGTATAAAATAAAGTCGCTATTTTTGTCTGTTTGTTTGTCTGTATGCTTAAATCTTTAAAACTACGCAACGGATTTTGATGCGGTTTTTTTTAATGGATAGAGTGATTCAAGAGGAAGGTTTATATGTATAACACACCTGTGCGAAGCCGGGGCGGGTCGTCTAGTTAATAATAAATATAGAAATCAAAATAAAATAAATATTTGAGGGGGGCTCCCATACAGTACGGAACCCTTCGTGCGCGAGTCCGACTCGTACTTGGCAGATTATTTTATAAACATTTGTTTGAGAATATTAGGGCCAGCACTAAAGATACTCACAAGCCCATTTGAGCATGGGGATGGTGGCCAGGAAGCCCATGAAGACGCACGTCAGCACCACCAGGGTGACAGCCAGTGCTAACAGGAAGTAGGCCGTGTTCACGTAGTGCCTCAGATACTGGGGTTTGTTCTGGAAAATGTTAAACCGTTGACACAGCGCAACAGATAAAAATATGTACCTAACCAATCACATAGATGCACAAAACACCCATGACACAAAAACCTCATGCAGAACATTCGTTCAGAACTTATCGCCCCCCATCGAATAAGAATAAAATGTACAAAATGATAGGATGGATAGAATGCGGATTGCGGGCGCAGTTCCGCAAGTTAACTGAAACCGTACGTAACTTAGGCTAAGATTTAAAGTACCTACTAACTCTCTTTGTACAGTATAATCTAACAATTGTAATTTTGTAACAAAGGGCACAGACCCTGGAAACTGTGGTAAGTAAATTTTTCAATTAAAATAAAACCGTTTGTAGACCGCTACGGTAAGGCATCAAACAAATCATAGCTTTAGTTATGTACCCACCCGATTAATAAATTGTTGTAGGTAACTATTTTGTAGTGGAGCACGGATTTCTGAGCCACAAGCCAAGCTTAGTTCAAAAATGCGAAGATTATGATATTCATTGTAACAGGTCATCTTATGTTTTATCAAATTGTGATTTTCAAATCAAATTGTGATTATTATTGGCAGTAACTGAACTGGAAATTTGAATTAGGGCAGACGCTCCGGTTGTGGCCACTTTAAGAAATTTCAGTGTTTGAAAATTCGTCAAAAATATAATAACTTGTGATTTAAAAGTTGCTTCTGATAGAATATACGTTTGTCTATTATTTTTTAGATATAAACACTATGAGAAAAAAAAACTATTTTCCTACAAGTATTTTAATGAAAATATTATAAAAATTATCTATACACACGCGGTGCTATAAATGTCATAGGTATATCAAAAAGTGCCTGAAACGAAGATTTTTCCCTATTTATTCAAAACCATTCTCTTTTCTGTTTCTTATTTACAAGGCTTCAAACATAAAAATGGCCACATCCGGTACGCCGGCCACAACCGGAGCGTCTGCCAATACGTTTGGAGGAACTTACCCTATGAACTCCAATGACTAGCAGCAGATTGATGATCAGATTGAAGAGGAACACCAGCATGTAGTACCCGAACGATACGTACAAACTGATGGACATTTTCTTCACTTCCTCCGGGGTATGCTCGGGGTTTGGCTTGGCGTCGTTTTCTTTTACATACATGGCCACTTTGTACGTGTAGAAGGATATCGCTGCGATGGTCAGACATGATGCTAGCTGGAATGAGAATAATACAAGTGTAAGTTTTTGAAGTAGAATAAAGGTAAAGATGATCCATTACAGCTTCAGTGGCCCAGTGGTCAGTACCTAACCCTGACTCCTGCGTCAAAGAAGCGTGGGTTTGATTCCAACCCAGGGCAAGCATTTTTGTGATGAACATGGGTGTTTGCACTGTGTCTGGTTGTTATTATCTATTTAAGTATGTGTGTAGCAGGTAGGTACTGTACGCGCGCGAGTTGAATGCAGAGCTTAGGAATGCGAATGTCTCCCCCCGCTATCCGCACGCCCAACCCGCCCAGGCGCGTGAGGTGGGGCGTGCGGATAGCGGGGGGAGATGCTCCCGCTCTTTACCTCAGACCCCGACTGCATTCAACTCGCGCGCTATCTGTACCTATATCAGTCTTTGGCAGCCATATTACAAGATTTGCTTAGTTTGGGCATAGATTAATTATAGTAAACATAGATTAATTATAGTTTACTATAATTTCTCTATGGTTTGGGGTAAGAGAGCGTGTGTAAAATGTTTCCTAATATTTATTTATTTTGAAGCTTCAAAGGTCAATATTTATTTGCGTAAAAATTGTTACTAAGTCACTTTTTTCAATAACTGGAGATTTTATTAGCATTATGACTAAGAACTTCGCATGACAAGCGCTTAGATAAATCAGTGAAATCCTCAGAACTAGGGTATTTGAAAAAAGTCACCAGTCCTCCGTTCTATGTACCCTGCCCACTGCCATTTCAGCTTGCCAATCGAAAAGATCTTGTTTCATTGCAAAAAAAAAAAATCTGTTGCTTAATGTCAGTTCGCTCTTTATTTCCTCTTTGAAGTGATAAATCACTACAAAGTTAGTATAAAACAAAGTCGCTTACCGCTGTGTGTCTGTCCCTATATTATACGCTTAGATCTTTAAAACTACGATGTTCTTTTTTCTAGTACCCACATAGTGATTCAAGATTAATGTTTAAATGTATAATACATGCATAATATAGTAGAGGAACTCAGATAATTTTAAAGGTTTCTAATGTGATGTAATAAATATTTTTTTTGGGCTTACAATGCAAACGCACATTGCATTGCACATTGCACTCATGCGAAGCCGGAGCGGGTCGCTAGTTCACGATAAATTGGTAAAAAAGACAGTTTGTAGTGTCACGGACAATAAGTAAGTACCTAACCAAGTTTTCACGGAGGATAAACGAATTTGTCTATTTGCCATGATAGGGTGCTGTAGATACTTATAACCCATGAGGGCAAATTTCTTATGAAATAAATTAGAAAAATGGTTTACTTACAATAGAAAAGTATCCAATAAGCAACGACGCTAATCTCAGCGGCACACAGAAGCAGCATCTAGTAACTCTTGGAAATGAAAGTGCCATTTTTTCTTTCCACACAATTCTCTTTTAAATCCAATATTTTTGATACTTTTATATTTTCACCACTTTTCTCAGAACTTGATGAAAACTTGAGTCTTCTTCAGAGAATAGTAATACACTGATGACAAATGTGTCCCAAAATATTATCGACGTGTGACCAAAACATGAGTGAGTTAGCGAATGACAAACTTAACTGTCAAGCTAGCTAAACGACTTGAACGATCTTTTTTTAATGACGTTTGAATGAAAATGCGATTGTGGCTCTGCTTATCAGCTTTAATGATAAGTTTGTTGAACTGTAAATGCATAGTTGATAACCAGTCGACGTTCTAATAGTTATCAGATAGGCAGGGCCCTGATAAGGAAAGGCCGAACGTTGGATGGTAGAAGGAAAGAAATAGTCATATCGAAGCTATTTTTTTGGATAATAATAACAACTCCATTAAAAACTAGTTTTTGCCCGCGGCTTCGCCCGCATGATATTTCGAGGCCTTACCTTACCACCCTTGATAAAGCAGGTGGAAAAAAATCGATTTGACATTTGTTCGATTCGACAGTTCCTTTTTGAAATTTCTTGGAGCGCGTGCTATAATAGCTCGCAGCCCGGGTAGCACGGCAAGGGGAGAAAACCATTTTATCCACTCTTAATGCCAGATGTCATTGTCAATCCATACTTTATTTCCTCTTCGAGGGGATAAAATGGTGGAAAGACTATTTGTCCCTTTGCCATGATTCCCGTGCTGATAGCAGAATTTTTCCTACTTACTTAACACTTAACTACTTACACTTATTGTTATAATATCGCAAATTTACGCTATATCATTATAATTTATAGCCTATGTATATGTTTATTCTGATATATAAGCTATATAATTGAAAAGTTTCATCTCAATCCGTTCAGTAGTTTTTGCGTTAAAGAGTAACAAACATCCATCCATCCATCCATCCTTTCAAACTTTCACGTTTATAATATTAGTAGGATAATAGGAAGTAGGAAATAGTAACGTACGCTTTTGTACAGTGCAAGTAATTTATTAGTAAATTCAATTAAAAATAGTACGTTGCCGCGTAGATCGGATTAGGTATATAAGTAGCTACTTAATATGTATCTACTGAGTAAATCCGAAAAAAGAAATATTCAACTTAGGTACCTACCTATGTACTTACTTTACTTTTAGTGATTACTAAAATTACTACTAAACGTGAGTAATTTTACCATAGGAATGCGTTAGGTTTCCTACTCATGGAGTTTGGAAATTCACGTGTTGGGATTTTTAATTATGACATTCCGGCTTACATAGAGATACCTATGTCTAGTAGTGGACGACCAGCGGCTGATAATGATGATGAAGATGACATTACATGATTAAACGATGGTCAAATAATGGTATTATAAATGTAATGATTGAGTAAGTAAACCTATTTTAACAGTGGCCTTCAGGCGGCCTCTTAACTCTGACACTAGGGCTAGCCACCCGGCCTATACGAACTTAATTACTTACTTACTTAGTGAAAAGAAAACAAATTCGAAATTTTCTTATCTTTCATAATGTAGCACAGATTTCAGTACCATTTTTAGGGTTCCGTACCCAAAGGGTAAAAACGGGACCCTATTACTAAGACCCTGCTGTCCGTCTGTCTGTTACCAGGCTGTATCTCATGAACCGTGACAGCTAGAACGTTGAAATTTTCACAAATGACGTATTTCTATTGCCGCTATAACAACAAATACTAAAAACAGGAAAAACATATTTAAGTTGGGTTCCCATACGACAAACCTGATTTTTTTGCCGTTTTTCGCTTGATATGACAGGTAAATGCTTGAAATATTCACAGAATATTTAGTTAAATATGCACTCTAAAAACAAATATTTAAATTAAAATAAAATAAATATTTAAGGGGAGCTCCCAAACTAGTAACGTGCTTTCTTGCTCGATATTAATAACGGCAACAGGAAAATGCTTCTAATATTTACAGAGTATTAAATTGTAAGTATATTACTTTCAAAAATAAATAGTTAAATTAAAATAAAATATATTCCACACGGTACGGAACCCTTCGTACGCAAGTCAGAGTCGCTCATAGCTGATTATTTCAGTTATTTATAATATTGAACTTTCTTAATCGCAACTACAAAGGCAAATACTTAAAAATTAGTCAGTATTTGTACGTATCAAAAAAAGACAAAATAATTACATTTTCAAATGCAGCACACCAGATTTTAGTACCATTTTTGCTCATTTTCCTTATTTTTATAAACCCTGGCAAGGTCTAACACCGGGTGGTGGGGGGTAAGCGCAGGGTGGTGGGGGGTAAGCACAGGGTACTGTAGAGTAAGCGCAGGGTGGTCGTGCAGGCTGCCACTCTGCCAATGCTGACTTTTGTAGTTGCCTTTCTTGCAATGTCTCGTTGTAGTAGTAGCCGTATACCACTCCGAAACTGTACAACTCTAGAACTAGAACAAAAATTGTTATTTTTAGACAAAATGTATTCAAAAATACAATAGGACCAATTATGAAGGCGCTATTGTAAATTTAATAGCAACGTAAAAAGTGTTCTCTCTATCGAATGCCTGAAGTGAAAAAGAAACAGAAATAGTCTAACTAGCTATTATAAATACGATGGTGCCTTCATAATTAGGCCTAAATGTGCCCAAATTTAAAGGCGCATTTGTAATTTTAATAGCAATCAATACATCACTACATAGTATGAAGCAAAACCGCTATTTTTGTGTGTCTGTCTGTATATCCGCTTATATCTTCCCACAGACAACATTGCAATGCGGCTTTCATTTTCTTTTAGAATATTTTTCTGGAGGTTTTTAGCTAAGTGACTCATCCATGACCAGGCGAAGGCAGGACGGGCAGATAGTTTAAAATATGCCTGTTTCTTTTTCAATATATATGATGTATTTGATAGAGACATCAATATTTTACGTTGCTATTAAATTTACGATGGTGTCTTTAAAACTGGACACAATTACTATTATAAGATTTTTATAAGGCGCTTTCTTAGTCATTTCTAATATTATATTTAATGGTAAAAAAATCGAATCGGCCAGACCAATTTTTATGAATTTTAGTTAGTGGCCTGAAAATATAAGTAAAGGGCCAATTCTTTACGGTTAAGTAAAAAAAAATATACTTATGATAAAACAACGCTAGTCGGGTTAGTTAGTCAGATATTGAAACAGGATTTAAAAGTACCTATCAACTGAACCTGCCTTTTAAGGGGGAGATCAACATGGCTGCTTTCTCACTCGTGCATTCGTACACAGGCCTCTCCTATGAACCACTAATATGAGGAACCAGTTGAAAGCGGCCTGCATGCATTGCAAGCCGCTTAATTAGGTCATTGGTCCACTTTGTGGGTCTTAGAATAGTAGAACAGTTTATTATAATAACTTTTAATTCTACGAAATCTATATATATATATAAATGAATCGCGGTTGTTAGTCTCGCTAAAAATCGAGAACGGCTGAACCGATTTGGCAAATTTTGGTCTTGAAATATTTGTGGAAGTTAAGGGAAGGTTTAAACGGTGAGAAATTTTATAACAGTTGCGAGAAAAATAACAACAACATGGATTTCATTTTCCCATTAAAAAAAATCCGGCATGTACAACATGTCATTGACACTTGACAGATGGTGAGATGAAGTTCACCGGGACCGCTAGTAAATTATAAAAATATAACTTTTTAAATACAAGCTTTTGAGATCCTGATATAACGTAGCAGTAGAATGCTAGCCAAGACAAGTAAAACCAGCCCAAACATGACGGGTCTATCTTGTTTAGTACAGAAGTTGCTAAGGCCACCTTCCGACTCCATCATTAGATCAGCTCCATGGTACCATATTATTGCATTGTCACGCGATATGCGTGCAAAATTTCAGCTCAATCAGAAATCGGGAAGTTGGTCAAATTTAACTTGCAAGATTCCACCTAAACATACATAAGTAAATACATAGGTACATCCATTGCAAGTTAAATAAAAGCTTGTAAAAAATAACTTAAACTTAGTAAGTGTCGCATTTTTCGACTTCTACCACTTTGCCCCACTACGCGGCCCAATGGTGAATAGTGGCGTATTTTGGCGTGGAATCTGCCCCACTCATATTACTAGGGTAGGGAAAATTCCACGCATGTTTTAGACCGGTGGAATCTGCCTCATCAGGGATGTCGCATTCCTGCCGAAAATAGAGAAAGTATAACGTTGGTTCTAATGTTTGCTTGAGCGTCACTAACAAACTGCATCATGTGACGCTGTACCACTACGCCCCCCGAAGCCTGTACATCTTTGAACTGTTGACATTGGTTGTCAGGAGTTGCTATGGCCACCTTCCGACTCCATCATTAGATCAGCTCCATGGTACCATATTATTCATTGTCAAACAATATACCTACATATATGCGTACAAAATTACAGCTCAATCGGAAAACGGGTATGTAGTTGGTGAAATTTAACTTGCAAGATTCCACCCGAACTTACATGGGTGCATTTTTTTTATTCCATATAGGTTTGCGTTTGACTACATACTGCCTGATGTTGAGCAGATATGCGGTCTAGGATGTAGCACGCTTACCTAGAAGATACCATCCATCCATTGCAAGTTAAATAAAAGCTTGTAAAAAACGCTGCTATACCGTTATTTTCGAATGACTTCGCTAACTGACTTACTGAAAATCATGAGCATCACTAGGTACCATCCTAAGACGATCTTGTGTATGAAGCAGAGCGTCGCTATCGTGGCAAACTCAAATATCGTGGTAAAGCCGCGGCTCACAAGGAAATTTCGAACAGAATCTAGGTGCCGCTGAAACAGTACAAAAAAGAAACAGCTTATAATAATTTGTATACAACAAAAATGCTTGTTTATTCTTATGGGACCAACAATTTGAGGAAGAAAGATCAGTTGTTCCATACAAAATCAACAAATATTATATTCTCGAATTTTGGGTGCACATAGCAAAATTTGTTCATAATGATGGTCTAATTTATTGCCTCTTTCCGGTTTTTAAAATTATGTTTAGCTATGTTTAATTTTTCGACTAAAATAAATTCGACAGTCGAAAAAATTAAAAAAAAATCTGATTAGTTCGACGGTCCGACTACTGAGAAGAAAAGTTCTCACTAGTTCGACGATTGAGCTAATCAATCTGACTACAATCAATTTTGCAGAACCTTTCCACTATAGTCTGACCGTTTAACTGAGTCCTCGCCTGCGCGGGTACAGGGGCGTGGGGGTAGACGACAAAGGGGGACTGAGACAGGTGCGGACGGTGGGGACCGTGGGGGTAGACGACAAAGGGGGACTGAGACAGGTGCGGGCGGCGGGGACCCGCCGCCCGCACCTGTCGTCTACCCCCACGCCCCTGTACCCGCGCAGGCGAGGACTCAGTTAAACGGTCAGACTATAGTGGAAAGGTTCTGCAAAATTGAGACCTATGCCCTTGGTATACGTCCTACCGCTAATATTAATAGGTACTGAAGATTACTTTGATTAGTTGAAGGCCATGGTGGTCTAGTGGTAGTTATGCCCGCCTTACAATCGTGAGATCGTGGGTTCAAATCCCGGTCAACCAATGAGTTCTCTGGAATTTATGTACGGAATTTAACACCACTGGTTTTTCGGTGAAGGAAAACGTCGTGAGGCAACCTGCATACGTCCGTAGAAGAAATTCGATGGCGTATGTGAATCCCCCAACCGTGCGGGTTGGTGGATTCACATACGCCACCACATGGGCCAGCGTGGTGGATATGGCCGAATCCACCCTTCACGGGTAGGCCTACGTCCAGCAGTGGACTATTAAAAGGCTGATACAGTACTGAAGATTACTTACACAAAACAGTCCATGAGCCAAATACATCGCATGGACAAACAGGATGGTTTCCGTGATCAGAAAAACAACAAAAGCTGAATAGACGAAGTAATGCTCGAGCTCGATTGTTTCAGGCCTTGGTATTTCAACGATAAGGATATACTTGTCAAAGGAAGTTTTGCCGCCTGTGTAGAGCTCTGGTATCGCCAGAATGACGAATGCAAGACAGGCAAGGGAGCGAATCTGAAAAATCAGATTTATGTGCGTACCTATTGTGTATGAACTACACATAATTATACTACTTAATTAAAATAAATTTAGAAGTATTTGAGAGGATTCTTGGTTAAATTTAAGAAGCAACGATAGGATTTTTCCTATCATTGCTTCTTAAATTTACCAGTTGGTTTTCCAACTGATGACTCCTCATAAAGGCTGGCGAAATCGAAGAGGTCTGTTGGTGGGCCCGCTATATATGTATAACCGAATACCCGTAGAAGTTCGGGATGCACCTTCCGCTGGGTCGTTTAGGAATAAATTAAAATGTTGGCTACATGAGGAACTATTCTATTACGTAAATGACTTTTTAAAATTATATGGATTGTATTAAAATTTAGTGACTAATTTGGTAATTGTCAAGTTAGAAGAACTTGGCAATTTAAATTACGTTCTTTTTTCTCTGTGGTTTCATAAGTAGGTAGGTAAGCTCAAAGTCAGGCTATGCTCGGAATCTCTCTATGTTACCGAATCAGGAGTAAAGAGATTCGTAGGCAAACCACAGTTGGTTCTGGTCCTGATGCCGGGGCACTAGAATATCCCTTATCCCTTGCCTGTAGTAAGAGACTACTAAAAGGGGGCCTCTGGGCTCGTGGGTGCATGGTTGGAGATGGGGCTCTAGTATCCACTCAAACGGGCCCGGGGAGGACGATAATGGTGAGTGGCCATATTCTCATATATGACTGTTTGCGTCAATTATTGGATGCAGGACGTTAATAGAAAAGTGCTGGGAGCTCCGGTGCGTTCCCCTGGAGATCCCGGAGCTTCCTTGCAAGACAGCACAAAGGCAGGCCACCGAGGGGATTTTAGTGGGTGCAATCCCACATAACCCGGCTGTACCACGAAGCAGTTGGGTATCTTACGAAGATTTCCCTCTCGTAAAAAAAAAGGCAAACCAAACCAAAACTACACAGCCCAGCGGATTATCAATTTGCAATGAGCAGGGTATAATCAAATTATAGTTCGTAAAATAGATGACCAATCGGGCCGATTTTTTTCGAATGGAGACCACGTACCTGCAAACGCAACGTAGGACGTCCACCGACAAGGTGCATCGATGATCTATCAAGACCATCATCGCGCTGGAGGCAAGGCGCTTCCAACCGGTCTTAATGGAAGCCTATATCCTGCAGTGGAAGTCCTACGGCTGATAATGATGATGATGATTAGAGATGGGATGGCTTTACTAGATTAAAATAATCGGCTAAGTACGAGTAGGACTCGCGCACGAAGGGTTCTGTACTGTATGGGAGCCCCTCTAAAATATTTATTTTGTTTTAATTTAATTTTTGATAATTGAATTGAATAGGTATACAAATAAATATTTTGTGAATATTTCAAGTTACCATTAATAATATTGAGCGAAAAAGGTTAAAATATCCGGTTTGTTGTATGGGAGCCCCCTTTAAATATTGATTTTATTATGTATTTGTTGTTATAGCAGCAACAGAGATACATCATCTTTGAAAATTTCAGTTTTCTAGCTATAACGGTTCATGAGATACAGCCTGGAGACAGACAGACAGACGGACAGCGGAGTCTTAGTAATAGGGTCCCGTTTTTACCCTTTGGGTACGGAACCCTAAAAATGTATCGTAGATACTTACTGTAAGCCAAACCATGATAAGTATGGCACCAGATCGCAAGGAATAAAGCATCAAAAACTTGTTCAACACTGGTATCGAAGTATTTGCTGATACACAACACATTTTTATAATATTACTAGCTTTTACCCGCGGCTTCGCCCGCGTTATATTTTGATTTTGGCTAATGTTTATGTCGGCTGCGAAACCTAACCTAAGCGACAAACATCAAAATACCTTAGAGGAATGCTTTTGTTGGTGAAGTTACGGTTGGAGTGTATATACAACCCCCCTGTGTATTCCCGCCTTGTCGTGGCGAGGGAGGTCTAAGGCAGCTGAAAAGGCGGCGCTCGAAGTCTCCCTCTTCTTTGGGTGTTTCCCCCAAGGCAGCTTAGAGGCCGGCACTCGTAGTGCAGCCGCTTTTAACTAAAGCAGCTGAGAGGATGGCCGGTAGGTTGCCTGCCTTATGAGGAGTGTTGCTTCTGAGGCGGGCTGCAGTGCCGCTCTTGCGACGCTGCAACCGAGGATTAGGGGCTGCGGTGGGATGGAACTGGTTGTGTGGGTGCCGCCACCTACCCTACCTTCCGCTAGGCCGTCAACCTGTTGGAAGACGCAGTGGGGCTGCAGGGGAAGAGAAGTGTCGGTATCGCGATGGCCGTTCTCACTGCCCTCTGCAGTTGAAGAGGCAGGCGCTGGGCTACTATGACTGACCCGTTGCACTGGGAACGTCCTAAACTTGAAATGACAGGTTATTTCTGGCGCTTAGACGGCTGCTACCGCGGCCCGCTCGCTTACTTTTCATCCTATCCTACGGGAACTGTTAAAGTTTTTGGGATAAAAAGTGGCCTTTGTCACTTTTCGTCTTTCAAACTATATTCATGCAATAAGTCAAGGCAATCCGTTGCTCCGTTGCTGAGTAAAAGTTATTGTCTTATCCTACGGGAACCGCATTTTTTTCGGAAAGGAAAGTATCCAGTGTCACTTTCCGTCTTCCAAACTATGCCCACCCCAAAAATCAAGTCAATCCGTTGCTCCATTGCTGAGAAACAGTTATTGTCCTATCCCATGGGAATCACGAATTTTCTCGGGATACAAAAGTATCCTGTTATCACTATCTGTCTTTTAAACCATAGGTATCCATACCAAAATTCAATTCAATCTTTTGCTCCGTTGTTGCTGCGTCAAAGAGGAACAAACCAACAAACTTTTCGGATTGATAATATTAAAGCATGATGATTCTGTACCATAAAGGTAGAATAAAGAATCATGTTAAACCTCTAATGATAGAAGATTTAAAAATTTTTTTAATGTCAGACAAAATGACGGCCTGTTATTAAACGTCATAGTAACATGTAGCATGGAGAGGGATTAAAACATTTTATCCAATTTTAATGTCAGTTGTCATTTTCAATCCATACTTTTTTTCCTCTTCAAGGGGATATAATAGTGGAAAAACAATTTGTCCCCTTGCCATGCTACCTGTGATTTATAAAAGTCTGCAGACAATGTCACCTGTCATCTAATTACGTTTCGCTGTGACGTTTCGTTAAGTGTCATAGAGGAATTAATCACTTAGCGTCTTTGTGATAGTGGCGACAGTTTTGCTTTCGATAGTTTTTGTCCTGTCCTACAGGAACTATGCAATTTTTTGCTTAACGTCTAATGGTTAGCATCTAAAATTCGACGCGCTTGGTTTTGCTCTTGAGTCTCAGCAGTTCTTTGCGCTGCGTGATGCTCGGCATCTAAAAGTCGCTGCGCTTGACTTTCTCCTTAAGTCTCAGCAGCTCCCTGAGCTGCGTGACGCTCAGCATCTAAAATTCGACGTGCTAGGTTTTTTGCTCTTGAGTCTCAGCAGTTCTTTGCGCTGCGTATTGCTCAGCTTCTAAAAGTCGCCGCGCTTGACTTTCGACTTCAGTCTCAGCAACTCTCTGAGCTGCGTGACGCTCAGCATCTAAAATTCGACGCGCTTGGTTTCGCTCTTGAGTCTCAGCAGCTCTTTGAGATGCGTGGCGCTCGGCATCTAATGTCAAACGCATTTAAGTGTGCTCTTCAGACTCTTGGCTTCTAGCAATTTTCTTTACGCGAGCTCCGCTAGAACTACGCGCTAGATTCGATTTGCGTTTTGTAGGCATACCTATTAGAATGAAAACTACGTAATTAAACTGAAAAAATACATGTAACCTTCTTTAAATTTTACAGGAAAAGATTGATTGACTTTGACATTTGCAACTCGAGCAGCCTTGAATGGGCATTGGGCATAGAGAATGTAATTTGGAAAGTCAAGATGCAAATTACCATTTGTCATGGTAGAAAATAAGTTTTTTCTTCTAAGATTCTAGCCAATGCGTTTTCATCCCCCGTTTTCAACCCTTTTAAACTATTTTTTCGAATCAAAAAGTAGCCTATGTCCTTTCTCAGGCTCTAGACTATCTGTGTACCAAATTTCATTCAAATCGGTTCAGTAGTTTTAGCGTGAAAGCGCGACAGACAGACAGACAGACAGAGTTACTTTCGCATTTATAATATTAGTAAGGATTAGTAAGGATTGCTGTAAAATGAATTGATATAAGATACTTTTGTATACCCACTTTAAGTGTTGTTTTTAATAAGAACTTTACAAATGCATTTACGTTGTTGATAACGGTATAGTACGTATTTTTCGGGGGAATTTTGAAACCACACAAATACAAAACCTGAGTAAAACAGATTAATGATGGCTGACAGCTTTCAGAAGTCAAAGTCATATTGGTAATTTTAATCAAAGTCTTTGATCAAAGAAGTTTATAATCATAGAATTAGAACTAAAGTAATAGAAACCGTACTAAAATAGCAAGATATATAGGTACATCACTTCGTCCCACTTTAAATATGAAATTTAAAAGGTGTTAGAAAAAGATGCACAAACACCCGAACTTAGGTAATTTCGAAGGGTTTCACAAACTAGCATTGAGCTATTTTGGCTGTCCAAATTCAAAAAGGTAAAAAGTAGGAAGGTAAAATGATCAGAGATTTGAACCTTCTTACTGGAACTAGAACAAACAATATTTCTAAAAATATAATAATTTACCTAAAGTTTGTATAGTGCAAATATTCAATGAACTGTCTTTTTTAAATGTAATTTTTGTAACCTATTTTAATAGAATATGTTTTAAAGTTTTGCATAAATTAATGAATATGTACTGCTAGGATTTAAATGTACTCTAGTAATTGTGCATATTATTGTTATTTTTTCATGTTAAATACATTATTTTTGAAATTGAATTGAATTGACTGGAACTAGAGGGTTCAAATTTCTGATCATATCGCAAAAGACGAAGTGGAACCACTTTTAACCATTGACATTCCAACTTGTGATTTTGACGTAAATGCCGACAGACAATGCGTTTTTCTTGTTCCACTCACTCTCGCGTATGCTGTATAACCAGAAATGAATAAGATAGCTGTAACAGCGTTTTTATTTGAGCAAAATTTAGTAAGTATTCTATTACTTTAGTTCTAATCCTATGGTTGTAATATTTTCGATAAGTTATAAGCTCATATTCATAGCTAGTCAATGATCCTATGTTCCTGGCACTGTCATGGTATAGTGCGTTATAGTACCTTTATCTGTGCTAAAACTAAAACAAACAAAAGAAATCTCTTTGTATGGGAGTTATAATGCCACAAGCACTCACACACACACACACACACACATATATATACATCAAACATAAACATAGCATCTCCCAGGTTTTGTGAGAAGTTAAGCTAGAGTTATCCATAACGTCATTATCATTATCATTAAACGTTCATTATCATTAAACTGAATAGGAAGAGTCATGTGGAAATCACCCATAAATACTACGTTGTAGTCGAAAACAGGATGCGCGATTCCAGCAATTGAAAACCCCAACGATTTGCGATAACAACAAATTCAGAATAAATAAATATATCTAACAATATCAACAAGTGTACAATTACTTAATAAACATCTAATATTTATAATTATAAATCAGCTAGATTTTCGGAGCCTGCTCTAATAAAATTGATCAACTGTTACTTTGTACTTTATATCTAGGTATGTGTGGTATGGTATCCCTGAATTAAAAGCGAAACTTTTTTGTACTGAGTAGTACATATTTGTTACTGTAGAGTATTTAATATAAATTAATAATATAATCTACATGAAGAGGCCATACTAATAATAATTTTTCGCCAAAAATGGCATAACCGACTTCAAGCGTGGCTCAGATGACGCGTTAAATTGTAGGTCCCGGTTGTTTTAACCGTTTAGCTATGTCAGAGGCCTTCAGGCGGCCTAAAACATCTGACACCAAGGCTAGCCACCTGGCCTATACGAACTTATTACCGTCTACAGAATTCTAATAGTTCGCAAGTCTCAGTGTGTCATCGATGTAGTAATTTTCACATTGTAGTTGATTTTTCACAAACTACTGAATTGATTTCGATAACATTTCAATGGGAGCACCTCTGAAGTATGGTCTACCAAAAATAAAAAGAATCATCAAAATCGGCTCATAATTGGCGGAGTATTCGCGTGACATACATACAAAAAACATAAGTACAGTCGAATTGAGAACCTCCTTATTTGAAGTCGTTTAAAAATTATGCAAGACTATCAACCCGCCCTGGATTTACACAGGTGTATTATACATAAAAACCTTTCTCTTGAATCACTCTATCTATTAAAAAAAACCTCATCAAAATCCGTTGCGTAGTTTTAAAGATATAAGCATACATAGGGACAGACAGCGGGAAGCGACTTAGTTTTAGGTAGAGATAGTGATGAGGCGAGAGTTATACAAATTATAGGCCTCAAGGTCATTATTTAATATCAAATGAGCTGTGTTTATTCACGCTTAGTACGATGACTACAAGCCACTTAGCACAGAAACGCACGCAGACACAAACAAACGCAGATAATATTATAATGTGCTCTCACACAATCAGACGAAAATCCCGAATATAACAGCTTCCGACGCAAACATCAAAACAAACAAGTAAAGTCCCAGCGCGATAAGCATGTAAGAAGTATTATTATTATTTAGTAGGTATATTACGTAGTAGGTACTGTACTGTATCGTCCTTTTAAAATGGTCCACTGCTGTAAATAGGCCTACCGTCCTAGGGTAATTGGATCATAACCATGCTGGTCCATTATGAGTTGTCGACTCACATTCGCCATTGAGATTTTTCTACTGCCGTATAGGTTTCACATCGACTTGTAATTTTTTATGAGGTTTCCTAACGATGGTTGTCCTTTTCGGAAAGTTAATGATGTGATGTGATAGACATTTGATGACAATTTCATAGTTCTGATATATCAGGATTAAATAAATAAATGATATCTTGAAGTCAGACTTTTTATTTTATTTTTATTCTATTTTATTTTGGGAGCTTTTGGACAGAAAGTCCATGCCAGCCCTATCGTACCCATAGCTCTATGTCGTACCCTTTTAAATACGGTTTATTACCAGTGTTACTACCAATCTTACTACCAGTAGTAAGATCGGTAAATGAATTACCGTTGTTACTACTACAGTTGAAAGTTGTTAGAACAGTAAAAATAAATTACCCGTGTTACTACCGTAAAACTAAAATAACAAAAAGAAACAAAATATGACCTGTCGTGCTAAACATACTATATCTACACATATTTATCCATACACACTAAGATATAATAAGCCAGCGAGAGAAAATATAAGTTCGAAAATGTCCCTCCCTTATCTTCCCGTGCGTATTTGGTTGTTCCCACTTGCCTACTCTGGAATCCCCCAGGATCTAGCGGGCGATTCCATCCGTTTCATACTCGAAGATTTGAAAATTGCGAAAGATCTCAGGACTTTTCTGAGGAAATTACCATATCTCCGGACTTTTGAATTTTCCATCTTCATACAGTAGCTCTAGACTCTGGACATTTTTATACTGACCATTACTTTAAAAAATCGGCCAAGTGCGAGTCAAACTCACGCACGTCGGGTTCCGTACCGTGTTGCAGCACCGTTAGCCTCATTCCTCTTGCCATTTTTAATAGCAAGCAAAAACACTCCTAAAACCCACGTTTGTTGTATGGGAACCATACATATTTATTTTATTCTGTTTTTAGCATTTGTTGTTATAGCGGCAACAGAAATTCATCATCTGTGAAAATTTCAGCTGTCTAGCAATCACGGTTAATGATATGCAGCCTGGAGACAGACAGACAGACGGATTTCGGAGTCTTAGTAATAGGGTCCCGTTTTTTACCCTTTGGGTACGGAACCCTAAAAATTAAAACTTAAAAGTCTAAATCTTACTTTTTAGCCATTGCTACGAAATAATGATGACAATAGAGTATACTAGATAAATGAGTACATTTAATATGTATCTTGTGTTTCAACCAGCCGAAAATAATTTTTTTTTGGTTTTAAAGTTCCAGAGTATACAAGCTGTTTTTAAATATAATAAAATATAATCTTAGATATTATATACTTACTATTTTCCGATTCATACAAGTTCTACAAACTGATACCTGCACTATACACCAACTAATACGTCAGAGTACACAGTGAAGCGCATACAAACTGATGTATTATCTACTACCCAAGTCCCACCTCCGGTCATTCAGAGATAATGGCGACATAAATGGTCGATGAACAGTCCATCGCCAGTCAGAGCTAAGCTGTCTATCAAGACTAACGTGTTGTTATTATTGAAAAAAAAAAAAAAAAAAAAATGTACTGTGATTTACCACAACTGGGGAGGTGCTGCTTTTGCCTACCTCTAAGGAAAGGTGTCATCATTTTCGCCTACACGAATGTTGTAAGTTTTTTTAGTGTGATGATTAGAAAGACAATATTATACAGGGTTATTTCTAATCAATCAGCATCCTTTTAGGGGCTTATTCGGTACATCGAAACTAACAACTTTTGCTCTGCGACTTTTGCCGGAACTAAAAAAAACAGCTGTTCCATTTTTTGTCGGTCAACGATATTTTTTTATAGAACAACATTTTTTTTTAGTTTTGACGTAAGTTGCAGAATAAAGGTTGTTTGTTTTGATGTACAGAATAAGCCCCTAAAAGGATGCTATTGATTGGAAAAAATCCTGTAAACTAACCTCTACTTACAGCTCTGGTGACCAGTGCTATGATTAGTATTTATTTTTCGACTGTACCATCTACATACGTGGTAGAGTCGTATTATGCTGGCTCCTCATATCACTATTCATGTTGGCGTATTGGTTATATTTGTCCAAATGCAACGATATACTTAGTTATTCGTTTTCTATACCAATTTTATGAAGAGGAAAGATATGATTATTTGTTTGTTTGATTTGAATAGTCTCCGAAACTAATTAACCGATTTGAAAAAATATTTTACTATTGGAAAGCTACATTATCTCCGGATAACATGGACTATACAATATTTAAAAAAAATAATAGTGATCTTCACTATAACCTTCATACGTAAATGACATGGTAGGTATATAGGCACAACATTTATTAAATCTGTCTTCTTTAGCAAATCATACTTGAGCAAAGCCGGTGTGCGTAGTTGCTTATATTTTCGGTTAATTGGTCGCTTATTTGGGGTTTAGCAAGCTCACATCGTTAATTTATTTATACCGGGTTATACAGAACTGGTGTACCTAACCGAAAGGGTGATTAAGACCATCATTGTGAACAACTTTTACTATGGGGCCAACTCGGATTCGAGAAATAAAACAGCTGTTTCATACATTTTGTCGATTCCGAGTGGCATTTTAGTATAGAAAAGCTGTTTTTTTTTCGAATTTTGTGTAAGCATAGTAAAAGTTTTTCATAATATGATTCTGCGCCATTTATTTTAGCTAGTGTAGTTTATTATAACGTTTTGATTTACTTGTTTAAAAAGTAAGGTCATCTATAGAAATATGATAACCTAAATGTATTCCAATTTATAAGTAAAGTTGTAACTACTCGTTGTGATTCTTCATAAAGTATTGAGTGTTCAGATATTTATTTGCACCACAAAACAACTTAAAATAGTTGGTATAATTTATAAATATGATGTTGGTACAATATAGTATGGTGTTCTAAATACCTATACCTAATGACCATGTTCTTCAGGGTGCCGAAAAATAGGCATGATAACTAGGTAAAAAAATCAATAATAAAATTAGTCCGTTAGTAAGATTATTATCAAACAATATTGGACACGCTTTTTTTATTTTGTCATTCATACAACAAATGACAAAGATAACCCTTGTCAAAGTTCAGGAGTAGGGGTACGTGACGTCACTCTCGGTCAAAAGTCTATAATTATCATAGAATAAGAGCAATTACTTGTAATTCTTCTGAGATAATTATATACTTTGGTAGTCTAGTCGTGACGTTACGCGAAACTTTAGCTATATATTTATCAATTTTTCTGACGTGCTAACTATATTTTTTAGTCTTGTAAACAAAATGGCACCGTAAGAGAGAGGCCTATACCCAGGAGTGGGAAAGAGAAGGCTGCGGATGATGATGATGATGAAACAAAATATTTTTTTACAGGTTAACTATCAGTATGGTCCGTCCTTATTTCCTCGACTTTTGAATTAAATCACTCTTTTTATTCATATTAATATAGGTCATTAGGTTCCTTCACTTATTGGTGTGAAGTTTGTAGATAATATTAGTCAGATGACGTGTTCGTTCTAAAAAAAATTGCCCGTTGCAGAAACGACACAGGAAGCTTCCAGTTTTGGACTAATTGGGACTCGCTGTTTATTTGTTCAGTGCACTGTTTTGGTCTTAAATACTAGGCTGTTAAGGTTTAATTCAAAAGCGTTAGATGAATCCAGCGCAATTCTGCGAGTGTTTTTGTTTTTTATAATAGTGTGTTGTAGTAAATTGAAATGGCATATAACATTTCCATTTATCTATGTAATCATTTTATTCAAGCAGCAAAGACTCGAATCATATCCGAAAACTCAACATTCGTTTAGAAAAACATATTTTTTCCTGGGAAAGCACCACACTTATGTAGGTGCAGTAGATTTTAAATTAACAATCTGTTTTTATTTGAAGGGAAATACTCTCAGCCTTTAAGTTAAACATAGAGTAACAACCAAAATTGAAATTAAATATTATCTAATAATAAAACAACTAACAATATTTGCGTTCGATTTCTTTGGCGCTGAACACTAACATGTTCCAAATTCAAAAAGTGCGCGGCAAAGATAATTGCGGCGCACTTATAAAGAGGATTAAAAACTCATTACTGCCCGCCAAAAGTTCCTTATTAGAAAACACCACCTTTGCACTGAAAGGCGAACCAAGTCGTCCTTTTCGAATAAAGGGATGACAATAGTACATTGTTCACCGAGAGGAGAAAGTGACCGATTACCGTCGAGGGTGTCGTTTAAAACACCCGAGATCGGGAATCGCAGTTTCTCTAGAGTGATACATAGTGCTTTATACTACACCTACGAGGAAAATAAAAAACTAAATCTTTACCAATTGAAATTTATATTGAAATTGTTGCAGTTAGTGAAGCTTAATGTAACACTTGAAAATGGCGCCAATAGCGTCTGCAATTTTCACATGTTCTTTTTTCAAATTGTTTGACACCATCCAACACACAGCTAGTGGCCAGTGTCATTTTGCGAACTTGGAGATAAAAACTCACTGTAAAAACTTTTTGGCTTTTGATATTTAGGTTACCAGCGCATAGTCTTACCCAAAATTAAAAAAGAAAAACCACGTAAGAAATGGATTTTCATACACTTTTCTCTCCCGCTCAGATGCGTTTTCTCCCCGCATATTTGTTCGATATGCAATGACGTACTTTCTACCGTAAATTTGATAAAGTATCAAGGTACTTTCCGAGCAGGTGTAGTATAAAGTAACTTACTAATATAAGCTCGAGCTTTGATATACTAGTATACTCCAGAAATTCAGATACACTTCGTGTGTATCAAAAAAAATTTACCTTAATATGTATTGTTTCCAGATTTTCTGCGCATTTATAATCGGTTTACTAAGCTACACGATCCACCACAACGAGAGCCCGGGGTACCTGGTGTACAGCCGGATACTGAACTTTCCAGCTGAGCTGTGCATTACCATCTACTGCATCGAAGTCCTCTTAACTTTTGTACTTATCTATGGAGCCCACATGGTAAGAATAGTTTCTTTTTTAACCGACTTCCAAAAAGGAGGAGGTTCTATGTTCGTCTTTATGTTTTGTTTCTTTTTTTTGTGTATGTTCATCGATAATTTTGCCAATTGTGAACCGAATCGAAAACAAATTTTTTAGTTCGAAAGGGTAGTAGGTTATTTCGAGTTTTTGAAAAATCAACAATAATGTAAACAATTCGAGCAAAATAATCGAATTTTGTACACGATGGAAGGCGGTTTTGACATTTTTTTTGAAAAATAATTAAAATTCATTTAAAAAATAATAAAGTGGTCATTTTGGTGTCAAAATTATTGCATTAATGATAATTTTAAACAATGTAATATCATAAATATTGTTTGTGTAAATCTAAATGTTTGAAAATTTCTTTAACAATATTATTTTAACATAAAATTGTTTTGTTAATCCTTAAAATTCAAAGTGGCCACAAATGTTACTAAGATGGCCACAACCGGTGCGTCTACCCTACAACTACAATTAGCTTCAAATACTATGTACTAGACAGAATGTTATTGGATTATCCACATTCCAAACTCACACTCAAACAGAGACACTGTACAAAATTTAAATAGTATTTTGCTAAAGGACCTAAACCTTGGGACTCGTGGTTTTATCCGAAGCAGGACATTTCCCGTCACGGTTTTCCCTTTAGCGTGAACCTTAACCTAGCTGTTCTTATCAATGTAGGTTTTATTTTAATACTACTGGACTTAGGTATGCTTTGAAACTCTTATCACGAGCTGGAAATGATACTTTTCTCAGTTCTTAATTCATATTTTTATTTGCAAGAATGTAGAGTATTTACATGGTACTGGTCTTAAAACTACTTACATATATCAAGTATCACTACATCCAACTCTGATAGAGCATGCAAAATACAAAGTAATTGCTTCTTAGAAATAAACTCACTAATACCCATTAAAACATTCAATTAAATATTGCAAAAATATCGAAATACAATGTCAATATTGCGGTGCTTTAATACTGACTTTTATCTCTTAACAGCAATGACAACACAAAAGCTTAACAAATTGAACCAAAAACAGAGCAAGTTTACATAAGTAAATCATGAAAGAAAACTTAACACTAGGTACCAACACACCACATTTGTGGGTGGAATATTCAGTATCAGTAGTACTATTGAATAGTCTGGTGTATTAAGTTGTATATAGGTCGCGCCACACAAGTTGGCGGATGTAAATAGACACAAGCTGCGCAATATCCAATCCTGACTGAAGCTCACATAAAGCCGCACGTTGATTGGTTATTGCGCAATTTATAGCTAACTTCACATCCGCCAACTGGTGTGGCGCCGCCTATAGCATGAGTTGCGATGGAATTAAATAACGCTAGTAGTTCTCCGAACAGTAAACCTCGCATCTGTGACACTGAATCTTCAAAAGCCAACATCTCGACTCGTTCTTGGCCCATTTGGTTCGTACCCGCAGATATTGTTAATATTTAGATACTAAATATTATTGCCAATTATTGTCAAAATCCTTAGAACTAAACAAAAATAATTTCCCTCCCTTTTTAAGGGAAATGCTCAAAAATCGCCGACGACAAAAATTTAGTTATAAAAATTTTATAGAACCCGTGTAACCCAAGCTTCACTAAGATTCAAATTTTTGTGATAAGCATTTTAAAAATTCATCGCGAATGCAGGACTAGAACCTGCGTCTTCGGATCACTAGCCCGACGCTCTCCCAACTGAGCTTATTCGCAGTCCTGACTTTGCGTCGAATTTATGAAGTGTTTATCATATTAACCAACTTATAGCGTTGGCGGCGCCACTTGGTTATCACTTAATTGAAGTTATTAGAACTTCTGAATATTGACGAGAGATGGCACACTGCTAAATCAATAAAAAAAAATAATAATTTTATAGTGCATCACACACTAGATTTATCTTAAAGAGTTATTTTTATAATTTTTTGAGATAAACCTAGTGTGGGATGTGCTATGAATTTAAAATAATTTTCATCGTCAAGATTCGTTCAAAAATGGGACCTGTAGAGGAAAATAAACATACGGACAGATGAAAGCAAAATTGTTGAGTCGAAAATTAGATGCTTCGGTCACTTCGTTCGCTCGCTCTACTAAAATTTACTTTTTAACGATAACAAGGTTGATTTTGTTCCAGAAATCAGTGATCCACATAAAGATCTACTACTACTTCGCCCTAGTATCGACGGTGGCGGTGGTGGTACTGCAGATCCTGGACATGTTCGGCGAAAGGTTCCACTTCAGCATGGTCCTCGAGATGCTCGTTTTGATATTCGCTGGCCTTTGTAAGTACATCTTAGGCATCTTGGTGTAGACCAGTGTGACCAGATCATCCTACTACGATTATACAGGACTTATCGCGCAATAAAACTTAAGAAATGAGCTAATTAAATACCTCTTTTTATCTCGACGCTTAGACCAAGTTGCAATGGTCGTGGTCACGGGCAGACTAAATGGCCGTGTGACCAGAATCAGTATTTCAATACTTTTGTGGTATATTTTATTGACTTTTTCGAATATCAGTGTGACGTTTTGCGATTTTAGCGAGGAACTTTTGGTGAAAACACTGAAATTATACCGATACAGTATTTTTAAGGTGCTTCGGTATTTTTGTTAAATTTAATCTGGTCACACTGGTGTGGACATATTATGAGAAGCACATGAGAAGTATTGGGAAGAGAAGAGAGTCATGTTACGAAAAGAACTCTAAACATGATGTTAAGCGGCAGAAGTGGGAGAAAGTATGGATGAATTGTGTGAAAGATGATATATGACAAGCGACCCGCCCCGGCTTCGCACAGGTGTATTATTCTACATATAAAAATTTCTCTTAAAAAATTAAGTTGGTATAGCTAGCCCTGGTGTCAGAGTTTTTAGGCCGCCTGAAGGCCTCTGACATGACTAAACGGTTAAAACAACCGGGGCCTACAATTTAACGTGTCATCCGAGCCACGGTAGCGCAATGTTGGAAAATGCCACCCGCGGTCACCCATCTAAGTACTGACCGTGCGGAACGTTGCTTAATTTCGGTGATCGCTGACAATCACCTTGTCAAACTACGCTACGAGCGCTACAAAATTTCTCTTGAATCACTCTATCTATTAAAAAAAACCGCATTAAAATCCGTTGTGTAGTTTTAAAGATATAAGCATACATGGGGACAGCGGGAAGCGACTTTGTTTTATACTATGTAGTGATAATTATATGCGAGGAAAAGGAGTTTGTGTTTAGAGGCTTTATAATTATTACCCTTCTTCATCTATTCTCTGTTCTAGCTGGGCATCGATGAATTTTTTTGTGCTTAGAAAAGGTTTATAGAAATGTTTTTTTTTGTGATAAACACTTTAAAAATTGCCGCATCTGGGCATCATCAAAGTTTCTCGCCTAAAACTTACAACTTATAACTTGAGGACAGCGTAGACAGCTTGTCAGTTTCTCAGTGAATGTCAATTCGATACCTACGAGTATACCTACGAATCTCGACAACCTTATCTATGCTTTGTAGGGATTTTAGTTTCTCTTTTATCAGTAGGTAGTTATTGTTTAGTTTCTCTTTTATCAGTAGTTCTCTGTTATATTATATTGAGTATTTTTCGTATAACTAAGTATCTATCTGTATATCTGTACCATTAGAATTATTAACTTTTAAGTAATTTCTTATCTTTTTTTTGACGTGACAACGTCTTATAAATTGGTTTGCCGGGTGACACTTCAAGAAACTGCGTTACGCTCCGCTCACGTTATGCGCTCTCATTCGTCTCATTCGTCTCAAAGTCGTTGTCACGTAAAACTTTCGCCCGTATACCGACTTTACAGGCAACCAATTTTTTTTACTCATTTGTTTATTTAATTTTCAACCAAAACACAATGCATTGTCAGTTGCAAATATTCTAATATCGTTTTTATAATCATTAATGTAACAATAACGTAATCCGTTCAATAACGTCGTTGAACGGTCTTCCTGGAGATTTGCTAACGGATGTTTTATATCCTGTTGATATAATGTTAGTAAATGCGGTATATGCATTGACATACATTTTGTACGAACGTGAAATTAAGATTTTTTATAACACTTTCAAATTACTCAAACTCCATGTTCTTATATTATTTGTAAGTGTTGACCTAAAAACTAGGGTTTTAGGTTTATTCGTAAGCATACATTTAAGCCGTGGTGGTCTAGTGGTAGTGACACCCGCCTTACAATCTTGAGATAGGGTATTGAAATCACGATCCCGTACCAATGAGTTCTTTGGAATTTCTGTACGGAATTATACACCACTGGCATTACGGTGAAGGAAAACATCGTGAGGCAACCTGCATACGTCCGTAGAAGAAATTCGATGGCGTATGTGAATCCACCAACTCGCACTGGGCCAGCGTGGTAGATATGGCCCAATCACCCTTCGTGGGTAGGTCTACGTCCTGCAGTGGACTATTAAAAAGGCTAGTACAGTACAGTACAGTTAAATTCAGAACGAATGCAGGGATTGGTTCGCTCGCGTACTCGCTTGCAAAATAAAGTCCGTATGGTATAGGCCGCGCAACACAAGTCGGCAGATGTGAAGTTAGCTACAAGCTGCGCAATAGCCTATAACACGCTGGACACAATTTTTAAGCCTCACCCACTTGGTCACTTTTGTTGTAACTTTTTTAAACGCAATTAAACTTCTTGAGTCTTTTATATCGAAGTTCGACGTTTAAAATTTGGTTCCATTAGCTGAAATTAAAACTTATCATAACTATGTATCTTCTCTTCACAGGTATGCAACTATACCTCATAACAATCGTAAGAAGTTTGCTGTTGAAGCTGCAGACAGATGGACCCCACGTGTACGAGAACCAACTCAACCAGATCGTTACAGGAGAGGTTAAAATAGAAAATAATGGGGTTTATAACAACCTCACCACCCCTGCTGAAATCAAAAACTAGAATTACAAAGGTCATACATTTAAAACCGAGAAAACCTCTTATCGGTGGAGCAGCTTTTACGCCTCACGGTATTCTGCTAGATTTTTCAGCTCATTTTAAGATGCTTTCTCTTTAATTTGATCTATGAATGTGATAATATGTGTAATAAATGTGTGCGTGTTCTTACGAGTATATCATGGAAAATTGTAACATAAGCGATATAAGTTTTAACTTAAACATAACTGGAACGGAATTTATACGCCAAATTTCATCTTGCCAACAATGGACTTGAGCATTTGGGTTATCCTTAGACCTTCAAAGAGTCTTTGTTATAAAACGACATACGACATAATATTTACTTCGTAGAAGCTTAAGTATGTAGTTTTATTGTAGGTAATAAAAGCATAAAAAATAACATGAAGTGGCAATGATTCAAAAATTTCTTGTTCTTTGATTAAAAAAAAATACTGGGCTTGGTATTATTGAATACTGTCTAAACTAAAAAAAATTGATATTGTCATTATTCGATGTGTAATTCAACGTCACAAAACGTCGTTAAGTTTGAAAAAATAAATATGATTTAGGTTTAATCCATGGTGCTAAATAATCTTCGTAGCATTTGCTACGGTGTGCTACGAAAATCGTAGCTTATTTGCAATTCATTAAGTATTGCGTTTTAATCTTAAGAAATCTTTAAATGTGTAATTTATGAACCTTTTAGTTTATATTGAGAAAGCCAAAGATAATGTTAGTTATGGTTTATTGTTGGTGATTGTAAATATCATTGAAAAAAAAGTTATTGTGATTTTAAGAAATAAACTATGTTTTTTGATCATAAACATGTATTATTTTTACGTTGTTTTTATTATTTGTCCCGTATACATGAGTCTCTTATTGAAATAGTTTTTTTTTTAATGTAGAATAGGGCTACATTTGGTCACCAACTCCCCTGATGGATATCGAAGTTGTAGCCGAAGATGGAGTATGTAGACCAAAAAGATACTTATTCACTCTTGTCTTAAAGATAATAACTATCCTCTACGAAATGACGAAGGTAAGGCATTCTAATCTCTGGCGGGCCGCATTATGATGGAAGAAGCGAATTGCTTAGTACGAGCAGGTAAGCCTATGTAAGGATGGTATTTAATCGATTAACCGTCTTGCCACAAAAGTTTTATGCACGCTTTAGACAATGTTTAACAGTACAAATAGCACGATTAAACAGTGTTTAAAGCGTGTTTAAATGTATTGTGGTAAGTATTCAGAAAGGGCAATTTTGCAGTCGGTCTAATAATAAATTTGTTCATAATTGGTATTCAGAATCTTTTTTTTAAATGATTCTGAAAAAAATAAAGATCATATATAAATTTCTATACATAACTATTTTTATTTTTCCTTATAATTGCAAAGTTAAACTACAATAAAAAATGACCCAAACGAGTGTGTGACGTCACAATGTAACACTGTACAGTAGTAACGTGTCCCTTTGTGACGTCACATACAATGGGACACCTTACTGTTCATGTATCAAATGAAAATAAACATAATAATTTGGTTAAATAGAAAAAAGTCATGAACAACACACATAAAATAGGAAAATGTAGTCGAATTGAGACCCTGTTTTGAAATTCGATAAAAATTAGACACTTACACTGACTCATAAAGTTCTCGATAGGAGACCACGTACCGGCAAGCACAGCGTAGTACGTCCGCCCACAAAGTGGACTGAAGTCCTTATTAAGACCGCAGGATCGCGCTGGATGCAAGCCGCTTCCAACTGGTCCCATTCGAGATTCTTTGGGAGGCCTATGTCCAGCAGTGCCCGTCCTATGCCGCCACGGTAATAATATCAAACAGCATTCCGTCTTGATCAAACGGTCGGAACGCAAGTCATACCTATGTGCCTCGGAGCGCGGTATGCTCTTGGTATGCTAGTCAGTCGCGGCGCGCCGTAGTGACGAACGAACGTGTAGATTTGTAACTAGTAAGCTTGCGATTAACGTTTTAGGGTTCCTCATTTTAATACGGAAACCTAAAAAACATCAATAACACAATACCCATGTATTTTTATTTAACGCTTCCTTTTTCATTCACAACGAATTTTTTTTTGTAATAAATATAATAGTTTTACATCATATAATAGATAGAAACTAGAAAGAAACTCAAGAAGGTAAAGAGTAAGTAAAATAAATTTAAATACTGAAGGCGGGCAGCCCTAGCGCATGATACCTACGCTCCGCATGGCCGCGTGGCGCTGTAGCTATATATTTCAAGGACAGGGCCGAGTAAAAATACTGTCTAATAGATCCAACCGTTTATTTTCTTTTTGACAGCACCAATAGAACGTAACGTACTAGTTCACTTTTAAATGCGAGGTTTTAAAAATATGACAACTGCCTAAGTTTGCTCCTCGATCGCGTATAATAATCATCTTTGACAAATTGGGTCTATAAGTGCAGTAGTTTTTTTATTTATAAATTACATAAAATAACAAAAGTTTTAATAAATTTACGTTCTATGGCTATGGTGGCGCGCTGCGATTGGTGATATTGGTGCTGTCAAAAAGAAAATTAACGGTTGGATCTATTATAGTTATCATTACCGTGATGAGGCGTAATACGAATGTGTATTAATAGAATGTCCAGTCTGATACCTCAGAGTTCCACCTCCACTCACTTAAGGTAATAAAATGGGCCCGGATGTATACAGTCATATCGTGGCTGTCTGAGGAGATACTCATTTCGTGTTCTCGTGACTTTGAAATAATCAAGATGTACTGTGATTGGCCACGGCTGGGCAAGTGCTGCTTCTGTCTACCTCTAAGAAAGGGAGTCATTGTTTTTTCTTATGTGAATCTTGTAAGTTGGATATTGTTTCTATCCTTACTATCCTTAGTTATAAATCTTAGTTAATAAACAAATTAATCTTCTTCTTATACACGGTTACTTAGAACTGGTGTACTACGATATGAGCTCATTCAGACCGTCATTATGAACAACTTTTCTTTTTCTATGAGGACTACCCGGAATCCGAGAAAAAATCAGCTGTTTCTTTTTGTCTATTCAACAGCTTTATTTTTTACAAGCTTTTATTTAACGTGCAATGGATGTACTTACATTATTGTTACGAGATGGGTTCTTGGATAATCAGTTAAAACGCCGATTATTCACTTTGCACTTTATTGCACAAAATCACAGTACACACGACACAACTGGTTCGCACAACATTTCACACTGGCACGAATATTCACACAACTAGTCACTTCACAATCACTGGTACTGCACTTGAACACGAGATGCTTTCGCTTCGGGATAAACGCGATAACTGCCACGAACGAAAACCATCGCCCTATTTATATCGGAATAAGGGTTCTCTAGAAATCTGTAGTATATTTGGTGCCATTGTGACTGACAAAGTAAACAAGTGTAAAGTTCGAGAAACCCTATTGTTCTTAATTATTACGAAAACACCACAAAAAATCTAACAAACAATAGACGCGACACAAAGGCCGGTGCCGCCTGAGTCATAAAACCATAAATCTCGCGATTTACACTCGCCGCCCGTAATTACCGTGCGCGGCGCGGTTTACTGCATAACATTATGTATGTAAGTTCGGGTGGAATCTCGTTAAATTTGACCAACTTCCCGGGTTCCGATTGAGATGAAATTTTGCACGCATGTGTATATCGTGTGACAATGTAATAATATGGTACCATGGAGCTGATCTGATGATGGAGTCGAAAGGTGGCCAAAGGAACTCCAATACTAAATAAGATAGACCCGTTTTGTTTGGGCTCGTTTTACTTGTCTTGCCTAGCACTCTGCTGCTCCAGGATCTCAAAAGCTTGTATTTAAAAAGTAATATTTTTATAATAATTTATTTTCTCTAATTTTGGGTTGACCCCATAGTAAAAGTTGTTCATAACGATGGTCACCCCCTTTTGGCTGAGTACAAGGCAAGCAGAAAATCCTGTATCTCTACAAGTTATCCTACTATCCTACTAATATTATAAACGCGAAAGTTTGGAAGGATGGATGTATGGATGTTTGTTACTCTTTCACGCAAAAACTACTGAACGGATTGAGATGAAACTTTGCAATTATATAGCTTATACATCAGAATAACACATATGCTATAAATTATAATGATATTGCGTAAATTTTCTATATTATAACAATAAGTGTTAAGTAAGTGGGAAAAATTCTGCCATCTGCGAGCTATTCTAGCGTGCGCTCCAAGAAATGTCAAAAAAGAACTGTCATATCGAACAAATGTCAAATAGATTTTTTTGTTTTTTTTATTTTCCACCTCCTTTATAAAGGGTGGTAAGGTAGGGCCTCGAAATATCATGCGGGCGAAGCCGCGGGCAAAATTTAGAACTTAATAGTAGTTTATGCAACTGTCATATAATGAAGGGTATTAAAACACGAGTGTGAGATAATAGTAACGAGTGTTTTAATACCCTTCATTATATGACAGTTCCATATACTACTTTATCTTCATTAATAAAAAAAAAATAAAAAAAAAATTGCGAAACATTAAATTCGCGCGTACGTGTATTGTCACAGTGAACTTGGCGCCATTAAAATCTAACTAATGAGAGCGCAGTTGCGCGCGCAGGGCCAATCAGGAGCGAGCGCGCGATGTTATAATTAGATTTTACGATATCGATGTGGATATTATAACATCATGTGAAATTGCTTAAATGTTGTCTGCGCTATAACAGTAGTCATTATAAGTCAAGTATTGGAAACATAAGTAGAATGTTACAACATTAGTGTAGATAATAACTTTTTACAGATTTTCTCCATATTTATGGTCGGTCTGGCCAGTTACACGTTACACCACAGTGACTCTCATGTATTCCTGATGTACAGCCGCATACTGAACATTCCGACTGAGCTGTGTATCGCTATCTACAGCGCTGAAGTGCTTTTTAATATAGTACTCATCTATGGAGCTCACGTGGTAAGGTTTCGTCATGATTAATTAAAGTAGTTTGTTAAAAAAAAACAAAGCATAAGTAATCGCATAACCAAGTAAGCAAATAAGTAAGCATCAGCAAGGCATAGTAACTTTGCAAAGATTGCATACCTAGTAAGTTAATGGAAGGCTTAAACGGTAAGAAAATTTATAAAAGTTGCAAGAAAAATAATAAAAACATCAACTTCATTTTCCAATACCAAATGTTCCAGGATATAAATGTTCTCATTGACAGTTGACAGATGGTGAGACGAAGTTCACCGGGTCAGCTAGTCTACTATAAAATTGTGAAAAAAAAACTCAGCTGTTACCTACATTTTGTCGAGATTCCTTGAATTTTTTGTACGGAATAGCTGATTTAATTTTATATGTACGTTAACGTGATCATTTCGCTGATTTTAATGATTTTTTGTTTAGTATACCGTTTATATTTTAGAGGTGGTCCCATTATACCACCACCACTAATGACACTGACCTTGACTGACTTTAATTATGTTGTTAACGTACGAAATAGCGAAGTAATACGTAATTCGAAATATATCATTCTCGAACTACCTCCTAGATTTAATCAGTTACTGTAAATAATTATTTTGAACGAAATTTTTTGTTTTTTACAGAAATCAGCAAGTCATATAAAGGCGTATTTCTACTTCGCCCTGATATCAAGCATGGTGGTCGCGGTACTGCAGATTATATACCTATTTGGAGGGTATCATAGAACTAGCACCGTTGTAGATCTGATCGTGTTCGTATGTGCTGGCTTTTGTAAGTTTATTTGTTATTCTTTTTTAGGGTTCCGTACCCAAAGGGTAAAAAGGGGACCCTCCCTATTACTAAGACTCCGTCGTCCGTCTGTCTGTCACCGTATACCGTCTGTATCTCATGAACCGTGATAGCTAGAACGTTGAAATTATCACAGATGATGTATTTCTATTGCCGCTATTACAACAAATACAAAAAACAGAATAAAAATAAATATTTAGAGGGGGCTCTCATTCAACAAACCTGAATTTTTAGGCGTTTTTCGCTCCTTATTAACAACGGTGACAGGTATTTGATACTTCAAATATTGACAAAATATATTTAGTTATATATTAATTTCAAAAATAAATAGTTAAATTAAAATAAAATAAATATTTAAGCGGGGCTTCTACACAAGAAACGTGATTTTTTTGCTAAATATTGAAAACGGCAACAAGAAGATGCTTGAAATAATTCACAAAATATTAAGATGTATATTCCCTTCAACAATCACTCCACTCGTACGGAACCCTTCGTGCGCGAGTCTGATCCGCATATGACCGATTATTTTATATCTATTGTTCTTAAACGAGCAATTCTCGTATGTATTTAAACCTACACCAAGCAGCATATTAAATAAAGAATACTCTGTTTTCAGTTATTCAGCTGTACATCATCATTTGCGTGAAGAGTTTGCTAACCAAGATAAAGACAGAAGGACTCCAACTCTACGACAACCAGCTGGAGCAGATAGAGTCCGGAGAAAGTACAGAAGAGAAGAAACAAATTGCCTATTGCGACTGTAGTGAACCTGATAATAAAACTTAAAATAGCTTAGCTGGAAGCTCAGTCTTTAAACTATCTTATTACCATCATCTTTTTTTGTCTTAATACCACGGGGTAATAATATACTTTCTAGTAATATAAATTAAGGCACTGCTATATTAAATAATTCCGCTTGCTCAATGATACAAGCCTTATTAACATTTCAAATACAGAAATAATTTTAATTAATAAGAGTTGCATTAAAGTATAATAACTAGCATATCCCTTTCAAACCTGAATTATTATTTTTAATAATATTAATGTGGTAAATTTTTTTATGGTAAAATTGCACTTGCTGTACGTAAAAAAAATAATATAAAAAATCCTTGATGCTTAATTGGCGAGAAAATATTGTTTTTCTTTATGTGCACAAATGAGGACATCCGGGCAATATGATACTATAAGTAAATGAAAGATTATAAAAGATGTTCAAGAAAAAAGCTGAAATATAAGCAATATCTTTATTATTTTGGTATGGAAGGACAGGAAACAATTTTTGTCTTTAGTAAGACATAAATTAACTTTGCACTTTATGCATTTTATACACGATTTTCCCTTGCAACCTACAAACTTGCAGCGTGTTCCAAGTCCATCGTCATGTGCAGGAAAATGGACAACACCATCGCGAGCTATTTCTATTCCAGGTCAGACTTCACCAGGTCTTCTTGGAATTATTTCCGGCATTGGACTGCTGATGGACGGACGACCCCTTTTAACTGGTATTATTTTGCTACCAAGCTCTAAGTTCATTCCAACTCTTCGGCGAAAATGAAGTAGTGTTAGTCGTTTGGGTTTTGACACTTGAAGAAAATCACCCTCGTATTGGTATTCTTCAAAAGCCTGAACAACTCCTAGATCTGATGAATGAAATATCATTTGATGAGGCCATTTCTTTAATTTTATGAATGTTCTGAAGCACCTCACCAGTTGGTCAAGTAAATTTGCTCCCCCCAAAGCTACTCCTTTACTATTTGAGGTCTTTCAACATCTACAAACCGTTCGGCCTTTTTAGACCACCTCTTGATCATATCCTTATGGCCTACCCCCCATAAAATTTGATGCTATATCATATATATGGCTTTATTATACAATCAACTGACTGATATAACATGACCATCTAAACTACTAAATTCTTCAGGAAATCTTCTAAGTTTCTTACTGACTTGTTTGTCTTGTAACAATGGGGGCTTATTAAATCGATCGACATGAGCTGTACAATATGCCTTAGCTTCTTTTCTTTTTCAAAATTATTTGTAGTAAATGGTACGACGAGAAATAATTATCAAAATATAACAGCCATTCGTTTTGCTAGCTCCAGAACAACGGTGGCAGCATACCCAATTATTTTTCACAGAATTTGAGTTCAATTCTGGAGAAAGGCATTCGATCATAGCTTAAGACAAAAATTGTACCATATAATGATCGTTTTCTTCATATCTGGGAACAGCTTCAAGATTGGTGCTGTCAGAAAGAAGCTGACGTGCTTCAGAACCAGATGACTTAAGCAAAGCAGCAACATCATCGTTTTCAAACTCAAGTGGGTAGACTTCCCTCTGATTTAGGTTTTTTTAGGTCAGCACCTATTTGGAGAGATCTTTGTTGCTGAGGAGTATCATTATCGTCTTCTTTGTCAGACGATAATCTAAGTCCAAGAGTTTTCCATTTTTCATAGCTTGAACCACTCTCGGTTGTGAACTTTTTTAAAAACGAATACAAAAAATAAAAGTTAGTGAAAAGAAACTCAAAAAATAGTAAAAATTACACAACTTTGCAGGTATTCTGTAGAAATAATGAATTTCTTTTGCAACGGTTTTGATATTTTGTAGTCTGAAAAAATATCATTTACGCCTAATGTCCACGTTTGAGGACAAAACTGAAAATCAAGATAAATCGTAAAACAAATGAAATAAATCTAAATTGACATACACCATATGATCTCGTTAGTATAACATAGTGTTAGATATTTATTCTAGATCCAGAATCTTACAAAAACCTATTATTTAGCTTAAACAAAATCGGCTTACTAACACACTATCAAACTTCGCTGACCACTGGAAGAAAACCGTGAAAAAGGTAGTAACAACAGGAAAAACATGGCGCTAGGATTTCGGATTTTGTTCAATTAATATATTCTTAAACGATTACAATCGTTTACAATTCAGAAAAGATACGTTTCCTAGTATTTTTAATTTTATTAAACTTATGTCCTCAATTGTGCACCTCAGGTCTGAAAGGGATATTATCTAGTCTAAACTTAAATTAACTATTGATAACTATGGTAATTTATTTACACAGAAAAACAAAGATAAATAATAACAAAAACAGCAAATAAAATATATACCTAGCTAGAAAATTAATCGAATAACCCGCCCCTCATCGTTCCTGGTGCAAACGTGCCCATAACACTTGCTGCATTGCCGCGCTGGATGGCGATGGACATTCTTTGCACCAGAAACGAGGTAGAATGGGAGTCACCTCCTCTTTTCCGAATCCTGCGCCCTATTTCAGAGGTTAACTTTTTGGCCTCTAGTGGTTTTATGTTACATACTAACTAGGCTAAAATCTTTCGGTCTAAAACTGCACGCCACTTCTCTAAATGTGATAGCTTAATTTTTAAAAAGAATTTAAATAAATATTGTTACTTGTATACGTGAAATCCAACATGTTGTACAGTGCTTGCAAGTTGTTGCTACGTACATTGGAAAAAGGTTTCAATATAATTCCTTTTACAAGCTAAAAAGATCGTTTTAATTGAGGGACGTGCAGTTTTTGAATGAAAGGCTCTACCTACTTGGCTCATATTTTTAAAATTTTGATTACAAAAAAGTATTCACTGTAATTCATTTTACTATACCGAATTATGCTCAAATCAGGTTACCTATATTTTTATTAAAGAAAATAAAATGAAAAATAATAATTCATTTAGTCGGGGGACAGACTCTACTGTTGAGGAGTGAAATAATGTCGGTCTGTCCTGTTTTGTTTTATTACACTTTTGCAGGCGTGGATGTGGCTTGGGTTCTTTTCATTTAAACACAGCACTGACTTTATATATTTTATTTTATTTCTAGCTTAGGACATGACTTTTACTTTATTCAAGATGGATGTAAGACGGTTACGGAAGAATAGATAATATTTATTCATAGACAATAAATCATAGACTACAACATGCCCTTTTTTTAAAAAAGAAAAAAGTAATATTTGACAACTTAATTATACATGACAGTTCATAATGTTTACAAATTGACTTTGACAGATTTGACACTTAATAGGACTTAAAAATTATAACCTTAAAATTATTCTATTTGAGAACTATGTAAACAATAATTTTACATTACAATGAAAAGTTATTTACAAATCAAGTTTTTCAGTTTTCTTAAGTAATCTACCTCTTGAGCTATATTTATTTTCAGTATTCTGATTATCAGCAACAGGTTCTGAAATTGCTATTTGAGAAGATGAATGAGGCGGTTGTACTATTAAATTTGTTGGAAATTTCAAATCGTGTAAAACATTTTCGGGTAATTTTTTGCTGTCTTCTGACATTAAATTAGATAAAGGACTCTGTAAATTATATTCATTATAGTCATGAAGACTTTCTGGCGAAGTTATGTTGTCTTCTACATTAACAAATAATGGAGAAAGTATTTCTTTTTCTGACTTATCTGACAACGATAAGAATGAATCAGAATCATTTTGTGTTTGATTTTATGTTGATTGAGGTATTGAACTATTTTCACAATCTTGACTGAAAGGATAAGAAATGAATACAGCTATATCTTCCTCTGAAACTTTAGGTTTCTTCAATGTTTTTGATTCAGACTTGTTTGAGTTTTGATATGGACTTATATATCTAGTATTTTGATTAGAATATGAATCATTGAACTTGACATTCCTGTGAGTTGACTGGTGTACATTGTTATGACTTGGTTTGTGACTGTTTGACTTGTAATCAAAACGAATATGTTGACTATTTCTACGATAAGTTACATTATTACAGTCTTTGACAATAAATGATCTTGGAAATTTGGTTTTTGATACAATAGTACCTTTGGTCCAAATAATATCTTTAGGATGTTTCTTAAAGTAAATCTGATCATTTACATGAAATTCTGAATAATTTTTACTGTTTTTGTTATAGTATGACCTTGTTTTATCAATATTTGTTTGTTTTTTGGCATAATGTTTAGAATGCTTAACAATCTTGGGTCTTAAATTACTTATTTGACTAGGTATCTTTGACCTTAAATTTCTTGACATTAGAAGTTGTGACGGTGAATTCAGATTTCCTCTTGGAGCATTTCTATATTGTAATAATCCTATATACGGATCTTGACCATTTTCATCACATTTTCTTAATATATTTTTTATTATCTTTACAGAGACTTCAGCTAAACCGTTTGATCTTGGAAAATTTGGGCTAGAGACTGTGTGTTCTATGTCCCATTCTTGTAAAAAGTTTTTGAAATCAGCAGAATTGTATGGAGGTCCACCATCAGAAATTAATTCCATGGGAATGCCATGTCGAGCAAAAATAGATTTCAATTGTGTTATGACATTGAATGATCTACTGTTTTTATTTAAGTTTGCGATTTCTATGTAATTAGAATAGTAATCTACTACTAGTAAGTATTTATCACCTTTGTATTCGAATAAATCTGTAGCTAATTTTTGCCAAGGAAATATTGGTTGTTCGTGTGATAACATAGGTTGCTTTGTTTTATTTGAAGAATAAATAGCACATGTTTCACATTGTCTTATTTTATTTTCAATGTCCTGGTAAATGTTAGGCCAATAGACTAATCCTCTTGCTAGATTTTTAGTCTTTTCAATGCCTTGATGACCTTCATGTAATATTTTTAACATTTCTGAATGCATTGACTGTGGTATAATGACTGAATGGTTTTTAAAAATAATAACATTTATGACATGAATTTCCTCTTTAATATTCCAGTATGGTAATACTAAATTGTCACAATTTTGTTTACTATTTGGCCATCCATTTTTATAATATTCTTTTAATTTATTTGAAATTGCATCTTGACTGGTTTGAAGTGTAATTTCTTCAAGTTTCTTTTGAGAAATAGCTAAGTTTGATGTTAATAAATTCACGTGTATTTCAATATTTGACTCTATTTCTTCTAAACTAATTAATTCATCATTTCGACAAGTATTTTTTATTGGAGCACGAGATAATGTTTCTGATATGTACATTTCTGAACCTTTTGTATATGAGACTATTAAATGATATGCTTGTAAAGCTATCATCATGCGTTGTAATCTTGTTGGAACTTCTGATAAAGGTTTTTTAAATAGTGTGACTAATGGTTGATGGTCTGTTTCGACATAGACTGGTTTTCCATATATGTATTGGTGGAATTTTTTACAACCAAATACTATTGCATATAATTCTTTTTCTATTTGTGCATAATTTACCTGGCTTTTATTTAATGACTTTGAGGCATATGCTATAGGATTTTTATTGTGTAAGATCACAGCTCCGACTGCGGTTTGAGATGAATCAACTGACATACGAATAGGTTTTTTAACATCATAATGAATTAGAACAGGAGACTGACATAATAATGATTTTAATTTTTTGAATTGGTTTTCATGTTGTTCTAACCATTGCCATTTATTTTGTTTTTTCAACAATTCTCTCAGTAATGATGTTTCTTCAGCTAAATTTTGTATGTATGAACCTAAATAATTTATCATTCCTAAAAATCTTTGTAATTCTTTGACATTTGTTGGACTGGACATTTTTGAGATTGCTTCTATTTTTGATTGATCTGGTGAGACTCCATTTTTATTAAATATATGACCAACATATCTTATTTCAGACATTCCGAATTGACATTTAGATTTGTTGAACTTAAGATTGACTTTGGATGCACGCTTAAATAATGCTTCTAATCTTTGGTTATGTTCATCGACTGAAGATCCATAAATTAATATATCGTCTACAAAAATTATAATACCTGGTAAATCTCCAAATAATTCATTCATTGTTCTGTGAAAGATTTCACCACTAGAGTTAATTCCATATGGTAATCTTAAAAATTTATATCTACCATAAGGTGTATTGAAAGTACAGAGGTCACTGCTCTTAGAGTCCAAACTTATTGCCCAATAACCTGAACTGGCATCTAATTTTGAGAATATTGAAGCACCTGTGACTTTGGATCTAAGATCATCAAATGTAGGGTAGGGATAGTGAGGTCTTTTAATAGCTTGGTTTAAGTTTCTAGGATCTAGACAGATTCTTAATTTTCCATTGGGTTTTTCAACTAAAACTATTGAGTTAACCCATTTTGTTGGTTTTTCGACTTTTTCAATGACTTTAAGCTTTTCCATATTCATTAGTTCATCTTTTAGACGATTTTCTAGTGAATAAGGAATCCTACGGACTGGACAAATTTTTGGTGGTACACTACTTTCAATGTCAAGGTGAGCTTTATATGGTAAACAACCAAGACCTTCGAATGTTGTTGCATATTTATTTACAATTTCTTGTACTGACCTTTCCTGAACACTGTATATTCTTTTGACAATTCCAAGTTTTTCACATGTTTTCCATCCGATTATTGTGTTACATTCACATTCAACTATTATAAAGTATAATTTTGCTTCTTTTCCATTTTCGAATTTGCAGTTTAAAATACATGTTCCTAAATTTGGTACTAATTCTCCTGAAAAAGAAAATATTTTATTATTTGTTCTAAGAATGTTGACTCTAATATGACTGCTTCTTTTTATTTTGTCTAATGTTGTTTTGGATATGACATTTGCATCAGCACCAGTATCAACTTGTGCAGATATTTTATAATCATTACAATAAATATTTATCTCCCAATCATTTATTTTAGTATTCTTGTTGTTGATGCTATTGATTATAAAATCGTCTTGAAATATTAATTCTTGATTGTAATCTGACACATAATCATGATTTATATATCCAACCTTTTGATGATTATTCCTGAAATAACAAAATTTTGCGAAATGATTTGGCTTCTTGCAATTTTTGCACATTTTTCCTTCTGCGGGACATTTGTATCTGTGTATTTGTCCACATCGTTGACAATTTTTCTTGACTTGATACTTATTTTCTTGAGTATGATTATTATTTTTGTTATTATATGTCTGACTTCTCGAATTTGAATGGTTTCTTGAATTTGACTGGCTTCTCTGACTTGAGATATTTCTTTTATTAAATTGTTGGCTTGACTGACTTTGATTTTTTCGACTTTGGTGATTAACTGTCATCGCTTGAATAGAAGTAGATTTTTCATTTAGTTTTATGGAACGTTCTTGCGAAAGTTCTATGTTTTTGGCAATTTTCATGACTTTTTCCGTACTTAATTTTTCTTCTTGTAATATTTTTTCTTTAATGTGCGTGTTTTTAATTCCAATGACTAGCATATCTTTGATAAGAGAATCTTTCAAATTTTCAAATTCACATGAGGTTGCTAAATTGTTTAGTGTGGTAAGGTATTCATCAAGAGATTCTTCACTTTTCTGCATTCTCGTAAAAAAATTATATCTTTCCACTGTGACATTGGTATGCGGACTAAATTTTTCATCGAATTTTTTAATTATGTCTTCGACTTTTGTCTCGGTTCTGTTGAAACTATTGAATATTTCAATGCCATCATCCCCGATTGCATTTAGAAAAATGGCTGTTTGCTTAGCGATCGGACATTTTGTTAGCTCATTCGCGTCAGCAAAAATTTCATATCTTAGCTTCCATTTCTTCCACTTTTCACTTGGATTTTCTCCTGATTCGATGATTAGTGGTTCTATTTGTGATATAAATGTTTTATCAGACATATTTTCAAGTTTCGTGTAAGTTTTTTACCGTTTTTACTTCTTTTCACGTGGTGACTTGCTACCTGGATTATTGGAAATTGGAATAGACTTTTCACTTGGCCACTTATCAAAACACTTAGACCAGTTCTGACACCATGTTTTGTTTTATTTGACTTTTGCAGGCGTGGATGTGGCTTGGGTTCTTTTCATTTAAACACAGCACTGACTTTATATATTTTATTTTATTTCTAGCTTAGGACATGACTTTTACTTTATTCAAGATGGATGTAAGACGGTTACGGAAGAATAGATAATATTTATTCATAGACAATAAATCATAGACTACAACATGTCCCCCGATGATCAACCGGGGGACAGACAAGATTTTATTCTCCATTCTGTCCCCCGGGGGACAGATCCGGGGGACAGACTGGAATAATCCAACCACCCTATAACCTTTTTGTAGATTATTTTGACGAAGATATGACAATGCCAAACACAAAATGACAAAATATGACTTCGCAGCTATGGGTTTTAATAATAATATTCATATTACAATCCTACTAATGTTATAAACGCAAAAGTTTGTAAGTATGGATGTTTGTTACTCTTTCACGAACAAACGGCTGAACCGATTTTAATGTTATTTGGTATGAAGGTAGCTTAGACCTTGGATTAACACATAGGCTAGGTACTTTTTATCTCAGGCTAACGCGGGTAACGTCGCAAAGCAGTATTAAATATTCATAGTCTGGGTGTTGTTATTTAATAGGTAACAACAGCCAGACACAGCAAATATCTATATTCATCACAAAAATGCTTGCGGGGCTACGGGTGGAAATCGAACCCACGTTTTTTTGGACCAGGAGTCAGGGTCACTAACCACGGGACCACTGAGGCAGTCAAGTCGAGACATTCTTGATAGTTAGGCAAGCGGCTGCACAGAACGCATATTTCTGGTATTGGGCTATATGCTGAATCATACAAGTCGGTAGATGAGAAGTTATCTACAAGCGTAGTATTAGCTACATTGCCATTCAGCGTGGCAATGCTGCCAGCATGCTGGGCACAGTGACAACTGGCAGTGGCTTGAGCATTTGGATTATCTTTGGACCTTCAAGGGTCAGTAGATGATTAAATTGATTTCTATGTAGTAGTAGTGTAGGTAGTTTTAGCATACGAGTATAAACGAGTATCTTATTATAGTTATTAAAGGGACTTTAGCCCATAAAAAAAAAGATCACGCTACAAGATGCGCAATATCCAATTCTGAATGAAACTCACAAAAAGGTGCGCGTCGATTGGGTTTCACGCAGTTTGTAGCTGACTTCAGATCCGCCGACTTGTATGATTCGGCTTATAACTGCGCAACACGCGACTCGTGCCTAACTTCCGAGAATCAGAATCAGAATCAGAATTTCTTTATTGCATAAAACTGAGTATACAAGATCTTAAAACTAAAACGTCCTTACAGCTTACCCATTACGGGCGTATAATACATGGAGACAAGGAGACCTGAAAAAGATTTTTGCCCAAACTGTATACATTTAAAGATCCACTAACATAATGTAAATAAATGTTTTATAATTTGTTAGTTTGTTTCAATGAATCATTTGTTTTTCCTATTTATTAACCCGTGATGTCCAAATTCCGGAGATAACAGTATTCTGATAATATAATTTGCCTGAATTATAAGAACTACAAAACAATATTTTGGTCATAAACAAGTTAAATGATGTAAAAACTTTAATAATGATAATGAAGGCAATAAAATTATCTAGTCATGATATGGTCAAATGCGTAAACATACCTAATGATTTTATTTACTCATTATTAGAAAAACAAACCGACTCTTAAGTGAGTGTTATGATAATTATGCTAATATATTCCGATAACACGATTCCGCCCATACATCATCATTATAATAATTCAGCCAATTATTTCGCTTTTGTTATTTCTGAGTTGGTCTCAAAATACGTAATACTGATACGGGAAATTGTTCTCTATCAACGTGGTTCGGAACGCCCTCTTCTTTCATCGTTCTCGGCGAAGAACGAATGGGGGCAATCAAAAAAAGTCATGGGCGATTCGCCCCGCGGTCCGAACAGCTTGCGGGGCGAAACGCCGCAATACCCAGAATTAGTTCATATTATTATTATATTCATAGTTGATAGTTCAAGTTGTTTATCTTGACATATTAAAGTCGCCCTTAAAAGTTGTGCGTAAGTAGTTGTATCCCTCCCAATGCAAAAAATATCAAAATCGGACTAATATGTTAAAAGTTACGCGTGTTCCTGTTCATATAGGTACATAATAAGCCCGATTACAGAGGCGCCATCGTAATTATATTAGGTAAATAGCATAGTTCTGTTTCTTTTTCACTTAAGGTATTCGATAGAGAGAGAGAACGCTTTTTATGTTGCTATTAAATTTACGCTGGCGCCTCTGTAATCGGGCTTATTATCCTACTAATATTATAAACGCAAAAGTATGTATGTATGGATATTTGTGCCTCTTTCTCGCACAAACGGCTAAACCGATAAGGATTTAATTCGGTATGAAGCTTACACCTTGGATTAACACATAGGGGGCCGTTCAAGTAGGATGTGGCCTTTAAGACACATAATATGCGTAAAAAAAAACTATTGCTGACGTAATCACCATCTAGACCAAAGCCCCATTTCATCTTAAATAACCCCCCAGTGCTTACGTAATACTTGAACGGCCCCTAGGCTACTTTTTATCTCGGGCTAACGCGGGTAACATCGCGGGGCGCAGCTAGTAAATAAATAAGCAAACGCGTGGACTTGATAACCTCCTCCGTTTCTAGGTACTGACTCCGGAGTCTGTGGTGGACAATATCATTTTTTTTTAAAACCCAACTAAGGTGACTAACATATCAAAATGCATGAACTTGAAGAAATGAAGAAAAGAAGAATATGAACTTGAAGTAAGTATTCTGTACTAGGCACCGGCTGGCATATAAAAACAGGATATTATTCAGAATGTAGATTATAGTTAGAGGCGTAAAGAGAACTTTGAACTGCTTCAACACTATCTCATGAGTGTGGGTTTTATTTGGGAATTTCAGAAAGAAATCAGTCCACAGCTAAACAAACTGTATAATTACTCGTATTTCCACTATAGCTACTGGTTTATCTAGACGACGGTCAAGGTCTAGAGTATCGTTATACTTTTATTCTCTTTTTTTATCGCGAATAAGTCTGCGCTTGACCATCAACTCGCCTGATGGTAAGTGACGTTGTGGTCGAAGATGAAGCACGCAGACTTAGAAAATACTTATTGACTTTGATCTTGAAAAGTTTTATATTATATCTCTTAGGAAACACGAAAGCAGGAAGACTGTTCCTCTCCCTGGCGGTACGAATCAGAAATGTTGAGTCAAACCGCTTCGTACGTATCGAAAGAAAATCGACAGTGTAGGGGTGGTAGTGAGACGTCTTTCTACTTGTCCTGTAGTAAAAAGGGGATGGTAGGATAAGCATAACTATTTCCACTACTTATACCTACTGGGTTTTTCTAGACGACGGTTAAAGTCTAGAATATCGTTGTACTTATCATAATAACTAACTATTACTGTGGGGCCAACCTCAAAAATTGTCAGTTGTGCCATACAAAAAGTTTAATACCACAATGCAATGACTCTCGACAAAATGTATGGAACAGCTGTTTTTTTAACGAAATCGGGGTGGGGGCTGTAGTAATACCTAGTAGTTATTAGTCATGACGAGCACCATGATATCCGATAAAGTAAGGTAGAATAAGACCGATATAATCTAAAACTACATAAACTACTACTACATAACAAGCAATTGGATCATCCATAGACCCTTGAAGGTCTAAAGATAATCCAAATGCTCAAGCCCACTACCAGTTGACAGCCAGTCCTGCATGCTGGCAGCATTGCCACGCTGAATAGCAATGCTCATACATTGAGCCAAATAAACACCAGCAGTTTGGTCACGCGTCGCGTCCACCAGACGCTCAAAAAGACTTTTGAAAACAAGATGAGCAGATTTGTATTTAGTAGTAGTTAATAAAGGCACTTGCCTTATTAAAAAAACACTAATACCGACGTCCATAGAAACGCCTGCATATCAGATCTGACTTAACTAAGTGTAAGAGCAACTTGAACCGCTGTCACGACAAGAAGAAGAATATTGCAGCCGTTCCAGCTGCATCAACCGATCTCATTACAAATCTATTTGCCCATGTAGCCCATGTCCAGCAGTGAATCCTACGACCGAGATCATAATGATGACTATTATATTATTATGCTTATTATAATTCGTGTTATTAAAGGAAACATTTAAAGTTTCGTGTCCTCTCGCTTGCATAACTAAATGAGTGAGAGCAACAGGAAACGAATTTCCAAATGTTTTCTTTACTCATATTAACGCACTAGCGACCCGCCCCGGCTTTGCACAGCAGTATTTTACAATAAAACCTTTCTCTTAAATCACTCTATCTATTAAAAAAACTGCATCAAAATCTTTTGCGTAATTTTAAAGATATCAGTATACAAAGGGACAGACAGACAGGGAAGCGACTTTGCTTTATACTATGTAGTGATTATGCATACATATAAACCTTCCTTTTGAATCAATCTATCTATTAAAAAAACCGCATCAAAATCCATTGCGTAGTTTTCAAGATACAAGCATACATAGAGACAGACAGGGAAGCGACTTTGCTTTATACTATGTATGTAGTGATAGTGATAGTGAAGTTATAGAAACACCAATGCGTCATCCCTTCAAACGCCACTGCACTGTAATAAACGCTAATTTCCCACTTTAAATCGTTTAACACACTGTCGCTTCCCGATTTCCAGTAACACGGTTCAAAACATTCATCCAGCACAATAAAGTTCATGACAGAACGTCTCGTGGAACTCAGTTAGTAAATAAGATAATTGCATGCTAACCCGACCTCATTCTCGTATGGCTTTGCAACTATCTCACAGTAAAATATCCGACAGTACCTGTACAAGATTTCAATGTGTTTTATTCACATTTATTGCGATACGGTTGTATGTGGAACAGATTTGTCCTGGCACTGAGATAGGATAGTTGGTCTTTTCCTACAGTGGTGACCCATTCGCGATACGATTGCCAGAATCACAAACATCGCAGGTCCTCTTTATCTTTGTAAATTGTCAACAAACGTTTTAATGATTTATTGTGGATTGGTATTGTTTTCTTCTAAAGCTTGGTATTGCCAGTGACTGGTGTGAATAACTGTGTAGTAATGTATTTTGAACTACCAGATTGTAGAAGATGTTGTTTATGTGTGCCCCTGCGGCATGGGATTTTGATCTTTGGATACTTGAACTTGGTGAGTTTAATGATTTCTTAAGAACTCTTTCTTCTCAGATGCAGTAAGTTGTATTGATTTCTTTAAGCGTTTTTGATTTCTCTAGAAAACAGAAATGTTTATTTGAAAAACATAACATAATTTTTAAGTCAATGCCTTTTAATTTCCAATATGTGTTTGAAGGCGGCTTCACGCGCCTGAGTAATTAATTTATTGGATGTTATACATACATCCCAAACAATTTAAATTTGAAAAAATTGAAAGACTGAAGCCAAAATATAATTCCTGATCTGTACATAGTAAAATCGTCGTAGATATAGACCACATTTAACTTATTATTTTCTTTGGTCATTCGTTTGGAAAGTCTACTTTATACAGGGTTATTCCTGATCAATTAGCATCCTTCTAGGGGCTTATTCAGTACATAAAAACTAACAACTTTCGTCAAAACTCAAAGTGACCAAAAATATAATACTTAGGTTAAATGAAATCTACATCTACGACGATTTTATTTTGTACAGATCAGGAATTTTGTTTTGGTTTCCATGCTTCAGTCACCGCACTTAATAGACCGTCCGATAAAACCGGAAAAAACAAGCAATCCGCCTAATATTAGTCATTTTACTGACATAGGCATCGTCCTTCCGTTTTCCATAATAAGCGATAAATTGACAATACTGGTTAACTGGGAGGAACTGGAGAACTTTTATGAACAGGTTTTCCCACCACTGGCTTTTCGGTGATGGAAAACATCTTCTCTAAGTTCGTATGGGCCGGGTGACTAGCCCTGTTGTCAGAGTTTTTAAGCCGCCTGAAGGCCTCTGGCCTCAGACTTTTGGCACAGAAACATGATCTCTCACTATGGGCATTATTATTAAGCTCCAAGTAGCCCAACGAGATATGGAGAGGACAATGCTCGGAGTCTCCCTGCGAGGTCAAATCAGGAATGAGGAGATCCGTAGAAGAACCTGAGAGGACATAGCGTGGGGTTGTGAAGTTCTTGAGTGGAGACCACGTACCGGCGCAGCATAGGACATCCACTCACAAGGTGGACGGATGACCGCAGGAGGCGCTGAATGCAAGCCGCTACCAACCGGTCTTATTGGAGATCGTTAAGGGAGGCCTATGTCCAGCAGTGGACGTCCTATGGCTGAAAAGAAGAAGAAGGCCTCTGACAAGGCTAAACGGTTGAAACAACCAGGACCTACAATTTACCGTGTCATCCGAGTCACGGCAGCACTCAGTTGTAAATGCCATCCGCGGTTACCCATCCGAAGACTGACCGTGCTGAACGTTGCTTTGAACTATGCTATGAGCGCTACAAATCTCCGGCTCTAACAAATTGTCTAATCAACCTGTGGACGGTGTACTGTAACCTGTAGACGTCAGTTCTCTGTAAAAAGCTGAGGTAAAAAGTCTATAATTTTGTAGTCTAGTCGTCACGTTACGCGCAACTTTAACGGGATATATCTTTAAAGAATTTTGTTTAGGTAATTGACAAAAGAAAAAATACGTGTCTAATATTTTTGGTTATCTATCTGACGGACTTATTACCTATATGTTTTTTGTCATCTAGCCTTTTCTGTATTCTATGTATAACTAAATTCTATCTTTCCAGATATTTTCCCTATTTAGCCTAAGCATAGACATATGGATAGAATTGAGCCACCCCAGCGTGATGCACCTGTCGTTCGCGTACCGGGGAGTGGCTATGTACACGCAGATTTGGTTCTGTTACCTGCTGTACATACTCGAGGTCATCTTCAACGTGGTGCTGCTGGTTGGGGCTCATAAGGTATCCACTAATATCAAAACATTCGTAAAATGTGAGCTGCATGAAGCCAGCCGTTTAAGGTCGGCCCTATCTCAGAAGAATCACAAGTAATAGAAGTATTGCTAAATTTTACTAAAATAAAAACTACGTTGCAGCTGTCTTATTCATATCTGGTTATACAGCATACGCGAGAGTGAGTGGAACAAAAAAAACGCAATGTCTGTCACATACGTCAAAATCACCAGTTGGAATGTCAAAATGGTTAAAATTTGGTTAGATTAGGTCATTTGTCTGTTTCGAAAATTTGAACCCTCTAGTTCCAGTAAGAAGGTTCAAATCTCTGATCATTTTACCTTTTTGAATTTGGACACCCGAGATAGCTCAATGCTAGTTTATCAAACCCTTCGAAATTACGTAGTTCGGGTGTATGTGCATCTTTATCTAACACCTTTTAAATTTTATATTTAAAATGGGACAAAGTGATTGAATTATATCTCTTGCTATTTTAGTACTGTTTCTAGTCCTTTGTTCCTATTCTATGTGCCCTATTGATTTGACTTTCTCTATTGCCCAGTGCTTAGAGACCCTGACTCTGGGGCCAAAGAGGCGTGGGTTCGATTCCCACCGAGGGTAAGTATTTTTGTGATGACCATAGGTGTTTGCACTGTCTCTGGATGTTATTATGTTTATAAGTATGTATTTAAAATATGTTTACGTAGTATATCAGCCTCTGGTAGCCATATGACAAGCTGAGCTTAGTTTGGGGTCAGAGACCGTGTGTAAGATGTCTTCTAATATTTTACATTTTTTTTAATAGGTCGAGTGCTTCTATTATCTACCACTAAATACAACTTACACTTATTAGTAAGCTCCAAGTAGCCCAACGAGCTATGGAGAGGGCTATGCTCGGAGTCTCTCTGCGAGATCGAATCAGAAATGAGGAGATCCGTAGACGAACCAAAGTTACCGACATAGCCCAACGGATTGGCACGTTGAAATGGCAATGGGCAGGGCACATAGCGCGGAGGACTGATGACCGATGGGGTCGGAAAGTTCTCGAGTGGAGACCACGTACCGGCAAGCGCAGCGTAGGACGTCCACCCTCAAGGTGGACGGATGACCTCATTAAGACCGCAGGATCGCGTTGGATGCAAGCCGCTTCCAACCAGTCTTATTGGAGATCCATAGGGGAGGCCTATGTCCAGCAGTGGACTTCCTATGGCTGATGGATGGAAATACAAGATTTATATAATCTGAAACTACATAAACTACTAGTACATAACAAGCAATTGGATCATCCACAGACCCTTAAAGGTCTGAAGATAATCCAAATGCTCAAGCCCAGTGCCAGGTGGCAGCGTGCCCAGCATGCTGGCAGCATTGCCACGCTGAATGGCAATGATTATACGTTTATTATTGGAAATCTATGAAGGGGCCTTATAATCAGAAATTAATGTAATTTATTAGAGATCATGACGACGAAACTAGAAAAAAGTAAGTTTCTGCTGCCTTTCAAATAATTTCATTTATTTATTTGTTAATATTTAAGCTCCTACAGCATAAATAATCGGACAAGTACGAGTTGGACTCGCGCACGGAGGGTTCCGTACTATACGGGAGCCCCCCTTAAATATTTATTATATTTTTATTTTATTATTTATTATTGAAGTGAATATATAACTAAATATTCTGTGAAAATTTCAAGCATCAACATGTTACCATTATTGATATAGTGCGAAAAACGGCTAAAAATCAGGTTTTTTGTATGGGAGCCCCCTTGATTATTAATTTTATTCTGTTTTTAGTATTTGTTGTTATAGCGGCAATAGAAATACATTATCTGTGAAAACTACAGCTTTCTAGCTATAACGGTTCATGAGATACAGCCTGGAACCGGACAGACAGACAGACGGACAGACGGACAGTGAAGTCTTAGTAATAGGGTCCCGTTTTTACCATTTGGGTACGAAACCCTAAAAACGTACTCATTTGATTAACTTAAAAAATATTAAATCATAGTCAATAACATTGACAAAATAGCCTATAAAAAAGTAAAACAAATTCAAATGACTCGAGGAAAACATGTGGATAGTCTATTTATTTGTTCGAAAGCTATAATAATGGAGTAGGTAGGTACGAGTATTTCATCATGATCAGCTCAGGTCTATTTCTATAGATAGGTAAAATTCCAACAGCTTCAATTGTTATAGTTATACCGATTAGGCAATAGGTATATCGGTTGTTTTTACACCTAGTAATTTGTGTTTTAAATTGTAGAGTAAGTACATGGCATGACAAACCTCTGTTAGGTTTATTCAATGCTTTTACCGTAGTTCTACCTACTAGCTAGATGACTACTAAAATATAATTAGTTCGTCAGACAGATTACAGCCAAAAATATTAAACACGTATTTTTTTCTTTTGTCAACACAAAAAATGACGAATATTAAAGTTTCGCGTGTAGTCACTTCTACGTTAATAGTATGGCAATTTTCTCGTGTAAGTGACGTCACGAGCCCCTTTCACTCTCGAACTTTGACAATGTTTATCTTTGTCATTTATTGTTTGATTGCCAAAAGAAAAAATACGTGTCCAATATTTTTTGATAATCTAATTAACGGACCAATTATAATAATGTTTTTTTTTTTTATCAGACATCATGTCTATTGTACACTGTCAGATAGCAGAATATGTCTTAGTTTGAGATAAATTAAACTGACGCAAAGACACATTCGGCAAATCCAGATTTAGCCCAAAGCCACAGAATAATACAAAGCGTAGGTGTATGGAGTGTAAATGACCTTTTATTACTTATTGAATGGTAGCTTTTATTATGAATGTAAGTTATAAGTATTAAAAAATAATTTTTTGATTCGGTTCACAATAGGCTTGTTTACTAAAAAAGTATGATTAGTCCGCCAAATAGATTGTCAAAAAATATTAGACACGTATTTTTTCTTTTGGCAATTTAACAAAAATTGTTGAAGATATTGCCAGTTAAAGTTTCGCGTGACGTCACCAACCGCTATCAAATGTTCTGGCCAGTGCCGTCACGAGCTCCCACTCTCAAACTTTGACAAGGTTTATCTTTGTCACTAATTGTTTGATTGACAAAAGAAAAAATACGTGTCCAATATTTTTCAATTATCTAACTGACGGACTTATTTTAATAATGATTATTATATCCAGTAAAAATCCCTATTGGCGGAATTATCGATGAACATACACAAAAAAAATATATACAGACGACCATAGAACCTCCTCCTCCTTTTTGGAAGTCGGTTAAAAATGGCAGAATTTTATAGATAGTTCAACTCAGTTGTGCGCGCGGCCCTATGTGTGCGTGCGCTTGTAAATATACAACTTTCATTCGTGTGGCAGTGACGCGGCAGTCGTCGCGTCACTGCCCGTTACAACACACCGTTTACAAGCGCACGCACACATAGGGCCGCGCGCACAACTGAGTTGAACTATCTGTACCCTGTTTTAAAATTTGCAGAAAAACACGCGTTTGATTCGTGCATACTACTACTACGGGATAGTGACGACCCTAGCCAGCTTCCTGACATACATCGTCGTCGTCCGCCGAGTGCCCATAGGGAGGACAGACAACCTCATTGACCCCATAGAGTTCTGCCTTGCTTTCTCTGGATTAGGTAATACGATCCAATAAGGAAAATGCATGATTTTAATGGTAAACTCCTGTATGCAGGGTTATTTCTAATCAATTAGCATCCTCTTAGGGGCTTATTCTGTACATCATAACTAAAAACTTTTGTTCCGCGACTTTTGCCAAAACTAAAAAAAAAATTGACTTTCCATAGAAAAATATCGTTCACCTGCGACAAAATGTATGGAACAGCAGATTTTTTTAATGAGTTTTGAGAAAAGTTGCAGAGCAAAAGTTGTTAGTTTTCATGTACCGAATAAGCCCCTAAGAGGATGCTAATTGATTAGAAATAACCCTGTATAACAAGTTTAACAAAATAGAATGAGGCAACATGATTTTTCCGCGTTCCCGCCAAAACCTCCCATGCTAATATACGACATGTCTTCCAGTTCTGCAGTGCTACCTTCTCCTGCTGATCCGGTCCGAGCTCAGCAAGCTGCAGTACCAAGGAGGTTCATTCCGCTACGTCAACCACGTGGCAGAAGCCAGTGAACCTCCGCCGTTCCGGGTGGGGAGGGAGGGAGGAAATGCTGTGTAATATACCAATGACTTTGGACTTAGTTGTTTTATTTCAAAGCATCACGAAATCAGAAAGTGTCACGAGGATACGTGGCACGCAGAACTGATGGTTGATATGAAAAAAAGTTATTAATAGAAACCACACAAATAAGATAGGGCATGAAGCAAACACCATAGGTATACGACTGGATTAGAGATTGCGAATCGGTATGTTTCTCAACCTGTGTCTTAGCGATGAAACCTTTAAAGTATTTTATGAAAAGTTTCTATAGAAGTATATGAATGGATAAAGACAATGATTCAAGTTAATTTTATTTCGAACTGGCTTATGAACAATTATCACAACATTCAGTCCCAACTCTAACTCAAGTCTAAAAATCACACTTATACAGAATTGATTACTTTTACTTATGGACGGAAAAGTGACATTAGTATTAGTAATTACTCATTTTTATAGGTTTAAGCAAGCAGATCTGTCCCTTTACTCCTTATAGTGTCTATTTGAAAACATAGTATTAAAATAAGAAACTAATAACGCAGCTTAAAGTACTAAACGTGTCATAACAGCTTAGATTAGGGCCGGGGCAGGTGGGTGCTGGTTTGCATTCTCTAGACTGGATAGACGATCTGATAAAGATCGCAGAAACGAGCAGGATGTGAGCTGTTTCATCACAACATCTTTTATCCGCTTGCCCCGTACAAAGCCAAAAGAGGTAGATTTTTACCATCATTATTAACAACTTTTACTATGGGGCCAATTTACAACCCGAAAACCGAGTAAAAATACAACTGTAAATTCTTGTTTTGAATACATATTTAGTGTATTTCCGCTCTGTCGTAGTCATATAAGTTAAGGGTACCATTCAAAATCCAAATTAAATCACAAACAAAATTAGTAATTAATCATCAACCTGTATCATGGTTCGACTATGGTTAGGTTAGGTTAGAACAGAAAAAGAAAAAAAAATTGTTAGGAAAATTGTAACTAATAACCATGCTACCTGCGTCGATACGTTGGCAGCATCTCACATACCTTACACCTCTAAATCGGCAGGCGCGGCGGCGGTAACGGCCGAAAACCACAAAAGGCAGAAATATGAATCGCTCGGCGATGGATACATGTTTTTGCCTTTTGGAGTTGAAACTTTAGGTCCGTGGGGTCCTAGCGCCTGGCGCTTGTATAAAGATTTATCAAAAAAATTGATAGAAAGAGCAAATGACCCAAGAGCTGGTGCTTACCTCGGTCAAAGACTTAGCCTTGCTATCCAACGGGGTAATGTCACCAGTCTCTTAGGTACTTTGCCAGCGGACAGCGACCTAAAAGCAGTTTTTTATTTATAATGTAAATTTAATACCTACACCTTATAAAAAGTTATTTATTTATTTTAGATTTAAGATTTGATGTATTTTTATTGTTGAATATGAAATATAATTGTATGTATTATAATAGGCTAGATGACTAAAAATAAATGTAATTAGTAACAATGTCATTTAAATATTGTTTGGTATTTGAAAAAGTGAATTCCAAATAAAATTGAAACCTTTCCGTTTAAAATTGTAACTTAATAATTTTTTTTCTGATTTATAATTAATAATTTATAAAGATATCGTGTGAAACGAAGTTCGCCGGGTCAACTAGTTTATTTATACTTATATCTTATCCACGCAATACAAACATGCGAAAAAGAAATTAGTGTTATTTATTTTTCTTAAAAATTTGACCACTACATAAACTTGTTGACAGAAAACAAATCTAAAAAATCCCGGTCTGGTCTTCTACGTATCTGATTACAGTCAAACAAAATATCAACATGGCTGAACTATGACACGTATCAATGAAGTTAAGATAGCATACTAACAATAAAAACTACATACACATGATACGTTAAACATATCACTAGCTTTACATAGTATAAAACAAAGTCACTTGTCGCTGTCTGTCCCTATGACTGTATTTTTAGAACTATATGCAACGGATTTTGATGCGGTTTTTTGTAATAGATAGTGATTCAAGATGAAGGTTTAAATGTATAATGCACCTGTGCGAAGCCGGGGCGGGTCGCTAGTATGATATTATGTTATAAAAAATATATTTAGGCATTAGTTTAGTAGTAGATTCATTCAGAATTTAAGAGCGCGGCTCTTGTCGGTAGAGTAAATTCTACGTCTCGCGGCCCTCGGCCAGTGTCTTCACCTCTACCTTCTTTGATTTGATCTAAAAATGCCCTCCACGGTCTTACCTTTTCTCTCTTTCCTTTTACTTTTCCTTCTATTATGATAGTAGGCATTTTTACTTGTATTAGGTAATAGATAGTAACATAATTTTACTACGTGCTAACTAGGTACACAATTTAAGTATGCTGCAGCTACAGCTGGTTTGTTGAGTATTTCTAGAGGCAATGAGCTTTTTCTATGGAACAGCTGACTTCTTTCGAATTTTTGGGTGTGATTCTGAACGGGTTTCATAAAAGTTGTTCAGAGGAAAAATTGTGATTTAGAGTCACCATGTTTCGTCTTAGTTTGCCTTTTCTGTATAAACTTCCACCCTTTATTCCATTAAGTGTCTAGATGACCCAAGAGCCACAAGTGTCGTGGTATTGTATGTGAAACCTGCATAACGTCGGATAATAAATTCGATGATGTATAAGAACTCACCAACATGATACTAGGTCAGCGGGTTGGATCTGACCCAATCCTTTAAGGATAGGCCTATGTTCAACAGTAAACTTCTAAAGGATGAAACAGTGCAGTAAACGCGTCTTTATACTATATTTTATCAGTACCTAGTTACTAATGTCATGTAGTTGACTCTAATCCGTCACAGTTGCAACACGAGGGAATCAACATAATTTTATCTATTCCACTTGTTTATTACAAACGCTAAGTATAGGAATATTACGCTTTTAAATATGGTTGGCAAAATGAAAACTTTAAGACCCAAAAAGTGCTGCTTCTGCCTTCCAATGAGAAGAGGATTGCTGTGTGTTGGATACTTGCGATTGGTAAGTACTTATCTCCTTAATGATAAAAGCTTGTAAAACCAATCTGTTATAGAAATTATAATTATTGGTGATAAAATTATTTCACATTTTAGTGATAGAATTGTGACCAGTTATAGATTTTCTATAACAGATCACTGGTGCCTATTCCAAATTATAACAAAGACCACAATAACCAAACTTGACTGCCTCGGTGGCTCAGTGGTCAGCGAACCTGACTTCCTCGATCCCCACCCAGGGCAAGTATTTGTATGTGATGAACACTGGAGTTTTGGGTGCTATTTAGGTACTATCAGTATCGTACATAAGTATGTATTTAAAATATGTATATGTAGTATATCAGTCTCTGGCCCATTTCACAAGCTTTGTTTAGTTCTGGGTCAGAGACCGTGTGTAAGATGTCCCCTAATATTTAATATTTATTTATATTTAAACCACATATTCTTAAATACCGAATGAATAATTCAGAATTTATAGACAAAGAATTATAGTTTAAATATTTCTCTGTTGCAGATTATATGCGTGGTCACCATTTTACAATTTGTGTTGATGTGTATGACCATGTTTGAAAGCATGCAGGAGTCATACGAAGATGCTGTTACCTTTCTAAAGTTGGTTGCCTCTATCGTCTTGCAATTATTGGATTTGATTTTCACTTTGACCTTCATTGTTGCGGCACATAAGGTATTTCAATAGCATAGTATGTCAACTCATGTTATGTGAGACTCTGGTATTAGCTGTCGAATGCAGTACAATACAACAGCACTTTATTAATGCCACAAATTGGAACACGAGTTACATAGGAAGAAGGGTGCTTTTATCGCTAAGATCGACCTCTTCTAGACAACCTTTAGCTATAAACCTTCTACAAAAAATATTTTTAAATATGTTGAAAGCCGCTTTGCAATCTGTTGTGTCGTTAAAAAGGTTTAGGCCTAATTTCACCGAGCGATGTCAAATATTTAATGCCTTGTTAGAGCTATTAACACACTGTTTAAGTTATCCAGTGTCCCACTATGTGCTAATGGTTTGTTAGTTTTCTTGACAAGATGTTAAATCTAATCACTTTCTTTGAGGTCTGTTGAAAGTTGAAGGCTGTTAAATGACAGATCTTAGGGGGAAAAGAGGGCAATGGTGGTCAGCGGGGAAACATGGTCACGCTCATAATTAAAAGAAATTTCAAATCAAAATATATTTTTGTTTGTGTTATAACTATTTAGTTTCCATTAAGTTCGTTGCGTCAACTAACCACAAAAAGGCAAAAAAAGACTAAAAGGAAAGCTTTAAAAAGGCAAAAAAGGGAAAGTCTAACAGTTCTGTTATTTTAAAAGACCCATTAGCTAATGCCTCTTTAAGAACTTACAAACATCGTAAGGTGAAATCGGCTCTTAAGCTGATATAGACACAAAACAAGTGACGTTGCTTTATATAATACGTGGTGATCGGCAAAGATATATCTACCTATTTTGTGCCCGAAAATGAGCACATAATAATATCTCTTCTTACTTTAAGACGGGTGATGCCATAAAGCTTGTAGCTTTATGACTTTACATGCTTAATATTCAATAACACGAACAATCTTCATCAGTCATACAGACATGCCTGCTTTTTATCTCAATGTTTTCTTTCATTATTTGAAAGCTAGGCAAACAACTTCGAGAGGCTTTTGGTGCTTGCCTTGGAATTTAAATTCAGATTTTTTTTCATGATTTCTGAGCTAGGCTTGCGTATTTGGAAGGAAAAAATTGTAACTTATAAATATAATTGTTAAGTATTAACGTTTGGTCTATGACATTCTATACCAGAAACATTTCCTCAAAAACCTTGACTTTATTTTTCAGAAAAATGCTAAATTGTTTGAGGTGTATTACTTCTACTGCATCACGATGGTATTGGTCTACTCCCTTGTCGTTCTTCTGATTTGCTGTGATTTGAAGCGTTTCAACATCTTGTACTATATGATCTTCCAATTCTCTTGGTATATCGAGAGTGGCTACTACGAATTCATTGGCATTGGAGTCTTAATAATATGTAAGAACTATTTTTATTATTTTCTCTTGAACTCTCTTAATGTTTTCTCCTATTATTATTTTATTTATTTCTTCAATTAATACTTTAGCGTTCTCTCTATTAGAGTACGTGCAAACAGAGAACCGTCGTGGCATTACGGTGAACTAACAATAAGATTTTAGTCAGCAGCCAAGGTACCAACTGCTTGGTAGATGCGAGTCTACTGATGAAAACCAAATTGGTCTCTCACGTATCAAACACTGTTAGTTGTACTAGCAATGACAGAGCGGTGTTGTCAACGTAACAAAATTAGTAAAATGGCACAAGGGCGACCTCACCTACGACGCTTCTCTTATTGTACGTTCTCTACTTAACATGAATTTATTTTTTGTTTGGCTTATCTTTGTTCTGGATTTTCAATGAAATATTATGTCATTGTGTTAGTATGTGTGGTATTTGCTAATTATAACGTACCATGCCATGACCTTACTATCAAGATGTCCAGCTAAACATATTCTTTGTCTTGAAGAGTATGAACCAATATGGAATAAAAGCAAAAAAATGCGAAATCAATGAATGTATAGTATGTGACTATTCCCACTAGAACCTTCGAGCAAATATCTACAGAGCCACAGTCCCTAAGTGAAAATAGTAGAAAAATGTACGAGCGCCGTCAAACATACCCACTTAGATATTTACATTAAATAGGTTATTCGCAATGGCCCGTTTTCTCGAATCACGACGTTATGTCACCTTAGTGCTTGTAACCGAGCTCTTTGGCATCGCGTGGTGTTGTAATCGGCTTGCAATTGCCTTACGACCAACTAAAAAGCCTGCCCACTACGTAGCTTGGGCAGGGTTTTGGCTCGGACACTTTTTTTGCACGATTGTGACTCTATGGATATTTGCTCGAAGACCAGACCGTTTCGTCACCGACCAGCACCTTTGCTAGCCATGCACGGAGCGTATTAACACCGGCAAAACACTCTCCTATTGTACCTTATGTTGATGGTACCGTACAATATTGTGCGTAAAGTAGAGCGAACCGTGTTGTAGTCTGTGCCTGATTTACGTTCCTAGCACGGGCACGGTATAGTACGTTATATTGGGCAGACAACTTACATGTATTTTTTTTAGGTCTTCAAACGTATTTGACGCTACTGGTACGGAGCGAGGTGCATCATCTGAAAGAACAGAACAAAGCTGAGCTCGTGAGGCAGCGGTCAAGTGTTAGCTTTAGGCTACCGCAGTTGAATAGAACTAAGTAAAGCTACTATGGTGTAAATTCGTAAATGATTATTATAAATGTGCTAAATTTCATATATTTAGGTTAGTTATATCGTTTTTGAGTTATGATGGGGTCAAAAGTGGCTCGGAATGGTTCGTGTAACATTACACACGGCTCGCGTCGCCAGTTCCTTTCTCTTTGAACTTGGCTGGACACGCTGCCGCGTGTCTAGATAAATACTTAAGTTTAATATTTAAATACCTAACTCTAGATTAACTTTATTGTAATCAAAGTAGTATTTTTGTAATATTAATTCGATTTGATAATAATAAACAGAGCTGCCAGTAACTTTGCACGCCTTGAATAGGCAAGTTTGTATTGAGCCATGATTATATATTTATACCAACAATGTAACATGCAAACTGTAATAAAAATTTTGAATTTGAATTTGAAAAAAGTTGCAACTTCGACATTTCTTGGGAAATTGTGTTTGATAGATAGGTAGATACTTAATTATTTATTTCTAAATGGAAATACATTTTATCTTGAGCAGAATGCATTTGTTTTATTCATATCACCCATCGATTTAACATTTTTGTATTTTTTATTGATTTCATATTGATGACTGTACTTGTACTGTAGTGCCTTTTTAATAGTCCACTGCAAGACGTAGGCCTACGCACGAAGGGCGATTGGGCCACATCCACCACGCTGGCTGGCCAGTGCGGGTTAGTGGATTCACATACGCCATCGATTTTTTTTCTAAGAACGTATGCAGATTGTCTCACTAATCTCAAGATGTTTTTCTTCACTTAAAAGCCAGTGATGTGAAATGCCGTACATACATTTCCAGGAATTCATTGGAACGGGGCCAGGATTTGAACCTACCTTACTATTGTAAGGCGGGTTTCATCACCACTAGTCCACTAGACTACCGTGGCTTCTCATATGGCTTATTTCATACGGCTGACTGGAATTAAAGTGGTCTATATAACCATTCCAGGCTAGCCATAGTTATATAAATACATACATATGTATATACAAGACTTAGAGAGTAGAGAGTTAGTAATGTTTGTATAAATAATAACAATAACAGTACTTAAATAAAATATATACCTAAATAAATCTCTTTGTATTATGGACCTATAAACATCTATTATATAAATTATCTTACACATTAAATTAATAATGTCCTTTAATCTATTTAGGTACTTGGTATTTGCACTACGTATTTGCCTCATTACAGATCACTGGAACTTTTTATCTGTCCAACAAAATCCCACACCACTGCATTATCTGTTATGTCTCTACTATGTCAATATTATGTTTCGAAGTTTACTGTATAAATACACCAGCAGGAATATGAAATATAATTATTGTACTCAGCAGTTCACGGCTTGTTGTCACATACGAGTAGATAGCTACAGGAATATTTTTATTTTGCGTTAAAATTTAAATACTACTCATCAATTGAAGTTATATAATTATCCGTTAAATATAATATCTTAACTATTATATCTTATTAATAATACTAATTAGTGAAATAAATTCATATAACGTATATTATTATTACTGTATATTAAAATGAAAGTGGAAATACCAGAACTGAAGAGATGTTGTTGCTGTGTGCCATTAAGGCATGGGCTTATAGCGTTTGGATATATAAAATTGGTAAGTTATTTATTACTAACTATTTAAATACAAAGACTCCTTGCCATTCAGCGTGGCAATGCAGCCAGCATGCTGGGCACGCTGCCAACTAGCTGTGGGCTTGAGCATTTGGATTGTCTTTAGACCTTCAAGGGTCTGTGGATGATCTATTGGTTTTTACGTGGTAGTAGCGTATGTAGTTTTAGCATATAAAGTAGCATTGTATTTTGTTTTGGTTAACAAAGTCCTTGAAACGTAACTATTAATTTGTTTGACATGAATATGAAACAAACCAGCTCAGATATTCTTGCACTACGAGTAGGTATATTTAATTTTGAAATCTGACCTGATATTTTATAAGTTGTTGAGCTCATGATTAGTTTGTGGTTTTTCGTTATAGAATAGTTAAAATCAATTTTCTTTTCATTATCCACTGGTAACTTAATAACTTAGTGTTGAGTGCATTAATAAGAGATCAAAGTTATCGTCACTTTGCATGACTACATTTATTTTTACTATACAGGGTTATCCACAATTTCAGTAACTTGTAAAAGATACAAATGATATTGACATAATTTAATTTTAATTAATTGATAAGACATGTTATTCCGTAGATGAGTTTTTAAATGACAAAAAAATCGTCGTGCAACTATAATGTATATTAAAAACTCACAATACAAAAAAATTAAAACATAAAAAAGTCGATGAAAATCAAGAATGATAATTTTGCATGCCTTGATGCTAGAGCATAGTGCACATAATACTCGTAATGTATTTAACATGACTGTTACCCATGTCTCAGTTAAATAAATATTTTGACTTTGACTTTAACTTTTACCATGGGGCCAACCCAGGGTTCGAGAAAAAAATCAACTGTTTCAAACGTACATTTGGTTGATTCCGAATTGCATTTATTTGTGGAACAGTATTTTTTTCTCTAATTGCGGATTGGTCCCATCTTCAAGCAAATATCAACAGAGCCATAGTCCCTAAGTGAATGTAGTGAAAAAATGACCGAGCATCGTCATACATACCGACTTAGATATTTACATTAAAATAATCTACAATGTCCCATTTTCTTGAATCTTGACGTTATGTTACCTAATTAGTACTTGTTACCGAGCACTTTGGCATCGCGCGGCGTTGTAGTCGGTTTGCCATCGCCTTACGACTAACTAAAAAACCTGCTCACTAGGTAGCTTGGGCAGAGTTTTGGCTCGGACACTTTTTTGCACGATTGTGACTAGATATTTGCTCAAAGAGTCACATAGTAAAAGATGATGAATTAATGGTCTTAATTACTTACCTCCTTTTTTCTTAGTAGAGGGCAATCACAAAACTTTTTATTTGACTAGTTTATTTAATTTACTTTTGTTTTTCTAGGTACTTATGCTGATATTGATTTCATTCCTGACATATATTCTTGTTTGGGTACTATCATCAAGATTTATTTATATTGAAGACGCAGTATTTATGATTGGATTCATACTGATTGTGATGGTGGATATTTGCCTTACCATCGCCTTTATAGTTGGTGGCTACCAGGTAAGTAAGAGTGATGTAAAGAATAAATAAATAAAACAATAAACTTTTATTTCAGGCAAGTTGACCCAGAGTTACAATCTAAAGTTTAAAAAAAGGTTAAATATATAGGTATTCAAGCCCACTCCTAGTGGGCAGCGTGCCCAATGCTTATACGTTGAGCCAAATAATCACCGGCATTAGGGTCCCGCGTCGCGTTCACCAGACGATCAGAAAGATTTTTGAATACAAAATAATTATGTATCTGATACCGAATTGGCTGAGTAAAACGGCCCAAAAATATGGTCTATACGTAAATAGTGCCTATGCATACAAATTTTGACAGGTCGGAAGCAATAATCTATTTGAGCGTTACGTAAAGCCATTACGTAAACATTCGTCTCAGAAACGTACATATTTAAATTATTTTTTAAAGCTAAAATGCTTGTACTTATATCACAATTTTAAAAGTAAGTTTAAGATTGAGATGTAAATTTATAACAAAAATGATCAATGAATAAATTACTTTAGTTGTTAGATATAACTATAAAAATATACAAATTAATTTTGTCATTCTTTTATGAAACAATTTTTATCATTCGTAAGCACATTTCGGCTACAAATTATAATATGATTTACTAAAGACATGTTCAAGATGTCATGGAATACAGGAATACCTACATTAATATCTAAAACAATGTCAAGTTATAAGTAAAAAGTACAGTAGTCGAAGAAAATTTATATTAGACAGTCTCGAAATGGGCAGGCTGTTTGAACTTATAAATTTTATGTAACATCATTATGTACACAGCTAAGCAATAAAGATTTTTCTATTTCTATTTATATTTCTAGTTCCATCTATCCTTCCATCCATCAGCCATTCCTCGTGCCCAACAAAAATGAACACTAGGGATGACGCGACGTCACCTGCCGGTCCCAACAGAATATCTGGTTGCTTACAACTAGCATTTAACGCTGAGAAAAAAAGAAGCTGCCACGAAACCGTTTTTGTGCGTTTTAGTTGACACCTATATTTGTATATAATTAGATTTATGATAGTTTGTAGAAGTACCCTGTATTTGTTTTTGTTTGCTACGAAACAAATATTTATTTCTTTCTTTATAGTGATTCAGGCACCATACGAAAGCTCTCACCGACTTCTGAGATGGCTAAAAAGCATGAAACACTAACTTCACTTATTAAAAACATATAGACTAATTCCGACTTTATGTACGTCTCGCAGACGTAGATTAGGCTTTTAGGGCCGTTTTCTTTGTGATTGATTGATGTTTACCTATATTTGTCTATCTAGAAGGCTATAATATGTATAATTATGTATGTATCTTTTCAGAAATCTGCAAAGCTGTTACGCGTGTACTACGTCTACCAGATAGTATTTCTGTGTTTATTTACACTCTTCTTCACATGGCTCTCAGCGTTGGACCTCATGCGCATTGGGAAATATATGAAATATATGGACCAAGGATATTCCCGTTTTATAACTGCCCTTCAAGTATGGCTCTTAATCGGTATTTTCCTACTAGGTATGATATGAGCGTTTAATACTCTACTGTTAAACATAGGGCTATACAAGGTTATCTGCTTACCCTGTACTAAGCCAAAGCCAAAAGAAGGCAAATAAAACCATAGTTATGAACAACGACTGCCCCAGTAGCTCAGTGGTTAGTGAACCTGACTTCTGGATTACAGAGGCGTGGATTTGATTCCCACCCAGGGCAAGTATTTATGTGATGAACATAGTGTTTGTTCTGTGTCTGGGTGTTATTTAGGTATTATCTATAGTATGTATTTAAAATATGTATTTGTAGTAAATCAGTCTCTGGCAGCCATATCACAAGCTTTGCTTAGTTTGGGGTCAGAGACCGTAAGTAACATGTCCCCCAATATTATTTATTTATAACTTTTACTATGGGGTCAACCCATAATTCGAGAAAAAGAAATCAGCTGTTCCATATAAAATTACAGCTCGGAATCGACAATATGTATGAAACAGCTTATTTTTAATCGAATTTCGGGTTGCCCCGTATTAAAAGTTGTTCATAATGATGGTTTGAATCACCTTCTATCGGCTTAGTACACCAGTTCTGGATAACCCTGTACCCAAGAATTTCGATTGGGGTTTTTTCAACGGCATATTTGCTAGTCGATGGATTCACGTGCGTAGAATCGATGAGAGATGTTTGTTCCTCTTTCACGTAGTAACAGATATCCATCAGTTGCTACTAGTTGAATCAATTTTTATACTGATCATATCTATTCAATTATTGAGACAGATGTTGTGGTTTAATGTTTGCTTTTCTTTTTAAATCTAATGTATGAAATCTATTCCGGGGGTAAAATTAGCGGCCCCGGTAACGGCGGAGTACGGGGTTAATAAGAATCATTGAAGAGCTATAGGGAAAGCCTATGTCCAGCAGTGAACTTCCCATGGCTAATGAATAGATGAATGTAAGCAATCTAAGTAATAACCAGTACAAAATATAAATAGTCATGTCAACGTGCTGTTTCAGGACTGCAAGTTTACATCATCGTATTAATAAGGAGTGAAGTGAACAAATTGAGGAACTGCTCTTCATATAGGTTCACTAATCTAACCACGGAAGCCGAGATCACTCTGGTAAATGGTCCTAATGAACAAGAAAATGATTCAAATGTAGAACAAGCCAAAGAAAATGGAATCGAAAGAATCAACAGTCAACCCATGAATCAGCAGAAGAAAAAACAAAATAGTTTTAGTTATAATAAGTTTTAAAAACAGAAACTGTAAAAAATAATAAGTATCCACTGTTATAACAAAAATAAACAATATCGATCTCAAAAATGACTCGTTTTTATTTAAATATGTTTGTTTGTTTACGAGCCTGTATTGTCCCATTTTTGGGCAAAGGCCTCCTCTCGAGATTTCCAGTTTTGTCGGTCTTGTGCTGATTCCTGTCAATTTGGATCAAAGGTGTTCAGTTTGTCTATTTATGTACTTGAAATAAAAATTAAGTACTTCTTTGATCGAGGGACCAAGGGTTAGAAGGGAGTTTCGAGATTGACAAATTTTTCCTTCACCGATCTGGATGTGGATTCTCCTCTATAGATAGCATTTTTCAACGAATCTTGACAAAACTTTCTAACATACGAGTATAGATTCCATACATTTTTTTTTTGCTGTCGGTGATTTTTGATTTTGGGGGTATCTTCCTGAAAAATGGGAGGAAATTTGTTATAGCGCTATTTATAAGCAGATTTCAATAATATTTGGCAAGAATGTTTAATACTTAAGTCGACGTAGATTCGCATCATTCTGGGTCCTTCTCCTACCTTATTTGGTGTGTAGAAATTTCCACTAGTAAACGTGTGAAGTCATCAGCCTTCAATCAGTTTGAACATTGAAGTATCAAATTAACATCATTGAGTTTGAATTTGTCATTTTCGATGGCGATTGATGGCGACCATGGCTGAGTTTTCTTAAAATATTAAGAAAATAAAACATTTGAAGATGAAAATGTCCACGTGAGCTATTAATGGTGCAATAATTGAAGGGTAATTACAAATCCAACAAAAACATTTTCATGTGAAATGTAGCCAAGACAAGAACTCAGTTTCCACTATCAAAAGGTTGTCAGATCTCATGTAGAGCCAAGCTTCTAACTCTTCACACCTTAACTCTACAAGTCCTTACTACCCAAACTATACAGCTTAGTCAATATATGTGACTTGGCCGAGTTTCTTTACAACAAGAACAGCTATTTCGTATAACAGTTAATAATAATCTTTATGCCCATGTGCAGTTAGCGAAGCAGCCAAGCCGCATTATTGACTACTAGCGACCCGCCCCGGCTTCGCACAAGTGTATTATACATATAAACCTTCCCCTTGAATCACTCTATCTATTAAAAAAAACTACATCAAATTCCGTTGCGTAGTTTTAAAGATATAGGCATACATGGGGACAGCGGGAAGCGACTTTGTTTTATACTATGTAGTGATAAGATAGTGATAGTGAAAGTGTAGAGTTTGTGAACTAAGGACTTGTAGAGTTAAGGCGTGTAGAGTTGGAACAACATTGAATTTAATAACTAGTATTGTCTTGTGACTTTTACTCTTTTGTGTTCCTTACTGATCCAAAAACGCATATAATGAAGAAAACAGCAAAGATAAAAATAAACACATGGGCGGGATCAACGGACAAATATCGATAACTTATCCGTCAATCACACTTCAGTTATTTTGACTTCGACACTACTATTGAATTAAATCTACGATCAGTTTCAGCGGTCTTTGGTTTCAGCATTATATTTTACGACAAAACAATCGTGAGTTAGGTACATACAAATGCAAAACATTATTGATCAGTTTCAGCATTATTATATCTACAAGAAAATAATCGTAAGTTACTCGTAGGTGCATACAAATGCAAAACATTATTAGCTGTAGCCAGTAACGAACATGGTTTCAATACAACACACAACACAGCAGGTACTTTTAATTATTTACGTCATCCAGCCACTTTATACAATTACCTCAATAACATATTATTTTTGTTAATTGTAATGGACAATACTAATCATTCGCGCCGGCAACATGTTCGCTGCACAAATTAATAGCAGTGGCCGTTACGTATCGTAGCCGCTTTATACTCGTAAAACCGTTTCTGGCTACGTAGCCGAAAAACTGCTACGCATGGAATCCAGCTACGCCGCGTCACGCTCATGTCGTGTTGTGTTCGTTTCTGATTACTAAAAAGCTATAATAATCGGCCAAATACGAGTCGGACTCGCGCACGGAGGGTTCCGTACTGAATGGGAGCCCCCCTTAAGAATTTATTTTATTTTAAATTTATTATTCATTATTGAAGTGTATATGTGTATATAACTAAATACTCTGTGAAAATTTCAAGCATAAGCCTGGTACCATTATTGATATAAAGCGAAAATCGGCTAAAATCAGGTTTGTTATATGGGAGAAAATTTCAGCTTTCTAGCTATAACGGTTCATGAGATACAGCCTGGAGACAGACGGACAGACGGACAGCGGAGTCTTAATAGGGTCCCGTTTTTACCCTTTCGGTACGGAACCCTAAAAACCAAACTGTTTCATCGCGACCCGCGCGACACCGACGGCTACTCGGCAACGGTCCAAAACTAATCACGGCTACATACTCACACAGTTAGTGATGAATAAATTTTAATTTTGCGCCATGATAATTTGACCTTTGTTGCAAACGTGTAAGATTCATTTTTACTTGGCAAGGAAAAAGTAGCCGGTTATTTGAAAAAGCTAGTTTTGCGAGCGACTATTCAAACAAAAGTAGCGGCTACGTTTGACTACGCAGAAATCTAGCCACTACACATGTCTCCAAATTAAACTCACACCCGCGGGGCCCGGTTTTGGGGGCAAAGTCGACGGCAGTGTTGCCACTACGATAACGATATTTGAATAGCTTTCTAACAAACGTCCTTCTACATCTACATCCTACACCCTTCTACAATTTCTACATTCTATGCCCCCCTAAGAATAATCATTGTTGTGTATGTGGTCTTTGTTTTGGATTATAGTATTCACAATTGTGTTATTGATCGGTTAGTCTGCCCTCGAACCACTAGGAATCGTACGCAGATTTCTCTTTAACCTGTAACGTCTATTACGTTATACTATACGGATTACGTCTAGCGTGATATGATCCTTTAGCTTAAATCATGTCGTCTTTTTACCTTGAAGGTAAGTGGACATAACTAACACACAAATTCAACGAAAATGAACAGAAATGCTAAAAAGGGACTTTTTTTAGAAACTATATACGTTCTAGTTTTCTGAGTTTCACATAATTATTGACGTGACAACGTCTTATAAATTGGTTTGCCGGGTGACACTTCAAGAAACTGCGTTACGCTCCGCTCACGTTATGCGCTCACAATGAGAGCGAGTGAGAGGCACGCGTCCCTTCCACTCGGACATGGTTAGCCCGCCTAAGAGCGAGAGAGACAGACATAAAGTCGTTGTCACGTAAAACTTTCGCCCGTATACCGACTTTACAGGCAACCAATTATTTTTTCACCAAAAATGGCACAACCGACTTCAATCGTGTACAATATTCGGATAGTTTGCTCGGATCGATGTATGTCTTTTTTTGATTTTTCTAAAACAGCTCAGCTGATTTCGATAAAATTAAAAAGAGACTACTTCGGGAGTATACCCTTACCCTTTAGAACTAAAACAGTTTTTTTTAATCGGATCACAATTGGCGACAGTGTCGATAAAGTCAAACACTTGGAGGATTACAGCTTGGCACAACTAATAGTGCTAAAAGAAATTTCTCTCTCCCGTGGCACGACCAATTTTCTCTAGCTGCTTAAAATAAATAAATAAATAAATATAAATATTAAATATAAAATTAGGGGACATCTTACACACGGCCTCTAACCCCAAACTAAGCAAAGCTTGTGATATGGCTACCAGAGACTGATATACTACATACACTTATTTTTAAATACATACTTATATAGATAGTAACTAAATAACACCCAGACACAGAGCAAACACTTATGTTCATCACATAAATATTTGCCCTGGGTGGGGATCGAACCCACACCTCTTTGACCCAGAAGTTAGGGTCACTAACCACTGAGCCACCGAGGTTGTCAAGTGCTTAAGTTTATACAATCTAATTACCCGTGAACTTGCTCAGACGTTTAAAAAGTAGGCAGCTGCCAATATACGCCGAATTTTATATTTCCATAAATTTCTCGTATGTCGTCAATTATACAAATAGCTTTTTCCCGGCAAATGATGATAGGAGATATTATTATATTTGACCTCGAGGTCAAAAGGTCCTCGACATAATCCCACCACATTATTATACCTATACGTTAACTTGCGTCAGATACATTTAAGCTCACCGTACAAAAATGCAGTTCACGTCCTGTACTCTCAGAGACAATACAGAAAAAATATAGCGTCACAGAAATTCACTAATGATAAATTTGTCAACAAATAGTTTTTTGAATTTATAAATATATAAAAAAATATATATAAAATAAACATTGGTTGTTTTAAATTAAACATTAATATTAGCAAGTTACATAAACGTTCTTAATATGAAGGTAGAGATACCAGAATTGAAAACATGTTGCTTGTGTTTCCCGCTTAGGCCAGGATTAATAGCGTTTGGCTACCTAAAATTGGTAAGTAAGTTATACAATTGTAAATTAAATATCGCCATATATTTAAATAGGCCACTCCAATAGATGTTTACAAGTCCCTTCTTTCTTTTGTCAGACATCTGTGTTTTTTTTCTTGGGGTTCCGTAGCTCAAAAGGAAAAAAACGGAACCCTTATAGGATCACTTTAATGTCTGTCTGTCTGTCCGTCCGTGTGTCAAGAGTCAAGTCCATCTATCTCAAGAACGCGTGGAGGTATCGAGTTGAAATTTAAACCGTATACGCAAATCCATGGCCTCTTGCAGTTAAGTAATATAATAATGTGAGGTATCATAATATGATAGAACTTCATTTCCGCAAACTAAAACCGGTTTTTGATCATTTTTACGATGTTTATTTTTCGGTTTATAACCCGAACCATAGATTCTTCGTTGTTTGTGAATTTCCTTTCATTATCAAAGGAAAATCTCAAAATGATCCCATAAAAAATTAATTTTCCACCTACTTTGATTCTGTAGCTTTTTAAAAATTATAGGAAATTGATTGTAGATAAGTATAATTTGCAGTGTGTCACGATTTAAACTTATGTATTTTTTTTATTATTTGTTACATTAGGTAATAGTTTAAGTATGCACTCCTATCTTGTTCAAGACGTCAATATCAATACTTTGGCGTTAACTTTTATTTTATTAATTTTTACACATTTTTTTATTAACGGATAAGGGCCTTTATCAATTACAACAAAATACATCAAATCAAATTTGTTAATTCTACACAATAGTAACTAGATTATCTACAGACCAATTATTCAGAATGATAACCAGATACTAAGCAATTGTATTTCTTGTTTCAGATATTGGGACTATTGTTTATTGCAATTTCAATAAATACTCTTGTGAGTCGTTCGGCTAATTCACATGTAAGCACTGAGGATATATTGGTGATAACTATCTTTTTACTGATTTTGGTGCCGGATGTTTGTCTATCCATAGTTTTCTTAATCGGCGGCCACCGGGTAAGTACTTGTAATAATGAATTGCAAATCATTCTCATCATTTAGCAACAGTAGTACGTCCATTGCTAGACATTGATATATTTGCAGTTTACACGTTATTTCGTTACATCTCATCGTCACTATCACTACATAGTATAAAACAAAGTCTCTTCCGCTGTCCCCTTGTCCCCATGTCCCTATGTATGCTTATATCTTTAAAAGTACTCAACTTATTATGACTCGGATTCAAGAGGAAGGTTTATATGTATAATAAACCTGTGCAAAGCCGGGGCGGGGCGCTAGTAAAAATCAATAAATACCTTAATGTTCAATGTTAAATTTTTTTGTTCCATAAATTCATCGAATTCTCTATGAATTCGATGTTTGTTTGCTCGATTTCAATTCGTATTTGAAACTGTTGAAGTTGAGAACGCTCGTGACTTCCTCTGGCAACCGAATTGAGCTAGAGCTTAGAACTTACTCGATCTGGGTGGAACACTCCCTGTTTGATGTCTACGAGTTTGTTTGCGTTACACGTGTTATAAGAGTGCAAGTAGCTATGCATCTTGTAGAGGTCGAGGTTCTGAAATATCAGGATGGCTGGCAACGTCAGAATCCCTAACTCTTTGAAGTAGGGCCTCACGGAAGTGATTCCATTACTACTTAGTACAAAGAGTTCGGGATTCTGACGTTGCCAGCCATCCTAATTATTTTTTATATTAATTATATTACATGAACTTGGAGTGTACAATACAGACTAAGTGCTCTATAGTATTTCATTTATTTTCCAGAAATCCGCCAAGTTGTTGCACGTGTGCTATATCTACAATATCATAGATCTAGTAATCTATGTGATATTCTTCTCATGGACCACGGTGACAGAACTGGCAACCCGGGTGAAATATGCTGAGGACATGCCTGAAGGATACGCCAACCTCATACCTATGGTCCAAGTGAATCTCTTGATTGATATCGGCTTTATTGGTAATTATCGCCATCACTTTTACTTCTCAAAGCTTTTTTTCCCTGTGGGATAAAGAAAGCCATACTGTAATTATGCCGCCTATCTGCATCGGTTGTGTCCCAATCGCTACCTTTTACTAACCATTTACTAACTTACAACTGACAAAGGGAACTAATTGAGGCCATAGCTTTCTTATTCTGTGGCCGTGAATGAGAATCATTTATTGACGTATCGAGCTTAATACTATAATCAAAAATCCAAAATCTGTACAATAATACATAGTACCGCCAACAATAGGTCTCGTCATTTAACTATTCAACATGGTATAAAATTACACGTAAATGAAAACGACTGTCGTTTTGGTATGTCTCTTAATATTTGCATAAACACATATGGGTAACGAAACAGTTAGTATGTGGGATACATAGTTTTACACACAACAAAACTTACGTCATGGATTCCTCACGAACGTCTAAGATGTTTTTTTTAGAAATTTTGTTTTGAAAAAATAAAAAACCGAAATGTCACCCAAACAGTGATTTTTTCCGAAATCAGCTTCGAATTTCTCGTAATTTGGAGAATTCCCAACAAATTCGTAACGCTGCCCACACTACGTTGTCGTGACTGTATCCGGAATTTTTACGGTATGGCCCAAACGATAACGCAGGATGTCAACAGCAAAGTCCGGAAGGCTAGAAGCCTCGGTGCGTTACCTTAGAGATCCCGGAGCTCCTAAGAGAGCATGAAGACAGGCCACCGAAAGAGTTTTAGTAGCTGCAATTCCACATAACCCTGCTGTGATCCAAAGGAGCAGGATATCTTGCGAAGATATCCCCTTCGTAAAAACGTGTACAAGATTGTTTTTCATTTCAAAGCGATTTGAGAGCTCAAGCTGAAAGCTTTCGGGGTTTTGAATTGCTCGAGTAGATCGGAGCGTAGACTTCATCAGGCGAGACCGTTCAAGTCTAACGTTAATTCAATGTGCCTCGTACCATTCGGTGATCATGAGACATCATTGAATATTCGCCTCTTAGAATATTAATATATCGCATAAAATGTACTTAAAAACTTGTTTGTTTTAGTAAATAGAATTGATTGATTAATACGAATGATGTTGATGAATCATTTTTATGAAACAAACTTTTTTTTCAGGATTCCAGATTTACATCACCTTGCTAGTAAGAAGCGAGGTCATTAAATTGAAGAACATCTCTAAATTCAGATCTACTAATTTACAAGATAAAGCTGAGTGCTTGGGAAACGGTACAAACAAACAAGATACCGAACACACAAAAGAAACAACCAACGAAAATTGAATCGACTAAGAATTCCAGGGAACCATCAATTAAACCCTTTGGTTATTGATGACTCACAAAAAAAAAACAGACCAGAAAAATTTTACTTACGAGAAGTTTTAAGGTGTAGTGTTAACTGTACAAATAATTTGGTCGACTATAACTCTTAACAAATAAGTCAATAAAATATTAAGAAATAATATATCGTCATTTCTTGACCTGTCTAAGTATTTGATAGTATAATTAATTATTGACCGAGCGCTAGCGAGGTCTCTGAGTCTACTGGGACGAGCCGGCACTTGAGCTGTCAAATGTATGTTTGTATGTTTCTTTGTTCTCCGATAACTCAAGTACCGCTAAGCCGATCTCCATGAAATTTTGCATGCACGTAGTTTATACATATAGAATTTTTAAGTTCGAATATGAGCATCTTCTGTTCAGTGGTGTCAAAGATACCAGGACCGGTGGTAAAAAGAGGCAAAACGGCGCCACTTTCTGCGGGAGTTGCGGAGTAATATTACTGCACGCTCGAGTATTTCATTTAAAATTGTAAGAATAACCGCTCATGTTCACGCAAAATTTGTTTGTAATTGTTCAGGCAAATTTCATGATAATATTTAATTTGTAATAATATTTATGTAATATCAAGCCAATTTTGGACGCCTAGCGCCACCTAGTGCTATCAAAGTGTAAACTTAACGGTTGTTAGGGTTCCGTACCCAAAGGGAAAAACGGGACCCTATTACTAAGACTTCGATGTCCGTCTGTCAGTCTGTCTGTCTGTCACCGGGCTGTACCTCATGAACCATGATAGCTAGGCAGCTGAAATTTTCACAAATGATGTATTTCTGTTGCCGCTATAACAACAAATACTAAAAAGAGAATTTAATAAATATTTAAGGGGGGCTTCCATACATCAAACCTGAATTTTAAGACGTTTTTCGCTCTATATTAATAATAGTAACAGGTAGATGCTTGAAATTTTCACAGAATACTTAGTTTTATACATGTGTAAATAATACGAAATATAAATAAATATCTTGTGTTATGTATTTAATATTTAATGTTTATATTAATGTATTTAAATATTATATTTTATAAATGTATTATAAATATATGTAAAATATATATTATGTAGGTGAGTAAGTGTGTAACGATTACGAGTATCCTACAGAGTCTTAGTAATAGGGTCCCGTTTTTACCTTTTGGGTACGGAACCCTAAAAAGTATTAGCCCAACTTTCATACCAATATTATAATTATTTTTTGAAATCACAGTATTTATGATATATAATAGGAATAGCGCGAGGTCTTAGTCCGGGGCGGACTACTAGTATAAATGATTTTATAGAAATAGGCTGAGCCATTTTTGATAAATCAACAATAATGTGAAAAATGCTACATCGATCCGTGCGAAACATTCGCGAATTCTGTACGCGGTGAAGTCGGTCATGCCATTTTTTTGCAAAAAATAATTATTATTGGTAAAAAAGAGCGTTTCTTTTGAAACTTGAAAGCCAATACATTCTATTATGTATTCTGGGATTGGCAAAAGTAGATCCAAAAAGGGCAGATTTCTATAATTTCATAAACTACTACAATTTTACAGAGTTATTTCCCGGAGAATGATGATAAGATAATTATATATGTGACCTCGACAGAATCCCGCCACGTTATCTACATAAACTTGTGTCAGATGTACCTAACTACGTTATAACTATTTTATACTTAAGTTCACACTACAAAAGTGGCAGTTCACGCCCTGTACTCTCAAAGACAATACGGAAAAAATACAGCGTAATAAATATTCATTATAGAACAACTTGTCGACAAATAGTTTGAGATTAAACCTTCTGAATATAAAAATAAGCACAGTGCTAGTATTAATTTATTATTCGGTATTAAATCAAAGTTTTTAATATGAAGGTAGAGATACCAGAGCTGAAGAGATGCTGCATGTGTTTGCCGCTTAGACAAGGATTGATAGCGTTTGGCTACCTAAAATTGGTAAGTTACTTAATCGTAAAATATTGTTATCCTCATAGGCCAATAGAATAGGTTTTTACATTATAATATAGTAAGTATAATGTAGATTATTACAAGCCCCTTCCTTCTTTTGGCAGACAACTTTAAGTGGAGAATATTTTTTGAAGAGAAGTGACTATTTCTGATCCAATATAATAGAACGTCTTCGAGCAAATATCTACAAAGCCACAGTCCCTAAGTGAAAGTAGTAAAAAAAATGTCCGAGCGTCGTCATACTCGTACATACTGAATTAGATATTTACATTAAATAATGACCTGTTTTCTCGAATCTTTACTAATGTGACCTAATTAGTGCTTGTAACCGAACACTTTGGCATCGCGCGGCGCTGTGGGTGACTTGCAATCGCCTTACGACTAACTGAAAAGCCTGCCCACTACGCAGCTTGGGAAGAGTTTGGGCTCGGACACTTTTTTTTGCACGATTGTGACTTTATAGATATTTGCTACAAGTAGTCTAAGGATCTTATCAGTTATTTCTTTTCAACCGAATTTCAAAATTAAAGTGCTCAATTAGTCTGTACTTATATTTCTACGGTATTTGTGAATTTCTTCTCACAATCAAAAGATTATCTCAAAATGGTCCCATAAAATTTACCTACTTTAGTTCTGTAGTGTAATAAAAATTCTAGAAAATTAATTATAGACAACAGTGTGTCACTTGCTTTACTTTTGTAATTTTTCTAATTGTTTGTAATATTATTAGTTTAAGTATGCGCAATAAATCATTATCAATTTAGCGATTTTTTTTACGTCAAATCTACTTAGTTAATAGGCTATTTGACTAGTTTTTAGAAATCATTTTAAATTATTTGTTAGTACATAATAAGGACACTACATTTATATTTCCGAGATATCTACTGCGTTAACAATTAAAATCAGTGTTAAAGAATAGATATACAAGATCCCGCCAAATACGACATTCTGTAATGGCGCAGGTCTTTGACGTCACACACTAGTAAATAACACGACTCTACAAAAAAATTTTCGTTCTTTGTCCTAAAGTTTATACTATTATTTTCCAGTTAGTTATGCACAAAAACGAAAAGAAAATACCTTTTTTCGGTATAAAGTTTGCTTTTGTGATAGTTATAATAATAATACTCATTGTTCAAAAAGAAATAATAAAGCTGAAAACTACGAAAAGTTGGTTGAGGATATGCTTACAAATTTTAAGGCCATGGGCTGCAGGATGTCATTAAAAGTACATATGCTGCATGCTCATTTGGATAAATTTAAAAACAATATGGGAGCCTATTCCGAAGAGCAAGGAGAACGTTTCCATCAAGACATCATGAATTTTGAACAACGCTATCAAGGCCAATACAATGAAAACATGATGGGCGACTATATTTGGGGTTTATTGAGAGAAAGTAGCTATGAACATAAAAGAAAAAGTTAACGTGTGCACTTTTAAGTTATTTTCCACTTTTCTGTAAGCTAATTTGATAGTAAAACTTAATAAAAATAATAAACATTTTTATTTCAATAGTTTTATTTTCAATCAAAAATTAAAATCCGAGATTTTTAAAAATTTCGTTCAATCAGTCTTCCAAGCACAAAAGCAAAGTTTTTCATGCCATATATTTTTTTTCCGTCTAATTACGACCTAAACTACCGAAATTTAATGCTTTGCAATCAAAGTCAAATTTCATGTTGACCCGTGTAATGTTAGTTAATACTAGTAAATACGCTAGTTCACATCTAAAAATTGACAAAAAATACTTTGAAAGTAACTTACAGATAATCCTAACAGTAATATTATTGGATAACTTTATCCAATAATATTACTCTTAAATCACAAAACACAAATTACACAAACAACAGTCATTCGAGAAATTCTTGTTTACTATTCGTGTGACGTCACCAGAGTTGCCGCCATTCTTAGAGCGTTCATGTCACAGATAAAATATTAAAAAAATATCGTATTTTATTTCGTGCGATTTGTGAAAGTTAGACTTATTTTAGTTTAAATAAAGTGAAAAATGTCTTTACCAGGCTATTATCTTTAAGGATTAGGTTCAAAGATCTTTATTGTTGTATCACAAGAAACATTTTTGTCTCACTTATGTGATAATCTTAAATACTACATCACAGTAACATGCACATATAGGTCAGTGGTCTATTCAACTTCTGTATGAACAATTAACAATTTTAACGTAAGTTAACCAGTAAAAGTAAATCAAAAACGTCAACACAATATGCAAATAAAAAGCACGATTAGAATAGTTAGATAAGGTATAGACAATTTATGGGTACACACATATTATTTAGCGAAATTTATAATAGCCAACTAAAAACATTTCTCTCGTTGTACATGATATGTAAATAAATTATTCCATTAAACAATACATTAATCTACAAAATGAAATCAACAAATATAAATACACTAAAATGGAAACTAATAATTGATATAAATTTACGTAAATGTACCAAAGAAAGGGTAGTTGCAATAAACTACATTTATCTATAAACTAACAACTCTATGAAAATTTGTCAAAAATATGTGATTTCAATTTCTTTTTAAATACCATAGCAAACTTCACTTCCCTAATACCGCAATCAATAGTACATTTTCAATGTTGTCAAATATCCTATTCTACATAACAAGCTATTTGATTTATCGACAGACCAATTATTATAAATGTTAACCAAATTGAATACTAAACAATTGTTTTTCTTGTTTCAGATACTTGGGTTATTGTTAACTATACTTGTATCATATGCTATTGCCAGTCGATTGGCTTATTCACGTGTAAACACTGAGGTTATATTGGTGATAGCTGTATTTTTACTGATTTTGGTGTTGGATGTATGTCTCACCACCGTCTTCTTAGTCGGCGGTCATCGGGTAAGTAATAACTAGGTGTCGGGATAGGTACCTAGTACAATTTTAAGTAGGTACTTGCAGAAAAAAAAACAACGTAAGCAAAACATGGATAGGACCTAAAATTCCTAATTACGGAATCAGCGTCATAAAACACATTAGCATATTAGGCCAATTTTAGAGGCCACCATTTTTTTTGCCATTGTAATTATAATAGCAATTTAGTATAGCCCTGTTTCTTTTTCACTGTATGCATTTGATAGAGATTTGATATTTTACGTTGCTATTAAATTTACGATGGCGCCTTTAAAATTGGACCTATTATTAGTAAAATTTAGTTTTTAAACTAGATTTTATGGTTAAAAAGCTAATCCGTATGTCAGTTTGCTGCTCGTTTAACCTATTTGTTTTTTTTTTTTACATTTTTTCCCAACATAATTAGTTCACAATTTTATAAGCTGTCTGACAGATAATAAAACATTTTTTAAAGTTAGACATAACATTTACAATCCCTGAAAATAGTAAGTTCCGGGGGATTCCGGAGGCATATCCATATTATTGATATCACAAAATCGTAAGTAAGTACTTAAAATTGAACTACCTACTTATTTGGACCCCTAGTAATAACAAATTGCAAATCATTCTCATCATCCGGAACAGTAGCATGTCTACTGGTAGACCTATGTCTGTTACCTGTAGACGTACTGCTGTTAATTGATGTTATAAAAGTTGTAGGGACGGCCTTCCCTACAAATCTATCCTAATATTATAAAGAGGTAAAGTTTGTGAGTTTGTGAGGTTGTAGGGGGTAATCTCTGGATCTACTGAACCGATTTTGAAAATTCTTTTACCAATAGCAAGCCACATTATTTGCGAGTGTCATAGGCTATAAATTAACTCGAAAAATGTAACCAGTTTTCAACGGTAGTCGGTTTTTTATAGTAAGCTGGAGAAAAAACACAATATTCATGTAATCTGTCTTCTTTAGCCAATCGCACCCGGGCGAAGCCGGGACGGGCAGCTAGTTTTCTATAAGATCAGTTGGAAACGACTCGCATTCAGCGCGATCTTACGGTCTAAAATAATCGGCCAAGTGTGAGTCGGACTTGCGCACGAAGGGTTCCGTACCGCATGGAAGACCCCTTAATATATTTTCATTTCGATTATGCATTAAATACCGTTGTTTTTTTTTCTGTGAATTTGTTTACTATTACTATTATTTTAAAGAGTTTTGGGCTACTGTCCATAGTTTGAGTCCAGTTTGCAAGATCTTCTTTCTTTTTTAGATTCTTACGTACCTATCTTCCAAAGGATAGATTTTGCCAAATAAGGTATCGTTAGATTTGTCTAATAATTATTTTTCACAAAAAATGGCAAAACCGCCTTCCATCGTGCACAAAATTCGAATATTTCACTGGAGTTGTTTAATTGTTGATTTTTCAAAAACGGCGTAGCCGATATCTGTAAAATTTAAATGGGGCCTCAGGAGTATACCCTTTCAAACTAAAAAATAATTTTTCGATTCGGTTCACAATTGGCGGAATTGTCGATGAACTTACACAAAAAAAAACATACAGACGAACCTCCTCTTTTTTAGAAGTCGGTTAAAAACCCAATTGCCCTTAGATAGGTATTTAAAAACAAAAAATGAAATGGCGGATATTTGAATTGCAAGTACGTAGGTAGATGTTACATTTTTTTTGTCCAAACCTATTGAATAGAGTTTGATATGATTTAAATTATTAAAAGGAGATCATAAAAGCAGTAATAATTACAACCATTTTAATTCTTTTATTATCTGTTGATTTTTTCTGTCGAGTTTTTTATGTTTCATAAGTTTATTATCTTTCATTATTTTCCAGAAATCTGCCAAGCTGTTGCACGTGTACTATATCTACAATATCGTAGATCTAGTAATATATGTGCTATTCTTCACATGGAACATGGTGACTGAACTGATGTTTTGGTCACAAATGGCTGAGTACATGCCCCATGGATATGCCAACGTCATACCCGTTGTCCAAGTGAAACTCCTATTTGGGATTGGCTATATTGGTAATTATCACCATCACCAAAAATTCAGCTTTCTGTATCAAACAACAAACAAATAACAAATAACACTTTACTGTACACACAAAATAAAACTAAATTAAATTACTACGTTAAATTGTAGGTCCCGGTTGTTTCAACCGTTTAGCCATGTCAGAGGCCTTCAGGCGGCCTAAAAACTCTGACACCAGGGCTAGCCACCCGGCCTATACGAACTTACTTACTTACTTACTAAAATAAAACATACAATAAATACATCAGTGAAATTCTTAAGGTAGTGCAACACAAGGCGGCTTTATCGCTGGAAGCGATCTCTTCCAGGCAACCCACTGTATCCCACTTGTCAGAGCCGGATTTAGCCCCGGGGCTGCCACAATAGATACTTCGGAAAAAAATCTTTCGAATTCCGACGAGTATACACTATGATAGTAAACAAATTTTCTTTTGATTTTTATTTCTATGTTTTATATTTACCGACAGGACGTATTACCTATTATGAAATAGTCAATGTTTTTTTGGCGAACAGTTTGACAGTAGGTGAAGTACAGTACAGCATTTGAAAAATAATTTCTGGCCACGGAACCTCCACTCTTTTCTTGAGGCCTCAGACTGCTAAATCCAGCTCTGCCACTGGTTGGTGTAGACCACAATGTTATTATACTATCTGCATCAGCACTGTCGATCGCTACGACGTTCTACTAATTAAACTGATTTTTGTAACTCTGAGGTCATAGCTTTTTTAATCTGTGGCAACAGTAAAAGATTAGGTACACATGGCCAGTTATGGGTCCACAATTGGAACTATGATTACATTTATTACATTGTACATAGTGTTGCAATAAACGTTTTCTCATTTCGTACATGATAAATATTTTTCGCAAAAACGACAAAACCTCCTTACATCGTGTACAAAATTCGAATGTTTTGCTCGAATTGTTTACATTATTGTTGATTTTTCAAAAACAGCTTAACTTATCTTTAAAATTTAAATGGGACCACCTCGGGAGTATATCCTTCCGAAATAAAAAATATTTTTTGCGATTCGGTTAGCGATTGGCAAAATTATCGATGAACATACACAAAAAAAAACATACACACAGACGAACATAGAACCTCCTCTTTTTTGGAAGTCGATTAAAAATTATAGTGGTTTTGGTATACATGTGTCCTGACATTTTTTATAAAGCTCTCCTCGCGGAAACTTTTTTCATTGCCCATAACAATTTAGACCCACATACAGGGTTGATAACATCTACGTCGTGAATTTTCCACAAACGCCCAAAAAATTCACCTCAAATGGGGTTTTTAGGAGTTTTTCCATACCTACTAAAGGTATGGAAATAAATATATACATTTTGGTAAATTTCCCACTAAAATTGACAACGCTGCTCACATAATGATGAGTGACTACATCCACAAAAATTGCGGTATGGCCAAAAGGACAACGTAGGATATCAATAGCAAAGTGCTGGAAGCTCCAGTGCATTTCCCTTAAAGCTCTCAGAGCTTCCGAGAGAGTATAAAGCCAGGTCACCGAGGGGGTTTTAGTGGGTACAATTCAACACCTGAAACTCCGGCACGACACGTTGTTTTACTTGGTTGGTTGCTCTAAACAAGGCTGATTGGTGAAAGAGGGGAGATGTTTATACCTAGAGTAGGCTGAAACGATCTATTAATGTTCCTTAGTAAATGAGCGGGAAGAAAACTGCCGCCCGAAACACAGGTAAAACTAGTTCGGGTTGAATCTTATTTTTTTACAAAGCAGAAAGAGTACCACAATAACTATCCACCTTGTTTTAAGTAATGTTTGTATTACGATTAATTATAAAATTGAAAAAAAAATGTAATAAAAAATAAACTTGTCAGCTTCAGAAAATAAAATATTGATTGATTGATTGACGACGATGAATTACATTTTTTTATTTTTTTTCAGGAGTCCAGATCTATATCACCTTACTTGTAAGAAGTGAAGTCATTAAGTTAAGGAACAAGTCTAAATTCAGATTCACTAATATACAAGCTGAAGCTGACAGATCGGAAAACGGAACAAACAAACAAGGAACCGATCAAACAAACGAAACAACCAATGAAAATGGAATCGATCACCAATTCATGGGAATCATCAATCAGACCAAGGAATCAGATCAGATTAATTTTAATTACAAAAAGTTTTAAGTTAAATTAAAAATAATTTAGTTTTTACAAATACAAATAATTTAGTTAAAAATGACGTTATTTCTTTGCCCATCTAAGCATTTGATAGTAATCACGTTAGTACAAATTCTAGGTTCCTATAGCTACATAAGATATCTTAAAATTAACTTTTACTTAATTATGAAGGGCAAGTGCCTTTATGAACTACAACAAAATACAATACTTACATAAAATACTACTATATAAAAAGCAATTGACCCCCGAAGGCTCAATGATGATTAAATTGATTTTAGATATCCTTGATCCTAGAAAACGTATCAATATGTACCTAACCAGTCAGCCATAGACATTAAATATTACAAATATAGTTACAGGAAGTTGTTTGATTCTGCTAAGCGAATAACAAACAGTACAAGCCCTCGTAACTTATACATTTATATGCTAAATCACTCAAAATTTCGTATCATTATGGAGTTAGAAGTGGTAAAATAATATAATGATGGTCACATCATAAATGGCCTTCTGAATTAGATAGACTTTAAAAATTTGTACGTATTTAAGTGAATATGTATGTAAATATGAGCAAACAGGTACCTACTGTTCCATCATGATGGTATTCTCTCCTGACTGCCTTTGAAATGGATAATCAATGGCAACAACCGTGAGGTTTAAACAATTTCTTCAAGTATAAACCAAGCACAAGAGCAGTGTGAGCAGTTGGTTTGTATTTATATCGAATCTATTATGTGTACATATAATAGTTTTGATAGCATTACATAATAATTAAAAACCAACTACCTACATTTTTTTACAGAAAATGTTTAAATCTCTTTGTTTCAATCGATTTCGCGTTTCAAAATCCCGTCAGGAGAGAATACAACATGATGTAACTGTATCTGTTTGCTTTAATTATTATAAAGTCTATCTAGTTTGTATACCTACCTATACGATACCTATGCCCATATAATTAAGATCCAATTTTAAAGGCGCCATCGTTAATTTAATAGCAACATAAAATAATGTTCTCTCTATCAAATGCATAATATCTATAGTGAAAAAGAGACAAAGAATATTCTAAATTGCTATTAAACATTTTTGTCTTTAAATTGGGCTTATAGGGCCGACAAAAATGTTCACCTACCCCTACTTAACACATATAGGAGCTACTCCTTAAATAAACAATTTGGAACTTTTTTTGCGTTTCATATTTAAACAGATCTATTATCATAATCAAAAAGGAAAAAGATCTGCGCGACATGCAGCAGGCAGCAGCCGGACTGGCAGAGCGCCGCGCAGCACCGTGTACTAAATAATATGCAAAGGATGCTCTATCTCACTCCAACACATAATGTTTACGAGTATTTATCGAGTACATATTATGTGTAAAAATCGGCCATGTACGAGTTGGATGCAGGGTTGCATCGTGCTCGCGCATGAAGGGTTCCGCGGGGCAATTCTGTTAGCCGATCTCTTTACTGAAGTGATACGTTCTTGAACCTCTCTCGTTTTTCTGACAGTTCCGACAGCTCAAAACTGTCAGAAAAACGAGACAGGTTCAAGAACGTGTCACCTTAGTAACGAGATCGGTTGACAGAATTGCCCCGTCGTACCGTATGGGGGATTATTCCAGTCTGTCCCTCGGATCTGTCCTCCGGGGGACAGATACGGAGCCCCTCGGCAAAAAAATCACGTTTGTTGTATGGGAGCCCCTCTTAAATATCTATTTATATTATTCTGTTTTTAGTATTTGTGTCTCTAGCTATTACAGCCTGGTGACAGACAGATGGACAGAGATGGACAGACAGACGGCCAGCGGGGTCTTAGTAATAGGGTCCTGTTTTTACCCTTGGGTACGGAACTCTAAAAATGAGCAAATTAAGATAAAAACTGCTTTTGTTGACATTTGATTTGTAATTTGCCAACTCGTTTATTTGTCCGAATAAACCCACACAGCTACATTATCTGTTTACGGGCAAATACGACTTTGTAGAAAATGTCGTTATTATAAGTTATAAGTATTGCTTCACAATATAGTTCAATAAGTTTACATCGTGTACTCATGTTGATAACATTACAATTTACCAAGCCGAAGCAAATAAACATTTGTATAACTATTTAGTACCTACTGCTACAGTGTCGGATAGGTTTAGTTGGTTCGATTTTGGTGTATTAAGCATTAACTTATAGAAAATGAAAGTGGAGATACCAGAACTTAAGCGATGCTGCTGCTGTGTGCCCTTGAGATATGGCCTCATAGCATGGGGCTACATAAAATCGGTATGTATATTATACAATTGGAAGTCAGTACCTACACTCCGTCCAGTCCGTCGTGTCCAGTCCATCCAAAGGTTGCCTGGTAGAAAGGTGTACTTACTGTTGTATATTACTGTAATTTTGGTGTAGAATAAAGAAATATTTATTTATTTATTTACACTTCTAACGAGAAACAACTCACATTTCGATTTTATTTTTATTTTAATACCGAGACAACTCGGCTGCTCTCTAGACTCATAACTTTTAAACCAGAATTTTTTGTATATAATTATATTTAATTATGTATATGCTTATACTAAATTCGGATTTGGTATTTGGTATTAATATACCGCTTTTTGAAAAATATCTGTGTAATCAGCATAATTATTATTAATACCCGAGAAAATGCTAATATCGATTTTTTAAATTTTCCTATCGTAAGTAACTCTGTCGCTGTAATATTTGTAAGTAATTCATTACAGTGCAAGCGCTGTTTCGCTTTTTTCTGTAGAACATCGAGAACATTTGCGGTACATTTTCGATAAAACTTACGTTTTAAGAGTTTTCACCTCTTAAATTATAACAAAATGTTGTTTTTGGTGTCAATCGTTTGAGTAAGAAATATTGCACGACCTACTTACCTACGGCGTATTTTTATCACAAAAGTTTTTAGTTTGTAAATGTATACTTTTCAGCCAGTTTTGAGTAAAATACTTTTACTAGAGACTTTTTAGAGCCTACTAACTTTGAGGACATTTAGTAAACTGTAAAAACTAAGACAATTCTATATAGCGATTGAAGTGCTGATTATATGAAAAATAAAATCACACATATCGGATTCAATTTACTAACTGTTGGTATTTTACTTTTTCAGGTAGTGCTCCTGTTATTGACTTCTGCCTTAACGTTTGAACTTATTTATGTATTATCCAGATTCCGCCCACGTTATGAGGATATTTTAATTGAATTTTTATTTGTACTATTGTTGGTGGTGGATTTTTGTCTTAGCGTTGTCTTTATAGTCGGTGGACATCGGGTAAGTAACAATAATGCAATCGATTGTGAAACACTACTTATGATTTTTGGAAATTCAATAGTATAGGAAAAAAAGAATTTAGTTTTGCACTAAATTTCCGATCCAAATTTTATTTTATAAGAATTCGGATCAATTGCTTGAATTTACTGAGCATAAAATCACAAACTGCTGTCAGCAGTTTGTGGTTTTATCCAGGTGGAGCTTCAAGCGCCATCTTGAAAAAACATTTTAGACGATATCTTGGAAACTATGCACTCTAGGACAAAAGTCACGGAGGATATTATTATGGTAGAAAATAAAATTTTGCATCTTTTGTTTTCAGTAAACTTTTTTGTAAAAGATTTATGGCCCATATAATGAAATTTCATTCATAAATGAGCCATAAATCGTAAACGGTAAATTTCCGTTCCAAGTTTTTTTTTCATAAGAATTAGGATCACTTACTGAGCATAAAATCACAAAATGCTGACAGGTCTAGGTGGAGCTTCAAGCGCCATCTTGAAAAAACGTTTTTAGTCGATTTCTTCGAACTATGAAACGATTGAAACTATGAACTTTAGAAACTATGGATCGGAAATTTAGAGCAAAGGTGACCAAAAAACGTATTTTTTCCTGTACTACAAATACAATGCCCATGACCTACTTAAACTTGAACCTAAATGTGCGAACGCACTGAAATTGATTGACAAAAACCACATAATAGGTTATTGTTCAACAGTTATTGTTCTCCCGGAAAATCTTCGGTTCCTTTAGGCGTTCAGGGTAACCAAAATGAAATGGTTTTAATGGGATTCTATTTATGCCAATTTTTTTAATCGCCTGCGTAACTTCTCATTTTTCAAAATAAAACAACACTTCATATTATGAATTTCTTATTTTGCATTCTTTTAACATAATTATAATTTTTAATATTTTTATTATTCGTTTAACGTAATTTTTGTTTTCATGTCTGAATGAAGTAGATTGAAAAAAAAAAGAAATTATAAGGTAGCGACCAGCCCCGGTTTCGCAAAGGTGTGAGTTATACATTACCTTCCTCTTGAATCACTCTATCTACTAAAAAAAACCGCATCAAAACCCGTTGTGTAATTTTAAAGATATAAGCATACATGTGGACAGACAGCGGGAAGCGACTTTGTTTTATACTATGTAGTGATTTTTATATCGTGTGATTTATTTCTTAAAATTATTTTATTTCCAGAAATCACCAAAGCTGCTGCATATATACTACATATTTAACATAGTATTACTGGTTCTGTATATGCTCGTTATTACGGGAACAACAGCCATGGAGCTTGCTCATATAGTAAGATATTACCAGCATATGTCGGAAGGTTATCAGAATCTTATACCCTATATAGAAATGAAACTGTTATTCGGGACTTTCATTCTTGGTAAGCATTTTAAAATCTTAAGCATTTTTTTATATTTTTAAGGTTCCGTACCTCAAAAGGAAAAAACGGAGCCTTTACAGTTTGTTGTCCGTCTGTCAAGACCTTTTATCTCGGGAGCGCGTACAGATATCGAGTTGGATTTAAAACCATATACGTAGATACTCGTATGTATAATTGTATATCTAAGGGGTCTTGCAGTCATGGCAGTTTATGTCAGAAAAACCGCATTTTTCGACACTCGCAAGGCAATCAAAACTGTACATTTTTAATTAAATCATAAAAAATTTGGTCTAAATGTAAAAAATATGGACCCAGTAGTTCTATTTATAAACTGATTTTGATAATATTTAGCAAGATTGTTTAGTAGATGTCTAAATCCTAAAAATATTAGTACGAATGGAACCGGTCAAGAGCGAATCGAGACAGGCTTATAAAGATTCAGTTAAACAGATGCCAGCTCTACTGTTCGGAGAACTACTAGTATAACGTAACGAGTACTAGTAACGAGTATATATAATAGTTATCAAGTTTAGTTTATCTTTTATCGGATTACTAGATTTTGCCTCCGGTTTTGCCCGCGTGTAATTTTGGCTTTTGCGCTATTGCTTAAGAACCTTTTTACCGACTTCCAAAAAGGAGGAGGTACTATGTTCGTCTGTATGTATTTTTGTTTTGTGTATGTTCATCGATATTTTCGCCAGTTATGAACCGATTAAAAAAAAAACATTTTCAAGTCCCATTAAAATTTTATCGTAATCGGCTAAGCCATAGATGTCACATCGATTCGTGCAAACTATTTGAATTCTGTACACGGTGAAAGTTCGTGTTGCGATTTTTTGCGAAAAATAAATATCTTTTTTCAGAATAAAAAGTAGCCTAAGTAATTTCTGACCTTTGAACTATATTCATGAAAAAAAAAACAAATAAATCCGTTGCCGCGTGATAAAGGAACATACCTACACTACACACTTTTAGATTTACAATGTTTTGTAAGGATTAATATAAATTCACCACATTCTGTTTCAGGAATTCAAAGTTACATCATCTTGTTGATTCGAAGTGAAGTCAATAAGTTAAGAAACTGCTCATCTTATAGATTCTCCAATTTGATGGCTCAGGCAGAGGGCACTTTAGAAAACGGAACTAACCAACAAGACACCAATAACTCGAATGAAGTAAGATCCAACGAAAATGTAATCGACACCCAGTTTGAAGGAATCATCGATCAAACTAAACAATCAGATCAAAATAGTTTTACCTACAAAAAGTTTTAAGTCTAACAAATGTACAATGTACCTATTTAAAATTAAATAAATGATACGTACATTAATAATGATAGCTTAATTAACTGTGTATGTTTTAGTTTATTAACCCACTAGCTGCCCGTTCCGGCTTTGCCCGGGTGCGATTGGCCAAAGAAGACAGATTTTATAAATATTGTGACTATCACGTATGTGTTTTCGAGTTAATTTATAGCCTATGACACTCGCAAAGAATGTGGCTTGCTATTGGTAAAAGAATTTTCAAAATCGGTTCAGTAGATCCAGAGATTACCCCCATACAACCTCACAAACTCACAAACTTTACCTCTTTATAATATTAGTATATATGCCCAAGAGCACTAAAACGAGCCAAATCAAAATAAAATCTAAGTAGGTAATATCTCTTTCATTTATGGATTTTAAGTAACAAATTTTTACTCTTGGGTCGTTTTCGTTCTCTGGGGCCTATATGGGTTAAAGTACTGGCTTTTACCCACGGCTTCGGCCGCCTGATATTTAGATTTTTGTGCTATCCCATAACCTCAAAATCAAATACGTAGATCTCGTTAATCTCTCTTAATTTTGTGAAGACAGCAATGGTCTGAAATTTACAGTTACGGAACTAAACTACTTTTAAGTTTGACGTAAAAGTAAGTTCGTATGGGCCGGGTGGCTAGCCCTGGTGTCTGAGTTTTTAAGCCGCCTGAAGGCCTCTGACATGGCTAGACGTTTAATACAACCAAGGCCTAATTTTTTTTTCCCAGTGCTCAATCCTGTTTATGTGATATATCCCTGGGCTGATCATCGATTGATTTGACAGTTATTCGATTCGGCAGTTGTTTATTTTGACATTCTTGCAGCGCACGCTAGAATAGCTCGTAGATGGCAGAATTTTCCTACTTACTCTACATTTATCGTTATATTTTGGACAATTCACACAATATCTTTATAAACTGTAGCTAATGTGTTATTATGATGCATAAGCTATATTATTGCAAAGTTTCATTAAAATCCATTCAGTAGTTTTTACTTGAAACAGTAAGTCATCCATCCGTTTATAGTATTATAGTAGGATATAACACTGTGCCACTATCGCTTCGGTCGCATTTGGCGACCTAATTCAAGGTTCGAGTACTAGCACGCGGACTCGTTTCGCATAGCACTGACTATAAAAATAAATAAATTTAATGTCATAGGATGTAAGAAAGGAATAGAAATAAAAATAATAATAGGAATAAACGGGCGCAAGGTGGAAAAGCTATCATCCATTTTAGGAAAAGATTTTAGACGAGCAGCTTTAACGTCACTTCCTTTAAATAAATATAAATGTTAGGGGGCATCTTACACGCGGTCTCTGACCCAAAACTAAGCAAAGCTTGTGATATGGCTGCCAGAGACTGATGTACTACATATACTTATTTTTAAATACATACTTTTACATAGATAGTAACTAAAACTTTATTTCCAGTTTGTTCATAGAGCTATTATAACCAGAGGGATAATGTGGTTGATTGAGAAAATCCGAAGGAGATGTATTGATTTAAATGACATGAGTTAGAAAGAGACATGACAAATATCTCGATTCGGTGGTTGTAGTCGGATTTTTAGACAAGGAACGTCAAATCTCAATACTCATTTGACAGTTTTGACAGCAGCTTGGAAGATTTTCCATGTATTTTTGTGGTTGAGAATGGCCTCAAGCATAGAACAATGATGCAGTAACTCTGTGAGTTTGTTGTTGTTAGAGCTGACATATTATGATGGTTCTTGGCTCCATCCGGCAATAGAACTTACGTCCAATCTCCTCTGTTTCTTACATTCAAGGTTTTTGTACTTTGTCTTTTTAATTATTTTTGCAAACCATTGCTAAGACTGTAAGTCACAAAGACACTAAAAAGATTCTTATTGCACAGGAAACATTTGAACAATTTGTTATTTTCTTTGTAATGCGCAAAATCTAAACACGCGGAAGCGTATCCAGCCAAGTCTAAGAAAAAGGAACTGGCGTCGCAACGTGTGTAATATGACACGAACCATTTCGAGCCACTTTTGACCCCTTCAAAACTCGAAAACTATTTAACCTAAATATGTTTGAAATTTTGCATATTTAAAGCTCTTTAACTTATATACAATACAAAATTTCGTGAACTTTGCTCTTACGTTTAATGAAATATTAAAGTTTTAAAAACCGGGGTTTCATTGACTGATTCACTCACTGACTCACTCACTCACTCACTGACTTATAGATCAAAAATCTAACCCACTTCCAGATGACCTAGAAACTTAATATTTGGCATCAAGGTAGACTATCAGGCATATACAAAGGAAAAAATCTAAAACTTTGAACTTTTACCCCTAACCCTATATAATAGGGGATGAAAGCTTGTATGAGACTTCCACAAATTTTCATGCCATAAGTCTAAAAACTGATATCAAGACTCCCTGTTAGAAATAATAAAACACGTATTTCAGGATTTTTACTAAATCAGCCCCCAACCCCTAAAATTGGGGGATGAAAATTTTGTATGTCACTTTCTAAACTTTTGATGCCAGAAGTCAGAAAATGGATGTACGAACTCGTTGTAATAAATAATAAAACACAATTTCAGGATTTTAAATGGCCAAGTCACATATATTAACTAAGCTGTAGAGTTTGTAGAATAAGGACTTGTAGAGTAAGGCGAGTAGAGTTAGAAGCTTGGCTTTACGTGAGATCTGACAACTTTTTGTTAGTGGGAACAGTGATTTAGACTAGGCTTCATTTCATATGAAAATGTTTTTGTTGGATGTAGGTAATACGTCGGTCTGTACTAAATCTGTTAATCAGTCATCAGTCCGACAAAATCATCATCATCAGTCATCAGTCCGACAAAAACCCACACATATAAATTATCAGTTTATAAACATATTTTCCTGCTTCAAACATGAGATTAGGTATATTCTGCTTAATAATACAATTAAATTAGTTTGTATTTTATACTCACAGAGACTGTACGAAAAGAGATATATTGTATATGTTACAAAATATTTATATTTTATGTAATTAAATTAAAAATGAAAGTACCAGAACTGAAGCGATGCTGCTGCTGTATTCCCTTAAGACAAGGACTTTTGGCGTGGGGTTACGTAAAGTTGGTAAGTTCGAATGAATCTATATATTTCTTGTATTTTATTTGCACATACATAAACAATTGTGAGTAGATACTATAATTCCGATTTTATTTAATGGAATGTGTCTGGAATAGTATACATACAAAACATAAATAAACAATAATAAGTACTTACAAGAAGGTTGATTTGTAAAATGACTGATTTCTTGGTTTCCTGGGCTTTATATTGTCAATGATGTGTGTGTTTGTGTGTGTTTTAACTGTCTTAAAAATTAAGAAAATTTAATTTATTAATTATTATACCTATATTTACACAATATTTAATGAATATGTATACGAGGAAACTAGAAGTGTGCACATAATTAATTAATATGATAAGTGGTGAACAAAAAATCTTAGTAACTTTTTAATTTACTTACTGAGACATTCCTTTTTTCAGGTGGTTCTCTTGCTCCTTATTTCAATTGTTCTCATTGATTTTACTGAATTAATAGCGAGTAATGGTTTTGATTATCGTAACTCTACATTCATAGAGCTTACATTTATACTGATACTGGCGGCAGATCTTTGCCATATCATTGTTTTTATAGTCGGAGGACATCGGGTGAGTGTTTTTCTTTTATATAAAGGTATATATGTATGATACACATTTCAGAAATTGTCGCGATTTGAACCTGCTTCTCTTTGGGATTCCAGCCCAGCTTACTTTTTCCAATTAAGCTAGCTTATTCTTTGAGATAAAACCTAGTGTGCAATTTGTGCGAAGCCCTATAAAATTATTCATTGGTTAAGTGATTGTTTTAAGGGTTCCGTTCCCAAAGAGAAAAACGGAACCCTATTACTAAGACTTCGATGTCCGTCTGTCCGTCTGTCTGTCTGTCTATCACCGGGCTGTATCTCATGAACCATGATAGCTAGGCAGCTGAAATTTTCACGGATGATGTATTTCTGTTGCCGCTCTAACAACAAATACTAAAAAGAAAATAAAATAAATATTTAAGGGCGGCTCCCATACAACAAACCTGAATTTTTAGACGTTTTTCACTCTATATTAATAATGGTAACAGGTAGATGCTTGAAATTTTCACAGAATATTTAATTTTATATTCACTTCAATCATTATTAATAAAATTAAAATAAAATAAATATTTAAGGGGGGCTCCCATGCAGTACGGAACCCTCCGTACGCGAGTCCGACTCGTACTTGGCCGATTATTGAAAGATCTGTTTATCCGATTGCTAAGGCCGGTTATACAGGCTCAAATAACAATATATATTTTTGAATTATATATCACAAGAACTCTTTAAAAAACATATTAAAGAGGTAACCGGTTACAAAATACTGTTACATAGGCGGCCAAAAGTCTATAAGACGTCCACTGAGTGACATGCGGGAATTTAAGTACAGTCAAACCTGGCTAACTGAGAACTGGATAAGTGAGAAACCTCTATAACTGAGAGTAATTGCCAGGTCCCGTCATTTTACGCCTCAAATACCTCTATAAGTGAGAGACCAAAACCTCTATAAGAGAGAGTCGTTTTTCCCTCATGGACCTCTATAACTGAGAGTACTACTTGTCTGAACCTCTATAAGTGAGAGTTGAGGGTAATTAAACATCTGCACTTTATGACCCATTCCTAAATTTCGTGGAACTAACTACCGTTGCTTTCGGATCGTGTTCTATTCAAACTTTTTTTTTGTATTTTGTGGAAATAATTAACATTGTTTTTGTATCAAATTTTTTGTAATGGCCACACGTGCGTCTATACTATCCTGTTTGTTTAACAGTGTTCTATTCAACATTATTTTGTATTTCTCTTTCATCTACCTACCATTATTATTGTATCACATTATTTTGGAATAGCCACATTTGCGTTTACACTATCTTGAAAGTGCCTTTTAGAATGAATAAAACAAACTATCATTTATGTTCGATTCTAATCAACACAACCCGAACAATTAGTACCTTAATACTATTTATAAACATATTTATCATTATTCACGCATGTAGATACCTAAGTACAGACAAATTAGACGTATTTTTACCTGTATAAGAGAGAGAAGCCACTTCTGAAACTGGATAAGTGAGAAACCTGGATAAGTGAAAAACCTCTTTAAGCGAGAATAAGATGGCGGTCCCTTCAACTCTCTCTTATCCAGGTTTGACTGTATTAAGTTTTACCACGGGGATAATGTGATGGAATCGAAAAAAATTGAAACAGTTGCATTGATTTAAAGTGTATTATTAAAGGCAGCGCGCGCCAATTTTATTTGGATTTTTTTGCAATTTATTGCTGGACTACTCACCTTGAATTTCCGAAAACTGATTTTGAGACAATGAAAAGCTTCTATTTAATTGTTATGGCCACTAAATTGGTTTATTTTAGCGAAATCTGTCAGTTGGTTGAATTTAATCATAATTTTGGATAAATCAACCGTTTTAAATTGATTGACTATTACATTGTTTTTTTTTTTTTGGTGTATGTAACATGTTATAGGTCTACCAGAATCTCATGGCATAAAAAATAAAAATAAATTGTGATTTTCATATGGCAATGTCAATTGTTATATCAAGAAACTCGTCGAGATCGTTATATCAATTGTTATACTAAGAATTGTTTATCTATGTTATCTATGTTACCATTACATTAAACACATAAACAAGTCTGTTTATTGACGCAAAATCAGTTTCTGTAAATCCAAGGTAAGCAGTAAAAGAAATAATCAGTCCAGTACGAGTCCGACTCGCGCACGGAGGGTTCCGTACTGTATGGGCATCTACCTGTTACCATTATTAATATAGAGCGAAAAACGGCTAAAAATTAGTTTTGTTGTATGGGAGCCCCCCTTAATCATTAATTTTATTCTGTTTTAAGTATTTGTTGTTATAGCGGCAATGAAACACATCACCTGTGAAAATTTCAGCTTTCTAGCAATAATGGTTCATGAGATACAGCCTGGAGACGCACAGACAGACAGACGGACAGCGGGGTCTTAGTAATAGGGTCCCGTTTTTACCCTTTGGGTACGGAACCCTAAAAAACTGCAAAAACCGAAAGAAAAATAAATTCACTCGCTGCCTCTAGCGCTTCTAACTCCTCAAAATGGCACGATTTAAACGGTGACATGAAAAATATCTCGATTTAGTGGCAATCAAGGAATTTCCATACGAGAACTGGAAAAATTACGAAGCAATATTCAAAAAATAAAAATGTACTTTATTTTCATAGTGAAAAGGTTGACATTTGTTTCTTACTTATCAAAAGGGAAAAACGTTCCGAGCAGAACAACGACAACTTGGGGGTATATCCCTTTCTCGAAACTTACCAGCGTTAATAAAACTATTGGATGGTAGATTTTTTCATAAATCTGGTAATCATTAAATCGCATTTATTCGTACACGTTGATAAATAGATTAGCATAAAATGTATTGTAATTAATGTTTTGAGTTCTAAAGTGTTCTGATTTTAATATTGGTACGTAATTATTTAAGCAATACAATAATTGTTTTCTCATATAAGTAGAATTAGTAGTAATTTTACCAATTACGCACGTTCGCACATATGGCGCTTGAAAAAACAATATGGCTGATAACTTTAATTTGAAATATCAAAAGTCGTCGTTCTGTTTGCTGATTAATGTTTTTATACGTTGAAAAGTGGTGAAAATTTTTTGTGTTAAGGGCTGTAATGGTAAAGTTTATGGTGGTTTTTGAATTTCATTTTTAAGGTAAGTTTCTTAGTTTATTTGCAAATTTCTTGTATAGGGTGACAATAACAACGCAAAATTTCGGGAATTAGATGTTAGATTGTAGAGAAAAGAAATTACTATAATTATAATCTAACATCTTTATAACGTACGTTGGTAGGTCATTATAATCAACTAAGAACCTACTACTATGAACTAAGAATATACTTCTCTTGAACCTATATAATAGCAAAGAAAAATATAATATAATAATAGCAAAATAATCAACTGTGTTGTACTAAGTAACTGCTAAGTAACTAATAGTATAGTATAGACTGAATCCCGAATCATAAAAGTCGGCGGATGTGAAGATAGCTAAATGATGCGCAATATCCAACCCTGACTGAAACTCACATAGGTACCTTCCTAATTTATTGTCATTATTTTCTTGCAGTTTCCCAAGTAATGATAATCTCAGGCAAATATGGCTTGAAGTTTTTCCATTACAGAAAAAAAAATCAATCTACAGTTCGATTTGCAGCCGTCATTTCAAATCCAAGGATATAATAATCCGATAAAATCACCACTGAAACCGGATGCAATTCCATCTATATTCCCTGTTCATCATTATTTCGTGGCAATGGCTAAGAAGTTTTTTTTATTTTGTATTCCCTGTTGTAATTTTATTCATTTACTCCTAACTACTACAAGAGCAAGTCGAGATAAATGATAATATTATAAACTGATGTACTCTGTCGAAAGGATTCAGGCCATCATTGTAAACCAATTTTACGATGGGGCCAACCAGGAATTTGAGGATAAAAATCTGCTGTTTCATACATTTTGTCGATTTTGTTTTTGCCGAGTTTCAGTTTTGTATTGATCAGCTGATTTTATTTTCGAATTTCGGGTTGGTCCCATAGTAAACGTTGTTTGTAATTATGTTCTAAATCACCCATCCATTTTGGCTTAGTACAGAGTAAGTAGGTAACACTGTATAAAACAATATTTAAATTCCTCATTTATTCCATCTGAAATACATTATTTCCCTCATCTGTCTTTTATTGACCTTTCGAGGGTATATACTTAGTGTTTTTGTCCTATTATGAAATTACTGTATGGATACACTAGGAGAAAAAGATACATTTCAATGTTGGTACTTTACTCTTCGGAACGTTTTTGGGATGCACGTAAGCTTTCCAGTTCTCGTATGGAACTTCCTTGGTGGCAATACATACGAGATTTGACAGTTTTGACAACTCACAGGAGGAGGTACCTACTTCTATGTTCAGACGTATGTATTATTTTTCGTGTATGTTCATCGATATTTTCGCCAATTGGGAACCGATTTAAAAAACTTTTTTATTTCGGTATACTTCCGATATGGCTCCATTTGAATTTCATCGAAAACGGCTGGACCATACTATTTTTTTGCGAAAAATAATTATGTGGGTGAGAATTGCGTGAAGTGATAACAGCGTTATCTTTTTCGGATCACTGTGATTACCATCTTATTTTTTTTTCTCTCTTTTTTGCAGAAATCACCGAAATTATTACACGTGTACTACATTTATAGTATAGTATTTCTGGTTGTGTATGCGGTCCTTTTAACAGTGATTACAGCATTGGAACTTTACTTCATTGCAAAACATGGCGGCGAGTGGTCTGATGATTTCACACAGTTTGTACAGTTTTTACCAGTTAGGCTAATATTGGGGATTTTGTTCCTAGGTAAGTCTTAATATTTAAACAGTTTTACCATTTTGTCGCGTTTTATTAGGGTTATGTACCCAAAGGGTAAAACGGAACCCTATTACTAAGACTCCGCTGTCCGTCCATGTGTCCGTCTGTCTGTCACCAGGCTGTATCTGAAAAACCGTGATAGCTAAATACCAACTCGTAGTTCACAGATTATGTATTTTTGTTGCCGCTATAACAAAATTAACAGAATAAATACAGTAAACATATTTTTGACATTTTTGGCTCGATCTAGACACGCGGCAGCGTGTCAAGCCAAAGTGTTCAAAGAAAACTGGCGACGCAGCGGCCGTGTGTAATATTACACGAACCATTTGGAGCTACTTTACCCCCTCACAACTCATAAGTCTTTTAGCTTATTAAAAATCCAAAATTTCATAAATTTTGCTCAATCAGTTATTGATATATTAACGTTTAAAAACTCGTGTTTCATTGACTGATTCACTCACTGACTTATAGATCAAAAACCTAACCCACTTCCAGATGACCTAGAATCTTGGTATTTGGCATAAATCAAGGAAAAAATCTAAAAACTGAAAATTATTTTTGATTAGTACTATTAACAAAGTGATTGTAAAATTTACCTAACCAATACTCCAATAAATGGCGGTAGCGTCGCGAGGCACTGAGATTTTCGATAGATGAACCATGCCATTTGTGATAGTAAATACTAGATAACTTTTTCAGAGATAAGTGTACTATGATAATCATGATGTAACTAATAATTATTTCTGAACAAAAAGTTATGATATCTCATCAAAAACATAAATGTGAAATGGGAGCCAAAGTGTCGCCACCAAAAGAATTGAGATCTAACACTTGGCCCCCGTGTTAGATTTCAATTCTTTTGGTGGCGACACTTTGGCTCCCATTTCACATTTATGTTTTTGATGAGATATTAATTACGGCAATTGGTTGACGCTTGAAATGGGCTAAAGGGGCTCCAATATGGTACGGAACCCTACGTGCGCGAGTCCAACTCGCACTTGGCTGATTTTTATTACTATTTACCCCTTTATTACGATTTTCGAAAGGTACCCAACTAGTTTGGGGTTTGTCAGGCCTTTGGAAAAGTAGCCACTTTTAAAAAAAATTTTATCGAAATCGGCTAAGCCATGGATGTCACATCGATTCGTGCAAACTATTTGAATTCTGCGGGGCAATTCTGTCAACCAATCTCGTTACTAAGGTGACACGTTCTCGAACCTGTCTCTTTTTTCTGACAGTTTTGAGCTGTCGGAACTGTCATAAAAACGAGAGAGGTTCAAGAACGTATCACATTCGCAAAGTTATCAGCTAACAGAATTGTCCCGCTGTACACGGTGAAAGTACGTTTTGCGATTTTTTACGAAAAATAAATATCTTTTTTCAGAATAAAAAGTAGCCTAAGTCATTTTCTGACCTTTGAACTATATTCATGAAAAAAAAACAAATAAATCCGTTGCCGCGTGATAGAGGAACAAACCTACATACAATAGATACATAGATTAATAGATAGATAGATTTACATTTTTTTGCAGGGATTAATTTAAATTCACCACTTTCTGTTTCAGGAATTCAAAGTTACATCATCTTGTTGATTCGAAGTGAAGTCAATAAGTTAAGAAACTGCTCGTCTTATAGATTCTCCAATTTGATGGCTCAGGCAGAGGGCACTTTAGAAAACGGAACTAACCAACAAGACACCAATAACTCGAATGAAGTAAGATCCAACGAAAATGCAATCGACACCCAGTTTGAAGGAATCATCGATCAAACTAAACAATCAGATCAAAATAGTTTTACCTACAAAAAGTTTTAAGTCTAACAAATGTACAATGTACCTATTTAAAATTAAATAAATGATACGTACATTAATAATGATAGCTTAATTAACTGTGTATGTTTTAGTTTATTAACCCACTAGCTGCCCGTTCCGGCTTTGCCCGGGTGCGATTGGCCAAAGAAGACAGATTTTATAAATATTGTGACTATCACGTATGTGTTTTCGAGTTAATTTATAGCCTATGACACTCGCAAAGAATGTGGCTTGCTATTGGTAAAAGAATTTTCAAAATCGGTTCAGTAGATCCAGAGATTACCCCCATACAACCTCACAAACTCACAAACTTTACCTCTTTATAATATTAGTATATATGCCCAAGAGCACTAAAACGAGCCAAATCAAAATAAAATCTAAGTAGGTAATATCTCTTTCATTTATGGATTTTAAGTAACAAATTTTTACTCTTGGGTCGTTTTCGTTCTCTGGGGCCTATATGGGTTAAAGTACTAGCTTTTACCCACGGCTTCGGCCGCCTGATATTTAGATTTTTGTGCTATCCCATAACCTCAAAATCAAATACGTAGATCTCGTTAATCTCTCTTAATTTTGTGAAGACAGCAATGGTCTGAAATTTACAGTTACGGAACTAAACTACTTTTAAGTTTGACGTAAAAGTAAGTTCGTATGGGCCGGGTGGCTAGCCCTGGTGTCTGAGTTTTTAAGCCGCCTGAAGGCCTCTGACATGGCTAGACGTTTAATACAACCAAGGCCTAATTTTTTTTTCCCAGTGCTCAATCCTGTTTATGTGATATATCCCTGGGCTGATCATCGATTGATTTGACAGTTATTCGATTCGGCAGTTGTTTATTTTGACATTCTTGCAGCGCACGCTAGAATAGCTCGTAGATGGCAGAATTTTCCTACTTACTCTACATTTATCGTTATATTTTGGACAATTCACACAATATCTTTATAAACTGTAGCTAATGTGTTATTATGATGCATAAGCTATATTATTGCAAAGTTTCATTAAAATCCATTCAGTAGTTTTTACTTGAAACAGTAAGTCATCCATCCGTTTATAGTATTATAGTAGGATATAACACTGTGCCACTATCGCTTCGGTCGCATTTGGCGACCTAATTCAAGGTTCGAGTACTAGCACGCGGACTCGTTTCGCATAGCACTGACTATAAAAATAAATAAATTTAATGTCATAGGATGTAAGAAAGGAATAGAAATAAAAATAATAATAGGAATAAACGGGCGCAAGGTGGAAAAGCTATCATCCATTTTAGGAAAAGATTTTAGACGAGCAGCTTTAACGTCACTTCCTTTAAATAAATATAAATGTTAGGGGGCATCTTACACGCGGTCTCTGACCCAAAACTAAGCAAAGCTTGTGATATGGCTGCCAGAGACTGATGTACTACATATACTTATTTTTAAATACATACTTTTACATAGATAGTAACTAAAACTTTATTTCCAGTTTGTTCATAGAGCTATTATAACCAGAGGGATAATGTGGTTGATTGAGAAAATCCGAAGGAGATGTATTGATTTAAATGACATGAGTTAGAAAGAGACATGACAAATATCTCGATTCGGTGGTTGTAGTCGGATTTTTAGACAAGGAACGTCAAATCTCAATACTCATTTGACAGTTTTGACAGCAGCTTGGAAGATTTTCCATGTATTTTTGTGGTTGAGAATGGCCTCAAGCATAGAACAATGATGCAGTAACTCTGTGAGTTTGTTGTTGTTAGAGCTGACATATTATGATGGTTCTTGGCTCCATCCGGCAATAGAACTTACGTCCAATCTCCTCTGTTTCTTACATTCAAGGTTTTTGTACTTTGTCTTTTTAATTATTTTTGCAAACCATTGCTAAGACTGTAAGTCACAAAGACACTAAAAAGATTCTTATTGCACAGGAAACATTTGAACAATTTGTTATTTTCTTTGTAATGCGCAAAATCTAAACACGCGGAAGCGTATCCAGCCAAGTCTAAGAAAAAGGAACTGGCGTCGCAACGTGTGTAATATGACACGAACCATTTCGAGCCACTTTTGACCCCTTCAAAACTCGAAAACTATTTAACCTAAATATGTTTGAAATTTTGCATATTTAAAGCTCTTTAACTTATATACAATACAAAATTTCGTGAACTTTGCTCTTACGTTTAATGAAATATTAAAGTTTTAAAAACCGGGGTTTCATTGACTGATTCACTCACTGACTCACTCACTCACTCACTGACTTATAGATCAAAAATCTAACCCACTTCCAGATGACCTAGAAACTTAATATTTGGCATCAAGGTAGACTATCAGGCATATACAAAGGAAAAAATCTAAAACTTTGAACTTTTACCCCTAACCCTATATAATAGGGGATGAAAGCTTGTATGAGACTTCCACAAATTTTCATGCCATAAGTCTAAAAACTGATATCAAGACTCCCTGTTAGAAATAATAAAACACGTATTTCAGGATTTTTACTAAATCAGCCCCCAACCCCTAAAATTGGGGGATGAAAATTTTGTATGTCACTTTCTAAACTTTTGATGCCAGAAGTCAGAAAATGGATGTACGAACTCGTTGTAATAAATAATAAAACACAATTTCAGGATTTTAAATGGCCAAGTCACATATATTAACTAAGCTGTAGAGTTTGTAGAATAAGGACTTGTAGAGTAAGGCGAGTAGAGTTAGAAGCTTGGCTTTACGTGAGATCTGACAACTTTTTGTTAGTGGGAACAGTGATTTAGACTAGGCTTCATTTCATATGAAAATGTTTTTGTTGGATGTAGGTAATACGTCGGTCTGTACTAAATCTGTTAATCAGTCATCAGTCCGACAAAATCATCATCATCAGTCATCAGTCCGACAAAAACCCACACATATAAATTATCAGTTTATAAACATATTTTCCTGCTTCAAACATGAGATTAGGTATATTCTGCTTAATAATACAATTAAATTAGTTTGTATTTTATACTCACAGAGACTGTACGAAAAGAGATATATTGTATATGTTACAAAATATTTATATTTTATGTAATTAAATTAAAAATGAAAGTACCAGAACTGAAGCGATGCTGCTGCTGTATTCCCTTAAGACAAGGACTTTTGGCGTGGGGTTACGTAAAGTTGGTAAGTTCGAATGAATCTATATATTTCTTGTATTTTATTTGCACATACATAAACAATTGTGAGTAGATACTATAATTCCGATTTTATTTAATGGAATGTGTCTGGAATAGTATACATACAAAACATAAATAAACAATAATAAGTACTTACAAGAAGGTTGATTTGTAAAATGACTGATTTCTTGGTTTCCTGGGCTTTATATTGTCAATGATGTGTGTGTTTGTGTGTGTTTTAACTGTCTTAAAAATTAAGAAAATTTAATTTATTAATTATTATACCTATATTTACACAATATTTAATGAATATGTATACGAGGAAACTAGAAGTGTGCACATAATTAATTAATATGATAAGTGGTGAACAAAAAATCTTAGTAACTTTTTAATTTACTTACTGAGACATTCCTTTTTTCAGGTGGTTCTCTTGCTCCTTATTTCAATTGTTCTCATTGATTTTACTGAATTAATAGCGAGTAATGGTTTTGATTATCGTAACTCTACATTCATAGAGCTTACATTTATACTGATACTGGCGGCAGATCTTTGCCATATCATTGTTTTTATAGTCGGAGGACATCGGGTGAGTGTTTTTCTTTTATATAAAGGTATATATGTATGATACACATTTCAGAAATTGTCGCGATTTGAACCTGCTTCTCTTTGGGATTCCAGCCCAGCTTACTTTTTCCAATTAAGCTAGCTTATTCTTTGAGATAAAACCTAGTGTGCAATTTGTGCGAAGCCCTATAAAATTATTCATTGGTTAAGTGATTGTTTTAAGGGTTCCGTTCCCAAAGAGAAAAACGGAACCCTATTACTAAGACTTCGATGTCCGTCTGTCCGTCTGTCTGTCTGTCTATCACCGGGCTGTATCTCATGAACCATGATAGCTAGGCAGCTGAAATTTTCACGGATGATGTATTTCTGTTGCCGCTCTAACAACAAATACTAAAAAGAAAATAAAATAAATATTTAAGGGCGGCTCCCATACAACAAACCTGAATTTTTAGACGTTTTTCACTCTATATTAATAATGGTAACAGGTAGATGCTTGAAATTTTCACAGAATATTTAATTTTATATTCACTTCAATCATTATTAATAAAATTAAAATAAAATAAATATTTAAGGGGGGCTCCCATGCAGTACGGAACCCTCCGTACGCGAGTCCGACTCGTACTTGGCCGATTATTGAAAGATCTGTTTATCCGATTGCTAAGGCCGGTTATACAGGCTCAAATAACAATATATATTTTTGAATTATATATCACAAGAACTCTTTAAAAAACATATTAAAGAGGTAACCGGTTACAAAATACTGTTACATAGGCGGCCAAAAGTCTATAAGACGTCCACTGAGTGACATGCGGGAATTTAAGTACAGTCAAACCTGGCTAACTGAGAACTGGATAAGTGAGAAACCTCTATAACTGAGAGTAATTGCCAGGTCCCGTCATTTTACGCCTCAAATACCTCTATAAGTGAGAGACCAAAACCTCTATAAGAGAGAGTCGTTTTTCCCTCATGGACCTCTATAACTGAGAGTACTACTTGTCTGAACCTCTATAAGTGAGAGTTGAGGGTAATTAAACATCTGCACTTTATGACCCATTCCTAAATTTCGTGGAACTAACTACCGTTGCTTTCGGATCGTGTTCTATTCAAACTTTTTTTTTGTATTTTGTGGAAATAATTAACATTGTTTTTGTATCAAATTTTTTGTAATGGCCACACGTGCGTCTATACTATCCTGTTTGTTTAACAGTGTTCTATTCAACATTATTTTGTATTTCTCTTTCATCTACCTACCATTATTATTGTATCACATTATTTTGGAATAGCCACATTTGCGTTTACACTATCTTGAAAGTGCCTTTTAGAATGAATAAAACAAACTATCATTTATGTTCGATTCTAATCAACACAACCCGAACAATTAGTACCTTAATACTATTTATAAACATATTTATCATTATTCACGCATGTAGATACCTAAGTACAGACAAATTAGACGTATTTTTACCTGTATAAGAGAGAGAAGCCACTTCTGAAACTGGATAAGTGAGAAACCTGGATAAGTGAAAAACCTCTTTAAGCGAGAATAAGATGGCGGTCCCTTCAACTCTCTCTTATCCAGGTTTGACTGTATTAAGTTTTACCACGGGGATAATGTGATGGAATCGAAAAAAATTGAAACAGTTGCATTGATTTAAAGTGTATTATTAAAGGCAGCGCGCGCCAATTTTATTTGGATTTTTTTGCAATTTATTGCTGGACTACTCACCTTGAATTTCCGAAAACTGATTTTGAGACAATGAAAAGCTTCTATTTAATTGTTATGGCCACTAAATTGGTTTATTTTAGCGAAATCTGTCAGTTGGTTGAATTTAATCATAATTTTGGATAAATCAACCGTTTTAAATTGATTGACTATTACATTGTTTTTTTTTTTTTGGTGTATGTAACATGTTATAGGTCTACCAGAATCTCATGGCATAAAAAATAAAAATAAATTGTGATTTTCATATGGCAATGTCAATTGTTATATCAAGAAACTCGTCGAGATCGTTATATCAATTGTTATACTAAGAATTGTTTATCTATGTTATCTATGTTACCATTACATTAAACACATAAACAAGTCTGTTTATTGACGCAAAATCAGTTTCTGTAAATCCAAGGTAAGCAGTAAAAGAAATAATCAGTCCAGTACGAGTCCGACTCGCGCACGGAGGGTTCCGTACTGTATGGGCATCTACCTGTTACCATTATTAATATAGAGCGAAAAACGGCTAAAAATTAGTTTTGTTGTATGGGAGCCCCCCTTAATCATTAATTTTATTCTGTTTTAAGTATTTGTTGTTATAGCGGCAATGAAACACATCACATGTGAAAATTTCAGCTTTCTAGCAATAATGGTTCATGAGATACAGCCTGGAGACGCACAGACAGACAGACGGACAGCGGGGTCTTAGTAATAGGGTCCCGTTTTTACCCTTTGGGTACGGAACCCTAAAAAACTGCAAAAACCGAAAGAAAAATAAATTCACTCGCTGCCTCTAGCGCTTCTAACTCCTCAAAATGGCACGATTTAAACGGTGACATGAAAAATATCTCGATTTAGTGGCAATCAAGGAATTTCCATACGAGAACTGGAAAAATTACGAAGCAATATTCAAAAAATAAAAATGTACTTTATTTTCATAGTGAAAAGGTTGACATTTGTTTCTTACTTATCAAAAGGGAAAAACGTTCCGAGCAGAACAACGACAACTTGGGGGTATATCCCTTTCTCGAAACTTACCAGCGTTAATAAAACTATTGGATGGTAGATTTTTTCATAAATCTGGTAATCATTAAATCGCATTTATTCGTACACGTTGATAAATAGATTAGCATAAAATGTATTGTAATTAATGTTTTGAGTTCTAAAGTGTTCTGATTTTAATATTGGTACGTAATTATTTAAGCAATACAATAATTGTTTTCTCATATAAGTAGAATTAGTAGTAATTTTACCAATTACGCACGTTCGCACATATGGCGCTTGAAAAAACAATATGGCTGATAACTTTAATTTGAAATATCAAAAGTCGTCGTTCTGTTTGCTGATTAATGTTTTTATACGTTGAAAAGTGGTGAAAATTTTTTGTGTTAAGGGCTGTAATGGTAAAGTTTATGGTGGTTTTTGAATTTCATTTTTAAGGTAAGTTTCTTAGTTTATTTGCAAATTTCTTGTATAGGGTGACAATAACAACGCAAAATTTCGGGAATTAGATGTTAGATTGTAGAGAAAAGAAATTACTATAATTATAATCTAACATCTTTATAACGTACGTTGGTAGGTCATTATAATCAACTAAGAACCTACTACTATGAACTAAGAATATACTTCTCTTGAACCTATATAATAGCAAAGAAAAATATAATATAATAATAGCAAAATAATCAACTGTGTTGTACTAAGTAACTGCTAAGTAACTAATAGTATAGTATAGACTGAATCCCGAATCATAAAAGTCGGCGGATGTGAAGATAGCTAAATGATGCGCAATATCCAACCCTGACTGAAACTCACATAGGTACCTTCCTAATTTATTGTCATTATTTTCTTGCAGTTTCCCAAGTAATGATAATCTCAGGCAAATATGGCTTGAAGTTTTTCCATTACAGAAAAAAAAATCAATCTACAGTTCGATTTGCAGCCGTCATTTCAAATCCAAGGATATAATAATCCGATAAAATCACCACTGAAACCGGATGCAATTCCATCTATATTCCCTGTTCATCATTATTTCGTGGCAATGGCTAAGAAGTTTTTTTTATTTTGTATTCCCTGTTGTAATTTTATTCATTTACTCCTAACTACTACAAGAGCAAGTCGAGATAAATGATAATATTATAAACTGATGTACTCTGTCGAAAGGATTCAGGCCATCATTGTAAACCAATTTTACGATGGGGCCAACCAGGAATTTGAGGATAAAAATCTGCTGTTTCATACATTTTGTCGATTTTGTTTTTGCCGAGTTTCAGTTTTGTATTGATCAGCTGATTTTATTTTCGAATTTCGGGTTGGTCCCATAGTAAACGTTGTTTGTAATTATGTTCTAAATCACCCATCCATTTTGGCTTAGTACAGAGTAAGTAGGTAACACTGTATAAAACAATATTTAAATTCCTCATTTATTCCATCTGAAATACATTATTTCCCTCATCTGTCTTTTATTGACCTTTCGAGGGTATATACTTAGTGTTTTTGTCCTATTATGAAATTACTGTATGGATACACTAGGAGAAAAAGATACATTTCAATGTTGGTACTTTACTCTTCGGAACGTTTTTGGGATGCACGTAAGCTTTCCAGTTCTCGTATGGAACTTCCTTGGTGGCAATACATACGAGATTTGACAGTTTTGACAACTCACAGGAGGAGGTACCTACTTCTATGTTCAGACGTATGTATTATTTTTCGTGTATGTTCATCGATATTTTCGCCAATTGGGAACCGATTTAAAAAACTTTTTTATTTCGGTATACTTCCGATATGGCTCCATTTGAATTTCATCGAAAACGGCTGGACCATACTATTTTTTTGCGAAAAATAATTATGTGGGTGAGAATTGCGTGAAGTGATAACAGCGTTATCTTTTTCGGATCACTGTGATTACCATCTTATTTTTTTTTCTCACTTTTTTGCAGAAATCACCGAAATTATTACACGTGTACTACATTTATAGTATAGTATTTCTGGTTGTGTATGCGGTCCTTTTAACAGTGATTACAGCATTGGAACTTTACTTCATTGCAAAACATGGCGGCGAGTGGTCTGATGATTTCACACAGTTTGTACAGTTTTTACCAGTTAGGCTAATATTGGGGATTTTGTTCCTAGGTAAGTCTTAATATTTAAACAGTTTTACCATTTTGTCGCGTTTTATTAGGGTTATGTACCCAAAGGGTAAAACGGAACCCTATTACTAAGACTCCGCTGTCCGTCCATGTGTCCGTCTGTCTGTCACCAGGCTGTATCTGAAAAACCGTGATAGCTAAATACCAACTCGTAGTTCACAGATTATGTATTTTTGTTGCCGCTATAACAAAATTAACAGAATAAATACAGTAAACATATTTTTGACATTTTTGGCTCGATCTAGACACGCGGCAGCGTGTCAAGCCAAAGTGTTCAAAGAAAACTGGCGACGCAGCGGCCGTGTGTAATATTACACGAACCATTTGGAGCTACTTTACCCCCTCACAACTCATAAGTCTTTTAGCTTATTAAAAATCCAAAATTTCATAAATATTGCTCAATCAGTTATTGATATATTAACGTTTAAAAACTCGTGTTTCATTGACTGATTCACTCACTGACTTATAGATCAAAAACCTAACCCACTTCCAGATGACCTAGAATCTTGGTATTTGGCATAAATCAAGGAAAAAATCTAAAAACTGAAAATTATTTTTGATTAGTACTATTAACAAAGTGATTGTAAAATTTACCTAACCAATACTCCAATAAATGGCGGTAGCGTCGCGAGGCACTGAGATTTTCGATAGATGAACCATGCCATTTGTGATAGTAAATACTAGATAACTTTTTCAGAGATAAGTGTACTATGATAATCATGATGTAACTAATAATTATTTCTGAACAAAAAGTTATGATATCTCATCAAAAACATAAATGTGAAATGGGAGCCAAAGTGTCGCCACCAAAAGAATTGAGATCTAACACTTGGCCCCCGTGTTAGATTTCAATTCTTTTGGTGGCGACACTTTGGCTCCCATTTCACATTTATGTTTTTGATGAGATATTAATTACGGCAATTGGTTGACGCTTGAAATGGGCTAAAGGGGCTCCAATATGGTACGGAACCCTACGTGCGCGAGTCCAACTCGCACTTGGCTGATTTTTATTACTATTTACCCCTTTATTACGATTTTCGAAAGGTACCCAACTAGTTTGGGGTTTGTCAGGCCTTTGGTAAAGTAGCCACTTTTAAAAAAAATATTTTTCTTCCTGTACACCAACTTTCTGCTTTTAGAAGTAGGTGCAAGATTCCTATTTTTTTTAAATAGTTTAAACAGCTTTAAACGCTAAGGAACCCAGCTGGCTGACTCCAGGGTATTTATTCAGCCAAAAATTCAGCTTTTAGAAAGTACTTTCATTTTTTTGCGCTAACCTCCCGGACTATTACATTGTCGTCCTTCCCGGTCTGTTTGAGTAAATTCCAAGAGTCCCGTCTCTATGTAATCATCCACTAGCCCTAATATGTACCCCAAGTATGACTTTATATAGTTATTTACGCGCTAGATATAGTTTCCAGTTTAAAAATAACGTGATTTGTACGGTATCAGTAGGCATCGAGTTGGCGCATTTTTAAATCCACATAAAGACAGCGTAAAAAACTCGACAAGCTCGTACATACCTAATTACTTTTTGTTTTATACCGTATAAACATAAGTACCAAGGTGTAATATAATATTATATTTAGGCAATATCCTCAAAGCAATTAATTTTAGGTGAAAAAAAAATGCTTAAACAATTTGCACTGATATAGATTTGCTGTCCTTTTCTAGTGAACGTGGGAAATTGAAAACTTTTCCGAATTACACCGTTCCCAAATTTTTTACATTTGTGTATTCTATGAACCCAGATTTTTTACTACCACTAAATATTATTATTTTCTTAAAATTAATTTAATTTTTAAGTCGATAGTCAATTTCAGTATATCATCGCTTTTGTTTCAGGTATTCAAGTGTACATTATCTTACTGGTACGAAGTGAAGAAAATAAGTTAAGAAACTGTTCAACTTATAGATTTTCCAATTTGAAAGCTCAGGCAGAGGGCGCTTTAGAAAACGAAACAAGCCAATAAAACGCCGATTACACAAATGAAGGAAGATCCAACGAAAATGCAATCGACAGCTAGTCTGAAGCAATCATTTATCAATTAAACTAAGTTCAGAAAAAAACAGTTCAGAATAAGTAGTGTTACTTACAAAAATGTTTAAGTCAAGCAATTGTACTTTTTAAAATTTAATAAATATTATTAATAATGATGGTTTCCGTATGGACTGGACAAAATGAGAATAGGCTCAAGGCAGAGTTTGTGCAAAAAGAGAAGCGTCGTATGTGAGGTCGTCCGTGTGCCATTTTCCTACATATAATCTAAAGTCCCCGTCACGAGAAGCTATAAATTATGTAAACAAACATCTTTTACTAAGTAAACATTTTATACTGCGAGATAATAATAATTTGACCATATTCAATCGACACGAAATATAGACGGGTTATATGAAAGTAACAACCTATTTAATTTAGTCGGATCATATTTTAACGACGCAAAGCGCTATCGTTTGTGTTTCTTGGTACCGGAACGCGTCCGTCGCAGGGATTGTAAACTATCGGGACGCCATTTTGAAATAAACGCGTCATTCGAGTTTCGAATGCGTACGAGTTTGTTTCATTGCTTTGCATATATTGCGGATCTGGTTGTTTTGTTAATTTTGTTATTGTTTCGTTATCACTTTTTTATTGTTGTTACTTTAATTGTTGCGTTAATTTTATTTGTTATTACGTATAATGGAGCCAGTAGCCAGTACATCTAAGGAAATAAATTCGCCTCGAAAAAAACGTCAAAAGGTGCGTAATACAATTTATCTAAAATATATAATAAGTAAAAAGAAAGAGTTGTTTGTTCAAACGCGCTAATCTTTGGAAACTTAAGGTTAATATTAGAAGTAGGTAGAATTGTGAAGTAATTGGTTAGGTTAATTGGTATACCTGGAGATATAGCTTATATAGCGAATAATTATTCTTAAATAATATATGTTAATTAATATTTGTTACTTAATAATTTATTAAATCTTAAAAAAAAACATTTTTTTGTTGGTCCAAATGTTGTGAACTCCTGAACACTTGTTTACAAAATTTTTAGCTTCTCGTGACGGGGACTTTAAGCATTTTACTAATTTTGCTACGTTGACAACAGTGTTCGGTCATTGCTAGTACAACTAAAAGTGTTTGATACTTGGTAGACACCAATTCGGTTTTCATCAGTAGACTTGCGTCTACCAAGTAGTCGGTACCTTGGGTGCTGATTAATATCTTGTCTCTTTTTGCACAAACTCTAACTGGATCATCCATTATAAGAAAAGATTTAAGAAGAGAAATTAAGATAAGTTAGACAAGATAAAATAATTTATTTATTAATAAATACCTAACCTAAACATCAAACAATAAAGATTCAATTTGAGTACTTACTCGTATTAACTAAACGAAAAAATGTACAATTTAGATAGGTACATAGACAGGAATTAAAAGCACTAACTGAAATTTACAAAATTACCGGAGTAGGAAGGTAGGTCCTTAATAGGTATTAACATCGTCTTGTATTACTTGCAACAACGAAAAGCCACGAAAAGAACTTATTTCGACGTGTGAAATAGTGGCAGATATATACTTTGCCATAATGCTGTCTCGTTCTCACATTTCGAAAGAATTTTTTCGTGGTACGCATCGTAGCCCAACAAGCCATCAACCTCACGTCAAATCTTAACTGTTTCTTACATTCAAGATATTCGTACTTTGTCATTCTAATGATTTTTTGCAACCCATTACTGAGACTGCAACTCACAACGACACTAAAGAGATCCTTTCTCTTGCAAGGAATTATTTGAACGCTCTTGTCTTTATAACGGATAAATGTAGGTAATACGACGGTCCGTATTAAATTTGTAATTATATAACTTTGCCATATCAGACTAATTGAATAAATGAATAAGCTGCGTTCTCACATGTTCGAAAGAAATTTTACGTGGTACGCATCCTTTTTTTTTACCAGGGAAAATCTTTGATAGATACCACCCACAAGTATTTGAACAATTCGTTCTTGTCCTTATAACGCATAAATGTAGGTAATACGTGACAACAGCGATATCTCTCTGATTGTAGTAGCTCTGTGAATTCGTTGTGGGTAGAGCTGACATATTATGATGATTCTTGGCTCCATCCGGCCATAGAACTTACGTCCGATCACCTCTGTTTCTTACAACCAAGATTTTCGTACTTTGTCTTTTTAATTATTTTTGCAAACCATTGCTGAGACTGTAAATCACAACGACACTAAAAATATCCTTATATTGCACAGTAAGTAAATATTTGAACAATTTGTTATTTTTGTAATGTGCAAAATGTAGGTAATAAGTCGGTCTGTACTAAATCTGTTAATTGCCTATATCATCAGTCCGACAAAAACCCACACATCTAAATTATCAGTTTATAAACATATTTTACTGCGTCAAACATGAGATTAAGTATATTCTGCTTAGTAATACAATTAAATTAGTTTATATTTTATACTCACAGAGACTGTACGAAAAGAGATATATTGTATATGTTACAAAATATTTATATTTTATGTAATTAAATTAAAAATGAAAGTAGAGATACCAGAACTGAAGCGATGCTGCTGCTGTATGCCCTTAAGACGAGGACTTTTGGCGTGGGGTTACATTAAGTTGGTAAGTTGGTATTTATCTATATATTTGTTATGTTTTAATTGCACATACATAAACAATTGTGAGTAGATATCTATAATACCGATTTTATTTAATGGAATGTGTCTGGAAGAGTTTACATACAAAACACAAATAAACAATAACAAGTACTTACAAGAAGGTTGATTTGTAAAATGACTGATTTCTTGGTTTCCTGGGCTTTATATTGTCAATTGTGTGTGTGTGTGTGTGTGTGTGTGTGTGTGTGTGTGTGTGTGTGTGTGTGTGTGTGTGTGTGTGTGTGTGTGTGTGTGTGTGTGTGTGTGTGTGTGTGAGGGTGTGTGTGTGTGTTTTAACAGTCTAAAAAATTAAGAAAATGTAAATTTAATAATTATTATTTATATGCACAATATTTTATGAATATGAATACGAGGAAACTAGAAGTGTGCATATAATTAATTAATATGTTAAGTGGTAAACAAAAAATCTTAGTAACTTTTTAATTTACTTTATACTACACCTGCTCGGAAAGTACCTTGATACTTTATCAAATTTACGGTAGAAAGTACGTCATTGCATATCGAACAAATATGCGGTGAGAAAACGCATCTGAGCGAAAGAGAAAAGTGTATGAAAATCCATTTCTTACGTGGTTTTTCTTTTTTAATTTTGGGTAAGACTATGCGCTGGTAACCTAAATATCAAAAGCCAAAAAGTTTTTACTGTGAGTTTTTATCTCCAAGTTCGCAAAATGACACTGGCCACTAGCTGTGTGTTGGATAGTGTCAAACAATTTGAAAAAAGAACATGTGAAAATTGCAGACGCCATTGGCGCCATTTTCAAGTGTTACATTAAGCTTCACTAACTGCAACAATCCTTACTAATATTATAAATCCGAAAAGTTTGTTGGTTTGTTGGTTTGTTACTCTTGCACGCACCAACGGAGCAACGGATTGACTTGATTTTTGGCATGGACATAGTTTAAAAGGCGGAAGGAGCTTTAGGATACTTTTTATCCCGAAAAATTGCATAGTTCCTGTAGGACAGGACAAAAACCATCGAAAGCGAAACTGTCGCCACTATCACAAAGACGCTAAGTGATTAATTCCTCTATGACGCTAATATGGATTAACGAAACGTCACAGCCAAACGTAATTAGATGACAGGTGACATTTTCTGCAAACTTTTATAAATCACAAGTAGCATGGCAAAGGGACAAAATGTTTTTCCACCATTATATCTCCTTGAAGAGGAAATAAAGTATTGAAAATGACAACTGACATTAAAATTAGATAAAATGTTTTTTTCCCTCTGCATGCTACATGTTACTATGACGTTTAATACCAGGCCGTCATTTTGTCTGACATTAAAAATATTTTTAAATCTTCTATCATTAGAGGTTTAACATGTTTCTTTATTCTACCTTTATGGTACAGAATCATCATACTTTAATATTATCAATCCGAAAAGTTTGTTGGTTTGTTCCTCTTTGACGCAGCAACGGAGCAAAACATTGACCTGATTTTTGGTATGGATACCTATGGTTTAAAAGACAGAAAGTGATAATACGATACTTTTTTATCTCGAGAAAATTCGTGATTCCCATGGGATAGGACAATAACTGTTTCTCAGCAATGGAGCAACGGATTGACTTGATATTTGGGGTGGGCATAGTTTGGAAGACGGAAAGTGACATAGGATACTTTCCATCCCGAAAAAATTGTGGTTCCCGTAGGACTTAACAATAAATTTTTCTCAGCAACGGAGCAACTTGCCTTGGCTTATTGCATGAATATAGTTTGAAAGACGAAAAGTGACATAGGCCACTTTTCATCGCAAAAACTTTAACAGTTCCCGTAGGATATGATAAAAACTAAGTGAGCGGGCCGCGGTAGCAGCCGTCTAAGCGCCAGAAATAACCTGTCATGGCAAGTTTAGGACGTTCCTACATTTGTCGTACTCCTTCGCGGCACTCAACAGCGCTAGCCCAGACTCGGGCTCCATAACGGAGCTTGCGCTCTCGCCATAATGACGGCGTGTTTCGGAGCACAAGACACATCGTCATCCACCACTCGGGACTAACCAGTACTGAACGTCAGAGAACATTCTAACGCCCTGGTCCCAGTGCAGCGGGTCAGTCATAATAGCCCAGCGCTTGCCTCTTCAACTGCAGAGGGCAGTGAGAACGGCCATCGCGATACTGACACCTCTCTTCCCCTGCAGCCCCACTGCGTCTGCCAACACGTTGACGGACTAGCGGAAGGTAGGGTAGCTGGCGGCACCCACACCACCAGTTCCATACATCCCACCGCGGCCCCTAATCCTCGGCTGTCATATCAGAGTCCAGGAAGCAGCCTTGCTTTATGAAACTAAGAAAGGTTATTCCCAGCAAGTAACTGGAGATAGAGAGACAGAAAAGTTGGTCCCTTAAATTAAGAAGCCACACCTAGCGCAGCAGGAGGAGCTGGAGTTCATATGCCTGGCAGACGGAGCAGCACTGGAACAAAATCTAAACCGAGAAATTAACATATTTACAGACGGCAGCAAAATTAAAGGGAAAGTTGGGGCGGCATTATCCATTTATTTTATTTTATTTATTAGGCACTCATAACAGACTACAGAAAATACATTATATAATTTTTTTTACAATTTTTGACCGATTCTGTGGTCCAAAAGAATAGCACACAGCATGGTGAACAGTTGTATACATAATTGTTACAGAATTTGATACTTAAAATAAAGAGAATGAAAGAAACATTAAATTAAAAATAACCATTAACAACATTATTCTTACTTTATAGAAAAAGTAAAAATAGAAATTAATCCACGAAATTAATATACTATAACTTAAGTTGAAAATTTATAAAATTAAATGCATATTACAGTACAATACAATACTTAAATAATTACTGTATTGCACTGCATTATGGTTTGCTGGCGAAAAATTTATACAAATTACTTCTAAATTGTCTGAGACTAAGTCCGAACAAATCGAAACCCAGCTCATCAAATCGAAATCCAGCTCATTTGGGATGATGCCGCTGAGATCAGTACCCGCAAGCTGAAATTGGCCGATTGGTGCTCCGTGTACCAGGCCGAGTTATTGGCACTTCTTGAGGCTACCGAAAAAGCAAAAATCTTTTGTGACTCCAGGTCTGCACTGGAAACGGTAGTTGGCGTATCTTCCCTCCATCCCTTAGCAGTAAATTCAAAGCTAACATAAAGTTACTACACGCACAAAATAAAATAGTGAAACTTTATTGGATTAAAGCGCACGCGGGGATGGAGGGAAATGAGAGAGCGGACCAGCTAGCAAAGGAAGCAGCACTGCACTCGAAGTGCAGACATATTTACGATAACTGCCCCGTTTCATTCGTCAAGCGAGAAATCCGAAAGGACTCTCTTGACGAGTGGAACCGGCGGTATCAGGATGGACACACAGTGGCGGTAACCAAAACATATTTTCCGGATGCAAGGGCGGCATACAAGATCGTAAGAGAAATAGCACCAGTGGGAATCATAACTCAAGTGCTGACGGGGCATGGTGGGTTTTCCCAATACTTACATCGATTTAAGTTGAGGGAAAGCCCATCGTGCATCTCTGAACCCACAAAAGAGGAGACTCCACTGCACATAATCTCGGAATGCCCAGTTTATGGGAACCAAAGATTTGATTTAGAACAAAAAATTGGAATTAATCTAACACGTAAAAACCTTAGAAACAGTTTTATCGAATTTTTGCACAAATATTTGTAAAAAAGCAATAATTGGGAACAAGTAGGTATAAACTTTGCTGTACCATTGTAATGTTTATTACAACTGCCAAAAACATTAAAACATAGGTTTATTTTTTATTTATTTGTAATTGAGACCCCTGATCATGTCAGGGATGTTGTACTCGTATATACACTCCAACCGTAACTTAACCAACAAAAGCATTCCTCTAAGGTATTTTGATATTTGTCGGTTAGGTTAGGTTTTGCAGCCGACGTAAACATAAGCCAAAATAAAATATAACGCGGGCGTAGCCGCGGGTAAAAGCTAGTTTCAATATAAATTTCAATTAGTAAAGATTTAGTTTTTTATTTTCCTCGTAGGTGTAGTATAAAGCACTATGTATCACTCGAGAGAAAGTGCGATTCTCGATCTCGGGTGTTTTAAAGCCCTCGCCTACGGCTCGGGCTTCAAACGACACCCTCGACGGTAATCGGTCACTTTCTCCTCTCGGTGAACAATGTACTATACTGTGACATTTCTTTTTTCAGGTGGTTCTCTTGTTCTTCATTTCAGTTGTTCTCTTTGATTTTACCGAAGTAATAGCGAGTAATGGTTTTGAATTACGTGTCTCTACATTCCTTGAGCTTACATTTATACTGGTGCTGGCGGCAGATCTTTGTCATAGCATTGTTTTTATAGTCGGAGGACATCGGGTGAGTGTTGTTCTTTTTGGGATAAACATTTCAAATTTGGTATGTCAGTTCGTATAGGCCGGGTCGCTAGCCCTGGTGTCAGAGTTTGTAGGCCGCCTGAAGGCCTCTGACTTGGCTAAATGGTTAAAACAACCAGCGGGGCAATTCTGTTAACAGATCTCGTTGCTGAGGTGACGCGTTCTTGAGCTTCTCTCGTTTATTTGACAGCTTTGAGCTATCAAAACGGTCAGAAAAGCGAGAGGGGTTCGGGAGCGTATCACTTGGGTGACGTGATCGGTTGACAGAATTGCCCCGCAGGACCTACAATTTAACGTGTCATCTGAGCCACGGTAGCACTCAGTTGGAAAATGCCACCCGCGGTCACCCATCCAAATTCTGACCGTGCGGAACGTTGCTTAATTGCAGGATTTGAACCTGCATCTCTTTGGGATTCCAGCCCAAATACTTTATTCAATTAAGCTAGCCTATTTTTGAGATAAAACCTAGTGTGCCATTTCTGATAAGCACTATAAAATTAAATCATTTTCATCGGGTAAGTGATTGTTTATGAAAAAACGGATTTAGCGAAAACTCATTTAGCGCGAAATCAGTTTCCGTAAATCCAAGGTAAGCAGTAAAAAAAACCTGCAAAAAACCGAAAGTAAAATAAGTTCGCTCGCCGCCTCTAGCGCTTCATCCATCCATCCATCCATCAGCCATAAGAAGTCCACTGCTGGACATAGGCCTCCCCTATGGATCTCCAATAAGACCGGTTGGAAGCGGCTTGCATCCAGCGCGATCCTGCGGTCTCAATGAGGTCATCCGTCCACCTTGTGGGTGGACGTACTACGCTGCGCTTGCCGGTACGTGGTCTCCACTCGAGAACTTTCCGACCCCATCGGTCATCAGTCCTCCGCGCTATTGCCCTCCTCCGCGAATGTGCCCTGCCCATTGCCATTTCAACTTGCCAATCCGTTGGGCTATGTCGGTAACTTTGGTTCTTCTACGGATCTCCTCATTTCTGATTCGATCTCGCAGAGAGACTCCGAGCATAGCCCTCTCCATAGCTCGTTGGGCTACTTGGAGCTTACTAATAAGGCCCATAGTGAGAGTCCACGTTTCTGTGCCATAAGTCATCACTGGCAACACACACTGGTCGAAAACTTTCGACTTGAGGCACTGAGGTATGTCGGACGAGAAGACGCTACTCAATTTTCCGAACGCTGCCCAGCCGAGTTGGATTCGGCGATTGGCCTCTTTCTTGAAGTCGGACCTACCTAACTGTACTACTTGTCCTAGGTAGACGTACGAGTCAACGACTTCAAGAACCGAGTTCCCAACAGAGATCGGGGTGGGTACAACATGGGAATTACACATGACTTTCGTCTTGTCCATGTTCATCTTAAGACCCACCTGTTGGGAAACCCGATTGAGGCCTTCGAGCATCGTGCTGAGCTCTTCCATCGATTTTGCCATGACTACTATATCGTCGGCAAACCGAAGGTGAGTGAGGTATTCGCCATTGACATTGATGCCGAATTCTTTCCATTCCAGGAGCTTGAAGGCGTTCTCCAAAGTAGCCGTAAACAGTTTCGGAGAAATGACGTCTCCCTGTCTTACGCCTCTTTTTAAAAGGATCGCCTTGGAGCTCTCTTCCTGTACTCGGACCGACATGGTGGCGTTATTATACAAGCACTTCAACACTTCGATGTACCGATAGTCAATACGGCATCGTTGGAGAGACTCGAGCACAGCCCAAGTCTCGACCGAATCAAAGGCTTTCTCATAGTCCACAAACGCTAAGCAAAGTGGCAAGTTATACTCTTCGGTCTTCTGTATAACCTGCCGCAGCGTATGAATGTGGTTCATGGTGCTCAGTCCTCAACGTGCGCACGTTGTGTGTTACCAGGGCCAGTCGTCGTTTACAGGAGTGGTAGCCCGGCGTCTGCCAGCGATTCTTAGCACCCCCTTCTCCACTGTTACCGGGGCCGCTACCGTAGCCCCGGGCTAGCGGAGCTGCTGGGGACTGGGGGCCTGGTCTATTTGTTTTTTCCATATTGGGATTTTTGCCCATAATCGCCGCGCTGAGCAGGCGTGGTGGCGATCGCAGAAACGTAGCTTCGCGACAGGGATGCCCTGTGCCATTTTAGCTACGTTTTAGTCGAATGGTTATACCGCCATTAGTCGGTTCTGCTGTACCTCAGTCGGCTCTTACGACACCTGGTACTAGAGGGGGGTGCTATTCTACTCTGCCGGCACCCCACGGCACACGGCACACGGCACATCTGGCGCTTCTACCTCCTTAATATGGCACGATCATGGACGTAATATTACGTCCCTGGGCACGATTTATAACGTGACATGAAAAATATCTCGATTTAGTGGCAATACATATTTCACAGTTTTGATAACTCACAGGAGGAATGTTCAGACCATAGAATAAGAACTAAAGTAATAGAAACAGTACTAAAACTTAGTCCCATTTTAAATATGAAATTTAAAAGGTGTTAGAAAAAGATGCACATACACCCGAACTTACGTAATTTCGGAGGGTTTCACAAACTAGCATTGAGCTATCTCGGGTGACCAAAAGTGGGAAGGTAAAATTATCAGAGATTTGAACCTTCTTACTGGAACTAGAGGGTTCGAATTCCGAAAAAGATAAATGACCAAGTGTAACCAAATTTTAACCATTTTGACAATCCAACTGGTGATTTTGACGTATGCGACAGACATTGCGTTTTTTTGTTCCACTCGCTCTCGCGTATGCTGTATAACCAGATATGAATAAGACAGCTGTAACGAAGTTTTTATTTGAATAAAATTTAGCAACATTTCTTTTACTTGTAACTTCTGAGGTTCAGACGAACTATGTTCAGACGTATGTATTTTTTTTTTTTTGTGTATGTTCATCGATATTTTAGCCAATTGGGAACCGATTTATAAAAAAAATATTAGTTCGGTATACTTCCGAGATTGTTCCATTTGAATTTCATCGAAATCCATACAATTTTTATGCGAAAAATAATTATGTGGGTGAGAATTGCGTAAAGTGACAACAGCGTTATATTTCTCAAATCACTGTGATTATCATCTTTTTTTTTTTAACCAAAGAAGTCCGCGTTTTACCACCAACTCGCCTGATGGTAAGCGACGTTGTGGTCGAAGATGAAGCACGCAGATCTAGAAGATACCTATTCACTCTGACCTTGAAAAGCTTTAGATTATATCTCTTAGGAAACAGGAAAGCAGGAAGACTGTTCCATTCCCTGGCGGTACGAATCAGAAAAAAATTTATTTTTTTCTCTCTTTTTTGCAGAAATTACCGAAGCTATTACACGTGTACTACATTTTTAGTATAGTATTATTGGTTGTGTATGCGGTCCTTTTAACAGTGATAACAGCATTGGATCTTTACTATATTGCAAAATATGGCGGCGAGTCGTTTGATGATTTCACTGAGTTTGTACAGTTATTACAATTTAGGCTAATATTCGGGATTTTGTTCCTAGGTAAGTCTTATTTTAATTGTTTTACCATTTTGTCCCTTTTTATTATGGTGCCGTTTATTAGGGTAAAAACGGGACCCTATTACTTAAACTCCGTTGGTCGTCCGTCTGTCTGTTACCAGGCTTTATCTCAAGAACCGTGATAGCTAGTTGAAATTTTCATAGATGATGTATTTTTGCTACCGCTATAACAGCAAATACTAAAAACAGAGTAAAATAAATATTCAAGGAGGGCTCCCATACAAAAAACACGTTTTTTTTTGTCATTTATGGCTCGATTTAATTTAATTACGGCAGTAGGTTGACGCTTGAAATAGGCTAAAGGGACTCCAATACGGCGAGGGTGCGTGCGTTTACCCCTTTTTTGGATGGGGATATCTTCGAAAGATACCCGACTAATTTGGGGTGCAGGCTCATGTTAGCGCCTCTTGCCGTAGAATACCTGATAGTTACTGCTGAAAGGGTCCTACACCGTAGATACTTAATAGTTTGTATGAAAAGTAGCTAATACCATAGAATATAGTAGTACTTAGTATGTGTTAACTAATGAGATGTTTTGTGGGCAGTTCGCCCTACGCTATTGAAGAGAATAGACGTTGTAAAAAGTATAAAAATCTTTAACTTAATTCATCCCACTTCTGACTGACCTTAGATAAAGTAGCTAGTTTTTAAAAAAATCTTCCTTTTCAATAACTTTCAGAAGTAGGTAGTAGAACAAGCTTTTAGAAATAGGTGCAAGATTCTCATTTATTTTTTTTATAGTTTAAACAGCTCTCCCCACCAAACTCTAAGGAACCCAGCTGACTGACCCCAGGGTATTTATGTACACCACCATGATAAGGTAATACCAAAAAATCAGCTATTAGAAAGTACTTGCATTTTTTTGCGCTTACCTCCCGGGCTATAACATTCTCGTCCTTCTCGGGCCCGTTTGAGTAAATGCCAAGAGTCCTATCTCTATGTAATCATCCACAAGCCCTAATACTTATGTACCCCAAGTATGACTTTATAAGTTTATAGACTATATAAATAAGCGAATAAGTTGTTTACACGCTAGATATAGTTTCTGGTTTAAAAATAACGTGATTTGTTCGGTATCAGTAGGCATCAAATTGGTGCATTTCTATTTCCACACTAGATTTTGCCCGCGGCTTCGCCCGGATGATATTTCGAGGCCCAACCTACCACCCTTAATAAAGGAGGGGGAAAATAAAAAACAAATAATCGATTTGAAATTTGTTTGATTTGACAGTTCTTTTTTGTCATTTCTTGGAGCGCACGCTAGAATAGCTCGCAGATAGCAGGATTGCTCCTACTTACTTAACAGTTATTGTTATAATATCGAAAATTTACGCAATACCATTATAATTTATAGCCTATGTGTTATTCTGATGCATTAGCTATATAATTGCAAAGTTTCATCTCAATCCGTTCAGTAGTTTTTGCGTGAAAGAGTAACAAACATCCATCCATCCATCCTTACAAACTTTCACGTTTATATTATTAGTAGGATAAAAGACAGCGTAAAAACTCGACAAGCTCGTACATACCTGATTACTTTTTAGGGTTCCTTACCCAAAGGGAAAAACGGGACGCTATTACTAAGACTTCGATGTCCGTCTGTCCGTCTGTCTGTCTGTCTGTCACCGGGCTGTATCTCATGAACCATGATAGCTAGGCAACTGAAATTTTCACAGATGATGTATTTATGTTGCCGCTATAACAACAAATACTAAAAAGAAAAGAAAACAAATATTTAAGGGAGGCTCCCATACAACAAACCTGATTTTTTAAACGTTTTTCGCTCTATATAAATAATGGTAACAGGTAGGATGCTTGAAATTTTCACAGAATATTTATTTTTATATTCACTTTAATATTAAATAATACAATTAAAATAAAATAAATATTTAAGGGTTTCCCATACAGTACGGAACCCTCCGTGCGCGAGTCCGACTCGTACTTAGCCGCTTATTTTTTACTGTTAAAAAATCAGTACCAAGACAATATCCTCAAAGAAATTAATTTTAGGTGAAAAAAAAATTCTTAAGTAATTTGTACTGATATAGATTACAAAGTCAATTAACGAAGTATTGATTGTGAACCGATTGTATTTAGCATTTTGCTGCCCTTTTCTAGTAAACGTAGGGAATTGAAAACTTTTCACAATTACAGAGTTCTCACATTTTTTATTAAACTACTCCTATTACAGTCATAGTCATAGTACAGTCACACATGATATTTGTGTATTCTATGAACCTATATTTTTACTAGTAGGTAGCACTAAATAATATTATTTGATTATAATTAATTTAATTTTTAATTCGATAATCAATTTCTGTATTTCATCGCTTTTTGTTTCAGGTATTCAAGTGTACATTATCTTACTGGTACGAAGTGAAGAAAATAAGTTAAAAAACTGTTCAACTTATAGATTTTCCAATTTGAAAGCTCAGGCAGAGGGCGCTTTAGAAAACGAAACAAACCAACAAAACGCTGATTTTACAAATGAAGGAAGATCCAACGAAAATGCAATCAACAGCTAGTCTCAAGGAATCATGTATCAATCAAACTAAGTTCAGAAAAAATGAATTCAGAATAAGTAGTTTTACTTACAAAAATGTTTAAGTCAAGCAAACGTAACTATTTAAATTTAATAAATATTATTAATAATAATGGCCTCCTTGTTTATGGACTAGACAAAAAGAGAATAGGCTCAAGGTAGAGTTTGTGCAAAAAGAGAAACGCCGTAGGTGAGGTCGTCCGTGTGCCATTTTCCTACATATAATCTAAGCATTTTAATAATTTTGTTACGTTGACAACAGTGCTCTGTCATTGCTAGTACAACTAAAAGTATTCGGTTTTCATCGCGTCTACCAAGTAGTCGGTACCTTGGCTGCTGATTAATATCTTGTCTCTTTTTGCATAAACTCAAACTGGATGCTATCATCCATTTTAGGAACAGATTTTAGAAGATAAATTAATGATAATTTATTTATTAATAAGTACCTAACCTAAACATCAAACAATAGAGATTCAATTTGAATGCTTATTAACTAAACGAAAAAATGTAAAATTTAGATAGGTACATAGACAAGAAGAAATTTACAAAATTATAAAATAGGAATAGGGAGGTAGAAGATAGCTAGACAGTTGAAATTTTCACAGATTATGTATTTTTGTTGCCGCTATAACAGCAAATACTAAAAACAGAATAAAATAAATATTTAAGGGGGCTCCCATACAACAAACTCGATTTTTTTGTCTTTTTTGACTCGATATTAATTACGGCAATAGGTTGACGCTTGAAATCGGCTAAAAGGACTCCAAATACGGCACGGGACCCTACGTGCGCGTGCGTTTATCCTCTTGTATTACTAGCAACCACGATACTACCACTATTTCGACGTGTGAAATAGTGGCAGATATATACTTTGCCATAAAGCTGTCTCGTTCTCACATATCGAAAGAAATTTTACTTGGTACGCATCCTAGCCCAACAAGCCAGCCATCAACCTCACGTAACATCTCATCTGTTTCTTACATTCATGATATTCGTACTTTGTCATTTTAATTATTTTATGCAACCCATTACTGAGACTGCAAATCACGACGACACTAAAGAGATCCTTTCTCTTGCAAGGAATGAAGTATCTGAACGCTCTTGTCTTTATAACGCATTAATGTAGGTACCTAATACGACGGTCCGTTTTAAATTTGCTACTTATCTATATTTAAATGGCTATTTCAGCGGTCCGACAAAAATCTGACACAACTGCATTATCAGTATATTATTATAAACGTATTTAATTGCGTAGTTAAAACATGATGTGGCAATAATCTGATTCATAATTAACCTTAATTAGTTTACATAGTGTACTCACAGGGACCATACGGAAACAGACATATTGAGTATTTTACAAAGTTTGGTGTCAACATTTGTATACTTATATTGAAAATGAGAGTGGAGGTACCAAAACTGAAGCGATGCTGCTTCTGTATGCCTTTAAGACATGGACTCTTAGCGTGGGGTTATATAAAGTCGGTATGTATATTTTTTAACCTTATTTATGCAATCATTATGTATATTAAAATAAGTACCATAATTTCGATTTTAATCAATACTTAGACTGCGTATGGAACAAAACACAATCACAATCATTTCAATTCTAGAGATAAAAATTGTTAAACGGTTTGTTCATATAATATCTATTTTTAGGTTAAATAATTTTCGGGTTATAAAGGGGTCAAAAGTGGCCCGAAATGGTTCTTGTAATATACACAAATATTACACACGGCTGCTGCTTCGCCTATTTCTTTGTCTTGGCTGGACTTGCTGCCGCGTGTCTAGATCTCAACGTAAAACAAGACATTAGGTAAATCTCGATGGTTACAAAGTTTAATAATGTTGTGAGAATTAATAATGTTGTGAGAATGCCCCTCGGGGTTAAAATGATTTAAATCCCTTCACTTCATATCCATGAGTAAACGAATTTAAAGTGGTGAACGTAAATATTATTTTTGTGATAAACATTTCAAAAATTGACGCGCTCGCAATATTTGAACCTGCATCCCTCTGGGATTCCGGCCCAGATGCTTTGTCCAATTAAGCTAGAACGCTGTACTACGAACCCGCCAAATTAGTAAGTGTTTATCATTTTACTACCAACTTCTACAGTGTTGTCAAATCCTGCGAGCGCGTCAATTTTTGAAATGTTTATCACAAACATTATTTATAATCTATATTTCTTATTTTTACCCGACTGCCACGGAAGGATATTGTTTTTCGCGAGTATCTTGTATGTACATTTTATTATTTCTACGCATCTTCTAAAGGGCTGGATGGATTTCAACAACTAAGGTTCCTTTAGGTTCGTATCAAAAAGCCAAGCCTCCTTAGATTGGTATTTAAAAATAAAATAAAATGGCGGATTTTTGGCATTCAATTGAAAATAGTTTAATTTTTTGAAATATATATCGAGTAGGGTATCAAAATAAAGAAAACTATATAGAGATTACTAAAATATACATATTAGTATGTCATATATCAGAAATAATTACAACTATTTTAACTATTTTTAGTGCGTTGATTATCTGTTGATTTTTTTGCAGTCAGATTTTTACCTAATTTTTTACGTTTTACTTGTATGATTTTAATAATTTGTCTGTCATTGATGAATCTATGCTGTCTGTAATATCTGTACTTAAAATATATAAGCCGTGGTTGTGTAGTGGTAATGACACCCTGTCTTTCAATCGTTAGGTCGTGGGTTCAAACCAGTCCCGTACCGTGAATTCCTTGGAATTTACGTACGAAATTTGACACCACTGACTTTTCGGTGAAGGAAAACATCGTGAGGCAACCTGCATACGTCTGCAGAAGAAATTCGATGGCGTACCTGAATCGCCGCACTGGGCCAGCATAGTGGATAAGGCCCAACCACCCTTAGTGGGTAGGCCTGCGTCCTGCAGTGGACTATTTAAAAGGCTGGTACAGTACAGTTGACTGCCTCGGTGGCCTAGTGGTTAGTGACCCTAACTACTGGGTCAAAGAGGCGTGGGTTCGATCCCCAGGGCAAGTATTTATGTGATGAACGTAGGTGTTTGCTCTGTGTCTGGGTGTTATTTAGATACTATCTATATAAGTATGTATTTAAAAATATGTATAAGTAGTTTATCAGTCTCTGGCAGCCATATCACAAGCTTTGCTTAGTTTGGGGTCAGAGGCCGTGTGTAAGATGTCCCATAATATTTACATTTATTTATTAGTCTGTAATATCTATTTATTTTTCAGGCCGTTCTCCTGTTCTTCATATCAGTCGTAACAGTAGATATTGTTCAAACAACAGTGAGGCTTCGTACACTACGTGCCTCTACATTAATAGATCTCATATTCGTACTCATGATGGCCGCAGATCTTTGTCTTAGCGTTGTCTTCATAATTGGCGGACATCGGGTAAGTCCAAGCCAAGAATGGGCCGAATCAGATTTCTAGGCGGCTGTGAAGTTAGCTACAAGCTGCGCACATCCCCCCCCCCCCCCATGAGCCGCTAACATACGAGTATAACCTTTAAAATCACCCATCGTTTCGACCTCTACTTATTTTCTGAATCAGAATCAGAATAATATTTATTGCTTGAACTGTGTACAAGTTTAGGTGTTACATTAAATTTTAGATCTAACAGTTTATCCTAATAACGGACATGCAATATAGGTAGTATAGCGGTGGTATATATGTAAAATATATACAAAATACTAATACACATGCCTTCTACTAAATATACCTACAAATGAAAATAGACCAAGAGTTACAAATATTACATAGTTATATACAATGAAAATAATCCTAAATCTAATTTTCTAGGTACAATTTTTTTATATAATCATCGGTATATTTATAAAATTCATCCAGTGTATAGAACGCTTTATCTGTCAACCAGTTTTTGGGCCTATATTTGAATTTGTTACCATCTGAATTTTTTAAATGTAATGGAAGTTTCTTGAAAAGGCTTTCTTTATTACTATGTACTACGGGACTAATCGCGCATTAAAATTACGAGATAAATAAATACCTCATCAGCCCGACGATTCGACCGAGTTGCATCGATCGAGGTCTGTTTTTTAGACACATTTCAGTCTATCCGTGACCACGATCGATGCAATTCGGTCGAAACTTCGGGATGATGAGGTATTTATTTATCTCATAATTTTAGTGCACGATTAGTCCCGTAGTACATAATATATGTATGTTCAAATCGCGAAAGTTTAAAAACAACAAAGCCTTTCTTTGTCATGAAACTATCATCATCATCATCATTTATACAGGGTGTCACAAAACTAGGAAAAACCGGGAATCCTAAAAATATTTAAATGTGTTTTTTGCAGAAATCACCGAAGCTATTGCACGTGTACTACATTTTCAACTCGATATTGCTAGTTGTGTATGCGGTCATTTTAACGTGCATTACAGCATTAGAACTTATATTTATAGCACAATATGAAGGGAACTCGTCCGCTGGTTTCGCCGAGTTTATACCTTTCATACAAATGAAACTAATATTCGGGATTTCCGTCCTTGGTAAGTTTTATTTTAATTGTTTCCGAAACTTAAAATAAATTATAGGACTCGCGCACGAAGGGTTCCGTACCGTATAGAAGCCCCCCCCCTTTTTTTTTTAATTTAAATTATTGACTCACAGACTCCAGGGTCTGTGCCCTTTGTTGAGTAGTTACATTTTAAAGAATTCGACTGTACTATAGAGAGAGGTTAGTTTAAATCTTAGTCTAAGTTGGTAGTTTCAGTGCTTTGCGTGAATGCCGCGAGCAAACCGGCGACCCGCATGCAGCACCCGATCACGAGTGTGACGCATGTGCCAGCCACAGAATAGGCCCTATAGGGTGCCAGCCAGAAGCCCCCTTAATATATTTTATTTTAATTATTTTTTTGAAGGGATATAATTATAGGGTCATAGTTAGATACTAAATGCAAAACCTTTTAAAGACGGGTCTAGTACAAACAACATTTGTACTACGGCGTTTGAAAATTCGCAAAAAAATTCGCTTCTCTATAAATTTTGCCGCGCGCTGACGAACTTTTTGTAAGAAAAAAGCAGATTTTTTCTTCGTAAATTTCCAAGACCTTGAACAAAAGTTGTTTGTCTAGATGTGCTAGACCCGCCCTTAAAAGGTTGCGTTTAATACCCATGACGCTGATATTATACAACTTAATGTTATTCTGTGCATATTTCAAGCATCTTCCGGTTGCCGTTATTAATATTGGGCAAAAAAATTATGTTTTTCTAATGGGTTTCCCTAAAATATTTTTTTCATTTTAATTTAATTAGTTATTTTTGAAGTGAACATTTGCCTTAATACTCTGTGAATGTTTCAAGCCTACCTACTTGTCATCGTTATTAATATCGAGAAAAAAATGGCTAAAATTTCAGGTTTGTCGTATGGGCGCCGCCCTTAAATATTTATTTTTTCTGTTTTTAGTATTTTTTGTTATAGTTACATCAGAAATACGTCATGTGTGAAAATTTTAACGTTTTAGCTATCACGATTCATGATATACTTAAGTACAGCCTGGTGTCAGTGACAGACAGACAGACTGACGGACAGCGGAGTCTTAGTAATAGGGTCTCCTTCCTACCCTTTGTGTACAGAACCCTAAAAATGTTTAAGCCATTTGTATTGACATCGATTGTAAAATCAACTTACAAAGTCATATTATGTGCTGCCGACTGGTAAACATTGAATCAAGAAAACCCAATTTATCATACAACCTCTTTAAATTTGTTAAAAACTCAGACCTTCTTGGTGTACTTTTATTGAATTTGCTTTGTGCGCGCCATTTTTTTTTCACGTCTATTAAAACCACATGTTTAAACAAGAAACTTGTTTTCAACAAGTGTAGTGTACCTAATATGAGTGATTCTAGCGACAAGGAAGTTTATTTCACGCCAACAAAATTCACTTAAACTGGCGCAAATGTGCTTTCCCTCAACAATCACGCGAGAAACAGTACGATATGTAGACGACTTTAGCCATTTTCTCGATGAGGTGGGATAAAAAGTTACGTATTGCACTTGAGTGCAAAGATTTTTCATCTTGTGCTCTTTTAATTCCCTCGCTACAGCTCAGGATTCGAATTTTAGAATCCTTCACTTGCTTGATCATCAAAATTGAGCACGCGGTTAAAAAGCAAATTTGCAGTCTTGTATAACAAATAACTATTATTTTTAAATATATTTTTTTTACACTTTAACGTTTTCTGTTTCAGGTATTCAAACTTATATTATCTTACTGGTACGAAGTGAGACTTATAAGCTGAGGAACTGTGCTAAATACAGATTTACCAATCTGAGAGCTCAGGCAGAGGGCGTTTAATAAAATGGAACAAACCAACAAGACACTGATCACACAAATGAAGCAAGATCCAACGAAAATAGCTTCGACCCCTAGTATGAAGGCATCATCAAAGAAACTAATCAATCAGACAGGAATAACTTTAGTTATAAGTAATAAGTTTTAGGTCATAATAGGCCTAGTTATGAAGGTGCCATCGTAAAATTAGCAACGTTAAAAGTGTTCTCTCTATCGAGTGCCTAAAGTGAAAAAGAAACAAAAATACATAATTAATTGCTAATATGACTACGAAGGCACCTGAAGGCAGAATAATTGTGCCTAATAACTGCATCTACGTATATCAACTTGTAAAAAGATCCAAAATAATAAATAATATACTTTAGACCTTCAAGGGTGGATTCTGTGGATGAGACAATAATAATTGCTTTTTATGTACTAGCAGTGTATGTTGTTTTAGCTTATAAAGTAGTAGGTATTGTATTTTGTTGTAGATAATAAAGGCACTTTTGCCCGTTAAAAATACTTATTTACCTGCTATAAATTCAAATAATGAAGTGATTGAAACTACTTTAGCAATTAATGTATTTTATTTAATTTAATTGTAAAGTCAAGGTCATTTTTTGGTAGGTAAGTACCTACTGAAAGTATTTGGTAGATATTTATACAGTTATAAAATTTTATTGTTTGCTTGCAATTGCACTTTAAAGCAAGCGAAGTGTAATTGCAAACAAAAAGAAACATTGCAAAAATGGATGAGTTTTGGCCACGACCTTGTACCGTAACTGAATATACGAGTAGACATTGTTTTGCACAATGATTTTGCTATTATAATTATAATAATAACAGCCTTATAGTTTAGGTAGGAACATAATTTTTCGCTCGTATTCGTTGGTCCCTTCGGTAAGACAAAATATAATTATTTTGTTTAAAATTCTTAAAATAATATTAAAAAGTTCTCATCATTTTATCAGGAAGGGCAAAGACGTTAACTAGGTTTCACTAGAAGACTACAGAGCCCTTACCACATTGGCGTTATTTCAATCATATTGGGGCAACAATATCTCATATTTTATGACCATCATAAATTGGCAAAAAATTTAGAAAAAATTGAATATCACGCGCTTAGTGTGGGCAACAGGCCACCTCACCGGGTAGGCATATTTCATGCTCAGTACAAAAAATAGTCCAAAGTTTGAGCCTACTGTAAAATACTGGGTTATTCCTAATCAATTAGCATCCTTTTAGGGGCTTATTCTATACATCAAAACTAACAACATTTGTTCTGCGACTTTTGTCAAAGCTAAAAAAAAAAATACTGTTGTTCCATGAAAAAATATCGTTCACCCGCGACTAAATGTGTGGAACAGCTGTTTTTTTTTTAGTACGGTCATAGCATATTCTCACAAAAAAAATCTTATTCTTACGTCACGGCCGCGAACAGAACTAATATTGGAGGGCTATATGAGTCACCAATCTACGCAAACCGCTGTATTAATAAACGTAGAGCTATTTAGGTATAGTTGGGCGGTGTTTTGTCTTTTTCTTTCTTTTACGATTCTTATTCGTTGGAAAAAGACAAAACACGTACTAACTACTCTGAAGTAACCATGCCTATAAGACGGGTATAGAGGTTATCAATAAAGTATCATATCAGTAGAATATAATAGAATAAATATCAATAAACGTAGAGTTATTTCGGTTAGTCGGTGTTCTTTCTTTTATAATTCTAATTCGTTGGAAAAAGACGGACACGGACTAACTACTCTGAAGTTCGAGTAACTGACGGGTATACTCGTAGAGGTTATCTATCAAAATTTTGTGGGTTCACTGTCAACAAATAATTATTTCGGAAAAGGCACTCATAGAAATAATACGGAAACAGTAATTTATTCCTGGAATATTTAGCTCCTTATCAGTTGTGTACCAAATGTAGAACGTTTAAAGTGGTCCTGTTGAGCGTAGAGAAGTTGTTAGAAATAGATTCAACCTAGTACATAAAATATAATATTAAAAGTGCCGGAGAGTGGATAAAAATATTATAGAATATGAAAGTGGATATACTAATATTAAAGCGATGCTGCTGCTGTGTGCCGTTAAGGCAAAGATTCATGACATGGGGCTACATAAAGTTGGTAAGTAGGTACTACTTAATTACTACTAATTACTTAACAATTAAATAAACATAGGCCAAATGCGCGCGTCGGACTCGCGCACGAAGGGTTTTGTAGCGTATGGGAGCCCTCATTTATTTATTTTATTTTAGTTATTAATTTTGAAATTAATATATCTACAACAAAATATTTCAAGCGTCTACCGGATGACGTTATTAATATCAAGCAAAATAATTTGCCAAGTGCGAGTCGGACTCGCGCACGAATCGTCCCGTACCGTATGGAGGCCCCCTCACTATATTTTATTTTAATTTATTAACTATTTTTTAAATAAATGTATCACTTAATATTTTAATCATATTCCTGTTGCCGTTATTAATATCGAGCAAAAAAATCATGTTGCTTGTATGGGTGCCCCCTTGAATATTTATTTTCTTTTAATTAATTTATTTATTTTTAAAGTGCATATTTAACTAAAAAGTCTGTGAATATTTCATGCATCTGCCTGTCACCGTTATTAATATCAAGCAAAATATGTCTAAAAATTCAAATAATTTTTAAATTAATTTAAGTATAGATCTCAATTTTGAAATCTTAAAATTTTCTCAAAATTGTGTAATAAAGGAACAGATCCCATACATGCAAAGTAGGGATGAACTTTTTTTAATAAGGGGGAGGTCCCTTATTTGGGGTATCGTTTAATGTTAGTTTTATTTTAGTCACGTATTCCATTTTTGTGAGATATACTCGTAGATCGCCAAAGTTGAAAAACGAGTCAGAACCATTATTATATATTTTTTGAATAATAAAATGGACAAAAACTGATATTAGTAAACTTGAAATTAAAACCCGAACAACTTTAACTAAACACAATTACTTACATCCAAAATCAGCAATTGAAAGAATCTCAGTTAAAAGACAGAAGGGAGGTAGGGGGCTCATAGACCTAAAACTGCTGTGGGAAAAACAATTGCTACGTCTGCGGATGTTTTTCTATGAAAAATCAAGCACTAGTCAAATTCATGCCGCAATAACAGCAATAGATGATAACTTTACACCACTTAACTTATATAATTTAGACGTACAATTTAACTCCCAACAAGACCACGAAAACTCTAAGCTAAACAGATGGAGGGCTAAAGAGCTACATGGCAGACACTTACATGATCTAGAACAAGAACATGTACACTTAGATGCTTCAAATAAATGGCTCAAAGTAGGTTATCTATTTCTAGAAACAGAAGGTTTTTTAATTGCAATACAGGACCAGGTTATAAATATATAAGTTGACCTCACAAACATATTTCTTTGCCAATTATGATTTTCTAGCACTCAAATATCTAGTAACATCATAACAATTAGATTTCATCATTATAATAATCATCGTCACCATCTACGGAATCCTATCATACCTACGCGTGTCTCGACATGCACTTGACAACTTATTAGAATTTGTTGTTAAAGCAACATAAAACATCATCTGTGACAGCTGTCTAACTATCACGATTCCTGAGATACCACCCATGGTAATAGATCGTTATATGATACTAGCTTAAAACCCGCGGCTTCGCCCGCGTTTTCTTAGTAGACAGGTACTGGCTTATGAAAATAGCCCGTGGTTTGACCCGCGTTTGTCTTATTACTTGCTTAAAATTATAAACGGCTGCCGGTTGGCTTGCGTTGTCTTGGCACTTCCTTAAAATAATAATAGGTCGTGGTTTAGCAAAGCAATATCGTATAACGTATTACTTGCAGGGATAATGCCTATGGTTTGGCCTGAATTGTCTTAGTATTTGGCTAAAATGATAATAGGTCGCGGTTTGGCCTGCGTATTCTTAGTACTCGCTTAAGATGGTGATTTATAGCACGCAGCTTAGCCTGCGTTGTCTTAATACTTCCTCAAAATTGTAATAGCCTACCGTTTGGCACGCGTTGTCGTATTACTTGCAATGATAATAGCCCACGGTCTGGCCCCTTTGTTCGAGTAACTGCTTAAAATGAAAATAAGCCACAGTTTGACCCGCGTTGTCTTGGCACTTGCTTAAAATAATAATACTTCGTGGTTTCGCCTGCATTGTCGTATAACGTATTACTTGAAAAGATAATGCTTAGTAGGCATTATCTTTTCAAGTAATAGGCATTGCCTACGGTTTGGCCTTAATTGTCCCAGTGTTTAGCTAGAATGATAATAGGTCGCGGTTTGGCCTGCGCATTCTTAGTACTTGCTTAATACGGTAATTTATAGTACGTAGCTTGGCTCGCGTTGTCTAAGTACTTGCTTAAAATTACAATAGATTGCCGTATGGCTTGCGTTGTTGTATTGCTTGCAATGATAAAAGCCCATGGTCTGACCCGCGTCGTTATAGTATTTGCTAAAAATGATAATGGCTTGCGGTTTGGTCCGAATTTCCTAGTACTTACTTTAAATGGTAATTTCCCACAGTTTGGCCCGCGTTGTCTTAGTACTTTTTGCTTAAAATAATAGCTCTTGGTTTAGCCCACGTTGTCGTATTACTTGCAAGGATAATAATTAGCCCACGGATTGGCCTGCTTTGTATTTGCTTCAATTTACTTGTATCTAAAGCTTACTATGGAGTACGACAATTTTTAGATGATATATTGCAAAATATTCGAATTTAATTTAATAATAACGATTGTATAATTTTTTCACGTTCTAATGACTATTTTATGGCCATATTGGACTTAACTGATAATTCAATATTTTTGTGATTAGTAGTAAGATCTCAATGTAACACAGTTCAACAATAAATGTTCTTTGACTTTAATAGCCCACGGTTTGGACCGCGTTATTTTATAACTTGTCACAAAATAAATACTTAATAAAGTTATATTTTAATATACCTACTGATTTTTTTTATAGCGAGAAAAGAATATTTTTCGATTTATGATGAGATATATGATGATCATGAGTTGAGCCATGTAGTTTCCCACTCGTATACCAAATTTTATCCAACTCCATTCGCACGTCATGGTCGGCCAAGTGCGAGTCGGACTCGCGCACGCAGGGTTCCGTACCGTATGGGAGCCCATTCCTCTTGCCGTTATTAATAGCGAGCAAAAAACTCCTAAAAATCACGTTTGTTGTATGTCCCTTATATATTTATTTTATTCTATTTTTAGTATTTTTTGTTATAGCGACAACAGAAATACATCATTTGTGAATATTTCAGCTGCCCAACTATTACGGTACCTACGGTGACAAACAGACAGACGGACATCGAAGTCTTAGTAATAGGGTCCCGTTTTTACCCTTTGGGTACGGAACCCTAAAAAAGGCCAGTACAGGTATTCATCATGTTTCATTAAGTCATTAGAAATTTAATTTCGATTATTCTGAACCCAATGACAATCTCGCCCATAACCGTTTACGCGGTCAAAAGTGATTGAGACACTTGTAGGACTTTCAGACATTCTCTGACTAAGTACAGACGAAAAAATAGCACACAAGAAGGTACATTTTTTTTGGAAAATACATAGCGCACCTACATCTAGACGACAGGCATGTTCTAGGATTCCATTATACTCATCATTTGACTAACTTTTACTATGGTACCAACCCAGAAATCACGTAAATAAAATTAGCTGTTCAACACAAAAAAAATCATCGACCCGCGACAAAATGTAAAGAATAGGTAATTTTCGCTTTATCAAGGTAGTTCCCATAGTAAAGTAAGTAGTTATTGATCCGTATGTACCCCAAGTTCATGTCTATTGGCTCACAAAATAAAATCGTTCATAAACTATTAGGGGCCCATTTTGCCCCCATTGAAGGATCTAAATTATCTCAATTTAATTCTAGATATTTCACTACGTTTAAAAAAAAACGCGATCAAGTTATTTTTCACGCTTATATAGGATGTTTGGTCTAGCGTTAGACAAGGAATCCGGGACTTTTCCCAGGACGTTAATAGTCATATATTAGTTAAAAGGGTGAGCTATTTTCAAACAATATTGCATCGGTTTTCGAACAGTCATTTAGTACTTTTTTAGGAAATTGATATCCTGAAGGACCCACTGAAATTTTCCGGGATAGCAGTAGGAATAGTGGTAATTTGTGTTATTGTCTAGCGTCGTACCAAATTTCGTTAGAATTCATTTACCCCTTTTATCTTAGCTTTATAATTGATTATTTTGGCTATTTCTAAGAAACCCAATAGATTTTCCGGGATAAAATAGTTATTGTATTGAAACATGTTGTGTGCTTTCTACATACCTACCAGATTTCATTTATAACCGTTCAGCTCGTCTGATGTAATTATTGATGCTTTTTTCACCAACTTTGGGAACTTATCAGAAAATAAGGAAAATTCGGAAAAACAGGCAGAAACATAACTTTTATTTTATTTGTAAAGCATATATACAAAGTTTTAAGTCAATCGGTATAAGTAAAAAAAAATTAAATGCAAACAAAAAGGGCCCGTTTTACCCCGTTAGAGGTCGATTTTTCGAAATTTTCGTCCTTTGTGCTTCATTACGTTGTACATTGTACCTATGTTCGAAATTTCAAGTCTCTATCTTTAGTGGATTGGGTTGTAGCCTAAACTGATTAATTTTGGCTATCCCTAAGGATCCCCATAGAATTTCCGGGATAATAATAGTTCATGTGTTGAAACATGTTGTGTGCTTCCTCCATACCAGATTTCATCCATAACCGTTCAGCTCGTTGGATGTAATAGACGCTTTTTTCACCAACTTTGGGACCCGATTTGACCCCTTTGATAAGGAATATTCGGAAAAACAGGAACAAACGTAACTTTTATTTTGTTTGAGTAGCATGTATACAAAGTTTCAAGTCAATCGGTAAAGGGAATAAAAAGTTACATACAAACGAAAAGGGCCCGTTTTACCCCTTTAGAGGTCGATTTTTCAAAATTCCGTTCTTAGTGCTCCATTACGTGGTCCAATGTATCTTTGTTCCAAATTTCATGTTCGTATCTTTAGCGGTTTGGGCTGTAGGCTGTCTGTCAGTCAGTCACTCAGCGAAGCCTTTTATATAATAGATTTTTAAAATTTTGCTCTTGTTTTTTTTTAATTAAGTAAATTTTTGTTTCAGGGAACTCAGCTGTTATTGATATTACTAACTACATTAGCCTTAGTAGAATTATCGATCAGATTCAGTGTATATACTAGAGATATATTGATAACAGAGGCATTTCTACTGATTTTAGTGTTGGACCTCTGTCTTAACATGATTTTTTTAGTCAGCAGACAACGGGTGAGTGGTGGTTATTTTTAACTGACTTCAAAAAGGAGGTTCACAATTCGACTGTATGCTTTTTTTGTATGGGTGTTACGCGATTACGATTGTAAACTGATTTTGATGATTCTCTTATTGTTTGGTACATCATACTTTAGAGGTAGTTCCATTTCAAATTTACCGAAATTGGCAGTCGTTTTTGAAAAATCAACAGTAATGTGAAAATTACTACAACGATACTAGAGTCTGGCCAACGAAAGCTGTCCAAGAAAAAAGGCGGGAATTTAAAAAAATCAAGAGCTGTTAGCTTGTTTTCTAGTAGGTACCGCTCAGCTGATCTCCATGAAATTGAGTATGCACGTAGTTTATTTCTAGTACCGCTCAGCTGATCTCCATGAAATTTAGCATGCACGTAGTTTATAGAACTATATTATTATGCTAAATTTCATGGAGATCAGCTGAGCGGTACTAGAAAACAAGCTAACAGCTCTTGATTTTTTAAAATTTCCGCCTTTTTTCTTAGACAGCTTTCGTTGGCCATGCTCTAATTATGCCGTTTGAAGTTGGTTATACAGGGTTATTTCTAATAAATTAGCATCCATTTAGGGGCTTATTCTGTACACCGAAACATAGTTCCATAGAAAAATATCGTTGACCGCGACAATATGTATGGAACAGTTGTTTTTTATTTTTTGAGTTTTGACAAAAGTCGCAGATCAAAAGTTGTTAGTTTTGATTTACAGAATAAGCCCCTAAAAAGATGCTAATTGATAAATAATAGCCCTGTATATGTCGTTTTTGGCTAAAAATAATTATATTTTTAAATTTTTTAAGGTGTTTTTTAAAATTGTTCTTTCGTATTCCTAAATTCAGTAGTGCCATGAGAGATAAACGAACCACCGTTTTTACCTACGACGGAACGGAGCAGGTATATGCGTTTAGGGTGAGAGATGTTTTTGCGTGCGTTTGTGCAAAGTAATGTTCCCACCTATCTTCTAAACTAATGATCCGATTTTGATGCGGTTTTCAATAACAGGTTTGTGTTTGATGAGTTCATGTTCTTAGACAGGTGTCATTTGCTATAACTCACTAGGGGACGCCACAATATTAGTGCAAAACAATGTTCCAATATAATCAAAACGAAATGTCCGATTACAATTCTGTTTTCAGCAATGTGTATCCCAAATAATAAAAATTACGTCTTTTATTCTTTTTCGATGAGATTTTTAACGTCGTGGGTTTTTTCAAAATTTTATTTTAGCTTAATCTTGTTAGTCTATAAATCTGTCCAATTTTCAATGTTTGAACAGATCGTTTAACTTATTGGAGTAGACCGTAGTGTAGTACTGCAAAAAAGTCGTTGGTTGAGTATGCGGAAAAACATTCTTCCATGGCAACTAGTTGCCTACGAAGAGGAAAACCTCCTTGTACGTAACCAGTTGCGAACATTGGTTGCGGACGCGGCCGCATATTTTAAATTATGAGCCTAAAATCGAACACGGTTTCAAAACAGTTTTGAAACGTCTAGACTAGAATAACAATTTCACAATTGAAACTGACAAATTTCGTTTTCGTCTATTAGTTTTTTTTAGTTAGTTCATTGAATCAGGCGTTAGGCACTTTGTTGAAGTAGATAGACGGATAATATAAGATAGATCTTAGGCAACTTCGCTCTGATTGTCCATTTTAGAGACAAACCCTGAGGCTGTGCCACAGAAGAGAGAAAAAAAAAATCCGTTTTGTGGGCTGTACAGTGTACCTCCTTTTGCTATTTTGATTCGTACGAATAGGAATAAATTAGTTAGGAATTACTTGTGGTGGTGATCCTAAAGTCCGTGGCGGCAAGTGGTAGTGACACCCGCCTTACAATCGTGAGGTCGTGGGTTCAAATCCCTGTCCCGTACCAATTAATCCTTTGGAATTTATGTACGGAATTTTACACCAGGGGCTATTCGTTGAAGGAAAACATCGTAAGGTAACCTGCATACGTCCGTAGAAGAAATTCGATGGCGTATGTCAATCCACCAACAGGCACTGGGGCCAGTGTGATGGATACGGCAAAATCATCCTTCGTGGGTCGGCATACGTCCTGCAGTGGACTATTTAAAAAAAAGGCTGGTTTAGTATATACTTATAGTAATTTTCGTTTTCTTTTGTTTACAGAAATCATTGTGGCTGCTTCACATGTCGTACATTTATAACATAGTGTTATTATTTTTCTACACGGTCTTCTTGACTTGGGTCACAACCACGGATCTGATGTTTCTGGCACAAATCGCTGCTTACCTGCCGTACGATTACGGAAGCTTCATGCCTCTAATACTTTTGAGGCTCCTAGTCGGGACCTTCACTATTGGTAAAAAGAAAAAAATTAAAAAGACTTCAAGCATGGTCATTTAATTGTTGCTTCAAACACAAAAAGAACAACTTGACTTTAAACAATATCATTTTGACTAACAAATATCCTCATTAAATTTATCAGTTTTGCCAAATCTGATCTCGGACCTTTAGTTCCTATCGTGTGGGTTTCCGTATAAAAGTTCGCTTTTGGCCATCTGCAATCTCCATCATGTATAATTGTTTATTTATTATATTTCTTCATATTACCTTATCGGTACATTCAAAAAATATCTATTCTTAATGTTACATATCTATCTAGTTTTATAATCAAGAGCATGGTGGCGTGGCATAAAATCCACATGATAAAATCCCCAACTATTTGTCTAAATGGTGTATTTTTTGTATTATTTTCAGGAATTCAAGCCTACATAATTTTTTTGATACGAAGCGAGGCCAATAAGCTAAGAAACTGGTCTAAACATAGATATACTAATTTAAAAGCTGCTGAAGCCGAGGTATTAATGCTGAATGCTTACCAGACCGCGCCGCAAAAGCCAATTACAGCAGAAACTTTGAACGCCGAAATCTGACAGAAATGCGGGGCAGACTGATGTGCGATGTTGCAGGAACTGCGGAGCGCATATCTATATACGCGTTTAGCTTACAACAATTTACATCGAAAGAGATAGTAACCAATTACAGTAGAGATGACAAGCAATTCGGAGTCATTCGGTGGGTTTGAATTACTTGTCATGCTACTGCCTTCAGCATACTTTTATCAAAGCACGTTGAAGGCAGTAGCAATGACAAATCAGCGTCATTTCGAGCGGGTGCGCCGATGTACACCGATCGTATTTTCTATTTTTAGTCAATTCTATATAAGTACAATGTTATTTTAGCTATTATAACAAAACCACGTCTTGTAATTAATAAATTTAAATATTGTAAGTAGGTAATGCTTAAGATATACACTTACAAGAGATAATTAAATCAAATAATCATATTAGGTACCTACTTAAGTGTTTTGTTTTGACTCACCTCTTTCAAAGAATTTCCTGATAATCCATTTGACGGAGTAATATTTCCAGTTGTTGCACAGTAAACGTAAATCTCGTGTCGCCGCAACGAAACTATAAGACACTATGTCGTATGAAATATTCGCTCGTATTACACTCCGAACTGAATTGTATTCGAACTAAATTGACGTGCTCTGCCTCACGCTTCCGCTTATATATTGAACTATTCTTGCTCCCGAAATATGTAGAAAATACTCGACTCTATTTCCATCCTTGTCTTATACTTGCTATCACTGTCTTTTCTTTCCAGAATAGTCCATGCTAGAACGTTCTTCGTGGTATTGCTATTCAATACAAGATGTCGCTATTGACCGTATAAATTGATCCTATTTCTTTTTACTGGAAAAAGTACTGCCGTCCGCCGTAGATGGCGCTAGATGTTGTTTTCTCCCAATTATATTCGGCTTTAATTCTAGATGGCTCTCTGATTGTCTCGGCGGAACCGGAAACTACGAGATGCGACGGTTTTGCGGGAGATTTAAATTATATTGCATCGCTAACAGTATACTAGAATTACTAGAGTCTGTCTAGTGAGCCGCGGCACAGATAAAACCGCAGCAAAAATCTTTTAGTTGTAAACACTGAATATACCTACTATGAAATTTGAATTTGATACTTTCACTATTTTATTTTATAAACACTAAGAATCTTAAACTAAATCTGTACAGATATATACTACTTAAAATAATATGCAACATATTGAATATTATTTTATTTTAGCATTGAAAACAAATTAATACAATAAATAAAACCAAAATTGCATCAAAACCTTACTTAGTTTTTATTTATTCTGTCGCGTAATCAAAATCAGATTCCAGAAATTAAATTCTCGACTATGAATCGTTACTGTCACTTTCATTATCACTAAAAAATAATAAAAACGAAATAAAGAAATAAATAAAGTGTATCAAAACTTGATCAAAACATTTTGCGTTTCGTTTGACGGCGGCTGAAAGTCACTATATAAAATATTCTAATAAATACGTTGCGGCACGACCGACACGACTCACTATACATAGACTCTATATCGAATATTGTAGAATATTTAACTATAGAAAAAAAATCTGGCTGAAAAGATATTTTGTTTCCAAAACTTCATTTTGCGCAGAGTAGGTAATACGTTTTTAATTTCTATTTGCCAAAAAAAAATTACATTTATTTAATCTTCATTGGGGGCAGCTGCCCCCCCCTGCCCCTACCTGGGTACGCCCATGCACACATTGTCAAGATAGATGAATGTTGGGTTTACGATTAAAGTGCATATAATGCGCCGTCTTTGAACAGATATTTTAGATTATTTTTTGGAATGACTTTGAAATCTATAGCTCAACGGGTATGGGCATAGGCGAGTGCGGAAGGCGACTGAGCCCTAAGCATCGACTTGGTATTTTTTTAGATTTATGTTGCATCGATACGTGAGTTTCATGAATTATCGAGGACAACAACCAACCACAAACCTTTATAAGAATAAATTTAGCCGGAAACGAGCTATTGCTGGAGATGTAGGCAAAAATTTAAGAAAACGCACGCATTTAAATTATTCGGTGCACATTTTTATCACTGCGAGATCGAATGAGAACTGAGGAGATCCGCAGTGGAACAATAACTTTTGAAACAGCCCAGCCGATTGGCAAGTTACAGTGGCAGTGGGCAGGGCACAAAGTTCCGAGAACTGACGATGTAATTAAGACGGTACAGACCGCTTCCAACCGGGTTTAATTACTGGAAATCCACAGAGGAGCTATCTATGTCCGTTATAGAATACATATATTCGTATTATAATATCTGCCCGGGTAGCACGGCAAGGGGAGAAAACCATTTTATCCACTCTTAATGTCAGATGTCATTGTCAATCCATACATTATTTCCTCTTCGAGGGGATATAATGGTGGAAAGACTATTAGTCCCTTTGCCATGCTTCCCATGAGGATGGAAAATAATAATGCCAATTATTTTAATCACGACAGGTTCGTTGTTGACCCTATTTTCAAATAGGTAGGCATATTCTGTATCTTAAACTTCGCGTATTCGCTGAGGTATGATTAGTTCATGTCCTGTTTTCAAAGCGAGAAGACGACCGCAGGAAGTCAATCGTTGTCACTAATTTAGACAAGTACAATAGTGTACTAAAAATAGTCTAAGAGTACTAGGATTTGTACAAAAGTTTCTGTTTCAAAATGAAAGTGGAATTGCCGAAACTGAAGAGATGCTGTTTCTGCCTGCCTTTGAGATATGGGCTTATAACGTGCGGTTATTTGAGATTGGTAAGTAGTAAATAATAATAAATAAATAGAAATAAATAAAAAAAAACAATTGTATAATACGGATAGTCCTCGTGATACGTTAAATTGAAGGCCTGTTTTTGGAAAAATTGAGCGACGAGACGAGCTTTGCGTTCACTTGATACGTAGTACGATAGTGCAAAACTATCTGGCACAGCTGCTGTTCTATATTTTTTTAAATATCATGGTGCTCTGAAATTTAACTTAACAGATTGGCCCTTCAATCCGAAAAACAGTAAAGCTTGCACATTTGCTTGGCCGTTGAATAATTTATCAATCAAAGGTGTGCAAAGTAATAAGTTTGTAAACGGGTAACTAGCCCGGGTGTCAGAGATTTCTAGCCTCCTGAAGACTTTCTGACAAGGTTAAAATGTTAAAATATCTAGATATTTACCTACACCTACAATTTTCTACTTTTTCCTACTCTTCTCAGGACCAACGGCAACTCTCAGTTGTATATTACACTCGCGGTCACGTAGGGTAGATGCACCGGTTGTGGCCATCTTAGTACCATTTGTGTCCACTTTGAATTTCAAGGATTAAATAGACAATTTTATGATAAAAAAAATTTTTTAAAGAAATATTCAAACATTTTGATTCACAAAACAATATTTATGGTAAGTATTACATTGTTTATAATCATCATTTATGCAATAATTTTGACACCAAATGGCCACAACCGGGTCAGTGGCCACAACCGGTACACCTACTATATCTGGAGACTGGCCATGTCGAACGTTGCTTGACTTTGGTGATCGCTAAGAAACACCTAGACTGTGCTATGAGCGCAACAGATGTGCTATTTGACTATTACCTCAGGAGGGCGGGCTCAAAAGAGCTCTATCAGCATAAGGCCTCGCTTCCTACTTACTCGTTTACAATAGGTACATAATTAACTAGAATTAAAATGTTTCAAGTGGCTTCATCATTGTCTTGCCTTTATCTCAATATAGCTAAAAATCTGGCTATAGTGCCTATGCTGTGTAACGGGGCCACCTACTTAAATGAAAATAAAAGAGGGTGGTCCGATTAACAAAATTTATTTTTGGGTTTAACAATTGCCCGGATCATCATGTGTAACGTTACGCGGCCACTAGGCAGTTATAGGCGAGCACTTCCCTTGCTCCTAACGGGAACCGACGCGGTGACGCGGCGGAAGAACGCAGTAGTGGCGCCGCCGGAGTCCTGCACGGAAACCGAGGAGAACAGAGAGTGCAAGCAAAATGTGCATAGTGCAGGGCCGGCTGCAGAGATGTGGGGAGACAGGGGTAAGGATTAAGGACGGGGCATAATGGGCACGTTGAACCCGTCACATACGAATTCATTTTAATGACGTAACGATACATCGTTACAGCTGGCATTTTTTTTAAAACCAGTTAGCTCCCTATATACACTTAATTGTTCTTGCAGTGACCGATAATACTTAGAATAATTACAATGTTATTGCTGTCATGATTTCTGATAAACATTTTATTACACGTCAGGCCAGAAAAAAATAGTATTTTTTTCTTATCTTTTAGGTATTACTGCTGTTGATGTTTTCGTTCGCGACCTACTTCCTAGTGACTCATCCAAATGAACTGACGATTGGCTTGCTAGTGATCAAAGTTACATTCCTCTTGCTGTTGTTGGTGGACACTAGCATCACCGTTGTCTTCTTGATCGGTGGACATCAGGTAAATACGACACCTAATTATACTTTATAATTAATTTAATTATCATCATATCAGCCGTATATATATCCTTCAGCACCCCTGGTAAAGGGATAAAACTATTGTAACACTTTTAATGCCAGCTGTCAATGTCAATTCATACTTTATTTCCACTTTGAGGGGATAAACTGGCGGAAAGACAATTTGTTCCTTTGCGATGCTAGAGGTGCTGCAATAGATGAAATTCTTCAAGTATTTTTGTCTGACATACTTCAGTACCTCAAGTCGAGAATTTTGACTTCAAAAGAAAACAGCTGATTTGTTTTGGAGTTTTGCAGTTGGTCCCATAGTTGTATTAGTTGTTTATAATGGTGAGCATAGATACTTACCTTTGATTATCTCTAAAATAATACCTTGTATAATAATTATGAACTGCAAAGCTTAAGGAAAACAAACTTGGTAATTATTGATTCCATCACGACATCATAACTTTCTTTAAATAAATAAATAAATATTAGGGGACATCTTACACACGGTCTTTGACCCCAAACAAAGCAAAACTTGTGATATGGCTGCCAGAGACTGATATACTACGTATACATATTTTTAAATACATACTTCTATAGATAGTACCTAAATGACACCCAGACACAGAGGAAACACCTAAATTCACCATGTAATATTTGCCCTGGGTGGGAATCGAACCCACACCTCTTTGACCCAGGAGTCAGGGTCACCAACCACTGAGCCACCGAGGTAGTATTTGTACCGCAGTTTCAATTTTGTTTTCAGAAAACTGTGAAGCTACTACACGTGTCCTACGTTTACAACATCGTGCTACTATGCATATTTGCGCTGTTCTTCACCTCGGCTATTGTTTACGACTTTTACAACATGGAAAATCTGAGTAAACCATTTGGATACTCGCATTTTATAAGTATCGTCCAGATCAACATTCTGATGGGAGTTTTATTTATTGGTAACTATCACTTATCTTATAACATACTTATAAAGATTTGAATTAGTACAGTACGCGCAAATCTTTTTAACCGACTTCAAACAGCAGGTTCTAGATTCGAATATGTTGTTATGTTATGCGATCAATCCGCCAGTTATAAACTTATTTTGATGACTTTGGATTTCTATTTGGATCATGAGATCATACTTTGTAGTGGTCCCATTTAAATGTTATCAAAATCGGCTGAATAGTTTTTGAAAAATCAACGAAAATGTGAAAATTTCTTCCTCGATGATACATTGATCTGTGCAAACTATTCGAATTCTGTACACAGTTAAAGTCGGTTATGCCATTTGTGGTCTAAAATAACTGTCGAGGTCTCGGAATTTAGGGAAGCTTTTGCACAGCACAGAACTGATACCTATTTCAGGTCTAGGGCTTGCGTATACCTGCGCTGCGCACCACGAAATTCGTGTCCAAGTCCAAGATTTAAAAAAAATAATAATGTGTATACTGTAATTCTGAAAATGGTCAATTTCAATTTCAAATGAACACAAGCTATTTTCAATAGTTGTAAACATCAAAGAGGAAGTTAATTAGTATTTATCTAATTTTAAACAAAATCTATGTAGGTGTCCTAGTACGGGTAGGACAACCATCCACAAGGTGAACGGATGACCATAAGATTGCGCTGTGTACAAGCCGCATTTCCATTTATCTTATTGGATAACCATAGAGGAGGCCTATGCCCAGCAGTGGATGCACAGTTGCCGATAGAAGGAAGAATGGAACCACTGTGCGTAGCCATAACTTTTTCGATAGGTAATCTCTACCTATGTGTGTTAGGCTTACTCAGGGGTTAGTAGGAAATTTTACGTTAACAGAAACTACAGTAGTATCCGCGTGGATCTATATTTATTCTGAACAGCGCTCCTTAAGGAAACGAGAAAGTCTACAGAGCTTAAAACAAAAAATATACCAAGTCGATGGTAAAGAGCCCTTAGTCCAGGTTTTGCGTAGTTTTCTTAAACTTTAGCGTCCGCGTGAGGCTCCATACATTTTGGTTAATTCTTCCTCGTTTCCGCCAGGGGCGCTGTACAAAAATTTATAGAGCCATACCTAAACAGCTGTAGTTTCAACTTACGTGTAAACCTGGACTAACCCCACAGAGCTAAAGAAAAACGACAATAGTTTTTGTTTACTACGAAACTCATACCCGCTTCTGAGTGGTGTTTTTCAACTGAAGTTTTTTTCAGGAATGCAAAGTTACATGATCCTACTGATACGAAGCCAGGTCGATAAGCTACAGAACAGTGCCAACTGCAGGTTCGACAATTTAGCTGAAGAAGCTCAGTGTTCTATAGATAATGGGACTGAACAGGGACCTAACAATCCAAGTACAAATTTACTGAAGAAGACCAATGAAAATATTACACGTCATTATTAAACGGAAAAAAGAGGAAATTTTAAATTAAGAGGGATAAAAGACACCCAAGGGCGCGTTATTCGAGTAATTTATTTGTTAATTTTAAGTAAATATCAATAATAAATTATTAAACAAAATAAGATTGAAAGTACAGGATATTTCTCAAGGCGACGGACATATTCTGGGACATTAATTTATTATTTACCTATGACCAACATTAATATACCAACACTTGGACTAAAACGAAATAAAAAACAGTTCCATAAAATGTATTATAAGTCAACGAACTTTTTATAAAGAACAGCTGTTTTTTTCACGATTCGATGTTGGTTTCATTGTAAGTTCGTATAGACCAAGTGACTAGCCCTGGTGTCAGAGTTTTTGGCCGTTTGAAGACCTCTGACATGGCCATAAGGTTAAGATGAATGGCCAATGAAAGACAACTGGGATCTACAGTTTAATGTGTCATTCGCGCCACGGTAGTGCTCAGTTGTAAATGCCACCCGCGGTGAGTCATCTGAAGCTTGACCGTGCCGAAAGTTGCTGAACTCCGGTAATCGTAGAGAAACACCTAGACAAACTACGCTATCATTATGAGCGCTATGAGTAGGTACATTTTAAAAGTCGGTCATAATATATCCTAAAACATGTCGGTCGCCGCGTCGTATACAGAAACACCCGTTTTTATTCATTATAGAAATCTTTTTAAAATTATTTGTTACTAGCAGACCCAGCGAACTTAGTTTCACTTAATATCTTTATAAATGATAGCCTTTGTGTTATTCTGATGTATAAGCATTACTATTGCAAAGTTTCATCTCAATCCGTTCAGTAGTTTTTGCTTGAAAGAGGAACAAACATCCATACATACGAACTTTCGCGTTCATAATATACTAGCTACCCGCACAAGGCTTCGCACAGGTGTATTAATACTGTATAATACACCGGTTTGTGTGTATAATTTATACATAGAAACCTTCCTTTTGAATCACTCTATCTATTAAAAAAAACCGCATCAAAATCCGTTGTGTAGTTTTAAAGATATAAGCATACATGGGGACAGACAGCGGGAAGCGATTTTGTTTTATACTATGTAGTGATAGTGATAATGATAATAAGTAGGAAGTAGGATTGTTATTAATAAAATTGCTATGCTTAATAACAAAGCCAATTAAACCAATAAGTAATTTATTGAAGAGGACAGATTTAGGGTGTTATTTTTGATATTGCAACTTTTTACCAAATAAAAGTAGTTTAAAAATCTTGTCATTTCATTTAACCCAGACTGAATCTCTTGAGTTGTACTCGTATGCCTTCTACTCGTATCTTATGCTGCGAGTGGAATTGACTTCATATACCCCAACGTCAAAATACCTGCGAATTTCTAGTAAAATACTATTTTCCAGTGGAAGCACTTTTTACATAGGTAGGTGTTAGGGCTACATTTGGTCACCAACTCGCCCGACGGTAAGTGAAGTTATAGCCGACGATGTATTAAGTAGATCTAAAAGATAATTATTCACTCTTGCCTTAAAGATATCCATCAGGAAACAATGACGGAGGCAGGGCACTCCAGTCCCTGGAGCGGTCCGCATTATGAAGGAGTAAGCGAATCGCTTAGTACGAGTAGGTGTGCATCAACTGATTTTCAGTTTTCACCCTCATGAAAATAATTATACTTTTTAGTGTTAATGATTTTCTCTAGACGATGGAAATATTTTAAAATTTTTACTCAAATGACTATCATCTTTTACGATGGGACCAATACCGAAAGATGGAAGAAAATCAGAGTTCAGATAGTAAAAATGACCATTTTTACTATCTGAACTCTGATTTCCTGATGAACTCTGAACACCTACCTATGTAAAAAGTGCTTCCACTGGAAAAGAGTATTTTGATAAGTATAATTATACAACATTATTTTAGAATATGTCCGTCGTCTACAAAAAATGTGCTGTAAATTATCGGATTCGGATTCCTTAATCCAAAAACAATATTTGTCATAAATAATTTACTTAATCTAATAGAGTTCATGATAGAAGGAAAGAGAAGCGGGAGACCACGAAAGGCACTCATACACAACTTAAAAAGAAGGTAGATCAGATTTCATGTCGTATATGGAAGTGAAACACTGGCCAAGGACAGCGACACGTGGAAGTTGCTCCACCGACAAAGTCAAGGTCAAGTCAAAGTCAAAATTTATTTATTCTGTAGACACAATACAGACACTTGGAATCGTCTGGTTTTCAACAATGTTTTAACAGTAAGACAAGAGCAGCGCTGCCGTAGAGGCAAAATTAGATAACTTACATATTGTTTTTCTCTTCTTTGTATATACTCTAACTTTCCCATAGAAGCGAACCTCCCTCTACGGCAGCGAGCTGTGCTCTTGAATTTTGGATGAATTTATATGAACTAAGACGCACGTTCATTTAAATTAAGTTCAGTTAATTATATTGCTCTATACTTAGTCACACAATTTTCGTGTGGGAGGGAGATAGGTAGTTTGCGATAAATCCATCGATAAACTACATATTATGAGTATTTTATTCTGTTTATTATTTTCATTATTTTAGCAAAGACAGACGTTTATTTTTACATTTCATTGTTAAATAGAAGCGTCTGTTAAATCGCTAGTACATCTTGCTATTTAAGTACATCGGTAAACAATAACAAGTTTTCAGAAAACATTTTCAGGAAAATATATTAGAAAATATTTATCTAAATATGAAATTGGATATCCCGGAGTTCAAAAAATGCTGTTACTGCATACCTCTGCGACAAGGACTTTTGGTCTGGGGTTACGTCAAGTTGGTGAGTGTCGTCCTCAAATACAGCATTATTTAAAAAGTGTGTATAACTAAGCACAAATGAAATGATTCAGATAATTTGTATGAACAACTTTTCCTATGGGCCAATCGGAAATTCGAGAAAAAATCAGATGTTTTATTCATTTTGTCAATTTCAAGTTGCGATTTTGTTTTGGAGGCGAGATACCATCCAAATGAGCCAGGGCAAGACAAAAACGGCGCGGCTTGACCAGCGTCATTTTAAGCAAACCCCATAGTTCCTGTAAAAAATGATAAATTACACGCTGGAAGGCACTGGTGCGTTCCTGCAGAGATACCAGTTGCTTCTACAAAGTAAAAGAGCGGCCACCAAAGGGAATTTTAGTGATAAAGCTCATATATTATAATCCAGCTGTGCTCCAATATAGCAAGGTATCGACACAGGATCGTGAATTAGGATTAGCCTGGTAGGAAGCGGCTTGCATCCAGCGCTATCCCACGATCACGAACCTAGGTAGGTCCCTATTGAACACCTTGAATTATTTTGTTTTTGTTTCAGCCAATAACACTTCTAATGTTTTTATTTGGAACTGTCCTTGTGCACATATACATCCGGCTAATTCATGTTGACCACTACAGCATGCTGCCTATAGCTATGTCGGGAATAATTCTGCTGTTATTCCTAGTGGTGGACATGTGTATGACGACAGTGTTTCTGATTGGTGGACATCAGGTAAAAATTAAGTATAAGAACGAGATATTTTAATAACATTTTTCAGGCTAGGTTTATCAGTGATGTAGAATACCTACATTTTGTCTTAGAACCGATCTTTGCTAACAGAGAGAGAGAAGATTCTATTAGATTACCAGAAAATTACTTAATTATTTGGCATAATACAGCCCTTCAAAGTGTCTACTCACTACATTTTACCAAACCATGCCCGTGCTAGGAGCGTTCTACTATGTTCACTACAAAGTACCATCGACGCGCGTCAACAATAGTCCTCAAAATTTTCAACAATAGTCAACAATAATCAAATTTTCAACAATAGTCTTGCCGGTACGCGGTGCCGAAATGCTCCGTGCATTTCACGTGAAACTCTGACACCAGGGCTTGCCACCCGGCCTATACGAACTTACTTACTTACGCGAAGGTGCTGCATGATCAGGGGTAGTACGGTTTAGTTGACATAGTTCCATACATTACAATACAAATGATATTTTATTGCATGCCACGTTCATGTCTTTCATAGCACATGGTATGGTGAGTTATAGCGGGCAGACACCTTTAATAATTTTTTTCAACGGGCAAAAGTGCCTTTACTAACTACAACAAAACTACAGTACCTACCACTACATAAAAAGCATTGGATCATCCACAGACCCTTGAAGGTCTAAAGATAATCCAAATGCTCAAGCCCACTGGCAGTTGGCAGCGTGCCCAGCATGCTGGCTGCATTGCCACGCTGAATGGCAATGCTTATACGTTGAGCCAAATAAACACCAGCATTTTAGTCACGCGTCGCGTCCTCCAGACGCTCATCAGAAAGACTTTTGAAAATGATATGAGCTCTAGGCCCCCACGGACCTTTAATATAAATGTTGTTTTATCTCTTCCAGAAAAACACCAAGCTGTTGAGAGTGTTCTATATTTACAGTATTGTGTTACTGTGCATTATAGCGGCTTTGTTACTGATGTCTATTGTGTTGGATCAATCAGTAGATGATAGTCGTTATGCGCGGAGCAAGCGTCCTGAGGAGCTTAATATATCCTTTGGTTTAGTTGTTGCTGCAAAATTTATTACTGGCCTTGTTTTCCTGGGTAAATATAAATATTTTTAATAGTTTTTTCCTTCATCAGACGTAGGACGTCCACTGCTGGTTATTGGCATCATCTTCTTTCTTCTCTTCTTTTCATACATAGGACGTCTACTGCTGGATAAAAGACTCCCCTGACGATCTCCAATAAGACCGGTTGGTAGCGGCTTGCATCCAGCGCGATCTTGCGGTTTTGATGAGGTCATCCGTCCACCTTGTGGGTGGACGTCCTACGCTGCACTTGGCCTCATCTATGGGTTTCCAATAATCCCAGCTGAAAGCGGCATGCACCCAATGCATTTTTGCGATTTAAATATATCGTTGGTCTACCTAGTCGTGAGACGTCTTGCCGGTACGTGGTTCCCATTCGAGAACTCAACAGCCCCATCGGCTATCTATGTGCCCTGCCCACCACCATTTAAACTTGCTAATTCGCTGGGCTATGTAAGTTGTTTGAAAATTCTGTCATATTGTTTTAAAACTTCTTTCTATAGTCCAATATATATTTACATATTTTTATATGTAAATACAATAATCAACTCGGTTTTAAATAAAATATCTTTCATTTTTTCAGGGATCCAAGCATACATGATTTTGTTGATAAGAAGTGAAATTAATAAGGTGAAGAACAACTGCAATTTTAAGTTTATCAACAATGCAACTGAGCCTGGATGTTCAATGGAAAACAAAATTAACGAATCTGGGCCCTGATTCTTTATCCTTTATACATTTATTTTTTACTGGCTCTCTATATACACTTATTTTTTTGCCATATAATTTGTATTTATAATAAGTTAAATTAAGTTTAAAATTAAATTTATTCTTGCATACCAAATAAAAGTTCCTATCACTGAGTTTATTCCCAAGAAAATCTACATCGTTATTAGGTTTAGAACATTTCTACTTAAGAGTACGTACACTGGTGTTAAACAGCTGACTTTTGTTTCGTGATTTCGGGGGTGGTCGGTAAAGGTTGGTCATAAAATACATATACAGGGTTATTTCTAATCAATGAGCATCCTTTTAGGGGCTACTCTATACATCAAAACTAACAAATTTTGTTCTGCGACTTTTGTCAGAACTAAAAAAAAAAACAGTTGTTCCATACATTTTGTTGCGGGTGAACGATATTTTTCTTTGGAACAACAATTTTTTTTTCGAGTTTTTCAAGTCGCAGAACAAAAGTTGTTAGTTTTGATGTACAGAATAAGCCCCTAAAAGGATGCTAATTGATTAGAAATAACCCTGTATACTAGTACCAAAGTCTCCGAACAGCAGATCTTGCGGCACATATTATTAACTGAATCTTCATAAGTCTATATCTCGACTCGCACTCGACCGATTTTGGTTCATACTCGCCAATCTTGTTAGTGTTTAAATATTAAACAATCTTGGCAAATATTATCGAAATCGGCTGATAAATAGCGCGACAGTAAATTTCCCCTCATATTGAGGGAAATAACCCCCCCTATCAAAAATCGCAGACGACAAAAAAAATGTTAATCCCTATCTCTTCTAATATTATAAATGTTACTAATATTATAAATGTAAATGTAAGTTTGTTTGTTACGCTTTCACGCAGCAACGGATACAGTTGATTTTGATGTTGTTTGGCATGGATATTGTTCAAAGGTTGGAAAAGGACATAGGCAACTTTTTATCCTGAATAAATAAAAGGTTCCTGTGGGATAGCACAAATATAAAAAAAACGTGGGCGAAACCGCGGGCAAAAGCTAGTACAATAATACATAGAATCTGTGTACCAAGTTTCGTCGAGATTTGTTGAAAAATGCGACCTGTAGAGGAAACCCAACATCTGGACAGACGAAAGCAAAATCTCCGTTTTAACACGGCGATCTTCGCTTGCGGTCGATCAATTATTCTAGAAATGTCCGTCATCAACAGACACATCTCGTGTTTTGGATTTTAAGCAAAAACTTCCAGTAAAATATCAAAGGCACTCAAGATCATCCAGAGTAAAAACGCTCCGTCTCGTTACTAACTACTTGTACAGTTATGTACTGTACCGGCTTTTCAATAGTTCACTGTCGCGTGTAGGTAGACATAGACAGCTTTTTATTGTGACGAAAATACAGAACAAAAACCTTAACGTATAGTACAACATAATAAATATTAAAACTAAATAATTATGCAAAAGTAATTCAGTCTATATTTCTGTCACAAACCAGCTCCACCTCAGCGTATGCTGGTTAGGAACCAACCAGCGCTGGTCTTCCGGTGGAGCTTAGGTGGAGGTAGGCCTATGTCCCTACACGCGAAAGGCAATTGGATCATATTCACCTCGTTAGCCCAGTGTGGGTTGGTGGATAGTGGTAGTGGTGATATACCCATTAAAGAAGATGGAAGAGTCGATCCAGACTTTGTACAGTAGCCCAAAACAACATTAAAATATGGTAAACAAATTCACAGAAAAAAACAACCGTATATAATGCTTAATTTTTTTTTATCGGGCAAAAGTGCCTTTATTAACTACAACAAAACTACACTACTATTACACAAAAAGCATTGGATCATCCTCAGACCTTTGAAGGTCTAAAGATAATCCAAATGCTCAAGCCCACTGCTAGTTGCTGCATTGCCACGCAGAATGGCAATGCTTATGCGTTGAGCCAAATAAACACCAGCATTTTGGTCACGCGTCGCGTCCACCAGACGCCCAGAAAGACTTTTGAAAATGATATGAGCTCCCGGCCCCCACGGACCCAATGTCTCAACTCCAAATAGCTCAAATATGTAACCACTACCGAGGTTAGCATAATTATTTGCGCCGCTTGTGCTGCTCCGCCGAATTGGCCGCAGCTCCAGCCCTACTCTGAGTCTCAGAAAGTTGTGACGGTGCCAAAGTATCGACGCAAGTTGCGTCCCATACTAAGGGCCGTCCACACTTCCATGGGACCAGCGTCATGCCGTCAGGCCTTTTGCCATCACCGCGCGCGAGCCCACTCGGTTCGAGTACGGCTGCGATATTGGCGGTGGCAAAAGCCCTGCGAACGACATCGTTAAGAGAGTAGCTGAGCGCCAAGGAATTTGAGAAGTAGGTATTTGAACTAAACTATTGCTGTCGCGATGCCCCCAAGATAGGGAGCTTCTATGTGTGGTGTGATGCAATTGTATTTGTGTGTGTGTGCTGCGCACCATTTCCGCCCGCGCCCTTCCCGCGCCCGCCCGCGCTCTACGCTCAGGCTGCCGGCTTTTTCTTTCGAAATTTTTTTTTTGAAAAAACCTTTATATATAGCCAACTTTACACAATTGACCTCAAGCCAAAAGCTGCGAACAAAAATAGCTATTTAACTAATCGATTTCTGTAGGCGCTGCAATATACTTACTGAAAATTCTACCAAATACCTAACTTAAGATATCCCAAATAACTTTTTTTAAGGAAAACACGCACATAATTCTTCAACAGACAATAAACAAAGTTTAAATAGCTTTTATTTAAATTAAATAGTCCAAAAAGAAGAATCTAAACTTTAAAATGAATTCAACCTATAAATTTTGAATATTACACAATTTTTGGGGTATAAAATCTTTCAAGAGATTTAGGTACGTAATAAATAACAGATAACTTCAATATCTGCTTCGAAATTGCGTTGCATGGTTTGACCCAAAAAAATATATTATTTACATACATACATTGCAAGTTAAACAAAAACTTGTAAAATAAACTAAACTGTTCGTAATTTATTTTTAAATGTAATGCTTCTCCTAAAAGCTTGCAATAGCAAATCAAAATGTTACTTATCCTCTTTAATTTTATCAGACGCCTTTTTTTTAATGTTTACATTTATGTTATGTTTTGTATAAGCCAAGTGTTTGCAGAACAATCATTATGTTAAGTTTTTATAGTACTAGGATAGAATTAACACTGGTATTGTATATATTAAATTAATTGTGTGTAAATAAAGAACTTTTGAAATTGAAAAATTGTAAAATAAACTTGAGAAAGTGTGAGCTCAGAAAAATCGAATATGTGAAGTAATCAGAACATACACAAATTGCAAATCCCTTTCTTTTTGTAGGTCAGTCAAAATGAAAGGTTTCTCAATTCATCATCATCATTTCTGTTACGTGACGTCTACTGGTGGATACACGATACCTCTTTACAAGTGAAGTTTTACAAAGTGAAGGAAGTTTCAGAGGTGTACCTACCTACACGTTCGTTATTATGAACAAAGTTTACTATGTTTACTATATTTTGTTACAAATTCATATTTGTTAATTGATTAACTATGCAATTTTTGTCATTTTAAGTTTTGATATTGTAGCATTGTTCAGATTTATATTAAATGATTATCATTTTGTTTTTACGATTTAATATTTAATCATTTATTTAAATATACAATTTAATTAATTTAACTACAGCTATTTTAAGTTATTGTAATTTTAAGATAATTATGCTTTGCTTTAGCTAGGCTGAAATTTTAAGGATATTATAATTATAACTACAATTGTAATTGGTTTGGACTGACTTGTATCTTGTATTTTGATACCAATAAAATAACATGAATATATGAATATGGGTCCAGCTGCGGATTTCGTGAACTAAAAATCAGCTGTTCCATACAAAACTGCAACTTGGACTCGACAAAAGGTATGACACGATTGGTTTTTTTCTCGAATTTCGGTTTGGCCACATATATTAAAAGTTGTTCATAATAATAGTCCGAATCACCTCCTTTCGGCTTAGTACACCAGTTCTGGATAACCCTGTATATCTGGACATATAAAACTTCTTGCCTTTTATATTGTAACTATTCCCGTATTTTCATTGCGCGATTAGTCCCGTAGTATCCTTACATAGTATAAAATAAAGTCGCTATTTTCGTTTGTTTGTTTGTTTGTTTGTCTGTATGCTTAAATCTTTAAAACTACGCAACGGATTTTGATGCGGTTTTTTTTAATAGATAGAGTGATTCAAGAGGAAGGTTTAAATGTATAAAAATTCCCGAAATTCCCACGGGAACGGGCACAACGCGGGTAAAACCGCGGGGCGCTGCTAGTAAAAAATAATTAAGAATTCAATTAAACAGATGCAATGCTTACTGTTTGGAGAACTGCTTGTCATACTTAGGTTCTACTTTGAATAAGTTTAAAAAAGTTGAAACTATTAGCAAATTAAAGCAGCAGTGCGTAGCACACACCATATAAATACAGGATAGAACATCCACAAATTACCACTTTTCAGCAAAACTCAGCGGATAGGCAAGTTAAAATGACAAAGGGCAAGGCACATAGTTCAATGAACGGATAGCCAATGGGGCTGTTTTCTCGAATGAATTTCACGTATAATCCGCGCCACACAAGTCGGCGGATGGAAAGTTAGACGCAGAACGCTGCGCAATAGGCAAAATATAGGTATGCGCAGGAGCCAGAGAGACAAGACGCCGCACGGGCACAACCGCCCGCCAACCTCATGCCTCCCGCGCGCACGCCCGTGCTTACCACTACGTCGCGCGGCATCGGCATTGTGCGCACATGCGCAATAATTAGCAAATTACGGCGAAGTGTCATCTGCGTCTTACATCTCATCCGCCGACTTGTGTGGCGCTACCTATACTGGCAAGCACAGCATAGAACTTATTTATTTTATTAGGTACAGATTTATTTATTTTGTTGTATTTGTAATGTGACTGATAATGTGTTTTTTAATTATTTGATGTTGTGTCTTTGATAATTTAATAATTTAATAGAACGTTTTTCGCTTAGGTAAGTGGACTAAGGATAATTATATTTATACGTTACAGTTATTACACGATTTTAGAGAGCACGTGATTTTCCTGATTAGAACTATTATTTCGCTTTAGGCGCAGAATTCTAATAATGGCACATAGTTTTAAGAAAGTTCAATTTTACGAATGCCCAATTCTATAAATGCCCAATTCTCACAATGTTCACTTCTAAGAATGCTCAATTCTCAAAATGGCAAAATAATTTCAAATGGAAAAAATCGGCCAAGTACGAGTCAGACTCGCGCACGGAGTGTTCCGTACTGTATGAGAGCCCCCCCCCTTAAATATTTATTTTATTTTAATTTTATTATTTATTATTGAAGGGAATATAAAACTAAATGTTCTGTGAAAATTTCAAGCAACCTGGTACCGTTATTAATATAGAGCGAAATACGTCTAAAAGTTCAGGTTTGTTGTATGGGAGCCCCCCTTAAATATTTATTTTATTTTGTTTTTAGTATTTGTTGTTATAGCGGCAACCGAAACATATCATCTGTGAAAATTTCAGCTGCCTAGCTATCATGGTTCATGAGATACAGCCCGGTGACAGAGAGACGGACAGACGGACATCGAAGTCTTAGTAATAGAGTCCCGTTTTTCCCTTTGGGTACGGAACCCTAAAAACACATTTTCATTAAAAAAAACACCGGTAATGAAAGCACAACCTCTTTAGGGCAAAGGTAATAGGTTTGAAAAGAACAATTAACTCCGCATTGGCGATAAAAAACCAGCTGTTCCATGCACTTTGTCCATCATCAACGGACTTTTTTCATGGTATAGTTGATATTTCTCGCGGATTCGGCTCTGGTCGGTCCCATAGTAAAAGTTATAATGTCCTTAACTCGCAAACGGAGGTTGTTTTAGGTACTGGTAAGCCCTTACATGTATTTAAATTGTATTTTTTTTTAGAAAATTCCTAATCAAAATTATGTTGCCACTTTGAGAATTGGGCATTCATAGAATTATGCTTTCGTAGAATTGAGCATTACTTGGGCATTATGAGAATTGGTTATTCTGCGCCTAACTCATTTAGATGTCTGCGGATACAGCACGATATTCTGTATAATCGCTGCAATATGTCGCAGCAACTAAACGCCTATATTCCAAACATAAAATCTTTTCTTCAAAAGTAACAAACATACAACGGTCAAATCACAGGATTTGAAAAAATAACTAATATTTTTAATAAACATCGATATCGATGGACATCACTAGAGCATCGACAAAAATATCGACTATTACTACATCCCTAGTGCTTGTGTACGTATAGGTTTGAGCCTCCCTCACCTCGACCCTACCACCGCATCGTGCGATAGGGACAATTGCAGCTCAGAGCGATTTATACCTACAAAAAACATGGCGAGACAACGTTTCGTATTACGCTGTTTTCTTCTTCAAAAACTAGATCTATCAAGTATATTTTTATGTCAAAATTTAAAAAAAATATGTGTTCATGATTCTATCATTTTATATTTTGTTAGATATTATTTAGTCTCTTCTGGTAGGTCTCTAAAGACGTCGGTAATAATGGTGTTTTTTTTTTGTGATTTTGAAGGGTCATATTTTGCCTGATAATTAACTTATCAAGAAATAGAAAAGACAGAGTAGTCTAAACAGCTAAATTTAATTTTATGACAAAAAATTGAAGCTCTATAAGTATTTTCCAGGAAGAAAACAGCGTAATACGTTTGTATGGAAAATTACAGACCACCGAGGCTCTTAAGGCTGGCGTGGCGACCAATCCGACCAGCGCTTCTGAGCAAATGCTTAATTATTTTGGAATTTCATATTTTATAAATAGGCTTCAAGGCCGCCATCACGCCGCCATATTTTACAAGCAATGTCAATATATAATAAGATCCGAAAATATTAATGAAAGTCATTTAAATGCAGATTGTTATTAAGAAAATAATAGGAAAGTCATTTTCCAAAAACAAACAAAGTAAATTAATTAAATACCTACTGTACAAGGCAATTGCCTAAGCACTACATATTATTGCATTATCTCTTTTCTTGAATTATATTGAATATTTTTTTTAAATAAAAATAGCATTTTTAAATTTCAGGCGGTAGGTACATACAGTTGTTATGAATATTTACAGTCAAACCTGGCTAACTGAGAACTGGATAAGTGAGAAACCTCTATAACTGAGAGTAATTGCCAGGTCCCGTCATTTTACCCCTCAAATACCTCTATAAGTGAGAGACCAAAACCTCTATAAGAGATAGTAGTTTTTTTCCTCATGGACCTCTATAACTGAGAGTACTGCTTGTCTGAACCTCTATAAGCGACAGTTGAGGGTAATAAAACATTTGCACTTTATAACCATTCTTAATTTTCGTCGAACTAACTACCGTTGATATCTGACCGTGTTCTATGTAAACTTTTTTTTTGTATTTTGTGGAGATAAGTAAGTAACATTGTTTTTGTATCGTATTTTTTGAAATGACCACACGTGCGTCTGTACTATCTTGTTTGTTGAAATAGTGCTCTATTTAAAATTATCATTATACAAAAATAATTCATATATTATTATTATACAAAAATAATGTTAGGTAGATGAAAGAACAACCTTCATCTACCTAACATTATTTTTGTATCGAAATATTAAAATGATTTGACTTTTTGATATTCCCAATTTTAAAAAGTGCCTTTTAGAAGGAATAAAACAATCATTTATGTTCAATTCTAATCAACACAACCCGAACAATTAGTACCTGTTAATATTTATAAACATGTTTATCATTCTTCACGCATTTAGATACCTACATACAAATTAGACGTATTTTTTACCTCTATAAGAGAGAGAAGCCATTTCTGAAACTGGATAAGTGAGAAACCTGGATAAGTGAAAAACCTCTATAAGAGAGAATGAGATGGCGGTCCCTTCAACTCTCTCTTATCCAGGTTTGACTGTATATCAATTTAGTTGTTTGTTTTTTCATGGTGACATTAGTCACTGTCCGCAGTTCTCATGAAGGAAGCTGTTTGCGATAATTCACTGATAAACTGCGTTTTATTCATATTCCATTTAGTAAGTTTTATCCAGCAGGGTGATTCTGTATGAAAACGTGCGCGTAACGTGCTTTACGTTACTTTTTTAAAATTCATAATAAGGCTATTTGGCCACTAACTCGCCTGATATAAAGCAAAGTTGTAGCCGAAGGTGGAGCATGTAGATCTAGAAGATACCTATTTATATTGTCTTAAAGACATCCAGATTGTAATTGTCAGGAAACAATGATGGTGGTAAGGCATTCCGATCCCTGGCGGTCCGCATCATAAAGGGAGAAGTGATCACTTAGTACGAACAGGTGGTATGTCGACTATGTAGGGATATTTTTTAAGCGATTTTCGGCTTGTCTTGTTGTAGAAAGGAGATGGAGGAATTAGGTCATGTAGTTCTTGCACACACTGTAGACAATTGCCAAATACTCTACCTTACGCCTGTATTCCAGGCTTTTCAGTTTGGATGCGACAAGCTAATTGTCCCCGATTAGCCCCACGGCGGCCACGGCTCGTCATTCAATCGAACCAAGAGCTTTGAGCTGGTATTTATCTGAACCATCGAAAAGGTGGCTACAATACTCTAAACACGATCGGACTTGAGCTTAGTATAAATTAAAAAGCTGTCCCGCAGTAAAGTACCCCTTAGCCTTATTGAGGATGCCAAGTTTTTTCCCAGAAAATCTAGCTTTACACTCTAGATACGCACCGAAGTTCAACGTGGAAGAGAGAGTAGCCCAAAAGCTCTAAGTGGTCAGCTATTTCCACACGTACATTCCGAAAAGTGGTTTTTTAATTTACTCTCAACCAAGGCTCTGTCGACTGTCTGTATTTCCGACAGACTGACTCGAGGACTAGCTGTACATTTCTCTCTAAGTTTTTAAGAAATTCGTGTGAAAAAATATATTTTCGATTAATATAACTTAAAGTCGCCAAATTATAATTCATTTTAATGTTATTTTATATAATAATATGAAAAACATTTCTCCAAACGAAAATCGCAGAAAAAAAAACTTTGCACGTTACGTTACGATGTGTCGATAGAGAATCAGGCCCCAGTCTCCAGTTACCAGCTAATCATCCGGTCACACTATCTGTCTGAAAGAGACGTATTTAAGTTTTATATTTTAAATCGTAAAAAGTACTTTAGTGTAAAATCAGTACGGCAACTATTTGGTGTTGCGTAAAGTTTGTGGCGGATAAGATTCTGCAAATTGTAAACATGAAATTGGAATGTCCAGAGTTCAAAAGATGCTGTTTTTGCATACCGCTCCGGTATGGCCTGTTAGTGTGGGGATACATCAAATTGGTAAGTTGCCATCCGTCTCTAGGTTCTTATCAGCCTTCAATAGTCTAGATCATGGACAAAACCTCATAAATATATATTTGGATCATCGAGACGAAGAAAAAGAATAGTCTAGATATTTATGCCCTTGATTGAGTCATACAATTTATATTCTAACAACTTGGTACACCTATAAAGAAATAATAAGCTAGTACAAGCTAGACTTTAGGTCCGTGGGGCCGGACGCTCATAGTCTATACAAAGCTCCTGGCCAGGCGTTTGGTAGAGGTCACACGTGACCAGAGTGCTGCCATCTATTTCGCCCAAAAGCTGAGTATTGCTATTCAGCGAGGCAATGCTGCCAGCATTCTGGCCACGTCACCCTCTGCCGAGGTGCTTTTAGGCTAAGTTTTATTTTAGTTTGTGCTTTTTTAGTTTAAGTTTTAGTATTACTTTAGTCATAGCGGAAAGTGTTATTAAAGTTTTTTTTTTTTTTTTTTGTATTTCAGTCGTTTCTACAAATAATATATCTGTAAATAAACTCTTCATCCCAGCTAGTACATATATGTAGCCACTCTAGCCCAATGGAGGGTTGGTTTATTCACATTATTACTACGCCATTATCGTCGCTTTTTCTCACAAAGCTTTCCTTTATAGAAAAGAAAGTGCTATAAAAGTGCATAAAGTAGATACATAGAACTCAATAACTCGAAACTGTGATCCAAATTAGCAATTTATTTATGTCTTTTACGTTATTTCAATAATCAATTTCATATTTTTTTTATTTATTTAATCAATTTCAGGTAACAACACTCGTAGTGTTCCTGTTTGTATCTTTCGCTATGCAGATGTATATTCAGCTACTCTTCTTTTACGGTAACGGTATCCTGCCTATGATTTTACTGGGAACAGCTTTACTTGTATTCCTGATGGTGGACATTGGAATGACGTTGACGTTTCTCATTGGTGGACATCAGGTATATAGTACATAACGTCATTGCAAATTTAAAATCTCTCAATCTCTCAATTCTTAGTAGGCTCTTACATACTAAGGCAATTTATAAATGCACCGTGTGTCAGTTAAATATTAAGATATTCACATAGGAGTTTTTACAAACGATAGCTCCTAAAAGAATCTTGGAAAAATTTTGAAAATCTAATTAATGAGAAAAATGTCAGATGGGAGGTTTCAAATTTGCAACGACGATAGGTACCTACTAGGATTGGTGTATTTCTGAAATAGGGCAGTGTCAAACGCGGATCCACCTTTGCGGGCAATATGGCATGCCCAAAACAAAAATTCATATTTTATTTATGTCATAGCTTAATGCGAGCGCAAATTCAAAGAAATGACCATGAGGTCATCTCGCCAGGGCCACTGTTAGGTCTGTTTTGACCATAGAACAGCAGACTTTTTCTCTTCTGTGGTTTAGACTGACAAACCTTAATCGACCGATGGATTTTGCAAGTCGATTTGTTAATTAAAATAAATAAATACGAGTAAATATTAGGGGACACCATACACACGGTCTCTGACCCTAAACTAAGCAAAGCTTGTGATATGGCTGCCAGAGACTGATATACTACATAGACATATTTATAAATACATATTTATATAGATAGTACCTAAATAACACCCAGACACAGAGCAAACATCTATGTTCACCACATAAATGTTTGCCCTGGGTTGGGATCAAACCCACAAACGTTTGACTTTGATCCAGAAGTCAGGGTCACTAACCACTGAGCCACCGAGGCAGGAAATTGGCACTTGATTGGATTGCAAGGTGGCCGTGCCCACAAGCTTTTTTGATGGCTAGATCCTCGCCAGGGCTGTGTTGAGCTCTAGGGAGTAAAACACGAACAAAAACTACACCCCACCCTTACTGAATGACTCTATTATGACTTCAGTATTGTGCACTTTTTTGTGAGACGCAATAAACAGCTTCAGAAGCATGAAGTAATTATTTTCATTACACTTTGAAGTAGTTTTTTTGGCAAATTTTTAATCAAGATATTTAATCAGGTGCTTTATAATAAACTGGCTTTTGCCCGCGTGGTAGGTATTTTAATTTTTATGTTATAGGTATCCAATGGGTTTATTTTGTTTTTCTAAAAAGTAGCCTATGTCACATTCCGTCTTTCAATATAATAATTTACTCATGCCAAAAATCGAGTCAATCCGTTGTTCCTTTGCTGAGTGAAAGAGGAACAAACCAACAAATTTTATTAGGTACATTCTCGGATTTATAATAATAGTAAGAAAGTAAGGATTCGACAATAAGCCCGAATACAGAGGCGCCATCGTAATTATATTAGCTAAATACCTAGCATAGTTGTTTCTTTTTAGCTTTAGGCATTCTATAGAAAGAACGCTTTTTACGTTGCTATTCAATTTACGCTGGCGCCTCTGTAATCGGGCTTATTGATTACATAAATCTAATTTAAAATCAAAAGAGTAAAGTAAGTAAATTACCTACGATACCTATTTTTTCTCTTTCAGAAAACCGTGAAGCTGTTAAGAGTGTTTTATATCTACAGTATCACATTGACGGGCATCGACGCGGCCCTACTCTTCATATCTATAATCTACGACTTATCAGTTGCTGATGATTACGAGGCACATTACCGCAGTTCTGGTCAAGTTCTGTCTTACGGAGCAACTGTTGTAACTAAAACAATTACTGGCGTTTTATTAATAGGTATTTAACATTCATTTATGTTATCAGTCTCCTGCATTTGTTTCAGAAACTATTTCTTATTCTCTTTAGTGGTTTTGCTTATTTTATTGAGGTTAAATTAGAGGAGTCGTTACAAACAACATATTTTATTATAGGACTAGCTTAAAACCCGCGGCTTCGCCCGCGTGGTCTTAGTACATAGGTACTTGCTTAAAATGAAAATAGCCCGCGGTTAGACCCGCGTTGTATTGGTACTTGCTTAAAATTAAAAAAGGCTGTCTGATGGCCTGCGTTGTCATATTACTTGCAATGATAATGGCCCACGGTCTGGCTCGCGTTGTTTTAGTAATTGCTTAAAATGATAATAAACCACAGTTTGGCCCACGTCGTCTTGGCACTTGCTTAAAATAATAATAGTTTGTGGTTTCGTCCGCATTATCGTATAACGTATTACTTGAAGGGATAATGTCTACGGTTTGGCCTAAATTATCCCAGTATTTGGCTAGAATAATAACAAGTCGTGGTTTGGCCTGCACATTCTCAGTACTTGCTTATAATGGTAATTTATAGCACGTAGCTTGGCCCGCGTTGTCGTAGTACTTGCTTAAAATTATAAGGGTAGTATTTAAACGTAAATCAAAAAATATCCTTATTCTATGCAATAAGATTCCAAATTCCCATCAAAATTACTGATTGCACAGCATAATATTCAACTCAAAATATCACTAAACACACTACAATTTATTTTCGCAGCGTACAGCGATTTTTCCTAAAGCAAAAGCTTTTTCATCAATGCACAGCTAATAATCTTAATGCACATTATACCTGTTAACTCTTTTTCTTTTAAATATAGCTTCTATTTTTATATTATTTACAGCAGTTTTTCTAAATAAAACAGCATTTTAATAATCACAGTCGTCTTAATATTTAACCTAAACTAACCTAAGCTAACTTAAACTAACCTAACCTAAACTAACCTAACCTATTTTTTGTTTCACACCTAATCTATAAAGGCGATTCGCTTCTGGCACTTCGCCGGCCGCTGCCGCGGCACGCTCGCTTCGCTCGCTCGGCTCGTGCGTTGTTTTGTCATGTTCTAACATAACCTAACCTATTTTTTGTATCACACCTAATCTAATTTCTTCACTAATTTACCCTAAAGAAACCATCCATTGATCTAACCCCTGATAACAGAGCATTCCCTAGGAAGCGAGGGTCAACTTAGGGATTATGCGACTGGGATAGTTATTTTGCTATGAAATATGAAAAATTTGCTGTGCAGTCAGTATTTATGCTATGTACCTATGTAGTATTTTTGTACAAAAATAAATTTAACTGTATTACATTATGAGGAAAAAAGTAATGTCATATTGATGTAAAATTTCGAATTATCTGCAGTTTGAGTTTTGTTAAACATTTAGTTTATTTGTAGTGAAGTAAATTATTTGATGTAAAAAAGAATATAAATGATGAGTATGTATTGATAGGCGATTATTTATTTGATATGCAATTTATATTATCCCAAATTATAATAGCCTGCCGTTTGGCTTGCGTTGTCGTATTACTTGCAATGATAATAGCCCATGATAATAGTCTGGCCCGCGTTGTTTTAGTATTTTCTCAAAATGATAATGAGTACTTACTTTAAATGGTATTTCCCCACAGTTTGACCCGCGTTGTTTTAGTACTTTCTTGCTTAAAATAATAGCTCATGGTTTAGCTCGGGTTTTCGTATTACTTGCAAAGATAAGATTAGCCTGCTTTGTCTCAGTATTTGCTATTCGCTCGTGTCTAAAGCTTATTACGGAGTACCTACGACAATTTTTAGATGAAATTGATTTGCAAAATATTTGAAATTAATTAAATAATAATTGTATGATTTATTCATGTTCAAATAATTATTTTATGGCCGCATTGGATTTAACGGTTAATTCAATATTTTTGTTCTTAGTATTAAGATCTCAATGTAACACAGTTCAACAGTAAATATGTTCTTTGACTTTAATAGCCTACGGTTTGGCCCGCGTTGCCTTATAACTTGTCAGAAGATAAATACTTAAGTTATATGTTAAAATACCTACTCATTCTTTATGTGGTAAAAAGAATATTTTTCGGTACATTGCTCACTCATGAACCATGTAGTTTCCCACTCGCATACCAAATTATATCCAACTCCATTCGCATGTCATGGTCCACATCACAATCGTAAGGTCCTAATCCTGGTCTGACCACTGAGCTTTGAAACTTATGTACGAAATTTACACTAATGGCTTTTTATTGATGGAAAACATTGAAGCAACCTGCAAAGGCACGTCCATAGAGAAAAATCGATGTATATGAATTCAGCAACCCGCGCTCGGCCAGCGTGATGGATATGGCTCAATCACCCTTCGTGGGTAGGCCTACGTTCAGTAGTGGACTATTAAAAAAGCTCAGTACAGGTATTCAACATGTTTCATTAAATTATTAGAAATTTAATTTTGATTATCCTGAACTCAATGACAATCTTGCCCAAAACCGTTCACCCAGTCAAAAGTGGCCGAGACACTTGTAGGACTTTCAGGCATTCTCTGACCCTGTACAGATGAAAAAGTAGCACACAAGTAGGTATATTTTATTTGAGAAATACATATTGTACCTATATCTAGACGACAGGCATGTTCTAGGATTCTATTATACTCATCAATTGACTTACTTTTACTATGGTACCAACCCCGAAATCACGTAAATAAAATCTGCTGTTCAACATAAAAAGTTCATCGACCCGCGGCAAAATGTAAAGAATAGGTAATTTTCGCTTTTTCAGGTAGAACCCATAGTAAAGTAAGTTTATTTATCCGTATGTACCCTAAGTTCAAATCTATTGGCTCACAAAATAAAATCTTTCGTAAACTACTAGGGGCCCATTTTGCCCCATTGACGGATGAGTCAATATCTAAATTTTATTCTAGATACTTCACTATATTACTAAAAAAATGCGTTTAAGTTATTTTTCATGCTTTTATAGGACGTTTGGTCTAGATTTCGACAAGGAATCCGGGACTTTTCCCAAAACGTCAATATAGTCATCTATTAGTTAAAAGGGTGGGCTATTTTAAACAATATTGCATCGATTTACGAATAGATTTTTACCATTTTTTTTAAGAAATTGTTATCGTGACCCACTGAAATTTTCCTGGATAGCAGTAGGTACCCCAAGTGGTAATTTGTGTTATTGTCTAGCATCGTACCAAATTTTGTTAGAATTCATTTACCCGTTTTATCTTAGCTTTATCTGATAATTTTGGCTATCCCTAAGAGACCCTATAGATTTTCCGGGATAAAAATACAGTCAAACCTGGCTAACTGAGAACTGGATAAGTGAGAAACCTCTATAAGTGAGAGTAATTGCCAGGTCCCGTCATTTTACCCCTCAAATACCTCTATAAGTGAGAGACCAAAACCTCTATAAGAGAGAGTCGTTTTTCCCTCATGGACCTCTATAACTGAGAGTACTACTTGTCTGAACCTCTATAAGCGAGAGTTGAGGGAAATGAAACATCTGCACTTTATGATCCATTCTTAAATTTCTTGGAACTAACTACCGATGCTTTCGGATCGTGTTCTATTCAAACATTTTTTTTTGTATTTTGTGGAAATAAGTAACACTGTTTTTGTATCGCCTTTTTTTGGAATGGCTACACGTGCGTCTAAACTATCCTGTTTGTTGAAATAGTGTTCTATTTAAAATTATTTTGTGGTTTTCTTTAATCTACCTAACATTATATTTGTATCACATTCTTTTGGAATAGCTACACGTGCGTTTACACTATCTTATTGGTCAAACTTACTCCAGTTGATAAGTATTAATTGAGGAGAAAGTTCGGTGTTAGTAAATAAATCTTTAGGAATAAATAAATAAGTCTTAATTTAGGAATAAATAAATAAATAAATCTTATTTGGCTTAATTTTGTGATATTTATTGGTTTTATACGGATAATTGATTGTGTAGATATATTTGTACCTACATATGTGAAGTGTGACGACGAAATTTCAAAATCTTATAATTATTTTTATCATGTAAGCGACAGAAATGTCTTGAATGATAAATAAAATTCTTTAAACCTAAGTCGTTAAGCGATAAGCTTAAGATAGGTATTGTATGCGTTCAAAGATGGAAAATCTCGAAATGGAATACGAAATAAATTTGACTAAATCAAAAGATATACGGTCCCTATAAGGTCTCAGTGCTCTAAAGGGCATGGAAAATTAAAAAAAAGTAGTTTTTTGATTTTCCCAATATTTAAATGTGTCTTTTAGAATGAATAAAACAAACTATCATCTATGTTCAATTCTAATCAACACAACCCAAACAGTTAGTACCTGTGTACTATTTATAAACATATTTATCATTCTTTACGCATTTTTTTAACCTCTATAAGAGAGAGTAGCCACTTCCGAAACTGGATAAGTGAGAAACCTGGATAAGTGAAAAACCTCTATAAGCGAGAATGAGATGGCGGTCCCTTCAACTCTCTCTTATCCAGGTTTCACTGTAGTTACTGTATTGAAACATGTTATGTGCTTCCTACATACCAGATTTCATTCATAACCGTTCCGCTCGTTGGATGTAATTTATGTTTTTTTCACCAACTTTGGGACCCTATTTGACCTCTTAGATAAAGAAAATTCAGAAAAACAGGAACAAACGTATTTTTCATTTTGTCTGAGTAGCATATTAACAAAGTTTTAAGTCAATCGGTACAGGAATACAAAATATACTTACAAACGAAAAGAGCCCGTTTTACCCCGTCAAAGGTCAAAAGTTCAAAGTTTTCGTCTTTAGTGCTCCATTACGTCATACAATGTACCTATATTCTATATTTCAAGTTTATATCTTTAGCGGTTTGGGCGGCAGCCGAAACTGATTAATTTTGGCTATCCCTAAGGATCCCCATAGAATTTCCGGGATAATAATAGTTCATGTGTTGAAACATGTTGTGTGCTTCCTCCATACCAGATTTCATCCATAACCGTTCAGCTCGTTGGATGTAATAGACGCTTTTTTCACCAACTTTGGGACCCAATTTGACCCCTTAGATAAGGAATATTCGGAAAAACAGGAACAAACGTAACTTTTATTTTGTTTGAGTAGCATGTATACAAAGTTTCAAGTCAATCGGTAAAGGGAATAAAAAGTTACATACAAACGAAAAGGGCCCGTTTTACCCCTTTAGTGGTCGTTTTTTCAAAATTCCGTTCTTAGTGCTCCATTACGTGGTCCAATGTATCTGTGTTCCAAATTTCATGTTCGTATCTTTAGCGGTTTGGGCTGTAGGCTGTCTGTCAGTCAGTCACTCAGCGAAGCCTTTTATATAATAGATCAACCTCAGACCAAATAAAAAAATCAAGACAGAATGTTGTGAACAAAACAAATGAGGCCGGCAAAACTACACCTTGTCGTGTACAGACACAATCACTAACTACGCTTTGGCTAGTCAGTCGAACTATGGCGGCGCAACAAAGACGCACTTACCACATGTATAAAAAACCGGCCTCACTTGTCTGTTCACGACGTTCTGTCTTTTTACATTTGAACTAAGTAAAACAGGTGTTACTCACGCACAATTTTAGTAGAAAACTGCTACTTTAGTTCTAATCGCATTTGGCGATCTTTCTCATGATTGGAGTACTAGCACGTGGGTTCGTCTAGTATTAACACTGCGAGTGCACTGCATAGTAGCAGTTTTCCACTAAAATTGTGGGTGAGTAACACCTGTTTTACTTACCTAATTAAAATGTGCGAAAACCACGTTCTGTCTTGATATTTTTATTTGGTCTGAGGGATCAACCATGAAACTGTATCGTTTTTAGTATGTATTTGCAGCATTTCTCCCATGTGAAAATGATCGTATCTAATCTTGAGGTTGTGGGTTCAAATTCCGATCCTACATCAAAAACTCTCTTGGAATTTATAAATGTATTCTTACACCGCTAGATTTTCAATTTTTCTTTCACCAAAGACAAGAGAACACGTTGTGAAGAAACCTTCTTTTGTCCGTAGAAAAAAATCTAGGACGCTTGTGACTCTTTCAATCCAAATCAAACCACGTTGATTTGACTTGCTTTAGGTTAGGCCTAAGTTCAGCAGTAGGCTATTAAACGGCTGGCATATTGCAGCAGGTAAAATATATTACCTCTATAAATATGGCGATGTAAGCAAACCAAAGCTTATTATTTTCTAGCGATCCACCCGGCTTCGAACAAGTGTATTATATATAAACCTTCCTCTTGAATCACTCTATCTATTAAAAAAATCCGCATCAAAATCCGTTGCGTAGTTTTAAAGATATAAGGCATACATGGGGAGAAACAGCGGGAAGCGACTTTGTTTTATACTATGTAGTGATCACTGTTTCAGGACTCCAGGCATACATCGTTTTACTCTTAAGAAGTGAAATAAATAAACTGAGAAACAGCCGAAATTTCAAGTTCATCAACCACACAGCCGAGGCTGGCTGTTCAATGGAAAACCAAACCAATGATTCTGGACTCATTGATGGTTTTCGTACTATAGAAATAGAAGATCGTGAGATCGACAAGGATGATCGAATTGGAGGAATGCAAAAACTGAAGACAGTCATATGAATGACAGGTTTTAATATGAGAAGTTTTTTTGTACCTACCTATAATAAACAGTATAGTTAAAACAAACAGTTGTTCTATATTTAAAAAATTTCAGACTGATAACAACAAGATAAACACCTACCTATGAACATTTTATTCGAAAATAATAAACAATATTCCACGTTGTAGAAAAAGTGTATTTTGCTAGCTAAGTAGAATATCACCTACCTATATATACTATATAGGCCATTGTACGCTAAAAACTTCATTGTAAAAATAAATGTAGCTAGTTAAGCACTTTGTCTTTACCATAATTATACAAGTATTAATATTATAAGTAAGTTACCTACATGTTTATCGTAGAATAAATTACATTGATTGTTCGTCAATATCACCTTAAATCCCACAAATTATATCCGTTTTGATTTTATAAACACATCACAAAATCACGTTATAAAAAGAAAGAATAATTTGATAGCCATAGCCCATACATTTACGTTTTCTACTTTGTTAAGGAACTGAATTCGAACCATGATAAAAATAACATTTTATTACTTACTATCCAGTTACAGTACCTACATATAACATTTTGCTAAATAGTTTACCACAAATATTTACATTATTTACAATACCATACTAGCACCTAGATAAGTAAACTAAAAAAGTTATAAAAGATATTACAACTCTAAATCGCAACAAACATTTAACTTCACACTCCACACTGACCTAACACTATGTTCAAAGTTATCAAAGTTGTTCCGAACAAGGTCAAAACCAAAAAGTTTTATCTCAAAGCTTCCCGCCAAAAGCTCGAAGCTACTGATTGGTCGCTTTTGCTGCCACAGAGAAATAACATCACGCATGAATGAACACACCAGTCCACAGATTACTGCGTACAACTTTCAATAAACCATAGACACCAAACAAAAAATTAATTAAAATAATAATTGTTATACTTACACAGCAGAATGTTATTCAAAAATAATACTAGTGTACTTTTGCCAGCTCTTTAAATGTTAAGTTTGTTTTTAGCAGAGGAATTCGGCAGAGGGCGCTGCCACGAAAACAATCAGTTCTGTCTATTGAAATCTAATTAAATAAATAAAAATAGTTGCAGTGATTATTCTTCAAAATTACAAGCAAAATTGTTCAATATAAGTGACTATGAACCGTTGTGAGTGAAATCAAAACATTACATGCGCTAAATAGTGAAAAGTAGGTGATTTTCAAAATGACCGGTAAAACTATTTAAAAATTTCGTACCAAACATTGACAACTGTTCGAATATCGCGCCTATTTCTGTAAAGTGTTATTTTATGTGCTTCTGAAATAAACTGGACTGAACATTATTGCACGCTACTATTTCAAGTTTTTCTGCTGGTAATTAACTAAAAAGAATCTGTGAAAGTGCTGTTGAAATTTCTGAATTTATCTTGAAAAATAGACTACTAGCGACCTCTATGGATTCTGGCACGCATACATATTCGACACATTTTTACGTCATCTCCTAGTATTGCTACTCCCCGCAAGAGGACTCTTATGAAGAGCAATTAAAACACAGATTAAAAAGCATTTCCGCAGAATGGTGATACCAGTAAATAAAAAGCAAAATACTCCTTGAATTTTGAAAATAGCTCAATGAGTTTTAGTTGACATGTGCCGTTAAAGTGTCTCACAGACAGCTGCGGTCTGCGGCTGAGGAAAAGGATCCAGCTATATTAAATAGCCGTACTGGGTAGTAAAACAGCTTAATCAAGAACAAAAATACTTACTGCTATATACTCTCGCAAAATGGTACCTAGATCACCAAAGCTACCTCGAAAATGCGGAAAATGTTCTGCGAAAATTCTAAATAGAGAATTTGTAATATGTTCATTATGCGATATCACTTATGACTTAGCATGCGGAAATGTCTCCATTGCAAGATTTTTGAGAATGACGCGCGAACACAAAACTGCTTGGAAATGTCAGTGGTGCCTGCGAAAAAACTATCTAAGTAAAATAAAAGCATCAGATGAAGCACAAATATCAATAAATAATACAAAAGCTCATTTAAAAAATTTACTAGATAGCGAAAATGTCACACGTAGAAAACCAAGAGTTCCACAAATCTCAATGCAAAAATCAAACACATCTGATATGTCAAACAACTCTGAATTCGTGACTCTATGTAACAGCTCCATCAGCCAATCAGAGTCATCAAAATTGACGTCAAACGATGGAGTACAACAATTAAGACTTGAAATTGAAGAGTTGACTAACCAACTAATTAAGGCTAAAGATGAAATTATGAAGCTTCAAACAACAAACATTGAATTGTCTAGCAAATTAGAAACCTTTGAGACAAACAAGAGTAACATGTATTGCCAATGTAAAGCGGAACTAATAAAACCATTGAGCAACGAAGACAAGACATCAACTTTTGAAATTGTAGAAGAAAACAGCAACAGTGACTCACAACTACCAAACGAAACAAGACAAATAAAAAAACGGAATAAAAAGAAACTCCGGAAAAGAAGACAACTAAGTAACACGAATAATGAAGAAAATACTGATGAAGAAGCAGACAAAATAACAGAACCTGAGACGAACAATCGCCCAAAAATTATTATTGTTGGAGATCAGAATTGCCGCAATTTGGCCTCACTTCTCATCAGATTACGCACAAGACACCCAAATGCCAAAGAATACGATGTCACTTGCGAAACCTATCCAAACGCAAGCTTAGACTATATAGCCCAAAGAGCTGAAGCTGCGGTGTCTATGTTAAATAGTGAAGACTGGCTGGTGCTATCTGCAGGAACCAATGATACAAATCTGACAAAGTTTCTTATAGAACTATCCTCGTTACTCAAAAAATTCAGTAAACCACAAGTTATTGTATCAGGTGTCACGAAAAACAGATACTTAAATGAGGGTAAACTAAACAGTAACACTAAAGCCATAGCAAACAATCTAGAAAACTGTCACTATATGCCATATATAAATGCAAAAAATATAAATCACGTTATCAACTTGTATGATTACAAGAACTGCTATCTAGGTGCAAACATAACTCGGATGTCGAAAAACAAAATAAAATCAAGTTCAAACACTACGCAACATGAATTAACAGATAAACCGGGTACTATACCGTACTACTTTAAAAAACAGACAACACAAACAAAAATATCGAGCCCCAAAACCACAACAAATGACCAATTCGCAAACATTAGTGAAGTCAAATTAAATGGTTCTAAACCCGGTACAGATGAAAAACAAAACACCACAAATAATAAATCTACACCCGTAACAAGTACGCCTCAGTTTTTTCGAGCCTAAAAATGAACATAATTTGAAAATAATGCACCTCAACTCACGAAGTATTAGAAAAAAAGCCAACAAACTAGAATTACTCACAAATGAAAATAAAATTGATATTTGCTGCATCAGTGAGACATTTCTAAGTGAACAAGAGGCTGATATTCTACAAATAGACGGTTTCCAAAAGGCTGCACACTTTTCTCGAAATAAAAAAACTAGAGGTGGTGTATGCATTTACGTAAAAAAATCTATAAAATACACAAAATTAGACTGGATAGCTGATATGAGCATAGAGAAACATTTTGAAGTATGTGGCATAAGCATAAATGAACTAAATAGTATCGTCATTTGTGTTTACAGGTCACCAGGAAGTAGCTTTGAACTTTTTATAAAAAGCCTTGAAATATTACTTCAAAAACTGACTAGGAGAAAAAGATTTAGTAAAAAAAAGTATTTTATTCTAGGAGATTTTAATATAAACCTTTTAGAAAAAAACCGCAAGACAGATAATTTTCTCAACACATTACACGCATTTAATTTGCTCCCTACCATTCATGAACCTACAAGAATAAATAAAAACTCTCAAACATGTATTGACAACATTATAACTAATATTAAAAAGTATAAAACCGAAATTATACATGTGGAATCAGATTTTTCTGATCATTCAGCTCAAGTTATCAGGGTACCAACCAGTATGAGTTTCCATGAAAAATACTGGTACGTGGAGAAACGTGATATTGACAAATATCTAGAAATTTTTGTCAAATACGTTCATCAAGTAAGTTTTCTCGATGTTTTTAAACACAATAATGCTGAAATGGCATACAAAGAATTTATTGAACTTTTCAGTCTCATTTTTGATTTATGCGTTCCTACTGAAATGATTAAAGTTACACACAAAAGAAAGGTTAACTGGAAAACTAAAGGTATTATTATTTCAAGTAGAAAAAAAAGAAAATTATATCAAAAATCTCTTAAAAATAAAAATGAGAAATACATAAATACTTATAAAAAATATTGTAAAACTATGAAAAAAGTAATATCGGCATCACAAAAAATAGCAAACTCTAATTTTATCGCCAACAGCACAAATAAAACCAAGGCCACTTGGAAAGTTATCAAAGAAAATACTTCTCAAACCAACAACATACCTGCGACTATTGACAGTCTACAAATTGACAACAAAGAAATTAAAGAACCCCAAGAAATAGCACAGAACTTCAATGAATATTTTACAAATTCAAATAATAACAGCTGTAATAATCCAAAACCAACACCTTTAATTCAGAACAATAATAAAAGCATGTTTATGAGTCCAGTTAGTGTACAAGAAATTAAAAATATTGTAAACCAATTAAAAAATAAACACAGTGTAGGTCACGATAGTATACCAATACAGGCGATAAAAACCACAATAAATCACATAGCGGAACCTTTGGCCCACATCATAAATTTGTCGATAGAAACTGGATGTTTCCCCAGTGATCTAAAAAATGCAATTCTACGCCCTTTACACAAAAAAGGGCCCACAAATGATGTAAAAAATTATAGGCCAATTGCAATTCTTCCATGCATTTCGAAAATTTTTGAAAAGGCTATATACATTAGAATAATATCTTTTTTGGAAACCAATAATATTTTAAATAGCAATCAGTTTGGTTTCCAGAAGGGTAAGAACACTACTTCAGCAATATTTAAATGCCTCAAGCAAGTGTGGGAAGATCTAAATCACAAAAGAAAAGGTGTAGCAATATTACTGGATCTATCAAAAGCATTCGATTGCGTCGTACACAGCACATTAATAGAAATATTGGAGAAAATAGGGATTAGAGGAATAGCTTTAGAACTGATCAAAAGTTATCTACAAAACAGGAAACAGTGCACAAGTATACACTTTTATAACCGCCAATCCAAAACCGTTGAAAAAAAGCAATCCGATTTTCAAAATATTACTGTAGGTGTACCTCAGGGCAGCATTTTAGGCCCCTTGCTTTTCTTGATCTACATAAACAGCTTACCTTCAGCAACAAAGCATCCCTGTATTATGTTTGCTGATGATGCCACAGTGTATATACCTCAAAATAAATTAAGTTCAGTTGAGTTTGAAACTGAGATTAAACTTACATTAGAAAAACTAGTACAAACCTTAGATTCAATAAATTTAAAAGTTAACCTAAATAAAACGAATTTATTACAATTTAGGAACTATAAAACTCCACCACAACAGCTAAATATTTCCCATGATGGCATAATAATAAGCGAAGTAAACAAAGCTAAATTTTTAGGAATCACTATCGATTGTCACATGAACTGGAAGGAACATGTATCTCAAATTAACTCAAAAATTTCCAAGTATCGTTATGCACTTTATATTTTAAGTAATTCTTGCTCAAGAGATGTTGCGAAAAATGCATACTATGGCTATGTTTACCCCCATTTAATGTACGGAATAATATTTTGGGGCAACTCAGTAGACATCGATAGTACATTCAAGATACAAAAGAGTTGCTTAAGGTCTATATTTAATCTTCGAAGTACAGACTCAGTACGAAAAGTTTTTAAAGATAACGATATTTTAACTCTTACAGGCATATATATACTCGAAATTTGTTTATTCGTTAAAAGCAACCCTAACATTTTTGTCGAAAACAAATCAGTACGCTTTGAATCCTTACGTCCCAAACATAAATTCAATGTAGGCATCCCTCAAGCTAACAATGAAATGTTTCACAGAAGTACATACATGATGGCTATAAACACTTTTAATCATTTACCTTATCACATTAAGTCAATGTCAAGAAGAAATTTCAAAATCTGTTTAAAAAAATGGCTTGTTGAGAAAGCCTTTTATAGCATGAAAGAATTTCATGAATGCTCTCATGGGTCTAGCCCATATCTATATTATAAAAAATAAATCTAGAAAATGGGACCTCATTTTAGTTTTGTAATGTCTGTACATATAAATAGTTTCAAAAAATAATATATTAGGTATTTATATTATATTATGCTTAGTTAAAGAGGTATAGTGTTTATAGAGTGTTATTGAGATGTATAGGATGTAATTGTTTATTGAGTGTAAATATTTATGAAAAAGTAACAATTACTCGAATTTCTGATCTCATATGTTGTAAATATATTATATAAATTATTAGTTTAATAAGATCTCTATTTTGCTAGGCTTGGCTAGATGAAGCCAAAAATTGCATGTCCGCTAGGACAGACTGTTGATACTAAGACAATTGTACCCACCATCATTCTACACAGTTTGAGCAATAAATTTTACTTTTACTTTTACTTTTACTTTTACTTTTACTAGCAAAATTTTTAAAATATTAGTAGTCAAATGCTTATACATCAAACCATACGGTCTAGGTTATAAATGCTTCGATGTAGGCTAACTAAATATAGACGCTTCGCGCGCCGCCGTGGAATGAAGTCACCCAATGACAAGTCGAAATGCGTATCCAGTCTTATCCAGTCTTTGTGTTTGTAAACAATAATTATGCCTAGGGAGGAGCCATTCTTTAGAAAATGTTGTTTTTGTATCCCATTAAAATCATGTCTACATGTGTGGTCGTGTATAAAAGCGGTGAGTGTCATATTAATAATATTAGAGACAGCTTTATAATTACTAATTTTAATAGTAAGAACATTTATACGTGACATTTTATATACATACACTATTGATATTTAAGTTGATGTCAATATCATTTTACTAAGTTTTGTTGTTATTATATATTATTCATTATAGTACCTATATAACTGGTGACGAATGCCATATATTGGTCACTTTTAATATTGAGTTGATGGTTTAAATCTATGTAGGTGGTTTGTATACATCTAATGATATCGTTTTGTATTTTTAACCGTCTTGAGAAAAGGAGGTTTTCAATTCGTCTGTAGGTATGTTTTGTATGTTACGCGGTTACTCCATACATAAACCGATTTCGATGATTCTTTTTGGGTTTGGTAGACCATACTTCAGAAATGATGCCGTTTAAATTTTATCGTAATTAGCTGATCATTTTTTGTATATTTTTAAAATTGTAAAATATTCAATAAATAATATACCTCATAATATCATTCAAAAATTCTACGTAAGATTTGACTAATATTATAAACGCGAAAGTTTGCGAGTATGTGTGGATGTTTGTTACTCGTTCACGCACGAACGGCTGAACCGATTTGGAAGGTAGCTTAGACCTTGGATTAACACATAGGCTACTTTTTATTTCGGCCTATCGCGGGGAACACAGCGGGGCGCAGCTAGTATGTAATAAAAGAAACAAAATATTTTAAACCGACTTCCAAAAAGGAGGAGGTTCTATGTTCGTGTGCATGTATTTTTTTGTGTATGTTCATCGATAATTACGCCAATTGTGAACTGAATCGAAAAATTCTTTTTCAGTTCGAAAGAGTATACTTCCGAGGTGGTCCCATTTAAATTTTATAGAAATCGGCTGAGCCGTTTTTGAAAAAAACAACAATAATGTAAGCAATTTCGAGCGTAATAAGTATCTGAATTTTGTACACGATGAACATCGATAATATCGCCAACTGTGGACCGAATCGAAAAATTCTTTTTTAGTTCGAAAGGGTATAAGTACTTTCGAGATGGTCCCATTTAAATTTTACAGAAATCGGCTGAGCCGTTTTTGATAAATCAAGAATAATCTAAACAATTCGAGCGAAATATTCGAATTTTGTACACGATGGAAGGCAGTTTTGCCATTTTTTGTGAAAAATAATTATATTGTTATAGATAGATAGATAGATAATTCTTTATTAGTACAATTACAATACAAAAAAACATAGGTACGAAAATAAAAACATTACAAAGTTATACCAAATGGCGGCCTGATCGCTTCAAGCGATTTCTTCCAGGCAACCAAGAACGGACAGGAAATAGCAAATTAACAGAACAGTGGCCTTAACAAAAGAATTTAAAAATAAACAATGAACACTTTTAACAAACAAACCAATAAATAAATAATATTTATTGAAATAAGTACAAATGCCTACCTAGACACATAAACATACATGTATTACATAATACAAAAATAAACTTACTTATATGATTACATACTATTATTACCTATACTTACTTGCGGCAATGGAACCGCTTTATGATTTTGTGCCCATTGCGGTGGAGACCATGGGCAGTTGGGGGGCCGAAGCTAAGGCTTTGGTTCGCGACATTGGGCGGAGGATAAAGGACAGAGGAGGTGACTCCCGCTCTGGGTGGTTCTTGGTGCAAAGGATGTCTATCGCTATTCAGCGCGGTAATGCTGCTAGCATTATGGGCACCTTTGCACCGGGGGCCATCAGGGGTGGGTTATTTGATTGATTTCGAAATGTTTTTGTATGACATTTGACATGTAATAAATTTAATGTTACTGATTCTTATACTTACTTAAATAAATAAATATATAAAGCGAGCATGTTATGTTTCTAGATAACGGATATCTCCTTGGCTGTGGTCCTGACACTTCTAGTAATTATATTAGACGGTTACCACGAGCTCCGGTCAGACCGCTTCACGGTGGCACACGCATTTATCATAAGCATCATACTTCTAGTCACTGACAGTATATTTATGTTAATCCTGACTATTGGAATGTGTACTGTAAGTATTTTTTAAAAGCTTTTATTTACAATGGAAACTAACGTGGTTTTCGTACATTTTAACTAAGTAAAACACAGGTGTTCCTCACGTTTGATTTTTAGTAGGATGCTACTATAGTTTCGATCGCATTTGGCGATCTTTCTCAAGGTCGGAGTACTAGCACGCGGGCTCGTCTCGCATAGCACAATGCGAGACGAGCTACAGTGCTATGCGAGACGAGCCCGCGTGCTAGTACTCCGACCTTGAGAAAGATCGCCAAATGCGATCGAAACTATAGTAGTATCCTACTAAAAATCAAATGTGAGTAACACCTGTGTTTTAATTAATTAAAAAGCTTTTATTTAGTTTCTCCTGTACCGTTGTCTGTAGTCAAATCTTGCAAGTTAAAGATCCACTTCCCGGTTACCGATTGAGCAGAAATATTGCATACGTGTGTAAATCGCGTGACAATGCAATATTATGACGGCATGGTGTTGATCTGATGATGGAGCTGGGTGGCCAAAGGAACTTAGCAATGAAACGACACAATCTCATCGAATTTGGGTTCATTTAAATGGTCTTGGCGAGTAGTTTGTCTTTTAATGGTAACCAGGGTCTGATAAGGGAGTTGGAAGGTGGTCATAGGAACTCTGTAATGAAACGACGCAACCCTATCGAGTTTCGGTTCGTTTGATTCGTCTTAACGAGTGCTTGTTCAGTAAAAGCTTGTTTAAAAAAAAGTTTTTTAAATATAATAGGTAGGTACTTACTTGTTTATAAAAAGAATATTATCATGAACTGTGTTGTTGGTCTGTTTGTATTTTTTTGTGTATGTTCATCGATATTTTCGTCAATTGTGAACATTTTTTTCGAAAAGGACTCCCGAGGTGGTCCCATTTAAATTTTATCGAAATCGGCTCAGCCGTTTTTTCATTTTTTCATTCATTCATGCAAACTATTCGAATTCTGTTCCCGGTGGAAGTCTGTGGTGCCATTTTTTGCGAAAAAATTATTACTGCATCGCGAGTTTTGATTACTTAAATAAGGTATTGTTTGTCAAAGTGCCGACAATTTCAGAGGCTTAGGTATACAACTTTGCGTACAACTGGTACTATGGGATCAATCACAAAATGGCGAAAAAAACAGTTGCTTTATACAATTTGTCGAGTCAATGAACTTTTTGCATTATGCATCTGATTTATTTTCCGATTTCGTAGTAATTAGGTCCCATGCTAAAACTTGTTCATGATGATGAGTAGGTATATATAGGTACACTTATACTACTACGCTTGTATGAAAGTTCTTACATTTTGCAAAACAATATCATCTAAAGTCGAGAATTTTTCTTATTTTGCCTCTTCTTTCTTGACACTCGCAATAGAAATATTATAATATGTTATACCTTATATCTACCAACATGAAAAAAATGTTTAAACAAGTAGATATTTTAATGTAAGGTATTAGTTATTTATTTGCCTCAATGTTATTTTTCAGAACAATCTCCGTACACTCCGAATATTCTTCTACTACAGTATATACATGGTGTTCACCGGATGCATATGTTCCGTAGGATACCTAGTGTATGCTATTGTCAATACTGCGGGGTCAGCGAGTGGAAACGAGCTGATCATCATCGTAATATTCTGTGGACTCATTAACACATGTAAGTTTTTGTTTTATGATTACTAGGTTTGATATGAATGTTAAAATTCTGAAAATCCACTTTGAACTCTATAAAACATCCATTTTAAAAACACATCGAACTCATTAAAATGCTAGTAGGTATTAAGATAAGTTCGAAAGGGGGTCTTTGTTGGTTTATTAGGTACTCTTTCACGCAGCAACGACCGATCGACTCGATAGCACAAAAACGTGTTAAAAAATTGTCGCGATCGCAGGACTTGAACCTGCTTCTTTTGGATCACTAGCCCGACGCTTTTCTAACTAAGCTAGTTCGCCGCCTAACTGTACCGTACCAGTCTTTTAATAGTCCACTGCAGAACGTAGGCCTACCCACGATGGGGGATTGGGCCATATCCACCACGCTGGCTCAGTGGTTGATTCACATACGCCTTCGAATTTCTTCTACGGATGTATGCAGGTTGCCTCACGACGTTTTCCTTTACCGAAAAAAACAGTTATGTGGAATCACCACGCCGAATTTATGAAGTGCTTATTATTTCTACCTACTTAGCGTTGAGTAGCTTAGTTGGGAAAGCGTCGGGCCAGTGATCCGAAATAGGCAGGTTCAAATCCTGCGTTCCCGAATTTTTTTTTAAATGCTTATTACAAAAATAACTCTTTGAGATAAACCTAGTGTAGGAAGCACTATTAAATTAAATATCATTGTCTTCGATGCTACTTGGCACATATTATTTTACCAGAAATTAATCTAGACATTTTTTTTTCAGCTCTCGATATATGCATGATAGTCACTCTGAAAAGTGAGATGATAAAGTTAAGAAACAAGCAGCAGTTTGAGTTCGTTCAAATGCCCAATTTGGACCAGCAGCGGGAAGAAGAAAGAAGAGGATCGACGGAACTGTTCCAGTCTGATGCCGACAACCTAGAAGTGTAGAGTCCTTATTATTTAGACCGAAAGGTTTAAAATGATAAGTATACAAAAATTCAATGAGAAACTCGAAGAGCTAGTGATGCTAAAAGCTAAAGATGTATAACGACGAAGCGACGGATAAAATGCAGCGTGCGTTTCATTCATAGATTGCGCTGGCCTTTAGCTGTCTTACCACAAAAGTTTTACGCACGGCTTAGACACAGTTTAACAATACAAATTGCACAGTTAAACAGTGTTTAAAGCGTGTTTAAACCCTTTTGTAAGGCGGTAGGTTTCCTCGGCCACAAAATATGTTGCACGTTGATTTATTGCAAGAACTTGTGCGTTGCAAATATATTGATAATAAGAAAAATTTGAGTTAGTATATTTTACAGGGAAAAGGAATGAGTTACTTAAACAACCCGCCGTTTTTATATTTTTATGTTGTAGCCAAATTGATATTATGTACGTGGTCACGCTGAAAGTTTTTAGAATCTCATTAATGGAACAAAGTAGAAACTATCTGACCTATTGATTGTCTTGTATAATATATTACTTATCAATCTGTACATAGTTGTACTCGATGACACCTCTGAGAGAGCCAGCAAGCCTACTCTGCTTTAAGGGCCTCCAGCGCGGCATTTTAAAGAAGAACTGAACTTTTAGAAGAACTTGACATTTTAGTGACTGCCACCACTTCTTCAGTGTCATAATAGTAGTTTATGCAACTGTCATATAACACGGGTATTAAAACACTTGTTACTATTATGAAACTCGCTGCGCTCGTTTCATAAACTCACACTCGTGTTTTAATTCCCGTGTTATATGCAGTTGCATACACTACTTTATCTTCACTAATAAAAATAAAAATAAAATAAAAAAACATATTGCGAAACATTAAATTCACGCGTACGTGTATTGTCACAGTGAACTTGGCGCCATTAAAATCTAACTAATGAGAGCGCAGCTGCGCGCGCAGGGCCAATCAGGAGCGAGCGCGCGATGTTATACGATATCGACGTGGATATTATAACATCATGTGAAATTGCTTAAATTGAGTGTTTTGTTGTCTGCGCTATAACAGTAGTCATTATAAGTCAAGTATTGGAAACATAAGTAGAATGTTACAACATTAGTGTAGATAAAATCAAATAACATATAGTTATTATTTCCTTTTTGGAAATAAATAGAAACTACATGAGGTGTTGAGAATTCATGGTAATTGGACTTAAATTTATATTAATTTGATTGCCAAGAAACTCGGTCTCCCGCTTTGCTAATACTTTTGAGCCATTCACTTATACATAGAAGGGTCCGACTACAAGGATGTCATTTCTCAACTTTTTCGTCGACATCAGGCAAAAAATTACTAGTAAAATACTCCGTAGAACCTGTACTTTTATTTTATAGACCAATTGTTTCAAAATAGCCTGTACAGTGTAGGTACACGCAAGAAAATTGGTCACTGATCTTTTTTTTTAACGTTCATCCTTTAAGTACTTTCGAAAGGTATGTATTTCATTCTTTAAATGTCACCTAATATTTTAATAATCACTTCATGGATCAGGTAATTATTGAAAATACTATGAAGTATTCTTACCTTAAAATCATTTTTTTCTGCGTTTCATAGTACATTTAGCCCGATTACAGAGGCGCCAGCGTAAATTTAATAGCAACGTAAAAAGCGTTCTCTCTATCGAATGCCTAAAGTGAAAAAGAAACAGAACTATGCTATTTAGCTAATATAATTACGCTGGCGCCTCTGTAATCGGGCTTATTATGATATAAGTGCGGTAAGTTAGCTAAGGTAAGCCTCTGCTTCCTTAGCAATATTGCCTCGGCTGTAATTTTCAAAGCGCACGTATGTCATACGACGTTTTATAACATATTTGCGAAGAAATTAATAAAACTCTGACTTGCGCCGCCGGCTGGTAGTAGCACGCGAACCACTGCAGAAACATCTCACTTCCAGTGCTGGCCATAAAGTCGTGCATCAGTCGAAGCATCGTGCGTTTTACATTACATTACCGCACATGTGCCGTAATGTCGCTCACTTTCTTGAGTGAAAGTAGGGGAAACGAGACCACAGAGTTCTGCAGTCGGTGGCGGCGTGCGTTTTACATTACAATAAAGCACAAGTGCGTAATGAAATACATTACGATATTGAAATTGGTGTAATTACAGCCACTTTACGAGCAAATATGTTATAAAATATATTAAAAACAGAATTTGAAGCATAATTATGTTAAATTTTCATAGCATTTGGCGACATCAATATGTGTAACAGCGTTTTTGTCGTTTAGCCAAATAATGGGGTACCTGTCCAGCACAGAGCTTCCTGAATCCTCAATTAGCTGTAGGTATTCACTGTGTAGATACGAAGCATCGTAGGTGTCTCGGTAAATCTAACACAAGTCCTCATCTCTAAATAACCAATATGGTGGAAAAATAAGGGATCAGAATTTGGCTGCTACATAATTTATCTACTATTTGCCATTATTTCCTAAAATTAAGTTTATATAAGTAGTTATTTACTTTTTAACATATTATTTTACGTTTTAAGAACATTAATATAATTAAACGTTAGCAAACTATGGAAACAGGCCACAGGGTGACCAAGATAAAGGCTTTGCCTAGTTTGGGGCCCGTTAGCACTGCATATTGTAATAGTAGGTACCTAAGTACATTATTTAATGTTAAAATAAATGATTGATTTGATTGGATTTGTTTAATAAATATTTAGGTTTACTGTACTGTACTGTATCAGCCTTTTAATAGTCCACTGCAGGACGTAGGCCTACCCACGAAGGGTGATGTATATTTAGGTTTATCCATGTTAAAAGACTACTAATTTTATATATAAATCTTTAAATCACTTCTCTTATTTGATTTGTGTTTTACTAATGTTTATTCAGTACCAAAGTACTAATAAAATAAATTACTCTCTAAAATCTCATTGTAATGTAAGATTTAAGTGATATAATTTAATATTTGTATTTTTCAAAAATATATATTTTACACTGTTGTATGTTTTTAATGTTTCTTTTTTCTTAATAGCTTTCTAGATATACCTATATATGCCTGTTTACCATAAACTGAAATGTGACTAAAGTAACGAAAGAACTTAAACTTGATATTATTATATACGTGTATAGTTCTTCTATGCAAACACCAATTCCAGTTACTCCTTTGAGTTGGCTTTTCTATTTGCTCTTTAGCACTTTTGAAATATTTAAAATAAAATTTCAAAACTGTGGAATATAAGAATGTATCAATTAAAGCTAAATAACAGAAACATTCTTAGTCTTAGTACCTGTACCTACTAAGCTATAATAACGTTCATTATTGTTCAACATCACCAATAAACTAGTCCAATTACTTTTCATCTTCTACCACCTTGTCACAATAAAAAAAAATTACAACTAGTATAAAATAACCAAGAAACTCATATGTTTTAACACAGCAAAGTCCTTAAGTAGGTGCTTATTCCTGGTCATTGTGAAGACAGGAAGAGTCCTATTTACCGCGGCCTCTGAGGAAGCAATGTCGAGACGGCATTCATTTAGTTAAAACACGTGATATGGACACCACTGATTTTATCAACACTTAGATATAAGAAACACTGAAAAGTATAGAAAAAAGTTAAAAAGAAAAGTGATGTGTAAAATTTTGTTGTAACGTGTGGTATGGGTATAGTAATTAATAATAATATGCAGTTAGACGTTTGAAGTGAAAAGTAACGGCTGTATTGCAATAAGTGCAACGTTGGTGGCCGTGCTTTGCTAATGATCTTATAATTCTGCATTAAGAAATATTATTATAAGTGATGTCACATGAATGTCTTTGTAAGATTTGTGTTTGTACACAGTGGAACTAAAATTATTTTTTGATGATATGGGTATAACCTAGGTATCAAAAATGATTCCTAAATAAAAGTCGTAGGTATACAATACAGACATAAAATTTTAGGTAGGCGTTAAATATCTAAAAATATTTCTCTTGAAACAAAATTTTGTCTCATATTTTTAGGTTCTAGTCCAAAAACATCCATTATTATAATTTTAAAGTTTTTGTATTTTTTCATTGTAATTAATTGTTCTGTTTACTGATTTTTGAACACAGTAAATTTTTCAAGGAATAGAAAATTCGACAAAAGTGTCAGTCCCAGCAGTGTCTGTTTTTACACAGTCCTACTGCATTACATTGTTTCCCTAATATGATTTTTTGACCTCAGATTTGCTCCATTAGAAACCTCAAAAGGTATATCGTCGTTGCAAATTTAAAATCTCTTATGTGCAAAAAAATACATTTTGAGAAAAACAAAAAAAAAAACTGATCAACATTTCTTAGTAGGCTCTTACATAAGGCAATTTGTAAATGCACCGTGTGTCAGTTAAATATTAAGATATTCACATAGGAGTTTTTACAAACGATAGCTCCTAAAAGAATCTTGCAAAAAATTTGAAAATCTAATTTATGAGAAAAATGTCACATGGGAGGTTTTAAATTTGCAACGACGAAATTTATCACTGGATTTTATCACTGGACTTCTGTAGAGAGAGTCTTAAAAGGTCTAAAAGATGACATTTGGTGTGCAAATTTTTGCGTAACATTACCCAGCTGTAGAGATTAATAGATTATCTATACCAATATTGTAAAGAGGAAACATTTGATTGTTTGTTTGTTTACAAACATTGAATAGGCTCCGAAACTACTGAACCGATTTGAAATATTCTTTTACTATTAAAAGCTACAATATTTCCGGATGACAAAGGCTATATATATTATATTTTCAAAAAAATTAAAGATCTTTACTAAATCTCCCATTAGTACCTACATTACGTGCTAGGTATATAAGCACAATATTTATACAATCTGTCTTCTTTAGCAAATCATACCCGGGCATAGCCGGGGTGGGCAGCTAGTAGAGAATAAGATTTATAGACAAAATGTCGATTTGTGGGCGGCCTAGATGGCCTGTGACGAGAAAGTGCTGCTTCTGCATACCGATACGAAAGGGCGTCACTATTTTCGCATATGCTAATTTGGTAAGTAATGTCTACTTTCTACGCTTCGCACTTTCGATAGATCCGATTTTATCCATCTTAATGGAGTGCCATACAGTTGTGATCGACGTGCTATGGAGTGGACTATGCGCACCACGTATAATTACATTCGACGTGTCAGAACGAGACAGCGTAATGGCAAAACAATATCTGTCACTTTTTCACACGTCGAAAAGAGTTCTTTTAGTGTGCTGTCGCACTGTCGCATGCTGGACTAGCAGGTCTTCGGCCACTTTATCTTTCCATCTCTACTTGGGACGTCCAACAGGTCCAACAGGTGCCCTTCCAGCATGCCAAAATAAGCCTTGTTATTTACAAGTTTAGTATTTAGAAGTTTTGAAATGAGTTAAAAATTAAATTATTCTACCTACCTATAAAGCGTACCTGTTATGTGTTTGAGACTATAATAAGACCTATTACAGAGGCGCCAGCGTAAATTTAATAGCAACGTAAAAAGCGTTCTCTCTATCGAATGCCTAAAGTGAAAAAGAAACAGAACGATGCTATTTAATAATGCTAATAAAATTACGATGGCGTCTCGGTTATCGGACTTAATTTCGTACGGGTTTCTCCAAATTTTTTAATTTTGTTTTACGTATTTCAGGTGTTCAACCTATTATCACTACCAATACTGATATTCCTACTGGTAGACCACATCGTGTCCGAGCGGCACCCGACAGAGGGCGACACTAGAGACCCGATATCGATGCACGCCTCCAGTATAGCCTTTATGAGTATCGATGTCGTGCTCATCATAATATTGCTAGTCGGAGCGCATCAGGTCAGTGATGTATTTTTCCTTATCACTGAAGGGTACATAATCATATTAATATTGCTCAAAGGTCTGTAACGGGTGTATTGCAGAACACAAGCCTAACCACGTAGGTTAATTGAGCCTTATCCAACACGCTGGCCCAGTGCGGGCTGGTGGATTCACATATGTATGTTTTTTTATCGGGAATAAGTCCGCGCTTGACTACCAACTCGCCTGATGGTAAGCGACGTTGTGGTCGAAGATGAAGTACGCAAACCTATGTATGTAGGTGTGCCAGGAAATATCTTTTACCGACGTATGCAGATTGCATGCCTCACGAATATTTCCTTCACCGAAAGACAAGGGTGCGAAATTACGTAGGTATTTAGCTACTTACATACCTACTTAAGTTCTAAAGAACTTATTGCCGTACCAATAAGCCAAAAACCAATAATACCGTACCGGGATTTGAACCCACGGCCTCAAATAATAGGTGAGTGTTACTACCACACGACTACGACGGTACCTAGAAGTACCTACCTAGGCTGTATGATACATAAGTACCCGTGTTTGCCGATTGATGGCACCACTGCTGCATGCCGCACAAATTTATATGCCATCATGTAGCCTCATCTTTACAACGTTAACTGTCAATTTTTTTGACAGATTTATCGAGCCGTTTGGTTTTGATAGATGCTGAAAGTCATCAAGGCAAGTTTTTTGCAATTATGAAGAAAGATATATATAATATAGATCTGTTTTTCGATTTCGATTTGTTATTTTGATTAAAACTGTCCGAATTACGATACGAATTGCTACGAAGGTGCGTATAGACCTTATTTTCCAGATATGGCTCCATGCGATTGCTTTTTGTTTCCAAACTTAAAATAAATGGCTTGGTGGAAGGCGATTCTCGTCAAACGAAGAAATCATCGCCGAAACAGAGTACTATTTTGCGGACTTATAGAAATCTTATTTCTTGGATGGCTTGAAGAAGTAATAGGCTATTCACCATCAGTCCACATGGATGACATCCAAATGAATGTGGCTAATGTTGCCAGTTTAGTGTAATTAAATTTAGACTTAATTTTTTACAGAAACATTGTTTGAAGATATAGGTAGCCAGAAATACTATGTACATAAAGAGAAATCCACAAATGATTTAGTTTGAAGGTAATTAGACAAGTTGCTAAACTATTTTGACGTGACAACGTCTTATAAATTGGTTTGCCGGGTGACACTTCAAGAAACTGCGTTACGCTCCGCTCACACTTCATGCGCTCTCATTCGTCTCATTCGTCTCAAAGTCGTTGTCACGTAAAACTTTCGCCCGTATACCGACTTTACAGGCAACATTTGTTTCTTTACATATTATATTAAGGTAATTCTGACAGTATATACAATATTTACATGGGTTTATGAATTTTAGATATTTGACGCTAAAGCGCTCGCTGTACCAATGAAAAGTCGCCATTTCTAACCACGAAGTCGCAAACTCCTAACATCGAATGGATGTCATCCATTTGGACTGATGGTGAATGGGACCCATTAGAATATCGCTGGACCAAGTGCATCCAGCTGAAAGGAGACTATAATCGTATTGAAAAATTATAATAATACATTTTCTTTGCTAACACGGGTATTTATCATACAGCTCACATATATCTCATAAAATATAGGTCATTTTATTATTACTATTTATTTTATATCTGTCTGATTTATCTATCGATTATTTCACTTTCAGAGAAACAAGTGCCTCCTACAGATCTACTTCTACCTCGGAGTTGGTTTCCAAGTCATCACTCTGTGTCTGGACATCATCATATCCCTCTCTTTCCAATACGTCAATTTAGAAGAAGATCTCTTATACCTTTTCTTTTTAAGTAAGTACAACTGTTATCGAATCAACCTTCTAGGCGGCTGTGAAGCTAGCTACAAGCTCTCTTGCGCCGCAAATAGGTATTGGTATAGCCCGGGAGGTTAGCGCAAAAAATGCAACTACTTTTTGGTATTAGTTAGTCATGGTGGTGTACAACAATACTCCGGAGTCAGTCAGCTGGAATGCTTAGCGTTTGGTGGGGATACCCGTTCGAATTTTCTAAAATGTAAATGAGTATCTTATGGAATGTTTCGCCGTAAACTTAAAACATGGCTAATAGAACAATGTTACTATGGCCTAAACGAATTTTGAATTAAGCGTAAACAATAATTTTTATTAATTTGTTTGATTTCAATGTTTTATTATTTAATTTGACTTAATATTTCTATTTTATTTCATTTTGTTAGTTATCTAATTTGACCGTACTTTGAATTGATTTGTAATTAATTTTAGGAATAATTCTGTTATAACTATCCTTACTATATACTATATATACTATTATACTATATACTATATACTATATACTATATATACTATATACTATACTATACTATACTATACTATACTATACTATACTATACTATACTATACTATACTATACTATACTATACTATACTATACTATACTATACTATATACTATACTATATACTATATACTATTATACCATATACTATATACTATTATTTTTACTATTTATTTAATATTATAAATGCGAAAGTAACTCTGTCTGTCTGTCTGTCTGTCGCGCTTTCACGCTAAAACTACTGAACCGATTTGAATGAAATTTGCTACACAGATAGTCTAGAGCCTGAGAAAGGACATAGGCTACTTTTTGATTCGAAAAAATAGTTTTAAAGGGTTGAAAAGGGGGGATGAAAACGCATTGGCTAGAATCTTAGAAGAAAAAACTTATATTCTACCATGACAAATGGTAATTTGCATCTTGACTTTCCAAATTTCATTGTCTATGCCCAATGCCCATTCAAGGCTGCTCAAGTTGCAAATGTCAAAGTCAATCAATCTTTTCCTGTAAACTTTAGAGAAGGTTACATGTATTTTTTCAGTTTAATTACGTAGTTTTCATTCTAATAGGCATGCCTACAAAACGTAAATCGAATCTAGCTCGTAGTTCTAGCGGAGCTCGCGTAAAGAAAATTGCTAGAAGCCAAGAGTCTGAAGAGCACACTTAAACGCGTTTGACATTAGATGCCGAGCGCCACGCATCTCAAAAAGCTGCTGAGACTCAAGAGCAAAACCAAGCGCGTCGAATTTTAGATGCTGAGCGTCACGCAGCTCCGAGAGCTGCTGAGACTGAAGTTGAAAGTCAATAGCGGCGACTTTTAGATGTTGAGCATCACGCAGCGCAAAGAACTGCTGAGACTCAAGAGCAAAAAACCAAGCGCGTCAAATTTTAGGTACTGAGCGTCACGCAGCTCAGAGAGATGGGAGAAAGTCAAGCGCGGCGACTTTTAGATGCCGAGCATCACGCAGCGCAAATAACTTCTAAGACTCAAGAGCAAAACCAAGCGCGTCGAATTTTAGATGCTAAGCGTTAGACGTTAAGCAAAATATTGCATAGTTCCTGTAGGACAGGACAAAACTACCTATAGAAAGCAAAACTGTCGCCACTATCACAAAGACTATAAGTGATTAATTCCTCTATGACGCTAATTTGGATTAATGAAACGTCACAGCGAAACGTAATTAGATGACAGGTGACATTGTCTGCAGACTTTTATAAATCACTGGTAGCATGGCAAGGGGACAAATTGTTTTTCCACCATTTTATCCCCTTGAAGAGGAAATAAAGTATGGATTGAAAAGGACAACTGACATTAAAATTAGATAAAATGTTTTTTTCCCTCTGCATGCCACATGTTACTATGACGTTTAATACCAGGCCGTCATTTTGTCTGACATTAAAAATATTTTTAAATCTACTATCATTAGAGGTTTAACATGTTTCTTTATTCTACCTTTATGGTACAGAATCATCATACCTACTTTAATATTATCAATCCGAAAAGTTTGTTGGTTTGTTCCTCTTTGACGCAGCAACGGAGCAAAAGATTGACTTGATTTTTGGTATGGATACCTATGGTTTAAAAGACAGAAAGTGATAATAGGATACTTTTTTATCCCGAGAAAATTCGTGATTCCCATGGGATAGGACAATAACTGTTTATCAGCAATGGAGCAACGGATTGACTTGATTTTTAGGGTGGGCATAGTTTGGAAGACGGAAAGTGACATAGGATACTTTCCATTCCGAAAAAATTGCGGTTCCCGTAGGATAAGACAATAACTTTTTCTCAGCAACGGAGCAATGGATTGCCTTGGCTTATTGCATGAATATAGTTTGAAAGACGAAAAGTGACATAGGCCACTTTTTATCCCAAAAACTTTAACAGTTCCCGTAGGATTCGGGACGGCCGCGGTAGCAGCCGTCTAAGCGCCAGAAATAACCTGTCATTTCAAGTTTAGGACGTTCCTACATTTTTCGCACTCCTTCGCGGCACTCAACAGCGCTAGCCCAGACTCGGGCTCCATAACGGAGCTTGCGCTCCCGCAGTAATGACGGAGTGTTTCGGAGCACAAGACACATCGTCATCCACCACTCGGGACTAACCAGCAATGAGCGTCGGACAGCATTCCAACGCCCAGGTTCCAGTGCAAAGGGTCAGTCATAGTAGCCCAGCGCCTGCCTTTTCAACTGCAGAGGGCAGTGAGAACGGCCATCGCGATACCGACACTTCTCTTCCCCTGCAGCCCCACTGCGTCTGCCATCACGTTGACGGCCTAGCGGAAGGTAGGGTAGGTGGCGGCACCCACACGACCATTTCCATCCCACCGCAGCCCCTAATCCTCGGCTGCAGCGTCGCAAGAGCGGCACTGCAGCCCGCCTCAGAAGCAACACTCCTCATAAGGCAGGCAACCTACCGGCCATCCTCTAAGCTGCTTTAGTTAAAAGCGGCTGAACAACGAGTGCCGGCCTCTAAGCTGCCTTGGAGGAAAGACCCAAAGAAGAGGGAGACTTCGAGCGCCGCCTTTTCAGCTGCCTTAGACCTCCCCCGCCACGACAAGGCGGGAATACACAGGGGGGTTGTTTATACACTCCAACCGTAACTTAACCAACAAAAGCATTCCTCTAAGGTATTTTGATGTTTGTCGCTTAGGTTAGGTTTCGCAGCCGACATAAACATTAGCCAAAATCAAAATATAACGCGGGCGAAGCCGCGGGTAAAAGCTAGTATTATATAAGTGCATTTTTCCACATGCTAATAAATGGTAAATAGAAGGAACTATTTAACCTAGAACACCATATATATGTACTCTGTTTTAGTGGAATAAATATTTCATTTAATTTCATTATCTATGATGTACTTTTAAAAGCTGAAAATTGGTGTATGGGTAGATAAGTAATTTTATAAGATTTTAATCACAGCAAATCACCCAAAACATGTCACAGAGCTTTTTAATCAGGCTTTAAAGACAACACAACTTTTTTTTAAGTATTACGTTTCAATTCAATACAATTTAATTATTTGCTACTAAGCAAAGATTATATTATTATAAATGATATTATTATTTTAATAATAACGAATGTAATTATAATAATTAATTGACGTGTATCTTTTATATTTTTGATACCAATAAATAATATGAATATGAATAAAGCAGCGCTACTTAAAAACCTGACTGACTGGCCTTGTTACTTGTTTCACGTAATTTGCGGCGGTTAAACTTTTTTTTAGTTATTTTTCTACACGCGCGCCAATTTTCAGCTTCTAAAAGTAGTTGCGAGATACTCATTTATTTAAAAAAAAACTGGTATCCCCACCAAACGCTAAGCATCCCAGCACGGGAAGCGTTTCAAAAGGACAAATTGTCTTTCCACCATTATATCCACTCGAAGAGGAAATAAAGTATGAATTGAGAATGACAACTGACATTTAAAGTGGATAAAATTGTTTTCTCCCTTTGCCGTGCTACCCGGGCAGCTGACTGAATCCGGGGTATTGTTGTAAACCACAATTATTATCTAATACGAAATAAAATAAAATCGGCCAAGTGCGAGTCGGACTCGCGCACGAAGGGTTCCGTACCGTATGGGAGCCCCATTCCTCTTGCCGTTATTAACAGCGAGCAAAAAACTCCTAAAAATCACGTTTGTTGTATGGGAGCCCCATATTTATTTTATTCTATATTTAGTATTATTTGTTGTTATAGCGGCAACAGAAATCACGGTATCACGGTTCATGAGATACAGCCCGGTGACAGACAGTCAGACGGACAGACGGACATCGAAGTCTTAGTAATAGGGTTCCGTTTTTACCCTTTGGGTACGGAACCCTAAAAATCAGCTTTTAGAAGGTAGTTGCATTTTTTGAGCTTACCTCCCGGATTAGTATATGAATATATTGCAACTGCGCAACCACTTGCATCGCTTGCATCATGTTCAAAGCCGCGAAGAGGTTTGAGTAGCCCTATATTTTAAGCCGCTATCCAATCTCAAAATACATAATTGTATATAGAACCCTAGTTAAACTGACTTTTCTCCATCAAACATTAAAGTTGTCGAATAGAAAAAATACACAATGCCAACAATTCTCAAAACTATACGGTAGAGGATTAAATGACTTGAAACACAATTCAAATAAAATCGGCCAAGTGCGAGTCGGACTCGCGCACGAAGGGTTCCGTACCGTATGGGAGCCCCATTCCTCTTGCCGTTATTAACAGCGAGCAAAAAACTCCTAAAAATCACGTTTGTTGTATGAGAGCCCCCCTTAAGTGTTAATTTTATTCTGTTTTTACTATTTGGTGTTATAGCGGCAACAGAAATACATCACCTGTGAAAATTTCAGCTGCCTAGTTATTACAGTTCCTGAGATACAGCCCGGTGACAGACAGACAGATGGACAGACGTACATCGAAGACGTACACGTTATAGGGTCCCGTTTTTACCCTTTGGGTACGGAACCCTAAAAACTATGCTTGAAAGAAAATAAATGCGAAGATACCGCTTTTTTAGAACAAATCCATGTTTTTTATGTCTATAAAACCAAACACTGTTTGACCAAAAAGTTTTGTTGGTTTGTTCCTTTCTCACGCAGCAATGGAGCAACGGAAAGACTTTACGAATTATGTGACATAGGTTACTACTACCGTTCCTATGGGATAGCACAAAAATCAAAATATCACTCAGGTGTAGCCGCGGACAAAAAATAGTCCTATTTATATTTTTTTTCTATTTAGCGTCCCGCAGACAGTTGTGAACTTGTGACCCATTCATAGGCGCAGCTGTCTGTGGAACTCCTTACTCTTTACTCTATCGGCGAATACTGCTTATTTACAACATAAATGAATCGCGGCAATAAAACAATTTCCTACAGTTTTTGTGCAAGTACCCAGAATCTGCCGAATAAGTATAATAAAATGGCAAGGTCAGACAAATTAAATTACACAATGTTGTTGATGTGGCTTTTTTGTTGGAGTTGCGACACAAAAATCAAAATACACGGTGCTATTCAAAATATGCTGATTTTGAGGCAAGAGTTAATTAGGTAGTTAGTGGCAATTTTTAAACTACTGACATGAACAGAAGGTATGGTAACTGTATAACTAGCGAAATTAGAGAAGTGAAGAAATTTTGCAACCAATTACAATTCAATCATTTATCTATAGACAAATGTAACTTCACTATCACTACATAGCATTAGACAAAGGAGCTTCCCGCTGTCTGTCCCTATGTATGCTTTTATCTTTAAAACTACGCAACGTATTAAATGCGTTTTTTTTAATAGAAAGAGTGATTCAAGAGGAAGGTTTATATGTTTAACAAACCTGTGCGAAGCCGGGGCAGGTCGCTATATAGTAGAATATAAAATACTTAAAATTTATCTACTCAGCTTCATTTATGTTTTTGAACGCATCGTTTTTATTATTAATGTGTAATATTTCATTTACAGGTCTCAACATTTACCAACTGTTCCTTGTCTACAATATCATCCACATATTAGAAGAAGACAAAGAAGTCCAATACGTGGTGTACCAAGAATGACTGACTACACTTAACACAACCAACCCTTATTGAAAAATAACTATTAATAATTATTATAGGTAAAGCGCGTCAAACTTCTTGGCGTATGTGAACACATAGAATTAGAACTAAAGTAATAGAAAACTTACTAAATTTTTTTCAAATAAAAACTATGTTACCGCTGTCTTATTCATATCTGGTTATACAGCATACGCGAGAGTGAGTGGAACAAGAAAACCGCATTGTCTGTCGGCATTCGTCAAAATTACAAGTTGGAATGTCAAAATGGTTAAAAGTGGTTGCACTTTGTCTTTTGCGATATGATCGGAAATTTGAACCCTTTAGTCCCAGTAAGAACGTTCAAATCTCTGATCTTTTTACCTTCCTACAGGCATAGTAGGTCACGTTGACGTTTGAACTTATGGCGGCGAAATGAGCTCTACGCTAAATCCCAACTCCATGTTTTCTGTAATTCCGGGTTGGCCCCATAGTAAAAGTTGTTCATCATTAATGTGAATTTTCTCCTTAAGTAAATCCTTTTCAAACAGCTCTTATTTTGTCGCCTAACTGTGCCTATTATAGTAATAAAGTTATTGTAATATGCATTAATGTCATTTGAACTCTTTGATTAATGTCTCGTCATACACATTATACTTATCTATGCAATATTTTTACGAGGAAAGAACGCTTCGGCCGCCTAAGAAACCGGGGTTTAAAATTATTTTACAGAATAGGTAGATTATTTCTGGAAATTCTGATTAACCAACTTTGAAATAGCTAAAATCAATGCGTTTTATCAATGCAGGCATAGAATAATAACGCCGAGAAACCGAGAACAAGCACGCTAAGTGAAGCAAGAAATACCAAGCTTGAAAAAGCTTGGTACGCGAACGGCGCGCGGCAGTACTCACAGTCGTACCGTGATAAAAACAGCTCCCGTAATTTATATTTTAAAATGACGGTTTGTGTGGTAAACGGGTGCCACAGTGAATCGGCAAAACCAAACAAACAATGCAACATCACATTCCACATGTAAGTATTACAAAATATCTAATAATTTGATGTAAAACGCCTTCCAATGTAAATATAAATTCACAAAATTTCGACAGACGCCATAAGGACTAAAAGTTGCAAGTAAAGGGTAAAACTTTTCCCCCACATTTTGATATTGAAATTAGTAATGAAATATACTTCCATTGCCTTGACATGGGATTATCAGTACATATTATTATGTTTTCATGTATCCTACTTGATAAGTACCAAAGCGAGACATTATCATCATAATTAGATGGTTATGACCTTAGGTTATGACAGAGCGACAGTGTCTTGATTTGGAACGTCATAATACGTCACTTCTTTACATGGAACAGATGCGGTTATCGTAAAGAGATATCATACGATAATCAAGTAGGCCACTATAGTCCAGGAGGCAAGCGACAAAAATGACGACTAACCCATCTGAAAAGTCAGGCTACAAGTTTCGGGTGATTGATTGGCTGCATTTATTTTTTTATCCAGTGGGATGTGGAAGTATAAATGACTGATCTTGACTCCAAAATCATTGACCTTGAGTCCAAGATCACTTAAGGTCCATCAAGGTCGATGATATTGTAGTCAAGGTCAATGACTTCCAGGTGTACTTGGGGGTGCATTCCGGATTTGGTTTGTATTTCTACGAACATTTGTCAGGTTGATTTTATTGTGAACAATACTGTGTTGATTTTTTTTCATTATAAAATTATATAATTTTGTAGTGATGATTTAATTTTAATTTTGTGATGATGATTTGTTTTTGATTTTGTAATGACAATTAATTTTTAATTTTGTAGTGATAATTTAGCAATGAGCCTTCCCAATGTAATTAATAATTTGTCATACCCTTAAAGGGTCATATGTATTTGACATTATTATGACATGTAATCTAATAACCGCATGTAAAAATTACATATGTTCCAATTGATAATTTAATTGAATTGAATTGAATTTCGCGAATCCCTGGTTGGCCTCATAGTACATTTTGTTCAAAATGATGACCTGAATCACCTCTTTTCGGCTTTGTACACAACAACTTTTTTTTAAATTAAACTGGGTATAACATGAACAAAGTGATTAAAAAAAAAATTAATTAAGAAGTAAAAATTAATTACTTTTCGTGTGTTACTGTTTTATGTGTGCGTACTGTTTTCCACACGAAAAGCCCTAGTTAAGTAAAAACTAAAAACACAATAATTAAATTGGTCAAAATTTTATTATAATTAAACGGTTATATGTACTAAAAGATAAAAAATTATAACTCAACAATAAAATCGTGAGGACTTCGCCTGAAAGATTTCATTATGTATGATGCGACCCACGATTTTATTTTAGAATTATTATTTTTTATCTTTTAGTACCTACTTAAAACCGTTTAGTTAAAAAAATATCCATTTCACAAACTGTGTTCCACACGAAAAGCCCTTTCATATAATACCCATACTAATGGAATTTAAAAAAAATGTTATTAACAGAAATGTTTGGAGCCACACTCAAAGGCACTAGTATAAGTTATGCAAAATCTGTACTAAAGGCTCTGATCAAATTTCCCAACTTTTTGGGGTAATCTGATTCTGATAGTAACATTACTTGTTTCGTAGTGTGCGTGTTGCCGCGCGTAAATACGTATGACTCGCGCATACATCAATCGTGTTGATGCTTCACTCTCGAGATTTCTTTGACATGAAATTATCATTCTCGGCGTTATTATTCTATGAATGCAGGGATGAAAAAATATAAATTAATTATTTTTGAGATTAAACTTCCGCAATTTCCGTAATAAACAAACCTTAAATAAACATCTTATCGCTTCGAAGAAATACTCACTTCTGAGAATCTATCACACTTCACAATATTTTTCTGAAAAGTAATTTTGTCTACCCGCAGAGCTTTGGTAACTCGTGATTTGTTAGTCACTTAAGGCTGATGCGCTCGGTCAGCGAATGTAGTTAATTTTTTTAGGTTTTTTTTGCCATTTTCAGATAAACTACTCGTTGTAAGTTTACGAAAACTCATTTAACGGCCAATGCGACCGTGCATACCTAACATTTATTAAGTAGGTACATACTAGGCCAAATTTTAAAGGCGCCATCGTAAATTTAATACCAATGTAAAATAGTGTTCTCTCTATCAATTTTATTATAGGGAAAAAGAAACAGGGTTATTCTAAATTGATATTATAATTACGATGGCGCCTCTAAATTGGGCCTAATATAGGTACATCTAAAATACCAAAAAATACTAGTATATAGTACTATAGTGGTCATTAAACAGGACCCTATTACTATGACTCCGCTGTCCGTCTGTCTGTCACCAGGCTGTATCTCATAACGGTGATAGCTGGAAAGTTGAAATTTTCACAGATGACGTAATGCTGTAGCAGCTATAGCAACAAACATTAAAATTAGAAAAAAGAAATATACTAAAGGGGGGCTCCAATACAACAAACCTGAATTTTTAGCTGGTTTTCGCTCGATATTAATAACTGTGAGAGGTACATGCTTGAAATATTTACAGAATATTTAATTAAATGTTCACTTTAAAAATAAATTATTAAATTAAAATAAATACATATTTAAGGGGTGCTCCTACGAGTATACAAGAAACGTGTTTTTTTCTGGATATTAATAATGGCCTCAGGAAGATGCTTGAAATATTACAGAATATATTATTAAGTTTTATAATTTCCTTCATAAATAAATAATTAAATGAAAATAAAATATATTAAGAGGGCTTCCATACCCTTTGTGCGTAAGTCCGACTCGCACTTAGCCGATAATTTTTTTTGTTTTAGTTTAGTAAACTGTCCAATATCTTGATTTCAATATATTGTATATTTATCTCATTAACACTACCTACTCGTATTTATGGTCGATAAAAGAGTTTTCGTAAACTTAGGTTGAGTAGTTTATCTATAAATCCCAAAAAAACCTAAAAAAATGAATTTCACGTGCAGACCGAAGGCAACCACCTTAAATGATGTGTGCTCACTGTTTTGGACCACTCTGTTTTTGTTGCCTTTATTGAATGCCTCATAAATCAAAATATTTAAAATAAATTACCCGTGGGCTTAGCATATAATAATACTATCGACGTGTCAGAACGTGACAGAGTTATGATGAAGAATATATCTGTCACCTTTGCACACGTCGATAAACTCTTGTCGTGGTCTTGTATGCTAAACTAGCTGGTCATAATTTAAGTAAGAGGAGAGGGTGGGACAAGCTCAAATTGATCATTTGTTAGGTAACCTATTTAAAATTATACCTAATCTAAAGTATTGATTTTATCTTCTGTAAAGTACGTTACTTTTAAAGGATTAATTTCGTCTCGTTTTCTAGTTGTAAGATAACTTATTGCATCAATTTGTATTGGAGAAAACGATAAAAGTTATGGGTACTTCTTCGTAGACAAAATTTTGGACTTCTATGGGTTTATTTCTGAAACCGACTAACAAAACGACGTGTAATTTTTTTTTCTATACAGCTTAGCTTTAACTGTAATTGGGACAAGTTATATTTTACAAATAATTGCAGTCTAAGTATAAATTAAAAATATTTGAAGTTTGTTCTTCTGATTCATATGCCGCGTCCGCTTGCCATTTTTTGAAAGAAAATGATCGATATCGCATTTTCCCTTTGGTAAACCATTATGAATTATAATTATATCAAAAGGAAATGAATTGGTCTTTTATAAAAAAAATGTGTATCAGTTATTACTACCTTAGTATGTTAATAAATAGGCAAATAAGAAGTGTCCGGCACATAATACTGATTAATATGGAGTATGTTTCGCTTGACCGTGCTTGGTCGGGTGATGATGATGAGAGTCTGACTTCCCGCGCGAGGGGAAGCCAGTCGTTCAACGGACGAGCTAGAAGGTGAAGATACGGCTGGTTCGCTTGGATCCCGGAGTTACAAAGATAAATATCTGATTCATCTGTGCTTAGTTCAGGTGGCATTATGATTACAATGCCTACTTTATAAAATTCAGTTTATTGTTTTACAACTTCAATCTGTATTTCGTGCAATGCTTTTGGGTTATAGATTCAAGTAGAAAAAAGACAATACTGAAATCAGTATGTATGATGAGTTATGAATGTATGACGGCAAAATCCTGAATCATCTGTGCCTGATTCATATGGTCAAAACACCATATAAATCATAAAATGTATACTGGAAAACCTTCGGATACAGCCCAACAAGACCTCGATGACGACAGCTTTTGGATTGAGACTTCGTCAATCGATGAAAAAATTACTACTCCAAAACTCACCAGAGATGTCATATCGACCCTTCATCAGAAAACCGTAGATGATTGCTCAGATTCTGGCGATGAGGGTAATAAAATAAACTTACAAAAGAGTCTCACGCCACTGGTGAAGATATGATTACTCCACCTTCTTTTAAACAATCAAGATCTCGTCAACAAGAAAAAGTTTTTGAGGAATACATTGAAAGTAGGTACTTAGCTCGGGCCCTTGCAATAAGCTAAAGATTTTTTTCTTGTGGTATTATTTATAGTTAACGGTACCTTAGAAAAATAACGGTACTAAGAAAAATATGTTTCTTTGATAGTTACCAAGAAAGATTACTGTCAGAAATTTCATTTACGTGTAATATAGTGTAATAAATACTTACACTAATAATTTTTTTATTATGGAAGATTATATATAAGCTAAGTGTTTAAGTATAATAAACAGGATTCGTGAGTTGTACATGGAAAAAATATATTGTACCAATTACTATACCAACTCTCAAGTACAATACCTTTAACTACGTATTACAATTTAATACTGTTTTAGATTTCTAAAATGTATTACAAGAAATATTGTTAATTCATAAATTTTTTCCGTGCTATGATTGTTGTTTTTATACAAATATTTTTCCATATTACACAGCCAAATTAAGTTTTTCATTTTTAATTCTGATTAATCTGTTATCAATTCTGATTCATCTGGGCCCAAAATATTTGAACGTAGATATCTTGAAAACTACTTTATAAAAACAAGCCCCTCATTGAAATATATGTTCTTTAGTTACCTTTTTTACATATGAGCATGTGTGACATAGCTGAAAGTGAAACAAAATTTTGGCCAGATGAATCAGCCGAAGAATGAAATTTCGAAGAAGTACCCTTATCCTATTTGAGGTAGGAATTAGTCATGTTTATTCCTCATTATAAAGTGTTTATAGGTAGGGATAAATATTATCTAACTCACGTTCAATTAGCGAGAACATTGGCCAAATATTTACGAAGAAATGATAATGATCTTTGACTTCTAACATGACGAAAAAAATACTAACCTACATGTAACAACCGTATGTACATAAAAATACGAGATAACAAATGAAAATATGTTATTCACTATCTGTCTATTTATTTAACATTTTCCTCATACTTACAGCGCCAATTAACAAAACCAATTTTGGAATTTTAATTAAGTACCGCTAAGTAGTTTCAAACGTATCCACCCATCCATACATCAGCCATAGAACGTCCACTGCTGGACATAGGCCTCCCCCAAAGATCTCCAACAAGACCGATTGGTAGCGGCTTGCATCTAGCGCGATCCCGCGGTCGTTAAACTTGTGGGTGGACGTCCTACGCTGCGCTTGCCGGTACGTGGTCTCGATTCGAGAACATTACAGTTTCACCGATCATTCATTATTCGATCATGTTCCTTGCCCACAGCTATTTCAACTTGCTGAGGCGCTAGGCTACGTCGGTAACTTTGATTCGTCTAGTCTAGAAAAATAAATTGTTGTTTCATTATTCTGGAAGGCTACTACTACCATTAAATGACTTACTACTAGCAACTACTACTAGTAGACTACTTACTTTCAAATACTTAATCAGTTAAACAGTCATATATCCAATGACTGAACTGATTTGCGAGTCTTTCACTGTTATGTAAAGAACTCTCGCGAAATGGTCTCATTTAAAAAACATTGGCTTAATATTTGATTATGGAAACTAGCTTGGTTTTTGCAAGGTTTTTGCACATTGTAATTAAAGTATAGCACAAGTGTTACTCACACTTTATTTTATATTATTTAAACGCAGTTATCTACTTAAAGCGTGAGTAACACCTGAAAATTGGCAGACTACAGTAATAAAGTCTGAGGTTAAGCAGATTTCGCGCAAATAAAAGTTGATAACTCTAGCTCCTAGGATAAAGAAATATTATAACCATTTCGTAATTTACTTTTGTCTGGAATAACAGTTTTCATATTGTATTATAAGAAACCAACGTATTGACCAACTCTTTGCACTTGTACCATCTCACCAGATCAAAACATAGCTATCTGATAGGTAACAGCGAATTTCAACAAAAATGCTCCTTTCCCACGGAGCGATAGCTTACATTGCTTACAAGTATAAGTAAGTTAGCTCCGTAACAACTAGAGTGCATCTTATAAACCCGAGCAGAAACGTTTGAAAATGGTAAAAAGTGACAATAAGAAATAGTAGGATAAAAATGATATATGCTTACTTATTTCCATAGAACTTGTAGTTTTGCTGGAAATAGAGATAAACCGTGTTAGAATAGAATATAAACTTTATTGTTCACACAATCAACAATATAACAATAAAAGAGTACAATAAATTAAAATAGTGCGACAACCGGCGGCCTTATCGCTTAGAGCGATTTCTTCCAGGCAACCTGATTAGAGAGAAAAGGATTTTAAAGTAATATAGAGGAAGGTAAGGGACGTGTTTTAACTTTCAAAAAGTCTCTCTTGGACCCCTTTCACATCCAGACCTCAGATCGCCCGTAATTTATTTTTCCTCTATTTTTTGTTATATTCTATTCCTTTTCCAATGGGTTTCATTCTTTTAATTATTTATTTTGGTTTCAAAAATTATCTACCCTCATATATTATGGAAATTCTTTAATGTTATTTTTATTTTTTATTTTTCTTTATTAATGGTTTGCAAAGTGGTTGATACAGTCAAAATTATTAAGTGTTACAAAACAATAGAACATGTTAGGCTGTCCAACCTTCTAGGTGCAAACACAGCATGCATTCAAATGGGGCGCTAGAAGTTTGGCAGTTTGTCTTATTTATTAAATATCTTCACAATCATATTAAAATTAAGTATTATGTAGGTACCACAGTGTTCATAATATTTGTAATTAACTATGTAAGTAGTTGTTAGTGCATTCAGTCTCGCGTAAAAGCCACGTAAAGACGTGGCTTTTACTTGCAAAACATTGAAATCGTTTTATGGATAACTTTCGACTAATATAATCTACCAGTCTACCAGAATTTTATCAGTCTCAGCACGTGAAATGTACTTATTACGAATTATATCAGCACGTAATAAGTCCATAATCCAGTAATTAAATATACAAATGATACATTTTTGGATGACAATTTTTAATTACAATCTTTCTAGCGTTCCGTACCCAGAGGGTAAAACGGGACCCTATTACTAAGACTTCGATGTCCGTCTGTCCGTCTGTCTGTCACCGGGCTGTATCACATGAGCCGCGATAGCTAGGCAGCTGAAATTTTCACAGATGATGTATTTCTGTTGCCGCTATTACAACAAATACTAAAAATATAATAAAGTAAATCCATACAACAAACGTGATTTTTAGGAGTTTTTTGCTCGCTATTAATCACAGCAAGAGGAATGGGGCTCCCATACGGTACGGAACCCTTCGTGCGCGAGTCCGACTTGCACTTGGCCGATTTTTTTTTAATTTATTACAATATAACACACTCTTTGTGCTATCCCTTGATAATTGAAATGATACTTGAAATTTGCTGATGATGTTGCCATGCTAAGAATAGATAAGTGAATAGGTGGCGTGTAAGAGATTATTGGTGAATATAATTCATTAATTTAAAAAAAGACACTTGAAAATTGTTAGTCAAAATATTCTTTAAAATACGTAGGTAGGTAATCATTAAGGTAATTATGAACACGAAGCGAGTCGTCACGCAGAATCAAATTCATATGTTATCGGCGATGTAGAGTGGGGATTTGCACCGGTTAAAGCTTGATTCGGTCTATACTAATAAAATCTCATCAGTGACTTGCGTCAACATGAAACATCCGACACTAGGTCCTGTTACTAGCCCTGCAGGTTGTTCCCACGCCGGCGGCGGCTGTTGCACACAATCGTGGTTTACCTCGGCGCTGCAAACGTGCATCTTATGTCACGTGGACACTCACAGAGTTGATTATACACCTACGACACAAGAGAAAACAACTGATTAAAATAACACACAAAGAACACAAACGTAAAGAACTTGCCGATACAATTTGTACTGTACTGTATCAGCCTTATAGTAGTCCATTGCAGGACGTAGGCCTACCCATGAAGGGTGATTGGGCCATATCCACCACGTTAGCCCAGTGCGTGTTGGCGGATTCACATACGCCATCGTTTTTTGTTCTACGGACCTATGCAGGTTCCCTCATGATGCTTTCCTTCACCGAAAAGCTAGTGGTGTTAAATTCCGTACATTAATAACAAAGAACTCATTGGTACGGAACCGGGATTTGAACCCACGACCTCACGATTGTAAGGCGGGCATCACTACCACTAGACCACCACTTCCTATACGATACAATTGACCTCAAGCAAAAATCAGCAGAAAAAAAAACAGGCAAATCAGCGCTTAACGTAATAAAATAGAATTGAGATACTCTCGATTTTTGAAAGACAGCTGAAAACTGTGTAAAAATCAGTGTTCTTACACTGTAGATGATTTTATTCTATCTTAATGAATTCAAACAACAGTAGGTACTTTTGCTACAATGACTTTTGCCGGGCCACGAATTATTTCGTTCGTAGTGTCAGAACGAGACAGCGTTATGGCAAAGTATATAACTGTCACTTTTCACACGTCGAAATGACTTCTTTTCGTCGCTTTTCGTGGTCGCATGCTTTATAGCCAGGGGCCTGATGCTCTATTGACAAAACGTAACGTAACGCGATCTTTTTTTTTTAATTTCCTTTGGATAAATGTTTAATAAATGTAAAATTACGTTAAAACAAATTATAAACTGAGTTTAAGATGTAATTTAAAAAATAAATATGTTTCCCACGAATACTTAAAAACAAAGAGCACGTTAGAGCGCGTAACGCGCTTGTTTTCATACCAGAACGTTAAACAAAACTGTAATAAACTTATTTGCATGACTACAATGTTAATATAATAGTTTCTTATAATTCTTAGCATTTTAAGTGAAAATTAATTTCTAGACATTCGGAGATATTAAAGTCGTGATTAATTAATGCGATAATAATCAAAAAATTCTCATTTACTTAATTTACACGATGCCTTATTGACTTATACACGATTTCATAGTTTCGTCATCCAACAACTAAATAAACAGTATGGTACCACTCATTTTATATTAAATAAATGATAAGGGTTAATTATGCACAGCTGGTAATTAGCACCATTATTTTTTCAGTTTTTCAGTCAATTCTTAGTTTCATGTTAATATTAGGTACGTTATTACGGTTTATTACCAGTGTTTTACGTAACATTTCGAAGTAATCTTTGAAATTTTCAAAGATTTGTTTGATTTTTTCCTCCATCGACGCTAACCGTAGTTTAAAAATATTTCCATTACCCTGTCAACATAGTCAACCTTCTTATCAAACATTCATACGTATAATTACAGCATTTACAGCGTATTATCAACTCTATAGACATAGTTATAGAAAGAAAATGAGCTCTCCGTTCAGTGATTAGAACGTAGAGCTGCCGGCTGCACGTACGACCAACGCGGACCAACTTACACTTTCGACGACGGTACCAAACAAACCAGACATTCCGCGGACGAATTTCTCCATTTAAACCTCAAAAAAAGAATCAAAACTGTGAAAAAAATATTAAAATTGTTTTTTATAGTCTGTGATATTTTATAAACTTTAGAAAAAAGTGCAGTGTCAAAATGTCGGCCACAGTGGAGACGAGTTTAAAGTAAGTGATGACCATAAATGCGGCGAAAGTTTTTGCTTATGGTAAGGTGTTTGCGTCGATTCAGGTCAAGTCTCTCTTTTGCGCGCAATGTTTGTTTTGATTGAGTATTCTAGCTTTTCATAACAAACCTGTATTTCTGCCTGCCTAGTTGAGATGCAGGAAAGTTGTTCGCAGTTTTTCTGTCTTAATAGAGTAGGTTACTTGCAGTCTTGCAAGAAATAGACGTATGTTAGCGGATGTAAAGCATTAATTAAGAGTAAGATGGAAAAAATATTTATATTTATTTATTTTAAACTAAGAAACACCAACAGTACCTATATATGTAATATACAACAGTAATTATACATATATTGGTACTGTTAAATATTTTCTTATTATGCAGTTCAGATCTAGTAGATGCATATGTTATACAGGGTTATTTCTAATAAATTAGCATCCTTTTAGGGGCTTATTCTGTAGTTAGTTTTGATGTACAGAATCAGCCTCTAAAAGGATGCTAATTGATTAGAAATAACCCTGTATATATACAGCTATATACGTGTTTTCAACACTCTTAGATTATTTTTTATATTCATTTCAAATAATATTTCAGGAAGGATCAACAGACATTTTATTAATAAAAAAGCAACTTCTTTATGGTTAGGTCAAAAATTAGTTTTTACTTTCAAACTTTAGGATTGAAATATTTGGTAATACTAAAATAACGAATGAAATTGAATTTTGTATATTAAACCTGTGCTGAGTAAATACCACGTTATGAAACTTTGGATTGAAGAAGTAGGTATTTGGCTTTCTGTGCGATGTTTCGTAAAACATTTATTGAAGTAACATCTGTTTAAATCAAACTTTACTTACATACTATGGAGTGTTTGGTTTTTCATAAATACTTACATCTTTCTTTCTTTTTAATAAAATTCTTCTAATAGGTATAATAATTAAAAAGTTCTCGTGTCACGGACTCACGGTGTTTGTAGTAAACTCTTGATTTTAATGTGTTTTTTTGTGTATTTTCGGTAGAGTATGTGCATTTAGAGAACTGTCGTGGCATTTGTAGCCAAGGTACCGACTATACTTGGTAGACGCGAGTACTGATAAAAACTGATTTGGTGTCTACCAAGTATCAAACACTTTGGATTGTACTAGCAATGACAGAGCAGTGTTGTCAACGTAACAAAATTAGTATATTGGCATACGGACGATCTCACCTACGACGCTCCTCTTTTTGCACAAACTCTAGGTCTCGGAATACGTAAGTACGTAAGTTTTTTTTACGCCTTGGTTACGAGCGTACTGATATTAATGAGTAAAAAAAACAGACATAATCTTCTTTTATTTTCGTTTCAAGACGATAATAAAGGTGCATTTGAAGAATTATTGAGCCAATATTCCGCTTAATGCGCGCATTTTGAGACATCTTTTCCCGAAATACGGAACACAATATATTCGAAATCTTTTTCAGTTCAGTGTCAAACCTTCCATTACATATTTTACTATAATATCATGCATATATATCGGTAACATTTTGTCATGATTATACAATAAAGAATGTTTACAAACAACATTTTTGCATTTTTAGGGCTCCGTCAAATATTTCACTTTCCAAAAAGCTTCCGTCACCAAAAAAGTCAAAGTGTATGGAACAACTGGTATTTTCGCGATTTCCAGATAGAAGTTTTGGCACAAGTTGTTCATAACAATAAATAAATACTTCTTCGTGAATTCCTACATTTTGAAAAGTGCTTTATAGTTAAAGTGTTATTTTAAAAGATGAGTAGAGTTAGTGCCTTATACTAGTTAGGACTGGCAGGAAATTGAGAGAAAAACATTCCAATTAACAAAGGTACACAGGACAGTTTAACAAATATTTTACTATTTATTTACAGTGGTTCCCAAAGTGGGCTACGACTACGACCCTTCCAATACTCAGGCTTACTAACTCAAACCCCACTTTTTATTAATTTAATAATTTAACAGTTACAGATATGAATAAATGACTTTAAAAAGTTCCAATACATTTTTTTTTAAATAGTTATTTTATTAAATAACAATAAAGTTATTTCATTGAGAAATATGAAATTGTTTTTCACGCCATTACAGTATTGACATTAAATTCAACTCGAGTTACTTATAATCTCAGTAAGTTTGCATGATAAGCCCAATTTATTTCGGTATTTAGGTTTCATGTTAGGTTCACTCAATATTCGCCGGCCCATAGTTTGGGAAACTCTGATTTATTGTATACTAGCGACCCGCCCCGGCTTCGCACAGGTTTATCATACATATAATCCTTCCTCTTGAATCACTCTTTCTATCAAAAAAACCGCATCAAAATCCGTTGTGCGGTTTTAAAGATATAAGCATACATGGGGACATGGGGACAGCGGAAGCGACTTTTTTTATACTATGTAGTGATAATACTACATGTTATTTTTTACGTGCAGGGACTTGGCGTTGAATAACTTTTAATAAGGAACCAAAACCCCGAAACTCGCAAAAATAATAATCTGCTATTCCATACATTTTGTGGTGAGCTATTGATACTAAGAAGGCTGTAGATGATGATGTGTTATTATGTACTATGATAAGGAAATACAATGTTTAGGTTCAGGAAGATATTCCACCGTTACCCAGACTTTGCACTATGCTTCAAAATAAGGATAGAAATATGGCAAACAAATAGGTAGGTAGCAAAAACACCATATTTAATGCTTGTAGTCTATAGTGGTTTTTAATTTGCCTTAAGAAAAATATTTTATAAATTGATTTGTTTGTACGCTCGTCATAATTTTTGAGCTATGTCATAATCCATCCATCAGCCATAGGACGTCCACTGCTGGACATAGGCCTCCCCTATGAATCTCCAATAAGACCGGTTGGTAGCGGCTTGCATCCAGCGTGATCCTGCGGTCTTAATGAGGTCATCCGTCCACCTTGTGGGTGGACGTCCTACGCTGCGCTTGCCGGTACGTGGTCTCCACTCGAGAACTTTTCGACCCCATCGGTCATCAGTCCTCCGCGCTATGTGTCCTGCCCACTGCCATTTCAACTTGCCAATCCGCTGGGCTATGTCGGTAACTTTGGTTCTTCTGCGAATCTCCTCATTCCTGATTCGATCTCGCAGAGAGACTCCGAGCATAGCCCTCTCCATAGCTCGTTGTCATAATAATACATTCGAATATATATTCCTGCCTAAACTGTCGGCTGTTATAAATGAATATAAATGAGCCGATTTCTGTAAAATTTAAATGGGACTACCTTGGGAGTATACTCTTTCGAACTAAAAATGAGTTTTTCAATTCGGTTCACAATTGGCGAAATTATCGATGAACATACACAAAAAAAAACACATACACACGAACATAGAACCTCCTCATATTTGGAAGTCGGTTAAAAACAAATAAAGATCGCATTCAGGTATGGAACAAGGTCATGCATGGCTCTATAATTTTACAATGTCTCTTTTCAATAGAATCGACTTAGTAAGAAAGAAAATCCGTCGTAATATACTCGTAAGCAATGATAGAATAAAACAAACCAATATATTTATAGGTATCATACGAACTTGTAGCGTGAATATGCGTACATTGAATAAAACCAAATTTAGAATAGAGTTAACTTAAACCGTTTAAAAATTGTTGTTTCCTTCTTCGTCGCTCGAAGAAATAATCTAAACACAATTACAACACCGTGACGTCAATATTTTTTGTTTAGGCGCGAGTGATGTATTCGCATAATTTTTTTAGGTTCACCGCAAACGAATGTATCACCACAACAACAATCACTGATGCTTCTCTTCTTCTCATCCATAAGACGTCCATGACATAGGCCGCCCTTAGTACCGCCATTACGACCAATTGGAAGCGGCTTGTGTCCAGCACGATGCTGCCGTCTTAATGAACATTATATAGGTACATCTAGGTAGATTTGCTTCGCTTGCCATAGTCGCCACTCGAGAACTTTATGCCTAATCAGTCATCAATTCTCTGTGCTATGTGCCCTGCCCATTGTCATTTCAACTTGCGAATTCGCGTTGCAATAACTTTGGTCGGATCTCCGACCCTACAAGAACAAATAGTGGCTACCTACTGCATCACTCTCGTACGTTTGAGGTGCATTTGTAAAATAATTCATATTATGAAAACAGTGGCGGCGTTTATAGCTCTAACGTCACACTCGTCTGCAATGGCCTTTAGCTAGAATTCCTCGTTTATACGCTGATATATCAGTCCACAATGCTAGATATTTCTTCAAGGTTTCGCAGTTGAGAGATGTTATTAGATAATTACGCTAGACATAATATTTCTGCTCTAGTACCTTCCTACTTACGTAGTGTGGGTAAGTAGGTATATTATGAACTGACGACAGAGTCATAAGCGAGCTCTATCAATGTACTATATTGTGTTTCGTTTACCTACTTAGGTATATGCTATCTGTACGGTTTTATTAGTAGTAATAATAATAACACACTATCGGGTGTTTCTTTAGACGTGGAACATAATATATTATAATATAACTCTATACTTACCAACTAATCGTTATCACCAACCTTTACTCAAAAGATCATCGACAAAACTCTTTCTGTAGTTCTCAGACTTTCGACAGATAGAATCACTGATTCTGTGTTCGCTATTTTGAAATGGTTCCATAGTAAGACTTGGTGGAAATGATGATAGTGATATCCTAAAATATGTCCTATGAGTTTTTTTTAACTGGCTTCAAAAAGGGATGTTCCCAATTCGTCTGTAATTTTGTATGATTCGCGATTAATTTTGATGATTCTTTTTTTGTTTGGTAGATCATATTTCAGATATGGTTCCAAAAATGGAAATCAGCGAAATGGTTTTTGAAAGATCAACAATAGCAAAAAAACATACGTCGAGACGATAGAACTATTCGAATTTTTGTACACGATTGTAGTAAGTTGTGCCATTTTTGTCGAAAAATAATTTTTCGCGATTAAGGTTATTATAGGGTTGGTCTCATTGTAAAAGATTTTCATAATTATGAGTATAAACACTTCTAAAAGTGCCTGCTCTTAATAAAACAACAACTTGTAGTACTTATTGTAGTAGACATCGCGCCATGTGTTCGTTCCCTCGTCGACTCTACTTCGCCTTCCCGAATGAATTGAAAACATACCTATTATTTCTAATTAAAACAGTCAAATATGGAAATGTGAAGACTTTCAATAGAGCTTTGATAAGTGATTTTTTGTACCTGTAGGAATACAGGTTGTTCAGAAAAGAGTGGATAATACTTCGCTGGCGGGGTGGGGGGGCTCACTACTAACCAAATACACAAAAATTATGTTCAGTAAAAATACCACTGTTTTCGAGAGATTGACAATTTCCAAATTTTAAGAAAAGGCACACCCTTGGTCTCTTTTTACAATCCTGTGACCTGAATTCTAGACTTTTTTTGTGTCTGTTTTTTGCAAAGTAGTTACGGATAAGTTTGCTATCAAATTTAAACAGCCATTTTTGTGTTGCATCATCAGTTTCTTTGTTGTATATGTAATTGTGTACCCTTAAGCAAACTAAAAATACTAATATATTAGCTCGACGGGTTAGCAAGTTGAAACAGAGGGCACGTAGCGCGGCAGTTTTTTTATATCTTATGTAACAGGAAAAGATTCTTAATTGAATAGTCGTAACGAATGGTTAGTTGGTTGTCGTGGCTGTTTGCAAGAATACTGTAGAACATGTTTTGTGGTATTAGCCGAGCTACAGAAGACGCTAGAATAGCTAAGTGATTGCATGATGCTTCTGCATTATCATCAGCCTTGTCATCCACATCATCATTACATTTACCATCCAAGCCAGCAGTTGTGCCAGCGGCCTAGAGCCACACTCCGTTATTTTAAAGAGCTAGGCTGGCTTAGGTAGATGCTGGAGGAGGAAATGTACAAAATTCCCCTTGCGGGACGTCAGTGCAGGAATTACCGCCCCCACACCGAATATATGGTTCCGACAGCATTCGGCGGTATTTCTCAAGTTACCGAGTGCTAGTGCGTGGAGCCGTCTCGCTATGCTCTGTGAGATAGACAATACAACTATTGTCTATCTCACAGAGCATACGTGAGTCTTTTCCCGATACATAAAGTATAAAATTTGCAAAAACCACGTTAGTTAACTAGTTCTGGATAACCCTGTATAGCGGTAGCAAGGTACTTATGCAACAAGCATCCACCGTGAGCCACAATAATGCCAAACTGCAAGACGAAATTACGATACAGATTTCAATAAGTAGAATGCAGTGTTCACAAACATTTAAAAGAGGCTTTCGTAACAAGACATAATAAAATACCGAAGGCTACCACATGCTTACATTGCGCAGGTTCAGATTACGACGATGTTTTAGTAAACCGACACTCGGAAACCTGTTTCTTGAATACCTCTTTCAGACCTTGACCGTCGAGATTAATGTATAGAGATACCACAAGGATGTTTTGATATCTGTAGAGATGAGCGATTAGCTCCGCTTTGCGTGATGCCAAAAATGCTCCAATGCTGTTTTGTTTTGATAAGTAACATAATAATAACGCCTGACAAGTACCTCATATTTTTAACTGTAGAGGTGAGCGGTTAGCTTCGAGATAAATGTCAAGAATTGTGAAAATTCTTTACTTACTAATAGTCTTACGAACTTACTAGTAATTTTTTAATCGGCTAGTTTTTTCATATTTACTATTCGAAGTTGTAAATATCATACCTATAAGACATTTTTAAATAAAATTTGTGCTTGCAACTAGCGAGTTTTATAATTCGCAGAACTATAGTTCTACAATAATGTTTGTTTATTCAGTTCTTTGCTGACTAAGTTTTTCTATGCATTTTGCATACTGTAACTGTTTTGTTGTTGTCGATGTATTTTTATTTGGCGAGTAAATGTTTTTCTTGCATCTCGTTCATTAATAATGAAGAATTCAGATCTAGCATAATAATTAATATTATTTATTTCCCAGCGTATTTGTGAACAAGAGTGCGGCGACAAACTTAACATTTTTGCCGCACCTAATTAATTAGTAAGAATTTGTATTTGTGATTGATTAACAAATAATAATTGGCCAAGTTTGAGTCGGATCGCGCATGAAGGGTTCCGTACCGTATGGTTGCCCCTCTTTTATATTTTATTTAAATTATTTATTTTTGAAGGGAATATAATACCTAATATTTTGTGAATATTTCAAGCATCTTCCTGTTGCAGTCATTAATATCGAGCAAAAAATGTGTTTCTTGTATGGAATGTATCTTAAAAATTATTTTATTTTAATTTAATTGTTTATTTTTAAAGTAAATGTTTAACTAAATAATCTGTGAAAATTTCAAGCATCTACCTGTCACCGTTATTAATAGCAAGCAAAAACGGCTTAAAATTCAGGTATGTTGAATGGGAGCCCGCTTTAATAACTTTTTTTTTCTGTTTTTAATGTTTGTTGTTATAGCAGCAACAGAAATACAAACAACAAAACAATAACAAATAATTCTTTATTGTACACACAAAATAAAACTTACAATAAATACATCAGTGAGTTTCTTAAGGTAGTGCATCACTAGGCTAGGCGGCCTTATCGCTGGAAGCGATCTCTTCCAGGCAACCTATGTACTGTAACCGCCGTTATGTATCTATATATACACATAACGTCTGTTCCATGTACTTATGCTATATGTCGACTATTTAATTTATAAATTATTAACTAAAATTTTCTGTCTCTCTCAGACTTAGTAAAGTTCTTGTGTTTGCTATCCTTTTCATTCTAAAGTTGATTTTTAAATATTTATTGTTCTTAAAAAAAAATTAGAGTCGTGAGAAGTTCTAGACAAAACCACGACCACCACGACAGTTTGCTGGTCAGTGTTTGTTAGAGAGTCTAAAGCACTAAAGAATAAAGTCCAAAATTGCTATTCACTGCAACAGGTCAACCGCAAATTATTAGAAGATTTAAACTTTCGAGTGTCTGAAGTACTGGGGTCTCTAAAATTCTGTAGAGCATGTTAGGAAGTCATATTTTTCCCTTTTAATTTACTGCGTTGACAGAAATATAGTTTTGAAATAAATCGAACACTGAAGACAGGGTTGTCACTGTTTCAGAGATATTTAATTATACGTCGTTTGAATGAGATATTATTATATTAAATAAGTAAAGAAGTAAATATTTGAATATGAGAAGGTAACGATTCGAAAATAATTGTTTTTCTGTTATTTTACATACACTCAACTTTTAGTCGTTTTACTTATTACCATGCTAATTTTGTATTAAGATAATTAGAATATTCATTTTAATTTCTGAATTTTTATGACAACATTAATTATAGAAGTCTTCATGCATTCCATATCAATATTTTGCTTACTTCGATTTTATGGCAGATTAAATATTATAATTATAATCTTACGTATTATTCTGAATGCGAGTATGTAAATTATACTATTTTCTAGTAATATTTTGAAAATTTATAAGAGAGCGAAAGTATGTATAAATTGAGAACCTCTCTTCTTTTGTTAGTTGGTCAAACATATAAATGTGTTAACCCTAGTTGTTCCTTTTGCATCTATGCTGACTGCCATAAGAAACCTTGAGTGACAACTGTCGCGTAGAGACAGTATAAACTTAGACAGTAGGTCAACTTGGTACGGTATTACGGTATTTAATTTCATGGCGAAAATAACTTTAAATTAATGAAATAATGGTAAGTTATGGTTAATTATGTGCTGATTGATAATAGTTTGAAACAGTTTTACGAAATAAATGAAGTATTATAGGAATGACGGCAGACTGTAATGTAAATATAAACCTTATAGCAATATAAGATCAAATCACTTAATAATATAGGTACTGAAATACAAATAAAGTACTATGTTTAGATAGTAATCACATATTAGGTTTGTTTCATTCGAAGATTCTATATTTGTGGCTAGTTGACTTACTGGTGAAGGGAATGATAAATAGCGCCAGAAATTTTGACAAAAACTAAAGTGATTTCAAGAGGTTCCATTTTTTCGTTCATTTTGCCAAAACAAATAAATATTTCTATAATTATTTTTTGAAGTGTTTGACAGGAATGGGATTCGTAGAGATTAGAATGATTTTGCTGGAAATTTACTAGAACTTTAGGGACAGTTCGGGTTTGGTCGCGGTAAAGAATACTCGCTTTTGAAAATAGTTCAGGTGTTAAATTATAACGCGTGTGAAAATTTTGAAATTGGAGCTCGCTCGCTTTGCTCATTTCCCAAGTGTATAAGTGAAACAAAAGCCTTCGTCGATTAAGGCTTATTATAGTGTTTGTGTTGTGAAAGTGATACATCATAAATCTCTTTGAGACCTTTGGCGATGCCTTTCAAGGATTCGTCTTTGTAGTACCTGATAGCTTTGATCAAATCAGATATTTAATGATGTTATCTTTCATCTAAGTAATATAATCAATTTATAGCTACTTCCTGCTGTTCTCCAGTATCAAGGATAAAGTTTTGTGTTGCCTCAGGTCTCAGAAAGTTTTCTAACTAATACATATTTTTTCAAGGTATTTATTTCAGGCCTAATTTTTCAAAGTATTTAACTTTCAGGTGGCGGTACTATAAGTACGGTTCTACCTTAGACTCCGTTTCTCTCCCATCATATTATCAGATTACTTGATAGGCAAATTACAATAGTGGTAGCGTAAAGTCCTTTTCTTTCAGAAGCAGCGCGCCACTACATTGTTTTGGGCCATCTAAGGGTAGACTATTTATTAGTTTTCCTTACGTTAGGACTCATAAGATGTATGTTTGGAAAGACTGAGTGGATGAGTGCTACTAAACATTTAAATTCAGCAACATATAGCTAGGCTGTTTTATAGTTCCGGTACAAAACGAAACAATAACATATTTGAATGAAAACTTTTGATAACCTCATATTGCACATCTGCTGATTTATTCTCATGATATTTGGATATATGAACACATTAAGCTGTACATATATTATTATGCTGTTATAAAAATATAACAGTATTTACCTTATTCCGGAGATAAGGAGATCAAAGATCTACATAAGAAGATCAAACATCTATGGAGATCAGACATAGGAGTTCAGAGTTCGTGTATATTGAACGAGATTCAAAATACCTATACGTTCTCGCTGCAAGTTCGTGTTTCACGAATGCTGTACGAAATTCGGGATATTTATCCCTACATGATTTCATATTTTGAAACAAACAAACATAATGGATAATTGTAATTATACTAAAGTATCCGGTTATTGAAGGTTTTCATCATAAACTAACACAAAACGGAAAATAATCTTATTGGAATTAGGTCTCTTTTCCCCAAATGAAAAATTAATATGAAAAATCATTTTCTTACACACGTGCACACTATTTTATTCACATGAGGGGACGGACTTGGGCCAGGTGCCGGATCCAAGTGACGACCGCCAAGAATCTCTCTCCTCCCAGCAGGGAAAGCCGGCCGCCAGGAGCAGCAGCAGGGAGGGATACACAGGATATCCGGCCGAAATAGTGATCTGCTAGCGGTTGCTATCTCGCAACTGGATATCCGAACATGCACTAGGTACACACACCACACGACCATGATATTCCTGTAGGGATCAATTCGAGTCATGAGGAAATCTCTTGGTCACGAACTACTTAGCTTAGGGAATCTTAAATAATAACAAAATTTGAGAACCTTAGGTTCTAACTTTAATAAAAGAGTGTTTGGATGTATGACTGGATTAAGAGATGAATGAGTGATGATCGGTAAGAGATAAGAAGGTTTGAAGAATTAGTGTCTTTAGTGGCGTGGTTAGGGTTAAACTTGACGGATTTGTTGGTCAACTTTGGAGCAAGGTGTAGAGTTGGCAGGGAGCCTTGCATTCTATTTCGCTTAGGTTTTCCCTTTATAGATCTTAAGGATCTAAACTCCAAATCCTATACCTGTTTTCCTTTCAGAGGATGGTGATAGCAGCGATGCAGTCTGGCGCAGCTCAGAGGGGCAGATAATATTATTCTCATTGTACTAATGTCATTAATCACTATTTCTTTTAGCATAATGTTGGCCACGAAGAGAGAAGAAGGACAGACTGCGGACCACCGATCGCTGTAACTGTAAGGTGTGGCAGATAGCCGGAAAACAAGCTAAGTTGCATGCTTTTATTTAACTTCACGACTGATTTTATATTTTCATTTATATCGTTCATGACGTATTGTAAGTTAACATAAAAGTCCAATTGACTTCTATGTCATCTTACCAGATTTAAATCCCATTAATTTCATTTCATTATGTGTTTATGTGCTAAGCGAATGTTTTCTTGTTTGTGCTGGCGTTTATTGACTTTTCGTTTATTTATTTTTGATACAATGAACTGGCAATACCTATTTATTTCTGATTATACAATGAACTGGCAACACCTATTGTTTTCTATTGATTTATAGATTTATATAAGCTAGTGTCGGAACTACTTAACTACTTTAAGTTCACTATTTATTTCATAATTTATTTTTAAAAACACAACGTAAATCTTACACAACGATAAGGGTCCATTTGAGTTAGATATTTACTAGACGATCACGTTTATGTTTGGCCAAATATTAAATAAATAAATAATAAATAGCGAATAGACTTACAGTACGAAAAGGAATGTGCTAAAATATTTACGGGGTGTACAATAAATACTAAAAAATACACTATAGACCTAAATACTAATACTACATACAATACCTAACACATAATAATACATCACTTGTGAAAATTTCAACTTTCTAGCCATCACGGTTCATTAGATACATACTGGTGACATACAGACGGACAGCGGAGTCTTAGTAATAGTGTCCCTTCTTTACCCTTTAGGTACGGAAACCTAATAAAAAAGAAACAATTTTTATCGAAATTACTAAGTTAGTTTTAAAAAAATCAACATTCATATTGCAAAATGGCATAGGTACGTGTGTAAGTATATCGAATTGTGCGAACTGGATGTTGTATGTAATTTTGGCGACAAATAATGATTACACCGTAATGCTGTGCTCAAGAAGACGATAGTATCAGAAGCAGTCCCAGTATCGAATCAAAGGTGGTGGTGACCTTTGTTTCAGAAGGCCCCGTCACGCCCTGATGATTGTCATACCGAATGACTGACGCTCTGACTTCATGCTTCAGAGCATTTTCATTATAGCAAAACTAGTTATCTATCTATCAAAAATTCTTCGTTGTTCGTTCATTAAAAAAAAGAAGGTAAAACTTTAGTTGGGTACCTATATTATTTTATAACGAAACGGAGGAGGTTACAATCAAGTTGATGCTTAATATTGTTTATATTTTGTAAACATTTTAACTTTTTAAAAATAGCCCGATTTTAATAATTAATTTTACCGGAAAATGTATACCTTGAAATCGGCCCCACATAAAATGAATCTAAATTAGTTTGTTGTTTTTTTTTTTAAATTCGACAATAATCTAAATAATCGGCCAAGTGCGAGCCGGATTCTTGAACGAAGGTTTCAGTACCGTATAGTCTATGGAAGCCCCCTTTAATATAATTTGATTTTGATTTAACTATACACATTTGAGAAAATAAGTATAATATTTCAAGCATCTTTCAGTTGCCAATAGTTAATTTCGCGCAAAATAAATCACGTTTCTTGTATGGGAACCCTCCTCAAATTATTTTATTTTAATTGTTTAATTTTAAAGTGAATATTTAAATGAATGTTCAATGAATATTTCAAGCATCTAACTGTATCCGTAATTAATATCGAGTGAAAAGAGGCAAAAAATACAGGATTGAAAAAAAAATTAACTACATTGGATGGTACCTGGTCAGGCGTTAAAAATCATTATCAGTAGTTCCATCATGGAACTGTGAATGGTACTAGTGTAAACGCAAAATTAACTCTAGTTCCATTATTTCGAGATCCATTTTAAATGGAACTACAGTGCGACATAAAAGACTTAGAAAATAAATGAGGTCGCTACTATCGCTTTGTTAGCATATTTTGCATAATGATACTGTTTTCCTGTTCACAATCAACAAAATAAAACAAAAAGATAAAAATGCTAGGATATTAATAATGATTGACAGCTCAGATTGTGGTTCCAGCAAAAGTGATAATTTAGTTCCTGAATAATTAATTTCATCTTTTTTGTGTCGCACTGTAGTGTTGTAAATTATTAATAGTAGTTCTATCTGGTTAATTTTGAGTTAACCATGCACAGTTCCATGATGGAGTTTTGCAGCATAGACCCTATTAAAAACGCTTCACTTGATGAACTAGGTAATAGTTACTTAAGAACCACATGGTAAATATTACGTTGCAATAAATAATTAAGAATTAAGTGCAAGTAGCGGCACGTAAGTCTAGCGCTGACTAGGGGATGGCTGCGCATGTTGACCGCCGTACTAAACTCATGCGCAGCCACCCCCTCCACACTTCGCTCAGCGCTAGACTTATATGCCGCGACCTGTTGGTATTGGGTTGTTTACATTATTATTTTTTATATATTTTGTTAAAAGAATCCGTTTTTTATACCTCTATAGGTTTTTGCACACTGAAAAATTTTGGCAAGTGCTAGTAGTGACTTACCTATAGCTATATAATATAAAAATGATCTAATGATAACAAACCTGACATTAGCTCCACTATTATCAGAAACTACGTGGGTGGTATATTATCAGTAGTTCCATCATGGAACTGTCAATGGTTCTAGTAATGACGAACCAAAATTATTACCTATCTACCTAAATAATGTCATCATATCTTTTTCTACATAGGTACTAATGTATAAACATCCCAACATGACCACATTTTATGATTTTATCTGTTTAATGCCAATCGTACTAATACACAACTACTACCAACTACTAACCTAAACTCACTAAATTGAATTAATTAAATTATATGTACAATTTAATTAATTCAATTTAGTGATTTTTATAGCTAAAGACACAAATAGGTTGCTGATCACAGTTTTATCAACTAACAAGAATACGAGTTATTTACAATTTCATATTTAGTAGTATTTCAATTATTAATAACTATTGTTGTGATGCAATTTTCAGCTTATTTATAACATAATAGGGACAATAATAAATAATAATTTTAAAGGAATGAAAAACAGGTCTTGCTTCTTGTGTAGGTACATATTCGCTCATCATTAAAAAGGCAACTGTGAAATCGTGACAAAGAAAAGAACGGCTAGTTTTCAGACTTAGATCTAAATAAACTTTTAGTTTACCTCATATTATAACCTCAGATAGAGTTTTAGCGTCACCTCTGAAACTATCTGTGGGTATTTTGCAAAGTAACACTATTTAATATAACTATGGTGCCACATGGAAATATTCAATAAATATACATATTTATTATTAGCAGTGTTATATATTTGTCATAAGCAGTGGTTTTTTTGTGAAAATCTCATACCTACTACTAGTACATATTGTATAGCTCCTGTCCACATGAAGGGCGAACATTTAACATTATTATTTTTATAATACCTATAGATTCATCAGGTGAGAAATAATCATCGATACGCGTAAAATCAGTAGGTATTCTTATCAGATGCGGTGATAAGGCGTGCAAACAGAGGCTGGAACAATGCTGCGATAAACTTTAATCTTTTTGTTAATAAGACAGTGCATTGTTCGACTATTTTTAGGAAACGACGCTCTCATTGCTTTTCAATTACACTTAAGATATTTACAGCTTGAATAATTTTACTTAATGCATAGGTAGAAGACTGTTCTGCATCAGCTTTTTAATAGTCCACTGCTGAGCATACGAGTAGATTTTTCTGTGAAAATTCGTACATAAAATTTTATTCTCAGAAGACTCCACTTACGGGACCGAGATTTCCAAATATTTACCTCACGACTGTAACTTTTGTAAGTTTTAGCTTTACTACCAGTAGTAGGCCGCTTCTTCCGAGCTGCACACTCCTAGATATTCTGAGTCTTCTGAAGTTCTTTTTAACCCACAAAACGGAAGAGGTTTACAAGTCAACGCGTTTTTTTTTGCATGTTTGATCACGCATATCTTTTTACAGTGTGGTCCGATTTTAATAATTCTTTTTTTGTTTGGTAGATTATAAAGACATCAACATCATCAACAATAATGAGAAAATTACAATAAGAAATAATGAACATTTTTTTTTTATCGGGCAAAAGTGCCTTTATTAACTACAACAAAACTACACTACTATTAGACAAAAAGCATTGGATCATCCTCAGACCTTTGAAGATCGAAAGATAATCCAAATGCTCAATAAAACAAAAATTGAAAATTACTGCATCGATCCGTGTGAACTATTCGAATTCTGTACACGATTGAAGTCAGTTATGCCATTTTTTGGGAAAAATGTTAAATAGAAAAATTCAGAATCATTGCCATTCTGCTGTACAGTGCTGCCAAATAGCAAGGAGCTTGAGCATTTAGAATAGACCTTCAAACTGTGGATGATCCAATTTTTTTATGTTAAATATAATACAGTTTTGGCTTAAGTAAGTATCGTTATATTTTGGAATAAAAAATCGGCCAAGTACGAGTCGGACTCGTGCACGGAGGGTTCCGTACTATATGGGAGCCCTCCTTTAACATTAATTTTATTATTTCTTATTGAATTGAATATATAACTAAATATTCTGTGAAAATTTCAAGCATCAACCTGTTACCATTATTGATATAGAGCGAAAAACGGCAAAAAAATCAGGTTTGTTGTATGGGATCACCCCTTAATTATAAATTTTATTCTGTTTTAGTATTTGTTGTTATAGCGGCAACAGAAATAAATCATCTGTGAAAATTTCACCTTTCTAGCTGTAACGGTTTATGAGATACAGCCTGGAGACAGACGGTCAGACGGACAGACAGACGGACAGCGGAGTCTTTGTAATAGGGTCCCGTTTTTACCCTTTGCTTACGGTACGGTACCCTGAAAAATGACACTGCTTCACAAATTAGCTGATTCTAATTTTACGCCAGAAATTCTACGAAGTGTAACAAAGCCTTAATTTGAGAGCAAATAAAATAATGAGGCCATTAGGAAGTTATTGTTATTCTATTTACCAAACTAATTTAGCTACGTTTATAATGTATTCTAGAATCCATTTCCCTAATTATAAATACATAATTTAAGAACAAACATCACTTATTGTTTGTGTTGGACTGCGATTAACTTTTGTGAATGTTTGATGAGAAGGCCTTTGTAATCGGAGGGCGTCAAAGAAAAATAATTGTACCTTAAAAAGTTATTATAAAATATGAACGTTATTTTCAATGTAATACCTATAGAGATGCACATTGAAATACAATAACTGTCAAAGTTCCATCAAAGGGACACGAGTATTTTAAAATAAGAACGGTAAGTACCTAAAGATTTCTCAGGTGTGAGTAGGCTGGTATATTTTATGACGTGTATTTTAAGTATATTTTACTAAGTTTTTAAGTCCGATTACATAGACGCCAGCGAAAATTTAATAGCAACATAAAAAGCGTTCTCTCTATCGAATGCCTAAAGTGAAAAAGAAACAGGACTTTGCTATTTAGGTATTATAATTGCGCTGGCGCCTCTGTAATCGGGCTTAATGGAAGTACTATACTTATAGAGAATCTAAATACTCGTAGACAAAAGAACGCTAACAGCATTTGGATTTCGATTATAATCCAAATGCTCAATCTTTTACCTGTCGGATAGTAATAAAATTAATATCTTTTGACTTCTGTGGGTGTGTGGTTGATCCAAATGCTAATCTTGGTTTTCATGGTTACTTAATTAAGTATGCAGTTTTTGTGTACTTATTGTACTTATAAAGTTATTTTCCCTAAATAAAAATAAAAAGTGAATATGTACCGAAGTCGAAAAAGACGTAATTGGTTATAAATAATGGTACTCATAATTATGAAAATAAATCAATACTTACGATTAGTTAAAAAAGTTCAATAGTTCACAAGTACCTACTACGAAAATGTGAAAATAATAAGTTTCCATACGTTATCAACTTAAATAACTAATTTTGTAATTAAAATGATTAGTTTATAATTCGTAGAGACCTTCTTTTGGAGAAAATTATGCCATAATTAGCTGTGTTATTTTGATTCGTAGACGAATTAGGTACTTTTCGGTAGTCTGTTCGTTGTTGACAACTCCGTATATTGAAATAAACCTCTGACGGGTGCATATTAAAAGAAATAGCTTATACAATTATAATTATAAAGGTATTATAATAAGAATAAAATTATGGAAAAGTAGAGTTTTGTACAAAGTGACTTGTAGAGCACTAGCAACAACTTAATTATTTTAGAATATAATTATATTTTATAACCAGTGCATTACAGCATTGCCATACAGCGTGGCAATGCAGCCAGCATGCTGGTCACGCTGCCAACTGGCAGTGGGCTTGAGCATTTGGATTATCTTTAGACCTTCTACGGTATATGGATGATCCGATACGTTTTATGCAGTAGTAGTGTAGGTAGTTTTAGCATATAAGGTAGTACTTATTGTAGTTTGTTGTAGTTAATAGAGGCACTTTCGCCCGATTTGCTTAATTATGTAGTGATGTAAAGTTGTGTTTGTTATTATGACCAACGTTAAATATAGAGCCTACCCGGAAATTGCGTAAAAATTTATATCTTCGACAAAATTTAACTAGATATAGCTGGATTTTATTTCGCTCAGCTACGTTTCCCTTTTTGGTTTCAGAATTGGTCCCAGCTTTAGTCATGATGACGGATAGCCAGTGTATTTGGGGCGTTTAATAGTCACCCTTACAGTTACTTACAGAGTATTAAACATAATACTTATAGTACGCTTATGCAGTACCTATATAAATTAAACGATACATAATAATTTTATAAACACAGTAGCTACCTATTATATTGCAGCTTCTCAGAAATACATTTAATGCAGAGACTTAAGATAATTATAACGTCGTCGGTAAATTGCACACACTATTGTTTCGCAAACCTGAGGTTAGATGAACAGCTCCTAGAGCACCTTTATCTAACCTATAGCGTATTCTCGTGCGCTCTACAGGGTGTTGCTTTCCACAGAAAAAGTTTATTGACTCTATGTAAAATAAATACCTAATAAAAAAACATTGTATTGCTTGGTAGGTACAATCATAGAAAGATGCAGCCATGGCCACCCAACTAGGTATGACACCTGTTTTTTGGTAGATAGCTTTCCCGTAGATGTCTATACAGTATTCGAAATAAAATGATTAATCAGATGAAAATTAGGATATTTGAATAATTACTTTACATTTTCATATTTAATTGCTAATAAAATTCAATATTAAAAATTAGTTAAAATGAAATGTATGAAACGGGTGTTTTTTTGTAGTATGAAGTCCTAGTCACACGTCGCATCTACTTATATACCAGACGCTCAGATAGATATTTGAAAACTAGGTGACCTCCCAGCCCCCACGTATCCAATGTAAATATTTTTTATAAATACTTAATAATTCTTTTTATTCCCAGCAAATAGTGGTAATGATAAATATCAGTCTGAGAAAATCCGACATAATTACTATTGTGTACAGCAGTACGGCAAGGTGACACATTTCTGACGACAAATATTTGCGTGCGGCCGACTTATTAATAACTAGCTTTTACCCGCGGCTTCGCCCGCGTTATATTTTGATTTTGGCTTATGTTTATGTCGGCTGCGAAACCTAATAACCTAACCGACAAATATCAAAATACCTTAAAGGAATGCAAGGTTGGAGTGTATATGCAAGGGTCAGGGGTCTTAATTACAAATGAATAAAAACTATACCTATATTTCAATGTTTTTGGCTGTTTGCAGTTATAATAAACATTACAATGGTACAGCAAAGTTTATACCTACTTGTTCCTAATTATTGCTTTTTTACAAATATTTGTGCAAAAATCAATAAATTTGTTTCTAAGGTTTTTACGTGTTAGATTAATTCCAATTTTTTGTTCTAAATAAAATCTCTGCTTTCCATAAACTGGGCATTCCAAGATTATGTGCCACTGCATATGAGTCTCCTCTTTTGTGGGTTCACAGATGCACGATGGGCTTTCCCTCAACTTAAATCGATGTAAGTATTGGGAAAACCCACCATGCTCCGTCAGCACTTGAGTTATGATTCCCACTGGTGCTATTTCTCTTACGATCTTGTATGCCGCCCTTGCATCCGGAAAATATGTTTTGGTTGCCGCCGCTGTGTGGCCATCCTGATAACGCCGGTTCTACTCGTCAAGAGAGTCCTTTCGGATTTCTCGCTTGACGAATGAAACGGGGCAGTTATCGTAAATAGGTCTGCACTTCGAGTGCAGTGCTGCTTCCTTTGCTAGCTGGTCCGCTCTCTCATTTCCCTCCATCCCCGCGTGTGCTTTAATCCAATAAAGTTTCACTATTTTATTTTGTGCGTGTAGCATCTTTATGTTAGCTTTGAATTTACTGCTAAGGGATGGAGGGAAGATACGCCAACTACCGTTTCCAGTGCAGACCTGGAGTCACAAAAGATTTTTGCTTTTTCGGTAGCCTCAAGAAGTGTCAATAACTCGGCCTGGTACACGGAGCACCAATCGGCCAATTTCAGCTTGCGGGTACTGATCTCAGTGGCATCATCCCAAATGGATAATGCCGCCCCAACTTTCCCTTTAACTTTGCTGCCGTCTGTAAATATGTTAATTTCTCTGTAAAGATTTTGCTCTAGTGCTGCTCCGTCTGCCAGGCATATGAACTCCAGCTCCTCCTGCTGCGCTGGGTGTGGCTTCTTTTCTGTCTCTCTATCTCCAGTTACTTGCTGGGAATAACCCTTCTCAGTTTTATAAAGCAAGGCTGCTTCCTGGACTCTGATATGACAGCCGCGGATTAGGGGCCGCGGAGGGATATATGGAACTGGTGGTGTGGGTGCCGCCACCTACCCTACCTTCCGCTAGGCCGTCAACGTGTTGGCAGACGCAGTGGGGCTGCAGCGGAAGAGAGGTGTCGGTATCGCGATGGCCGTTCTCACTGCCCTCTGCAGTTGAAGAGGCAGGCGCTGGGCTACTATGACTGACCCGCTGCACTGGGACCAGGGCGTTGGAATGCTGTCTGACGTTCAGTACTGGTTAGTCCAGAGTGGTGGATGACGATGTGTCTTGTGCTCCGAAACACTCCGTCATTATGGCGAGAGCGCAAGCTCCGTTATGGAGCCCGAGTCTGGGCTAGCTCTGTTGAGTGCCGCGAAGGAGTGCGAAAAATGTAGGAACGTCCTAAACTTGCCATGACAGGTTATTTCTGGCGCTTAGACGGCTGCTACCGCAGCCCGCTCACTTAGTTTTTATCCTATCCTACGGGAACTGTTAAAGTTTTTGCGATAAAAAGTGGCCTATTATGTCACTTTTCGTCTTTCAAACTATATTCATGCAATAAGCCAAGGCAAGTTGCTCCGTTGCTGAGAAAAAAAATATTGTTAAGTCCTACGGGAACCACAATTTTTTCGCGATGGAAAGTATCCTATGTCACTTTCCGTCTTCCAAACTATACCCACCCCAAATATCAAGTCAATCCGTTGCTCCATTGCTGAGAAACAGTTATTGTCCTATCCCATGGGAATCACGAATTTTCTCGAGATAAAAAAAGTATCCTATTATCACTTTGTCTTTTAAACCAAAGGTATCCATACCAAAAATCAGGTCAATCTTTTGCTCCGTTGCTGCGTCAAAGAGGAACAAACCAACAAACTTTTCGGATTGATAATATTAAAGTATGATGTATACCATAAAGGTAGAATAAAGAAACATGTTAAACCTCTAATGATAGAAGATTTGAAAAATATTTTAAATGTCAGACAAAATGACGGCCTGGTATTAAACGTCATAGTAACATGTAGCATGCAGAGGTAAAATAACATTTTATCCAATTTTAATGTCAGTTGTCATTTTCAATCCATACTTTATTTCCTCTTCAAGGGGATATAATGGTGGAAAAACAATTTGTCCCCTTGCCATGCTACTTGTGATTTATAAAAGTCTGCAGACAATGTCACCTGTCATCCAATTACGTTTGGCTGTGACGTTTCGTTAGTCCATATTAGCGTCATAGAGGAATTAATCACTTAGCGTCTTTGTGATAGTGGCGACAGTTTCGCTTTCGATGGTTTTTGTCCTGTCCTACAGGAACTATGCAATTTTTCGGGATAAAAAGTATCCTAAAGCTCCTTCCGCCTTTTAAACTATGTCCATGCCAAAAATCAAGTCAATCCGTTGCTCCGTTGGTGCGTGAAAGAGTAACAAACCAACAAACCAACAAACTTTTCGGATTTATAATATTAGTAAGGATTCTGACTAATATTTACACTGATATAATAAATGTAGAGAGAGAATATTTTTCTATCGACTTGTGTGATACGTAAAAGCAATGCGTGCGTATGTTTTCCTTTAGATCTCAAAAGTGGAGTCATTTTGACAGTTCATTTATGCAAAGAAAAATATACCTTACACTAAAGGAATAAGGAAAAAGGTCTTCGAGAACACTTATCGGTCGTCGTCAATATTGTTTTCATGAGTTTTATTCCTTTAATGTAAGGTATATTTTTCTTTGCATAAATGAACTGTGAAATGTTACCTATTAAAATGACTCCACATGGTTAAGGCTAGATAAGGTTGATCTGACAAAAATTGATAGTGTCGTAAGCTAGCGCTCCATACCTAGTAAAGGACAAACCTTTGGACACAGAAGTTCTTTTAATCTAATTACTCGTAGTTCTAAAACCTCGAGGACAAATATCCGTTCCGGATCTAAATCCTATGCAATACAGTATCACGCTCGTCGCCTTGAAGTCAGCATTAAAATCATCATCTCAATTAGATCTCTATTATCTCAACTATAAGAAGCCCACTGCTGGATATAACACTTCCTATATTTTTCATAAGACCAGCTTGCATTCAGGATGTTCTTGTGGCCTTAATCATACCATTGGAAGACTTTCATTCCGTTTGCCAATATGGTATATGTTCAATTGTATACCCCTCCGGCTTATGCCTTGTCCTGCCTCTTGAGATACAATATCACGTTGTCTGGAAAAGACATATTGCAAAAACGCATAGAGACTGGGCCACTACTTTGTACATTATTTCTTTCCTTAGCTTGTTTTGAAAAATCATTATTCCAATATTTTAATAAATAACAGACTCCATTTAAAGTAATTTCATATTTTCGGATCGACTACACACGATTTGAATCATTAAAAAAAAAGTTTATAGTACCAAAATGACGTAACATTGACTAGACAGTCAAAAAAGTTTTGAACATGTAGGTTATATCAAATAGGATAAATCTAACCAATTTGGCAGTAATTCAATCTTTGAACAAAAGTAAAATCGGAAAACACGAAATTACAAAATAATTAAGCATTAAGTGCAGTTGTTTTATTCTGCGCATTTATGTTTACCATAATTTAACGATTGATTTTTTTACGCTACTGTAAAAAGTCAGACCCGCTTTGCAAGGTCTCCTTTTGCAGCAAAATGTTTGCTTTTATTAAAGGTACTTTAGTAATGATGATCCTCAAACTACTTACAATAAAGGTTGTAATGATTCTGCAACGTCCCAGTTGTTGGCCAGGGCATGAAATAAGGGTCAGGTGAAAGTGGACGGACGTCGCGCGCTGTGCATTTAATGCCAAGGCGCGGCGAGTTGCAAGAAATTGTTTCAATGTTCTGTGAAAACTGTGGGAATCTACGGCATCGATTTTGACATGAATTTTATTGACTATGACACAGAGGTACCAGAGGGATAATGTGATCGATCGAGAAAAGAAAGAAAGAGTTGCAAAGATTTATTATGGCATGAGTTAGAAAGAGACATGAAAAATATCTCGATTCAGTGGCTATTTGCCGTGTTTTTCTCTCAGTAGTGTCAAATCTCAATAAGTATTTGACAGTTTTAACAGCGCTGAGCAAGATTTTCCATACATTTTTGTGGTTGAGAATTCCCACAAGCGACAACAGCGCTATCTCTCTAGTTGTAATAGCTCTGTGGACTATGACCTGGACTCCACCAAAACTGGAGCGGAGTGTAAGTGGTGCGTGCATATAGTGGTACGGACGGAGCTGTTTTTGTCATTCAAAGTTAGTTTTTCACACGTTCTTCGGTAAGAGACATGATGCCGGCTCATGGTCTACAACGATCGTCGCTCCACTCCGCTTTGGTAGGGCTTAATTCTAAGTCCTGGCTGCCTAGAGGGGGGACATTTACCTTCGGAAACATAAAACTTAGGTGTAGATCCTGGCCCCTTACCAATAGGTATTTTGAGATATAGGTAGTATGATTTTCTATGCCAGTTGCTTTCCGGTGTTGTTGAGGTACTAAAAAAATATATTATTGCTTAGTTAACAAAAATAAAAGCTTTTAAAAAATTAAGAGACATACTGAGAAAATTATATTTTTTACATATTGAGCTTCAAAAGATACAGCATTGTAATAATTATTTTTCGCAAAAACTAGCATGACCGACTTCACCCGTGTACAGAATTTGCGAAAATTTCGCACGGATCAATGTTACATTTTTCACATTATTGTTGATTGATCAAAAATGGCTCAGCCGATTTAAATAAAATTTTAATGGAACCAGTTTCAAAGTATATTTTTTCTAATAAAAAAAGAATTATTAAAATCGAACTACTACGAAAAAAGTTATGCGTGGTTAAAAAAAATTATAAATATACGCGTCGAATTGAGTGAGAGAACCGGAGGAGGACGTCCGACTTGGTTCGTCGGTCAAAAAATTAACGAGCAAATTGTTCATTAGATATGAAACTCTGAAAAAAAAATCTCATTGCGATACAAACTAGGGACAACTAGCTACTGAAAAATGATGGACTTGCCATAGTAACAGTATCTTCTGTAGCTTGTTTTTTTCTTTTTTTGACATTGTTTTTATCTTCCATAGTAGAGTCCTCTACATCCGTTGATAAAGCTAAAGGAAGTTCGATAAGCGACGTTACAACACTGGCCAGTGACAACTGTTTGTCACTTACTTGTGCAGCTTGTGCAACGTTGCTTACTGCATTTTAATTAAAAGCACTTGACCACTGGAAACTTTGCTCTTAGATCTGCGGGGCAATTCTGTTAGCCGATCTCTTTACTGAAGTGATACGTTCTTCTTCTTCTTCTTTTACGTTTTAGCGTCGCATTGTTGTGCATTTGCCAGTGTCAAGTATAAAGTTTTAATAATTTTCTATAATATTTTCATTCAAAATAGTCAGTCGTAGTCACGTCCTAGTACAATAAAGTCACAGTCAAGTCCAAACATAGTCCAAGTCATGCTTCAGTAAAGCAGTGGAGACTTTACTGGAGGCGTCTATGGAATTTAGGTAACAACACTGAACAACATGATACCTACGTTACATTATATCACTTGCCTACACTAATGCACGTAAATCAGCTCACAATCAACGAAATACCACAATTTTTCACTAATTATCACTGATAAAAACACAAGTTTAACAAAATAATACAACGCGGCGACATGATTTTTCCGCGTTCCCGCCATAAACCAAGTGATACGTTCTTGAACCCCTCTCGTTTTCTGACAGTTCCGACAGCTCAAAACTGTCAGAAAAACGAGACAAATTCAAGAACGTGTCACCTTAGTAACGAGATCGGTTGACAGAATTGCTCCGCTGGAGCTTACTTACTAAAGTTTATGAAGTCCTAGTACAACGCTTTATTTTGTACGCTAGTACAACATTTTAAAAAAATCGTTATAAGCGGTCGAAACGATAGTAGACTTGCTGTCTGCTAAATGAATCACGTGTGAGGAACACCAACGCTATATTCTAATTAAGAGTGTCACAACGGTCATGACCGATAACAGCTCAAACCCTGTGTGGCACAGCACTGCCGTCATCACTCTCAGTTTCCAGAGACTTTTCATCACTTTGTTGAAATTTCTCTAGATCGAGGTCTCCGTTTATCTGTGCTATAGGCATCAAGACAACATATTGCTATTGTGAGATCTGTGAGCCCTTCCCATTGACAATGTTGCAATTTAACTATAGAATCCAGCGTGATTTTTGCAAATGAAACAACAATTCCAAGTGTAGCATTGTTTTTCATACATATTAACAGCAAAACTGACCGCGTACTAACAATTGCGCATTTTAATTGGAGGCACTTGACCATCATTAGCCCCTTTACATGCTTATTTCGCGCGCTGTCACGTTCCTACCTGTGTTTCTCAAACTACGAGTATTTGCGCTTACGCCCCCGTAAGCGCAAATACTAAAAATGATCCAATTGCTTGCTATGTAGTAGTAGTGTAGGTAGTTTTAGGTTATAAAATTATCATCTAGACAGGAAACAATCAATTATTTACAATCACTGCACTCTCATTAAATTTATCTCTGTTTTTTTTTCACACAAACAGCGTGGGCGGTCACCGAGATACAAATGTTAAAAGGTTTGTCAGAGGTTTGTAAAATATTTCAATTCATATTATAAACTAAATTTTGTCACATTTTATGGATTACGATTAGTAATATGTAATTTTATGTTGTTTTAGCATATAAGTAGTATTGTATCTGTCTGTGTGTTCGTATAGGCCGGGTGGCTAGCCCTGGTGTCAGAGTTTTTAGGCCGCCTGAAGGCCTCTGACATGGCTAAACGGTTAAAACAACCGGGATCTACAATTTAACGAGTCATCCGAGCCACGGTATCGCTCAGTTGGAAAATGCCACCCGCGGTCACCCATCCAAATACTGACCGTGCGGAACGGTGTTTAATTTCGGTGATCGCTGACAATCACCTAGTCAAACTACGCTACGAGCGCTACGCTAGTATTGTATCTTATTGTAGTTACTGTTGTTGTCGACTACTGTACTCATACAGGATTATCTGCTTGTCCTGTATTAAGCTGAAAGGAGGTGAGTCATACCATCATTATGAACAACTTTTACTATGAGGCCAAAGAAAAATTCGAGAAAAAGAATCAGCTGTTCCATACAAAATAGCAACTCGGAGTTGACAAAATATATGAAACAGCAGATTTTTTTCTTGAAATCGAATTCTTTTCTATATAATTTCTTTTCGGCTTAGTACACCAGTTCTGTATAACCCTGTATATATACAACTGACGAACATGGACTGACCCTCGAACCATTACCATTATTGAATACTATTTTCTAATTATACGATAACAGTCATCAAACTTTTAATCTACCTACAATCTATTTTCATTATCATGTCAGCTTCGGATAACACATTAAATTGCAGGTTCCGGTTGTTTTAACCGTTTAGCGGCCTTAAAACTCTGACAACAAAACTAGCCGCACCCGGCCTTATACGAACTGACTTTTATCCATGAAAAAATGCAAGTCGATGCTTTGATCCCAGCTGCATGAGTCTGATGGAATTCCACTACCTACTGAATGTAAGCATTCCCTACAAAGATCTTGCAAAGTCGGCCCAGACTTTGTACAGTAGCCCAATAAATTGTTAAAAAACGGTAAACAAATTCGCAAAACAAAACAACGATATTTATTGTTAATTTATATTTTCCAATTTGATTTTTGTTCAAGGCCGCCATCACGCCTCCATATTTTACAAGCAATACTAGTATCATAATATGTAGTAAGATTACGAATTTATAAAATTATTTTGAATGGAGATGTTTATTAAAAACAATTGAGACATAATTGACCCAATTATGAAAGCGCCATCGTAGTAATACGTGTAATTATTTTCAATTTAAAATATTTCTGTTTCTTTTTTACTTTAGGCGTTCGATAGAGAAAACTCTGTTTACGTTGCTACTAAATTTACGAAGGTTCCTTCATAATTGGGCCTATTAACTAATTAAATAGGCTTAAGCTTCTGCAACATCTCCTTTCAAATCATAATTTGAAGCAAATTTACCTACTTTTTCTTAAAGAAATACACGTATCAATATATAACATATCAATATTACTTACGTTTTTGTGAAGTATTTTTTCTCTAATGTGAACTTACAAGAATTATTATCGATCTAAGTATGTACCTACATGCTTTTTTTGCAAAGTTTGAGAGCCGTGCATGATTTCCGCGTAATTGTAGACGTTTCAAGGTCCCCGACTGACCCGTCAGTACGCTATAGAGGATGCAACAATGACCAATGACCATTCAGATCAATTTACTTGGATGATCGTTTTGTTACCGCGCATTTTTGCTCAACGACACAAAAAGTACTAATTGCGCATGCAAAGTTGAATACGTCATAAAAGCGAAACGCTCGTCCATTCACTGTTTGTATTATTAAATAGGTTATCAGGTGGCTAGCCCTAGTGTCAGAGTTTTTAAACCGCTTGAAGGCCTCTGACATGGCTAAACGGTTAAAACAACCGGGATCTAAAAATTAACATGTCATTCGAGCGACGATAGCGAATACTGACCGTGCTGAACGTTGCTTAACTTCGACGATCGCTAAGAATATTCACTTAAATAGGAGAGTAATGTGCAGTCATAGTATTATACTTAGTAGTGCAGGCCTACTAATAGATCTATACTAGTTGTTACTATTCGATTCGTTTGCAAATTTTGTTTTGAAAGAAAATATACGACCTTTGGGTCATCTTTGGTCAACTTCAATAGACACTAAAGGTGTTTTTAGTGTCTAATTATAATCTTCTGGGTTACTATTCACATGTTTACTAAAGCATCTCTGAATTTCCGCGCTGTATAGCCAGCGAAATTCGCTGGACCAAAAACCAACCGGACCTGTTCTGTTTTGTGGGTATGACCGGAGGGTCATACCCACAAAACAGAAGACCTTTTCTCTCTTCTGTGGTCATACCCTCTCTGTCTCAGCCGGCGCCCCAGATCCATTGCAAATTCTCTGGCCTCGGAACTCCACGGTCCTGCCCTCTCGACGGCAAACGGAACAAAATCATACGCTGATTCCAGATAGACGTATTTTTTTCTTTTTTTAATTTAAATTAATGATTCACAGACTCTAGGGTCTGAACCCTTTGTTAACTAAGTTGCAATTGAAAGAATGCGACTGTACAATAGAGATGGGTTAGTTTAAATCTTAGTCTAAGTTAGTAGTTTCAGTGCTTTGCGTGGATGCCGCGAGAAAACCGGCGACCCGCATGCATCACCCGATCACGAGTGTGACGCATGTGCCAGCCATCGCTCTCCTCGACCATATTTGAGGGAGGAGAACGACGGCAGGCATACTTGGTAAAGTTGGTATGTTTGAGTTTGGCTGCTGCCTCCGCTCCCGCACCCGCAGACTGCTGGGTAGCGTGCTTACGCACGTAGCATCCCACACGAGGCAGCATAAATGCATAAATTACATAGAATTTCATGAAATAGGTACATTTCGCTTGCTCCTCGTATTAGTGGTTCCGACTTACTAATATAATTACTACCTAGTGATTAGCGGCACGAAATAAAATTTTGATATAAAATTTTCAATTTACCTGTTGTCATTTAATGTTTATACTTCATATTTGCATCGTCTCCACATAATTATTATGTTATTTACTCTGATTTTTACAGTCACCTTTACAGTTAGCATAAAAAAGAGAGACAAAGTGCGCTATGGTTGAAGATGCCATGATTACTGCAAAATGGCGTCATAAAAGCAATGAAATTGCTGTCCTATGCCACCCGGGCTGATGGATTCTTTATCAAGCATGCTGCACCTACAAATAATGATAAGACTATTAAGACCGCATACGTGGTACCTACACATCGTAAATAGCCAAAGATTAAAGCGCCACCCTTTCACTTATGGTAGACATTCCGAACGTCAGAACCAAGCGTTTGGCATCCACATTCTTCATACGAACAGCCAGAATGTGGAACGCGATGCCTGAGTCTATCTTTCCAGTAAAGTACAACATAAATTTCGTCAATCTCGAGTAATTAGTTATCTCTTAGGTACGCGTGCCACACCCTAGACCGCATATCTGCTTAACATCAGGCAGTATATGTAGTCAAACGCAAACCTATACTAAATAGATAATTATTTTTCGCAAAAAATGGCAAAACCGCTTTCCATCGTGTACTAAATTCGAATATTTCACTAGAAATGTTTACATTATTATTGATTTTTCAAAAACGGCTCAGCCGATTTCTGTAAAATTTAAATACATAGGACCTCGCGAGTATATACTCTTTCAAACAAAATACGATTTTATCGATTCGGTTCACAATTGGCGAAATGATCGATGAACATACACAATAAAATATATACAGACAAACACATAACCTCCTCCTTTTTGGAAGTCGGTTAAAAATAACATTAGGAATACGGACTGATTTTTTTTTAATGATATCTTTAAGTAGAGCCATAATAAAAGCTTATTTAGCTCAACAAATGATATAACAATCATTTAAATGAGATGATAATTCAAGCAATATGTCGAGTCGGCCAAGCAGAAAATGACCCGACGTCATTATATTTAAATGTCTTGTTATTTGAGCGAATCTGAAAACATTCAGAGAATACAAAATGGTTTATTTATCATAAATAGAAATTTCCTATTGAGGTTTTTAGAATATCTTGTGTATTTTTAATTTTACCAGTACGATAGAGCTATAACTAAGTTTAACTCTTGTCAATTGTCATACGAGTATACTACTCCAAGGGCAATTTACAATTAGAATTGCTTTGAGTAGACTATAACCACAATTAATTTTACCATGAAGAATAGACAGTGTACTAACGATCAAATCGAACAAAAGTGTGAATGAAGTGGAATGGCAAAAAATGACATCTGATGCATGAAAATATCCATGGACTCTCGACAAAATGTATGGAGTAGGTAACTGTTTTTAGGGTTCCGTACCCAAAAAGTAAAAACGGGACCATAATACTAAGACTCCGCTGTCCGTCCGTCTGTATGTCTATTTATCCGTCTGTTGGTCATCAGGCTATCTCATGAACCGTGATAGCTAGAGAGTTGAAATTTACACAGATGATGTATTTCTGTTGCCGCTATAACAACAAATACTAAGGGGAGCTCCCATACAACAAATGTGATTAATTTTGCCGGGGGGCTCCCATACGGTACGGAACGCTTTGCACGAGTCCGACTCGTACTTGGCCGATTATTTCTATTATTCTGCCTAAGATTTCTATTATTTTACCTAAGCTAAGCTTTAATAACTTTACAACAACATTTAAGTCTTCCATTTAGGGTCAGAGAAACCTGGCTTTTATCCTTCCTCAAGAGAACTTACCCTAAATTGCCTTCCCATAATTTTTAAGAACGTCTTCATTATGAGAAAACGTAGAGTTCTCACAGCCTGATAACCGCAAAAGGCGGGTGATTATACAGTCATTACTAGTAAGTACTACGTACTAAGTACCCAGTTACGGTCTACGGTTACGTATGTCATACTAACTCGGTAAACATAATGATAGAGGCTTGGATAACAGAGATATACTCGTGTTGTGAGAGGAAAAGATAGGACAATAAATACAATAATTAATTAACCAGCAGTAAGTAGGTAAGTTCAATTAGGCCGGGTGGTTGCCCTGATGCCGGGGCACGAAAATACGGCATCGGGATCCCCTGTCTGTAGTAAGAGCCTACTAAAAGGGGCCCCTGGGCTCGTGGGTGGTCAGAGTTGGGTCTCTGGCCATCCACTCAAACGGGCCCGAGGAGGACGACAGCGTGTGTGGCAACGGTGTCGTAGAGGACCGCACAAGCCTGGCCCTACTGCCAGGCAAGTAGGCACTGCAAAGCGCTGGGAGCACCGGTGCGTTTCTTTTGGAGATCCCGGAGCTCCCAAGAAGGCACAAAGGCTGGCCACCGAGAGGGTTTTAGTAGGTACAATCCCACATAACCCTACTGCACTCCAATGCATTTAGGGAATCTTCATAAGTTTTCTCCTCGTACAAAAAAACAAACAAAAAAAGAAGGCCAGGGTGGCTAGACCTGGTGTCACTGTTTATAAACCGCCTGAAGGCCTCTGACATGGCTAAACGGTTAAAACAACCATAATAATAAACCAGCAGTGAAATATAAAAGTATCGTTTTAGATAAATGAGTATTTAAATATATTCTGGTAACACTTGTCTTCATTCTGATGGGGTAAAAAGTTCTCGATTGGAAATCACAAACCGGCGAGCGTAGCGTAGAACCTCCACGTATGTACAAGATAAGCGCAAGCCCAGCATCTGCCGGCATCAGCGTTCTGCCCAGCTACACATTACTGCATTAACGTATTTTAAAATACGTAAAATTAAAAAACAATATTAATTTCTTGATAATACATAAAATACATTGTACATAGCTTACAGAGTCTCAGAAGATAATGTTATAGATAACATGAAAAAAATAACTAGTATTTAGTAGTATTAACCTATGAGCTTATACCTACCTACCTAGATTGTGTCTCCGAAATCCGTGCTCCCCTTAATCATTATAAAGTTGACATCATATTGATCCTTACTTCAAAATTTACCACCATCTTGTTTATCTCCACATTCCTTGGGCTGTTTATTGCCAATTTCCCAGAATCGTTTTGCTAATCAAGATCCAGGAACTTCAGTACGCGGAGACTATCGTAAAGACGAGTCATCATCGTGACAGGGGAAACCGAAATAGATTACAATCTATATCTTTGTTTGTGGCACTATTCGTAGTACTATCGCAAACATTAAACTAGACCAAAAAAATTGGTTGTCTGTAAAGTCGGTTTACTGACGATAGTTGAACGTGACAACGTATGTCGAACGCTGCCGAACGCAAAGGCCGATTGTGCTTCTTTGTCTCGCTCGTTCCGCGCTCTCGCTTGCACTTCAAGCCTTACATGGAACGCCTCAGAGCGAGGTAACGCCGCATGAGTCATGTTTTTTCGTGTGTGGCAGCCGGCTCTATCGAATTATAAGACGTTGTCACGTCAAAAACGTTATACTGAATAAATCTATAAATAGGTACCTGCTTACCCCAAAACTTTTTTGTAGTCAAAATAATCTGATAATATGATCTGAATGATATGAACTGATTGTAGTAGGTATGATAATGTAGGGTAGTTCGAATTATTAATGTATAGTGTAAGGTACATGAAAATAAATCAGCGATTGTCTGGATCTCGATGGTTTCACTCACGTTACAACACTGATGGATGATGAACTGAACTGAGTTAGTTACACACATAACAAAAGCACTGACTTTCTCAATATCTCGAAAAGTGCTATATTTTTAACTAATGAAAATGCCTTATAGACAAAACGGAAAGTTTCAAATATTGAAAATAAGGAAACTTACAATTTAATTAAACTTCGTATCTAATAATGTTTTTTTTTTAAATATTTTTCAGAGACAAAATCAAGAATTCGGTGGAGATTCCTATCCTGACAAGATGCTGCTTCTGCTTCCCTTTAAGGAAAGGTCTTATTGCTTTCGCATATATCAATTTGGTAAGCTTTTCAGCCTTTTATATTATTTTTTCCTTAATTCTGCCGTAAATTACATTTGTGGAATTAATACATTCTGTGGTGTGTAAATCTGTGGTGCTAGTGTACATCCTACTAATATTATAAACGTGATAGTTTGTAAGGATGGATGGATGTTTGTTACTCTTTCACGCAAAAACTACTGAACGGATTGAGATGAAACTTTGCAATTATATAGCTTATATATCAGAATAACACATAGGCTATAAAATATAATGATTATGCGTAAATTTTCCAAATTTTAACAGTAAGTGTTAAGTAAGTAGGAAAATTCTGCCATCTGCGAGTTATTCTAGCGTGCGCTCCAAGAAATGTCAAAAGAGAACTGTCAAATCGAATTTATTTGTTTTTTTTTTAATTTTCCACCTCCTTTATTAAGGGTGGTAAGGTAAGGCCTCGAAATATCACGCGGGCGAAGCCGCGGGCAAAATCTAGTTTAGTATATTACATACATTTCGTCGATTCCCTGTTGCGATTTTGAATAGGACAGCGTATTTTTTTGCGATATCCGGGTTGGTCCTATAGTAAAAGTACTCATGATTTATAGTGCCCTTTCAGCTTGTTACACCACATATAAAACAGTATCTATAGGTATAATGTGTTCCAACTACGCCGCTCTACTGACGATAAGTAGAGCCTAGATATTGCACCAGAGCTTTTTCTCAATTAATTTATTGAGCTCAATCATTTAATACAATTTGTTGAAGTACCTACGACATTTAGGTACCCACTTACATACTTGTTACTAAATTATAGAAGCTATTATGACTGGAAGTGCTATCTTCATAGGCGTAGCTAAGGGCACTGATTGTAGATGCACACCCTAAAAACTTCTTTTGCTCATCTTAAAAAAAATAGTTATTTTCTCTGGGGTAGGCAAATATGGGTAAGTAGCTGCTTTCGCTAGAGCAAATCTCTAGCTACGTTAATTGTTTAGGTATCTTATCTCATTGAGCTCACCGATTTATGTTACGATAAATAAAATAAAATAAAACATCGTTTATAATCGGGCTATCTATGATTTTTTCAACATCTTCTGAGCAGCAGTGAGAGGTAAGTTGCCTAAATTGGGTTTTAAGGTGCAACAAGTTGACGGCACGAACTCAGATTTGGTGTAGCTTAAATAAATCATATCTCAGCTGTATTGTCTGAAGAAGAGATAGATTCGATGATAAACAGTAAATATAGTGCGTGTGCACCTATTGTAATATAATTTTGTTTTTATTTGTTTTAAAATACCTATAACCTAGGCCGCATTTTTCATAAAAAATTACGTTTAGTTCTTCTGTGTTTTTATTGCATCCAAAGTTTCCTAAAAATTTGAGTCAAAATTCAAATGTTCCAAGGCCTATATCATTTGAGTGTAGATTTTTTTTCACAGTTTTATTAACAACAAGCATACGTTTTGTAAAGACAAATTGATATAAATGTTAGTTTTAGATATTCAACCGCAAACACTGGTGTGATTGGCTCATCACTCCATACAAACGTCGGTACCCACCGACGATGAGCGACTTGTTTACCCTTAACATGACTTGTTGGATGCGCCTTGCATCTTTTCAGGAATACAAAAGTAGGTATTCCTGTAGTTTTTATCAATCGTCTAGCTAACTTACGTCGTCGTTTAAGTCCTACGCTGTGCTTGCCGAAACTTATAAAACTAAGACACTAAGACCAGAGTTCACCAACGCTTGTTTAAGTTAGACGAGTGATTACTGTATTTAAACAACGGTTAAACTCGGGTCCTAGACCCGAGTTCACCAACAAATTAACGATTGGTTAAGCCTCAAACGGCTTGTTACGAAATTTTGCTGTTCACCAAGAACCAACCGCTTTTTCTATACAGTAATCACACGTTTAACTTAACCAAGCGTTGGTGAACTCGGGTACGTAGTATTATTATATATTATTTATTTGATTCGGGTCTAAGTATATTTTATGAAGCCGCTGATAAGTTTGTATAATAGAAATAATAATAAAAATGACTCGATAAACCAGCATAGAATCCAAAGACCATACAAGTTGAAGACTACTCATAATTTGACCACTTTCTTCCAGATGCTGACCCTGATAGTGACCTGCTTCCTCTCGCTTTACATCTCCATCATCAGGAATTCGTCGGAGGCAGATCAAGCGGAACTGGCCTCGGAATACATGCGTCTGATTGTTGATACCATGGCTCTGATCGTGGAAGTCGTCCTCACCATCACTTTCATCGTGGCTTTACACAAGGTAACCGGCAAATTTATGCTACTATTATACTGTTTACCCTTTCCAGACGGATATGATATCCATGCGCCATGATATAATTTATAATACGATTCGTAGATGAAAAAGTTACAGACAGATCCCAGCAAAGACGTTTATGTTCAGCGGTGGTCTAGAATACAAATTACCCTGCGTAAAAATTTACATTTTTACTATTTATTATACATTTTATATTTTACTAGCGACCCGCCCCGGCTTTGCACAGGTTTATTATACAGACAAACCTTCCTCTTGAATCACTCCATCTATTACAAAAAACCGTATCAAAATCCGTTGCGTAGTTTTAAAGATAAAGGCATACATGGGGACAGACAGCGGGAAGCGACTTTGTTTTATACTATGTAGTGATGTACTTTATTAACCTCCCTTTGAACTGATTTTCCTGAAAACACAAAGCTTAGCACTACTTAGTCACGAACAAACAATGACATAAAAAGATAAACGTAATTCCCCACATTAAAATAAAACTTATCACTCATCAAATACCTACTCTAATAATCTCGTGAAAAACAAATTCAAAACGGATGTTCCCGCCTCATTATGCCCCCGATAAAATGGATGACAAAAGTTTAACGCAATTTCTGGTGCCTATGACAATGACTGTAGCGAATGGTGATTACCATCCTATTATAATCTACTTACTCTTACAATTATGTAATGGAATTAACACCAATAGCACAGATTTTATTATTTGCTCTAGTTTTGTGCAATTATTCGTAGGTAGCTTTCTATCAAAAGTGTCGTCACCGTGAGTCTATTTTACGCCGCGTTTTAACGGTGTTTCATATTAATAGAATCCATGAAATTATAAATAATTATATAATCAAATAACACAGTTACATGGAACATTGCACACATTCATTTATAAAATTAAGAAAAAAAAAACACATACAGGTATTTCTGTTTCAGTTGTTTAGATCAGACTGTCAGTAAAGTATGCATGAAATTATAGAATTGTAAAGCTACACTTTGAGTAAAAGTTTTTCTTTATCGCGAATAAGTCCGCGCTTGACCACCAACTCGCCTAAAGGTAAGCGACGTTGTAGTCGAAGATGAATCACGCAGACCTAGAAGATACCTATTCACTCTGACCTTGAAAAGCTTTAGATTATATCTGTTAGGAAACAGGAAAGCAGGAAGACTGTTCTATTCCAAGTTTTGGGGGAACAGATAAACATACATACCTACATACACATACCGGTCATAACACATATCGGTCGGGTAGTATTCAAATAATTATTTGTTAATCTATAAGGTGTACAAAATCAGAAGACAACTTTTATTTCTTGATTTTAATTTCTTTGTACAAATTCAATACTAACCTTTAAAACCTAAATGCATTTTTATTTTTTAATTTGTTTAGGTTTGTACCTATATAACCTAAATGCTTTCTTGATTATATTTACTTAGACTTCATTTACAAATTTAATACTAACCCAACCAAAACTTATTTTAGAAATATTATGATACATTTCAATAACTAGTATAAATTAAAAATTTTAAAAAACCCCCGACACATTGACAATCATTTTGGGCACATTTGTAGAATGTTGGTTCTTCCATCCCCACTTGAACCCACCATAACTCTTAAACGGCTCAATCGATTTTTATAAAACATAGCTAAGAACACTATCGATTAAGTCTCCTTTTATCCAAAAAAAAAACTAAACTGAAATCGGTTCAGTGGTTCGGGCGATATGATGCCACAGACAGACAGACAGACAGACAGACAGACACACAGACAGACAGACACACAGACAGACAAACAGACACGTCAAACTTATAACACCCCTCTTTTGGGTTAAAAATGCGTTCCGACTAGGCTGCAAACAGGTGAAGCAGACAGGTGCACGACATATAATTATTTAAAAATTTAAAAAACCCCCGACACAAAAATATTTGACAACAAACTTTCAATTGACAACCATTTTGGGCACATTTGTAGAATTTTGGTTCTTCCATCCCCACTTTAACCCACCATAACTCTTAAACGGCTCAATCAATTTTTATAAAACATAGCTAAGAACACTCTCGATTAAGTCTTCTTTCATCCAAAAAAAACTAAACTGAAATCGGTTCAGTGGTTCGGGCGCTATGATGCCACAGACAGACAGACAAACAGACACGTCAAACTTATAACACCCCTCTTTTGCGTCGGGGGTTAATAAACAAAGGGAGGCCTGTGCTCAATTGTACCTAGATTATCACGGGCTAATTTATACATAATTAATGATGGTCATCATCTTGAATAAAATTAAACTATATGGCTGTACTCATATTTCAGACTCTGCATTTTCATAGTTTTTGTTCACTCAAGTCTGACAAAAGCAATCCCAATAGTAGGTACCTGGTTATCAAATCCAAATGGTTCCGATTAGTGATTACTTACGTGACCCCAGAACTATGCTTATTAAGGGCCTGCTTCGAGCTCAATGACGCGTAGCAAGCAGATTGTGCTCCTAAGAATATCTTCAAGATAGTGCATTAGAATGAAATAGCTATTTCAGTAAAACAAACAGCAGTGGCTTATTCTGGCGAGTTAGCAAAAAATCCAGTAAGTTCTTCACATGACCAATTGTATACGGCTTGCATCCAGCGATTAAGAGAACTGATCGTCATCAAAAAGGAATAATTTTTAAAGTAAAAATTGTTTTACATTCCAGAAACACGTTTTACTGATGAAAGCGTACCTGTACTTCGAGATAGGCTACTCCATCATCGGATTCATCTACAGCATAGCCTTCCTCACCAAGGAGACCGCAAGCGAGCTGTTCCTCATCTTATTCCAATTGAGTAAGGTCCTTTTTGTAATAAGTAGGTAAAGGTAAAGTAGGTACTCGTATGTCCGTCAGTTAGGTAGATCAGACTGCAAGAAAGAGGTCATTCACCGGTTAAAGCGTTCGGAAAATTGCGTAACTTCTTCTCGTCTGACATACCTCAGTACCTCAAGTCGAAAGTTTTTGACTAGTATGTGTTGCCAGTGATGAGGCACAGAACGCATAGAACGTAGGACGTCCACCCACAAGGACGGATGACCTCAGGATCGCGCTGGATGCAAGCCGCTATGAACCGGGCTTATTGGAGATCTATAGTGGAGGCCTACGTCCAGCAGTGGACTTCTATGGCTGAAACGGCGAGGTAAACGTAAAGGGACAGGGAGCTTGCTTGCGTGCTGTATAACGCTTACCTAACAGTTCAGCGTTAATTAGAAATGAATTCTATGGTCCCAAATGAAATATTACTCTGCTTGCCGCAACGTCGCTTATCATGGTGAGATTAAATACGATGATATATTTTTGCAGAAAATATCGCGTAAATACAAAACAGGGAAAATGTAAGTCAAACCTGCACTCAATAGGCTATTTGACAACATTGAAAATATACTATTGATTGTGGCAATCCTTACAGATAATAGCTCGAAAAAGACATATTTCATTTTATTTAAACTAAAATATGTTTAACTTTCGCATATTGCACGAAATAAAATACGACATTTTTTCTGTGACGAAAACGCTAGATGGTCGGCAACTCTGGTGACGTCACATGCTAGAAAGCGAGAATTTCTCGATCGACTGTTGTTTATTTAATTTGAGTTTTGTGTTTTCGGAGTAATATTATTGGATCTGTAAGTTATTTCTAAAGTATCTTTTGTCAATTTTTGGACGTGAACTATCGTATTTACTAGTATTAACTAACGCTATTTTCTAGCGTGTGACGTCACAGACCAGCGCCATTACAGAATGTCGTTTTGACGGGATCTTCACTCAAGATCATACGTATGATGGAATAAGACAGCAACGGGAAAACTTATGGTCGTCTCTTTTACTCTTACACAGCCGTGCCGGCCGGAGCATGAGTTTTGGGCTAAGAAAATGATTATTATTAAAATTAAACAGAGATACGTACTAATCGCACTATATAGGTACATACTAAAATTCGCAAATTTGTGATAATACGTACCTATAATATGATACACCATAAATTTTCCCGTGTTCCGTGTTTTTGTTGTTATTTACAGCTTGTAACCGAGTTTTTTTTTTGGAATCGCGCGGCGTTGTAATCGGCTTGCGGTCGCCTTACGACCAACTAAAAATCCTGCCCACTTCGTAGCTTGGGCAAAGTTTAGTCTCGGACACTTTTTAGGGTTTCGTACCCAAAGGGAAAAACGGGACCCTATTACTAAGACTTCGATGTCCGTCTGACCGTCTGTCTATCTGTCACCGGGCTGTATCTCATGAACCATGACAGCTTTAAAAATTTCAGCTGCCTAGCAGCTGAAATTTTCACAGAGGATGTATTTCTGTTGCCGCTATAACAACAAATACTAAAAACAGAATAAAATAAATATTTAAGGGGGGCTCCCATACAACAAACGTGATTGTTAGGAGTTTTTTGCTCTCTATTAATAACGGCATGAGGAATGGTGCTCCCATACGGTACGGGACCCTTCGTGTGCAAGTAATTCTCGCACTTGGCCGATTATTTTGTACAATGGTGACTCTGTTGTACAAAAAAGTTTACAAACAAAAGATGCGAAATTTTATTTTATACAATAATGATTTCAATGTTTTTTGCCCTTAAGTACATAGTTTCCGAGATATCGGCCAAAAACATTTTTTCAAGATGACGTGTCAGGAACGCATTCTCTGAACGGCCGAACTATGGATGCGGATACCACAATCCTGACTGAAGCTCATTTAACAGCTGCTCGAGGATTGGGTTATCCGCAGCTTGTAGCTAACATCACAGTTGCTAAGTTGTATGATTCGGCCTATAGTTAACATATTCTTTCTCTTTCTTTCCAGTGCTCCAAATCTACCTGGTGATCCTGATCTGGAGCTCCATCGTGAAGATGGAGCGAGATGGCACGGTTAAGTACTCAAGAGACAGAGACCCCAACAACTTAGCTATATGCTAAGACAATTTGTTCTTAGGAATTTGAGAGCCAAATTATACAGTCCACACTGTATTAAACTTTATGCATTTACTAAAGACACAAGATCAACTTTAAACATAGGCCGACTCAAACTTCTTGACGGCTGTGAAGTTACCTATAAGCTGTGCGAAACCCAATCTGTTATAAGTGAGCTTTAATCAGGGTTGGATATCGCGCAACTTGTAGACTGTAGCTAATTCCACAGCAGAGAAAGAAGTTTCAAAGTTTCAGGTTTCTTTCGGCCTATACATATCATTGTTCTAGCAGGCATTGTTGTGTTTGCGTTTTTTTTCTCTGAGGGAAAAAGGGGGATAATATAAATTTGACATGTTTGTGTCTGTATGTTTGTACGTCTGTAACATCATAGCTCTCGGATGATGGGACCAATTTTGTTGAACGTGAATGCTGATTCAATAGATATAAATATTTTATTAATATTTTGGGTCAGAGACGTCAAAATTATTAATATCCCGTTGTCACAAAAAAAAATGAATTGTGAAGTGTGGTTTGGGCTGTATCTACCTTTATAACTAGTAAGTAATTAGTTAGGGCTTAAAACTAGTGAGTAATTAGTATGTGTACTGATGATGTGCAAGATGACTCTATGATAAAGTGTAGGAATAAGTCTAATATCAATTTAAACAAAGGAAGGCTTATTAAATTTCACCCGTTGAAATCAACCCAAATGATAATGAAATATTGGGACCAAACAATTTGAATTGAATAGCATAAGTTCATAAAAATAATTACAATCGTTCGATTGTTTCTTATACGAGTAATTTTGTGAGCCATAAGATTCAACTGTCTTTGATTATTTTAATTGATCATACTTTTAAAATAATTTCTGTAAAACAAGAAAAAAACAATATAAAATTTTAGTACCTACATATCAAATAAACATTGTGAATGTGATGTAACAAAAACAATGTAAAATTTTAGTACTTACATATCAAGTAAACAATGTGAAATTTTGGCAAAGAGCAAGTACCTATTTTCAAAGGTATTTAGGTATAACTTATTCATCATTATAAACAACTTTTGCTATGGTACCAACCCCGAAATCGCGAAATAAAATTCAACTGTTCCATTTTTAGGGTTCCGTACCCAAAGGGTAAAAACGGGACTCTATTACTAAGACCCCGCGGTCCGTCTGTCTATCACCAGGCTGTATCTCATGAACGGTGATAGCTAGAACAATGATATTTCCACAGATGACGTATTTCTGTTGCCGCTATTACAACAAACACAAAAAACAGTTAAGAACCGCATGTAAATTTCAAATGTTGCAATAAATGATATGACTTTGACAGAAAAAAAAAATTAAGGGAGCCCATACAACATTTTACCGTTTTTCGCTCAATATTAATAACGGTGACAGGTAGATGTTTGAAACATTCTCAGAATATTAAGTGCCATATTCACTTCAAAAATAAATATTTCAATTATAATAAATAAATATTTAAGGGCTCCCATACAAGAAACGTGTTTTTTTACTCGATATAAATAAAGGCAACAGAAACAAAGATAAAATATTCACAGAATATTAAGACGTACTTACTCGTATATTTCCTTTGAAAATATAAAATTAAATTAAAAAAATATATATTCTAAGGGGGGCTTCGATACTGTACAGAACCTTTCATGCGCTAGTCCAACTCGTACTTGGCCGATAATTGTTGAGAATCAATGACTTATTGTTGTGATTTCGCTGGTGGTCTCATAGTAAACGTTGTACATTATGATGAGTACTCGTCTGAAAGCAGATAAATTCTTTATTGTTAGCACAAAGAAAAACACACAGATAAAAACATTAAAACTTTAGCATTTAAAAGGAGGCGGCCTTTTCGATAATAGCGATATCTGCCAGACAACCTTTACCCTGCACTCTACAAAGCGACACTTTGTATTTTAAAAGACTTAAAATCAGTCCGTTCAGTCCATCATTCATATACATATTTGAGTAACATCTGAAGGAAACAGGGTATCGTCAAAAGAGCTTTCTTAGAGACGGACTTATTATATATAATTATATAGATGAAATATGGGACCAAATACTTTTAAAATATATGTATCTAGGTAATAAGTTTTTCTTTCAACATAGAGTCACCGAACGGGTATAATTTTGCTAATCGCAAAAAAACATTTGCAAAATGATACCCAATTTATGCACGTTGTTAAGAAGAATAGAATAATTTACGTAAATATTATTTTAAAGACTTAAGACATTTTACCAGAATTGTGATATGGTAGAATAGTGCATCAAATTGTTTAAAAGAGACTTATATATTTTGTAAAAAGTTACTTATATCACTTTTTAGTTTCTGTAGTACTAAGCAGTGCCTTGATATTTTCACTATAACTTTAATAAGTAACGTACGTTCTATTAGATGTATTTAAGAGCTGTTGTAAGTGTCTGCCTACTATGACGTAGATATCAAAACGTTCAGTCTAAAACTGCAAGCCCCACAAAAGGTGATAGCTTGATTTCGGAAGAGATATTATATATTTAGAAATGTATTCTTATCTACGTGTGATTAAACGTATTGTAAATGTTTTACTACAATAAAATAAATAAATATTAGGGGACATCTTACATACGGTCTCTGACTCCAAACTAAGCAAAGCTTGTGATATGGCTGCCAGAGACTGATATACTACATACTTATATAGATAGTACCTAAATAACACCCAGACACAGAGCAAACATTTATGTTCATCACACAAATGTTTGCCCTGGGTGGGGATCGAACCCACGCCTCTTTGACCCAGAAGTCAGGGTTACTCACCACTGAGCCACCGAAGCAGTCTATGCACTGCAGACAATGCACACAGATAAAAATTTTCTATATTATTCCTTAAAGTAATGCTGGTAGTACAGGGGCGTACAATTTTATGGCGGAAAACACAGTTTATGAAACTTTTACATCAAGATCTATGACTGGTTGATGACTAGGCCACAACTATCTTTGCCCTGATGGCGGGGCACTAGAATACGGCGTCGGTATCCCCTGCCTGTAGTAAGAGCCTACTAAAAGGGGACCTCTGGGCTCGTGGATAGTCAGAGATGAGGTTCTGGCAATCCACTCAAACGGGCCCGGGGAGGACGACAGCGTGTGTGGAAACGCTGTCGTAAAGGACAGCACAAGCCTGGTTTTATCACTAGGCGAGTAGTCGTGCTGGGAGCACCGGTGCGTTTCTTGGACATCCCGGAGCTCCCAAGAAGGTACAAAGGCTGGCCTCCGAGGGTTTTAGTGGGTACAAACCTACATAACCCGACTGCACCCCAAAGCAGTCGAGCATCTTTCGAAGATTGCCCCCTCGTAAAAAATGCCACAACTATCTGCCGTCAAGGATAATTAATGTGAAATAATTATAGTACTTTTGCCGATTTTCCACTTGATATTTCACTGTTCGTATTTTGAATCTACAAGTATCTTTAACAGCTCTTAAAAAGTGGTAAGTATAAATTAAGGAAAATATCTTCTAACGTGAGAAAAGACTTCAACTTTTGTATAATAAATTGTTTCTTCGTGCAAAGATTAGATAGATACACGTGGGTACATTCCTACTTTTTTACAGATTACCAACCTTACTGGTCACCATTGTATATAAGGTAGATACGGAGAGTTTATACAGGTTGTTAAATTTTGTAATATAAACAACTCCAGAATATTATTTATTTAAAATTCAATCGATATGTTATGTTATATTAACTTGTTCAGAGTAATCAAATACCCGGTATATTATTTTTATAGAAAGTTAATTAGCTTAAGTTTTTGTAACTCTAAGGACTCTCGAGAAATATAACTATTTAGGGAGGTAAAGTTTTGGTATTCGTTTAATTAAGTTAGGCATCAACCGGACACGAGAAGTACTGAACACTTGTTTCCAAAAGGCGTAACACAAAACATGATTCTAGTTTAACTGTACTGAGGGTACCCTTAGTTTGAATTTGTCAAGTTTTTTTAGACGGAGAAATTGTACATTACAAATTAGTACAAGTTAACTGTAACATAAACTCTTGAATTTCAATAAAAATGTGTTATTACGTTAAATGTATAAGAAGACCGTGTAAAAAAAATAACGAACTCCTACTAGGGGTACAAAGAATTATCTAATAATGTGTACTATATTGTTTTAAAATGCAAAGAAATAAATACAATTTACTACATAATTAAGAGTTTAATTATCACAAAATACATTTCAATTCGGTATTATAACATTGTACATTTTACATTACTTAGACACTCATATATTTATTGTCTTGGCAATCTTAAGGCGCCAACTTGGTCATACAACAGCATTCTCTAATTTGAGTAATTTTTTTTAGGTAAAAAGGACTTCAATCGCTAGGAATTCTTAGTTTTTACAGTTTTTTAAAACCCTTAAGTTATAAGCCTCTAAAAAGTAATATTTTTACGCAAAAACTTAGCTGGAAAGTAACTCTACATAACACAAACTAAAAACAAACTGAAAAAAGTTAAACGTACGAGCGTGCAATATTTCTGACTCAAGCGATTGACAACAAAAGTGAAACAAATATTTGGGGTGAAAAGATTTTTTCGCCAGACGATACATTTTATTAAATATTTACCGAAAATTATTTCGTTGTTCTACAGAAAACGTGAAAAAGCGGTCGATTTACGACCCTCTTATGGTAAACCAACTTTCGTGTAGTGTCTAATTTACTAAATTTATTTTTGACACGTTTTCTCTTTCAGTTATTTATTTAAACAGAATGCGATGATGCTGGTTTCTAGGCCGTATTCAGAAACGGCGAATGCAGTTTCTTGTAAAGTTACTTACTTTACGGGTCCTCACACGTCTAAGTAACCAACTTTAGAGCTGAAAGTTCGAGAACAGCTGCTATATGCGAGGACACCATCAACGTAATTATAAAAGGATTATTCCAGTCTGTCCTCCGGATCGATGAACAAGGAAGCGATAGCATATTATTAAAGTGATATTGAATTTACAAAATAGTAATAATTACAAAATAATAGTGATTAATAACATTGGTTGTTTGCTGCCGCAAAATGTATGCAAAGAAACATTCCATGCATGGGACAAGCTTTACAAAATTGAGTTCTAATCTCATTTAAAAGGTAAGCATTACATTGTTACGTGTTACCTACCCACATACGCACAATATTTGAGCGCTGTCAAGGCTCGGATGACACGCTAAATTGCGAGTGCTGGTTGTGTCAACTGTTTAGCCATGTCAAAACCCTTCAGGTGCTTCAAATTCTCTGACACCAGGGCTAAGTCTCCCGGCCCATAAGTACGATATAATTATATAAGATACGATACATCTGGAAATCGTCATAGAGAAAAAGCGTTTCCATAGATTTTGTCAACCAGTCAAGGGCTTTTTGTATGAAATAGCTGATTCAGCGATATCAAGTTCGTTCTCATGGTAAAAATTGTTATTCTTAATATAACAAAGTGGCTCTTAAGAAATTGTGCGAAAGTGATTTTTATTATTACTTATGTACCAGTTTTATGGCAATAAACGATATTCTGATTCTGATTCTGACCAGGTGAAAGTCTTAAATCTAGTAGGTATCTAATATCTCTTAATCTTCTAGTTCTCCTGTCTAAGCGCTGCTGTACCAGGCGTCGTTGTTGACCAGGGTCTTCATTCTCTCACCGTCATCTTGTTCCTCCTCCAGCGTGCGACAGTAGCTCGCTACCAGCATCAACATGTAGAACCGAATCACTGGCGAAAAATAATTCTAATTATTACGAGATAGAGTATTTAGCTGCATGGATGTCCAGACATATCAAGGTAAACAAATATGCTGTCTAATACATATGCAGTACGCTTCGAAGACACCTTTGGTATACTTGGGCAGCGTTTGTCTTCTCGTCCGACATACCTCAGTGCCTCAAGTCGAAAGTGTTCGACCAGTGTGTGTTGCCAGTGATGACTTATGGCACTGAAACGTGGTCTCTAACTATGGGCCTTATTAATAAGCTCCAAATGGCACAACGAGCTATGGAGAGGGCTATGCTCGGAGTCTCTCTGCGAGATCGAATCAGGAATGAGGAGATACGTAGAAGAACCAAATTTACCGACATAGCCCAGCAGATTGGATTTGTAGTGGCAATTGGAAGGGCACATAACGCGGAGGACTGATGACCGATGGGGTCGAAAAGTTCTCAAGTGGAGAGCACGTACCGGCAAGCGCAGCGCAGGACGTCCACCAACAAGGTGGACGGATGACCTCATTAAGACCGCAGGATCGCGCTGGATGCAAGCCGCTACCAACCGATCTTATTGGGGATCTATTGAGGAGGTCCAGTAGTGGACGTCCTATGGCTAATGGACGTATGGATGGATATATTTTAATGGAAAGACAGACTCAGGTAAAGCTTTCCACATTCTGGCTGTTCGTGTGAAGAATGCTGAATGTGTGCTTAGGTATTCTGGTTTTGAAGGCACCTAATTTGTACTTTACTGATTACAAAGATTCAGGTAAATAATTTTATATTCTAGCTGGGTTAACAAAAATGTGGAAGCAAATCGTATGTTGGATCATAGTAAATGTTCACCAGATAGGAGTTGCGCTTTAGCCTGGTAAGCTTAAGTAAACTTACATAGCGTCAAGAACTCGATGATATACACCAGAAGCGAGTTCTCCCCCATGTGGTTGACCATGCTCATGGTGGTCCAGAACATGAAGAGTAGGAAGTACACCGTCACCTGGATGGATGTCCACACCACCCACGGCCGGATCTGCCGCGGCTTCTCCTGGAACACGACGATAAGCCTGATTAGAAGCCTAGATTGATAATATTAATTGTAATATATAATATTATAATATAATATTAATTATAATTAATTGATAAAGAGATTGCTATGAGCAATAAGGCCGCCCTTTGTTGCTCTAGTTTTAAGTCGCTTTTATTTCCTTTCTGTGTATTTTTGTGTATCGTTTTTAGGGTTCCGTACCCAAAGGGTAAAAACGGGACCCTATTACTAAGACTTCGATGTCCGTCTATCCGTCTTTCTGTCTGTCACTGGGCTGTATCTCATAAACCATGATAGCTAGGCAGCTGAAATTTTTACAGATGATGTATTTCTGTTGCCGCTACAACAACAAATACTAAAAACAAATTAAAATAAATATTTAAGGATGGCTCCCATACAATAAACGTGATTTTTAGAAGTTATTTGCTCGCTATTAATAACGGCAAGAGGTAAGGGGCTCCCATACGGTACGGAACCCTTCGTGCGCGAGTCTGACTCGCACTTGGCCGATTATTTAGTGTCGATTAGCCAAGATTCTGCACTTCATTGTCTTCTTATCTTACCCACCCTAGAAACTTGTTTACCCACCCCAGAAAACAGGTTTTTTTTTTTTGGGTAGGCAAAGTTGACAACTTCTCCATCCCCAAGAATAAATTTATAGTGACGCCGATGGCCTCAGTATGCCCATAATTTGCACGTATATAAAAACTGCAGTGCCTCAGCTTTCTGAGATATTTTTTTTATAGATCGTCCCTGGTGGAAAGGAGTAAATCTAGCAAAAAAAGTATGAGATTAACACGATAACTACTAACCGAAACCGAACCCTTAACCCCACTTACCCTAACTCTAACATAAATACCCTAACAAAGTAAAGTTAAGTTTCAAAGTAAGTAATTACACTTACTTTGAAAGAACTTACCCTCAAAGAGCCGACCAGCATCAGAGCCGTGAGGAACAGCGTCACCAAGTGGACGACGGCTATGAAGATGAGCAGCCACGAGCTGACGAAGGTCCACGTGTCTTCTGCGTGGATGAGACCAGGAAGCGACAGAGCGGCTGTGCATTGCGCCAGAGACAGCACTGAGTGCAGCTGAAACGTAATAAAATTATTTTTCACTACCACTATAGTATAAAACAAAGTCGCTTCCCGCTGTCTGTCCCCGTGTATGCTTATATCTTTAAAACTACGTACTACTGTTTTTTGTAATGGATAAAGTGATTCAAGAGGAAGGTTTATATGTATAACAGGTACACCGGTGCGAAGCCGGGGCGGGTCGCTTGTTGTAACTATACAGGGTTATTTGCTTTTCCTGGACTAAACCAAAAGGGGGTGATTCAGACCATCATTAAGAACAACTTTTAATATGGTGCCAACCCAAAATTTAAGAAAAAGAAATCAGCTGTTTTATACAAAGTTGCAACTCAAAATCGACAAAATGAATGAAAAAGCTGTTTTTTTACTCGAATTTTTTGTTGGTCCCATAGTAAAAGTTGTTCGGAATGAAATGAAATGAAATAATTTATTGCTTAAAACTGTGTACAGTAAGATCTTCACAATTTTTTAACACCAAGCACTTTAATACAGTTTAGTCTTTACAGACATGCAATATAGTGTTAATGATGGTCTAAATCACCCCCTTTCGGCTTTTAGTACAGGGCAAGCATATAACCCTGTAATAAATCTGTAAACAGGGTCATTGGTAATTGATTTCAAGGGCATATTCTGTACCTACATCAAAGCTAACAACTTTTTTTCTATAACAGTTACTTTTCCCAAGTATTCACAAAAAAATAAGTAACAAATTTCACAAAAAAATTTAAAAGTGGAATCAACATGAAAAATTTTTTTTTTTACATACGTAACTAATACTCGTATCTACACTTGTTTGCATAATTATTTACACAGTAAGCCCGATTACAGAGACGCCAGCGACAACATAGCTAAATAGCATAGTTCTATTTCTTTTTCACTTTCGGCATTCGATAGAGAAAACGCTTTTTACGTTGCTTTTAAATTTACGCTGGCGCCTCTGTAATCGGGCTTAGTATATCTTCTGAGGTCCATGTCTCGCGGATGGCGGCGGCGCACATTAGCTGACCGGTAAAATTATTTTATCTACACTAATGTTGTAACATTCTACTTATTTTTCCAATACTTGACTTATAATGACTACTGTTATAGCGCAGACAACAAAACACTCAATTTAAGCAATTTCACATGATGTTATTGTTACGAGATGGGTTCTTGGATAATCAGTTAAAACGCCGATTGTTCACTTTGCACTTTATTGCACAAAATCACAGTACATACGACACAACTGGTTCGCACAAACACTTCACACTGGCACTGAAATTCACACAACTATTCACTTTACAATCACTGGTACCGCACTTGAACACGAGATGTTTTCACTCCGGTATAAAACGCGATAACTGTCACGAACGAAAACCATCGCCCTATTTATATCGGAATAAGGGTTCTCTAGAAATCTGTAGAATATTCGGTGCCATTGTGACTGACAAAGTAAACAAGTGTAAAGTTCGAGAAACCCTATTGTTCTTAATTATTACGAAAACACCACAAAAAATCTAACAAACAACAAACAATAGACGCGACACAAAGGCCGGTGCCGCCTGAGTCATAAAACCATAAATCTCGCGATTAGGTGTAAACAACTAGCCGTCGTACCGCGCGCGGCTTACTGAGTAACACCACCTCCTCCCAAGACATGCTCGTCCCGAGCATCGTTGCATCCGTGATATCGCGCCAATCGATCCACGTGAACTATTTTGGGGGCACCTCGAGGTCCTTTCTGTATGCGGAACGTCACGTCGTTGATCTTGGTCACCACTCGGTACGGTCCATCCCATTTGGCTTGTAGCTTTGGAGACTTCCCTTTGCTGCGTATGGGATTGTGCAGCCATACCATCGAGCCTTCCTCGAACCCAGGATTGTTAGCCCTTCTGTCGTATCGAGTCTTCATTCTTTCAGATGCTTGCTGGCCATGCTCTCTAATGTGCTCATAGATATCGTTCATCTTGTTCCGGAGGTCACTGGCGTACTCAGTTATGGGTTGTGGGGAATCCGGTGGAATGCCAGTTATTAAGTCGGCTGGTAGCCGTAATTCACGTCCAAAATTGGCAAAAGCGGGAGTGACATTTGTGCTCTCATGAACAGCACTTCGGTATGACAACAAAAATGACTGGATATGCTTGTCCCAATCCCGTTGTTTGCTTCCGACTACTTTTGCCAGGTACCTCTCCAGAGTTTGGTTGAATCGCTCCACCATTCCATCTGATTGCGGGTGGTAAGACGTTGTCCTTGTTTTGTGTGCACCCATTAACCGGCACGTCTCTTGAAACAGCTGAGATTCAAAATTTCTTCCTTGGTCACTGTGGATTTCCAATGGTACTCCAAATCGACAGAATACTTCATGCACCAATTTGTCTGCTATCGTCGATGCCTCTTGGTTCGGAATTGCGAAGACTTCCGGCCACTTGGTGAAGTAATCCATGACGACAAGGAAGTACTTGTTGCCACTTTCACTCACAGGAAATGGTCCGGCCACATCCAGTGCGATTCGCTCCCATGGTGCTCCAACATTATACAGCTTTAATGCTCCTCTGCTGCGGGTATGCGGACCTTTCACTGATGCACAGCTCGTACATTTCCGTACCCAGTCTTCTACGTCATCTCTGCAGTTGATCCAGTAAAACCTTTCTCGAATTTTCAAGAGTGTCCGTTTCACACCCAGATGTCCTCCCGAAAACCCTTCGTGGTACAGCTTCAAAACTTCAGGTACTTTTGCTCTGGGTACAACCATTTGAAGATGGCATTGGTTGCCTCGAGTGTTTTCCCATTTTCGACAGAGAACTCCCTCTTGAAGCACTAGACTATCCCATTGCGCCCAATAGCTCTTTGTCGTGACGCTCATTGAAGCAATTGCACTCCAGTCTGGCTTAGGGGCATCTGATTCCATCCATTCAAGAATCGGCTTGATGTCGGCGTCTTCTTCTTGTGCAACCTGAAGGGTTTCTTTCCATTCGTCACCGATGTCAGCTTTGAGCATTCTGACGGGCACTGAATCTTTCGACTCATGTCTTGAGCAATGTTTGCAGTCCTCTGAGCATGGCCTTCTTGAGAGTGCGTCCGCGTTGCCATGAGATTTTCCACTGCGATGCTCCGTGGTAAAGTCGAACTCTTGTAGTTGCTCAATCCATCTTGCCACTTGGCCTTCGGGATCCTTAAACTGTAGTAGCCACTTAAGAGCAGCGTGGTCGGTCCTCAGATGGAATTTTCGCCCGAGCAGGTACTTGCTAAAATGTCGCAATGTCTTCACCACTGCAAGTAGCTCCTTTCTGGTTACACAGTAGTTTCTTTCCGGCTTGGACAGGGATTTGCTGAAATACGCAATCACCACTTCTTGGTCTCCTTTTCTTTGTGACAGTACTCCTCCAATGCCGGTGTTGCTGGCGTCAGTGTCCACGATGAACTCGTTCTCTGTGTTCGGAAAGCCAAGAATAGGCGTATTGCAAAGTCGCTCCTTTAGTTCTTGAAAAGCTGCGTCGCAATTTTCGTCCCAGAGGAAGGGTCGTTTTTCCTCAGTCAGTTTATGCAACGGCTTAGCGATGTCAGCAAAGTTCTTCACGAATCGCCTGTAGTAGGAACATAGACCCAAGAATGCTCTAACTTCCGTCTTGTCCTTTGGAACAGGCCAATCCTTGACAGCACTGACTTTTCCTGGTTCCGTCTGTACGCCAGCTTCGGAAATCACATGTCCCAGGAAATTCACTTGCCTCTTGAAGAAGGAGCATTTCTTCGGACTCAGCTTGAGATTGGCTGCGCGAATCTTAGTCAATACTCGTTCCAGGTTTTGCAGGTGGTCTTCGAAGGTTTTCCCCACAATTATGATGTCGTCCAAGTAGACAAGGCATGCATCTCCGATCAATCCAGCGAGCACTAACTCCTACGTTCGAAAGGTTAATCCTTTCGAACGTAGCGGGGGCGTTGCACAATCCAAACGGCATCACTTTGAATTGCCACAGGCCTTTTCCCGTAGAAAATGCGGTCTTCTCCTTATCTTTAGGGTCTATTTCCACTTGCCAATACCCGCTCTTCAAGTCCAGCGTAGTAAACCACTTCATGCCCGTCAGTGTATCTAACGTGTCATCTATCCTCGGCAAAGGGTAGCTGTCCTTCTTCGTTACGTCGTTGAGTCGTCGATAGTCAACGCAAAACCTCATACTGCCGTCCTTCTTTTTAACTAGAACCACTGGGGAACACCACGGACTGGATTAGGGTTCTATTACACCAGTGCGCGCCATGTCTTCGATCATTGTCTCGACTTCTTTTTCTCGTGCCACTGGTATCCTTCTTGGCCGCTGTCGAATCGGTGGCACGCTTCCTGTATTTATTGTGTGCTTCACTAATCCAGTCTTCCCGTTGACGGCATCATCGAGAGCAAATATGTCAGTGTAGCGCTGCAGCATCTTCTTTGCCATCAGAAGTTCTTTTTCGGACAGGTCTTCACGGGAATCTTCCAATAGCGTTGACACGTTGTAACTCCCAGCGCAATTGTATTTCTCCTTTAGTTGTTCTTGGCATCTGCGCATCCAATCTACTTCTTCACAAGTACCAATTGGGGTTCCACCTTTGATGAGCTGCTCCTCGTTACTTGTGTTGAGCACACGCACCACAGCAGTATTAGTAGTCCTCACCAGAGTTCGGGCCAATAACCATGGTTGATCACCTTCTGATTGCTCTATTAGCACACATCGTCGTTGATGTCCCAACTTCGGCGGTAATCTAACTGCCACAATGGTTTCCGATCTAGGTGGGAGGACTGTTCTCTGCAGACAATAAACCTTTCCTGATATGGCGCCTTCCATGAAGATTTCTTCTCTTCCACACTTCAAGATTCCTTGGTTGACGTCAATCTCACAATGATGTTCTCGCATGAAGTCAAGACCCAGAATGCAATCGTCGACTATATCAGCCATAATGACTTTGTGATGGAAAGTTTTCTCACCCAACTGTAACTCCACCAGCTTCTCTCCTCGGACGGATATGTGCTGACCGGTCGCCGTCAGAAGTTGAACAGTTTTGCAGCTTTCGAAGTTCGCAAGAAAGCGCTTAGCCAGTCGGGAACTGATGACAGTGCGAGAAGCTCCAGTATCCAATGTCAGCTTGCAAGAAGTTCCATTGATGGCACCATTGATGATCAGGCTGTTTCCATCGTGAGCTTGTGAGACTAATATCTTTGGGGCCTTTTTAAGACCGGCCAGCACCCGCCCCTTGGTCCTGGCGCTTACTCGTTTCCCTGCTGCTGTGTGGTCTCACGGTGCGGCCGTACCTCCCGTTCCTCTAATAGTCGATCCTCCCTTGTTCGACATGGCTTTGGGCAATTCCGCCATAAATGGCCTCTCTCGTCGCAGTTGTAGCATCTTGGGCCAAACCTTGTACGAAGTGATGCTTCCTTTACTTCCCTCATATGTTGGATATCCTTCACTGGATTTCGTACAGCCTCGACTTCTAAGGCTTGAGCCAAAGCTTCCTTTAGTGTTCTATGATGCCCGAGTTTCACTGCAGTTCTTACTTCGAAGTCTGCTATCCCGTTAGAAAATGCTTCCACTAGATGCTCGTCTTTGGGTAACGGTGCTGACTGATAAGCCTTCCGGAACAGTTTCTCCACTTCGACAGCCCACTGCTGAAGACTTTCGTTGCGACGTTGCACCCTGTTCTTTAACTGCGCTCTGTACACACGCTGCAGGTGCTCATCACCATAGCGACTCTCCAACATTTCCATTAATTTATCGTAGGTCACTTCCTTGCCCACGGCATCAAGAATACTCAGGGCTTCGTCGCGAAGGCTCATGATGAGGGCGTTCTTGGCTTGGTTCTTGTTCCATCCATTAGTCTGAACGGCGGCGGCGTCGAATTGAATTTTGTAGGCTGACCATGACGATGTCCCGTCGAAAGGCGTCACTTTGATCTTCTGTGAGGCTGGCAAGCAGGTTGTAGATACAGCGGTTCCACTTCCAGACTTGATAACATTCAAGGTCCTCCTAACGTCAGCAATTTGCGTTTACGCCTCGAAGATGCGAGATTCGTGATCCTCCATTTTTTTGTTGTGCTCCTTTATGCTGGCGTCGTGCTGATCGACCGTGTCCTTTGTAACATCCTAACCTATCCTACTAACTGAACTACATTAAATCGTACTAAAACTAAATGTAATTCGCTCTGAAAGCGTGTAATTATGCTAACCCTTGAATAATTTAGAACCTCAGTATTTCTTAACCCTAAAGTAGTGGTGGTCTACTAGATCTTAACCCTGAACTGGAAGTTGTACCCTTACCTTAAAAGTTACTTATAAAAGGATTTCTACGCTATCTTTGCCAACCGCCGAACTCGTAAGAATTAACTTATGCGTACTCTATCTACTTAATACTAAATTTGGCCAGTGATCGTTAGTAGAGGACCTTACGTTGTGAATCGCAGAAACCCAAACAGATTTGAGACTCCTACCTATTTGTACGCTTTATAGAGTATTATAAAAGTAGTATAAATGTCCTAGAGTTGTAAAATGTTAAGATACTTTAACCTGAATCCTACAAAACCAACAATATACGCTGAGCTAATTTCTAATGAACTTTACTTAATGCTACATCATTTCCTAGTCTTATTCTAGATTTTGAGGTTATGAGGTAAGGCCCTAGATGTATAATAACTGACTTGCGAACTGAAAGGAGCTGATTATAGTCCAAGAGGCAAGGTTTTGATACCTTCAGTCAAATAATTGAAAATTCTCAAAATTGAACTTTTTATATAAAATTTAGGTTTTACTATGGGAAATCAAATAAAGCGGCTATGGATCGGCACTCCGCCGCCGTACCGATCAGTGGCATTCGACCCTGACTGGATAGCCCCCTCCGCTTATTACGAGGAGTTCAGCCTGAAGGGCTATGCTATTTCTGTCAATATTACTTCTTGTCGGTCAAAGGTATGTCAACAAATAAGGGGACGAGACGGACTATTTTTTTTGCAAAGTTTCCCACATCCTAGAGTCGCGGTTCTCTAGGCCCCACTGCTGGATGTCACACATAACGGACATCCAGCCCCCCCAAAACCTCATGTGGTGATACATGAGGGGCACGGGCCAGGTTTACTTGCGGCGACCTTCAAATCCTGGTAAACCAGAATAAAAAGGTCACCTATTCCCTACCTATTTAGCCTATCTACCTAATGCCTACAGTCCTACTGGTAACTAGCTTGCAGAATGCATGCCTACTTTGCCTAACTTGAGCCTAACCATATTGTGCCCTAAATGTCTCAATATATTTGTGGTACAATAAACCATTGAATATCAAATACCAAATCTTACTTAGAATGCATGCCTACTTTGCCTAACTTGAGCCTAACCCTATTGTGACCTAAATATCTCTATATATTTGTGGTACAATAAACCATTGAATCTCGAATATCGAATCTTACTTAAGGTAAAATCTATCAAACCTAGGTCTCTCACATTCACTAGAGTTCCTAACTAGGGCATGCAAACCGGTTAACCGAAAACCGAAAAAACCGAATAACCGACCGCATTAGAAACTCGGTTTTTTCTAGTTATAAAACCGGTTTTTTCGGGTTTATCGGTGTTTTCTACAATTTTTTAAAATTCGCATATTAACTTTCCCCTTCGCAATAAAATACATTATTGTCATCTAGTTGCTCTAACCTACAGAGAAATAATAAGCCAAGCGAACTAAGCTACTTTTTTTCCATCTAAAAAATTACGTCTAATGTACGTGCTAAGGATGAAATTCAAATGCGAAAATTCTCACTCTCTTTCTGTCTTTACATGGCGAGTATCGTGATTCGTGATACTCGTATAGGCAGAGCGCTGCGCTGTAGCGTTATAAGCGTAATGGGACGCGTTTTGTCTCATCTTCACCGAAACGCTTAGACCACCGCCATTTTGTTTCGTTACATCAGTCTCTGCTAAGCTACGTAGTAAAACTACGCGTGGTACATATTGCACGTTTGTCTAATATTTGTAAATCATATTTCATCAAAATCATAGAACATCGCATATCAGGAAGACTAGACATGGAACAACCACCCGAACAAGCTGGTTTTCGTCGCGGGCTATATAACTACAGACCATCTCCTCGCAATCAACCAGATTATAGAACATACGTGTCGAATTGAGTACCTCCTCCGTTTCGTCGGTCAAAAAGCATTTGATAGAATCACTCACGTTAATCTTCTCCGCCTCACCTATTCTCAAAGTACTGCTGCAATAAAATTACAATCTTCTGGTCCAGTATTTGCAATAGAGAAATGTGTTGAACAGGGAGACCCACTGCCCCCGAAAATATTCACGGGCGTCCTCGAAGAAGTTTTCAGAAAGCTGGCGGCAAGCTGGGAAGGATGGGGTGTTAATGTCGGTAAAAAATGGTTAACTAACCTTCCATTTTGCAGACAATATCGTCAGCTTGTATCTCTTCCTCAGTCAGAGAGCTATAATCAATGCTACAAAACCTAACCACTGCAAGCCTTGAGCAGGTTGGATTGCGGATACGGAACATGTTAATTAAAGACCAAAGTGATGACCAATGGCATCAAACAACAGGTAAATGTCGATGGCGAAGACATATGACATATACGTTCACGATTACATCTATCTTGGCCAAATAGTCACCTTCCAGGCGAGACAAGACCAAGAAGAACAGAGAACGCCTGGAAGAGCTGTTGGGCCATGAAAGAACATATGAAGAAACGCCATCCGATCACATTTTGACTTATGGTGTACAAACATGGTCATTAACTAAGGTCCAAAAGTCCAAGCTCAAGGTTTGCCAAAGAGCGATGGAGCGCAGTATTCTCGGTGACCGGCTAATATACCGAGTAGATACTGCGAGTAAACACCGAACTGCGTTCCAGAACTCAAATCAAAGATGTAGCTTTCACAGCCTCTAAACTGAAGTGGCAGTAGGCCGGGTAAATCAGTCGAATGCCAGAAGACCTCTGGAAGACCTCTGGGCTAAAATCACCACCAAATGGAGTCCCAACTCGATGCGGCCTCGTGGTAGACCCTCTATTAGATAGTGCGATGAACTGAATACATTTAATCCAAATTGGCGGCATCAGCACAAGACCGACAAAACTGGAAATCTCGAGAGGAGACCTTTGCCTAACAATGAGGCAGTACAGGCTCATAAACAAACAAACTGTTATATTTACTAGTATTTTCATTAATTTACTAGAAAAAAACCGAAAAACCCGAAAAACTCGATTTCCCCGGTTTTTTTAATAAAAAACCGAAAAAACCGGTTTTCCAAAACCATCCGGTTTTTGCATGCCCTATTCCTAACATAGGCAGACATCAGAATGTTCATTCAAGGAAGAATTTAGAAGAAAATCATTTGACGTATAAATAAATTCATAGAAGGATTTCACTCAAAGGTTAGTTCTGGAGTGATCTGAATAGCAACTGACCAGAGTTTCTAAGAAAGTAAAATTTATACTTTGCACTAAAGAATCAGGATCTTTTCCTTTTCGGCTAAAGAAACCCAATAAGGCACGGCATTGCTTGGCCTGGCAAAGTTTTACCAACTAGAGCCTGGCGTCGCCACATACACATAATCTTGTGCATTTTGAAATATTTATTGTAATTTGAGCAAAGTCTATCTATTCGACCACTGCTTTAATATCAGTTGTAAATGTATTTTGAACATTCAGATTTCAGCCAGCTATAATACGACCAATATTGCTATACAATACATTAATAGTATACAATGCTGTCAATGCCATAATATGCTTAATATAATAGTGCAATATTTATTTGCCAAATGTTAATAAATCTCATTAAATAATAATGTTAAAAGGTGTGAAACAATGTGTTTCCCATCATAAATCAATAGGTTATTTACTATTGAATTTAATATTTTGACCTCATCAAAGATCCCAAAACTCACGGATAATCGCTAGAATTATTTTTCAAATCACCTAGGTATTTAGACAAGGTTCAAATTGACCTAGTGTTTACAAGACTAGAATTGCCATGCTAGCATTAAAATACAAAAGTACATCAATAATATGTAAATTCCTCAGACTGTTGCTACAGTTCTACAAGGAAATTGGTAATCTATCTGTTACTCAAAATTTCATCATTAATAGTTCAGCCAGTATAATTTTCATGATTGCTGATCACAACAACTGACTAGTTAGCATTTGTAACTATTTTCGTCAGATGAAATCTAACAAGGAAATTGGTAATTTATATGTTACTCAAAGTTTCATCATTAATAGTTCAGCCAAAGCTTTTTATAATTACGAATTAATACAACCGACTAGTTAGCATTTGTAACTATTTTTGTCAGCTGATATCTAACAAGGAAATGGGTAATCTATCTGTTACTCATAGTTTCATCATTAATGGTTCAGCCAAAGCTTTTTATAATAACGGATTAATACAACCGACTAGTTAGCATTTGTAACTATTTTTGTCAGCTGAATCTCTATATTGTTTTATGATCAATATATTCAAAGTTAAGGTTATGACCATTTCCATAGAGTTAATGAAAATTTATCAATACAATAGTTGTGATCTGATTATAACAGCAAATATAATTTTACTATAGATTCATACAAAACAATGCAAAGTAGGTATAATTTAGATTGTCTACTTGCATTCAGATAAAACTAGGCTGTCTTTAATTCTAGAAAAACCTAAGTCTCAAATTGTTCCAACACATTTTTCTGTCTCAAAGAATAATGCAAGATAGGTATGAAATTAACTTGGTCTACTTGCTTTTATGAAACAAAATTATCTTGTAACAGGGAAATCTAGAGTACAATTCGTACTGGCAATTTATCACCAAATTGGATCTTTGACATGACCAAAATATACTAATTCTCTTTAGCAAGATTATTAACATTTACTATTTAATTCTCAAAGAATTCAAACAAATTATGGGAATTTTTCCCCCACTAAATGGCAATTTCAAATGTCACTATATTTTGACACTGACAGTTCTGAATCACAATAATTTTTACTGAATGACACAACTAAATAGCTATTTGCTAAATTTTAGTTGCCAGTTCTACAAACCTGCTATGTATCTCGTAATTTGAAAATTTTAAAATTGAAGCCTAACTCGGTTTTAACCACAAACCTACCTAAAACCTAACCGTAAAACGACCCTATTGGTGAGCTGATGCCTCCTCTACCCTGTGAGAAAAGAGCACGCTCCCCTACCTGATTTCCTAACTCTAAAAGACGTCCCTATTCTACACGACACCCACCTACCCCATAATAAAAAAAATATAAAAAAAAAATAACTCCCCTCTACAAGGACGCTTCCCTTAGCCAAGTTGTTCGTCCGCTAACCGACAACCTAAAGTTTGGACTGGCTAGGTCCGTGGGAGAGCCTATAGCCCCTAAATTCCCTACAGAAGCAACGCGTACGCCCCATCGCTTACGCAAGCTTCTCCTATCCCTGGGACAACCAGAAAACGACTTAGTCTCAGATACAATCAGTGTGTAAGCCACGTGCCTAACAGAATCCACAGGAAACCGAAGGCCTGACGTCAAAGAGAAGAAGCCGAATCCCAGTAGGAGGTAAAACATGGATTATCCCTACTGAAAGGGTCAAACTAATCCACCTGTCAATGACCTCACATTGACAGCCTACTCTAAACCCGGGAATGAAGGTATCCGCCCACTATACTGCCAGGCAGTATGTGCAATGTGGGGTTCAACCCGCCGACCACTTTGGAGTCATTGGCTGAACTACAGCGAAGTGCGTGATTAGCTTTTACCCAATCGATGATTTATAGTGATTTCCTCGACCAGCTAGCTCGGATAGTGGCGTTGTCTGCCATGTGGCATACCATCCACCCGAAACTAACCACTCTAAGAACCCACGATAACTCATTATCTTCGAGCTAGGTAACCTAAATAGGTCACTGGAATCGCGCCTAAACAACCCTCCCTTACACAAACTCAGCTAATCTCACAATTACACTGACATTTACAAGGAAACTTGCAAAGACTGTTCTCACAACGAGAACTTGGCTGAAGAGCTTTTATAAAATTCGCAAATCTAAATAATGGCGAAATAGACCAGATTGGAATCGTAATTCTGCAAAGGTCCGCCTTAAAAATCGTTATAAGCTCTCACGCACAAGTTACTGGTCTGAAAACCTAACTCTCAATGCCGCCATCTTGCCGTGCTCCCCTTTTATATGGTAACCCGCGTTTAAATCTACATTTAAATGTCAGACGTAAATCTCAACTTAGATTTACATCGGTCAAAGAACTTTTTAAATCTTGGTTTAAATGTTCATTGACCTTATAAATGTGACAAATCCCTTCCTGATTGGTGTTTCTTTTATTTTTTTTTCATACAATACTGTCAAACGGCACCTACATAGTTTTAAACTCTCGTTTACTACCAATTTTTCCGGCATTTCTATGGTTTCTTATTACAAAAACCCTACCATTTAGTGTTTCGCTACACAAGTGATGTTTATACTACAATTCACAGCTTCAAAACGGAGGTTTCTCAGAAGTTATTTTATAAAAATATCAGGTAAGCAGCCTAACCTAATACCAGAATTATTAAACCTTTATTTTGTCAAACAAATCTAGCTCGATTTGGCAGAAATGCATCCCCTAATAGGTCCCAATGCCCTTAAAATACTAATTCAATGCTTTGGCCTCATCAAGTCTGTAAAATAAGTGATTTGTCTCTATATTTACTAAAGCTTTTATGATTGTGTTTCAAAGGCTATTCATGTCTGTTTATGACAGATAAATGCTTTTATTTTCAATTTATTAGTAAGATCTGCCCATTAGAAGCACAATGTGTTAGTTGTAAAGTTTCTAAAACCACTATTTTTATACTAAAATGCCTAAAGAACACCTTTGAGGTTATAAGGTTTAACAATGAGCTATCTTTCTTTTCTAGGCCTGTTCCAGCTATAAAAGGGTGCCCTTACCTACGAAAGACCTATTGAGCTACCTGACAACTAAAGATACCTGAACAAAAGTACATCTGGAGTGGAAATATCTATCAATCTAAGGTTTGTAGAAATATGACAATTTTCCTAAGTTTATCCAGTAACAATATCTTTACCTAAATGAATTCAAGTCCATTTACAATACATTATGTAGATTTAATAACGTTTTATTGTACGTGGCTGTAAAATAACACTTATTCAGCTATTAAATTTCCCAATGGCTAATTGAAAAAGGTGATTCCTTACAATGTTCTAACATGATACTATCAATCACTTGGCAGTCTTTCATCTCTACCTATCCCTAGCTTATGATAATAATAATAATATTTTGTTTCAAATGAATTCCTTTTCTTTTTCCAGGTTATTCGACATGTTATCGCTGGATTGTTTTTCCTGTATAACCAGCTGGGTGAGCTGAACCTCTTCTTCAATGCTCCTGGACTCTTCTAACGTCCTCAGGCTTATTTCCTAAGTCGCCTTCTTTATAATAAGGGCTTAACCAGGTACTTATTTTAGTTAGTATAAAACTCCACTGAAATTTCATAACGGAACGCTAACTTAAAATTATTTCTATTAATTAATGAACTATATTGTATTACTTTCTCGGTTGTTACTTTCTAATATACCTAGATGAACATTCAGTGGACTAAATTTACCTATTTAAACTCTAAATATGTAACTCTGTCGAAATCAACAAATCTAGAACCAATTTCTCAAGATTTATTGATTCCAAATGTGAGAGACCAAGCGTCTACATAATAATATATATTAATAGCTGAGACACATAAAATGTGGTTCGCTACACCTTGACCTCTTTTATCTCTTTGCCCAAAGTCGTCTGTAAGCTTGAAAGCAGTTTTTCTTTTTGGCGGGCCAATTCTTCCTTGTTGCGATCCAATTTTTCTTCCAGCTTGCTGTTGTTGCGGTCCAACATTGACTGCAACATCGACATCAATGCAGCCATGTCAAATGCCGCAGGGATAGCTGGTACAGCAGCAGGTGCTACAGCAGGTGCTCCCGGGTTCCTGGAGTCGTCGTTGGTTGCCTCGGACTCGCTGCCTTCCATTAACAGCGAATTATTTCCGAAGCGTCGCTGGTCAACCTCCTCCTGGCGGCGCTCCTGCTCCTCTAGTCGGCGCGCTTCCTCCTGTCGGCGCTGACTCCGTGTACGGGGCGTTTCGTCGTCGTACGGAGTAATCGGCATTTTCAATTATCCACCCTTCTGACACCAAATGTTACGAGATGGGTTCTTGGATAATCAGTTAAAACGCCGATTGTTCACTTTGCACTTTATTGCACAAAATCACAGTACATACGACACAACTGGTTCGCACAAACACTTCACACTGGCACTGAAATTCACACAACTATTCACTTTACAATCACTGGTACCGCACTTGAACACGAGATGTTTTCACTCCGGTATAAAACGCGATAACTGTCACGAACGAAAACCATCGCCCTATTTATATCGGAATAAGGGTTCTCTAGAAATCTGTAGAATATTCGGTGCCATTGTGACTGACAAAGTAAACAAGTGTAAAGTTCGAGAAACCCTATTGTTCTTAATTATTACGAAAACACCACAAAAAATCTAACAAACAACAAACAATAGACGCGACACAAAGGCCGGTGCCGCCTGAGTCATAAAACCATAAATCTCGCGATTAGGTGTAAACAACTAGCCGTCGTACCGCGCGCGGCTTACTGCGTAACATTATAATATCCACATCGATATCGTAAAATCTCATTATAACATCGCGCGCTCGCTCCTGATTGGCCCTGCGCGCGCAGCTGCGCTCTCATGGCGTCTATTTTGAAATAAAAAAATGGCGGACTTCAATTTTTTGAAAAAGTCGTCATGGGTATCGTTTTCGGGGTTTTTGGGGGAGTAGATTTCGAAAATGGCGTTCATTTTGAAATTAAAGATGGCGGACGACACTTTTTTGAAAAAGTCGTCATGGGTATCGTTTTCGAGGTTTTTGGAGGTATAAATTTCAAAAATGGCGTCCACTTTGAAATTAAAGATGGCGGACTTCACTTTTTTGAAAAAGTCGTCATGGGTATCGTTTTCGAGGTTTTTGGCGAAGTAGATTTCGAAAATGGCGTCCATTTTGAAATTAAAGATGGCGGACGTCACTTTTTTGAAAAAGTCGTCATGGGTATCGTTTTCGAGGTTTTTGGAGGTATAGATTTCAAAAATGGCGTCCATTTTGAAATTAAAGATGGCGGACTTCACTTTTTTGAAAAAGTCGTCATGGGTATCGTTTTCGAGGTTTTTGGGGGAGTAGATTTCGAAAAGGGCGTCCATTTTGAAATTAAAGATGGCGGACGACACTTTTTTGAAAAAGTCGTCATGGGTATCGTTTTCGAGGTTTTTGGAGGTATAGATTTCAAAAATGGCATCCGATTTGAAATTAAAGATGGCGGACTTCACTTTTTTGAAAAAGTTGTCATGGGTATCGTTTTCGAGGTTTTTGGGAGAGTAGATTTCGAAAATGGCGTCCATTTTGAAATTAAAGATGGCGGACGTCATTTTTTTGAAAAAGTCGTCATAGGTATCGTTTTCGAGGTTTTTGGTTAGATTTTAATGGCGCCAAGTTCACTGTGACAATACACGTACTCGTGAATTTAATGTTTCGAAATATGTTTTTTTTTTTTTTTTTTTTTATTAGTGAAGATAAAGTAGTGTATGCAACTGCATACAACACGGGTATTAAAACACTCGTTACTATTATTCATTATATGACAGTTGCATAAACTACTATTTTGAAATTTTGTATGGAAGCAAATAAATACGAATTTTTAGAACAAAAGATGTTCGTTGTTATCTACAAAATATGCCCTTAAAAGGATGCTAATTGATTACTAGTAACCCTAATTATACCTAGTACTGTAGTTCTGCTATTCTGTGACTGTATACCATAACTATGTCGATTGTCATAGGATCATCCGGTCCCATACCAATGAGCAATGAGTTGGCTTTTTGGCGAGGAAAAACACTACTCAACACACTGCCACTGAAGCAATTATTCCTGGGGCCCAGTCACTTTCCATTATAATTATGTATAAAGGAGCTCTAAAGCAGAAATTAATGAGGAAGTTTAGGATAGCAAGTTAGAAACAAACAGAGTCTGGGAGGGAAACAGCGAATCGAGATCGAATGAATTCGAGCAGAGAGACTCCGAGCATAGCCCTCTCCATAGCTCGTTGGGCTATTAGTCGGTTCCGCTGTACCTCAGTCGGCTCTTACGACACCTGGTACTAGAGGGGGGTGCTATTCTACTCTGCCAGCACCCCACGGCGAATTAAATGGTTTTGATTAATCACAGGATTTGCAGTTTGACTTGACTAAGGGGGCCTGGAATCCTCCTGGCCCGGGGCTGAAGCCCAAAAAGCCATATACCTAATAGAATAATGAGCCCGACTCAAATGGTCTACTTACAATCAAGATGATGGCCGATATAACGCAGCCTATCTTCAATGACAGGCAAGCGAAGCTCTGTTGTCTAGGAATCAGCTCCATCGAGACGGGAAACTCTAGAAAAAATAATTGTCACTTAGAATTTGTTCTACTATTAGTAAATAATATTAACAAGTAGGTACAGTTAAATAAATAAATTTAATAATTTTTTTATCTCATTTATTTATTTAATAGACATTCTTTCAAATAATTTGAGCTATTTTTAACTTGTAGCAGTGGTTATATATTTGAGCCGTTTGGAGTTGAGACATTGGGTCCGTGCTGGCCGGGAGCTAATCTTGTTTTCAAAAGTCTAACTGAGCGTCTGGAGGACGCGACGCATGACCAAAATGCTGGTGTTTATTTGGCTCAATGTATAAGCATTGCCATATATATATATATATTTTTTTTATAACCACGCACAACTTAAAAAGTTGTAGTGATCCGATTTCGATAATTCTTTTTTAATTGCAAAGAATATACTACGAAGTTGGTCCCATTATAATTTTATCGAAATCGGCTGAGCCATTTTTGATAAATCAACAAGAATTTGAAAAATGTTACATCGATCCGAGCCAAATATTTGCGAATGCTGCACACGGTTGAAGTCGGTCATGTTAGTTTTTTGCAAAAAAATAATTATGTATGGACGAGTTGGCGCCTCACAATCGTTTTAACCCCATAAGTAAATGGAGTGGATATGAGTTTGAAGTCATTTAGTATCTTTCAACGATATCGGTTTTGTTCGCTGTTTTTGGTTTTAATATGAAACTGGAACTTGTTTGTGAGTTGTTGTTGTTATTGTATATATTTTGTGTGAAAAATAGAAAGTTACTATCGTTATACATACAAAGTATATTTATATACATAAACAATCTTTTTTATCTAGAAGCTACCGTATCTTATCAGATTATTACGGACATGGTTGAAAAGATTATCAGATTAACGGTTTGTTTTCATTAAAAGTTATCAAAAGTGCTTTAGTACCTACTCAATTCGTACCTACTCTTTGAGAAGGTGCTACAAATAACTGGACAGGCGTTATACCTTGTAAACTATGGCTTGATACGCGAGACATTGACATACGCGAAATGACTCACGCCCATGAAGTGCCATAATTTTTATAGTGAAAATGTTGGGTCCAGACTCGTGGTTACACCGCTTTGTTACACCAGTGTGACTACGAGTAAACTTTTTTACTCGTGGTTACACTACTCTAAAAGGATCGCGCTTGACCAAACAATATATTAGGTAGGTAGTGATGTTCGGTACACAATGTTGTACTTCATGGTTGAGAGTCACGAGCATGAAGTACAATATTGTGTACCGAACATTTTGACTATAAGAATTATGGTACTTCATGGGCGTGAGTCATTTCGCGTATGTCAATGTCGATGTCTCGCGTTTCAAGCTATATTTTACAAGGTATAGTAAATGACTGATAACGTACGAGTACAAGCGAATTGCTGAAAATTAACTTCAGGATAAATTGTCTAGAACTATCTCTTATTTTCTACCGACTTCCAAAAAGGAGGAGGTACTATGTTCGTCTGTATTTTTTTTTTTTGTGTATGCTATATATCGATATTTTCGTCGAAATAATCAGTTCACAGTAATATTTTTATTTTAAAAAGTACTCTCGATGTGGTCATTTTAATTTAACCGAAATCGAGTGAACTGTTTTTGATAAATCAACTACACTCTACATGGATGTCACATCGATTAGTGCAAACTAATTGAAATCTCTAAACGATGGAAATTGCTGGTGCCATTTTTTACGAAAAACAATTATGAAATGTTTCAGTTTTGCTTTGTTTCAAGTAAGATTTAATTGAGTCACGTAAATGAATTAATGACCAGACTCTCAGTCCCCAGCAGGGCTATGCGGAGTCTCTCTGCGAGATTGGACAGATATGAGGAGATTCATGGAAGAACCAAAGTAACCGGCATAGCTCAACGGATTGACAAGTTAATATGGCAGTGGGCAAGGCACATAACACGGAGCCCTGATGACCGATGAGGGGCGAAAAGTTTCTAGAGTGGAAACCTGTATACCTTATACCTCAGAATAAGGACAAAAGTAATAGAAACCGTATTAAAATAGCAAGACATATGCAGCACTTTGTCCCATTTTAAATATGAAACTTAAAAGGTGTTAGAAAAAGATGCACATACACCCGAACTTATGTAATTTCGAAGGGTTTTACAAACTAGCTATCTCGGCTGTCCAAATTCAAAAAGGTAAAAAGTTGGGAGGTAAATGATAAGAGATTTGAACCTCCTGCTGGAACTAGTGTTCAAATTTCCGATCATATCACAAAAAACAAAGTGGAGCAAATTTAAACTATTTCGACATTCCAACTTGTGATTTTGACGTATGCCGACAGACATTGCGTTTTTATTTTGATCAACTCACTCTCGTATGCTGTGTAACCAGATATGAATAAGACAGCTGTAACGTAGTTTTTATTTCAGTAAAATTTAGCAAGGTTTCTATTAGGTACTTGTTATTATTCTGATCCCTACACCCCACAAGTTGCACAAGATACTTATTAAGACCGCATGATCACGCTGGACGTACGGAAGCCGCTTCCAAGCGGAGATTCATAAAGGAGGCCTATGTCCGGCAGTGGACGTCTTATGGCTGATAGATTTGAAATAGAATTAATAAAAAAAATACTAGCCTTTCTCGCGACGTGGGAGGAGCCTCGACGATTCTCCGGTCTGCCCAAAATCTGAGTAAATAGAGACCCCACTATTTTAATTATGCAGAATATTTATGTTTTTAGGGAAGTACTACTACTAAACGCAAGTACTACTACTAGAGCTACTAGTTCTACTAGAATAAAAAAATTTGGTGGAAATGTGAGCCGTTATCTAATCTCTAAATACCTGTATAGACCCTTAGTTAGGTTAACTGACTTTTTCACCGACGAAACGGAGGTGATATTTTTTATGTATAACCACGCATAACTTTTTACATAATATTCCGATTTCGATAATTCTTCTTTGATTGGAAAGAATATACTTTGAAATTAGGTCCATTAAAATTTTATCGAAATCCGCTAAGCCATTTTTGATAAATTAACAATAATCTGAAAATTGCTACATCGATCCGTGGAAAATATTCGCGAATTCTGTACACGGTTGAAGTCGGACATGCTTTTTTTGCAAAAAATAATTTACTCCATTGAATCTTATAGTACTCGGAAGGAAAAAAAATCAAAGCTATATGCTAGGGGATTTATTACTTACTCAAAACACAATTCACAAAACTTCGCTCAATAGAAAATAAATGCAAAAATACCGCTATAAGTTGGCAAGATTGTATTTTTGGCACTTTCTACGCGTTTACAATTATTTTTTGAATTTGTTTATTATTTAAGTATATCAGGATCTGGCAATCATATCACAAGCATTTCTTAGTTTGTGGTCAAAGATCGTGTGTTATAATGTCCCAAATATTCATGAGGTCCCTAATATTAATTTAAAATTGTTTAGAATTTGGGTATGTTACTTTTTGAAAACTGTAAATATAAATAAGACAAAAAAAAAACTTAAGACGGTAATTAATCACAAAACCTAGTTATTTTTTAGGAATACAGGCTAACCTAAAGTAACACTTCCACATGATACACCTACACCTACATGTATAAACCTACTAATAAAACAAAATTTGAGAAAAGAGCTCATCATCACTATCCATGCATCATCCATCCATCTTCCACAGGATGTCCACTGCTGGACACAGGCCTCCCATACAAATCTCCAATAAGACCGGTTGGTAGCGACTTGCATTCGGCGCGATCCTGCGGTCTAAATGAGGTCATCCTTCCACCTAATTGGTGGACGTCCTACGCTGCGCTTGCCATTGATCATCACCATACTTACTCATCTTTAGGGTTCCGTACCCAAAGTGTAAAAACGGGACCCTATAACTAAGACTTCGTCTGACTGTCGCCAGGCTGAATCTCATGAACCGCGATAGCTAGAACGTTGAAATTTTCACAGATGACGTTTTTCTGTTGCCGCTATAACAACAAATGCTAAAAACAGAAATGTTTAAGGAGGTCTCCCATACAAAACACGTGATTTTTTAGCCGTTTTTCGCTCGATATTAATAACAGTGACAGATTTATGCTTGATATATTCATAGAATATTTAGTTAAATATACACTTCAAAAATAAATAATTAAATTAAAATAAATAATAAATATACAACAATTCCCATACAAGTAATGTGATTTTTTTTTGCTCGATATTAATAACGGCAACAGGAAGATGCTTGAACTATGCACATAATATAACATTGTAAGTATATTATTGTCATCAAAAATAATAATAAATATTAGAGGACATCTTACACGTCTCTGACCCCAAACTAAGCAAAGCTTGTGATATGGCTGCCAGGGACTGATATACTACATATACATATATTTTTAATACATACTTATATCATACTTACTTATATAAATAGTACTAACAACCAGACACAGAGCAAACACCTATGTTCATCACATAAATGTTTGCCCTGGGTGGGGATCGAACCCACGCCTCTTTGATCCAGAAGTCAGAGTCACTAACCACTGAGCCACCGAGGCAGTAGATAATAAAAGTGTGCATCGTCGTGCGCGAGACTGACTCGCACTTGGCCGATTATTTACTGTCACTAGACAGAATAATCTCATATTTCGAGAGGAAATGACTGTCGACCCCAAAGCTGATAACACAGTAAATATTGAAATTAACATAAAGATTACACTATTTTTGTTTGGTGAAGCGGTCATCGCTTCAACTGATATAGGAATTTCTTTGTCGGGGGCAAACGTAAACAACTTCCTAGTTTGTGGGGGCAAATATAATATTATGTAGTGAAAGATTTTGAGGCATGTACTGCACTGTACCAGCATTTTTAGTAGTCCACTGCAGCTCGGGAAGCATAGCAAAGGGAATACTAGTCTTTCCACCATTATATCCCCTCGAAGTGGAAATAAACTATGGATTGACAATGACAGCTGACATAAAAAGTGGAAATAATAATTTTCTCCCCTTGCCGTGCTACCCGGGCAGGACGTAGGCCTACCCACGAAGGGTGATTGGGCCATATCCACCACGCTGGCCCAGTGCGGGTTGGTGGATTCACATACGCCATGGAATTTCTTCTACGGACGTATGCAGGTTGCCTCACGATGTTTTCCTTCACCGAAAAGCCAGTGGTGTGAAATTCCGTTCATAAGTTCCAAAGAAACTCATTGGTACGGGACCGGGATTGAATCCATGACCTCGAGAATGACAGGCCAACGTTACAACCACTAGACCACCACGGCTACAAATAGGCATGGCAACTAGTTAAAAGAAATATTATTATGATAAGTTCGTAGTTAGATAGAAAAGATACAGCGAGTTACATTTCGACGACGTTCTTCGTTCAAGTCTACGTTTAGCGGGCAATTTATTATATTACTAGCTTTTACCCGCGGCTTCGCCCGCGTTGTATTTTGATTTTGGCTTATGTTTATGTCGGCTGCGAAACCTAACCTAACTGACAAATATCAAAATACCTTAGAGGAATGCTTTTGTTGGTTAAGTTACGGTTGGAGTGTATATACAACCCCCCCGTGTATTCCCGCCTTGTCGTGGGGGAGGTCTGAGGCAGCTGAAAAGGCGGCGCTCCAAACCTCCCTTTTCTTTGGGTCTTTTCCCCCAAGGAAGCTTAGAGGCTAGCACTCGAGTTTCAGCCGCTTTTAACTAAAGCAGCTGAGAGGATGGCCGGTAGGTTGCATGCCTTATGAGGAGTGTCGCAACTTAGGCGGGCTGCAGTGCCGCTCTTGCGACGCTGCATCCGAGGATTTTTTTTTATTATATCGCGAAATATCCCTGACATGATCAGGGGTCTTAATTACAAATTAATAAAAACTAAGTATACCTATATTTCAATGTTTTTGGCTGTTTGCAGTTATAATAAACATTACAATGGTACAGCAAAGTTTATACCTACTTGTTCCTAATTAAGTATTGCTTTTTTACAAATATTTGTGCAAAAATTCGATAAAATTGTTTCTAAGGTTTTTTCGTGTTAGATTAATTCCAATTTTTTGTTCTAAATCAAATCTCTGCTTTCCATAAACTGGGCATTCCAAGATTTTGTGCAGTGGAGTCTCCTCTTTTGTGGGTTCACAGATGCACGATGGGCTTTCCCTCAACTTAAATCGATGTAAGTATTGGGAAAACTCACCATGCCCCGTCAGCACTTGAGTTATGATTCCCACTGGTGCTATTTCTCTTACGATCTTGTATGCCGCCCTTGCATCCGGAAAATATGTTTTGGTTACCGCCGCTGTGTGCCCATCCTGATACCGCCGGTTCCACTCGTCAAGAGAGTCCTTTCGGATTTCTCGCTTGACGAATGAAACGGGGCAGTTATCCTAAATAGGTCTGCACTTCGAGTGCAGTGCTGCTTTCTTTGCTAGCTGGTCCGCTCTCTCATTTCCCTCCATCCCCGCGTGCGCTTTAATCCAATAAAGTTTCACTATTTTATTTTGTGCGTGTAGTAACTTTATGTTAGCTTTGAATTTACTGCTAAGGGATGGAGGGAAGATACGCCAACTACCGTTTCCAGTGCAGACCTGGAGTCACAAAAGATTTTTGCTTTTTCGGTAGCCTCAAGAAGTGCCAATAACTCGACCTGTTACACAGAGCACCAATCGGCCAATTACAGCTTGCGGGTACTGATCTCAGCGGCATCATCCTATGGATGAATGGATAATGCCGCCCTAACTTTCCCTTTAATTTTACTGCCGTCTGTAAATGTGTTAATTTCTCGGTTAAGATTTTGCTCTAGTGCTGATCCGTCTGCCAGGCATATGAACTCCAGCTCCTCCTGCTGCGCTGGGTGTGGCTTCTTTTCTGTCTCTCTATCTCCAGTTACTTGCTGGGAATAACCTTTCTTAGTTTCATAAAGCAAGGCTGCTTCTTGGACTCTGATATGACAGCCGAGGATAAGGGGCCGCGGTGGGATATATGGAACTGGTGGTGTGGGTGCCGCCACCTACCCTACCTTCCGCTAGGCCGTCAACGTGTTGGCAGACGCAGTGGGGCTGCAGGGGAAGAGAGGTGTCGGTATCGCGATTGCCGTTCTCACTGCCCTCTGCAGTTGAAGAGGCAGGCGCTGGGCTACTATGACTGACCCACTGCACTGGGACCAGGGCGTTGGAATGCTGTCTGACGTTCAGTACTGGTTAGTCCCGAGTGGTGGATGACGATGTGTCTTGTGCTCCGAAACACTCCGTCACTATGGCGAGAGCGCAAGCTCCGTTATGGAGCCCGAGTCTGGGCTAGTGCTGTTGAGTGCCGCGAAGGAGTGCGAAATATGTGGGAACGTCCTAAACTTGCCATGACAGGTTATTTCTGGCGCTTAGACGGCTGCTACCGCAGCCCAATCACTTAGTTTTTATCCTATCCTACGGGAACTGTTAAAGTTTTTGCGATAAAAAGTGGCCTATGTCACTTTTCGTCTTTCAAACTATATTCATGCAATATGCCAAGGCAAGTTGCTCCGTTGCTGAGAAAAAATTATCGTTAAGTCCTACGGGAACCACAATTTTTTCGGGATGGAAAGTATCCCATGTCACTTTCCGTCTTCCAAACTATGCCCACCCCAAATATCAAGTCGATCCGTTGCTCCATTGCTGAGAAACAGTTATTGTCCTATCCCATGGGAATCACGAATTTTCTCGAGATATAAAAAGTATCCTATTATCACTTTCTGTCTATTAAACCATAGGTATCCATACCAAAAATCAGGTCAATCTTTTGCTCCGTTGCTGCGTCAAAGAGGAACAAACCAACAAACTTTTCGGATTGACAATATTAAAGTATGATGATTCTGTACTATAAAGGTAGAATAAAAAACATGTTGAACCTCTAATGATAGAATATTTAAAAATATTTTTAATGTCAGACAAAATGACGGCCTGGTATTAAACGTCATAGTAACATGTAGCATGCAGAGGGAAAATAACATTTTATCCAATTTTAATGTCAGTTGTCATTTTCAATCCATACTTTATTTCCTCTTCAAGGGGATATAATGGTAGAAAAACAATTTGTCAATTCAATTCAATTCTTGTTTATGGCTTCTGTGAAAAACAATTTGTCGCCTTGCCACGCTACTTGTGATTTATAAAAGTCTGCAGACAATGTCACCTGTCATCTAATTACGTTTGGCTGTGACGTTTCGTTAGTCCATATTAGCGTCATAGAGGAATTAATCACTTAGCGTCTTTGTGATAGTGGCGACAGTTTCGCTTTCGAGGGTTTTTGTCCTGTCCTACAGGAACTATGAAATTTTTCGGGATAAAAAGTATCCTAAAGCTCCTTCCGCCTTTTATACTATATCCATGCCAAAAATCAAGTCAATCCGTTGCTCCGTTGGCGCGTGATAGAGTAACAAACCAACAAACCAACAAACTTTTCGGATTTATAATATTAGTAAGGATTACATCTTTGTCGTTTTTAGGGTTCCGTACCCAAAGGGTAAAAACGGGACCCTATTACTAAGACTTCGCCGTCAGTCCGTCTGACTGTGAACAGGCTGTCTCTCATGAACCGTGATAGCTAGACATCTGAATTTTTTACAGATGATGTATTTCTCTTGCTGCTATAACATAAAATACTAAAAAAAGATTAAAGTATTTGAGGGGGACTCCCATACAATAAACGTAATGTTTTGCCGTTTTTTTGCTCGATATTAATAACGGCAACAGGTAGACGCTTGAAATGGAGCTAAGGGGTTTCCATAGGGTACGGAACCCTTCGTGCACGAATACGACTCGCACTTGGCTGATTTTTTGTTTAACTGAGAAAAATAACTAGTAAGTAAGTAAGTTCATGTAGGCCGGGTGGCTAGCCCTGGTGTCAGAGTTTTTAGGCCGCCTGAAGGCCTCTGACATGGCTAAACGATTAAAACAACCGGGACCTACAATTTAATGTGTCATCCGAGCCACGGTAGCGCTCAGTTGGAAAATGCCACCCGCGGTCACCGTTTAATTTAATTCACGTCAAATAACTAGTCTAATAATATTCTTTTAATAATCTAACTTTTTAATTTAATTTTTTTAGTCGTCTTGCTCAATCTATACAGGGTTATTTCTAATCAATTAGCATCCTCTTAAGGGCTTATTCTGTACATCTAAATAAACAACTTTTGTTCTACGACATTTGTTAAAACTAAAAAAAACAGCTGTTCCATACATTTTGTTGAGGGTGAATGACATTTTTCTATGGAACAACAACTTTTTTTTTGAGAATTATTAAAAGTCGTAGAACAAAAGTTGTTAGTTTTGATGTACAGAATAAGCCCTTGAAAGGATTCTAATTGATTAGAAATAACCCTGTATAATTATTATTTCGTATGTCATGGAGTTGTACCTATATAACATCTAATGAAACTGTACTTGTTCTACTCGTACTATTGCGGTCTCACATTTTGGTTTTGATGCGACGATTCTTATCAATGTTTATTGGTGATTTCTGTAGGCATCAATTTTTATTCAAAGTAGATAAAACTTTTAATACTTTATTAATTCTACAAACATAGTCACTTGGTTGTTTTTTATTTAATTGTAAATACAGCACTGTCCCTTGCTAGCACCTTGGTCGTAAAGATAAAAGTTCATTGTTGCAATTATTTTTAATTAACGATACTTACTCGAATACATTGTTTCTTAACAAATTCAACAGCTCGGAGTCAACACTAGACTGTATTTTTTCCTTAATCACAATGAAATGACACTTTATATTTCGCTAGTGACAATGAAAAATTATTGATAGTTTTATCTACTTATGTTTTAACTTTAAGGTATATAGGTACTTAAAAACTCTGGCATTGAAGCACTTCACAGAACAAATCAAATTCTACAATATTTAGTTGAATACACAATTTTTAGTCAGAAGACTGACCACGGGCGGCTGCCACGAGGACACAGTGATACTGGTTATCAGCTTAGATAACAGCACTATCAGGAAAATATCGCAAATTAGAAATGGAACTTTAATGATAATGTTTATCCAGCTGATTATGAGCATTAGCCATTATTCCATCATATTAGCTAATGATCTGGTTTATTTTGATTCTTTTAGAAGTTTTTGAGGTCTATGTTTTTTGTATTATATCCTTGGCTTCGATATCGCTGGAAAATGCGATGGATGCAAGCCGCTTCCGACAAGCCGGTAATATATTTATTTTATCAAAATGTTCACTGTCGTAGTCACGTCATAGTCCAATAAAGTCGCGGTCAAGTCCAAACTTAGTCCAAGTCATGCCTCAGTAAAGCAGTGGAGACTTTACTAGAGGCGTCTATAGAGTTTTGGTAACAATACGTCACATTGTATCACTTGCCTTTACTCATGCACGTAAATCAGCTCATAATCAAGGAAATACCACAATGTTAATTACCACTGATAAAAACACAAGTTTAGCTAAATAGGACAATAACACTACAGAAACGACATGATTTTTCGCGTTCCCGTCAAAACTATTTCCGACATGTCTTATTGAAAATCTGTAGACAAAGCCTATGTCCAATGTCCTATGTATGTTCTTTCTCACTGTGGCTATTTTTGCACGACTGCTAAGTTGTAAAATACAATGGTTTTCAAAATAAAGTGACTAGGTACCGTGGAAAAGCCTTAGTATTTCGTTTTCATTGACTGATGACAAACAGTAATCCAAAAGTAACAATGCGGTATTTTTAACCCCCGGCGAAAAAGAGGGGTGTTATAATTTTAACGTGTCTGTTTGTGTGTCTGTCTGTCTGTCTGTCTGTGGCATCATAGCGCCCGAACCACTGAACCGATTTCAGTTTAGTTTTTTTTGGATGAAAAGAGACTTAATCGAGAGTGTTCTTAGCTATGTTTTATAAAAATCGATTCAGCCGTTTAAGAGTTATGGTGGGTTAAAGTGGGGATGGAAGAACCATAATTCTACAAATGTACCCAAAATGGTTGTCAATTGAAAGTTTGTTGTCAAATATTTTTGTGTCGGGGGTTTTTTAATTAGGTATATTATTCTTTTGTTTAGACTTTTTACGCCAAATAGAACCATTCCGCCTATCAATCTATGAACCCAAAATGCTACGCTCCAAATTATTATTTAAGATAAATTCGTTTTAGTTTTTTTCTGATATCCCTTAGAAAAAAAGTAGCACTGATTTCATAAAGATACTAATCACAGGAAAACGATGGCAGGCAGAAACGTACAGACCTGGCTCTTTGGCTGAGGCTTCTTGTCGAGGCTCGCTGGTGGCGGCCCGTATCAGGAGCCTGCTGGGAGTGATGGTCAAGCTGGCAAGCAGGTAGGCAGGCTGACGGATAGGCTGCCATGCATGCGGGCGGGCAGGCAGGTAGACAGGCAAGCACGCAGGTCGGCAGGCACGCAGATCAGCAGGCAGGCAGGTGGGCAGGCAGGCAATTAGACCAGCTTAGCGAACACCGTGAGGCGTCATCACGTGGGTAGTTGTCGATTCTTCTTTTGTTCATCGCGTGGTTGTTCAAAACGTGGTTTGTGTGAACCACAGGCCGGCAATCGTTTCGCCTTGCTATTTTGTATTTATATTTGAAATGTTTGTGTTTATATTTGATGTGGTTCCTGCTGTCTTTGTTTTGCTGGCGGTTGTTACAAAATGGTGAATATGTTTTTCTTGCTTATCAATATGTCGCCATGGCAGTCGTCGTCAAAAAATCTTTAAGAATTGGGTCTAATTGCTAAAAATAATGCTATTATTTAGCTATTTCAAGGTTGCTTAATCAGGGTTACCAGAAATAATCTCCTTATTCTGACAAATTTATTTATTTATTCTAAGATTTCAAATTATTTTTTAAAAAATCGGAGGGCTTTTTTTTTTAAAAGAAAAATTTGTAGGTACTTTCTCGAAATGTAACGCATGTTGTGGTTAGATATTTTAATAATTATTAATATACCAGCCTCCACACATTTTGTGAACGAGTCTTTTACTGTTTAGTTTCTATATCTTTTATTACTCGTACCACTTGAATATTAGTTTTAGCACTTACCAACCTATTATTAATTAAGATATTGGTCAGCGTGTGTGAGAATAACAGTGCCGCGACAAACTTACCATAGTTATGCGGCTGATTACTTATTTAGTAATTAACGTTCTGAGTGACTAATAAACAAAAACAGTCACTTTTGCCTATTATATTTATATTTTTATTATTATTATTTATATTTTTGATTACCTTGGAAGGAACCTCAGTGCATAAAGTCGCACTCACCAGTTTATAATTAAACAACTTCAATACGTATCTTGTACATTATATTTATAGTAAATCATTTCACAAATACATAAGTAACTATACTATACAGGGTTATGTCTAATCAATTAGCATCCTTTTTGGGGCTTATTCTGTACATCAAAACTAACAACTTTTGTTCAATCGACTTTTATTAATTCTCAAAAAAAAAGTTGTTGTCCTATTTTGTCGTACACCCGCGACAAAATGTATGGAAAAGCTGATTCTTTTTTTGAGTTTTGACTAAAGTCTCAGAACAAAAGTTGTTAGTTTTGATTTACAGAATAATCCCCTAAAAGAATGCTAATTGATTAGAAGTAACCCTGTATATACAAGGTGGGCAACAACAACAACTCTAGAATAAATTACCACAAAAGCTGAATAGTTCATAATAATTACATACCTAATAACAGTTTCGTAAATAAATACCCTACTGATTCACAAATCAGTCGACATAATCTAATCTTAATGAACCCTTACTTTTAGGTATGTAGCTGAGCAATACAAATCAATGTCTTCAACCTCGTAGACTAAATAATTATTTTTCGCAAAAAATTACACCACCGACTTCTACCGAGTACAGAAATCTAATAGTATGCATGGATTAATGTGATATTAATATTAATTTATTAAAAACGGCTCAGGCGATTTCGATAATATTTAAACAAAACCACCTCGAAAGTATACGCTTTCGAAATTAAAAAGATGTTTTTGAATCGGTTCACAATTGGCGAAAATATCGATGAACATACACCGGTTTTCACAAAGGTTGATCTATACTCGTACCTCAGTAAGGATGCTGAATCTGGTGTCCATGTGCTGATATCACCGTCCCACTACTTACTGGCTGCCTGTGATGCGCCACTGCCGAACTAACAAAACCTGCACCTATTCCAACTGCACTCGCGTACCCTGAACCCACCAAACCAGCCCCAAAGACTCCCCCACCATACCCTCCCCCCACTGGAAACCCTACCGGCACTCTTATAGGAACCGCTGATGGCACAGACACATGATACGGTTGCGGAACAGGTATTCCTATACTCTGAGTAACTGTTACAGGCACTGGATGTGCTACAGGATACGGAAAAGGCCTATCAACAGGTACTGCAAAAGGTCTCGGTATTAAATGGGCTACTGGATGTGGTACAGGTACGGGTACGGGTCTTGGCTGGTCCACTGGTACCCCCACGTGTACAGGATATGGTACTGCTCTGGGTATGCTGATAGGTATGGCTTGAGGTACTGGTATTGCCACGTTTGTGTGGTATTCGGCTACTGTGTGACGGATTGGGATTTGAGATGCGCTTGCGATGGCGTCTGTTGCTGTGGATTCTCCTTCCAGGTCAGCTGCTTCTATGGCAGTTTCTCCGACTGAATGTGATGCGATGTCTTCAATGTCTCGTTTGTCAGGAGGCGCGCTTTTGCTGCAGTGGACGAATAGGAGGAGTAACATCTATAAAAGAACAGATATATCTTTAACAAGTTTTCATTTTTAGAAACTTTCTGAAGGCTTGAAAATCGCAGTATAGTAAAATCCTGAACAGAATAAGGTCTGCCCTGTAAGGAAAGAGTTGAGAACTAATTTAGCACTTACAATCAGGAAACAAAACTATTGCTTCTGGTTGTTGCTATAATCTTACCAACTATCCCTGTAATGAGGTCAACTACCCACAATTGATTGACACCATAATAGAGCTAAAGCACTGCTTAACAATCTAACTATCACTTAGCTTAGTAGCATTTGGAGGTGGTCTAGCTTTTACCTGTAGCTTCGCCCGCGTTTTCATTTGATTTGATTGCAATTGTGCTATCTCATAGGTACCTTTTATTTTTTCCATGATAAAAAGTAGTCCTTGTCATTTTCTAACCTTTGAACTATATCTATGCCAAAAATCAAAACTATCTCTTGCTCTGTCGCTGTGTGAAAGAGCAACAAACCAAACACTTTCGGATTCATTACTATAGATGACCCGGTGAACTTCATATCACCATCTTTCAACTGTCAATGACAATTTTTACATGTAGGAACATTTTGTATGGAAAAATTAAATTCATGTTTTTACTATATTACGCCCTACATTTTTGGGGTTACCCAAAGGGTACCCAAAGGGTAAAAACGGGACCCTATACTGAGTCTTCGATGTCCGTCTGTCCGTCTATCTGTCACCGGGCTGTATCTCATGAACCGTGATAGTTAGGCAGCTGAAATTTTCACAGATGATGATGTATTTCTGTTGCCGCTATAACAACAAATATACTAAAAACATAACAAAATAAATATTTAAGGGGGGCTCCCATACAACAAACGTCATTTTCAGGAGGTTTTTGCTCGCTATTAATAACGGCAAGAGAAATGGGGCTCCCATACGGTACCTACGGAATCCTTCGTGCGCGAGTCCGACTCGCAATTGGCCGATTTTTACTATTTATTTTGTCACGTAAACCTTCCAGTGGTGAATTTACGTATTTGCCGCCGGTAGGCTGTTCGATTTTGCTACCTCGTGAAACTAATATAAGTTGTTTTTTTTACACTTTATAATGTTTAGTATACTAATTATTCTTTTATTTTTGTCAATTATAAGGATTACGTTTACTTACATAACGAATTCTTCTCATTTTGCCGCAAATGAGAGAGACAAGTGAGTGAAGTGGAGCGAGGAAAGAAAGTGATCTTATAAGGAAGGCGTATGTATTTATAATGTCACACGTTGTGATGAGGGCAGCGGAACCGGGCCCGCTTACACCCTGTATGGACTAGATGAAAGTGTTCTACAATCGATATAGAGATAATAACACCATACAGAGAAGTAACTCAATGAGGAGCTCTAGAATGCATGGTGCATAATAATTAACCGACTTCCAAAAAGGAGGAGGTTCTATGTTCGTGTGTATGTATTTTTTTTTGTGTATGCTCATCGATAATTTCGCCAATTGTGAACCGAATCGAAAAAATATTTTTTAGTTCAAAAGGGTATACTCCCGAGATGGTTCCATTTAAATTTCACAGAAATCGGCTGAGCCGTTTTTGATAAATCAATAATAATGTGAACAATTTGAGCGAAATATTCGCATTTTGTACACGATGGAAGGCGGTTTTGCCATTTTTTGCGAAAAATATAGTATAAAAATAATATAGTAGAAATAGTATAGTAGAAATATAGTATAGGTATTGAGGAATAGATTGTTTGTTTGTTTATGAGCCTGTATTGTCCCATTGTTGAGCAAAGGCCTCCTCTCGAGATTTCCAGTTTTGTCGATCTTGTGCTGATTCCTGCCAATTTGTATCAAAAGTGTTCAGTTCGTCTCGCCATCTAGGGCCTGCCACGAGGCCTCACCGAGTTGTTGCTCCATTTGGTGGTGATTTTTTTTTAATTGAGAAATAGGTACCGTTTTTTTTTTTTACCAGGGGAAATCTTTTATAGATACCACCGCACCTCGAGGGCAGGCGGGTGGTTATGTGGGAGTCCTGCCGACTGGACAGTATACCCACCAAAACCCCTGGGTGTTCCGCCACTGCGCTTGGTGTCGGGGCTACGGGCACGCTTGCGCACTCCTCCGCGGCGAGGAATAGGTACCTAGATTAAAAGTTATTTTTTGCAAAAAAAACGCTACACTGACTTCTACTGTGTACAGAATTTGAATAGTTTGCACGAATCGATGTGACATCCATGTAGATTATAGTTGACCATTTTGGATTTTTTTAATTGATTTGACCACACGGAATTTTTCTCCTGTTGGACAAATCAGTTAGACTGTCGAGTTTGACCATCAGGAGGGAACCGATTTATCAAAAGCGGCTTAAACTTTTTTTTAAATACGGTTCGCAATTAGCGCCAACATCGATGAACATTCACAAAAAAAATTACCTACAGACGAACAAAGTACCTCCTCCTTTTTGTACTGTATTGAACTGTACTGTACCAGCCTTTTTAATAGCACACTGCAGGACGTAGGCCTATCCACGAAGGGTGATTGGGCCATACCCACCACGCTGGCCCAGTGCGGGTTGGTGGATTCACATACGCCATCTAATTTCGTCTAGGGATCAGATTGTCTTACGATGTTTTTCTTCACCGAAAAGCTCGTGGTGTGAAATTCCGTACATAAATTCCAAGAAGTTCATTGGTAAGGGACCGGGATTGAAACCACGACCTCACGATTGTAAGGCAGGTGTCATTACCACTAGACCACAACGGCTTCTTGAAAGTCCTCCTTTTTGAAAGTCGGTAAAAATATACATTTATCACATGAAAATAATAATAATAAAGTAAGCGTAGTTTTTGTCCACGGCTTCGCCCGCGTGGAATTATTAAATTTGCTGTGTTTGTGCTGTTCCTTGGGATTTTTTTATTTTTCTGAGATAAAATATTAGTCTTTGCCACTTCCGTGTTTCAAACTATGTCCACGCTAAAAATCAAGTCAATCCGTTTCTTCGTTGCTGTGTAAAGAAGAAGCAAACCAAGAAACACAGTTTCGGTTTTATAACATCATTAAGGATTATACAGATTTATAAAGATACTTACATAATATTTTATCAAATTATTTTGAGAAACTATATTTATACCTAAATCTCAAAAATTACGTCTATTTAGTTTTTTAACTAGTTACCTGTGTTACAAGTTTATCTGGTCAGAAATAAAATAAGATTTTCTTGTTATCAGGGTTTTTTGGTGAAACAGTACAACAATATTTAAAAAAGGTATGAATAACTATTCCATTGTTCAAAAGGACAGATTCTCAAAAAACCGGAAATGGTACAGATAAATACACAGTATATCTTATTTGTAACATTGATAAAATATGGAAACAATGCATCATTATATAATAGTTTTTACTGATGATATCTGTTGATAAATTATATTTCCTAGTAGCGACCCGCCCCGGCTTCACACAGGTGTATTATACATATAAACCTCCCTTTTGAATTACTCTATTTATTTAAAAAAACGCATCAAAATCCGTTGCGTAGTTTTAAATATATAAGCATACATGGGGACAGACAGCGGGAAGCGACTTTGTTTTATACTATGTAGTGATATTCTTGAAATCGTTCGATCTTCTCTATAGAAATACGAATCACGGCCAACTATCCACATGGTTTGTCACAGCTGTGTACCATATCATGTAAGGCAGTACTAGATCTGGTCTAGACCCACACGTAATGTCGTGTCACGTAATACCACCTATAGGGCTTTAGGTTCTGAATTAATGTAGGTAGTAATGGGTATAATAGCGGTTAGCGTGTAGTTGCGGTATTTGTTGTTATAGCGGCTACAAAAATACTTACATCATATTCTGTGAAAATTTCAGCTGCCTAGCTGACACGGTTCATGATGAGATACAGCCTGGTGACAGACAGATGGACGGACAAGGGAGTCTTAGTAATAGGGTCCCGTTTTTACCCTTTGGGTACGGAACCCTAAAAAAATGTTAATTAATCATATTCTGGACTGAATTTTTGTAGACAACCCATTGGCATTATATTTATTAACATGTTTAGTTGAATATAAAATACTTCAGCTCGGTGAAGGTCGTTCTATGGTGGGATCCCATACTATTTAAATAATAATATAATAATAAAAACGTTTATTTCAGGCACACAACCCATATGAAAAAACATACTACATAATTTTAAAATACTACAAAATTTTCGGTCTAAAAATAAATTAAAATATCGTGTAAAGTCAAACCTATGTTTGACGTCATACTACTTCCGATTCCCGCTCTGGTGGACAGAGATCCAATGTCGAAATATTGGACAACACAAATTTCCAGACAGGCACTGTAGTATGCTGTTATTCGATCCTCGTATCCTATCCCAAAAGGACGCGATACGAGATCGAACAACCGCAAAGAAATCAGGAACCCGCGCATCAGAGAACATACCCGACGCGCTGCAGAATCTGGGCTTCTTCATAAGGATGCGAAATGCGTCATTATATTGCACCCTTATGGTACTGTAGGCCGCTCTAGTATACCTTATCCATAGCTGGCACGTGTACAGACACATGCATTACGCCTTGAATAAGGTAATCCTGACCTCATCCGAGCATTTAGCAAATCTGCGCGCGAGCATGTTGCATCTGATGGACAGGTTTCTCCTTTCTCTCTCCATGTCCAAGTTGTCCGTCATGGTTTCAGTTAAAATGTGCCCCAAATACCTGAACGATTTTACAATCCTTACCGGTGAGTTCCTTAAAATAACATCCGGTACAGTTTCCGGACCTTTTCCAGCACGAAATACGAGCATTTCGGTTTTGGAAACGTTGTACTTTAATCCATGCTTAAGTGCATACAAGCTTCCGCAGCCCGCTGACTGAAGGGCTGAGAAGCACCATATCATCTGCATAACTAAGGTTGTTAACACACACATCTCCAATATGGCATCCGATTTTGGTGCTTCTCAGCTCCTCAATCAAGTCATTTATGTAGAAATTAAAAAATTCCGGAGAGGTCAAACCCCCTTGACGGACTCCGCATTCCAGTCTAAACTCACTGGAGGTCGTGTCGCCCCATCTAACTACGTTGGTTTGGTTTCCGTACCAATAGTTGAAAATATTTATAACTCATTTGCTTCTTTTTTCGCGTAATTCTTATGTTTTGGGTGTACTCCTAAGATATCTGTGGCTGAATCCAAAAATGGCTTTTTCTCATACGAGTATAATGTCATGGTTTCTGACAAAGTAGGCATATCTATGTTTAACCAGTTAAAATATTGACGACTAAAAATGTTATTCAATTTTTGACCGGCGAACCGAATCGGAGGAGGTACTCAATTCAACGCGCATTTTTTCTTATGTATAACCATGCATAACTTAGTATAGAATTCAGTTGAAAACATCCAGACAGTTTTTTTGTGGCAGACCTGTGTAATCTTCGAGTTATCAACAAAACATTAATTTTTAACACTTACCTACAGCTTATGTAAATAAGGTCTTGTGGGTATTTTCCATTAAGAACAGATTTCGTCTACAATAATGTTTGTGTAATCAACCTTCATCAAAATTGATGAGAGTTATCTTTCATCAAAATCATCATCTACGGATGCACATACTGTCTCGACACGCACTTGACATCTCATTTCATGCTATATATGTGTTTAATTTGTTGCTTGACTCATTACTCGAAAAAATTCTGAATATATATCTACATTAGAAATAATAATATTGATAGAATTATTTTATATAGTCCGCTTACATAAAGGTACAAGAATACATCAAAAATATTAACCTAAAATTCGTCTAATCATGTATTAAGATTAAAGATTAATTATTTTATTTATCTCATTAAAAATTGGACATTTTTCCACTTGGGGTTGCGATAAGCTGTTTTGCTAAGAATATGTCTGACAGCCTCCAACCAACATCAGTTATAGGCCGCGTCACACAAGTTAGCGGATATGAAATTATCTACAAGCTGCGCAATATCCAATCAACGCGCGGCTTTGTGTGAGCTTCAGTCAGTATGATACATACTTTCATAGCTATGTAGGTAGGTACAAAGTGGAAAAACACAGGTAAACTCCGATGGATTTCCTTAACGCAACTAGGTTAAGACGGCTTGGTTATAAAATATTATATTATATCTATACAAAACAACATATTCTCAGAGAAAATATACCACTTCTTTTGTAAGTCACAATACTAGAAAGTTGTTGACGTCGAACGATAACTTTCGGTGCTTCTTGGCTCGGGTTCCAACTCTTGAGACACAGGAGCTCCTCTAAACTCATCCTCAATGTCTTGTAGCGTTCTATCTTTAGTTTCTGGCAGTAGCATCCATGCGACCGACATACAGTAGGTTAAAATGCCTGCATATATAACAAAAGTCCAATGAATCCCAATATTGGCAAAACTAAGAGGAATAGTCTTGAATACTATAAAAACGTGGAAGGAGAAGAGCAGAGTGCCGATCCCTCCAGCTATCGTCTTGTATTTTAAAGGGAATATTTCTCCAGCAATCGTGTAAGGTAATGGTAAAGTCCCTGTGGCTATAGCAAACATCATGCAGTGGGTCAATACGACTCCTATCATTGGATGATCAAACGGGAGCGTGTAATTCTCTTTAGCGTAAATATAAGCTGCTATCAAAAGCAATGCAGCAACGTTCATAATAGTTGTGACTAATAACATTATTCGTCTTCTTACTTTCCTAATAATGAAAGTAGCTAAGACGCATGACACGATTCTCTGAGCATCTAAAGATGTGGTAATGAGCGGGACGTTTACGTCATTGCCACTTATTCTGCGGATGTAGTCTTCCGGGTAAGCAACTATGACGTTTAAGCCACACCATACGGCCAATGCGTAGACGTGACCTATGATGATCAAGGGCTTATAAAATTCCTTCTTTCTACTAACTTCCATAAAATAACTCATATTTTTTCGTAATTTAGTGACTATCGATTCATTTTCTGATACATCTTCTTCAAGTTTCGATTTTCTCATTAAATCACATGCTTCAATCATTTTGTCGAGTTCTTCCTCTTCTGTGTCGCCTCTGAGCCACCGAAATACCCTTCTGCATTCCTCATATTTACCTTGAGAAGCCAACCAGCTCGGTGACTCAGGTGACAGGAACACTATGCCTAAATCTATGAAAGCCATGATGGTGAACACTAGAGCGCCGATACGCCAAGTCATGAAAGCTGCGATCACATGAGCACATAGCACTGCCACAGCCAACGCAAATGCTATTGTCATCATGAATGCTCCTCGGTTCTTGGGGCTGGTGTATTCTCCGATAAGGAGAGACCCTAGTGTAGTAGACATGCCCATGTTGACGCCTTGTAGGGCTCTGGCGACGAGGAGTACGGCGAAGCTTCGTGCGACGATGACCCCAATCCATGCGATGATGAGGAGTATGATGCTGACTAGGTTAGCGGTCCTTCGTCCGTATTTCCCCATGATTGGCACCACGAGGAATGATCCAGCAAATGTGAAGAATCCAGGTATAGCAGCTGCAAACAAAAAAAAACGTTTTAGATAGTGCTAGGTTTTTCCTGCGGTTTTGATTTTTATATTATCCCGCATGAACGTTTATTTCTTCAGGATAAAAAATAGTGTATGTATGTCATTTTCTTCGTTCGTTTGTTAGTTTCAGCCATAGGACGTCCACTGCTGGACATAGGCCTCCCCTAAATATCTCCAATTAGACCGGTTGGTAGCGGCTTGCATCCAGCGCGATCCTGCGGTCCGACCTCATTGTGGGTGGACGTCCTACGCTGCGCTTACCGGTCCGTTGTCTCCACTCGAGGACTTTTCGACCCCATCGGTTATCAGTCCTCCACGCTATGTGCCCTGCCCATTGCCACTTCAACTTGCCAATCTGCTGGGCTATGCTTGTTACCTTTGTATGATATGTATACTTATGTCCGTGCCAAAACTCAAGTTTTTCTGTTGCTCTGTTGCAGAGTGAAAGAGTAACAAACCAACAAACACACATTCGGATTTATACCTAATAATAATAGTAAAGATACTGCTTATATACATTTTATAAGCGAAATTTGGTAGGCATTGAAACAGGAAAATGATTCAATATTGTACTTAAAACAGAGTAATTATTTTAGAATATATTTAAGTTTTTTTTTTTTTCTACGAAATAGTCAGCCATAGTATACAAGTATCCAGAACTGATGTAATAAGCCAAAAAGAGATAATGGAGGCCATCATTAAGAACAACTTTGACTATGGGGTCAACCCGGAATTTGAGAAAAAATCAGCTGTTTCATACATTCTGTCGATTTCGAGTTGCAATTTTGTATGGATCAGATGATTTATAGTAATAGTTGTTAATAACGATGGTCAATCATTCCCTTTTGATTAAACAGGGAAAGCAGATAATCCTGTACTGTACTGTACCAGCCTTTTTAATAGTCCATTGCAGAACGTAGGCCTACCCACGAAGGGTGATTGGGCCATATCCACCACGCTGGCCCAGTGCGGGTTGGTGGATTCACATACTCCATCGAATTTCTTCTACGGACGTATGCAGGTTGTCTCACGATGTTTTCCTTCACCGAAAAGCCAGTGGTGTAATATTCCGTACATGAATTCCAAGGAATTCATTGGTATGGGACGGGGATTTGAACCCATGACCTCACGAATGTAAGGCGGGTGTCATCACCACTAGACCACCACTGCTCATGATAATAGAATATTAATAGTAGGTGGTCTTACCTATCCAGGAGCCCTGCTCATCGTCGATGGGTATTGGTGAGCCTGAAGCTTTCAGCTGCTCCAACAAGGCCACGGCAAACCCAAGCACCAGGCCTATGGCGGCCATGTTGAGGGTCACGCCTGCTGTCACATAGCACTGGAAAATGAGAGCAAAAAAATTAGTACCTACTTAATTACCTACACCCAACCACTTATTTCCATATATCGTGCATGTCTTTTTCTTCAGGTGGCCTTTACATATGAGCGCTACCGTGGCTCAGATGACTCGATAAACTGTAGGCGCCAGTGGTTTTAATTGTTTTATGTAAGACCCTCTACGTTTAGGTGGCTCTTTGACACCAGGGCTAGCCACCCGACTTTTACGAAATAACTTACTTTTAGCAAAAAAAGTCTGTGCAACATGTCACATGTCATCTAAAGTCTTATATATCAGAGTGACAAGAGTGCAGTGCGGTGCCGCGGCCAGGATTTTGCGCTATCCACGCCCGGCCCTGCCGTGTTCCGAAAGGTCGGACGAATTCGACGCTCTATCTGATAGTGCTATAAGATTTTTATCTAGGTATGTTGACGACAACGTTAACACAGAAAGGTTGATAGAAATTGTGTGCCAGAATAATATACTTTACTCTTTACTCATCATGCAAAATAATCGGCCAAGTACGAGTCGGACTCGCGCACGAAGTATTCCGTAATGTATGGGAGCCCCCCTTAAATATTTATTTTAATTTAATTATTTACTATTGCAGTGAATATGGAACTCAGTATTCTGTGAATATTTCAAGCATCTACCTGTTAACATTATTAAATATCGAGCTGAAAACGGCAAAAAAATCAGGTTTGTTGTATGGGAGCCGCCCATATTAATTTTATTCTGTTATTAGCTAGTATTTGTTGTTATAGCGACAACAGAAATAAATTATCTGTGAAAATTTCAGCTTATTAGCTATAAAGATTCATGAGATACAGCCTGGAGACAGACAAACGGACAGACGGACGGACAGCGGAGTCTTGGTAATAGGGTCCCGTTTTTACCCGGAATCCTAACAATGTTAGCGAGGCGTGCTTTACGCTGATGAGCCTGTTTTTGTATACAATGCAAAAACTGTGTTTATAACTAGGTAGCTAGGTAGGTATGTCTACGACGCGAATGTGAGCATCACTGTCCAATGTTATTTTATTATTCCAAACGAGTCTAACGGCTTTTTATTAATCTATGTACGAACTCAATTTCGATTTGAGGCGCAGCTATTTTTAACAAAAATTTATTCTTATAAGCATAACATAAGGCAAAATAAGTGAAGATGAAAATCGTGTCGACAAGAAATAAGTAGGTAAATAGTCACGCGTGACCATAACGCTGGCGCTTATTTGGCTCAGCGTGTTAGCATTGCCATTAAGTAAGTCAATTGCATTTAGTAGTAATTAAATAAGGAAAAATAAATAAGTTGGTGGTATAATGCGTGGAAGTTTTTAGAGTCTCATTAATGGAACGAAGTAGAAACTATTTTACCTATTCATACTATCTTATATACAGGGTTATTTCTAGTCAGTTAGCACCCTTTTAGGGGCTTAATCTGTACATCAAAACTAACAACTATTGTTCTGCGACTTTCGTCTAAACTTAAAAAAAACAGCTGTTCCATACATTTCGTCGAGGGTGAACGATATTTTTTTATGGAACAACAACTTTTTTTTGAGAATTATTAAAAGTCGTTGAACAAAAGTTGTTAGTTTTAAAGTATATAATAAGCCCCTAAAAGGATGCTAATTGATTAGAAATAACCCTGTTTATTACTATCAATCTACATCGTTGTATTCGATGGCGCCTCTGGGAGAGTCAGCAGGCCTACTCTGCTTTAAGGGTCCACAGGGCATTTTTGTCGTTTAACCAAATTAGAGGGTACCTATCCGGGGCAGAGCTTCCTGCCAGCCATTAACAAAAGATTTTTCATATTTAACTCATAGCAATGCCACACCTTTTTCAAATCTTATAGTATATCAATTCCTTATCAGAATTTTATATGGGGCGCATAGCATTGATTTTATATTGGATGCTCAATTTTTTGTCGAGAACCATCTCTGAGATTACAATAATCATACTTCGATCCATTAAACAAGCCTGTAACACTGATTAGAGACAGGACTTCAACTTCAAATATTAAACAAAATCTATGATTATAGTAAAGAAGAAACTTAAGACTACATCGAAAGTCGAAATTTTCTTGCTCATAGTTCCAAGAAACGATGACACGTCATTTTAATATTGCCGCCAAATTTTTAAATCGTATTATTTAAAGATGTTCTGTAACTCATTAAATTGTTAAAAAGCTATATTTTTAAACTTTTTATTTAGTTTTTTTCATAATTGCTTTGATCTAGGCCATTCTACAAACTTTCAGTGTTACCATCGTATATTCCTTCAACAGTAAAATTTTAAAAGTGACGCGTAACAGGTCGTTGCCACCTTGAATCACCTAACCCACATACGGGAGCCTAATTAAAACACATCAATATGAATTGTAAGGAAAAATACCAAGTCGATGTTCAGACACCATATGGTTATCCGAAGGTCTTGCTTGAGTACGATTTGGTAGAGTTTGAAAGCATATTCTAAAGTAACTAACATAGGCATTATTAATTGTCTCCAGCTTATCCTACAACAAAGCATGTAGTTTCCTTTAGTTCGATTCCATATCACTAAAAAAATAAAAATACCCTTTACCAATCTCTATACAGTTATCTTGGAGCCAATACTAAAAACTAAGCAGAAGTATAATAAAATCACTACCGTACCTGCTTTAGCACTGGCGAAATCCATCCTTTTTGTGATCCAAACCCTAATTTAAAACTAAAATATTTCATATTACTGCCAAAAACCAATATTCGTTTTCACATTTGAACATCAACTGAACCGTACGATACCTAGCTATTTTGCGATGCATGTTAATTAAGTACCTAATTTATATTCATGAATTCGCAACAGGTTTTATTTACCTTTAAGCCTGATAAGTTCAAAACTTAGTACGATAGCACTTTGAGAGGTCGTGTATACGTCATAGTTATACCTACCTATAGTTGAAATACCCATCAATTTTACACACAGATATCTATATATATTTAACAGATGGATAACACTGTTTCACTTGAGGCTCAAAAATCTATGGAAAATCTCTCCAAGATGTTGTCGCTGTCAAATATATGACTGTATTGGAATTAGACAAGAATTTGACAATATCTGAAAAAAACCGGCAGTCGACATAGAATCAAAATGTTTTTCATGTCTCTTTCTAACTTATGCCATATTAAATCGATGCATCTCTTTCAGATTTTGTCGATTGACCAAATTGTCCCTATGGTATCTCTGTGATTATACAGCTAGCATAATATTTAGATTGATTGAAGAATGCAGCTTTTATGACATTCTTGACGTGAAACTTAAAACAAGTAGGTATACCGGGTGGAGAGCTGACACCGACATAAAAAATTAAATCACATAATATCTTATGTTTCAAGCCTTCGACATAATATTTTCATTATTATCTCTTTTATTCATTTTGCACCTCTTGGGTTGCCCCGGATCTTTGAAAGGCTTTGTTGGGGCCGAAACTAACACCAAGAGGCCCTTTTACAAACATAAGATAATTTATAAAAAATACGGTTCGTAAATTTTGTTATTTCTTTCTTTCTTGGATTTTTTTTTCTAATTTATTTTATGATTACTGGCTTATAGCACACCACTTGTGCTTCAAATGAAGGTCGACGTCAATTATTCACCCTGTACAGATAGATAAATATTAAATAATCCTTATCCTTACAAATATTATAAATCCGAAAGCGTGTTTGTTGGTTTGTTGCTCTTTCACGCAGCAACAGATTTACCTACTTTATATTTTCCACAGAAGAGAGAGAGTCCTGCTGTTCTATGATACTCGTATTCTCCATGGATTTCAAATAAAACACATGTAAGCTATTTACTATTTACACCAGAAAAAAAAGGGTTCCTATGGAATAAACACTCTAATCAAAACATCAAGCGGCTGAGGCCATGGACAATAGCTGGTTAGAAATATACCTTGACATTAAAAAGTAGAAGTAAAAATAAAAGAGAAAAAAAGCCTCACATATTTTACACATGTCCCACGTTTAGCTATTCTAGACCTGAGTATTCAGCAATAAAATCAAGTAGATTTCTCAACAGGTTTAGCACGAGAAAATTGTTTTGACAGACAGACAGCCAAGTGCATTCTAACTAAAAAGACTCTTATCGGTGGAGAAACATTCTATTTAAATTTTCCCGGTTTGCTGATTTCACTTCCCTATAAGATATGACTTCCCTTTTTTTTGGGGGAGGCTTTTACCCTGAGGGGGTCCACATTAAAAGAAGATGAAATCGCACGAGTAGTAATATAATTAAATATCAAATATTTTCAACTTATTGATCATCAACTAATCTAATCTAAATATTGTGGAATCTAATAAAGCTTTATTATTATTATTATAAGATATGACATCTGCCTACTCTTTCATCCGATCAGAATGTGCTTTTCATGGTCTTCTTCTTTCAGTAATTTTATTCTGAGTGCTACTGTGGCTCGGATGACACGTTAAATTGTAGGTCCCGGATGTTTTAACCGTTTAGCCATGTTTAGAGGCCTTCAGACGGCTTAAAAACTGACACCAGCTAGCCACCCGGCCTATACGAACTTACTTCAGTAATTTTAGGTAAATCTTGAGTTCCTTTTTAACCCCCAACAAAGAGAGGGGTTATAAGTTTAACGTGTCTGTCTATGTCGGATAAACCGATTTTCGTTTAGTTTTTTTTGTGTCATAGATAATTTTATCCCGAATGTTCTTAGCCACATTTCATGAAAATCTGTTCAGCCGTTTGACGATAATCAGCTGTTTTCTAGTTGATGAGGGGATCTCGCTAACTTCCGTCCGATCGATTCAAAATTTGGTAGGTACCTACCGTATTGCTTCAATGATATTGAAAGTATCTGCGGCATGGTAACCATGACCTGATTAGCCGTTTGAAGATCATCAGCTTTTTAATAGTTGATGTGGAGATTTGACTACCTTCCATTGGTATGTCCTATCGATTTTAAATTTAGTACCGTTTTACTTCAATGATATTAAAATAACATGGTTGCTAGTTTTTTGAGTTTTTTAATGTGTCAGGGTGTGCTTAAAAATTTTAATGTTACTCATATTTCCTTTCTATGATTTCGTACGGAACCCAAAAAACACAGGCCTTCTGACCAGTCTCTATAAACATAGAGTAGAATATGCAAATTGGAAATAGTGGAATAGAAACTCATTTCTGTTCTCTAATCCATTAAGATCTCCCAATACGAGTCTTTTGCTAAAGAAATAAAGATCGGTGTATTTTTATCGCCAACAGCGAAATAAATTGGCCAATAAAATTCAAATTCTGTCGAGACATGTTACACAGACAGGCTTGTGCCTAGGTTCTCGAAACTCTTGTAAAAATACGTGAGGGGCATGAGGCGGGCGCTGCCGCTGGCAGAGATCACGTCTGCACTCGGACGACAGTTGAGTAACTCAAGCCTTGAAGAATTAAAGATACTCATAGGAAATTAAAGCAAGACTGGCAAAATTATGGCAGACTAGATACGCCGCGGCTTCGCTCGCATGATATTTCGAGGCCCTACCTTATCACCCTTAATAAAGGAGGTGGAAAATAAAAAAAATCGATATGACATTTGTTGGATTTGACAGTTCTTTTTTGACATTTCTTGGAGCGCACGCTAGAATAGCTCGCAGATGGCAGAATTTTTCTTACTTATTTATCACTTATTCGCAATATCATTATAATTTATAGCTTATGTGTTATTCTGATGTATAAACTATAGCACAACTGCAAAGTTTCATCTCAATCCGTTCAGTAGTTTTTGCGTGAAAGAGTAACAAACATCCATACATCCATCCATCCATCCATCCTTACAAACTTTCACTTTTATAATATTAGTAGGATTAACAAGTTACAGAGGGGAGGTGTAGTTCGTGGACCGGATGGTCGATGGAGCCGTAGTTTTCTAATCAAGACTATGTACCTACTGAAAAGCGCAGCGTAAAACGTCCACGGTACAGATTGACCGACTATATGAATCAAGACCATAGGAATAATCTGGTATGAGCTGCCTCCAACCGGTATTAGCCTGTGTTTAGTTATGGACGTCGTGCGGTTGATACCTAAATATGTTAATCATAAAAAAAGACAAGAAATGGGAAAACTGTAATAGGGAGGTATCTCTGAATACAATACTATCGATTTTTCAGTAAGACGGATTGCAAGTGGCTTGCATTTCTATTTGGTTCTGTCTGAAACTGCGGTTTCCCATCTATATAATCCATTAGTACGGCATACACGAATTACACTAATGAAAATGATAATATCGTATTAAACCAAATACAGTAAAAATACCATCATATATATATTATCGTAGTCAAAAATATCACGTTTTTTATATTAAAATTTTTGACCCACAGACTCCAGGGTCTGTGCCTTTTGTTAAGTAGTTACATTTGAAAGAATGCGACTGTACTATAGAGAGAGGTTAGTTTAAATCTTAGTCTAAGTTAGTAGTTTCAGTGCTTTGCGCGAAACCGGCGACCCGCATGTAGCACCCGATCACGGGTGTTTCGCATGCGCCAGCCAAAATATCATGTTCATAATCTTTTACATTAGACATTCAACGCGTACGAACTTATATTTTAGCTAGAGGATGAAAGAGCTACATTGATGATTTCAGGTAAAGCGTAAGTGATACCTATTCAAAAGAGTTAATCGCAGTCTACTCGTGTTTACACCGTGTTACACAATGAATGAATTGGTCACAATATCCTCACTGCAGCACACAACACATGCTATAACCCAGGGCTGACACACAACCGATATTTTCTCAGTGGGAATAGATATTTAATGATTCAGACTAGAAAATAAAAAGTTAACATGAGATGGAATTCTCACCAGCTCCTTGCGTAAAGATTTTTAACTTATTATTAACTCCGTATAATTTTCTTCGGACTTTTTTTTTCACAAGTTCACGAATATTAAGTAAGAATAGTTAATTTAAAAATTAAAAAAAAAATTGCAAGGTTCTTGTAACTTAATGTTATTATTCTTATTCAGATTCATTCAGTAGGTAAAATAATTATGTGGTTTCTTTGTAAAAAAAAAAAAAAACAAAGATTCGAATAAGTCGTCAATCTCATTATCATGAACTACTAGGGAACATAAGAGCGCAAACTTGGAATTTTTTATTTCTATAATTTTTGACTTAATTTCTTCCTGATTTAATATTCATTTCATGTAGATTTTAAGGTTGATCTCGAAGTAAAAGCACGGTAATTGTATCTAACTGTAATGTGACTCGGCACTGTCCTTGAAATATAATACAGTCAAACCTGGATAAGAGAGAGTTGGAGGGACCGCCATCTAATTCTCGCTTATAGAGGTTTTTCACTTATCCAGGTTTCTCACTTATCCAGTTTCAGAAGAGGCTACTCTCTCTTATAGAGGTTAAAAAATACGTATAATTTGTACGTTGGTCCATTGGTCCACTGGTTTGTATGTATCTACCTATACATACGTGAAGAATGATAAATATATTTATAAATAGTATATAGGTACTAATTGTTCGGGATGTGTTGATTAGAATTGAACATAGATGATTGACTAATTCATTATAAAAGACCCTTTTTAAAATTGGGAAAATCAAAAATATTTTTGATAATTCCATGTCCTTTAGAGTACTGAGACCGTATGGGGTCTTTGGATTTTATTATTTTATAAAAGTTGGATTCTACTAAATCAAATTCATTGCGCACTTATTTTCAGATTTTCCCCTTTTGAACACATTCAAGCTTGGCGATTTATTTGTTTATTCCTAAAGATTGATTTATTAACACCGAACCTTTCTCTTCAATTGAAACTTGTCAACTGTTGTTAGTTTGACCAATAAGGTAGTGTGAACGGACGTGTGGCTATTTTAAAAGAATGTGATACAAAAATAATGTTAGGTAGATAAATGAAAAACACAAAATAATTTTTAATAGAACACTATTTCAACAAACGGGATAGTATAGACGCACACGTGCGCCCATTCCAATAAAAGTCGATACAAAAACAATGTTAATCAACGGTAGTTAGTTCCAAGAAATATAAGAATGGGTCATAAATTGCAGATGTTTCATTACCCTCAACTCTCACTTATAGAGGTTCAGACAAGTAGTACTCTCAGTTATAGAGGTCCATGAGGGAAAAACGACTCTCTCTTATAGAGGTTTTGGTCTCTCACTTATAGAGGTATTTGAGGGGTAAAATGACGGGACCTGGCAATTTCTCTCACTTATAGAGGTTTCTCACTTATCCAGTTCTCAGTTAGCCAGGTTTGACTGTATATACCTACGCCACGTGGCAACTCAGCACGTATCAAGCGCTAGGGCTGCTTGCCTTTAGTATTTTAATTTCAGCTACTTAGGTACTCACCTAATTGAGTTTCTTTCTAATTTATATCTATTATGTTGTCATGATTTATAAGTTAATTTGTATCTTGTATTAAGATGTAAAAGTATAATATTTATTACAAAATATGAATTCGTTGTGAACGAAAGAGGAAGCGTTCAATAAAAATGCATGTTGTGTTTTTTGATATTTTTAAGGTTCTGTGGTAAAACGAGGAACCCTAAAAAAGTAAATCGCACGCTAACTATAGTTCGGCCATTCAGAGAATGCGTTCCTGACACGTCATCTTGAAAAAATGTTTTTGGCCGATATCTCGGAAACTATGTACTTAAGTGCAAAAAACATTAAGATAATTATTGTAGAAAATAAAATTTCGCGTCTTTTGTTTCCATTAAACTTTATTGTAAACTTACCGTTTACGATTTATGGACCATTTAATGTTTTAAGGTCCATTTAATGAAATTTCATTAAATGGGCCATAAATCGTAAACGGTAAATTTTACAAAAAAGTTTACTGAAAACAAAAGATGCTAAATTTAATTTTCTACAATAATGGTAAAATGTTTTTTGCTCTTAAGTACATAGTTTCCGAGATATCGGCCAAAAACATTTTTTCAAAATAACGAGTCAGGAACGCATTCTCTGAACGGCCGAACTATAGTTACAAATATACACGTTTGTTCATAACTATGGCGCACCGCGACTACCGAAAGCATACCGAACTCCGAGACACGTGGGTATGATTCGCGTTCCAACCTTTTGTATGAAGACGAAATACTGTTAGATATCATTACCGCGGTAAAAGCACTAAGTGGCACCCCTTCAATAGCCTGTATCTATGAATGGGTGCTAGCCGTGCACTCGTTCTGCTGTGCGGTGACGCGGAAGATGCTACATATTCTGGTACCGTGGTCACATCTGACATGGTTTTGTTACCTAAGTAGGACTACTAACTAGGTATACGACAGCCATCAGACTGTGTGATTTAACATTTATTTGTAACCCCCAACGGGCCTACGCAAAAACGAGCGACGAAGTGCTCTATGTTTGACATGTCAAAATACATTTCATTTATTGGTAATATTTCATTATTACGTGTCAAATTACAAAAAAAAAACAGTACTAAAGTCAGGCCATTTTTATAGGTAGCATTTGACAGTTCATTTATGCAAAGAAAAATATACCTTACACTAAAGGAATAAAACTCCAAGCCGTCTTCGAGAACACTTATCGGTCGTCGTCAACATTGTTTTCATGAGTTTTATTCCTTTAGTGTAAGGTATATTTTTCTTTGCATAAATGAACTGTCAAATGTTACCTATTAAAATGACTCCACTGTAGTAACCAAAAAATGTAAGCCTAGGGTCAAAATCAAATGAACATTATTTAACGATACGCTATTTATTTTTGACAACTGTGTGACATTAATGTTTTTATTTTATTTTTAATTGTGCATAATTTGTTATTACATATTTTTAACTGATGTCACAGTAATTTGTGTAATTGGTTTAATGCCGTACTAATGAAATGAACAAATATAAATGAAAAAATATATATATTACTATAAAATCATAGTGATTCAGATAATTTTAAAGTCATCAAATGTCTGCGTGGATGTATGTCTGTCTGTGGCATCGTAGCTCTCGAACGGATAAACCAATTTTGATTGATTTAAATTGAAAGTTAGTTTTGTTTCATCAAAATCTGTTCAGCCGTTTCAAAGCTATCAGCTCTTTTGCTAGCTGCAGTAGCAATCTGCGTTGCGTCGGGTTTTTTTTTTAAATTTAATCTTGTTATCAATGGAGTACTCAATGCGGGGGTTCAATAACGACAGCCGACTTTATATTGAAGTATTATTACTTTAAGTGCATTTTAAAATGTGCTTGTAATTATTAACGATTAACTAAAAAACTATTGATCGTGACGTGACCTTTAAATGAAACTATGAGAGAAGCAGCATTCAAATAAATAATAATCATCAAAACCGGTTCACCTAAACAAGATATGACAGTCATAGTCATAAACATTGGTTTTCAAAGAGCCAATAACACGTCTTGCACGTGACTTTATAGCCCGAGATCTCACCGCAAGAACATCTCGCTCATGACGTACACGGTTGAAACCAAGTGTTTACGTAATTACATGAATAGGAGAATATACTCAAGCAGGGTTGCCTTGCGCAAATATTTGAAATTTAATAAGGATTAATTAATCTATTGGAAAATGTATCCTTCATTTGCTTTTAATATAAATGTGTTGAATAGGACAACATATATTTACCAGGTTGCCTTGCGAAATGTGGACCCAAGTATTTTGATTAAAAATTGATTATTTTCTGACAAAACATTTCATTCACTCGTTTTTTAGATATATTACGAAGCTTAGAATACATACATATATATAGGGTCACCTAACGAAATGTGGAAATCAAATATTAGGAAATGTAAATAAAATCGGCCAAGCACGAGTCGGACTCGCGCACGGAAGGTTTCATACTGTATGGGAGCCCCCCTTAAATATATTTTTTTTTATTATTTATTATTGAAGTGAACATAAAACTAAATATTCTGTGAAAATTTCAAGCATCTACCTGTTAACATTATTTATATAGAGCGAAAAATGTCTAAAAATGCAGGTTTGTTGTATGGGAGCCCCCCTTAAATATTTATTTTATTTCGTTTTTAGTATTTTTTGTGGTAGCGGCAACAAAAATACATCATCTGTGAAAATTTCAGCTTCCTAGCTATCATGGTTCATGAGATACAGCCCGGTGACAGACGGACAGACGGACATCGAAGTCTTAGTAATAGGGTCCCGTTTTTCCCGTTGGGTACGGAAACCTAAAAATTAGAAGCTACAATTCGCTAGGAACCTTGTACCTAGAGATATATTCTAAGCTTCGTAATGTATCTAAAGAAAAGTGAATAAAAGGTTTTGTGAAAAATAATCAAACTTTTTCAATCTTAATTACTGGCGGCCATATTTCGCAAGGCAACTTGGTTTATATGTATTCTCCTATTCAATACATTTATGTAAAAAACAAATGAAGGATATGTTTACCTAAAAATTATTAAATTTCAAATAGGTACTTGCGGCCACATTTCGCAAAGCAACCCCATTTGAACGTATTCTCCTATTCATGTACATAATTACGTTAATAACTAATATAAATTAAAAATTTAAAAAAAACCCCGGCACATTGACAACCATTTTGGGCACATTTGTAGAATTTTGGTTCTTCCATCCCCATTTTAACCCACCATAACTCTTAAACGGCTCAATCGATTTTTATAAAACATAGCTAAGAACACTCTCGATTAAGTCTCCTTTCATCCAAAAAAAACTAAACTGAAATCGGTTCAGTGGTTCGGGCGCTATGATGCCACAGACAGACAGACAGACACACAGACAGACAAACAGACACGTCAAACTTATAACACCCCTCTTTTGCGTCGGGGGTTAAAAATTGGTTTGAACCGTGTACGCTATGAGCGGGATGTTCTTGGGGTGGGATCTCGAACTATTAGTTGAAGCCTGACTGAACGCCTCAATCAAAATGCCGCCCGTCGGTACATTGTGGATATTTTTCAAAGCATTTCGATTAAACGTTCCTTTATAGGATGTAAAACTTTTTGCCTGGGTCTGTAATCCTGTCCAAATATTAAATTTAGGCGTCTAGGCAAGCGTGCTGCGATCCTTGACCAAACATTCTTGCTTAGCATCGTCAGTCAGTATGCAGCCAATGGCAAACTTATTTATTAATTATTATTTATTTATTTATTAATTATTATTTTATTTATTATTTATTTATTTATTTACTTAACCTGTCTTCGGTAAAAAATAATAAAAAAGTCGATATTTTTTGACCGACGAAAAAACGGAGGAGGTAATCAAGTCGACGAGTATATATTTTTTTGTTTTTCTTTTAAGTATAACCACGCATAACTTTTTAAAGAGTTCTCCGATTTCAATAATTCTTGTTTCATAGTAAAGGGTACACTTCAAAATTAAAACTAAATTGTATCGAAATCGGCTTTGCCTTTTTTGATAAATCAACAATAATGTGAAAATTGCAACATCGATCCGTGCCATTTATTCGCGAATTCTGTACACGGTTGAAGTCGGTCAAGCCATTTTTTACCATCTTGAGTGAGATGTTAATAGACAAAACCATAAAAATAACAGCTCTAGATTTATTATTTTTATAGAGTTTTAGTTTTTTTTTATAGAGTTTTACTTATTTTTTGATGTTCCTATTCATAATATTTGATGATCCTTTAGATCGGAAATTCGACCGAAATACCAGTAACGTTTCCGCTGAAAATAAGAAAGAAAACTAGGTCACTATTACAATACTACCTTCGTCTATGATAGTACATTATTTAAATTAGCGTCTACTTGCCTTGCATTATGCAAAAACACTCGTAAATTAAAATAGTTCAAGTTTGTTCTATTGTAGAGGTTGAGTTAATTTAAAACTGATAAATTAAATTAGTCATCTGCTTAACATTAAACGCCAAGATCGAGTTCTCATTACGGAAATCCGACGAAGAACTAAAGTTCGGGACGTTGAAACTGTAGTCTTATATTTATTTACAAAAAATAGCATGACCGACTTCACCCGTGTACAGAATTCGCGAATATTTCGCACGGATCGATGTAACATGTTTCACATTATTGTTGATTTATCAAAAATGGCTCAGCCGATTTCGATAAAGTTTAGATGATACCAATTTCGAAGTATACACTCTCCAATAAAAAAATAATTATCGAAATCGGACAACTACGTAAAAAGTAATGCGTGGTTATACAAAAAAAAAATAACAAAAATAAATATATGCGTCGAATTGAGTACCTCCTACGACGTCATGAATGAATATGCAACGTCTTGTCAACAACCGCTTTGAATGACGACTTTTACATTGACGGGTTTATGTGCCAAGTCTTGCTACACTCGGGATGCCCTACGCTACGCTACGCCGTACAGTCATTCAGAGAGGGTGTCAATATACTAATCCAAAAGGGGGTTATTTTTGGCTATGGAATAGAAAACACTTTACACAGTAAATATAAGACAACAGTAATACAAGAAAAACTTATTAGTGTAGCTCAAGGCGGTCTTATCGCTGCTGGAAGCGATCTCTTCCAGGCAACCCATGCAAGGAACGGAATGATCTTAAAATATATCACGGGAGTACAATAATGTGAAACTCAAAAACAAATAAAGCTATATTTTAAACATAAATAATAATACTACATACTATACCTAACATAGAATTATACTACTACTATAAAATAGACATACTCTTAAATATCATTATCATGTATTATCACCACTCGTCCGGCGGAGAGTATTGTTATTCCATAACACAGGTTCAATCCTAGCTTGGGTAACAATATATCTCAATCTGGAATACAATTATGTAATACTGATTTTGAATACTGTATGTCAGACGATGTAAGTTAACACGTAATAAATTTTCATTTCATTTTTATTTCATCCTTACATAGTACAAAATAAAGTCGCTATTTTTGTCTGTTTGTTTGTCTGTATGCTTAAATCTTTAAAACTACGCAACGGATTTTGATGCGGTTTTTTTTAATGGATAGAGTGATTCAAGAGGAAGGTTTATTTGTATAATACACCTGTGCGAAGCCGGGGCGGGTCGTCTAGTACATAATAATATACATATAATCATATACGCAATGACATAATAAAAGAAAACAATGATACAGCAAATTACTTATTTAGAGATATAATGAATAGTTAATGTCATTCCACCAACATCCACCAATATCCACCAACCCGCACTGGGCCTGCGTGGTGGATATGGCCCGATCACCCTTCGTGGTGGTCTAGAAAGCCGTGGTGGTCTAGAGGTAGTGACGCCCGCCTTACAATCGTGAGGTCGTGGGTTCAATCCCAGTCCCGTACCAATGAGTTCTTTGGAATTTATGTACGGAATTTCACACCACTGGCTTTTCGGTGAAGGAAAACATCGTGAGGCAACCTGCATATGTCCGTAGAAGAAATTCGATGGCGTATGTGAATCCACCAACCCGCACTGGGCCAGCGTGGTGGATATGGCCCAATCACCCTTCGTGGGTAGTACTCATAGTAAAATTTGTAAATAATTTTAATCGAAGTCACCCTTTTTTTCCAGACTTCCAAAAAGGAAGAGGTACTATGTTCGTCAGTATGGATTTTTTTGTGTTTGTTCATCAATATTTTCGCCAATTGGGAACCAATTTTTAAAAAAACTTTTTTATTTCTGAAAAGTATACTGCCGAGGTAGTTTTATCGAAATCGGCTGAGACGTTTTTGATAAATCAACTAAAATGTACATGGATGTCACATCGATTCGTGCAAATTATTCGAATTATGTACAAGGTGAAAGTCGGTGTTGCGATTTTTTGCGAAAAATTATTATGAATTTCTCGGTCTTTGCAAACGCTTAGATTTTTAAGCCTAATAGATCCTATGATCTAATGTCACTTATTCTTATTTATTTAACTACATAGCATGGTGTATGTTGTGTCCTTACATAACCCAGCGGCGGTAACTTCAAAGGCTCGCATGGACAGCTGTCCTAGTGGCTAGAAGTGCGTGAATCGCATCGCCTGACATATTCTTGCGTCGATCGCTGTCGCGGACCACCAATGGATTTAGGTCTATCCACGACGTGGGATGACGTATGGAAGCAAGGCTGCTAGAACTTAAATCTACACCTCCGATACCGTGTACAAAAATTTACGTATCTTGAACAAGTATACGTGTTATTTGTAAAACAAGTATAATTTCACAAAAATTACGGGATCGCTCTGGGTGGAAGCTGCTTCCAACTTTTCTAGTTGGAGATCTAAAGGGGAGACCTAGGTCCAGCAGTGGACGACCTATGGTTCATGATGACGGAACAAATATTAGATTTCGCGTTATTTTCGTTTTCTTTCAATAAGTAAGAATTATACAGGGTTATTTCTAATCAATTAGCATCCTTTTAGGGGCTTATTCTGTACATCAAAACTAACAACTTTTGTTTTACAACTTTTATTATTTCTCAAAAAAAAGTTGTTGTTTCATAGAAAAATATCGTTCACCCTCGACAAAATGTATGGAACTACTGATTTTTTTTTGTTGACAAAAGTCACAGAACAAAAGTTGTTAGTTTTGATGTACAGAATAAGCCCCTAAAAGGATGCTAATTCTAATTGATTAGAAATAACACTGTATATAAACAAAACGAAATGACACTTTTCTTACATATAAGATAGCGAAATAATAGGTACTTCAGCTTTTAATCATTTCCCGTTGAGTATAGTTCTGCTAATTGCGTGAAATCTACCATTTTGACCCATTTATTTATTTGTGGATTTACTTATTCCATCAAGGGCAAGTTAGTGGTCTAACCAAATAGGAAAATACACCATCTACTAAACCCGTCACATCGCATGACACCACAGACTTTGTGTAACAGCAGGGCAATCCCATACGTTTTCTAGTGCTAGTTACACAATTATTACAAAACAGTCCATCTAAACCGGGGCCATTCCAGAGACGGCATGTATTATTATGTCACCCGCTTGTGAAAAAGTCATAAAAACCGGGCACGGTACTTGTCGACACTCCTATATCGTCTGCGCATCTACCACGATAACTCTACATGTTCGGAACTCTTATTACGTTAACATAGAGCTTGAAATGACATAGCTGATATAGAGGTAATTTTGTAGGGTGGTTATTAGGTGCAAAGGAAAAATTCTTTACGTGCGTACATGGAAAGTCGGTGGCGATCAGACGCATGGATGAAAGAAAAATGTGGATTCGTATTATGAAAATTTCAAGCAATTTTAGGGACTGAGTTGCCTTCGTCCGTGGGTAGGAACCCTTTTATTATTTTATCCCCCACACGTGGTCCTGGGTGGTGCTAACCAGGCAACAACCATACTGGTGGTAGGCTTTAGCCGTGGCGAGAGACCACCCACCAGACTAAGTCGCGCCGCCAAGCGACTCTCGTGAGCTCGTGTTCCGGCGCGAAGTCTGGTGACGTCACTCAGGAAGTTGGGTCGGAACAGTAGCGTCGTCTGGTGGATGAATACGGTGCACACGTTGATTACCGCATCGGCCGACCAGTCGTGGAGGGCAGCGGGATCCGAGGCACGGTTTGTCGCTGGCCGACCGCAGATAGTAGGGGGCCCAAGTAGTGAGCTAGCCACTCATGAAAGGCTGCCCCGCCATCTGTCGAAAAATCCCAGGGATGCGCCATCGTGCCGGTTGGCGACCGGACGAGAGGGCCCGATGGACATCCTTGGGGGGGCTCGGGCGTCCCCGCGGTCTCCAGGCTGGTCTCCCATGGATGTGTGGGTTTATGTGTTGTACCACTGAATTCTGCTGAGTGTGACGCCTCGTTCCACTACTGACTTCCTACCTACTTTACTCCGCAATCATGAGAAACAGTAAAAGTAAAAGAACGTATACACAGCGGCAGCACTCCCTCTCACTTAAAGTGCACCTGTGCAATATCCGGGGCCTGCACTCCAATCTCACCCCTGTCCATCATCATCTCGAGACAGAACGACCCCACCTATTGTTTCTCACGGAGACGCAGATTGCTGGTCCATCTGACGTGTCGTATCTATCCTACCCAGGGTATTCCCTGGAGCATCTTTTCAAACCACGTGCGGGTGTATGCGTTTACGCCCGAGATGACATCTGCTTTCTGCGCCTTCGAAGGTTTGAAGACCCCTCTTTTTCAGTGCTCTGGGCTCTGGCGGACACTGGCATAGAAAAAATTGTCTATGCCTGTGTATACCGATCGCACAGCGGGGACCAGGAGACGACTAGACTCACTGATTACCTCGGTGAGGCGGCGGATACTGCTCAGCTCAGCTACCCTTCAGCCCAATTAGTGATCCTGGGGGACTTTAATGGTCACCATAAGGAGTGGCTTCACCCATACCTGGACACTAACCATGCTGGGCTTGAAACGCGCAAGCTGGCGTTGACGCTAGATCTTACCCAGCTGGTTCAAGGCGCAACGCGGGTACCTGATGTTGACTCGCATACGGCCTACTGCTTGGACCTTCTGCTAACAACCGATCCAGACCGATATTCAGTGGCGATTTCCTCTCCGTTAGGTACATCTGATCACTGTCTGGTGAAATCTGTATCCGTCTACTCCCCTTCAGAGCCCAGCCCAAAAGGGTCACGGCGGGTGTGGCGGTACAAGTTAGCGGATTGGGATGGGATGCGGTGTTTCTTTGCGTCTTACCCTTGGCGGCCTGTGTGCTTCTCTTCTGATGATCCTTCTACGTGCGCGGATGCCGTGACAGATGTGCTTCGTACCGCCATGGAATACTTCATCCCATTTTCGGACGTGCCTTTGTCTAGCAAAGCTCGGCCCTGGTTTGGGCCTGATTGTGGACGCGCCGAAGCGCAAAAGCATCAGGCATACCTGGCTTGGGTCGATGCTCGAAACCGTAAGGCGAAGGACATACATCTGAGGAAGAAGGAATACAATAGGGCTGCTAAGTCCTGCAAAAAGGTTATGCGGAGGGCTCGCTTTGAGCATATTAGTCGAATAGGGAACAGGCTTGCTTCATACCCTGCGGGTAGTAAGGCTTTCTGGTCCTTAGCTAAATCGGTCGAAGCGAACTTCTGCCGCCCCTCACTGCCTCCGTTGCTGAAACCTAATGGTTTGCTGGCTCATACCGCGGTTGAGAAGGCAAATTTATTTGCATCTCAATTTGCGGAGTCTTCGCGTCTGGACCCCGGTAGTGCGAGACCTCCAACTTTGCCAAACTGTGGCACCTCAATGAGTGAAATACATATCCGGCAAAAGGAGGTTCTCAAAGTTCTCCGCAGTCTAGATGTGAACAAGGCCAGTGGCCCTGATGGTATTCCAGCTATTGTACTAAGGACTTGTGCGCCTGAGTTGTCGCCTGTGCTGACTCGCCTCTTTCGCCTCTCTCTGAAGACAGGTCAAGTGCCCAAATCTTGGAAGCTTGCTAACGTGCAGCCTGTACCTAAAAAAGGTAGCCGTGCCGACCCTGCCAATTACAGACCGATTTCGATCACGTCCATACTTTGCAAGAGTATGGAACGTGTTCTTAACAACAGGCTTCTAGCGTACCTAGAAGCGAATGACCTACTCAGTGACCGTCAGTACGGCTTCCGCCGAAACCGGTCTACTGGGGACCTTCTGGCGTACGCCACACACATATGGAGTGAGGTCATCGAGAAACACGGAGAGGCGCTGGCTGTCTCCTTGGATATCTCCAAAGCATTTGACAGGGTCTGGCATGAGAGTCTTATTGGCAAGCTTCCTTCTTACGGCCTACCTGCTGATTTCTGCGCTTGGATATCTGATTTCTTGAGGAATCGGTCGATACGAGTAGTTGTAGATGGCTGTTCGTCTGACCAAATGGCTATCAATGCCGGTGTTCCTCAGGGGTCAGTGCTCTCTGCGACGCTCTTCCTACTGCATATTAACGACTTGCTAAAGCCCGGTATATTTGGGTACGCAGACGACAGTACAGTCGTGGAGAGCTACACATCCGATGCTAGAACGAGCGGGCCACAGATCGAGTCACTCAGAAAGGCTATGGTCGAACGGCTCAACTTGAGTCTGGAGGCGGTATCTGACTGGGGTGCTGCTAACCTGGTCAAGTTTAATGCCACGAAAACTCAAGGCTGTTTGTTTTCGGCCAAAAAGAGGCCCTTCCAATTGTCTCCTGCTTTCTGTGGTGTATCCGTTCCGGTAACTGACAGCTTGGAACTATTAGGCGTTACGCTATCATCGACTCTCAACTTTGGCTCTTATATAGAGTCAAAAGCGCAATTAGCCTCAAAAAAACTTGGTGTTCTCTCTAAGGTGAGACGGTATTTCACACCTGAGCAACTGCTTAGTCTTTATAAAGCGCAAGTCAGGTCTTGCATGGAATACTGCTCTCACCTTTGGGATGGCTCTGCCAAATACCAGCTGGAGGCTTTAGAGTCCATTGAAAGGCGAGCCAGGAGGCTGATAGGCAACGAAACTTTGACTGAGTCGAAGCTGCAGAGTCTCGAGCATCGACGTTGTGTAGCGTGTTTATCAGCCTTCTATCGGATACACTTCGGTGAGTGCGCCCAGGAGTTGCACAATCTGGTCCCACCTGCCCCTTTCTTCTATCGTACGGCTAGACAGACGCGACCAAAGCGCCACCCTTTTATGGTGGACATCCCACGCATTAGAACCAAGCGTTTCGAGTCCACATTCCTCATACGAACTGCCAGAATGTGGAACGCTTTGCCTGGGTCTGTCTTCCCGCTAGAGTACAATGTAGGTGTCTTCAAATCCCGAGTAAATAGGTATCTTCTAGGTAAGCGTGTTACATCCTAGACCGCATATCTGCTTAACATCAGGTAGTGTGTAGTCAAACGCAAACCTATTCGAAATAAAAAAAAAAAAAAAAAAAAAAAGCTAATATTCTTTGTAAAAGGGTGTCTCTATAAAAAACAACGTATAGGCATTACTTAATTACTTACTATGCTAGGCGTATCTCGACGGACATATTCTGAGAAATGATTGTACTAATCATTATGAGCAACATGAGAGCGATGCGACGACACACTATGAGAGCGCTGTTCTATTCGATACACCTAGTCGATACACTTTTTATTTTGAAAAGCTGTTTTTTTGCGATGTCACAGTTTGTTCTTTGTAACTAAAAGTCATCCTCGTTCCTCAGCATTATGACTCATTTTAACAAATTAGTCATAATGATGCCTAAAAACATTACGGCCAATAAAATTCTTGCCTTTGTCACAATCAACGACAAACTTGACCTATTATAAGTAACATTTAAACTACTCTTCGAATGTCACATTACTCTTTTTTTTATTATGACGGATCATTTTCAAGTCGTTGTTTTTCGATCACGAGTGCCTTTGCAGCTAATTTTTATTCATCCATGATCAGGCGTGAGGTTTGTTTATCCTGTGCCTGACATTTTTTGCTACGAATGTGTTACGCTCTCATCTGTCACATCACATCCTGGCCGACTCTAGCCGACAGACGTTGTCAAAGAAATTCTTATTTAATTACCTGTTTAATTAAGTTGGAATTAAGAAGTTTAAAGAGACATGGATTCTTAATTGGGCTGCATATCTTTTTTGCATGTGGTTACTCCACAAGTTACTCAAAATCGCTGCCAATTTCATAGTTTTTTTCTGGAAAATACTATACCTATTTATTTATAATAAGTGGCTTGACAGGTTCTGAAATATAGACCACGTAATAAAATGACGTAGCTTAGGATAATAGTTGTTTATTATATTTAGGAAATGGGGGATACATTTGCCCAGGAGTGGGACAGTACCTACCTAGGTTAAAAAATATATTTAGAGGTAGATATTTGTATGACTAAGTTCGCGGTTCACAATTGCCTTAACCTGGATAAAAGACCACAGTATACAGGGTTTTTTCTAATCAATTAGCATCCTTTCAGGGGCTTATTCTGTACATCAAAACTAACAACTTTTGTTCTGCGATTTTTGTCAAAGCTCAATAAAAAAAATTGTTGTTCCATAGAAAAATATCGTTCACCTGTGACGCCTCTGAAAGGCTAATTGATTAGAAATAACCTTGTATAAGAGTGGCTCCAGAAAGCTGTATGCAAGCTGCTTCCAAACTGTATATTTTACTTAAGAAAAGTCTTTCAGATAACTGTAATAAGACATCGTCCTAAGACTAAGATTATGATGATTTTACTATTGCCTATAAAATAAAAAAATGAAAAGTCGATGCCTATACTCAATCTGAAAAATATTTTTAGGTCATTGCATGAAAATGTGCCAAAATTTAGGTATCAGATAAACAGGTCATAAAATTGTAGAAATACCTATCTACCGAGACACGCGATTAGTTGCTATTTTGCCTGATAAAATTAATCTACCTAACTGTTGTCAATTTTGGTGAATTTGAAACGGACAATTTATGCTAAGCACGATAAAAAGTTCAATGCGTTATGGTAGGCAACAGCATTTTAGGTTACATTTTCAATGGAGTGAATGACATTTTTGAAAACAAGATTGGTTACATAATAAAAGCTGTTCGCAATGATATCGTTTGTTCGTTTCAGCCATAGGACGTCCACTGCTGGACATAGGCCTACCTGGGCCTATCTAGGCTTCCAACCAGTCTTACTTATTATCTCCAATAAGTAAGACTGGTTGGAAGCGGCCTGCATCCAGCGTGATGATTTAGTACAACAATTATTATAGAGTATAAAATGAAGATGAAGCTTCAAGCTATCTAGTCTGTGCCAAATTAACAAACATTTTAATTACGCAAATAAGGAAACATAGGCACTTAGCACGAAAAGCATAGTTACACCTACACAAGGAGTCAGTCCTTGGTCCAGCCATGGAAAGTAGAGCATCGACGCATTCCTCGCGTGTCAAGATAACTTCCTCAATCGCAAAAATATACTTTTTGTTAACACAATAAAGTCTAGAATTGCCAAATAATGTTCATGGCGGTTGTGTCGCTTGGAGTCAATTGTTTATCTCGATCTAGGAGCTGTGGGAACCTCTGTCCCTTTCAAATGGAAGGTTGTGTACTGCCGTGTAATGTAGTGACCATGGTTGCAATATCACTGTTCCTACTTTTCGAGTAATTAATTTAAATAATCCATTTTAAAATTATTTCTGTGCAACTGAAATAATTGTGAAAATATAACATCGTAATTGACAACCTAATTTATTCATAACTGTATGTGAGAACGTTGTAAAGATATTTTTTTCATGGTTTTGAGGGATATTTCTAATTATTTACCCGCTTGAAACTTTACAAGGCGTAGCTTAAAAGGCTAGCAAAGTATTCAGAGGCCTATTATCAATTATTATGTACCTGGAATTTACGCCGCAATCGCGAAAGAAATCACTTGTTTCATAAGTGTAAGCTAAGGTAAAAACTCTACGAAATGTAAAGAACAGCAAATTTTATTTTTCACGAATTCGGGTTGGGACTCTTCAGTAAAAGTTGTTCTTAATGATAAGAATCTAATATATATATTTCTGCGTCTGAAAGTCCCTGTAAAGTTTACCAAGCAAACGTAAACCCAGAGATTTTTGATGTCCAGCGTGTCTCTGATAATTTACAACCAAATCCTTTTTTTCTCAGGTCGATGGATAAAAACCACACAAGCGTGTTAAATGCAAGCCACTTTTAAATTATTCTAGTGAAAACATCTACGGGAGATCATTTATTATAGAGAAAAAAAGCAGTTGTTCCACACAAAAAATTTATGCTACAAAATGTATAAAACAGCGCAGCGTAAGTATTAATTTGGAATTTTCAGGGTTGGTCACATATTAAATTTTGGTCATACTGTGGAGCACAGTGATATCCTAGAATATTAGTCGTCGTCTACCTCATCTAATATATGTTTTTTTTTTTATTATTTCACATGTACTGTCCCACTGCTGGACAAAGGTTTCTCCCAATTCCTCCCATTCCTTTCTGTTCTGTGCCTGTGCTACCTCCGTCCAATCCTTTTTAAACTCCTAAATTTCGTCGCGCCATCGTGTTGGAGGACCGCCTCGGGGTCAACTGGACAGAGGCACTTACTCCGTTGAGACCTTTGCTCATCTGACTGGGTGCATACGTACAACACAGCTTCAGCTCGCTTACGCCTGTCATGCAATGCTGAGTGGTGTTTTGCACGCAGTCCACTCTTTTAATACCAAGAATGCTGCGTTCCATTGCTCTTTGGCAAACCTGAAGACGAGACTTCTGAACATTGGTGAGCGACCACGTTATAATTATTTCTTTTGCTATATTTTCTAGAGTCTAGTCTCACTGCGAAATGTGGTCACTCTTCCAAGCTCTCGGATGCTGTTGAAATCATGAAACATTTATATTTATTCTGATTTAGATTGAAAGTATAAATCACGAAGTTTAATGCAGATTTCATGTAGAGTATCTTGATTAATGCCCCATAATATAAGTTTGAAAACTCTGTAATTATACTTAAGTGAAACATTTTATATCATGCACACTTGAATAATTATATTTTTCTAAAAATGTCATAACCGACTTTAACCTTCTACAGAATTCGAATAGTTCGCACGGATCGATGTAGTGATTTCCACATCATTGTTGAATTATCAAAATTGGCTAAGCCGGTTTCGATAAAATTTAAATGAGACCATTCTTAAAGTACGATCTATCAAACAAAAAAAAAAAAAATATTAAAATGGACCACTCTGTTTTTGCGTGGTCAAACATAAAAAAATATACTCGTGATTTATAAACCTCCTCCGTTTCGTCGGTTAATAAGGTAGTGGAATGACTTTAATTAAAACTAAATGTTGACTGAATTTGAAGTTAGTAATCCGTACTTAGTAGATTTTTATTGCAAAAAAGTCTGCGCTTGACCACCAACTTGTCTGACGGTTAACAGCGTTGTTGTTGAAGATGAAAGACGCTGGCAGAACAGCGTGTTGTTTGATTATTTATTCGCCAAAAAGGTCCACGAAAATGGTTTTAATATAAGAAAGTACAATTATATTCTTCCCTCAGTATGAACTTTCATCAGGGCCTATCTTACGGCTTTTTGGGCTTCAGCCCAGAGCCCCATGGATTCCAGGGGCCCTGGACTGCTAAGTCAGCTCTAAGTCAAAGTCAAAAATAAACTATAATGTGAAAAAATCTATATTTTTATTTTAGAAAAAATACCTAACGTAATTATAATATTTGCAGCCCCGCAAATGTTTCCATTACATTTAATATTTTTGGGGTTTAAAAATCAAACATATTTTCCCTCCTATACTCTGAGTAATTACGTGGACCCCTAAGTAGTATTAGCCCTGTAGGCCAAGCATGCCACGAAAAGCCACGAAAAGAAGTCTTTTCGACGAGTAAAAAAGTGACAGATATATACTTTGACATAACTCTGTCTCGTTCTGACACGTCGAAAGAAATATTTCGTGGGGCGCATCCTAGCCTGGCAAGGCCCGAAACGCACGGTGCGGACCTGAATTTCATCATGACAAGCGATAGATCAAAGTGTTTCAAACAAACGGCTTCCCATGAAGTAATAGAGCCATAAATTGAAATAAGCGCAAATGTCAAATCCGGTTTTGTAACGACCCTTATATCTCTCTGCCTGTGGCTAAGTCTAGCTTTAATTTACATGAACGATTCAGAAATAGTGCTTCATCATTATCATATCGGCTGTTAGACGTTCACTGCTGGATTTAACCCTTTCACTCGAATTATAAGACAGGAGTAATCGCGCACTAAAATCCTACTAATATTATAAACGCAAAAGTTTGTATGTTTATATTTATTGTATATATTTATTTGTATGGATGTTTGTTCCTCATTCACGCACAAACTACTGAACGGATTGAGATGAAACTTTGCAATAGTAATGTTAGTTATCAGAATAACACATAGGCTGTAATTAATTTACGCAAGTTCGCCGGGTCAGCTAGTACTAGACAAATAAAACTCATAATACGTTGCGTCACGTAAAATGAATGCGGAGTGTCCAGCGTTCCTTTTTAGGGTTCCGTACCCAAAGGGTAAAAACGGGACCCTATTACTAAGACCCCGATGTCCGTCTGTCTGTCTGTCTCCAGGCTGTATCTCATGAACCGTGATAGCTAGACAGCTGAAATTTTTACAGATGATGTTTTCTGTTGCCGCTATAACAACAAATACTAAAAACAGAATAAAATAAATATTTAAGGAGGGTTCCCATAGAACAAACGTGTTTTTTATGAGGTTTCTTGCTTGCTATTAATAAATAAGTTCGTAAAGGTCAGGTGACTAGCCCTTGTGTCAGAGTTTTTTAAGCCGCCTGAAGGCCTCTGACATGGCTAATAATAATGGGAAGAGGAATGGGGCTAATGGGGCTCCAACACGGTACGGAACCCTTCGTGCTCGATTCTGACTCGCACTTGGCCGATTTTTTACATGACGCGGCCTGTACCTCTCGTATTTACGCGAACTGTCCCGTAGTGCAAGAATAATGTGCTCGAATTGCAAAAGCTTAAGAATAACATGCTTCTCCTATAGATTTTTAGAAAGACCGGATGGAAGCAGCTTGTACTGAAAAAATTCAAAAATTCAAAATTAATTTATTTCAGGCATTTGTAAGTACCCATATTCACAACAATTAAATTAAATTATGTCACCAGTTACAAATTGTTATTCATTTTAAATTCCATTAAATATTGTACATTTATTCACAAACAAACACGAAAATCATAGCCTTCTCTTCGGCACTGGTACGGAGACATGTCTTTCGCAACAGTGCCGAAGGTAAGGGCAGTCAAGCCTGGACGCAATCATTTCCAGGATGCAGTTGGAGCTGGCCCGCACTCTGCGCACCAAGGATGCGGCTCGCGTACGCATCACGGCATGGAAACATGGTGTGCGTGCGTCCGCGAACATGCCAGAGGCGCTGCAGAAGCGGGGCAGCCCAAACAGCATCCTAAAAGCGTTATTATACAGGACGCGGAGATCACACTGTATTTTCTCTGTGTGTAGTTGGCCCACAGGCTGCATGTGTAGAGAGGCATGCAGTAAGCTCTGAAAAGAGTAATTTTCACCTCGGCTGAGCAACGCGCAAACCTGCGAGCCAACATATTTGCTCTTACCGACAGTGCCCTCCGCTCCCGCTCGACATCTGCATCGTCCTTGAGGTCATTGGTCACTATGTGTCCCAGATACTTAAATTGAGCCACGAACTCCAATGGCACACCGTTTAGGCAAACTGGAGGTATGTCATGACTGATCTTTTCATCTGCCTCGAAGACCATACATTGGCTTTTTATCACATTATATTTTAAACCGTGACCAGCAGCATATTTCTGACAGGTCTGCACCAACCTTCTCAACCCACAAATTGATGCACTCAGCAGCACCATGTCATCTGCGTAGCTGAGATTATTGACACAGATTCCATCAATGTGACATCCGACATGGTGACCGCTGAGCTCAGCAATCAGCCCGTTAAGGTACAGGTTAAACAGAGTTGGAGAGGTTAAACCGCCCTGTCTCACTCCGCACTCGAGTCGGTATGAGTCTGACATGGCTCTCGCCCATCGCACACTATTCATCTGGTTCGCATACCAGTACTGGAGTATACTTATGACTTCTAGCGGCACTTTTGTGCCCCTCACGCCCCACACTTCTCCCACAATTTGTCACACGAGACCAAATCAAATGCTTTGGATAGGTCGAGAAAGTACGCATACACCGGCGTCTTGCGCGATGTGTAGTATCTGACGGCATTCTTAAGGCACAGTATTGCACTTTCCGTGGACAGTCGTGGCCGCAACCCGAACTGATTGTCGTGCAAGGATACAAATTTGCTCAACTGTGCGTTTAGCATGCCGTCAAAAACCTTAGCTATGACCGTGGCAAGAGAGATAGGCCTATAGTTGTTCTTATCGGAGAGATCCCCGGTTTTGTTTTTAACTACAGGAACAACCACAGTTTTCATGCACTCATCTGGCAGATAAGAGTGACTCACGCATAACGAGAAGAACATGGCCAAGACTCTCGAGACATGTGGCCCGGCGTGCTGGAGATGCTCAATGCTGAGTCCGTCGTGGCCGGGAGATTTGCCTCTCGATATGTTTTTTATAGCTTGTGCAACATCTTTAGCAATAAACCTCGTCCCAACACTTGTACTTGTACTTTTATGCGGTTTTACCGGGTCCATCTATCTTATCGGTTGAACGTCCCAGCTGCGCTTGCCATCAGGTGTTCTCCATTCGAGAATTATACGTCTCTTTCGGCTTATCAATTCTACGTGTTCCGTTTCCTGTAAACTGCAAGCTGCTTGCTTGATCCTCAAAAGATAGTTTTTAGGGTTCCGTGAAAACGGGACCCTATAACTAAGACTCCGCTGTCCGTCTGTCCGTCCGTCTGTCTCCAGGCTGTATCTCATGAACCGTTATAGCTAGAAAGCTGAAATTTTCACAGATGATGTATTTCTGTTGCCGCTATAACGACAAAACTAAAAACTGAATAAAATAAATAATTAAGGGGGGCTCCCATACAAACCTGATTTTTGGCCGTTTTTCGCTCTATATTAAAAATGCTAACAGGTAGATACTTAAAATATTCCCAGTATTATATTAAGTTATATATGCACTTAAATAATAAATAATAAAATAAATATTTAAGGGGGGGCTCCCATACAGTACGGAACCCTCCGTGCGCGAGTCCGACTCGTACTTAGCCGATTATTAGTGTTTAATTTATGTAAAATAAAACAATAGCTTCAGCCAAGTTTCAGAGTGATTTAAAAAAAACTCCGTTTAAATCGCAACGTCAAAATTCATACAGGTGATCTGTTTTTCGGTGGTAGCACTTTTTCGTTTCTTTTTATTTATATAAGTTCGCGTTTGACTTCATACTGCCAGATATGCAGACTGCATTTAGGGTGTAGGACGCTCACCTAACCACACCGAACCAAAGTTGAAATGGCAGTGGGCAGGGCACATAGCACAGAGAACTGATAACCGATGGGGTCGAAAATTTCTCGAGTGGAGACCACGTACCTACCGGCAAGCGCAGCGTAGGACGTCCACCCACACGGTGGACGGTCGATATCATCAAGACCGCAGGTTCGCGCTGGATGCGAGCCGCTTCTAACCGGTCTTATTGGAGATATATAGAGGGAGGCCTATGTCCGGCAGTGGACGTCCAACGGCTGAAACGACGATGCTTACCAAGAAGATATCTATTTACTTCTCTGAAATTTTCCAAAGTTATTCCGCTTGCAGTAGAAGGCGGGCATTAAGCTAAGATCTGGCTAAGCCCTTGGAAATAGAACCTATTATCTGGTCATTAGGCAACACTTGCTCAAGAGTGTACCAATCGAGCCTATCTGCCGACATCCTGAATGGCTGGGATAGTGCGTTTGAAACGGAATCCGTTTATGTTTGCCCTAATTTGAGCTTTCCTGTTTTAGTAACACAAGTCATTGCTTGAATTTATTTTATTGCAGGTTAATTTATGGGAACGTCGTTCTAAATCATTAATCTGTACTGTGTGTACATAAATACTAAGTTAGTTCGTATAGGCCGGGTGGCTACACCAGGGATGGTGTCAGAGTTTTTAAGCCGCCTGAAGGCCTCTGACTTGGCTAAACGGTTAAAACAACCGTGACCTAAAATTTAACGTGTCGTCCGAGCCACGGTAGCGCTCAGTAGGAAAATGCCACCCGCGGTCACCCATCCAAATACTGACCGTGCGGAAAGTTGCTATAGATTTCTAATAAGACCGGTTAGAATCGGCTGGCATCCAGAGTTTTCCTGTGGTCTTAATTAGTTTATCGGTCTATCTTAACTCCACCACGATGGAAATCCTACGCTGCGCTTTCCAGTCCGTGGTCTCTATTCGAGAACTCTACTGCTCCATTGGCCGTCCATAAGAAGAATATAGCAATTGCTAATTTTCTCGGTGTAAAAATTAAAGTTGTTATGAAAATAGAATGAAAAGAATAGAACCTCCTCTGCCTTTTTTGTGAATAAGCCTATCAGCTGATATTCCATAACAGAAGCTATGAAACTTTATAAAAGATGAAATTAAAATAATCCAAACTAAACCAAAATTAGTAAAATCTAATTTGCAGCAAAACAAAAAATGCGAAAGAAATAAAATTTGTATCAAAACGTTGACGTCATCCGGAAAATGTATGAAACCTGAAATTCAGCTCAATAAAGTACACTTTCAAACATCAATTACTAGGCTTTCCTGTACAAAATTACTAATACCAATCAGGAAGAATTCAATCAACCTTGACCCTTCCAGCCTCACGTCTCGTGCTCTCCGGTGACCAAACAAAGTGCTCACAATCGTAAATTCCTACTATGTCCAAATTTGCCAATTGTCCGTAACAAAAGTGTTGCGAATGCTGCAAATAGGCTGCTCTGGTTGAACTGAGTCCTGCGAAGGGGGGTGGTCCACGCAGAGCCTTATATAAGTACAAAGTAGATAGCCAGTCACATATGACCAGTGGACGCCGTGCCTTACTGTGATCTAATTGTGAAGTGAAGTGATTTACAAAATGAAAATATTTGTAAGTGGAATTTCGTGTGGTGGGGGTTTGCATGAAAAGTAGTGCAGCGCAAAAAATTCGAATGAAAAAAAAAAACAAATATAATTATAAACATTTTTGAAAATAAGACGCTGTGTATGGATAAAATTATGTGAAAGATACCTTATTTCTGAAATATACATAGGTAAACTGAAAATGAAAATAGGTACATAACGATTTTGGTAGCGACAAAAAGTAGAGCGCATATTGTTGAAAAAGAAAAAAATGTTCTTGCAAAACACAAAATATATAGTAGAGAATCTTAGTAGAGAAGTGTAATTACAGCAATGTGTACAAATCTGAAAAATAAAAAAAATCAGAACGATTAAAAACATACAATTTTAAAGTTATTTTAAAAATTATAAAGATATTTATGTAATTTATATATAAATGAAATTTATGTATATATTAAATAATAATCAGTAATAAACCGTTCAACATCTGATTCCTGTAATTCGTTCGAATAAACTGAAGAAAAATTTCACGCAATCAAAGGTTTTGGTGGTGTGCATCAAAATTATTAGAACATTATTCATATCCAAAACTGTGACTATTCTAACTGGTTTTCCAAAAAATCCATCAATAAGCCATAGGACGTCCACTGCTGGACATAGGCCTCCTCTATGGATCTCCAATAAGACCGGTTGGAAGCGGCTTGCATCCAGCGTGATCCTGCGGTATTAATGATGTCATCCGTCCACCTTGTGTACTAAAAAAAATTAATAGGGATTGAACGGCAATCTAAGCTCTTTGGAAATAATGGTCCGTTAATGAACTTTACCTAATCAACTGTAAAATTAATAATTATAATGATGCGTTTACATATTTTTACTTCAACATAATCACAGAAGCTGTCAAAGAAAAAAACACTTTCAAAATCAGTATATTCGTTTGGAAGCTACTTATTCGTAAAATAAAAATTTTGCACCCTTCTATTTGCGTTGGGGTTAGTGAGTAGTTACATTATTTGCCTTCACCCTCTACACTCTACTGGGTTACCTTGCTCACGCAACTACTTCCGGTTATATGCGAGCCTCGTTCGATACGCTTGATTAAATCGTCTGATCATCGGACTGATCGCATGGCCGATGGGGCCGTAAAGTTCTTGAATGGAGACCACGGATCAGCAAGCGCATCGTAAAATGTCCACCGACTAGGTGGGCAGACAATATTATAAAATGACAGAAACGCGCTGGATGCAGACTGCTTCCAACCGGCCTTATTGGAAATCCGTAGATCAGGCCTATGTCCAGCAGTGGACGTCCTATGGCTGATAGATGGAAGGATCGAACCATCAGGTCTACTTGTGAAAGATTGTCTACTTCACTAAGCTAAGCCAGTAGACAAATACACATAAAGGTACATTTGTTTTATAAATAAACGTTTACAAGGAACATAATTGATCTAAATTAGTCCAAAATCGAGACCAACCGTGTCCAGAATGTCACACCACAGTTGTCGTGCCATTTGTTGTAACCTAAATGACATAATCTGAATTATTCTAAACCAGCAGCCATTTAAATGCTCTAAGCGCATACTAAACCGTGTGAATACTCGTACTGTGGATCTGATTTAACATTGGTAAATAGTCAGTGACAGTACGAGTCTATTTCTATACTAACGATAGAGTTCAACTGCCAACGAACCAAGAAGCAATAGAACTACCAGACATAAATGATTATTTCATTGATAGAACTATAAAGCATTCACAGTTGAATGAAAGAAGTTTACATACTGTAGCAGCCATATATAGGTGAGTGGCAATAAGCTATGCTAGTTAGGGTAGGCGCATGATGATGATAAAAGATTTTCATTCATAGATGTAAACTCGCAGAAATGTTATAGGTGCATAGCCTCGCTGATCTACCCCAGATTGCCAAAATTCATGAACTCGCTGCACTTGCAAGATATTTTAACCTATAAAAGGCACGTTAAGGGTAAATAAAGCCTTTTCCGGAAACAGAAACCTAGCTACACCCATGTACTTTATCCATTCTATTAGATTATATTTGTCAATATTGGTAAGTGTGTCTATTTACTTGTCCATAGTATGTAATATTTTGCTCATTTGTACAGATTTTGAAAGATATATCTACTCGTATTGCTTGCTTATAAGTATTAAACCTAACAATGTTACCTAAACCTTTAAAAAAAATTATTAAAAGATATTAAAAAATCTAACAAAAGAAATAAATACCTAAATATACCCGAGTCTCCTTAGGATTTAGCAGGCGTAGACAGCGCGTGATCTCAGATTTTATCCAGAGAACGTGCGGACAGAGTTAACACGATCGGGCGTAGATAATATTTATTGCATTTTGCATTGCCCTACAGAAGACACTGTGGTTTACATATACAAATTATTCAGTTAAGGTTAGGTATAGTTCGTAGAATAGAATGTAATTGAATGTACACATATATTTGTTTATTTATATTCGTTTATTGCACAACAGGCCAATTTTTTGCAATAAATTCCTATTAGGTATAATTACGATAGCGCCTCTACAACAATAGAAACAGGGCTATTCTAAAGAATAGCACTGTTTCTTTTTCACTATAAGCATTTGATAGAGAGAACACTATTTCACGTCGCTATTAAATTTACGACGGCGCTTTTAAAATTGGGCCTAATACATTGTTAAAACAAAAACTCTTACAAAAAGGCCTATTTAAGCAATAAATTGCTATTATAATTACGATAGTGCCTCTACAACAACAAATCGATTATTGGAAACTATGTAGAGTCTTAACTTGGTGCCGTTGACCCTGTGAGAACGTCGCAATTTAAGGAGGTAACATTAGCTCTACTTATAGAGCTAATGTCAACGAACTAATCAGTTATCTATATTTTATTTAATTATAGAAAAATTATTTAAGACAGTTTCCCCAAAACTAGTTGACGCTGCTGGTAACAAGAGAGCTGGCTCATTCCTCGCACAGAGAATCTCTTTAGCCGTTCAGCGTGGGAATGCAGCCAGCGTTCTTGGCACCCTACCACACGGACACAGTATTTGTTTCGATATATTTCAGCCTCTGTTTGTTTATTTATTTTATTATGTATATCGGTAGGTTTCATATTTTTTGTGCATATGTATATATTAGGTAGTTTAGAATTATATTCCAATGTTTTTTTTAAGTTATATAGATTATCCTTATGTAAATGATTAGATAATTAAAGCACATACGAAAACAAGCAAAATACTATCACAAATTACTTATATCATAACATATTTTACTAATGATACCTCACTGCGTTAAAAATTTCCCTGAAAATATTAGTCCGTCCAGCTTGCTCTCATGAAAAATTCTCTCTCTTTTACTCCTGTTTTTGATTGAGACTCTTGTAGATGTACTTTGCTATAATATAGTTTCAATATCTTAGTTATATTTAAATGGATATTGTTTTAAAACTTATTTGATTCTATTTCACTTTTTTGCATGAACATTGATTTTTATACATATTTTGACTGTGTGCTGTGGATATACTGACTGAGTTTTTAACCTGTAATTTTGTAACACACAGCTCTATCCAAAACTTAACTACAAGCAAACACTTCACAGTTTTTCTATGACTCATTGCAAACGAAACATGCAAATAAAATCGAAAGTATTGTTATTGTTTACAACCAAAATCGCTAACTTTAAGGCATCATACTCCAGACAAGCATAAATTATGCCAATACATCCGATTACTTTCAAGTTACGTGCGATGACTTCACCAATAAATGTTAGTATGCGAGGGGCGAGTCCGAACGAAACTACGCGTGACGGCACTGGACAATCAGTGCTATTGGCTTCAAAGCCATGATTTGTGTGTTTATCATGTGCCCAATTGGTCATTTGTCGTCGATAACTGATTGTTACGTAACATAAACATTATATAACTGCTTTATAAATAGATCGTAGAAATATATCTAGAAACAAAATCATGTCAGTTCTACTTGGCAATAATGTTAGTAGTGGTATAAGGCCGGTTCTGGATCACTTTTTGGTGGCAACTGTAGTCTTATGTGTATGAGAATAAGGCGAAAAAATGTGTATTTTGGTGTCGCTTACGTCGTTAGTATTGTGTGTGGTGTTGTGTGTCGTGTGATTGGTCGTTTCTTATCGCAACGTTGACCTTGAGCTCCTCCCCCGTGCTGTGATTGGTTCTTATCGCAAAGTAGGTCACGTGTCCTGTGTTTGGTGCCCGCCCGGGTGCCTCCCGCGCCCCCGCCGTCGCCGAATCCGCCGCCGCCGCCGACGCCCCGCCGCCGCATAGGCCCCGCCCCGCCGCCGCCTAGGCCGCCGCCATCATAGTCGTAGTGACTAATTGCTTAAAATGACGTCATAGCTACTATCTACAATGACGTCATAGCTACTATCTACAATGACGTCATAGCTACTACCTACAATGACGTCACTGTGTCTTATTGAGTTATTACCTACAACAATGTTGTAGTGATATATTTCTAGTGGTATTGAGGTGAGAGAGGTGAGGAGAGGAGAGAAGAGTAAGAGGAGATGAATGAAACAAAGATAATTTAAAAAAATGTTTAATTAAAAGTATATTTTTACAACTATAGAAAATGGTTTTCTACACATAGGACATGTATTATTTACAGAAAGTGTACATTTTAAACATGTCACAACATGTCCGCAAGGTATTAAAACTGCAGATACTTCTTCGATAGTGCAAATTTTACAAGACATGTCTTTATAGTATTTAATATTATCAGTATTATCCGCATTATCGTTTCGAATTATAGAGGTTTTTTCACACTTTTTGATATTTTTTACATTAGTTTTATAATCATCATTTTTATCTCCCACGAGCCTAACATAGGGACAACGATCAAAAAACTGTTTGTGTATCTTGAGTGGTATGTCTTCTGAATCCCAGTCTTTCGCACCCCCATCACAATAGTAGCAGCGTACTCTATCACCTTGTCCGGTATAGAAAAATCCAGCAGCAGCCATTTCTTGAGGCTTTTGAGCTAAAGCTCGAGGCCAGGTGTCGAAACTTCTTAGACGTCTTATTTCAACGGCATATCTTGGATGTACGGGTTCAAATATTTCCATCATAATAATATCCTTTTTTTTACTACAAGAATATAAAATTAAATTACACGTTGAAAGCGGATGTTAGTTATCAGTCGATTGATGCGCACAATATGTGTGCTATCTAGCTACAGAGCGAGCACAAGGATATGATACATAATATGCTAAAAATAGAACTATTTATCTAACTTGAAGTGATGTCGCAATGACCCCAAGCTAGTGTTTTTATACTATCGTCACAAATATATCTTTTATCATCATTGCTCGATAGAACTTTCTTCCTTTTACTTTGCGTGTACAGATTGTGTTTATCGCTACATATTGTATACATAGTATCGTATTGTTGATAATCACGAGCAAGAGCTTCTTTATAGTTTGCAAAGTGAATACTTCTGACAACGGCGGCGGATACTCCCTTGTTTTTCTTTACAACTTTATCATCTAGAAATTTATATGCATACATCTTAGAACGTAAACCGACAAACTCATCTATAATCCGCCCATTACTTTCATCCTTCATTAATCCGAGAACTTTTTTATTTACCAATGGTAGGTTATATATGTTGTCTTTTGGAAAATCAGACGTGTCAAATTTACTCTGTAATTCAAATCTGATATCTTCATAAAAGTTGTCAGTTCTGATTTCATAAATGAAGGAATCGGTATCTGTATACATCAATTGCACATTTTTTTTATATTTAGGTAACATGTAAGAATAGTGAAAGTCGTACATTAGACGTTTTGATAGTTCCAAGACAGTGAAACCGACATATATCGGTTTGTTGTACAGAATTTTAGTCTTATTCATTTGAATTGCTACAAAATTCTCGGCAAAAACTTTTCTACTGTGAAAATTGGGGCGTTTTATATATCTCTGTACGCCGTAATTGGGTTTGGTCTTTGTCTTTGTATCAGACCATGAAGTACATAAAAGTACATCAACTCTTTTCGCCACATTTTCTATAGTCTTCCCAAAAATTGAATTATTCATGAGTTTATAGAAATCTTTTTCGAAGGAGTTTGCTGCCGTGATTCTTTTGTTCGTGTTAAAGTCTATGTAGGGCTTGAGCCAAGGTGATTGATCAAATGATAAGACTCTATGAATTTTTTTACATATCAGACCATGTTCTACACATTGTTTGAGATTCATGTAGTGAATTATATAATGTTTTTTAGACTCTAAATTGAGTAAAAGTTTTTTTGTTTTACCTTGAGGAGGTTTTTTTGTTTCAGCACAAAAGGGGTAATCATTGTGTAGGTCGTGTAGAGAGCTTGGATACTCAATATCGACTTCCAAAACGTATCCAGTTTCTGAGTCCGCCCTCAACTGGTTAGTATCGAATGTATTGATATCATTTTCGGATAACCATTGAAAATTACCGCATGGTAAATATTTACTCATGGCTTCACCGTACAAATTGTTCACATCGAGGTATATGATAAAATTACTTTCTTGTTCCGGATTATATTGAGAACCCATAAATTTGTTGTTGGCTTTCACATTACGTTTACATACTTGACTAATGCCCCCTCTAATACCGGCCTTTAAAAACTGATGCATTTCATAATCCGTTAAAAGCTCGAGGTTCACACCTGTTTGTCTGAGCATAGCATCCCACGAAAGACCAGGTGCGGTAAAGTACCTACACGGATCCAATTTGTATGAAGTCAAACAAACTTTTCGAAAGTTTTCAAAAACCTCAACCAATAGGAGAACATCAGTTTTTAAATATAAATCAGAATATTCCCCCAATGTGCTTATATTGAATGTTTTCCACACTTTTTGAGCGTGATTGTACTCTTCGTCGGTAATACCCGATTGTGATAGTGAGCTATAAAAACTTGTTTTATCAGGAAGTGATTTATCTTCGAGTTTTTCCCAACTGTCAATGTATTCATAGGGGTAAATGCCTTTACGTGTTAAAAGAGACATCTGCTCATCGTTGGGGAAATAGCGAGGTAATACCATGAGTTGATCGTTGGAAAGATTTTTAGCTAATTTCTCTAAACTGGAAGACATGAATTTGAATGAGTCTACAAATCTGATTGTGACATGATTCATCTTACCATTTTCACACTCGAAAGGAATTTGTTGACTAAACGAAATGTATTTTTCTTTATTTTGTGCAATACAAGTGAGTTTTTTCTTTCCCACGTCTCTGGCAGCTAATTCTTTGATAAAGATATGACTATCATAACCAGATAAATTATGGAAAAACACTGGTACATAAGGCGGTATTGAGTAGTTTAAGTTACATGTTTTATGTGCATACCCCCTTACATTTCCTGTCAAGTGACAATGATCAAGATGCACTTCATCTGTAGGTGAAAAACCTTTTTCACAGATGTGACATGAATTGTTTTGTGGACATTGCTTGATGATTTCTCTTGATGGAACTATTTTAGTGATTATTTTCCCAATTTCACCTATGTCAGAGTAAATATTATCTACAAACTGATTAACACAATCTTCACCACGATAAGTAACAAATTTTGACAATGATTCATCATAATTACAATGAATGTAATATGCAAAGCTGTACGGTATATGCTCTTGAGTGTAATATGTATTTTTCTCTAAATCATGTTTTAGTGGAACCAATATCGATTCAAAGTCCGCATAAATGACAAACGGCACTGGAAGCTGATTTTCAAAATTTTTGAATTTTAAATATTTATCCTTTAACGTTGGTAGTTGTATGATCGCCTTTTCACACCCCAACCTCATATGAATTTTAAGTTTGTCATCACTCCCAAAATATTGTAAACAAGAGTTACACAAGTGCTTCTTATGTTCATTTTTTGACAATTGCTTCCCAACCAATCGTGAGAGGTTTTTGATCCAGCAATAGTGTGCTTTCTTTTGACTTTCAAAATATAGTAAATCAACATGACGGTCAGAGGTCTTTGATGATATGTATAATGGTGAAATTTTGTTTTTAGACTCTATACCATAAACATTTATTTTAAGGTTATTCATAACCTCAAAACGCTTAATGTCTTTGACGGACATTGCACAATCCAGACCTTCCGTTTTTAATACTGTATCATAATGAGGGTAAGATGTCACGCGATTTGTATTTTCATTAACTGGATGAAGAGCACTTATAACACTCCAGAAGAAACAGGCATCATCTTTATTGTGCACATTTATACAGGCTTTCTTGAGCTGCACCCACTTTGGTAGTGGGATGTAAGAACTTCCCTTCAGCAGTTCATTTTTGTTAATGTTGAGATTTAAAAACTCAATCTTCTCCAGTGCCCAGCCGCTATCCTTTTCTTGAAATTCTCCACACTTGGTGACAATCTTGGAGGAAACGTCTTCAAAAAAACTTGTAAGATCGGATGTTTCAGATAACGCAACATTCTTAGAATTAAAAGATTTCAAGTCTCTCTGAATCACATCATCCTTAGTTATTATGAAGGTGCAGAAAAGTTCCATGTTTACTTTCACATGTTTATGCTCATTTAATTCCAAAGCAATTAATTCGGTGACCTTAGGCTGTGCGTTTGCCATATATGTTTTCGGACTTAATTCGGATGATCCGTTGATGCGGTAGCTAACAATTCTACACTTGAAGGCACTTTCCACCACATATGCAAAATAATCACCATTGTCTTGTTTGCACAACAGCTTGTGTCTTTTACTTTTTGAATGTTGAATAAGTTCATTACTAACCACTTTAACATTACAAAATGAACATTCGTGCATTGTATAACGTAGATAGTACACTACTGAATAATAAAATTCTGTAAAATACCACTTATAGCACTATACATGTAAATAAGTAGAGATAAGGAAAAAGGTCGATGATATATAATGAAAACACAGTACATGAGCTTTAAACATATTATTTTTATTTCAGTTCAGTAGATTGGAGTAGTACAAATACTCCGTTAGATAATATTTGATTTCCTGATCAATAATGGAAAAATCATCACAAGTATTGTCCACAATGATTGATACTTCATCCAGAGTCTTAACTTGTCTCATCTTGATATTCTTTTTAAAGTAATTTATTCTGTTATCATAGAATGTTTTCATTCTCTCCAAATGTTGTATTCTTAAAGTGATGCAGTCTAGAGCATGTTCGAAGTACCACCAATCTTCATTGGAGATGCTTATAGAATTATCTCTGATGTGGATAACTATGTAACTGTATGTATTTCCATGTTGATATGTGTTCAAATAGCTGATAGAGTTTGCGGTTAATGTATCCGATGGTGGAACAATACCATTCGTGAAGAAAGAAGTAATTGTTTCTGCGTTATCATTTATGACCTCCCATTCCTGCGGCACCATTTGTAATCTACCAGCAATATCAATAATAACACTCAAATTGTTTTCACTCTTTATATCTGTAGAGATTTTCAGACTTATGCTTACATATGGGATTGAGGGGCAAATATTGTAAACACATTTATAAATATCAAAATTAAATCGTGGGATAGACGGTGTGTAAGTCGGATACATCTTCACGTTGTCAGAACTGATTGTATACTGAATAGCCTTTTTGATGATCTGGGTGTTGATTGAACAGCCTGTTCACAAACAGGCTGTTTACTGAACAGGCTGTTTAGAACAGGCTGTTTACTGAACAGGCTGTTTGTGAACAGGCTGTTTTAATAATGTATCTGTGTGTATGTGTGTGTGAAGAAAGTATATATTTATGGTTTAACTGTTTATCTTTCTAACCATACCGGTTAGGATGTTGTATTCAAAGAGAGAATCGTAAATGATAAGACAATAAGCTGTTACATTAGACGATACATTTTTCTTAAATTCCATTTCTAATTTTATATCTACCGGACCGTTCGAAGGTAAGGAATCGTTTTGCCTAGAGCAGTCGAATACAATCAAAGGTGTTTTTTTTGTTTTGAAATGACTTAGACCAATTGGATTATTTGAATTGTTTACACCGTAGTATGACCTCTTAAAACCTGTAAACGCTTCATACAGCAGGGAATAGGTTCCTTTTTCGAAATTACTTTCAAATGAGTCATAGGGATAGTACTGAGAATTCAAGTATAATCGACCGTTTTGGAAATTACTATATATTTCTTTTATTTTTTGGATAATGTTTTTATTTTCCACATAACTTAAAAGTTGCAATTTCTCCCTATCCAACACTTTGATTACGGGAAGTCTCCAAGAGATACGATTTATAGTATTGAATTGAATTTCTTAAAATGGATTAGAGCACACTCATACCGCTCGTGCTGTGATAGTTCTATTGGCGGTAAATAATTTGCTTCCAATACAGATTTGGTTCCGTTTAAAGATAGGGTAAACGACATTATCACCTTTCCACTTCTAGCATGGGAATGAAATTAAAACCACCATACATCATCATATAAACACATTTATTTAGTAAACATGTAATTACACACATTGAATAGGAAACGTAAACACAAATGTCCACAGTTATAAGATTTTTTATTTTGAACATTATTAAAATTGTACCTAATTGACGTGTCATTGACACCTTTCGACATATAATCAATAAACTCTTGAGGCGGTCTCAAGTTGCCGTAACTATCAAAATATTCACAATCTTGATCTTTCTTCACATAAGCCACCCAATGTGTGCCCACCCCACTCGAATCGTCTAAATTTATTACTCCAGTTTCATATCTCCATGGAGGAGATTTTCTCATCACTAGATCATCTCTCATGATTACACCTCGAAAATATGGAATATTCATACGTTTCACATATTTCACAATTTCATAATCATACAGAGCACGTTTCGGTAGGGTAAAATTTAGTTTTTTTGGTATGGCGTCATATAAAGCCCCAACCCTTTTCTGTATGGAGCCATGTACATGCCTCTTCCCACAGCCGTAGGTATACTTGGATCGGATGCGCCCTTCCTTTTCTGAACCATATCGTAAATATTTTTAGCAGCTGTTGTTACACCTCCCGCTAGTGATCCGGCAGCAGCTAAAGCACCCAATATCGGAATCAATGGAAGAAAACCACCTCTTTTTGGCAGTCGAATCACTCTAGGCGTCTTGACATGTTTATTACTCATAGTTTTTTTGGCTGCTTTCACCGCAACACTTGCTAATTTGTCATGATTAATATTTCTTTTATTTTTGGATAATGTTTTTACCGCTTTGCGACTGGCGGCAATCACTTTTGACATGGGCATCCCCATACCTTTTTTCACTTTAAACTTCATTATTTTATTAACGCCGAGAGCTAACATTTTTTCAGACAAGTTGGGTGACTCCTCCCAACGCTTTTTTGCGACTGAAGCTAATTCTAAATCTGCTTTGTGTCGCGCTTCTAAGGAAGGATTTTGGGAGTATGCTATGTCGTGGGATTTGCAAGCTTCATCTAAGGGGTTGATGCCGACGTCACCTCTATTTAAACGTTTTTGTAATTTCGTACCAGGACCGCAGTAATTATAACCTGGTAAGTGTAACTCAAAAGGTAAATTATTAATTATATTATTTATCAATCCTGACCCTTTTTTTTTAAAGCATTTATTGCGATTTGGAAAGCTATCATATGCTGATTGCATTTTTTCCTTTAGTTCCTATCTATTTAAACACATGTGTCTTTAGCCTATCATCTAAGCGAAATGAAGTTTAAGAAACAAAACACGTCTTTATCTGTCAGGGATTGGAATATTTTGGATAATATTAATGTAAAAGAACGTAAACACGGTGCGTTACTGCCCAATAGTATAAGATGTTTAATCTGCGGACCATCAAGTTGTGGGAAGACTAATCTGCTGCTCAAATTCTACTCACAGAAGTTATAGATAAATATAACAGCACAGTACATCGCACTATCAGGACATCGCCAGCAAACATTACTCATGAAAATGCGAATGCACTCTTATCTACTGTTTACAACCATATTAAAGCAAGACCAAAACCTAAATATAAATTGGGTGATTATGTGCGTATTAGCAAATTTAAAGTACTTTTGCTAAAGGATACACCGGAAATTGGAGTGCTGAAATATTTAAAATAGTGAAAGTAAACACTACTAATCCAGTTACCTATCAAATTCAAGATGAAAGAAGCAGACCAATTTTAGGTGGATTCTATGAGCAAGAATTGCAAAAAGTTAAATATCCTGACATTTATCTAGTGGAGAAGGTATTGAAGAGAAAAGGAAATAAAGTACTAGTAAAATGGTTAGGTATCAATGAAACATCATGGATTAATAAAGAAAACAACTTTAAACAGTATTAATTTGTGTTTTATTAGTAAAAATTAAATCCAATTTATAATCTATAAATCTATAAAAAAAGGGTATTTTTCAATTGAATACATACACATATTATGTTGATTAAACATTTTGAGAATATACATGAACTATAATTAAAGATTACATATGTCTTACATCTAATTCATTGATTAAACATATGGTTAGACATTTTGAGAATATACATGAACTATAATTAAAGATTACATATGTCTTACATCTAATTCATTGATTAAACATCATAATTATGAAGATTAATATAATCACCAAATGATTCATTACATCTAATTATGTGATACACATATTTATTGAAGTACACACTGTTGAGGAAATATTTTTTCTAAACCATTCTGCAAATATGGATACCTCAACACCGCTACAATGGCATATACGTTTTTTATCTTTAAAATGGGTATGTCTAGAGCAGTTCGTTAAGTTATTAGCTTTTAAAAAATTTGAATTTAACGTTTCTAAAATTTTTTCAAATTTTGGACAATCTAATTTCTCTAAGTTAATGGATTTAAAATTTAAACTGTCCAAAATTTTTTTTTCTACTGTACCGCCTTTGTAGGCCCATATAAATCTATCATATTTATTCAACCTTTTCATATTGTATATTAACTCGTAATACGATATGTCTGAAGGATGATTAATAAAATCCATACCATGTATACGATGTATGCAGTAATTAATTGATTGGTTTTTCCCTCCTTCTAAATTTGTAGTAGGGAGAAGAATGTGATATAAATTTACTTGATTATATAGAAGGTCGTATATTGCAACTTCCTTGAATAAAATCTCTTTTTTATCTGGAAAACCATCAATATCAATAATAAATCTAACTCGTGACAAATTATCCATTTTAAAGATAATAAAAACATACAGAGTTACACTTCAATAAAAATGTTTATCGACACACGTGTAGATACAGTTCGTTAGTAATTGTTCGCACAGTTCGTTAGTAATTGTTCGCACAGTTCGTTAGTTGTTCGCACAGTTCAATCCACGCACTTCAATTCGCACAGTACCTAGTATTACATATAACACTTCAGCTGAAAAAAGCGTGTACACACACACGCATACAGTTTGTTCAATGTTCGCACAGCTCGTTAAATGTTCATACCGTCAATACAGGATATAATTAAAATATTAACTAACACATTTGCTAGTTGCACTGTATATGACGTGTTGGAAAAGCAATCTGGAGGAGTCTCGACTAATATGTTGAGCCAGTCCTGCAGATCCGCATTGCTAGGACCCAAAGGATTATCCTCATAATTGCTCTTTAACTTGGACCATACATTTAGGGTATGGTATATTTCATTATCTGTAAAGTTTGAATCTTCATAAAGGTTAAGAATCAGACGGTTTACATCTTCATATAGTTTGGTTAAAGGGATAGCCCTTTTCCAAAGTTTTAGAACTTTGTTCCTTCTAATATGTTCTATCCACATATGCTTGCATTTTTTGTTAATTTTTAATATAAATGTGCTGTTGCTGCTAGCCATCATCTTAGATCAATTTTACTGTAATAAAAAACATTTATTCTGAGACAAACTCGAGTTTCCACGTTTTTCCAATGGGTCCGTTGTTCACAATAAACAGTCCCGTTTTCAAAAATTTTATCATATCTTCTTCTAGATTATCAAATCTTGAAGGCAGGCTTAATAAACAATCGTTTTCTAGCGTTAAAACAGTTTGCATTTTGCCTGCTTGAAACTTTGACGGGGTTTTTCTAATATCTTTGATGAGATATTTTTTCCCCACTTCTAAATCGGAAACTCTGAGCCATACGGCTGTCTTTCCGATTGAGTTAATTTTTTGTAGTGACGAATTAGCGTGGTTCTCCATTACTTTAAATATATTTTTTTATAAAATATATAAGTTAGTAGTGTTTTTGCTTACTTGTGCTTTTTTTCGGATTGAAGTGGTTGAATGACAAAAGTATGATCAATCTGCTGCTTATATAGTGGAAACTATTGTAGATGCGATCCCCCCTCCCTCCTCATCCTGACACACATTTGCAGTTATCACTATACATCCTGTTTAATTGTTTAAAATTAAACTCCATAATTCATCACAATCGAAAGCTAATTTCCATTAACATGTTCCATGAAGATAATGAGACAGGTAGTTAATTAATTTTATTCATTAATCGGTTATCTTGTGCGGCTCCTTGTGCCGCTTTCTAAAACTAATTATTCATTAATCGGTTATCTCCTCCTTGTGTCGCTTTCCAAAACTAATTTACGTTTACATGTTCCACGATGATAAGGAAACTGGGTCACTATATTTCCGTCATACGATGGTAATTAAACTGTAGGCATTATATTTTTATCTGTCTGTAAATTGATAGTGGATAGAATTTGTTGTAACGAACTGTACCTTTTCACGAATATTTTTTTAGTGGTGAAATAATACTTCTACTGAGCAGGCACTAAGCGTAAGTCACATGTACCATCTACAATTTCTCCTTTTTTCAACTTTTCCAATTGACTAGTAGCCCAAAATATTACATTTTCAATAGTCATCTGATATCTTTGACATGAGTCACTCAGAGGTTTGAAAGTTATCGTGCTCTCGATATTATTTGGGGGCTTGCTAGTTGTTGTAGTAATTTTCAATATATCATCTCTTTTAGATGCCGCTTCTGTCGTTGAAGACACAATCGCTTTCTCATCTAGCATATTATTATCAGATTGTTGATGATTGTGATTTTGGTGAGATTTACCGGTCTTAGCACCACCTCTCGGTACTTTTACAGTGATTTCTAACCCCTGTTCATCCATATAGTTTTGTTTATACACGTCAGATGACCAACTCTGATGTAAAGTATTAGTTTCATTACTACTGCTTCGCCTTACACGATTCTTGAAATAACGTATAACTTCCAGTTTATACAATAATACTTTATTTCCTTTACTGCATAAGTTTAAATTGAATGGTTTTTTCATTATATTATTTCCATAATCACTGTGTAAAATTACGGTACGATTTGGATATGTCCATTTATTCTTCTCATTTTGTCTATCACTGTCCGCGTTCTTTGCATAGAGGTGAAATTTCATCATCCAATTTTTCAAAAAATAATCACCATTCACATCCAGCAGTTTAACTCTCTTCAAATTATAAAATTTACTCATACACAAATCATGTAAATCTTCATCTGTTGAACGTGAAATATTCTTCTCCAATATATAATCACTGTCATTTTTATCTTTATTTAAGTAGAAAATTATGACCCACGGTAGAAGGCTCGTAAAGATCATGATACTTTTTAATCGTTAAACTTGTAACTCAAAAAATAAACAGCAAAACACTCCAACCACGATCGACGTATTCAATAACTAATTAATATTTAAAATCTTAAATGAATACATCTCTTATATATTAAACACTTATCTATGAGGTCATTGTACACTTCCTACGAATCCTTTGTTCGATTTTGTAATATCAATGGAATAAAACAAATTATTGATGTGATTTTTTTGCTTCATATGCTTACATTGTTGTTATCTTCTCGAACACTCACATTTGCTCATATTAACTTCTATTTTATGTTATCAATTGTGTAATTTTTTACCCTACATGCTTACAATGCTCTTATCTTCTCGAACACTCACATTTAACTCATAAAATAAATTTTGCTTCATTTATCTCTCCCACAACAACATACTATTATAAGAAACATCACACATGATTGTAAACTGAACTTTTCATCATCATCATCTAAGACTTTGACACCAACGTCAACGTCGACTTCTACCACCGCTGATGCTGGGCGGGTGGTAGACATCTGCTCCTCCTGAGTTTCAGACATTTGATTCTGGGTGGGTGGTTTGGTCTTAACGAAGGCGGCGGCGGCGGCGGCGGCGGGGGCGAAGGCCGGTGGCTCCGACGGAGCTCCTTTGCAGTACCTACACTGGTCCACTCCTATGATAGTAGATAGTAGCTATGACGTCATTTTAAGCAATTAGTCACTACGACTATGATGGCGGCGGCCTAGGCGGCGGCGGGGCGGGGCCTATGCGGCGGCGGGGCGTCGGCGGCGGCGGCGGATTCGGCGACGGCGGGGGCGCGGGAGGCACCCGGGCGGGCACCAAACACAGGACACGTGACCTACTTTGCGATAAGAACCAATCACAGCACGGGGGAGGAGCTCAAGGTCAACGTTGCGATAAGAAACGACCAATCACACGACACACAACACCACACACAATACTAACGACGTAAGCGACACCAAAATACACATTTTTTCGCCTTATTCTCATACACATAAGACTACAGTTGCCACCAAAAAGTGATCCAGAACCGGCCTTATACCACTACTAATGTTAAAGCCTCTTGGTAATTTATACCTAAAATAATGCAGAAATACAGGAAATTTAATTTTATTTTATTTTTATTTAACCATATTACATATAGGTATTTAGGGAATTATATTTTCTAAAAAAATTCCGCCGTTCAGAAACCTCCGAGGCGATATTACTTTATCTTACACAACACGGCGACAATATTTTTACAAGGATTTGTGATCTGCATGTGGTTGCGACCCCATTTATAGTTGCATTTGAAAAAAGCTGTTATTTTTATTACTAACGTTTTTCTGCTGCTGCATGTCAGTTCGACTCTTGATTGAACTCATCACCATGGTCTCAACATCTCTTTCCTACTTTTTCGGAAAGTACTAATATTTGTTGCATGGATACATTACTCTTATTATATTTACAATATTATTTTGTATGTACACAGATCGCAGTCCTATTCCTGACGGCTTCAGTTTTGGCGGATCCGGAACCGAGCAAAGTCATCCAGAAGCGAAGCGGCCTCGTGGGCCATTATGGCGGACTAAGCCATTATGGCGGACTAGGCCACTATGGCGGACTAGGCCACATCGGTGCGGCCGCACCATTGGTCAGCCACGGTTACGGACTTGCTGGTCATGGCTTAGGCTTGGCAGCAGGACCAGGTTACGCTGGAGCTCTCGCCGGGCCAGCTATATCAGGCCCTGGATATGCCTCTGGAGCAATCATTGGAGCTGATGTTCATACCACGGTGACGAAGCATGTCGGAGTGCCTGTCCCAGCACCGTACCCCGTCGCCGTCGACAGGCCTGTACCCGTCCCCGTCAGGGTAAGTTTTACTTAAATTTCTTAGTAAATCAGATTAGAAAGTATAATTTATTTCTGGATCATAGATCAGACTGATTGCAATATAAGATCGCAGGAACCCGCTGAATGCAGGCTGCTTCCGATCGGCCTTATTGGAAATCTATAGAATAGGCCTATGTCCAGTGGACGTTCTACAGTTGATGGATGGAAATCAGACTGTTCCTCTGTGCCTCTGTCTTCTTAAATTGTATGCGTATGATTTCCGTGAACTGAAACATTGTGAGGGTAGCAATCTTAGTCCAGCCTGGTTAGCGTGTTCTTGCAGTCTTGATCAGATCGTTGATCCACATGATCGATGGAAGAAACAGATAGCGTATACTATGAAATGATGTCAACTGTAGTACCAACTACCTCTCTATTGACAGGTGGCCGTCCCGGTACCAGTGGACCGCCCCTATGCCGTGCCGGTCCCCCGTCCCTACCCCGTGACCGTCGAGAGGCATGTGCCAGTCCCCGTGGACCGTCCTGTACCAGTGCCCGTGCCCCATGCTGTGCCATACCCCATTGTTAAACAGGTGAGTACACAAGCACCCTGCTCTCGGAAGCCTTATGTGATAATTTCTAAAGAACATCAGATATGCATAGTTTTCCCCATAGATTTAGAAAAAAACCACTAAGAAGCTACTTTTCTAGCTTTTATCTGCTAAATTTACGTGGCCCGACAAAAGCACATGAAAATTATCCAGTAGCCAAGTGCGAAGTCTTTTGTAAAAATTCAAGAACTGCCAAGCAAGCAAATGTCTAAAGTTAAGTATTTACTCGTTTTGAAAAACTCTACGTCTAAAAGAATCTGAAGTTAAAGACAATAAAAATGATGCTTTTCTATTCCAGGTTGGAGTGCCATTCCCAGCTCCGTACCCGGTGGCAGTAGCGAAGCCAGTAGCTGTTCCTGTCCCAGCGCCGGTCGCTGTTCCCTACGCTAAGACAATTGTGTCTGGCCCTGGCTACAGCGGGCCTCTCATCGGACATGGACATGGACATGGGTTTGACTTAGGACACGGTCTCGCGCATGGTCTTCTCTCAAAGCACGGGTGGTAATAAGAAAACGGCGGAGACGTCTTTAAATTTGCAGATTACTGGAATGGAAAAGCTTTCGAAATTGATGATATTGAAAGAAAAGATCATGGAAGGGAATTTTGAGATAACGTAAAAATACCTAATAATGTAAGAACTGGAAATAGTTGTGGTTTTAGGCAGACACGAAACGATCAAAGCAAGAATGATGAAAAGCTAGAAATTGATGCCCCTGCAACAGTTTTAGACATGGATCTAATAGGTTCAGCGGCAAAACCTTTTGTGGTAGATACGTGAACTGTAAGAGGCTATCACGTAAAAATAACTAATACAAATATGGATTAATTTAATGATTATATTTTAGGTCAAGGTTTTGATTACGACTAAGTTATATGAATGATTATTGACAGGAACGAATGAGAAGGACAAGATCATCGATTAAAGAAATCACAATACGACACGAACAAAGACAAAAACGAATAGAATGTAATCTGCAAACTAAATTGACGTCAAAAATGAAATGTTTTGAGGCATTTTCAAATGGGAATACATGGAGTCAAACAATATTATGTGATGTAGATAAGATAGTTATAAGGTCTGAAAGTTGGAGAGATTCGCCATTGATTGTGAATTTATATGATTCAACCAAGACCAAGCATGGGCATGTGAATTTAAAGAGTTAGGGAGAAAGTGCAATCTAACATATGCTCGTACCTATACCAGAGCTTTTACTTATTAGGTAAAAGCTTTAAGAGACGAGTAAATATATATCTACGGTTTGAGCTTTAGAGTAGGTAAATCATTTTGTGTTGTTTTGAATATTGGCCATATTTGTGTTTGTGAGGCTTTTGAAAGATTTTTTGTGCGAGTATATTTTGAGTTTTTATCATATTATTCGAACACATTTTGCTTATAGTATTGTGTATTTGTTCTGTGGTATAATTTTCTACTTGATCTCTCAATAAATGTTGTTGAAAAATATAAATGGAATGGTCAAGCATGTTTCTGGTTGGTACTTTTGTATATAATTTTTCTTTTTAGTGTTAATTTTTAAGGGTTTATTTCGACCGCAGTCGACTAAAAACTATTTTGTACGGATTTTGTAATAAATATATTGATGAAAATAATTTCTGCCTATTATTACACACATGTTTATTACTCTCTACTATTCTACCTATTTCCGTAAATATAATTTATTCTGTAGACGTTTAAGGTTAGAGAAGACAATAAATATAGTACTCATTCATTTCGATATAACTTACGATTACAATTTAGTAAAAATAAATAAACTTTCTGATCTCCGAAATAAGTGGGTATGTCTATGTATTGCCTGAAACATTACTGTCAGCATTTGTAATTTTAAAACCTAAATCTTACTGAATACTTCTTGTAACTCTTGAAAGTTATAGAACAAGTTTTACAGGTAAGTATGATAGATTTATGTAAAGGCTTATATTTATTCCCATTTCGGCTGATGAAGCAAAGATGCAATTAAGAAATAGTGTAATATACAGGGTTATTGATATTCAATTAGCATTCTTTAAAAGGCTTATTCTGTACATTAAAACTAACAACTTTTGTTTTGCGACTATTGTAAAAACTAAAAAAAAACAGTTGTTCTATACATTTTGTCCATGATGAACGATATGTTTCTATGGAGCAGCAAGTTGATAGTTTTGACGTAATAAGCCCCTAAAAAGGGGCTTATTCTGTAAGTACAAGGATGCTAATTGATTACCAGTAAACCTGCATATTAAGATAAAACATTGTGGATTAATCTGATAGCTAATGTGCAAGCAAAGTGATGATGTTCCTAAGATGTCGTACGATAGAGCGAAGTTGCGAAGGAAGTGTTTTGCAGACCCTATAAGTACAAGTGTAGTGGAATAAGAGCAAAGAGATAATTGAATGGATTTAAAAAACAAGGCACAATGAAGTGCTACAACGCCTGTAACCCAGAGAGTCCCACGCCATGCAACTTTGCACATGGCAAAGATTTAGTTAGCATTTGCTTATTTTACTTATTAGTAGATAAGCAACAACGTAATTATTCTAGGTACAACAACGTAATTGGGTACTTCTTCGAAGACAAAATTTTGGACGTCTGTGGGTTTATTTCTGAAACCGACTAACAAAACGGCGTGTAATTTTTTTTCTATATAGTTTAGCTTTAACTCTAACTGGGATAAGTGATATTTTTCAAATAGTTGCAGTCTAAGTATAAATTAAAAATATTTGAAGTTTGTTCTTCTGATTCATATGCCGCGTCCGCTTGCCATTTTTGGAAAGAAAATGATCGATATCGCATTTTCCCTTTGGTAAATCATTATTTAATTATAATTATATCAAAAGGAAATGAATTGTTCTTTTACAAAAAAAATGTGTATCAGTTATAGCTACTTTAGTATGTTTATAAATAGGCAAATAAGAAGTGTCCGGTACATAATACTGATTAATGTGGCGTCTGTTGCGCTTGACCGTGCTTGGTCGGGTGATGATGATGAGAGTCTGACTTCCCGCGCGGGGGGAAGCCAGTCGTGCAACAAACGAGCTAGAAGGTGGACATGCGGCTGGTTCACTTGGATCTCGGTGTTACAAAGATAAATATGTGATTCATCTGTGCTTAGTTCAGGTGGCATTATGATTACAATGCCTACTTTATAAAATGTAGTTTATTGTTTTACAACTTCAATCTGTATTTCGTGTAATGCTTCTGGGTTATAGATTCAAGTAGAAAAATGTCAATACTGAAGTCAGTATGTATGATGAGTTATGCATGTATGACGGCAAAATCCTGATTCATCTGTGCCTGATTCATAAGGTCAAAACACCATATAAATCATAAAATTCATACTGGAAAAGCTTCGGATACACCCCAACAAGACATCGATGACGACAGCTTTTAGATTGAGACTTCGTCAATCGATGAAAAAATTACTACTCCAAAACTCACCAGAGATGCCCTATTGACCCTTCATCAGAAAACCGTGGATCTGACGATGAGGGTATTTTTGTGTTTAAAAAGCTTTAATAAAATAAACTTACAAAAGAGTCTCACGCTACTGGTGAAGATATGATCACTCCATCTTCTTTTCAACAATCAAGATCTCGTCAAAAGAAAAAGGTTTTGAGGGATACTTTGAAAGTAGGTACCTACTCGTAGCTCAGGCCCTTGCAATAAGCTAAAGAATTTTTTCTTGTGGTACTTAACTGTGTGGTGCGTACAGCACTAGGTATTTTCCCTGAGTTTGAATTCGCGCCTTATGCGCTTCGTAATGTCATGCGACCACACATAGACAAACTTATTTTCTGAGTATGGTGTTGGTAGTATGACCACAAACCTAGAGGAGTTCGTTGTGTTGTGTTGGCAACACTTCCACGTCCGACACCGAGAAGGACCGACGCGTCCCTGTTGTGAGCTGAGTATCTACGAGAGCAGAGGTTTTCTTCCCGCATCCGCGCACGCGCTGGTTTTAGTGTTTCTGGAGTTACATTTGTTGATGAAGAAAACCCTCGACCTATGGAATTTGTGAGCAAGCGAGGCGACAAAAAACCACACACAGACCCGAGAAGAAGGAACAGCTACCTCAGCACGAGGAGCCTCAAGGTGAGTGGCTGTCTCCACACCATAAGTTTGATCCGTTCGAGCCGGATTGTGTGTTTTTCTGTGTGATGGTCGTAGATTATCCCTATTTTTCCCATATTTTTAAAGAGTTCTCATACCGCCATTAGAAAAAAAATACCCACTTATTTCGAGTAAACTTTCATATTTTCAACGTATGTTTGCATACAACGTGTATTGTCGTTGCGATCTTACAAATCCTGACAATCTTTGAGTTTTTTGAGTTAAAATTGAGTGTGTAATTGAGTTTTAGAGTTTTAATCTTGGTTTTCCCATTTTGCGTTGCGCCGTTACGACCCGCAAAATGGCGGAACAAGATATTTTCGAGCGAGAAATAAAACTCGATGAGGTCAAACGCATCTTACAGTATTTTGAGATAGATGAGAATCAATTCAGAATTAGAGCGAGAGATATCCAACAAATTCACAATAGTTTTTTCAAACTTCAATCTAAAATTGAGAGGTCATTATTGAAATTGCAAACCTTTGATCGAGACGAGCAACTGCGTATTAGAAATCAATTTAATGATTGCTACTACGCAATTCAAGGGCATTTAGACGAGATAAAGAGAAAAGAGGATGAGGGCAGACGTATGAGCAAAGCATTGTTTCATAGTTCCATGCAATCGAATAATTGTCACAAACTACCTACCCTGCCATTACCATCATTTTCTGGGGAATCCACGGAGTGGACCTCATATTATGATTTATTTCGATCAATCGTGCATAACAATGATAACTACACCGAGTCTGAGAAGTTTAGGTATTTACTCCTGACCTTGAAAAATGAGCCATTCAATCTGATCAAATCGATACCTCTCACGGATGAGAATTATTCAATCGCGTTAGACGTTTTACAATCGAGATATTCGAACAAACGAGCTATTGCATCCAAACATCTTGATCGCATTTTTGATATCGAGTCATGTTCCGAGAAAAACACAACCACAGGTCTGCGTAAAATGCTAAATGTCTATCAAGAAAACATTAAGGCGTTAGAAGTGATGAATTTTCCCGTTTCAGAGTGGAGTTTCTTGTTGTTGCATATTTTACTGCGTAAAATACCTGTTTCCATTCGTAAACGTTTCGAGTTGTCATTGAGAAAACCTACTGAGGTACCTAGTGTAGGATTGTTGATTGATTTCTTAGAAAAGGATTTGATTGCGAGCGAGATCGTCGAATCCGACGATAAAAAACATGAAATTGCGGGTAGTTCGAGACGCGGCGACTCGCCACGCACCGCAACTCGAGCATTGAGTGTGAGTTTCTCTAATACTGATAAGACCCCGAGTTCAAGCGAGTTTCGACCTTCACAGTCTGAGAATAAAGACAACAATTGTGTTTGCTGTAATGGTCAACATTCGTTGTCGAAATGTAGCAAATATATGAGTTGGTCCCCTAATGAACGTTACGCATTCATTAAAACTCGAAATGTTTGTTTCAATTGCTTAGGTACGTCTCACACTGTGTCACAGTGTACGTCAAAGTTTCTTTGCAGAACCTGTTCTAAAAATCATCATAGTTCGATATGTTTCAAAACAAAGGGCGATTTTTCAAGAGACAACAAGCCGGTTTCCTTATCAGTTGCTGAACATTCCATTGAATCCCCGATACTACGAGATGCGGTTACGTCTACTGCAGCGACACAAATCGATTGCACGTCATCCATTGCGCGTTCTGTTCGAACGAGAACGGTGTTACTCGCTACTATGCTAGTCGATGTATGTGTAGGTGCTGAGAAAATCTCAACTGTGCGTTGCATGGTTGATAGCGGGTCACAGGCAACTTTCATGACTGAAAGCTGCGCGAGTAAATTAGGACTCAAACGTCGTTATGCGAAAACTCCAATCTATGGTCTAGGAGATAATGAGCCGATTCGTCCCAGAGGAGTTGTTTCGTTCAATATTACCCCGAGAAATGAGATGCAGCCGTCAATACCTATTGACGCGTTAATCTTACCGAAACTGACGCATTCGTGCATGCCGAGTGTTCAAATACCTGCTTCGGGTTGGTCCCATATTAAAAACTTGAAGTTGGCTGATCCTACGTTTTATTCACCCCAGCCCATTGACATGATTTTAGGAGCTGATGTGTTAGCACAAGTGTTGCTAGGTCACGTGATTTCTGGAGGTCCTGAGCTACCGATTGCCATGAATAGCGTGTTTGGCTACGTGTTGTTAGGAAACGTAGCATACGATTCTCCGAGTTCTTTGCCCGTTCAAGCTTGTTTCACCTCAGTCTCCGATGATAGTGATTTGAAAAAATTCTGGGAGCTCGAGTCCGTACCGGAAGTGAAACTACTCACACCGGAAGAGCGATTATGCGAGTCTATTTTCGAGGAGTCACAGTCTCGTGACGTCACGGGAAGGTACTCAGTGGCCTTGCCTCGCAAGCCTGATGCCCCACCGCTCGGTGAGTCACGTGACATTGCACTCGCGCGTTTTCACAAACTTGAACATCGTTTAGAGCGGAACCCGAGTTTAAAGTCCGAGTATCATGCATGTTTACAGGAGTATTTAGATTCAAATTTTATGGAGCCTATGTCTGAGCCTCCCACGTTAGGGAGTACTTACTACATTCCACATCATTGCGTAATTAAAGAGTCTTCTACGACTACTCGAGTTCGTGTCGTATTTGATGCTGGATGTGCGAGTTCTAATGGGACGTCATTGAACGACATTCTTTTGACGGGTCCGAAGCTTCATCAGGATATTGTTGACATCCTTTTGAAATTTCGAGTGCATAGTGTCGCGCTTTTAGCCGATATTAGGCAAATGTATTTGAACATAAATGTTCGAGAATCAGATCGTGACCTTCAAAGAATTTTATGGCGGACTTCGCCGAGTGAGCCCATTCGAGATTATCGTTTGCGTACGGTGACCTTTGGAGTTTCGTCGTCGCCGTACCTAGCACTTCGTACTATGCGACAGTTGGCCCTAGACGAAGCTGAGACTTTCCCCCTTGCGTCCAAGGTGTTATTGGACCAAGTATTTGTCGATGATGTGTGTTGTACTGTGAGTGACGAAGAGAGGGCACTCGTATTGCAACAAGAGTTGATAGGTATTTGCAAGTCAGCCGGTTTCGAGTTACACAAGTGGCACAGCAACTCGCCCGCATTACTAGCGGCAGTTCAGGCGCCACTTCTTCATGCTGAGCGGCAGGAGGAGGTGCCTTTTGCCCCTAGGGAGAGAGACACTCAAACTAAAGTGTTAGGGCTTCAGTGGAATCCTCAAACAGACAGCTTTACGTTTGATGTGCGAGTCATATCGGACATTGTTACTAAGAGAACAATTCTTTCTCAAATCGCGCGGACTTATGATCCCGTTGGGTACCTTTCTTCAATCACAATTTACATGAAAATTATTTTATCTCTTTTGTTCATACGAGGCGTCACGTGGGACGAGAGACCCCCGATGGATATTGTGAATTCGTGGACAACCTTCGTTCAAGAGCTACCACTTTTATCCAAAGTTTCAATACCTCGCCAGGTATTTTTCCCATCGAGCAGTGTTCAACTTCATGGTTTCTGTGACGCCAGTGAGCGCGCCATGGCAGGATGCGTTTATGCGCGCCTTGTTGATGACGTCACGAAACAAGTGAAAACATTTCTTATTCTCGCCAAAACGCGCGTCGCGCCAGTATCACAGCGTCTGTCCATTCCTCGCCTCGAGCTCATGGCAGCCGTGATATTGTCCAAACTTATCGAGAAAATGCAAAATACCTATCGCGATCGCGTTAGGATTGATGAGACATACGTGTGGTCGGATTCGTCGGTAGTACTGGCGTGGCTTCGATCACCGCCCTATGAGTGGAAAACATTTGTTTCGAATCGCACGAGTGAGATTCTCACGAGACTTCCAGATTGTCAATTTAGGTACGTTCCCTCGGCCCTAAACCCGAGCGATGCCCCCTCCCGAGGACAAATGCCTTCGACATTCCTAGAGAACGATGAGACGTGGTTTTATGGCCCTCAGTGGCTACGCGAAGAACCTAGTTCCTGGCCACAGCCTAAAATCATCCCTGGTACTAATGAGGAAAAACGCGCTACGCCAGTCGCGTCATTTCCCATTATTCAAGCGACAGAGGTTGAGTTTATTGATAGATATTCGAGTTTAGGTAAACTTGTCCGAGTTACATCTTACATTTTTCGGTTTTATACCATTTTAAAATCGCGAGTTAAAAACGAGAAAACATCGTATACAAATTACATTACAGTCCACGAGTATAACTTTGCCCTAAATAGATTAATTTATTTAGTGCAACATCAAGTCTTTCACGACGACTTTAAAAACATTGCAAAGGGTCAACGACCTTCGAATCAGCTGAAGCGACTCGATCCTTTTATTGACGAGTTAGAATATTTGCGAGTAGGCGGACGCTTACACAAATCGTTGCTGCCTTACGAGTCAAAGCATCAATTGATTTTACCTAAGAGACATCCCTTAACGAGTTTGATTATTGACGAGGCCCATGTCATGTACCTACATGCAGGCACTCAGACCGTTCAATACCTACTTATGCGTAAGTATTGGATTTTATCGAGTCGAGACATAATACGCAAACGAATTTTCCTTTGCGTACGTTGTTTTCGAGTGCGGCCGGTCCCGTCGCGTCCCGCTATGGCGCCACTGCCCGCCGCTCGTGTGCAGCCGCATCGTGTCTTCCAGATTTCTTCTGTGGACTACGCGGGCCCGTTCTATGTCCGAGCTAATAAAGTGAGAAACGCGAAAGTCATTAAAGCTTGGTTAGCAATTTTTGTTGATGTTTCTGTGAAATGTTCGCATTTGGAGTTAGTGTCTGATTGTACAACTGAAAGTTTTCTAGCAGCCCTACGGCGATTCACATCCCGCAGAGGCCTAATTACCGATTTATATTCTGATTGTGCTAAGAACTTTGTTGGGTGCAACAATTATTTGCGAGAACTGTACGAGTTTTTGAGGAAGGATTCCGTGCAAGCAGAATTGAACGCTAAGTCGTTGCAACAAGGCATCACTTGGCATTTTCAGCCAGCAAATTCTCCTCATATGGGAGGTCTTCACGAGTCTTGGGTTAAGAGTGTTAAGAGACATTTATACCGAGTAGTAGGCACACGAGTATTGACCTACGATGAGATGCACACTTTACTGTGTCAGATTGAAGCCGTAATCAATTCACGGCCTCTCTGTGTTTTGAGCGCAGACGCAGCGGATCCGCTGCCGCTCACCCCGGCTCACTTCCTTATAGGCGGTCCGTTGACCGCACTTCCTGAGATTCCCCTGACGGACTCGAACCCCGACCGACTTACAAGATGGAACTGGGTCCAGCAGTGCGTACACCACTTTTGGTTACGTTTTTCTCGAGAACATTTGCACGAAATCTCCCAACGAAGCAAGTGGCATTCTGATATAGGTTCTCCTATACGTGTAGGCGATATTGTTGTTATGTGCGATGATAACCTTCCCCCACTTAGGTGGAAGTTGGCTCGTGTACACGCCCTTCATCCAGGTACCGATAACAAGGTACGAGTTGTAACGTTGCAAGCCGGTACAACATTTTACAAGCGTGCCGTCGCAAGGGTTTGCAAACTTCCAACAGAGTAGAAGATGTCCAGAGTGCAAGTTATTATTTTAGTTTTTTTTTGTAGAGTAGAGAATGCACAGAGTGTTAGTTAAGTTTTCTTATAAGTTGCTAATAATTTGAGTTAGAGTTTAGAATCCCTTACGGATACCTACTTAGTAAATTAAAAGAAGTTAGTTCTTTTAAGGTGAGCGGTATGGTGCGTACAGCACTAGGTATTTTCCCTGAGTTTGAATTCGCGCCTTATGCGCTTCGTAATGTCATGCGACCACACATAGACAAACTTATTTTCTGAGTATGGTGTTGGTAGTATGACCACAAACCTAGAGGAGTTCGTTGTGTTGTGTTGGCAACACTTCCACGTCCGACACCGAGAAGGACCGACGCGTCCCTGTTGTGAGCTGAGTATCTACGAGAGCAGAGGTTTTCTTCCCGCATCCGCGCACGCGCTGGTTTTAGTGTTTCTGGAGTTACATTTGTTGATGAAGAAAACCCTCGACCTATGGAATTTGTGAGCAAGCGAGGCGACAAAAAACCACACACAGACCCGAGAAGAAGGAACAGCTACCTCAGCACGAGGAGCCTCAAGGTGAGTGGCTGTCTCCACACCACTGTGACTTCATTATTTATAGTTAACGGTACTAAGAAAAATATGTTTCTTTGATAGTTACCAAGAAAGATTACTGTCAGAAATTCCATGTATGTGTAATATAGTGTAATAAATACTTACACTAATGATTATTTAATTATGGAAGATTATATATAAGATAAGTCATTAAGTATAAAAAACAGGATTCGTGAGTTGTACATAGAAAAAAATAAACAGAAAATAATATATTGTACCAATTACTATACCAACTCTCAAGTACAATACCATTAACTAAGTATTATAATTTAATACTGTTTTAGAGTTCTAAAATGTATTACAAGAAATATTGTTAATTCATCAATTTTTTTCCGTGCTATGATTGTTGTTTTCATTAATACAAATACTTTTCCATAATACACAGCCAAATTACGTAGTTTTTCATTTTTAATTCTGATTAATCTGTAATCAATTCTGATTCATCTGGGCCCAAAATATTTGAACGTAGATATCTTGAAAACTACTTTATAAAATCAAGCCCCTCATTGAAATATACCTATGTTCTTTAGTTACCTTTTTTACATATGAGCATGTGTGACATAGCTGAAAGTGAAACAAAATTTTGGCCAGATGAATCAGTCGAAGAATGAAATTTCGAAGAAGTACCCAATTATACTTTATCAGGGCCAGCTCTTTTTTAGGGTTCCGTACCCAAAGGGTAAAAACGGGACACTTTTGCTAAGACTCCGCTGTCCGTCTGTCTGTCCCCAGGCTGTATCTCATGAATCGTGATAGCCAGAACCTCGAAATTTTCACACATGACGTATTTCTGTTGCTGCTATAACAACAAAAACTATAAACAGAAAAAAATAAGGGGGGCTCCCACACAACAAGTCTGAATTTTTAGCAGTTTTCTGCTCAACATTAATAACGGTGACAGGTACGAGTATATTCTTGAAATAATCAGAGAGTATTTAGTAAAATATTCACTTTGAAAGTACGAGTAAAAAGTAAAATAAAATAAATATTTATGGGAGGCTCCCATACAAGAAACGTTATTTTTAAGAAGTACGAAACCCTTTGTACGTGAGTCTGACTCGCACTTTGCCGATTATTAATATCCTCCATGGATATTATCAACATTATGTAAAACAATTATTACTAGCAGTTCTCCGAACAGTTGACCTCGCAACTTGACTTGTTTTTAAGGGAAATCAAAAATCGCCGACGACAAAATAAAAACAAAAATATACAGAACCAAGCATCGACAAGATCCGTTGAAAAATGTGACCTATACAGGAGAACCAACATCCGGATAGACCAAATCAAAATTGTCGGGTCAAAACTGAGACTCGGTCATTTCGTTAGCTCAGTCAATTACGGATACAAAAAAACTGATGGTGGTGTAAGCCTAACTTCTACAGACAGCTGACAGACACAATGGGCAACTTTTTTCAGAGGGATGTGTACTCATTACTTATTATGAACTACTTTTATTATTAGACCAACTCCGAAATAGCAAAAAAATCAGCTGTTCCATATAAGAAGTAAATTTTCGCTCCGCAAATTGTATGCAGTTATTCTTTTAATTCTTGCACCGAAAGAAGCTCGAGATCTTTATCGTAAGTTTATAACGAGGTATAAGTGCTCTCTGGTTTTTTGCCCAAGCCTAAAGCAGGCCACGCATCACATAACCAGACGCATATCCGGCTACCCGACCTATTCCAGTCTGCTGTCCAGTTCTGGTCCAGTTATGCAATGTCCCCATACCGGGCCACTTTCTATCGGAAACGGGACGTGGCGAGCATGTGTTATGGTGTACGATTATGATAAGGAATGATGTCAGGATTAGCTAATCGGTTATGTTATGTGATGGTTATGAGTTACTAATTTTGGAAGCCGTGGTGGTCTAGTGGTAGTGACACCCGCCTTACAATCGTAAGATCGTGGGTTCAAATCTGAGTCTCGTAGCAATGAGTTTTTTTGGAATGTATGTACGGAATTTCACACCACTGGCTTTTAAGTGTAGGAAAACATCGTGAGGCAGCCTTTATAGGTCCGTAGAAGAAATTCGATGGCATAATATGTGAATCCATTAACCCGCACTGGGCCAGCGTGGTGGATATGGGCTAATCAACCTGAGTGGGTGATTAGCCCATATCTTATTATGCAAAAATTATGACTCGCTCGACTGCCTCGGTGGCTCAGTGGTTAGTGAACCTGACTACTGGATCACAGAGGCGTGGTTTCGATCCCCACCCAGGGCAAGCATTTATGTGATGAACATAGGTGTTGGCTCTGTGTCTGGGTGTTATTTAGGTATTATCTACATAAGTATGTATTTAAAATATGTCTATGTAGTATATCAGTCTCTGGCAGCCATATCACAAGCTTTGCTTAGTATGGGGTCAGAGAGAGTGTGTAAGATGTCCCCCAATATTTATTTATTATATCGCACTGCGTAGGTATGCTACGCACGCTTGTATGTGACTACAGCAATTCAACAGTCGAGTCGTTACCTCGACTTGTTAACAGAATCGCGTATTAAAATTATAGAAGTGACCCCAATACGAGTCCCAGAACAAAGCAAATGCCAATAGTCCAGTGCAACAGTTGCAAAACGAGTCGTGCCGCGGCGGATCGAACCCGGAACCTGCGGCTTGCGCAATGGGGGACATGGGCTACTGGGTAACACCATAGGTAGGGTATTAAGGTGAAACTAGTTGACGGCTCGAACTCAAATTCGGCGTAGCTTAAATAAATCATATCTCAGCTGCAGCGCGAGTACCGTTCTTATACGATCATTAATTTGACATTTAAATCGTTAAAATTCGCTAAAAATCGGTATTTTCTATCACTGCAAGTACGGAACTATCTATATCGATCGGTTGTCAAATTTCGCTATGGATCGTAAAAATTTAACGAATTATCACGAATATGCAAGTATGAAATCGCTACAGTGATATTTGAAATTGGCAAGGGGTGTCATTGTAACGATTGCTTTATCGGGTTTTAAAACGAGCTCGGTATAACGCGCTGGCGAAATAAAAAGTGGCATTGAAATGATTTTAATTTTATAGTGCATCCCACACTAGGTTTATCTCAAAGAGGTACTTTTTATGATAAACATTTCAAAAATTCGTCGCGGATGCAGGATTCGAACCTTGCGTCTTCGGTACACCAGCCCGACGCTCTAGACCACTGAGCTAACCCGCTATACTGGACTCGCGACGAATTTTGTGAAGTGTTTATCATTTTTTAACCAACTTATAGCGTTGGCGGCGCCACCTGTGATACTTGTATTAGACAAGTTATCACTCAATTGAAGTTATAAGAACTTCTGTATTGACGAGAAATGGCGCACTGCTAATCAATGAAATGATTTTAATTTTATAGTGCATCCCACACTAGGTTTATCTCAAAGAGTTACTTTTTTATGATAAACATTTCAAAAATTCGTCGCGGATGCAGGATTCGAACCTTGCGTCTTCGGATCACCAGCCCGACGCTCTAGACCACTGAGCTAACCCGCTATACTGGACTCGCGACGAATTTTGTGAAGTGTTTATAATTTTTTTTTTTTTTTTAACCAACTTATAGCGTTTTTTGAAATGTTTATCATAAAAAGTAACTCTTTGAGATAAACCTAGTGTGGGATGCACTATAAAATTAAAATCATTTCATTGATTAGCAGTGCGCCATCTCTCGTCAATACAGAAGTTCTTATAACTTCAATTGAGTGATAACTTGTCTAATACAAGTATCACAGGTGGCGCCGCCAACGCTATAAGTTGGTTAAAAAAAAAAAGATAAACACTTCACAAAATTCGTCGCGAGTCCAGTATAGCGGGTTAGCTCAGTGGTCTAGAGCGTCGGGCTGGTGATCCGAAGACGCAAGGTTCGAATCCTGCATCCGCGACGAATTTTTGAAATGTTTATCATAAAAAGTAACTCTTTGAGATTTTGGCATTGTTATGTTGCTCGAAGAAGAACGAAGATCAAATAGGCATGACCTTTTGCTGCTTCGCCGTAACATGAGGGACGCCAATAATCCAATGGAACTAGCGGAAGATCGCTTCAGAACGCTTAATCGAAAACAGGAAGCTTCTATGAAGTTTTGGAAGCAGACCATGACTTTGAATAGACCGTGACTGATAGTTTAATGGAACGCATATAACACTATCAGTCTTACCACAAAAGTTTTACGCACGCTTTAGACAATGTTTAACAGTACATATTGCACGGTTAAACAGTGTTTAAAACGTGTTTAAATCTTTTGTGGTAAGGCGGTATAGGTACGTTTCTGACTAAATAACTTCCGCCTTACCACTTAAGTTTTAAGCACGCTTTAGACAATGTTTAACAGTAAAATTGCACGGTAAAACAGTGTTTAAAGCACGTTTAAATCTTTTGTGGTAAGGCGGTATAAGTTTCTAACTACACAACTTATGCTTTACCACAAAAGTTTTACGCACGCTTTAGATATTGTTTAGCAGAACAAAATGCACTGTTAAACAGTGTTCAAAGCGTGTTTAAATATTTTGTGGGAAGGCGGCTTGAATTTCATATTGTTTACAAATCATAAAAAAGACGCTCAAAACGAACGAACGAATAATCGATATGTTTAGTCTGTAGTAGCGATCGCTAGCCGTCGATAAACTATATTGATGCCAGTTCCGTACTTGCAAAAGCTATATCGATTCGATAAATAAATCAGCTATATCGACACGACATTTAAGCGATCGCTAAGAACGGTACTCGCGCTGCTGTATTGTCTGAAGAAAAGATAGATTCGAACATGACAAACAGAATAAATATAGTCGGTGTACACCCATTGCTCTATAATTTTGTTTATATTTGTTTTGTTTTTTTCTATCAAAATATCTGACAATCGTGTGTAGTAATTTTTTTTGGTTTCATTTCCATTCACCCCGCTAATTCTATACACCCCATTCTACGGTACATATAATTATTACCTAACACGACTGCGTACTAAATGCGCGTAAAGTTATCTCCGTAGTGAATTATGAAAAAAAAATATTGAAAGAAGTAATAATTGTTTTGACTAACAAATATATAAACTAGGCGGCTATTTTCATAAAAGATGACTCAGTTTAGTTCTTCAGTGTTTTTTTGCATCCAAAGATTCCTAAAAATTTGAGTCAAAATTCAAATGTTCCAAGGCTTACATAATTCGAGTGGAGAATTTTTTTTACAGTTTTATTAGCATGAAGCGTAGATTTTGCTAAGACAAATTGATATCTTAGTTTTAGATATTTAATAACAAACACTGGTGTGATTACCCACCTACGTTTGCATGGAGTGATGAGCGACTTGTTTACTCTTAATATCAGTTTCAGAGCAAGTATAAAATACTAGGTTTTGTTTGCGATTTTTGTTGTATTGCATATTATTAACATACAACCATACACAGCACAATTAATCCATGTGACCATTACTCAGCAAGAGTCTTCCACGTTGTCACAGTCTATGTACCTACCTACCTAGTTTTTATTGGAAAATCCACCGGCCAGTGCAGCCCGCGCGCAGAGTACCTGTCGTGTTATCGAAATTCGGGATGGAAGTTTTTTTTTTCGCGAATTAGTCCGCGCTTGACCACCAACTCGCCTGATGGTAAGCGACGTTGTGGTCGAAGATGAAGCACGCAGACCTAGAAGATACCTATTCACTCTGACCTTGAAAAGCTTTAGATTATATATCTCTTGGGAAACAGGGAAGCAGGAAGACTGTCCATTCCCTGGCGGTACGAATCAGAAAAATTGAGTCAAACCGCTTCGTACGTATCGAAGGAAAATCGACAGTGTAGGGGTGGTAATGTGGCTTCCTCCTACTTGTCCTGTAGTAAAACGGGGATGGTAGTATAAGGTCGTGCAGCTCAGATGCACACTCTCCGAAATGAATCCTATAGAAAATGGAGAGACTCGTGTTACTCGACAGTGCGAGTGATCATTCTATATTTAGTATTATTATAAGTTCTTTGCCGCGGTTTCGCCCGCGTCTTAATTTGACTTTGGTACTATCCCATAGACACCTTTTATTTTGTATAAATCTATGTCACTTTCCGACTTTTGAATTTTATCCATGCTAAAAGTCAGTCAATCCGTTGATCCGTCGCTGTGTGAAAGAGTAAACAATTTACAAACACACATTCGGATTTGTATTATTTATAAGGAAGTAAGGATACAAATTATAGGTATACTTATCTTGTTTTGTAAAATGCAGATGCCACTGTAAGCCTGATAAGTAAGCTCTAACTTGTCCAAAGTGCTATGAAGAGGGCTATTCTTAGAACGTCTCCACGAGATCGAATCAGGGACCCTATTTTTCAACTTTGAACTCAATTCAATTCAATTCTTGTTTATGGCTTCTGTGAAGGTGTTTCACAATTTTGCCAATGAACTTTGAACTCTTGGAAGCATATACGTAACTTTGACAGTGACAGTTCGAAAATCTTTCGCCATGTTGGTTTTCCTTTTAATTATCGTTCCATTTCACGATTTTCCCTTTTGCAGTCTATGGTTCCTTTTAATACATCTCCAGTACTGACGGTTTGCGTGAAATAGATATTTAAAAAAAAATCTGGAAAAAAGTCGTCTTTAAAGATAAAGAAGATCTTGCAAAGTGGGCTCAGACTATGTACAGTAGCCCAAAAGAAGCTTTAAAATACGGTTAACAAAGTCACAGAAAAAACATCGGTATTTAATTCCTCATTAAAATGGATTTTTTTATTTTGTAATACGATTTTTGGTCAAGTCCGCCATCACGCCGCCATATTTTACATGCAATGTCAAAAGACAAAAAGATCCGAAAATATTAAATTCCTTTAACTCGTGATTTTTGTTGCAGAAAATAATAGGAAAATCAGTATTCAAAAAAAATTCAGCAATTGATTAAATACTGTACCAGGCCTAAGCTCGATATACTTTTGCATTATCACTTTTACCTTCCTAGCCGTTCAAATTTGAAACATAGGGCCCCCCCAGGAATGAGCAGATTATTAGACGAACCAAAGTTACCAACATAGCCTAGCTGATTAGCAAGTTGAAGTGGCAGTAAGCAGGGTACATGGTTCATTGAACATTTGTTCAAGGTACGGTAAGAACATCTGATGAGGCCGTAAAGCTCTCAAATTGAGACCTCGTACCGGCAAGCGTAGCGTAGGACGTCCACCTGATCTAGGTAAGTCCGCAAGATCACTCTGGAAGCAAGCCGCTTCCAACAGGTCTTATTGGAAATCGTACACCTATGTGTATGGCTGATAATAATGAGGATGATTAATTATGATTGTGTTCCCGTTGGAAGGGCAATATTCCCAGCCAAATAGGGTATACGGAGAGATTTAACACTGAAGGCTTCTTACCGGTCAACAGTAACCGAGATACCTAGAAGATACCTATTCACTCTGACCTTGAAAAGCTTTAGATTATATCTCTTGGGAAACAGGGAAGCAGGAAGACTGTCCATTCCCTGGCGGTACGAATCAGAAAAGTTGAGTCAAACCGCTTCGTACGTATCGAAGGTTTATATTAGTAAATTTAGCTTATTATAGTTCTCTATTAAGTCGAGTCATCAAAGCCACGGCAGCGCTCACCAATAAATGCCATGCCATGGTTGTAATACGACAGTTTTACGGGTGGACAAAATTGGAACTATTTCGTTCACTGACATTCTCGTAGTCACAAATTACAGTGCCACCAACTTACCTAGCTGTTCAGTTGACGGCGCGGCGTCGCTTGTGGCGCAAATTCAAATGACGAATTCAAAATGGCGGCTGACGCACATGTAGTTCCAATTTTGCCCACTTGAACAGCTAAGTTGGTGGCACTGTAAGTAACTATGTCAGTGAAGTGCGAGAAGCAAGTGCAACCAACTACATTGCTTCACCCTTTCACAGCCTGATACGAGTCTTTGCTAAATATCACAGGTGTCGCCACTTGTGTCCTTTGGCTTGTATAAAAACTAAATTGAATATTTTTTACTATTTTAGTGTATAGTTCACCCTATGAAAACTTATACTTTCGAATTTATAAAATTAGTAAGGATGAATAACATTATCGTTTATGCGTAGGTACTCGTAATACAATTACATTTGAAAAGTTGGTTTCAAAAAACTTCATAGCCTGGAGCATCGCCGTAGGGTTGCGAGTCTGTCCATTTTTTATAGGATTCATTTCGGAGAGTGTGCATCTGAGCTGAGCTGCACGACCTTATTCTACCATCCCCTTTTTACTACAGGACAAGTAGGAGGACGCCACATTACCACCCCTACACCGTCGATTTTCCTTCGATACGAACGAAGCGGTTTGACTCAACATTTCTGATTCGTACCGCCAGGGATTTAAATCACATTACGCCAGGGAATGGAACAGTCTTCCTGCTTTCCTATTTCCTAAGAGAAATAATCTAAAGCTTTTCAAGGTCAGAGTGAATAGGTCTGCGTGCTTCATCTTCGACCACAACGTCGCTAACCATCAGGCGAGTTGGTGGTCTAACGCAGACTTATTTGCGTTAAAAAAAATTAACCAATTCTCTATGAACATTTATATATTGTAAATATACATATTGGTAATGTACAATTTATAAATGTTATTGAAATGTTACAGAGTTGAGTGAATATACCAATTTCAATGAAATTCACTGAAGATTTGCATAAAAAGGAGGAAGTTTTATGGCCTGCAGTAAGCTGAATTAGGCTATCTACTATGATTCCGTTACTATTATCTTTCGAAAATAGATAACAAGTACATAATATATGTATTAAGTATATAATTGTACAAGGTAGACAGCTAACGCCAACAATAAATGAATTAACATATTTTGACCTTCTGTTTTAAAACCTTCCACATGTAATTCACTTAGTTACGAGTATGTACCTATACATTGTACAACTTTCTAAAGCATAATATTGTAACAACCTGTACCCATCACCATTTTTAGGGTTCCGTACCCTAAAAAAACGAGAACCTTATTACTAAGATTCCGCTGTCCGTCTGTCTGTTACCAGGTTGTATCTCATGAACGGTGATAGCTAGAAAATTTCAAATTTTCACAGATGACGTTTTTTGTTACAACAAATAATAAAAACAGCAAAAAAAAATCCCATTCAACAAACCTATTTTTTTCCGTTTTTCGGTCGATATTAATAATGGTGACAGGTAGATACTTGAAATATTCACAGAATGTTTAGTTTTCCCATTAAAAATAAATAGTTAAATAATAATAATATAAATATTTAAGGGGAAGGTATACATGAAACGTGTTTTGTTTCCTCTCAGTGGAAATTAGTCCTAGCGAGGAGCACAGCTACATCAACATATAAGATAAGATAACTTTATTGTTATTAATGGAACCTTATACTATTACAAAAAATATTGCATAATATTGATCCATAATATACTCGTCCGGTTTAACATTTTTTTTTTTTTCACTTTTTACTAATATTATTATTTTTACAAGATACACAAATGTAATATACAGAAAGTAGGTGAAAAAACGGTAATGAATTGATAGATAATTATTTATTAAATGTTAGTAGACGATGCACCGTTTATCTGGATTCATGTTACTTCCTGCAGGGCAATTCCAAGCTTTGGCAAAATCTTCCATATTTTGTAGCGTTGTTATGACTCGAGCTCGAGCTGGAGCGTGTTCGTCGTTGACATTTTGATCTTCGAGCTGTTCCACTGAATCAGTATTGCACCAGCTCTAGAAAAACGACAAAACGATGTTAATGTTTTAGCTTTGAATGAATGTGCAAAGCGTCTCTGCTTTGGGTTAACAAATTTTGTTCATGTCTGAATGTTAGTTAGTTTGCTAGATTGGGTGCTTTTAGCGCAAAAGTCACATTTTTCAACGAATCTTCATGAAACTTGGTAAATAGGTATTTATTATTTATTTATAAATGAGGTATTTTTCTCATATACGGAGGAAATTCGCTGTTAAACAAAGACCTTGATCTGTATGTCAAATTCAAAAAGCCTTACATTCCCAAAGGCTAAGAAAAACATTTGTTCTGAAGTATACTGTCCAAAGCCCGGAAGCTTCTGCTCGGGCCCAGTCTTGCTCAGGTGACTCTGCAGCGCCGCCAGGGCTTCCTTGACGCCTCCATTGTCTGCAATGTTCTCAGCTAGGGTAAGAGTGCCGTTTACCTGGAATTATTGTACGGATTTTATAGTGCCCAAGTGGTTTTTAACTTCATTTCAACTACATTTTTCTGTTGCTGACACTGAAAGAAAATGCAATCTACTTGTCCAATAACTAGTAAGGTTTCCCATCTAATGCATCATTAGGAGTCATTTTAGTCGCATAGCCAATATGTAGCGTTTTATTTCCTCTATCTGCACTCAGTAGGAGTGTATCTAATTTTAATCGAGGTGTCCAAAGTGTTCATATGTGTGCCAATGGAAATAAATATTTATGACTATGACTAAAATACCTACTCATAAAATGAATTAGATATCTATACCGACTTTTGTCAGTTGCGTTTGTATTTAAGCAGTAAGCTTTTCTTTAAATCTCATTATAAATGAATTTATTTACGTAATAAATGATAGGTAAATGAAATCTGTTCCACTAAAATAGTGTACCATACTAATAGGTAGTTTTCGCGAAGTAGGCACATATGTCGAATCTATTTATAACCCCCGACAAAGAGAGGGGTGTTAAAAGTTTAACGTGTCTGTGTGTCTGTGGTATCGTAGCTCCCAAAAGGATGGACCGATTTTCGTTTGGTTTTTTTTTTGTGTTATGACACAAACTATCTATGGATAGTTTGTTCCCGAGTGTTCTTAGGCATGGTTCATGAAAATCTGTTCAGCCGTTTGAAGATCATCAGCTCTTTAATAGTTGATTAGGGGATCTGACTACCTGCCATATGTCCTATCGATTCGAAATTTGGCACCGTATTATTTCAACGAAATTCAAAAACATAGAGTTTATTTTGTGTCGGAAAGTTTAAAAAAAAAAAAAAAAAATTACTAATATTATTCCATTCCTTTTTCGAGTGCTTTTTGGTGAAAAATATCTTAAATCAGGTTATTAAGTTTAATTAGGTATATTTTAATACTTGATGGCCTATGGTAATAAAATTTAGATTGACTGCAAATCAGCTAAAGTTAACGTATGAATTAGTTTTTTCTATGATAAACTCACATATTTATCGATTTCAGGAATGTAGAACCGATCGTACTGATCGATGAAACATTTCGTTTTATTCTCAAAGAGCGCGATCGTCTCATTGCTCCACCATTGTACAAAATTGCCGCCCTTGTTGAATAGCCGACCTGGGAAAATATAATCCAATTAACTCTACTAGGCTCTCACATTGTCGTTATCAGGCGAAGACATACAGCCCCTTTTGGATTTCCTGAAATAGCGTAGAAAGCAGCTTGCATCTAGCTTGGTCTTGATCAGATCAACGATCCACCTCGCCGGGAGACGGCCTATCACTGCGCTTGCCAGTAAATAGTCTCCATTCGAGAACTTTACGGCTCCGTTGACCATCCGCTTTTTGTAATAGGCCTACATTAAATTACCATGCCAGCTGATTATATAAATATTGAGTCTAGATTGAAGTATGGATTAGACATAGGGACTTAATAAAAATGGATCTGTCTGGTAATATTAGTAATAACATTTGATCTATAGTATTCGAATAATCCATAAAAAAAATTATCTATACCAATATTATAAAGAGGAAAGATTTGATTGTTTGTTTGTTTGCATCGAATAGTCTCCGAAATTACTGAACCGATTTGAATAACTCTTCCACTGTTCGGAAGCTACACTATCTCCGGTGAATGTAAACTATATTATATTTCCAAAAAAAATTAGGAATCCTTACTAAATAATCCTTACTCCCATAATGTAAACCACGGTGTAAAAAAATGACTGACCTCTTTACATCGCGTAATGTACTTTGACTTTGCAGAACACATCAAAAAATGTCGCGACAACGCATATCTACAAGTATTATAGGTATAGTTAAGCCACAATGTGTTCTTTTATTTTTAAAAATTAATTGAAATGTCGCCGCATGAAAAGGCTTTTAATTTGTATCAATCAATCAATTCTTGATTTGTGGCTTCTGCGAAGGTGTTTCACAATTTTGCCAATGTCTTGTGAGGTACTGCCATCAAACGTAGAGAATTTGTACGATGTTTGATGTGTTACTGTTACCTGTATTGGATAGGCAACAGTTTTTGGATTTTATACCATTCACCACTGGAACAAACACAGTATAATCTATAAACACATAGGACGAACACAAACACACAATATACTAAACTACTATATAATTATTAACACACCCACCAACCCGCAATAGACAAGCGTGGTGGGTTAACTGTCTATACCCCTATTCTCATCATGAATCACAAACGTAAAAACAGGCCCCAAGTGCCCGGTGTCTCCACCGGGAATGCGGCTAATGACAGTAGGCTAGCAGACCCTGGAGCAGGGGGCGCATACAATCCCCGGGCGGCGGTTGCTCAGAACTGTCAGACGACAATGGCTAGTCAAAAGGATTTAAATAATCTTAATATACTAACTTACAATGTACGTACACTTAATAGTGAAGAAAGACTGATAGAGTTAGAAAACGCTTTTAAAAAAGTAAAATGGGACATTATTGGTTTAGCTGAAATCAGAAGAGAGGGAGAAAACATATTAGAAAGAGAAAACTCTATATTCTATCACGTAGGCATAAGCAATACTTTATTTGATGTTGGCTTCCTAATTAACAAACGGTGGAAAAATAACATCCAAGAATTTAAACCATATTCAGAGAGAATCGCTGCACTTAAATTCCGCTTAAATGAAAAGAAAACCCTTACGGTAATTCAAGCCCACGCTCCACATAACAATCGCCCCAACGAAGAAGTAGAAGAGTTCTACGATCTCCTCGACCAAGCTTATGAAGAAAACAAAAGTACTTGGACCTTAGTCATAGGCGATTTTAATGCTAAACTAGGACTTAGAACAGCCTCAGACAACCAAAATATTGTAGGTCCATACGGCCTTGGAACTAGAAACGATCGTGGTACACGATTATTACAATTTGCATTGAGCCAATCACTTTATATTTGCAATAGCTTCTACCAGAAACAGCCCCAACGGCGGTGGACTTGGTTCTCCCCAGATATGCGCACCAAAAATGAAATAGATTACTGTCTCTCATCTAACAAACAGATTATAAAGAACACAGAAGTCTTAGCCAGTATCCAGTTTAAATCTGATCATCGTCCGGTCAGAACTACTTTAAAATTTAATTCTAAAATACAGCGACTTCACATGATTAAGCATTCGATCAAGCGGCTCAACAAAACCATACTATCTGCCAATAAAGAACAATTTGTTCTAGAACTTCGTAACAGTTTTGCTTCCCTACCAGTAGATTCTGATGACATCAACGACCAATACCAAAATATCGCAAGTAGTATCAAAAAAGCCAGCAATAAAATAAAATCACCCAAAAATAAGACAAAAAAGCTCAGCAATTTTACAAAAAACCTGATTGAAGATCGTCAAAAACTGTCACCAAATACAACAGAATACAAATTAAAAGACCGAGAAGTAAAGAGACATATTAGAAAAGATTTAAGAAATCACAACGTTGAACTGGTAAAGCAAGCCCTAGAAAAGAATCAGTCTTTGAAAATAGCTATGAGAGGTACAGACAACAATCGTCACAGTATTGTAAGCCTACGAGATAGTAGAGGAACCATACAACGAGATAGAGATAAAATTTTAGACATTTGCACGAAATTTTATAAGAATTTGTACTCCGATAAAGAGTCTACCCCTTACGAAACCGAAGAAGAACTTTATTCGTGTTTTGACGACATCGAACCGTTCACTGGATACGAGGTTCATCTTGCATTAAAGAACATGAAATACAGCAAAAGTCCGGGCGAAGATGACATCACCACCGAAGCCTTAAAAATTGGGGAACAAACTCTTTTACCACATATCACCAATCTATTCAATAGCATCTTAAAGACTGGTATATTTCCCAGTAAATTCTGTCATTCTTATATAATTCTTTTACATAAAAAAGACAACAAATCAGATATAGGAAATTACAGGCCAATAAGCCTTATATCACACCTTTATAAAGCTTTCATAAAAGTTATTGAAAACAGAATATCGAAACAACTCGACTTACAACAACCCTCTGAACAGGCCGGTTTTCGAAGAGGCCTCTCTACTACCGACCACCTTCACGCTCTGAACCAAATAATTGAAAAACATCAAGAGTACCGCCTCCCCCTCTATTTAGCTTTTATAGACTATTCTAAAGCCTTTGACAGTCTCTATCATAACTCTATATTTAAAGCACTTGAAAATCAGGATATCCATAAAACCTATATCACACTACTACAGCGCATTTATAATAATAGCACAGCATCTATAAGACTGCATAAAACCGGAACATCATTTTTAATCCAAAAAAGAGTCAAACAGGGAGACCCATTATCTCCGAAAATCTTCACTGCCACACTGGAAGAGATTTTCAGAACTTTAGCGGCCCACTGGGAGGGGAAGGGCATTGTTGTGGCAGATCGAAGGCTAACAAACCTTCGATTTGCTGACGACATTGTCCTTTTTGCTTCTTCAGCAGACGAACTAGGCACCATGATCAACGAACTCAACACGGCGAGCCTCAAGGTTGGACTGAAGATGAACATGTCCAAGACCAAGTTAATGACCAATACAACGGAACATAGTTTGAAAATCGACGGGATAGAGATTGAATATGTTCATGAATATTTATACTTGGGCCAATTAGTTTCTTTCCAAGCACGACAAGATCTAGAAGTTGCAAGACGCACCGAAAATGCCTGGAGAAGCTATTGGTCCATGAAAGACCTAATGAAGGGCAATCTACCACTCACCCTTAAGAAGAAAATCATGGACATGTGCATTCTCCCCATCCTCACCTACGGTGCACAGACTTGGTCTTTGACCAAACATCAGAAGTCCAGACTCGGGATTTGCCAGCGAGCCATGGAGCGCAGTATCCTAGGAGTCAAACTTTCAGACCGCATAAGAAATAGCATGCTGCGCTCCAAGACACAAATCGTTGACGTTGGTCAGAAGGCCGCCGAACTGAAATGGAATTGGGCTGGACATATCTGCCGCATGTCAGACGATCTGTGGGCCAAACTCACTACACAGTGGGTTCCCCAGGCTGTCAGACCAGTTGGTAGGCCCAGGCGGAGATGGCGGGACGAACTGGACTCCTTTTGTAACAATTGGACCCACATAGCTTTGGAACGTGAAGAGTGGAAGGAGAATAGGGAGGCCTTTGCCCAGCAGTGGGACGGAACAGGCTAATAATAATAATGATAACTATATAATTAATGGTTATTGTATCTTGGTATTAATCCTTATCAAAATATTTTTTTAACAATTAATTCTAACATTTTGTTACAAAGATATCTCGAGTTTAAAAAGGTGTGTATTAGAAAAAAAGTTACGTATTTGCCGCTCACCCCGCTCGGCTAGCTAGGCAGCACCATATTAACTCCGTTATTCCTGTACCTATACCAGCCTCATTTAATAGGCCACTGCAGGACATAGGCCATAGGCCTACCCGCGAATGATGATTGCGCCATATCCACCACGCTGGGCCAGTGCGGGTTGGTGGATTCATATATGCCATCGGATGTAAAATTATCGCCTCAAGTGTTTAAAATAAGCCTTTTTATTTTACTGCATATAATTTTGACGAATGGTTAAAGAGCTGATATAAAATAGATATGAAACCTCAACCGCGTAGTAATCTATTGAGTAGCGAGAGTGTCAGTGATATTATTATTATGTACCTACCTAAAATCTCCGCTATCAATGTAACTGTACCCATACAAGCCTTTTTAAAAATCCACTGCTGCAGGACATACAGGTCTACCTACGAATGGTGATTGGGCCATATCCACCACGCTGGCCCAGTGCGGGTTGATGTATTCATATACGTCATCGAGTCTCTTCTACGGACGTACCTATGCAGGTTGCCACACAATATTTTCCTTCACCGAAAAACCAGTGATTTGAAATTCCGTACATAAGTTCCATTGAAACCCATTGATACTGGATCGGGATTTGAACTCACCACCTCACGATTGTAGAACAGGCGTTACCACCACTAGACCACCACGGCTATATACCTCCGCCATCAGTGTGTCGATTTATGTTTTACTAGCAGCCCGCCCTGGCTTCGCAGTTCGCACAGATGTATTATACTTAAAAACCGCATGGAAATCCGTTGCGTGGTTTTAAAGATATAAGCATAAATGGGGACAGACAGCGGGAAGCGACTTTATTTTAGTGAATAGGTATGCAGTGGCGAAGCGTGCCTTAGAGGAGCAATGAATAAAAAATAGTTGGGGGGCCCACATCACTCATTTCTCACAAAAGAAACAAAAATACTTGCATTAAATTGAAATAAATATTTATTGTTTTTAAGTTATCACTTCCGCCTACAAATTGACCTAGCCAAACAATTCAAATTAAATATACACTTTTCTTGCTTTATTTCGGCAAATTGATTCTACCTCTATAGAATATCAGCTAAGTATAGCTAAAGACGATTTCAGTTGTTCTAAAATTTCTGCCTCTATAGACAACTTTTGGGCGAACGCTTAAACCGGGAAAAAAAAGTTTTTTATACTACACCTGCTCGGAAAGTACCTTGATACTTTATCAAATTTACGGTAGAAAGTACGTCATTGCATATCGAACAAATATGCGGGGAGAAAACGCATCTGAGCGGGAGAGAAAAGTGTATGAAAATCCATTTCTTACGTGGTTTTTCTTTTTTAATTTTGGGTAAGACTATGCGCTGGTAACCTAAATATCAAAAGCCAAAAAGTTTTTACAGTGAGTTTTTATCTCCAAGTTCGCAAAATGACACTGGCCACTAGCTGTGTGTTGGATGGTGTCAAACAATTTGAAAAAAGAACATGTGAAAATTGCAGACGCCATTGGCGCCATTTTCAAGTGTTACATTAAGCTTCACTAACTGCAACAATTTCAATATAAATTTCAATTAGTAAAGATTTAGTTTTTTATTTTCCTCGTAGGTGTAGTATAAAGCACTATGTATCACTCGAGAGAAAGTGCGATTCCCGATCTCGGGTGTTTTGAAGCCCTCGCCTACCCTCGACGGTAATCGGTCACTTTCTCCTCTCGGTGAACAATGTACTATTTCTTTTTCAGGAAGCACGAAAATAAGTGACATTGTGGCTAACATTTTACTTTGTTTTGGCTTACACACGTTAAAGCCCTTGTAGCCCGGGGGCCCCGTATCATTGATATGGCTGATACTGCGGTAACTACGCCCCTGTAGGTATGTGTCCTGAGTCCTGACACATAGTCGGTGAAAATGTAGACAATGTATTGGCAAGTTTAGCGAAGGTCTTCACGTGAATCTAAGATCTAGTGAAGACCACTGGAACACGTTGGATGCCAGCGCTTTGATTCCTTCTATCACAGTTCTTTGGGTTAGCAACTTGAAGAGGCCTTAGGTAGGCCACACAATTCGTAGAAGTAGAACTGATGGCCAATGTTTTACTAAGTTCTCGAGTGAAGACAAGATCAAGAAACTAACTTACATAGGTAGAATGTAGATGGACTGTGGGTCTGTAATATTTTAACGGTTTAAAAATTCTAAAATCAGGGCAAAATTATGTACAGCCACCCGACACATACGAACTCATTTTTATTTAGATATGCCAATGCTATCTTTCGTTTACGTTAATAATCGAACAGTTTAAGACAACGGGAACTTCTGCGATTTAGGAAGCTTTTAACTCATCATAACGGTTCATCCGGTATGTCTAGTAATGGACATTACAACAGGTACATTTTAAGACAATAACATTTTATTGAGACTCAAAATCAATCCATATTTTATAATTCCCGTAAAATACAAACAAAATCAAACACACAGTCTAATTAAGAAACTCAATTTTTGAAAGTTACATGTTTCGACTGGATGCCAACCACTTGCAATGGTTTTATTCGGTGTTATTCAAGAACTTCTATGGGAGCCCTATATTAAGCAGTGGGTGGCTATGGCTCAAATGCTTGCGTATGCTACTGTAATATGAAAACGCGGTAAAAAAACTGAGTTTGTGTGTGTAACGTATATTACGTGGAAGGTACATGTAGGCACAATACTTATGAAATCTGTCTTCTATAGCCAATCTTACCCGGGCGAAGCCGGGGCGGGCAGCTAGTAATAAAATATGTGGAAAATCTTGCCTTCGTTGTCAAATCCGTGGGTGATTTCATGTGCGATAACTGTGCCTAGAGCTCCATAGTCAAGCGAACTGTAAAAATATATTAAAACACAATTAACAGTGTTATTTAGTCAATTATTTTGATTGAAAAGTATCAAAATTAGATAAAGTCTACATAGCACTCACTCAAGTCCCAAATCGAAAAATGGATATTGAAGCATCGTTAGATATACACCTGTAAAAGAACAAAAATACAACTAAACTAAAATATTAACTCAATTTAGGTATTTAAAACAACTAGCGTTCTGCCTAAATCAGTCTCCGCCAGTGAGCTAACCACGTTAATTATTAGATTCGTACTACAATCCAGCTTCGTTTTATGTAACGTTTTTTACAAGGGAAAATCCTTTATGGATACTACCACACCTCGAGGGCAGGCGGGTGGTTATGTGGAAGTCCCCGCCGACTGAATGGTTTACCCACCAAAGATCCTGGGTGTTAGACAACTGCGCCTAGTGTCGCGGCTTTACAGTCACGCTTCCCCACCACGGAGCTTGTACTCCCGCCAAAATGACGATATGTCGGACCACCAGACGTATCGTCGCCCACCACTCGGGACCAACTAAGACTGGGCGTCGGACTGCGCCCGTATCCGACTAGCCCTGGTCCCAATGCAACGGGTCAATTGTAGTGGCCCCGCGCCTGCCACTACGGCTGCAGAGGGTAGAGAGAACGGCCGACGACATACCGACACTCCTCTTCCCCTGCAGCCTCACCGCCTCCGCCAACACGTTAAGGCCGCGGAAGCTGGGCTAGGCAAAGGTTAGACACACTGCCAGTTCCATCCTGCCACGGCCCCCGCCTCGAAGGGCTCGGCTGCAGTGTTGCAAGCGTGATAGCGCAGTCCACCTCAGTCAGATGTGGTGCCCTTCTCAACACTTCAGCAGGGTGCAGAGCGTACCTATAGAGAAGGTATGCAGAGACCACCATGGAGGGTGCAGAGCGGGCTAGGGAGCAGGCACCACTGACACGATCTATCTACTCAAAGGCTGGCCTCTGAACGGACTTAGGGAAAAGCCCGGAGAGCTGGTCAGAGCTGGTCAGACCTGGCTACTAAACCCTCCCACCACGATAAGGCAGGAACCCATGGGACCCCTTATATGCACCTAGTATTAGTTGTTTACGTAGTTTTATTGCATCGATGAGATACTCACCTTTTCAATAATATATGATCTGAATTGAGATATTACATAAATGCTAGAGGTATTCGTCTCATTCCGATCATAATTTCATAAATTGGCTCCACTTTGGAAAGAAGGCGCTTTTGTCAAAAATACAGAGACACAGGTTGTGATTCACAACCTGTGTCTCTATATATTTGATATGATGATTGTGATGATGGTTCACAACTTGTGAACCATCATCACACCGATGTTTAACTGAAATCAACTAATCAGACACACTAACACACTAAAGTATTTTACTTATTCGTTTTCGTAGTATTTTACACTAATAGCAGTGCTCACAGAATACAAAAAAGATTTTAAAGGTTTAAAGCTACTTTTTCTCGGCACTATAGCTGTACTTACCTATAGTATTTAAAAGGAAGCTATATGCCGCATAATTTTTGGTCGGGCTAGTGTAGGATTCACATTCATGATCACTGCTCGGAATCGCTCTAAAGGCATCTTTAGTTTTCTTCAATTGTATTTGTAAAATATGGACCACGTTTTCAAAATGTTTGTTAGTGTCTATGATAACTTCTTCGTAATATTTATCTAATTTGCCTTCTTCCAGAAGCCAGTTTGGAATGCCAATGCAGGATTCCATTTCATTAATCTTTTCGTAAGTTGCCAGTTTTGAACTGTTATCCATCCATTTGGCTTGTCTCATAAGATTGGCGGTTGAAGTTTTAAGCTCAAAAAGCATTTCTTCCGTCTGAAACATGCGGTGATATAACTTTATATTTCACATCAACTCTTTAAGTTAAATGAGACGTTGATCCTTCGGCAATGCAATGCGTCAAACTTGGACGTAATCGGCACATGACTACGAGATTAGATTACTTTACTTTTGCTTTATACTTTATTTATAAAGTACAAGAATACACACAGCATTGAGCTAAAGAAGGTTCCAAATTAGTAATAGTGCACTGTTTACTTCTTTTTTAATATATTATTTGTAAAGTTTAGTTTTTATCGACTGCAAACAGTGCTTATCACGCATTTGCCTCCTAATGGCTCCAATATGGAATTACATATACTATAGAGAAAAGTACACGCACAAGAAATATTTACCTATATAGTACAGAAAAAAAATATTCGTATTCTCGCAAATATTAAAACTCCGGGTATTACCAAACAAAACTTCCATAAACCAAATTTTATAAAGCTTGAACTTATATCCTTGGTGTCTATCTATATATTCGAAATATGTTAATTTGTCAAAAAGCACCCTGACTTTTTCAACAAAGTGTCTGATAAATCACACAAAATTAGATCGCAATACAGACAAACCCATGGAATCAAAGTCCAACTTAGCAATGCATAGTTTCAGCCCCCATTATATGGCTGTAAAAATATTTAATAAACTGCCAAATAATCTGAAAGATTTCGAAAAAGAAAAGCTGTTTCATTAAATCACTAAAAATGATTCTATTATCCAAGTGCTATTACATATTAGATCAATTTTGGAACGATAATCTAGAAAACATAATAATAAATAGTTCCACTATAAATACCTTAATATGGTCATAATATGTATAACTATACAACACAGAACCGCATGTAAATTTCATATTATGTTGCAATCATCGACTTGACATTTTTTCTATGCTTACAATAAATGATTTGAGTTTGAGTTTGACACATTGTAGTAAATAGGTATAACACAAAAAGATAAGAACAAACGATTTTTGTTAAAATTAAAACTATCTAGCAATGAAAATGACTTGAAAATACTGACCTTTGGCTTAGTAGAATTAAAGAAATGATGGTCAGCGATTCCGTATACCACCGCCTTGTCTAACATGTCACTAACCAGATCAACACATTGTGAAGTCCTAGAGCCAAGATATTCCTCTTTCTCAAGTAGTGTTCGAAGTTCTAAGGACGCATGGGCTGCCATCTCTTTTACCACCTTTGCCAAATAGGTACATGTTAAAAAATACATCATTAATTAATTACAAGTTTTGAAAATTGAGAAATATTGAGTCCAGATATTTTAGCGAGGACATTTTACATTTACGCCTTTCGCAAGTAATCTTATTCAGCAGTAGTCTATCAAAGACCGGTCTAATGATACCATAGAATTAGAACTAAAGTAATAGAATACTTACTAAATTTTGCTCAAATAGAAACTATGTTACAGCTGTCTTATTCATATCTGGTTAGGTTATACAGCATACGCGAGAGCGAACAAGAAAAACGCATTGTCTGTCAGCATAATTACGTCAAAATCACAAGTTGGAATGTTAAAAGTGGTTCCACTTTATCTTTTGCGATATGATCGGAAATTTGAACTCTCTAGCTCCAGTAAGAAAGTTCAAATCTCTGATCATTTTACATTCCTACTTTTTACCTTGTTGAATTTGGACAGCCGAGATAGCTCAATGCTAGTTTATGAAACCCTTCAAAATTACGGAAGTTAGGGTGTATGTGCAACTTTTTCTAACACCTTTTAAATTTCATATTTACAGTGGGACGAAGTGATGTATATCTCTTGCTATTTTATAACGGTTTATATTACTTTAGTTTTAATTCAATGAATGTTACAAAAAAAATATCTTTAATTGACTGCATCTTAGTTCTATAAAGTGACAGTGAATTAAATTGCGTAAACAGTGCAAAATGATGGAACAATTTTAATTATTTGTTTAGGTATGTAAATATAGTATAGTAGTGTAATAATAGTAGGTATAATACAAAATGTGTTATTACTTGTAATTTAAAATGTGATAATTATAAAGGATGATTTACCAAATTATGTCGAATATTTATTTACTATAATATAAATAAGTAAAACACGAATATCTCACCGCAAACCAAATAAAGAGTTCTAGAACTACTGGAGGCGTTTTAGCTACATACGCGGCAATTTGCTCCATATACTTTAAATCAGATTCGTCTTCTAAAACTTTATCATTGTCAAAGTCTAAAGTAACATTACTAATTTGAAAAACTCCTTCTAAATATTTCTTCCAAATAGGAGAAGGAGTAGCATTGTTTTGTTTGACATATTTATCTGTACGAGCTTGGAGTTCGTCGACTGTATATGTAAATTGTGGTTTACTGAAGTTACGAGGAAGACTGTCATCTGCTTTATTTGCAGTTCCTATCTGAAAACAAACAAACAAAAAAGAACCACATTACATACACAAAAAAAATTACATGGACAGGACAATACAAATAGATTTCTAACAGGCGGCCTTAGCGCTAACTTAAAATTTTTATGTATGATTCTTAGTTACGAGAGACCAATCATTAATCTGAGCACATGTAATATAAATATACACTAAAAATATGTGTTATTTACAACATAATTCATAATGTGGTAAACAAAAACTCATAATGTACATTTTATCACACATAGGTAGGTATAGTCTGATATAGTCAACCTACACTGATGACAGCTCGTTGAAAAACTTTATTTTAACCACGCAGTCATCAATTTTCGTTTCATCAGTACTTACATCGTGAATGTCATATGTAATATTAAATAATATGTCCTCAGCCGCTATAAAATTATTACTTAATTCTGTTTCCGTTAGTTTAGAGCCTTTAAGTAGCCCAGATTCATTGACAAACATCTTCATCAGCTCAATTACAAAGTTATGCATTTTGCAATCTTTTTTGTCATCACCTTTATGTTCTTTGTTATCATTTTCAGGTGTTTTATCGTCTGTTAGATTAAAATTAATTAGATGTTGAACTGCACTGAGTTTGTCTTTTTTTAAGTTGTGACGTTTGGTACGTAATCTGAAATAAAACAAATTTTGCTAAGGTAATTAATTTTACCCTCTGCCGAGGGGCTTTAAGACAAGGTTTAATTTATTTTGTGTTGTTTTAGTTTAAGTTTTAGTTTTTTTTTTTGTTTAAGTAGGTTAGTCATAGTGGTTGTTAGTTGTGTGTAGTGTTAGTAGTGTTAGTTAATTTTTGTTTTGTTTTTCTGTGTTAATTAATATTTTATTTTACCTATCGTTGAGAGAAAAATATCCTATTCTTACTAGTTTGACCTAAACTCGTGTACCTCACACGAGTTCAGGTCAAACTTATAAGAATAGCCGAGAAGAGATAGAGGGAAATATATAGAGATAAATTATTCTTACCCGGAGATCGGGTTAGATGTACCCGGCGTAAATTTTAATAATCGAATAGAGCTATTGGTGAAATTTCTGGAGAAACCTAATCCTATAATGACGTCCATGTTGAGCTGGGTCTCCACTTTGATGACGGTGTCAAGCCAGTCGAAGCTGTAGTTGGAGTAGTCGAAGCCTTCTGTTATATTTAGATAAGTGGGAATCGGCGGAAGGCCGACAGATTTTAAAAGTGCGAATATAGGCTTGAGGCCTCGTCTGTCTAATGTTTCTGAAAATCAAGTTTACTGATAACGATGGTATGGCATGTAGCGGTCTTCACGACTGTATAGTATATTAGTATTGTTTTATATAGTGCAGATAATTTCAAAGGTTTATACCTATGTTATTCATTATGTTAGTAACCTTTAAAGTACTTATAACACTATATTGCATGTCTGTAAAGACAAAACTGTATTAAAGTGCTTGGTGTTAAAAATTGTGAAGATCTTACTGTACACAGTTTTAAGCAATAAATTATTTCATTATTTCATTTCATATGATTTTTGTTTACGAAGAAAGTAACTACGATATTGGTATTAATACATTTTACACCAATGTCTCAGCCGATTTTGATAAAATTTATATTATTACGGAACAGCCTACAAAGTATGATTTACCAAAGAAAAAAACATCATCAAAATCGGTGTACGATTGGCGGAGTAATCGCGTAACATAAACACAAAAAAATAGATAGTTGATCCAATTGCTTTGTGTGTAGTAGTGGTTTAATTATGTTGTTTTGGCATAAGTAGTAGTGTTGTATTTTGTAGTACCTAGGTAATAACGGCATTTGCAACTAAAAAAACATACAGACGAAAATGAGAACATGTTTGTGAACATGGCATATCATTTTCTAGCAGCTATCATAGCTTCAGAACTATGCTGCATGTGAATAGAACTCTAATTTATTCTTAATCTGCTAGAAAATATGAAGTTCCTCATACTTTTTAGAAATAGTTCTGGTGTTTTTTCTTTTTTTTCGGAACAGCTATTTTTAAAGTTTCATTACCGTACAAAGCAACAACTTGTATAAACTTCTATACGACATATGTTTCAAATTAAATTAATTGAAGCATCTCACCCTGGTCCATGCATGCAGAGAACATATCCTTGGCCTGTTGCACCGCGTGCGGCTCATTGGTGGAGTTCTTGGTAGAGTTCCGAGTGAAGAAGTTTTGCACCAATGAGAGGGCTTTGTCATGTAAAATTTCGGTCCAGCTGTAGGAAGACCACTTCTCAGGTCGAGGATGTTCCTCGGCCCAGTTGCCACACGAAAACTGCAGGAAAATAATTATGTAAAAAGACATAGGTAGGTACCTAAATTTCATTAATCTTATTTTTTCGTTTGAGATCAAATCAGAATTGAGGAGATCCGTGAAAAAACAGAACTACCGATGGCTAGTAAGTAAAGTAAAGTAAAGTTGTCGCCAAAAGCTTTATGAGCTTTTTAGAGAATGAAAAGATTATCTCATCCAACCAATTTGGTTTTCGCTCATCGATGTCCACAGAGGATGCGGTCTCTTCTCTAGTTGACCATGTAGCTAGCAAACTGGACTCAGGACAACGATGCATCGCCGCATTTTTAGACTTAGCCAAAGCCTTTGACACTGTGTCACGTGTTATCCTTCTGAAAAAGTTAGAAAAATTAGGCGTTCGCGGTACTGCACTCAATTGGTTCAGATCTTACCTGTCTGGTCGTAGACAGCGGGTGAGAATCAATGGTCTGTGTAGTGATTTTGAAGAAGTACTAGGGTACTCCATAGGTGGAGTTCCTCAAGGAAGCGTGCTGGGTCCAATGTTATTTCTAGCTTATATAAATGACCTGTGCCAACTTGAAATTGCTCAAGCAAAAATATTTGCATTTGCGGACGACACTGCCATAGTTTTTCATGCGCATAAGTGGGATGCAGTTTCAAATGCCGCAAATAAAGGCTTACGTGACGTTGCAACCTGGCTACAAAGAAATCTACTCACGCTTAACGTTTCGAAAACCAAAATAATGGCTTTTAGAGTTTCTAGCCGTTCAGCCCCTCTTTATCCTCTCTGTATCCAACTACACACTTGCAGCGATAATTACTACCAACAATGTTCCTGTAACTGCCCGACTTTAGAACAGGGTAAAGAGATAAAGTTTCTGGGTGTCTCTATCGATGAATTACTGTCTTGGACAAAGCATATACAAATGATGAGTAACCGCCTAAGAAAACTGTTGTTTGTGTTCAAAAAGCTTAGAGCCGTAGCAGACAGTGGAACCGTCGACATGGTGTACAACGCGTTATGTAAATCTGTTTTAAGCTATTGCATTTCATCCTGGGGTGCAGCCTGCAGCACTTATTTAATAAAGTTGGAACGTGCACAAAGGCTCCTACTCAAGGTAGCCCACAAAAAACCTTTCAGGTACCCAACTGATGAGCTATACCGGGACTTAAAACAGCTACGTGTTCGACAGCTTTTTATTTTGGCATGCGCTAGCAAATTCCATAAAACGGCTTTACATACCTGCAAATCTAAACGCACCTACAGATGGGAAGTGGCTAACACTAAAACTAAATTAGGACAAAAATGTTATCACTTTCTTGGAAGCTTTATTTATGCCCAACTAAACAAAAAGCTGAATTTAGTAAATGACACTGCATACATATGTAAAAACAAAATTAAAAAATATCTCCTTACACTCAGCTATAAAAGCACCGAAGAAATGCTTCGTCCAACAAACTAGTAGGTATTCTTTTGGATTATTTTGACAAATGTCATACTGAAGACGTGACTTGAACTTTTAAATTGTTATTATTACTGTGATCATACAACTCTTGCACATACTCGCCAGCAATCACACTATTAATAATTCACTCCTACTAACCCCCTGTTCTAAGTCATCCCTGAAGAGAACTAGCTTCCACAAACACAGGGAATCCTACCGTGGAAGCTAGTGCTTCACAACTGGCTAAAAATTATTATTTAAACATATATATAAATAATTTAAAAAAAATTAAGTATAATAAATTTTAAATTTACTATTAAATATAAAATGTTTACTTAAATATAAATACTTTTATAATATACAACTTACCCTATTTGATTAATATTATAATTAACCCTAAAATATGTACCTACCTAATACAATTCGATTTTAATTTCATTTAATTAATAATAAATTTTAAGTAATGCATGTATTTAAATCTCTTTAGTAATAAATAATCTAGTTTATTTAAGTAACTTTAGCTTAAGGAACAACATTATGATCACAAAATAAAATTATTCTTATTCTTCTTATACATAGGTACGTAGACAGCTATATACACGTTCTTATGATTTTATCATATTTAGACTCTAGATAATAGTATAAACCTGCATAATACTAATATAAGTGATAGAAAATCTTTTACTTAAGCATCTCATCAACGGTAGCTTTTGGCGCGAAAAATTTGTCTGGCAAAATTCGTCTAGGCCGTGTGTCGATAGGCGCCAGACAAAAAAGCGTATACGCAAACAGAGACAAAATATATTAGTTTCGTACTGTTCACACTTTGATAATTGCACATCACGTTCTCCTACTTTTGTAATTACATTATTTTAGTGTCCGGTCTATCTATACTTCACTATGGCGGCGAGTGAGCGAGTGGGCGAGCGGGAGGAAGAGGCCGCTCACTCTCGCGGCGCGAAAGAAAAGCGAAACCGAACTTCAGAACGCGTACCCACACAATATGGCCCCTGTCCATACCACACGGCTACCACACTAGCTATCGAAAGTTGTGTTTTACAAATCATAATTTGAGATGTTTAACAATCCATATTTGTTTTTATAAATTAGAAAAATTAATTATGATAAAACTGTAATACTTGGCTATGGAAGCCTATATGGGTATAACAATTTTATCATATCCACTGTCGGACAACAGACACTATTTTTCAAGAATAGTTCGTGAAGCGGTGGAAATCAAAAAACAACAATTTCTTCAACTGGGAGGATGGATTTAAGTTACCGGCGTCGTGGAATCCTGTTATCAACAAATGTAAATCGCGTAGTGTAGGTATAAGACATTATTAGATACCGTCAGTGTTGTGTGTAAAAGTGACAATTTTTCAAGTTCAAATTGAATTGGCGGTACCAGCTGTTTCACATTCCAGTCTACCCGTGACGACGATCGATGGAAATCGGTCGAAACGTTGGTTCTAATGGTTATAACTTTCATACCAAAATTATTATATTTTTTTGAAATATTTTTACACAGTTTTTATGATATAAAATAGGAATAGCGCGAGGTCCAAGTCCGGGGCGGACTACTAGTTAAGTAAATTTTAGTCCGAGCGAGACTACGGGGACGCCCGTAGATCCCACTACCCTCCATGACCAGGCCCCAGGTGTGGCGTCAATCAACAGCAGCGCATTTGACTCTATGATATGATGTGAGAGCTGCTCAGATCCACTTCCCTAATGGTTTCGATGGACATCATGCCGAAACACGACTAGGTCGCTTTGCACCACATGGCTTTGTCCAAAGGGTGGTAACCAACCGCGAATATGTCACCTGATTTGCACCACCGGGGGGCTACCTGTAGGGATACAAAAAATAAAGGGTAACCTCCTAAGGACGCGGGTAACTCAGCCACTAAAAACAAAAAAAATAAAATCTACGGTAGGACTACCGGGAAAATTTAGTCCCGGTAGTCCTACTAGTAAGTAGAACTAATAGTAGAACTTACAGAAACAACCCACTCGATCGCGTTAACGTTTGATGTAATTTCTATGAAAATGGCACAGCGTCATCTTGTGTCACTTACAGAAAACTAAATAGCTAAGTGTGAGTTGTTTTCACGGTAATGTAACGAGCCCCAAACCGATCGAACACAAGTAGTTCAGTCAATCTGTCGAAAATAAAATGGTTTGAATGATAAAATTCCCAAGTGGGCAAAGTTTGATTTTTCTGATGAGTTTCCATGTACTGAAGTTACTCTCGCGATGGGCAAAATTTTCGAAAGTGCGTTCGCTCAAAAACTCAAAAAAACGTCCAAAATTTTTTTGAAACGCATTTTTCTCGAAAAGTGTGCATTCCACAGAAAATTCGATAAAAGACAAAATGTAGAGGGCATCGAGATCTACAAAAAGTGCACACGGTAGGTGGCGCTGAAGACTGCAAAGTTAGTAAAACAAAACTTCGATTACCTCCAAAGTGGCTGAGTCGATAGGGGTAATATTTGGATTTAAGAGAAGCTTATAATATTTACCAATGCTAGAGTCGTGGGTACCCTAAAAATTCTGTCTTATTTCTTCGAGGTAACCTAAATCAGCAAAAAAATTGTTTGATGAAATAAATAGACGGATACAGATGCGATTTGTTATAGGACAAGACCATGATACAAATCAGCACATGGGCTACTGTGTCCCGAAAATTTAAGTGGTTCCTTAAGGAATTGAAAAATGAAATAAACTACAAAAGTTAGGTACTTTAGATACCTTGAAATGCAATCGGATGGAATTTGAATAAAAAATAGCGTACATATTATTTAGGAGATGGGCTACTGACGTTCCTGGAAAACTTCGGCGATTCCCTCGGGGAAAAAAATTGTTCATGGCTTTTCAAAATTTGTTATAGAAGAAGCATACATTGCGTTAATAAATCAACTAGTATTGTTGCGAAAATGCCTATAGAACCCAATAGATTTTATTGAGTTTTTTAGGGAGAACCAAAATTCATCAAAGTAATTTTGTTTAGACAATACGGGTAGATAAATTCTAATGAAATTTGGTATGGAAGTAGACAATAACATAAATTAGCACACGGGGTACCTCTTACGCGGGATATACACATTTTAAGGAAGTACAAAGCAGCACAGGCCTAACCCCGAGCTAATATCATTTTAAAAAGTACTTAGACGACGCGGGACAAACGGCTATAAAATTTTGAAGAAGGTATATAACAACGCGGGCCAAACCATACGAGTAGCTTATAATTATTTAAAAAAAGTACATGCCAACGCGGGTTGAACTGCGGAATATAAGCATTTTAAGAAAGTATAAAACAACGCGAGTCTTACCGCGGGCGGTTATTATATTAAGCAAGGACTAAGACAACGCGAGCGAAGCCCATTAAGCTAGTATTGTATAAAACTAACATGACTGTTTTGTATGTAAGAATAAATTGTAAATGTATAAGAGAGTCCGTCGGCTCCTGAAATACAGTTCTTAACTAGTTTAAGAGCCTTTAATCACATAAATTATTTAATCCGGTAAATTCATCAGACTATTGTTTTATGCCCTAATAAACAATTTTGTTTTAATGATTTATTTTATATTTCTGACCTGATAGAAATCCTCGCACGGGTCAGCAGTAAGGTCCATGGATAGCGCGAGGTTGGCCGCTGAGCGCAAGCACTCTTTGCTCTCGCATATTCCTACTGGCTTGTGACCAGTTTGTCGCACGTCTGAAAAAGTTTGCATCATTTAAATCCAAATTTCTCGAACAGAGAAATACTGGCAAGCATTTTATACGCTACGCTTGAGGCCTATGTCTCGCAGTTGACGTCATATCACTGATAGATGGATGAATGGAGGGAAATCCAAATTTATCGACAAGAGACTGGCAGAGACGAAACTGAACTGGAGCATTTGTGAACATGAAAAAAAACAATAATTGGATCCTTCCATCAAATTAATTCAATCAATGAAAATTAATTAACATTAAATTTGTCATTGAACATTAGGAATGACTGAGGAAAGACTTTTTATCGCAATTTCAGTGTTCTTCATGATGTGAAAGTTGGTCGTAATAATGAGTTCAGTGGTGTCTTAGAATATAATTATGTATCTTTTGTCTGTCGTCAGACAGAAATATACTGTAAAATGCTCGAGTCGTCGAATAAACATTAATAAACATATTCTTACAAAATGGACAAATAACATTTCTAGATTCAAGCAAAAGTTGAAACTGATAAAAAATATAATACCTGAAGCCGCCGCAACGATGGAGAAGCATAAAAATAATTGTAGATTATAAATGAGAATCCATACAGATAATACTTGCTGGTGTTTTCTTCGAACGCTAAAACAGATAAATCATAGACATAAGATTAAATTCAATTTCATCAAAATTCGTTAAAAGATTAAATTAATAGTTGGTCAGATTTTTACTGCACATAAGTATGTACTAGAGTTTACAGCCTGCTATTAAGCAAATGGTATATAAATATCATATCTGCTTAGCAAAAAAGAAAATACAGCAATAAGCTGGTTTCGGGACTCATGATTTTAAGTGACAATAAAATATAACTGGTAAACTTACGTAAGACTATCCATGCCTATTGCTTAAGAGCAACTTCTCAACAACTGAAACCCATATGGCAAACTAGAAAAATATATACCTATATAACTTTGACAAAAAATATATATGCATCTTGACGCCACTAAAAAATCATTAAGAGTTGAACTCGACTTGCTCAACGAGTGGACGTATTTTGTGTTGACCAAGATTTTTGCTTATCCGTGCGCAATAATATCATCCTATTTACGTGCAAGTTTAGCACTATTGTGGTGTGTAACAAATAAAGTGTTTTTATTGTTACAAAGTTCCAAGTGAATCCGAGCCGCCGGCGCCACGGGTGAGGTAAGCTCCTCCAAACCTCGAAGAAAAGAGACGAGCTCTGCTTAAAAAATAATTCATCTCTCTCGCACACCGGTCGAGCGGACGAATAAACCGGTTCTAGTGCTACGAGCTACAGCTACACCCATGAGCTACGCCGATCCGGTCTGCGCTACGCTGCGGTAACTTGTGCTACGCTGAGTATAGTAATATTACTTACTAATCATGCCAACAGATAGCTTAACTAATATTAATAACTAACTTAATGCCCGCGGCTTCGCTCGCGTTGGCTTAGTACTTAATTAATTTAATATCAGCCCGCGGTTTGTGTCGCATTGGCTACATCAGTATGTACTTACAAATACGAGTAATATTAGCCTGCGGTTTGGCCCGCGCTGTTTTGTACTTTCATAAAATGCTTATATTCCGCAGTTTGTACTTCTTTAAATAATTATAAGCTATGGTTTGGGCCGCGTTGTTTTATATTTTCTTCAAAATGTTATAGCCCGTGGCTTGGCTCGCGCTGTTTTGTACTTCCTTAAAATGTTTACATCCCGCGGTTTGGCCCTCATTGTTTTGTACTTTCTTCTAAATATTCGCCCGCGGTGTAGCTCGTATTGTTTTAGTACGTTAAATAAATGCGGCCCGCGGTTTGGCTCGCGTTGCTTTAGTACTTACTTAAAGTGAGAATAGCTCTCGATTAGTCCTGCGTTGCTTTGTAGGTACTTAAAAAAATTAGGTGTAGCCCGCGGTTTGGTCCGAATTGTTTTGTACTTCCTTAAAATGGTTATAGTCGGCAGTTTGGCTCGCGTTTTCTTAGTACTAATTCGAAAATGATAATAGCCCGCGGTTTGACCCACATTGTCTTAGTATATTTACGTAAAATGACAATGGCCCACGGTTTGATCCGCGTTGTTTTAGGGAGGTACACTTCTTTAACATATTTATAGTAAGGCGTGGGCTTCACTCATATTTCCCGGTATGTCGACACTTTGTTCGTGTCTCATATAAAATGGTGGGCTATTTATTGTACAAAATTTAATTGAGTGATATTTGTTTGGTTTCGATTTTGTAAAAGTTGATATCCCAAGGAACCCACTCACATTTTCTGGTTTATTATAAGGTACCCCCTGTGCTATTTTATGTTATATTGTCTAAATTAATCTATACCAAATTTCATCAGAATTAATTTACCCGTATTGTCGAAATTATTACTTTGATAAATTTTGGTTACCATTAGGGAACCCAATAAAATCCCTAGGCATTTTCATGATAATAACAGTTGATATTTTGATGCATATTGTATGCTTCTTCTAAAACAAATTTTTAAAAGCCATGAACATTTTTTTCCCGAGGATGTCGCCGAAGTTTTCCAGAACGTCAGTAGCCCATCTCTTAATTAATATGTAGGCTATTTTTGATCCAAATTCCATTCGATTGCATTCCATAGGTACTTTTGAAATTTATTTCATTTTTCAATTCCCTAAGGAACCACTTAAATTTTTGGGACAACAGTAGATAGCCCATGTGCTGCTGTTGTATCACGGTCTACTTAGAAGTAGACCGTGATACAACAGCCAATACCAAATTGCATTTGAATCCGTGTATTTGTTTGGTAAATATTATAAGCTTCTCCAGTACCAAATATTACTCCTATCGATTCAGCCAGTTGGAGGTAATTGATGTTTTGTTTTACTAACTTTGGAATTTTAGTGGGCCCCCCAATATGAGAAAATCACAGATATCGAACAAACAGCATTTTTATGTTTGTTTGAAAAATACTTAAGCCAAGTTTCAAATCAATCGGGCCAGGAATTAAAAAGTTACATTTTTTCGAAAAGGTCCCGCGTTTGGCCTGCGTTATCTATTTACTTTACAAAAAATAGCTAGCGGTTTGATACGCGTTATTTTGGGTACACGGGCTTTAAAAGCTAATCATTCATATTTCCCGGGACGTCAAAACTCAACACTTCGTTCGTGTCTAATTTAAAATCCATCTAACCATCCCCATACATCAGCCATATGACGTTCGCTACTCGACATAGGCCTCCCCTATAGATCTCCAATAAGACCGGTTGGAAGCGACTTGCATCCAGCGTGTCTACGTCGTAGGTCGTCTTGCGCTGCGCTTGCTGGTACGTGGTCTCCACTCGAGAACTTTTCTACCCCATCGGTCATCAGTCCTCCGAGCTATGTGCCTTGCCCACTGCCATTTTAACTTGCCGATCCGCTAGGCTATGTCGGTAACTTTGGTTCTTCTGCGGATCTCTTCATTCCTATTATCATCAGCCGATTGTTAGCTACCTATAATCCGGGCCGGCAACAGAAGTAAATAGTAATTCTACCTCACATATACATAGGTAAGTAAAATAATGGAGTAGCTGATTTTTGGGTAGTTTTGTGTATTGTGAATTATTTTCGATGATTTTGTTGTTTATTTCCTAATTTGATTTTTAAATATTTTATTTTAAACTTTTTATTTTAGTTAACACATTTATAATTTCAAGATGTCATAAGAAACTGCATTGTAAAAATCATAGGTTAAAGTATTGTTTCTGTTAGTCATATTTTTCGATCTCTGCGAGCAAATTGAGGGTACTCGTAGATAGGAAAATTTCCTCCACCCGCTTGATATTCGCTGCCGTCGAAGGGCGGAAGCGGCACTAAGTCAAAGAGAATTGAATTGTGCGCACGTTGCGCCTACCTTGAAGACTAGTCATCGTCTAAAGGTTTAAATTACCCCGTGTCACGTGCAACGGACTGGTGCCGAGGAAAGTATCCGGTCATCAATCAGTGTCTGAAGCTGAAGTCTGGAGGCGGGAGTGGATTGAAGGTTGGTGGAGATTTCCTTTTACCGTCTTACAGCTTGCAGGGATATACCTGGGTTTATATTCATTAGACGCATACAGTCACACAGTCCACTTTTCTGTACAAATCGTACACCAAAAGTAATGATAATCAGTTATTTCTACTGCACACAAAAATACAAAAAAAATATCAGTCACTTGCTCAATTACCAACTAGTTCAGGAAAAAAAAATCATATAAATAGGCCACGATTCCCGGGAGCTACATTCATTTGAATACGGGCTGTCAAGGAGTGAACATCAAAATGGAAAAACACGAAATCAGAGCTGTCATTAAATACCTCTGCTTGAAAAAAATGTCTACCAAAGACATACATAGCGACTTGGTGGAAACATTAGGGGACTCTTCTCCTCCATATTCCACAGTTGCACGCTGGGCTAAGGAGTTTAAGCTGGGAAGAACATCGACGGAAGACGAACACCGCGAAGGACGCCCATCGACGTCCCTCACTGAAGAAAATGTGAAAAAAGTTGAAGAAGTTGTATTGGAAGATCGAAGAGTGACTATCAGGCATGTAGCTGAGGTCACAGGGATCTCATGTGGCAGCATTCAAAGAATCCTTGCGAACGAATTGCATATGAGAAAGGTCTCCGCGCGTTGGGTACCGAAAATGTTAAACGACGAGCAAAAGAAGAAACGAGTCGGCATGTCAAGAGCAAATCTCGAAAATTTCCAGGCAGACAAGGATAATTTTTTGTCACGTTTTGTGACCATGGACGAGACCTGGATCCACCATTTTGATCCTGAAACAAAACAACAATCGATGACATGGAAACGATCCGATGAACCGACGCCGAAGAAATTCAAAGTGTCAAGCTCAGCAGGGAAGGTTATGGCGTCTGTTTTTTGGGACGCTGAAGGAATAATCATGGTGGACTACTTGGAAAAGGGGGCCACTATTACAGGCTCCTACTATGCAGAACAAATAAGAAGATTGCGGGAGGTTATTAAGGAGAAAAGGCGAGGCAAACTGCGGGCTGGAGTGCTGTTCCATCAAGACAACGCACCGGTTCACAAAGCTGCAATTGCCATGGCTGCCATTCAGGAAGCGGGCTTTGAGCTGGTGGATCACCCCCCTATTCACCAGATCTAGCCCCCAGTGACTTTTATCTCTTTCCAAGACTCAAGGAACATCATCTCCGAGGCAAGAAATTTGACGATGATAGCGACGTGATGGCCGCGGTTGAGGACTTTTTTGAGAGTCAAGATAAAGATTTTTTTTCTAAGGGAATTTTAGGTTTAGAAAAGAGATGGACTAAATGTATAGACTTGCTAGGAGACTATGTTGAGAAATAAATTTATTTTTTTATTTTATTCATTGTGTTTGTTATTGATTATCATTACTTTTGGATCACCCCTATAGTCAGTCAGTCTCTGGCAGCCATGTGACAAGCTTTGCTTAGTTTGGGGTCAGAGACCGTGTGTAAGATGTCCCAAAATATTTATTTATTTATAGTGTTTTTACTTCTGTATGTTTTAGTTTTGTATTATTGATATTATTACGTTGCTACAAAGCGCAGCGCGCAGACTAATATAAATCAAGTGTGTAATCTCAGTAAGTGAATTTTTGTAAATTCTTTTGAGATTAGTAAATATTCTTAAACTGACGGGAAACGATGTAAGCGTAAGATGGTAGTTTTATTGTCGACCTGTATCATCAATGAATCAGCGTCCTCAACAAAGAATTTAGAAGAGTAAGTGTCCTTTACATAGATAACTACATCACCGTTCTTAGAAGTATTACACTGTTTACGAGTTCGAAAATGATTATAATCAGGATGAGAATTCAACAGTGCGCTTGCCGTACACCAACATTCAGTGTCGAAACGACTGAGTGAGAAGACAAAATTATTAAAATTACAGTTGTAACTTCTGATATTTATACATATTACTTTAAAGTTTAGCTTAGGGTTATTCGTTAAAAATGAAGCACGTGATTCCGCTGCCGCGTGGGTGTAACAATCAATCGCGAAAGTATCGTCTGTCGTTAGTTACATTACATCAACTATACCCATCGTTATAAGAAAAGAATTGAGTGATATTAGTGAATGGCAAGAATAAGTATGTCACTTTTCCGAGAAGTAAGTTTGAGAATAAGTGAAAAAAGCCAAGAGTGTAGATTTTCAAATTTTGTTTAGTTTTTAGCCAATACTAGACAACACAAGAGAAGGCAGAGTTAGGACGCTGGATTGTGTGAGCCCTAAAAATAAGACTAGAGTCAGAAACGCGAGTTGTGTACAGTTTATAGTTAGTGGGGTACTGTTAATCTCACAAAAGCTGATTCTGCAGAAATTATTTGTTAATAGAGGGACGTCGCTGGTTGTTAGGCGTACCCAGGTAATTTGATGAGGATAGCAGGGCTTCCCTCTTGTCTTCGGACATGGATAGACCTTTTTTCTGACCCAGCAATATCAGAACTCAGCGTCTTTGGCGCGAAGTGTCGCAGAACGAAATAACTGCCTATTTTCTTAAGTAAAGCACTTGTTGAAATAGAACTTTCTGCGCGGGCCCTCCACTCCGATATCAGTGATATCAAAAGTACGAGTCCTGGCGCTGTTGTCGACGAAAAAATAGTAAAAAATATTTTAGTAATAAATAATTTAGGAAGTTACCGTACTTTGACGATTAAGCGACACAATAGTAAATTATGTTTTCCAAAGTGTCGATTAGCTCTTTATAGTAAAAGCATATTTGTAAAAAGGGTAGAAATATACAACAAATTACCTTAATCATTAAAAGACATCCATGATTCAAATACTTTTAAATGTAAACTAAAAAAAATTCTTATCGAGAAGGCATATTACTCTATTGACGACTATTTGAAAGAAAGAAAATAATATTGTTAAAATTATTTTGACATTTAATTTAAATATATATTTTTGATATAATTTTAAATACTATGTGACTGTATTTTTCATAACCAAATAGTGTCGGTATTACTAACATAATTAATTATTTTCAATGTATTGAATTTTGCATACCATAATGGTTAAAACATGGCGATCTATGTATTTATTGACTACATCATATGAAAATTGTAACACCTGTGTTTTGCGAAATAAATATGAATTGAATTGAAAGAAGCGGATTATAACCGGCCGCGGATGACTCGCCGAAGTGTTTTCGCTCTCAAATAGCCGAGGACCGACTCGCATCGCAAAGTCAAGATCGTTTTCAGCTGTGTCCGCACCTATCTTTTTGGCAATTAAATGAGCTAGGTGCGACCATTTAAGCGCCGGTCCGAAAGGGCTATCATAAAAACAATGTAGTTTTAATTTAGCTGTGATATTATAAGATATTTTCGAAAAATATTACGCTTACGTCCTTTGCACTTGCTAAAACTCTACAATGAGTTTTTTTGTTCTTAAATGTATGTATCTATTTTAATGATAATCCATAATTATTATACTTTATAATAGTTAACTATAAATATATGTGTATTGTGAGATAGATTTAGCTGTTCATTCGTTGTAGCTGGTACCTAGTAAAGTGATCAGTTTTGCACGAGGGGACTTCGAGCCTATGGTGGGTGTGGGGGCTATATCTTAAAGTTTTCCGTTTCATGCCTAAGTTTCACTTGGTTCCGCTGGTTTTGAAAAAGCAAATAATAGGTTGGGGAAAAAGTTTCTTCGCATTTTTTAAGAAAATTCAAAACATTTTTTTATTATAGTTTATTTACATTTAACTAAAGTATGTAGGGACCATTTTGTTCGATAACTTTTTGCCATCTTGTAGGTAGCGACATGATCCCATTGCTATAGAAATTTTGGGACTTCTGATCAAAATACCGCGACAAGTGGTTTTGACAGTCCTCTCGTGATGTTAACCTGACACTACCTAAAGAATTCTGAAGAAACCGAAACAGGTGGAAATCTGAAGGTGCAAGGTCAGGACTATACGGCGGATGCATTAACACCTCCCAGCCCAACTCTTTTAATTTTTGCTGAGTGGCTAAAGATATGTGAGGTCTACTATGAGTACACGGTTCATTAGGTTTCTTTCAGTGAGCTCGTGAGGTACCCAAATATCGAGCTTTTTTGTGCACCCAGTTTTTTTTTCAAATGCGCCAAAACTGTTTTGCCAAACCAAAATGCGCCAAAACAGCTACGTCGTAATTACTGATATGCCGATCGTGCTCTACTTTTTCAAAAATGGCATCCATTTTATCCGTAATAGCGACCAGAGCGAAGTGCGTCTTTGACATCAAAATTTCCGGATTGAAAACGCTTAAACCAAATTTGTGCTACTCTCGCAGATACTGCACTAGGTTCATAAACATCGCAAATTTTTTTCGCGGCTTGCGTTGCATTTTTACCTTTTTTGTAGGAAAATTTTAAAATGTATCGAATTTCTTCATTAGATTCGCTCATCTTAACAGTACGAAAAACAAATGAAAATCACACATTTTCCTAGTTTGAATCTGGAATTATGTTCTTTAAAATTTAAACTTTCAATGATACCAAAACCAGCCAGATACAAATGGTATAGCCAAAGAGATTTTATTACAAGTTCATACATACTAAAATGCGAAAAGACTTTTTCCCCAACCTAATATATAAGTTCTTATAAGCAACTATCCTTTAATATTATTCACTAATACTATAGCAAAAATATTTTTTTGTGCTATAATATAATAATGTAGACATTATAAAATAGATAACAATGGTTTTTAAACAGATATATTTTTAAATTTCGGGTCAGAATACTTTTGGGTTACTTTCGGGTCATAGTTTCTGGCGTACATTTTAATTTGATATTATCAGACATTTTTACTCTAAAAAATCACCTAGACAAAACATTGTCTCAACCAACTTACTTGTAGGTACAATTGTAATGACATTTATAATCTAGTAGCTAGTAGGTATTCGTATACGTAGATTTATATACAACAACCTATAGTTACTTATGTGAGCAAAATCTTGATTTTTAACCTCTATAATGTATGTACATTATAGAGGTTAAAAATCAAGATTTTGCCGCTATTTCCAAATAAAACAATGAACTAGACAGCATCACAATATGGTGCTTATTACAGTAACAGCGTTATGAGACTTCAGTACAAATCAGACTGCTCTACCAACCTACACAATGATAATAAGCTATCTGTTTTTCGAAAAAAATTCCTTATTCAACCGGTTTCTTTAAAGCTCGGTTGCATCTGTATGGTTTTACCGATAGACAAGTATGTATTAGGGTATTCTATTTTATTTATACGTAATCGTGAGATATCAATGAGGAAGTCACGCGCTAGATGGTTGGCGTCATCCTCACTTTAGGTCAGCATTCTCAGAATTTTAGTATTTTTATCTGTTCCATACAACACGAGTACGAGTAGGTTTAAGGAAAAGCTGATTTCTTTTTTGCGATTTTGCAATTGATCCCAACGTAAAAGTTGTTCATATAGATGAGCAAATACACTTTTAAAAGTTCGTGCACTTTACAAAGCAACATCTTCCCCATTCCTTGTCCCTTGTCGTATCACAGAGTGAATAAGGGTTGGTAGGTTCACATACGACACCGAATTCCTTATTTTTTTGATTATTCCTTTCTCTGGAAGTATCCAAGTTTAACTAAGTGCGTATTTTTTCTCCACTGAAATGAACTCATTGGTGCGGAACCATGATCCCATAATTCTAAGGCAAGCGTTATTTGGCTCCATATGAACAAATATTAAAATACTGTATCTGTTATGATTATCCCTAAGTAATTGTGTTTCGTATGAATTGGCAATTAAAAACAATCTTTTATTTTTCAGAATTTTCAAAATGTTCCTGTTCAAAAAATGCTGCTTTTGCGCCGATCTGCGCCTGGGCAGTTTCCTGATAGCTTACCTAATGCTGGTGAGTAATGAAGTAAGACTGTCTAGTGAGCCTGAAAGCGTCTATTTACATACTCAGCTTCAATAGAAAAACCACCTCGGGCACTAACACTTGCAGCTGCATGTTAGCTAGGTAAGCGTGTTACATTTTTGTGATAAACATTTCAAAAATTGACGCGCTCGCAGGAGTTCCAAATTTGGCGGGTTCGTAGTACATACAGCGTTCTAGCTTAATTGGAATAGAATAGAATAGAATATATTTATTTGCATAATATACAGAGCTAAGAGATTAAAAGCTAAGTATACACCCTGCCTAGTAGGGCATAGCAAAAAATCATAATATTAGGTAAGTGAATATCTTAAAAATTACTTACTAAGCTAATCTTATTTTAAATGACTATGCATAGACATAGTATAATTCTACATAGTACACAATTTCAGTTACAAAACATAATATAGACAGAACTAGTTTGACATAAATTCTAGAGCATACTACAAGCTACTTTAAATGTTATTATTATTTAGTTTTATCAGTGAGATAATCGTCTAAACTGTAATAACATTTATTTATTAACAATTTTTTGAGATTTTTATAAAAAGAGTTTTCATCAAGTTCGTCTTTTAAGTGGGTAGGTAGAGCATTGTATATTTTTATGAGCATGTATTCTGGACCTCTTTTATAATTTCAAGTTTTGGTTCTGGGGCTATAAGCTGAGTTTGTCTTCGGGCATTTGTGTTAAAAGTGAAAAGTTTTAGGTGTTTTTTAACAAACATTGCTGCTTCTAAGATGTATATACAAGGCAGTGGTAAAATTTTTTGCTGTTTAAAATGGGGCTTACAGCTGTTACGTCGGCGAATATTTACCAAAATACGGATGCATTTTTTCTGCATAATAAAGAGGTCTATGGCATTTGTACTATTGCCCCATATAATAATACCGTATTTTAGCCAGGCATTCGCGTAGGCGTAGTATGCACTGGTCGCTGTTTTTATATTAGTGTCAAAGCATCTTGGCCGGAATCCCAGAGAGATGCAGGTTCAAATCCTGCAATCGCGTCAATTTTTGAAATGGTTATCACAAAAATAACATTTCTATAAACCTAGTGTGTGAAGCACGATAAAAATCATCTAAGCGTGAAAATCGTGTAAGAAAAATCATGTAAGCGTGTTACATCCTAGACCGCATATCTGCTTAACATCAGACAGTGTGTATTCAAACGCAACCTCTATACGAAATAAAAAAAGGTATCTCGATGCGAAAATAATTTATTTAATTACCTAGTATCTATGACTATTCTGACATTCTAGAACTATTCCGCCAGTTCTAAATGTAGTTTTTGATTAGGCATATTGTTTGATAATGGGCAACAGCGTACGACTAGCATTCTGCGTTACTCAAGCCAGGCGTGGGAATTATGGAAAACCTTTTTAAAAATATGATGTCCTGAAAAAATCCTACATTTTATTCAACATAACGAAAATTCAAGATTTTAGCCAATTCAACCAGCGGGCTTAGCATAAGGACCATAAAATTATACTATCGACGTGTCAGAACGTGACAGAGTTATGATGAAGCATATATCTGTCACCCTTGCACACGACGATAAACTCTTGTCGTGGTCTTGTATGCTAAGCACACTGGGCCTGAATCTCTATCGACAAAACGTAACGTAACGCGGTAAGTATTTTTTTTTTATTTCAGTGAATTTCGTTTGAAGATTTGTGTGATCAATTTAAAATTACGTTAAAAAAAATATTTTAACCTGAGTTTAAGTTATGTTATTTGAAAAATTTATATTTATCACACGAATTTCTTAAAAACAAAAAGCACGTCAGAGTGCGTCACGTGCTTGTTTTCATAGAGAATCATCCATCTGAATTGAAAAATAGATTGGGTTCACTTAGAGTTATCTCCTTTTAAACTGGAGACACTGAGTTATTACCGTTAGTTCTACTAGTAGAACAATAGTAGAACTTACGGGAACGATTGTTAAGGACAGGCCTTTATTCAACAGTAGACCTCTCCTGATAATACGCCTACATACTACGTTATTAATATCTCAATAGCTATGCTAATGTTACTAGTATTAGACAAAACGTATTTCTTTGTACATTTAGATTAAAGTTATTGGAACAGAATACCTACTTCTTAAATGGTACCTATATTTTACTAATTTTATTAAACAAGTAGCTATGAAAAACTTCGATACTTCTTGAACGTAAATATAGTACTAATAGTTGTGTATCCTTACTAATATTATAAATCCGAAAAGTTTGTTGGTTTGTTGGTTTGTTACTCTTTCACGCACCAACGGAGCAACGGATTGACTTGATTTTTGGCATGGATATAGTTTAAAAGGCGGAAGGAGCTTTAGGATACTTTCTATCCCGAAAAATTGCATAGTTCCTGTAGGACAGGACAAAAACCATCGAAAGCGAAACTGTCGCCACTATCACAAAGACGCTAAGTGATTAATTCCTCTATGACGCTAATATGGACTAACGAAACGTCACAGCCAAACGTAATTAGATGACAGGTGACATTGTCTGCAGACTTTTAGAAATCACAAGTAGCATGGCAAGGGGACAAAAAGTTTTTCCACCATTTTATCCCCTTGAAGAGGAAATAAAGTATGGATTGAAATTAATGACAACTGACATTAAAATTGGATAAAATGTTATTTTCCCTCTGCATGCTACATGATACTATGACGTTTAATACCAGGCCGTCATTTTGTCTGACATTAAAAATATTTTAAATCTTCTATCATTAGAGGTTTAACATGTTTCTTTATTCTACCTTTATGGTACAGAATCATCATACTTTAATATTATCAATCCGAAAAGTTTGTTGGTTTGTTCCTCTTTGACGCAGCAACGGAGCAAAAGATTGACCTGATTTTTGGTATGAATACCTATGGTTTATAAGACAGAAAGTGATAGGTAATAGGATACTTTTTTATCTCGAGAAAATTCGTGATTCCCATGGGATAGGACAATAACTGTTTCTCAGCAATGGAGCAACGGATTGACTTGATATTTGGGGTGGACATAGTTTGGAAGACGGAAAGTGACATAGGATACTTTCCATCCCGAAAAATATGTGGTTCCCGTAGGACTTAACAATAAATTTTTCTCAGCAACGGAGCAACTTGCCTTGGCTTATTGCATGAATATAGTTTGAAAGACGAAAAGTGACATTGGCTACTTTTTATCGCAAAAACTTTAACAGTTCCCGTAGGATAGGATAAAAACTAAGCGAGCGGGCTGCGGTAGCAGCCGTCTAAGCGCCAGAAATAACCTGTCATGGCAAGTTTAGGACGTTCCTAACTTCCTACATTTTTCGCACTCCTTCGCGGCACTCAACAGCGCTAGCCCAGACTCGGGCTCCATAACGGAGCTTGCGCTTTGCTCTCTCGCCATAATGACGGAGTGTTTCGGAGCACAAGACACATCGTCATCCACCACTCGGGACTAACCAGTACTGAACGTCAGACAGCATTCCAACGCCCTGGTCCCAGTGCAGCGGGTCAGTCATAGTAGCCCAGCGCCTGCCTCTTCAACTGCAGAGGGCAGTGAGAACGGCCATCGCGATACCGACACCTCTCTTCCCCTGCAGCCCCACTGCGTATGTCAACACGTTGACGGCCTAGCGGAAGGTAGGGTAGGTGGCGGCACCCACACCACCAGTTCCATATATCCCACCGCGGCCCCTAATCCTCGGCTGTCATATCAGAGTCCAGGAAGCAGCCTTGCTTTATGAAACTAAGAAATGTTTTTCCCAGCAAGTAACTGGAGATAGAGAGACAGAAAAGAAGCCACACCCAGCACAGCAGGAGGAGCTGGAGTTCATATGCCTGGCAGACGGAGCAGCACCAGAGCAAAATCTTAACCGAGAAATAACCATATAAACAGACGGCAGCAAAATTAAAGGGAAAGTTGGGGCGGCATTATCCATTTGGGATGATGCCGCTGAGATCAGTACCCGCAAGCTGAAATTGGCCGATTGGTGCTCCGTGTACCAGGCCGAGTTATTGGCACTTCTTGAGGCTACCGTAAAAGCAAAAATCTTTTGTGACTCCAGGTCTGCACTGGAAACGGTAGTTGGCGTATCTTCCTTCCATTCCTTAGCAGTAAATTCAAAGCTCACATAAAGTTACTACACGCACAAAATAAAATAGTGAAACTTTATTGGATTAAAGCGCACGCGGGGATGGAGGGAAATGAGAGAGCGGACCAGCTAGCAAAGGAAGCAGCACTGCACTCGAAGTGTAGACCTATTTACGATAACTGCCCCGTTTCATTCGTCAAGAGAGAAATCCGAAAGGATTCTCTTGATGAGTGGAACCGACGGTATCAGGATAGACACACAGCGGCGGTAACCAAAACATATTTTCTGGATGCAAGGGCGGCATACAAGATCGTAAGAGAAATAGCACCAGTGGGAATCATAACTCAAGTGCTGACGGGGCATGGTGAGTTTTCCCAATACTTTCATCGATTTAAGTTGAGGGAAAGCCCATCGTGCATCTGTGAACCCACAAAAGAGGAGACTCCACTGCACATAATCTTGGAATGCCCAGTTTATGGAAAGCAGAGATTTGATTTAGAACAAAAAATTGGAATTAATCTAACATGTAAAAACCTTACAAACAATTTTATCGAATTTTTGCACAAATATTTGTAAAAAAGCAATAATTAGGAACAAGTAGGTATAAACTTTGCTGTACCATTGTAATGTTTATTATAACTGCAAACAGCCAAAAACATTGAAATATAGGTATAGTTTTTATTCATTTGTAATTAAGACCCCTGATCAGGGGCGTTGTATATACACTCCAACCGTAACTTAACCAACAAAAGCATTCCTCTAAGGTATTTTGATATTTGTCGGTTAGGTTAGGTCTCGTAGCCGACATAAACATAAGCCAAAATCAAAATATAACTCGGGCGAAGCCGCGGGTAAAAGCTAGTTATAAATAATACATTCGACCAAAACCATGTTTATATTGCATCTTAGTTAAGCTAGAATAATTGAACACAAAATTATAAAAGGTATCTTTTGCCGAACTAGACCGGAGCCTATGTTTCAGCTAACAGCGCCCTCCCCCCTAATTGCATTGGTTTTTCAACTATAACCATTTTTAAATCATACATATCAAAAATAAGACGAATATAATGTATACATATATACTGATACGAGCAGTACGCAATTTAAATTAATTTAGAAAGACGGTATTTACAAGATTATTACTAAAACTATTTCTAAGCCATTCAAAGGTTAAGCATGATTAAAATAAGTTTATTGTGTACTAGCTTTTACCCGCGGCTTCGCCCGAGTTATATTTTGATTTTGGCTTATGTTTATGTCGGCTACGAGACCTAACCTAACCGACAAATATCAAAATACCTTAGAGGAATGCTTTTGTTGGTTAAGTTACGGTTGGAGTGTATATACAACGCCCCTGATCAGGGGTCTTAATTACAAATGAATAAAAACTATACCTATATTTCAATGTTTTTGGCTGTTTGCAGTTATAATAAACATTACAATGGTACAGCAAAGTTTATACCTACTTGTTCCTAATTATTGCTTTTTTACAAATATTTGTGCAAAAATTCGATAAAATTGTTTGTAAGGTTTTTACATGTTAGATTAATTCCAATTTTTTGTTCTAAATCAAATCTCTGCTTTCCATAAACTGGGCATTCCAAGATTATGTGCAGTGGAGTCTCCTCTTTTGTGGGTTCACAGATGCACGATGGGCTTTCCCTCAACTTAAATCGATGAAAGTATTGGGAAAACTCACCATGCCCCGTCAGCACTTGAGTTATGATTCCCACTGGTGCTATTTCTCTTACGATCTTGTATGCCGCCCTTGCATCCAGAAAATATGTTTTGGTTACCGCCGCTGTGTGTCTATCCTGATACCGTCGGTTCCACTCATCAAGAGAATCCTTTCGGATTTCTCTCTTGACGAATGAAACGGGGCAGTTATCGTAAATAGGTCTACACTTCGAGTGCAGTGCTGCTTCCTTTGCTAGCTGGTCCGCTCTCTCATTTCCCTCCATCCCCGCGTGCGCTTTAATCCAATAAAGTTTCACTATTTTATTTTGTGCGTGTAGTAACTTTATGTGAGCTTTGAATTTACTGCTAAGGAATGGAAGGAAGATACGCCAACTACCGTTTCCAGTGCAGACCTGGAGTCACAAAAGATTTTTGCTTTTACGGTAGCCTCAAGAAGTGCCAATAACTCGGCCTGGTACACGGAGCACCAATCGGCCAATTTCAGCTTGCGGGTACTGATCTCAGCGGCATCATCCCAAATGGATAATGCCGCCCCAACTTTCCCTTTAATTTTGCTGCCGTCTGTTTATATGGTTATTTCTCGGTTAAGATTTTGCTCTGGTGCTGCTCCGTCTGCCAGGCATATGAACTCCAGCTCCTCCTGCTGTGCTGGGTGTGGCTTCTTTTCTGTCTCTCTATCTCCAGTTACTTGCTGGGAAAAACATTTCTTAGTTTCATAAAGCAAGGCTGCTTCCTGGACTCTGATATGACAGCCGAGGATTAGGGGCCGCGGTGGGATATATGGAACTGGTGGTGTGGGTGCCGCCACCTACCCTACCTTCCGCTAGGCCGTCAACGTGTTGACATACGCAGTGGGGCTGCAGGGGAAGAGAGGTGTCGGTATCGCGATGGCCGTTCTCACTGCCCTCTGCAGTTGAAGAGGCAGGCGCTGGGCTACTATGACTGACCCGCTGCACTGGGACCAGGGCGTTGGAATGCTGTCTGACGTTCAGTACTGGTTAGTCCCGAGTGGTGGATGACGATGTGTCTTGTGCTCCGAAACACTCCGTCATTATGGCGAGAGAGCAAAGCGCAAGCTCCGTTATGGAGCCCGAGTCTGGGCTAGCGCTGTTGAGTGCCGCGAAGGAGTGCGAAAAATGTAGGAAGTTAGGAACGTCCTAAACTTGCCATGACAGGTTATTTCTGGCGCTTAGACGGCTGCTACCGCAGCCCGCTCGCTTAGTTTTTATCCTATCCTACGGGAACTGTTAAAGTTTTTGCGATAAAAAGTAGCCAATGTCACTTTTCGTCTTTCAAACTATATTCATGCAATAAGCCAAGGCAAGTTGCTCCGTTGCTGAGAAAAATTTATTGTTAAGTCCTACGGGAACCACATATTTTTCGGGATGGAAAGTATCCTATGTCACTTTCCGTCTTCCAAACTATGTCCACCCCAAATATCAAGTCAATCCGTTGCTCCATTGCTGAGAAACAGTTATTGTCCTATCCCATGGGAATCACGAATTTTCTCGAGATAAAAAAGTATCCTATTACCTATCACTTTCTGTCTTATAAACCATAGGTATTCATACCAAAAATCAGGTCAATCTTTTGCTCCGTTGCTGCGTCAAAGAGGAACAAACCAACAAACTTTTCGGATTGATAATATTAAAGTATGATGATTCTGTACCATAAAGGTAGAATAAAGAAACATGTTAAACCTCTAATGATAGAAGATTTAAAATATTTTTAATGTCAGACAAAATGACGGCCTGGTATTAAACGTCATAGTATCATGTAGCATGCAGAGGGAAAATAACATTTTATCCAATTTTAATGTCAGTTGTCATTAATTTCAATCCATACTTTATTTCCTCTTCAAGGGGATAAAATGGTGGAAAAACTTTTTGTCCCCTTGCCATGCTACTTGTGATTTCTAAAAGTCTGCAGACAATGTCACCTGTCATCTAATTACGTTTGGCTGTGACGTTTCGTTAGTCCATATTAGCGTCATAGAGGAATTAATCACTTAGCGTCTTTGTGATAGTGGCGACAGTTTCGCTTTCGATGGTTTTTGTCCTGTCCTACAGGAACTATGCAATTTTTCGGGATAGAAAGTATCCTAAAGCTCCTTCCGCCTTTTAAACTATATCCATGCCAAAAATCAAGTCAATCCGTTGCTCCGTTGGTGCGTGAAAGAGTAACAAACCAACAAACCAACAAACTTTTCGGATTTATAATATTAGTAAGGATACACAACTATTAGTACTATATTTACGTTCAAGAAGTATCGAAGTTTTTCATAGCTACTTGTTTAATAAAATTAGTAAAATATAGGTACCATTTAAGAAGTAGGTATTCTGTTCCAATAACTTTAATCTAAATGTACAAAGAAATACGTTTTGTCTAATACTAGTAACATTAGCATAGCTATTGAGATATTAATAACGTAGTATGTAGGCGTATTATCAGGAGATCATTAGAGGTTTAACATGTTTCTTTATTCTACCTTTATGGTACAGAATCATCATACTTTAATATTATCAATCCGAAAAGTTTGTTGGTTTGTTCCTCTTTGACGCAGCAACGGAGCAAAAGATTGACCTGATTTTTGGTATGAATACCTATGGTTTATAAGACAGAAAGTGATAGGTAATAGGATACTTTTTTATCTCGAGAAAATTCGTGATTCCCATGGGATAGGACAATAACTGTTTCTCAGCAATGGAGCAACGGATTGACTTGATATTTGGGGTGGACATAGTTTGGAAGACGGAAAGTGACATAGGATACTTTCCATCCCGAAAAATATGTGGTTCCCGTAGGACTTAACAATAAATTTTTCTCAGCAACGGAGCAACTTGCCTTGGCTTATTGCATGAATATAGTTTGAAAGACGAAAAGTGACATTGGCTACTTTTTATCGCAAAAACTTTAACAGTTCCCGTAGGATAGGATAAAAACTAAGCGAGCGGGCTGCGGTAGCAGCCGTCTAAGCGCCAGAAATAACCTGTCATGGCAAGTTTAGGACGTTCCTAACTTCCTACATTTTTCGCACTCCTTCGCGGCACTCAACAGCGCTAGCCCAGACTCGGGCTCCATAACGGAGCTTGCGCTTTGCTCTCTCGCCATAATGACGGAGTGTTTCGGAGCACAAGACACATCGTCATCCACCACTCGGGACTAACCAGTACTGAACGTCAGACAGCATTCCAACGCCCTGGTCCCAGTGCAGCGGGTCAGTCATAGTAGCCCAGCGCCTGCCTCTTCAACTGCAGAGGGCAGTGAGAACGGCCATCGCGATACCGACACCTCTCTTCCCCTGCAGCCCCACTGCGTATGTCAACACGTTGACGGCCTAGCGGAAGGTAGGGTAGGTGGCGGCACCCACACCACCAGTTCCATATATCCCACCGCGGCCCCTAATCCTCGGCTGTCATATCAGAGTCCAGGAAGCAGCCTTGCTTTATGAAACTAAGAAATGTTTTTCCCAGCAAGTAACTGGAGATAGAGAGACAGAAAAGAAGCCACACCCAGCACAGCAGGAGGAGCTGGAGTTCATATGCCTGGCAGACGGAGCAGCACCAGAGCAAAATCTTAACCGAGAAATAACCATATAAACAGACGGCAGCAAAATTAAAGGGAAAGTTGGGGCGGCATTATCCATTTGGGATGATGCCGCTGAGATCAGTACCCGCAAGCTGAAATTGGCCGATTGGTGCTCCGTGTACCAGGCCGAGTTATTGGCACTTCTTGAGGCTACCGTAAAAGCAAAAATCTTTTGTGACTCCAGGTCTGCACTGGAAACGGTAGTTGGCGTATCTTCCTTCCATTCCTTAGCAGTAAATTCAAAGCTCACATAAAGTTACTACACGCACAAAATAAAATAGTGAAACTTTATTGGATTAAAGCGCACGCGGGGATGGAGGGAAATGAGAGAGCGGACCAGCTAGCAAAGGAAGCAGCACTGCACTCGAAGTGTAGACCTATTTACGATAACTGCCCCGTTTCATTCGTCAAGAGAGAAATCCGAAAGGATTCTCTTGATGAGTGGAACCGACGGTATCAGGATAGACACACAGCGGCGGTAACCAAAACATATTTTCTGGATGCAAGGGCGGCATACAAGATCGTAAGAGAAATAGCACCAGTGGGAATCATAACTCAAGTGCTGACGGGGCATGGTGAGTTTTCCCAATACTTTCATCGATTTAAGTTGAGGGAAAGCCCATCGTGCATCTGTGAACCCACAAAAGAGGAGACTCCACTGCACATAATCTTGGAATGCCCAGTTTATGGAAAGCAGAGATTTGATTTAGAACAAAAAATTGGAATTAATCTAACATGTAAAAACCTTACAAACAATTTTATCGAATTTTTGCACAAATATTTGTAAAAAAGCAATAATTAGGAACAAGTAGGTATAAACTTTGCTGTACCATTGTAATGTTTATTATAACTGCAAACAGCCAAAAACATTGAAATATAGGTATAGTTTTTATTCATTTGTAATTAAGACCCCTGATCAGGGGCGTTGTATATACACTCCAACCGTAACTTAACCAACAAAAGCATTCCTCTAAGGTATTTTGATATTTGTCGGTTAGGTTAGGTCTCGTAGCCGACATAAACATAAGCCAAAATCAAAATATAACTCGGGCGAAGCCGCGGGTAAAAGCTAGTTATAAATAATACATTCGACCAAAACCATGTTTATATTGCATCTTAGTTAAGCTAGAATAATTGAACACAAAATTATAAAAGGTATCTTTTGCCGAACTAGACCGGAGCCTATGTTTCAGCTAACAGCGCCCTCCCCCCTAATTGCATTGGTTTTTCAACTATAACCATTTTTAAATCATACATATCAAAAATAAGACGAATATAATGTATACATATATACTGATACGAGCAGTACGCAATTTAAATTAATTTAGAAAGACGGTATTTACAAGATTATTACTAAAACTATTTCTAAGCCATTCAAAGGTTAAGCATGATTAAAATAAGTTTATTGTGTACTAGCTTTTACCCGCGGCTTCGCCCGAGTTATATTTTGATTTTGGCTTATGTTTATGTCGGCTACGAGACCTAACCTAACCGACAAATATCAAAATACCTTAGAGGAATGCTTTTGTTGGTTAAGTTACGGTTGGAGTGTATATACAACGCCCCTGATCAGGGGTCTTAATTACAAATGAATAAAAACTATACCTATATTTCAATGTTTTTGGCTGTTTGCAGTTATAATAAACATTACAATGGTACAGCAAAGTTTATACCTACTTGTTCCTAATTATTGCTTTTTTACAAATATTTGTGCAAAAATTCGATAAAATTGTTTCTAAGGTTTTTACGTGTTAGATTAATTCCAATTTTTTGTTCTAAATCAAATCTCTGCTTTCCATAAACTGGGCATTCCAAGATTATGTGCAGTGGAGTCTCCTCTTTTGTGGGTTCACAGATGCACGATGGGCTTTCCCTCAACTTAAATCGATGAAAGTATTGGGAAAACTCACCATGCCCCGTCAGCACTTGAGTTATGATTCCCACTGGTGCTATTTCTCTTACGATCTTGTATGCCGCCCTTGCATCCAGAAAATATGTTTTGGTTACCGCCGCTGTGTGTCTATCCTGATACCGTCGGTTCCACTCATCAAGAGAATCCTTTCGGATTTCTCGCTTGACGAATGAAACGGGGCAGTTATCGTAAATAGGTCTACACTTCGAGTGCAGTGCTGCTTCCTTTGCTAGCTGGTCCGCTCTCTCATTTCCCTCCATCCCCGCGTGCGCTTTAATCCAATAAAGTTTCACTATTTTATTTTGTGCGTGTAGTAACTTTATGTGAGCTTTGAATTTACTGCTAAGGAATGGAAGGAAGATACGCCAACTACCGTTTCCAGTGCAGACCTGGAGTCACAAAAGATTTTTGCTTTTACGGTAGCCTCAAGAAGTGCCAATAACTCGGCCTGGTACACGGAGCACCAATCGGCCAATTTCAGCTTGCGGGTACTGATCTCAGCGGCATCATCCCAAATGGATAATGCCGCCCCAACTTTCCCTTTAATTTTGCTGCCGTCTGTTTATATGGTTATTTCTCGGTTAAGATTTTGCTCTGGTGCTGCTCCGTCTGCCAGGCATATGAACTCCAGCTCCTCCTGCTGTGCTGGGTGTGGCTTCTTTTCTGTCTCTCTATCTCCAGTTACTTGCTGGGAAAAACATTTCTTAGTTTCATAAAGCAAGGCTGCTTCCTGGACTCTGATATGACAGCCGAGGATTAGGGGCCGCGGTGGGATATATGGAACTGGTGGTGTGGGTGCCGCCACCTACCCTACCTTCCGCTAGGCCGTCAACGTGTTGACATACGCAGTGGGGCTGCAGGGGAAGAGAGGTGTCGGTATCGCGATGGCCGTTCTCACTGCCCTCTGCAGTTGAAGAGGCAGGCGCTGGGCTACTATGACTGACCCGCTGCACTGGGACCAGGGCGTTGGAATGCTGTCTGACGTTCAGTACTGGTTAGTCCCGAGTGGTGGATGACGATGTGTCTTGTGCTCCGAAACACTCCGTCATTATGGCGAGAGAGCAAAGCGCAAGCTCCGTTATGGAGCCCGAGTCTGGGCTAGCGCTGTTGAGTGCCGCGAAGGAGTGCGAAAAATGTAGGAAGTTAGGAACGTCCTAAACTTGCCATGACAGGTTATTTCTGGCGCTTAGACGGCTGCTACCGCAGCCCGCTCGCTTAGTTTTTATCCTATCCTACGGGAACTGTTAAAGTTTTTGCGATAAAAAGTAGCCAATGTCACTTTTCGTCTTTCAAACTATATTCATGCAATAAGCCAAGGCAAGTTGCTCCGTTGCTGAGAAAAATTTATTGTTAAGTCCTACGGGAACCACATATTTTTCGGGATGGAAAGTATCCTATATCACTTTCCGTCTTCCAAACTATGCCCACCCCAAATATCAAGTCAATCCGTTGCTCCATTGCTGAGAAACAGTTATTGTCCTATCCCATGTGAATCACGAATTTTCTCGAGATAAAAAAGTATCCTATTACCTATCACTTTCTGTCTTATAAACCATAGGTATTCATACCAAAAATCAGGTCAATCTTTTGCTCCGTTGCTGCGTCAAAGAGGAACAAACCAACAAACTTTTCGGATTGATAATATTAAAGTATGATGATTCTGTACCATAAAGGTAGAATAAAGAAACATGTTAAACCTCTAATGATAGAAGATTTAAAATATTTTTAATGTCAGACAAAATGACGGCCTGGTATTAAACGTCATAGTATCATGTAGCATGCAGAGGGAAAATAACATTTTATCCAATTTTAATGTCAGTTGTCATTAATTTCAATCCATACTTTATTTCCTCTTCAAGGGGATAAAATGGTGGAAAAACTTTTTGTCCCCTTGCCATGCTACTTGTGATTTCTAAAAGTCTGCAGACAATGTCACCTGTCATCTAATTACGTTTGGCTGTGACGTTTCGTTAGTCCATATTAGCGTCATAGAGGAATTAATCACTTAGCGTCTTTGTGATAGTGGCGACAGTTTCGCTTTCGATGGTTTTTGTCCTGTCCTACAGGAACTATGCAATTTTTCGGGATAGAAAGTATCCTAAAGCTCCTTCCGCCTTTTAAACTATATCCATGCCAAAAATCAAGTCAATCCGTTGCTCCGTTGGTGCGTGAAAGAGTAACAAACCAACAAACCAACAAACTTTTCGGATTTATAATATTAGTAAGGATTGCCATAAACAACTACTGTACATATATTAAATACCGTATACCAACATAGTTTGCTGTTGAATAAATGATCTAATACGAGTATGAATTTAAAAAGGTCTATGTATCTTATTCCAGATCATGCGCGTTGCTGAACTGGTGCTGTCCAGCATTTGGATCTCCCAGGTAAACAACATGATCCAGCACGGGATCCAAAGCTTCGCGGCGCCGGATGTGGCTTTCCAACGTATGGTCACCATCGTCAGTCTTCTCATACTGGTCTTCGAAATTCTGCTCGTTATTGCGCTTCTAGTTGGTCTTTGTAAGGTAAATAAATTGCTTTCTTTTTTCAGCACACATTTGTGTTTTTTTCCAAACACTTAAAATAAAAACGAAAGTCATAATAATTTGCTGATCAAGCTGCACATAACATGCTATGTGGAGTCCCAGAAATAAGTTGGAAGTGGCTTGCAGCCCCAATAGATAGGTGATAGCTCCCTAAGAGTAAACACATAGGTGTATCCAGCTGTAATGGTCTAGGAAGTCTCGAAAGCTGTAAGATTACATTCACGCAATTTACGCACGCAGCGCAGCGTAGGACGTTTACTAAACCCACAACGTGGACAGACGCCTCCCTTCGGGGGACCTTCCGACAGACTGTTCTGGTCAGGGCGTGTTTTAGTTGAGATCAATAAGACAAGACTTATATTCAACAGTAGATTATGGATAAATAGAAGAAGAATGCCTGCGGCGTTAGTTTTCTTTCTCGATCGAGTCGATGTAGAAAATTCCATACCTTCAAAACCCTGCATTCTGTACCAACCTTTTTTAATTGTACACTGTAGGATATAGGCTTATGCATAAAGGGTGATTGGGCCATATCCATAACGCTGGCCCAGTGCGGGTTGATGGATTCACATACGCCATCGAATTTCTTCTACAGGCGTATGTAAGTTGCCTCACGATGTTTTCTTTCATCGAAAAGCCAATGGTGTGAAAATTTCGTACAAAAATTCCAAAGAACTCATTAGAACAAGCATTTGAATCCACGAACTCACGATTATAAGGAAGATGTCACTACCACTAGACTACCATGGCATGGAAACCCTGCATACATGATTATAATGTAGTTCTTTTGTTTTTCAGCGGTTAGACCAGCACGTGGAGATGTACTACGTGGGCAGTTTCGCGTTCCTGGTGATGGAGGTGGTGGTGTACGCGGTGGTGCTGCTGCGGTACTCGAGCCTCTTTGTCGGCTGGGCCTGGGCGCTGATGGCTGTTGAAACCTGCTCCAAACGTGTGTACATTATACTCTTTTTAGCTATTAAATCCGTTATTCGTATTCGTTTGAATACCACACTGGGGAGGCAGGCCTCGTTGAGTGTTTACACTAAAGTCGCGCCAACTGGTTGGCGTATCGACTGAAAACGTAAGGAACCGAAGGTCATGAACTATTTGCACACCACTTTTCGATGAAAGAAAACATCGTGAGGAAACTGGTATGTTCGCGCAGAAGTCATTTGATGGCCAATTTAAATCCACAAAGTGGTCTGGGTCAGCGTGGTGGATATTTTTCAATCGTTCTTCGTAGGTAGACTACGGTAGTATAGCTACACCCGAATATAGTTCAGTAGATATAGTTATCACAACACCTTTTCGAGGATATGTCTAACATTGGATTATAAAAAAAACTAGTGTGGTACTTATATAATATTATAGACCTCAATTGTTCTTCTGCCAGTGTATTATGACAAAATACTTACTATTACGGGCAGTATAACTTAAAAATAGCCTGACAACGTGTGGACTAAAATTATGTTGAAATCTGTGAAATCGAATCGAAACTGAGATTCGTGGACTTACCGACTATAATTATGAACAAGTTGGAATGATAAAATGAGTAAAGCACATGCTATTGGAATTAAGCCATTAAGTTATGACAACGCAAGTACCGGCACGAGCAAGAGCCACAAAATTTATAGGATCTGTCTAGAACCATAATTAAACATAAACCATAATAACTATATCCTTACATAGTGTAAAATAAAGTCGCTATTTTTGTCTGTTTGTTTGTCTGTATGCTTAAATCTTTAAAACTACGCAACGGATTTTGATGCGTTTTTTTTTAATGGATAGAGTGATTCAAGAGGAAGGTTTATATGTATAATACACCTGTGCGAAGCCGGGGCGGGTCGTCTAGTCTACTATATTATTCTATGGATGCAAGGACAAAACCACTTCTTTTGGAGATCTATTGGGGTAGTCTACAGCTGCAGACATCCCACGGATGATTTGGCTATAACAAACTATAAATAAACTAAAAAAATAAAATACTATGGTACAAAATTATGATACATTTTTTTTACATTCCAGTGATCTCGGTGTACTTCCTGATGGTGATAAGAAGCTATTACTACAAGATGAAGAACGAAGCGAAAAACGACGACGTAGAACGACAGGGCGACAAACAGCTAACCAATTACTTCGCTAGTACGACGCCGAAATTAATATATAATCCGCCAAATGAGAGTCAGACTCGCGCACAAAGGGTTTCGTACCGTATGGAGGCTCCCGTAATATATTTTATTAGAATTTAATTATTTTATTTTGAAGGGAATTTACAACTTTTGTGAATACTTATTTCTGGCGTCTTCCTGTTGCCATTATTGATATCAAGCAAAAACTCACGTTTTCTTATTGATTTGTTTTTAATTATGTTATTATTTTTAAATTAAATATTTAATTGAATATTGAGTGGAAATTTCAAGCATCTACGAGTACCTGTCACCGTTATTAATGTCGAGCGGAAAACGGCAAGAAAATCAGGTTTGTTGTATGGGAGCCCGCCTTAAATATTATGTTTTTCCTATTTTTGCGACAACAGAAATACGTCATCTGTGAAAATTTCAACGTTCTCGCTTTCACGGTTCATGAGATACCTTAGTAATAGGGTTCCGTTTTTACTCTTTGGATACAAACAGGACTGTTGTAAGATATATTTTAGATGTAAAAAATATACCCTACAACAATAAGATAATGCTGAACAATTCATATTTTTTATGATACAATTCTATATCATACCTATGATATAGAATTGTATCATACGTGAACGAAATCACTATAAAAATCATCAAAATTTTTTTGAATTGTTATTGCAACTGGTGATACTAAATTAAAATAATGAAACGATGTAATTGTTTTATTTTATTTACTTAGATACATCATTCTAAATACATCGTCACTGAATGATAATCTAGCGAAAGTAAGTTATGGTGATGTCGTTCATTCAAATCCCGATCCCATAATATGTATAGTTCTTTAGAATTATAGTGCAATATTTCATGCGAGTACACTAGGTACTATGGTGAAGAAAAACATCGTGAGTAAAAGTATAACATAGAGGCACACGCATGAAGAAGAAATCCAATAGCGTTTATAAATCTAGACTCGGAAGCCATAAATAAGCACTTAACTCACAAAATTGGCAAATGCAAAATTTTACAGGACGACGTTTTAGTGACTGGTGAAAAAAAAATGTACTGGGTACTTTATTTTTATTACTTATACAACTAACAATTATTTAAACATCCAGAAAAGGTTTTAGAGATAGGTTCTTTACTTAATCTGCCAAGTACGAGCCGGACCCGCGCATGAAGGCTTTCGAACTGTATTTGATTATTTATTATTAAAGTAAGCATGCAGCTAAATATTTTGTGAATATTTCAACCATCTACCTGTTACCATTATTGATATCGAACGAAAAACGGCTAAAAATTTAGATTTTTTGTATGGGGCCCCCTATTTTATTTTTATTCTATTTTTAGAATTTAAGCTTTCTAGCTATAGCGGTTCATGAGATACAGCTTGGAGACAGACGGACAGACAGACAGCGGAGGCTTAGTAATAGGGTCCCGTTTTTACCCTTTGGGTACGAAACCCTAAAAACTGACTTAAGTTGCTTTGGGCGCCTACGTTGATTATACATTTCATTTCACTAACTTACAATTATCTAAGTATTCTTGTGGAATATTTATAAATCATATGATAAACGTTTACAATATGTTCGCTGTTTAATTTGCATATGAAACACGGAAGCAACCTGAACAGTTTTTGCAATGACAAGAATACAAAAAGTTTAAGGCAATTCTAATTTATTCTCATGGAGCAAAAACCTTATAACTATGGAGTTAATTAGTTTATTGATGACTCAACATATTTGATCACAAAGCCTTTTCATATTATGCTCACTAAACGGTCAAATGAAAATAATAGATAATTAGATCACGTCTAATTGTAATTCAACTAGGTACTGGTGGTACTGGTAAAGGAAGTTTCGTTGGGGTATTCATTTTTGATGATTGTTACATAAAACAAAGCCGACAACTTAAATAAAGACCAATCTATACACATTTTATGATCGCACTTTTTTTCTGATGTACTGACGATATATTGACTTTCTTCTTTCGACATTTCGGCCGCTTGGTAGATCTGCATCGCCTTGGATAACGTTAAATCATCTGCACCTAGTAACCGATCTCTCACGGTGCCTTCGTTGACGCCGCAAACGATTTTATCTCGCAAAAAGCTCTCATTCAATTCACCGGATTCACACTGTTGGCTAAGTACTCGCAGAGCAGTGTTGTACTGATCGATTTTTTCTCCTTGCTCCTGGTTGCGTGAAAAAAACATATAACGGCGCACTGTGATGTTGAGTTTTGCACCAGCTAAATGTCGAACTTTTTTAACACACAGCTGACGTCATCCTCACTTTCAGCCGTATCAAAAGTGAATGTCGTAAAAACCTCGTATCCCGCAAGTCCTATGAGGTTCACCAACAGGCTAGCCTGTACTTCCTCAGGCTCCTTGCTCACTCCTGACGCTTTGAGGAACAGCTCGACCAGTTTCCGCCATTTGTGCCATGCCTAATAACTCCGCCGGAGGACGCGCGTGTTCCACAATGTATTGATGAAACGATGCCAACACAACTATTAGACTGAGTTTCTCTATGATTAGCTACTCGTATTTCGAAGTGTTTTATCCGCCAAAACAATTATCACCGCTGTCACCATGTAGTGAAACACACAAGTTGGTTGAACACTGACTTTATTACATACATAATAGTGAGGGTAGATCTCAACTACCATCATAATATAAAATATACTACACCCCCCTGAATCAATGGCTGGATCCGTCCTTGACTATAGTAATGTACCTGTATGATTATTTTGTTAGACGACACACTTACTCTGAAAGGTCAAATAAGATAATGATTTATTGTAATTCCATTAAAAACATGAATGAAACATGAATGTATCAAGCACAGATCCGTTCGTGTCTGGAATACTGCTGCCATCTTTGAGATGGCTCAGCTAAGTATCAGCTCGAGGCCTTGGAATCGGTGGACCGGCGTGCTGTTCGGCTTATATGTGATTAAAAGTTAGTTGCAAAAAAACTTCATAGCCTGGAGCATCGCCGTAGGGTTGCGAGTCTGTCCATTTTCTATAGGATTCATTTCGGAGTGTGCATCTGAGCTGCATGACCTTATCTTACCATCCTCTTTTTACTACAGGACAAGTAGGAAGACGCCACATAACCACCCCAATACTGTCGATTTTCCTTCGATACGTACGAAGCGGTTTGACTCAACATTTCTGATTCGTACCGCCAGGGAATGGAACAGTCGTCCTGCTTTCCTGTTTATTAAGAAATATAATCTAAAGCTTTTCAAGGTCAGAGTGAATAGGTATCTTCTAAGTCTGCGTGCTTCATCTTCGACCACAACGTCGCTTACCATCAGGCGAGTTGATGGTCAAGCGCGGACTTAATCGCGTTAAAAAAAACATTCAATGGACACATACAAAAATGTACAGATAGAAAAAGAGATCTACTTTTTAAAGATTATTCAGAAAGGATCCGTGCATAATGCAGACCACCACTGTAAACAACTTTTAATACTGGGCCAGCTCAGAATTCGAGAGAAAATAATCAGCCAAGTGAGAGTCAGACTCGCGCACGAAGGGTACCTGTTGGAGCCCTCCTTAGCCCCATTCTTCATGCCATTATTAATAGCGAGCAAAAAAACTCCTAAAATCACGATTGTTGTATAGGAGCCCCCTTAAATATTTACTTTATTCTGTTTTTGGTATTTGTTGTTATAGCGGCATCAGAAATACATCAACTGTGAAAATTGCATCTGTCCAGCTATCATGGTTCATGAGATACAGCGCGGTGACAGACGTCTTAGTAATAGGGACCCTATTACTAAGACTCCGATGTCCGTCTGTCCGTCTGTCACCGGGCTGTATCTCATGAACCGTGATAGCTAGACAGCTGAATTTTTCATAATATTTTTACCCTTTGGGCACGGAACCCTAAAAATTTGCGTTGCATACAAAATTGCAAATGGGAATTGACATAACATATGAAATAGCTGATATTTTATTCTCGATTTCTGAATTGACTCTATAGCGAAAGTTATTAGGCCGAACCATTATCTTTGTCTGCTGTGCCATTACGACTTCCAAACGAACCAACATTTTTAATTTCTTTTTCATCAATGGTACCTATTAATAGGATGGTAATTCAATGATATAAGTTATCATCATCATAGTACCTGTGGTAGGACGTCCACTGCTGGACATAAGCCCCTCCAATAGATTATTATCAATTAGACCGGTTAGAAGCAGCCTGTATCCAGTGCGCCTCTGCGGTTTTAACCAGGTCGTCTGCCAACTGGACCCTAAGATATGTTCAAACTACTAAAAAAACATACATAACAATATACAAAAACACATCCTGTTATTTCTTTACAGAGCGCGTGTTTTTCAATCACGGAAGATAAAAAGATTAATGAACACTTGTCAAGTCTTCTTTAAGCACATCTAGTTATAAATATGCAAGTTCATGAAGTAAGCATCCTGTGCAAGGATATAAATATCTTTACCAATATTATAAGTAAAGAGGAAAGATTTGATTGTTTGTTTGCATCGAATAGGCTCCGAAACTACTGAACCGATTTGAAAAATTATTTTACTGTTGGAAAGCTACACTATCCCCGGTGAACATAGGCTATATTATATTTTCAAAAAAATTAGGGATCCTTACTATTTGTCTTTTTAAGCCAATTGTACCCGGGCGAAGCTGGGATGGGCAGCTAGTGTTAGATAAACACATAGATGTGTAATATAAATATATATTTCATTTTTGCCCGTGAGTCAGAAGAGTCAAGACAGTCCGATGAAAAAAAAAGTATATCCCTTGCTCTGTTGCTTCGTGAATAGTACGACTATATCACTACATAGTATAAAACAAAGTCGCTTCCCGCTGTCTGTCCCCATGTATGCTTATATCTTTAAAACTACGCAACGGATTTTGATGCGTTTTTTTTAATAGATAGAGTGTTTCAAGAGGAAGTTTTATAATATGTGTATTACAACTGTGTGAAGCCGGGGCGGGTCGCTAGTATAGTATAATAACAAGAGTAACAATCAAGCCAAAAACCAACCCATTTTCAGATTTATAATATTAGTTAGGATTAGTGCTAAGCTACAAACAAATTACGAGTATCATATAATTATTTTCGTAGGTGCTACGAGACATTTGGTTCTGTGCGTAACAGAAAGCTAAATAAGAGATAATTCCTTCACTATTCACAATTCACAATTCAATGACAGGACAGCATACAATCACAATAATTTATAACCACAAATTAAGCCAATCTCACACGAGGCAATGTGTGTTGGTGAAACGGCAACACATTAGCGCAGCGCGTATACCTATATAATCTTACCTATATATCGTATCGTTTTAATTTATCAACTACAACAAAATACAATACTACCTAACATAAGGTAAGACTACATTATCTACTACTACGTAAAAAGCAAAATTAATAAATAAATAGTCCATTGCTGAACATAGGCACACGAAGAACTACGTAGTAGGATACGTCATCAAAATTTAAATATTTACAGTGAGTTTTATGAGCCAAAATGTTTCTGAAAACTGAATGTTTCAAGCAACCAGTGAATGCTTGGATGCACAATTGCACCTCATCCTTCGAGCATAGATATTTGCTCGAAGACCTTATCTCATCGACTGAAGCAAAGCGAGGTTTGTGCCTCGACAAGACTTTTTTCTCGTCTTTCCGGATGTTGATTTTGTCTACAGGTCGCATTTTTCACATCCATAGGTACACACGTCATACGAATCTCGACGAAACTTGGTTAACAAGTTCTAAAATATATATGGGTATGGATTTTTTTGGTGCCGGCGATATTTGTTTGCGGGTATATTTCCTTTAAAAATAGGGAAAAATTGCTGTCACACTATTTATCAGCCGATTTCGATAATATTTGGCAAGATATTGTCTAGTATTTATAAAATCTTATCCTATTTGAGAGTATGAACCATATCGCTCAAAAGCGAGTGGAGATATAGGCTTATGAAGATTCAGTTAAAGAGATGTGTCGCGAGATCTACTGTTAGGAGAACTACTTTTTTTTTTTAACCGATACTGTCCCACTCCTTGGCAAAGGTCTCCCCCATTTCCTTCCAGGAGTCGCGATCCATCGCAACTTCCTGCCAACCCCTCTCGAATGAGTCAAGATCGTCACGCCAGCGCTTCTTGGGCCTTCCCTGACTGCGTCGTCCGTCAGGCACCCACTCCGTGACGATCCTGGCCCATCGATCGGGGTGCATCCGCGCCACATGTCCCGCCCAGTCCCACTTTAGTTTGGCGGCTTTTCGGCCGACGTCAACTACCCCTGTCATAGAACGCAGTGTGCTGTTGCGGACTATATCAATTCTTTTGATACCAAGCACGCTGCGTTTTGCAAGCACCCCAAGTTTGGACCTTTGTGAATCGGTCAATGACCAAGTCTGGGCACCATAGGTTAGGACGGGTAAGATGCACATGTCGATTAATTTGCGTTTTAGTGAAATAGGCAAAGTGCCTTTCATGAACGGAGAACTACTAGTAATAAATTAATAAATTATGCTATAATAGTAATAAATTATGCTTGTGTTTGTGCAGCGCCTCAACTAGCTGGCAACAATGACAACGGACGCTGGAGCGACATGCTGCCGCGATGGGTTGCGTTGAAATTACGTTGAAAATAGATTTTTCTGTCATCGCCTCGTGTAAGACTGGCCTCAGTATTTATCATTCAGAGTACACCTAAGATCTTAGCTCAATCATTCAGTGGACAGTTTTGTGTGGACATAGTCGTATACCAGATTTATTTCTATAATTTAAAATAGAGCTCAGCAGGTTGGCAAACTGAGAAGTGCATTTAAATGAAGGTTACACATATTTTCTAATATTTAAAAATCTTGTGTCACTGTGTTTGTTTGGTAAAGTCTTTAAAGAATGTCGAAAATAACATTTCATATAAACGGCACCAAACATGAAAGTAAATTATATTTTGTAGTATTTATTTAGGTATTATTATATTACACGCAATACATATACTAGGTTAATATTTTCTCCACCTGCGATTATTTTGCTATATCCTATGTGTGCTCTGACACGTGTATGGAGAGATTTGTTAAATGTCTTATCACATTTTTATGACCATAGTAAAAAAAGTGGGCATTTTTGGAATATGCTACCAAATATTATCACGATGATTAGATTTTTAAAATTGAAATTGTATCAAAAATCGGTAACATGTAAAAAATTATAATCACCTTGAACCCACAATGTATATATTACATAGCACCGTAAAGTTAAGTGAAGCTTTCAGATCCAAAATAAACACAAGCTTCTTGCGCTTGCTTCTTGTGGATTCACTCACGCAATCGAATTTCTTCTATGGAAGTATGCAGGTTGCCTCACGATGTTTTCCTTCACCGAAAAGCCAGTGGTGTGAAATTCCGTACATGAATTCCAAAGAACTCATTGGTACAGGATTAGGATTTGAACCCACGTCCATACGATTGTAAGGCGGATGTTACCACCTCTAGGCCACCACGGCTTGAAGAATCACCCTGCTGGACCTTTACTAGTCATCAATGAAGCCTAAGCCTTATTTCTATTAACAGAAATTTTTTTCAATACTTCTGTTTCGAAAACTGCTTATTAAATTAACTGTCTGAATGATATAATTAAGAATTGAATGGAATGTAATTTTTAAAACTAAATTACCAATAAATCTGTCTATCATTATCATTATCATCATCATTATTATTTTAACTATAAGGCGTCCTCGGCTAGACATTATAGGTACTCTTTGGTATAGGTATTGCTAATAAATACGCAATCATTCCGTAGATAGGTATATTATGAATTGACACATTAGTAAACGTAGATACATTTAGTAAACGATGCATCGTTTCTCAGGATTCATTTTACTTCCTTTGGGGCAACTCCAAGCTTTGGCGAAGTCTTCAATATTCTGTAACGTTGTTATGACTCGAGCTCGATGCGGAGAGTGGCCATCGCCATCGGTGATTTCTTTAAGATGTTCTACTGTATCGATGCTGCACCACATCTGAGAAAATAATTAAACTTTTATTTATTAATCTGTAAACATATAGAAAAAATATCACAAAAGTCAACCTTAAAAACTAAACACACAACCCATCTCCGACCATACCCGGCGCAAAAGACCCCAAAATGCTGGCCGCATTACCTCGCTGGATGGCGATGGCCATCCTTTGCGCCAAGTACGAGCCGGAGCGGGAGTCATTTGTCTTCTCCCTTAGCCTGCTAAAAGTCTGTTAATAAATATTGTTAGATCTCCCTTAATCTGTTAAAAAATATTGTTAGATCTCAATATTCGTGGAATAGATAGCAGTACTGGAGGAATAAACCACTGTAAGTTGAAAGTTACTGAGTTATATAAGTGTAATACGCAGCTTATTGTTTCAGTTGTTGGTTTGCAAATTCACATGCGCTATTTGATTTCTTCTCCGAAAGCCCTGCAGATTGTTTCGATATCAAACAGCTAGTGGTAAGATTCACCAATGCTACAGAATCATAAGTTAGGGGTCGGGATTTTAATCAGTGACCTCCCGATTCCAGAGAAAGTATTCTAATACTATTACTTAGCCGCCATGGCTTTTGGGGTTCCGTACCCAAAGGGTAAAAACGAGACCCTATTACTAAGACTCCGCTCTTCGTCTGTCTGTCGGTCTCCAGGATGTATCTCATGAACCGCTATAGCTATAAAGCTGAAATTTTCACAGATGATGTATTTCTATTGCCGCTATAACAACAAATACTAAAAATAAAATAAAAAATATATTTAAGGGGTCTCTCATACAACAAATCTAAATTTTTAGCCGTTTTTCGCTCGATATCAATAATGGTAACAGGTAGATGCTTGAAATATTCACCGAACATTTAACTGCATGCTTACTTTAATAGTAAATAATTAAAATTAAATAAATATTTAAGGGGGGCTTCCCATACAGTACGAAACCCTCCGTGCGCGAGTCCAACTCGTACTTGGCAGATTATTTAGTCATCTACTCTATTGTCCATAGGCGATGGTGACTTCTTACTATTAGGAAGCAGGGTCTTCTTATTACTATTAGTAAGACGATCAGTCTATTCGCCACTTTAAAAAATTTAGGCAAAACTTACGTTCCCAAAAGCCAAGAAGAACATTTGCTCTGAAGTGTACTGCCCGAAGCCCGGGAGCTTTGGTTCGGGCCCGATTTTGTTTAGGTGATTCTTCAGTGCTGCTAGGGCTCCTTTGACGCCTCCGTTGTCTGCAATGTTCTCGGCTAGGGTGAGAGTACCGTTCACCTGAAATTCACGTGTGTAGTGAGTGTATATAGGTACAATTGGTCAAATAGTTAAGTTGCATATTAGCTACAATAGGTATAGTACATTTTTTCATCTCTCGATGACCTTGTAATAAAATGTATGATAACTACAAGTTTAATGAAGTGAATGTAGTCATAGTAATTTATTAATAACACCACTGTTACAAGTCAAATTTTCGAAACAATTAATAATAAAATATTCAATATTCAATCGTTTTATTGCACCACAAATACATGCATCTTTTAGTCGTAACATCGTCCTTGACGTTTCGCCCCACGGGGCGAATGGGGACCTTCAAAACGAGTCCTGCGCGATTCGCCCCGCGGTCGACCTGCTTGTGGGGAGGAACGCCATAGTATCTGTGCTCGAACGGAACAGAATATTTCAATGTCACATAGACACGTATGAATGGGTTTCGACATTACTAACACAATAATATATAGTACAAAAAACTCACATATTTATTGATTTCAGGTAAGTAGAAGTGGTTGTATTGCTCCACGAGGCATTTGGTTTTATTCTCAAAGAGCGCGATAGTCTCATTGCTCCACCACTGTACAACGATGCCGTTCTTGTCGTATTTCCGACCTGAAATTATGTAACAAAAGTAACAGTAATAACTCTCACGCTCAACTAATAGCTCTCGCGTCATTATTATCAGCCATAGGAAGTCCACTGCTGAACAAAGACCACTCTTAAGGATGAATATCCAATAAAACCGGTTCAAAACGCCGTCTTGATTAAAACATCGCATCGGTCTAGCAGCAGCAGATATAGCAATAAAGAGTATCTGCTTAGACGTCAAAATCTTCTGTCTGTCTTCTGTGTTGATGTTTGTTTCTTCGTTTGCTTGTGTTTTCATCCTTCATTTATACAGGTGGAACGTAGTACACTTAGACCCAATTTCACCGGACGATGTTTGTTAGTTCTTAATGAGGCATTAACTGATGGGTCTTTAAAAGTAACAGAACTGTTGGATCATTTTCTGTCCTATGAAGAAAATATAACAAATCGTTAGTAAATCCAACGTTAAACAAATTGTTCACTCTATGTTCATTCTCATTGTAATACGACCTAATCGAAAGGTTTGTATTTGATATATCATTGTCATGTACATTTGCACAACTTTCTTCTTAGTTGCTTAATAATGCTATGTGACCAATTTAAATAACGATCACTCTGTAGGATTATAATGCAACCGGCCTACTTTTAATTTTAATACTTAGGTAAAATGTCAAACTTGACTGAAGTTATTTCTATGCCTCCTGTGAAAAGTGATATAAGTCAAAAATTACCATTTTACAGGAGAGCAAAAACAAGTTCTAAAAAAATCTAGTTCGTGAACTAAGAAGCTTTAGTTACATTTAAGTACATCGTTTTGTAGATTAAAAACATTTACTTTCAATGTGCATTTAAATTTTCATTTTACATATTATAGTTTTAAAGTAGTTCATGAACAATCTGTAAGTTGTACCTTTTTTATTTTTAAAATGTGTTTAAATTACGTGGTAGGTGATACAAGTTCAATTAAACCATTTTGCATCTATTTAGGTGTTTTTGTGTAAAATGATATACAAGAAGTTAAAAAACGTAATAGTCCATTATAATATGTTCTTAACCAAATGTTGCTCAAACAAATAATAGTCATATTAACCTAAAGATTACTTTGGTTCACTTGTCTGTCTGTATTATCATAATTTACTTGAATTGTATCAGTTTGCTAAAAATCTAGTCTTTTGAAATGTGTGTTGAATGATACAAGTCTAGTTATACCCCTGATTAAACTACATATTTACCGTGTAAATAGATACCAAAAAGTTCGCAATTTTTTTCTCATCGTTTTTTATCTGTCAAATTTAAAAAGGGTAAGACTCGACTTGGGTCAATCGTCACAGGAGGAACAGATTTGGTTGATCTTTTGACAATCAGTGGGGGAGAATAGAGCAATGACGGTCAATTAAGCGCTTTTAAAATAAAATTCACAATATAAATCACAGCTTTATGAGCAAAATAACATAGTTATTCTACATTATCGGAATATTATTTGACATCAAAACAATCATCTTTGGAGTATTCGTCTAATAGATAGATAGATAATTCTTTATTAGTTTAACCACAATTACAATACAAAAAAAAACACGAAAAAAAAAGCATGCGGAGGACTGATGACCCATAATATGAGAAATCGCTTTCTTATTGAAGAACTTTCATTTTTAGCTTGTTTAACTCTTTCTTTTTAGTCTTTTTTTTTTTTAATTTCTTTTGCCTTTTTGTGGTTAATTGATGCATCAGACTTAATGAAAACAAAAGAGTTAAAACACAAGAAAAAATATATTTTGATAAGAAATTTCTTTTAATTATGAGCGTGACCAATGACCATGTTTCCCCGCTGACCACCATTGCCCTATTTTCCCCCTAACATCTGTCATCTGGCAGTCTGTCAACTGTTAACGGACCTCAAAAGCAGTGATTAGATTTAACATCATGTCAAGAGAACTAACAAAGCATTAGCGCATGGTGGGACACTCGATAACGTAGACAGTCTGTTAATAGCTCTAACACGGCATCAAATATTTGACATCGCTCGGTGAAATTAGGCCTTAGTTTATATAAAGTTTATTTTAACCGACCGACAGGTTCTCAATTCGACTGTATGTATGTTTTTTGTGAATATATTACGCTAATATGTTTTTTTTTTGTATGTATGTTAGAGCCTTAATTTGATCGCTGCGGGCCGTCCAAATAAAAAGGAACTTTTACGGTTGGACATCTTACACTAAGCAAGCAAAGCAAAAAAAAATGTTAAATATAAAGAATAAAAATACTAAATCTATTTTAACTATCGTCTTCAGGAAAAGGGATGAAGAATATTAGTGCATGTCTCTTGAGAAAACTTTAATGGTAGTTGATCTGTTTGGCAAAATATATGTTTACAATAAGATTCAATCCATCAGTATTAGAATAATAAAATGTGGAAAATCTTACCTTCGTTGTCGAATCCGTGAGTGATTTCATGACCGATAATAGTACCTAGAGCTCCATAGTCAAGGGAACTGTAAAAATATTGTGTTAAAATTTTTTAGCAATATTTTTAGCATTAAATAATAGTAGTTTATGCAACTAATAGTAACGAGTGTTTTAATACCCGTGTTATATGCAGTTGCATACACTATTTTATCTTCACTAATAAAAATAAAATAAAAACAAATTGCGAAACATTAAATTCACGCGTACGTGTATTGTCACAGTGTCACAATGATCTATGCTGCCCGCGCAGGGCCAATCAGGAGCGAGCGCGCGCTGTTCTTTTTTTATTTCACTGGCACAAGATCTTACCAAAGAGTTTTGTATAAGTAAGTTTAGTAGTTTCGACGAAGTTTTCACGTATAACCCAACTGTTTTCAAAAGCCAGCCTAATATCAAAATTTTATACAACTTGTATGAGGATTTTGACAAAAGGCTCGCCAGGTTAATTGGTCGCGTTTTATTGATGTTATAATGAGATTTTACGATATCGATGTGGATATTATAACATCATGTGAAATTGCTTAAATTGAGTGTTTTGTTGTCTGCGCTATAACAGTAGTCATTATAAAGGCCGCTGCATACGTAACGAGAAAATACCTCGGACGGGACGTGAACGGGAAAGGGGCGTGGCTGCCCCGTTCGAGACGGGAACGTGTTCTTAATGCATACGTACCGTAACGTAAATTCGGATCTAACGTGCTAGTGTTGTGAAACAGGAAAGATGGATTTTTCATTTTAACAATTGGCTTTAATTGCAATGCAATAAATGATTACCGTCTCCAGTGAGTGATAATTCGAATGCAATTTTATGCCACAGATAATTCTTTAACTCTAAATAATAATCATAATCACTTTATTCATAACATTCTGTCACAAGTTATATATATTCAGTTAAAAAGATCGCGTCTTGAATATTCTACAAATATCATTCGTTCTTTTTACCTTGTAAAAAGACAATTATTAATCATTTAATAAGACAATCAATTCAATTAATTATTACAATTACGTTAATATGATAGAATTACGATTCTATAGTTAATTAAACACAAAAATATGTCTACAATGCATTAATATTAATTATTGCTCACAAAATACTGACAACAATGTCAACATATAACAAACTAAATAATCGGCCAAGTACGAGTCGGACTCGCGCAAGGAAAATATATATTTTATTTTCTTTTTAGTATTTGTTGTTATAGCGGCAACAGAAATACATCATCTGTGAAAATTTCAGCTGCCTAGCTATCATGGTTCATGAGATACAGCCCGGTGACAGACAGACAGACAGACGGACATCGAAGTCTTAGTAATAGGGTCCTGTTTTTCCCTTTGGGTACGGAACCCTAAAATTGAAAAAATACTTTGAGTTAGCTAAATTATAAAGGTAAAAAGCTGGATGTGTGACCGTACACACTTGATTAGTTTTTCGTCGTCCATTTTCGACGGTGATGCAAACGTACAACACTACTTTTCTCTCCGGAACGAACGGAGTGACTGTGCATACGTAGCGGAAACACGGACGGGACGGGGCACGTGCCGGACGGGACGGGCTAAACATCGTTGGCGACGATATTTTTCCCGCCCCGTCGGTACCACGTTCCCGTCCCGTCCGTGTCTCCGTGACATATGCGCTTCCATATACATTTTGTATGAAACGATATTTCTAAAATTTCCCGTTTCGTCCCGTCCCGTCCCGTACGTGAAAAAACCCGTCACGTATGCAGCGGCCTTAAGTCAAGTATTGGAAACATAAGTAGAATGTTACAACATTAGTGTAGATAAACATGTTTAACGAGTACAAACAACAAAATAGAAAATAAGTAAAAAGTTCGTTTAAACGATTTTTTCATTGTCAACAAAAAAACAATATCAGTAAAATATTCACTCACTCTAGTCCCAAGTTGATAAAAGGGTATTGAAGCATCATTAGATATACTCCTGTAAAATAATAAAAATGAAACTAAACTAAAATAAAAATACAACAAATTTTCATCAAGTTGGCCTAAAAACAACAACAACTAACAGTGAGCTAAGTCTTAGCATAGGCCGAATCATACGAGTCGTCAGATATGAAGTTAACTAAAACCTACGCAATTTGCAATCCTGGCTGATGTTCACGTAAAGTTGCGCGTTGATTGGATATTGCGCAGCTTGTAGCTAACTTCACACCCGCCGAATTGTATGATTCAGCCTATATATCAGCTACGTGTGTACAAACATGTATTTACGTATGTCAAGCTGATGTGTTAATGAACCATAGTTCAAATTCGTTCAAGCGCTCGCAGGATGTAAGATGACAATAAGATGTATACATGTTAAAATTTTCTTATCACTATACTGCGTCTATTCGTCTATGCACCTACCTAAAGTATTCAAAGGACGCAAATATTCCGCATTAACATCAGTTACGTGAAAAAATAATGTCCATAAATATTCACTGCTCCAAATCGCCCCAAATGCATCTTTCGACATCAACAAGGTACGAGTATCCTTCACGTTTGATTGCAAAACATGGATCACGTTTTCCAAATGCTTGTCAGTATCTATGACAAGATCTTCATAATATTCATCTAAGTTGCCTTTTTCCATTAGCCAGTTTGGAATGCCTATAGAGGATTCCATTTCATTAATCTTATCGTAGGCCGCTAGTTTTGTATTGTTATCCATCCAATTTGCTTGTCTCATAAGATTGGCGATAGAAGTTTTGAGCTCAACAAGCATTTTTTCTGCCTGAAACATACGGTGATGTAACTTTATATTTCTCAAAGCTAAACGAGTGAATAAGCCCAAGATAGTCCAACGTGCTATGGAGACAGCTATGCTCGGAGTATCTCTGTAAGATCGGACAGGAATGAGGAGGTCCGCTGACAAACCAAATTTATCAACATAGCCCAGCGTTTTAGCAAGTTAAAATAACAGTGGGCAGGACAAGCAGCTCGGAGAACAGATGGCCGATGGGGTCTTAAAGTTCTTGAATGGAGACCACCTATCACCAAGCGCAGAATATGACGTCCACCGACTTGGTGGACTAACGATTTATATAATTATGACTGCAACTATGACTGAATCCATAGGAAAGGCCTATGTCCAGCTGTGGACTTCTTACGTACGATGAATGAATGGATGGATTATAGCTAAACGAGACGTTGGTCCTCTGGCAGCGCGATGGGTAGACACGATTGGCACAGGACCGACACAATTGTGAGAGATAGATCAAAACTTTTACTTTAGAAAAAGAAAAATTTAAAAATTAGAAATTTTTACTTTAATATATTTTCTATGATAACCCTATCATCGCATATCACAGACGCACCGGTTGTGGCCAACTTAGTATCATTTGTGGCCACTTTGAATTTTAAGGATTAATGAGACAATTTTATGTTAAAATAATATTGTTATAGAAATTTCCATACATTTAGATTCAACACAAACAAATTTATGGTATTACATTGTTTATGACTATCATTAATACAATAATGTTGACACCAAATGGCCACAACCGGTACACCCACACTGTTTTTTCAGCTAATTTAAGACACTATGAAGTACTGTACAACACAAAAAAAGCAGAAATTGTATAGACTTATAAATGTCTAGCGTTTAAAGACCAATGAAATTATTAGTGTAGATTAGAAATACTCATTTACCTTTGGCTTAGTAGTATTGAAGAAATTACGATCGATGATTCCGTATACAACCGCCAAGTCGAACGTGCTTCTAACTAAATCAACACATTGTGAGGTTCTAGAGCCAAGGTTTTCCACTTTCTCAAGCAGTGTTCGTAGTTCTGAGGTCGCATGGACTGCCATCTCTTTTACCACCTTTTCCAAAAAAAAGTTTACATATTACATTAATAAATTACAAGATATAATATGAAAATTAAAAATATCGAGTCCCGTTTTCTAAGTCCGAAAGTCATAAAATAGTAGTTTATGCAACTGTCATATAATGAAGTTGCTATTATGAAACTCGCTGCGCTCGTTTCATAAACTCACACTCGTGTTTTAATAACCGTGTTATATGCATACACTACTTTATCTTCACTAATAAAAATAAAAAAAACATATTGCGGAACATTAAATTCACGCGTACGTGTATTGTCACAGTGAACTTGGCGTCATTAAAATCTAACCAATGAGAGCGCAGCTGCGCGCGCAGGGCCAATCAGGAGCGAGCGCGCGATGTTATAATGAGATTTTACGATATCGATGTGGATATTATAACATCATGTGAAATTGCTTAAATTGAGTGTTTTGTTGTCTGCGCTATAACAGTAGTCATTATACGAGTAAGTCAAGTATTGGAAACATAAGTAGAATGTTACAACATTAGTGTAGATAAAGTAAGTTAATGTTGATTGCATCAACTGAATAACATACCTATTGTGGTACAATTTTAATTCATTCAGAATTTAAGAGCGTGGTTCGTATCGGTGGAGTTAACCTAACAATATTAATAATTTATTAAAATCTGCAGATTTTATCACAACCATTATTTCTTAATTTACGTAAGCAAAACAATATCTTGCCCAGCGGATTGGCAAGTTGAAATAGCAGTAGGCAGGACACGGATGACTGATGACCGATGGGGTTGAAAAATTCTCGAGTGGCGACCACGTACCAACAATCGCAGCGTAATGATGGCAATGGATTACCTCATTAAAATCGCAGAATCGCGCTCTGTGCAAGTCACTACCTACCGGTCTTATTGGAGATCTATGGGGAAACCCTATGTTTATCAGTGGATATCTTGTAGCTAATGTATGGATAGATGGATGAAAATAATATCTTACCGCAACCCAAATATATAGTTCTAGAACTACTGGTGGTGTTTTAGCTACATACGCGGCAATTTTCTCCATATACTTTAACTCAGACTCATCTTCCATAACTTTATCATTGTCGAAGTCTAGAGTAACATTGCTAACTTGGAAAACTCCTTCTAAATATTTCTTCCAAATAGGAAAAGCAGTAGCATTGTTTTGTTTGGCATATTTATCTGTACGAGCTTGGAGTTCATCCACTGTATACAAATGTGGGGGTTTACTGATATTAAGACCGTTATCTGTTTCGTTTGCAGTTTCTATCTGAAAAAGAAAATTATATATCACAGAATACTTACTATTTGATTAAAATGGTTATTTATTATAAGCTTTATGTATTCTTGTATAGAGTGTTTGTATAAACCACAGGATAGGAAATGTTGAAACGTTGGACACATTGTATCATCGTGACCAACCCTGTCATCGCGAAAAAAAAATCAATTCAGAGTGAAAATGAAACAACATAATCCAAAAAAGTGATCAAAACTCAACCCTCTCCGACACGCATGACTTTCAAAAATTAACTACAAGTAGGTATGTGTATCTTTGGACATAATTTATAATGTGTAAAAAAAGCGCGAAAATATTTTATTATAGTACGTATCAGTATCGTCTGCAAATATATTATTTGTTCTACCACTACATCATAAATCAATGATGATTGTAGCTATGATTTGCGTTTCATCAGTACTTACATTGTGAATAGCATTACTGATAGAAAATAATTTGTCTTTAGCCGCTATTATATTGTTATTTAATTCCGTTTCCGTTAGTTTAGAGCCTTTAAGTAGCCCAGATTCATTGACAAACATATTCATCAGCTCGATTACGAAGTTATCATATTTTTGTTTTTCATCATCATCATCATCATCATTGTCATAATTTTCAGGTGTTCTATTCTCAGTTTGATAATTATTAGTTAAATTTGACTTAAATGCATTGATATTGTCCTTTTTTGTGTTGTGACCTTGGAAATATTCTCTGCAATAAAACAAATTTTGTTCAGTTAGATAAAATGTTGATATTTTTTTTTTTTGAGAAAAAACATTTATTCTTATAATGTTGACCCAAACTCGTATGAGATACATGGCCAAGAGAAAATAGAGAGAAAGACGTACCTAGATAAATCGTATCATCCTTACCTGGGGATCGGGTTAGATGTACCCGGCGTAAATTTTATTAAAAGAGTGGAGATTTTGGTAATATTTACAGAGAATTTGAATCCTATAATGACGTTCATGTCAAGCTGGGTCTTCACTTTGATGACGGTGTTGAGCCAGTCAAATCTGTAGTTGGAGTAGTCGAAGCCTTCTGTGATATTAAGGTAAGTGGGAACCGGAGGAAGGCCGAGGGATTTTAAGAGTAAGAATATGGGGTTAAGGCCTCGTTTGTCTAATTTTTCTGAAAACAAAGTTTACTGATAACTATTTAATGTAGTACGTATCATAGAAGCCGTGGTGGCATAAGCTGTTGTTTTGCAAAGTACGGGGACTTTAGACAAAATTTACTATAATATATGCTCTTCATTATTAATAGCTTTTACGAAGGAACTAGCTATGATTTTGCGATTAATAAATCAGTTGTTTCATACATTTTGTAGTTAATGAAATTTTTGTATGGAACAGCTATTATTTTTAAATTCCTGCACTTCACAAAAGAATTCCTTATATAGACTTATTTCTTATGCTTTTAAGCATTTCGGAACTTCTAAAGCATCTCACCCTGATCCATGCATGCAGAGAACATATTCTTGGCCTGTTGCACGGCATGCGGCTCATTGGTAGAGTTCTTGGTAGAGTTCTGGGTAAGGAAGGTCTGCACCAATGATTCGGCTTTGTCAATTGAAGCTGGGAACCAGCCGTAGGAAAGCCACTTGTCAGGCCGAGGGTGTTCTTCTGCCCAGTTTCCACATGAAAACTGAAGGAAAATATAATTATACAAAAAATAAATATCCTTAATCTTATTTGCTCGTTTGACATCAAATCAGAATTGAGGAGATCCGTAGAACAACACTAAGTACTCGTACATAGCTAGTCGCCATGTGGTACAAACAATGCTTTAGTTTATAATTTTATTTTTGCAAAAAAAATGGCATGACCGACTTCAACCGTGAACAGAATTCGCGAATATTTCGCACGGATCGATGTAGCATTTTTTCACTTTACTGTTGATTTATCAAAAATGGCTCCGCCGATTTCGATTAAATTTAAATGGCACTAAATTCAAAGTATTTCCATTAAAAAAGAAATATCGAAATCGGACTAATATGTAAAGAGTTATGCGTGGTTATACATAAGAAAAAAAAACCTATTTGCGTCGACTTGAGTACATCCTCCGTTTCGTCGGTCAAAAATCGAATGTATCACTAGCATGTATGTAAGAATCAAATAGCATAAGTACGTATAAGAGAGTCCATGGGCTCTTGAAATACAGTTTATAACTATTTCGAGAGCCTTTGGGCAAATTAATCCGACTATTGTTTAATGCATTTTTTTTATTATTTATTTTATTTTATATTTCTGACCTGATAGAAGTCCTCGCACGGGTCAGCAGTAAGGTCCATGGATAGCGCGAGGTTGGCCGCCGAGCGCAGGCACTCTTTGCTCTCGCATATTCCTACTGGCTTGTGTCCAGTTTGTCGCACGTCTGAAAAAGTTTGCATCATTTAAATCCAAATTTCTCGAGTAGAGACCACGTTACTGGAAAGCACTATATAAACATAAACATATTTATTATCCACATAACACATGAGCATAACATTGTTTTAATAATCATTTTAACAAAACAGGTAAAGTTAATGTATTTCTATGTCAATTTTATGCATCCTGGATTTCGCACTAGGCTAGCCTGTGTCGCAAAATCCATTTATACGCTGCGCTTGCCAATACGTGGTACTCTCGTCCACCTGCGAGGTGGACAGATGATCTCATCAAGACCGCCGCAATCGAATCTATCACGCTGGGTGCAAACCCCTTGATACCGGTCTTATTGGAGATCCATGGGGCAGGCTTATGTCCCATAGTTAACGTCATATGACTCATAGATGGATGGATGGAGGGAAATCCAAATTTATCGACAACTAATCATCAGGGCCCCAAATCAAAGGGCCCAAAAGCTTGCAGAGACGAAACTGAACCGAAGCGTTTGTGAACATAAAAAAAAACAAATGGATCATTCCTCCATCATTCATTCAATAAACATTAATGGACATTGAACATTATCAATGGTACAGAAGACTTTTTATCGCTCTTTCAGCGTTGTTCTTGTTGTAAAATTTGGTCATAATAATGAGTTCAGTGGTACCTTCGAATATAATTATGTATTGTCTGTCATCTAAAATATTCACTCAGTGTAAAATGCACCAGTCGTCGAATAAACAATACTAAACATATTCTTCCAAATTGAACAAATTACATTTCAAGAATCAAGCAAAAATTTAATGTTAAAAAAATACCTGAAGCCGCCGCAACGATGGAGAAGCATAAAAATAATTGTAGAATATATATGAGAATCCATACAGATAATATCTGTTGGTGTTTTCTTCGAACGCTAAAAAAGAAAAATAATAGACATAACATAATTAAAATATTAAATTAATAGCGGGTAGTGCTGTACATAACTATATACTTGAGTCTACTGTCTGCTGTTAAGCAAATATGGTATATAAATATCATATTTGCTCAGCAAAAAAAATACAGCAATAAGCTGGTTCTGGGACTCAAAATATTAAGTGCCAGTAATAAAAAATATTACTAGTAAACTTACATAATTCTATCCATGCCTGTTGCTTAAAAGAAACTCCTCAACAACTGTAACCCATATGGCAAACTTGAAAAATATATATAGCCATATTCGATGCATCTTGAAGCTATTTAAAAATCATTAAGAGTTTAACTGAAAACTGAAACGCACTAAGTAGGTATACGAAAAACATATATTAGGATAGAAATACAATAACAGGCTTCATTTCCCTAAACACAAGATGTACTCAGTACTTCTTAACTATGAGTCTATGACAACACTTGAACACACCGCAATACATCTTCTTCTTCTTATCCTAAGTCCCCACGTCGGGGCAGAGGGCCAATACAGTGCTTCGCCATTCTTGTCTGTTCTGGGCCTTGCGTTTCATTTCGCTCTAAGTAAGTCCAATGCTTTTGGTTTCGGCAATGATCGAGCGTCGCCATATCTGCTTAGGGCGGCCAGGTTTGCGTCTAACCTACGGATTCCAGTCCAGGGTTTGCCTTGGAATGTAGTCCAACTCTTTACGCAGCGTGTGGCCAATCCAGTTCCACTTACGGCACCGTATTTGTAAATTGACAGGATCTTCATGGCACTGCCACCAGAGCCCTTAGTCCAGGTTTTCCGTAGTTTACTTAAACTTTGGCGTTTGCGTGTGGCTCCATACATTTTTGTTTGATTTTCCTCGTTTTCGCCAGGGGCGCTGTACAAATATGTATGGAGCTATACGAAAACAGCTGTAGTTTCAACTGACGTGTAAACTTGGACTAAGCGCTCAGAGGTCTTTAATGGCGATTGTGTCTGGCCAGAAGATCTTCAGGATTTGCCATTGGCATCGGTTAATACGTACCTATTCGTTTTTCACCGCGAATTTACTTTTGTGTCATCAAAGTTTGTAGATATACTCGTATTTTCTTCATCAAGCGACTCACAACGACGAGCGCCGCGATATCAGCTCTTCAAGTAATCTAAGTATAATACATTTTGTTAACTCGCTAGCCTATTCTTATGTCATGGATACCAAGAGGGTACTCTATGAAAAGGAATTATACTACACCGGTTCCTAAACCCTGGGCAATAAAATAGCAAGAATTATCTCAAATAGGTACATCAGCTTTCAAACAAAACGCCGCAATGGCATCGGTTTGTTCTTTTAAGAGCTACGATGCACGATGCCACAAACAGAAATACACAATTCAAACTTGTATAGGCCGAATGAACTTCTTGACGGCTGTGATGTTAGCTACAAGCTGCGGATAACCCAATCCTGACTGAAGCTCACTTATCAGTTACGCGAAGATTGGTTTATCCGTAGCTTGCAGCTAACTTCACATACGCCAAGAAGTTTGATTCAGTCTATACAGGGTTATCAGCTGCAAAAAACATGGAGTATGATTCGACTTACATTACGCCACTTTTTTGTCTGGGGTTAGAAGCACCGTCGCGTCTCGGTCTGACTTGACCCTAGCAGCTTAGTGAGTTACGGTCGACTTCTCAATAGCTTACCAACTCATAACTAAACGTTGATAGCTGAGACCAACAGTTATAGTTATGCTAAATGTTTTACTACTGATTCAATAACAGTAGTTTCAAGGGCCTCTACCTACTAAATATATACATAAAGCACAATGATATAGAGAGTAACATTTATGTTACTTAAATAAAAAATCGACCAAGGACGAGTCGGACTCGCGCATGGAGGGTTCCGTACTGTATGGGAGCCCCCCTTAAATATTTATTTTATTTTAATTTTATTATTTAATTTTATTAATGAAGTGAACATACAACTAAATATTCTGTGAAAATTAGCATCTACCTGTTACCATTATTACTATAGAGCGGAAAACGGCTAAAAAATTAGGTTTGATGTATGGGAGACCCCCTTGATTATAATTTTATTTTATTTTTAGTATTTTTTGTTATAGCGGCAACAAAATACATCATCTGTGAAAATTTCAGCTTTCTAGCTATAACGGTTCATGAGATACAGCCTGGAGACAGACAGACGGACAGACGGACAGCGGAGTCTTCGTAATGGGGTCCCGTTTTTACCATTTGGGTACGGAACCCTAATTAACTCTATGTTCAGGATTGTTCTTGCGATGAGGAACATAATATTAAAGGAGACATTCTAGAATATATTCGTCATCTCGAGAAAGAATTCCCAACCAAGGATTGCTCCTCTATATTCTCTAGAATTATGAGATACCTACCTTTTTTTTAGACCCAGGAAAACTCTTTATGGATACCATCAGGCCTGGGGGAGGTCGATGGTTATGTGGGAGTCTCCACCGCTAGTCGGTGGCATACCCACTAAAAACCTGGAGTGATTCCGCCACTGCGCTGTGTGTCGGGGCTACGGGCACGCTTCCGCACTTCTCCGCGGCATGAGTACTCGTATCTACTTACTCGTACGCTCTCCATAGCTCGTTGGGCTACTTGGAGCTTATTAATAGGGACCATAGTAAGAGACCCCGTCTCTATGTTGTACGCTTATATCAAGTTGAGCTACCAGTTTAGTGATCACTATAATTTAACTTTTACTATGGTGCCAACCCCGAAATTTTGGATTTTTAGTTACGCCCTTTCGTGGTTTGAACGACGATGTCGTCAGTCGTCGGTCAAATCACGAAAGGACGTAACATGGTTTACGTGGTTTGAACGACGATTTTTTTAAGTTATCCGAGCGCTACGCTCAGTTTCCTTCCTTTCCGTAATTCTAAAGGTGGACAGATTTGGAACTATTTTCTTGGAACTTTCTAACGTAGCGCTGGTCCAGTGTAGAAGCAAAGTATAAGCAACCGCAGTGCTAAACCCTTTACCAAAGCCTTTTAATAGTCTCTGAAAAACCTCACAGGTGTCGCCATTCAAGAACGGAATACAAACTAAAATGTAATATTTGTTAATTTATTTGTTAGGCATTCAATACCAATACAAACTAGAGAGATTGATGACATATTTAATCCACCACCGTTTTAGCGTTTTCTGTTTGGTTCATCTAAAGATTTTCGGTACATTTTTGATAAATTTACGTGCTGGGAAAAAACTCTTTCATCCCTTAAATTGTAACAAAATTTTATGTTTCGGTTTCAATCGCTTGAGTTAGAAATATTGCACGCTTGTTGTGTTATTTTTAATCAGTCTTTTTTTAAATTGAGATTACCTGTGGTGATTATAAAGGGTCCGTTAGTAAATAAATAATTAATGCAACTGCTATAACCTAGTAAAATTATGTAATTTACTGTTTTTGTTTGTAGATAGCATAAAATTAAGCTTGTATTTCTAATAGATCATGTTAATGGTTAGGCTGTAGACAAATTATAGGTAATATTTAGAAAATACCATACATCAAAGTCATCGTTAGTCGACAGCTCTAAGAAACCTAGAATTTCGAAACCACTATCCAATGAGCATCTAGGTCATCTAATGAATAATTCTTTAAAAGGCACGGACACCTAAATTGGTAAATGTGTTACCTTTCGGTATTGCTTATTTGTAAAAAGGGATATATCTATACGGTAGTTTTGAAAATATATTAAATTCTTCTACAACATTACTATCTACAACCCTACTTATCTTAAGTATATATTTATTGCCATTTATATTGGTTTTAAAAACTGCTTTTCCATGAACTTTAAAAAAACCAATTTGACCGCAAGCATTTAGGACTGTAGGTATCAAATATCATGAATTGATTTTGATTATTATTTTTTTGTTTGAAAGATTATACAATAATTTACAAATTTAAATGTAGCTAGATAGCAATGATTCGCAAGTCGGTTGTGCCATTTTGGCAATAACTATACTCCGCGCCACATAAGTTGGTGGATGTGAAGTTAGCCACTAGCTGCGCAATAGCCAATCAACGTGCGGCTTCCACGTCACGTCTCGTCAGGATTGGCTATTGCGCAGCTAGTGGCTAACTTCACATCCATCAACTTGTGTGGCGCGGAGTATACCTATTAAATTTGTTACTGTAGGTAAGTACTTCTTATCATCGATGCCGCTAGATTTTTTCAAGAAGAACGGGAGGCAGAGGGGTAGCTTTTGGATTCTGCTCAGAAAAATAGAATGTATGGACTTTAAAAATAATTATAAAAATAGAATGTGGAAACTTTAATGGATACCCTGCGTATCCAATATAATATAATGTAGGTATTCAAGATGATGTTGAAACTCCCTCGATTTTGTAGTGCCTCTAACATGTTCGCGCAGAACCACGTTGATGGCTTCCACGCCCTCATTAGGAAGAAGGTGGTGTCACTAGTGAGGAGGCTACGGGGTAGTGACAACACCATCCTGAAAGCGATAGCGGATGACCCGCATGCTCCTGTACTGAGGCATCTCGTGCGGACCATGATTCCGCAGGGGATGCCTCCAAAGTATATGACCAAATAAATAGTAACTAACCCTTGTTTGTAAGTATAAGCATAAGTTACTAACAAAAGATGGATCAAGATAGAGTTGTCCGAAATAAATAAATTTTGAATTTTGAATTTAGTTTTCTGTTTGCACTTTTCTCGGATAGCCATTGCCCGTGGCACTAGTTTTTGGAAATTGACATGTCGTTATAATGTGGGAAAATTGGCGAAATCGAAAGGAATGGATAGAAATTTCCCTTAATTGTCCACCCTAGGTGCATCGCAATGTTAGTTTGTTGGACTTCGTGGCGACAAGCTCGCGTGTTTGCTAAATGTTCAGTAGCAATCTAGATAGACAGGCACGTATGTGTTATTATCGATGCTATCGTGTCAATCGATACATGCATTTTTAATGTAGCACCGACATTAAACATAGATCTCACAAGATACGACATGTCGTCTCAATTTAGCAGGGGCGTAACTTCGCACGAAAATCCTCAAAATCAAAACTGTACTAAAAAAACCCATAACCACGAAATCACTCACATATCATCACATATTGATATACGCTCACACGTTTCTGCGTTCTGCAATGTATCTTTTGTAAGCATAAAACATGTATTTGCAATGAATTAGATGCATACAATATACGTAAATAAAATAAAATAAAACCATTTTTCAAGACATAGACGATTTTTTTGAGTAATTTTCCTACCTAGTAGTAATAAATGTCTCGAGCGCCGAATAGAGATAAAGCTTTTCTCTTGATATCTATGGTAACAATTCCAGGCGGGAACTTTGCCCAAAAGCAAAATCGCCAACATAGGTCTTGAAAAAATCTTTAGCATTAATTTTCCGGTGTATGGATTTTTCCTTCATATAAGTGTCTCATGAATAATGAAGAAATAACGCATCTCTATAAGGCATGTCTATGACTTCATTGTATGACCCACAGAGGGATTATTGATACCAATTGTATACATAACCTCGTGTCATGTCATAATATGTATGTGAGGGAATGTGGAACGTGGGCTACGTGTACTAGTTTACTTTTCAGTTTTATTTGAATGTTAACGAATATTCAATTATTCATATTAATGGAAAAGTCTGTAATATTAAGCTCTACTTTCTAAAACTATTAAAATTATTTAGTTCTTGATTAATTGATGATTGTTTTTTGTAGATACTCGACGGAATAAAATGTAAAAAATGCATTTAAAATTATGTGAAAACTAAAACGGATAGTCCGTTTTTGTTTGTAAAAATGATTGATTATGCATTTAAAAATATCAGACTTTGAAGAATATGGCTGTATAGAAAATAAACTATACTAGATATAACCGAATAAAGTTATGCATGACTTTACTTCATCTCTTTGTTGCCACGAAGAGGTCAGTGGGGTGACTTCACCTCTTCGTTGCTACGAAGAAGAAGAAAAGGAAGTCACCCTACTCCCGAACTTATACGCACTTTTCCTTTATTTTTATTGTATTGAATTGACAAAAGAAAAAATAATGTGACAACATTTTTTTGATCATCGGGGGAACTGATTGTAATGATATTTTTGTTAACATGTTTTTCGATCATTGCAGAATCAAAATGTTTACCGATTACGTTGTGATACACATAGCAAGTGATCTTATAAGCGCAGCGAAAACTGCGGAGTCATCGAATTGAAATAAATAATGTTAAGAAAACTTTTTTTGAAGAATAATTGGGTGTTTGTAGCTTAGTTTTTAATAGTAAAGGAAAATGTTATTGAGAACATATATGTACCAAAGCTCTGTGTTATGTTCTCGCGTGACAAAATGTAACCTTGCTAAATGCAGTGATTTTTAGAGATGTATAATAATTAATAATATGTTTTTTATTAGAATTAAATGTCACGATAGGAATAACTCCATGAAAATCAAAAATCAACTGTTCAGCTGCTAAAATCGATACAAGACCCAAATGAAGCATCAGAGAGCGTCATTTTGGCTTACTTTTAATCAAAACACGGGGTAAGAATATTTTAGCACGCTACTTACAACTCGAAATGAAAAAATATGGAACAACTGCTTATACACAGATTCTGGGTAAAATACACTGAAACTATTTTATCTGTTGTGCTTCACGCAAGAATCTCTAAGATTTTTTTTGAGATAGAAAAAAATGTGAGTTTTAATGCAGGTTTAAATCTTGCGGTCTTGAAAATTATTGAAATGTAAATTGCAATAAATTATTATAAAAATAGAACTTTTAAAAAATACAAGCTTTTGAGATTCTGGATATCATTAAGCATCAGAGTGCTAGCCAAGACAAGTAAGTAAAGCGAGCCCTAAAACGACGGATCTATCTTGTTTAGTACAGGAGCCTTAGCCACCTTCCGACTCCACCATCGGATTAGCTCCATGGTACCATATTATTGCATTGTCACGCGATATACATATAAGTGAAAAATTTCAGCTCAATCGGAAACTGGGAAGTTGGTCTTAACATGCAAGATTCGAGAAAGACCCGAACTTACATACACAGGTACATCCATTGCAAGGTAAATAAAAGCGTGTAAAAATAACTCTTTACAACAACACTGTTTACTCATTGAAAATTTTGACAGACAGCTCCACAGTACTGTTCCCACAAGTCTTATTACACATAGAATTTATTCCCCGGATGTGATAAATCACGATGTTTCCATCAATATTTCCTCACGTTATTTTCATTCAAAATTACTATTAATAAATACAAAATTATTCTAAATCTAGATTCGCAGGATATGTTCACTAGAGCTGAGGCTGATATAAAAGGTGCGTGTGCGCAGATACCCGGCCATATTACCTACCTGCTCCGGTGGCCGTATACCTAGACATGAAGTCCCTTGTGAGTACTAAAATAGGCATGATAACTCATAAAATACTCAAAAACTAACCAAATATTTGGTAGGTATAGATAACCTTACTATTGGGTTTACCTAAATTATAATTATGTCACTTTTTAAGCGTACATACTTATAATATTTGTATCGCGGGTGAGTCATAATGATTTACCAAGACCAACCTGTTGGTTTTTTGGTATCCTATGCTGTAAACGATATTTTGTAAAGTGTGTTGATAAACAATAAAAAAAAATACTGGGTAAAAATAATTATTATAACTAGTCACTGAATTATATTTTCAATAAATATTAGACACGTATTTTTTCTTTTGTCGATTAAATAACAAATGACAGAGATAAACCTTGTCAAAGTTTGGGAGTGGGGTCATGACGTCGCTTCTCTGACAAAAGTCTATACATTTGTATGTGACTCGTGACGTCACGCGAAACTTTAACGGACTATATCTTCATAAATTTTTGTTTAATTGACAAAATAAAATACGTGTGTAATATTTTTTGATAATCTCTCTGACGGGCTAATTATATATTTTTAGTCATCATATTATGCCTATTAGAGGATCTTTAATAATATTATAAACCTGAAAGTGTTTGTCGGTTTATTAGTTTGTTCCTATTTCACGCAGTAACGGAGAAACGGGTTTACTTGATTTTTGGCATAAAAATACTCGTAGTTTGAACGAAGAATATGAATAAGTGATAGGCTATTTTTTATCCCAGAAAAATAAAACGCTCCCATGCGATAGCACAAAAATTAAAATATCACGCGCAAAGCCGCGGGTAGAAGCCAGTTTATAATAAATTTCTCATAAAAACTCCTTCGATTACCACCATAATAACTAATTGTAAAATAAAAAAGAAGTAAACATAATAATATCAGTAAAAGCTATATTTTGGAAGATTCCATGCATCATTTATAGGATCAACTTGTGAAATATAAAACTCATCAAATCCATCCTCTTGGGAGATAAGCAGACAGGCACACTAAATAGTAAATTTGTACTCGATATTAAAATTAGAACACTGAAAGTTCTGAAATTATGGAAAAGCTGATTTAGCTTATTTATAAAGATAGTTTTCAGATACTAAATAAATATTTATTTATACTAAAATTCTTAAAAACATGTTTCAGAATCTTTAATTTCCATTTGTTACCTATTTCAGATCCTTTTGACCCTGTTGTCGGTAGTGGCGGCGAAGCCTGGAGGCCTCATTTCAGGATGGGACCCACACGGAGTGAGTATTTCTTGTTTTACATCATTTACACAAATAATCTAAGTGAAGTGAGTGCGAATAATTGTTCAGTCGTAGTATTTCTTCCTGTACCAGTCTCTCACCACCCCTTGTTTGCCTGGAATAAATGGTTTCTAGTGATAAGGCCGCCAGTATGTATCACTCATTTGTTAAGTTTTGTAATCACTGTATATTGTGATATCTGTATGTGTGTGAATTGAATCAATAGAGAGTTTATCCATCTACTCGCCTACGAAAAAGGCCGTCTGGTTTAAGCTAGCGACGAAAGTTTAATAGTTAATAATTTATAGGTACAAAATCTGTAATTAACAACTAAAGATAGGTACTGTTATGTTTAAATAAAAAAGTAATTTAAATGTATACTTCACATTAGTATAAGATTATCATCAATTTAATTGATTACTTATTTTTAACTAAGCAATCACAAAAACAAAACAAAAACTATTAAATACAAAAGCTTGATTCTCAACAAAAGACATATATGTGTTTGATAACAATACAAAACCAACGAAATCTTGTAAAATAAAAAGAACATTTTGCTCCAATTATTTACCTTTAGATAAGTTTACGATTTAATTTCATCGGTCGAAATTCAAAGAAAATTATTTTTTGTTTGGGTAATCGTGTCATTAGTCTAGTACTCGTACTTGGAGCTATAAATATTCATGACGACCCCTGACTAGGAAAGAGGCTTAAATAAATAAGTAAATGTCCTAGAACCAGACACAATTTAGGGTTCTGTGGATCGTTGAACAAATATTTTAGATCCAACTTCGTAATCTTCGGTGTTTTTGAGCATCTCCTTTTCCTTTTCTTTCATTGATAAACAAAATTAGCGCCATACTTACTACTTGCATATAGGTAGGTATTGTAATTATGTATTTATTTCTTTACTTGGAAGACGATCTTGCTGAACAGCAAATAGATCGGGATAATCTTTCCGTAAATCAGACGTATTTTTAGGGTTCCGTACCCAAAGGGTAAAACGGGACCCTATTAATAAGACTCCGCTGTCCGTCTGTCCGTCCGTCTGTCCGTCTGTCTCCAGGCTGTATCTCATGAACCGTTATAGCTAGAAAGCTGAAATTTTCACAGATGATGTATTTCTTATGCCGCTATAAGAACAAATACTAATAACAGAATAAAATTAATAGTTAAGGGGGCCTCCCATACAACAAACCTGTTTTTTAGCCGTTTTTCGCTCTATATTAATAATGGTAACAGGTAGATGCTTGAAATTTTCACAGACTATTTAGTTGTATATTCACTTTAATAATAAATCATAAAATTAAAATAAAATAAATATTTAAGAGGGGCTCCCATTCAGTACGGAACCCTCCGTGCGCGAGCCCGACTCGTACTTGGCCGATTATTTGTAATATTTTGGCATTAATTGTTTTAAATAAGTATATTTTATAGTTTCCCAGCTTATGTTCTAGTTTCATCGTAAAATATTTATTTTCTTTAACATCAGATCAGACTGAAATGCTTTCAAAAAGCATCACGGAACCCTGGATTTGTGAATATGGCTCACTTTTGGCACTTTTGCCTAGTTGTATTAACATACCTAATGTACGTGTACATAATCTGTTCAAACAGTACCATATGTGATATGGGAATTTAGGACATGTCGTTGACGCGTCAACAGTTCAATACCTAGTATTAGACTACCATGGAGACAGGTTGATACAAACACCCACTGAGTAATTACAGGGAAATGTGAAACAAAACTCCTTTTTTACGAACTTTATTATTACACTCATTATTATGACTAACTTTTACTAAGAGGCCAACTCTGACCTCTGAACTCTGATTAGCCGTGGTGGTCTAGTAGAATTGACACCCGCCTTACAATCGTGAGGTCGTGGATTCACATCTCGGTCCCAGACCAATGAATTTCTTGGAATGTATGTACGGAATTCCACACCACTGGCTTTTCGGTGAAGCAAAACATCGTGAGGCAACCTGCATACGTCCTTAGAAGAATTTTGATGGCGTATGTGAATCCACAAACCCGCACTGGGCCAGCGCGGTGGATATGACCCAATCACCCTTAGTGGGTAGGCCTACGTCCTGCAGTGGACTATTTAAAGGGCTGGTACAAGTACATAAGAATAAACACAACTACTTAGGTACTCGAATTAAGGAAACGTTCTGTACATAAATAGGTGTCAGTACAGATTGCCGTCATAGGCCTAATACAGTATTTAAACCAGCCCATCTAGTCCAACAGATTCGTAATTTTCAAGCAATCAGTTAAGTGAAAATTTAGCAATCTAATATTTTATTTGGATACCGCCCTTGGACCCTTGATCTTAATAACCAGTAAGTTGCTCAAAAATAAATACCTATCATATAATTATCTTCTATGTGTTCTCATGACAAAAATGCTTATAAATTTTCAGATTTCATCAGTTAGCCTAGTCCAGCAACCCGTGGTGCACCAGCCCATCGTGGCCCAGCAGTACGTGGCCCAGCCCGTAGTGGCCCAGCAGTATGTGGCCCAACCCGTCGTGCACGCGGCCCCCGCTGTGGCTATTGCCAAGCCTGCTGCTACGAGCTACTCTTCTTTCCAACGGGTAACTAATTCGTAATATTTAGATTTCATTATTTAGTATAGTCCTAAAACCTTCGTGGTGTTTGCCCAGACATCGGCATCGTTTCCCAGCCCATCGAAGACCAACAGTACGTGGTACAAATATTTGATTTAGGTAGATTTTTGTGTTTTGCTAAGAACTCAAAAGAAGGGTGTTATACTCGTAAGTTTGACTTACAAATGTATCTATGATTCTGTGCGATCGTTTAAAATGGTATCATAGCTTTTGATAAACAAACTATTTTGATGCAGTTTGTTCTAAGGATTTAAAACGGATATGTTCAAATTGATACCTAACTATTGACTGTAAATAAATTCTATTGACAGGGTTGTTTAGACTTTTATATATAGTTCACTTTTTACTCTTCAAGCCGCTGATCACCTTTAAAACTCGGTTTTAAAGTTCAACGATTTTGGATCGTTGGGTCGTCGACGCTGTTCGACATGTAATGTAAAAATTACAAGTAATGTAAAGTAAATTAAAGAAATAGATAAATAAAAGATGCCAAAAACTTATGTATTTATCAATGTTTTAGGCATTAAAGTAATAAATTAGTTGTACAATAATTTTAATCGATAATGAACTAGAAAGTACAACAATAAGTAATGTTAAGTAATAGTAAGCAATTTGATACGTAAATATAATAAATATTTGATGAAAGCGCTTAATAAATGAAAGCTCTTTAAAACTATGACCCCTATGTGTGCGGCTGAAAACTTTGTACAGCAAACTTTGCATAAAAAAGTTATGCTTGTTACACAACGAATCTGACTTATATTATCAGAGGAAGACTTGACGACATAAGTACATAAAAAAAAAATTCAAAATGTTTGACGAGCCGTGCCCGTGAGCTAGGCTCTACGGTTTTAAACCAGGTTTCAAAGATCAGGCAGCGGCTTTAGATCGTTTTCACATTATCCGATCCGATAACGGTGTCCGACGCAGACCCGATGTCGGGGTTTGTAAAATGTATGAAATATGTACTTGTCTTTCATATTGTCCGGCTCGATATCAGATATCGCTGCGTACATTTTTCATACATACTACTTACACCGATATCGGATCGGCGTCCGATACCGTTATCGGATCGGATAATGTGAAAACGCTCCTACTCTATCATTATTTTCAGGTGATCCACCCAGTATCAGTCGCGCAACCGGTGGTCCACGCCCCGGTGGTCCACGCAGCCCCGGTCGTCCACCAGCCCATAGTGCAAGTGGCCCAACCGGTCGTCCACGCCGCGCCCGTCATCCAGCAACCCATCGTCCAAAGCTACGCGCAGCCTGTGGTCTCTAAAGTGGTCTCCGTGGGATCCTACGGCTCATACGGCTCGTACGGCCAGGGATGGTAGATTTGTAAAGGAATGGAACGAATCATGTATTATTTATTGTTTACTTAAGCGTTGAGATCATGTCCGTATTATTAATTATATTATTTGTTTTTCCGTCAGTACTGAGAAATGTATTTTTATTTCGAGGATTACATTATACATTTTGATTACTTATTAGCAGAATTATCAATTTAATTTATTTTAATATTATCAGCCACAGTGCGTACCTACACTGAACTCTTCTACTGATTACAAATATGTCAGTTTTTCCCCGAAAAATTTACACAGCACAAGGCTGTATTACGGATACTCGGAGCTTTTTACTATCCAATCTATCTATTTCATCTTCTTATCATTCTTATTTTCACTTTTACTTAGTCACATCATGTCCCAAAGGAACAAATCTCGAAGCCTCGTACATAATGACATAAAACTATCCAAAATATTATCCAAAAACAAAAACGACACGTAAATAAAATATATATTACGTTTACAAAAACGTTTAAAAAACCACCAGGAAATAGAAAACTGACAAATAGGTCAAACACCCAAATTAATACCAACACTACTACATAATTTATAAATATGACCTGCGCCTGTCTAAAGTTCATTATCGTTATTCCCGACTTCCAGTAAGGCATTATGGTGATCATCTTGATAAGAGGAATAACCATCGATTGGTATCGCATGCCATAACCCAGTTATAGAACTGTTTAATTATTAAAGTTAAATGATTTAAAACAGCCACTGTGTGCTTCTACTATGCAGTATTCATATGGGAATATCGATCTTTGTAGTGATGGGCTTTTTAGGTCGATAGTAATTATTAGTAGCGTTCAATCTAATAAAAAATCCACTCCAGGTAAGCTATATAAGTAACTTTTATATTTATTACTCATATTATAAGTATATTTATAAGTAGACTGCCTCGGTGGCTCAGTGGTTAGTGACCCTGACTTCTGGGTCAAAGAGGCGTGGGTTCGATCCCCACCCAGGGCAAACATTTGTGTGATGAACATAGGTGTTTGCTCTGTGTCTGGGTGTTATTTAGGTACTATCTATATAAGTATGTATTTAAAATATGGATATGTAGTATATCAGTTTCTGGCAGCCATATCACAAGCTTTGCTTAGTTTGGGGTCAGAGACCGTGTGTAAGATGTCCCCTAATATTTATTTATTATTATTTATTTAAAGATTTTTGAAATGTTTATCATAAAAAGTAACTCTTTGATATTTAAAGATTTTGCAGACATGGCAAAATTATATGCCTATTTTACTAGTATAATGTAAAAAAATACACCTATTTTTTTAGTATAATGTAGCGTTTATATGAAGTCAAAATAATGAATAGGTTTGTGTTTAATTTAAAAAGTCTTTTCGAGATATCTACAGTGTAAGTAGTGTAACTTTTTAAACCTTAAACTCGTGGTAATGATGTTTAAGGTTTAAAAAGTTACACTCTGATAATTTTGCCATGTCTGCAAAATCTTTGTAATGATGTAATCTCATATTTTTAATATTACTTATTCTCACTAAAAGTAACACTTAAAACAGCTCCCATAGCAGAGAGCTACTTAAGTGCTTTGAATGGCAGTTACAAAATTAAAAACAATACAGACTTAACCCTGTACAATTTTATAGAGTAAAAAAAGCACGAAATTTTCTACTCGTAAAAACACGCTTAGTTTTCGAAAGCTTAGCAATAAAACACGTGGTATCAACTTACAGCGATGAATGAATGAATATTCGCAACAGTTGTTGAATCGATACCGGCACATCACTAGCCATCGCGTGCGGCGAGGCACATCACTGCCACTGTCCTGTGAATTGGGTCTGTGGTGAGGTAACCACGTTGAAAGATTTAGTGGGATTTTATAGCTACGAAAACATACTACGTGATGCTTTTCTCTACGTATAGGTATACGTATTAGGAGATAAAGAAAAATATCTACATAAAGTAACTATGAATAATAATGTAACAATGTAAAAAGACTTCATTTTAATTTGCCTTCGTACAAAAAAAATCTAGAGTCATAAGTAATTTCAACCGTAGCAGCGTATTTGTACCTACCTATGCGCATTGCATATAAAAACATTACCTACATTTCTACGATGAAGTTGCCTTTATCTACCTATCTTTTATTTAATTTTCGCCTACTAATTTACTCCTTTTCAGTTTTTAACTTTTTATACAAACAGTATCAAACATATAAATCGATTTACCTAAGATACGTATAAAAATTTATACTTATAGAAAACAACATTAACTTTCTATTTAAGACATTTTTTTCAATCAATGTTCCGCAATTTCAAAACTTTCAATGTCAAATACCCTAAAATATAACGAATCTAAACCTCTCTAGGTCGGTAATTCGGTATGTAACCTTGCGAAGTTACGCGCTTTATTGTAGACCACATACCGCTTTCATGGTCACCCTAAAGCTCAGCCGCTTCAGTAAGCCACGACAAGCTTTCAGTCACTGAAATACCATGAAACTAAGCAGTGTAACTTAGCTTTAGCTTAACTTGTTTACGTTTTGGTAACGAAAACAAAATACAATTTGAATAATCAATTTTTAGAAGCAATAAAACCATCAAAATCTATTAAATAATACGAGCACAATAATTATAAGCTTTGAATCTATATATACTTAGCAATAACTTAAGTTTAAAGTGTATCATTATTGAGAAAATCTTGGAAAACTTAACACGTATGTTGTTAAAAGGGAACAAGTGTTAAACTCCGCCGAAATGAAGTTGATGAGATCTGTCTGTAGTTTTGTATTAGTAAATAGGTAAAGTTAGGTTTAAGTTGCAGTTAAGTAAGATGCGCGCGTGGTCGGGAGAGCAGCCGGATGGCATGGGAGCTACAGTCACCCGTAAGTTCTTAACTTAGTATTCACATGTCAATTAATTATTTTATAAATTAGGGAACATCGATCGTGTAATCCTAAACAGTGCTTGCTACTCAGAGGCGACCATATTTTAAAATGTGAAATCATTGTTATCATTAAATATGGCCAACTTTTACTTTAGATCCACTTTGAAATCACAAAAAAGCAGTGCCATCCAAAAAGTACAACGACTTTCGAGAAAATCTATGTTTGTGTTCATTTTATAGCTATTTCAGGTTTGGTATACTTTGTCGCTATTTCAGGCACAATAATAAGTATGTAGATCTCGTACCTACAATGATACCCCAAAATAATATATTCGTTGTTATAAAAAACACCACACACTCCTAGGCATACAGGAGGGAAAAAGTTCCTAAAATAAATATTTTCTTTTCTTTTTGTAATGTAGTATGTCGTAATGTACCTACTAGTGTATTTTTAGGTACGCCCGATGCGGATACAGTTGCAGTCGGTCTAACAACAAAGAAAAATGTACGAAGCCACATATTTTATACCTACGCACTTCAATGTGCCAGCCGTAATAGTTTTCATAAGCACTATAACCGGACATAGTGATTATGAAAACTAGGGTTCCATACATTTTCCTATGTTGCGGCAGCCGTATAGCAGCTGGACCGCATCTGCATCCTCATAATGCGTCGGTTATACGTGACCTAAGAGCTGGCTAGTAAAACAGAGAGTTGGATAGCAATATTAATAATTATTTTTCGCAAAAAATGCCACTACCAACTACCACCGTGTACGAAATTCGAATACTTAGTTTGTACGAATTGATGTGACTCGCATAGAGATTATTGTTGATTTATCAAAAACGCCTCAGCCGATTTCGATAAAATTTAAATGAGATCATTTCAAGAGTTTGGAGAGCATGGAATCGTTTCGAGACACCTTTTTGAATTAAACAAGAAAATTTCAAATCGGTCCACAACTGGCGAAAATATCGATGAACGTACACAAAAAAAAAACATAAGTACGAGTAAGACGAACATAGAATCTCCTCCTTTTTACAAGTAGGTTCAAAATGCGTACATATTTTGAAATCAAAGTTTATATGAAAACTATATCCCAGTTCAGCCCTTAAAAGCTTAGGTAGGTACTTGGGCCACATGTAAGAATATAGTAAATTTTCCACCAAAATTAGCCCAAGGTTTTTCAGCGTTTTATAATGGTTTAGAGATGTTATCGAGCTTCTGGCTAGACATATTTCACCCTCGCGAGCCGGCAAGTGAGTTTTTATGCCTACAAAGCTGGGCATGTGGTAGGTATTCCATTAACCTAGGAGACCTTGACATGGGTATGAGAGATATGTACTACAATGTTACATTATTTTTTGTTTGGTAAATCATACTTCAAGGGTGGTCCCATTTAAATTATATTGAAATCGGCTTAGTAGTTTTTGCACAAACAACAATAAGAGTAAGTTCATACAGGCCGGGTGGCTAGCCCTGGTGTCAGTTTTTAAGCCGCCTGAAGGCCTCTGACATGGCCAAATGGCTAAAACAACCGGAACCTACAATTTAACGTGTCATCCGAGCCACGGCAGCGATCAGTTGTAGATGCCACCCGCGGTCACCCATCCGAAGATTGACCGTGCTGAACGTTGCTCAACTTCGATGATCGCTGACGAACATCTAGTCAACTACTCTATGACCTAGTGCTCATAGCGTAGTTTGACTAAGTGTTCGTTCACGATAATAACAACAATTTAAATGTGGCATAATATCAATTCGATCGTACTATTCGAATTTTGAGTTCGATTGAAGTCGATTAAGCCATTTTGGCGAATATAATTTTTGGCCCATCTCAGCTTCGGTCTAGATTTGACAAAGACCTTGTACTTATAACTACAAGGTCTTTGGGATCTGGGGATCGCTTTTGAACTTCGAACGCCTAGGAACGTAACTTTGACGGATTGCGTGGAGAGTCTCTTTGTTGTCTATGGAAGTTGCGAGTGCTCCATACAAGTTCCGTATAGGGCAGATGCACCGGTTGCGGCCTCCTCAGTATCATTTGTGGTGACTTTGAATTTTAACGATTAATAAGACAATTGTATGTTAAAATAATTATTTAAAGAAATTTTTTAAACATTTAGATTCACATAAACAATATGTATGGTATTACATTGTTTATAATTATCATTTATGCAATATTTTTGGCACCAAATGGCTACAACCGGTACCTACCGTGGCCACAACTGGTACCGTGGCCACAACCGGTACACCTACTATACGATTAAACCATGTGAAGTTCAAAAGCGCTTCCCCGGTTAGAGTATTCGCAACTTCCTTAGACAACATAGAGATTCTCCACACAATCTGTCAAAGTTACGTATACGTTCCTAGGCGTTCGAAGTTCAAAAACGCCTCCCTGAGGACCTATATTTTTGAACTTCGCACTCCTCGGAACGTATACGGAACTTTGACAGTGACAGGTCTAAGACCATTCACCATATTTTTTTCATTATGTTTTCTTCTTATTTAACGTTCCATTTCACGATTTCCCCCTTTGCAGTCTATGGTTTCTTTTAAAATTGCCATGTTCAGTACTGAAGTTTTGCGTGAAATGAATAATTTTAAATAAATTTCGAGGAAAAAAAGTCATCCTTAAAGATAAGTATACGTTCCGAGGCGTGCTAAGTTTTAAAATAGGTCCCCTGGGCGTATTTGTTTACATAGATACTTTGATCCAGGTACTGCCAGTGCTAACGCAAATACTCCACCGCTGAAAAATGGAAATGATTTAGTTGAGTCGGGATACTTGATAGCAGTGGGCTCCAGAACTTCAAGGTGAAATAAATCATCTTTTTTTTTCATCATAGTATAAAACAAAGTCGCTTCCCGCTGTCTGTCCCTTTGTTTGCTTACATATTTAAAACTACGTAACGAATTTTGATGCATTTTTTTTAAATCGATAGAGTGATTTTAGAGGAAGATTTATATGTTAATACACCTGCGCAAAGCCGGGGCGGGTCGCTAGTATTTTATAAAAAATACTTGATTCTTCACCCACAAGGATGACCTCTAAGACTGCATGATCACGGTGGATGCAAGCCGCTTCCAACAGGTCTCATAGGAAATCCATAGGACAGGCCTATGTCCAGAAGTGGACGTCCTATGGCCGACGGATGGATAAATTACTTCTTTACTAAATTGTTTTTTTAACATATTTTGCTAAAAAGTGGTTCTAATTTTCAGATTTCGAAGAAAACACAGACAGAAACTTACAATAATAATTCTAATTTGTATTCTACTACTACTATTGTGTTTTGCTATCGTCATGACTATTTTATGTGAGTATTTTAAAATAATACCTTAATATTTCTGAACTGAATACAATTAATTACCCTAACCACTGCTTATTGGAGAAATGTCTGTCCATGGTGGCTGACAAAAATCAACAGCATCGAACAAACTAATATTAATTACGTGTTAAACACGTTACGTACGGTAATTCAAACAATTCACATGTTTCATCATTTGTAATAATTAATTATTTTTCGAAAAAAATGGCAAAACCGCCTTCCATCGCGTACAAAATTCAAAAATTTCGCTCGTATTGTTTACATTATTCTTGATTTATCAAAAACGGCTCAGCCGATTTCTGTAAAATTTAAATGGGACCACCTCGAGAGTATACCCTTTCGAACTAAAAAATAATTTTTCGATTCGTTCACAATTGGCGAAATTATCGATGAACATACAGAAAAAAATACATACGCATGAACATAAAACCTCCTCCTTTTCGGTTAAAATATTGGTAGTTATAATTAATTATACGTGGCAGATTTTTAGAACATTGTTATGATTTTTTTATCAAAGCACAAGTTTAAATGATGCCAAAGCCCTATCTTTTTCCGAAGAATTACACCAAATGAAAGCACCTAGGCAAATCGCATCAATAAGTCCGTTCTTGAGCAACCAAAGATTAAGACTAAACTTTCCACAAATTGTTATCAATGAATTGTCGTAACGACCACGTGGACGCTAACCTACCCTTTGGTCCGATCAAATCAACTTGCTAACCGGGTTTCCAGCTTCTTCTGCTCTGAAGAAAGCTGAAGGTACAGCGGCGTGGAAGCAGCTCGTCACTGATTCCATCAAAGTATTTCAAGACGGGCACGACCACAGAGTTACCAGAGGGATAATGTGGTCGATCGAGAACATCTGAAAGAGATGCATCGACTTAATATGGCACGAGTTAGAAAGAGACATGAAAAATATCTCGATTCAGTGGTTGTTGTCGGATTTTTAGACAAGGATCGTCAAATCCCAATACTTATTTGACGGTTTTGACAGCAGCTTAAAAAGACTTTCCATGAATTTTTGTGGTTTAGAATGACCTCAAGCCACTACAGCGCAGCTTAAAAAGACTTTCCATGAATTTTTGTGGTTTAGAATGACCTCAAGCCACTACAGCGCTATTCTCAGCGCTCTGATTGTATTAGATCTGTAGGCACGACTTTCAACAATAAAGCAAACGAATAAGAAAAAGAAGGCAAATATTGATTGATTTCAACTTTTCCAGATGCCCGTCAAAAGCACCACAAGCCAGTGCGAATATGCGAGAGCAAGGAGTGCCTGCGCTCGGCGGCCAACCTCGTGCTGTCTATGGACCCTACTGCTGACCCATGCAAAGACTTTTATCAGGTAAAATAAAAAATATATTTAAGTAAGTTCGTATAGGCCGGGTGGCAAGCCCTGGTGTCAGAGTTTTGAAGTCGCTTGAAAGCCTCTACCATGGTCTAAACGGTTAAAACAACCGGGGCCTACAATTTAAGTTGTCATGTGGCCACGGTGGCGCTCAGTTGTAAATACCACCCGCAGTCACCCATACGAAGACTGACCGTGCTGAACGTTGCTTAACTTCGATGACCGCTAACGAACACCTAGTCAAACTGCCTACGCTATGAGCGCTAAGTACATATTTATCAGGTAATTAAAGCTTTGACAGGTCTGAGGATTTTACCAGTTCAACTAACTTTCCAAATAGAGTCTCAATTCGGCTCCAATTTCTTTTTGATTTTTCTGCAGGGAAAATTGTATAATGATCTGCTAAATGATACATTTACATTGGTTCTTAATTTTGAAGCAACTCCAAGATGAATATTTTAATAACGCCTGATTAAATTCTTGCAGCAACATATAAGAGCGTCTTTTAAAAATCTGTCACCAACAAACTGCTAGTATAAACTAACGCTGGCTATGTAAAGTACGTTGTTAGTTTCTGGTACCGCACTTGAACACGAGATGTTTTCGCTCCGGTATAAAACGCGATAACTGCCACGAACGAAAACCATCGCCCTATTTATATCGGAATAAGGGTTCTCTAGAAATCTGTAGAATATTCGGTGCCATTGTGATTGACAAAGTAAACAAGTGTAAAGTTCGAGAATCCCTATTGTTCTCAATTATTACGAAAACACCAAAAAAATCTCACAATAGACGCGACACAAAGACCGGTGCCGCTTGAGTCACAAAACCATAAATCTCGCGATTAGGTGTAAACAACTCGCCGTCGTACCGCGCGCGGCGCGGCGGCCTACTGCGTAACTGTATGTAAAAATGAATGTGCAAGCCAAATTTTTTGTACATGTCCTGTTATAGTTTTCTTGCGGCAATTGGGCTGAGGAGCACCCGCGTCCCGACGCGTTCTCTTCCTACGACTGGTTCCGCGCAAAGCAAATAAAAGTCTACTCCTTGGTGCGGGACTTCCTCAATAAGAATTCAACAGATCAGCCACATGCGGTGCAGCAAGCCAAGGACATGTTTGCTGCCTGCATGGACACTGGTGAGATAATTATCTCGATGCTTATAATAACTTCTACCTAGGACAAGTAGTCCAGTTAGGTAGGTCCGACTTCAAGAAAGAGGCCAATCGCCGAATCCAACTCGGCTGGGCAGCGTTCGGAAAATTGCGTAGCGTTTTCTCGTCCCACATACCTCAGTGCCTCAAGTCGAAAGTTTTCGACCAGTGTGTGTTGCCAGTGATGACTTATGGCACAGAAACGTGGTCTCTCACTATGGGCCTTATTAGTAAGCTCCAAGTAGCCCAACGAGCTATGGAGAGGGCTATGCTCGGAGTCTCTCTGCGAGATCGAATCAGAAATGAGGAGATCCGTAGAAGAACCAAAGTTACCGACATAGCCCAACGGATTGGGAAGTTGAAATGGCAATGGGCAGGACAAATAGCGCGGAGGACTGATGACCGATGGGGTCGGAAAGTTCTCGAGTGGAGACCACGTACCGGCAAGCGCAGCGTAGGACGTCCACCCACAAAGTGGACGGATGACCTCATTAAGAACGCAGGATCGCGCTGGACGCAAGCCGCTTCCAACCGGTCTTATTAGAGATCCATAGGGGAGGCCTATGTCCAGCAGTGGACTTCTTATGGCTGTTGGATGGATGGATGGATTTTAATAACCTGGGAGGATCATAAAATGAAGCAGATTAGAGTCTACTCCCTAGTGATGCATTTCCACTGTAAGAACTCAACTAAACAACTGCGCGCGCACGATACAGGATACAGTAAAACGAGGTCATGTTTTGTGTGCAATGTATCCATGGCTATCTACGGACGAGATAAGTTGATTCTTACGCATGATTGTGCTACAGTGGCGTAGCAAAAATATTTGAAAGCAGGTCATCGACATGAAACAATTTTTTGATATTGATGAATGAATGAATGAACATTTTATTGTTAACACTAAAATACAATACAGACAAATACACAGACAGGAAAAAAGCGACTTAAAACTAGTGCAACAAAGGGCGGCCTTATTGCTTACAGCAATCTCTTACAGGCAAACCTTTCATCTAGATATGATGAAGTCCTTACTATGATAAAGTTCTTAAGTACTCGTTTTTATACCTACATGTTGTAGTTTGGCATCCTTGCCATAACAATTATAGTAAATATGTTCCTCTCTATAAGACCCGAAATCGCAAAATCCAATACTAATTTTTCTCGAAAGTCAAATAACTTTTTGAACAGCTATTACTTCAGAATTTCAGATTTAATCCCTTTAGACTAAATTACCTTCAAATTATGAAAATAATGGAATTCTCAAATTTGTCCTTCGTTAAATGAAACATCCCCGTAAATCCTACATTTATACACTAATGCTTTTTTTCAGAAACACTAGACAAACGAGGCCTCAAGCCTATATTCACCGTGTTAGAATCTCTTGGTTTACCTCCGTTCCCCACCTACATCAACGTTACAGAAGACTTCGACTACTCCAACTACAGCTTCGACTGGCTCGACACCGTCATCAAAGTCAAGACCCAGCTCGGCATGGACGTCATCATAGGGTTCGATGTCTTCACCAGTCCCACCAATTCTTCGGTTAATATCATGGCTTTGGGAACGCCTGAGACCATCAATCCGTTTCCTAGGTAAGGTAAAATAATTACTACTTATTAGCTACTATAAACTATAGCAGGACTCGACCAAAATCATGTTTTTTTAGGAAGGTTTATATCTTGGTTATTTGACAATAGGTATGATGACTGGATAAAATAAAACATTATTACCTTGCTTTTACTGTACTATTAGTCAGTTGTTAGATTATCAAAAAATATTGGACAAGTATTTTTCTTTTGTCAATTAAACAATAAATGACAAAGATAAACCTTGTCAAAGTTCGGGAACGGGGCCTCGTGACTCGTGACGTCACTTCTCTGTCAAAAGTCTATACTTTTGTAATGTAGCCGTGACGTTACGCGGAACTTTAACGGACTACACGAGTATTTTCGTCAATTTTTGTTTAACTGACAAATGAAAAATACCTGTCTACCAAAAAAAATTACAAAATTCATTATCGCATAGTTTGCATTAAGCCCATCATTAATTAAAAATTGAAATCCATAAATAATATTAAAAGATAATAAATAAAGCCTTGGTTGCCTGGAAGAAATCGCTTGAAGCGATAAGGCCACCATTTAGTATTACTAATTTGGAATGTTTTTTTCATTTGTTTTTGTATTGTAATTGTGGTTAAGCTAATAAAGAATTATCTATCTATCTAATAAATAAAAAGTATTTGTTGTGTTTATTTCAGTTTACAATACAAACCAAAGAGGCACAGACACGACGGTAAAAGAAAGAAGTCCTCTACAATTTACACTACAAACCCTATCAATACTCATCTAATCAATGATAAAGCAGCTTTACACGATGATGATGATGAAAAATATAACTTCGTATACGCTCAGCTCATGAAGATATTTGTCAGCGAGTCTGGTTTGTTTAAAAACTCGAAATTATCTGAAGCGGAATTAGACGAAAACATTATTACAACTAAAGATATGTTTGTTTCGATAAAGAACGATATTTACGATGTAAGTATTTAAACTCACGAATAAGCGACAAAAATTTAATGATTAAACCTATGAAATTAAACTATCGTCAAAATAACTGATATTATACTGGTTGGAGTAACAGCTACCCAAAACTCGGCTAGTCTAGGCCAGTCTTGGCCGCCTTTTACAAACACTAGTATTTGCCTTATGCTGACTTTGCTCGTTATTAGACTTATGGCGTGGCCACATTATCGCCCTACGGCGAATCTTCGTCACTGGGGGCTCATTCACTAATTCAAACGGTAGTAATTGGTTGTTCACGATTTGAACTACTACCTGAAGCTGGGCACACACGCTGCGATGATCGCATCTATTCATCAGATCAGTCCAGCGAGGTCCTGATATAGTTGCATTGCCAGTAGGTAGTTATTGAGGAATCAAAATGAAACCCTTATTTTAATCGAAAAATATTGATTTAACAACAAAAATATTGGCATCAATGTTGTAGAAAATCAAATTTTAAACAACTTTTGTTCCCATAACTTCTGTTAAAAAACTAAAATAACACAAGTTATTGAAGAAACAAAATGGCACAACCAACTATTTAAAAAAAATATCGATCCTACAAAAAGTTGATGGGAATCAAAGTTATAGAAAATCAAATTTTAAACAACTTTGATTCTCATCAACTTTTTGTAGCATCGATATTTTTTTTAAATAGTTGGTTGTGCCATTTTGTTTCTTCAATAACTTGTGTTATTTTAGTTTTTTAACAGAAGTTATGGGAACAAAAGTTGTTTAAAATTTGATTTTCTACAACTTTGATTCCCATCAACTTTTTGTAGGATCGATATTTTTTTTAAAAAGTTGGTTGTACCATTCCATTTCTTCAAGAACTTGTCTTATTTCAATTTTTCAGCAGAAATTATGGGAACAAAAGTTGTTTAAAATTTGATTTTCTACAACTTTGATTCCCATCAACTTTTTGTAGGATCGATATTTTATTTAAAATAGTTGGTTGTACCATTTTGTTTCTTCAATAACTTGTGTTATTTCAGTTTTTCAGCAGAAGTTATAGGAACAAAAGTTGTTTAAAATTTGATTTTCTACAACTTTGATTCCTATCAACTTTTTGTTGGATCGATATTTTTTTTTTAAAGTTGGTTGTACCGTTTTGTTTCTTCAATAACTTGTGTTATTTCAATTTTTCAGCAGAAATCGATCGATCCTACAAAAAGTTGATAGGAATCAAAGTTGTTTAAAATTTGATTTTCTACAACTTTGATTCCTATCAACTTTTTGTAGGATCGATATTTTTTTAAATAGTTGGTTGTACCATTTCATTTCTTCAATAACTTGTGTTATTTCAATTTTTCAGCAGAAGTTATAGGAACAAAAGTTGTTTAAAATTTGATTTTCTACAACTTTGATGCCAATTTTTTTTTGTTAAATCAATATTTTTCGATTAAAATAGGGGTGTCATTTTGATTCCTCAATAACTACCTACTGGCAATGCAACTATATTAGGACCTCGCTGGACTGATCTGATGAATAGATGCGATCATCGCAGCGTGTGTGTCCAGCTTCAGGTAGTAGTTCAAATCGTGAACAACCAATTACTACAGTTTGAATTAGTGAATGAGCCTCCAGTGACGATAACTTCGCCGTAGGGCGCAGATGTGGCCATAGCATTAGGGTGTAAGGTTAGGGTGTTCGTGATTTCGATTTCACTAAAATAATTTAAAAAAAAAATTATAAGACGAGATCAATTATACTCTTATTAATTATTTTTCACAAAAAATGGCAAAACCGCCTTCCATCGTGTACAAAATTCGAATATTTCGCTCGAATTGTTTACATTATTATAGATTTATCAAAAAAGGCTCAGCCGATTTCTGTAAAATTTACATGGGACCATCTCGAAAGTATATCCTTTCGAACTAAAGAAGAATTTTTTGATTCGGTTCGCATTTGGCGAAATTATCGATGTACATACCCAAAAAAAAACATACACATTAACATAGAACCTCCTCTTTTTTGGAAGTCGGTTAAAAACGACTCGTACATCATTTTATATTTATTTTGCTATTTGTGGTTGGTTTTCCGCTAATTTCTACCTGACAATGGCCATGAGGTTTTTTTACGACTGCATTAAAATTGAATATGATTATTTCTTGCGTGCTTTTTATTTTCACGTTCGCTTTATGCGAGTTGTTACAATGTTTCGAACTCGTAAAGATAAACTGTTTAATTACTGAAAGCTTTTTATTGGTTTTAAAAATGTTAAGTGGCGATGGAACGGATGAAGTTTATAAAGTTCACATTTCATTCGATTTAATATTTTGTTCTGGATGTTAATGGTTTTATTGATTGATCGTTTTCATCGAGTTAAGGCAATTGTGAGGCACTAACTTGTCCATACAAAAACAATAAGCTGTTATCTGCCTCTAAATATTATCTGATTTGAGTGATTTTTTGTTATGTAATCACCACTTCAAAGGCTAGGTTTATAAGTCTTAGTTTTCACAGTTTTTTAAATGACCCAATAGTGAATCTTCTAAGAAGTCATATTTTTACGCAAAAACTTAGCTTGAATGGAATGCATACTTAATACTCGCGTGTTTAACTAAAAACTTTTCTAAAAAAATAAGACAAGAGCGTGCAATATTTCTTGCTGAAGCAATCGACACAAAAAACATAACATTTTGTTACAATTTAAGAGATGACAAGAGTTCTCGTAAATTTTATCAGAAGTATACCGCGAATTTTCTCGATGATCTACAGAAAACGCGAAAATACTAGTCTATTAACAACTATATCCAGTTAACAACTTTAACAGTTTTTTCTTCAATCATACTCAGACAGTGTCTCTATTTGTTAGGTTCTAAAAAAGATAAAATATGTATTCAGCAAGGCGTTGTCGAATATTCTGCATACTACCATATTCTTAGACCGTGTGTGAGATGTCCCCTAATATTTAATAATTATTATTATTTTACTTTTTAGACGGCTCTGCTTAACTAAAATGCTTTTGAGTTGTATTATAGAATGTTCAATCCTGAACAAAAAAATTATTGTAAAACTCTTTACATGTATTTTTAGCTAGAATCGGATAACAGCACAGATGACGACGAAGATTACCAAAACATACCGCAATATACAGTGGCAGAACTCCAGGCCCACACCGATCAAAATGTCGAACAAAACAATGCTACTGCTTCTCCTATATGGAAGAAATATCTAGAAGGCGTCTTCGAGATTAGCATCGTTACTTTAGACTTTGACAATGATAAAATTTTAGTGTCGGAGCCAGATTTAAAGTATATGGCGCAAATTGCCGCGTATGTAGCTAAAACGCCACCAGTAATTCTGGAACTCTATATTTGGATAAAGGTAAGAACACATTTTAAGCAAGAATTCACGTTACGGTACCAAAACATTTCCTAAAATTAATTTAAAAAATTGGCCAAGTGCGATTCAAACTCGCGCACGAAGGATTCCGTACTGTCTGGGGCTCCCAGACAGTACATATTTATCCTTTATTCCTTTATACCTTACATATTTATTTAATTTAAATTAATAATTAATTAAACAAACAAATAAATATTCTGTGAATATTTCAAGTGTCTACCTGTTACCATTATTAATATCTAGCGAAAAACGGCTAAAAATTTAGGTGTGTTGTATGTGAGCCCCCCTTAAATATTTATTTTATTCTTTTTTTAGTAGGTATTTGTTGTTATAGCGACAAAAGACATATACGAGTAAATGTGAAAATTTCAACTTTCTAGCTATCACGAGACAGACAGAGAGTTCATGAGACACAGCCTGGTGACAGACAGACAGACAAACAGTCAGACGGACGGACAGCGGAGTCTTATTAATAGGGTCCCGTTTTTACCCTATGGGTACGAAACCTTAAAAATAACAACTTATGGAAAGCTACCGTCAGTTATGATAGTACCGACGAAGGGACGGGACGGGCCGGAAAAAATATATGGTACGGCCCGACCCATCCGAATACATCACAGTTCACGACCCGTCCCGTTGTTTCATAAACATGACTAGAAAAACAAGTATGATTAGAAAATAATTTTCGTTGCCGTCTGAAGAAATTATTAAACCCAACTTTCGTACATTGGCATTGATTAATTTTGCTTTTTTTAAGGTAGTGGAAGTGATGGCAGTCCACGCGACCTCAGAACTTCGGACACTTTTTGAGAAAGCGTACCAATTGGAACATTCCCACTATCATTCCGGTTCCAGGAGCCTTCAATGTGCTAATGTCGTCAATGACATGTTGGGTATGGCGGTGTCTTATGGGATCGCTGATCCTTATTTCTTCAATGTTACAAAGCCTAAGGTCAGTGCTCCAAATCACAACTCGTTGGGCTACTTGGAGTTTATTAATAAGGTCCATAGTAAGAAACCACATTTTGGACCTATCTAACTGGACCATTTGTCCTAGGTAGACGTACAATTCAACAGTTTCAAGATTCGAGCTCTCAGCAGTGGGTACCACAAAGGAAAAGGAACACATGACTTTCGTCTAGTCCATGTTCATTCTCAGACACACTTGTTGCTTTTGAGTAGTCATTTTGGTTAAACTATAGTCGCCCGGTACCCGCGGGGAGGGGGGAGGGGGGGCGGAGGGGGGAGGGGGAGGGGGTGAAGCCCCCCCTGCATCCCCCCCCCCCGCCGGAGGCCTTTAGTTTTTGAGTAATAATTTTTTTAGTACTTAACCTCACTTTCGGCTATATCAGTATTTTTTACCTATTTTTTGTTTCACACCTAATCTATTAAGGCGGTTCGCTTCTGGCACTTCGCCGGCCGCTGCCGCGGCACGCTCGCTTCGCTCGCTCGGCTCGTGCGTTGTTTGTCATGTTCTAACCTAACCTAACCTATTTTTTGTTTCACACCTAACTTATTAAGGCGGTTCGCTTCTGGCACTTCGCCGGCCGCTGCCGCGGCACGCTCGCTTCGCTCGCTCGGCTCGTGCGTTGTTTGTCATGTTCTAACCTAACCTATTTTTTGTTTCACACCTAACTTATTAAGGCGGTTCGCTTCTGGCACTTCGCCGGCCGCTGCCGCGGCACGCTCGCTTCGCTCGCTCGGCTCGTGCGTTGTTTGTCATGTTCTAACCTAACCTAACCTATTTTTTGTTTCACACCTAACTTATTAAGGCGGTTCGCTTCTGGCACTTCGCCGGCCGCTGCCGCGGCACGCTCGCTTCGCTCGCTCGGCTCGTGCGTTGTTTGTCATGTTCTAACCTAACCTAACCTATTTTTTGTTTCACACCTAACTTATTAAGGCGGTTCGCTTCTGGCACTTCGCCGGCCGCTGCCGCGGCACGCTCGCTTCGCTCGCTCGGCTCGTGCGTTGTTTGTCATGTTCTAACCTAACCTAACCTATTTTTTGTTTCACACCTAACTTATTAACGATAACGATACGTTTCGTTTAACTCAGTTTGACAACTTAATTTGACAACTTAATATTGTACCATTTTCTCAACATTGCGTTCCATTTCACTTTTTTTTATCAAATTTTAATTTAATCATAATTAATTTAAACTACGTTTCCGGCAAAAAAAAATTGCTGGAAGGGCTTCAGGTGGACCCCAATGATACCCCTAAACTCGCACCTTCATCAAAATCAGGTACCGGACGGCTATAGCCAACCCGAGTAGCGTAAGATGTCCACCTACTAGTTGGAATGACAAATTAAATGATTCCGCAGAAATGCAATGCAATGCGGGCTTATTGGAAGACCTTGTGTGAAACCTAAGTTCATCAGTGAACTTCCTATAATGATATAGCTATGTATGTTATGTACATTGATTGATACAAGTATTTTTAATGTAGAATACATTGATTTAAAGCTGAGAAAATGTTTTATTTTTCAGATAGAAACCATGCTTTTTGAGCTTAAAAACTCACTCGCCCATCTAGTAGGACAAGCCAAATGGATGGATGACAATACAAAACTAGCGACCTACCAAAAGATCATTGAAATGAAATCCCTTGTAGGCTTTCCAAGCTGGCTCTTAGAAGAAGGCAAACTAGATAAATATTACGAAGGGATTGTTGTAGAGATTGATAAACATTTGGAAAACATGATTAATATACTGCAAGTAAAGATAAGAAAAGGTCTGAATGCATTCAGGAAGGTACAAAATGTAACTTGGGCGACGGAACCTACGGAAGTTAACGCGTATCATACGTTTCAGCAAAATACTATTAGTAAGTAAAGACAATAGGCTAGATGACTACAAAAAATATAGTTAGTCCGTCAGATAGAATATTTTTGAAGAGTTTAACTTGATGTTTCTTAACATTTTTTGCAATCAAGGAAATTATCAAATCATACCAAATTGGGCCACAAACCGCCAGAAAATTGGCTTATTTCTTTCCATCTTCCTCTATTTCAGTTGCTTCCAGGCAGTAGCAGAACCTTTCAAAATAATTTCTGCAACATCCTTGTGTCACATCAAACTCATTGAACTTAATGCCCATAATGTTTATTTATTTACAACACAACACAGCACTGTTAAACTGCACTTTTCCGAGTTTTCCTCGTCACCACTTTTATGTACGCACTGATTTTCCGCGGATATTGGTAAGCGCCGGTTGACACGTCAGTTCAATACACTAGACTGCTTTTGCGGAACTACCCTCACCACAAGTAAGACACAACAGTAAGTCACGGACTAATTATAATAATGATTTTCTTACCCAGTCATCATGCCTAATAGAATTATTTTTAAACATGATGAAAAAAAATATTGCTCTGTACTTTCACATCAAATCTGTATTTAATTTTATTTCCAGCTGTGCCTTTAGTCGTACTACAATACCCATTCTTCAACTTAGGACTTGAGTGAGTTGACTTTTTCTTACTTTATATTATTATCTCAATGGTATTTTTGGAAAATGTTTTTGATGGTTATTGTGACTGTTTCACTGATTTTCAGTTCCCTTAATTACGGTTCCCTGGGCACGGTTCTTGGGCACGAAATTACTCATGGTTTCGATAATTTTGGTAAGATCTTTCGTTCTTCTAATATGTACACACTCTACACTATCAACACTCATCAGCATATTATCCATTATGTTACCTAAATCTTAACTTTATTTAAATCTCGTAATATAAATATGTATAGAATAGAATAGAAACGCTTTATTGTTTACACAATCGAATATATAACAATAAAAGAGATATGTACTGATTTTTCGTACTTAATTATATTTTGTTTCATAAACATTTTTTTTAATATTTGGATTTTTAATATCTTTAGACTTTCAAGGGTCTGTGGATGATCCAATCGCTTGTTATGTAGGTAGTAGAAGTTTATGCAGTTTTAGATTATTTAAGTCTTGTATTAAGTGGTAATTAATAAAGGCACTTGCCCCTATACTCGTACAATTATACCCCGGAATATTATTTTATCCCAATTTTTACTCTCGTTAAACTATAAGAAACCCCTTAAAGATTTTTATAAATAGTAACAAAAAAAAAACTCAAGTTCTAAACATGTCATGTGTCCGGTCTGTTTTGAACTAATCTTAAAATCACTTCCAGTAAATTAAAAGCTTAAAAATATTTTATAGGGTGTTGCATTTTCCAGGTCGATATTTCGACAAGAACGGCAATGCCCTGCCGTGGTGGACCAACGAGACTATTTCCTTGTTTGAGAACAAAACACAGTGTTTTGTAGACCAGTACAACAAATACTACTTACCCGAGCTCGATAAACACGTGAGTACTACAAGGTTCAATAACTAAGTATTATCACGGAGCTCATTGAGCAATAAAAAAGATGATATAAATTAGGGTAATTTTGACTAGGGCTTGATTACTTCCAGCCTTCCGAACAAGCCGGTCATCGAAAAGGCTATGAGCACCCTGGACCACATACATACTTACGGTGTGGCAGGTTATACAAAAGACCGAGGACTATAACTTGCCACTTTTCTTCGACCAGTGTGGGTTGCTAGTATGACTTATGGCACAGAAACGTGATCTCTCACTATGTGTCTTATTAGTAAACTCCAAGAAGCCCAACGTGCTATGCAGAGGGCTATGCTCGGAGTCTCTCTCCTAGATCAAATTCGAGGAGATCCGTAGAAGAACCAAAGTTAGCGACTTAGCCCAGCTTTAGCCAGGCGATGGTTTTTTCTTAAATCAACGTCATACTACTCTTGAACTTGAAAAATTTGATTTGACAAATATTGATTGCGCTCTGTACACTCGTGCATAGCACTCGTTATAGCAGTCGAGTGCTGTTTTGCTCCATATTTATTTTGAAGTTATTAAAATGAACTGTTTTTTTCGCGCTTGCGATCTCTGCGATCGTGACTCACACTTGTCCAGATTTTTGGTTTGTCCTGATCTACAACTCTTAATCCTGATTTGTTAGATCTTCTATCCCGATTGTAAGCAAATCGGACCTGGCAACACTACGTTGGATGCAAGCCACTTTCAACCGGTGTTATTGGAGATTCATAGGGGAGGCTTATGTCCAGCAGTGGTCGTCGCATGGCTGATGTATTATTTAATTACTAACCAAAGTAACCCGGCCTCCGGTAAACTCCAGGTGGACGGCAAACGCACACTAGGCGAGAACATCGCGGACAACGGAGGCGTGAGGGAAGCCCTAGCAGCACTGCAGGAGCACCTGCGCAAGGTTGGGCCCGAACCGAAGCTCCCGGGCTTCGAGCGGTACTCCCCGGAGCAGATGTTCTTTTTGTCATATGGAAATGTAAGTGATTATGTTAGACGTGAGATTTTCATATTAGAATAATGTAATTTAATTTAATTACCCGGTTTATTTCGGGCCCGGCCGCTGTCGCATCCGGCAGTGTAAAATCGGGTTTTCCATTGTTATAGGTTTACTTAGATACAAAAAAACCCTGAAATTCAAAAAAAACAGCTTTATCTTCATTTTATCTAAAAACAATGACTTGACTTTTTTTTATCGGGCAAAAATGCATTTATTACCTACAACAAAACTACACTACTGTTACATAAAAAGCATTAGATCATTCTCAGACCTTTGAAGGTCTAAAGATAATCCAAATGCTCAAGCCCAGTTGGCAGCGTGCCCAGCATGCTGGCTGCATTGCCACGCTGAATGGCAATGCTTATGCGTTGAGCCAAATAAACACCAGCATTTTGAACTTGACTTGAACACGATTTCCCAAAGACTAGCTAGACATTTGCATTTTGCAGCGTCTTTATTCGAGTATCAACCGATGTTACATAACTTGATTTATCGTCGTCGTTTTAGCCATAGTAAGACCACTGCTTAACATTGGCCTCCCTTATAGATCGGTTGAAAGCGGCTCGATGCAGCGCGATTTTTGCGGTTTTGATGAGGTCTTCCACCTTTTGGGTGTACGTGAGAACTTTTCGACCCCGTCGAATGCGATTGATTTGATTGAAATAATTTTCCACTACAAAATGCCCTATTACTTCTCTCTAGCTATGGTGCGGCATCAACACTGAAGAGTCCCTCAAAGCTGATCTGGAAGACGAGCACTCTCCGCAGCAGTTTCGTGTCATGGGAACGTTACAAAACGTCGCTGACTTCGCTAAAGCTTGGAGATGTCCTAAAGGAACTACCATGAACCCTGCTAAACGATGTATCATATACTAAACATCTGGGCGACTGAGCTTCGCTTGGTTTTGCGTCTTTTCACGACCATAAAATTAGCCATGAGATGTCGGTGTAGAAACTTTTTTTTACATTTGTATAACTATAGTAGTACTCTGAAACATTCATACTAAGTTCGTTAGCGATCATCGAAGTTAAGCAACGTTCAGAACGGTCAGTCTACGGATGGGTGACCGCGGGTGACATTAACAACTGAACGCTACTTTGGCTCGGATGACACGTCAAATTGAAGGCCTGGTTTTTTAACCTTTTAGCCATGTCAGAGGCCTTCAGGTGGCTTAATAACTGACACTACAGCTAGCTACCCGGCCACGAACTTACAATTTTTTAAACAAAATTCTATTGAAAGTGTTAAAAATAGAGACAGCATTGATTGTTATTTAAGAGATATGGACTAAAAACTGCTAACTGATAATATAATGAATAGAATAGAGATATCAACTGATGTGCCTAAATGGTATTCTTATCTGTATAAATAAAGTAAGGTACTTACAACTAAAGTATTGATGAGGTTGTGTGAGTTTGATCAGCTTGAAGCTTAATACTCTAAGAACCCGAAAGAACTGAAATTGTAATTCTAGTCTTTATTCTAGTCTAAAATGGTGTTTCTTATTTTGTAAGCCAATAGTTAGAATAAATTTGAAGGTACCTATCGTAATATTTGATTGTGGTATTTACGTAGATAGATTAGTAAATAAGTAGTGTTTTACATTTTTTCTCATGTCACACATTTCTTAGCTTTGTATTATTTTAGTTAAGTTTGTTGTATTATTAAACTTTGATGTTTTACAACTTATTTTGATCTCTTTTTGTGAACCAATGTAACCTTTCCCCATTCTTATTCTTATTCTACTTACACAAATGTATAAATAACTAGCTTTTACCCGCGGATTCGCCCGCGTTGTATTTTGATTTTGGCTTATGTTTATGTCGGCTGCGAAACCTAACCTAACTGACAAATATCAAAATACCTTAGAGGAATGCTTTTGTTGGTTAAGTTACGGTTGGAGTGTATATACAACCCCCCCGTGTATTCCCGCCTTGTCGTGGGGGAGGTCTGAGGCAGCTGAAAAGGCGGCGCTCCAAACCTCCCTTTTCTTTGGGTCTTTTCCCCCAAGGAAGCTTAGAGGCTGGCACTCGAGTTTCAGCCGCTTTTAACTAAAGCAGCTGAGAGGATGGCCGGTAGGTTGCATGCCTTATGAGGAGTGTCGCAACTTAGGCGGGCTGCAGTGCCGCTCTTGCGACGCTGCATCCGAGGATTTTTTTTTATTATATCGCGAAATATCCCTGACATGATCAGGGGTCTTAATTACAAATGAATAAAAACAATACCTATATTTCAATTTGGCTGTTTGCAGTTATAATAAACATTACAATGGTACAGCAAAGTTTATACCTACTTGTTCCTAATTATTGCTTTTTTACAAATATTTGTGCAAAAATTCGATAAAATTGTTTCTAAGGTTTTTACGTGTTAGATTAATTCCAATTTCTTGTTCTAAATCTAATCTTTGCTTTCCATAAACTGGGCATTCCAAGATTATGTGCAGTGGAGTCTCCTCTTTTGTGGGTTCACAGATGCACGATGGGCTTTCCCTCAACTCAAATCGATGTAAGTATTGGGAAAACTCACCATGCCCCGTCAGCACTTGAGTTATGATTCCCACTGGTGCTATTTCTCTTACGATCTTGTATGCCGCCCTTGCATCCGGAAAATATGTTTTGGTTACCGCCGCTGTGTGTCCATCCTGATAACGCCGGTTCCACTCGTCAAGAGAGTCCTTTCGGATTTCTCGCTTGACGAATGAAACGGGGCAGTTATCCTAAATAGGTCTGCACTTCGAGTGCAGTGCTACTTCTTTTGCTAGCTGGTCCGCTCTCTCATTACCCTCCATCCCCGCGTGCGCTTTAATCCAATAAAGTTTCACTATTTTATTTTGTGCGTGTAGTAACTTTATGTTAGCTTTGAATTTACTGCTAAGGGATGGAGGGAAGATACGCCAACTACCGTTTCCAGTGCAGACCTGGAGTCACAAAAGATTTTTGCTTTTTCGGTAGCCTCAAGAAGTGCCAATAACTCGACCTGTTACACAGAGCACCAATCGGCCAATTTCAGCTTGCGGGTACTGATCTCAGCGGCATCATCCTAAATGGATAATGCCGCCCCAACTTTCCCTTTAATTTTACTGCCGTCTGTAAATATGTTAATTTCTCGGTTAAGATTTTGCTCTAGTGCTGCTCCGTCTGCCAGGCATATGAACTCCAGCTCCTCCTGCTGCGCTGGGTGTGGCTTCTATTCTGTCTCTCTATCTCCAGTTACTTGCTGGGAATAACCTTTCTTAGTTTCATAAAGCAAGGCTGCTTCTTGGACTCTGATATGACAGCCGAGGATAAGGGGCCGCGGTGGGATATATGGAACTGGTGGTGTGGGTGCCGCCACCTACCCTACCTTCCGCTAGGCCGTCAACGTGTTGGCAGACGCAGTGGGGCTGCAGGGGAAGAGAGGTGTCGGTATCGCGATTGCCGTTCTCACTGCCCTCTGCAGTTGAAGAGGCAGGCGCTGGGCTACTATGACTGACCCACTGCACTGGGACCAGGGCGTTGGAATGCTGTCTGACGTTCAGTACTGGTTATATAGTCCCGAGTGGTGGATGACGATGTGTCTTGTGCTCCGAAACACTCCGTCACTATGGCGAGAGCGCAAGCTCCGTTATGGAGCCCGAGTCTGGGCTAGTGCTGTTGAGTGCCGCGAAGGAGTGCGAAATATGTGGGAACGTCCTAAACTTGCCATGACAGGTTATTTCTGGCGCTTAGACGGCTGCTACCGCAGCCCACTTAGTTTTTATCCTATCCTTCGGGAACTGTTAAAGTTTTTGCGATAAAAAGTGGCCTATGTCACTTTTCGTCTTTCAAACTATATTCATGCAATATGCCAAGGCAAGTTGCTCCGTTGCTGAGAAAAATTTATCGTTAAGTCCTACGGGAACCACAATTTTTTCGGGATGGAAAGTATCCCATGTCACTTTCCGTCTTCCAAACTATGCCCACCCCAAATATCAAGTAGATCCGTTGCTCCATTGCTGAGAAACAGTTATTGTCCTATCCCATGGGAATCACGAATTTTCTCGAGATAAAAAAGTATCCTATTATCACTTTCTGTCTATTAAACCATAGGTAGGTATCCATACCAAAAATCAGGTCAATCTTTTGCTCCGTTGCTGCGTCAAAGAGGAACAAACCAACAAACTTTTCGGATTGACAATATTAAAGTATGATGATTCTGTACCATAAAGGTAGAATAAAAAAACATGTTGAACCTCTAATGATAGAATATTTAAAAATATTTTTAATGTCAGACAAAATGACGGCCTGGTATTAAACGTCATAGTAACATGTAGCATGCAGAGGGAAAATAACATTTTATCCAATTTTAATGTCAGTTGTCATTTTCAATCCATACTTTGAACCTCCTGGCAACACTCGCCAAGTAAACTGTTTACCAAGAGCTCTGCTCAAATTAAATTAATAAATAGTGAAATACTAATTGTGTGAACTAAAACTTAAACAAAACAGACAGTGCACATAACCTCCAACAGATCCGATGACGAAAATCTCTTCTGGTGAGCCGATTTTTCAGAAAAAACCACAATATTTGCACTCAATCACTTCAAACACATAGCCGTTATTATTCATTTTTGACTTACACTCAAATATTTTGAGTTTTGGCAATTAATTTTTGTTCACATTGATTTGCCGGTACAAGAATTGTTTTGTTTTCGGCGAATAAATGACATCTAACTGACGTCCGATTGGTAAACGTCACCAAGAAATACGTGACAACTGACATCTTATTTTTTCGCCGTCTCCAATCAGCCGAGAAACTATTGGTCTTTGACTTATGAAATTAATGATTAAACAAACTTACCAAGACTCAAGTTTTACCATAATTCTATGAAACTACTGTGAATATTCATTACGAATACGACTGGGTATATAAAAATATTGTACCAAATTTCCATTTTAAAATATGCCAGTAACACGAGGCCAGTCGTCATTAGCAGAGGCACGCAATCAAATAAAAGCCTTAACTTTGGATTTAGAAAAAGCCCAACAACTAAATATTAAACTGTTGAATGAGCAAGAAGAGTGCGCAGAAGAATTTAAACGTCTAACCCAAGAAATAGTTGTTTTAAAAGCAAAATTAGCAGAAAAAGAGACAGAAATAATTGACATAACATCGGAAGCAAACACACTCAAGGGGATTACAGAAAGTAGAATAGAGGACTTGAATGAATACGAAAATGTATTACAAATTATTCAAATGCATGAAAAAAATACGGCCATGTTTGAAACACTCCAGAAAACGTCGGAACAAGAATATATGGAGAAAATGGACTCGCTTACTGCGCAGATTCTTACGTTACAAAATCAAGTTGTTAGCCTGCAGAATGAAAACATTGAGATGAAAACAAAGAAATGTCAGAACATCACGATGGCTGCCACTGATAAAACAAAACCAATAAATGAAAATGAAACTGAAGCTTATAAAAATAATAACAAACTCACAGAAAATAATGATAAGGCCCTTCCCCTGGAAGAGAACAGAAGTGAACAAACAAACCACTTATGTACCAAAATTGTAGAAGACAAAAGTTCGGAAACTTCTCAGTTTGCTTCCAAGGGACGAGAAAAGGAGAACTTGGACTCTATCCAGAAACAATTCTTAATTTTATGCGACGCATTCGGAAAATCTCTAGCCGAAAATCTTATGAACAACACGCCGGACTACAATATTACTTCATTTTGCAAACCAAATGCCACTTTGGAAGAAATTGTGGCCAATGCCGACAACCTTACCAATAAGTTGAACGAGAATGACGAAGTAATTATCATTTCTTCCGGGTTATCCCATTATAAGATAGAATGCGTTAAAAACATTATTGGCATGTGTACATTGAAAAAACTTAAACTACAAGTCACAACTCTGCCCTATAGATATATCAACACATCAGATAATGTAGAAAACGTGAAAAAATTTAAAATTAATAAAATGTTGTACAGACTAGCGTCACAATCTCGAAACATGTCAATAATAGATGTAAATGTATTCGATAAGAATTTTGTCACATCCCGGAAGGTTCTGTCTAAGTATTTCATAAAGTTTATGTGTCATGAAATAACAAAAAATTTGAAAACCAAAAGTTTATATTGTAATAATAATTTGATATACCTGACTGGTTGTAATAACGTAAATAATAACTTAAACTCAATTACGCAACGAAATTTTGACTCGCAAGATTTTTTAGACAGAGCAGTGTAAACATGTCGCGCACTGCAAATAACAACCGTTTAAAGATAATTCATCAAAATATTAGATCTCTGAACACCAGCAAAGTTATAGTATTTCAAGGAATTGTGGAGACTCACAAACCTGATGTCTTAGTCCTTTCCGAAACATGGCTGAATGAAACAAATGTTAATAATATTGTAATACAGGGATACAACCATGCTAGTTTTTTCATTCGCAGTAAACGTATACATGGTGGTGTATCTGTTTTTGTAAGAAATACATTAAATTGTAAACCGAATAAACAAATAAATGAATTGTCAGTGGAATACCATTGCGAACTTGCTGCGGTGGAAATTAATGTTCATGGAAATAAGTTTATTATTATAGGTATGTATAGGACCGGGAATGGGGACTATAAGATATTTGACAAAGTAATTAAGAAACTATTTCATCTCCTTAACAATTTCTCTAATAGAAACGTGATTTTGGCAGGAGATTGGAATATAAATTTCCTGATTGATTCATCAAACAAAACTAAATTGAATGACATATTGCATTCGTGTGGCTATAAAAATGCAGTTGATTTTCCAACAAGATATGACGATAACTCTAGCACATCAGTAGATTTCATAGTGACTAATATACAAGATACAGATATAAATGTTATTCCCCTGCCAACTGGTATATCAGATCATGATGCGCAATTTGTAAAAATTGTAACACCAAATAAAGTTGTCCCAAAATATATTAATATTAATAAACGTGTATTTAGTGAGATAAAATTACAGGAATTATGTCATGCAATGCTGTCATATGACTGGGATAATATATTTCAGCACTATGACAATAAGACGTTTAAATTTTTTATGGAAAAATTTCTATGGAATTTTAATATCTATTTTCCCATGACAAATGTACGAACTAAAGTCCAGAACCAGTGCCCATGGATTTCCAGCGAAATCATTAAATTACATCATGAAATAAACGACTTATACCATTTGCAACGGCAATACCCACAACTATCTAAAACGGTCATAAATAAGAAGAAAAAAGAAAGGGATGAAGTCACTAAAAGAAACAAAGAAGAATACGTAAAAAATAGAATTGCTAATTCAAAGAACCCTAAAAAAGAAATATGGAATATTATTAGAGAAGAAACCAATAAAAACCCAAAAACATCTGATTGGTACCTTGTGGATGACACTGATGTTTCAATACCACTAATCAACATAGCAGAATACCTAAATAACCATTTTGTATCCATAGGGAATAAGTTAAGTGTTGATAACCCCCCAAATATAGATAAAGCCTTGCTACTTATGAAGAATATCGAAATAAAGAAAGATTTCAAATTTCAGACTATCACCCCAGAACAATTAATTAAAATAGCTGAAAATAAAATCAAAAAATCTAACACTAAAGATATATATGATATCTCCGGTGCATTCCTGTATCCCATTTTAGTGAATCTTTGTGATCATTTCACTTATCTTATAAATAATATTCTCATATCTGATTGTTACCCGGATTATCTAAAAAAATGTAGGATAACACCATTATATAAAGGCAAAGGAGAAACATCGAATGTTATAAACTATCGTCCCATTACAATAAAGTCAAAGAACTTCTATTAGAGAAAACTATATACAGTATTCCAGAATATTTATCTAACGACTATAGCCCCAGAACCGGATTTATACAATTTGACGAAAATCCATGACTTTTTAAATTGACCTACTTCTGTCTAATAAATTTACAATGTGCATTGACATTTCATATTACTTTGACATTATATAATTTTATATTTAACGCCCCTTTACAGCGTTTAATTCATATTATTGAAGTAGGTAGTTATTTATATTTTAATATTTACTGTACTTAATCATTTTTTAAATTTAATTTTGTAATTATGTATTGAACAAAAAAAAAACCATGACATTTTCATTTATTCTTTCTGACATTTTTTAATTTTGTATTCAATTGTAAAGTAGATAGCTATTATTTTAATCATTGTATAAATTCGTTGCTACGTATTATGTATTGTGAAATGACTAGATATATTTTGCGGTACTTTATATTATTGTACAAACTGTTGTATATATAATTTTAGTATTAAGCTCAATACATCAATAAACGATTCTAATTCTAATTCTAATTCTAATTCTTTATTTCCTCTTCAAGGGGATATAATGGTAGAAAAACAATTTGTCGCCTTGCCACGCTACTTTATAAAAGTCTGCAGACAATGTCACCTGTCATCTAATTACGTTTGGCTGTGACGTTTCGTTGGTCCATATTAGCGTCATAGAGGAATTAATCACTTAGCGTCTTTGTGATAGTGGCGACAGTTTCGCTTTCGAGGGTTTTTGTCCTGTCCTACAGGAACTATGAAATTTTTCGGGATAAAAAGTATCCTAAAGCTCCTTCCGCCTTTTATACTATATCCATGCCAAAAATCAAGTCAATCCGTTGCTCCGTTGGCGCGTGATAGAGTAACAAACCAACAAACCAACAAACTTTTCGGATTTATAATATTATTAGTAAGGATAAGGATTATATTGCAAAATTTCCTAAAACATAACAGCGACCTATATCTATAGAATTAGACTAAAGTGATTCAAAAAAGACACAAACAATTGTACAATGTTTAATGACACAAGAATACATAGACGAATTTAAATTAAATACATTTTAATGATACGAGTAGCTGGGGTGGGAAGAAATTGTGTTGTACGAGATCGACTTGCCATATCCAATGCCAGCCGACAACCCAGTCACTGGGTAAGTGTTGCCGTAACCACTGGAATACCCTGACACTGGGTAAGTGCTGGCGTAACCACTGGAATACCCTGTCACTGGGTAAGTGCTGGCGTAACCACTGGAATACCCTGTGGAATACCCTCCTGAGATGCCGCCGGTGTAGCCAGAGTAGCCGATTGAGTGAGAGACGGGGACGGATGCAATTGAAGAGATGGCTGGAACAGCAGCCACGCTAGAGACAGCCGGAATGGCTGACACAGTCGCCACAGCAGGAGCTGCGTGATACGGAACTGCTACCTTCCTCTCCACATAAACTGGATGGGGAACCGCTACCGGACGGTCTACTGGCACCGGCACTTGCACCTGCCTGTCCACATATACTGGATGAGGCACAGACACCTGCTTCTCTATATACACCGGCCTATCTACCGGCACTTGCTTCTCAACCGTCACTGGATAAGGCACCGGTACGTTCACCGGAACTTTGACCGGATACGGTACACGTTTCTCATAATACACGGGAACTTGCTTTGTGATTTCAACGGGCACTTTCTGTACAACCGGGTATGGCACAGGACGGTCTACCGTGACTGGATAGGGCACCTTCACTTGAACGGGCACTTGGCGTTCAACTGGATAAGGTACAGGCACTTGAACGGGGATTTGGACGTTGTGGGTAATTGTGCGAGTGATGTAGCGAGGGATTTCCTGGCGAAGGATGACGGGGTTTGGCTCGACTTGCGATGTCGTGTGTACTGTGGGCGCTGGGAGTTGTACTGCCGGGGGTGCAACAGCTACAGGTGCTGCAGAAACAGCTACTGGGGCTGCTGAGACTGCCACTGGCGCAGCGGAAACAGCAACTGGTGACGCTGCCAACGAAACCGCTGGCGCAACTGATGCTGTAGCATATCCCAACGATGATCCCAAAGATGGCCCGTATCCAACACTTGCTCCGTATCCGGCGCCTAATCCATGTCCAAAACTTACAGATCCCTGGTCATATCCTTGGCTATATCCGTGGTCATATCCTATCGATCCGTACGAAGACGAACCAATTGAGGAAACATCCCGTTTGATGCCTTTATCCGATGATAAGTATTTGATGCCGTTTCCTTTCAGTAATTTGGACACCTGTGGTTTGTCTACGATCTCTCGTGCTGTTGAAAGACTGCTCGCCGCAAGGAGCACCTGAAATTTAGCAAACAATGATTTCAGTTGAGATTATCTCTAAAAATAAAACAAAGTCATTTCCCCGTCTGTACGCTCAGCACTTTTGAATTACGCATCAGATTTTAATGCTGTTGTCATCAATAGACAAAATAATAACTAAAAAGACATAGTTTTTAGGGTTCCGTACCCAAAGGGTAAAAACGGGACCCTATTACTAAGACTTATGTCCGTCTGTCTGTAACCAGGCTATATCTCATGAACCATGATAGCTAGACCTCTGAAATTTTCACAGATGATGTATTTCTGTTGCCACTATAACATCAAATACTAAAAACAGAATAATATAAACATTTTCTTAACTCCCATACATAACAAACGCAATTATTTTTAGGAGTTTTTTGTTCGCTATTAATAATAAAATGGCATGGGTGTAAAGGGGCTTCAACACGGTATGAAGCCCTTCATACACGAGTCCGACTCGCACTTGGCCGCTTATATTTTAAACAATTGTAGTAAAGGAAGACCGTGATAAAATATTTCAATATTAAGTCCAGACAGTAATGTTTAAGAATAAACATGTTAAACTATAATGAGAAAATTAAATTTATTGTGAAGCTGAAATATTTGTTTTATCCGTATTATTATGTTTCTAACTTTCAGCCAGCCTGCCGAAAGCTGTTCTATAATTATGACACACTTACTCCTATGAAGGTTTACTCACACGAGAAGGCTGTGTATGATCTAGGGCGAGGCTGTCTAGATTGGAACTCGCGGAACCTGCGGCGGCCAGACTAGGCACTGACCTACCTCACGTGTAGCTATAATTATCCAATAACTAGGTACTCGTAGGTACTTGGGAAATATCGTTTGGCATGATATGTGCAATCGTCTAAAATTCCGTTACATTTTCAACCACAACATGGTGTGGTGAGCAGCTTAGATAAAAAGTGTCTGATTTTTATGACAATATTGACTTCACAAATTCAAAAGTAAAACGTCTTGATTTTGGGTATTGAATTAATAAAGGGTACGATTGTCAAAATAAACTGACAAACTTGCTGAAAATTTAATTAGAGATGAAAGTTTTGAAGAACTGCAAATGTAAATTGCAAATGTGTTCATGGAAAAACCTCGAATTAGTTTTTAGGATAATACTCGTATTTAAGTTTTACCTCGATTAGATTAGCTTTTAAATCAGGAATCACCACATCAATAATTAAAATAGAAAAATACGGTAAATGAGTTGTTACAATTTGAACCTACGTAAATGAACAAATTACTTCACCGCGGTAATACTTACTCAACTGTAGAGTATAATTAAATTGCCGTAACCGCAAAAAAACGAATGAAAGAGTATTGAAATGATGCATTACGTTGTCGGAAATACGAAATATGCACTTGGCTCGATTACATTGTTAAATTGACTTCCAATTTATCCACATATCTCTATAAAATAAGAGCTTCGTTTAAACCATCCGGTGCCTTGGCAACTGAAATTCACCACTGGTCACCTAAAATACGTACGTATGCGTGATCTGGTGGTTACGCAATCGGTTACCTAAGAAGATATTCAGGGTATTCAGAATGAGCCGTACTAAGCCAATAAGGGATTTATTCAGAAACTCATTATGAAAATCTTTTCCTATGGGGCTAACACGGATTAAGAAATAAATTGCTGATACAATATTTTTTTTCAACTCTGAGGTGTATGGAATAGCTGAATTTTTCTCGAATTCCGAGTTAGTGCCAAATTTAAGGTTGTTCAAAATTAAAGTCTGAATCACCCCTTTTCGGCTTAGTACAAACCTTTCTGAATGTGAATAGCCCTGTATAGAAATCACTCATCTCAATCCAACATATTTCTCTCATGTTATTCGCATTTTTTTTCATGATTCTCATTTTCTTGCTCTTGAATTTCTCATCTTCTGATGAGGATCACATATAGTACACATGAGTATGAGTAGAGGATTAGGTTTTCAGTGATGTTTTTGATACTGAAATGCTTACCATCAAAACAGGGATCAGCGACATTTTGAGTTCCGTTATTAGTTACTAATTTGAGATCACTAAATCACATAACTTTTTGAAGTGTTCCAAAATATAGTCCGGTCCAGTTGTTACTCTAAGTCGATATGTGGTCGAGGCATTCCACACTAGCTTATATAGACAAGTCAGTTGCATAGGTCCTGCGCCCGTACCCATGCACCGAAACGATTTATACTATTGGTCTGATTTATTTATTGTACTTTCGTTAATATACTGATTAGAGTAAATGACGAGATTAATCAGATTTCCAAGAATAATAATTACAACATTGCTTCTCCAAGTTTTACGTGTATTCCCAGTAGTGCCAGTGGAGTAGTCCCATGATGACTAGGTACTGGTACTGGTAGGACATTTGGATTTTTTTGTAGAGGTTCAGGAACAACTTGGCCTAAGATTTAACTATGTTATAATACTCTTTGTACAGTAAAATCAAAAAAAATTGTGTTTAGTTAACAAAGGGCACAGATCCTGGAGTCTACTGTGGTTGCAAAATTAAAAAAAAAAAATACCAATAGTGCAACTAATGGAACCTCTGGGGAAAATATCAGTAGTATCATCTTGAGACTACTGTACTGGTACTACTGGGAAGACACGAGATTTCGAATGGGGATTTTTAAAAGCAACGCCTAAGATTACTTTTCTAAAAACTAATTCAAAATTCCTGCATAGATACTACTAACAGGTACTCTGATAAGCAGGCACACCCGACAAAGTTCGCCATTCACCTTGGTCCTGTGCCAATCCCGTCCTGCACGGGAAGCATGGCAAATGGACTAATAGTCTTTCCACCATTATATCCCCTCGAAGAGGAAATAAAGTATGGATTGACAATGACGTCTGACATTAAGAGTGGATAAAATGGTTTTCTCCCCTTGCCGTGCTACCCGGGCAGGTTAGACCCGCGATTCTAACAACCTCGTCGAGCTGGAAGACGATTAGATCTAGAGCTTAGTAAAATGAAATGTACCTACCTAGCCTATTGTTATAGCACGAAGAAATAGGTATTGAATTGAGGCGACTCTCGAATCTCACCTGAATACCCGAATTTTATGCTAGGCGTTTAGAAACTCGAGAAATATCACGTTTTTAAATGAGTTACTTTTTAGGGTTCCGTACCCAAAATGAAAAACGGGACACTATTACTAAGACTTCGATGTCCGTCTGTCTGTCTGTCTGTCTGTCAGTCTGTCTGTCTGTCACCGGGCTGTATCTCATGAACCATGATAGCTAGGCAGCTGAAATTTTCACAGATTATGTATTTCTATTGCCGCTACAACAACAAATGCTAAAAAGAGAATAAAATAAATATTTAAGGGGGGCTCCCATACAACAAACCTGTTTTTTTAGACGTTTTTCGCTCTATATTAATAATGGTAACAGGTAAATGCTTGAAATTTTCACAGAATACATATTTAGTTTTATATTCACTTCAATAATAAAATTAAAATAATATAAATATTTAAGGGGGGCTCCCATACAGTACGGAACCCTCCATGCGCGAGTCCGACTTGTGCTTGGCCGATTATTTTATTTTCTAAACTATAGGTAAATTCAATGAAAAATAATTAACTTAAAATCATATTAACTGTGTTCATCAAAAAAATACTTTTAATTTATCTAAAATTAATAAACATACTCGTTGTTAGTATGATCATTGAAGAAAATTATTTTACATTTAAGAAAATTATTTTACTGCGTTCATTAAAAAATTACATTGAATTTACTATCCATGAAAAAATATATATACTTGCACTTGCAACTATATATACTCGCACTTAGTTAAAACGTGATATTTCTCGAGTCTCTAAACGCCTAGCACAAAAATCTTAGTAGGCATTTAGGTGAGATTAGAGAGTATGCCTATTTTTTCGTATTCAGTATATCTTCCTCCTGACTCTACCATATAACATCAGTGTCTCTGTAGAAAGTCTTCAGAAAAACCACCTCGGAGCTAAGTAAAACGGTTTTTAATGAACCACTTAACCCTATAGACCGCATGCCGCATACTCGTACCTATCTGCTTAACATCAGGTAGAATGTAGTCAAACGCAAATCCATACCGAATTAAAAAAAGAAAACTTTTTCATTATGCCGTGCAAAGTGCAGCAATGGACACAGTCGCGCTGACCCACCTGGGGGCCAAGCTGTTGGTCTCTCACAGCATCCGCTTGAACATATAGCGACAACTAATCATAATTCCCAGACAGATTCCAGAAGCGTTTTTACGAATTGGTTATAAGTTTTTAGCTAAAACCTATGCGTTTTTCAAATAGGACAAATGCCTTTATTAACTGCCACTTAAAACTCTGACACCAGGTCTAGCCACCCGGCCTATACAAACTTACTTACTTACTTACTTTATTAACTGCCACTAAACACAAGACTTATATATTAATCTAAAACTATATAAACTAACTACATAACAAGCAACTGGGTTGTTGTTTTACTCTGCGCATTTATTTACCATATTTTAATGTTTTTTTTTAGCTACTGTACCCAGTCTGGTCCCAGTTTGCAAGATCTTCTTTGCATAATTCATCCATCCATCAGCCATAGGACGTCTACTGCTGACCTCCCCTATGGATCACCAATAAGACCGGTTGGTAGCGGCTTGCATCCAGCGTGATCCTGCGGTCTTAAGGTCATCCGTCCACCTTGTGGGTGGACGTCCTACGCTGTGCTTGCCGGTACGTGGTCTCCATTCGAGAACTTTTCGACCTCATCGGTCAACAGCTTTACATAATACCCAATAGTAATGGTGATATGGTAGAAGAGGAAGCACTCAAATTCAGAAGATATCTAATCACTTGAGCTTTGAAAACATTAAAATCATACTCGAATAGAGACCTTGACAAGATAATTTATAAAAATGAAAAAGTATTATGCCTTGTTGCGGGGTGAAACGAGCTGCAAATAATGATGGTATGGTCGTACCTATGAATCCTGCTCACCATTTGCGCAAAAATGGAACTAAAAAAAGCTGCCATGTTAGTCATATATTAATCTCTTTTTTATTCGGGCAGGTGTTTAAATCTCGTAAGTTTAAGGAACATGTCTTCAAAAGGAATGTTTAGCTAATTACAATTTCTAATTCTGAGCAGTATGTCACGTCGGTTTCTACATAACTATCCACCCGATTTGAATATTGAGATCAATTTAAATTTTAATGCAACGATCAGTATACGAGTATGACCTACTAGATCCTTGATAGTAGATATCAAACAGTCAGATGACCTAATTAAGACTACAAGATTAAGATAAGAGAACTAGATGGGAGACCTATATGGGCATCCAGGACGCCTTAGAGCTCTTGTTCTCGACCATTTTTTTTTTTTGCCGGACAACGAACCGTCAATAAACAAATATCTACATTTTTAGCCGGATTGAAATGGAATGCTTAAACACACGATCATTGTAAACCATACACCACCGCAAATCCGGTAAAAAACGTTCGTTGTCCGATGAAACAAATTGGTGAACAAGCGCTCTTAGACTTAGGACGCCGCGTCTTAAGACTGATATGATTATGGTGGTCAAACTATAGAAATGTAACAATTTAGTGACTCTATTTCGATGTGAGATTGAAATGCTTTACACTTTGTTCCTATAAAATCATACGAGCCTGCAAAGCCAGAGTATACGTAATCACTACATAGTATAAAACAAAGTCGCTTTCCGCTGTCTGTCTGTACCTATACACCACTACTTTTTATGAACATCTAAAAAAAAATGTAGGTATCAGTACACGATGTAAAACATATGTGTACAGTTAAAATTTAAAAAAGATCTTAGGTAGCCTATTTATTTAGGTTTTATTTTATCCGAAAATTAGACTAAAATTATGCACATAATGTCAATTTCATTCATGTATCGCTATTGCATTCATTATTAAGTACCTACGGTCTTGTTTACGCAAAACAGCTGTAGTTGGAGTCTAATGGATTAGAATAACCAATTATTTCAATTTTTAAGGGAAAATTTTAGGATATTGATTTATTAACTTTTTATTGCATCTATATGTTTAGTATCGTGCACTGATACCCCCAAATTTTTTTTAGATGTTCATAAAAAGTAGTGGTGTATATGCTTAGATCTTTAAAACTACGCAATGGATTTAGATGATGTTTTTTATAATATATACATATGTAGAGTGATTTAAGAGGAAGGTACACCTATGCGAAACCGGGGTGGGCTGCTAGTAAAATATATTATAGGTATATATATACAGCATTTTAGCTTATTAACAGGCAGGGTGTGGTCAAACGCTGTTTTTACAATTAAGGAATGATACTCAAGTTAACTTCATGTCAATGATTACTAGGGAACGATGCTAAAAATAATAAAAAGTTGTAATTATGTCATTTTAATATGATGTTTTCAACAAAGTTCATTACAGTTAACTTAAACATGAGTACACAAATAATCACAAATATCAGCAAAATAAATAATGTCAATCACTCATCAACAATCACAATCAAAATTATTATTATTATTTTAAAATTATTCGGCATCAACAAAAAATTTCGCGCTTGATTCGTTTTTGAACTGCACATATTATACAAAGCGCTCTTATTTATATTATTTTGTGCATCAGATAAAAATGTGAAAGAAAAGGCGGAATTAGACTGAGATGCTATGCTATGCGCTAACAATCTTTGCTATGCGTACAAAATAATCATTTCTTTTATCTATCGTACATACGTATCGCATGGATGCTACCAGAAAGTAATTTCGAAGCCCGAATACATTATAAACTATTTTCTAACTAATGTTATTTCATTCAGTCTCATTTTCGAAGTCATCGGGTTCCTTCGTCGACGTTTCTGCCGTAGACGGAGAAACTGTTGTAGTTGATTTGGTTTTGTCTTTGTCTTCCTTATTCGTCTCATTTTCAGTGTTAATTTCTTCTTCTTTGTCACCGTTGTCTGAACCAGCTAAGTTATCACCATCTTTGACATTTTCAGTAGGTTTAGCTTCCTCAGTAACAGCTGTTTCAGACGAGGAATTAGTAACGTTAGCTTCTGCATTTGCACTTTCCGATATAGTAGAGTTATCAGCAATTTCTGGTAACATAGACTCGGGAAGGATTTCGCAGTGCTTGCCAGTGACACCAAGGGGACAGTGGCATCTGAAGTATCCATCTCCTGACTCCAAAGATTGGCACCGGCCGCCGTTTTGGCATGTGTCCTTATTCTTTTCGCAGAAGTTTAGCTCTGTAATGATACATATTCAAGATTAATTACATACATTTAAACTGCTGATTTAGGCACTTGTAAAACATATTTGTATTTTTTGTTACGTAGGTTTACTTAGTGAATGGGAGTGTCTAGACTAGAACATTCATTTAAAACTCGATTTGGAACATCTATGGATATACCGCTTCTTTATTGACTGCATTAAAATTTTAAATAGTTTGTTGGAAGGGTTTGAATGAATTAAAAACCTTGATTTACAGACTCGCCTTATGAAGTATAGTAGGTAAACATTCTTTTCTGTATAGTTTGAGAACAAATATTCGAGCAACAACTATTTTCGTGGCGATATCTATTTACTTTTTATTTCGAAGCATTTAGAGTCTGCCAAATGAAATCACGACGTGAGTGAATGTTACATCTATTAAGAACTACTTACCTACCAGAAAAGGGTTCAATGATGGTTTCAAATACTACCTGGAATTTTATCAATTATAGAATAGAATGTTTCTACACGGTACTGGCTGATAGATACCGAAATATTTCTCTTCGATAAATTCGCAGAAAAGATTACTTTAGTATCTTATAATGATAGTTTCCTAAAAGTATTAGTTTCCTAAAGTATATATAGAAGGGATACGAGTATGTACAAATTACTTCAAATATTTTAGTTAGCTCAGTGGCTCCATATCAAATTGATGTTAGTTAAATTGGTTTGAAATTGTATGAATTTACTCGTATTAGGAAAGCGTAGCATAGGTTTAGGTGATTTTAAGCCAAGTGTTGAACTTATGGAAAGGCGACTTCAAATATCCATTCGAAATGTTGCTTCAAAGTCATGTTATTTTCTAATAGCAATAAACAGGTTATAGAAGAGCATAATTTCACGTAACCCAGATAGGGCGTAGCGAGCAGTTGGCCCTGGTCATCCGACTTTCGTGTCGACACTACACCGGTAGACTGTAGGTGGCTGTAGTTGCTGTGATGCGTGGATGTAGGTGCTGTGGTGGAGTATAAGACCTTGTACTTGTACCCACACTACACCACACGCATATCTTCATCGCAGATCATGCCGCTAGCCTAGCGGTGGCACTGCAAGCAGTCCTCTCGACCACCGACCTTGTTTTACGACAGTACGCCACACACGAACCTTCATCGCAGAGCATGCCGCCCCAGCCAGGCTCGCACTGGCACTCCCAGGGTCGCGCGCAGCTCCCGTGCACACACCCTGGGTAGCGGTGGCACTGCGAGCAGTCTTCCCCGGTCCACCCGACCTTGCAACGGCACTCTCCGGGCCGCCGGCAGTAGCCGCGCTCTGGGTGGCAACCAGGCGCGCAAATTGCTAAAAAAGAAGCAAGACAAATTAAAGTATTAGCACATGTTTAACTGGCTTATGTTATCTCATATCTATGTTGAAGACCATTAAGAATATAAGCAAAAAAGCAAGGTTCTTCCAAGTTAGTGTGTGTTGTGACATAAATAGGAGTTTAACGTTTCTGCAAAGGCAGACCGAGTTAACCCTTGATGCAGCAGCACTTGAACGACTTATCGCAGAAACCACGTCTACTGCATGTATTTTGACGTAGCTAGATTCCTTGGTTACGAGTCTGGCGCAACCCTACGTGCAGCAGCACTCAAACGGCGCGTGCAATAACCATCCTTTATGTGTTGTGAGTTAGATTCCTTACGTGTCTGGCACAGCAGGCCAGTATATCCCTTCGTGCAGCGGCACTCGAGCGGCTTGTCGCAGTAGCCGTGCTGGCAGCCCGGCAGCGGCTGGCAGGCGCGGCACGTGGGCCCGGCCCAGCCGAGCCGGCAGCGACATTCACCCGGCGTCTCGCAGAAACCACGCGTATTGTGGCAGTCGGATCGGCAGATCGCTGCAACAAACGGGCTGAAATTAGTAGGCACAAGTAATCCATAGTCTATATACAGGGTTATTATTACAGGGTCTATATAAGTATGTATTTAAAAATAAGTATATGTAGTATATCAGTCTCTGGCAGCCATATCACAAGCTTTGCTTAGTTTGGGGTCAGAGGCCGTGTGTAAGATGTCCCAAAATATTTATTTATTTATTTTATTTATTTCTAATCAATTAGCATCTGTTTAGGGGCTTATTCTGTACATCACGAGTATCACGACTAACAACTTTTGTTCTGCGACTTTTGTCAGAACTCAAAAAATAAAATCAGCTGTTCCATACATTTTGTCGCGGGTGAACGATATTTTTCTATGGAACAACAATTTTTAAGTTTTGACAAAAGTCACAAAACAAAAGTTGTTAGTTTTGATGTACAGAATAAGCCCCTGAAAGGATGCTAATTGATTAGAAATAACCCTGTATAGTAGAATAAATTTTAAGCGACAGACAGATGAGATTATGTTTGGTATCATAACGTCTTTGGCTCGTGTCAGACGTAAACCCGACAAACCAGTCAGCCAGAAAAACAATACATGTTACCTGGTTTGCAAAATGAACTAAGAGTTCTCGACCTGTTGACGGTTTACCCTGAATGTTCCTTTATAAAAGGTTGTTAGTGATATCTCCCTCGTCTCTCCTCTCCAATATGGTGCCAAAACCTGGTCCAATTGTCCAGCGAAGATACTAAGCCTATTTTCTACAACAAACAATTAAAGATAGATATGGTTCCCACGTTCAGAAAAAAATATTGAAGGATACGTTTCAGTATACCCCTGAACAACAGAATGGTTGAATGGCCTTGGTGTCGCAGTATCCCGGAAGGAGAGTTGAGGAGCTTATTTTACTTACGTCCTGAACAGAAAATGCCGTGCCATCCCTCTCTGCACTCCTAATAACCCCGCTGTGCCATGCGACAGTTGCACCGGTCAAACGCCACACAAATCGGCGGATGGGAAGTTATGCGCAGAACGCTGCGCAAAAGCCGAAATATAGGTATACGCGAGAGCCGGAGAGATTAGACGCCGGGCACATCCGCCCACCAGCCTCATGCCTCCCGCGCGCTCCCTACGCATTGTGCACACATGCGCAATAATTAGCGAATCACGGCGAATGTATCATCTGCGACTAACTTCTCATCCGCCGATTTCTGTGGCGCTTAGTATATTAGCGGCGTTAGGGACACTAGTATTATACGGAGACTATGGTACCCACGCTCCGAACAGAAAATGCCGTCCCAGCCTTCTCTGCAGATGCACTCGAAGGACACGTTGCAGTAGCCGTGCTGACAGCCCGGTAGAGGGATGCACTTGTTGCACCGCTCGCCGTAGAAGCCTAGCTTACAGCGGCACTCCCCTGGTCGCTTGCAGTATCCTGGAAATCGTAAGAATTATTAGAAATAAGCTCATTGAGAGCAAGAGAGCTATTATTCATATTAATATATTCCCGCGTATGTCTTAATTTTAATGTAGGTGTTTAGCATTTAGAGATGCGATTGTTTACGTCTTTCTATTATTTAGTGAAATCAGTGAGATGACGTATTGATCATTGATGAAGATCAATGATTGAATTGAAATTCAAAGCGATTGACGCGATTGGATCTATCAAATTCATTCTGTGAATACGACCTAAATTGTACTTATTGTTAACCTTTTCTTCTCATATCCATGGCATCCAATGTTATTTACGATAATTTTCAAGTAGGTTAGCATTTTAAATGTTAACTTACTTTAGTTCTTTCGACAGATTACAGATACTTGTTTCCTTAACTCTTTCAGCTTACTTCAACAGACAAACGTTTTCTCTTTACTTTCTAAGTCGATAATCATGAATCATCCTCATTGTAAAACTGGCCAAACAAAAGAGTAAATTTGATGCGTAAATGGACTTTCCAGAGAAAGTTACAAGTTATTAATGACCACAGGTAGAAAGCTCTCGTTAATCTGAGACCTTTTAGTCATACTTAGGTCTAGACGGTAGGTCAAAACCCACTTAGCATTTATAGATGCGTCAAGGTCTTGAAGGTGCTTTTCAACACCTGCAAGAGACTTTTTTATACCTACACTTACTGACTGACATTTACATACTCTAGCTGAGGTGACAGATTACCATAATCTGTGGTGTGGTATACCTAATTATACTTACCATATTATTATGTACGACAGACACATTCTAGAGGTAGTATACCATTGTACTCATTATTATAGTAGTATACCATTGTACTTTTATAAAGGGACCAAAACTCAGAAATAACCCACCCAGAACCCAACAACCCGGAAATCGCGACAAAATCATTAATCAGATGTACAAAATGTTTACTGACTTTGGACAATGGAACAGCTGTTTTTGTTTTCACGATTTCAAGGTTGATCTCATAGCAGGTAAAAGATTCTTTAAATTGTAAGTAGGTACAATGATAAACCTATAATATGCTCAAAAAATAGAACCCGTGAATATAAAAATGTGACTTCAATTTGAATTCGTATGTAGCACGCCTACATACGAATTCCGAATTTCTACCGAGTTTCTAATACGTGTAACACGTGTACTAGAAACGTTATAGAATACAATACACCACATTTATTTAAAAACGCGTAATAATGCGTCTTGGTTCAGGATTCTAAGATATTTAACTGGTAGGCTTAGTTAAACACACGTGATCGATCACGGTGACGACTGTCGGCCCTAACATAACACTTAGCCAGCTTATTTCGAAACTATAAGAAGGAAAGTTGCCCATAGTGTCTAGTGTCCAGTGCGTTGTATTTGACACATATTAGATATCGCAGAATACTGGTAAGTACTGTACAGGGTTATTGGTAATCAATTAACATCCTTTTAGGGGCTTATGTACATCAAAACCAACAACTTTTTATCAACGACTTTCAAAAAAAATGCTGTTCCATAGAAAAATCATCATCCTCGACCAAACGTATGGAACGCCGGTTTATTTTATAGATTATACAAAAGTCGCAAAGCAAGTTGTTAGTTTTGATGTACAGAATTAGCCCCTAAAAGGATGCTAATTAATTACCAATTACTTTGTATATGTCGTAGTTATCATCATCAACAGCTTTCTTGGGTCCATAGTAAAGGATAAGTCTCCTGTTTCGTCTAGTTTTGTTAGTTCGCTAGTTTTGTCACCTGTCTTGCGCATATCTCATCCAGGTGTTACGGATGTGATTTGGGACATCGCTGTCCCATCTCTAGATTGGTCTTTCGTTGGTTGGCGATAAAAATCTACTACTAAGTATTTAAGTATACATATTTATAAATCTGAAAGATTTTGAACGCAATCAGAGAATGACTAGAGAACAATTCGGATTTGTTCAAATGTTTATGTTATATCAGAAAATATTAAAGGAAAACTTTATTTGCGTATTTTTACATAGGCAGGAAGATTGTGAGATAGCACACTGTAGGTACCTACGAGTACTTGTTCACACGGTATAGTTAGCCCAACATTCAACAGCTGTGAAAAATAGCTATAGAAATATATAACAATTAAAAGCTGCAATGACCTGATAGAAATGACCGTAAGAGGCGAAACAATGCATCTTAAACCCTGTGCTATAACGGACCCGACATTACCTATCGTAGAACAAAAACTTATGCCCTAGCTAGTAAGGTTTATGCTGTGGGCTGAAATAAGCTGTTGATGAGAACAAGAACTGCTGGACGTAGACCTTCCCAATACATCTTCTTGTTTTGTGTATCCATGAGTTATGTGAACAATACAATGTATCGGATAAAAAAAGATTACCTTGCAGCGGATCGCAGCCCTTCTTGCAAATCGGTACGTCGCAGAGGTCCCCCTGCCATCCAGGCAGGCACTTAGGCTCGCCCTTGTCGTCGCAGATGTAGTGGCTATGCTCGGACTGCACGGCAGGCAGCGAGCACGCCTGCCGGTGAGCAGACTATGAAAGAAGAGCGACTCTAGACTGGGTTAGACACGGTGCAAGCGGAGCCATCAAGCTGTATCTGGCGGTTAGTCACTACAAGACCGGGTTATTGAAGCATGACTGAAGTTATGAAGCATGGGCACCGTCAGAATTATTTTTAGGTTTAGGTAGATAGATCCGGGGAGGTCCCTGTGCGAAATCGGTTTCGTCAAATCACGCGAGTATTCATCAGATACAGACTTAAGAAGTTTTTCCTATGCACTTTCTTTTCTGTCACGGTCAGATACAGACTTAAGAAGATTTTTTATGGACTCTCTTTTCTGACAGGCACCTGCGCCCGCAAATGCACCTTCTTGCATCCCGCTCCCGGACCCCATGTTGTGAAAGTTCCTTAGTTTTAGATGGAAATATTGTCGTTGTTAGAAAACACATTTAAAGTAAAACTCGTAGTATTCATTTTCAAGAGTACCTAGGTAGATATTACGAGTAAGATAGAAATTTGAAGACCAAACGTCTCTATGTATCTAAGTATACCAGATATTTTATTCCTAATTCACCTATTCCAAGCTGCTTCAGAGCCATCAAGCTGTACGTGGCGCTGGTCACTACAAAGTGTTTGTTATTGAAACATAACAGTTGTATTTTTTTTTAAATATACCTGAAAACGTACCTACCTAGTTGCACTAGCAAATTTTATCAATTGTATTTTTTCAATTGTAACTTTGTTAACAAAGGGCACAAACACTGGAGTCTGTGGATCATTAATTTAAATTTAAAAAAAATAAAAATTTATCAATGTTAAAGAAACACTTTACACTTAAAATATAACCTGCAGTAACATTGATAATATATTATAGATACCTACTCTCTTACGTCTTAAGTGTAGGTAACTAGATAAATGTTAAAATGGAAATCTGAAGACTTATCTTGTCCATGTGCCTACTAAATAGTTATTTTATTCCAGTTAGTATTAAGAGAAGAGCTACATATTTAGTTGGTGATCAAGATTGAGTTAAATATTTGTTTGTTTTATTAAGTTTTATAAGCCATACCCAATTTTACAAGGATCTGAGCGTTTTGCCACGGTATTTCATAAATTCGTAGTGTAGTTTGAGTAAAAGCTACTTCATCCTTACGATCATCTCTAGGTACAACTTGATTCATAACTTGCAACTCATTAAAAAAATATTATTCTTTCTACTACTACAATAGTATAACTATGTATTTAGAAATAAGAAAGTGCCACTCCCTTTCATATGAAAATTATGAGTCACACATAATTTTGTCCGCAGTACGACGTTACATAACAGTGTGCTCTATGGAATAATTTATATTCGAAACACAGAATCAGTTTCGATTTCTATTGCTTTCGTCACGAAGTTTCGCCGGGTCCGTATTTATGTGGGCGGTACTTACTATCTATGTAAGATATATTGATCTTATTGTCGTACTTTGACTAGGTCTTTGTCAGATATTACCGAAGTTAAGCAACTTTCGGCACAGTCAGTCATTGGATGGGTGACCGCGGGTGCTTCTTACAGTTGAGCACTGCCGTGGTTCGAATGACATTTTGAATGATAGGTCCCGGTTGTTTTAAATGTTTAGCCATGTTACAGGTAGCTTAAAAACTTGGACAGCAGCTACCCGGCTTATACGAACTTACTTATTGGTCTTGGTTACGGTCATAAATTAAACGAAAAAAGCAATGAAAAAATCAACATTACCAGTATACCTACCAGATAGCTAAACGGCTAAGTGTATGAAATAGACGGCCAAGTACGAGTCAGACTCGCGCACGGAGGGTTCCGTACTGCATGGGAGCCTCCCTTAAATATTTATTTTTTATTTTATTATTTATTAGTATTGAAGTGAATATATAACTAAAGATTCTGTGAAAATTTCAAGCAACCAGTTACCATTATTGATATAGAGCAAAAAACGGCTAAAAATCAAAAATCAGGTTTGTTGTATGGGATTATGCCCCCCTTAATTATTAATTTTATTCTGTTTTTAGTTGTTATAGCGGCAACGGAAATACATCATCTGTGAAAATTTCAGCTTTCTAGCATAACGGTTCATGAGATACAGCCTGGAGACAGACGGACAGACGGACTGAAAGACGAAAGACGGACAGCAGAGTCTTGGTCATATGGTCCCGTTTTTACCCTTTGGGTTCGGTAACCATGTAAAAAAAGCTCTAAGTAAAAAATATTAAGACTAGGAATGCTATCGCTAAAAGGAATCAGACACACATTATAAATAACCTGATTAAAAGGTATCTTAGGTAAACGACTTGTGCGTGTGTCATGCTGGCTGCGTGAAACAGATGGACTACATTTTTTGCTAACTGGCGAATCAGTCGCATCTCTTATAAGGAAAGATCAGATTTGGCAATATCCTAGACTGCAGTCGCTAATTGCCTTTACGGGATAGAAAATTATAATAAGATAAAATCTCGCGTCAGGAGTAAGTCCACGTCCTACATACGTCCCTAAACTAATTAACATCATGAAGTCATTTTGACTACGAATTCTAGCGCAAATTTCTACTGCGGTCCACTGTGAAAAATTGAGTTAAATTCGAATCATCTAGATCGTTAACTTTTTAAATAAAAGTTTAACAATTGGATATGGTGTTTCATGCCCTTGATTTAGACGAAAAACAGATTTCTGACCGATTAAAATTTCTGAATTGAATTAAATTACGATTGATAAAAAATTTGGCAAATTGACCCTTGCATACGTATTTGTACCATATCAAGGTCCCGCTTTAATAAGTCATTTAGAATTTACATCAGGATTTTCAGTCAGTGCTTGTGGATGAAGAAAAACTTTGCAAAAAAAGCTGCATGTTCGAAGAAGTTATCCCATCCCATAACATATAGTAGGTGTACCGGTTGTAGCCATTTCTTGTCAAAATTATTGCATAAATGATAACTGTATTGTAAGCAATGTAATACCATAAATATTTTTTGTCGAATCTAAATGTTTGAAAATTTCTTTAAAAATATTTTTACATAAAATTGTCTATTGTATTGTGAATGTGATACTAAGATGGCGACAACCAAATCTACCCTATACACATTGGGAATCCACTAACCCCGCAACTGCTGACACAGTTACGACTTAGTGAAGTAGAGTAGAAGTAAATATGGCCAAATCATCATAGAGTGATAAATATATGTATGGTAATATAGCTGCAAGACTGTATACAAAATTGAATAAGGAATTACATATAAAAAAACACAGTAACAATGAAATAAAGAAGGTCCTATTAAATTGACTAAAAAAATATGATTATGAAGGTATTGAAATTCTACTTGATAGTCCTTAGATAGTATATAAATATAAAATAAAGTCGCTATTTTCGTTTGTTTGTTTGTTTGTTTGTTTGTCTGTATGCTTAAATCTTTAAAACTACGCAACGGATTTTGATGCGGTTTTTTTTAATGGATAGAGTGATTCAAGAGGAAGGTTTATATGTATAAAAATTCCCGAAATTCCCACGGGAACGGGCACAACGCGGGTAAAACCGCGGGGCGCTGCTAGTTTATTTATATAATGTATTTTTTGTTAAACATTGGTATGCGTAATGAAATATATTTTTGTAAACATTTTTTTTGTTCATTTTTCAAATTATTGTTTAATGTTTTCTTTATTATATAATCTTTGTTTTGTATTATTTTTTGATGTTAATATATAAACAAGTATGTTTAATTTATAGTTCAATTCATATGTTTAAATTTAATTTATTAGATTTCGTTTTTGTTTTCTAAATTATTTAAGACAAGTCAAGTTTTCTTTATTATATAATCTTTGGTTTGAAATATATATTTTTTCGTCAATGTAAAATTTAGTATTTACAATTTATATCTAAATTCATTTTTTTTTTCTATTTAAGTTTTTAAGATTACGTTTTTTTCCAAATTAGTTAAGTCTACTTTTTATTTTTATTTTGGCATGCTTTTTTTAAAAATTAATATGGAGAAGCCACTGACTCCTGAGACACAGTCTTAGACTAGTTCAGGAGCCTATGGATCACGTACTATTGTAACACGTTTATTATGTCAAAAATAAATGATTTGATTTGATGATTTGAATATAGCTTACGTCCTAAACCAGTCTAGTCCTTTTTTTAACCCAAGGAAAATCTTTTATGGACCATCCCATCCCGGGGATTGTAGTGAGGGAATCTCGCAGACTGGCAGTGTACACTTCCGCAGTCTAGTCCAGTTTAGCCTAGTTCAACAGTGCACTTTTAAAGACTTATTTAGTTATGGCGACGGAACGGTAATCAGGTGCACTCCGAACAGGATCAAAGTGGGTAATCTCCATGAGTCAAGTAAACTTTCTAATAACTCGAGAAAGCCGCGAGAAAGTCGGCCGCGAGTAAACATTGCGAAAATACATGCAGCTTATATGAATTGTAATAAAATAAAATAAAAATAAAATATATAAAACGAGTATTTCCTATATATATTTTACCTATTGATATTTTTGTGTCTCGAGGTATTTGCAATTGTATTTGCCCTACGTCGAAACTAAAATACATTACTTATCTTGTCAAAATTAAGACCCTCATAAATAAGTAAATAATAGTAGTTTATGCAACTGTCATATAATGAAGTCTATTCTCGTTACTATTATGAAACTCGCTGCGCTCGTTTCATAAACTCACACTCGTGTTTTAATACCCGTGTTATATGCAGTTGCATACACTACTTTATCTTCACTAATAAAAAAAAAAAAAAACATATTGCGAAACATTAAATTCACGCGTACGTGTATTGCCACAGTGAACTTGGCGCCATTAAAATCTAACCAATGAGAGCGCAGCTGCGCGCGCAGGGCCAATCAGGAGCGAGCGCGCGATGTTATAATGAGATTTTACGACATCGATGTGGATATTATAACATCATGTGAAATTGCTTAAATTGAGTGTTTTGTTGTCTGCGCTATAACAGTAGTCATTATAAGTCAAGTATTGGAAACATAAGTAGAATGTTACAACATTAGTGTAGATAAATACACATTATTGATTTCACTATGTACCCTTACTGTCGTCATTGAATTTGGATTGTTTGTATTCAGTGTTTTAATAAAGCTGTATATTATCTGCTCTAGATGCTCATCGTTTAGCCATGTCAGAGGCCTTCATGCAGCTTAAAAACTCTGACACCAGGGCTAGCCACCTGGCCCATACGAACTTATCACTTCCCTTATCTGCTCTATAAATCATCAAGTACATTATCCGGAAGCTTTTGATTTCAGAATCCATATTGGCTATTTTTGCAGCTATTAGGTACCTTAGGCATTAATTTATATTTTGTTGTTATTATTTTGAGTATCACATCAGCAGTTCATAGAAATGCGTCAAAACTAGCATACATTTTCAAATGGATATTCTTAATGGTGTTGGATGCAAGCGGCATACCTACATAAGTTCCATTTGGAAATCAATTGGATTTGTCCAACATTTGACGTCCTACAACTAATGATAATGGCTAGAAAATGGAATGATTATGATATACACTAACTTCCGCAAACAAAACAACAATGAATTCATCTACAGCTAGCAACACAAAGCAGAGCACAAAAGCAAAAAGAAAACACAGAGGAAAACAAACTGTTTCTTACCTGTTTCTTCCATTTCGGTATATGCCTCGCTGGCAACACACTCGGCACCACAAAGCATACGACCAAAACAATGTAAACCTTCATCTTACTCCATTTACCTATTCTCTAAAATTAGCTTATACACTTGAACACCAAAGGCTTTGAATAGACGATTTTAAAATTGCCAATACGAGTATTGAATAAACCTTCTAAAAGAATACGAAGAAGAAGAAAATCCTAATAAGAAAAAGTTTAAAAAGGATTCTAGAATTTTATGAAAATTTGAATAGGGAACGGTTGAAAGATAAAACGGTATGTTTATAGGGATAGGTGATGATGCGCGAGCGACGGCCAACAGGGTACTGTTACGTGTTAATGAACTTGACTGCCGCTGGTAGACTTTCGCCGAGATCGCTTTTGTCGAGACCACGAGGTTAGCGGTTTGGGTAGAATGTGTTACGAGGCTGCGTGTTGTTTACATGTTCCGTTTTGGTTTGGTAACATAGTGTGTAGAACTGCCTGCGTCTATGGTGAACTTTCTTTGTAACTAATATAGTTCCTAACGTTCCTATATGTAGTTGATACTAAATTGGCAAATATGCTGACACGAAGCTGACACGCTTCCTGATGGTAAGAGGTCAATGTCGCTTATTGAAAATTGTTAGAGCTTATTCCTAGTATATTTTATACGATTAGTAATTCATTAATTAGAAATTAGGATCGTCACGGAGTGGGTGCCTGACGGACGACGCAGCCAGGGAAGGCCCAAGAAGCGTTGGAGTGACTATCTTGACTCATTCGAGAGGGTTGGCAAGAAGTTGCGATAGATCGCGACTCCTGGAAGAAATGGGGGAGACCTTTGCCCAGGAGTGGGACAGTATAGGTTAAAAAAATAGTAATTCACCAACCTATAAGAATTACTTTCTCGAAGATGCAGGAGGGTTAATCGATCAGATCAAGATTTTCTTCGGTTTAAGTTTGGGTTATTGTTGTTAAACTATTTTCTACGCATCTGGATCCTTCTGCCTACTTTGCCTTTTATTTTATTAACAAGCATATAGCATAAATGCAATTGCATATAGCTGAAGCAACGTGGACAATATTAGAACAGGACGCGCGTTGAATCACACACTAGAAATGAGACCTATCAAATACCCATCAGGCAGTGGGCAATTTCAGACTGAAATGATTATGATATAACCATATCAGCTATACGACTAAGAGATAGGTATCCGCTGACAGCGTGGCTCCACGGCCGCGCTCATTTTGTGCAAACTCCCGGCGCCGCTGCAATGAAGTGCATAAAACCTGTCTAGCAGCTCTACTTTCCTTTGAAGATTGATCGCTGCGGATTTTCTGAATTCAATATGTTGAGGAAGTTGCCGTTCAAAGCGCCCGATTTATTCTTACTAAATAAATCAGAGAGCGTGTTGATAATATAATATTATTGGTCTATTTGTTAGGTACTCTTTCAATCTGCAACTAATAGACGGATGGATCGATGGATCTGCTACTATAATTTTTATCCCGCAAAAATAACAGGTTCCTATGGCATACCACATTTCTGTGTGGTAAACAGACCTGATGACCGAACGGGTCGAAAAATTCTTGAATGAAGATCACTTACCGGCAAGCGCAGCGTAGGTCGTCTGCCCACAAGGTGGATGGATGACCTCATTGAGAAAGCAGGATCGCGATCACGCGGATCACGTGGATGCAAGCCGCTACCAACCGGTGTTATTGGAGATCCATTGGGGAGGCCTAAGTTCATCAGTAGACATCCTTTGGCTGATGAATGGATGGACATAAACCAAATACTCCACGGCGCAGTGGGAAGTATAGGTACCTGTACCTTCGATGCTAGAGGTCTCGTTTTTGATTCCCCGCTGAGATATTTGGTTGATGAGTTTAAATTAATATTACATCCGTTCTAAGTGTGGGTGTTAGTTGTCATTGTTTTGTGAGCGTTCTCTGGCATCTTTTATACAACATTTTATCGTAGAAATATTGTCTATAGATTTTATTCATGGCTAGATTTGTTGAAGTTCTTAGTCGAGCTGTCGACGTATATTGGCACTTTCTTGTATTCTGGAAACGGGTACGTTATTAGGTGATCTTCTGTCTTGTACCACGGGACGCGCCCGGACTGGAAGTAAACAAATATTATGCTAAGAATATAGTGGTAGTAAAAGTAAGTTCGTATAGGGCAGGTGGCTTGCCCTGGTGTCAGAGTTTTTAAGCCGCCTGAAGGCCTTCTGATTAATCGTTAACGAGTCATCCGAGTCACGGTAGCACTCAGTTGGAAATGCCACCCGCGGTCACCCATCCGAAGACTGACCATGCTGAACGTTGCATAACTTCGGTGATTGCTGACAAACATCTAGTCAAACTACGCTATAACAAACTGCGCTACAAGTCTAGTGGTAGTAGGTAACACCCGCTTTAAAATTATGGGGTCGAGTCTTGGTCCAGCACCAATGAGTTCTTTGGAACTTAGGTATGTAAGTACGGAATTTCACACCACTGGCTTTTCGGTGAAGAAAAACATCGTGCGGCAACCTGCGTCTGTCTGTAGAAATTCGATAGCGTATGTATCTATATGAATGCACCACTCCGCACTGGGCCAGCGCGGCAGGTCAAAAATACAAATCCTTTATTTAAAACGCCAAGATACACGTCAAATTGGCATACAATTTCAATAATATACACCCTTCCTGTTTAGGCTTATGTTCAGGAGTGAACTATAAAAAATATTCTTGTTTTGAATAGGTAAATATTTAGTGTATTTCCGCTCTGTCGTAGTCATATAAGTTAAGGGTACTATTCAAAATCCAAATTAAATCACAAACAAAATTAGTAATTAATCATCAAACTGTATCATGGTTCGACTATGGTTAGGCTAAGGTTAGGTCAGGCTAGAAAAGTTAGGCTTAGGTATGTTTACAAAATATGAATGAACCTGACACAAAATTTTAATTAATCCGTTTAAAATAAAAAAAAAAATAATTAAACCTGTAACAAAAATAGTGATTAGTGATCTGTTTAAAAAATGTAGTAAACCTGAAAATAATATTTAATTAATATGTTAAAATTACAAATATAGGTAATTAAAAAAGGGAAAAAAAATAATTGAAAAAATACTTAGTCTATAAATAGCACCCCTATTCTTACTGTACTCTATTCGACGCGTGTTTCGGCTTCTTATATACTCGTCGTGAAGCACTGAAGTAAACTACCGTCAAACTACCGTCACATCGCCTTTACTTCGGTGCTTCACGACGAGTATATAAGAAGCGCCGGCGCGGTGAGCCGTCATTCTTGCGAGTGAGCTCGAAGAGTCAACATGTCCTGAAGATGCCTCGTTTAGAGGCGAAAAACGTGTCGAATAGAGTACAGTAAGAATAGGGGTGCTATTTATTGACTAAGTATTTTTTCAATTATTTGTTTACCATTTTTTAATTATATTTGTAATTTTAACATATTAATTAAATATTATTTTCAGGTTTACTACATTTTTTAAACAGATCACTAATCACTATTTTTGTTACAGGTTTAATTATTTTTTTATTATTTTAAACGGATTAATTAAAATTTTGTGTCAGGTTCATTCATATTTTGTAAACATACCTAAGCCTAACTTTTCTAGCCTGACCTAACCTGACCTAACCATAGTCGAACCATGATACAGTTTGATGATTAATTACTAATTTTGTTTGTGATTTAATTTGGATTTTGAATAGTACCCTTAACTTATATGACTACGACAGAGCGGAAATACACTAAATATTTACCTATTCAAAACAAGAATTTGAAGATGAACTTCCGCAAAGTAACGCCTGATTCAATAAACTATAAAAAATATGAAATGCAACTCACGAAACCAGTTTTTTTGTTGGTACCACGATTATATCCATCTTTTTCGCGCTCTGGTACGACGCCTAGTTCATCGCCAACCTGATTATAGAAACAACAATATATTTTATTAGTTTTTACGCCGCTTTTGTTAATTTTTTCTATAATTTGATTCTCATGAACCAAAGTTACCGACGTAGCCAAGCTGAATAGCTAATTAAAATGGCAATGGACAGGGTACTTACAGGGTAATAACGGATGGCCGATGGAGCCGAAACATTCTCAAATGGAGACCACGTGCAAGTGCACCAGCAAGCGTAGCGTAGGATGTTCATTGACTAGGTGGACTGACGTTATAATTAAGACCGCAGGAACGGCCGGCTTTCAACCGGCCTTATTGGAAATTCGTAGGGGAGGCCTATGTCTAGCAGTCCCACGGCTGATGGATGAATAGATAATGATGATTTTCAATTGTTCAATTTTTGAGTTTTAGCGGGAAGGCAAACGCGACGCCGCCAGCTCTTAGCGTGAAACCGCGAACCGTTCCACATTCACAATTCGCGCGTGAATGTTGAGCCGGCATTATATTGTTGAACGACATTTCAATTTGTGACAAATACCCAATTCTTTACCCAAAGTCCACCCACAAGGTGGACGGATGACCTCATTAAGACCGCAGGATCGCGCTGGATGCAAGCCGCCACGAACCGGTCTTATTAGAGATCTTTAGGGGAGGCCTATGTCCAGCAGTGGACGTCCTATGGCTGAAACGAACGAACGAACCCAATTCTTTACCTGGAATGCGACGTCACCATCCCCGCCCTCGTTATCCATGACGGCGATGCGATCGACGACGTAAGTACGAGTGAAGTGGTAGATGTCGTCCAGAGAGTAAACCTTCTCCGACGCGTCTACTCGCTTCGTCTGCATCAGCTCGTATGCCAGTCTCGCGTCCTGTTATATAAGAAGAACACAACTATAAATATAAAATACCTATAAGGGAGTTATTCAGACCATCAATGAACAACTTTTACTATAAGGCCAACCCTGAAATAGATGGGAATAATGCTTACGCACCAAGACTGTTTACGCCCCAGCCCCACGCTTTTTGTGCCAGTTTGTTAGGTGAGTCACTGGCTCCGATTTATTTTAATATTTTAACATCAAAAATAGTAATAGCGTTACTACACAAATTTTTAATGAGTGGTTGGCTTAGTACTTATGGAATACTTATAAACAAATTCTTATATTATGGACTCGAAAAGTTCTCGAGTGGAGATCATGTAGGCAAGCGCAGCGTAGGACACCCACCCACAAGGTGGACGGATGGCCTCATTAAGACCGGAGTATCGCGCTGGATGCAAGCCTCTACCAACCGGTCCTATTGGATCCTTAGAGACCTTTAGGGGAGGCCTATGTCCAGCAGTGGACGTCCTATGGCTGAAACGACGACGACGACAAATTCTTATAAGACCGACAAGTGAAAAATCGCTACAAGTGTTCGAAAAATTCGTGGTAGATACTCACGTCGCGTCTAAACGCGCAAACTACAGTAGACCAATTAGTTTGACGAGACGCCGGTCTATAGCCGGGCAATGAAGAGGATGCCTTGAAATGGTGTACAGAAGATAATCCCTCCGCGTTAAGTAAACTATAATTCGTATTTCAAGGTGCACTGTACATAAGAACTAAAATTTTACTTACGTCACTTCTAAACGCGCAGACGAAATAGTGACAGTTGGCCAGCATATGAAGATCCACCAGTAAGCCGACCAGTTTGGGCATGATACGCCGGTTTACAGTCATGGGTAGGCCGATGGACAGGTTGCCGTAGAATGTGTACTGAGGGTAGTCTCTCCGAGCTTCTTGTAGCACCTTGAAATAAGGACTAAAATTTTAAGGTTGTCTGTAAAGTCAGTTTATGGACGATAATTTTACGTAATACTCGTAATGTCTGAAAACATTGTTGAATGAACAACTAATTGAAACAAGCCATGAAGCTAATCATGCCTCTCTATCACTTGTTTCGCGCTCTCGCTTGCATGCTCAGGCGGAACGTGAGACTTATTCGTGTGAGCAGCCAGTGTTTATCGATTTATATCACGTAAAAAAGTGTATACTCACACCAATGGTGTCGGTGGCGAGATAAACTCGACGCTGCCGCTGGTTGCTACTGCCAGTCAGTTCTAGTTTCGCATAGTATTCATCTACGTGGACCATATACTCGAACAGGTCGTGGTACTTAACCGTTTTCCTCTTCTCTCTGCGCCGGATGTGGACACTGTGATACATGAAAGGCATGTCGTTTGGCCTACTTCTTATTATCAGCCGTAGGACGTCCACTGCTGGACTGGTCTTTCCTATGGATTTTCAATAAGGCCTAATGGGAATTCCTTGCATCCAGCGTGATCTTGTTTTTATCATCGGTCCACCTTTTTGGTGAATGTCCAACCGTGATTGCAGTTAAATGGTCGAATTTCTCACGGTTCTCCATTCGAGAAATTTACGGCTCCATCGACCAAAGGTCGTTCCCGAAAGTTCTACTATTAGTTCTACTAGTAGAACTACCGGGAAAAAAATTTCGTTAGTTACTTAACGTAATGAAAATTTAAGTTTTTAGCAAATTCGTCCTTATGAGCCTTAAAAGCGAAATGTTCTACAGTAGAACTACCGGGAAAATTTTGTCCCGGTAGTTCTACAGTAGGACTAGCGGGAAAATTTTGTCCCGGTAGTTCTACTAGTAGAACTAATAAAACTTTCGGGAACGACCCTCGACCATCCGTTCTACGGACTATGTGTCCTGCCCACTGCCACTTAAACTTGCTAATCCGCTGGGCTATGTCGGCTTGCTTCGGGTGTAAGTCTAGACGACGATTATATTGTCGAACATCATTCATAGTTATGACTAACTTTCACTATTACAAAAACCTCGAAATCCCGATAAAAACAGCTATTCCATAGGAAACTAAAAATGCATGGAACAGCTTCAGTCAGTCATCTGAACAGTTTCTTTTGGACTCTTGCAACATATTTTGCTTTACTATTCAAAGTACGCATCAATTTGAAAAATATTTTGATGAAATTAGGTGATTCTTACCCAACGATAGGTAATTTAAAGTCTATCTCGGCGACCGCGTCATCAATGACTTTCTGTATCCAATCTCTCGGCTTCAGGACGTACTTGACCATTTGTCCCACCCACCAGGCTGACGCGTCACCGTTGAATCGAAGTATTCTAGATCATAAACAAAAAGAAAATACATACTATCAAACTTAAACATAAGTCTGTAACAATGAGCACTAGGTCCAATGTCCGTAAAGTATTTACAACGTTTTATTTTGGAAACAACACTTACAAATACAGACTCGTTGAAAACTTGCAGTATTACAAATTGCAGGATGTTAATTTACTTACAATTCTAATAAATTGTGAGGAGGGGATGAATATGAAGCAATATTATTGAAGTGAAACTTCTAATGCGACTTCCAACAAAGTTGCGTTAAGCGTTTTACGCTACCATGGAGGGGGTATGAAAGCACTGTTGCGTCGACGTTTCACTTCTTCGGCGCTTCCACTTGCATTTTTTTGTTTGTTTTACCCTCCGACTGCTAGGCAGATGTCTTCTTTCTACTCTTTTAGAATAGGAAGTTCTAGAAGGTCTGTAAACCACAGGGTATAGGTAGCAATTTCTACCAAAGTTTTTAAGTGTCTATTTGTAGCTCACTTAGTAGCCGTGCATAGTGACTCCACTTAGTGTGTAGTGGTGATTTTGGCAAGCGGCTTATGAAATCGATCTAGTCTCATTTTCGTTTTTGGCGATATTATTATTGACTTATTTTTACCTATATGCTAAATCTTCTGGTACTACGGGCGGTAGATACTTGGGTACTGGTTTTATTTTTTCTATAATCGGAACTGATACCACTTTTACATTCGGTGGCACTAGAATAACAAAAACCAAAATTAAAGAATAAAGTTTAAAATCGAAAACATGCACCAGCAAGTGCTGCGTAGGACATTATTAAAACAAATACCTGGCCATTTCAATACCGCGTCGTCATAAGCACTAGTGCAATTTTCGGACAATGGTTGGAAAAGGGTTTCCCAACCAAAGCGATTGAACTGCCATGCTTTACTGTTCAGTATAAGGGTTCTCTCTGTAGCGTATGCTAATATCAGGCAGTAGATCAAGTGATGAAGTTGGCAGCTGAAGCCGCCGGTCTGAAAGCAGATACAATATTTATTAGAAACTGTTGTTTGCTTTACTTTCAGTAGTAGTCTCTTTTTAGTTATGGGGCACCGCGTTATTTTTTTCGTATCGCTTAAGAACTGTGATCTTGTAGTCGGTAGAAAGATATCCTTTGCTATTTATTCATAAAAAAACTAAAACTTCCTAGGCAGCTGACAGTCGGGCAAGTGCTGCAGGAATCCCAACCCACGTTGCACCAGCTTTGCCACTAGAAAGTGGCAAAGCTGGTGCGCGACGCCTCTCCCCCATACCCGTCCATACTTTTTTGCCCATGGAAAATCATTTATGGATGAGATTCCCAAATAACTACTTTACTTCCCCCGAGGCGGGGAAAGTAGAGTACTTATGTGGGAATCTCACGGGCTAGTCGGTGTATAGTATGTGTACCGGTTGTGGCCACTGACCCGGTGGTGGCCATTTGGTGTCAAAGTTATTGCATAAATGGTAACTATAAACAATGTAAAACCATAAATATAGTTTATGTGGATCTAAATGTTTCAAAATTTATTTAAAAATATTACTTTAGCATAAAATTGTCTTATTTTTCCTTAAAATTCAAAGTGGCCACAAATGATACTAAGATGGCCACAACCGGTGCATCTACCCTACCTACTGAAAACCCCGGAGTGTGTCTACTTTGCGCCTATGTGATGGAGCTTTCCCACTCGTCCCCAGCTCCGGCGGCGCTGATCCCGGCCCCATTTAAGGATGGAACTCGAAACCTCCACTGATTTTTTCTTGGAGGGGCGTACTACCAATATTTACCTTGTTCAAGTTACACACAAGTTTCCTAGCAAGACGGCAGTCGGGCGGGTGCTGCAGAAAGCGTAGCCTCCGCTGCACGAGATCGCTCAAGTTAGCCGCTTCCTTGCGCCGCCACTCTTGGAATCCGTCCAACTCAAACAACTTCTCTTGGTCAGAGAGGAGAGATCTGTAGCAAAATACATTATTAAAAGTTCAGCCGATAAGCAATTAAAATAAGTAGGTAATAGATAAGCTGAATTAGGTAGCATAGCCAGATCAGTTTCTTTAGATTGATCAGATTACGGATTCTATTTTCTATCCCTGATCACTGTACTGTACCAGCCTTTTTAATAGTCCACTGCAGGACGTAGGCCTACCGACGAAGTGTGATTGGACCATATCCACCACGCTGGCCCAATTGGTTGGCGGGATGGTGGATCACTGATTAGAGTGTGCTGATATAAGCAAAGACACCACGGTGATCATTGGACATTACATTATTACCGATAGCAAGAGGCATGTAGACTGTATGTACCTTTTTCTATCAGCTAATTCTTTCAATATGATTCGTATCTGCTCTTTATTGATCGTCTCATCTAGCTGACTGCTCAAATAGTACCACAATTCCTTGGTGTTGGAGTATACCCTACGCCTCAGATTCTCATACTCCGGCGTTGGTATGGAACTCTTAATTGCACCTTTGCCGGTGATAACTCTGAAAAGTATAACAGAGAAAGCAAATTTACAATGTAAGGTGCAACAGTACCGAATCAAACTGAATGGCGTCTGTAAAGTTAACTACGAGCTGCGCAGATGCTCTCCTTACATAATGATTGCTGACATATGAATATATTGTGCCATCTCTCGCGTTGTCATTCACAGATACCATTCAGCCCATATCTGAGAATACCCTGGAAAACCAGCTGGGTCGATCTTTGAAGATAAAGCGATAATGCCGTAAGCCTGTCCTGCAGCAAGAGTTTTTAATAAGGCCTAACATTTGAAACACTACTTATACATTTGATGGAACGAATATAGGCTTACATTGTTCAATATGCATCTTGTTTCCTCCAAGGGTAGGTAATTTTACTGTAATTTACCTAGTCAATTGCTATATTTTATTTAAAATTTACTGGTATAAGTATATATTATATTTGCTCAAAACTTTCTTTACTATATTTCCTGTTAAATAAATAACGTATTACCCCAAAGATTTAGCACTTGTGATATTATTTCTGCTCTGCTGTTTCAGCATATTCTGTTCAGATGATGTTTGATGCGATTTCTTTGTCGATTCGGCTGTTTCGTTCAAACCTGTGCATCTAAAAAAATAAAATATCAGTACTCTATTCATTTTGAATACAAAGAATCAAGATCAATATTATAATGCAAAAAGCTAACTTAAAAATCAATAAAAGTATAGAAGAGACTTACCTCAGCGATGATACCATCAAATAAGTCACTACCATCCACATCAGCAGCAATATAACTAGATATTTTTGTGTCGCCAGGATTGTAAGGAAGTCTTTGATAATGGAGTAATATTTTTTCGTAACATTCACAACACAGTTCACAATATTTGAAGACATAATTGTAAAAATTGTCACCACTAGGTTCGGACGGATTAGAAAATTAGCATAGACTGAGGGGCGAGTCGTCCACTCAATTTCCTTAGGTACCTACATCACACGTTTTTTCAGTCATCCATCAAACTTGTAATAATCCAGAAGAAATAACTTTCTAGCTACATTTGAATGAAATTCGCATTACCCAAAATTAGCATCTACAACATTCATTTTTAAGGCCTCGTTCTTTGTGCGCGAAAGCCCTGGATTTTTTGTGTATGATGGCGACATCAATCGTAGTCTAGACTATATGACAGCTACGCACCGCGAATAAGTTTCTTTCTTTCCAGTTTATATTCAGCTTTGATGAACCGAATTAGGGCCACGATCGCCAGTTTTCAATACGTAATGTTATGTTTACTTGAACCTACATTTATTTAATGAAAATACCAATCTTTGTTTTTCTGAACTTTGTTCCGGATCAAATCAAATTTATATTTATATATTAATAACGACAAGTTACAAGTCAATAGTAATTTAAATCTTAACATATGTATGAGTGGAGTTCCAAATTAAACTTTAATTGCTTATGAAACCCTTATCAGTAGGTAATAGGTCATTTTAATATCCCACTTACATTTTTAACTATGGTACTAATTAAAATCAGAATTTAATATGTGAAATTACACACGTTTTGTAGTATGTTTTTGTTTTGGTTCCGTACCCAAATAATAATTACAAATAAATGATGATAATATTAAAACGATGTTGTTAAATCACATTACAATAATTTATTATTATTTCCTTCTATATACATTATAATTTATTATAAAGCTATTTACATTTTAGGTCCATGTTACACTTACTGAAGCAGAGTTACAAAAGTTAAAATTTACTAATATTACATTTCTTTGTTTTTATTTAACCACACAGTGCGTGTAGCCGCTGTATATTATTATGATAACATAATCTTTACGATACTTACAAAAGCACGGATATTATTTGCCAAATATTAAAATCACGTTCAATGTTAAATTAAAGACATAATTCCGAGATATGCTCAATATTAAAATCTATAAGAGCATCACGAGCAAAAATTTGACAATAACATGGAAATAATTTGAAAGTCATAAGTTTCAGTCATAAGCACTTTAACATAGGAATATGTATAGGATAGAATTACAGGTCATTTTAAAACTTTAAAAATAATTGCACTATACGCCTGTTCCCAGGCTTATTCTTAAAATAATGTTGTGATCTATTACGTAATATTAAATCATAAGAATTAAAAAATAACAAGACAGTAAATGTAACTGCGTTAAAAATTATATGATCAAACGAACTTACTTGGAAGTGAAGTTCGATCTAAATTTTGCCGAATGATGCGAAGAGGCATTATTTGACAAAATTACCCAAAATACTCACAATAGTTACTTATTGTGAGGAATTTGTTCTCAGTTACATTTCCTGCCTTATTATTTATTCGTAGCATAATAAGGAATATTTGCACATGTTATTATACCATATACACAAATGTTTATAGGGATAGACACCGTGCCTTCAAGCTCTCCTTTTTGGCACACTAAGATGTATTTCAGTTCTAAAACAAGTTAAACTAGGTAAAAAACTATACCATGGACATGATACCGAATTTCAAGTCATTAGTCAGTGAACCAGATTACATATCATTTCATTTTCAAATATAGGTACAGAAATGTACACTTATGAATGTCAAGGTTTACAAAATGAAGTCAAATAAATTGCATAAACTATAACAATTTAAAATACAAAAATTATTACTAGCGAAATAGTTAATGACGCTATCTGGTTCATTTAAAAATGAGTATAGAAATTAGGAAATGCCATACCTTTTTTTCGAACATAGCTGTAATAAATTGTCTAATATACAATGGAATAATATTCAAACGCATGTTTTTCAACAAATTGATGGTGTCTATCCCAATTAATATTTACGCTCAGATCTGAACTAAAATAATATTAAAAACAATTTACTAAATCAAAAATGAGCAAACCAACACTTGCTAAAGCGAGTCAACTTTCCACGTCCGATTTTCAATACAGTATAAAGTATAAAGATGACAATAAATATAACATTATGAAAAATATATCAGATCTTATAAAAGGCAATAGATATAGCTTTAGTCTAGTAGCAGTTCATCAAAGCATTGTTTTTTAAAGTAAAATAATTTTTATTCTTGAAGGAGATTCGATATTTAAAAAATCGCGATTTTAATGATACAATTTTCTCTACAGTAAACTTGTTGTTTAAATTATTGCAACAATCTCGGACTAACTTAATTGCGATAATTTAGAAAGCCTAAAATGAAAAATTTTACTCTGGACCTCCTGATTACACGAAAGACGTGCTACCAAGAATGTATGTACACTCTGATATAGGCCGAATTATACAAGTCAGCGGATTTAAAGTCAGCTACAAGCTGCAAAAAATCCAATCAACGGGTAGCTTTATGTGAGCTTCAGTCAGCAGATGTGAAGGTAACTTCACATCCGCCAACTTGTATGATTCGGCCTTTACCTTGAATACTGTGTAACTGGTAACTTAGGCATTATTACACACATGGATGTAGCTAGGGGGATACCTGCTACAAACTTCTTTACCCAACTCATCAAAGAAAACTTGAAAATCGATAAATTATATTTTTTTGGGGTGAGAAAATAATTAGCCCTACCTCCAAAAAGAAAATAGCCCCAATATTAAAGGTGCCATCTTAAACTTAATAGCAACGTAAAATAATGTTCTCTCTATCAAATGCACATAGTGAAAAAGAAACAGAGCTACTCTAAATTGCTATTATAATTAATGGCGCCATCGACTTGGCATTTTTTTTTGACGGCTCTCTAAAATCGGGCTAATATCTGGCTACGTCAATGATTACACGCCAAGGCGACTTTAGAAGTTACATCAAGATAGACAACTTTTATACCTATCGTATAAGGTTCAACTATGAAATAGCAAAATCGGATACTACATTTTTATACTAACTTGGTATATTAAACATTCTTTGTAATAACAAAGAAAGTTCTTTGTGATAAGAATTTTTAATTCAAAAAAATATGTTATAACCACAGAAGAGGCATAAATGTCTCGCTGTTCGGGTTTCCGTTCCATTATGCCGTATTAATAAAATTAAGCGTTAGTGGCGCCACCCGTGCTACCTGTATTACATAAGAAACAGTTTGAGGTTGTTACAATCTCCGGAAAACTGGCAAGGGATGAGTGCACTACTAAATATATGAAACAATCAGCTGTTCTATATAAAGTAAATAAACTTTTCAAATAGAACAGCTGATATTTTAAGTTTTCGATATTACTAGTGTCGTTAGTAAAAGTTGTACATCGTAATGAACTAAAATTTTGCCCTTTGGAGGTTGTACCTAAGTTACCAGTAACCCAGTCTATTTGTCGACTTTCAACAATATACCGGGTTATTTCCAATCAATTAGCATCATTTTAGGGGCTTATTCTGTACATCAAAACTAACAACTTTTGTTCTGCGACTTCTGTCAAAACTCAAAAAAAACAGCTATTTTTGTCGAGGGTGAACGATATTTCTCTATGGAACAACAACTTATTTTTTTTTGAGAATTAATAAAAGTCGAACAAAAGTTGTTAGTTTTGATGTACAGAATAAGCCCCTAAAAGGATGCTAATTGATTATAAATAACCATGTACTATTATATGAACAATTGAACATGGATGTATAACATATCAAGACATCTACATTTATCCAACTTTCCGTTAAAATTAAAACTATGACATTCATAGACAACTTCACTTTAAACTTTCATAACAGCGCGTCTGTAAAACTAAATCCAATTAACTCTATTTTACGGTCTAAATCACCTTGCATATTGTGCTTGATACAGATCGCGCCAAATATCCGAACCCTTTTTTTTTTTTAGCATTTGGATTATCTTTAGACCTTCAAGGGTCTGTGGCTGATCCAATGCTTTTTATGTAGTAGTAGTGTAGGTAGTTTTAGCATATAAAGTAGTACCTATTGTATTTTATTGTAGTTAATAAAGGCACTTTTGCCCAATATAAAAAAAATTAAACCTGTAAGTAAGTTCTTATAAGCTGTGTGGCTAGTCCTGGTGTCAGATTTTGTAAGCAGCATGTAGGCATCTGACAACTACGAAATGTGTAATGTGAGATATCGCGTTCTGCTCATCTGTAGTATACTATGTGATGAGAAGTTAGCCGCAGACACAGATTTTTAAATACAGAAGCAGATCGAACATGTTTTTTACAACTACATTCACAAAAAATATTATATTTGCATCTCTTTCGATTGCACAAAAATGATATATTTGTATCTCTGTTTGACGTAGTGTAGCAACCCATAAACAAAAAATGAGCGAGTGGTGCTGTGTTCCAAGCCGCCATCTTAATAGTGTAAAATAAGCCTAGAGCGTTCCGCAAAAATTTACCGAAATAAAGATTAATTTTGCGTATTTGGTTTGAAAAACACGAAAATAATATGGTGAAGTGCAGTGTCCTCATGTGTTTTAATTCGTCTCATAAGAATCCACCCGATATAACGTTTCACAGGTAAGTTTCGTGAGGTTGGTAGAGATTATTTTGAATTGCTAATTTCTCGTGTTATTTTTCATTATATTTTCAATTTGAAACCTTGGGACGATTGTGTTTATTTCAATTTACAAGTTTGGTGGGTGTAATAAAAGTTAATTAGTAATTTTCTTTCAAAATTAATTGATTCAATCATTGTTTGACTTTCAATGTACTTAGGTATTGTCCAGGGAACGTATTCAGATAAAATTAAAATAGTTTCAGCTTGATGTGATTGTGATGACATGAACTATCCATCCATCCATCAGCCGTAAGGTGTCCACTGCTGGACATAGGCCTCCTCTTTGGATTTCCAAGGTCGGGTGAAAGCGGCGTGCATCCAGCGCTTTCCTGCGATCTTAATTAGGTATATCGTTAGTCCACCTTGCTGATCCGTGGTTGGCATTCGAGAATTTACGGCCTCATAGGCCATCCGTTCCTGGAACTATGTACCCAGCCCACTGCCATTTCAACTTGCTAATCCGCTGACCTATGTTGGTTACCTACTTCGGGTTGTCTACGAATCTCATCATTCCTGATTGGATCTGGCAGATAATATTCGAGCATGGCCTGCTCCATAGCACATTGGGCTATTGTGAGCTTATTCTTAAGGCCCACAGTAAAAGACCATGTTTCAGTTTCATATGTGACATAAACCATTTTCACGAATTACTGGCTACTTTTCCAAGTAATCTGAATAAAGTAAATCAATGAAGTGATTTACTTTTAATAGTGCTTCGCACACTAGGATTTATCTCAAAGAAATGTCCTTTTTGTTAAACATTTCTTTGAAAGTAAATCAAACTTCAGGACAGGGCAAGCATATTTGTGGATGATTGCCCTGTGTCTGGGTATAATTATGGTCTGGGTATAAAATCATGAAATTCGTGTGACGTAATAATATATGGATGCCTCCCTTAGAGATAGTCCTATCCTACTGCTAAAATGAACGGAGCCTTGATCAACCAAACGGACAAAAAGAACATAGAATTCTGGAAGTTTAATAAATAATTCGGATTTAAAGCATAGATCTTTTTTTGAAATTACATTGAGTAACCAAGGCGGTAATAACAGATTATCCTTGAGTCCGGCCCGTGTTTTGCAAATGTAGGTGTGTATTGTGCATGTAGTGGATTTTGCATCAATATTTCGGTATTTTGTTGAGTCTGTTAAGTCTGTGGCCGCAGATGACACTTCGCCGTGATTCGCTAATTATTGTGCATGTGTGCACCGGCGTATAAAGCGCGCGGGAGGCATGAGGTTGGCGGGCGGGTGTGCCCCGCCGCGAGTCTCTCTGGCTCCCGCGCATATCTATATTTCGGCTTTTGCGCAGCGTTCTGCGCATAACTTCCCATCCGCCGATTTGTGTGGCGCTTAGTATACAAGGTACAAGGTACATAGGTAGGTACAAGGGGCATATGCAAAGACACAATCAAACTCAAATTGCACCCGAAAACTGATTTTCGCGTAGGTTTTAACAATTTAGCGCGACCTGTACAATCAAAATAGTACTACTACTACTCAGTAAAAAATAAAATAATGACATAATTTTCTTCTTAAGAGTTTGTCGAATCAGTTTATTTGCTCTATAGATCAAATAAAACAAAGTCATCAAATGAGAAAACGACACATTAACACATTAATTACAGCATTGGCAACATAATTTTTTACAGATATTGTAAAAAATTGCATTTTATTAACAAAACAAAATACGTCACTGAGAACTATTCCGTTGTACAAATGTACACGTCACTAAAACCAAATTCTATATAAATTATATTTTATGATTTTTTGCCATGTCATTTAACTTTTCCTTACATCCAAAAGTTATTTGGAGGAGATTTTAGCGATAAGACCGCCTTTTCTGCCTTTCTTCTGTTACTTTTTGTGGTAGTACACCTAATCGCCTTTATTAATAATAATAAACGCAAAATTTTTTTAGACGATTTTTTTATTTTGAGTGCGGATTTAGTCCGTCTTTTGTCTCTTTCCTTCTTTGACAATTTTACTTCACTTGTAAAAGACAAAAGACTGACGCAATACCTTAAAGGTGGTAAACAATCCTATTAACAAGGTGGTAAGAGTTTACAATAAGCTCTACTAGCAACAAGAAAGTTTTATCTCTTTTCAAATGAATGTGTGAGAAAAGGATGGGGACAGAATTTTTCGCAACAGCCGGTTTTAATAGGCTTATTTAAAATTAAAAGTTTACTCAATAACTTTCCAAAGACAACACGATTAAGGTCCATTTTTGTAAAACAAACCCGATTGCATGTTACTATAATGGCAGTTTAGGCCGTCGTTTATATCCTAATGATAAACATACAACTGAACATTCCGTCACACTTTAAATATGATGAGTAAATATGTATAAAACATTTTCATTACACATCAAACAATAAAAATAAAAATAACGCATCAAATAGTACCACAAATAAAATTAAGATAAATAAATTTTGTAAGAAAAGTCTATCCCATTTAAGAAAATAGGATAAACAAAATAGTTTACCGACTTCAGATATAAAAGTGGGATTTCATAAGTAATGCATTGAAATAAATTATCATTTATACACATAAGAATCGTCTGAAAAATAATAATCGATATTTCATAAGCAACAATAGGTAACAGCTGAAGATATTACGAAAATATTACCCCGGTATAGATTCCGCATTTCGATTTATAAGTTCTTTGAATTTTTTTTCCAACCTGTACTGTCGTACAGTTTCCCTATATTTTCCACTGGTTTGTTAAAAAGAAAAATATTATGGGAATTACCTAATTTATTTGTATAGGCCCAATGATACCAACTTGACGACTGTAACGTTAGCTACAATAGCCCAATTTCGTGCAGCTGCTAAGCGAGCTTCTGTCAGGATTGGGCTATCCGCAGCTTGTAGGTCACAGCCGCCAAGTTGTATGATTCGGCCTATATCAAGCCTCTCGGCGTATATTGACACGTTTGGACGTCGCCTCTTTTTATTTCACTTTCACAATGTCGTCTCGTTCACATAATTTAATCTCATACAAAATGTAATTTAACATTCCTTTCCATATCACAATTTCTAACCTAAAGTCTAAAATCTAGGACTTAAAAATGTTTTGACAGATGTCAAAATGACATTTGCAAAGATTTTGACGTTTTTCAAATGTAACATTACATGCCGAGAAAATATTAATGCCGAGAACGGAATCTATACGGGGTAATCTGTGGAGGGTTATTTAAAAGAAGATAGGCTTAATCAAACTTCTAGACAGCTGTGAAGTAAGCTTCCTACAAGCTGCCAAAAAAACCAATCCTCGCGTAGTTGATAAGTGAGCTTCAGTCAGGATTGGGTTATCCGCAGCTTGTAGCTAACATCACAACCAACAAGGAGACTAAAATTTGTATCTTTTTACTGAATCGAAACAAATTCAAAGCCACACAGACTCTATCGAACAAAGAATTTGACATCTGGAATGTAATATGGAAGTGTAAGACTACTACTGTACTACAGTGTCACAAACTTATTTCACCCAGAGACCGAAATAGGCACTAAGGAGCCATTTTGAAATGCCATTTAAAAAAGAAACCTAAAGTCATAGGGACATAGGGCTCAAAGTAACAGCTCCTCCTAAGAGACATTTGAAGTTTGGTCACCATTATTTTGAAATCGAATTTGACATTTGATCACTAGTTCAAGTGTCATTTGTGTCAAGATTACATAGCAGTTTCTATGCGTTTTCGACGCCGTGTTTCTGAGATGATGCTTTTTTACTTTGTCACTTCTAGGTACTGTTTTTCATTACTCTGAGACAAAAATATATACACACTCACAAACTTTCGCATTAGTGTGATTCATCTGACATTTTCACCTAATTTTGGCATAACATAAAATATCGGCAACAGATGAAATGTTTAAGATTTATCGATGCTGAAAGTATGTAATTTATTCATTGATTCATATAATATAAACGATGGTAGCGACGCCGCCACCGGGTCAGATAAGTTTGTGGCACTGCCCTATAATATATTGGAAACATTTATGTCAGTCGTGTTTCGTATGAAATGTGGGATTTGTTTGTACTTAGGCCGATAATAATATATTAAGCCCGATTACAGAGGCGCCATCGTAATTATATTAGCTAAATAGCATATTTCTGTTTCTATTTCACTTTAGGCATTCGATAGAGAGAACGCTTTTTACGTTGCTATTAAATTTACGCTGGCGCCTCTGTATTCGGGCTTATTATGTATTTATACAGGGTTATTCCTAATCAATTAGCATCTTTTTAGGGGTTATTCTGTACATCAAAACTAACAACTTTTGTTCTGCGTCTATTGTCAAAACTCAAAAAAATCAGTTTTTTCATACATTTTATCGAGGGTGAACGATATTTTTCTACGGAAAAACACTTTTTTTTTAGTTTTGACAAAAGTCGCAGAACAAAAGTTGTTAGTTTTGATGTACAGAATGAGCCCCTAAAAGGATACTAATTGTTTAGGAATAACCCTGTATTTTGAATAGTCATGATTTTGGCGTTAATCATCTTTTAGAAATAAGAAGTGATAGTTTATTTTTTACAGATAATAACTAAGGGACTTGCGTCTACTGACTATATGACGCTTTTTATTCAGTCAGTAACATATTTTGCAATTTCTGAATTAATCGCCCCATAGAAATACGTCACCATAATAAAATTATTATTCCCGGTTTTTTCGTATATCATTGTAAATTAAAGTCAATTACAAAATAACTTAATTATAAATGTTTATGCTTAACGCCTTAAATGCGTATTTTTGTCTCCATAACAATAACAATAAGTAGAAAACATATTAATTTAGGGATTTTCGAGAGATTAGAACGATAGCTACAAAAGTAATTTTGAGATTTTTCCGCATATTTCTCTCGTAAAAATTATAACTTAGATTCGAGTATCAGATCAGTGTAAAATGAAATCAGATAACATTGTCATAAGGTCACAAATCACGTGAACTATTTGCTTGATCATACGCGCAATTTAAACTCTAAAATATGTCGAATATATCACAAAATGTTCATAAAAGTTTCAACCGCGGCATTCACAAAAAACATTTTTTTAAACTTGTAAAACTTACGATTTACTTTTTGTATGATTGTGCGATTTTATTTTTGTCAAAAACAATGCAAAAAAATCCGTGACCGCGGGGTTTGAACCTCGCTACACAGAACGAGTTTCCGTTGCTTTACCAATTAAGCTAGGTCACATCAATGTAGTCAGTTTTTATTAATAAAGCTAATTCCAGACAAATCAATAAACTAAACCTATATAAATCGCTGTCTCTTACTTATAGAGACACAAATGTGAGATAGCAAGAGTTCTTAGTGCTGTCAAATTTTAATGTCAATTTCAGCCGTTCGCTTTTACCCAGCTTTAATTCCGGTTTCATCAAAAGGAGACATTGCAAATATGTACGATCTTGGTCCATAATCGCTTTTAGTAAAGTATAGTTATTTTCGAGTCGTGTTATAAGGACATTGCTAATAAAATATTCCTTTACAACCTGCTCAATATAGGCGTGAAATCGCCAAAAAAAATTGACGTGAAAACCATATTGATTTTGTAAACACAGACGGTCTCATACGTTCGTGCGGGATGAGCAGATAACCGCACGAACGTATGAAATCGGTTGCGTTCACAATATTATTGTTTTTGCGCCAATTTTTTTGTTAATCTTTGCGATTGTATTGAGCCGGTTGTAAAGGGATATGGCGGTCACTGTAAACAAAAATCAAATCGGAAAATATTTTCGTACCAAGTAAATAAGAATTAAATGCCGTTTTTTCAGCGCATTTGTGTGCCGTTATTTTACGCTTGTTTTGTCAACAGGTATCAAGTCTGGGCCCACGTTGAAATGTCTCCTTTGTATGGAAAACTAAGATCAGACGTATTCGAAAGCACTGAAATGCGCGTTTTTTTTTCTTGCGTTCCTATTGATAAAAGACAGCAATAGAACTAAGATTAGTTTATTAAAATGTGGAATTGAACGAAAATTACGGAAAACTTTAATAAAGTATTAATATAGGATATTTCTATACACGACGGAAATATTCAAAGATATGGGACCAATCCCGAAATCCCGAAAAAATAACCTTACTTTGTGTTATCGAGAGTCAATGAACTTTATTGTATGGATCAGATACTGATTTTTTTGCGATTTTGAGATTGGCTACATAGCAAAAGTTGGTCAAAATGAGGAGTATAGGCCGAATCAATCTTTTTGGCGGCTATGAAATTAGCTACAAACTGTATAAAATGAATGAATGAATGAATGAACACTTTATTGTTAACACAAAATACAGGAAAATACACAGAAAGGAAAAATAAAGTAACTTAAAACTAGTGCAACAAAGGGCGGCCTTATTGCTTACAGCAATCTCTTCCAGGCAACCAAAAATCCCAATCTATGTCCAGCTGTTAAGTGTCTTCAGTCAGGATTGGGTTTAGTTCACAACCACCAAGTTTGATTCGGCATATACAATTACATAATACAGGGTTATCTGCTTGCCCTATACTAACAAAAAATAGGGTGATTAAAACCATCGAGAACATCTTTTACTATGGTGCGAACACAAAACTCGAGGAAAAATAATCAGCTGTTCTATACACTACTCGTAATCGACAAAATGTATGAATGAGCTGATATTTTTCTCGAATTCCGGTTTGGCCCTACAGTAAAATTTGTTCATTGAGATGGTCTGAATAACCTCCTTTCGGCTTAATACCGGCCAGGTCTGGATAACCCTGTATTTGTATACATATACATTAGGTTCAATCATAGAGGCGCCATCGTAAATTTAATAGCAACGTAGTGTTCTCTCTATCGAATGCATGTAGAGAAAAATAAACAGGAATATTTTAAATTGCTATTCAAAATTATGTTGGCGCGTTCATAATTGGGCTTATTATACATCGTCAGAGAAATACCCCATAATAATACGTTTTTAGCCGCGGACGTATACCTAAATAGCACGAGTGGGGTTTATACACGGTACATGAGTCGATAGTATGAAAATATTGATTTTATCGCATAGTTCACTAGTTTTGCCTGGAGTCCGTGTATAGCGGCACTTGCTTGTATTCCGGGAATGGGTATAGTACAAGATGGTCCGCCGTTTTATACCACGGTATCAGGCCATTCTGAAAAAAAAAAGTAGACTATTAGAATTTCTTTATTTGATTTCCTATATTGCTTAGATTATTTGTGTTCCTACATAGCTTAGACCAAAGTTCTTATATTGTTTAGACCAAAGTTACTATATTGATTAGACTATTTCATAAGTTTTATACATTGTTTAGATTATTAGAATTTATATTAGAATTCCTATATTGCTTAGATTATAAGTAACGATAAGATAAGTAACGCAATGGTTTTAACTGTTATGTTATTTTTCTATAAGCAAATAAATAAATAGTATGTGTATAAAGGTATACTCCGCGCCACACAAGTTGATGGATGTGAAGTTAGCCACTAGCTGCGCAATATCCAATCCTGATGAGACGTGACGTGGAAGCCGCACGTTGATTGGCTATTGCGCAGCTAGTGGCTAACTTCACATCCATCAACTTGTGTGGCGCGGAGTGTACAAAACTTCAGAAGATTTAAAATTATTCTGTTCTATTCTTATTTTGCTTTTAACATTTCCTAGACACAGTTTAAAATGTATGGACATATGTATTTCAATTAATCTATACATCTTCTATTCATCTATACATCTTCTATACATATAAATTAAATTGAAGTGTCTGTTTGTAATATTAAAATAAAAGTTTTTTTCTACATGTATATGAATATATTTACGGTACATACACCAAAATATTTTTTTTACAATATCTGTCTGTCTGTTTGTTCCGGCTAATCTCTGAAATGGCTGGACCGATTTTGACGGCACTTTTATTGGCAGGTAGCTGATGTAATAAGGAGTAACTTAGGCTATGTTTATGTTAGAAAAAATCTTTTTATCTCGGACTAACGCGGGTAACACTGCGGAGCGCAGCTAGTGTAATAATATATAATTTATACTAATACATATTATAAAGAGGCAAAGTTTGTGATTTTCTGAGGTAGACCCCCTGCAACCTCAGACAATCACACACTGAATCGATTTTGAAAATCCTTTTACGAATATAAAGCCACAGCATTTTTGAGTGTCACAGGCTATACATACATTAATTCAAAAAATTAAAAGATTTTTTCGTGGTAGACGGATAAGCAAAGTCAGCGCGGGCGAAGCCACGCACAAAAATTAGTTTTAAAAAATCATCGCGCCGCTCTTCGCTTTTACTCTTACATAAATGGTTTGTTTTTAAAATTACACTAAGCCCGATTACAGAGGCGCCAGCGTAAATTTAGTAGCAATGTTAAAAGCTTTCTCTCTATCGAATGCCTAAAGTGAAAAAGAAACAAAACTATGCTATTTAGCTAATATAATTACGATGGCGTCTCTGTAATCGGGCTTACTAAATGGGTAAGAAATGTGTTACCATATTGGTCCTCTTGTTGGTGCCGCGTCCGTAGCCGTTCCAGTGGTTGCCCGCTACGCCTATTTGGTCGCCCACCTGGATCATATTAACAATATACATATTAGATTTTAATAATACCTATTTTTATATTAAAAACCGTGGTGGTCTAGTGATAATGACACCCGCCTTACAATCGTGAGGTCGTGGGTTTAAATCCCGGTCTTGTACCAATTAGTTCCTTGGAATTTATGTACGGAATTTAACACCACTGGCTTTTCGGTGAAGGAAAACATCGTGAGGCAACCTGCATACGGCCGTAGAAGAAATTCGATGGCGTATGTGAATCCACCAACCCGCACTGGGCTAGCGAGGCGTGGTGGATATGGCCTAATCACCCTTCGTGGGTAGGCCTACGTCCTGCAGTGGACTATTAAAAAGGCTGGTACAGAGAATAATACCTATTTTTAGACCCATACCTAGTGTGTTATACATTAACATTAATAAACAACACACATAGCGCGGAAGCCTAATTACCTAATTAATGCAATATTTGAAATTTATGACATACTTACATATTATTAACGTTGAAAAATTGAAACTATTTTTTTTATTTATTTATTTTAATTATTTTGTAAATTTGACTTATATATATTGAATGATTATTATTTTGTTTGCACAATTTAATATTTGATAGTTTATTTGACTAAGCAATTATTCTTTCTTGTAATTTTAAGATAATTGTAATTTGCTTTAGCAAAGCTGACATTTTAAGGAACAATATTATTATTATTATAATAACAATATTTATTGATTTGTATTGACTTGTATCTTGTATGTTGATATCAATAAAATAATATGAATATGAAGACTGATGACCGATGGGGTCAAAAAGTTCTCTAGTGGAGACCACGTACCAGCAAGCGCAGCGTAGGACGTCCACCCACAAGGTGGACGGAAGACCTTATTAAGACGGCAGGATCACGCTGGATTCAAGCCGCTACCAACCGGTCTTATTGCAGATCCATAGGGGAGGCCTATGTCCAGCAGTGGACGTCCTATGGCTGGTGGATGGATGGATGGAATTATAATTTATTCTTACATCAAACGCGATATCCTGATGTCCGCCCTTGTTCTCCATGACGGCCACCCGGTCGTGCGCGTTTTGTCCACCGAAGTAGTAGATATCGTCCAGAGAGAAGAAACTGTCCGACGCGTCCATACGGTTTGTTTGCATCATCTCGTACGCCACTCGACCCACCTACAAACATACGAAATGGACTATTTTAATAATCGGCCAAGTACGAGTCGGTCTCGCGCACGGAGGGTTCCGCACTGTATGAGAGCCCCCCTTAACGTGTTGGAGAGGTGGTACTGCGTGTGCGTTGCGTAGATCATAAATTGTCGCTAAATATTTTTGTACAATTAAATAGTTTTGTTGATTAATTAGGTGTTTATCTTTTTAGTTCCACTTCTGATAGACCTATTTCCTTATATCAGAATAATATTTCAATCAACTATTTAAGGGGACCCTTAAATATTCAATTTACTTTAATTTAATTATATATTATAAAAGTAAGCATGCAGCTAAATATTCTGTGAATATTTCAAGCATCTATCTACCTGTTACTATTATTTATATCGAGCGAAAAACGGCTAAAAATTTAGATTTGTTGTTCCCATACAACAAATCTAAATTTTTAGCCGTTTTTTGCTCCCCTTAAATATTATTTTTATTCTATTTTTAGTTTTGTTGTTATAGCGGCACCAGAAATACATCATCTCTGAAAATTTCAGCTTTCCAGCTATAGCGGTTCATGAGATACAGCCTGGAGACAGACAGAGAGATGGGCAGACGGACAGCGGAGTCTTAGTAACAGGGTTCCGTTTTTACCCTTTGTGTACGGAACCCTAAAAAACTAAGATTCATATTTTGAAAATAATAATAATTTTTTGATCAAAATGCTTCGAATTATATCCTGATTCGTATTACTTAAATCTAATGGCAATAGCAAATCTTGAATCAGAGAAAAAACTTAGGAATCAGTAGCTGACTTTGCAAATTTACGCAATATTATTGTTAAAAATGGTATACAAATTGCTCCATATACTCAAAATGTCTCAAAACTCAATATCATACCAGCAATTCTGGGCTCTAAAACCGGAACGGCTGAAAATACCATTCTCTAAATTTTTGATATACAGGGTTATTTCTAATCAATTAGCATCCTTTTAGGGGCTTATTCTGTACATCAAAACTAACAACTTTTGTTTTACGACTTTGATTAATTCTCAAAAAAAAGTTGTTGTTCCATGGAAAAATATCGTTCACCCTGGACAAAATGTATGGAACAGCTGATTTTTGACAAAAGTCGCAAAACAAACAATTTTTGGTTTTGATGTACAGAATAAAAGGATGCTAATTGATTAGAAATAACCCTGTATAGTCTTTAATGAATGGGACCACACATCCTACCTTGCGATACTCCAGTATAGTGAGAGTGGACTATCAAAGACTAGCACAGAACTTACCTGGCTGCTGAACGTGCAGACGAGATAGTCGCACATAGACAGCATGTGAAGGTCGACGAGTAGGCCTGTGAGCGACAGTGGCGTGTAACGCCTGTGTGTGGCGGCTGTCTTGGCTATCGACGGGTCGCCTAGGAACGTGTACTGAGGGTACTTTCGTCGTGCGTCTTCTAATACCTGGGAAGGAAAACAATTGATATTTAGAAAAGCTTTTCAAACAGTTTTAGAGTTAAACTTTAGTCGACAGAAATGTACGCACCATAATTATATCTATGGGCTCTAAATCTAGACAACAGATTAATTTATTGAATGTCCTTAAACTTATTTGCCTTCAACACAACACAGCGGAAGTACAGTAAATATTTTTCAAAACAAAATAAAACAAAGACTTTAGTCTTTCGATGAAAAAAAGGGTGTTGTTATAGTAAAAGTTTGACGCGTTTGTCCGTATTATGTTTATTTCTGTATATAGCATCCTAGTGACCGATTTAGTGTATTTCTATAGTTTGACTCATGATGGAATCTCTGAAATCTGATATACCGGGTGATTTTTTTGCAGTGCTTGCACATATTTCGTATACGGAAAGTTTAATAAAAATACAATTAAACCTGTAAATTGGTTTCACTCACTTTAGTACAAAAATATTGAAAAAACTTGTAGGGAAAGTATAGAGATAAATAGGGTAATCATGGTCACCCTACCCTGTCTGCTGTTTACTTTAGGTACCTACGTTACCCGCGCTGCGAGACATACCTGTACCCACCGAGCAGCCGCGCGCGGCGCAGCCAGTATTACTGGTTTGAGATCGCTATGAAGAATTAAGTTAGTTAAAATGAGAATTACCTACATTATTTATTTTACTAGTATGAAGGTTAAAGTGATTACTAAAGGTCAGTAACCTTTTTACGAACAAAAATTAGTGTTTTCCTCACTATGGCGTATTTAAAAATGGGATTCGACTTACGTACCTGCTATTGTGAATTGAGTTTTGTCGGTCCACAAAATCTTTATTTCTCTATTCTGGAGTCCATCCCAAATCTGGCGATAAACGCCAGGTTTGGCGAGGGGCACAATCACTTTCGTGTAATTCCGTTAGGTACCTCTGTTCACAGTAAAAGAGAATTTGGGATGACGAGCACTGTTTCACTGTTCATACTTGTGGGCTATGAAGTCCTGCATTTTTAGTCGCGCTATAACGGTCAGAAAACATCACACGAAACGTGCGCACTGCGGAGTACAAGAACACGCGCGCGACTATTCAACCGCACCGGTGGCCGGCTATCAGCTGACTGACTGACATTTGCTCGCGCGTGGCTTGTTTTGACGTGTTTTGATCACTCTCTCACTCGCACATTGCTATTTTCTAGTGAGTAGGTAACAGAGACCAGAGAATTACCGAGTTGCTCTTCGCCGTTTTACCTACGCCAGCACCGCATAGCAAATTAACCTTGGAGTGCCAAAGCAAAAATTAAATAACTGTCTCAGTAGGGTGCATACGTCATCATTTTATTTATTGTTATGAAAAAAAATTACTAAAAAAGTTTTTTTTTCATGAGTGAAATATGTTCTATTAATGATACTTATTACGAGATAAAAATTTGTGCACTGAATAAAAGGTCATGCTGTATATTTTAACTAAACTAATGATGAGTGGTTTTACAGATGTCCTTCATACTTACGTTAGCATCGTCAGTGGCAAGATAGACTCTTCTCTCGTCGACTGTGGTAGTTAGCTCTAGTTTGGCGTAGTAGTCGTCTACATGCGACATATACTCGTGTATGTGATGGAACGCCGCTTCGGTGCCCACTTTGTCCGTGCGACGTATGTGGACACTGAAAAGATTGTTTATTTATTATTGACTAGCGACCCGCCCCGGCTTCGCACAGGTGTATTATACATATAAGCCTTCCTTTTGAATCGTTCTATCTATTGAAAAAAACCGCATAAAAATCCGTTGCATAGTTTTAAAGATATAAGCATACATTAGAACAGACAGCGGGAAGCGACTTTGTTTTATACTATGTAGTGATTTGTTTACAGGGGCGAGCAGTGTATACTGCTGTGAATATATAAAGCAAATTGTTTTCAAAAGTCTTTCCGAGCGTCTGGTGGACGCAGCGTGTGACCAAAATGCTGGTGTTCATTTGGCTCAATGTATAAGCATTGCCATTCAGCGTGGCAATGCAGCCAGCATGCTTGGCACGCTGCCAACTGGCAGTGCGCTTGAGCATTTGGATTATATTTATATCTTCAAGGGTATGTGGAAGACGCAATTTATTTTTAATAGTAGTGTATGTCGTTTTAGCTTATAGAGTAGTATTATATTTTGTTGTAGTTAATAAAGGCACTTATGCCAGCAATTTTTTTTTATCTTATTGCTACACACATAAGCAAGCCGACACAGTCGGTTCGCCAGAATTGTGAAACGACATAGCCGACCAGAAGCAGCTACTATATTCTGTAATGTTTTCTCATGCTATATACCTCAGTGCCTCAAATCGAAAGTGTTGGACCAGTGTAAGTAACCAGCGATGACTTTTGGCACTGAAATATGGTCTCTTACTATGGGCCTTACTAATAAGCTCCAAGTAGTCCAATGAACTATTGAGAGGGCTATACTCAAAGTTTCTCTGCAAGATTGAATCAGAAATTAAGAGATCCGTAGAATAACCAAAGTTACAGACATAGCCCCGCGGATAGGAAAATTGGAATAGCAGTGAGCAGGATACATAGCTTGGAGGACTCATGACCGATAGTGTAGAAAACATCTCGAGTGGAGACCACGGACGAGCAAACGGAGCGTATTTTGTCCTCCCACGAGGTGAACGAATAATTTCATCAAGACCAAAAGATTGTGCTGGATACAAGCCTCTTCTAACAGGTCTTATTGGAGATCCAGAGGGGAGGTCTATGTCCAGCAGTGGACGTCCAATAGCTGATGGATGGATAGATAGATACAGCAAAAGTTGTAAGAAACCTAGTTGTTAGAAACCTATAAATTGTATTGTTTGGTCCCTGTAATTTGTTTTTTATGTAATGTGGTTGTATAATAAAGTGTTATTGTTTGTTTGTTTGTTTGTTGTAGGCACTCACCCGACTATAGGCGACTTGAAGTTCATTTTAGCAATGGTATCGTTGATGGCTTTTTGCATCGGCGCACGCGGCTTCAGGATGTATTTGAGCATCTGTCCCACCCACCACGATGATGGGTCTCCGTTGAATTTCACTATTCTGCAATATACAAACTTTTATCAACAACATATATGTCTACAACATATCGGAAATACAGTAAATATTTTTTTAAAACAAAGATTTGATGATGAATTTCCGAAGTAACGCCTGATTCTATCAACTATACAAACTTTTATTAAGACCATTAAATCGCCTTTGAGGCGTCCCGCAGAGAACAGCAGCATCAACCAATCACAGGTCTTGATTTAACCATTTCGGACTTTGTGATTGGTTATACATTAGACCCCAGCTATCTGCGGAACGCCTGTAAGAAATCGCATTGAAATGAATCCATTGTTTTTTAAAGATTTAATAACGTTTATAAGTTTGCTTGGAGATGGCTTTTAGTGATAATAGTGCACAGTTGTTACACTGGTTTTTAAGCTTTAGTGGTTAAATTTGATATGTATGTCTGGTCTGGTGTATGTCTGGTGTGAACAATAAAAAAAAAAATCTAGGAGCTAAAATGCCAAAGATGTGTCTGTGTGTGTGTATATACAGACAAATGCAGACACACAGAGAGTAGTAACTTCCTTCTTTTTTACTTTTAGGAGCTGAATTATATGCATTTGTACAATTGCGTGTGTACCCCATTTTCAGCAATCATAGCATATTTTGCCTAAAATCCAGAAATCATACATATTTTCGCTATATTTACTTCATTTTTCGGTAGTTTACCCTATAACTAAGTATAACATTTTGAAAAATTGGCCGTGTATAATCAGCGCCACACAAATCGGCGGATGGGAAGTTATGCGCAGAACGCTGCGCAAAAGGCTAAATATAGGAATACGCGGGAGCCAGAGAGACGAGACGCCGGGGCACACCCGCCCGCCAACCTCATGCCTCCCGCGCGCTCACTACTTCGCCACTTGTGTAAGCATTGTGCACACATGCGCAATAATTAGCGAATCACGGCGAAGTGTCATCTGCGGCTAACTTCTCATCCGCCGACTTGTGTGGCGATACCTATACAGGCTTGACACTAAATGCTTGGCTTCAGAATGTCAACTTGGGGAGATTTTCATAGACTTTTATAGATATTGGTAACTCACCTACGCGCCAGATCTTTAGGTATGGCGAGTGGCAGGAACTTGGGCTTCTGCGTTATCGAGTCGATGAACGGCAGCGATATCACTTTGGCATCGTAAGACACTGGAAACAATACAAACGAATATTATAAACATTTTATTTTTTAGAGGGAAAATAGGCCCAATTCCAAAGTCACCACGTTAAAATTCTCTAAAGTTAGTGACTGCTTAAATTAAAGTTAATTAGTCAGAAACTGCTATTATAAAGGCACCACTTAGTTAAAAATTGAACGATGGCTAACTCTGTTTAGGTTCATCTAAAGGAAGTTCACAGATAAAAAAATGTACTTAAAAATATAATGTAATGCCGTCTACACACCATCAAGTGACCGGCTTGACAGCGATTTAGTTCAATTTTTTAATATTATCTGTGGCTTCGTCGATTTAAAAATTAAGAAAGAGGTAGTCAGTGTTACAAGTTAATTACCACTTCCACATATTATTGCTTAAACAATTTTTATAATAGTATTTCGGGCTTCATAAATAAAAACATTTAAGCAAGTGACCTGGGGCTCTATTTTGAACTTCGAACGACTTCAACGTATACGGAACTTTCATAGATTTTATGAAGAATCCGTAGTAAAGTTCATTCTCCCTCCATACAAGCTCCCTACACGTCTGAACCGTACGAAAGTCAAAAGGGATGCCCCAGGGGCATGATTTTTAAGTTTCGTACAGGACCGTATATGGAACTTGTATGAAAATGGCTAGGACGAATACGCAACTTTACGGATTCTCCATACAATCTGTCAAAGTTCTGATGCGTTCGAAATTCAAAAATCGTGCCCCCGGGGCATTGTTTTTGACTTTCGTATTTGGCTCGGCCGTATACGGAATTTGTATGAAGACAGCAAGGACGTAAACGTAACTTTACGGATTCTTTACACAATCTGTCGTAGTGCCGTAAGCGTACAAACCGTTCAAAGTTCAGAAATAGAGTCCCAGAAACATTATTTTTGACGTAGGTAAGTATTAAACTTGTATGAAGACGGCTAGGTCATATACGCAACTTTGCGGATCTTTCGTACTATCTATGAAAGTTAATACGTATACGTTTGAAAATCAGAAAAAGAGCCACAGACCACAGAACGCATTCAGTGCAAGTGCACATATGCAGCGCAAATGGTTCTTTTAGTAGAACAACTATCCGTCAATAGGATTTTAGTTTTGAGTAAAGTTTAGAGTTAATGTTGTTGTTAATCATAAGCGTATAAAATGCATACATTAATTTAAAAAAAATATTCATTTCCGCAATATAAAACTTTACCAAGATCGTTTGTATAACGTATTTCATCACATTAAAAACAAAACAACAACGTAAGACACCGGGACGAAAGTAAAGCCGGGTGTTTTTTAATTCATATTGTGGCAACACTCCCACCATTATTATATTTTACAAAACAAAATTGTTTGGTTTTTATTTCGTTTTGCTTTGCTACTTAGGGTAAATAATAGTCCCAGCCAGCGTAAAACATAAATATAAAGGATCCAAAGGCGTTATCACACACAATAGGTATTGCTGCGGCGGACAAGAAATATGCTTAAACGAATTGATCGTAATAAGATAACAAGGCTTTTTGAGCAGTTAATAAGCTAAACAGGCTGTAAATAGGTAGGTATTCGCTAATTACAGGAAAATACAGACTTCTATTGTCATCTTGTTTCCAGGAAAATAAACTTTTCTTAAAACTAAAAAAGTTGTAAGTATATAAATGTTGTTTTTATTTTCAGATCAGCAGCGGCTAAAATTTCGTCTGCAGGTGGTCTACAGCACTTTCCAAGCTTACTACTAAAGATTACTACATTGAAAACACCAATGACGGTACTAAGACAAACCATGAGAAGGCAAACTCCCTAAAACTGTGAAATTGTGTAAAATATCAGTGTTTGTTAGCTACAAGCTGCGGACAACCCAACCCTAGCGCAGATGTGAAGTGAGCTTCAGTCAGGATCGGGCTATCTGCAGTTTGTAGCTAACATCACAGCTGACAAGATGTATGATTCGGTCTGTAAAATATTTATGTTCTAAATTAGCTACAAGCTGCACAAAACTCAAACCTTACGCAGCTGTTATGTGAGATTGTCAGGATTGGGTTTTGCACAGCTCGTAGCTAACTTCAAAGCAGCCAAAAAGTTAGATATAGCCTATAAAAGTCCTTAAACATTGTATTAATAGACCGAGACATACAACTAGGTAGCTATTATGTTCGGCTGGTATACTTATCCTAACCTAACCTAACCCAACCCTAAGCGCAGATGTGAAGTGAGCTTCAGTCAGGATCGGGCTATCCGCAGTTTGTAGCTAACATCACAGCCGACAAGTTGTATGATTCGGTCTGTAAATTGATTCGGTCTGTAAGTTGATTTAGCCTATAAAAGTCCTTAAATATTGTATAAATAGACCGAGACATACCACTAGGTAGCTGTTATGTTCGGCTGGTACACTTATCCCTACCAAGCTATGTTAGATAAGAGTTGTGGATAACCAAAATCCTCACACAGATGCTATGTGAGCTTCAGTAAGGATTGGGAGCCTGTAGCTAACATCACTGCCGCCAAGTTGTATGATTCTACTTAAGTGATGCTATAGTTTACATTTTAAGTTTTCTTACATAAATATATTATCCATGATTAGTCATTACTACTATTTTTAACACAAGTTCTAAATTATTAATTGTAAATAAGTGGTTGTTTTGTTACATTCTACTTATTGATATAAATATTGTAACCTGACTTGTACATAAATAAGACACAAAATAAATGAATTTGAATACCTATTATAGAAGAAAGCATTTCATATTATAATTGATGTGGTGTTCTTGTGATCTTTTATTGGACTGTTATTTGTTAAGCTGAAGCTTACCTACTGAATACTAATATATTTTTAGTAATTAACTACCTTTATCAAGTGATAGGTAAAATAAAGCTGATGGGTAATAAAAAGTGATTGATATTAAAAACTGCCTGGTAATTGAATGACTGTATCGAATAATTATTTTTGTATTGAATTAAATCTTTTCTTATTTCTTTCTGTAGTTTTGCTTTGCCCTGCCAAGGAAAATACAAACCACAATATAATCAACAGTCTATCATTTATTTAGCCGATATAACAATCTGTATCTTCCTCATCTTGTTATGGCTCCTGGTTGAAGTCTTGACACGATGATCAGTTTAGGATGATGATTACATATTAGGGCCATTACTATACATCGAACTGGTTCACAACTTCCTAGTCTTGTTTCTAAAGTTGGTCATCGAGAGGTATCTGGAAATTAATTTAATCGATAAAAATGTGTATAACTACTACATAATTATTTGAAACGTAGAGTCAGTAACAAAAATACCAAAATGTACAAAACCTGATAGCGTTCTCTACATATATGTGAACAAACAAGCAACCAGAACATGGGTACTGAATAACAACTTATAAAATGTAAGCAATAAATAATTATCAAATTACAACTATTACCCTAGTGCAATATTTCACTATTCTCGCTGGTATAGGTCGAATCAAACTTGTTAGCGACTGTGGATGTAGCTGCGAGCTGTGTGAACGCAGTCCTCATGCTGCTTGTAGGCTGACTGAAGTCAGGATTGGGTTTTGCGCTCCTTGTAGCATATTTCACAGCGGCCAAGAAGTTTGAGATCCGCCCATAATGCCGGGTCCTATGTATGTTTTAGCAAATAGGGTTTTAAGTTTGTTTAAAGCACAATTCTACTGTCATAGGCAAGCTCACATAAGAATTATTAATGACATAGGCCTCCGCTAGAGATATCTAATAAGACTATATGGAAGCGGCTTACATTTAGTACAATCATGCAGTCTTGATAACATCTGTATACTTTGACATCCTACTTTGCACTTGCCGATTGTTGTGATCTTCATTTGAGAACTTGACTCTGTCAGTTGCCCAACTATGGGCCCTGCCGAGCCGACAGCTAATTCAACTTGTCAATCCGCGGAGCTATATTAATTACTTTGCTTCTTCTATGCATATCCTCATTTCTAATTGGATGTAATGGATAGCTTATTATAATTAGCTAGCTACTATTAATACATTCCATCAGACATATGACGTCCACTGCTGGACATAGGTCTCCCCTATGGATCTCCAATAGGATCGGTTGGAAGCGGCTTGCATCTAGTGTGATCCTACGGATTAATAAATTGCATGGACAGAAATGTAACTAGGTAAATTACTTACCTAGTTACATTTCTGTGTGTACAAATGTACTTCTTATCTTTGCTTTCCACAAAATGGTAATCCTTTCTTTGTTTCAACAAAAATGTGGTCGGTATGATGAGGTGGATTAATTTGACTCGTTAAGTCCAGCTGTTTCATTCTAGTTTTTGCTGAAAATCATTGTAAGACAGTTTCGTCAACATTTTTGTCATCGCGAATTCACATGAAATATAACTAAAATCAATATTTATAGGAACACCATCAGCTATGTTAAATGTAACTAAGTACATTTAATTGGAGAAAAACACAGCATTTCTTCTTTATAACTTACTTTTGAGCTTAATTATTTTTAACCACCATCTAATTCGGTACTGGTTAAAAACATAACCTCAATTCATTAAAATTCTTAAAGATGACGTCAGACAGCTCTAAAAGTGTGTCTCCAGAATACCAAATTCGCCTAAATCTCTAAATGTAGTTAGATTTAGTTGGTTTTCATTCATTCGATTTAAAATTTGAATGTGACAGTGACAGTGACATTTCTAAATGGTGACTCCGTAATACGATTAGGATTTTTAGCAAATTTGAGGCCTTTAGGTCGGTTAGCTAGTTAGATGGTACCACCATAATTGGCCCTAATGCCTTCACTATTTGCGCTGTAGCCTGGTGCGGGTGACAGTTGATTTTTTTATTTTAATTAAGACTGCAGCTGGACATATACCTCCTCTCTGGATCTCCAATAAGACCGGTTAGAAGAGGCTTGCATCCAGCACAATCCTTTGTTCTTGATGAGATTATCCGTCCACCTCCTGGGAGGACATAATACGCTCCGTTTGCTCGTCCGTGTCGACACTGTCGGTCATCAGTCCTCCAAGCTGTGTCCTGTCCACTGCTTTTCTAATTTACCAATCCGCAGGGCCATGCCCCTGATGGGGCTATTGGTAACTTTGGTTCTTCTCAGATCTCTCAATTTCTGATTCCATCTCGCAGAGAGACTTTGAGTATAGCCCTCATAGCTCGTTGGGCTACTTGGAGCTTATTAATGAGGCCTAATAAGAGACTACGTTTCAGTGCCAAAAGTCATCGCTGGGAAATGAGGCACTGAAGCAGGTATGTTGTGTCGGACGAGAAAACATTAGGTGCAGAATAATTATAGTAGCTGCTTCTGGTCGATTTTGTCGTTCTACAAATTCTGGCGAACCAATTGTGTCGACTTGCTTGTGTGTAGTACAGTGTAAGGTGGACCTTTCACTCGGAAATTAATTTGGCAAAGTCTATCTAGTGCAGCTTTCCTTGAAGACAGCAGAAAAAAGAAAATGCAAAAATCTATAGAGCTTAGGCCATTACCTAGTACAGTATTCAATTATTAGCTTTATTTGTTTTGGAAAATGATTTTCCTATTATTTTCTTTCATAATCATCTTCATTTAAAGGAATTTCATACTTTCGTATCTTATTATCTACATATACATTGCTTGTAAAATATGTCGGCGTAATATAAATAAATAAATAAATATTAGGGGACATCTTACACACGGTCTCTGACCCCAAACTAAGCATAGCTTGTGACATGGCTGCCAGAGACTGATATACTACATATACATATTTTAAATACATACTTATATAGATAGTACCTAAATAACACCCAGACACAGAGTAAACACCTATGTTCATCACATAAATTTTTGCCCTGGGTGGGGATCGAACCCACGCCTCTTTGGCCCAGAAGTCAGGGTCACTAACCACTGAGCCACCGAGGCAGTCACTGAGCCACCGAGGCAGTCGTAATGGCGGGCTTGAACCAAAATCAAATTAGAAAATACGAAATTCCATTGTAATAAAGCATTAAATACCGTTGTTTTTTTCTGTGAATTTGATTTCCATATTTTAAAGATTTTTTTTGGGATACTGTACTAAGTCTGAGCCCACTTTGCAAGATCTTCTTTCAGTCAAATATAAGTTTGAATAAATATTTTTCGCATAAAATTGCAAAACCGCCGTCTACCATGTACTAAATTCGAATATTTTGCTCGAATTGTTTACATTATTGTTGATTTATCAAAAACGACTCAGCCGATTTCAGTAAAATTTAAATGGGACCACCTTGGGAGGATACGCTTTCGAACTAAAAAAAAATGTTTCGATTCGGTTCACAATTGGCGAAATTATAGATGTTCATCGTGCACTTAATTCGGATATTTTGCTCAAATTGATTACCTACATTCTTGTTGGTTTTTTTCAAAAATGGCTCAGCCGATTTCTCAAAATTTAAATGGGACCACCTCGGGAGTATACCCTTTCGAATTAAAAAAGAATTTTTCGATGGCGAAATTATCGATGAACATACACAAAAAAAATACATACACACGAACATAGAACCTCCTCCTTCTTGGAAGTCGGTTAAAAAGTCACAGCAGTCTTCACTGCACGTTATTTGCAATGATTTTATCATTTGTATTTAGGTACTTCAGGGTTTTACGGGTGATACGATGATAGTGAATGTTTTTAAGAATACTTGTTTTATAAATAAGAGTGACTTGTCCAGAGGAACGACAGCGAACCAAATCTAAAGTATTTCATGTAGCATTCATTTCTGACTTATATCAAATAGTTAAATACAAAGGCATACCTACTCGTAAAAGCAAAAACAGTTTCACACCTTTCTTATCAATGTTACGTTCTCTATAAACCATAAAAACCGTACAATCAAATATTAAAACGCAATCAAACGAAACACTACCAAAATTACCAAAACATTACAAAATAGCCCGCAGGGCCGTTTGTCCATATTGCCGTCAATAGCATAAACACAGTATGTTCGTTGCGACTTGATCTGAAAACTCAACCTTCTTTGTGGGGACAGAAGGTTCCGTTTTCAGATCACGTCGTAATAAACATACCTACTGTGTTTTGTTTTGACTGCAGCATAGTACGTCCACTGGTGGACATTATAAGTCCTATCATCTATCCATCCATCCATCAGCCATAGGACGTCCACTGCTGGACATAGGCCTCCCCTATGGATCTCCAATAAGACCGGTTGGAAGCGGCTTGCATCCAGCGCGATCCTGCGGTCTTGATGAGATCATCTGTCCACCTCGTAGGTGGACGTCCTACGCTGTGCTTGCCGGTACGTGGTCTCCACTCGAGAACTTTTCGACGAGAGTGAGAGACGTGAGACGGAATGGAACACGTACTCCCGGCCCTTGTTGTTTTCCTTGCTGTTCAGGATGGGGGTCCTCTTCGTGGAATACCAGGGTAAGTACAGACCTGGCCACTGCAGCACCTTGTCGCTGTAAACCCTTACTGTTTAGGATGAGGGTCAGCAATGGTAAATAATCGATAGTTTCTGAGATATAAACCACTTTTAAATTTCACAGCAGTCATCCGAAAAATAGATCTCGTTGAGCTTCCTTTTGGGAAAACTTTTTTTGGGGTCCCCTTGACTCCTGTTATGCAACTTTAGTATGAATTCTAGAATATGACAGATGTGACATTTGGCAGATGTCACTTTGACACCTGTCATTTTTGGTAAGTAGGTAAGTACAAACCTGGCCACTGCAGCACCTTGTCGCTGTAAGCGCTGGTGCAGGAGTCGGAGACGGGGTGAAACACGTACTCCCAGCCCTTGTTGTTGTAGCGCCAGCCCTTGCTGTTCAGGATGAGGGTGCGCTCGGTGGCGTACGCGAATATCAGGCAGTACACTATGTGGTGCAGCTGGCATCCGAAACCGCAGCCCTAGAACAATACCATTATATTTTGAACTCAAACCAAATAAAAAAAACAAGACAGAACATCGTGAACAGACAAGTGAGGCCAGTTTATCATACATGTGGTGAGTGCGTCGGTGTTGCGCCGCTATAGTTCTACTGACCAGCCAAGGCGTAGTTTTGTTGTACGTGTTTGTGTGTGTAACTGTGTCTGTACACGGCGATGCGCAGTTTTGCCGGCCTCACTTGTTAGTTTCTCAACATTCTGTCTTGATTTTTTTATTTGGTCTGAGATTTTGAATTAATTAATTTTCTCAAAAAATGGCACCGACATCGCGTACAGAATTCGAATAGTTCGCTGGAATTGGTGCGTACCGTTTTGGATTTATTGTTGATTTATACACACCCCCACAAATAAGTCAACATCAGACCAACAAACATATTATAGACGAACTGAGAACCTCTTCCTTTTTAGAAGTCGGTAGAAAATTAATTTAATAAACAATTATCGTTTTATATAATACATTTCCATTGCGCAAACATTTGTTTAGGTGTCAAGAAGTACCCCGTCTGCAACGTAGGTAAATACTCGTAGAAGTTGCAGACGGCGTGCCCCATGCAAAAATAAAATAAGTCGCAAACAAAACAACACACAATGTTTAAATTAATAGCACATTGATAGTAATCATAATATGGTTGCGTGTCAATAAAAGATAGTCTACATTAGCATCAATATAATAAAGTGCATTGGAATTTACCTGACGTGTTTCGAATATGTACCTACTTGTTGGTTTACCTCAATTAGGAACTGAGTGCAAAGTGAAGGATTATGTACCCCGGATCTGTCCCCCGGGGGATAGGACGGAAGAAAAAATTCTTGTCTATCCCCCGGTTGATGATCGGGGGACAGACCGGCACGATTTCACTCCTCAACAGGTCGGTCTGTCCCCTGACTAAATAGATGAATAGGCTGTAATACAGGGTGTAGCTCGGTTCAAATTAGATCTTAATAATTATTTTTAATATCCGTGGTGGTCTAGTGGTAATGACACCCGCCTTACAATCGTAAGGGTTCAAATCCCGGTCCCGTACCAATGAGTTCCTTGGATTTTATGTACGGAATTTCACACCACGTACTTTTCGGTGAAGGAAAACATCGTGAGGCAATCTGCATACGTCTGTAGAAGAAATTCGATGGCGGATGTGAATCCACCAAACCGCACTGGGCCAGCGTGGTGGATATGGCCCAATCACCCTTTATGGGTAGGCCTACGTCCTGCAGTGGACTATTAAAAAAGGCTGTTACAGTACAGTTATTACTTTTCGACAAAAATGGTAGGTAGGAATCGACTCCAACCGTATACAGAATTCGAATAGTTCGCACGGATTAAATGTATCATCTCGATTATAGTATTTTTTACATTATTGATGATTTTTCAAAAACGGTTTAGGCAATATCGATAAAATTGAATTGGGACCTCTAAAATAAAACATGATCTACCAAACAAAAATTTGGAGTTTTTAAATCGGTTCACTTTTCGCGAAAATTTCGATGAATATACACAAAATAAATAAATAATACTTTATTGCTTCACACCAAATATAGAAATACAAATACAATACAATTTACACATAACTAGTTAAAACAACGGCGGCCTTATCGCTGGAAGCTATTTCTTCCAGGCAAAAAAAAAACATAAACGAACAAAAGAACTTCCTTATTTTTGGAAGTCTGTTAAATAGCAGGTATAGGCCGAATCATACAAATCGGCGGATGTAAAGTTTTCTACAAGCTGCTTTATGTGATCTTCAGTCAGGATTGGATATTGCGCAGCTTGTAGCTAATATCACATCCGCCTACTTGTATGATTCACGGCTTATACCTCCTTCTATTTGGAAGTCGGTAAAAAATAAAATCCGGTATACTAAGCGCCACACAAATCGGCGGATGGGAAGTTATGCGAAGAACGCTGCGCAAAAGCCGTAATACAGGTATATGTGGGGGGCCAGAGAGACTCGCGCCGGGGCACACCCGCCCGCCAACCTCATGCCACCCGCGCGCTCCCTACGCATTGTGCACACATGCGCAATAATTAGCGAATCACGGCGAAGTGTCATCTGCGGCTAACTTCTTATCCGCCGATTTGTGTGGCGTTTAGTATACAGTACAGATCATATGACAGTGTCATAACAGAACAGGCCATACATCGGGTCACTGACCCTTACAGAGACAGTACGTGACGATGAAACCCAATGTTTGTGTACCCAATTATTATGGACATTGTACTCGCTTACTATGCGGAAAGTAGTATACGGTAAATAAATACAGATAACCGACGCTTGGATAGAGATTTTGGTGGTGTTGAATCATTGACACGATGTTACAGAACTAAAGTGGTATGGAGTGAATTTAGAATTTTAGACCTATTATGTGATATGCCAAAATTATGAGAAGTTTTGTAAATTATCTAGCTATGCACAATCGCCGCGTTTTCTGCTGTATGGTCAATTGATGTCTCTATCTCGGTGATGTTTGTATCGGGTGTTGCGAGCGTCCGTTTTTCAATATATCGGCATCGCATTGTTGCTCAAAACGTTTTTATTAAATCGGCCAAGTGCGAGTCGGAATCGCGCACTAAGGGTTCCGTACCTTGTTGGAGCCCCTTTAGCCCCATTTCTTTTGCCGTTATTAATAGCGGGCAAAAAATCTCCTAAAAATGACGTTTGTTGTATGAGAGCCCCCCTTAAATATTTATTTTATTCTCTTTTTAGTATTTGCTGTAATAGCGGCACCAAAAATACATCAACTGTGAAAATTTCAGCTATCTAGCTATCATGGTTCATGAGATACAGCCTGGTGACAGACAGACAAACGGAGAGACGGACAGACGGACATCGGAGTCTTAGTAATATGGTCCCGTTTTTACTCTTTGGGTGCGGAACCCTAAAAATGACCATCTCTAATGGTAACTTCTTAATATTACCTTATTGAGATTGCAGACCAGTTTCCTCGCTTCCTTGCAGTCGGGTGGGTTCTGTAGGTATTTGAGCCTGCGTTGTACGAGGTCGCTCACGTTGGCGGCCTCGTTCCGCCTCCAATCTTGGTGGCCGTCGATTTCTGATAGCTTCTCTTGGTCCGAGAGCAGAGCCCTAAACAAAAGATACGACAAATAAGCAATGACCCTGTACTAGACTAGACTAGTTAACTAGACTGTGCACCAACATTTTTTGTTCAGCCAAAATGAGATCTAATTACATAACTTTAAGGTAACTATTTCCTTAACAAGTTGTAGTTAGGCGAAACCGGTCGAAGCAAGAGGGTCCGTTGGTAGCTGTGTCCTTGTCTGACAACGTTGAAAGAGACACCGCTACTTTGGAACCCGCTCGCTTAGACCGTTTTTTAGGGTTCCGAACCCAAAGAAGACTCCGCTGTCCGTCTGTCTGTCTGTCTCCAGGCTGTATCTCATGAACGGTTATACTGTCATTCGTACACAGTCTAGCTATAAATACAAGGTCTTTGCAAATAATATTATTAATACCGCAGAGTAGCTTCGTCTTGGCCGACATTCTTTTAGCTGGCGTTGAGTGTCGAATAGGCATGTTTGTTTGTTTATGAGCCTGAATTGCCCCATTGTTGGGCAAAGGCTCAAGATTTCCAGATTTGTCGGTATTGTGCTGATACCTGCCAATTTGGATCAATCTCTGGGCAAAAAACACCACGGAATAGGAAAGATGACTAAAAAAATATAATTAGTCCGTCGAAAAGATGACCAAGAAATATTAGACACGTATTTTTTCTTTTGTCAATAAAACTAAAATGGACGAAGATATAGCCGTTAAAGTTTCGGGTGACGTCACAAGTCACATACAAATGACGTCACAAGTGACGTCACGACCCCCACTCCCAAACTTTGACAAGGTTCATCTTTGTCATTTGTTGTTTGATTCACAAAAGAAAATATACGTGTCCAATATTATTACGTGTCTAAAGTGAACTCACCTCTTCCGATCAGCCACTTCTTCCAAAATGACCTTCAACCTCTCCGTGTTAAGGTCCTCGACCGGCGTTTTCCCCAGCTCGTGGCTGACGTAGTACCAAAGTTCTTTGGTGTTGGAATATATCCTTCGTCTGAGCGTTTCGTACTCCACTGATGGGCCTCCGTCGTCCAGCAGGAGGTGCTCGATGTCTTTCAATCCTTTCAGTCTGAAAAAGAAGGTACGAGGTCGGTAAAGAGTATACTAGATAATTCTCTAGTATACTCTTGGCCAATTGGCCAAGGGCGAGCTGAACTCGCGCACGAAGGGTTCCCATACCCTATAGGAACCCCCTTAGCTCCATTTCAAGCGTCTACCTGTTGTCATTATTAATAAAGAGCAAAAAACGGCAAAAAAATTACGTTTGTTGTATGGGAGCCCCTTAAATATTTATTTTATTTTGTTTTTAGTATTTGTTGTTTTAGCTGCAACAGAAATACATCATGTGTGAAAATTTCAGCTGCCTAGCTATCACGGTTCTGGTGACAGATAGACGGACGGACAGCGGAGTCTTAGTAATAGGGTCCCGTTTTTACCCTTTGGGTACGGAACCCTAATAGAACAATTGTTATTGTTTATGTCGCACTGAAAGGCAAATCCGTGGTGATCTAGCAGTACTAACTCGATATAGAATCGTAGTTTCAAATCCTGGTTCTTTACCACTGAGTTCTTTGGAACTTATATACAGATTTCCCCACACCAGTATAGGCTGCGCCACACAAGTTGGCGGATATGAAGTTAGCCACAAGCTGCGCGATATCCAATCCTGACTGAAGCTCACATAAAGCCGTACGTTGATTGGCTATTGCGCAGCTTGTAGCTAACTTCACATCCGCCGACTTGTGTGGCGCGGCCTATACTAACTTTTCGTGGCAATGAGCATAACTCATGTAACTAATATCAGTTGATATTGCAAAGTTCTTGAATGAAAACCACGCACTGAAAAGGCATCTATGGAAAACAACCCTACGGTAAAACAACTACCTAAGAGTATCTAAACGCTTCCAGCCAGTCCTAATAGAAATCTATGGGATGCCTATGTCCAGCAGTGAACAATCTACATATTTACTCAAGTCGTTTATTGGTAAAATGGCAATTTACACGTCAAATTATAGGTACATCTACGTAATATACCGTACTAGACGACCCGCCCCGGCTTCGCACAGGTGTATTATACATATAAACCTTCCTCTTGAATCACTCTATCCATTAAAAAAAAACGCATCAAAATCCGTTGCATAGTTTTAAAGATTTAAGCATACAGACAAACAAACAAACGAAAATAGCGACTTTATTTTATACTATGTAAGGACTATGTAAGGATATTACGTAGATGTACCTATAATTTGACGTGTAAATTGCCATTTTACCAATAAACGATGCTTATGATGATGATAATGAGGTCAAATCAGTTATATGAAAAGCTCAAAGTAAGTCAATCATAAAAATGTCGGGGCACGACACGCGACATGATCTAGTCAAAGATAGCGAAATGACAAACGACCCCAAACTTTACCTATGCACTAACTGTCACATATTCTGTTACTTTACAACGGGTTAAGGCGCATGCGCCACCACAGCTGAGCGGAGATGAGCAAAGCTATAGTAAAAATATTATTATTTTTCGCAAAAAATGGCAAAACCGCCTTCCAATATATTACCGCCGAATATATCACTCGAATTGTTTACATTATTGTTAAAAAAACGGCTCAGCCGATTTCTGTAAAATTTAAATGGGACCACCTCGGGAGTATACCCTTTCAAACTAAAAAAGAATATTTCGATTCGGTTCCCAATTGGCGAAATTATCGATGAACATACACAAAAAAAAAAACATTCACACGAACATAGAACCTCTTTTTTGGAAGTCGGTTAAAAAAGGTATGGCAGTCCTGAATTTCGGTAGTTATTTATTGTAATATATTTATTATTTGGGACCGAGCTGCCTTCGTCCGTGGGTAGGAACCCTTTTAATTTTTTGTCCCCCACACGTGGTCCTGGGTGGTGCTAACCAGGCAGCAACCATACTGGTGGTAGGCTATAGCCGCGGCGAGAGACCACCCACCAGACTAAGCCACGCCGCCAAACGACTCTCTTGAGCTCGTGTTCCGACGCGAAGTCTGGTGACGCCAATCTGAAAGTCGGGTCGGAACAGTAGCGTCCTCTGGTGGATCAAATACGGTGCACGCATCGATTACCGCATCGGCCGACTAGTCGTGGAGGGCAGCGGGATCCGAGGCACGGTTTGTCGCTGGCCGACCGCAGATAGTAGGGGGCCCAAGTAGTGAGCTAGCCACTCATGAAAGGCTGCCCCGCCATCTGTCGAAAAATCCCAGGGATGCGCCATCGTGCCGGTTGGCGACCAGACGAGAGGGCCCGATGGACATCCTTGGGGGGGCTCGGGCGTCCCCGCGGTCTCCAGGCTAGTCTGCCATGGATGTGTGTGGTTTGTGCGTTGTACCACTGGATCTGCAGAGTGACGTCTCGTTCCACTACCGACTTTCTACCTACTTTACTCCGCAAATAACCATGAGAAACAGTAGAAGCAAAAGAACGTGTACACAGCGGCAGCACTCCCTCTCACTTAAAGTGCACCTGTGCAATATTCGGGGCCTGCACTCCAATCTCACACCTGTCCATCATCATCTTGAGACAGATCGACCCCACCTATTGTTTCTCACGGAGACGCAGATTGCTGGTCCATCCGACGTGTCGTATCTTTCCTACCCTAGGTATTCCCTGGAGCACCGTTTCAAACCACGTGCGGGTGTATGCGTGTACGCCCGGGATGACATTTGCTTTCTGCGCCTTCGTAGGTTTGAAGACCCCTCTTTCTCAGTACTCTGGGCTTTGGCGGACACTGGCCTAGAGAAAATTATCTGCCCCTTTCTTCTATCGTAAGGCTAGACAGACTCGACCAAAGCGCCACCCTTTTATGGTGGACATTCCGCGCATTAGAACCAAGCGTTTCGAATCCTCATTCCTCATACGAACAGCCAGAATGTGGAACGCTTTGCCTGGGTCTGTCTTCCCGCTAAAGTACAATGTCTTCGGGATTTGAAGACGCCCGTCTTCAAATCCCGAGTAAATAGGTATCTTCTAGGTAAGCGTGCTACAACCTAGACCGCATATCTGCTTAACAACAGGCAGTATGTGGTCAAACGCAAACCTATTCAGAATAAAAAAAAAAAAAAAATTATTTTAGACCAGATTACAAGTAATTACAACTGAATCGGTGAATGACGCTATCTGGTTATTTAAAAAAATACAATATTCTGTAACACAAAGTTTCCCAAACTATATACTACTGTCGAATATTCTGTGGGCCACCAGATAAAAACTAAATATAGAAATAAATTAGACTTATCAAACTCAGTGCGATTAAAAGTAACTCGAGTTGAAGTGGCAAAACTGTGACAGCAAATAGGAAACAATTTCATCCTTCCCATTAAAATAACTTTTTGATGTAGCTAGTCGAAAAAAGTATTTTATATTTTGATAAAAGTAACGGTAAAATTTTCTCGAGGTGCATCCCGAGTTTGTAAACTTGCATTAGATGGGTCGTAGCTCTCGTAGCCCAGATAACTTCAATTATTTGTTGCAATATAATTATGTACTTATTTTTTACATGCGGTACCTATTTAGATAACATGTTATAATAATGTAACTTTGGGAATCACTGCTGTAATACAACACCTTTTTTTTCTACCATCGGCAAAGCATTGTAGTGCGTACTAGCGTACTAAATAGATTCTACTTTACTCAATCAAGAAACAAAAAGAAATCGTAGCCGAAGCGGATTTTTGCATATTTAATAACCAAATATGGCTTTTCTGCAATGTGTTTACGGCATAGTGAAGTATACAACCTATCCTCGCTCCACAGTTTACGGATTAGAACGCTCTACCCAGCCACGGTAATGGTAGATTCCATTACCGTGAGCCAGCTCCGCATATCGCTGCCCGGCTCCGCTTTGGTAGAGTCTCGGTCTAAAACTCATTCGGTATTCTATAATAGGGCTGTAAGCAGGGTTGCCAACCACAGAATAAAATACTCCAGTAAAAAATATCTTATCTCATCGTCACAGTATCAATCATATGACGTCTGGTTGACATAGGCCTTATAGATGAGTTAATTTTATATTTTCACTAGACGACCCGCCCCGGCTTCGCACAGGTGTATTATACATATAAACCTTCCTCTTGAATCACTCTATCCATTAAAAAAAAACGCATCAAAATCCGTTGCGTAGTTTTAAAGATTTAAGCATACAGACAAACAAACAAACAAACGAAAATAGCGACTTTATTTTATACTATGTAAGGATATACTAATTTCAACTTGATACCTCTTAAGTATTTCTGAGAAAAAAACCATAACAGAGAGACAGACAAACTGACAACCAAATGATCTAATACGTTTTTTTTTTAATATTTGAGGTGCCAAAAAAACATATATCTCTCAGTTACTCAAAAGAGTTTAGCCTTAAAAACCTGTGCTTGAGTCACGTCTGTTTAAGTAGTTCGTACAGGCCGAATCATAAAAGTCGGCGGATGTGAAGTTGTCTACGAGCTGCGCGAACCCCAATCAACGCGCAGCTTTATGTGAGCTTCAGTCAGGATTGAATATTGTGCAGCTTGTAGCTAACTTCACATCCGCAGACTACTATAATTCGGCCTATACAAAGTGCGCAGATTCCCACTCTGATGCTGACACAATGAATTCGCTACTGCGCAATGACTCGCCTCGTGTTCAGACATTATAAGTTTTGATTCGGCCTATTATTGTATTAGGTATTATATATTATTTGGCAAAAGTGTTTTATATTTTAGTTGAATACAGGGTTTTTTCTAATCAATTAGCATCCCTTTAGGGGCGTATTCTGAAAATCAAAACTAAGAACTTTTGTTCTGCGACTTTTATTAATTCTCAAAAAGAAAAATACTGTTCCATAGAAAAATATTGTTCACCCTCGACAAAATGTATAAAACAACTGTTTTTTTTTTGTGTTTTGACAAAAGTCGTAGAACAAATGTTGTTAGTTCTAATGTTCAGAATAAGCCCCTAAAAGGATGCTAACTGATTAGAAATAACCCTGTATATTAGTTGGCGAAGGCGTTTTCATTTCTTTGTTTGAAGTGTGCAAGACATACATATGTACTCGTACTATGCTTATGATCTTCACCTGTACAAACAAATGAAATAGCAAATACATATACGCATAATACGCATATTTATCTTTACAAATTATACAATAGAGTAGGTAATTTTTATTTTATATTTAATTGTTAATTTGTTATTTTAAACCAACATGTTTTAAGGATTTTTTCCTGCTACATAGCAAAGTTGACCATTATATTACTTATCTAAGTTTCTAAGTGTTTTTAATATTATGTTTTTACTTTTATTTGCGACACGCGGTGATAATATTATAAGGCGATATCATAATCTTACTTGAAACATTGCCTTTTTAGGGTTCCGTACCCAAAGGGTAAAAACGGGAAATATTAATATTTAAGGGAGTCCCCTTACAACAAACCTGAATTTTTAGCCGTTTTTCGCTCGATATTAATAACGGTGACAGGTAGATACTTGAAATATTCACAGAATATTAAGTATAATATATACTTCAAAAATAAAGCATTAAATTAAAATAAAACTTATATTTATGGGGGGCTCCCATACAAAAAATGTGATTTTTTGCTCGATATTAATAACCGTTACGGTTACGCTTGATACATTCACAGAATATTCAAAAATAAATAATTAAATTAAAATATTATATTTCAAGGGGGCTCCCATACAGTACGGAACCCTTCGTGCGCGAGTCTTACTCGTACTTAGCAGATTATTATTTTAATAAGCGTTTATTTTACAAGGTGTAATCGAAATCGCGAAATAAAATAAGCAGATCAATATAAAAAAATTCACTGATTCGACAAAATGTATAGAACAGCTCTTTTTCTTTACGATTTCGCAGTATGTCCCATAGTAAAAGTTGTGCATTGTGATGAGCATGTATATCTCTTAAAGTCCCAAAAGTGCGCTTGGCAACACTCTGAAGTATGTATAGTATAAATAGAGAATAGAAATATTTAAAGTAACTGGAATCCTTTGATATACTAGGTATAGGCCGAATCATGCAAGTTGGCGGATGTGAAGTTAGCTACAAGTTGCGCAATGTCCAATCAACGCGCAGATTTACTCGTATGTGAGCTTCAGTCAGGATTGGATACTGCGCAGCTTGTAGCTAACTTCTCATCCATCGACTTGTATAATTCAGCCTATACAATACATAACTACATTTTGCTGTAACTAAGTTATCAACCCTAGTCATAGTAGGAACGTCATAGTTGTAAAACATCAATAAAATGTAAGAACGTAAAATTATACACAGTAGATCTAGAGCGCTGATAACGCAGTGTATTTATAAACAACGAGTGAGAGTACTTACTGATAAAACCACTCCAGAAACTGGGTGTTTTCACATCCGCGTATAATAATAATGGACTAATGGTGCTTGGTGCGTACAGCACTAGGTATTTTCCCTGAGTTTGAATTCGCGCCTTATGCGCTTCGTAATGTCATGCGACCACACATAGACAAACTTATTTTCTGAGTATGGTGTTGGTAGTATGACCACAAACCTAGAGGAGTTCGTTGTGTTGTGTTGGCAACACTTCCACGTCCGACACCGAGAAGGACCGACGCGTCCCTGTTGTGAGCTGAGTATCTACGAGAGCAGAGGTTTTCTTCCCGCATCCGCGCACGCGCTGGTTTTAGTGTTTCTGGAGTTACATTTTGTTGATGAAGAAAACCCTCGACCTATGGAATTTGTGAGCAAGCGAGGCGACAAAAAAACCACACACAGACCCGAGAAGAAGGAACAGCTACCTCAGCACGAGGAGCCTCAAGGTGAGTGGCTGTCTCCACACCATAAGTTTGATCCGTTCGAGCCGGATTGTGTGTTTTTCTGTGTGATGGTCGTAGATTATCCCTATTTTTCCCATATTTTAAAGAGTTCTCATACCGCCATTAGAAAAAAAATACCCACTTATTTCGAGTAAACTTTCATATTTTCACCGTATGTTTGCATACAACGTGTATTGTCGTTGCGATCTTACAAATCCCGACAATCTTTGAGTTTTTTGAGTTAAAATTGAGTTTGTAATTGAGTTTTAGAGTTTTTAATCTTGTTTTTCCCATTTTGCGTTGCGCCGTTACGACCCGCAAAATGGCGGAACAAGATATTTTCGAGCGAGAAATAAAACTCGATGAGGTCAAACGCATCTTACAGTATTTTGAGATAGATGAGAATCAATTCAGAATTAGAGCGAGAGATATCCAACAAATTCACAATAGTTTTTTCAAACTTCAATCTAAAATTGAGAGGTCATTATTGAAATTGCAAACCTTTGATCGAGACGAGCAACTGCGTATTAGAAATCAATTTAATGATTGCTACTACGCAATTCAAGGGCATTTAGACGAGATAAAGAGAAAAGAGGATGAGGGCAGACGTATGAGCAAAGCATTGTTTCTAAATACGAGTAGCTCCAAGCAATCTAATCATTGTCACAAACTACCTACCCTGCCATTACCATCATTTTCTGGGGAATCCACGGAGTGGACCTCATATTATGATTTATTTCGATCAATCGTGCATAACAATGATAACTACACCGAGTCTGAGAAGTTTAGGTATTTACTCCTGACCTTGAAAAATGAACCATTCAATCTGATCAAATCGATACCTGTCACGGATGAGAATTATTCAATCGCGTTAGACGTTTTACAATCGAGATATTCGAACAAACGAGCTATTGCATCCAAACATCTTGATCGCATTTTTGATATCGAGTCATGTTCCGAGAAAAACACAACCACAGGTCTGCGTAAAATGCTAAATGTCTATCAAGAAAACATTAAGACTTTAGAAGTGATGAATTTTCCCGTTTCAGAGTGGAGTTTCTTGTTGTTGCATATTTTACTGCGTAAAATACCTGTTTCCATTCGTAAACGTTTCGAGTTGTCATTGAGAAAACCTACCGAGATACCTAGTGTAGGATTGTTGATTGATTTCTTAGAAAAAAAATTGATTGCGAGCGAAATCGTCGAATCCGACGATAAAAAACATGAAATTGCGGGTAGTTCGAGACGCGGCGACTCGCCACGCACCGCAACTCGAGCATTGAGTGTGAGTTTCTCTAATACTGATAAGACCCTGAGTTCAAGCGAGTTTCGACCTTCACAGTCTGAGAATAAAGACAACAATTGTGTTTGCTGTAATGGTCAACATTCGTTGTCGAAATGTAGCAAATATATGAGTTGGTCCCCTAATGAACGTTACGCATTCATTAAAAATCGAAATGTTTGTTTCAATTGCTTAGGTACGTCTCACACTGTGTCACAGTGTACGTCAAAGTTTCTTTGCAGAACCTGTTCTAAAAATCATCATAGTTCGATATGTTTCAAAACAAAGGGCGATTTTTCAAGAGACAACAAGCCGGTTTCCTTATCAGTTGCTGAACATTCCATTGAATCCCCTCTACTACGAGATGCGGTTACGTCGACTGCAGCGACACAAATCGATTGCGCGTCATCCATTGCGCGTTCTGTTCGAACGAGAACGGTGTTACTCGCTACTATGCTAGTCGATGTATGTGTAGGTGCTGAGAAAATCTCAACTGTGCGTTGCATGGCTGATAGCGGGTCACAGGCAACTTTCATGACTGAAAGCTGTGCGAGTAAATTAGGACTCAAACGTCGTTATGCGAAAACTCCAATCTATGGTCTAGGAGATAATGAGCCGATTCGTCCCAGAGGAGTTGTTTCGTTCAATATTACCCCGAGAAATGAGATGCAGCCGTCAATACCTATTGACGCGTTAATCTTACCGAAACTGACGCATTCGTGCATGCCGAGTGTTCAAATACCTGCTTCGGGTTGGTCCCATATTAAAAACTTGAAGTTGGCTGATCCTACGTTTTATTCACCCCAGCCCATTGACATGATTTTAGGAGCTGATGTGTTAGCACAAGTGTTGCTAGGTCACGTGATTTCTGGAGGTCCTGAGCTACCGATTGCCATGAATAGCGTGTTTGGCTACGTGTTGTTAGGAAACGTAGCATACGATTCTCCGAGTTCTTTGCCCGTTCAAGCTTGTTTCACCTCAGTCTCCGATGATAGTGATTTGAAAAAATTCTGGGAGCTAGAGTCCGTACCGGAAGTGAAACTACTCACACCGGAAGAGCGATTATGCGAGTCTATTTTCGAGGAGTCACAGTCTCGTGACGTCACGGGAAGGTACTCAGTGGCCTTGCCCCGCAAGCCTGATGCCCCACCGCTCGGTGAGTCACGTGACATTGCTCTCGCGCGTTTTCACAAACTTGAACATCGTTTAGAGCGGAACCCGAGTTTAAAGTCCGAGTATCATGCATGTTTACAGGAGTATTTAGATTCAAATTTTATGGAGCCTGTGTCTGAGCCTCCCACGTTAGGGAGTACTTACTACATTCCACATCATTGCATAATTAAAGAGTCTTCTACGACTACTCGAGTTCGTGTCGTATTTGATGCTGGATGTGCGAGTTCTAATGGGACGTCATTGAACGACATTCTTTTGACGGGTCCGAAGCTTCATCAGGATATTGTTGACATCCTTTTGAAATTTCGAGTGCATAGTGTCGCGCTTTTAGCCGATATTAGGCAAATGTATTTGAACATAAATGTTCGAGAATCAGATCGTGACCTTCAAAGAATTTTATGGCGGACTTCGCCGAGTGAGCCCATTCGAGATTATCGTTTGCGTACGGTGACCTTTGGAGTTTCGTCGTCGCCGTACCTAGCACTTCGTACTATGCGACAGTTGGCCCTAGACGAAGCTGAGACTTTCCCCCTTGCGTCCAAGGTGTTATTGGACCAAGTATTTGTCGATGATGTGTGTTGTACTGTGAGTGACGAAGAGAGGGCACTCGTATTGCAACAAGAGTTGATAGGTATTTGCAAGTCTGCCGGTTTCGAGTTACACAAGTGGCACAGCAACTCGCCCGCATTACTAGCGGTAGTTCAGGCGCCACTTCTTCATGGTGAGCGGCAGGAGGAGGTGCCTTTTGCCCCTAGGGAGAGAGACACTCAAACTAAAGTGTTAGGGCTTCAGTGGAATCCTCAAACAGACAGCTTTACGTTTGATGTGCGAGTCATATCGGACATTGTTACTAAGAGAACAATTCTTTCTCAAATCGCGCGGACTTATGATCCTGTTGGGTACCTTTCTTCAATCACAATTTACATGAAAATTATTTTATCTCTTTTGTTCATACGGGGCGTCACGTGGGACGAGAGACCCCCGATGGATATTGTGAATTCGTGGACAACCTTCGTTCAAGAGCTACCAGTTTTATCCAAAGTTTCAATACCTCGCCAGGTATTTTTCCCATCGAGCAGTGTTCAACTTCATGGTTTCTGTGACGCCAGTGAGCGCGCCATGGCAGGATGCGTTTATGCGCGCCTTGTTGATGACGTCACGAAACAAGTGAAAACATTTCTTATTCTCGCCAAAACGCGCGTCGCGCCAGTATCACAGCGTCTGTCCATTCCTCGCCTCGAGCTCATGGCAGCCGTGATATTGTCCAAACTTATCGAGAAAATGCAAAATACCTATCGCGATCGCGTTAGGATTGATGAGACATACGTGTGGTCGGATTCGTCGGTAGTACTGGCGTGGCTTCGATCACCGCCCTATGAGTGGAAAACATTTGTTTCGAATCGCACGAGTGAGATTCTCACGAGACTTCCAGATTGTCAATTTAGGTACGTTCCCTCGGCCCTAAACCCGAGCGATGCCCCCTCCCGAGGACAAATGCCTTCGACATTCCTAGAGAACGATGAGACGTGGTTTTGTGGCCCTCAGTGGCTACGAGAAGAACCTAGTTCCTGGCCACAGCCTAAAATCATCCCTGGTACTAATGAGGAAAAACGCGCTACGCCAGTCGCGTCATTTCCCATTATTCAAGCGAAAGAGGTTGAGTTTATTGATAGATATTCGAGTTTAGGTAAACTTGTCCGAGTTACATCTTACATTTTTCGGTTTTATACCATTTTAAAATCGCGAGTTAAAAACGAGAAAACATCGTATACAAATTACATTACAGTCCACGAGTATAACTTTGCCCTAAATAGATTAATTTATTTAGTGCAACATCAAGTCTTTCACGACGACTTTAAAACCATTGCAAAGGGTCAACGACCTTCGAATCAGCTGAAGCGACTCGATCCTTTTATTGACGAGTTAGAATATTTGCGAGTAGGCGGACGCTTACACAAATCGTTGCTGCCTTACGAGTCAAAGCATCAATTGATTTTACCTAAGAGACATCCCTTAACGAGTTTGATTATTGACGAGGCCCATGTCATGTACCTACATGCAGGCACTCAGACCGTTCAATACCTACTTATGCGTAAGTATTGGATTTTATCGAGTCGAGACATAATACGGAAGCGAATTTTCCTTTGCGTACGTTGTTTTCGAGTGCGGCCGGTCCCGTAGCGTCCCGCTATGGCGCCACTGCCCGCCGCTCGTGTGCAGCCGCATCGTATCTTCCAGATTTCTTCTGTGGACTACGCGGGCCCGTTCTATGTCCGAGCTAATAAAGTGAGAAACGCGAAAGTCATTAAAGCTTGGTTAGCAATTTTTGTTGATGTTTCTGTGAAATGTTCGCATTTGGAGTTAGTGTCTGATTGTACAACTGAGAGTTTTCTAGCAGCCCTACGGCGATTCACATCCCGCAGAGGCCTAATTACCGATTTATATTCTGATGGTGCTAAGAACTTTGTTGGGTGCAACAATTATTTGCGAGAACTGTACGAGTTTTTGAGGAAAGATTCCGTGCAAGCAGAATTGAACGCTAAGTCGTTGCAACAAGGCATCACTTGGCATTTTCAGCCAGCAAATTCTCCTCATATGGGAGGTCTTCACGAGTCTTGGGTTAAGAGTGTTAAGAGACATTTATACCGAGTAGTAGGCACACGAGTATTGACCTACGATGAGATGCACACTTTACTGTGTCAGATTGAAGCCGTAATCAATTCACGGCCTCTCTGTGTTTTGAGCGCAGACGCAGCGGATCCGCTGCCGCTCACCCCGGCTCACTTCCTTATAGGCGGTCCGTTGACCGCACTTCCTGAGATTCCCCTGACGGACTCGAACCCCGACCGACTCACAAGATGGAACTGGGTCCAGCAGTGCGTACACCACTTTTGGTTACGTTTTTCTCGAGAACATTTGCACGAAATCTCCCAACGAAGCAAGTGGCATTCTGATATAGGTTCTCCTATACGTGTAGGCGATATTGTTGTTATGTGCGATGATAACCTTCCCCCACTTAGGTGGAAGTTGGCTCGTGTACACGCCCTTCATCCAGGTACCGATAACAAGGTACGAGTTGTAACGTTGCAAGCCGGTACAACATTTTACAAGCGTGCCGTCGCAAGGGTTTGCAAACTTCCAACAGAGTAGAAGATGTCCAGAGTGCAAGTTATTATTTTAGTTTTTTTTGTAGAGTAGAGAATGCACAGAGTGTTAGTTAAGTTTTCTTATGAGTTGCTAATAATTTGAGTTAGAGTTTAGAATCCCTTACGGATACCTACTTAGTAAATTAAAAGAAGTTAGTTCTTTTAAGGTGAGCGGTATGGTGCGTACAGCACTAGGTATTTTCCCTGAGTTTGAATTCGCGCCTTATGCGCTTCGTAATGTCATGCGACCACACATAGACAAACTTATTTTCTGAGTATGGTGTTGGTAGTATGACCACAAACCTAGAGGAGTTCGTTGTGTTGTGTTGGCAACACTTCCACGTCCGACACCGAGAAGGACCGACGCGTCCCTGTTGTGAGCTGAGTATCTACGAGAGCAGAGGTTTTCTTCCCGCATCCGCGCACGCGCTGGTTTTAGTGTTTCTGGAGTTACATTTTGTTGATGAAGAAAACCCTCGACCTATGGAATTTGTGAGCAAGCGAGGCGACAAAAAAACCACACACAGACCCGAGAAGAAGGAACAGCTACCTCAGCACGAGGAGCCTCAAGGTGAGTGGCTGTCTCCACACCAGTGCTAACAGAATTGTGATCATGAATTTGCACAATGACTAGTTACATTTGAACGATTGCACAGACAATCATATATGGATGTAGTCAAGAGCCAGTTTATGAGGTCCAAAATCCCCTCTGAAACTTTAAACATAGTCTTATGTTATGAAATCTATAACAGAATATTAAAAAGAACTTAACTTTTAATTTATACAAGCTTTTATTTACTTTCACCTGTCCCCTTGTCTATAATCAAATCTTGCAAGTTAAATTTGATCCACTTGCCGGTTAGCGATTGAGCTGAAATTTTGCATACGAGTACATGTGTAAATCGTATCATACCTCCTACGCTATGTTTACGCTTCTATCTATACTCGTACCAATATTATAACGAGGAAAGAATAATTGATTGTTTGTTTGTTTGCATCGAATAGGCTCCGAAACTACTGAACCGATTTGAAAATTCTTTCACTGTTGGAAAGCTACGATATCCCCGTGTAATACAGCATTTGTTCACAGGCTATATTATATTTTCAAAAAAAATACAGATCCTTACTATTTTACTTCTTTAACCAATTGTACGCGGGCGAAGCCGGGACGGGCAGCTAGTCACTACATAGTATAAAACAAAGTCCCTTCCCGCTGTCTGTCCCCATGTATGATTATATCTTTAAAACTACGCAACGGATTTTGATGCGGTTTTTTTAATAGATGGAGTGATTCAAGAAGAAGGTTTATATGTGTAATACACCTGTGTGAAGCCGGGGCTGGTCACTAGTTTGATATTTAGTACTCACCCCGAAGACTTCCTGATCTGAGCGATGAGGTTGCTGTGCTGCTGCTTGAGCGCGTCCAGCTGTGACGACGCCCTTTTGAGCCGCTCTTGGAACTGCGATGGGTCTTCCACGGGCCTGCATCTGGACACATCAACCATTGTAAAACTTGCAAAAATAGAACCTTTCTTTTTTTTTTACAGTCAGGTAAAACGTAAGAGGTTCTTGGTCTACGGATTATTATGTTATTAGATAAAGTTTTATTCATATGATTCGCAATATTTATTTGTGGACCGATTCACAAGCTTCAATCAGTAAAGGAATTTCGGGAAACAGTCTTTGCTAACTTTGGTTAAGTACTTTCGAAACAATTTCATCTATTCCATCCGTCAGCCGTAAGACGTCCACTGCTGGACATAGGCCTCCCCTATGGATTTCCAATAAGGCCGGTTGGAAGCGGCCTGCATCCAGCGCGTTCATGCGATCTTTATTATATCGTCAGTCCACCGGGTCGGTGGACGTCCTACGCTGGGCTTGCTGGTCCATGGTCTCCATTTTCGAGAACTTTACTGCCCCATCGGCCATCCGTTCTTCGAACTATGTGCCCTGCCCATTGCCACTTTTTGCTAATCCGCTGGGCTATGTCGGTAACTTTGGTTCGTCTGCGATCTCCTCATTTCTGATTCTATCTCGCAGAGAGACGCCGAGCATAGCCCTCTCCATAGCACGTTGGGCTATCCTGAGCTTTTTCATAAAGCTCACATTAAAAGACAACGTTTCAGTTCCATATGTCATCACTGGCAACACACAACTATTGAAAACTCTCGTCTTCTATTGGATAAGTTAAACTTGACAAAATGCTCGGCCCCCAGATCCAGACTAGACGACCAGCTAGCTTAACATGAAACCACGAAAAGCCACGAAAGGAACTCTTTTCGACGTGAGAACAAGTGACAGATGTATACTTCGCTCTAGCTTTGTCTCGTTCTGACACGTCGAAAGAAATATTTCATGGCGCGTAGCATGCCCGGCTGTAGCACGACCGAGATGCGCGTCCATTTCTACCTCATAAAGAAGCTATTGAAGGCTGTATAACGTACCTGAGAGGCGATATGACGAGATAAGTGACGACCATCCAGACGACCAGCAGCACGATCGCGATTCGCTTCCATTTCGAGCGGTACATCATAAAGAAATCGTTGAAGGTCAGGTGACCATTGGAGTAGCGACGCATGTTCACCGTCGCATCATTGCGTTACCCACGAGCCGCCACTGCAAAAAGAAAACGTATGTATCACTACATAGTATAAAACAAAGTCGCTTCCTGCTGTCTGTCCCTATGTTTGCTTATACTCGTATCTTTAAAACTACGCAACGGATTTTGATGCAGTTTTTTTAGTAGATAGAGTGATTCAAGAGGAAGGTTTTTAGGGTTCCGTACCCAAAGGGAAAAACGGGACCCTATTACTAAGACTTCGATGTCCGTCTGTCTGTCTGTCACCGGGCTGTATCTCATGAACCATGATAGCTAGGTAGCTGAAATTTTGACAGATGATGTATTTCGGTTGCCGTTATAACAGCAAATACTAAAAACAAACTAAAATAAATGTTTAAGGGGGGCTCCCATACAACAAACCTGAATTTTTAGACGTTTTTCGCTCTATATTAATAATGGTACCAGGTAGATGCTTGAAATTTTCACAGAATATTTAGTTTTATATTCCCTTCAATAATAAATAATAAAATTAAAATAAAATAAACATTTAAGGGGGGCTCCCATACAGTACGGAACCCTCCATGCGCGAGTCCGACTCGTACTTGGCCGAATAATACACCTGTGCGAAGCCGGGGCGGGTCGCTAGTATATTATCAAAGACGACCTTAGTCCTAATCAAAAATCTTGGGGGTTGTGATGTTAGTTAGAAGCTGCGGATAACCCAATCTTCGCGCAGCTGTTAAGTGCATGAGCTTCAGTCAGGAATTCAGGATTGGTTTATCCGCAGCCATGGTGGTCAAGAGGTAGTGACACCCGCCTTACAATCGTGAGGACGTGGGTTCAAATCCCCGGTCCCGTACCAAGAGTTCTTTGGAATTTATGTACGGAATTCCACACCACCGGCTTTTCGGTGAAGGAAAACATCGTGCGGCAACCTGCATACGGCCGTAGAAGAAATTCGATGGCGTGTGTGAATCCACCAACCCGCAGCCAGGCCAGCGTGGTGGATATGGCCCAATCACCCTTCGTGGGTAGGCCTACGTCCTGCAGTGGACTATTAAAAAGGCTGGTACAGTACAGTACAGTCATCAGCAGCTTGTAGCTAACATCACAGCCGCCAACTTTGATGCAGGCTGTATGTTGCCTTCGAAATTGGGGGTTCAGGTTTGATTCCTGGTCTGGCAAATAACTCCGCCGACACCTATACCTAAGGTATCGCCACATAAGTAGGCGGATGAGAAGTTAGCCGCAGATGACTCTTCGCTGTGATTCGCTAATTATTGCGCATGTGTGCACAATGCCTACACAAGTGGCACAAGTAGTGAGCACAGGCGTAAGGAGCGCGCGGGAGGCATGAGGTTAGCGGGCGGGTGTGCCCCAGCGTCTCGTCTCTCTGGCTCCCGCGCGTACCTATATTTTGCCTTTTGCGCAGCGTTCTGCGCATTACTTCCCATCCGCCGACTTTTGTGGCTCGGATTATATCAGGTTTTTTTTCATATTTAAGTTGTCCTTGATTTTTTGTATTTTCAGTGGCATTTTCGAGACGATAACACGACGATAGGATTTCCCTTACTTGTTCAGTAAAAGCTTGTTTTAAAAAAAGGGTTTCTTTTTAATATACAATTTTTTGTTTTCCTATGGAGCTATATAAATACGAAATGTCATTTGAGACTCGTCAATTTCTGTTATTTTGACTGCAAAATAATGCTTATTTCTAACATCTGACCTGTGTTTAAAATAAAAAATCTTCAATATTTTTTCATTAGTGTCATGCAGTTGGACAGAGACATGAGAGTTGAGATTTCGAATCGAATACTTTCTTCGAAGTCTGAATGATCGAAGACTGAAGTCCAATAGACGAGGCGCCTCAATCGCTTAGTTCCTAGCTTAGTTTCCGTAGTACTAAGTTCACAAATTCTGACGTCGTGATTCAGTGGTGGCTCGGAGTCTGGAGTACATGCGCTGAAATTATTTGATAACCTATTCCATTTAAACTGAATTACCTATCAACCTTTAGGAGTCCAGTGACGTGGCCTTTCCATTATTATTTTAGACTAGCTGACCCGGTGAACTTCATCTCACCATCTGTCAACTTTCAATGACAAGTTTTACATTTAGGAACATTTTGTATGGGAAAATTAAATTAACGTTTTTATTATTTTACTTACAACATTTTTATATTTTCGCACCGTTTAAACCTTCCCTTAACTTCAACAGATATTTCAAGACCAAAATTAGCCCAATCGGTTCAGCCGTTCTCGAGTTTTAGCGAGACTAACGAACAGCAATTCATTTTTATATATATAGATAGATAGATGTGCGTAATAAACTAAACTGTCTAGTAAAAGTAAGTTCGTATAGGCCGAGTTTAAAACAAAGCGTTTCGAGTCCACATTCCTCATAAGAACTGCCAGAATGTGAAACGCTTTGCCTGAGTCTGTCTTCCTGCTTAAGTACAATTTAGGTGTCTTCAAATCCCGAGTAAAAAGGTATATTTTAGGTACCTAAGCGTGTTACACCCTAGACCGCATATCTGCTTACCATCAGACAGTGTGTAGTCAAACGCAAACCTATATGAAATACTTAAAAAAAAAAGAGTGGCTAAACCTGGTGTCACAGTTTTTAAGCCGCCTGAAGGCCTCTGACATGGCTAAACGGTTAAAACGTAGGCCTACCCGGGAAAGCGTGATTGGGCCATATCCACCATGCTCTGGCCCAGTGCGGGTTGGTAGATTCACATACGCTATCGAATTTCTTCTACGGACGTATGCAATTGCCTCACGGTTTTCCTTCACAGAAAAGCCAGTGGTATGAAATTCCGTACTTATGTTCCAAAGAAACTCTTTGGTACAGGATCAAGATATGAACCCACAACCTCACGATTGCGGGGCGGGTGTTACTACCACTAGACCACCACGGCTTTTAAAACCAGGTTAAAACAACTTGGACCATATTATTATTATTATTGTTTTAGGTGTTTGTAATTGTAAACTAAACTGTCGAGTGGTAACTTCGTTTATCGCGAAACCAAGCTTTGCCATTAAATATAATAGGTATAATTAATGTTATCAGAAGTCAATAACGCAAACGTAATCGCCGGAACGGAGCGTTTCAAACTATTTTTTTATGATTCATGAAATTGAAATGAACGCTGTACTTAGACGCTTTTGCCAAAATCTAATAGGTTTAAGTCTCGTGTATTTTTACTGTGACAAATTATGTAGGTAAATAGGGTTATCGAGAACTGGTGTACTAAGCCGAAAGGAGGTGATTCAGACCATCATCATGAACAACTTTTACTATGGTGCCAAACCGAAATTCGAGAAAAAAAACAGGTGTTTCATACATTTTGTCGATTCCGAGTTGTGCAGTTTTGTATGGAAGAGCAAATTTTTTTTCTTGATTTTTCGTTTGGCCCCTTGGTAGAAGCGGTCCACGATGGTCTTTATCACCCTCATTTGACTAAGTACATGATAAGCAGATAGCCATGTATTATTGTACTGTGAAATATAAAAAAGTCTAGTGCTTTTTAGGGTTCCGTACCCAAAGGGTAAAAACGGGACCCTATTATTAAGACTCCGTTGTCCATCCGTCTGTCCATCTGTCACCAAGCTATATCTCATGAACCGTGTTAGCTAGAATGTTGAAATTTTCAGAGATGATGTAAACCTGTTGCCTCTATAAAAACAAATACTAAGAACAGAAAAGGGGGCTCCCATACAACAAACCTTATTTTGGAGCCGTTATTCGCACGTTATTAATAACGGTGACAGATAGATGCTTGAAATATTCACAGAATATTTAGTTAAATATTCACTTCAAAAATAAGTTAATTATTTTATTAAAATAAAATAAATGTTTATTTATTGATACCAGACATATGACAACAACTTAATGAATCCACTGGCTCAGAACTAGTCTTTCAACTGTATTTCTAAAGCCAGTGGCTTCTCCCAATTTTAACATATCAATATATTATAATCAAAAGGAAAAATAAAAGAAAAATAACAATTTTGAATTTACAGCACAATAAAGAAAAATAAAAATTAACAATAGTAATAGTAATAGTGAGTTTAAAATGCACAATTAATTAATTAAGTTTATAATTGAAATTAACATTTTAAATAGGTTTTTATATAGTTAATTGTTTATAAATAGCCGTAATAAATAACACAAACTTACTTTTAATATACAATTAAAGGTGATTGCGTAGCGAAATAATTTAGTTATGTTAAAAGAATGTTGTGACATTAAATGTCTCGTGTTATTTTCATATGCAAATTAGTCATATGCATAAGAGATGGAATGAAGTCATTGATGCTAAAAACATCAGAGAATATTATTGCATAAAATTACTAAGTATAGCTTTAATTTTTAGAATTTTCTAAAACGGAAATTATTGTTTTAAACCGTGAAATCGCGTTTACCAACGTAGCGTGCTTATTAATATTAATTGCTTATTTTCGCGAATTTCGTTTGCAATAATGTTTTTACATCATCGCTTATAAAGACAATGACATTAAATATAATAATCGGCCAAGTACGAGTAGGACTCGCGCACGCAGGGTTCCGTACTGTATGGGAGCCCCCCTTAAATATTAATATTATTCTGTTTTTAGTTTGTATTTGTTGTTATAGCGGCAACAGAAATACATCATCTGTGAAAATTTCAGCTTTCTACCTATAACGGTTTATGAGATACTGCCTGGTGACAGACAGACGGACAGACAGACGACGGAGTCTTAGTAATAGGGTCCCGTTTTTACCCTTTGGGTACGGAACCCTAAAAACTCATATTATTGGAAAAATACACATTTTCATGTTAATTACGAAATAGAACTTAGGACCGTGACTTAGGGCATACATTATCATACAAGATCCTGTATGACAATGTATGCAGGTTTCCTCACGAAGTTTTCCTTCACCAAAAAGCCAGTAGTGGTGTGAAATTCCGTACATGAAACAAATTCCAGCATAATATGAAAGGAAAAATTGGTTCATCAAATGCGATAGTAACGACATCATTCAATTTGACACATAAGCTAGTTGAAGTGTTGTGATAATGATCACAACATCAGGCCTGGTGCCAACAGGTGTCACGGTTGAGATAGCAGAGGCCAGAGGCACAATGGTGTCGGGAAAATTACAGTATGCTCATTTTCTCATTGCATAATTTTTATTCACCACACTTTAACGCAAATTTCGGATGTCATCACGCCACCGTTATGCACAGAGATATTACAACTAGCGCTGTTGTCGCTTGAGGCAATTCTCAACCACAAAAACGTATGGAAAATCTTGCCCAAAGCTGTCAAAACTGTCAAATATGTATTGGAATTTGATACTACTGACAGAAAAACACGGCAACTAGCCACTGAATCGAAATATTTTTCATGTCTCTTTCTAACACGTGCTATATTCGATCATTGCATCTCTTTCTTTCCTCGATCGACCACATTATCTCTCTGGTATCTCTGTGGTTGTATGGGACTGAGCTCTCCGTCACGCGTCACGGGACCACCACAACAGCTAGCTTAGCATGCGAACACGAAAAGCCACGAAAATAATTCTTTTCGACGTATGAAAAAGAGACAGGTATACTTCCCCATAACTCATTCTCGTTCTGACACGTCGATAGAATCTTTGTTTTGAATAAACATTTAGTGTATTTCCGCTATGTTGTTTGTTGTAGGCAAATAAGTTTAAGGGCCCTTTTCAATACATTAATTAATCATATAACAAATCAATCTCATCGTACCAAAATTTGCTAATTGTTGGTGGTCAAAGTGAAACATAGGTGAAACGTTAGTTGGCAAGTGATAATCGGCCAAACAATTTTCTTCGAAAAGGCAGGACACCATATTATTATTGTAACAATATTATTACCACATCTCATAAAACGCTGCTCTTATGTTCAGCTCAAACTCGACAGATAGTCACACACTTGACAGTTGCTCACCTATGATAGTTTTCACCCGGATTATTATTATCCTAAATTTAATAGTAACTTAAAATTGGCCACAAATTATTTCTAATATCTCTAAGTGAATGCATAGTATAATATTATTTTTATTATCATGTGATTGGAAACTCATTGTTTTAAAAAAAATATATTAATAATAGTTATTTTAATAATTATTGTTATGTTATTGACCAGGTTTAAGAACCTTTTAGCAATAATAAAACATTTAAACAGTGTGTAAAAGGTGTTATGTGACAAAACAGAATGCCATAACTGAAATAGCTCAGAGATGTAATGTTTGTAAATATTGGAAGGTGACACTGTTATGAAATTTTTCTTTTTACCAACTTCCAAAAAGGAGGAGGTATTATGTTTGTCTGTATGTATATATTTTTTTGTGTATGTTCATCAATATGTTCGTTGACTGGAACCTTTGTAAAAAAAGCTTTTGTATTTCAATAGAGTATAGTCCCGAGGTGGTCCCATTACAAATTTATTAAAATCGGCTGAGCTGTTTTTAATAAATCAACAATAATGTACATGGATGTCACATCTATTTGTACAAACTATTCGAATTCTGTACAACTTGGAAGCCCATAGTGACATTTTTACAAAAATAAATTAAACAGTAACAAAGTTAGACATTTTTCCTCAAAAGGCTCAATATGAGGATTATCAGTTGGGCTTCATCTCATTAGGCATAAAAATCATAGGTATTGGAAATATTATTTAGCTTACACAATATCAATGAAACCTTACATGGCATATCATTATTAGGCATGAACAAATTGTTAATTAAGAGGAAAATGTGATTATTCACATAGATTTTATTATTAGAATCCTGGTATAGGCGGAATCATACAACTTGACGGCTGTGATGTTAGCTACAACTGCGGATAGCCCAATCCTGACTGAAGCTCACTTAACAGCTGCGCGAGGATTGGGTTGCCTGCAGCTCGTAGCTAGCATCACTACTGCCAAGTGGTATTATTTGACTTATACAATACTAGCGTCCCGCCCTGGCTAAATTAAATAGAGACAGAGTGATAAATTATGTTTATGCCCAATCATACAAGTCTGCGGATGTGAAGTTAGCTACACTACAAGCCGAGCGAAACCCAATCAATGCACAACTTTATATGAGCTGCAGTCTGGATTGGATATAGCAACTTGTAGTTAGTTAACTTTACATCCGCCAACTTGTGTGATTTGGCCTATACCTCAAAGGGGTTTAATAGTTATATTATAGTCCAAAATTAAGTAAGTAACACTGACTTGTTTGTCTCTTCAATCAATCGCAAAAAGCAACAGTCTGTTGCTGCTTGTAAATAGGTAAATAAACCGATGTTCAATCAAACCTAGTCCTGAGTCGACCACAATTGATTGGGTCGTTTTGATTGGGTCGCGAGCCGCAGGTGAGTGATTCGATCGTTCATCCTGCGCCGACCCGATCACTAACTCGATCACTTACCGCAGGCCGGTCGCGCGGTTTGATTGACTCACACCCGTTATGATGAGTATTTGCCAAACTAATTTGGACTTTAAGCCTAATGAAATAGGATAGGTGCCTTTATCTTTGTAAGTATGAAGTCGTCAAATAGAATCGGGTCGATCAAACGACACGAACTGTACGGATGCACAATCGGGTCGATCAAATGACAGGAACTTAATACAAACTTTACGATTGTGCAGTCAGCTCGATCAATTGATCGAGTCGATCAAATGATCGGGTTGTTTCACCCGGGTCGTTTCAGTAGTGGGTCGGTCGCGACCCGGGTGGTGAAAAACGATTGATCGACACAGTACTAATCAAACCATGGAACTACTCAAAGACTATTTCAGTGGCAACTTCAACTGGATTCCTACAAGATTTAAATTGGCTAAAATGGATAAATAGCTATTGATGCCGATGTTGGTAAAACATACCTACAGACAGGTTTATTAATAATAATTGAGTCTTTATTTATGGGGCTTCTTTATATAGACATAAAATTTGCTAGCAGACAATATAAACAACTTGGAGGACGAGACGAGCCTTGGATACGACGGACGAGAGACGGATATTGGTAATTTAAATCTAGATCACTCTCAGCTAGTCGTCGGGCACTAAAAATGTTATAACTTCAATAAAGGCTCCGTGATGAATAATCTAAAGCATCAAATAAGCACTTAAATAGAAGCTAATAAACAGAATTCGTAATAACTTTAAGACTTCGGTTTATAATAAAGGCGTACCAGCGTACCTGTTAATTCACGATGCCCGAAACAGTGTATTTTGCCTGCCGAAGTAACACACACAAAACAAAATTAATAAATGGTTAGCTTTAGATCAACATACCACGTACACGTGTTGATTTAAATGTATTATTCCTAATAATAATATAGTAGCAATTACTTCCAACGAACTGAGAATGGGAAAACACTACTTTTGGACAAAAAGACAACGACACGCACGATATAACGAACAGCCAGCTGCCAGCAGTGTGACCAGATTTAATTTCAGAAAACACCGAACCACCTAAATATCGCGGTATGTTTCATAATTTTTCACCATTAAGATTTATTTGGTTAAATCTTTGTTTTCCACCAAAAATTCCTCGCTAAAATTGCAAATCCTAGGGGGAATTCCCAGAGTGGAGCCCGGTTTAATGACTTAAATAAAAGTTGCATTAATCAATAATATATCATCAAAGAAAGAAGTATAACTATAGACGGACATACTTGCATATACTAGTAGTATATATTCGCCTGTGGAATAACCTTCCTTCCTTGCAGGTATGTATTATAATTTTATACAATTAATGCTATAATAATATATTGCATCTTCCGGGCAAAAGGGAAATCCTCCAAACTGGGCAAGGCAGCCAGTGTGACTAGAATCAGTATTTTAATACTTTTTTGGTATATTTTATTGATGTTTTAGAATCTTAGTATCTTTGTTAGTTCATATTTTATTGAGTTTGGTATTTTTGAGTATATTTTGAATATTTTAAATGTAAAAAGGTACTTTTTGAGTATATTTGCTTACTTTTGGTGAAAGTGAAATCTGTGATTATAGCGATGAACTTTTGGTGAAAAACTGTATTGGATAAAGGGCACATCCACAAAATGTATGGAACCTGGTATACTAATAATAAAAAAAAAACTCACCACATCACCTGTCACATGTCGAGAGAGTACATGTTATTAAGAGTCTATTACATATAGTCGCTACTGCTTTCTCATACAAAAGTTTATCATTATGGGCCCATTGGCCATCGAGCCAAATGGATGCCATCCAATCGATGTTACGAGTTTCCGCTGTATAATTAGAAATGGTGACTTTTCTTTGGTTTAGAAAGAGTTTTAGCGTCAAAATTAGTTTAACGACTTGTCTGATTAACTTGAAACAAAAACATCTGTAGATTTATCTCTAATTACATTTTATTTCTGGTTACATTAAGTCTAAACATAACAATACCACAGCCCGGACACTCCGCGATTTTTCATACAAAATCTGCTGTCTTACGCACACCTACACAGTACTTACTCACAGACAACACACTTACGCACGGTCGCTACACGCGCATTTGTGTGTGGAACGTCTATGGCTGTCAGCGATCACCACAACGTGACGACATGCCGCGTGAGTGAGACAGTTGCGTACTTAATTTGCAAAAATGAATATTAATCTAGTGCTTAAAAAAGTATAACAATTACTTAATTTGGAAGCATTTTAACAAAAAGTAACCGATCTACTTCTTTTGTCAGATAATATCAAGAGGAAGTTACCAAATAATGTAAAATAAGTTCCTTTTATTTATCCTTAGGGAAACATTAAAATTTCTTGTTTTGTTACGTATCATTGATATTCAACCATACACAGTACAAGTGTTCCCTATTATCACAGTCTAGGTAGTTTTTATTAGAAAATCCACCGGCCAGTGCAGCCCGCGCGCAGAGTACACGATGCGGTACGTAGCGCGGGGTGGAAGTGAGGAAGACTCAAACGGGTGGGGGGTAACGAGTGGCCGTTCTATACGTAGTATTATTATATATTCTTTGACAATACTAAATTGTTAATATTGGCCAAATCCATTTGGATGTCATCCATTCGTCACGATGGTCAGTGGGGCCCTATAAATCGAAAGAGACTTATAGTTCGGCCGTTCAGAGAATGAAATTTCATTAAATGGACCTTAAAACATTAAATGGTCTATAAATCGTAAACGGTAAGTTTTACAAAAAAGTTTACTGGAAACAAAAGATGCGAAATTTTATTTTCTACAATAATGATCATATTGTTTTTTGCCCTTAAGTACATAGTTTCCGAGATATCGGCCAAAAACATTTTTTCAAGATGACGTGTCGAGGAAGACATTCTCTGAACCAAGAAGCTATTTACCTAAAACTTCATGGTGTTCGCATCGAATCTATAGATACCAAGATAATAGGTCACTTTTGACATATCATGTATGCAAAGAAAAATATACCTTACACTAAAGGAATAAAACTCATGAAAACAATATTGACGACGACCGATAATTGTTCTCGAAGACGGCTTGGAGTTTTATTCCTTTAGTGTAAGGTATATTTTTCTTTGCATACATGAACTGTCAAATGTGTCCTATTAAAATGACTCCACTGTATGTCTATGTTTAGAGTTATGTTTCGGAACAAGCCCCTGAATTTAAGGAGAAATTAAAATCTTAAGTGGTAGCACTGGCGCAAGTTCATCAAGCCCGCAGTGTGACCGTTTCTAGTAAATTGCCTACTGTTTTAGTACATTTTTCGTGTGAAATTTGTAGATTTTGAAATCACATTAAACAGTAGTATTGTATTGGTAGTATTCATAAATGCTATTTTCGCCCGATATCATAAATAATACGATTTTGGAGGACAGTCACAGTAAGACAAAGTAGTATCTATAGTAATCTGTGGAGACAACGACAAGGGCAGAGGTTCTGCACTGCGATCTCCCCCCGTGTCCTCCCTCAGCCCTCACGTTTAGTATTTTGGGTGCTTAAAAAGCGGTCACACTGCAAACAGTTTTGGTTCGAAACAAGCAATCACTAATCAGCAGAAATCTTACTGGATAGAAGAGAAGCTAGAAGAAAGTTTATTTAGCCAAATCAGTCGTCTCCATTTACAAAACAAAATGCCGAAGAAACAGCCAAGGAACGCATATTATTTTTTTATGCTCGACTTCAAAGAAGAACAAAGGAAGAAAGGTATCAATTACCAGAACTTAGCAGAAGTTCAAGTCGCGGCGGACCCCTCATGGCGGGTAAGGCGAGATATTTAAATAATTTAACTTTTCATAGTTATTGTTAGATTAAGTAGTTACTTATAGGCCGAATCTAACGTCTTGGCAGCTGTGATGTTAGCTACAAGTTGCGGATAACCCAGTCCTCGTGCAGCTGTTATGTGAGCTTCAGTCAGGATTGGATTATCCGCAGGGCCTGATTTAGAGGTCAGGCCGCCCTAGGCTAAGAGGAAGCGCCCCCACCAGGTGTGTGTGTTACGGTCGGCCTAAAAATAGTAAGTACCATATACCATAGGTATATAAATATTAGTTTTGACTTTGAATACTAGTGTGAAAATGTTAACATGGTTCATACTAACTTGTTGCCTATAAAAGTCTTCAGATCGATCTGCAAGCAAAACTAACATCATCAAGTTGTAGTAGGTAGTTAGTTGACGGAAATTACGCGACTCTTGTTTTTTACGACGCGACGCGAACATTCGAATTTGAATGACAATCTTAATGATATATTTGACAGGGTAACTGGTTGGATGAGTGAACATAATCTAGCTCTGAATTTTTCAAAAACAAAGATATTGCAGTTTAGACCCTATCAAAAAGCCTCACTTGATATAAATATTCACTACAAAAATAATAAAATAGAATGCATCAACTCATGCAGGCTCGCATTGCTACGCATAGAACTAGACTCACACGTAAACTGGAAAGCCCACATTAAAAAACTTAGGACCAAATTGAGTAGTTTTACTTACGCGCTTTAAGGTGCAACAAGTTGACGGCACGAACTTAGATTTGGCGTAGCTTAAATAAATGATATCTCAGCTGTATTGTCTGAAGAAGAGATAGATTCGATGATAAACAGTAGATATAGTGCGTGTGTACCTGTTGCAATATAATTTTGTTTTTATTTGTTTTAAATCACCTATAATTACAGCTGTGTTCTAAATGCGCATAAGGTTTTCTCCGTAGTAAATTATAAAAAAAACTGTTAAGTTAATTTATTTAAGTAATAGTTATTGGATCTAACAAATACATAAACTAGGCCGCTATTTTCTTAAAAAATTACTCAGTTTAGTTCTTCTGTGTTTTTATTGCATCCAAAGTTTCCTAAAAATTTGAGTCAAAATTCAAATGTTCCAATGCTTATATCATTTGAGTGTAGATTTTTTTTCACAGTTTTATTAGCAATAAGCATACGTTTTGTAAAGACAAATTGATATAAATGTTAGTTTTAGATATTCAACAGCAAACATTGGTGTGATTACCCACCGACGTTTGTATGGAGTGATGACCGACTTGTTTACTCTTAAGGAACTTAGACTAGCTACAGACTTACCGACTGCAAAAAGTGCTTATCACGCATTCGCGTCCTCATGGCTCCAATATGGAATTATACTATGGGGGAATAGTGTAAACGCACAAGAAATATTTATAATACAGAAAAAATGTATTTGTATTCTAGCAAATATTAAAATTCCCGACATGACCAAAAAGAACTTCCATAAACCATATGTTATTGATCTTGAAATTATGTCCCTGGTGTCTATCTATATATTCGAAATATGTAAATTTGTCAAAAAGCACCCTGACTATTTTAACAAAGCATCTGATAAAAAGCTCCAAATTAGATCACAATACAGACATAAACTTGTGGGATCAAAGTCCAACTTAGAAATGCATAGTTCCAGCCTGCATTCTATAGCTATAAAATATTTAATAAACTGCCAAATAATCTAAAAGATATCGAAAAGGAAAACTGTTTTATAAAACAACTAAAAATTATTCTATTATCCAAATGTTAATAAATTACACATTAGACGAATTTTTAACGATAATCTAGAAAACATAATAATAAATCGTTCCAATACGAATCATACGAATAATAAAATTGCCATACCCTTATCAGGGTCATATGTATAACGATACAAAACATGTCAATTAAGAACCGCATGTAAATTTCATATGTTGCAATAAATCATTTGACTTTGACTTTGAACATTTTTAAGTTTTTCTAATAAATCGTTTTGATTTAACATTTTATATACATACTTACTTAATATGAGGAAAATAAACCAAACACTTTTCGAAAAAGCGCGAGCGAAGCGAGTACGAAAATTTCCCTATTTTTACTGAATTTTTTAAAAGAACCTTTAAGAACTTCTATAATATGGGCGACAATAGTGAGCGCGAAATTTATTCGTTTTTCAATAATTTTAAAACAGATACCGAGTAACACAAATAACCGATATTCATCCATTTTCGGTATTTTTTTAACAACTTTAAAAATGATACGAGCAAAACAGAGCACTGTACTGCTAATAAGTGCGAACATTTGTAATTTCTAACGAATAATGAGCAAAGCAGACCAATCAAGTGCTATTTATCATCCGCGAGCGCAGCGAGTACGAAAATTTGTGATTTTATCGGAAATTTCAAAACACTCTACCGCAGTGCTATTATGCGCGAGCGCAGCGAGCGCGAAAAAAACACGTTTTATTTGTTTTCAATAACTTCAAAATGCTCTATTGGATGGATGCTCTATTATATGGAATGTTCTACTGCGTATTATACGCGATAATTTAATACGCGAGTAAACAGAATGCGAAAAATTATCAGTTCTTAGAAAAATTCCAAAAAGTGTGCATAACACAGGAAAATCTACTCTATTATTTGTAACTACGCAACAATTAAAAGCCTTTTTCAGTAACTGAAAAAATAAATAAGGAAAAGAGACTACATCTTATAGACACTATTTTTACTGGAACAAGTTATAAAGACCAAAATCTATCCACAGGAAGCACATCCTTCCGTCCGAGCCAAATATGAAGCCATGGCCAAAGCAGAGAAAGATAAAATAAGAGGAGCACCAGATAGAAAATTTACATCCAATGGGGTTTCCTTAGCGGAAATTGCAGCTCAGCAGAAATTAATACAGGATATCCAGAAACAGGAAGAGACAGAAATCAAGAATTTTGTTATTCAAAAGAGCATCAGCAATAGTAAGTTGTTCTATAGACTTAAGACACAAATATTGCAAACAAAGTTGTGACTAGTTGTCCTATAGGATATTATCTATGAAGAGTTTCAAAGAGTTATCTTTGTAATAAGCATTTCAAAAATCTGAAGCGAACGCAGGATTTGACCCTGCCCCTTCAGATCACTAGCCCCTTATTTAGAAGGCACTCTAAATAAAAATTATATTATGAAGTACAGGATTATCTGCTTGCCATGTGCTGAGCCTAAAGGGAGTGATTAAGACCATCGTTATGAACCAGTTTTACTATGGGGCCAACCCAGGATTCGAGAAAAATAAATCAGCTGTGCCATACAAAATTGCCGTGGTGGTCTAGAGGTAGTGACGCCCGCCTTACAATCGTGAGGTCGTGGGTTCAATCCCGGTCTCGTACCAATGAGTTCTTTGGAATTTATGTATGGAATTTTACACCACTGGCTTTTCGGTGAAGGAAAAAATCGTAAGGCAACCTGCATACGTCCGTAGAAGAAATTCAATGGCGTATGTGAATACACCAACCCGCACTGGGCCAGCGTGGTGGATATGGCCCAATCGCCCTTCGTGGGTAGGCCTACGTTCTGCAGTGGACTATTAAAAAGGCTGATACAGTACATACAAAATTGCAACTCGGAATAAATTGACAAAGTGTATGAATCAGCTAATTTTTTTCACTGAACCACCCCCTTTTGGCTTAATACACCAGTTCTAGATAACCCTTTATACCGAATGTATTTCTAGACAACAGGAATATTCTAGAATAAGTTGTTCTTATCATGTCTTACTTTCGCTATGGGACCAAACATTTCCGAGTTTAATATTGTTATGAAATCACGGCACATAAATCAAATTTGATACCAGTTCCATATGTATTTTGTCACAGATCTTTAAATTCATTTGCCAGGTATATGAACATGAAATGGTCGTATTACGTATATCAATAGTACATACCTATCGTTCCTACATTTTGTATAATAAAACCGATAAACTGGTACTCTTATCTAAAAGAAATTTCCATACACAGCGCGCACAAACAGCGTGAATACATTGACAAGTCGAAAATGCATACTTTTCAAGTTGACTATTTTAAAATTTAAATCTTACTGGTAAATCCATATTTAATCCAATGTAAAAATGCAGTTTATCAAAAATAAGTGAGTTTGTTGACTTATTTATTCCCCTTAAAAAGCAAAAAATAACTCAATTTTGCTATAATTTAAGATTTTATATAAATAAATTGATTTATCAATGTATTCACGTCATGTATGGATTTCATGTATTTATGTAGGTACTTATATTCAGGGCCCTCTTTGTCAGTCCTTTTGTATGAGTTTTAAATAGCTGCTGTTGAACATATTAATAAGCCTGTCTTTGAATCTTATTTATTACACTGTTCTTATTCAAGGTAAGGGTTCCTAGAGTACTGCATAGTGTAAGACCATTTATGAATACCACAATACACCTGGTGTCAACTTACTGTAAACATGATGTTGGCTTACATAAAACTTCTTTGAATCAACTACTTAGGACACAGAATAAATAATAATAGTAGTACAGAAAGACAGACTACAATTATACATAGCGACCCTTGAGGCCACGCAACAAAGTCCAATTCTGTTCGCATAAGTGCCTACCATTCCCTGCAAATTTATACTTTCTCTCTCTAACTTGTAATTCTGTCACTGTCTGACAAGGAATATCGGTGGGCAGAGACATCGTAACCACGAACTGTCGCCCGCCCGAACGTAGGCTAGATGCACTGGTTGTGGTCATTTTTTGGCCACTTTGAATTTCAACGAATTTGTGGACAATTTGAATGTTAAATTAAAATAATGCGTTTGGAGAAATTTTCATATTCACACAAATAATATTTATGGAGTTACATGTATACTAATATAATAAAGAGGTTAAAGTTTGTGAGTTTGTGAGGTTGTAGGGGGTAAACTCTGGATCTACTGAATCGATTTTGAAAATTCTTTTACCAATAGAAAGCCACGTTATTTGCGAGTGTATTTATACATAGGCTATAAAGTAAGCGCGGGCGAAGCCGCGGGCAATGGCTAGTTGTCTATAACAGGGACAGTGGCTACAACTGGTACATCTTGTACTTGTACCAGTAGTCCAATGCTGGACGTAGGGACTTACGAAGGGTGATCGGGCCATATCCACCACGCTGGCCCACTGCGGGTTGGTGGATTCACACACCCCATCGAATTTCTTCTAAGGACGTATGCAAACTATGCAATGTTTTTCATCACCGAAAAGCCAGTGGTGTGAAATTTCCGTACATAAATATAATTCCAAAGAACTCATTGGTATCGGACTGGGATTTGAACCCACAACCTCGCGATTGTAAGGCTGGTGTCACTACCACTAGACCACCACGGCTTTTACCGGTACATCTACTATACTTACCTAAACTGTTAAACTACGATTTTAACAAAAAATTGTACACTATGTGCAGTTTGATACAACTTGAGAGATAAGATACAGTAGGCGCGCGAGTTGAATGCAGAGCTTAGGAATGCGAATGTCTCCCCCCGCTATCCGCACGCCCAACCCGCCCAGGCGCGTGAGGTGGGGCGTGCGGATAGCGGGGGGAGATGCTCCCGCTCTTTACCTCAGACCCCGACTGCATTCAACTCGCGCGCTATCTGTAGGTTAGTTCATATCTCAAGTTCAATCGCATTTGTTTATTATACTTTTAAAATCTGTCCGTACCGGGGCGAAGCAGGGATGGACAGCTAGTTTCCTTTATATACAGGGTTATTTCCAAATTAGCATCCTTTTAGGGGCTTATTCTGTACATCAAAACTAACAACTTTTGTTCTGCGAATTCTGCCAAAACTCAATAAAAAAATAAAAGACGTGTGGCACTCGGGGACTGCCGCGGTAAAGCTATTGCATTTCGGAGCAGCTCGTCTCGATTCGTGCGAGTTTCGTAGAGTCGTACAGTACGTCTAATCGCACACAACGCCGTGTTGATGACGGCCGAACTGAAACGACGTTAGACGATGCACGGCCTTCAAGCCACACCTGCTTGCCCGTCGGAGTGGGGAGCGTGAGGTTTTTTCGTTACGGAATTTCTGGATTCGGTCCCCGCGCTCAAGGCCCGCGATAGAAGCTATGCAATAGCTTAAAAATTCGTTCTTCCATAGAAAAATATTGTTCACCCGCGACAAAATGTATCTAACAGCTGATTTTTTTGAGATTTGACAAAAGTCGCAGTACAAAAGTTGTTAGTTTGATGTACAGAATAGGTCCCTAAAAGGACGCTAATTGATTAGAAATAACCGTGTGTAATTAGTGAGCTTCATTTATTTTACTTTCTTTTAATATTTTTCTAGCGTTGCTTGAGGAAGATATTTTTCTCATTGATGTGAATTCATATTGCTTCACCGGCACACACTATTTTATTGGAGAATCAACAGTACTGCGCTTCAGTCTGCTAGAGGGCATCAAAGAAACGTATCCCGAGTTAATCAATCCAGGTAATTTCTTTATTATTATGAATATTATAACTAACTATTATCATATCATCAACAATTCATTAGCATAAGCATTCAACAAAGAAGATGTCAAATAATATTTAGAAGATGTCTTAATATGTCACCCAGAATATTTGCCTAATAGTCTAAAGTCAAAGCCAAATCCATGAGGAAGGTAAGAGATGCAGTATAAAAAACGTTCGTCATCATGGTATCATGGCATATTAGCCGGAAGTGGTATGCATTCAGCGTATTTCTGTGGTCCTAATAAAGTCGTCTGTCTAAGTCGAATCGGTAGACATCCTATGCTCTGCGATTGTCAGTACATAGTCTCCACTTGAAAACTTTTCAACCCCATTAGTCCTCCGTTTTATGTGCCTTGCCCACCCTTGATGGGTGACCGCGGGTGGTATTTTAGAACTAAGCGCTACCGTGACTCGAATGACACGTTAAATTGTAGGTCCCGGTTGTTTAGCCATGTAAGAGACCTTCAGGCGGTCTAAAACTCAGACACCAGGGCTAGCCACCCGGCCTATACGAACTTACTGCCATTTCTACTTGCCGATCCGTCGGGCTATGCCGGTAACCTTGGTTCTTCTACAGACCACCTCATTTCTTATTCGAGTTTGCTTGTAAAGCCTATTAATGATTATTTACTATATATTGATTTAATTTGATTAAATATTGATTGATATTTATGTTCATAGGTCGCATCCCCATCGGCTACGCGTCCGACGTGAAGCTAGGTGCCTTAGAGCTGGGGCTCGAAATGCCCAGAGAAGAGGAACCGCGTACCGACTACCCGATGATCCTAGCCAATATCATGGACTACCTCAAGCAAAAGTCGAAGAATAAGGTCGTGCCGCCACTCTACACCCTGACGGAGAAGGTGGAACAGTGCCAGGACTTTATCAGGCAACTCTGCATCAGCTCAGGTATTATTTCTGATGGTTACTTGCTGGATACGGTCATAAAGTAGAATGATTCTAACCAATCTCATGGACTACCTCATGCAAAAGTGGTAGTATGATTGATCCACCACTTCTACGTCTTGACACCAAGGTTGAACAGTGAAGTTTATCAGCATCTACCTGACCCAGCCCAGCTCTAGAGCTAATGTTGTTGGTCAGTGTGCGAAATCTTTTTTTGGTTTTTGCCATTAACAAACTGCTCATTGTCAGTCTACAAAAACCCATTAAGCTGCCATGATCAGGTAATGTTTAGGTACACACATCTAAAATCAAAAAATAGTGGACAGTTTCTGCACTAAAGGGCACCAAATAATTTTCACCTTAGTTTATAGTTGATGAAGTTTCGTCGTGCCTAAACTGGCCACTATTTTGGTTTCTAAGCGTATGTACCTCGTTAACAATTCATGGCCGCTAAATGGGTTTTTGTACTCGTAAACGTAAAATGAGCAGATTAAATGCCAAAAACAAAAATATTTGAAATTCTCTCGCTGACCTAGTACTGTACTAGCCTTTTTAATAGTCCACTGCAGAACGTAGACCTACCCACGAAGGGTGATTGGGCCATATCCACCACGCTGGCCCCATGCGGGTTGGTGGATTCACACACGCCATCGAATTTCTTCTACGGACATAATATGCAGGTTTCCTCACGATGTTTTCCGTCACCGAAAAGCCTGTAGTGTGAAAATCCGTACATAAATTCCAAAGAACTCATTGGTACGAGACCGGGATTTGAACCCACGACCACACGATTGTTAGGCGGGTGTCACTACCACTGGACCACCACGGCTTGCTTGACCTAGTGAATCCACCTTAAAATAACGGATCGTGGCTCTGAGCCGATGGCATAACAGCTTCAGTGGCTTGGATGGTATATGAGACAGCGATGAGGATGTCGATGCTGATGACAAAGCAGTAGCGTCATGCAGCCCGCAAGCGATTCTAGTTTATTCTGTGGCCTTGCAATGCCACAGAACATGCTCTACCGTTCTCGTTTCCCTGCAGGTAACCACGATATAGTGGGGTGACAATGCTTTTATTCAAAACAAAGGTTACTAAGTTTAAGTCGTAGGTAGTTATTATGTTTATTTTATCTTTTTCAGCTCGAAACACAGGTTTAACCTAGCTTAGGCAAATGAGCGTGTGTCCTTTAGTAAATTGTTTTGCTTTTACATGAAACTGGGTATAAAAAACATTTTTATAATTAGTCCGTCAGTTAAATTATTAAAAAATATTGGACACGTATTTTTTCTTTTGTCAATTCAACAATTAGTGTCAAAGATAAACCTTGTCAAAGTTTGAGAGTGGGGCTCGTGACGGCACTGGCCGGTACATTTGATATCGGTTAGTGACGTCACGCGGATCTTTAACGGGCTATATCTTCTTCATTTTTTGTTAAACTTGAAAATCTACTTGACGGACTAATTATATATGTTTAGTAAACAAGCCTGTAGCAAGTTTTTAAATCATTTACTTTAAGATTTTCACTGTATTTTTTCCGTACAGGCGAAGATGAGTCCCAACTGCGGGTGTACAAACTGGAAAGCCTTTTTTACCACGTGGTGGAAGCAATAAAAGAGGCCAGCGTGGACGGGTTCCCCAAAGAATCGCTCGCCGTGGCGCAGCTGAAAAAAGACCCTTTTAAGTATACGCCCGGACTGGCTTGCTCGGTAAGACTTTTGGGCCTTGGGCCTATTTTAGGTGGTTTTTTCATGGTGCCGCCACACTCTTCACGAGTCACACAAGTCGGCGATGTGAAGTTAGCTACAAAAGTTTCTTGAGAAGTTTCTGTAGCTAACTTCACATCGCCGACTTGTATAGGATGTGAAGTTAGTTACAGCTGCGGTGCTCGTGTCGCCTCGTGGAGAGTGTGGCGGCACCATCAGTGTTTCAGAAGGAAGGGATGATTTATATTATGGTCTGGTCACGCCCCGTCAGGTCCGCGTCGCCCGGGCAGGTCCCGTCTATGGGACCTGCCCGGGCGACGTACGTTCCATAGATTTTGTGTAGTGCGAGCCACTATACATAACGTGCGTCGTGCGGGACCCGTCCGGGCCCGTCCCGTGCCCGCCCCGTGCTAACATAAATCATCCTGAAGACTATTTTAATTATTTTTATGAATAACTAGCTGCCCGCCCCGACTTCGCCTAGGTACGATTGTCATAGCTGCAAGCCTTCTCGTTGAATCACTCTAAAAGATAGTGAAGACCGCATTCGAATCTGTTTTGTAGTTTAGGAGATATAAGCGGATATACAGACAGGCAGACAGACACACAGAAATAGCGACTTCGCTTTATAATAGTAGTGTAGTACAGGTAGCGGCACGTAAGTGTAGCGCTGAGGGTACTGTGGAGGGGATGACTGCGCATGTTGACCGCCATACTAAACCCATGCGCAGCCATCCCCTCCACACTTTACTCAGCGCTAGACTTATATGCCGCGACTTGTAAGATAAGATAACTGACTTCCTCGGTGAGACCTTTATGGGCCTAACCTAATAGAGTATCTATTATATAGTCATTGTGGCGTGTCGTAATGATAATTTCAATTTGAGCGGTAATGGCTTCGCAAGTTTAGTCTGCCCGTGACCACGACTGATGCTATTCATTCGAAACGTCAAGAAAAAATCGGCCAATTGCGAGCCGAACTTGCGCACCGAGGGTTTTGTACTGTATGGGAGCCCCTATTCCTCTTGCCGTTATTAAAAGCGAGCAAAAAACTCTTAAAAATCACGTTTGTTGTATGGGATCCCCCCTTAAACATTTATTTTATTCTGTTTTTAGTATTTGTTGTTATAGCGGCAACAGAAATACATCATCTGTGATAATTTCAGCCCGGTGACAGACAGACAGACGGACATCGAAGTGAAGTCTTAGTAATAGGGTCCCGTTTTTACCCTTTGGGGGTACGGGACCCTAAAAGTAGATATTTATTTATCTCATATTCTATTGCGCGATAAGTCCCGTAGTTTATGAACTCTCACACTTTTGGTCCTCTTCTCAAACTAGCTTTACTCGCAACTTCCCACAGGATACTTTAATCCCGAATAATAAATAAGAATAAGAATATATTTATTTTACCATAATACTATTTTATCTACACTAATGTTGTAACATTCTACTTATGTTTCCAATACTTGACTTAAAATGACTACTGTTATAGCGCAGACAACAAAACACTCAATTTAAGCAATTTCACATGATGTTATAATATCCACATCGATATCGTAAAATCTCATTATAACATCGCGCGCTCGCTCCTGATTGGCCCTGCGCGCGCAGCTGCGCTCTCATGGCGTCCATTTTGAAATTAAAGATGGCAGACGACACTTTTTTGAAAAAGTCGTCATGGGTATCGTTTTCGAGGTTTTTGGAGGTACCTATAGATTTCAAAAATGGCGTCCACTTTGAAATTAAAGATGGCGGACTTCACTTTTTTGAAAAAGTCGTCATGGGTATCGTTTTCGAGGTTTTTGGAGGTATAGATTTCAAAAATGGCGTCCATTTTGAAATTAAAGATGGCGGACTTCACTTTTTTGAAAAAGTCGTCATGGGTATCGTTTTCGAGGTTTTTGGGGGAGTAGATTTCGAAAATGGCGTCCATTTTGAAATTAAAGATGGCGGACGACACTTTTTTGAAAAAGTCGTCATGGGTATCGTTTTCGAGGTTTTTGGAGGTATAGATTTCAAAAATGGCGTCCGATTTGAAATTAAAGATGGCGGACTTCACTTTTTTGAAAAAGTCGTCATGGGTATCGTTTTCGAGGTTTTTGGGGGAGTAGATTTCGAAAATGGCGTCCATTTTGAAATTAAAGATGGCGGACGTCATTTTTTTGAAAAAGTCGTCATGGGTATCGTTTTCGAGGTTTTTGGTTAGATTTGAATGGCGCCAAGTTCACTGTGACAATACACGTACGCGTGAATTTAATGTTTTGCAATATGTTTTTTTTTTTTTTTATTAGTGAAGATAAAGTAGTGTATGCAACTGCATATAACACGGGTATTAAAACACTCGTTACTATTATGAAACTCGCTGCGCTCGTTTCATAAACTCACACTCGTGTTTTAATACCCTTCATTATATGACAGTTGCATAAACTACTATTACAGAATCATGCGCAAAAGATAAAAATAACTCAAAATTGAATTCAGAAGGTAGCTCAGTGTAGATAGTTACGCTATTGACAATTTAGACTGTTGATAATAGGCTATGATATTCTCTGAACTTTGTAACATGCCAAAAATCAAGTCGATCTCTCAATCGCGCACGGTATTTCGTCTTCATAGAAACGATCGGAGTGTGAATCATGCATATTACGTACCTACTGTGTGGCCACGCGGGGCTGTAGCTATTTTTTTCAAGGACAGGGCTGAGTCGCAATACTGTATAGATGTTGTAGTAAGATTTGATAAACCGTTCTTTTTTGCAAAAATCCTAGGAATTTTGCAAGTCCGAGTCGCACTTAGCTGATTCTATTACGTAAGTGTACTGTCTAAAGTGTATCGTAGCCAAGATATTGAAAGAAAATTATAACATTTATGCAATATCCTCAGCACCACGAAGAAGGTGAGAAGGCGGTGGAGTGCACCAAGTCCCGCACGCAGCGCTGGGCTTACACTATCATTGACAAGTGCTGCCCGGTCATCGGCCTCGAGCCTGTGCCTGGACGACACGTGCCTCATGGAGTCGATATCGAGGTCAGTTGAACTACGCTTTAGACAGGGCTGGATTAAGGAGAGGGCTACTGACAGGGGCCTCCACAGTAAACTTTGAAAAAAATCGACATACAGGTCAGTTTAACTACTCTTTAGTTATACGAAGTCGGCATCGAGGTCAGTTAAACCACTATGTCTAGATATACAGAGTTGACATCGAGTTGGACTACTCTGTAGCTGATGTGGTGTAGAAGCGGTGGAGTGCATCAAGTCCTACACCATCACAGACAAGGCTGCCCAGTCTTCGGCCTCGAGCCAGTTCCCGGACGACACGTACATAGAGTCGACATCGAGGTCAGTTCCATTACTCTCATAATATGTCTTAAAATACTATCTCGGTATCCTTTGTCTATCGTGGTAACCAAAAACCCAAGGACCTGTGGGACTCGATAGTGATCGTAGTTGGGGAAATATACTCGTATCATTAATCCAAACGAGGTCAAGGAACATTTGTCGCGGTGCATAGTTGAACATATCTTTACACAATTATACTGCCTTCTTCGTCGTGTCAATGGTTCGTAGACAGTTAAACTAAGCGCCACACAAGTTCAGCGAATGGGAAGTTATGCTCAGAACGCTGCGCAAAAGCCGAAATATAGGTATGCGCGGGAGCCAGAACGACTCGCGCCGCGGCACACCCGCCCGCCAACCTCATGCCTCCCGCGTGCTCCCTACGCCCGTGCACAATACTACGCCTCGCGGCGTAGGCATTGTGCACACATGCGCAATAATTAGCGAATCACGGCGAAGTGTCATCTGCGGCTAACTTCTCATCCGCCGACTTGTGCGGCGCTCAGTATACTACTGTTATATCTTACTCTCCCAATATTTGACCATTGCGAATCAAACTGGAACACAAGTCACAAGAGTAGGTAATAATTAATTTCAGTACGATACATTGTACATTTGATATACTTAATTTATGTTCTGGGTACTATCATACTCTTTCAAGGAATAGTAAGCTTTACCGATCAGAAACTTCTTAAGCCTGGTTTTGAAAATCACTTACTTACTCCTCTGGCGCAGCGACCCAAAATGAGTCTTGGCCTCCGACACCAGAAGAACGCCATTGGTCACGATCCAGCGCTGTCTTCTCCCACTCATCCGCCTGGAGCTCGCGCAGGTCGGACCGCACGGCGTCAGTCCAGCGGTGTCTGGGCCGACCGACGGGTCGGCGGCCGCGCCTTACTCCAAGATACGCCTTCTTGACACTGCGATCCTCCCCCATCCTCAGCAGATGGCCCACCCAGCGAAGTCTTTGGGCCTTTGTTTCGCCTATAATATTGGGTTCAGCGACCAAATCCTCTATTTCGGCGTTCTTCTTTACTCTCCAGCTACCGTCCTCTCGTTGGGTTGGTTTCGGGATTTTCCGCATAATCTTCCTCTCCGCTACTAAGAGTTTATAAATAAATATTAGGGGACATCTTACACACGGTCTCTGACCCCAAACTAAGCATAGCTTGACATGGCTGCCAGAGACTGATATACTACATGTACATATTTTAAATACATATATAGATAGTACCTAAATAACACCCAGACACAGAGCAAACACCTATGTTCATCACACAAATGTTTGCCCTGGGTGGGGATCGAACCCACGCCTTTTGGCCCAGAAGTCAGGGTCACTAACCACTGAGCCACCGAGGCAGTCAAAGTTTATTCTCTTCCTTTAGGGTTAACGTCCAAGCTTCACTCCCATACATCAAGACTATCGGTTATATATACTATAAACTATCGGTTATAAGAAAATTAATAATTATCCTATTTGGTTCTCTGTTTTTGTAAGCCAAATACAGAGTAAATTAATTAAATATAATATTTAACTAAGAAACTTTAGTATTTTATTTTTAAAAGTGTGTAAATATTGATTAAGGGGAATTGTGGAATGTTTGTCCATTAATCCCCTGCAGTATTGCGTAAGGGGATTTTTGGACTTTTTGTCTTCAAATCCTATTCCGCAATGCCGCAGGGGATTATTGGACTAAAGGTCTACAAATCCCCTTAGTCAATATTTACACACTTTTAAAAATAAAATACTAAAGTTTGTTGCGCAGGGGAACATCTAAGGGGATATGTGGAATAAGACCTGTATTTTCATCATCATCATCCTGCCCTTATCCCACTAGGTGGGGTCGGCACAGCACGTCTCTTTTCGCCACTTCACTCTATCATACGTCATCTCATCATCAACTCCTTTCTCTCGCATATCATCTTTCACACTATTCATCCACGCTGTTTTTGGTCGTCCCCTCCTATTTCTGCCCCTTACCATCATATTTAGGGTTCTTTTCGTGACATAATAAGACCTGTATTTTATAGTCTCATTAAAATGTTTTTTTGACGTCTATGTTGTAAAAGCCTCTGGTTCATAGATTTTATAATGTTCCCAGAGCGTGCTGTCGTACAAGGATATGAAGAAAGAAATATTAGGATCCAACGCACAAAGTACCGTGGTAAGTCGTATTTTATTAATTATCATCATAAGTCCTGTAATATTAAAGGCTTTCTACACGGTCGAAACCAACCGCCGACCACCGCGTCCTTGGTCGGGTTGATGTAATAATCGGCCAAGTGCGAGTCGGACTCGCGCACGGAGGGTTCCGGACTGTGGGAAAAAAAAAATTGTGGGAGCCCCCTTAAATATTTATTTTATTTTAATTTTTTTATTGAAGTGAATTTATAACTAAATGCTCTTGTGAAAATTTCAAGCATCAACCTGTTACTATTATTGATATATGTAGAGCGATAAACGGCATAAAAATCAGGTTTGTTGTATGGGAACCCCCCTTATTAATTTTATTCTGTTTTTAGTATTTGTTGTTCTAGCGGCAACAGAAATACATCATCTGTGAAAATATCAGCTTTCTAGCTATAACGGTTCATGAGATACAGCCTGGAGACAGACGAACAGAGGAGTCTAAGTAATAGGGTCTCGTTTTTACCCTTTGGGTACGGAACCCTAAAAATGGACAGTGTAGAAGTCGGTTGATCCGACCAATATTTGGTTGATGCCAATGGCCTTGGTCGAGAGCGCATCCCTTCCGACGGACTGCGTCCGTGGTCTGTTCCGGACGTGTGGAACGTTGTCGGTCGGCGCGAGCGCGTCCGTGTGCGCTTGTCAGTCTTGGGCTATTATAATGAACTAGCTTTTGCCCGCGGCTTCACCCGCGTCATATTTTGATTTTTGTGCTATCCCATAGGAACCTTTTATTTTTCCGGGCCTTTTTAAAAGTAACCTATGTCACTTTCCGTCTTTCAAACTAAGTATGTCGACAGATCTTTTTTTTGACATTTCTTGGAGCACACGCTAGAATAGCTCGCAGATGTCAAAATTTTCCTACTAATTACTTAATACTTATTGTTATATAATGGAAAATTTACGCAATATCGTTATAATTTATAGCCTATGTGTTATTCTGATATATAAGCTATATTATTGCAAAGTTTCATCTCAATCCGTTCGGTAGTTTTTGCGTGAAAGAGTAACAAACATCCATCCCTCCAACGTTACAAACTTTCGCGTTTTAATATTAGTAGGATTATTACGTGATTATAACCTGTTCTATGGAATGAGGTGCGGCACCCGCCAAGTAATGCCTCATTTCTATTATTAGGTACGTTATTGAAACTGAATTTTTAATGTAAATTTTACAGGGAGCGTCCTCCTCTTGCAAAACCAGTGTAGTGAATGACTCGTCCAGTGGCGTCAGCGCGTGGCAGAGTAAGTGGTTTTATTGCATAAATAGCTTTTACATGCCTAGTTAACTTCCTGGAGCGCGAGATAATGTTTTTAAAAACTAATAATCGGCCAAGTAAGAGTCGGACTCGCGCATGAATAACACTGGTGTAACTCACAGTATCCGGAGTGTGAGTTTTGTCGTAAACATGAGGCGCTCTACGGCGAGCGCGTAAGCATGTAATTTGTATGAAGTATGTAAGTTCAAAAACACGCCGCTAGTGGCGCTGTACATTTCTTCATACAAATTACATGCTTACGCGCTCGCCGTAGATAGAGCGCGTCATGTTTACGACAAAACTCACTCTCAGCATACTGGTGTTTAGACGTGTGAAAAAGTGACAGATAAATACTTTGCCGTAACGCTGTCTCGTTCTGACACTTCGAAAGAAATATTTCGTGGCGCGCATCCTAGCCCGGCTGATCTGTGGATAAAGAGGTGATGTTTTGTCCCATTCCCACAAACCCTAACATTGTATGACGAATGTATGATACTTACAGGCAGTGAGTGACGTCATAGTCTGCTATAGTGCGTTCTTTGTCTAGTAAGAAAATAAATATGCTTGGAACTTCTTTTAATTTAAGTTGATTTAATTTTTGTTTTCGTTAATCGGTTCTATTTATGGTTAGCTGTTAAAGGAGTACATCAAAAAATATTGTTAATTAGCCTATTTGAGACCTGCATGTAGAAATAATACAGTCTAAAACTACACTGCCTAATTATTTTTTCATTCATATGATAGATAGATGGATAGATAGATAGATAATTCTTTATTAGTACAATTACAATACAAAAAACATACGAAAAATAAAAACATTACAAAGTTATACCAAATGGCGGCCTTATCGCTTCAAGCGATTTCTTCCAGGCAACCAAGAACGGACAGGAAATAGCAAATTAACAGAACAGTGGCCTTAACAAAAGAATTTAAAAATAAACAATGAACACTTATAACAAACAAACCAATAAATAAATAATATTTATTGAAATAAGTACAAATGCCTACCTAGACACATAAACATACATGTATTACATAATACAAAAATAAACTTACTTATATGATTACATACTATAATTACATACTATTACATGATTGTTTTGTTTCAGAAAAAAAGCCTCAGCAGCAGAAAAATACGCAACCGCCAATGCGTCTCCCGAAAATAAATTGTGAGTACATATATTTTGTACCTAATAAATAGTATTTAACCGACTTCCAAAATGGAGGAGATTCTATGTTTGTCTGTAAGTAGGGGTATAAGGCGGGTTCTGGACCACTTTTTGGTGGCAACTGTAGTCTTATGTGTATGAGAATAAGGCTAAAAAATGAGTATTTTGGTGTCGCTTACGTCGTTAGTATTGTGGGTGGTGGTGTGTGTCATGTGATTGGTCGGTTCTTATCGCAAAGTTGACCTTGAGCCCATCCCCCGTGCTGTGATTGGTTCTTATCGCAAAGTAGGTCACGTGTCCTGTGCTTGGTCCCCGCCCCGGCGCCTCCCACGCCCCCGCCGTCGCCGAATCCGCCGCCTAGACCCCGCCGCCCCGCCGCCTAAGCCCCGCCGCTGCCCCGCCGACGCCCCGCCGCCGCCCCGCCGACGCCCCGCCGCCGCCTAGGTCGCCGCCATCATAGTCGTAGTGACTAACTACTTTAAATGACGTCATAGCTACTATCTACAATGACGTCATAGCTACCACCTATAATGACGTCATAGCTACCACCTATAATGACGTCATAGCTACTACCTACAATGACGTCATAGGAGTGGACCAGTGTAGGTACTGTAAAGGAGCTCCGTCGGAGCCACAGGCCTTCGCCCCCGCCGGATATTGTGCCAGCGCCCACGTCTCTCTAACTATAGAAATAGTAATCCGCAAGTAAATGAAGGAAAGATAACAACATTGTATTCAAGATAACAACGTTGTAAGCACACAAAGGAAATTGATGCAGTCATTTGTATTAATTAAATTGTTGGTGAATGAAGGAAAGATAACTACTTTGTATATGAGAGAAGTTTGTTTCATTATGAACGTGTGAGAGCTAATAAAGGAAATATGATATGTACTGCAGTTAGTTTGTTTAACTATCATCACGTTTCCGCCGACAACTTCGATCGTGGGAAGTGTGTTGTAATTATAACCTCAATGTTTAATTGTCATGTAAAATCAACAAATTAGATGTAAAGAATATGTAGTCTCTTTGTGATTATAATCTCAATGTTTAATCCTTATGTGAATCAATGATAAAAACTTACGTGTATAAAAAGGTTAAATACAACAATAAAACACATTATTATTTAATATTGTTTTCTTTATTAATCCATGATGTTTCATCCATACCCAACCACTTGATTAGGACTTGATTTCCCTTTCTCTTCAATACTTTCTCTACCAAATAAATATCAGGATATTTCACCTTTTGCAATTCTTGCTCATAGAATCCACCTAAAATTGGTCTGCTTCTTTCATCTTGAATTTGATAGGTAACTGGATTAGTAGTGTTTACTTTCACTATTTTAAATATTTCAGCACTCCAATTTCCGGTGTATCCTTTAGCAAAAGTACTTTTATATTTGCTAATACGCACATAATCACCCAATTTATATTTAGGTTTTGGTCTTGCCTTAATATGGTTGTAAACAGTAGATAAGAGTGCATTCGCATTTTCATGAGTAATGTTTGCTGGCGATGTCCTGATAGTGCGATGTACTGTGCTGTTATATTTATCTATAACTTCTGTGAGTAGAATATCGTTCCAACGGTAGCTGTTTTTATACATAAACTGTTTCCAAAGCCACGTTTTGATTGTTCGTATAAATCTTTCAGCAATCGACGCTTTCATCGCACTATAGGTAGAGTAATGATTTATCCCGTATTGCTTCATCAGTTTCTTAAATTTCTCATTAAAAAATTCTCGACCGTCGTCCGACTGTATGTTAAGTGGCTTTCTCTTTAACTTATTATTCAGTATAATCGCCATGGATTGGGTCACATCATCGGCCGATTTAGTTTTTACCGGTTGAGCCCAGGCATATTTTGAGAAGGTATCGATACACACTAATATATATTTATATCCTTTATTATCTTTAGAATGTTTTTGCATATCAATTAAATCAATTTGCCAGGTGTCGTCGATACCTTTTTGAATAAATCGTCTACGTAGAAATCTTTTACGTGCATTCTTGTGAAGCTCTTGAACGACTTGCCATTTGCTCATGCTTTATGAGGTGTGTGTGTGGATGTCTTATCAACATCCGCAAGAGGCTTTACAATTGAAGGAGCCCCCGCAGCCGTAGAAATCTTTGAAACCTTAGGAGTCTCTAAAATCGTAGAAGTCTTCGCAATTGTAGAAGTCTTTGTAATTTTAGGTGTCTTAACCTCAACGAAAGAAGGAGTCTTCGTGACCTTCGTTTTGACATCTGCTGTAATTTTTAGCTTATTTTGTATCTCTGTAAGAGTTTTTGAGGTATTTTTAATCTTCAATAAACAAAAATTTATACTATCTTCCAATTGTTTCTTTGTTACTGCATCATTTTTCAATACACCTTCCCGTACATTTCTTAAAATACGATTTTCACAGTCTACGGTATTTCTAAATGCTTTTATTGCATATGTTTGGTTAAAGGAGGAGTAAGATGATGATGATGTTGAACGTTTGTTACCAAGTAAGTAACGTCCAAACTTATTCACCGTCATTATTATAATGAGCTAACTCTTAACCAAACAGATTTTTTATTGCAGTCAAAGATGGCGGCTTAATAATTTTTGCTTCACTCAATTCCTCTATGATAGATAATATTTCATTATCATGACCGGTGTTGCCAACTGCGCGTGAAGCAGTCAAAAGACGTAATCTATCAATAAGTTCATTAGGATCATCCCAATACACAACATCCGTATTAGGATAGTATTTTTTCATACTTAAAACATTTGGTGATAACGGTGATAGGATGTTAGATTTGACGGTAAATCCGGATCCGCTAGCATTACTTTTGGAAAGTATGTGTGGTCGTATGTACTGTGTATATTTGATTCCTTTATCACCTTGCACCTGGCCAAGTGGTGAATAATTGCGTTTATGAACATTTGTTGTTTGAACTATTTTACTATAGTTTTTCACATCTGCATTCTCAATAACATTATTGTTAGGAGTTTTTTTGAATAACAGTTCACACAATCCTGGCGTATACCTGTATTGTATATTTTTAATTGTAAAATAATTGTTGTGAAATTTTATTTCATCATTGCCAATGAAATATCCGTCTTCAACTATACTTGCACCATAGGGTATTTTTGTAATATTATTCAATACCATCGAATTCAGATATTGAGATACGAACGATGGTATTATTTTTTTCTTTTGTTCTGATGAAGGTGATGGCGCATCTTCAAAACGCTCGTCTGACACTGAACTGGCCGTTGTATTCGTAATGTCACCCGTATCTATTAGTGATTCATCAGTAAAAGTTTCACTACTTTCATCTAGGTTTTCCTTTTTATTTTTACCGATAAGATCTTCATATTTATCAATTATTTCAACATTACTATTATTTTTTAAGGTTTGTTTCAGTATTTTATTCAAAGGATGTGTGATTGGATCAAAGGTGTCCTTCAACATTGACGTCATTTCCACTTTGTCAGTATTTAATTTTTTTAATTTCTCTTTCACCGAGTTAACAGACTCAATTAATTTACGTTTAATTTTTTTATCACCAAACATCCGTACTGTTGGAGGCCCCATTGTAAAGTGCTTACCAAACTAATCTAACATTTGTTTAAGTCATTTACCTCTACTGAATGCTGATGAAATCGTCGAAACCTCTACGATAGCGTCCTTTGTCTATATCCATATTTTTATCAATCACAATAAAGCTGTATTGATTATTCCAACACATACGACATACCGAGAGAAATTTATCCCATAACATATCGGTATTTACATGATCATCATATACATGTTTCAAATTCAAATCGTCTTGCTTGAAGAGTATAATAAAATTTGCGTTATCACGTACCAGTTGTTTAGGTATTTTACTATATGTCTGACATAAATAAAAACAATCTAAGCCTTTGTGTCTACCCATAGAGAAATATTGACGTATAGATTCTTGATCTTCCATTGATACATCATCAAATATAATAATACTGTCATTTAGCGTTTCATCTAACGGAGAAACTTCACTCTTATCGGAGAAAGTGTAAAAGTTCACGGCAGGAACTTGTTTGAAAACTTTTCCAAGGAAAAGGTACTTTGGTTGGTTTAGAGATTTTGAATATAAGTAGACGTTTTGAAATTTTAATCCGTTCATATCCAGTAGGAGGGTGAGCAATAGATTAGTTTTCCCACAGCCTGACGGACCACAGATTAAACATCTTATACTATTGGGTAGCAGCGAGCTATGTTTACTTTCTTGTCCATTAAAATTTTCCAAAATATTCCAATCCTTAACAGATAAAGACGTGTTCTGTTTCTTAATCTTCATTTCGCTTAGACGATAGACTGAAGACGCATGTGCTTAAATAGAAACTGAAAATGAAATTGCAACATGATACTGTATCCAAATGTAATAAGTGTTCTAGGAAAAAGGGTGCTGGTTTGGTAAATAGCATGATTAATAAATTACCTTTTGAATTACATCTACCAGGCTACAATTACTGTGGACCCGGAACTAAATTACAAAAACGCTTAAATAGAGGTGACGTTGGAATCAACCCCTTAGATGAAGCTTGCAAATCCCACGACATAGCATACTCCCAAAATCCTTCCTTAGAGGCGCGACACAGAGCAGATTTAGAATTAGCTTCAGTCGCAAAAAAGCGTTGGGAGGAGTCACCCAACTTGTCTGAAAAAATATTAGCTCTCGGCGTTAATAAAATAATGAAGTTTAAAGTGAAAAAAGGTATGGGGATGCCCATGTCAAAAGTGATTGCCGCCAGTCGTAAAGCGGTAAAAACATTATCCAAAAATAAAAGAAATATTAATCATGACAAATTAGCAAGTGTTGCGGTGAAAGCCGCCAAAAAAACTATGAGTAATAAACATGTCAAGACGCCTAGAGTGATTCGACTGCCAAAAAGAGGTGGTTTTCTTCCATTGATTCCGATATTGGGTGCTTTAGCTGCTGCCGGATCACTAGCGGGAGGTGTAACAACAGCTGCTAAAAACATTTACGATATGGTTCAGAAAAGGAAGGGTGCATCTGATCCAAGTATACCTACGGCTGTGGGAAGAGGCATGTACATGGCTCCATACGGAAAAGGGATGGGGCTTTATATGACGCCATACCAAAAAAACTAAATTTCACCCTACCGAAACGTGCTCTGTATGATTATGAAATTGTGAAATATGTGAAACGTATGAATATTCCATATTTTCGAGGTGTAATCATGAGAGATGATCTAGTGATGAGAAAATCTCCCCCATGGAGATATGAAACTGGAGTAATCAATTTAGACGATTCGAGTGGGGTGGGCACACATTGGGTGGCGTATGTGAAGAAAGATCAAGATTGTGAATATTTTGATAGTTATGGCAACTTGAGACCGCCTCAAGAGTTTATTGATTATATGTCAAAAGGTGTCAATGACACGTCAATTAGGTACAATTTTAATAATGTTCAAAATAAAAATTTGTTTAATTGCGGGCATTTATGTTTACGTTTCCTATTGAATGTGTGTGATTATATTTTTACTAAATAAATGTGTTTAAATGATGATGTATGATGGTTTTAATTTCATTTCCATGCTAGAAGTGGAAAGGTGATAATGTCGTTTACCCTATCTTTAAACGGAACTAAATCTGTGTTAGAATCGAATTATTTACCGCCAATAGAACTATCGCCGCACGAGCAATATGAATGTGCTCTCATTCATTTTAAGACATTCAATTCAATCCCTAATGTTGATAGTAGCAATAATCTGTTTCATTACGGTGATAGCAATGTTATTGAGCTTCCTCATGGCTCCTACGAATTGGAGGATATTTTTCGGTATATTAATCAGGAACTCGTTAACCTCAGTGGGGATGATTCTTCAAAACTGATAGACATGGAAGCCAACACAAACACAATGAAATGTTTGTTTTATTCCCCCACATATGACATTCATTTTGAGAAACATAACAGTATTGGAAGTATATTTGGATTTTCACGTAAACGGTTAGATCATAGTAAAATTCATTACTCAGATCAAGCGATAAATATTCTAATCACCAATACTATAAGAATAGAGTGCAACATAATACAGGGATCATTCATCAACAATAGACCGGCGCATGTGTTACATGAATTTTCCCCATCAGTGCCGCCGGGATATCAAATCATTGAAAATCCCTCTCACCTCGTATACCTACCTTTGAAAGTTAACTCTATTCAAAACCTTGAAATACGTATTGTCAATGAACAAGGGAGGCTTGTTAATTTTAGAAACGAGAACATTGCCCTTCGTTTACACATTAGAAAGATAAGATGATTATCTATAATAAAGCAAACGGGAGTGTGAAAGGTCACAGTATTACGAGTACTACGGTGAAGAACACACCTTCAGCACCGTTGACTTTATCATCCTCTACCATTGCTGCTGCTGCTACTCCCACTCCCACGAGATTAAACAATAAGAATAATAAAATAAGAAAAGAAAATATCTTATTTTTACAATCTTTAGGATTGAAAGAAGTCCTACGCTAAAAAACTGAGGATAAAAATGACGTCATCATCGATATTGAATATTGCGGAGAAAGTTATGTATGATGATTGTATAGAGAGTGTTGAATATCATACATTTGTACCATACAACAATGTTTTTGGTAACAATGATGAGATTAGAATTTGTGCCAACAGCCAAGATCTCATAGTACAACCGAGCGAGAGTTTTCTAGTGATTGAAGGTTCTAAAACCAAAGAAAGCACTCTCGTTAACAACTGTATGGCTTTTCTGTTTCAAAATATTCGCTATGAGTTAAATGGTGTTGAACTTGATAGGAGTAAAAATTGTGGTATCTCTACACTTATGAAAGGTATTTTATCATATGGCAAGGAAGAAGGTAGCGCTTTGGAGAATAGCGGATGGAATTTGAGTGGTTTCAAAGATGTGGAGGAGTTCTCTTTCAACATACCTCTACGCCATCTGTTGGGTTTTGCTGAAGACTACAAGTGATTGTACGTGGTAAACATGAATTAATATTAAACAGAAGCTCTACGGATGTTAACTGTGCTACAAAGCCCACAGCACCAATTGATATAACTATAAAACGTATCGCTTGGAGACTTCCCATAATCAAAGTGTCAGATAAGGAGAAATTGCAACTTTTAAGTTTTGTAGAAAATAACATCTCTATCCCTATCCCATTTCGCGCTTGGGATTTGTACGAGTATCCAATGTTGCCTGCATCACACAAAAATATATGGAATGTAAAGACATCTACACAGCTGGAGAAGCCTCGTTATGTCATTCTTGGATTTCAGCACGCACGCAACAATGAAGTGACAAAAAATATGAGTGAATTTGACCATAGCAATTTCCAAAATGCACGATTATACTTGAATTCTCAGTACTACCCTTATGACTCATTTGAATGTGATTTTGAAAAGGGCACCTATTCCCTGCTGTATGAAGCGTTTGCAAGTTTTAAGAGATCATACTATGGGGTAAACAATTCCAGTGTTCCCATCAGCTTATCTCATTTTAAAACTAAAACACCTTTGGTTGTATTCAACTGTTCTAGACAAAACGATTCTCTCCCCTCAAACGGCAGTGCGATAGACATAAAATTAGAAATGGAATTTAAGAAAGCCTTATCGCAGAATGTAACGGCATATTGTCTTATCATCTACGACTCTCTCTTTGAATACAACATCCTAACCGGTGTAGTTAGAAAGATAAACACTTAAACCATCAATCTCTCTCTCTCTCTCACTCACTTTTCTACCCTCCACACTATCCAACGGACTCATACACCCAACCGGTCTGATCAATGAGCACCCCGTTCAGCGAACCGCCTGTTTACAACGGACTCATACAGCCAACCGGTCTGATCAATAAGTACCCCGGTCAGCCAACTGCCTGTTTAACGAAAAACCTGTTTAACGAACAGCCTGTTCATCATATATCCTATTCATTAGACATCCTGTTTATCAGACACCCTATTCATCAGACATCCCGTTTATCAGATTCTCTGTTCATTATACAATCAGTTCTGGTGGTGTGAAGATGTATCCCACTTACACACCGTCTATCCCTCGATTTCATTGTGATCTTTATAAATGTCTATACAATATTTGTCCCTCAATCCCATATGTGAGCATAAGCCTAAAACTCTCTGCGGAGATAAAGAGCGAGAATAACTTGGGCGTTATCATTGATATTGGCGGCAGATTAAAAATGATACCGCAGGAATGGAGCGTCATAAATGATAATGCAGAAACAATTACTTCTTTCTTCACGAATGGTATTGTTCCACCACCGGATACGTTAACCACAAACTTTATCAGCTATTTGAACATACATCAACATGGAAATTCATACAGTTGTATAGTTATTCATATCAAAGAAAATTCTATAAGCATTTCCAATGAAGATTGGTGGTACTTCAAACTCGTTCTAGAATGCATCACTTTGAGAATACAACATTTGGAGAAAATGAAGACATACTATGATAGTAGAATAAATTACTTTAAAAATTACATCAAGATGAGACAAGTCAAGACTCTGGATGAAGTATCAATCATTATAGACAATACTTGTGATGATTTTTCCATTATTGATCAGGAAATCAAATGTTATCTAACAGAGTATTTGTTCTACTCCTCTATACTGAACTGAAATAAAAAATCATGTTTAAAGCTCATGTACTGTGTTTTCATTATATCTCAATGACCCTTTTCCTTATCGTTAGTTATTTCTATAAAACATGTATAGTGCTATAAGTAGTATTTTACAGTATTTTATTATTCAGTAGTGTACTATCTGCGTTATACAATGCACGAGTGTTCATTTTGTAATGTGCAAATGCTTAGTAATGAACTTACACAACATTCAAAAACTAAAAGACACAAGCTGTTGTGCAAACAAGACAATGGTGATTATTATGCATATGTGGTGGAAAGTGCCTTCAAGTGTAGAATTGTTAGCTACCGCATCAATGGATCGTCCGAGTTAAGTCCGAAAACATATATGGCAAACGCACAGCCTAAGGTCACTGAATTAATTGCTTTGGAATTGAACAATCATAAACAAATAAAAGTAAACATAGAACTTTTCTGCACCTTCATAATAACTAAGGATGATGTGATTCAGAGAGACTTGAAATCTTTTAATTCTAAGAATGTTGCGTTATCTGAAACATCTGATCTTACAAGTTTTTTTGAAGACGTTTCCTCCAAGATTGTCACCAAGTGTGAAGAATTTCAAGAAAAGGATAGCGGCTGGGCTCTGGAGAAGATTGAGTTTTTAGATCTCAATATTAACAAAAATGAACTGCTGAAGGGCAGTTCTTACATCCCACTACCAAAGTGGGTGCAACTCAAGAAAGCCTGTATAAATGTGCACAATAAAGATGATGCCTGTTTCTTCTGGAGTGTTATAAGTGCTCTTCATCCAGCTAATGAACATACAGATCGTGTAAGATCTTACCCTCATTATGATACAGTATTAAGAACGGAAGGTCTGGATTGTGCAATGGCTGTCAAAGACATTAAGCGTTTTGAGGTTATGAATAACCTTAAAATAAATGTTTATGGTATAGAGTCTAAAAACAAAATTTCACCATTATACATATCAACAAAGAGCTATGATCGACACATTGATTTACTATATTTTGAAGATCAAGAGAAAGCACACTATTGCTGGATCAAAAACCTTTCACGTTTGATTGGGCGTCAACTGTCAAATAATAAGAAGGCTAAATACATCTGTACAAGCTGCTTACAATATTTTGGCAGTGATGAAAAACTTAAAATTCATATGAGGTTGGGGTGTGAAAAGGCGATCATACAACTACCAACGTTAAAGGATAAATATTTAAAATTCAAAAATTTTGAAAATCAGCTTCCAGTACCGTTTGTTATTTATGCGGACTTTGAATCGATATTGGTTCCACTAAAACATGATTTAGAGAAGAATACACATTACACTCAAGAGCATATACCGTACAGCTTTGCATATTACATTCATTGTAATTATGATGAGTCATTGTCAAAATTTGTTACATATCGTGGTGAAGATTGTGTTAAGCAGTTTGTAGATAACATTTACTCTGACATAAGTGAAATTGGGAAAATAATCTCAAAAATAGTTCCAATCGGTGAAATTGTTAAGCAATGGCCACAAAACAATTCATGTCACATCTGTGAAAAAGGTTTTTCACCTACAGATGAAGTGCATCTTGATCATTGTCACTTGACAGGAAATGTAAGGGGGTATGCACATAAAACATGTAACTTAAACTACTCAATACCCCATTATGTACCAGTGTTTTTCCATAATTTATCTGGTTATGATAGTCATATCTTTATCAAAGAATTAGCTGCCAGAGACGCGGGAAAGAAAAAACTCACTTGTATTGCACAAAATAAAGAAAAATACATTTCGTTTAGTCAACAAATTCCTTTCGAGTGTGAAAATGGTAAGATGAATCATGTCACAATCAGATTTGTAGACTCATTCAAATTCATGTCTTCCAGTTTAGAGAAATTAGCTAAAAATCTTTCCAACGATCAACTCATGGTATTACCTCGCTATTTCCCCAACGATGAGCAGATGTCTCTTTTAACACGTAAAGGCATTTACCCCTATGAATACATTGACAGTTGGGAAAAACTCGAAGATAAATCACTTCCTGATAAAACGAGTTTTTATAGCTCACTATCACAATCGGGTATTACCGACGAAGAGTACAATCACGCTCAAAAAGTGTGGAAAACATTCAATATAAGCACATTGGGGGAATATTCTGATTTATATTTAAAAACTGATGTTCTCCTATTGGTTGAGGTTTTTGAAAACTTTCGAAAAGTTTGTTTGACTTCATACAAATTGGATCCGTGTAGGTACTTGACCGCACCTGGTCTTTCGTGGGATGCTATGCTCAGACAAACAGGTGTGAACCTCGAGCTTTTAACGGATTATGAAATGCATCAGTTTTTAAAGGCCGGTATTAGAGGGGGCATTAGTCAAGTATGTAAACGTAATGTGAAAGCCAACAACAAATTTATGGGTTCTCAATATAATCCGGAACAAGAAAGTAATTTTATCATATACCTCGATGTGAACAATTTGTACGGTGAAGCCATGAGTAAATATTTACCATGCGGTAATTTTCAATGGTTATCCGAAAATGATATCAATACATTCGATACTAACCAGTTGAGGGCGGACTCAGAAACTGGATACGTTTTGGAAGTCGATATTGAGTATCCAAGCTCTCTACACGACCTACACAATGATTACCCCTTTTGTGCTGAAACAAAAAAACCTCCTCAAGGTAAAACAAAAAAACTTTTACTCAATTTAGAGCCTAAAAAACATTATATAATTCACTACATGAATCTCAAACAATGTGTAGAACATGGTCTGATATGTAAAAAAATTCATAGAGTCTTATCATTTGATCAATCACCTTGGCTCAAGCCCTACATAGACTTTAACACGAACAAAAGAATCACGGCAGCAAACTCCTTCGAAAAAGATTTCTATAAACTCATGAATAATTCAATTTTTGGGAAGACTATAGAAAATGTGGCGAAAAGAGTTGATGTACTTTTATGTACTTCATGGTCTGATACAAAGACAAAGGGCAAACCCAAGTACGGCGTACAGAGATATATAAAACGCCCCAATTTTCACAGTAGAAAAGTTTTTGCCGAGAATTTTGTAGCAATTCAAATGAATAAGACTAAAATTCTGTACAACAAACCGATATATGTCGGTTTCACTGTCTTGGAACTATCAAAACGTCTAATGTACGACTTTCACTATTCTTACATGTTACCTAAATATAAAAAAAATGTGCAATTGATGTATACAGATACCGATTCCTTCATTTATGAAATCAGAACTGACAACTTTTATGAAGATGTCAGATTTGAATTACAGAGTAAATTTGACACGTCTGATTTTCCAAAAGACAACATATATAACCTACCATTGGTAAATAAAAAAGTTCTCGGATTAATGAAGGATGAAAGTAATGGGCGGATTATAGATGAGTTTGTCGGTTTACGTTCTAAGATGTATGCATATAAATTTCTAGATGATAAAGTTGTAAAGAAAAACAAGGGAGTATCCGCCGCCGTTGTCAGAAGTATTCACTTTGCAAACTATAAAGAAGCTCTTGCTCGTGATTATCAACAATACGATACTATGTATACAATATGTAGCGATAAACACAATCTGTACACGCAAAGTAAAAGGAAGAAAGTTCTATCGAGCAATGACGATAAAAGATATATTTGTGACGATAGTATAAAAACACTAGCTTGGGGTCATTGCGACATCACTTCAAGTTAGATAAATAGTTCTATTTTTAGCATATTATGTATCATATCCTTGTGCTCGCTCTGTAGCTAGATAGCACACATATTGTGCGCATCAATCGACTGATAACTAACATCCGCTTTCAACGTGTAATTTAATTTTATATTCTTGTAGTAAAAAAAAGGATATTATTATGATGGAAATATTTGAACCCGTACATCCAAGATATGCCGTTGAAATAAGACGTCTAAGAAGTTTCGACACCTGGCCTCGAGCTTTAGCTCAAAAGCCTCAAGAAATGGCTGCTGCTGGATTTTTCTATACCGGACAAGGTGATAGAGTACGCTGCTACTATTGTGATGGGGGTGCGAAAGACTGGAATTCAGAAGACATACCACTCAAGATACACAAACAGTTTTTTGATCGTTGTCCCTATGTTAGGCTCGTGGGAGATAAAAATGATGATTATAAAACTAATGTAAAAAATATCAAAAAGTGTGAAAAAACCTCTATAATTCGAAACGATAATGCGGATAATACTGATAATATTAAATACTATAAAGACATGTCTTGTAAAATGTGCACTATCGAAGAAGTATCTGCAGTTTTAATACCTTGCGGACATGTTGTGACATGTTTAAAATGTACACTTTCTGTAAATAATACATGTCCTATGTGTAGAAAACCATTTTCTATAGTTGTAAAAATATACTTTTAATTAAACATTTTTTTAAATTATCTTTGTTTTATTCATCTCCTCTTACTCTTCTCTCCTCTCCTCTCCTCTCCTCTCCTCTCCTCTCTCACCTCAATATCACTAGAAATATATCACTACAACATCGTTGTAGGTAATAACTCAATAAGACACAGTGACGTCATTGTAGGTAGTAGCTATGACGTCATTGTAGATAGTAGCTATGACGTCATTTTAAGTAATTAGTCACTACGACTATGATGGCGGCGGCCTAGGCGGCGGCGGGGCGTCGGCGGGGCGGCGGCGGGGCGTCGGCGGGGCAGCGGCGGGGCTTAGGCGGCGGGGCGGCGGGGTCTAGGCGGCGGATTCGGCGACGGCGGGGGCGTGGGAGGCGCCGGGGCGGGGACCAAGCACAGGACACGTGACCTACTTTGCGATAAGAACCAATCACAGCACGGGGGATGGGCTCAAGGTCAACTTTGCGATAAGAACCGACCAATCACATGACACACACCACCACCCACAATACTAACGACGTAAGCGACACCAAAATACTCATTTTTTAGCCTTATTCTCATACACATAAGACTACAGTTGCCACCAAAAAGTGGTCCAGAACCCGCCTTATACCCCTACTTCTGTAAGTTTTTTTTTTTGTGTATGTTCATCGATGTTATCGCCAATTGTGAACCGGTTCAAAAAAAACTTTTTAGTTAGAAAGTGTATACTTCCGAGGCGTTCCATTTAAATTTTATCGAAATCGGCTGAGCCGTTTTTGAAAAATCAACAATAATTAAAAATTGTATGCATCGATTCGAGCGAACTTTTCAAATTTGTACACGATGGAAGTCGGTTTTTGCCATTATTTGAGAAAAATAATTATTTATGTAATTGACTTGCATAGGCCGAATCAAAATTCAACCGCGTCTGTGGACACGAGGCGAGTCGTTGCGCAGTATTAAATTCGTCATTGCAGCGGCGGCGAGTAGCTAACTTCATTGCTAGCTAAAAGTTCACCGCGCGTTTGCGCTGCAGCTATTTGACCCCTTACATTGGTTGCTGTCTCTGTCTGACCTGTGATGGTGTGTAATGACCAGACAGAGACAGCTAAAAACAACTAGAAATGTCAGAGGTAAAATAACTGTGAACGGAGTGTACAGTCGCGCGACAAATACGCCTATATGTGAAAGCGCTCTAGAGTTAAAGGGGTTTGAACATTTTTGTATGGAAGCTGGCATATCCACCCGCCGCCATTTTTTTTTTAAATAAGTTTTCGCGCACAATGTAAGTACTATATAATATACTAGCAACCTCCCTAATTTTTCTGAAAATTTAAAATAGTTTATGACACCCGGGGGTTGTGTAGCTTTCCAACAGTGAAAGAATTTTTCAAATCGGTTCAGTAGTTTCGGAGCCTATTCAATGCAAACAAACAAACAATCAAATCTTTCCTGTTTATAATATTGGTATAGATGGGTAGGGAATGCTTATACAAACAGTAGATGCTCAGTACTATGATACCCTAACTAAGTAAGTATGGTAAGTATGGTACCATAAAGTGTCACGTTCTCGAGATATTTGAATGTAAAGATCGCAAAGTTCTGCGGGCTTAGCATAAGGACCATAAAATAACACTATCGACGTGTCGGAGCGTGACAGAGTTATGATGAAGTATATATCTGTCACCTTTGCACACGTCGGTAAACTCTTGTCGTGGTCTTGTATGCTAAGCTAGCTGGTGCAGCGATCTTTACATCCAAATATCTCGTAATATAACGTGACACTTTAGGGTACCATAGTACAACATATTTATTGTGTGTATAAGCGTCTCCTACTTATATACAGGGTTATTTCTAATCAATTAGCATCCTTTCAGGGACTTATTCTGTACATCAAAACTAACAACTCTTGTTCTACTTTTGTCAAAACTCAAAAAATAATTAGCTGTTCCATACATTTGGTCGCGGGTGAACGATATTTTTTTATGGAAAAACAACTTTTTTTTTGGGAATTAATAAAAGCCGTAGAACAAAAGTTGTTAGTTTTGATGTACAGAATAAGCCCCTGAAAGTATACTACGGACATGGTGCGCGGAAACTTTGAAAAAAAAATGGCGGTGGGTGGATATTCCACAAATGTTCAAACCCCTATCCTTGTGCGCAGATTGACGCTCCAGCGATCTTTTTAAATGACGCGACCTTCAAGCAAATATCTACAGAGCCACAGTTCCTAAGTAAAAGTAGTAAAAAAATGTCCGAGCGCCGTCATACATATACCGACTTAGATATAATTCACAATGTCCCGTTTTCTTGTATCTCTACGTTATGTCACCTAATTAGTGCTTGTAACCGAGTACTTTGGCATCGCGCGGCGTTGTAGTCGGCTTGCAATCGCCTCACAAACAACTAAGGACTCTATACATATTTGCTCGAAGGACGCGACCTGTATAAGTGTATAATAAGCCCGATTACAGAGACGCCAGCGCAAATTTAATAGCAACGTAAAAAGCGTTCTCTCTATCAAATGCCTACAGTGAAAAAAAAACGGAACTATGATATTTCACTACATAGTATAAAACAAAGTCGCTTCCCGCTGTCTGTCCCCATGTTATGCTTATATCTTTAAAACTACGCAACGGATTTTGATGCGGTTTTTTTAAATATATAGAGTGATACAAGAGGAAGGTTTATAATGTATAATACACCGGGGCGGGTCGCTAGTAGCTAATATAATTACGATGGCGCCTCTGTAATCGGGCTTAATGTCTTTTTGTCCGTAGATTCGCAGAGCCTGCAGGATGCCCCGGAGCTGACAGAATCCAACTTCCCCAGCTTGGGCGGACTTGGCCGTGGTAACATTATTTTGCAATTTTTACTTTATTTTATGCCGTGGTGGTCTATTGGTACTGACACCCGTCTCACAATCGTGAGGTCGTGGGTTCGAAATCCAGTCCTATACTAATGTGTATTTATGTACGGACTTTAACATCACTGGCTTTTCGGTGAAGGAAAACATCGTGAGGCCACCTGCATACAATTACGTCCGTAGAAGAAATTCGATGGCATATGTGAATCCACCAACCCGCACGGGGCCAGCGTGGTGGATATGGCCCAATCACCCTTCGTGGGTAGGCCTACGTCCTGCAGTTGACTATTAAAAGGCTGATACAGTACAGTAATTTATTTTTACAGACTTCCAAAAATCAGATACTATGTTCGTCTGTATTTTTTTATGTATGGTAATCGATATTTTCAACAATAGGCTTGTTTACTAAAAAAATATAATTAGTCCGTCAAATAGATTATCAAAAAATATTAGAAACGTATTTTTTCTTTAGTCAATTTAACAAAAATTGATGTAGATAATCATACAGCCCGTTAAAGTTCCGCGTGACGTCACTAACCTATTATAAATGTACCGGCTAGTGACGTCACGAGCCCCCACTCTCAAACTCTGTTAAAGTTTATCTTTGCAATTAATTGTTTGATTGACAAAAGAAAAATACCTGTCCAATATTTATTAATAATCTCACTAACGGACTACTTATAATAATGATTTTATACCCAATAAACATGCCTATTGTGAACCTATTTAAAAAAAAACACAACAAAGATGAACTTTGGCTTATACTTTATTTGTGACTTACATAGACAAAGATGCGACGGCAGGTTAGTTTCTTATGAGAAGTAATTTATTGGGCTGTTTCTTGAATATTTGGGAAGCTAATAAGATCAGGTGAATGGTTTAATGAGCTGATATTTGACTGTTGGGTAGTTGCTAAATTAATGCGACAAGTAAACATGGACAGATGTATAAAAACAATTGGTCAGGTACGTCACGCTGAAATGTCAATATAATCGTTTTTTGGGTAGGAAAACCGTTACAATGGGCAGACTAGAGGGGCAAGTCGCGAGAGCGGAAACACCCGATCATCATTTCGATTGAAAAGATACCACGAGTTTACCTCGTGGTTGGTATGCAGATAGTTCTGCATTTTTCAAACGGCGAAAATGTGACTCTGGAACTCAAACGTCGTTGGCAAAATAAAGTTTATATGCATGGCATTTTTACTCGACTTCCCGAAAAAATGAGGCCATTGCTACGTGCCTTCTAGATATGCACGTAGTAGTATAAAAAAAATATTTTCGTGTTAAGGCTGCGCCTAATGCTAGGAAAAAATCAGATTTTACCCGCGCTTCTTGCATCGCCCGCTATTATCTATGCGGCTTTGTTTAGAGTCGAAAATCGCATGACACAGTTTATGACGATGTTGGCTTCGAGCTCCAGCTTATATTTTTTGGTGGGTATTTTTTTATTTATTCAAAATTTAAGCATGCAATAAAAAAACTAATAGCCTGGCTACGTAATTTGTCAAAAATAATGTGGTGTTGTCGCTGATAATTTCGAGCATTTGAAATATAACGTTTTTTAATGCGAAGTTTTCATTTTTTTCTAAAGTAACCATATTATTTTCCAAAATTCTACGCGATTACTCTGCTACTTTAGATTTTTTTCTTTCCTACAGTATTTTTTTAATATGGATGTTTATGATCGTTACCTTTACACCACGTCTTTAAAAGTACACCTTTCGCTTGATTTTGGCATTAGGCGCCCCCTTAAGGTGGAGCACTAGAGCCACCGCGCGATATTCAATTTTTTTTTGGGTTTTTAGCTAGTGTACTCACCTTGAAAATACGAAAACTGTTTTTGCTACATTGCATAGCTTCAATAATTATTACGGTCACAATTGTAACTTCAATTGGTTTATTTTAGCGAAATCTGTCAATTGGTTGAATTTAATTATAATTTTGGTTAAATCAACCGTTTTTTATAGATTGTCTATTATATTGGTTTTTTGGTGTATGTAACGTGATAACACGACTTATTTATTGCCACAAAAACGGTTTTTGTAAATCCAAAGTGAGTAAGTAAGAGTAAGTACTAAATTGAAAAAAAAAATGAATTTTGCGCGCTATACACCATGCTTTTAGGGACTTATTATGTTCGTCAAAACTAATACCTTTTGTTGTGCTACTTTTGTCAAAACTCGAAAAAAAAATTTTGTTCCATATAAAAATATCGTTCACCCGCGACAAAATGTATGGTACAGCTGTTTTTTTTTTTTGAGTTCTGACAAAAGTCGCATAACAAAAGTTGTTAGTTTTGATGTACAGAATAAGCCTCTAAAAGGGTGCTAATTGATTAGACATAACCCTGTATAGGTAGGAAATAACAAGGTTTTTTACTTTATTTTCAGGTCGTGGTTTAGCCCGTGGTCTCAATAACATGTCTTTGAACAAATAGAGCTAAGTAAATTGTCTTGATCAAGATTATTTTTATCCTTCTCAATCACATGACATTTCTATAAAGCGTAACAAGGATAAAGATAATCTCGATCACGTAAAAGTATAAGGCCGAATCGAGTTCCTCGGCGGATGTGATGTTAGCTACAAGCCGCGGAGAACCCAATCCTGACTGAAGCTCAATATTACGTTTTGCGCTGCTTGTAGCTAACTTATCATTATTATCAAAAAGTTTCATTCAGCTTATGTCTTGCGTTATTAATATGGGCCCTTACTCTACTTCAAAAACTATAATCTAAATATATCATCAGATGCCTAATTCCCTATCGACAATACGTAACGTAACGCTTTAAGTATTTTTTTTTCCGAAAATAACATTTGAAGAAATGTTTTTAAATGTAAAATCACGTTAAAATGAATCATAAACCTAATTTAAGTTTTATTTGGAAAATAAATGTTATCACGCGAATTTCTTAAAAACAAAACTTAACTAGAGCACGTTCGAGCGCGTTTTCATACAGAATTGTCCTGCAGTAAAGAATTTGCGTTTTAGAATAAGGCTCCATATCAATCAAAATTTCAAGTCTCTCGTCTGTCTCTTTCTCTCTGTGATCGCTCAATTGAAACAGAAAGAGATGGCAAATATTTTGTATGTACTATTAAAGGGACTTATAAAGCCATACACTGACCATCGCAACGAATGGATAACATATGTTCAATGTTACGAGTTCGTGACTTAGTTGTTTTAGCAAACATATTTAACGCTTTCGCATCAAAAATAGTTTGGCAACTTGTCTGATTAACTTGAAAATAAAACATCTGTGGATTACAAGTACGTTGTATTTATGGTTACATATATTTTTAAACAATGATTGCGAAAAGCATGAAGTCAAAACTTATCTACACGAAATAAAATAATAAAACATTATTATAGTTAGTCCGTGAGTTAGATTATAAAATAATATTGGACACGTATTTTTTCTTTTGTCAATCACACCAAAAATGGCAGAGATAAACCTTGTCAAAGTTTGGGAGTGGGGGTCGTGGCGTCATCTCTCTCACACAAGTCTATACTTTTGTATGTGACTCGTGACGTCACGCGGAACTTTAACACTTTCACTGCTGAAAACACGTACGTCAGTGTTTTCGATTTTCACAGCCCGGGGCGGCTACACGCGCCAGGCGTGTTGCACCGAATTCCATAGGACGGTGCGACAACTCACACACGTGTGTGTTTTATCAGAAGTAACGTCAATGCGTGAAAACGTGCGAGGCGTGTGCGACGATTTAAAAAAAAAACACTGTAAAATGTAGAAAATAACATAGTTTTTATGCTACTCTATCAAATATAACATGCTGGCAAATTTTTAATCTAGTTTTTTTAAATTTATACTTTGGCAAAATACTATATATATTTACCAAAGGATTCAACCATATTATTAGGTATTAAAGCATTGACTATGCATTGTTGTCCTGAAAATATTAAAATTTGCGCGTAAACACGCCGCGCGTGAGAAGTCGCACTGGCGCTACTCGTCGGGCGGTGTAATGGCCAGTGCGACTTTACGCGCCTGGCGCGTTATCTTACCCTGCGTGTTAGCAAGTACTCGCGTTGCTCCACGGTGGTGTCTCGACGCGATGGCGTCTGCGTTTAAGGATTCGCAAAAAGCTTACAAATGTACCTCAGCAGTGAAAGTGTTAACGGACTATATCTTCATCAGTTTTTGTATAATAGACAAAAGAAAAAATACGTGTCTAATATTTTTTGGTAGTCTATCTGACAGACTTATTTTGTTTTTTTTATTCATTATGCCTGTGGGTAACATAGACCACATCCATTCGGAGCGATGGTCAGTGGGGTGCCGTAAGATGAAGGTGCATCTCATATTTTTGTTTTTTGTTTTATTTCCAAAGAAGTACATACCAGTACTTTATATTTTTTGATTACTGTTACAGTGTTGTAAAAGTGTTTTAAGTCATTTCATTAGATAGGTGCCTAATAAAATACTATTATTCTGTCGTCATAGAAAGAAAAGGCACATTTTTAAAAAGGTAGTGAACAGGAATAGGTGGCATTTAAGACTGATTCCAAGTATGTACTCGTAAATCGTTTGACGGTGTACCGTGATAAATAAATACCTACACAAATTAGTATAGGCCGCGTCACATAAGTTGGCATAAATAAAGTTAGGTACAAGCTGCGCAATATCCAATCAACGCGCGGCTTTGTGTGAGCTTCAGTCAGGATTGGATATTGCACAGCTTGTAGCTAACTTCATTTCCGCCAACTTTTGTGACGCGGCCTATACCTACATAGTTTGTATGGAATCTTTTACTTGGATGTCGCTTGGAAATGATGTTTATGAACCTCGCTTAAATTCATTACTCATATTCAATAAAGTGTTGATTCCCTACAGATCTCATTTTGGATCATTTTTGATGAAGATAAATACGGATTTTCTCTCTGTGACAGCAGTTGTGTTGTTAATTACAAGATTATACAAAAATTTCCTCGAAACGTAATATAAAAAAAAAACTAGTAAAAAATTTGACAAAATATCTATCAGGCATTTTGGAAGTCAGCAGCTCGATTATGGTAATTGCTTTCAATAGTGATCGCATTCGCTGAGAAACATTTGCGAGTGGTAGTGGAGAGCGATTAAATTTGTAAATTAATTTCTGATCTGTTATTTACTAAAGAATTAATTGTTACCATGTTGGATTTTGGCATTTTACAATCATCACATATAAAAAATCGCTGACTTGTCTTATGAATTTGCAAAATATTAATAACTGCGAATAACATAAAATACAAGTCTTTTTGTATTGTGATTTTCTGTCAGTTTCTATAATCCGCCGGGGAACCCCGCCGCCCGCACCTGTCTCAGTCCTCTTTGTCGTCTCCCCCGGCGCCCCTGTACCGCGCAGGCGAGGACTAAGTTAAGCGGTAGAATTATAGTGTCCTTGTCAAGAAAAATATGAGTAGGTAATTTCATGGATTTTTTCTTCAGTGTCTAAACAGTACCATAACAGTACTAATTCGTTATTTTATTCGCGTTTTCTTACCAATCGCAACCGATATCGTTCTATACTCGTAGATTCATCTTCTGTAGATTAGAGCGAAGCAAATTCGACAGCTAACATAATCTAGCCGCTTACACCAAATATTTACATATACAGGGTTATTTCTAATCAATTAGCATTCTTTTAGGGGCTTATTGTGTACATCAAAACTAACAACTTTTGTTCAACGAATTTTGTTAATGAATTTTTTTTAAAAAAGTTGTTGTTCCACACAAAAATATCGTTCACCCTCGACAAAATATATGGAACAGCTGTTTTTTTTTTGAGTTTTGACTAAAGACAGAACAAAAGTTGTTAGTTTTGTTGTACAGAATAAGCCCCTAAAAGGATGCTAATTGTTTAAAAATAACCCTGTATATGAAAGTTCGAGAAACCGTGTGATAATGCTTAATCATTGTATATATTAGTGGTTCCTATCTTTCTACTTTTTCACTGACAGATAGATCTTATAAAATAGAGAAAAAAATGTATTTTGGTTTACCTAGACATTAGTTTTGGACTTAAAAGTCATATATTACTTTTTTTTAAAATTTCGATTAGAATAGAAATTAAATAGAAACTGTGTTGCTCTCTTTTACTGTAGTGTGGCGCGTCGCACAAATAATTAAAACATGTTTTTATACAAATGAGTGACGAAACGACCAAAATGTTTGTTCAAAATTTTAGATGGCACTGATCTGACCTAATTTCGGTAGATACAAAGTTCACTGAATGTCAACAAAATGTAAAGAACAGCAGTTTTTTTTGCGATTTCGTCGTTGATCCCGTAATAAAAGATGTTCATAATGATGAGCATATAATATGTATTATACACATCTCAAAGTTCTTGCACTTTGTAAAACAATAACTTGCTTTAGCGTATTAAGGTTCGTGTCGTCTCGCTTGCATAACTGAGTGCGAGCAAGAAAATACGAACTTTTGGATGTTTTCTTTATTGAAACAAGTATCATATTTGATCTGAACGACATTTCGATGCGCCACCTCTGTAAATGAATCATACTTAGAATATACCGCCGTGACCGTCTGACATCTTCTATCTAAATTTAGCGCTACCGTGGCTCGGATGACACGGTTGTTTTACCTGTTTAATCGTGTCAGAAGCCTTCGGGCGGCTTAAAAACTCTGCCACTAGGGCTAGCCACCCGGGCTACTTAAAATATGACTGTTCAAACAACATTTTTTCACTATAGTAGGTATATACCTACTTTTATTGCCATCTTTTGTTTGTTAACATCGGAACAGACTCAGCTTTTTTGGTCCTACTGTAAAATTTGTCTAGCTAGATGCAGATAGAAGATCTCATAATGTCACGAACGAAACGTTACACAAATTACATACCTTACAACAGGGTAAGGCCTAAAAATGGCTATTAACCGTTAGACCGCCAAACTATTACTTACACTTAGATACTTGTCCAGTCTATAATGGATAAAATAAAACTTAAATTAAAAATTTAAAAAACCCCCGACACAAAAACCTGCTAGACAGAGTCCTACCACTGATAAAATATCTTATCTTTCATTTGACAACCATTTTGGGCACATTTGTAGAATTTTGGTTCTTCCATCCCCACTTTAACCCACCATAACTCTTAAACGGCTCAATCGATTTTTATAAAACATAGCTAAGAACACTCTCGATTAAGTCTCCTTTAATCCAAAAAAAAACTAAACTGAAATCGGTTCAGTGGTTCGGGCGCTATGATGCCACAGACAGACACACAGACAGACAGACAGACAGACAGACACCCAGACAAACAGACACGTCAAACTTATCACCCCTCTTTTTCGTCGGGGGTTAAAAACGAGGCATGGCGACCGAAAGGTTAAAATATCGGTAGGTACTTTTATTTGCAATAAGTTCTTAATATCAATAATTATAAGACACTTCTATATTTTTTTTGTAATTCTCAAAGAATTATCTTCACAATTGTTTAAGAATAAATGTGATTGTTTGATTCTTTAAGTTTTGTACTGATTAGTAGTTACCTTGTTGACTATTGAAATAAATTGTAATAACTATGTATGTACGTATATTATTTTATATTTCCTAATGTCACACAAACGTGGTGGTATGTAAAAAAGTTATTTTAAAAAATGTTGAATTATAGCGCGGTCATATCAGACTGGTTGGGTCATAAAAGTCGTAATGAGATATGCGTAAGTCTAAAGAGTGCGAAGGAGACAGAAACATCAAAAATTTGTGATCAGTTAAAAATGACCGATCTATAGATTATAGGTTAATTAAAAATGCATAATTAGGTCATCTATAAATTTATTTAGTTCAAACTGAGCTAAAGGGCCAGAGGGTAACATGTTTAATACGATTCAAACCTAATGGCGGCTGTGGACAAGAGTCTTTGCGCAGTATCAGAGTTTTAGATCAGCGGGTTTCTGCGTAGCTTGTCACACGCTTCACGGATGTCATTAAGTTTGATTCGAGCTATGATAACGCATCAGAAGACTTGCAGACATGCTTGACACCAGGGTCAGCCACCAAGTCTATATAATATACTAAGCGCCACACAAATCGGCGGATGGAAAGTTATGCACAGAACGCTGTTCAAAAGCCGAAATATAGGTATGCGCGAGAGCCAGAGAGACTCGCGCCGGGGCACACCCGCCCGCCAACCTCATGCCTCCCGCGCGCTCCCTACGCATTGTGCACACATGCGCAATAATTAGCGAATCACGGCGAAGTGTCATCTGCGGCTAACTTCTCATCCGTCGATTTGTGCGGCGCTTAGTATACCGACAATCTTGCTTCTTGAGTAACATACTATAAAAACTCGTTCACACATTATTTTATAGACTAGGAAATGATACCGCTCCGCGACGACCTCTCCGTTTTGAACGGGATAGGCAGATCAAACTTCGTGGCTGCTTATTCCAGTAACTTTAAACCATACACAACATGCGTCAAATCCGGTAGTTCTGATTTTTTGCAGACTTATTGTTTGTGAGTTGGCCTAATGAATAATTAATCGCAAGTTTGTGACCTCGAGCGCTGAACCACAGTACTGATATCATTCCCGTGGCTGAACGCAAATTAGTAAAAAATCGAAAAAAAAACGGCGAAAAAATCGTTATTTTTTCAAATTTACTTTTTGGAAAAACTTTCTTAGAACGTTTTTAAAGTACTACCGGATTTAACGCATACTACCCCATACTCTCAAACGACAAAGTTACTGGATTATACTGTGATGTTAGCTACAAGCTACGGATAACCTGATCCTCGCGCAGCTGTGGAATGATTTACATTAGGACGGGACGGGGCCCGTACGACTCCCGGATGGGTCGCTACCCGTCCACTTACTGGCTTCGGGTGAAGCCACCAGTCGGTACTGGTGGGTGTAGGGGTAATTCCTGTTTACCCGTGTACCCACTGCGTCAAGGTTGGAATTACAAAAATATGGATGAGGCCCGCCCGGTCTTTACACAAAATGTACGGAACGTGCGTCGTACGGGCCCCGTCCGGCCCGTCCTGCGCCCACCCTAATATAAATCATCCCTTAGTGAGTTTGATTCGGCCTATAGCGGGGTGCGTAGCGGCGAGCGATAAAAAACCAAAGTATACTAAACGCCACACAAGTCGGCGGATGAGACCTAGCCGCAGATGGCATTCGCCGTAATTCGCTGATTATTGCGCATGTGTGCACAATGCCTACGCCGAGTGGCGTAGTGTAGAGCGCGGGCGTAGGGAGCGCCCGGGAGGCATGAGGTTGGCGGGCGGGTGTGCTCCGGCGCGAGTCTCTTTGGCTCCTGCGCATACCTACGAGTATATTTCGGCTTTTGCGGAGTGTTCTGCGCATAACTTCCCATCCGCCGACTTGTGAACTACCTATAAGCTGAAAACAAACTATCGGATGCGGCTGACGGTCGCGACTTAGCAGTGTGCACGTGTGCAGTCTTAAAACATCCGGCGTGCCAGATATCTCTCGGACGTCAAGGTCAAGGTCAGCCCAAGGTGACGTCCGCGACTGATGTCCGATAGATTTCAAAAACTACAAGGCGTATCCTCTTTTCTCCCCTTACCGGGGACGATGGCACTTGATTTGTGTCATCTGGCCCGGTTAATATATCACCTGGCCAGTTAAAACTTTTCTTTCCCATGTGGCCCGGCGCCGGGCCAAGTCACCGGGCCAGATGGGATACACTCGTTTGCACGGCTCAGTGTACCTACATACCTATCAGTCGCGGCTGTCAATCGCGTCCGATAGTAATTTTCCAGCTATAATGTTCGAATGACGGCACGACGTTCCGCTCGAAGCCGCTGCCAGCTGCCGCTAAAGCCCGAACTCGTGGCCGAGCGATAAATATACAGGGTTATCCAGAACTGGTTTACTAAACCGAAAGGATGTGATTCAGAACGTCGCGTCGTTATGAACATCTTTTAACATGGGGCCAACCCGGAATTCGTGGAAAGAAATCGGCTGTTTCATACAATTTGTCGATTCAGAGTTACAACTTAGTATGGAACAGCTGATTATTTTTCTCGAATTCCGTGTTCACGCGCTTTCGTCTCAGTACCTACAGGCCAAGCAGATAACTCCGTATTATTGTCGTGTCTCTATTCTTTCGGATGTTCACTGACAGTCTGTAGCGGTATCTCTTTAAATTGCTTTGCTTCTTTTTCAGCTTCTTTATCGTCTTTATACTTCTTCAATATCAAAGACGTTATTATTTTCTCGTCTTTCGTTTTCTCTTCCTTGTCCTTCTTTTCCTCTGTTTTCGTTTCTTCTTCCGTCATTTCTTCCTCCTTTTTCTTTTCTACTTTCGTCTTTTTCTCTCCCTTCTTCTTTTCCTCTTTCAGCTTCTTTTCTTCCTTCTTCTTTTCCTCTTTCATCGCCTTTTCTTCCTTCTTTTTCTCTTCCTTGATCTTCTTTTCATCTTTTTTCCTTTCCTCTTCGATTTTCTTTTCTGCTTTTTTTTTGTCGTCCTTGGTCTCTTTGGTTTCTATTTGTACCTTCACTTCTGCGTCTTTTTTCAATTCCACGGGTTTCTTTGCGTCTGTATCTAACTTGACTTCTGTTACTTTCTGGAATTCGATTGGTTTAACGCTTACCTTGTCATCTTTACCTATGATTGTGATTTGTACGTCTTGTTTCTTGGGTACTTCGTCTATGGTTACTTCTTGTATTTTGCCGTTGTTAGGATCGTAGATACAAGGCCTTACTTTGTCTTTAAGCAGTGAGCTCATCACTAGTCGAGGCAGTTCGTAAGTCTTTTTTTCCATTTTCACTTCGACCATCACGCTTCGAATCAACAGGATGCAGTACATTTGAAACACTGCAAAAAATAGTTAATTTGAATTATAATGTGATGTATTTTTCTCAAACATGCTAGGAAATTTGAGCATCGTTTTGACGAAATTACTGTGCTGACTAAATAAAAGCAAAGAGTTACTTTTTATGATAAACATTTCAAAAATTCGTCGCGGATGCAGGATTCGAACCTTGCGTCTTCGGATCACTAGCCCGACGCTCTGGACCACTGAGCTAACCCGCTGTATTGACTCGCGACGAATTTTGTGAAGTGTTTATCATTTTTAACCAACTTATAGCGTTGGCGGCGCCACCTGTGATACCCGTACTAGACTAGGTTATCACTCAATTGAAGTTATAAGAACTTCTGTATTGACGAGAGATGGCGCACTGCTAATCAATGAAATGATTTTAATATTATAGTGCATCCCACACTAGGTTTATCTCAAAGAGTTACTTTTTAAATAAAAGCAGGTAAATACTTATTTTATTAGTTTCACTACCGCGCAACTACTGTACGTTACCGCTACTGTAAGTTAAGTTCGTTTTTGAGGCGTTTTGCTTGTAAATAAGGAAATTATGTGTTACTTCACCTGTGTAAGATTTAGGCGTAAGGCTGTTTACGAAATTCCAACAAAAAAAAACATGAGAGCAGTGGCCGGCTAAAGTTGTATGAAAATTCATATAAACATTTTCAATGTTTTCTTTCATCTGAGCCCTTAGTCCAGGTTTTGCGTAGTTTATTTAAACTTTCGTGTTCGCGTGTGGCTCCATACATTTTGGTTAGTTCTTCCTCGTTTCCGCCAGGGGCGCTGTACACAAACGTATTGAGCCATACGGAAATATCTCTAGTTTACCCCTCTAGAAATACCCCTCTTAGCGGATGCTTGTTAGTTTAGATGTTGAAACTCCTCTACAGACCGCATTTTTCAACGAATCTTACTAAACTTTGTACACAGGTTCTATTTTTTTGTCGCTGGCGATTTTTGATTGGCAGGGGAGGGTATTTCCTCAAAAAGGGTGACATTTGCTGCAGCCGATTTCGATAATATTTGGCAAGACCGTTTAACTTTAATGTCCAAGTATTAATCAAATAGGTTAAGAGCTAGTCGAGGTAGTCTTATAATAGGCCCAATTATGAAGACGCCATCGTAAATTTAATAGCAACGTAAAAAGTGTTCTTTCCATCGAATACCTGAAGTGAAACAGAAATATTCGAATTAGATATTATAATTACGATGGCGCCTTCATAATTGGGCCGAATGATTCAGTTCACCGGATGCGAGGAAATTCATCAAGATTCCTTGAAAAATGCGACCTGTGGAGGAGAATCAACATCCGGACAGACGAAAGCAAATCTTCTAAATATAATCAGCCAAGTACGAGTCGGACTCGCGCACGGAGGGTTCCGTACTGTATGGGAGTCCCCCTTAAATATTCATTTTATTTTAATTTTATTATTGAAGTGAATATAAAACTAAATATTCTGTGAAAGTTTCAAGCATGTACCTGTTACCATTATTAATAAAGATCGAAAAACGTCTAAAAAATCAGGTTTGTTGTATGGGAGCCCCCCTTAAATATTTATTTTACTCTATTTTTAGTATTTGTTGTTATAGCGGCAACAGAAATACATCATTTGTGAAAATTTCAGCTGCCTAGCTATCATGGTTCATGAGATACAGCCCGGTGACAGACAGACAGACGGACATCGAAGTCTTAGTAATAGGGTCCCGTTTTTCCCTTTGGGTACGGAACCCTAAAAAACTGAGACCCTCCCAGGATAATTTGAAGTTAACTTACAAACACTGGATACGATCGCCAGCTGTATGTGGAAGGGCACGGCGGCGAGCACGATCGAGTAGGTCATGATCGACATCACGATAGCCATTAAAGTGTAGTACAGGAACACGCGTAGCAACACTACGTCCCTCTGGAATAATGGGGTTCTTTATTTACAAAGAAATTATGTAAGTATAATAATAATAAAGCCGTGCTGAGCCCTTAGTCCAGGTTTGCGTAGTTTACTTAAACTTTCGCGTTCGCGATACGGTAACTGCTGCAGTTTCAGTTCACGTATAACCCCGCAGGTATAGTACGATCCAAACTTAAATGACAGTAATGCAAACCTACATGTATTTAAAAAAAGATGGCGTCTGAACACGAAGCTAGTTAGTTACGCAGTGGAGTTATAGGTCAGCGAAGGTGAGGGGTGGGAATCTGCTCAGCTTGTAGCTAAGTTCCATCGACCTATAACGGTTGCTTCACGATCGTGAAGTCATGGGTCAGGTTTGTACCCCTGGCTTTAGGGTGAAGGAAAACATCGTGAAGAAACCATACATCCATTGAAGAAATTCGATTTCGAATGGGAATCCACCTACTTACACTGGGTCAGCGGCAGGCGGATATGGCCCAATCGCTTGTCACGAGCAAGGCTGTTCTGCAGAGCTGATAACACAAATGCGTCGCAATCGCTTGCTGCAAGCTTCCTTCGACTTGCGCGTCTAAATCGACCTCAGATAGCCAGCAAGCCAAGCTAAACGTTTGACTAGTTAGACAAACACTAAGCCCAATTATGAAGGTGCCATCGTAATTATACTTAATAGCTAATTAGAATATTTCTGTTTCTTTTTCACTTTAGGCATTCGATAGAGAGAACACTTTTTACGTTGCTATTAAATTTGCGATGGCACCTTCATAATTGGGCCTGCTGTGTACAGCTACACCGTTTAAGTCAGCTTTAGTGTTGGGTTCATCAAGTCACAGTGTGACTGTGACTCGATGAGACATTTTTTCCCAACCAGTCGCACTGCCGTTGCAACTTTCTTTTCTAGTTTATATTCCTATCGTGTCACACTGGTGTAACAGTGTGAATCTTTGGGGAAAAAGGTCTCAAAGTTTGTAGAGGTTCGGTAAAACCTCAGACGCTTAAGAGGAAGGGTAAAACTATGAAACCTTTAATACCTACTACTGAGCTTTTAGTCCAGGTTTTGCGTAGTTTACTTAAACTTTCAAGTTCGCGTGTGGCTCCACAAATTTTAGTTAATTCTTCCTCGTTTCCGCCAAGGGAACTGTACAGAAATGTATAGAGCCATACGGAAACATCCGTAGTTTCAATTTACGTGTAAACCTGGACTAACCCCTCTGGTAACTTACGCGGTAAACCGCACACAGTAGCACCACGTTGAAGGCGAACTCTGCGGTGTACGCGATCACCGGCACCGGCTTGGAGATGAAGTCCGCTAGGAGGATCTCTTGCACCTTCATCACTGTCGGCGAGAGGCCGTCGTTCGCGATCCCCATTATACATACCAACTGTGAATTATCAAATGATAATAGTACATTATGATATAAGTGCGCTAAGTTCAAAATTACAGCCGAGGCAATATTGCTAGCCCTAGAGGGCTGTAAGGAAGCAGAGGCTGTAATTTTCACGCGCGCACGTACCTATGTCATACGACGTTTTATAGCATATTTGCGAGGAAATGAATAAAACTCTTAGAAGACATGCACTGGAATGGAGCACTCTGACTCGGAGTGAAAGTCGTGCATCAGTCGAAGCATCGTGCGTTTTACATTACATTACCGCACAAGTGCCGTAATGTCTCTCACACTCGCCGCGTGAAAGTAGGAGAAACGAGACCACAGAGTGACAGCAGACGGTGGCGGCGTGCGTTTTACATTACAATAATGCACAAGTGCGTAATGTGTGTAAAGTGTGTAACATTACGATATTGAAATTGGTGTAATTACGCCCACTTTACGAGCAAATATGTTGTAAATTTATTTATCGAAACAAACTTGGCGTTTGTGAACACGAAGCGAGTCATTGCGCAAATTCGTTTTGTCAGCAGCGTGAGTAGCGGGGATTTGTGCAGCTTGTAGCTAATTAAAAGCTTTAGCAGGCGCCCAGACGTGTGGTTCGGTCTATAGCTAGAGATTTTTTGTAGGAGGAAAGTTGTCTAATGTCTACTTTAGCCCACCCTGTAAAAATAAAATGAAGGTATAAGTAGACTAAAGTTTTTTTGGGTTGAAAAAGACATTTCTAGGATGGGAACCAGCCACAGTAACACGCCTTCCTTCTAAAGAAACACTAATATGTAGGTACCCATCAATGTAACGCTTACAGCGTAGTTTGACTAGGTGTCTTCGGATGGGTGACCGCGGGTGGCATTTACAACTGAGCGCTACCGTGAAACGTTTAATTGTACACCCTTCAGGCGGTTTAAAACTCTGACACCAGGGCTAGCCACAATACAAACTTACCTATCATTGACTTCTTATTGTGATCGGCGACGGTTTTGATTAGTGCGCCGCTATCGATTGATACTAACGTAACAAATAGGTATATAATGTCTGTTCTAGCTAGACGAACATAAACTGTAAATTAAAATGGCCAACAATCATCTTTGAGGACAATCCCGTATATAAATGGTGATGGATGTATGGCTACAATAGAAGCTATCTCTTAGGAAGCTGTATATCCGAAAATAATGATACCTAAGTGCGACAAAAAATATTACTATAATAGTAGGTAGGTACTCACATCGATTATAATATTGACATATCCCACAAACAACAACCCTACACGAACAGGAGCAAACCAGCAGCAAAAATCGAGCTTAAACTCCGAAATATGCTTCTTCGCCGTAAAATACACTTTCTCCATATTTGCTACCAAACTTATACTAATAAAACTACGAAAAATCCACCGCCACCTATGGAGGCGTCCAACACGTATCCATTCGGTAAAAATGTACCAAAGTGTAGAGAGAAATATTTGTAACTATGGTGGTAATTAGGAAACGCTTATTAAAAGGTCAGCGAAATCTATTTAGTTCGAATTGGCGGGCTAATTGACCAGCGGATAACGTGACATTGCGCCCATGCAATGGTGTTAGGTCATAATTAATGTTTATTCTAGTGGCCGATTACGTTTTCATTCATTACCGCACTATAAAGGTGTCTGCATATAGGATCATCATCATCATCATCATTATCAGCCGGAGGACGTCCACTGCTGGACCAAAGCCTCCCCTATGGATTTCCAATAAGCCCAGTTGGAAGAGGCCTGCATCCAGCGCGTTCCCGCGGTCTTAATAATATCGTCGGTCCACCTGGTCGGTGACGTCCTACGCTGCGCTTGCCGGTGCGTGGTCTCCACTCGAGAACTTTATTGCGCCATCGGCTGTCAGTTTTCCGAGCTATGTGCCCTGCCCATTGCCATTTCAACTCATTAATCCGTTGGGATATGTCGGTAACTTTACTCGTAGTTCGTCTGTGAATCTCCTCATTCATTCATTAGGGTCGTAGATAAAATTAATTCAAGGCAGGGCAGAATGCGCCATGAACTTAATTTTTAAGGCTTTGCTGAACAAGTCTAAAATTGTTAAAAAAATACTGTTTTTTTTCATTGCGATTTATTACCGCTTGGCCCCGATTTCACCGCTGTGAACTCTTGCTTCCTAGAGGATTGGTCTCATAGTACAAAATGCTCATCATAATATGTACTACAATTTTTCTCCAATTAATTACTGTGATCGGCACTTTCTGAATCAGCTCTAAAAGGTCTGTGAATGATGTTGGTGTTGCGGTGGTCGAAATTTTTTTTATATTTAGGTTTGCGTTTGACTACTACACTGCCTCATGTTAATTTCAAGTCAAATAAAAATAATCTATTTCAAAACACAAAACAAAATATACAGAATAATACATGTACTAATATAATACATTAATTAGTTATTCATAAGCTCTAATGAAAGAAAAAATATGAAAAACAAATAATTCCAAATTCGATAACTACCCAGGGAGTGATCCTAGAAAATTGGTCCTTCAGTATAAAATGCTCAAAACAATATGTACTAATATTATTCTCTAGTTAATGGCTTTGGCCAGCATTTTCAGAACTAGCCCAAAAATGTATGAACTGTTAATGATCTCCTTAGAGGTGTGGAAGACAAAATTGAGCTCAATTCTTAAAATAGTATCATAAGGTTGGGCACCTTAAATCCTATCTTATTCCTAAGCCCCGGCTAAACCTAGCTTCCCCTATTTTGTTGTGTGGTTTTGTTGTCTAGCCTTAAAATTTAGTTCATAGCCCTACTAAGCTCTAGCTTTAACGAAAAGCTGGATCCAAATTAACTTCCTTCAAAGTTTTCTACTTACACAGCGTAGCATTTGGTAGGGAAGTTACTATGGCATTTATCGCTAATGCAGACTCACCTTAAACATTAGCGAATCTATCAACCATAGGACGTCCACTGCTGGACATAAGCCTCCCCCATGGATTTCCAATAAGGCCGGTTGGAAGCGGCCGAAATCCAGCGCGTTCCTGCGATCTTTATTACATCGTCAGTCTACCTAGTCGGTGGACGTCCATGTGTTCTGCCCATTGCCACTTTAATTTGCTAATCCGCTGGGCTATGTCGGTAACTTTGGTTCGTCGCGGATCTCCTCATTTCTGATTCGATCCCGCAGAGAGACACCGAGCATAGCCCTCTCCATACAACTCCAACCTATTGGTGTAACCTAGTTATTAACTAAAATATGAACCCAAAGATATAAACAAATTATTTATTAAATTCAACATAATTAAGATTCAATAGTAGACATATTAATAATATTAGATACAGTAACGGACTAATTTGTAAAAAATCAAGACAAAAAAGGAACATTTTAAATTCATCAGGTGGTATCAAATACAGAAAGTTTTGGAATAATTTCATTTTTTAGCATCGTTCCATTTGGGCAGAATGTAATTCGTCCTGGCTTTGCAATATCAATCCTATATCACATAACTTATAGCACAATTTTCAATGACGTCGCATGAATTACTTGAAAGAAAAAAATTACAAACAACGCCTATAAAATCTATGATATTTGAATTCAAAATTAACGATGTGTCCATATTGTTAATGAATCTTGCAGTCTAACCTACGGAAATTTCCAATATACAATAGAGAATGTTAGTGAGGAATAATGATTCTTACTTATTTATACATTTAAATTAATAAAATCAACTGACATTGAGCGCGATTCTGTTGTCCAACAAAAACTGAAGTAGGTAATAAGACGAGGCAGTATCTAATATCCAAAGGTTTTTTGTTTTTTCTATTCTAAAACAAAAGCCAATATCATCATATTCCATTTTAGAATATCATTTTCAGTTCACAAATGTCCTTGGATATAGGAAATTTGTTACACGTAAAAATAACTTTGGAATGCAAGAGTTTATAATATTTCGCAAAAAAAAATGGCAACACCTCCTTCCATCGTGTACAAAATTCGAATATTTCGCTCGAATTTACATTATTGTTTTTCAAAAACATAGTAGATATCTGTAAAATTTAAATGGGACCACCTTTTCCCCTTTCGAACTAAAAAAGAATTTTTCGATTCGGTTCACAATTGGCGAAATTATCGATGAACATACACAAAAAAAAAACATACAGACGAACATAGAACCTCCTCCTTTTTGGAAGTCGGTTAAAAAAATAGCACAAGCTATTCTTGCCTTCCTCCTTTTACTTCTGTTTCTCCTTACCATTAAGTGAAAAATCGCCGTACAATTTTTAATTAGTTGTTTAACTGAATCGCTCTCTATAAATGTAAAACTAATTATTCAGTAGGTATAAACAGTATCCTTAATATAAATCATCGAATTATACAACGTTGTTGGCGTTGTGAGCAATACAAGGCACTGCATACTTTACTTAGATTTTACATAAAATTCACATCTAAACATTTGCTATGATTACTATTACTGCCAGCGCAAAAATATTAGCTAAATTATTAACTAATTTGATAACATAAGTAAAATAGAATTTATTGACAAAACAATGGAAATGTTTATTAGGCGTGTCATTGCTTCTTAACGAAGGAAGAAGACAGCAAATTCAAATTAGAGAATATAGAGTTTTCTCATTTAAATTTACTGTCTAGCAGTTATGTTTATTCCATTCATAGAAAATAAATACTTTGTGACCTTAGCACCTACAATTATTAGTTATTGTTGTAGTATAATTAATGAAAAAAATATTGATAGAGATGCAGTCGAGAAGTCTTCAATCTCAAAATAGTTTATAACCATCAAGCAAATATCTACAGAGCCACAGTCCCTCAGTGAAAGTAGTAAAAAAATGTCCGAGCGCCGTCATACATACCGACTTAGATGTTTACATTAAATAATTCGCAATGACCTGTTTTCTCGAATCTCCACGTTATTTCACCTAATTGGTACTTGTAACCGAGCACTTTAGCATCGCGCGGCGTTGTAGTCGGCTTGCAATCGCCTTGAAAAAGCCTGCCCACTACGTAGATTAGGCGGTTTTGGTTCGGACACTTTTTGCACGATTGTGACTATACCTATAGATATTTGCTCGAAGTTTATAACCATATTTTTTTCAATTCAAAATGGGTTTTCTGTTGGCTACAGTCAGGCGAATAGATATTAAACAAACTAAGATTATGATGGGGTTGGACTATGTTTATTAAAACTACTAAAAGATATCAATAAATTGAATGCTTGATAAAAAAACAATGACCCACCTTTATCAATTCCATTTATTTTGCCAAAAGATTCCTTTTTGATTATGACACAACGTGACAAAAATAATTAGAAAAAAAAATAAGAAAATAAACTTTAGTCAAGTAGGAACACAATCACTGCATTACCACCCGAAATAAAAATAAAATAATGCGAAAAATAAACATTTATTTGTTACATTTAATAATATTTGTAAACCTTTACCATCACAATTATTATATCATAAGATGTAACCTAATCGAAAATCAATATTATGAATAGTAATTAAATGAATATTTTATAGTAAAAGTGGATAGGACGAATAAAAGTATTTGATATGCGCTTTTAAGTGGTTTTTGTATATTTTTAATTATCATATAACACAGTGTTATTCACGTATGGTTTTTGTGGTAGACATGAAGTTTATACTAAGCGCCACACAAATCGGCGGATAGGAAGTTATGCGCAGAACGCTGCGCAAAAGTCGAAATATAGGTATGCGCGGGAGCCAGAGAGACTCGCGCCGGGGCACACCCGCCCGCCAACCTCATGCCTCCCGCGCGCTCCCTACGCATTGTGCACACATGCGCAATAATTAGCGAATCACGGCGAATGTATCATCTGCGGCTAACTTCTCATCCGCCGATTTGTGTGGCGCTTAGTATATATACAATAGTTTCGAATGCATTCAGTGTCGAATGCTTGAAACAGAGCGCGTTTAGTACTCCAATCTTGAAAAAGATCCCCAAATGCGCTCTATTATAACTATAGTACTCATTGCCGGGCATAAAAATTACGCGTGATTAATATTCGAATGCAAAATTTTAAAAAATTAAAATTATTATATTTTTTAAAGAATTTTCTGAAAATCTTCATTTTTTGTTTCAATGGTTGTTGCACTAGAAATACGTAGAAAAAGGTAACATAACCATACTTTTACCCATCCTACCCACTGAACTGAGTGCCGAATGGGAGTTTTTAACTATGTTCGAAAACTGTTCAATCGCGTTACGTTTCATGTGATTTCTATAGAAATTTCTGCATGCTGTACGTTATAATACATAATAACAAGCGCCTAACTGATCTAACACATGCGTGTCAACGTTAGTAATTGGCTCGAGTATGTGTCTGACGCGTTCCATCAACGTGACGTTAAAGTCGTTCGATTTGTTATAATGTACTACGGGACCAATCGCGCACTCAAATTACGAGATAAATAAAAATAAAAAATATAAAAAAATAGTATTTATTTATCTCGTAATTTGAGTGCGTGATTAGTCCCGTAGTACTGTGGGGGCATTCATCGAGCGTGCAGCGCTGAGACGTGCGCATCGCTGAGCGCGCGACCGCAAACTGGCGAGGGGCGAAGCGCCGCGCGCACAGGCAGCGCGCGAAGGTCAGAGCAGAGTGACGAGCGACGTGCATTCGCCGTGGACATGAAATCTTTACTGGAAGCCGCGGCGGAATTTCATCTATACTTATAGTTCGCGAGAGAGACGGAAGATGGGACTGCTCGCACGCACGGCAGCACTGAATGCAGATTAGAATTAGGTATAAGATGCTCGGTTTATGACCTATGCTTGTAGATAGTTAATTTAGTACATAAGTAACATGATTTTAATAAATGGTATGGAATAATTATTTGGATATATTATTACAACAGTACATAATAATAATGTGTTCAAATCGCGAAAGTTTAAAAACATCATTCGATTTGATTTGCAAGACTCCCACTCGGCACTGTACGGTAATGTATCGTGTTCACTTCATGAGCGCATGGACGACGGCGTTAACGTTGAGCGCCTTCAGGTCGGTGTAGGTCTGTCCCGTGCCCACGAACACGATGGGCTGACCCGTGATGTACGTCATCGATATGGCCGCGCCCACCTGTAGGACGAACATACAGGTAAATACAAAATAATGAATGATATAGTACATTGTTCACCGAGAGGAGAAAGTGACCGATTACCGTCGAGGGTGTCGTCGTAAAACACCCGAAATCGGGAATCGCACTTTCTCTCGAGTGATACATAGTGCTTTATACTACACCAACGAGGAAAATAAAAAACTAAATCTTTACTAATTGAAATTTATATTGAAATTGTTGCAGTCAGTGAAGCTTAATGTAACACTTGAAAATGGCGCCAATGGCGTCTGCAATTTTCACATGTTATTTTTTTAAATTGTTTGACACCATCCAACACACAGCTAGTGGCCAGTGTCTTTTTGCGAACTTGGAGATAAAAACTCACTGTAAAAAGAAGGATGCAGCGAATGGACCTGTCGTTTTTTTTTTTTTTTGCAAGTAGGTTGAAAACAAAACATCATTTATAATAATGATATGTGCTTTAAAACTTTAGTGATTTTTTGCTGTTTTCATATCACTAATTAAAATTAATATTAGACCACCAGAAAAATTACAATGATTTTTTATTGTTTTAACATTATAGATTACATACATAAGAAGTGGCGGTATGACCTTAAAGGCTTTAGCCTGTCCAAAAATGGGCACATTATTTTAAAAAATCACTATTTTATTACTGTTGCTGTCAAAAAAAAGGAAATGTCAAATTCAGTCGATCAGATGATGTATTCAGTATTACCAGATTTCGTTTTCGGTATTCCGACTTAGCAATTTTTTGGAGGGGTTGATATACTTATTTTCTTTTTCAACAGTTGGTACATGCTCCTTCCTTAACTCGTTTTAAGTGTTTCAACTAGTAATTTTACGAATTGAGGTGTCTTTTTACATATTTTATAGAAACATACATTTTTGTATACTAAAAGATTATCAAAAAGAAAGAATACTTATATTTTTAGGTTTCACTCACTTTACTACTAACAAAAAGCTGCAGTTGAAATTATCCGAGATATTCCTGATTATTTTGATATTACTCGTAATAATCCTTAAAGGTGCTATTCGAATCTCGGCAGCAGGCTACAGCTACAAACAAAGCCGGCTGTGGCTGCACAACTGAGGGGTTAATCCAGGTTTACACGTAAATTGAAACTACAGCTGTTTCGGTATGGCCCTATACATTTTTGTACAGCGCCCCTAGCAGAAACGAGGAAGAACTAACCAAGATCTATGGAGCCACACGCGAACGCGAAAGTTTGAGTAAACTTCGCAAAGCCTGGACTACGAGTAAGGTTTATCTATGTAGTAGTATGAATTTCTGCAAAAAAGATTCCGATTGCGGCTCCGGCAGCACGTGCTACCGAGCCTCAGCTGCGAGTGTTGTTCACCTGTTTAGACAAGTCCGACGTGCTGCCTGTCGCAGCACGTGTAGCCAACCTCGGAATCACTCTCGACTGCGGAAGCAGGCAGTGGCTGCATTTCAGATGTGTGTTACCTGCAATCGCGACCTGCATCCGCAGGCTGCGGCCGAAGTTCGAATAGCAGCAAGTTGTGGTTCTTATACTATTGCTAATGAAGTGGATGAATACCGAAATTCATTATCATTCATTTTTTCGTAGTACCAGTCGTCGTAGTTACCATTTAGCGCTTCTGGCGCGTTTTTGACGTGCTGATAGCGAATTTTTGCCAAAAGGAGTTGGCAGCACTGCTATGGTCTATAATTCTATAAATCAAAGTAGAAACATATAGCTTGAAAATTGTTTTTGGTTTTTCTTATTTTAACTTCATTTTAAACAAACTTGTACATATCAGAACAGTTTTAGAAGCGCCATAAATTACTCTGGTGAAGATAACATTTTTATAAATGAGCTTGGGAGTGTATTCGTACACAACAGGTATTCGTATGTATGAGCTGTCGACATCCTTCTTTGGCTTTTGATATTTAGGTTACCAGCGCATAGTCTTACCCAAAATTAAAAAAGAAAAACCACGTAAGAAATGGATTTTCATACACTTTTCTCTCCCGCTCAGATACGTTTTCTCCCCGCATATTTGTTCGATATGCAATGACGTACTTTCTACCGTAAATTTGATAAAGTATCAAGGTACTTTCCGAGCAGGTGTAGTATAAAAGCATTTATTGCTTCATTCTTTATACCAGATAAATTATTGACTTATGAAGCATTTATCGCTTCATTGTTTATCAATACATAGTATAAAACAAAGTCGCTTTCCGCTGTCTGTCCCTATGTATGCTTCTTTAAAACTACGCAACGGATTTTGATGCAGTTTCTTTTTAATAGATAGAATGATTCAAAAGGAAGGTTCATATGTATAATATACCTGTGCAAATCCGGGGCGGGTCGCTAGTAAAAAATAATTGGCCAAGTGCGAGTCGGACTTGCGCACGGAGGGTTCCGCACCGTGTGGAAGCCCCTTTAATATATTTTATTTTAATTTATTAAACAAATTTGAGAGGAACCACTTCATATTTAAAGCATCTTCCTGTTGCCGTTATTAATATCGAGCAAAAAAATCACGTTACTTGTATGGGAGGCCCCCTTAAATATTTAATTTAATTAATAAATTTTTTTTTAACCAAATATTCTGTGTATATTTCAAGCATCTACCTACTTATCACCGTTATTAATATCGAGCGAAAAACGTCTAAAAATTTAGGTTTTTTGTATGAGAATTACTTAAATACTTATTATTTTCTGTTTTTACTATTTGTTGTTATAGCGGCAACAGAAATACATCATCTGTGAAAATTTCAACATTCTAGCTATAGCCATATCTCATGAATGGTGATAGCTAGAATGTTGACAGACATACGGACAGACGGACGGCGGAGTCTTAGTAATAGGGTCCCGTTATTACCCTTTGGGTACGGAACTCTAAAAAATGACTAATGAACCTTTTATTGCTCCATTGTTTATACCAGATATAAAACAAATAACATAAGAACTAAAATAAAAACTAGTGCAACGACGACCTGATCGACGGCTTCATTGTCATACCATACACCCAGCTTATTGGTAGCCACATGTAGGTACAATCAATGGTATCAAATTTAGTAATATGTAATGGTCAAGATAATTAAAATGCTCAAGCCCACTACCATAATTATGCCAGGTGGCAGCGTGCCCGGTATGCTGGCAGAATTGCCACGCTGAATGGCAATATAAGCATTGCGCCACATAAACACCAGCATTTAGATCACGCGTCGCGTCCACCAGACGCTCGGAAAGACTTTTGAAAACCAGATGAGCCTGGCCTCCACGGACCCAGTGTCTCAATTCCAAACGGCTACTCTTATGCCTACAATCTATACTATATATGTAGTTGAATTTGATGAGCTGGTCAACGGCTTCGTCACGGTAATAGTATCTAAAAGTATTGTGACTCGGCTCTGTCCTTGAAATATACTATTATGATGTAAAATTATTATATTTCTTGCAAAAAAAGAATTCGTTGTGAGTGAAAAAGGAAATGTTCAGTAAAATACATGTTGGATTTTTTTGATGTTTTTAGGGTTTCGTAGTAAAACGAGGAACCCTAAAAACATAAATCGAACGCTTACTAGGGCTAGCTTGTTGGTAGCTACACGTACCTTGTCATTGATGGTATCGAACTTGGTCAGCACGATGCTGTCGATGACGTGCGGTTTGTCGGAGGCGGAGTGGTCAGCCAACGCCTGGTTGAACTTGACCAGTTGGTCGACTGCTTCGTTGTCATACCATACACTACACTAGAGTCAGCTTGTTGGTAGCCACACGTACCTTATCATCGATGGTATCGAACTTGGTGAGCACGATGCCGTCGATCACGTGCGGTTTGTCGGAGGCGGAGTGGTCAGCCAACGCCTGGTTGAACTTGACCAGTTGGTCGACTGCTTCGTTGTCATACCATACACTACACTAGAGTCAGCTTGTTGGTAGCCACACGTACCTTATCATCGATGGTATCGAACTTGGTGAGCACGATGCCGTCGATCACGTGCGGTTTGTCGGAGGCGGAGTGGTCAGCCAACGCCTGGTTGAACTTGACCAGTTGGTCGACTGCTTCGTTGTCATACCATACACTACACTAGAGTCAGCTTGTTGGTAGCCACACGTACCTTATCATCGATGGTATCGAACTTGGTGAGCACGATGCCGTCGATCACGTGCGGTTTGTCGGAGGCGGAGTGGTCAGCCAACGCCTGGTTGAACTTGACCAGTTGGTCGACTGCTTCGTTGTCATACCATACACTACACTAGAGTCAGCTTGTTGGTAGCCACACGTACCTTATCATCGATGGTATCGAACTTGGTGAGCACGATGCCGTCGATCACGTGCGGTTTGTCGGAGGCGGAGTGGTCAGCCAACGCCTGGTTGAACTTGACCAGTTGGTCGACTGCTTCGTTGTCATACCATACACTACACTAGAGTCAGCTTGTTGGTAGCCACACGTACCTTATCATCGATGGTATCGAACTTGGTGAGCACGATGCCGTCGATCACGTGCGGTTTGTCGGAGGCGGAGTGGTCAGCTAACGCCTGGTTGAACTTGACCAGTTGGTCGACTGCTTCGTTCCCCACGAGCGCCTCACCCACGAATAGCACCGTGTCTGGCTCGTTCACCTATTAAACATACAATACATAAATTATTTGGGAATTATAAAAATGTATGGATGCTTACAGATTTTTTTTAAATAATTTGGGCTTTATGATAATGTATAGATGCTTACAAGAAAATTTTAAAGACTAACAATAATGGTAGGTAATTTCTCGAGTGGAGACCACGCAAAACGTAGCGGCAAAGTCGGCAAAAGTGGCGTAGGACGTAGACCCACGAGCTCATCAAGACCGCAGGATCGCGCTGGATGCAAACCACTACCAACCGGGCTTATTGGAAATCAATAGGAGAGGCCTATGTTTAGCAGTGGACGTCAGTTATATGACGATGATATCAATAACAAAAAAAATAATGCCTGATGTGTTGAATATTCTGTGATGAGTTGAGTACTAACCGTGATGAGTTGAGTACTAACCTTGATGAGTTGAGTACTAACAGTGATGAGTTGAGTACTAACCGCGATGAGTTGAATACTAACCGTGATGAGTTGAGTACTAACCTTGATGAGTTTAGCGAGGGCACGCATCAAAGGCTCGTTGTCCTGCATGCGGCCCGCTGTATCGATTAGAACTACGTCGATGTTGGAGTCTGAAGCGTAGCGGATGGCCTCCATTGCGATACCGGCTGCGTCTTTGCCTGAAAAAAAATTTCGAGCTCCTGAATGGTGTTTTATTGATATTAAAGCCAAGAAGATGCAGCGATGATGAGAGAGAGAGAGAAAGCATGTTCTGTGGCATTGCAAAGACACAAAAGACAATAGAGTCGCCAACGGCAAAGAATATATAATAATACTACGTATAGAACGGCCACTCGTTACCCCCCACCCGTTTGAGTCTTCCTCACTTCCACCCCGCGTCCACGGACAGAACTCGGTATCTGCGCGCGGGCTGCACAAGCCGGTGGATTTTCTAATAAAAACTACCTAGACTGTGACAATAGGGAAGACTTGTACTGTGTAAGGTTGAATATCAATGATACGTAACAAAACAAGAAAGTTTAATGTTTCCCTAAGGATAAATAATAGGAACTTATTTTACATTATTTGGTAACTTCCTCTTGATATTTTCTTTAAAATGAATTAGATCGGTTACTTTTTGTTAAAATGCTTCCAATTAATGTAATAGTTATACTTTTTTAAGCACTAGATTTGTATTCATTTTTGCAAATTGAGTACGCAACTGTCTCACTCACGCGGCATGTCGTCACGTTGTAGTGATCGCTGACATCCATAGACGTTCCGCACACAAATGCACGTGTAGCGACCGTGCGTATGTGTGTTGTCTGTGAGTAAGTAGTTGTGTAGTGTGCGTAAGACAGCAGATTTTGTATGAAAAATCGCGGAGTGTCCGGGCTGTGCTAACGGATTACATGACGCATCTGCATTTTTATCATCGGCATCATTATTCACATGGTCCTCATATTATACCGGGGCCATATATTGGCTATGTCGGCCATTCCACTATCTCACTTACCGTATCCTTTCTCTTAATGATGCACCATCTTCCGTTCATATTATGTCTCTAAATGTAAAGCGTTCTGTCAAGAGTGAGTCCTCAGTTGCTCCACGGCGCCGGCTCGGCACGTATCGCAGACCGCAATCAACCAGCATGGCATTAATAGAACTAAGCCTAAACCTAACCTCAGACTCTCCAAACGAACATCAAAACGTCAAAACTCATGCTTCAACAAAGCTGAGTGAAAGTGTTTTTCAGTCTTGTCAGACATAAAATATAAAGTTTTTTTTTCTTCCGTCTGCACCCACCACAGATATATATATAAGCACCCATCCAGTCAAACGTCAGTATAGGCCGCTCCACACGAATTGGCGGATGTATAGTTAGCTACGAGCTGCGCAATAGCCAATCAACACGCAGCTTTATGTGAGCTTCAGTCAGGATATTGGATATTGCGCAGCTTGTAGCTAACTTCACACCCGCCGACTTGTGTGGCGCCGCTTACAACAAACCTTACGTCTTGAGCGAGCGCGAGGGGCAACCTTGAAAGATACTGAAATTGGTGGTTATTCTGCTTATACTTATTAATAAGCTTACCACATCCCTTCTCGTAAAGATGCACCATTTTCTGTCCATTTTGTCTAGTTTTACAATGTGAAGCGTTCAGATATCAGAAGTGAGTCCTGAGTTGCTCCACGGTGCCGGCGCGGAACTAATCGCAGACCGCAATCAACAAACAGCACTAATAAGACTTATATTTAAAACCTCACCCCTGATACTCCGAAAGTTGTCAAACATTTTGCTGAACTGTCAAGAGAACCTTTTTGTTTTGTTTGCACTCAATCGACCAGCAACAAACCTTATGACTTATGACTTTGCTAGCGCAAGGGCAAACTTGAAAGATGATGATATTAGTGGCAATAGGCATGATGACTGAGTCAAATAATCATTATTATAATTAGTCCGTGAGTTAGATTATCAAAATATATGAGACGTGTTTTTTCTTTTGTCAATCAAACAAGAAATTACAAAGATAAACCTTGTCAAAGTTTGGGAGTAAGGGTCGTGACGTCACTTCTCTTACAGAAGTCTATACATTTGGATGGCGCTTGTGGCATTTCGGAACTCTGGCGGACTATATCTTCATAAATTTTTGTTGACAAATGAAAAAATACGCGTCTAATATTTTTTGATCTATCTGATGGACTAATTATATATTTTTGTTCATTATGCCAATTCTATGCATGATACTTATCGATATTCTACCCTTTGTAATATGCAAATCGGCCACAGGGTGTCTTTATACAGGCTTTGCCTAGTTTGGGGCCTGTTAGTACGACTCTGTAATAGCAGCGTTTTACCTGAAATAAAACGCATATTAAAATACTTACCTTACTGGAAGCTTTTATAATGAGGAGAGAGCGTATCCCTTTCCGTCGAACAGCTAACGTTTTCAGTCCCTTTAAGCGTTGTAACCGGAAGCCTCCAGGTGGCGCCTCTGTAGCGATGCGCGCCATTTTATTTTCTAGGAAAAATGGCGTGCCTTTTGGCCTCATTGCGTTAATTTTTGTAATTTCCACCAGGCAGAAATTAAAAGTAAAGCTTCCAGTAAGGTAAGTATTTTAATATGCGTTTTATTTCAGGTAAAACGCTGCTATTAAATAACTTGACCGTTACTGGAAGCTTTTATAATGAGATTCTGTTTGTTATCGCCTGGTGGCGTCACCTGGAGTGGGGCTTTAAATTATAACTTATGATTATGTATTAGGTACGCCAATGTGATTACGCCAATGTGAGATCTATAGCTCGGGTGACAATTTAATTACTAATGATTTCAAATACATTAAGTTACTTTATAGTGAATAATGTCCAGAAAATATAAAATATAACTTAAATCCCATAAGAAAATGGACATCAAGAATCTTCCGGTCACTTAGGCCATTATCTTCAATAAACATGACCTATTTAGCAAGAGTACTTTTAATTTGCAAAATTAAATAAAAACAATAAACAACAACAAAGTGCTAACGTACAAATAATTTACAACATACGTAAATATTTAATATGTACATAAACCCATGAGGATTTTATAACAACGCGTTTTCGTTGTGTTCATCGCATATCTACATGTATACTTGTACTTACGGTTAGGCTGGGTGGCTAACCCAAGTGTCCGGGTTTCTAAGCCACCTGAAAGAATCTGACATCGTATGATAGATCCTATTGAGAAGGATTTGTTCGGTAATGATATTTACATTACATTATTGCAGGAATGCGATATGCATTCGTATTTTGCGTCATTACTAAGCAGAGAGTCCCACGCAATAGAATTGTTACTTTTAGAGTACCTCTCCATCGTGAGGAGCAGTGGATGGCTAGCTTAGACTGTGCCATTATTGCAAGAATGCGTTATGCATTTATATTTCGCATCATTGCTAAAGCAGGGAGTCCCACTCGATGGAACTGTTACTTTTCAAGTACCTCTCCCTCGTGATGGGCGGTGGATGGCTTACTTAGCCTGTGAAATTATCGCAAGGATGCGTTATGCATTCATATTTTGCATCATTGCTAAAGCAGGGAGTCCCACTGGATGGAACTGTTACTTTTCAGGTACCTCTCCCTCGTAATGGGCAGTGGATGGCTTACTTAGCCTGTGCCATTATTGCAAGGATGCGTTATGCATTCATATTTTGCTACATTACTAAAGCAGGGAGTTCCACGCGATGGAACTGTTGCATTTAGTGTACCTCTCCCCCGCGAGGGGCGGTAGGTGGCTTGCTTAGCCTGTGCCGTTCAACACGAGTTGATAATTTGGCAATAAATCTCGAAAGTTGATTTACTTCAATTTTTTGACTTCATAGTAGTTATGTAGAAGCCAATTCAGTCAATATAAAATTGAAAGAATATTTATAAAAAATATAAAATAAAAATGTCACTGACCCACTAAAAACAATGGTCAAACAATGGCAGCTAAAATAAAATCAAAGTAATTATGCAATTAAATGTCACGTTACAGTTATTGGTCTTGTACTTATACGTACAGGATACATGTGTACCTGTTAGTAAATCTCTATAGATTTAATGGTCTCTAGCTTAAAGCGATCAGTTGGAGTTGCGCCTGAAGATTTCCAATTGTCATGCGAAGCAATAGCGCGACTTTTAATAAGAGTTGTTTTAGCTGCGACTAACAATGTGTGAGAAATAGGTAGCTAAGTTCGTTCTAATACTAGTTTTGACAAACTCACTTGATTAATATCTCGCAAAAGAAAACAAAAACTAAGAAAGAACTCACAAAATAAACCACTGGCAAAAATAGCCCCTTGAATTTTTAATAACTCCCGACTCGATCGTCAAGTTGCGAATGTAGGATTAATCTGTACTTAACGATCGGTTTTATGTAAAGCAAATTAGTTAGGCTGCTTTTTACAATGAAATTATTATGTTGGATTACAACATTCTCAAAAATTAAGTAATCTCATTAATTTAACACTACATTTATTTAAGTAAATTAAAAAGTTTCAAAATAAAATATAATTATGATAAATGGTCATTAATACAAAATAAAACATTAAAAGGGGTATTAGCCTGAGCCAAGACGGTAAACAAACTCGTCTTCACGTTTTCTTCCGTCCGACGGAAGATCACACAATCTAGCAGCAGTAGTATCTGGCCACAAATGCAACATACATTACTGCATGGATTAACATCAACATTCTTTATAATCACTTCATTGAAACTAGCGTGAGGATTCATTATTAAATTTTATATGAAAACCGGATACAACTCACGATTATATTTAATATTCTTCATAGTTTCACTGTTTTCTCCTTAATTACAACTAAGTACGCCATTTCATGAAATATAAAAATCCTGCGGTTATAAACTAAACCTGACAGATTAGTCATGCGATTATGGTATCGCATCTGTTTGTCATTTTATTTCACTATACGAACTTCACAACACGTTTGTAGTCGCAGACACAATTATTAGGCAGGCACTGCGTTTGTTCAGTGGTTCTGTTAAGTAATGTCAAAATAATGCAACCAGAAAGGATGCACCTTATTCTCTATTTTCTTAAAATAGAAAGACATTATATTACACAATATAAAGTAGGTAGGTAGATATGTTGTTGGGCCTTTAGTAGCTTTGCATTCTGGTATGCCGATATGTAATGTACTCAAATAATATCTACATTATTTAAAATGACATTCATTTTAAAATAGTGAACTTAAACACTGCTAACATAGTAGAAATAGGGGGTATGGATTAAGTAAAAAATAAATATCGCATCGACAGTTTAAATATCTATTAGTCTTACACGGTTTTTGTTATTTGCGAAAAACAAAGAGTATGTGGGTAACTCACTTTCCTAGTGACGTTTATCTATTAATTTATGTTTTTCCTATATCGATATGAGCAAACATGTTCACGATTGCTATCCTTGCGGATAAGACATGCTAATTTTCTCCAAATAGTTATGATTTTAGTAGATACACAACATTGTAATGCTCAAGCAAGTCTTGCTATCTCCTTAACAGGGTACTTGCATAATTGCACCTTGAATGGTTTTCTTTCCCGAAAATGTGAAGAGATTTAATAGAATTTAAATAGATGCGAGCTGTGTGCATGTTTCTTTAATATTATTATGTTGTTACCATTTACAGACTTCCTACAAAGAACAGTCTGATTTTTCTTATGGTATATTTAATTAATGTATTTTAATGATGTAAGCCCCATTTTACACAAACCCTTACATATTTTATTATTTTTGGGTATGCTACAAATTGCTTACTGCTTTGGTTTGAGAATACTCCCGGAATACTCGGAAGAAAATCACTACGTTTTTCAGTGATTTATTACAAGCTTGCGAATGCTTGATAGTGATATAATTAATTACGTTAGGATTGCAATTATTGGAGTTGGAATCGCATGAATTATGTTTATTCAATTTTTCCCAATGAAGCTAACTGAATAGAAGCCACTGGTCTTGTAGCTACTAGTATGGAAAACCGGCGAGGGTTTTAGTAAAAATCATACTCTTAGCTTATTAAATTGAACATCGTGAATATCTTAAAAATGTACAAAAAAAGGTATCTACATCGTGATGGCATATACATCGTAATTTTAAATAGGGAGGAGGCGAGGGTAGCATATTATGATTATGTTCTGCGATGATAGCATATTATAATTATGTGAAAAACACATTCCTGCGACGATAGTATGCAAAGACCCGACTATGTACAGTAGCTCAAATCATCCATTAAAATAAGGTCAACCGCAATGAATGCTTAATTTGAATAGAATTTCATATTTTCTATGAAAGAAAATAATAGGAATTTCATTTTCCAAAACTAATAACGCAAATAATTGAATACTGTACAAGGTAGTGGCCGAAACTAGACAAATGTTTGTTACGATTTGTGGAAGTACATTTACACTCAGTTTTTAAATTCTTTGCATAAATGATGTAAAATTCACTCCGCGAGAGTGGCATGTATCACAATAAGCACTGACCCCATGAGGATAGTTAATTAATATGGTGTAAAAGTGCATTGTACTCCGGTAGGTGCGCTAACCTGTTCGTTTATAATTTTATCGATTTTATCATTATATGATCGGTAACAACATGTTCATATCAAGCACACGCCACTGATATCAGGTAGTTTGATCCGTTCATAAGAAGGTATCAGAAATACCGACCCCACGAGGGTGGTTCACGTGCATTGAAGCATGGTAACGTTGCTTCTTCCACACTGTTATACATGGTTTTGTCAAACAATTTGCTAAAAATTATCAGAAGGTAGTTTCTGAAAAAAACATTTATCCTATACGGCGGTATTTGTAATATCACGTATATTTCGAGTCGAAAGAACAAAAGTTGCTCGCAAATAGGCGCTTAGGTACTCAGTAAGCTCAATAGAAACAGCGAGACAACCATTTATTAACTCGTTATTTTCCAACACGAGTTGAAAGTATTTGCTCATTTTCTAACGAATAAAAAGAAATCTAAACGCATTAAATATAACTTTGCACAAAATTTTATCAACTGAGATAAAGTTCTGATCACTTTAAAAACTCTTAGGTAAAATAAGATTAAAAATCGTAAGGTGGGTGCTATTTATCGGCTATCGTTGCCGTATATTTTTCCCAGGTTGCTTGATACTAGGTTTAGGAAACCTAGGTATATCTTACGGTGCCGAATATATGAACACTGCAGTGTTAAACTGTGGTATAAATAAAATTCTGCTGCAATATAAGCTTAAAGAAGTTCTACTAAGAATCCAAATTTCGCTCACCCATTTTCATCGATAGATTTGTCCATCTGGTTGGAAACGTTCAGCACGCTTACCCGCTGCCGAAGCTCTGCTTAGCTGACATCACACCACTTTGACCGCTTGAAGCAGTCGCGTTCATCTATTTTTTAAAGGAAATTTATTAAACAGGGATGAAAACAATTGTATAGGGCGACCGATTGCCCTATTTGAAGCACTTTTGGTTAAAACCCATTAGGCTTCGCTGAAAATTTTGTAAACGAACGGTAAAAACCGTTAAAAATTTATTTATTGAGAAAATGCTATGCCACACTGGTTTTCAAACCTTGGGCACAGTAAATTTCTTTAAAAAATCCATTTTTAGAGAAATAGATATAATAATATGTGGGAACTTACTGCGCAGGTACTTATACTTAGCTCCGTTATTTCTTGGAAACAACGTGTTCATTTCGATGATGAGCACCACCACATATTCACTGAGTTTAATCGGTATATTAGTTATAGATACTAATTTTATAAAAAATAAACTGTGCAACAGGCCGGGAGCTAGCTAGAGCTGCCCGGAGCTGTTGCTTCGACGAAAAATTCAACGCCAATGAGGCCAAAAGGCACGCCATTTTTCCTAGAAAATAAAATGGCGCGCATCGCTACAGAGGCGCCACCTGGAGGCTTCCGGTTACAACGCTTAAAGGGACTGAAAACGTTAGCTGTTCGACGGAAAGGGATACGCTCTCTCCTCATTATAAAAGCTTCCAGTAACGGTCAAGTTATTTAATAGTACATTTTCAAGGTTAAATAAATAAATTCAATTTGACTTACCATATCCCATCTCGTAAAGGTGCACCATCTTCCGTCCATTGTGCCTAGTTTCAGGATGTAAAGCATTCAGATGACTGGAATGAGTCCTCAGTTGCAACCGGCCAGTAACAAACCAAATTACTTGAGCAAGCGCGGGGAGAGTTACTGATATTCCATTGCAAATGGCCTTTCTGGACCTAGAAAACTTATCAATATGCTTACCATATCCCTTCTCATAGAGGTGAACCATTTTCCGTCCATTGTGCCTAGTTTCAGGATGTAGAGCGTTCAGATGTCGGGAGTGAGTCCTGAGTTGCTCGACGGCGCCGGCGCGGAAGGTGTCGCAGGCCGCGATCAGAACGGACAGATCGTTCTCGATCAGCCAGAAACAGATCTTGGCTAGATTGGTGGATTTGCCGACACCGTTCACCTGAAAATCATGTGAAAATTATGTTGATTTTAAACTTTCGCGATTTGAACACATTATTATTATATACTACGACTAATCGCGCACTAAAATTACGTGGTCAGGGGCCGTTCAAGTATTACGTAAGCAGATTTATTACAATTATTTACCCCCCTCCCCCCTTGTCGGCAAAAGTAAGCAAAGCTCTTACACCTCCCCCCCTCCCCCCATTCTTACGTAAACATTGGTACATGTACGCATTTTTCTTTTTTAATTGATTCATGAGCTGCAGATTTAATTCTAGAAATAAGAAAATAGATTTAGTATAGTGGACTTAAGTCCACTATCCTAAATATGTTATACACAGATATGCGTAAAAAAATAAATAACTATTGCTGACGTTATCACCATCTACACCCCCCACCGCCCATGTCATCAAAAATAAGCAAAGGATAACCCCCCCCTATAGTGCTTACGTAATACTTACACGTTATACGTTACGTAATACAGCCAGAATGTGGAACGCTTTACCTGGGTCTGTCCACAGCCCGGACACTCCGCGATTTTTCATACAAAATCTGCTGTCTTACGCACACCTACACAGTACTTACTCACAGACAACACACTTACGCACGGTCGCTACACGCGCATTTGTGTGCGGAACGTCTATGGCTGTCAGCAATCACCACAACGTGACGACATGCCGCGTGAGTGAGACAGTTGCGTACTTAATTTGCAAAAATGAATATTAGTCTAGTGCTTAAAAAAAGTATAACACTTACTTAATTTGGAAGCATTTTAACAAAAAGTAACCGATCTACTTCTTTTGTAAGATAATATCAAGAGGAAGTTACCAAATAATGTAAAATAAGTTCCTATTATTTATCCTTAGGGAAACATTAAAATTTCTTGTTTTGTTACGTATCATTGATATTCAACCATACACAGTACAAGTGTTCCCTATTGTCACAGTCTAGGTAGTTTTTATTAGAAAATCCACCGACCAGTGCAGCCCGCGCGCAGAGTACACGATGCGGTACGTAGCGCGGGGTGGAAGTGAGGAAGACTCAAACGGGTGGGGGGTAACGAGTGGCCGTTCTATACGTAGTATTATTATATATTCTTTGGTCTGTCTTCCTGCTAAAGTACAATGTGGGTGTCTTCAAATCCCGAGTAAATAGGTATCTTCTAGGTAAGCGTGCTACAACCTAGACCGCTTATCTGCTTAACAACAGGCAGTATGTGGTCAAACACAAACCTATTCAGAAAAAAAAAAAAAAACTTGAACGGCCCCTCACTGGTAGATGGGTGGTAGGGGGGGTGGTAGGGGGGTGGTAGGGGGGGTGGTAGGGGGGGGTGGTAAGGGTGGTGGTAGGGGGGTGGTAGGGGGGTGGTAGGGGGGTGGTAGGGGTCTGCCTGTGACCACGGCCGATACAACTCGGTCGAAACGTCAGAATGATGAGGTATTTATTTATTTCGTAATTTTAGTGCGCGATTAGTCCCGTAGTATAAAATAATAATAATGTGAAAATTACTACGGAGGTCTGGAGTTCACTTGCGAATTTCGAATAGGTAGACTCTGGTAGGTATTTAAATAGAAAAAATACTAATTGAAAACAGCTATAGGATGAATTAAAGTTCTTGGCAGCTGTGATGTTAGCTACATGAGTCGTAATGTCGGTAAGGGCAAGGAGACGTCTAAAAATTATGTGAGGCATTTTTTCTCTTTTAAGATCAGCTCGCCCATATCACATTACTTGATTATTGGACAGCCTCTAAATGGTACTTAATTCATTAGTATTTATAGAGAAGACTGTATCTACAGGGCTATTCCTAATCAATTAGCATCCTTTTAGGGGCTTATACATCAAAACCAACGACGTTTGTTCTGCGACTTTTGTCAAAACTCAAAAAAAAAATGTTGATCCATGGAAAAATATCGTTCACCCGCGACAAAATGTATGAAACTGCGGGGCAATTCTGTCAACCGATCTCGTTACTAAGATGACACGTTCTTGAACCTGTCTCGTTTTTCTGACAGTTTTGAGCAGTCGGAACTGTCAGAAAAACGAGAGAGGTTCAAGAACGTATCACTTCAGTAAAGAGATCGGCTATCAGAATTGGCCCCCAGGTTTTTTTTTTGAGTTTTGATAAAAGTCGCAGAACAAAAGTTGTTGGTTTTGATGTACAGAATAAGCCCCTAAAAGGATGCCAATTGATTAGGAATAACCCTGTATAAATAAAGAATTGGATAACCTTATGACTGCGATGATGATGATCTTCAATATCCATTCATCAGCCGTAGAACGTCTACTGCTGAACATAGGCCTCCTTTATAAATTTGTTCAGGATATTGGTAATAATAATAGTCGAAAATCTCACCCCACAGAAGGCCATAACGTAAGGTCGGCCCTGGTGTTTGGCGTGCAGGCAGTCGCGCAGGATGTCGACGCGCCGCTTCGGCGACAGGATTTGAACCAGCGACTCCGTCAGTGTAGCCTTGATCGTCTTAGCCACGCTGTCGAATGTGCCCAGCACCTGGAACATAAACAAATAAATAAATATTGAGGGACATCTTACACACGGTCTCTGACCCCAAACTAAGCAAACCTGCTTTTTTGAAATAAGTTAAAATTAAATATTACTTATCTAACAACCTTCGAGCAAATATCTACAGAGCCACAGTCCCTAAGTGAAAGTAGTAATGTCCGAGCGCCGTCATACATACCGACTTAGATATTTACATTAAATAATTTACCCGTTTTCTCTAATCTCGACGTTATGTCACGCCAAACTCTGCTTATTGTGGAAAAAATCGGCCAAGTTCGAGTCGGACTCGCGCATTAAGGATTCCGTACCGTGTGGTAGTGTATACAGTATACTATTTATGATCTAAGAACTCATCAAGGTCATAAAACGCTTGCTCGATAAGGTAGCACTTCAACCTGCTTTTAAAACTGTTGAAGCTGAGAGCCTCAGTGACCGTTTCAGGCAGTCGGTTGTAAACATCCGGTCCCATAACGTGCGTCAGCTTCCCAGACTTCGCGAGAGAGCGCGGTATGCTCACAAGCTTATTAGCATTCCGGGTATTATATGAGTGCACATCGCTGTGCATTTTAAATATGCCAAGGTTACATCTCACGTAAACAGCCACCTGAAAGATCAGGATAGCCGGCAATGTGAGAATCCCGAGCTCCTTAAAATAGGGTTTCACGGAGGTGCACCGCGACACCCCCACTATCGCACGCACGGCACGTTTTTGCGCTCGGTGCGCGCGCTTCCAGTCGGCGGCGCGTCCGTAGTTCTGCACCGTACTGTAGTCTCGAGTGCTCCGTGGCGAAGTAGCACGCACGAGACACCTCCGCCGACACCACTCTGGCGAGCCGTCTGAGCGCAAAGTATGCGCTGCTTACTTTTCCACAAAGCTTGTCGATGTGGCGCTCCCACGTCATACCTCGATCAATCTCGAACCCCAAGAAAGTTGTGCTATACACCCTGCTCAATTTTGTCGCCATTTACCATAACTTTTAGTGGTTTTGTGGCGTGGCCTGAGAGGCAAAAGTGCACAAAATGGGTTTCATTTAAATTTAGAGCCAAGCCGTTTGCCTGAAACCACTTAGAGCTCCTAGAACAAATATCTAGTTATGCCAATGATACAATTTGATAAGTTCAGAACTACAACTGTGGGTACTACAAAATTCAAGTAGATTAGTTTTAAGTACCTATTACATGTATACGAGTATATTAACTGGGTAATTTGTATATTTCCAGTACATGCTTTTATGTTTTTTTGCTTATTTTCATGCTTATTATTTACGATGTGTTTCTATGTATTGATTCTCATAACCGATTTGTTAAGTTGTATAGTGTTATTAAAAATATATAATTATATTGTTGTTATATATACATATGTATAAACATGTAGATACTTATAAGTGGTAGAACCGGCTCGTTATTTTTTCTTTTTATAAATAATTTTAGGATTAGGCCTGTTATTGGCTGTTTAGATGTATTTGTACAATTAAGTATAAATATATTTCAACTAGCGACCCGCCCCGGCTTTGCACAGGTGTATTATACATACGAGTACAAACCTTCCTCTTGAATCACTCTATCTATTAAAAAACCGCATCAAAATCAGTTGTGTTTTTTTAAAGATATAAGCATACATGGGGACAGACAGCGACTTTGTTTTATACTACGTAGTGATATTTATGTATAAACATGTAGAATATAATCTCCTTCACGCCTGAATACATTTTAGCAGTGCCCGACGGGGTCCACAATTGTACATATTTTAAGTTTTTACCATCTTTTTATAACATTTTGGAAGCAAATAAATCTGAATATAGAAACTTAGATGTGGTAGAGCTCGTTATATCTTCTTTTTATAAATAATTACAGGATTAGGCCTGTTATTGGCTGAAAATGTTTTAGTACAATCAAGTTTAATTATTTTGCTGCTGGCCTGTAAATAAATAAAATAAAATAGCACGTCAGAATCCAGTATGTTCGTTACCTTGCCTTCGAGCTTGGCTGAGACAGAATCGCAAAGCTTGTTAGCGATGTCGGCGGCCACGTTCTTAGCGATCAGGTGGTCGCGCATCTTGTCCAGCACTGGCCGCATCGACTCTTCGGACAGGGCCTTGGAACCGACCAGACCTGGTGGAAATATACAACATAAACTATGCATTCTTGATTGTTAATAATATGGTACATTATTAATAATTAATTAATAATGTACTATATTATTTTTATTTTTAGTAGGTAATATTCTTTATTTGTATTGTAAGGTAAAATGCATGCTGTGCTTCCTTAAAAATAGCACATTAAGTTAAATTAGATTGTAAGTGTTTATAACATATGTAATAATGTAGTTATTAATGTGAAGCCTTAATAAATTAAATTAAAAATTAAATAAAACTAGCTATAAGATAAATAATCGGCTAAGTGCGAGTCGAACTCGCGCACGCAGAGTTCCGTACTTAATGGGAGCCCCCATTAAACATTTATTTTATTTTAATTATTTATGATTGAATTGTACAGGGTGGGCCAGAATAAAGTTCACTTTCCCTTGTCAAAAAAAACCGTTGCTCGCGGCAGGTAGCGGGGTGCGCGGGGTATGATCGGTTGCCGCGTCTCTCGCATTTTTAGTCGCCATGAGTCCGTTCACGGGTGAGCATCGCGCGTTCGCTATTCAAGCGTTTTACGAAAATGGTCGTTCTTATATTGTTGCGCGGCGTAAGTTCAGAGTTAAATTTAATTTACGAAGTATCCGCCAGTGTCCTAGCACTCAGTTACTTAAGCAATGGCTAAAGAGGTTCCAAGAAACTGGTTCGACGCTTCCTAAGAAACGTCGAGGTCGTTCCCGCACAGTACGCACACTGCACAGTGCAAGCGATTGAAGAGGTTAATCAATCTGTTGAGCAAAATGCGGAACTCTCTACACGGCGACGTTCGGCAGCTATGGGAATTTCAAGAAGCAGTTTACGACGAATTTTACACGATTTAAAGCTTCATCCGTATAAAATCCAATTAGTCCAGCAACTCAACCCTGATGACCATACAAAAAGAGAGAAATTTTCTTCCATCATGTTAGAACGGTTTTCCAACTTCGGGAACATCCTTTTCTCAGACGAAGCCCATTTTCACCTGAGCGGATTTGTAAATAAACAAAATTGCCGTTATTGGAGCGCTGAACAGCCTTCACGCAAACATCAAAAGCCTCTTCATTGCCAGAAAGTGACGGTTTGGGCAGCGGTTTCAGCTAGAGGGCTCATTGGGCCTTATTTCTTCGAAAATTCTAGCGGCCAAGCATTGACGGTAAATACGGAGCGATATGTCAAAATGTTAAAAGATTTTTTAAGACCAACTCTTGCTGGGCTGCAGGAGTACAACTCCCTGACTTGGTTCCAGCAGGATGGCGCCACCTGCCACACGTCTAATGCCAGTATGGAGGTCGTAAAGGAGATGTTCCCCGGTAAAGTGATCTCTAAGAGGGGTGATATCGAGTGGCCACCACGAAGCCCCGACTTGTCTCCACCGGATTTTTTTTTGTGGGGATACCTCAAAAATAAGGTTTACTCCAATAAACCAGAGACAATTACCGCCTTGAAAGAAAACATTCGAACGGAAATGGCGGCTATATCAACAGCAACGTGCCAGCGCGTTTTTGAAAATTTTAAACACCGCTTGGAAGAGTGCTCCCGGCGAGAGGGAGCACATCTAGATGATGTTATTTTCAAAAAATAAATTATAATAATGTTACATTAATTTACTTTTTAAATCAATTGTTTTAGTACTATCAGTCTTTTTTTATAAAGGTTTCAAAAGTGAACTTTACTCTGGCCCACCCTGTATATACAACTGAACATTCTGTGAATATTTCAAGCGTCTACCTGTTACCATTATTAGTACCGAGCGAAAAACGAAATTCAGGTTTGTTGTATGGGATCCCCCCTTAAATATTTTATTTAAGGTTTTATTCTGTTTTTAGTGTTTGTTGTTATAGCGGCTACAGAAATTCATTATTTGTGAAAATTTCAGCTTTCTAGCTATAACGGTTTATGAGATACAGCCTGGTGACAGACAGACGGACAGCGGAGTCTTAGTAATAGGGTCACGTTTTTACCCTTTGGGTACGGAACCCTAAAAATGAAAAGAATATAATATGCTGTCTCCAAACGCTGTGTAACTAAAGAAGCTTAGTAAGAGAATGGTCACCACTTGAATTTTAATTACGAGTTCAAATTCAATTGGTTTCATTTGTTTGTTAATTGATTTAAAAATCTAAGCAGTAAGATTTATTGCAATTAACGTACGCTGTTATTTTAGCAGAGAACACTTAAACCTAATATACATAAACGCTTCAAAAACTTAGTCAAACCTTCCTCTAGCTGTCCCCAGATAAGCAAAGGTACCCTATATTAATAACTGGATTTCCACGCTATAATTTTTCAATAAAGGAAAACAACGTGAGGCAACTTTTATTCGTTCAGAGAAGAAATTCGACAGCGTATGTGAATCCATCAATTCGGAACTGGTCCCATGTAGTGCATTGTGGCTCATTCGCTTCGATAAGTTTACTTATGTTCAATCGCGAACCATTAAAGGCCGACATGGTAGAGGACGGAACCCTGTCACAAGCGTCCCGGCGCCACTTTCGATCTGGTCAATAACCAATCACAGATATTAATTTAACCATTTGGCCATTTGTAATTGGTCGAACACTAGGTCGCAGCTGCAGGCCGCAGTTGTCCGACGCTACTCTCGTAAGCCGTAGTGGTCTAGTGGTAGTGACACCCGTCTTATAATCATGAGGTCATGGGTTCAAATTCCGTCCCGTGCTAATGAGTTCTTCGGTAATTATGTACAGAACTTCACACCACTGGCTTTTCGGTGAAGGAAAACATCATGAGGCAACCTGCATACATCTTTAGAAGAAATTTGATGACGTATGTGAAATTCACTAACCCGCACTGGGTCTGCGTGGTGGATATGGCCCAATCACACTTTGTGGGTAGGCCTACGTTCTGCAGTGGACTATTAAAAGGCTGGTTCAGTACAGTACACTCGTTAAGTCTCACCCTTGAAAATGCTGAACATTCCGCCGGATTTCTTAGGCGTAGCCTGCTTCTCTTCGTACTCCTCCTCCTCGCTGCTGCTGTCTTCTGACTCCACCTCCAGGTCGCGGATGGCACCCGTCATTTGACCAATCAGCTGTTTGGGAAACATCCACTTTTATTATCAAAAACTACAGACATGTCCATAGATAAGTTTAGAGATTGGCAAATAGGCATCTTTATGGTTTCAGCAGTGTCAAGAGTTTCTGGAGAGAAGGGCAAGGAAGGAAGTAAGAAGGCCTCAAAGATTCCAAGCAACTCTATTTACAGGAACTGCAAGTGCCTCATAAAATTAAACCTTCTTTGTAGGAAAGGCCTCATCCCTACTACCTATGACAACTCCTGTACATGTTTCCTGTAGGAAATGTTGGAATCTTTGAGGCCTTCTTACTATGGGGAATGTACTTTGTGTGTTCTTTCTACATTGGTTTCTGAACTGTTTAGGTATTTTTACGATGGCAGTCGCAAGGCTTTGACGACTAGTGCAAAAAACAACATAAATATCTGTGCGTTAGGCGAGACGCCGGTAGGAGAACTTTCTGGCTTGTCGGTGCCGAAATTCAGACCAGTAAGTCTTGTGCGCCTCCACACTCTGGACTGTTTGCGCAATGAGAGTTTGAGCTCTGTGGGCCCTTTCTTCCATAGTGAATGGACTCTTAAGACTCCTACAATAGAAGCTGCGACTCTTTAGCAACTGTCTGCAGAGTATATAGGTATTACCTGTGAGTCATGCAAGACGTCGGTTGATATCCTCTGGACTATTTATGCAATGAGAGTTTGAGCTCTGTGGGCCCTTTCTACCATAGTGAATGGACTCTGCAGACTCCTATAGTAGAAGCTGCAACTCTTTAGCGACTGCCTGTGCCTGTAAGGAATATGGATAATACCTGTGTGTCGGGCGAGACGTCGGTAGGAGCATCCTCTGGCTTGTCGGTGCTGAAGTCCAGAGAAGGCAGGTCTCGCGCGCCGCCGCCCAGCTCCCACACTCGCGGCTGCTTCACGCGGTCGGCGTTCGACTTGGGGGTTGGAATTTTTGGGGACTTCCTGCCGTGGACAAAACCAGTGTAAAATTATACATTTATTATTAACTTTGTTAAGAAAATATTTTCTATATTCATTTTGGTTTGTGTGGCTGCCAATGCTGCAATTTATTTTGAGTACCTAGTGTCATGATGAAAATTAATTTATGTTCCTAAACTCAAACTCAAATCATTTATTGCAACATATGAAATTTACATGCGGTTCTTAGTTAACATGTTTTGTATAGTTATACATATGACCCTATAAGGGTATGGCAATTTTGTTATTTGTATTGGAACAATTTATTATTATGTTTTCTAGATTATCGTTACAAAAATTGTCTAATGTATAATAGCATTTCGTGTATATGTGCATTTCCTATCTAAACTTACAAAGAAGAAAAAAAGATTTTGCCCTTAAAAGATTTTACAGAAAACTAAAACAAAAGTTGTAACAACAGCTGCATTCGGCTTATTGCTGTATGCAACCTTGCTAAAAAAATTGGTTAAGTACGAGTCGGAATCGCGCACGGAGGGTTCCGTACTATAAGGGAGGGCTCCCTTAAATATTTATTTTATTTTAATTTTTTATTATTTATTATTGAAGTCAATTTACAACTAAATATTCAGTGAAAATTTCAAGCATCTACCTTTTACCATTATTAATATAGAGCGAAAAACGGCTAAAAAATCAGGTTTCTTGTATGGGAGCCCCCCTTAATTATTATTTTATTCTGTTTTTAGTTATAGCGGCAACAGAAATACATCATCTGTGAAAATTTCAGCTTTCTAACTATAACGGTTCGTGAGATACAGCCTGGAGACAGACAGATAGACAGACAGACAGACGGACAGCGGAGTCTTAGTAATAGGGTCCCGTTTTTACCATTTGTGTACGGAACCCTAAAAATCTGTAAAATAATTGAAAAATATATAATTAGTTCAAATTACTCTTGTTAGTCAGTCAAACATATTTCATAGTTGATGATACAGAAACCAGAGTTTCACAACATTCTGTATGCTTTACAATATTAGTTTTGATTACAAAACAATTTCAAATCACTGTTAAGCAAAACATTGTTTATCAGCAGAATGTGAAATTCGTAACAGACAATAATAAGAATTTCATGGTTTATACAAGAATACGAAAATTACGTTATGGGTTTCACAAACATATTAAAATTTGCTACTAAAGTGGAGTCATTTTAATAGGTCACTTTTGACAGTTCATGAATGCAAAGAAAAATATACCTTACACTAAAGGAATAAAACTCATGAAAACAATATTGACGACGACCGATAAGTGTTCTCGAATACGGCTTGGAGTTTTATTCCTTTAGTACAAGGTATATTTTTCTTTGCATAAAATGAAATGTCAAAAGTGACCTATTATCTTGTCCCTACTTTAGGCACTGTAGCACTCATTGTGTAGTTTGACTAGGTGTTTGTCAGAGATCACCGAAGTTCAGCAGCGTTGAGCACGGTAAATCAGCTGTTATCATACATTCAATTACAAGTTGCAATATCGTATTTACTTTTATCTACACTAATGTTGTAACATTCTACTTATGTTTCCAATACTTGACTTATAATGACTACTGTTATAGCGCAGACAACAAAACACTCAATTTAAGCAATTTCACATGATGTTATAATATTCACATCGATATCGTAAAATATCATTATAACATCGCGCGCTCGCTCCTGATTGGCCCTGCGCGCGCAGCTGCGCTCTCATTGGTTAGATTTTAATGGCGCCAAGTTCACTGTGACAATACACGTACGCGTGAATTTAATGTTTCGCAATTTGTTTTATTTTTATTTTTATTAGTGAAGATAAAGTAGTGTATGCAACTGCATATAACACGGGTATCACACTCACACTCACACTCGTGTTTTAATACCCTTCATTATATGACAGTTGCATAAACTACTATAATAAAACCTTTAATATAACCCTGTACTGTGCTTACAATTTTTTTTTCTAATGACTGTGTAGTGATAAATTCATAAATCACTACATAGTATAAAACAAAGTCGCTTCCCTGTCTGTCTGTCCCTATGTATGCGTATATCTTTAAACCTACGAAAAACGGATTTTAATGCGGTTTTTTTTAATAGATGAGAGTGATTCAAGACGAAGGTTTATAATCACTACATAGTATAAAACAAAGTCGCTTCCGCTGTCCCCATGTCCCCATGTATGCTTATATCTTTAAAACTACCCAACGGATTTTGATGCGGTTTTTTTAATAGATAGAGTGATTCAAGAGGAGGGTTTATATGTTTAATAAACTTGTGCGAAGCCGGAGCGGGTCGCTAGTTGATATTAATTTGGGAAACATTTTTACTCAAATAAAATACTGTGAGTGATACTTGTGATGACTAAAGTCCCCGTCACGAGAAGCTATAAATTATGTAAACAAACATATTTTACTAAGTAAACATTTTATACTGCGAGATAATAATAAATTGACCATATTCAATCGACACGAAATATAGACGGGTTATATGAAAGTAACAACCTATTTAATTTAGTCGGATCATATTTTAACGACGCAAAGCGCTATCGTTTGTGTTTTTTGGTACCGGAACGCGTCCGTCGCAGGGATTGTAAACTATCGGGAATGCGTACGAGTTTGTTTCATTGCTTTGCATATATCTGGTTGTTATTGTTAATTTTGTTATTGTTTCGTTATCACTTTTTTATTGTTGTTACTTTAATTGTTGCGTTAATTTTATTTGTTATTACGTATAATGGAGCCAGTAGCCAGTACATCTAAGGAAATAAATTCGCCTCGAAAAAAACGTCAAAAGGTGCGTAATACAATTTATCTAAAATATATAATAAATAAAAAGAAAGAGTTGTTTGTTCAAACGCGCTAATCTTTGGAAACTTCTAATATTAGAAGTAGGTTTTAAATTGTGAAGTAATTGGTTAGGTTAATTGGTATACCTGGAGATATAGCTTATAAAGCGAATAATTATTCTTAAATAATATGTGTTCATTAATATTTGTTACTTAATAATTTATTAAATCTTTAAAAAAAAAATCATTTTTTTTGTTGGTCCAAATGTTGTGAACTCCTGAACACTTGTTTACAAAATTTATAGCTTCTCGTGACGGGGACTTTAGTATTCTAGACTCCAGAATATCAGTAATTAATTTTCCTTGTGAGACATCACTTCTTGTAAACATATTTCTAATAACTATTGTTATTGGATGAGTATATTATTGCCTACCAGTGCTTAGACTAATCATTATTCACATTGGTATAACAAAACATTATAGCGCAGCATGCATAGCATTCCATAGAAGTGATGGTCTATTGGTAGCCCAACCCGCCTTACAATTGTGAGGTAGTGGTTTCAAATCCCGGTCCTGTACTAATGAGTTTTTTGGAATTTATGTACGGAATTTCACACCACTGGCACTTCGGTGAAGGAAAACATTGTGAGGCAACTTGCATACCTCCAAAGAAGAAAAATACGACGGCATATCTGAATCCACCAACTCGCACTGGACCAGCTTGGTGGATATGGCCCAATCGCCTTTCGTGGGTAGGCCTATTTCCTGCAGTGGACTATTAAAAAGGCTGGTACTGTACAGTATGCATAACATTAGAGTGACTTAAAAGCGAATGTAACATATGGTGGCCTCTCAAAAATAACTCTTCCAGGCAACCATAATTAAAGAGGAAGATATTTGATATGGTGTCTTCGAGCAAATATCTACAGAGCCACAGTCTCTAAGTGATAGTAGTAAAAAAATGTCCGAGCGCCGTCATACATACTTGGATATTTACATAAAATGAAAACAGAATGACCCGTTTCCTCGAATCTCTCGAAGTTCTAATTGGTGCTTGTAACCGAGCAAATTGGCATCGCGCGGCGTAGTAGTCAGCTTGCAAACGCCTTACGACTAACTAAAACGCCTGCCCACTACATAGATTGGGCAGGGTTTTGGCTCTGACACTTTTTTATGCATGATTGTGACTCTATAGACATTTGCTCGAAGTATGGTGTACAATATTAGAGAGATTAGCATAAAGTGTTTTTACTCACTTAGGTTCCTTCTTTCCTTTAGCCAGTTTTTGCGCGAGCTTGGCTCGGCTGGCGGCGATGACGTCATCCTCCACGTCGGCTTCTATTTCAGACTTGCCATTGGTCAGGCTTTTGCTTTCTACAATTTTCACTGGAAAAAACAATAAGTACTATAGCTGGGTTGTTATATAGCCCTCTTGTCAGTTTTAAGCCGCCGGAAGACATTTTTTTTTTAACTTGAATAACTCCGCGCTTGACTACCAATTCGCCTAATGGTAAGCAATGTTGTGGTAGAAGATGAAGCACGCAGACCTAGAAGATACCTATTTACTCTGACATGACTCAGGGGTTAAAGCAACTGGGGCCAACAATCCTTACTAATACACCATCACAAACCAACACTACACACCACATCCTCTGCAACAGAGTGGTCTACAACTGGAACAGGTTGCCTGAGGATGTAATCTCAGCAAGGTCTATAAGCACATTTAAGAATAGACTGAATCTTTGGATAAAGAAGGACATATATTTTCTTGACAGATAAATAGTTTTATTCGACTCTGCTTGATATAGGCACATCAGTTTATACTGCTTGCCTATAAACAAATAAATCTATATAAGTATATAAAAATGAATCGTGGTTGTTAGTCTCGCTAAAACTCGAGAACGGCTGAACCGATTTGGCAAATTTTGGTCTTGAAATATTTGTGGAAGTTAAGGGAAGGTTTAAACGGTGAGAAATTTTATAACAGTTGCGAGAAAAATAACAAAAACATGGATTTCATTTTCCCATTCAACATTTTCCGGCATGTACAAAATGTCATTGACACTTGACAGATGGTGAGATGAAGTTCACCGGGACCGCTAGTAAATAATATTATAAATCCGAAAGTGTGTTTGTTGGTTGGTTCTTCTTTTACGTAGCAACAGAGCAATGGTTTGACTTGATTTTTTGCATGGACATAGTTTGAAAGTTATATAGGCTTTTTATATACGTTGGATTTGACTTCTTTTCCCAGGAAAATAAAATGTTCCCATGGGATAGCACAAAAATCAAAATACCATGCAGCCAAAGCCGCGGGCTAAAACTAGTTTAACATAATATGATCCAAGCAATGGATCACTTGTAATAGCCCCCAGCAGTCATCCAACCAAAGACTGATCATGCTAAGCATTGCTTAGCTTTAGTTTTTGTACTCATTTTGATCTCAGCTTTAGCCCTTTAGGACATCCTACTATTATTATATATTTGTAACTGTTTCGCGCACAAACGGCTGAACCGATTTGGATGAAATTCGGTATGAAGGTAGCTTAGATCTTGGATTAACACATAGGCTACTTTTTATCTACTTTTTTTCAAAAAGCTTAAAGATCTCCAGATATTTTCAAAACTAAAATGTTAAAGTAACTATTTTTTTTAAAGAGTTTTTTCGTCGCCTACCCTCGAGAGTGAAGCAGTGTCGAATTTGCGTTGCTATTTATAATTTCTTAAAATATTGTTAAATTCGCTAATTCCGCGTTAAAATAGTGTTATTTTGGTCGATAAACTATCAATTATTCGGTGAACAGTGTAGTTCATTCGGAATTTTGCTGCAGTGACTTGTTAAATACGAGATAAACTTTTCCGTTTTTCCGTTTTTTTTTCTTAGTGAATTCAAATCGATCAACAAAAATGAAGTGCTTTGTGTGCGAAAATGACTTTACTGACGACTCCGTGGTTCAATGTGATGGTTGCAAGAGATACATCTGCTTACAATGCAGCAACTTAACTAGTAGCGAGGCGCGCGTCATGGGGCTGAAGGGCAAACGCACACTTCTGTATTTATGTGATTTGTGCAGAGAAGCCTTATTTCATAAAATCATACGACGGGCTGAGAAAGGAACTTGACGAAGTGAAGGAGCTCTTGTCTCGGACGAACAGTGCGGGTCGGGACGATATGCAGCCGCCCGCAGTGGCAGCAGCACTCGAGCCGTCGCCTCTCAGCACTAATGCCATTCTGGAGGAACTTCAGGAGCGCGAGCGCAGAGCAAACAATGTGATCCTGGTGGGCATTAAGGAGAGTGGTTCGGACAATGGCACGGACAGGAAAAGTTACGATGAAAAGTTTGTGAATAAGGTCCTCAAGGACATCAATAGTGGGGAGGACTACTCGAAAGTTTTGTCAGTGCAGCGTCTTGGTCGTCGAGAACCTGGAAAGCAACGGCCGCTGAAGGTGGTGTTCAAAACCCGTCAGGATGCTGTGCAGATTTTTAAGAATAAGAGTAAGGCCCCTAAAGAGGTAAGAGTTTATGATGATAAGACACCCAAACAAAGAGAGGAGCTCAACAAATTACGGGACACTCTCAAAAGCCGAATTGAAAAGGGTGAAACCAATCTTACTATCAGGTACATAAAAGGAATTCCTAAGATTGTACCAAAAAACTAGCCTCTCGCAGAGACCCTTATAGTGACCTTACTTTCATGTATACAAATCTTTTCTCTATTCGATCTAAATTCGACCTTTTCCTGCAATGTGTCACTGCTCAGAATCCTGCGATAGTAGTAATAACGGAAACTTGGCTGAACAGTAGTGACCGTAATAGCACTTACAATATTCCCGGAGCCACAAAAAGAAGAAATCTGAGGGAAAAACTAGAGCTGGAGGAGTAGCAATATACATCAGGGACCACTTGGATGGTGTGCCGATCATAGCTAAACGTAATCAGAGATATATGTGTGAGGATGTGGAAGCACTCGTTCTGGACATTCAGTTTGGTATGCATCATTTCTTGGTGGTGGGGGTATATCGGCCTGACGATAAGGAAGAGACAGCATGGAGATCACGTGACACTAAACTGCTGGAAAATCTCTTTACAGCATCTGAAAACAACACTATAGTGGTGGCCGGTGACTTCAACTACACTAATTTAAAGTGGCCGCTCTTAACTGATCAGCAACAGTCCGGAGATGTGAATACCAAACCAGAAAATATGTTTATAAATATGTACCTAAATAGCAATTTGCACCAGCTTGTAAACACACCTACACGTTACCAATCAAACCAGGCACCTTCTCTATTAGATCTTATAATGGTCAATGATGCAACATTAATTACGGAAGTTATCCATAAACCACCAATAGAAAAAAGTGACCATTGTGTCTTAGAATTCTCTATCCAGTGTCTAATGCAAAAAGAAAGGACAATACCCAAGCTCAGGCGAAACTATCAGAGCATAAATTATGACAGTTACAATTCTGATTTGTATAAGACTTTGCAAGCTGTATGCGAAACGGATGATCCTCAACAGCTATGGGATGGTATCATAAATGCTATTAATATTACTACAGACCACCATGCGCCTCTACGTCAAGTAAGATCTAAACCAATTAAAAATAAACCATGGATTGATGATAGTGTTCTGGAGTTAATTTTGGAAAAGAAAATCTTATGGGACAGGTACAGAATGTCCAAGGATGAACATGACTATAAGAAGTTTCGTGAGGTGAATAATATGTGTGTTGCCTTGTCCAGGAAACAGAGGAGTGCTTATGAGGCCAGAATCCTTGACTATGGTGATAAAGCTTTTTATTCATACCTGCGACGCTGTACTACCTCTACTGTCAGTATTCCACCAGCAATTAGAAACCACAATGGAGACCTAGTAACTAAACCATGTGATATTGCTGAGGTTTTTGCAGTTAAGTTTGAAAAAGCATATTCAGTAGAACCAGCACTCAATCAAAACACTATGACTATTGCAACTCCCTGTGTAGAGGAAAGTTTGTGTGACATTTCTTTTACTGAAAGTGATGTAAAGAAAGTAATTGCGAACCTGAATATTCAGTCGTCCCCCGGGCCAGATCAACTTCCAGTTTGCATACTTAAAAATTGTGTTAATACTATTGCTCCTGTCTTAGCACAATTAATGAACACTTCTTTTGAAGCTGGATACTTGCCTCGAGACTGGAAGCATGCGATAGTAACTCCAATTTTTAAGAAAGGTGACAAAACTAAACCGGAAAACTTCCGACCCATTAGTCTCACTAGCATTGTGGTGAAGATTATGGAAAGGATTATAAGTGAGAGAGTGGCACAATTTTTAAATAGAAATTGTGTGATCTCAACAAAGCAACATGGTTTTATTGAAAAAAGGTCAACTGTCACTAACTTATTGACATCTGTTCATGCCTGGAGTGTACAAGTTGATAAAAAAGAACCTGTTGATGTAGCATACCTCGATTTTGAACGTGCATTTGACAAGGTACCCCACCAGCGCTTGTTGTTTAAGCTTGAACATCATGGGTTGCGTGGTAAGTTGCTTGAGTGGTACCGGAGCTTCTTATCGGGTAGAACATTTCAGGTTCGAGTGGGGAACTCACTATCGGAACGGAAAATGGTTTCCAGCGGTGTCCCCCAGGGTTCTGTGACCGCTCCTGAGATGTTTGGAATCTTCATAACGGATCTGATAGAGCTCATAGAATGTCAATCAGCTTTTTTCGCAGATGATGGGAAGTTTTTTGCTAATGCATTGATAAAGTCTGGAGAAATTCAAAAAGATCTAGACTGCATTCAGAACTGGACCAGGGACTAGATTATAAAGTTGAACATAGCCAAATGTAGTGTGTTACATCTTGGTAGTACCAACCCTAAAAAGATATACACACTTGATGGAGTTGCTTTAGCATCTGTAGGCCAACAGAAAGATTTGGGAGTCATCATTACTGCAGATTTAAAATGGGAACAGCATATATCTATGATAGTCAAACGAGCCAACTCATTTATTTATGTCATACGCAAGTCCTTTCAGACAGTAACTGTGGATGTTTTTATTAAGATTTACAAAACCTATATAAGGCCTCTCCTAGAATATGGGTTTCAAGTGTGGAGTCCTTACTTTAAAAAAGATATTGATTTGCTTGAAAGTGCACAAAGAAAAGCCACCAGGATTCCATATGCTCTGCGCCGCAAAACCTATGAAGATAGGTTAAAAGCTCTTCGTCTCACGACCCTCGAAGAACGACGATTGCGTGGAGACTTGATTGAGACCTTCAAAATTCTCAATGGCTTCTATAATCTTCCGAATATTCACGACATATACACCTTGAAGGAAAATATGCGCGATAGCAGACGCCATAAATTCCTCTTACAGCCTACACCATCACAAACCAACACTGCACACCACATTCTCTGCAATAGAGTTGTCTACAATTGGAATAGGTTGCCTGAGGATGTAATCTCACCCCCCCGAGTGGGTTCCCGCCTTGTCGTGGCGGGGGGGCTTAGTAGCCAGGTCTCGCCAGCCTGGTGAACCAAGAGGAACCCGAGGTGGGGCCGGCCTCTCCGGGTCTTGGGCCTCGACAAGCCCGTGCGGAGGCTGGCCAGTAGGTCGCTAGTCGACTGAGGTGGACTGCGGTGTCGCGCTCGTCGCGATACCGCGGCCGAGCCCATCGAGGCGGGGGCGGCGACGGGATGGACGGGCGGCGAGTGTGCCGCTGTCTATCCGTCCTGCCAGCGGCCCTAACGGGTGCCGCCAACGTGTTGGCGGAGGCGGTGGGGCTGCAGGGGAAGAGGAATGTCGGTATCGCAACGGCCGTTCTCCCTATCCTCTGCAGCCGTAGTGGCAGGCGCGGGGCCACTTTAATTGACCCGTTGCATCGGGACCAGGGCTGTCGGACATGGGTGCTGTCTGACGCCCAGTGCTGGTTGGTCCCAGGTGGTGGATGACGATGTGTCTGGTGTTCGGCACATCGTCATTCTGGCGGGAGCCGAAGCTCCGTGGTGGGGCCCAAGTTGGGCCAGCGCTGTCGGGTGCCGCGGAGGAGTGCGCAAGCGTGCCCGTAGCCCCGACACCAGGCGCAGTGGTGGAACACCCAGGGGTTTTGGTGGGTACACTGTCACAATAATACTAATATTATTCGACTCTGCTTGATATAGGCACATCAGTATACACTGCTCGCCTATAAACAAATAAATAAATAAATAAATTTATTACTCAGCGCTGAAAAAACTTTATTCCAAATAAAAAATGTAGATAGTTTCATATTGTTCTAGGTTTGTAGGTATCTATGCTTATTATTGAAGTAAAACTTCTAATGTGACTTCCAACAAGGTTGCATTAAACATTTAACGCTACCATGGAAGGGGTATGAAAGCACTGTTGTGTCTTTTAGTTTTCCTTCTATCATGCGGATGCACTCAACTTGCATTTTTTATATGTATTTGTACTTACCAGATTTCTTTCCTTTTTCTTCTCCCTTGCGTTCAATCATGGAAGCTACAGTCTTTTTAGACTTCTGCGAGTCTTCGAATGTTTTCATTGCTTTAGGAATTTTTGCTTGCAACTTGGCTGAAAAATTATTGTTGTTTAATTAATTTTATAGAATACATGTCTCAACTAAGATTACCACGCCCATAATATATCCACAGCTGGACATAGGCCAGCTCTACAGAGTTTCATATTGGACATATAGGAAGGAACTAGCTTCCAACTTCTGTTATCTTTATATTTGGCTTAATCTTTGCCAAGATAAGAATTCAATTTAAACGCACTAGTTGAAACGAAAATGATGGCTAATACAAATACAATCAAACTGTATTCAATAGTTTTTTTTCCTTTATAGTAAGTAAGTTTGTATAGGTCGGGTGGTTAGCCTTGGTGTCAGTTTTTAGGCCGCCTAAAGGCCTCTGACATGGCTAAGTGATTAAAACAACCGGGACCTACAATTTAACAAGTCACCCGAGCCACAGTAGTGGTCAGTTGTCATGCCAATTGCTAACGAACACCTAGCCAAACTATGTTATGCTATTCATTGTAACTTACCCCAATGTTCAGACTCCCGGAGAATTTTATCAAAGGATGTCCTAAAGTCGAAGTCCATGATATGATTGCTTCCCTGCAGCTCATTCTTGTACTTGTCTCTAAATTCAAGGTGGACATCATTGAGGAACTTATCGATATACGATAGTTGCAGGATCCGCTGGTACGCCACCACGAATACCAGCTCAAACTCATTATCGAGCTTGTATTGTAACGTCAGGGCGTTATGGTTAAATGAATTATTCCCTGTACGCTCCTAGAAAACAACAGATGCAATTAAAATTCAAAGCTTCACCTTGACTGCTTATGCGTATAAAATGAGGTTGCAACACAAAATTAGAATAAGATATATGATTATAAATATAAAGATTTTTTAAACACGTGTCTGAATCACTAATTACATTAAAAACAAGTCGAACAGGGGCTTCCCAAATGATAACTACTCACTTGCAAAATAACACTGCGTATTAGCGCATTAACAGATGGTGAAAATATATCGCTTGTACTCTGGAAACACCACAGCACTATGCCTCCCTTGCTGAAGATGCTGAATAAGTCTAACATTTTGTTTAATTGAGTTTAATTTTACGATTTTATTTAATTTGCCAACAGATGTTCTGTTCGCGCAGTGTGAAAGTGAATTCTGACAGTTTATTGACATTTTAATGACAACTCACTACATTCAATGGTTTGCGTTTAAAATCTAAAAAAACTGTAATTTATGTTTTATTATTTAATAAGCCGATCAGGCGACGTGCAAAAAACTTCGTTTTTAAAACTCAGTTTTAAAATCGATGACTTTATGACGTTCCGGATGTTTTTCTAAGCCACGGAATCCACGGATAGGTTCTAGGATATTATTGTACTCATCATTATGTTATGATCAACATTTACTATCCGACTAGCCCCTAATATTGAGAATAAAAAACAGCGTTTCCATACATTTTGTTGTTTGTAAATGAACTTTAATCTAAATGGAACAAGACTTGTCGTGTGTATCTAATGTACTGCGGTTTTTACATCTGGAACTATTAACTACCTATAGGTTTTTCGAACAATATGTGTCACAACTATACACTTTGGTGAAAATATTCTAGTAATCAGGTCTCAAAATATAAACAGACTAAGTTATATGCCGAAGAAAATAAATAATAAGTCCGGGGCGGACTGCCTACTTGTTAGCTTGTTGTGTGAATTTTGAACACAACTATTGTCTATTTCAAAGTAATACCATGTTTTAAAATTAAAACCACAGAGTAACTTAACTACAGCACTGGTGTCGCTTGCTTCCTTCAGCTTCTCAGATGAACGAACTCTAGCTTTGGGCGTTATATTTCTCGGTGTAGTACTTCTTTGGGAAATGGGAATTTTAGTTTGCTGTGGTTACACAGGGTGGTTAGATAGTAACCCTGAAGTTGAAAAAAAATAAAATATGTGTTTTGCTTTTGTCTATGGTCATAAGAAATTCGTCAAATCATCGCTGATTGCTGTATTTTGTGATTATTGTGTTCTCATTTCGTAAGAAAATTCTGTAAAGAAAAATAGGAGGAATCATTTAATTAATTTAACTCGAAGTGAAAAAACGCCAAAATGAATATCACATCGGCTGCGGGGATAATATCCCTGCTCGACGAGCCCATTTCCGAAGTAAAAGAATTCGCTTTGAAGAGGTTGGACAACATCGTCGATCAGTTCTGGCCAGAAATATCGGAGTCTATTGAAAAGATCGAAATCCTCCATGAAGATAAGGTGTTCTCGCAGCATCAGCTCGCTGCGCTCGTGGCTAGCAAAGTTTACTATCACCTTGGAGCCTTCGAAGATTCGTTGACGTATGCGCTGGGCGCCGGAGAGTTGTTCGACGTGAACGCTAGGAATGAGTATGTGGACACGACAATCGCGAAGGCGATCGACTTCTACACGCAAAAGAGGAAGGCGTTGTTCGTGGATAATTCAGCAGAGGTGATCGATCCCCGATTGGAGGCCATCGTGAATCGTATGTTCCAGCGATGCCTTGACGACGGACAGTACCGGCAGGCGCTAGGCCTGGCGCTCGAGACCCGTCGAATGGACATCTTTGAGGAGGCTGTCATGAAATCTGATGATGTATCAGGTTAGTCTCATATTATTCCTGATGTGTATGTGTAATAAACAAAGGAATTTGCTTGTTTATTTTGGTTCGAGAATAAGGCACCTGAATGAAGTGTTGCCACTGCTGTAGCAATGACTTTGTAGTTTTTCATATTGCATAGCTTACAAATATTACTTTCGCAGCAACTTACTTTAATATGTGTCTTAAGCATAATGTTTAACAAAGAAACATAACAACAATAACTAACTTAAATCTTTTATCTATATTATTTTTATTTATTTTACATCCCGGCTTCGCCTGGGTATGATTGGCTAAAGAAGACAAATAGTAAGGATTCTTATTTTTTTCTAAAAATATAATATAGCCTTTGTTCACTGGGGATAGTGTAACTTTCTATCAGTGAAAGAATTTTTCAAATTGGTCCAGTAGCTTCGGAGCCTATTCGATACAAACAAACAATCTAAACTTTCCTCTTTATAATATTGGTATAGATATTAGATTTGATTTGCACTATGATAACAAAACCTTACGCAGATGAGATTTACCTAAATTTTATTGAATTTATTTTTATGGAACCCATAACTACAACTTTAAGTAGATTGACAAAATAACTGACCTTTGATGTCAGAAACCTTTTAAACTCTGACACCACTTGCTCTGACTTGCTTATTTCATTCCTGCACTGTAATAGTTCATTGTTGTTCTTATAATAGTTCATTTATTCGACAAATGGGTGTCAGAGACACACTTTTGAATAGTCGACAAAAATCTACATAATGGTTAAAACTTAGCAAGAAGCCAATTACTTATGATAAAAATTAATTACAGCTAAACAATCAATCATTCTTTTAAACTTATTTCCCATCAATCAATCCCTCAATTAAATTACAATAATCACATTAGATAAATAATAAATACAAGTAAACACAAGGTGCCAGTTGAATTAATGACAAAAACCTACCAGATCCATCTAATTTGGTAGTAATAATTTATAACAGTGCAGGTACACAATGCTGTAACTAAGTAAGCATTAAGAAATAATAATATGTATTTAATTATAACTAATTGCTTTTTGTATTCTGTTTCAGGAATGCTTCAGTATGCCTTCAATGTCGCCATGAGTCTCCTCCAAAACAAAGGATTCCGGAGCACAGTACTCCGCTCGCTTGTGGGGCTCTACCGAGGTCTCAACATCCCCGACTATGTCAACATGTGCCAATGCCTAATTTTCCTCGAAGACCCTCTATCAGTTGCAGAGATCTTAGACAAGCTCACATGTGGACCACAAGAATCAGTGCTCATGGCCTACCAAATAGCTTTCGACTTATATGATTCAGCCACACAACAATTCTTAGGCAGAGTTCTACAAGCACTCCGAAGCACGGCACCCATCCCCAGTGCTCTAGGAGGAAAGCCACAACCACAAGGAGGCCCCTTCCCAGAATCATCTTCCATGGAAGTAGACCAAACACCTACAGAAGAAACAAAACCAGAGCGAGGCATGGACAGTCTCAATGATGAAGAAAAAGAACACCAAAAAAGGGTAGAAAAACTAATATCCATACTAGGCGGGGATGTATCAATAGGTTTACAATTGCAATTTTTAATCAGATCAAATCATGCCGATATGCTAATATTGAAGAACACAAAAGATGCCATCAGAGTTTCAATTTGCCACACGGCTACTGTTATAGCTAATGCATTTATGCATGCGGGCACAACTAGTGATCAGTTCTTGAGAGATAATCTAGAGTGGCTTGCGAGGGCCACGAATTGGGCCAAATTAACAGTAACGGCTTCCCTTGGAGTCATTCACAGGGGTCACGAGAATGAATCCTTAGCTCTCATGCAGTCTTACTTGCCTAAGGAGGCCGGGCCATCGTCAGGTTATTCTGAAGGTGGTGGCCTCTACGCCTTAGGATTAATTCACGCCAATCACGGCGCCAATATCATTGACTATCTTTTAACACAACTAAAAGATGCTCAGAATGAGATGGTGCGCCACGGAGGATGTCTCGGCCTCGGGTTGGCGGCCATGGGCACTCACAGGCAAGATGTTTATGAACAGCTCAAGTTCAACCTATACCAAGATGATGCAGTCACCGGAGAAGCCGCCGGAATCGCGATGGGCATGGTCATGTTGGGCTCCAAACATGCGGCTGCCATCGAAGACATGGTAGCTTATGCACAGGAAACTCAGCATGAGAAAATCTTGAGAGGATTGGCTGTTGGCATTTCCTTTACCATGTACGGCAGGCTTGAAGAGGCTGATGCTCTTGTGCAACAGTTATTGAGAGACAAGGACCCATTACTGCGACGCGCCGGGTGCTACACGATCGCCACGGCATACTCTGGCACTGGAAACAATGACTCCATCCGAACCCTTCTACACGTAGCTGTATCAGACGTAAACGACGACGTACGTCGCGCGGCCGTCACCGCTCTTGGTTTCTTACTCTTTAGAACCCCAGAGCAATGCCCTTCCGTAGTATCTCTTCTGGCCGAATCGTACAATCCCCATGTACGCTACGGAGCGGCCATGGCGCTGGGTATCGCTTGCGCCGGCACTGGAAACCGCGAAGCTATTGGACTGTTGGAGCCGATGGTCAAATTTGACCCTGTCAACTTCGTACGACAAGGAGCTTTAATCGCTTCTGCTATGATTCTCATCCAGCAGACAGAAGCTCTCTGCCCCAAGGTCACCTATTTCCGTCAACTTTATGCTCAGGTGATCTCCAACAAGCACGAAGATGTGATGGCTAAATTCGGAGCTATAATGGCGCAAGGTATCATCGACGCCGGCGGCCGAAACGTGACTGTCTCCCTGCAGAACAGGACCGGCCACATGAACATGCTGGCCGTTGTTGGCATGCTGGTTTTCACTCAGTACTGGTACTGGTTCCCGCTGGCTCACTGCCTGTCGTTGGCATTTACGCCTACCTGTCTGATAGCTCTCAATTCAGACTTAAACATGCCTTTGCTAGACATCAAATCGAATTCGAAGCCGTCGCTGTACGCTTATCCCGCTCCGTTGGAAGAAAAGAAACGCGAAGAGAGAGAACGCGTGACTACCGCCGTACTGAGTATCGCGGCCGCTAAGGCGCGCAGGAAGGCTCACGGTAGCGATGGATCCGCAGGCAATAGCGTGACTTCTTCCACCACCTCCAAAATGGAAGTCGAAGAAGAGGAAAAGAAGCCTTCGAAATCCCCAAACCCGAACATAACTGTTCATGGCAAGTCCGAAAAAGACGCCGGCACTTCTAAAGATGCCAAGAAAGAGGAAAAAGAAAGCGAAGAAAAGGAAAGCAAGGAGAAGAAAGAACCAGAACCCAACTTTGAGATACTGAGCAATCCCGCGAGGGTAATGAGGCAGCAGCTCAAAGGAATCAGCATTGTGGAGGGATCAGGTTTCAGTCCTCTGAAGGATGTAACGATTGGAGGCATTGTGATGCTGAACCACTCTGGTGAAGGAGAACAAGCCCTCGTGGAGCCAGTGGCCGCCTTTGGTCCTAAAGCTGAAGAAGAAAAGGAACCTGAACCTCCAGAGCCTTTCGAGTACTTGGACGATTGAGGAGTTGTAGTCTCCTTATCTTAGCTTTACCTTTTTTTAATGTCTAATAAACTATAATTGAAATGTATCGTTAATTTACACAGTAACTAGAATAAAATGTTGAAGAAACAATACATGATTTCGCAGATTGAGTAATGATTGTAATTCTGTTTTAAATAAAAATCTAATTTGAAAAGGTACTTATTTATTATTTTAATTTATTAATAACAATGAAAACTAAAAGAAAAACATGTCGTCGACTACGCGCTTCGAAGGTACGTGCGTGATAGGAGTACTCTCGGGTGATAGGCATGATGACAGTAATTATAAATTAAACTAGACGACCCGCCCCGGCTTCGCACAGGTGTATTATACATATAAACCTTCCTCTTGAATCACTCTATCCATTAAAAAAAACCGCATCAAAATCCGTTGCGTAGTTTTAAAGATTTAAGCATACAGACAAAAATAGCGACTTTATTTTATACTATGTAAGGAAGGAAGGATTACAGTGCGACACAAAAGAGATGAAATGAATTATTCGGGAACTAAATTATTACTTTTGCTGGAACCACAATCTGAGCTGTCAGTCATTGCTAATAGCATATCCTAGCATTTTTCTCGTTTTGTGTTATTTTGTGGATTATGAACAGAAAAAAAGTAACATTTATGAAAAAAATAACGCAAAAATGCTAACAAAGCGATGGTGGCGACCTCATTAATTTTTAAGTCTTTTATGTCGCACTGTATGTATTGATATAATTATATATTAAAAGCGAGATTTAAGATACATATTTTCAAAAAATAAAATTAGTCATCAATTCATCATGTCTACTCAATGCGTCCACAGCAGACTACTATGAGAATACCATAGGGCATAGAATGAGAACTAATCTGAGGATCCGTACAAGAATCTTTGAACAACCAATAGCGGACTATAATAGTACCTACCGGCCCCTGTTCACGGCGTTTGGCTCAAAACAAGAGCAACTAGTGATGTGAACCGATTACGATTTTGGGAACCGGTTTAAAACCGACAAATATTAAAAAACGGTATTTTCAGGTTTTTTATTTTTCTAACGAAAGCTACTGAAATATGTCATTGTAGGATAGGATGTACGTCTTAGAACATTTTTGATGCCAAAAATTCCAGCCAAAGCTATTTATGTGACAAACTGAGAAATCCCGCCCCAAATTTTTTGATAATTGCATTTTTCTGTTCCAAATTCTCATTTCTTAACACTTTACGAACGTAATTATTTTCTGAAACTTTTATTGTCAGACAAAATCATCATGCAATCATTTAATTGGCTGAAAATGTGTGCTGCTGTGTGTCCTGTGTCTAACTTTATTTGTTACTTATTCCAGTGTGTAATAACCGTGTTACGCTTTAACCCTGATGTAGCGCTCGTAGCGTAGTTTGACTAGGTGATTGTCAGCGATCACCGAACGGTCAGTACTTAGATGGGTGACCGCGGGTGGCATTTTCCAACTGAGGGCTAAACTTTTGAATCGTACCAACGTCAAGGGGGGGTGGGGGGGGGGAGGGGGGGTGGGGGAGGGGTTGGTATACCTCTCCTGAGAAGGGGGGGGATTGAATCCCCCCCCTCTCGGAGATATGATTTTTTTTATTTTTTTTTCTACTGTGGCAAAAACAAGTACTAAGCTATAGGGAAGATGGTAGCAAGAACATAGTACCTTCAAAAGAGGGGGAGGGATGTAGAAGCGCTCCCCCTCTTTTGGAAATTTAATCTAAAAATTATCGACTTACTTACCAAATGTTGCAACCTAACCTATTTTTTGTTTCACACCTAATCTATAAAGGCGATTCGCTTCTGGCACTTCGCCGGCCGCTGCCGCGGCACGCTCGCTTCGCTCGCTCGGCTCGTGCGTTGTTTTGTCATGTTCTAACATAACCTAACCTATTTTTTGTATCACACCTAATCTAATTACGTGGGGTCGGGGTGCCCCGATTCGGATATGTGACTCATTTCGAACCTAAATGTACCTCGTCGGATTTGTAACTGATTTCGAACCTAAATGATCCGTGTCGGATTTGTGCCGTGAGACTTCCGAGTGGGCTCCCGCCAGAAACTCTGCAGTCGTCCCTGAGTGTCGCTGCGCCAGCCTCGGCCTTCGTTACGCTACGGAGGTCGCCGGCTCGCTTCGCTCGCCACCTCCCCCCTTCGCTGCACTCGGCCTCGACTTGGCTTGCTCCACTCAGGACCTCCTTTGAGTTTCTGGCTCCCGCGATTTTAAAAAACACTCTAGAGTCGTAGCCACAAGACTACGTGGAGTCGGGGTGCCCCGATTCGGATCTGTGACTCATTTCGAACCTAAATGTTAAACGCAGTGTAAACAAAATTCTAACCAAAAAAGTGTATTTTCAAAAATTAATTTCTCGAAAATTATTCGTCTTCGCAGTTCTAAACTTTGTGAAAATCGATTGTAATAAAGTATTTTACCACTTAAAAAACAGAAACAATACAAAAGCCATTGGTACGTTTCAAAAGGTGAGCCCAACTGAGCGCTACCGTGGCTCGGATGACACGTTAAATTGTAGGCCCCGGTTGTTTTAACCGTTTAGCCATGTCAGAGGCCTTCAGGCGGCCTAAAAACTCTGACACCAGGGCTAGCCACCCGGCCTATACGAACTTACTTATTTACTTACCCTGATATAAGACTGAACATTATATAGTAACAATCCCGTTAAACCAGGTTAGGAAAACTAGCCTAGCCTCGTTCAGATTCATAAAAAAGTTGTCAAGTTGGCAAAACAAACTAACATTTTATTTATAAGAACATTGAACGCAACGTTGGCGTCTTCTTCTTCTTTTCCGACATGGGACATTCACTGTAGGACATAGGCATCGACTAAAAAAAAACCATTGAAAATCGATTCTTGGAAAAATCGGCTTTCTTAAAACCGGTTCACGGAGATTCATCACAATTCACATCACTAAGAGCAACCAAAAAACGTGGAAAATACTTTACTAAAACATACCTACTTTTAATCCATTAAATCCAATAAAATTACGAAGGAATCAATAAAAACGAAGAAAATAACTTAAAAACGAATACAATAGTGAATAGTCACTAAAATGATAATTAAAAGCGAAATTTTACAGAACACGAAGTGGAATTTCGAATTCGGCGAGCTGAAGACTGACGCCGAATTTGTAGGAAAATGTGACAACCTTGCAGTGCAGCTAGTAGCACTACAGGAACAACTGAACAAGTTGCTACCACTAAAAGCTCGCATTGAAGAACTGACTCTTGAAGAAAAGATCGACCTTGAATTGATGTTAGTATACACACTCAATGCGTTATTTTGGATCGACTTGAGAATCCAAGGAATAGATGTAACCAAGCATCCGATCAAGCTGGAGTTGGATAGAATAAAAGCTGTTATGCTGCGATGGAAGCAGGTCAAGGACCGTGACAAGAGGCCTAAAGTTAATGTTGATGCGGCGAAGAGATTCGTCCGTAGCGGTCTTTATGATCACAAAGATGCACAAAACAACAGCGACAAATCGCCAAACACGCCGAGTAGCAGTGAGCCGCCTAACAAGAAAATTAGATTTGATTAACTTTGGGTTTAATAAACCCACATAAATTTTTATATTACTAAATTTTAATTACCTTTGTTTTTTACCTTTTAAATTGCCTCTGAAGAAACTGAAGAGGTCCTCTTCAGTTACATTCTAAGAACTGATTAGTTGTTACTCGTTTTAAAATACCATAAGGGTGTTATGTATGCCTATTGAGATGATTGTGTATTGTTTAAGAATAACAAAATTTGTTGATTTTTCTTATGATGACCTGGGGCCTTAATGTCAAAGCACTCTGACGTTCGGATTTGCTTTTCCTCCTACTTGCTCTCGTAGCGTGAGTAACTGGTGTGAGCAGGAGAAAAAGCAAAGCCAAACGTCAGAGTGCTTACACAATATGGTGCCTGGTATAGACCAAACCATACAAGTTGGCAGATGTGAAGTTTGCTACTGTCTGCGCAATTTCCAATCCAGACCGAAGCTCATGCACTTGACGCATTGATTAGGTTTCGGGCAGCCTGTAGCAAACTTCACATCTGCCGACTTGTATGATTTGACCTATAGCAGATTTGTCCAGAATGCCTGATGCTGATATTGTACCACATGTCCTTTTCTAAACTTAAATAAATTTTGGCTCCATACATTTTTGTATGGTAAAAATGAGACTGATAGATATGAGAAAAAAACTAACAAAATGTATGGAGTGATGAGGATAGGTCACAGTTTCCTCTTACTCCACAAACTAAATTAAATACCTTGACTTGCCTCTAATTGAGTGAGATAAGTGAGAGGGGTTTTTTGTACTTGAAATTATAGTTTGGATAATGGAAACTATGTACTTTCAGGAAATGTTTTCCTGGAAATACATAGGTTTCATATTTGCTAAAATCTTGTTGAACTTTCAAAGTGCCTGCCCAGTGGCTACCACCTAAAAATAACTATTTAGACTTAGACTATTTCTATTAGTTATGTTTCTTAAAATTGATAATAAACAAACCACACTAAATACATTTGTTTTATTTTTATTTCTAACAGTGATAGTAAAATACATTAATAACATGAAAAATATAGGAATGTCACAAAACAGTACACATAGATTGGTCACTTGCACTAGACTAGGTGCCTACATTACTCTTGCTTGCTCCATAATATTATACATATAATGAAACAATTAAGTACTTTCAAATGTGTGAATAATGTTTACAGCTAATTTTCAATGATCAGATGTGATAATTCCATAGCAAACAAAAGAGGACTCTTTACCCGACGCGCGAGACAGTTATAAGTAGCAAATACTCATATACTACAAAATGCATGTTTAAAAAACACACAGTAATAGGTATGTGAGAGGGGAGCGTATGAATAAGTGATTTTGCAAAAGAGCAAAATTAGGTCCCTACTACATCAAGACGACATGTGTTATATTGCGAGATCTGTGGACGATTTTGACAAAAAAATCTGATTTGAGTGTGCCTGAACAATTTGACTAGCTTTAGGTTGCGAGTTTTTTTTTATCGCGAATAAGTCCGCGCTTGACCACCAACTAGCCTGATGTTAAGCGACATTGTGGTCGAAGATGAAGCACGCAGACCTAGAAGATATTTTCAGATTTTAGATTATAAAAGATGTCATACACATTTTTTTTCATTGTTCTTTTTTCTATTAATGAGGTTATCATTTACATGAAACCACAGATATTAATAGGCTTCTTATATACACAATTGATAATTGATCAATTAGCTTTCACTAAAAAATAATACATTAAGTAGTCTAAATAACATAAATATTGATTTTTATACAATTTAAAAATAGTCTGCATTAGAAAAATAAAGAATAAGACAGTTACATTATTGGCAACATAATCAGAAGAATGCAATCAATACAATATCTGAAATTAATAGTAATTAGAATTATTGTATAAAAAGTCAAAGCATAATAATATAAATTGGAATGAAATTAAGAAATAATCATAAGAATAAATAATTAAAATAAGGAAGTGACACATTCAATATACACAAAATATAGTGTCTTAGAAACCATGTCACGGTAATGATATCTAACAGTATTCCGTCTTCATACAAACGGTCAGAACGCAAATCATACCTACGCGCCTCGGAGCGGGGTATATCTTGGTATGCTAGTCACCGCGGCGCGCCGAATTTCTTTTTTGTAATAAATATTATAATTTTATATTATAATAGATGGAAACTCAAGTAGGTAGAGAGTAAGTATATGAAATTAAAATACTGAAGTTAGGCAGCCCTAGCGGGTGATACGTTCTTCGTGGCCACGTGGTGCTGTAGGTTTATGTTTCAAGGATAGGGCCGAGTCACGATACTGTTAGATACCATTACCGTGACCATGTGACTTAGAAATTACTTTTCCACCTGCAAGACGAGTCCAGCTGCTGAGATATTGTCTCCAGCGCCGGCGGTCAACTGAGCCTCTGTACAAATCAAAACCGGTGCAATGCATATATCTACGTGCACCCCATCTATTTTCTCTTCCCAGCAAGCAACAGGCTTTGACGGCTCAAAAAATACTCTACTATTATTATCGTTATCAGTTGTCGTGGAGAAACTGTCGTCAAGCAAAAGCTTGCATTTGTCTAAGGCAACATCCTTATTGTTACAAACGTATCTGTGAGCAGTTAACGAAGCTTTTGCTGCAGCAGCTGCAGTTCTTTTCCAGGGTGAATCTTTGACTGTCAAGATGGCTTGATAAGCTAATGTGTGCACATGGATACGAGTCAATTGTCGGTCGCTACCATACTTTTTGTTCTGCCTTCTTATTAATTGGAATGTGTCGCGCATCTGGTCTAATGCGGTAGCTATTCTAGGGTTGGAATCAGCTACTACGCTGACCTCTCCGTGCTGTAATACGCTAAAGAGATTCGTCAATTCTTGTTCGTTCATACCAACAGAGTCTACATAGGGTAAGACTTTCGTAGTTAAATGTTTGAGTAGCTCTAGGTCTACATAGCTGGCCATTTCGAAATGGGCTAGCGTGTTAGGAGGCTGCGTGAGAATTTGTTCTTTTACTAAGTCCAGTCTTTGTGCTCTTAAATCTGAAAATGAAAGAACAGTATGTTAATTTCCAAAAATAATAGACTTAGTTTAGTGGTTTAAAATTCATCAATTCAGCTTACATTATCACACATGTTGTGTAAGATAGATATATTTTTTTGTACAGTGTAGTTTACCTGTACATGTATGTATTATTACATAATACATTTTATATCAGTTAACAATGAAAAATTAATGATAATTAGTTTTACCTATTCCATTCTTCTTAAATGGATAATTGTCCATCATTTGAAGTCCGCTAATGACTAGTAAGTTAGGGTCAAACTTAGGTAAGCTTTCTCCAAACTTTTCTAAGGAACTTAGCAATGGGTTATTTTCATCATTATGCATTATATATCTGTTTGCTCTGGGAGCTTTGTACGCTCCAAATTGTTCATCAGCTTTGTACTCTAATATCATGTGAATATCATCTTTCACTTCCTCGTTTTCTTCTCCTCCCACAATTTCAATGCCTTCTGGAATGTACGATTTGAGTTTTTTACTCATTTTAGCAGCAAACAGAACCTTCCAGCCTTCCATGTGGAACCGTTTCGCCATTAGAGGTGCGTTGCCGCCGATAGCCCATCTCGTGTCGGGCAACTTCAATGCTTCTTCTATTAATTCATCGTAAAGTTCAGAATTGGACATAAACCGCCTGAAAAATATATTAACATTCAGTTTTAAATATGCGCGTAATAATTATTGAATGACCTATTCAAATAAGGTCACTTTGTCTGGCTGGACACTTACTCTGCAGCAGCGCCGTGTTTGAAGAAATAAGCAAAGCTTTTAAGAAACTCCTCCTTATTTGAGATCTCGTTGTAATGTCTCGGGTTGCCTTTCAGCTCCCTGTGGTCTAACAAAGCAGTAGCATTTACGAATAAATCGTGACAGGCACCATATCCAAGCGCCACTTTCGGCTGCAGATTTCCTTGTCCTACACGGTTCTCGCTTTCCAAAAACAACAGATGTTCCTTCACAGAAGAAAGCCTGTCATCACTTATATCATATTTGCGATAATACACTGCGTACAGAACTATACAGAACGATAACAACGAGCCAAATTTTACCGGAGCACTGGCCATTTTTAACACTGTATTTAAATATTTAAAGTGGAATGGAGCTGAAGTGTTAAGTCTTTTATGAGATCGAAGTCACATTATAAATTGTTTTGGGGCTTTAAATTATCACTTTCTGTTATAAAAGTAATAAATACAGCTTTATTTTATCGGTCAATGTGCAATGCAAACTGAGATGACAGACATGATAAGTTGACAAGACAAGATGACGTGCCAAGGGTGAGTGTGACTATCTCAATAAAGAGAATCTCCGCATATGCTGCTTGTGTTTATTTAGTAATTGCACGTTGAACAGTGTTACCAGATCACTATATGAGTTTCCCCCCAACTTTATTCCAAATGCCCCCGAAAATTAGCTTTTTGTGAAAAAAACCCCCAAAACACTTTTTATAGGAGAAAAAAAAACAGCAAATATATTAAAAATTTTATTCAACCTCATTTACAGCTTCAAATACTATCATGCAATCATTTTCGCAATCACTATCATTTTTATCTTTTTTATTTAACATATATACGTTTTCTGAATTAAACATTGTTAACATTTGCAATGCCGGAACGAAATTGATACAACCGTTCGGCAATGAATAGCGTATTCTGAGAACCGCTTCGGCAGTTTCTATTGCCATTCGGTTGCGCAATTTGTCTTTTATAATATTTACTTGTGAAAATGCTCGTTCTACAACTGCATTTGAAAATGGTAGGCATAAGATACCAATGGCCAATTTAGCAACATGTCCGTAACACTTTTCACCAACTGCATTTTTCATGTTGTAAACTTCAATCCAGAATGTTTCTGTTTGATCTGTACTCGTCCACAAAGTTCGATGTAGTGAATTCCATTCTTGGACAGTGTAATCTATGTTGCCACAGACAGACTTAAAAGACTTCGCCAAATTTGTTATGTCTGGTTTAACTTGGCTTGTCGCATTCTTTGGGTTCATCAGTTTGCAACTTTCTAATATTTTTATGTTGTTAGGTAATCTTTTTTGTATTTCCTTGCAAATTTCCACCAAAAAGTCTTTGCATCGCTTCTTTACATCTTTTAAATCCTCTTCTCTAATGCCTTGTGACTGTTCATTAAACATGTATCCAAAATTCATGTAGCTGGGGTCCATTGTGTGTTTTTCATATTGAAAGTCGGATAAACATTGTTTAGTTGTATTTTCCAGTTGCGTTGGTGGTACTAATACAGTAAGATAAGTGTATAATAAATTGTTTATTTCTTCTAACAACTTTAAACGATCAGCATTAGAAGCTTGAAACATTTTATTCACGTTTGTGATTGGTTTCAGATACGTACCAAGAAAACCCATATACAGTAAATTGGTTTTGATTTAAAAATTGTGCTAAAAAATGTGCTTTATGCTAAACGAGAAATAAATGTGCTAAGCTGGTACAAAATATGCCAAATTTAGCACCAAAAGTGCTAAATTGACATCACTGGCGCGTGCGTGGCTGTTTGAAGCTAGTGTAAACAAAATAAAGCTTTTGGTTACAAAACGATTCGACGAGTTCCGATTACAACCTCACGTGCAAACAAAGTTATCTTGCTTGCACCGACTCTTACAATGAATTAACAATTTTGATGTGATGCGAATTTAGCCAAAGTTTTTTTTACCCCCGAAAATCCCCCCAACAAACCTTTCCCCCCAAATCTCCCCCCAACGTCGAAAAAAACCCCCGAATTTGCAGGGAATCCCCCCCATCTGGTAAAAACTGACGTTGAAAAACAGTCAGTTTATTCACTTGTCTGCCCTTGTCACAGTCAGTTTATGCATATAATTGTTCTACTAATAAGTAATGAAATATGTAGGTATCATAATTGGTTTTTCCACTGATAGAAACACAAGTTTTTCAAAATAATGCGTTGTAAATTCAGTCAGGATCATCGAGCTATATTACTACGTACAGAGAGGACGACGCACATCCCTACCATGTTCCGCCCAAATGCAGCCATATGGCTGCACATCAATTAGTTGCTTGCTAGCTCTTGAGTACATCAGTCTAGTTTGTTTTAAAACGAAAAAAGTTTAAAATTATTGAATATGGTCTCGTATGTGTTAAGATATTGCACGAATAATACAAAGAATACGGCGAAGTGCAAAGGAATAACTTTCCATTGGTGAGTAATTAGATAATCATTTTACAATTAAATGCAAACAAAATATTATCGGATGGCGCGTGGACGCCATGTTGCGATACTTTTCATAGACTAAAAATGAAGATGTGACATTGTGTGTGTAACAAGTGTAGGTAAAATTAGGGTTTGTTCCCAGTGTTACTACCATTCTTACTACCAGTAGTAAGAACGGGAAACGAATTACTCTTCTTACTACTACGGTTGAAAGTTGTTAGAACAGTAAAAAAAAATTACTCCTGTTACTACCGTAAAATTATAATAACAAAAACAAACAAAACATGACAGATTTGTATTTAAACCGAATTTAAGTTTGTAGGTATTATAATTATAAAAAAAAACAAGAACTGTTACCAAAAACTAAACAGAAAAATTGCTGTAGTACCTAATCAAAACAAATTATAAGTATTATGTTCACAGATAGGAACTTTGTGATTATGTTTGAAAAATTTGCATAACATTAAAAAACATGGAAAATCAACGAATTTCTTTGTATTCGTCGGTCCAGTATTGTTGTGTTGCATATTTTATAATAAAATGAAAAAGGTTTGATGTACAGGGTTATTTCTAATCAATTAGCACCCTTTCAGGGGCTTAGGTATTATAAACATCAAAATTAACAACTTTTGTTCTTCAACTTTAGTCAAAACTAAAAAAAATTAGCTTACGTGAAAAGGTATTGATTATAAGCTACCCCATACTAAACTTTCATAGAAATCTGTTTAGCCGTTACCGAGTTGCCTGGGAACAAACACACTTACACATAAATTTTCGCAATTATAATATTAGTGTGATTAGGCAAACAGTGGTATATTATATAAAATACTTAAACGAATGAATTAGTTTAACTTAAATATTTATATTATGATATAATATTACGTTCGTCGTGGAAATCTTTGAGGGAGGCCTAAATCCAGCAGTGGACTTCTACGGGCTGATGATGATGATGATGAATATAATATTTTCTACTGATCAATAATTCAACTAGTATTATATTATGAAGAAGAAAAAACAAAGTACGAATTCAATTGAAGCGTGTGTAGGTAATATAAACTTTGTCACTTCTGTAGTCAGTCAGCATCTTAGTCTATAGAAACGACAAGTTAGTGCAGAACGTTGAACGAAACGCGTAAGCGCTTCGATGAATCGCGGCGCTTTCGACCTTTTTGCCACGAGAAAACTATACCTTAAAAGTGTTCTAGCGCTGCGTGTTTGTACTGGCTGATTAGACGGCTAATTATTGTTACAGTGCTGAAGCGCACTTTAGTTATATTCTTAACAAAATTGAGCATGATATTTGGTCAGGGTAGCTCCTCTATACGTAGTAATATTTCCTCAAAGGTCAGGATTGGGTTTTGCGCAGATTGTAGCTAATTTCACAGCCGCCAAGAAAGTTGATTCAGTCTATCAATACTCCCATCATCATAATCGATTTTTACTATGGGTCCATGGCCATTTCATATAGATAAAAATATGGCAGATTTAAAAGACGACGCGTCATAGTTTCTAATAAATAAAATCAGTTAGACTATCAAGTTTGACCATCCGGAAGAACCCATAATTATACGACGAATTTTTCCTTATCCCTACAAGAATCACCTCAAATATGGCTTAATTAGACCATACTGGTCACACTAATACCGTTAGATGACAGTGACTGTCGATAAAGAACCGACAGCCATTTTTTTTAAATTTCGGCTCTGGAAAACTAATCGTGTGTGGTGATGTGCAGGGCGAATATCGAATTATAAAATACTAGCGACCCGCCCCGGTTTCGCACAGGTGTATTTTAAATAAAAACCTTCCTCTTGAATCACTCTATCTATTAAAAACCGCATCAAAATCCGTTGCTTCGTTTTAAAGATATATAAGCATATATGGGGACAGACAGCGGGAAGCGACTTTGTTTTATACTATGTAGTGATTCTACGTATTTCCGTAATCATATACCTAGTTCTAGTCCACGCACACAGGGCGATCGGGCATATCCACGACGCTGGTTGGTGGGTCCATATACGCCTCTGATTGTTTTCTACGGACGTAGTATGGACGTAGGTAAGGTTAGGTAGATTCTATTATTGTTCCTACATACTATAATATACAATATTTCCCAAATGTATATCGCAGATTTGTTCATTATGTTTTCTTCCCCGAAAAGCCAGTGGAGTGAAAGTTTGGACTCAAGTTCCAAAGAACTCACTGCACCCACGACCCACGCAAGGCGATCTTTACAACACTTAGGTCACCACAGGCCTAGGGACACCCGAAACCCGGAACGGCTTATATCTAGCTAACTCTTTTAAGATAACGTAACGTTCTCAGTGTTGTAAAGAGCGGATTGAAAAGTTCCTATTTTTCATTTCAGTAAGTACAGTGCGACATAAGTCTTGAAAATAAATGAGGTCGCCACCATCGCTTTGTTAGCATATTTTTTTTTTTCATAATGATACTGTTTTCAGTTCACAACCCACAAAATAACACAAAACGATAAAAATTTAAGGATGTTAACAATTATTGACAGCTCAGATTGTGGTTCCAGCAAAAGTGATAATTTAGTTCCCGAATATAACAATTTCTTCTCTTTAGTGTCGCACTATAAGTACAACATATACCTACCTATATGTAGGTAAAGAGTTATCCACTTGGTATTATCCAGAACTAGTGTAGGTTAGGTACACCTACACCTACACTAAGTCGAATGTCATACGTAACGTACGTACGAAGCGGTTCGACTTGACTCATCATTTCTGATTCGTACCGCCAGGGAATGGAACAGTCTTCCTGCTTTCCTGTTTCCTAAGAGATATAATCTAAAGCTTTTCAAGGTCAGAGTGAATAGGTATCTTCTAGGTCTGCGTGCTTCGATCATCTTCGACCACAACGTCGCTTACCATCAGGCGAGTTGGTGGCCAAGCGCGGACTTATTCGCGATAAAAAAAATAGTATTCAAAGGAGGTGATTCAGACCATCGTTATGTAAAAAGCTTTACTAATGGGTCAACCTGGAATACGAGAAAAAAACCAGCTGTTCATGCACGTTTTTCGATTCCGAGATGCAATTTGCATGTAGGAGACAGCTGATTCTTTTTCTCAAATTCCGGGTTGGCCCCATAGTAAAAATTGTTCATAATTATGGTCTTAAACACCCTTTTTCGGATTAGTACAACAGGGCAAGCCACAGGCAAAGAATATATAATAATACTACCCACAGGGGCAAGCAGAAGACCCTGTACCTAGGTAGGTATAGGCCGCGCCACACAAGTTGGCGGATGTGACGTTAGCTACAAGCTGCGCAATAGCCAATCAACATGTGGCTTTATGTGAGCTTCAGTCAGGATTGGATATTGCGCAGCTTGTAGCTAACTTCACATCTGCCAACTTGTGCGGCGCGGCCTATAGGTAGGTACCTATATGTTTCTCTAAATATACTGCGATAGAATTGTCAGCAAAAGCACGGTAATTATATCTAACATTACCGTGGCAAAAGCATTAATGCAAAGTGAGTAAGTATGTGCATACTTCATTAACTGTACTCGATGTAAGATATCCCGCGTATGTTTCGAAAGCCAAAAAACAGCCCGTAGAAGGCGAGACCAGTGACCGGTCGACCAAAAAGGACCGGCGAGATGGTCGGCTTCAGGCGTAAATTCTACATGTCAGGGAGTATCGCAATTAATTCTGCTAAAGTTCACGTTTCGCAATTTATATTTTTATAGGCGGTCTCGGGTTTTTGTTTACAGTTTCGGTAGGCACTACACTACCTTAAACTATTAGGTAAGTAAGTAGGTAGCTAAAAACTAATACCTACCAACCTAGACCGCATATCTGCTTAACATCAGGCAGTATGTGGTCAAACGCAAACCTATTCAGAATAAAAAAAAAAAAAAAAAAACCTATGTAGACTTTCATATAGATATTTTCTGGATATAAATTAAGCTATCGAATAGCTTGTAACTTGTTCGGTGTCATGCAGGGTTTTGAACTGGCCAGTCCTGCATGACTCCGAACTGCGAACTGATATAGAGACGCTTATCCACTTTTTAACCGACTTCCAAAAAGGAGGAGGTTCTATGTTCGTCTGTATGTTTTTTTGTGTATGTTCATCGATAATTCCGCCAATTGTGAACCGAATCGAAAAATTTCTTTTTTAGTTCAAAAGGGTATAAACCCGAAGTGGTCTCATTTATATTTTACAGAAATCGGCTGAGCCGTTATTGAAAAATCAGCAATAATGTAAACAGTTCGAGCGAAATATTCGAATTTTGTAAACGATGGAAGGCGGTTTTGCCATTTTTTTTTCGAAAAATAATTATCAACAAACCAATGCGTACGGAATCTTTTGAGATAGGTAGCTTTTTATCCAGAAAAAAAAAATAAGAAAGTCTACAGTGGAATGGAAAAAAAACAGAAAAAGAACACCAGAAAAGCAATGTAAATAAATAATAAATAAATAAATAGTAGGTAGGGGACGTATTACACATCTTGTCTGTCTGACACAAAACCGTATTATTATTAGGGGACGTATTATACACCTTGTCTGTCTGACACAAAACCGTATTATTATTATATATTCTTTGACAAAACTAAGCAAAGCTTGTGGATATCACTTTAATTAGAAAAAATGCCAAGTCGATGATTGGGCCTAATGTATCATCATCATCGTAATCAGCCGAAGGACGTTCACAACCGGACATAAGCCTCCCCTATAAGACCGGTTGGAACCGGCTGCTTCAGCTAATGTCTTAATTAGATAATCCAGCTTGTCGCTGGACATCCTATGCTACACTTTCCGATCGTGACCGTATTATTTCTCAGAAAATAATACAATAAGTAATATAGTTAGGCCAGCAAAAGAAAAAGGCGCTCGTAAGGCCACAAAAAATAATCGAATGTAGGTACCTAGACCTCAAAAAGCGTAAAAACAGTCAACAACAAGTTAATTACAGCGCCCGCAATAAATTCCTAACAATATCGCTCAAAAGTCCATTTTTGTCAGATCAATCTGTTGCTTTTTATGTAACAATAGACACTTAACCCTGCCATATCGGGCCAAAAATAAGGTTTAAGGTAAAAAGTCGGGTTTTTAAGGCATAAAAGGTGCCAGAAATGGTAGTCACGTATTGTTGCCGCCAAAATAATGTGCAGATGAAATCTGTGTATGGTGTAACTGAACTGGCGCTGGCGCCGGTGGTTGGGTGTGCGCGCTGTCGATGGGGACTTGAGCTAAAATATTTAAATTGTTTATTTTGGTGTATGGCAGTGGGCAGGCCACATATCTTGTTAAAAATTATAGTGATTTAGTAATTCTTTATTGATACAAAAACTAAGTAACATGACATTGATGTACAGAATAAGCCCCTAAAAGGATGCTGAGTGATTAGAAATAACCCTGTATACTATGCCATAACTCTGTCTCGTTCTGACACGTCGAAACAAATATTGCGTGGTGCGCATCCTAGCCCAGCAGGAGTACACCAACCAGTTGGAGAGGGAAGCGCCGTCGTATTTCAATACTACCTTTTGTTGAGTATGTATGAATATAATGATATAATTTGCCCAAGTTCTCAGCCACTGCAACCAAGGAGGCTGTGCGGTATCGGGTCGCATGATTCACAGAGGTCAGGCACCAACCAGTTGGAGAGTGAATCGACGTCGTATTTCAGATTACGTGCCGTCGACGCCGTTCCATCCTTTGCTCTTCTACTTATTACGTACCTACCTTCCTTACTTACAATATTTTTTTGCTTTAGACCTTTAATTTTTTCTGAGATTTTTGCAGCTGATTTGCTCGTTTTAGGGCAACAGGTTTATCTTATGCTGGTTCACTACCGGTGTTATACAGTCCACTGATAATAAAATTCCGCCTTACCATAAATATTTAAACATGCTCTAAACACTGTGCACTTTATACTGTTAACATTGTCTAAAGCGTGCGTAAAACTTTGTGGTAACTGGTAAGACGGTTAGTGTCTAATCAACCATAATAATTATTGGCCCAGTGCAGCTCCCGAAATTAATACAAGTAGTATCTAGGTTTTGCACAGGACGAATACATTATAAGTAGGTACGCTAAGTAAAGCCAATTTTACAATACTTATGTAATAAATAATTTCAGCGTAGAAATCTTCTTCGTCATGGTTAAAATAATCTCTTCTAATGTATGTAAGCGCTAATTCTTTTTTTTTGTTTTTGTTATAGCCAGGGCAAGGTTTGTATAAAAAAACAATCAAATAATAAAAGTTTAAACACCTATCTAAACCACTAATATTTGCTTTTGACTGCTGTTAAATAAAAGTTATAAATCTCCGTAAAAGTCGACTATAGACCATTGCTGTCTTCACAAAAGTGGAAAAACTCAACAAGACCTATCCGATCACAGCTATCAAACTTAAAAGTGGTTTATATCTTTTCATACCACCTGCTTGAAAATGGCCCATTATATGTCATAGAATCTCAACGTAAAATGAGTCATTATTGACTCAACACAATCTCGAGGGCTATGGCAGGTCAATAATGTTATAAGAAAGTCCCTATAGGGGTTAAAGTGATTTTTAAACGTCTAATTCGTATGAAAATTTCTCAACCTAGAACATTTAAGGACATCGTAAAGAGGTTTCATTTTACATTGCACGGCATTGTAAGGAGGTTCTACTCGACTTCACAGTATAAAACCTCTTTGGTGCCCGTATCAGTTCGATTTTATAGAATAAAACCTCTTTGCAAAGCCCGTGCTAGGCCATGATAGTCGAGCTGGCCATTGTCTTATTTTTTTCATGTAGTATTTACATTCTCTGTTTTATTTGACTTAAAACACCCTCGTCGCGCTCGGGAGTTAACTATAGAGTCCCTCGCTACGCTCAGGGTCCAATTTGTTGCCCGTGACATAAGGCACCACTTGGCTCTCTTGGAAGAGTTTTTTTTATAATTTACTACGGAGAAAACCTTATGCGCATTTAGAACGCAACTGTAATTATAGGTATTTTAAAACAAATAAAAACAAAATTATATTGCAATAGGTGCACTATATCTACTGTTTATCATCGAATCTATCTCTTCTTCAGACAATACAGCTGAGATATCATTAATTTAAGCTACGCCAAATCTGAGTTCGTGCCGTCAACTTGTTGCACCTTTTGGCGGTACGAAGTTCGCCGTTCGAAGTTCGAAGTGCGGGGTCGCAGTGTGTGGCCTTGTTTAGATTTTTCATCGTACAGGGGCTCGGACTCTGTGGATCGTTAGTAGGTATTGTTTGTATTAAAATTTGCATTGTACCCTATTATCATCCAAAAATCCCCACTTGGCTAAGTTTACCCTGCAACAACCCACTTTGTTCCGGAATCGGTTTATTGAAACTTTTTTATGTAAACTTAGCCCCGAGTTCACCAACGCTTGTGTGACTACTGTATTTAACCAACGGTTTTTGCTTGCTGAACAGCAAAATTTCGTTAAAAAGCTGTTTAAGATTTAACCAACGGTTGATAAATTAAACATCTGTTGGTGAACTAGGGTCTAAAACCCGAGTTTAATTGAATCGTTGTTTAAATACAGTAATCACACGTTTAACTTAATCAAGCGTTGGTGAACTTGGGTCCTAGAGTAACAATAAAAAAAAATCAAAAACTCTACCAATGCAATTTTTTTAAATAAAACATAACAAACAATATATTTCACTAAAGTCAATAAGTAGGTACATCTTCCTGCGTCCGTCTTGTTCACGTCTTAGCAATTGGAATGGCCAATTAAAGTTTCAGTAGCTTTCATCGATCCGGCAATAATAATTATTTAATTGAGGGCGTTTGAGACTTACAGCTATTCGTGGGAATGGAGACAGATAGGGACTTTATCAGGTCCTCTTTTTATCTTATCCGCTTCGGAGATTTTTGAAATTATGTTTTTTAGGGTTCCGTACCCAAAGGGTGAAAACGGGACCCTATTACTAAAACTCCGCTGTCCGTCCGTCTGTCCGTCCGTCTGTCCGTCTGTCTGTCACCAGGCTGTATCTCATGAACCGTGATAGCGACAGACGGACAACAAAGTGATCCTATAAGGCTTCCGTTTTTTTCTTTTAAGGTATGAAACCCTAAAAACAACAAACCACAAAAATAAATTAAAATATAATGTAGGGGCTGCCATACCGTACGGAACCTTTCATGCGCTAGTCCGACTCGCACTTGGCCGGTTATTTTGTTCAGATTTGACATGGGAAGAGGTGTGAATTCAATTCAGTACATTTCACACCTAATATATCCAGTTGACACACACACATCCACACACGAAGAACACAAAATGTTTAAAAGCGTAGAAAACAATAGGAAAGATAAAAACGATATAGGTATTATTGTAATTGTGAAAATTTGAACCAACTATAAATTTTTGGGCTATAAGATTTTCAGCAGGCGCTTTAAAATTTTCATCTATTTATTGTAGAGCTATTTCGAAACTACCGTAGGTTCCTGCCAAAGTAGTGAGACCATTGTGTGACTTAGAGAGACCATTTTGTCTATAGATTTAATAAAAAACACATATTAGTGGAAAATGTAATTATGAATTTGTTCCCAATTTGTTCAGTTACCTTCCTATCTATAACGTAACATACGAAAAAAAAAACCGTTGAACTGAATGAAAATCTCCTCCTCTTTAAACTCGGTTATACATCCATCAAAATTTATCAGTCCAAAGGCACGTTAAAGATTTACTACATAGGTAGTTAGACACAGGAAATGAAAAACGAGCCATACTGGTTACCTCAAGAATACATCTGAAAAAACCAACGCAATGAGAAAACGTCGTTAAAACTCGAGAAAATATGATAAATTACCAATTATGTTACTTCTTAGTTACCACTGAATTGGTTTTTGCGAGAATTTTTTGAATAGCGCATTATGTTACAAATTAAAAGGTTGCTTTTGCGGCTTCGCAGCTAAGTTATAGTTTATTTTGCACCTTATGTGCTTGCTTTAGAGTATCTGTTACCTTTTTAAAAGTGTAAATAAGAGAAATCTCCGCTGAAATAATATCCAATTAGCTCAAACACTAGGTTTTCTTCAATGGCTGGCAATTTCTGTTGGCTCCTGTTTTTTGCAGGAACTCGTTCTTTAAAGTTGTTGAATGAAGTCGCTCGAACGGAACGCTGATCGCTCACTGAAACCTAAGTTTTTGTACGGCTTAATTAATTTACGATTCATAAAATCATAATCTCAAGTTCATTGTTCTTAAAAATAATGTTTTTCATCCTAAACGCGCTTGGTTTTCGAGACGAAATATGTACTTACCTATAGTTCTTCAATATTGTATTTAGGCTTAAGTAAGCGCTAGATCTATTCGCAGTTACCTAAGTAAGTATTGTACCTACAATAGGTACCTATCTTATCTTTTTCTACCTACCTAGTTGTGAATATTTAGGTATCAAATGTAAATTATTGCGATAAATTATTGAATGTGTATCTACTTCAAAATAAATGGTTTCTTTAAAAAAGCCGAATGAATAAAACCTGTAAACTATCAAATTCTAACGATTTCAGACATCGCATCGTCAAAATCAACAAAATGCGCCCAACCTCGAAATATATTTGTGTGTCACTTGTCCCTTTTACAATTGTAGATTTGAAGAATACTTGTTTATTAGCAACCCTTTTACAATTGTAGAGTTGAAGAATACATGTTTATTAGTAACCCTTTTCCAATTGTAGAGTTCAAGAATACTTAGGTATTAATTAGTAACCCTTTTACAATTGTAGAGTTGAAGAATACTTGCTTATTAGCAATTCTTTTACAATTGTAGAATTGAAGAATACTTGTTTATTAGCAACCCTTTTACAATTGTAGAGTTGAAGAATACTTGTTTATTAGTAACCCTTTTACAATTGTAGAGTTGAAGAATACTTGTTTATTAGTAACCCTTTTACAATTGTAGAGTTGAAGAATATTTGTTCATTAGCAATTATTTTACAATTGTAGAATTGAAGAATACTTGTTTATTAGCAACCCTTTTACAATTGTAAAGTTGAAGAATACTTGTTTATTAGCAACCCTTTTACAATTGTAGAGTTGAAGAATACTTGTTTATTAGCAACCCTTTTACAATTTTAGAGTTGAAGAATAAGTATTTATTAGTAACTCGTCGAGTTTCAGTGCTCGCTTTCTATCAGCAAAAAAGTGCGCGTGTGTAAGTTTGTACTTTACGTGCCTTAAAATTTGGAAGGGTCAAAGTTATGTAAAAATAATACTAGGTGTTGCTTTAATCCCAATTTTACAAATAGGTATTACTTTAAATATCCAAGTTTTATTCCTCGTCAACTGCTTTTAGTTTAGATCGTTAATTTTAATGTATAACTACGTCTAAAATAACCAAAGACTGAGTAATTACCACGTTACGTTTTAACATATAACCTTTTTCGTATAACCTTTTTGGTCTTAAAAATAGGGGATAGTTTCGTTTGGTGATATATCTAGGTGAGTGCAGAATTAAAGTTGTCTCTTGTTAAGGTGTTTTAACCCTATAAAAGGTAAATCAACATCATTCAAATGCACATGAGACCCAGAGCTAGGATCGCCAGTAGTGCTGAATGCATAATGATTGATTTTACGGCCCGGATGACGTGTTTGTGTACCATTCTTTGGCTATTTATAATGGAAATAATTGAGAAGCGAGCACTTTAATCTTAATCAGTTTAAATAAATAAATTAAATTTTAATTCGACCAAAATAATGTTTACATAACACATCTTAACTAACTAAGCTAGAATAATTGAACACAAAATGATAATAGGTATCTGTTGCAGAACTAGGCCGAAGCCTGTGTTTCAGCTTACAGCGCCCTCCCCCCTTACTGCACTTGTCCAGCTATAACAGTTTTGAAATCGTAAGTATAAAAAATAAGACGAATAAAATCTAAACGAGTAGGTAATTAAATGACGGTATCTACAAAAGATACTAATTACAAGTCTCGGCATATAAGTCTAGCGCTGAGCGAAGTGTGGATGGGGTGGCTGAGCATGGGCTTAGTATGGCGCTCACTATGCGCAGCCATCCCCTCCACAGTACCCTCAACGCTAGACTTACGTGCCGCTACCTGTACCAAGTTTATGCCTTTTAAAGGTGTTGCATTTATTGGTTTTAAATTCATGATTATATATATTTTTTTAAATGCCAAGTCGATTATATAGGTGCATATAAGGAGTTTAAACTTCATCTTCATTTCAAATCACTAAAAATCTTGGCATATCATAAGAAAGTTACATACAATGTAAGACGAGTAAAGTATCAATACAAATGTAGGTAAAGTAAGTACCTAGTAAGTACTAAATATATAAGTGGGAAACATTAAATTTTATTACAATATAAAATGCGTGGGAAATTGAGACGCGGCGACTGACATTTTGACACCAATGCGCGATGGTGAATCCATTAAGCATGGAAGAAGCCAGAAAGACTCTCTACATGCAATTGAATTACATGCGCTTTGGTGGGTTACACGGTTATTTTCATACAGAATCATCTGTATGAAAATAAGCGTGTAACGTGCTCTAAAGTGCTCTTTGTTTTTAAGAAATTCGTGTGAATAATATTTATTTCTCAAATAACGTAACTTTAGCTCGGCTTATAATTCATTACATTTATCAAACGTTTCTCAAAACGAAATTCACGGAGATTAAATACATACCTGCTTACCACGTCACGTTACGTTTTGTCGATAGAGAAACAGGCCCTTGTCCAAACTTGACATTAACAACAACCCATAGAGTAGAGATATAAATAGGTGCCCACAGCTACAAATTAGGATTAGGTACATGCTGATGAGCTGAAAATGGCTGCTGTTACTAGGGATACCGTATGAATTTGATGGCAGCCGTTGTCATTACTCAGGAACAACAGTGAACAAACTAGGAAGAAGGTGAGTGTGACATAACGTCAAATTCCACAGTTCACAAAAATTTTGGGCGCCTCTTTCTCTGTACTGTACTGTATCAGCCTTTTTAATAGTCCACTGCAGGACGTAGGCCTACCCACGAAGGGTGATTGGGCCATATCCACCACGCTGGCCCAGTGCGGGTTGGTGGATTCACATACGCCATCGAATTTCTTCTACGGACATATGCAGGTTGCCTCACGATGTTTTCCTTCACCGAAAAGCCAGTGGTGTGAAATTCCGTACATAAATTCCAAAGAACTCATTGGTACGGGACTGGGATTGAACCCACGACCTCACGATTGTAAGGCGGGCGTCACTACCTCTAGACCACCACGGCTTCTCTCCTCTCTAAAATGTCGAAATCTCTAACCTTCAAAAGCTTCGCTCCGCTTTATAAAAAGAAGGAGCACGCTACAAACTACTCTATTTTAGAATAGTTATTGAGACTTCACTTTTTGAGTGCGAAAGTCCTTCTGGGGTTTTCCGTGTTGGAAGGTGAATCGATCCAATATGAATATATTTCCGGCTAAAGTTGCTATTCTAGTTTGTTGACTCACTCACAATAATTGCTTATTTTGGTGATGCATTGTATCGACTTAGTATATAACTAAGAGATGTTTCAAAGAATCGATGACTGTTAAAGGTCATTTATAAATAACGTCATGTAAACTTCATATTTCTTTGGTTATTTGTACGAACAAGGTGTTGCTTTGTAAAGTAGGTACAACACGAAAGAAAAACAGCTGATTCCACCCAAATACATAATATTACCTATAGTTCATCGATTTTTTTATCGCCAAATAGTCCGTGCTTGACATAGTGAAGTACAATGCGATTAAAATAAGAATAGGACCGGCCTAGCGCCATGTTGTGACGTCACTACGGGAACATGATATAGTGTGCAAAAAAAGCAATGTTAAAAAATATTGGCTTGTTTTATATTGTAATTGCACGTACTTTTTTATCTGATAGGTAGAGAAAAAATTAGTCTAAAAACGAATCATAGGTAGGTGACGTCACAACATGGCGCTAGGCCGGTCCTATTCTTATTTTAATCGCATTGTATATATAGCTAGAGTTCTCAATTGCGTATATGGTGTGAGAATAAAGATGTGCTATACTTACTTAAATAGCTATATACACGTTGTTATGATTTTATCATATTTACACTCTAAATATTAGTAAAAACCTGCATAATACTACTAGAAGTGGTAGAAAATAGTTCATAAATATGTTGATTAATTATATCGTCACTAGGGGACCCTCATCAAAAAATCAACGGTAGTTTTAGGCGCGAAAAATTTGTCTGACTACGACGTCTAGGCCGTGCGTCGTAGTCAGACAAAAAAAAAGTACCTATACGCAAACAGAGACTACAGATATTAGTTTCGTCCTGTTCACACTTTGATAATTGCACATCACGCCATCTTACTTTTATAATTATTATTATTTTAGCGCCTAGTCTAGTTATATAGTTTGACACTTCACTATGGTGCTTGACAACCAAACCAACTGGGCCCTATTTTATAAAGCTACAAGTACAAGCTTACAATTGTACGAGTTACAAGTACCAGTAATTACAAGTTACCAGTTACAAGTGTTTTATAAACATGCCGTATTAACTACAAGGGTAGTTACAAGTTACAAGTATCGATTATAAGTCTAAATTACAAGTAGGTATGCTTCTCATCTCTAGAAACGTCACTCACTGCCATGAGGAGTTTTGGCGGGAACGCGAGGAAATCATGTCGCCGCATTGTATTATTTTCTAAAACTTGTGTTTTATCAGTATTAATAGTTAAAAGTTGTGGTGTTTCATTTATTAATAGCTGAAATACATGCATGAGTGTGGGCAAGTAGTATAATGTGGTAAAACATGTCTTTTCGTGTTGTCTTCAAAACTCCATCGAAGCTTCTAGTAAAGTTTCCACAGCTTTACTAAGAAGAAGGGTAAGAAGATTACATACATATTATGACGAGGCGTTTTGGCCTTAAAGGCTTAAGCCTGTCCTAAATGGGCGAATTATTGAAAAAAAAACACTGCCATGAAAAAAAAACTGATCACTATCGAAAGCTTGATAAAGTTTTATGTTCTTTTATAATTATTATGAAATTGATATCTTTACGATTGTTATAGGCCGCGTCACACAAGTTGGCGGATGTGAAGTTAGCTACAATCAACGCGCAGCTTTATGTATTTCGCAGCTTGTAGCTAACTTTACATCCGCCAACTTGTGTGGCGCGGCCTAAATCTTATATTTAAAAAAAACCTGATTGTACATAAGTTCATACATACAGGGTTACTGGTAATCAATTAGCATCCTTTTAGGGGCTTATTCTGCACATCAAAACTAACTACTTTTGTTTTGCGAATTTTGTCACATCCTTCTGATTCGTCGGGACAAATATTTTTATTCTTTCTTTAAAAGCCCTTGGTCGTGGTCGTTGCTGCCTCGGCGCAAGCAAATTATCGTCGTCAGAATCCCTATTCATTGTAATTATGTTGTTTTTGTAGCTAGTTTTAATTTCGTCTTCACTTGTAAATATTTTACCTACTCGTAGCGTCAGAGTTAGGTAAAATAAATACAAGTTGTAGTGATAAACTCTTGTAATGTCTAAGATTTTTATAAAACACTTGTTCGATTTTACATTTAAAAAGTAAAATACTCTATGGTTTGTCTCTGATCTACGTACAAGGTGCTTGTACTTGTAGCTTGTACATTGGTTGTCTTGTAGCTTTTTAAAACACCGTACTTAATTATTTTTTGCGGTGTTGCCAGTTTTTTACTACAAGTACAAGACTTGTAGCTTTATAAAGTAGGGCCCTGATTGTATGCGACAACATCGAACGATATGTAGAATCGTAGGTCGCCTGATGGTTGACTTTCGACAGAGCAGCTATTTTAACCGACTGCCAAAAAGGAGGAGGTTATATCGTCTGAATGTTTTTTTTTGTGTATGTTCACCGATACTTTCGCCAATTCTGAAGCGAATCAAAAAATCTTTTTCAGTTTGAAAGGGTATACTCCCGATGTGGTCCCATTTAAATTTTATCGAAAACAGCTAAGCTGTTTTTGAACAATTAACAATAATGTAAAAATTGTGTACATTTTGAGCAAACTTAACTTAGCGATTCCAATTTTGTACACGGAAGTCGGTTTTGCCATGTTTTGCGAAAAATGATTATTTGCTATTTACTTACACGTACATTATGTATTGGCCCTACAGTAAAAGTTGTTCACAATGATGAATGTTTGTAAACCTACATTTCTAAAGTTGAAATGTTTTTAATTTTATAGTGCATCCTACACTAGATTTATCTCAAAGAGTTATTTTTATTATTGTGTTCAAAAATTCGTCGCGAATGCAGGAATCGAACCTGCGTCTTCGGATTTCGAAGACGCAGCAGTCCCGCATTCGCGACGAATTTTTGAAATGTTTATCACAATAATTGAATAAATTAAAAATTAAAAAACCCCCGACAACCATTTTAGGCACATTTGTAGAATATTGGTTCTTCCATCCCCACTTTAACCCACCATAACTCTTAAACGGCTCAACCGATTTTTATAAAACATAGCTAAGAACACTCTCGATTAAGTCTCCTTTCATCCAAAAAAAACTTAACTGAAATCGGTTCAGTGGTTCGGGCGCTATGATGCCACAGACAGACAGACAGACACACAGACAAACAGACACGTCAAACTTATAACACCCCTCTTTTACGTCGGCGGTTACAAATAACTTCTAAAGTTCCCTGGTTACAAGACAACGGGCTGTAGGTATTTGAAGATTGCCAATCCGCATTTAGTCAGTGCGGTAGAGTCTTGGTATACTTAGTATGTAATAGTAAGTATTAAACAATTAAGTTCGTATGAGCCGGGAAGCCTGGTGTTGTTGTGGAGTTTTTATGTCGCTTCTGAATGGCTAGTAATATGTAATAGTATGCTGTCCTCAACAGAGGGATATTTAACGATAACGACGTTTTAATTATAAGTAAGTAACCGAAATGATAAAAATGCAAATTTACTGCCCTCATAAAACAAAACGTCATAATAAAGAACCAGTAACTATCGTACTACAATGAGTCAACTTCGTAGGTAGTCATCGCCTTATAAGGCTGGCTCGCGCGACATACTATTATAATGATTTGCTACGCAGATTTTGATGAGATAACGTAGATAATATAATAGGTGCTATTCTGTTGTACAATTATAGAATAAATAATATCTTATCAGGAATATTTTTTTAATTCATCTCAGGTTTTAAAGCCAAATTAGCAAGCGAAAGTACCGATTTTACTATTCGATGACTGTACTGTTCTGTACCAGTCTTTATAATAGTCGATTGCAGGACGTAGGTCTACCAACGATGGGTGCTTGGGCCATATCCCCCACGCTGGCCAAGTGCGGGTTGGTGGATCCACATACGCCATCAATTTTTACGGACATATGCAGGTTGCCTCACGATTTTTCCTTCACCGAAAGGCCAGTGTGAAATTCCGTACAAAAGTTCGAACGAATTCATCGGTACGGGACCGGGATTTGAACCCATTTATCAATATTCTGCAATTGCTTCAAAATTGCTGAAACAACGTTATAAATATGTTTTTAATAGGATCATATATCTCACAATAAACTTCTACATATTTGTAAAAATAACTCGCGAATTGCTCCACAAGTGACGGAGATATAACATTGAAACCGAATTGAAAACCTTCTTCTTTTTGAATGACATTTTAGCAGTGCCGGATTATCCCTAAGGCAGATTAGGGAGTCCCGCATAGGGCCCCGAGAATGGCACTGCCTAGGGGCCCCTGATAGGGTTAACCGGCATTGTATTTTTAACCGACTTTTAAAAAGGAGGAGGTTCTATGTTCGTCTGTATGTATTTTTCTTTGTGTATGTTTATCGATAATTTCGCCAATTGTGAATCAAATCGAAAAATTCTTTTTTAGTTTAAAAGGGTATACTTCCGAGGACTTAAAATTTAAACGGGACCACCCGTTTAAACAGAACCCGTGTTCGAAGAAAACAGAAATCGGCTGAGCCGTTTTTGATAAATCGTCAATAATGTAATCATCTTGAGCGAAATATTCGAATTTTGTACACGATGGAAGGCAGCTATGATATTTTTTTTGCTAAAAAAATTTATTGAATGACATATTTTAGTATGAGCAGATTGGCTATGTTTTGGTCAGTTGTATACGTTTATCGCTCTAATTGCTCTAAATTCTAATCTGCGTTCACTAAACAAAAATATGCAAAGGTCGTCTTAAAACTATATTTTAATAAAATGACAGACAACAGAATTGATAGTCTTTTTCTCTTTGTAGGATTTTAGGTCACCCTTTGCCATAAAACTTAATTAAGCATTTTTCAATAAAATGTCAAGTTAAGTAGCTGCTCTGCTCAAAAGTAGAGTCCGTTCAGACATATTATTTTCCTGATTATACTGATAACTGCATATTTCTGTCGACGCCTGAGATGCTGGGTTTACCGTTGTGCCGAATTATTTTGTTATATTTTAACGCGCGTAAAAGTTAGCCGATTCGCTTCTACTCGAATCGCGATAGGTGTTCGAACACCTAACGCGATTCGAGTAGCGCATACCTAAGTATAGGCATACAAAATAAAGAAGAAAAGCAAAATGCAAATTACGCAATGATTTTTGGAGGACTTCTCTAAATACTCCACTGATGAAATGTTTGAAAATGTTGAAATTCTAATTTAGAATTTCTATTGACTCTACTTAACTCGAGTAACACGTGGCGAAAGCTTTTCTGATAGAGAGTATAATAGAGTTTTCAATGAAGTGTAGTTTTCCATTAATCTTCTTATCACGTTTGTCCGTGGTAGCAGAAAAGTTCAGCATTCCCGCCTATCAATACTTAGTCATAGATGACGTCATTGTCATTGTCTACTACCTACCAAAATAAAGAATGACGTCACATGCTTTATTGAACAATCCTTATCAAATTTTGGAGTGCCATTGTTTTTTCCATGGGGGTACATAATATGCAATTTTCTTTTCTATTATTTGTATCTTTTGGAGACCCGACGCCGAAGTCCTTCGTCAACTAAGTATAGCCCTGCGAATCTGTGAGTGCAGCCTGAGAGTGCAGAGTGAGAGATCCGCTAACACCTTTGATAGTCTTAGAGCCCTTTTTTTAGTCAGGGAAATTCCAGAATACCTTCCTACCCCGGGGGAGGCAAGGTAGTTATGTGGGAATCCCACCGACTGACCATGTCCCCACTAAAACCCCTAGGGTGTTTCGTCTACGCATCTTAGTCAGGATTGCGAAGACGCTTGCGCACATTTTTGCAGACCTAGAGCCCAAGTATTATCCCTGCTTGCGCAAGAGTGCAACTTGAGTGCGTATATAAGTATAATTAAATGGCCTGAGTCATGAGATTACATCGTAAGACATAACTGCAGGTCGCCGGCAAGGTCGTGTCACAGATCTGGCTCGCCTGGGTCACGCCCTGGGTCAAGGAGTGAGCTTGCAAAGATATTTTTCAAATGAGTAGATTTTGACTTACATACTGCGTTGTCATTCTTTCACTCTGCCCAGTTTCTCTTTCAGCTACCACTGCTACCAGCATTATTATTCAGTTTTGTTATGCTCATGAGTTTTCTACCACGCGATCTTTTAATGTTCAAAACAAAAGCAAAAACCTAAATAAATATGTACACAATAAAACATTGTTCCCTGAGTAGAAACTAGTTTCCGAAACACGGGTTCCCTACACTCAGTTTGGCAGCTAGAGCCTCCGAAAACTTGATGTGCTGTCATAAGTGAATACTTTTTGAATAATAAAAAAATCTATCCTTTTTAGGTTATCCTATACCTAAGTACCTACATCCAGCTTTTCACGGTCCTTAATTACTTTATTCTGTTTATCACCAGCTCATCATCATCTGTTTATTACTTACCATGATGTTTTTGTATTATCTTTAATTTATTATGGACTTCGGCTAGTATTGTACTTATTTTGAATAATATTTACTATTTCTAGATATATTGCCCGAAATGGTAAACTGCTTTCAGTTTGACTCGATATCCTGTAAACTTTCCCCGCTTTCTCTAAAAAAAATAGTTGCAAAAGTTTAGTAGAAGTCTGCAAAAAAACAAAAAATAGTAGGTATCTCTAGAATTTTTTTGTTTACTTGTATGAAAAAAAGTGCCTCATTCAATGTGTATCCTTATTTTTGGACAATCCTTTAGAAATACATTTCAAATTGAAAAGGCCTCGTCCATTATTTAGATAGACAATCTAACTAAACTAAAGTGTCCCCCAAAGGAATCAAATCAGTCAAACGAGGCCTAAACTTGGTTCATAAAGCGTTGACAAAAATGCGCCTTCGTTAGCATTATACCACGGCTTTAGGTCTAGGCCTCCCCAGCAATCACCGCTCCTAATACGATAGAGTCAGGTGGACAAACCCTAAACAACAAAACAAAGTAACTACCCACATTTTTCACAAACGCAACCCAACTTGAACTTTATGCAACAACTAATAGAGTTTACAAAGATTTTTCCAAGTGAATAGCCTGTGTTCGATCACGTCAAGTCGTGTGCAAAAGCTCACGATCAGTTCATATTGTGTTTCTTTATAAAAGCTGATGAAAATGAGCGCATGACCATACACGCGACATAGCATAATGGCGGCATACGTCACGTATCATTTTACTGAATTTGGAAACCCGTAGAACGTATACGTGCGATAGCGTGGGAATGAGTAAATTGTTCTTCGATCCGAAATTGGTAGGTAGATAAAGATGTTCTTTAAAACATAAGGAAGTCTTTAAAAATCTAGTTGGAGATGTGCAAGGTCGGTCGGATCACCCGTAAAGCCATTGTAATTCCTAATATTTACAGGAGTCCGAAATAATATGCTTTAGGTATGTTAAATAATATGTTTTGGTTTAGGCCCAGTGATTTGGCTGAATACTAGCTAAAAAAACATGCATATTTGCAAGGAAAGAAATTTAAATCACTTTTACCCTTAGGGAGTTTCACACAACATTATTGACCTGCCATAGGCCTCGAGATTGTGTTAAGATAATAATGACTCGTTTTACGTTGAGATTCCATGACATACAACGTGTAACAGAAAGGTTCAACAATACTGAACGGCATGTATGTGTATCCAGTCACGAATCACCTGTATGAATTTTAAACTTCTAAAGTCAACTTATTTTTTCCATATAAAACTAAAAAATATTTTTTTCCTATTATTTTGGACAACCCTAAAGTAGTGAGTTCGGTGACCGGGCGCGGCGCGGCGCGGCCTGGCTCGCATCAATCGGTTTCATGTCGCCGCCGCCGCACGCCGACAAGGCGCCGTCGCCTTTCGGCACCGCGCCGTAGCTCCGCGCCCCGCTCGCTCCCCCCGCTGCCGTCGGCCCGTCACGCGAACTTGGCTTGAGCGCGCCTTACTTTTTAAAGTAAATCAACGAGGAAATGCTAGAGTTGGGCTACGTAATGCTGTTTTAGGAAGGAGGCTAATTACCTACTTTAGATACTTAGACCTACCTAGTACCTAGTCGAGACCTAATTCAGTAAACTATTGCAAAATGAAATTGAGGTAGATACTCGTAAGTACCTAATTGTATCCAGTTCCATAATTACTTACCTAATGTTTTAATTTAGCGCGTAAATGAAATACCTAAGAATTTTCATAATTATGAATACTTACGAGTACCTACATTGTGTAGATACCCAATTTAAGAATCCTATCTTAGGCAAATACCTATTTAGGTAAGTACCTACTTAAGTTCCTAATTGTAAGGTTTCTTGGCACTCTTGAAAGTAAACAAATGTTAGGTATAGGCCGCGCCGCACAAGTTGGCGGATGTAAAGTTAGCTACAAGCTTCGCAATAGCCAATCAATGTGCGACTTTATGTAAGCTTCAGTCAGGATTGGAATTTTGGAGCTAACTTTACATCCGCCAACTTGTGTGGCGCGGCCTATACGTGTAGGACTGTAGGTACTTACCCTATCTTATCACGGGGTAATAAAATTACCTACCTAGGTAATTAGGTCCATAGGGCACTCAGAAGTGATAGAAAAAAACAAATTAATAGATTTTTTAATTCACTTTTTTTATTTGCCACATAACTACTTAGGTACCTAGGTACTTAAAGTTAACACACAACAGGGGCGTCCACAAACACTCGCTCGCAGCACAACCGAGTACGACGAGCCATAGATTTTCTCACGTTCACCACCTTGGAATTCTGCCACGATGCGAGGGACAATCTTCTCTGGAGTCGCACGGCACAGAATAAACAACTTTTTTAATGTACATCCACAAAAAGTCTATTCACGTTAAATCCGGACACCTGGGTGGCCAGCCGTGCCCCCGGGTCGTATCCACCGACCCGGATACCGCTCGTCCAGGCGCTCGCGAACGTGGCGCGCATAGTGCGCAACGCCGCTCCTGCCCGACGCTGGTCCTTGGGCTATCTTCAAAATGCTGCAAAATGCGCGTCTGGAGATTTGAACCAACTCGAACACCGGGTCGTCCTTCATTTCTGTTTCCGTGAAAGTTCACAGTACTGGGCAGACGTAGAAACATCCGTCTAAAGGTTCGCGCACATTTTGTCGGGCCGCATCGCAGCGCAAAAATCCGCTCAAATCGCTTATATGTATTTTATATGAACTAACGCACACTGTGCCGGGGCGCAGCGGGCCGCATTTTCCGCATTTCCATACTAATATTGCGCTGCGGCCCGCTCCGCCCCGCTGCGGCCCGACATAATGTGCGCGAACCTTAAGTCCGTAGGTAGGAAACGTCAGCCACCGCCGCACCGTCGTCGCCGCCGCCGCGCCCGCGTCGGTTAGAAAGCGGCCTGCTTTCTTCAAAATGACAGTTCGTCGTTGCCGTTGTATCACCAACGCATAATATTAAGACTGCACCGAACGAAAGATGCCGGCGCAAATTAGGTATTTACCGCGATCGAGCGGCCCGCTAACGGTGTGTGCGTCACACGCACACATTGACAAGTTCGCGTGGCGCGCGGCAGTCACACCGTGTCGTGATCCAATCCAAGCAAAACTGCGAATTCCGTAATTGCAATATTTTTAAAAATAATATTCTATTTCAAGAATTTAAACTTTTGAGTATGATTTAAATGTTTGCAGGGCTATTTGCTCGCCCTATACTAAGCCAAAAGGAATTAATTAAGACCATCGTAATGAACAACTTTTAATATGGGGCTAACCCGGAATTTGAGCAAATAAATCAGCTGTCCCATATAAAGTCGGAATCGAAAATAAAAAATAGATTGATTTTTTTTTTTTGGTTCCGACTTTACATGGGACAGCTAATATTATTTTTCACACTTTTCTCGAATTCTGAGTTGGCTCCATATTAAATGTTGTCCATAAAGATGACTTTTGACCTCTCCCCTTTTCTGTTTAGAACAAGGCAAGCAAATTAATATGTATACTTTTGTGTAAAAGTTATTTTTTAGTTTTATACAGGGTTATTTTTATAAACATCAAACACTTTCAGTGTACCTAACTAACATACGTTTACGTGTAGAATGTTTATACTAATATTTATTGTAATGTTTGTACAGGGTTATGTGATTGCCTTGTGCTAAGCCGAAAGGGGGGTGATTGAGACCATCATTATGAACCACTTCCACTATGAGACCAACCTAGAATTTGATAAGTATAAACTGTATTGAGCATAAATAATGCTATAATAAAATTATGTATGTATACAGTCTCGGTTATAACCCTATTTTGAGAAGGCGTTTTCCCTAGTCAGAACTAGATTTAACGGAATGCCATTGATACAACTAGTAATAAAATAATGGAACAACTATTTATAAAATAATGGAAATTTGAACTATAAATATAAAGAGAAACACATTTTACGCTTTCTGAATTTTTATTTTTACTTCAGTTTCAGTATTTGATGGGCGCTTTTTTGTTTTTTTTTCTATGGAGTCAAGTATGTACTGAGGTTCTCTTATTTCCATGTTCCTATCGAGTCGTGAGTCAATGATTTCTGGCAGCAAACAATCAAAATAAAAGTTTCGTAGCTTTTCTTCCATTTTTTTCTGCCAAAATTCGTCGTCTTTCTCTATCCATTCTATTTTTATATCTTTTTCTGTCCAAACAGCGAATACACACATTTTTTTTTTGGTTATATGTAATTGACCTTGAACCTGATAATACCAATCATGATTTTTATCGAGGTTAATTTCGCCATTTTTTTTCATTTTCCAAAATGTGATTTTTTTTTCTTTAATTCCTTCGTCTATTCTCATTTCTCTTGCCGAATAAGGGCACTTTATTTCGATAATTTTGTCTTCTACAAGACCATCCGGGCTTGCTCCCAAAAAGGGCAAATTTTCGTCAATAAATAGACCACAGGGTATTATATCCTGTTTCAGTAAATCTTTGAGTAGATCCCGTGCATGGTTTTCATGTGTTTGTCCATGTCGAATTGATTTCACGTGACCTATATTTTTTTCTGTCAATATATTTTTGACCAAAGGTCCACATTTTATTAAGCCTCTTTTACACACTTTTCCAAAAACAGAAGCCGTGAGCCGCAGTTTTCGCTCTTGACGCCATTCTATTGACTCTGATTGTAAAATAGTTCTTCTTTCGAGTAAGTTACGACGTTCTTCTGTTAGCGTTATATTTTTCAGGTGCTCATTCTTTGCGAATTCAAAGTCAGCTTTACATATATCGGGCTTTTCACACGACTCACCATAGTTTTTGTCGTTTGTACCAGGTTTGTTTGATTTACCTATAAAAGGCTTATAAATTCTGCGTTTTGCCGACAATCTTTTCAGTTTCTTTTTCATTTCAAGTATCTTTATTAACTTATTTGGACTTTTTAATAAACATTTTTTCATTAGATATGAATGCGGTTGACATGAATTAAAAGAAACTACTGACGCAGCACATCGTCCTGCATAAGATTGTCTGCCTGAGTAGTTGATTCGTTTACCACCAATGAATTTCGCTATCACACTATTGAAAACTTCAGCTATATTGCTGTTTACATTGTGCATTAGACTAGTTGCATTGTTTACTAATCTTGAATTTATTTTTAGGATTGCCGAGAATATGAAGTTTCCTTCATTACATCTCATTTCAGGGACCAGATTTTTTTCTTCTGTCTTATTTTTATCTGTTTGTTTACAATAGTATGATTTACAGGAGCTGTGGTTCCCAAAAACATGATGGGGTGCATTTAGCAAATCTTGCTTGAGTTCTAACACTTTTTGTGCAAAATTAATATTATCTTGAGCACTAATATACTTAACTGCACCAGTAACTGATCGCCTTAAGCGCAATATATTACTTTGGAGGGCTTTGCGATATTTTAACGGGAAGTTGGTATTTTTACTAAGTTCGTCTAATTTGTTGCAATAATTTCTTAATAAATGATTGGAAGATTCTATTTTTTCAATTAATAAGTTACCATATGGTTTGGCCTGTTCTATATTTTTGTGTGTACTTGCATCGCCGTCAGCTATTAATTTAGAATAAATCAGTTTGTGCGTTTCCATTGAAGTCTTAAAGCCTTCAACTAATGCTGCTGATTCCATGCCACTAGAAGAACCCGTGTAATTCTTAAAACAAATGTGATCTGGAATGGTGTCTTTTCTATTTTCTGCACGTGCACAAACCATACAATATTTGTTTTTAACAGCCATATATAATACTTTCTTTGTTCTGTAGCCTATAATTACTGCAGCACCCGAGAGTGCATTGTAATTTTTCCTGTACGATCTTTTTGACCAGCAGCCATCAGTTACTACAGCAATCATAGGTGTACCATTTGCATCAACCTCGCCATTAAGCACAGCTAAATTATATTCTTCTTTACCCGCTTCTTCCATGCTTATTTCTTTGGCTAACTCCCATAGTCCACAAACTTTAGTATGACACTTCGCATACAACTTATCGGACATACAAGGGATGTTAAGAGAAGATGAAACTTGTTCTAATCCTGAGTAACCCGAGCCTATTGACATAAAGCTGCTTACAGCATTATCGTTGAGGTTAAGATCTTTAGGGCTATCTGGTTCTTTACAATTCTTCAACTCTATTTTTACTTTGCACATTCGACAAGTAAAAATAAATTTTGAAAGAAAATCTTTTTTAATTTCTTTTGTAAGTTTAAGACAACTTAGATTGCAACCAAGAGGCGAGTTGTGATTTTAAATTTCCTGGAGTTGTTTGTAAATGTATGTAAAATCTACTATACGATTTCCTTCTAATATGAGTTCTTGTTCGTCTTCTTCAACTTCTTCTTCTATAACGAAGTCGATGTCATCGATACTTTTTTGTGGTTCCTGAAAAAAATATATATTAAAAACAATAAATTATATTATTTGACGGAGTAAAGCTTCAGCTATTTCAGTTTGGCATTTTTTTCTTTCATCTGTTCAGATGTTAGTTTGTTTAAATAAATTATCTTTACAATTATAAAAAAACCGGCCAAGTGCGAGTCGGACTCGCGCACCGAGGGTTCCGTACAAACCTGCAAGGTTTACAAAGTTCGTTCATTACGACAAAAAAAGGAATAAGTTTATATTTATTAAAAAATATATATTTTGTAATGTAACTAAAAATTTAAGGTTTTCGGAATTTTTCCTTTATGTGTGCTATAAAACGTTGCTTCATGCCAAATTTCAAGATTCTAGGTCGACTGGAAGTACGCTTTAGGTTTTGATTCCCTTGCGAGTACTTGCAAGTGTCGAAAATTTGCGGCATAAACGGCTGTATCTTTTGATTGCGTTGGCTTAGAAGTTTGATTTTTTCACAGCTTCAAGGGACAGTAGACTTGAGTAATTGATATAAATTTCAGTTTCATACCTCCACGCGTTCCTGAGAAAAAGGGTCTTGACAGACGGACAGACGGACAACAAAGTGATCCTATAAGGGTTCCGTTTTTTCCTTTTGAGGTACGGAACCCTAAAAACAATGTTGTCATTATTAAACATTAACGAGGACTTCAGATAAATCAAGTTCATTTACACATACATCAATGCAGCAAGATCTTCTTTCACATGAGTGGTCTTCAAAGTGTTCTGGTTCTGGTGATACGACAGGGAGGGTTTCAGTAACACTGGCGGAAGAATCGGGAAGTACCTTTCCTTTGTCTTCTATAGAATCGTTTCTGGAATATAATATAAAATATTTTTATCGACCATTTTCAAATTATTAATACTTGTATGTATATTGTATAATTAACCCTGTATAAAATTTTGGTATTTGAATTTTTATACGTGAATTAGTCTGAGTGATAAAACGCGGGTAGCCGGCAATAAATCCTAGAAAATATAGGTAAAGATATTCTTCTTCATTGAAATAAAATGCTTGCTAATTATCGACCGAGAAAATGGTAGGTACCAATTCTGAACGAAGAGAAAAAGCATCAGAAAGTTAATTTCATATTTTTCTAAGAAAAGTTTCATACCTACATGATATAATTATATGAATAACCCTGTACAAACAGTTTCGGTCAGCCGGCATAGTATTATTTAAAAAAATTGTTTAGTATGTACTGTAGTCCGCCATCTTTAGAATTCCACCATATTGGATAAGGAGTATTTATTTATAACTCAAAATTCAAATACTCACGGGTTTTGTTTATTTTTTCGATTTTGATTTCGAAAAAAAACGCCGCCTTTCTTTTTGTAATAATTTTCCTTACGTTTTCCCATTGTCACTAAAACATAAATGAGGGAAAAATAAGTATAATTTTAACACAAGAAATATAAACAACTTACACGAAAAAAGTAAAAATCACAAAACTGAACTTACCTCATTTACTTGTTTGCAGCTGAATATTCGTACACAATAGATCGCGGTAGAGTGTTCTCAGCGCGTCGCTCCGCAAATCGACGTGACCTCGCTCTGAGCTCCGGTGGTCGACTGATTTTCCGAGCGCATACGTCGCGTATATATTCAACATCGCGCGTCCATAGAAATAATGTATGGAGAATTTGAGACGAAATTTTTGGAAATTCATAGTTAAATTATCAGACGTTATTTTACAAATGTAATAAATACATTTAAAACTTTCAATATTAGAGATTAATATTAATTCAAGTTTGCATAGAAGTTCGATTGTTTATAATACAAATTCAGTTAAACGCACGTATGCCATTTTACGCTTTTTGGTGTAAATTTACGATTTTTTTAAAATAAAGTGGAACATCATTATTTATTTCTGTTACATAGAAACGGTAAACTGATTCTTTGTTGTATTTGTCATATTTTTTATATGTCAACTAGTTTAGTAGTACTGATGGTATCGTTATAACCGTGAATACAGTTTTGATTGATTTTACTCGATCGCCTCTTAAGAATTTGAGAATATTATGCTAAACTGCCATCATCGTGGAATCGAAAGATAGGATAGGTAACGTCTTCACTTCCGCAAGGTCAGAGAGCGACTGACTAAAATGTCCTATTATTTCTATTAAAATTGAAATCAAAATTTTAGGGTTCAGTATTCATATTTTGCATTTCATTTTTAGTTAGTTTTTTTTTTGATGTGCAAATAGTACGAAGAACGCATGGCCGATGGGGCCGTAAAGTTCTCGGATGGAGACCACGGACCAGCAAGCGCAGCGTAGGATGTCCACCGACTAAGTGGACTGACGATATAATAAAGATCGTAGGAACGCGCTGGATACAAGCCGCTTCCAAATGGCCTTATTGGAAATCCATAGGAGAGGCCTATGTCCCGCAGTGGAGTCTTGGGTGGATAGATGGATTGTTATTCTTGAAACTGGTTTCAACGGAACGGAACTTAAGGTGGATTTACTAAGTCAGCACGCGAAATTCATTTTTTTTTGAGAAATGTTTGCTACCGACGACCGAAAGTACGCACGCACACTACGCACGGCTCCGGCGAAAAACCGTCTCGTTAACAAGTTTAGCCGGCCTCGGCCCGGCGCTGGATCGGGGAAACATTCTCGTTAACAAGCGCCCGAAAAGTACGAGTACGACGTAAAAGTTTCACGTGGAAGTGGCGTGATGTGGTGTCATTAATAAACTCCTAAAAGCCCAACAATAGCTTGTTGAGAAGGCTATGCTTAACTCTCTCCGCGAGATCGAATCAGGAATGAGGGGATCCATAGAAAAAACAAATTTATCGGCAGGGCACATATCACGGAGGACTGATGACCGATGGGGTCGAAAAGTTCTCGAGTGGAGACCACATACCGGCAAGCGCAGCGTTGGACGACCACCCACTAGGATGACGGACGACCTCATCAAAACCGCGAGACCGCGCTGGTTTCAAGCCGCTACCAACCGGTCTTATTAGACATCTTTAGGGGAGGCCTGTATCTAGCAGTGGATGTCCTATGGCTGATGGATGGATATAGTAGAAACTTATTAACTAAGCACACAACATTTTACCATAATAAAATAATACTAGATCAAAAAATTGTACGGAACCCATATTTTTAAATATCATAATTTTTGGGGGCGGAGCTTAAATAGCCGCCATAATGCCCACTCGTTCGTAATTGGTTCGGTGTTTGTTTTGGCCCTTGACGGCGACGTTTGTCCACACCGCCAGTCAACGTGGACTTATAGCCGATCACAAAGAATAAAATAAAGATGCGTAGTTGAAATGCTCCAACTTTGGTTTGATACCTATTGTTACGCGTGACTTCTATTTTAATGCAGTATTTTTTTATGGTAACTAAATTAAACGTTTAAATGTATCTAGGGAGTGAACAACATTTTTACTTTAATATTACTTTGGATTTCGTCTCGCTCTTTTTATGGTTAAAATAATACCTGAATTTCCGTGTCGTGTTTAATGTTTTTTTAAAGCTAAGCTTTTAAAGTGAAATAAAATTTAACTTTCAATGTAGTTGGGTAGGTATGTATTTTTTTATTTTGACATGACGTGGAGCCAGTAGAATACGCTGAGTACTTAGACCTATTGTCAGTTTTAGGCCACTTAAAATATCACGGCCAGTGACTGTTTTTTATTAGAACATAGGTAGTACAACTTGAATTCACAATTTACCATGTCATCTTTACGACAGTAACTGTTGCGTTTTTGTAAATGCTACTTACAGTTACACATGCAAATAGGTATGAGTGACAAAAAAATAATTATTTAAATTTGTGAATCATTTTTTTATAGTCCTGCTACATAAGAAAGGGTGTTACATAGACGATGTAATCATTTTATGCGACAGGTAGGTACTTACAACATATTCTAGTCCAGGCAGTTCAGATGAGTTAGGTAAGTACATCAATCTATGACCTTGTAACTTGTACCTATGACCATGTAGGTACCTACTTACCTAAATGTTTGTGTGTAAAAGCCCGTCCACGGTTTCGTAGGCAAAAATAAAATGTTTCAGCACTAGTTATTATTCTTTGTCAGTCAAGGCCACTACCGTCAGCTGATACATTTAGGGTTGACATCAGGTTATTTTACGCAAAACTTTAACTTGGTATAACTCGTAATCTAACATACTGAGGATTATGAGACCTTATGGGGTAAGTTTTAAATATGTCTGAGCATGTGTGGTTTAAGTATTTTTCAATCGTTCTGTTACACCTTGTATAATGGGTCATTTTCGAGCAGGTGGTATTTGAAAAATAAAATAAAATGGCGTCCTAATCTAATGGAAACGATTCCCGATATGGGCAATGTAGAGTCTCCAATCGAATCTCCCTGGAGATCCCTGTTAGAGAAGCGATTGGAGGCGCTTTATTATAGCATCCAATGCTACACAGATCTTACATAGTTTTGTATCGTTTACCAAGGGGCAAACAATGACGTCGTGAATAATATCTAGCTGCGTAAGTAGGTAGGTTCCATTACCAGCTCTGAGGTCTACATTGGTCATTACGAGAATCGTAATCTCAAATTGTTTTCTCTTCTTTTACTAAATCTTTTACTTTGTGTAATACAAGGTTGTAAAACTAGTAATTTTCACAGTTTTTTCCAGAAGAACTCCGTTAACACATGCGCTGCGGTAGTTGCGATAATTGCGCATTTACATTAATAGCGCACACGAATGCTAATTGCGCGGCATGTGATTTACAAGTTATTTAATTTGAGACACTTAACATTTTTACTAAGTCAATATCATTAAGTCTGCCTTTGACTGTAGGACTAACCTAGATGAGGCCAACCTTTTTGCATATTTTATAACAAGCAATTGTTGAAGGTATATAACTTATATTGTTTTATTTTTGTGTACAAGTTTATTTGTAGACTATATTTTCGAAAAACATTAAAAAAAAGTTTTTTTTTTGTAATTTTATTGTACTTGCGTATATTATACCTATACATATATAGGTATGTACTGTACTCGTTTCTGCCATTCTATCAGGATTGACTTTTTTGCAAAATTGAGCTCTAAGTAGCTAAGTACCTACTATCAATGGCTTTGTAAAAGTATGCTTAAAATAAACACAAAAATATTAATTAAGATAAAGAATAGACTTATTAGAATTTTTCAGAGATGAAGTTATCGATGAAATAATATGTTCAGAACAATTTAATCTGTTGGGTCAGTTTTCGTATAAGAACTATTATTTAATATGTGTAATAGGTACGTAGAGCCATACACACAAAAAAAAACCCAGATTTAACCGTGCTATTTCTTTTCTGGACAGCGGGATGAAAAGCGGAACTTTAAAGCTCCATTCATAAAATAAGGTTGGTGACGTTATCGACAGTACCTCGGATCTAAAGTAGGCTAACGACGATAGAAAGGATAAGTGATACCACGAAGCGCCGAGCCTCTGGCTACATGCCGAGGAGGCCAGTGCTACAAGTCCTTACAAACCTACAAGTGCCACTAATCAACGTACAATAAACTTCGTTTTAAAATTCGACGATTTTGGCTCGTTGGCTTGTCGACGCTGATCGACTGAATCGACGCGAGCCAGGCTCATCGGTTTTTAAAACCACGGTTTTTGCAGTAATCGACATTTGTCGCCACCAAATTTTGACAAACTTTGTATTTTGTTGTAAAACCAGGTTTTAAAACTCGTCGGCTCGCTCGCCAATCACTGGCATAACTTTTTCGAGAAGGCTTTTTAAACCTACCAACTTATATCAGCGTCACAACTCTATTTCTATGTTTTCCCGAAAAAATCTAAGAAAACCATTGGGAATAAGGGTCTAGCGTTATTCTACTTTTTTTAATAGAGTAGACGGTAACTTTTCGTCTTATTTTTGAATATATCAGAGCGAATATTCAATTGTAAGTAAACTTTGTGTAAAAGAGCCTTAGTGGTAATTCTAAGTTACCCTCGTGTTTCGTCTTGTTTGAGAATATAATGATTCCATAGGCCTCATCTGTATGATGTTATCCTATGTTTTTGCCACTTTTACATAATATTACGAAGGGAAAAAACGCATGGAAAAAGATAAACAGATTTTCGTGGTCTCGTATTGTTCAAGTTTGAAGTAAAGACGAGCCATCTACGAGTACTATTATATAATCAACTCTATGTGACTCTAGATCTTTAACTCTTATGGAGAATACATTATACCTACTCACCACATAGGAACCAAGCGATTTCGTAGTTTAATGCGAGTCAGATTAACTTGAGTTGTGAACTTGTAAGTTACGACCTAAGGTATAGGTTTGAAAGCCTGTCCTTTAAATGTAGGTGAGGGCTAGAGATTTTTCTCACACTTGACGCCTGCAGAAAATAAATATGCGAGTGTGACCGAGGCGCCGCCCCCCGTGGCTGAGGCTGTTGATCATTTTAGACATAATTGCTAAAGCTTTACTAAGTTGCTTACTTCTCGGTAATTGACTTCTGTTTTTTACGCCTTTAACTGTTTGATTTTGCAGGAACAACGGTAGCTAGTTTGGACGGTGCGGTGCAACATGAGCGCCGCGTCGTCCCAGGATTTGCTTCTTGGTCGTATCGCATGTTTTTTTTTTTCTAAATCGAAGCAGTTTTCAAATACTCTTTGGACATTGTTCCTACACTTGGACCCTTGATTTCATAGCGTCGAATGTCGCAGGATAAAAAAAGAATTAGATAGATAGATAGATAAACTCTTTATTGATTCACACACACATAAAACAGAAAAATAGAGAAAATTCGATAATTAGGTAAGTAATGCAGACTTTTGCCTAGCTAGACCAATGTAATGTCCTCGAATCAGTCTAGAGAGAGAGAGAGTTAGGCTAGGCTAGTTAGGTTTTAAGTTATGACAATTTAAAAATTAGCCATCTTGAATTATAAATTATTTTATTTTAATACATTCGCAATTTAAATACGTAGGACGTCCACCCACAAGGTGGACGGATGACCTCATTAATACCGCAGGATCGCACTGGATGCAAGCCGCTACCAACCGGTCTTATTGGAGATCTTTAGGGGAGGCCTATGTCCAGCAGTGGACGTCCTATTGCTGAAATGACGACGACGACAATTTAAATAATAATGAAGGGATGTTATTGAAGGTACAGATCGCGGCAAAATAAATAAAACAGAAGGCGTATTTTGCGCATCTCTCTACTTTTAGCACCATGACTCATAAGTTATAATAATTTTATGCCATAAAATAGTTTTCTGCGATTTATAAAGTGTATACACACACTGTGTACAAATCACTGAAATTATCTTTAATTGAGACTTGAGATTCCTCGTAAAAACTAAAGATTGCTTGAAATCAATTTAATATACGGTTTTTATGAAATTAGCACCTGCTAATGGCACTATTGCCTATTGAATGGATATTTTATGAGCATTATCTTTCATAAAATGTATAATGGCGTGGCTACATTATCGCCCTACGGCGAATCTTCGTCTGCGGACGATAATGTGGCCGGGTACTTCGCGCCAACGCGAAGCATCGCGCGAAGCTTCGGCTTGTCGCGACAACATTCGCTTGGGTGGCTACACTTGGGCTTCCCTGTCGCGCAGAGTCCAGTGTTGCCAACAACATTTGTTTATTTATTTACCATTTTATTGCACACCATTTGTACTAAAGGAGGACTTAGCGCTAAAAACCCTTAGGTGTAAGACAATGGAATGTTAGCATGAACAAACGAGAATGATAAATTAACTAAGATCAACACAATATAAAATCTAAAACTAGTAGTTCTCCAAACAGTAGACTGCGCGGCACATTTTTTTAACTTAAAACTTCATAAGCCTATAATCTTGACCGATTTGGTTCATACTCGCAAATATTGTACTGCATGTAACTCTGCACTGCAAATGACAGAACTACTTCTCAACTCGAGAATAGAATTGCATCAGTGCCCTTGGGTCAGAGGATACCAAAGGTGCGATCTGGAGCAATCTGGGATGTAGAAATATATGAATTGGAAAACCTCTGCGCGCACCCAGAGTTCTCTAATTCGACTGACTGACTAACCTTGGCACTAAGGTCATCGACCTTGACACCAAAGTCATCGACCTTGACTCCGAGACCATCGACTTTGACTCCGAATCATCGACCTTCACTCCGAGATCATCGACCTTCACTCCGAGATCATCGACCTTCACTCCAAGATCATCGACCTTGACTCTGAGACCATCGACCTTGACTCCGGGATCATCGACCTTGACTCCAAAATCATCGACCATGATTTATCTTGACTAAGCATCCAGCTTGACTGACCTTGATACCAAGATCGACCTTGACTTGACTTGGAATTTGTCATAGTCGATCTTATTCTACCACTCAAGCTCTTTCTTTTGATCCCATATTGAGGGAGATATGAAAAAACATCATGTAATTTACTATTCTGTGGCGGCCATCTTGGTTTTGAAATTAATTAGTTAACATTTACTGCAATTATTATGCTATTAGCTAAGCCTTATAATTTTAAACCCAATTACCCACATTGAGGAAGTTGTGAAAAAATATCATCATCATCATTATTATCTGCGGTAAGACGTCCACTGCTGGACATGGGCCTCCCCGAGGGAATTTCAATAGGCCCGGTCGGAAACGGCTTAGATTCATAAGTCGGTGAATGTCCTACGCTGCGCGTGCTGGTGCGTGGTCTCCGTTAGAGAACTTTACAAACAAACGAAAATCGTAAATCAACTAAGATCAACACATGAAATCTAAAATAAAAACGAATACAAAATATCGTCATCATTTTATCAGCAATAGAACATCCACTGCTGGACATGGGCCTCTTCTATAGATTTTAAATTTTTAGGGGGGCGGTAATGTTTAACAATAAATAATAAAAATATTTAGTAAATATTTGAACCATTTATCGCAAATATTTTATATTTATAGCAATTTTTTAATATATTTTTATCGCAACTACAAATTCGTACCAATTAAAAGGAGCACGGAATTTTTCATTACTTATTTTGTGGCGAGGACGGGAAATTCTTTTTCTTTGAATGATATTTTGTAGCGACTGGCAACAACGTCTATGCTTGTGGGAAATCCCCACCGTTTATAATAATCAGCGAGAATGAATAGCTCTGTGGAGAATGACTTTAGCATGAATGTTGGAACGCACGATAAGCATGAACGAATTGTGAAACAGTGCCGGATGTACGTAATGACATGTAAGAGTGAAAGAGAGAAATAGTGTGATGCGTGAATGAGATAGATAGATAGATAGGTACCATTTCATTTCTTCAATAACTTGTGTCATTTCAATTTTACAGCAGAAGTTATGGGAACAAAAGTTGTTTGAAATTAGATTTTCTACAAATTTGATTCCCATCAACTTTTTGTAGGATCGATATTTTTTTTAAATAGTTGGTGGTACCATTTCATTTCTTCAATAACTTGTGTTATTTCAATTTTACAGCAGAAGTTATGGGAACAAAAGTTGTTTGAAATAAGATTTTCTACAACTTTGATTCCTATCAACTTTTTGTAGGATCGATATTTTTGTTAAATAGTTGGTGGTACCATTTCATTTCTTCAATAACTTGTGTTATTTCAATTTTACAGCAGAAGTTATGGGAACAAAAGTTGTTTGAAATTAGATTTTCTACAACTTTGATTCCCATAAACTTTTTGTAGGATCGATATTTTTTTTAAATAGTTTGTGGTACCATTTCATATCTTCAATAACTTGTGTTATTTCAATTTTACAGCAGAAGTTATGGGAACAAAAGTTGTTTGAAATAAGATTTTCTACAACTTTGATTCCCATCAACTTTTTGTAGGATCGATATTTTTTTAAATAGTTGGTGGTACCATTTCATTTCTTCAATAACTTGTGTTATTTCAATTTTACAGCAGAAGTTATGGGAACAAAAGTTGTTTGAAATTTGATTTTCTACAACTTTGATTCCCGTCACCTTTTTGTAGGATCGATATTTTTTTAAATAGTTGGTGGTACCATTTCATTTCTTCAATAACTTGTGTTATTTCAATTTTACAGCAGAAGTTATGGGAACAAAAGTTGTTTGAAATTAGATTTTCTACAACTTTGATTCCCATAAACTTTTTGTAGGAACGATATTTTTTTTAAATAGTTGGTGATACCATTTCATTTCTTCAATAACTTTTGTTATTTCAATTTTACAGCAGAAGTTATGGGACCAAAAGTTGTTCGAAATTAGATTTTCTACAACTTTGATTCCCATCAACTTTTTGTAGGATCGATATTTTTTTTTAATAGTTGGTGGTACCATTTCATTTCTTCAATAACTTGTGTTATTTCAATTTTACAGCAGAAGTTATGGGAACAAAAGTTGTTTGAAATAAGATTTTCTACAACTTTGATTCCTATCAACTTTTTGTAGGATCGATATTTTTGTTAAATAGTTGGTGGTACCATTTCATTTCTTCAATAACTTGTGTTATTTCAATTTTACAGCAGAAGTTATGGGAACAAAAGTTGTTTGAAATTAGATTTTCTACAACTTTGATTCCCATAAACTTTTTGTAGGATCGATATTTTTTTTAAATAGTTTGTGGTACCATATCATATCTTCAATAACTTGTGTTATTTCAATTTGACAGCAGAAGTTATGGGAACAAAAGTTGTTTGAAATAAGATTTTCTACAACTTTGATTCCCATCAACTTTTTGTAGGATCGATATTTTTTTAAATAGTTGGTGGTACCATTTCATTTCTTCAATAACTTGTGTTATTTCAATTTTACAGCAGAAGTTATGGGAACAAAAGTTGTTTGAAATTTGATTTTCTACAACTTTGATTCCCGTCACCTTTTTGTAGGATCGATATTTTTTTAAATAGTTGGTGGTACCATTTCATTTCTTCAATAACTTGTGTTATTTCAATTTTACAGCAGAAGTTATGGGAACAAAAGTTGTTTGAAATTAGATTTTCTACAACTTTGATTCCCATAAACTTTTTGTAGGAACGATATTTTTTTTAAATAGTTGGTGATACCATTTCATTTCTTCAATAACTTTTGTTATTTCAATTTTACAGCAGAAGTTATGGGACCAAAAGTTGTTCGAAATTAGATTTTCTACAACTTTGATTCCCATCAACTTTTTGTAGGATCGATATTTTTTTAAATAGTTGGTGGTACCATTTCATTTCTTCGATAACTTGTGTTATTTCAATTTTACAGCAGAAGTTATGAGAACAAAAGATGTTTAAAATTTGATTTTCTACATCTTTATATCCCGTCATCTTTTTGTAGGATCGATATTTTTTTTAAATAGTTTGTGGTACCATTTCATATCTTCAATAACTTGTGTTATTTCAATTTTACAGCAAAGTTATGGGAACAAAAGATGTTTAAAATTTGATTTTCTACATCTTTATATCCCGTCACCTTTTTGTAGGATCGATATTTTTTTTAAATAGTTGGTGGTGCCATTTCATTTCTTCAATAACTTGTGTTATTTCAATTTTACAGCAAAGTTATGGGAACAAAAGATGTTTAAAATTTGATTTTCTACATCTTTATATCCCGTCACCTTTTTGTAGGATCGATATTTTTTTTAAATAGTTGGTGGTGCCATTTCATTTCTTCAATAACTTGTGTTATTTCAATTTTACAGCAGAAGTTATCGAAACAAAAGTTGTTTAAAATTTGATTTTCTACAACTTTGATTCCTATCAACTTTTTGTAGGATCGATATTTTTTTAAATAGTTGGTGGTACCATTTCATTTCTTCAATAACTTGTGTTATTTCAATTTCACAGCAGAAATTATGGGAACAAAAGTTGTTTGAAATTAGATTTTCTACAACTTTGATTCCCATCAACTTTTTGTAGGATCGATATTTTTTTAAATAGTTGGTGGTACCATTTCATTTCTTCAATAACTTGTGTTATATCAATTTTAGAGCAGAAGTTATGGGAACAAAAGTTGTATGAAATTAGATTTTCTACAACTTTGATTCCCATCAACTTTTTGTAGGATCGATATTTTTTTAAAATAGTTGGTGGTACCATTTCATTTCTTCAATAACTTGTGTTATTTCAATTTTACAGCAGAAGTTATGGGAACAAAAGTTAATTGAAATTAGATTTTCTACAACTTTGATTCCCATCAACTTTTTGTAGGAACGATATTTTTTTTAAATAGTTGGTGATAGTTGGTGGTACCATTTCATTTCTTCAATAACTTGTGTTATTTCAATTTTACAGCAGTAGTTATGGGACTAAAAGTTGTTTGAAATTAGATTTTCTACAACTTTGATTCCCATCAACTTTTTGTATGATCGATATTTTTTTTAATAGTTGGTGGTACCATTTCATTTCTTCAATAACTTGTGTTATATCAATTTTACAGCAGAAGTTATGGGAACAAAAGTTGTTTGAAATTAGATTTTCTACAACTTTGATTCCCATCAACTTTTTGTAGGATCGATATTTTTTTTAAATAGTTGGTGATACCATTTCATTTCTTCAATAACTTTTGTTATTTCAATTTTACAGCAGAAGTTATGGGACCAAAAGTTGTTCGAAATTAGATTTTCTACAACTTTGATTCCCATCAACTTTTTGTAGGATCGATATTTTTTTTTAATAGTTGGTGGTACCATTTCATTTCTTCAATAACTTGTGTTATTTCAATTTTACAGCAGAAGTTATGGGAACAAAAGTTGTTTGAAATTAGATTTTCTACAACTTTGATTCCCATCAACTTTTCGTAGGATCGATATTTTTTAAAATAGTTGGTGGTACCATTTCATTTCTTCAATAACTTGTGTTATATCAATTTTACAGCAGAAGTTATGGGAACAAAAGTTGTTTAAAATTAGATTTTCTAAAACTTTGATTCCCATCAACTTTTTGTAGGATCGATATTTTTTTTAAATAGTTGGTGGTTTCATTTTATTTCTTCAATAACTTGTTACTTCAATTTTTCATGAGAAATCATCGGAATCGAAGTTGTTTGAAATTAGATTTTCTACAACTTTGATTCCCATCAACTTTTTGTAGGATCGATATTTTTTTAATAGTTGGTGGTACCATTTCATTTCTTCAATAACTTGTTTTTTTTTTCAATTTTACAGCAGTAGTTATGGGACTAAAAGTTGTTTGAAATTAGATTTTCTACAACTTTGATTCCCATCAACTTTTTGTAGGATCGATATTTTTTTAAATAGGTGGTGGTACCATTTCATTTCTTCAATAACTTGTGTTATTTCAATTTTACAGCAGTAGTTATGGGACTAAAAGTTGTTTGAAATTAGATTTTCTACAACTTTGATTCCCATCAACTTTTTGTATGATCGATATTTTTTTTAATAGTTGGTGGTACCATTTCATTTCTTCAATAACTTTTGTTATTTCAATTTTACAGCAGAAGTTATGGGACCAAAAGTTGTTCGAAATTAGATTTTCTACAACTTTGATTCCCATCAACTTTTTGTATGATCGATATTTTTTTTTAATAGTTGGTGGTACCATTTCATTTCTTCAATAACTTGTGTTATTTCAATTTTACAGCAGAAGTTATGAGAACAAAAGTTGTTTAAAATTAGATTTTCTACAACTTTGATTCCCATCAACTTTTTGTAGGATCGACATTTTTTTTAAATAGTTGGTGGTTTCATTTTATTTCTTCAATAACTTGTTACTTCAATTTTTCATGAGAAATCATCGGAATCGAAGTTGTTTGAAATTAGATTTTCTACAACTTTGATTCCCATCAACTTTTTGTAGGATCGATATTTTTTTAATAGTTGGTGGTACCATTTCATTTCTTCAATAACTTGTTTTTTTTTCAATTTTACAGCAGTAGTTATGGGACTAAAAGTTGTTTGAAATTAGATTTTCTACAACTTTGATTCCCATCAACTTTTTGTAGGATCGATATTTTTTTAAATAGGTGGTGGTACCATTTCATTTCTTCAATAACTTGTGTTATTTCAATTTCACAGCAGAAGTTATGGGAACAAAAGTTGTTTGAAATTAGATTTTCTACAACTTTGATTCCCATCAACTTTTTGTAGGATCGATATTTTTTTAATAGTTGGTGGTACCATTTCATTTCTTCAATAACTTTTGTTATTTCAATTTTACAGCAGAAGTTATGGGACCAAAAGTTGTTCGAAATTAGATTTTCTACAACTTTGATTCCCATCAACTTTTTGTATGATCGATATTTTTTTTTAATAGTTGGTGGTACCATTTCATTTCTTCAATAACTTGTGTTATTTCAATTTTACAGCAGAAGTTATGAGAACAAAAGTTGTTTGAAATTAGATTTTCTACAACTTTGATTCCCATCAACTTTTTGTAGGATCGATATTTTTTTTAAATAGTTGGTGATACCATTTCATTTCTTCAATAACTTTTGTTATTTCAATTCTACAGCAGAAGTTATGGGACCAAAAGTTGTTCGAAATTAGATTTTCTACAACTTTGATTCCCATCAACTTTTTGTAGGATCGATATTTTTTTTAATAGTTGGTGGTACCATTTCATTTCTTCAATAACTTGTGTTATTTCAATTTTACAGCAGAAGTTATGGGAACAAAAGTTGTTTGAAATTAGATTTTCTACAATTTTGATTCCCATCAACTTTTCGTAGGATCGATATTTTTTTAAATAGTTCGTGGTACCATTTCATTTCTTCAATAACTTATGTTATTTCAATTTTACAGCAGAAGTTATGGGAACAAAAGTTGTTTGAAATTAGATTTTCTACAACTTTGATTCCCATCAACTTTTTGTATGATCGATATTTATTTTAATAGTTGGTGGTACCATTTCATTTCTTCAATAACTTTTGTTATTTCAATTTTACAGCAGAAGTTATGGGAACAAAAGTTGTTTGAAATTAGATTTTCTAGAACTTTGATTCCCATCAACTTTTTGTAGGAACGATAATTTTTTTAAATAGTTGGTGATACCATTTCATTTCTTCAATAACTTGTGTTATTTCAATTTTACAGCAGAAGTTATGGGACCAAAAGTTGTTCGAAATTAGATTTTCTACAACTTTGATTCTTTCATCATTAGAATTGTACTTTACCACTCAAACACATTAGTTTTATTTTATTTCAGTTATGTTACGTTTACAGCGTAAAATATTGAAAATTGTAAAAAAAGTCGGCAAAAAATGAAATTTTGAGACTTTTTAAGCGCGTGCGCTGACTACATAGTAAGTCCTACATGAAAATGATGTACTTCAAAAATAACCGGCTTTATTAGGTCTACATAATAGTTCGCGACAATATATATCTATCTCTTCAGGTTTTTGCAGTATATCAACTTTGGTCACTTTAAAGTGAACGCGAAATTGTAGGTAATTTTCAAAACTGTTTTGACAAACACAGTATTAATACTTATCCAATTGAATCCTTTTGTTAGCTTTGTCATTTCAAGGAGAACAAAATTGTTCTTCACAACAAATCAATCCAACGCGTAGTTTAAAAGATATGGCAATATTAAAAATACAACCCAATAAAAAATACGCGACGCGCTTTAGTAGTAACTTAAACCTATTCTGTGCCTCGACAAGACGGATCACTATATAGACATAAATATAGCTATACGTAAATTATGGTTGATATTTCAAGCGCTATTCTGAACCTTACCGTCATAGAAATAAATACAGGAATAGATGTTATACATTTTATTACTCACTCATTTAGATAGTTGTAAGAGGTAGGAAAAAACTGATTGTAGGTTTGTATGGAGATAAAAAAATAATCGGGAGAAATAATGACAAAATCTCGGAAGGTCAATTCTTTAACCTGGACCCCTAAGAGATCTCAAAAACGATGGGGTTTAGAGATGTACTTTCTTCGGAAAATATTGAGTACTACCTTGGTACTTTTTGGAACAATTAAAAACACATGGCTGCCATACAAATTAGACGTTTACTTAGCTTAGGTACGCCATCACGGACGTATATGTATATAGCTCTTGCAACGGGGGGGTCCAAAATTTTTATCCGACTGTCCAAAAAAGAGCTGTGAGGTTTTTAAAAGAAAATTAAAGTAGAAACGTACTTATTATATGTACGTACATAATATGAAGTATGTTTATGCCTCCCTTACATAACTTTAGTTGCTGCACTAATTTTGACAGGTGTGAGGGAGTAAGCACCTAAGTTCCGTCCTCAGCGAACTGATTAGAATCTTATTAGAATATAACTCACTGAAAAAGTCCCGCAGATCCGACACCGCAGTTGTGCCTTGTCTGTCAATATTAGTTCCATTAATTTCCGGACCCCTCGGACCCCCCCTCATATACGCCCATGTACGCCATACATTGCATCTTTTTCATCTTTAGATAGTTGTTTTGAGGAAACTATTAGCTTTGACAAAAAACTGACTAACTTAAACCTATTCTGTGCCACGACGGGACGGATTTCACCTTCATATCACGTTAATTATTGTTGATTTTTCAAAAACGGCTTAGCCGATTTCGACGAACATAGAACCTCCTTTTCGGAAGTCGGTCAAAAAGCTATACGTTTTATATAATGGAATATCCAACGAAATAATGAGTAGATTAATTATATCAGTGGTTTAATGTTCAATATACTCGTAATAATATGCTTCAAGTAGAAGAGTATGAAGTGGAAGCCCTATTTTGAACCTTTGAAAACATGTTTTGTAAAGTTATACATATGTATAACTTTACAAAACATGTTAACCCTATTAGGGTATGGCAATTTTATTATTTGTATTGGAACGATTTATTATTACGTTTTCTAGATTATCGTTAAAAAATTCGTCTAATGTATAATAATGCATTTCGTCTAATGCATTTCGATAATAGGATAATTTTTAGTTGTTTTATGAAACAGTTATCTCTTTCGATATATTTTAAATTATTTGGCAATTTAGTATTTTTAGAGTCATAGAATTTGGGCTAGAACTGTGCATTGTTCTCTCTGGCCCCCGCGCATACCTATATTTTGCCTTTTGCGCAGCGTTCTGCGCCTAACTTTCCATCCGCCGACTTGTGTGGCGCGGATTATACGTGAGATTCATTCGAGAAAACAGCCCCATTGGCCATCCGTTCATTGAACTATGTGCCTTGCCCTCTGTCATTTTAACTTGCCAATCCACTGAGTTTGAAGAGAGCTGAAAAGTTTAATTAGAAGTGCTTTAAATGCTTTAATCAGTTCATATCTACCTACTTTTTTTTTTTTTTAATTAAATTTTCTAACCACAGACTCCAGGGTCTATGCCCTTTGTTAACTAAAATTTACAATTATTAGATTATACTATCAAAGAGAGTTAGTAGTAGGTACTTGAAATAGCCTAAGTTAGTCAATGCACTGCGTGAATGCCACGAGCAGACCGGCGACCCGCATGCAGCACCCGATCACGAGTGTGACACATGTGCCAGCCATCATTCTCCTCGACCATATTTGAGGGAGGAGAACCACCCGACACATGATGCCGCCGCAAGAAGGTCTACCTACTTTGTAGATGTTCTATCTTGTATTACCTACTATGGTGTGTGTCCTACCCACTGCTGCTTTAATTTGCTAACTGTTTTAGTTTTTTTAAACGTGTTTAAAGTATTACCAAGGTATGACAAGCCGTTCTCTAAACAGTAAACCTCGCATCTGTTTTATTGAATCCTCTATTATTTTTATACTATGGAACTAACAGAAATATGGAAATAGCAGAATGAAAATATTGTAGGTACCATATAAAAGGCAAGAAGTTTTAGATGTGCAGGTAGGTATACAGTAATATAACGAGACCAAATTACTTACTAAGACTCCTCTGTCCGTCTGTCTGTTGGTCACTAGGCTGTACCTACGAGTATCTCATGAATCGTAATAGCTAAACAGTTAAAATTTGCACAGATGATGTATTTCCGTTTCCATTATAACAACAAATACTAACTAAAAATAGAATGAAATAAATATCGACTTCAACTATGTACAGAATTCGCGCGGATCGAAGTAGCATTTTTCACATTATTGTTGATTTATCAAATATGGCTCAGCCGATTTTAAGAAAATTTAAATAGGACCAACTTCGACGTATACCCTTTCCAATAAAAAAAAAATAGGTACGCGTCGAATTGCGTACCTCCTCCGTTTCATCGGTCAAAAAATAGAATAAAATACCTACTACATATACTTATTCATTACAATTCATTACATTACATTCATTCAAACAGATGTGAGTTTTTGCACGATAATTATTAATAATGACAACAGGTAGACGCTTGACATATTCTCAGAGTATTTAGTATCTAATATAATATTTCAATTTAAAAAACAAATAATTTAAATACATAATTGGCTCCCATACGGTACGAACCCTTTCAAGCGCGAGTCCATATTTATTTTAGTTTGTAGAAGAACTATGTTAGACATTTAAATTAAAAATAATTAACTTAAAATTAGAAAGAAGTAATTTCAGTCAAAATATATAATGTAAACTGCAACGCATACAGAAATCAAATAGCGAAATTGCTACTTTTAATCCCTGCTTTGGGTTCAAGATCAATTGTATAATTATGATGTTAGTTGGGTACATATTATGTTTTTGTACAACAATAATGAAATAATTTGAAAGAAAATAAATACTATGTCACAAATAATGTAGCTTCCTAATGGCAGAAAAATAAGTAATCATTGGCAGGATTATTTTTGTTTGCTTTCCGCCATACCTACTAGGAAACCAGATTATACGTAGAATACGCGTAAGATAGCTCTACGTACGGCCAAAATGAGGAACAAATTTTATGCTGCCAGGGAATACGGAATGCTAGTGAAATAACGTACGTGGCGCCACGACTCGCGCGCAGAGTTATCTTGTGCGCACTCTACGTGATATCATATTTTGCTACAATTCAAAATCAAATTTCGGTCGGCCACGCTCGCGCTGGTTCCGTGAGGCGCGGGTGGGGGGGACAGTTCGAGCGCATCACACACACATTGAAGCTCAGCTTGGGCGCATCTCGGGACGGCAATTGTTTAGTCCAAATACCTATTTCTCAATTTCTTCGTCACTAGGATATCCTCTTGACCGAGCTAACGAAGTGAGAATAGTCAGGAGACCAAATCGAAAGCAAAATCGTCGAATTAATAGGGATATTAAATCGATGATTTTGCTTTCGTATGCACGGATATTGATTTTCCTCTAGGTACCTATATAGGTCGCATTTTTTTAACGAATCTCGACGCAGTGACGAAACTTGTACAAAGGTTCTTAAATCTATACCTATATGAATGTTTTTGTCGTCGGTGATTTTGAGTGAGGGGGGAAGTGGGGGGGAGGGGGACCACCTCGGGAGTATACCCTTGCGAACTAAAAAGGATATTTTTTGATTCAGTTCACAGTTCACATAGAACCTCCTCCTTTTTGGAAGTCGGTGAAAAAACTATACGTTACCTACTTATAATGGAATATCAAACGAGATATTGAATAGAAGAATTAAGTACTTATATCAGTTTTTATGATGATGATATTTTTTTTAGATTATATGTTTTGATGTTTGTAAAGTTCTCAAATGGAAACCACGTACCTACCGGCAAACGCAGCGTAGGACGTCCACCGGCTCGTTGAACCATTGATAAAAGCCGATGGATGCAAGCTGTATCCAACCAGGATTTTTGAAAATCCATAGGGGAGGCCCATGTCCAGCAGTGGACATCCTACTGCTAATATATCATACGTCCACCAAGTCGGTCAACGTCCACCGTACTATGTGCCCTGCCTATTGCTATTCCACCTTTCTAATCGTAATCCTAGATAGGGGAGAAGAGGCGGGTTGGTTATAATATAATATTTATGAATTCTACTGGTTTTCCAAAAAGTACTATATATCTACCACACTACCAAATTTACATCGAAAATCTACCATGATAGTAGTCAATCTACTTCACTCTGGCAAGAAAACATCGCGCGATGTTTAGCGCGCCAATCTTCGCTGCAGGTGTGGCCAGAAACTTCGTCTGCGCCCGACGACGATGTACATCGCGCGAAGCTTCCGGCGAAGCTTCGCGCGCAGATGTAGCCATAGCATAAAATATCGTCGTGTAACACTGTGCCTACCTACCTTGTCAATGGGTAGTGTCGGTCTGTCCCCCGATGATCAACCGGGGGACAGACAAGATTTTTTTCTTCCATTCTGTCCCCCGGGGGACAGATCCGGGGGACAGACTGGAATAATCCGGGCTCACTAGGGTTGTGTTTACGTTCAAATAGCGAAATCCAACAGGAAGCGTTAGGTGTAGTTAGGTACTTTGTGTTTTACTACAGAATGTTTCCCAGTCTATGTGCAAAACCTATTGTATAGGTCGAATCATACATGTTGGCGGATGTGAAATTGGGAAATCCAATCAACGCGCAGCTTTATGTGAGCTTCAGAGTATTATTATATTATATTCTTTGGCTTCAGTCAGGATTTGATATTGCGCAGCTCGTAGCTAGGTTTAACGTTTTATCTTCATATCCGCCGACTTGTATATAATACTGTGCTGTATCAGCCTTTTTTTTAAATTTCATTTGCACCACGCTGGCCCAGTGCGGGTTGGTGGATTGTTGGCCGACTTGTATGATTCGGCCTATATAAGTAGGTACCTAGGTACTACCTAGTACTTATATCTAGCAATAAATAGTAGTCTCATATTCAAAATTTATTCATAGGATTCGATGATGCGAATTAATGTTTTTGCGTCTAAGTAATACGACGTAACAAAATAATTCGGAATTGAAAAAAAACTGTGTGTAATCTAATGATTAACAATTAAATCTTTTAATTATTTTGTGGCAATTCAGATTAATAAAATAAAAGTAAAGTAGTGTGATACCGACCTGTGGACACTCAGCTTTATAGTTTTTTTTATCTTTAATAATGTAAAGGAGTACTGCACGAGTGTAATAGAGTTTGGCGGCGACAAGGCCCATATTGACGAAAACGTGAAAGTTTGTAAGGATGGATGGATGTTTGTTACTCTTTCACGCAAAAACTACCGAATGGATTGAGATGAAACTTTGGAGAGCTTATATATCAGAATAACACATAGGCTATAAATTATAATGATATTGCGTAAATTTTAAATATGATAACAATAAATGTTAAGTAAGTAAGTGGGAAAAATTCTGCCATCTGCGAGCCATTCTAGCGTGCGCTCCAAGAAATGTCAAAAAAGAACTGTCGAATCGAACAATAGTCAAATCGATTTTTTTGTTTTTTTATTATTTTCCACCTCCTTTATGGGTGGTAAGGTAGGGCCTCGAAATATCATGCGGGCGAAGCCGCGGGCAAAATCTAGTAGAAATATATTTCACGAATAAATTCAAGGTTTTCGCGCCCGTATGTTCATAGAGACTGCACGTTGATCCGTGCTGATTTCTACAATATCGTCGACTCAGCAGCCGCTGCTATGTGCTCCATTGTATGCTCCACGCCACACAAGTTGATGCGCAATACTATAGCGCAATAGCCAATCAACGTCACGTCTCGTCAGGATTGGATATTGCGCAGCTTGTAGCTAACTTCACATCCACCAACTTGTTTGGCGCGGCCTATAGAGACCAAATTACTTCATCAATTTTGACTTTAATATTCAAAATATTCAGTTCATGAACATATACAATATTTAACAAGCTATAAATATGGCTATTTATTATGATTGCTGAAACGCTTGGACAATTTCTTTCACAATTTCCTCTCAGATCAATTCGTAAATAAAATCTATACTGAAACAGTAAGTGCTTTATCTTTTTATCAACAATATTTTTGATTGGAAATACCCGTTAAGGAACCAAATTATTTTATCTCTTGGGCAATTAAGTGGCAGTAAATTCACACTAGGTATGCACCTGACAGTCCAAAACTACTAACTTGTTACGCACCTAGGGTCCGTTATCAAGTGTGTTATTTTTTGCAGTTGGAATTTGTTTTGATCGTGTGCTTACCTTGTTTTTTTTGGGAAATACCTAATTATGGTTTAGAATCTAGCTATAGTCTAAATGGTACATCGTACTTTGGCACCTACCTACCTACGTAATCTACGTATTAACTTACTTTTGAAGGCTTGTTCCTACATTGACTTCTGTGGTGGTAGAGCTTTTTTGCAAAGCTCTAGTTTCCAGCTTTTCAGGGTGAATCCTTATCCAAGAGCACATTGTAGGTAGTTACTGTGAAAAGATTTTTCATCACATCTATTCGAAAAGGGCTACTTGGTTCGCCTTTGAGTGCGCCCAAAGGTGATGTTTTCTTTAAGAAACTTTATAAGTGCGCCGGAATCTAGACATGCGGCAGCGTGTCCAGCCAAAGTGTTCAAAGAAAACTGGCGACGCAGCGGTCGTGTGTAATAAATTACACGAACCATTTGGAGCTACTTTTGAACCCCTCACAACTCAAAAACTATTTAGCCTACATACATGAAATTTGGCACATTTACTAAAGTCTTTTAGCTTATCAAGAATCCAATTTCATAAATTTTGCTCAATCAGTTATTGATATATTAACGTTTAAAAACTCGTGTTTCATTGACTGATTCACTCACTGATTCACTCACTGACTTATAGATCAAAAACCTAACCCACTTCCAGATGACCTAGAATCTTGATATTTGGCACCAAGGTAGACTATCGGGCATAAATAAAGGAAAAAATCTAAAAACTGAAAATTATTGATAATTAGTACTATTAACAAAGTAATTGTAAAATTCACCTAACCAATACTCCAATAAATGTCGGTAGCGTCCCGAGGCACTGAGATTTTCGATAGATGAACCATGCCATTTGTGATAGTAATATAATAAATACTAGATAACTTTTTCAGAGATAAGTGTACTATGATAATCATGATGTAACTAATAATTATTTCTGAACAAAAAAATATGATATCTCATCAAAAACATAAATGTGAAATGGGAGCCAAAGTGTCGCCACCAAAAGAATTGAGATCTAACACGGGGGCCAAGTGTTCTGTAGAAAATCCTAAAGTTTAAGCTACAAGAATATACCTACAACATTTAAAAGAAATTTACTTATGTAATTCAAGCTCAAGATTTGATTTGGCTAGTTTACACGTACAGACAAATGCTTATTTGCACTGTACTTATTCTTAAACTAGCCAAGTCAAATCACGAGCTTGAATTACATAAGTAAATCCCTTTAGAATGTTGTAGGTATGATCTTGTAGCTTAAACTTTAGGATTTTCTACAGAACACTTGGCCCCCGTGTTAGATCTCAATTCTTTTGGTGGCGACACTTTGGCTCCCATTTCACATTTATGTTTTTGATGAGATTATCTTTACCGCGCACTTTTTGAATTTGGAAGTATTTGTAACGTGAGTTTTCAGCGCCAAGAAAATGAATGAAAAGAATGTAAATATAAGTTTTTACTTGTTTTATTATTAGATAAATAGATATCTATACCATTTAATTTCAATTTAGTTGTTACTCTACGTTTTATAAATAATAATATTACAATAAAATTGAGGCGCATTTTATTTTCTCATAGAGGTGATGAAAAGTAGAGTGTACCACTCAGGCGCAAAATATATTTTTGGCTCGGGTGACGTACTTTGAATCCTTCGATACGTTCAGGATTCTAGTTCTACTAAAGAATGCCTCGCTACGCTCGGGATTCTACTCTAACTTCAAAAAAGCACCCTCGCCGTAAAAATATTATTTTACTCCCATATGATACAATCTACTATTGTTACCTATTTACGAGTACCTATGTTAGTTAAGGGCATCCGTTATGCTACATATTTTAGAGTTGTAGTGAGGTAGATATTCCAACTGACCCTATAAGTATGTACAATATAATATTTTAAGAACTTTATTTTGGAACCTTATCGTAGTAACATATAAATTGTATAAGTAAATACCTCTCGACACGGTTATTTGTAAACGATAAAGCCTAATTTTAAAACTAGTTGCTAAATATTTTTTTTTAAGTACATTACATTGCCCTCAATACTGTGCATTGCCTGATTATGACTATGACTCACGCAGGTCACCTTTTACCTTTTTGAAGAAACTTGTAATACTAAGATGTACGTAAACAGATAAGCTTATGAAAACATGGATGTATAATACTGTGATATTTACGTCTTTGAAAAAAAGCTCCACCTTAAAAAAAACGGATTTTGGGAAGCAAAGTGAAGTGTCTCTGATAAGGCTATACGGTTAAAACAACCAGGACTTACAATTTAACGTGTCATCCGAGTCACGATATCGCTCAGTTGTAAATGCCACCGCGGTCACTCATACTTAACCGACTTCCAAAAAGGAGGAGGTTCTATGTTCCTGTGTATGTTTTTTTTATTGTATGTTCATCGATAATTTCGCCAATTGTGAACCGAATCAAAAAAATCTTTTTTAGTTCGAAAGGGTATACTCCCGAAGTGGTCCCATTTAAATTCTACAGAAATCGTTTGAGCCGTTCATGAAAAATCAACAATAATAATGTAAGCAATTTGAGCAAAATATCCCGAAATTTGGACACGGTGAACATCGATAATTTCGCCAATTGTAAACCGAATCGAAAAAATATTTTTTGGTTAGAAAGGATAAACTCCCGAGGTAGTCCCATTTAAACTTTAGAGAAATCGGCTGAGCCGTTTTTGATAAATCATGTATAATGGAAACAATTCGAGTGAAATATTCGAATTTTGTACACGATGGAAAGCGGTTTTGCCATTTTTTGTGAAAAATAATAATAATAATATATGTACATACTTAGTTCAATTACTAAAAATTCTGTTGTATGAAAATATTACAAACTAGCTGCGCACCGCGGTGCTACCCGCGTTAGCCCGATATAAAAAGTAGCCTATGTGTTAATCCAAGGTCTAAGTTACCTTCATACTTAATTTCATTCAAATAGGTTCAGCCGTTTGTGCGTGAAAGAGTAACAAACATCCATACATAGTCACAAACGTTCGCGTTCATAAAATTAGCAGGAATAGGATTTTTCAATACAACAACAATTTATTGACACCACAAAAAGGAACAAAAGAAACAAGAAAGAACGACAGAAGATATAGGCACAAAAGGCGGTCTTATGGCTAAAAGCTTATCTATTTAAATAACCTGATTGCGATTGTAAAGCTAGCGCTAGACCACCCCGTCCATCTTTCCTACATCCATGTAAAAGGCAGATTTCTCGCTTGCCAAAATAAGTTGCAAAAATGAAGCCCATAAAAAAGGACCACACGAGATTCACAGGAATATTATCATCCATATACGGCGCGAACTCGCCTGCTCGGACCGAAATAAAAGAATGCGTTGGGTCTTCTTTTTGGGGGATCGCAGCTAAAATTAGAAAGCCAAGTGTGGATGACACTTGGCTCGGTCGAAGTGCATTCACGCTGAAAAGCTGGAGTTACACTCAGAACAGTGTAAAACGGAATCGGAATCGGTGCAATTTTGAAATCTTCAATAAAAGCTATTTGTTACAAAATTTTTTTTTAGATTTACAATTATTATTTATAATTATTTTATCTTGGCTCAAATTAACCTAAGTGAAAGGATTACTTAGGTCAATTAAAATTTTTATATTCATCCCAAATTCCCAAGCAAGGTATTTATTTTGTTTTATTCTAAACCGTTTATTCAGGTCCAAAGTAAGAGTTAATGTTTATTAAGACTACACTTAGGTACATATAGGTATAAATAGTAAGATAAAAACAAAGTCTTAGTATTATTGTACATGGGCATAATTTCATTCTTTATGCCCATTCAACATTTTCTTCTGACTACCATGGTATCAGAATTTTTAAGCTCTCCAAAGGTCTCTGACATGGTTGAATTGTTCAACAGCCGAAGACTCACATACCCATAAATTAGTCATTCAGTCCTTAAAACTACCCTCGGCCACCCATCCGAAGACTGACCTTCCCGACAGTTGCTTAACTATGGTGATCGTTTAGGGTAATTTATATTATTCTATGAGCGATACTCCATAGCTGACGGAACCGTAGTAAAGCCATTCCTTCTCACACTCAACCAAAGACTGCGAGCGAAGTGCTACAACTACTACAGACAACAGAGAGCTTACTATCGCCGCTGCAGGCCCGAGCCTGACGTCAGGCGACATTGCGATTCATTTACCAAGATAAAACTACTATAACCCTTTCTACCCAGGGGAACTGATCCGAAAACTGACCTTTCCGCTCGTTAGCGTTGCTTAACTGTGGTGATTGCTTTTACTTAGTCAACTATACTATACTGCTATTACTTTATACTTGACGGAACCATAGTAAAGACATTCCTTCTCACCCTGAACCAAAGACTTGCGAGCAGAGTGCGCCCACGTTGCGCCCGCACACCGCAGACTACAGAGAGCTTACTGTCGCCGCTGCAGGCCCGAGCCTGACGTCAGGCGACCTTGCGGGTCATTTAGCAGGATAACCCACACATTTGGGACGCTTTGTACTTACTGCGGCTTTTGTATCGATCATAATTTATCGCTTTTAAAAGATAGCGAGGAATGAGTTGGCTGTTATATCGGGATTTCTTCGAATTCAGCGTTGATGTGGATTTCTCTACCTGAGTTTGTATACTGCATTATTCAGAAAAGGAACCACTTTTACTATGGCACCAAACCAGAGTCGATAAAATCATCAGTTCCATGGAATCAACGAAACATGAAACATCTGTTTTTTTTCTCGAAAAAACCACTTTCTTTTTAGTTAGCAGGTACCTATAAGTACGCTTTCTCAAATACCCTGCATAGATTATAGATGTCTTCTAATCTTCTGATTCAGTTATTCTGCTTACTACTTAGGGCTCTCTAAGAAGGCCTTTGAATTGATCTTTCTCTAGCTAGAGATATGAAGAGCGGTGTACGAAAAAAGAATACACCAATTTCGCTTATCATTTCTCTACTTATTTATATTCGCCAATCATTTCACGTAAAACCGTTCCATTTCTATCTCATTGGAAGGGACCCACCAAAGATTTTGAAAAATAAAAATATCTTTCAATTTTCAAAGATTAAATTACACTAGCAAACAACGCTTCCTCCATTTTTTTTCATTCGCTGTTACCTACAGTAGTTACTTTGTAGAAAACAAGTTTGTTATTATTCTTAAATATTGACAAAAACGATTAATCTAAGTATATTAAAGTTCACTTTAGTCAGGCAATCAATAACATTAAAAAAAACATATCGTCCTGATAATTTTATATTTAGAATCTACTACCCATTTTGAAATTCTTGAAGAAGTGAGTGTACTTATCCCTTTATTTATCACAAAGGGGCCTCCACTCTTTTGTTGCCCCGGGGCACGGTTATGATATCTACGAGTATCATTACCGTGCCCGGGGCCTCCACACCTCTAAATCTGGCCCTGCTCATTAGTTTCATAAGGTAGGTACTTCGTGCGCATTTTCGCATATCTCTTTGGAGGAATTGCAACATTAGAGATGATCTCAAAGAGTTATTATACTTAGTGATAAACATTATAATTTTTTAATTTTAGAAATGATGTCAAAAGCCTTATAGGTTTTATGGTGAATTCTGCGGTTTATCGCTTATTTCTGCATCAATGATGCATCGTTCCAGTAATTCGAATGTTTTTCTTCTCGATACAAATATGCCTACAGTTATTTGTGTCAAGTCGCTCACTTCTAAACTCGATTTATAATTTATTTTCCCTTTGACTCATGCTCTAATTGCTTATTTACGTGGAATTAAGTTTTTGCAATAGTAATGTTTAATTTCCTCTATTAGATTAAACAGTTAATTAGTTTGCATAGTGTTTATTGCTTATATTACAATCGTGCTGCGTCGATATAAAATGAGATCAATATTTAATTTATAAAATATGAAGTTTTATTTACACAGAAAAACAAAAAAAAAACTTAAATAATAATATATATATAATATATAATAAATAACACTTTCCGCTATGACTAAACTAATACTTACTAAAACTTAAACTAAAAAAAAACAAAATAAAATAAAACCTAGTCTAAAAGCCCCTCGGCAGAGGGTAACGTGGCCAGAATGCTGGCAGCATTGCCTCGCTGAATGGCAATACTCAGCTTTTGGCCGAAACAGATGCCAGCACTCTGGTCACGTGTCAAATTAATTTAATTTATTATATACAATATTTGAAATTCGTAATACAGATTAAACTATTTTTTCCTTATAAAACACCATAACCATTGTTAAAGCTAAAACAGTTTCCGTGTAGCTGTTTATACAATTCTAAATCATGTACTGTACCTACCAGCCTTTTTAATAGTCCACTGCAGGACGTAGGCCTACCCACGAAGGGTGCTTGGGGCATATCCACCACGCTGGCCTAGTGCGGGTTGGTGGATTCACATACGCCATCGAATTTCTTCTACGAACGTATGCAGGTTGCCTCACGATGTTTTCTTTCACCGAAAAGCCAGTGGTGTGAAATTCCGTACATAGATTCCAAGGAATTCATTGGTATGGGACTGGGATTTGAACCCACGACCTCACGATTGTAAGGTGTCATTACCACTAGACCACCACGGCTCTCTAAATCATGATTCTCAAAAAATTAATATGAACTATTTCAATGCCAGCTATTGCAATGTGTATATGACAGTGCCTACTTGACTAGTACTAGGTACCATTAGGAGCATAAAGACATCTAAATCCTCGTGTTTTCTCTTGCTCCGGTCAATACCTATAGGAAAACTGAAAGGAGTAAGAGGAAACATCCAATTTATGTAAAATTCCGAAGTCAAATCAAATAAATAATAAAAATTGTACTGTCGATTTTCCTTTGATACATACGAAGCGGTTTTCGAACAGTCTTCCTGCTTTCCTGTTTCCTAAGAGATATAATCTTAAGCTTTTCAAGGTCAGAGTGAATAGGTTTCTTCTAGATCTGCGTGCTTCATCTTCGACCACAACGTCGCTTACCATCAGGCGAGTTGGTGGTCAAGCGCGGACTTATTCGCGATAAAAAAAAAACTTTGTCAAGAGGTCATGTAATTCCGTGCATGTCTACGGCCTCTACAAGACTTTGATAAATCATAAATCATTTGAATCACAACATACTCTTAGTGACAACGAGTCATTTATTGAATATTTAGGTAAATGAGTAATAACAGGTAAAATACCGTTTAGTGAGTCGTATCTCGCGGATGTAATGAGCAGATTGGTCGTAAATCCTAATACAACACGTCGTCTACTTCAGCTTTAGAGCGCTTTTACATTTGGCGACTTAGCGCTGCAGCACCAAATGTATAGGTAGGTGTAGGACTGTACCTACTCGTAGGTCGCGTGCCGCTACATAGAACGCGAACAGATATAAGTATTTTAGTTTTGTTTTTTAGTTCTCTATTTGAACACAGAATAACTCTCTGAAAATACGCTGCTCACTTTGTTTTGATAAAGCTCTAGGTTTAGGTTGGTTCGAGCACAGAAGAGCTAGTTCTGCTGTTCTGTGGGTTCGAGTGAGTTACTTAGTTTTTGACATACATACTCGTATTCATTTTCCAAGGCTTCAACGGCCTTAGAAAAATAAAAATAATTCTATGTTTCACGATGACATAAGAATGTAATTAGGAAGTAATTCCGTATGAAAAAAATGGGAGTTAGTCCTGAATTATGAGGTATTGTAAGTTGGTGTGTGGAAAGTTGAAATTGAAGTTGAAATTCCATATCAATGAAGCAAGCATAGTGTTTGTACGCAAGTACTTAACAAAGAACAATGATCGCTTCCAAGCTAAAATAACATTTACTTTTCTTAAAGCAAGCGACCAAGGCATTTACTCGTACTACTGTAGGTACCTACCTACTGCTGCCATGCTGTTGAATAGCCAGTGTACAAGCTCCTTTGCGACGGCTTCAAGCAGTCACGACATCTGTTCATCATTGTTGCTGATAACATTATGTCTTTCCGTTCACAAAACGGACATTGTGGGTAGCCAGAGTCGAAAGAACCGCAGAGCGTTTGCGTAGGCGTCCCTTGTTCTATATTGACTAAAATAGTTTTATAGCAGTGTCATTTAAGGAAGGGAGAAACTCTTTTGGTCATCCAATAAGTGGTAATTCTACCAGCATGATGGCGTTCGCTGGCAGTGCCTTGAGCATTTGGATCATTTCTAGACTTACGTGGTCTGTCTGTGGTTGATCTTATTGCTTTTTGTATAGGTAGTAGTAGCTAAGTAGATTTTTTAGATGAATCAGCTTCTTGAAAGAATGCCGAGTCAAAGAAGAAGCTACGAGTATAACCCCTGAAGCATCTAAAAAAAGTACCTACCTAAAAAAACAAAATAAGTTATTATTGTGCAGATTGTGGTCAAACGCTAAATAGTCGCTCTCTGTAAACATAAACAATGTGAGAATACCAAACCGAATTGTTGGTAGGTAATGTTTAGGAGCAACAGTTCGGACTGCTACTGAAAAGTTTCACTATAGCTCGGTTGACCGAACTACTGCTATACTCCGCGCCACACAAGTTGATGGATGTGAAGTTAGCCACTAGCTGCGCAATAGCCAATCCTAACGAGACGTGACGTGGAAGCCGCACGTTGATTGGCTATTGAGCAGCTAGTGGCTAACTTCACATCCATCAACTTGTGTGGCGTGGAGTACATATACTAAGAGGTAACCATTATTTATCTCTTGGGACCGGGATTTATAACCATCTCTCTCAATTTTAAGGCCAGCGATCTCTCACTACGCCACCGTGGTTTATATTTATATCGATTTCTAAATATCACATATCTAGCCTTATAATACCTACCCTGCCCACCATTCACCCAGTTTGGCTTCTGTTGAGCAATAGGTATCTCAAGAGCCAATCCCGTTCCACTCATCTTCAAGGCTGCCTAATCTTCCTGGTTCCTTATCACGTAGGCTGCTACGATTACATCCCGAGCTATCACTGCGATAGCTATCGTACTATTATTATCGTTGTACATGTCACATCGTGACTTGTGGGAAATCGAGGTTACTTGATACTAAATGCTTATCTGTGCGATTCAGATTCTTTCGCTGAGGGTTCCGTGCCAAAGTTATAAAAAAATATGCTTTCTTTCATTTTGCACAACGTTTCTCGCGCACTATATAACAATAAATAATAGATCAATAGTTTATTTTTACTGAATATACATACTTATACTTATTTGAACATGGTCAACCTTAAAAACTAAACACACAACCCATCTCCGACCATACCCGGCGCAAAAGAGCCCAAAATGCTGGCCGCATTACCTCGCTGGATGGTAGATAATATCTTTAATTAATAGAAAATCTTCTACGACATCTCACCTGAAAAGTTTTAGTAAAATAGCTAATTAAGGGCATCTTCATTGATCTAACCCCTTTGAAAAATGTTACGGTTCTAACGATCATCATCGTTCTTGCATTTCCCATTAGGTAGGTAGGTACTTGTCTTGTTCACTCCCAAATTTTTATTTAAATCGGTTCATTTTCGTTATTTTTTTAACAATAACCGTAAGGTACTAATTATATATTCTGTGACAATAGAGTAAAAAAATTGGTTGCCTGTAAAGTCGGTATACGGGCGAAAGTTTTACGTGACAACGACTTTATGTCTGTCTCTCTCGCTCTTAGGCGGGCTAACCATGCCCGAGTGGAAGGGACGCGTGCCTCTCACTCGCTCTCATTGTGAGCGCATAACGTGAGCGGAGCGTAACGCAGTTTCTTGAAGTGTCACCCGGCAAACCAATTTATAAGACGTTGTCACGTCAAAATGTCAATTATAGTTTTATTTTCGAGTCATTTTATGTATAATACGTAGAAATATAATAATCACTTCATAAATTCCTCGACAGTCTGTTCCCATCTCCATTCTAAATACGAAACTCTAAAAATGTTACGATAAGAATCGTCATCAAAGCATGACCATTTTTGGCACAACGTGATTCATTCTGAAGTGCTAATGCACTGAAGCTCTTGAAACGGCTAATTAACAGACGCCTGCGCAGGTCCTCGGCTAAATGGATTTTCATTAAACCACTGTTTTAATCTGTCGTCATATAATCAACGCTGTGTTTGTGTTCTGTAAGATTTTTGTTATGCGTGTGCTGCCTGCGATAAGGTCAACTAAAATAAAGTAAGTAATTTCGTATAGGCCGTGTGGCTGCCCTGGTGTCACGGTTTTTTTGTTGATGGCCGCTTAAAAGGCTAAATGGTAAAAACAACCGGGGCCTACAATTTAACGTGTCATCCGAGCCACGGTAGCGCTCGAAACGTAGTTTGACTAGGTGTTTGTCAGCGATCACCGAAATTAAGGAACGTTCCGCATGGTATTTGGATGGGTGACCGCGGGTGGCATTTTCCAATTTCCACTTTGCTGCTTTGGTTCAGCAGTTTTTCATTTTCCACCAGTAAGTTCTATCTACTCAATGTTATGCACCGTTCTTTTAGTAATTCTCTGCTGAACAGAACATAGGCTTACCCAAGATTGGGCTGGTCCATATGTATCACGCTGGTTCAGTGCGGGCTGGTGTACCTATTCAATATCGGCGTCGTTGTTTCAGCCAAAGGACGTCCACTACCGGACATAAGCCTCCCCTATGGATCTCTAATAAGGCCGGTTGGTAGCGGCTAACATCCTGCGGACCTATACATATACATATATAGATAGATAGATGTACTCTTTATAGGTTCACAGTTTACACATATTACATAATACAGAAAACAGATGTTTAGACATGTGAAGAAATCGGCGGCGGCCTTATCACTGAAAGTGATTTCTTCCAGGCAACCTTAGTATGTTATTCAATGTAATTTGACAATAAAATAACTTTGTTTCGCGGTTTGTAAGATTTAAGTTGTTCCAGATCAGTTATTATTTTTTGCAAAAATAATATAGCTAGCATATAGGTAAATGTAAATAAAACCATACTACTTAATTGTCACGTGATCATGTTGGAAATCCATAGGGGAGATAGGTACATGTTTAGCATCGACCCACGGCTGACATGATGATGGCTACATTACTTAGTTGTAGACAAGTTATAGATAGTAGGTAAGCACAACCAGTCAATCAAGCTCAACACAATAGTACCAGATTGACATAGTTGCTAATGTAATCCGATCCCTGGCTTAGTTTCCATGTAAGGACAGTTCACTCTCAATTTGGCAGCCAATGCCTTAATCAAACCATTCAATTCACTATGGACGGCATCATGCATGCTGACAGTCACCAAAATATCAATAACATTCGCGATCAGTCCGCATGTCAAGCCGTCAAGCTTGTCATTTAATCACACGAGAATCATATAATTCAGAGAACTGTCACGGGAACCATATTTGGCGGGAAAGCAATCCGCTTAAGCCGAAATGGGCATGTGCCTGGATCGAGCTTGGTTCTTTATTGCATGATAGCTCCGTTGCATAAGATTTGCATTTTTGCAAGAGCTTTGCAGTTAGATCGAGGGGTGTAGCAGATTCCAGCAGTAACTGGCAAAGTACGAGTAAGTTCGTATCTTAGAGAAGTTATTTCTCTAAGGTTCGTATAGACCGCGTGGCTAGCCTTGGTGTTGAGTTTCTACGCCGCTTGACAACCTTTACCATTTCTAAACAGGCATGATGACTGGGTAGAAAAGATAATTATTATAATTAGTTTGTGAGTTAGATTATCAAAAAATATGGGACACGTATTTTTTATTTTGTCGATCAAACAAAAATGACAAACATAAACTTTTTCATATTTTTTTTTTTGGAGTGGGGTCGTGACGTTACCTCTCTTACAGAAGTCTATACATTTGTATGGCACTTGTGAAGTCACGCGGAACTTTTACGGGCTATGTCTTCATTAATTTTTGTTAAATTGACAAAAGAAAAAATACGTGCCGAATATTTTTTGATAGTCTGTCTGACGGACTAATGATATTTTTTTTTTCATCATGCCTATTGTAGTGGTAACACCCAGTCAACTACTACAATTAAGTATAATTATTGTAGTAGTTAAGACCTAGCCAACTACTACAAATATTGTAGTCATCTATAGTCTGACCGTTTAACTGAGACCACGCCTGCGCGGTACAGGGGCGCCGGGGGAGACGACACAGGGGACTGAGACAGGCGCGGGCAGCGGGTACCCGGCGCCCGCACCTGTCTCAATCCCCCGTTGTCGTTTACCCCCGCGCCCCTGTACCCGCGGAGGCGAGGTCTCAGTTAAACGGTCAGACTATACTACATAGTTGACTAGGCACTTAGAGACGCAAGAGAGGGTATGCGGTCATGTGCAGCTTGTAGCTAACTTCAAACGCGTCAAGAAGTTTGATTTGGTCTATTGTACTAGTCACAAGTTACAACACCAAATTGGTTATAGGGTGACGAGTAGAGCTGTCGAAGGTTTTGTACTGCAGTTCAAAGAAGGATGCGGAGATTCGATCTGTCAAAACATTTTTTTTTTTTTTGCAATCATGGAACAAAACATCTTTTCTAATAATGATATGTACTTCAAAAATCTAGTGATTTTTAGCTGTTTTAATATCACTATTTAAAATTAGAATTAGACTACCAGAAAAATTACAATGATTTTTTATTGTTTTTACCATCTAAATCCCCTACCAATGCTTGTATGGCCGAATATTTTAAAACTTCATTAAAAACGAACTTGTACATATCAGAACAGTTTTAGAAGCGTCATAAATTACTCTGACGAACATAGCATTTTTAGAAATAAACTTGGGAGAAAATGAGCGTATTCGTATACAACAGGTATTCGTATGTATGAGCTGCCGACATCCTTCATTGTAGTGCAAAACACACCAATCATGTATATATATCATCTATATTTAGCTATGTAATTTATGAATGAAGCCGCATAATTACTAAACTTTAAGAATAACAATGCGTAGTTGTCATGGAGAGGAAAAAAGTTTTATTGAGGTTTTTCCTTCTGCTTCACCATCACGCAATATCGAAACAATATTTCACCGAACGTTGTTATAATTAATTGGTAAATGATGACGTAGCGTTTCATGTTCTCGAGGTTAATATTTATTTTTAACATGTACCCCACACAACATTATCTATTTTTAATTGGTAGTCTCAAGTCAGGTATAATTAAGATTATGTGATTAATATTTTTCAAATATTGGGAAAAATAAGTCCCTCTATTGAGAGTATGATTGACCTATTTTTAACCCCCGACGCAAAAAAGGGGTGTTATAAGTTTGACGTGTCTGTTTGTCTGTCTGTCTGTCTGTGGCATCATAGCGCCCGAACCACTGAACCGATTTCAGTTTAGTTTTTTTTGGATGAAAGGAGACTTAATCGAGAGTGTTCTTAGCTATGTTTTATAAAAATCGATTGAGCCGTTTAAGAGTTATGGTGGGTTAAAGTGGGATGGAAGAACCAAAATTCTACAAATGTGCCAAAATGGTTGTCAATGTGTCGGGGGTTTTTTAAATTTTTAATTTATATTAGTTATTCATTACTCTGAGGTATGAGGATACCTATGCTGGTAGTGCAGATTGTCAGATGCTGACAATGTTTTCATTCATCGAAAAGCCAGCCAAATCTACTAAGACGCAAGTCCACCAACGCTTGATTAAGTTAAACGTGCGATTACTGTATTTAAACAACGAATAAACTCGGGTTTTAGACCCTAGTTCACCAACAGATGTTTAATTTATCAACCGTTGGTTTAATCTTAAACAGCTTTTAACGAAATTTTGCGGTTCAGCAAGCTAAAACCGTTGGTTAAATACAATAATCACACGTTTTTAACTTAATCGAGCGTTGGTGAACTCGGGGCTTACATGAGATTGTTTTTATGTTTTTGCCCGATTAAATAAAAATATATAGGAATACAATACATGAGTTGCAAAAAATACTTTAAGTAAACACAGATAAATTGAAACCAGTACATATTGAAAATTGTGTTTTTATTAAACAGTAAGTAGTTAATTGAAGCTTTCCAATGTTTTTTAATTAATCTCTTGCAATTACCGAAACAGTTTCTTCTCAATTAGCCACTGCTAATTACCTCTTAAAATGGACTAAGTAATTACTGATGAAATTAATAGCTGTCAGCAAAAAAACATCGTTTTGAACGAATTCTACTATGAGACCGACGCTGAAATCGTGAAAAAATTGCTGTTCCATACATTTTATCGAGAGCATTTATATGTATAAACATTTTGTATGGAAAAAACTGCTTTATGAAATGCAAGAAAACAGGTTCGCCCCATAGTTAAGTTAGTCATATTGATGAGTAAACACAGCTATGAATATCCTGAAAGACCCTTGATTGATGAATATCCTTAAAGACATTTGCAAAAATATTCCTTGCTGATTATGGATAAATACTTACCGTGAGACCAACACCGAAATTTCAAAAAAATATTACTTAGGTATCTACGTCCGCGTCGTAAGCGAATGAACTTTTTATGGAACACCTTTAGATAGGTAGGTACAGTTTTCTTGTGATTTCCGAGTTGGTCCCATAGTAGGCCTAAATTATCAGTTCCTGCTAATTAGCGTCTGATACGGAGTGAGTTAATCGCCGATAGAACTGTCAGCAAAAGTATCGCATCTCCACATCAATTCCACCTACTGAACAATGGGAGATATCGGGCGTGGGTGCAATGGGTTATAGGACTACTGAGAATTATCACAGAATTCACAGAAGTAAACTAAGCTACAGTATTTATGTGCTCAGGGGCCATTCAAGTAATAAGCAGATTTATTACAATTATTTACCCCTGCTCCCCCCTTGTCAGCAAAAGTAAGCAAAGCTCTTGACCTCTCCTCCCATTCTTATGAAAACATTGGTACCTGTACGCATTTTTCTTTTTTTATTGATTCATGAGCAGCATATTTAATTCTAGAAATAAGAAAATAGATTTAGTGTAGTGGACTTTAACACACATATGCGTAAAAAATAAATAATTATTGCTGACGTAATCACCATCTATAGGTAGACCCCCCAACTCCCATGTCATCAAAACTAAGCAAAGGATAAACCCCCCTGCCCCCCTATAGTGCTTACGTAGTTCTTGAACCGCCCCTCAGACCAAAAAAATCAGGACAGAACGTCGTGAAAAGACAAGTGAGTCCGGTTTCTAATACATGTGGTGAGTTCGTCGGTGTTGCGCCGCCATAGTTCGACTGACGAGCCAAGGCTTAGTTTCGTTGTACGTGCATGTGTGTGTAATTGTGTCTGTACACGGCGAGGCGTAGTTTTGCCGGCCTCACTTGTTTTGTTCACAACATTCTGTCCTGATTAATTTATTTGGTCTGAGCTTATGTGTAAGTAAGTGATTTGAAGTTTTGAGTTCACATTTTAAATACAAACAGTAAGGATGTAGAACTCATTGCCAGGGACTGTCTTTCTGACCTAGTGCAATCTTGGAGTCTTCTCAATACATGTACCTTCTAGGCAAGCAACACGTACCCTATAGCACATTTCTGATTAACATCAGGTTGGGTGATTCTGTGTGAAAACAAGCGCGTAATGCGCTCTAACGTGCTCTTTGTTTTTATTTTTCAAATAACATAACTTAAACTCGTTTTTTAACTTATTTTAACGTAATTTTCCATTTATCAAACATTTCTCCAAACGAAATGCACGGAAATAAAAAAAATGCCAACCGCATTACGTTATGTTTTGTCGATAGAGAATCAGGCCCCAAGATGTGTTAAAATGTGAACCTAATAAAAACTGTTGGTGGATAAATGCTCCAGAGTTCCTCACGGTCCTCCTCAGTGGTATGAAAATAACTCAGGCCTGGGGCATGATCGTTTTTGTATCGTCCTTTTAAGTTACTAAGTTAGGTTAAGTATAAAGTTAAGGAATAAAATATCTGAAACTGTCAAATTACGATTTTCTTTTATTCTTTAGGATGTGAAGATGGAATCATACTCATTGATTTGAAGTTGAAGTCATGACCTCCTGATTATGTGCCTGTGATAGGCACATAATATGGGGTCATGATAGAAACTTTCAATTCGCAATCTCTTTCACAGTCAGTAGTATCCATTACTTCAATGGGAGGTTCAATTCGAAGACACTAACAATAAATCGGCCTAACCCACGCTTCCTACCATTAGGTAGGTACATATTTACATAATCGAAGATAATACCTATCTAAGCATTCGCCCGTGATTTTCACTCAGCTAATATGCATACTGTGCTGTCTAGAGATATCTCTATCACAAAAGAGAGAGAAGGAAATTCTGCTGTTCTGTGATCTCTATGGTACTACCTGACTCCTGGAAGCCGTAATGGTCTAGTGGTCTAATGACACCCGCCTTACAATCATGAGGCCGTGGGTTCAAACCCGGTCCCGTACCAATGAATTCCTTCGAATTTATGTACGGAATTTCACACCACTGGCTTTTTGGTAAAGGAAAACATCGTGAAGGAAAGTAGCCTAAACCAAGGAATGGAACCTGAATATGTCCAAGGAAGAAATTCCATGGCGTATGTGAATCCACCAACCCACACGGGGCCAGCGTGGTGGTTATGGCCCAATCATACCCTTCGTGGGTATGCCGACGTCCTGCAGTGGTCTATTAAAAAGGCTGGTACAGTACAGTACTGCCTGACTCGGGGGTTGTAAGCTAACTACTTTCTAGGTGAGCAATCGAGCATGCTACATCCTAGTTCGCATCTCTATTAACATCAGGCAGGATGTGGTCAAACGCGAAACACAACACATTTTGCAGCTAAAGTAAGTTTGTATAGGTCGGGTGGCTAGCGTGAAGCTATATCTTCATCAATTTTTGTGTCACCGTCGCAAAATTATACGAGTGGGGTGGCATATACAACTGAGCGCTACCGTGGCTCAGATGACACTTTAAATTGTAGGCGGCCCCGGTAGTTTTAACCGTCAAAGTTCCGCGTGACGTCACAAGTGCCATACAAATGTATAGACTTCACGACCCCCACTCCCAAACTTTGACAAGGTTTATCTTTGTCATTTGTTGTTTGATTGACAAAAGAAAAAATACGTGTCCAATATTTGTTGATAATAGTGAATTGTTGATAGTCACGGACAATTTTTTTTTTCATTTTTCTTTTACGGGCAAATGTGCCTTTATTAACTACAACAAAATATAATACTACTTTATATGCTAAAACTACCTACACTACTACTACATAAAAAGCATTGGATCATCCACAGACCCTTGAAGGTCTAACAATAATCCAAATGCTCAAGCCCACAGCCAGTTGGCAGCGTGCCCAGTATGCTGGCTGCATTGCCACGCTGAATGGCAATGCTTATAATTATATTATTGATATTGTTATGCAGTAGGCCGCGCCGCGCGCGGTAATTAATGGTTTTATGACTCAGGCGGCACCGGTCTTTGTGTGCGTTTATTGTGAGATTTTTTTTGGTGTTTTCGTAATAATTAAGAACAATAGGTATTCTCGAACTTTACACTTGTTTACTGTGTCAGTCACAATGGCACCGAATATTCTACAGATTTCTAGAGAACCCTTATTCCGATATAAATAGGGCGATGGTTTTCGTTCGTGGCAGTTATCGCGTTTTATACCGGAGCGAAAACATCTCGTGTTCAAGTGCGGTACCAGTGATTGTGAAGTGACTAGTTGTGTGAATATCAGTGCCAGTGTGACGTGTTTGTGCGAACCAGTTGTGTCGTGTGTACTGTGATTTTGTGCAATAAAGTGCAAAGTGAACAATCGGCGTTTTAACTGATTATCCAAGAACCCATCTCGTAACAATATTGTTGCCCAGTTATCATGCCTATTCGTCAGAAGACACCAGCTATAAATCGGCCGAGCCCACGCTTCCTACCATTATTCACATAATCGAAGATCGTCTCGCGTCGCTAATCTCGGCCTGGTAACGAGGAAGCCATGTAGGACGAACAAAGATCGAGAAATTACCCAGTTGAATCACGCATTAGATTTTATGGTGCAATTACGCAAGTACCATGACGCTTATTTTTAACCGACTTCAAAAAATGAGGTTCTCAATTTGACTGTGTGTTTTGCGATTACCTTATCCGCTAATTTTAATCCGATTAGGTATGATGATAATTTTATGTTTGGTAGATCATCCTTCATTTTTAACGAAAATATAGATTTATTAGAGGATATCTAACACACGGTTTCTGACCCCAAACTAAGCAAAGCTTGTGATATGCCAGAGACTGATATACCGTCTAAGTACATATTTAAAAAAAAACCAGTTAGTCCAAATGTCGCGTGGAAGAAATCTCTTTAGTTAAGTATATTATTATGATTAGCTGCCGATTTATAGAAACATTATTGTTTTGTTTTTGTCTGTTATGAATTTATTGGTATATGTATAAATGTGTAGCAGTGGTCGTTCTGCAGCTGAGATGATGATGATGATGAGATAATTAGTGGGTAAATACTAAATAGGGACTACAGAAGAAGTTGGCTTATCCTTAGACCGATGCAAGTGACATCGTTTTGAAAATACAGAATGTTTCTCTAGACGTATATAATATTTAAGGATATGCATTGTGCTCATCAGTTTGATCAATATTTGCTTTAGAACAAACCCTGAAATCACGAAAAAATCAACCGTGCTAGCAAAATCATTATTGCATGCATTCTGGCTGATAATGGTAAGCGTCCACTTGTCGGTATCTTACGCAACGGATGCATCGCACGCAACGGATCGTAGCATTCTTTGTATAGAGACTCATATAAGTGCGTCCACCTGTCCACATCGTACGCATCGCACATCGGCAATGCCGACACCATTGCTCCGAGAGGCAACTTTTGCGATGCGTGTCGATGACGTCATACGGAATGCCGATCCGTGGACGCACCCCGCGCGCAGTTTCTCGTGTGGTTTCAGGATATAAACAAGATAATTGAATTTAGCTTGCGACATACGAAAATTTTGGAAGAACTTGGTGTCATTGTTTGACAAATCAGGAATCAGGGTGTGATATTCTCCATGTTCCGATCTCTTCTTGAATATGTCGTGTATCCAGATACTATGTTTCCTTTTAACTTTTTTTCCAATTCTTCCTCTTCTGCTAACAAACAAGCTACAACGACTATTTGTTCTTCATCGCTTTCCTCCATCCTCACAGAGTCCGCACGTACGCTCACTACGAAAATCTGAATGAACTGGCATCGTCAATCCGTATTCTGGTACTCACCGTCGGTAATCCGTACGCTGCCGATACAGTGGACGCACTGTGAAAACTTGTATCTGTTTGATGCGACGCGTCCGTTGCGTACGATACCGACAAGTGGACGCTTAGCTTAAGCCAGAATGCATGCAATAATTGAGTTCTGACAAAAGTCGCAGAACAAAAGTTGTTAGTTTTGATGTAAAGAATAAGCCCCTAAGGGGATGCTAATTGATTAGAAATGACCCTGTATAGCGTAGTGTGACTAGCTAGATGTTTGTCAACGATCATCGAAGTTAAGCAACGTTCAGCACGGCCAGTCTTTGAATGGGTGACCGCGAGTGGCATTTACAACTAAGCGCTACCGTGGCTCGGATTACACGTTAACTTGTAGGCTTCGGTTGTTAACCGTTTAGCCATGTCAGAGGCCTTCAGGCGGCTTAAAAACTCTGGAGCCAGGGCTCTACCTGGCCTATACGAACTTACTTACGTAATTTCACTATGGAAACTAGCGTGGTTTTCGCACATTTTAATTAAGTAAAACACTACTTACTTACTCACAATACTTACGTAATATTTGTATTGAACAGCTGTCTTTTTTTGCAATTCCGGGGTTGGTCTAAATAAGTTAGGTACCTACTCATCCCCCCCGAGTGGGTTCCCGCCTTGTCGTGGCGGGGGGGCTTAGTAGCCAGGTCTGCCTCAACCTGGTGAACGAAGAGGAACCCGAGGTGGGGCCGGCCTCTCCGGGTCTTGGGCCTGGACAAGCTCGTGCGGAGGCTGGCCAGTAGGTCGGCTTGCCGACTGAGGTGGACTGCGGTGTCGCGCTTGTCGCGATACCGCGGCCGAGCCCATCGAGGCGGGGGCGGCGACGGGATGGACGGGCGGCGAGGAAGCCGCTGTCTATCCGTCCTGTCAGCGGCCCTAACGGGTGCCGCCAACGTGTTGGCGGAGGCGGTGGGGCTGCAGGGGAAGAGGAGTGTCGGTATCGCGATGGCCGCTCTCCCTATCTTCTGCAGCCGTAGTGGCAGGCGCGGGGCCACTTTAATTGACCCGTTGCATCGGGACCAGGGCTGTCGGACACGGGTGCTGTCTGACGCCCAGTGCTGGTTGGTCCCAGGTGGTGGATGACGATGTGTCTGGTGTTCGGCACATCGTCATTCTGGCGGGAGCCGAAGCTCCGTGGTGGGGCCCAAGTTGGGCCAGCGCTGTCGGGTGCCGCGGAGGAGTGCGAAAGCGTGCCCGTAGCCCCGACACCAGGCGCAGTGGTGGAACACCCAGGGGTTTTGGTGGGTATACTGTCCAGTCGGCAGGACTCCCACATAACCACCCGCCTGCCCTCGAGGTGTGGTGGTATCTATAAAAGATTTCCCCTGGTAAAAAAAAAAAAAAAAAAAAAGGTACCTACTCATAATTATATCCTCTGACATTTCCTGCACTTCGCAAAATAACACCTTGTTTGTATAAGTATATCTACTCGTAGAATAATTTGGAATACTTGGGTCCTTTAATGATACGAGAAGAGAATATTGTAGAGTCCGTTCAGTACACTTTGTCGGTACCTAATACATATTTATTGAGCCGACTATGTTTTATGTAAACGAGACCCTAGCGCGATTAAACAGTTTTAGGTCATTCTGCTTCTGCAGTCCTACCCAGATCTCTCGGTATTTTCACCCGACTCCCGAAAAAGAGGGATACTATTATAACATTTTATACCTATCGGTTAGGGAATTTTTTCTTCCATTCTGTCCCCCGGGGGACAGATCCGGGGGACAGACTGGAAGAAAAAATTCTTGTCTGTCCCCCGGTTGATCATCGGGGAACAGACCGACATTATTTCACTCCTCAACAGTGGAGTCTGTCCCCCGACTAAATGAATTATTAGTACCTACCTTTACTTATTTATGTCACTATATTATGATAACATGGGTAGGTAAGATACCTATTCTAACTTATACTGAAGGAATATCCTTTTTAACCGACTCCCAAAAAGGAGGAGGTTCTACCTTCGCCGGTATGTTTTTGTTATGTGTAGCTATGTTCGGGGATATTTTCGCCAATTGTGTACCGATTTAAAAAAAAATCTTGTATAAAGGGTTATAACTCTCGAGGTGGTCCTATTTAAATTTTATCGAAATAAACTGAGCTGTTTTTGAAAATCAACACTTATGTAAAAATTCTATACATCGATTCGAGCTAACTATTCGATTTTTGTACACGATTGTAGTCGCTAGTGCCATTTTCAGCGAAAAATAATTTTTGTTTGTTAACTAATACTTTAATATTCATATTTAATTACGGAATATTCTTCGCTGATCTAGATTAAAAAAAAAACTTTTGAAGTTTAAAATTAGGTAAAAATCTGTTGTGCATAGACCAATTCTAGCTAGGTGCATATACCAATTCTAGCTAGCAATATTGTAAAGAAATTTCTTGTGGTGCATATACCAATTCTAGCTAACTTTTGTAATCAAGTTCTTAGTTCAAAACATTTAGGTATACTCGGCTCCTACAGCCAAAGCCGTCTAGCATGATTTTGTGTCAAAAGTAACCCTGTATAATTAAGTCGAAATCAACCTTCACAAGTTCACACCTACGCCTTCTAACTGACCAAATAAAAATAAATTAATAAAACGATAACAATAAAATTTTATTACAAAAATAATAAAAAAATAAATAAAATAAGATCTCAGAAATTCTTACACATAAAACTAATATTAGTATGGCAAAGGAATACCTAATTAGGACCAGTCCAGCATCACAACACTTCACTGTCACGCGAAAGTCCGATCTATGTAGTCACAGTCGAATTCCGCGAAGAACTCGTCGAAGGGCGATAGAGAGTCGTCTGCTCCCCCAAATTCGGACGTAGTGTCTCTTTCCGTGGAGAATTCTGACAGATCGGAGCAGAAGGGTGACGGCCAGCGCTCGGGACGGGTTTCATTCTGCGGCGGTTCTCGTAAAGCTGCCGATAGCGCTGTTATGTACCTCATTGCGAGTCTCAAAGTTGTGATCTTCGTGAGCTTTTCGCAGGGGACTGGTGTGCCGGTGACGGCGGAGGCTGGGACGGCTCGACGGAGGGTTTCGAATGCGCGGTTGATTTCGCGCATGCGGCTCCTTTCGCGCGCGTTGGCGGTTTTCCGGCGATACTTGCTGAGCGGCTGGGGAGCGCGGCGCGCGCGAGGCTCGCGGGAGCGCGCCGCGCGCGGCCGCAGCTGGTACTTGTCGTGATCGGGCATGGAATGAGCGCGGCGAGCCTGCGGCCTGCGCGCGCGACGTGCGTGGGGCGTCCGCGGGCACTAGTGATGGGACAAATTAGCGATAGCGCGCGGCGAATAACAGCTTACGTTACTTACCGGATACGAAACTAGTACTTACTTAGTATCTAGTTCTGCTTACGGTAGACCTAGCGCTATTTTTTTTTACAAGATAAGGTAGGTAGAGTGAGCGTAGGTTCCTACAATAGGTACTTAGTGCAAAATAAACTTGATAAACTCAGGGCTATCCAGAACCGGTGTACAAAGCCGAAAAAAATGTGATATGGACCTTCATTATGAACAAATTATACTACGGGGCAAACCCAGAATTCGAGGAATAAAAACAGCTGTTTCATATGTTTTGTCGATTCAGAGCAGCAATTTTGTATGGAGCAGTTGATTTCTTTGTCGAATTCCGGGTTGGTCTTATAGTAAACGTTGTCCATAGTGATGATTTTATTTATTCACCCCTTTCAGCTAGCAGGGCAAGCAGATAACCATATATATCTAGTATAGATAAGAATCGTTCGTTTTAATTATCTACTCACCTATGTCAGCCTCGGTGGCTCAGTGGTTAGTGACCCTAACTTCTGGGTCAAAGAGGTGTGGGTTCGATCCCCACCCAGGGCAAATATTTATGTGATGAACTTAAGCGTTTGCTCTGTGTCTGGGTGTTATTTAGTTACTATCTATATAAGTATGTATTTACATATAGTCATATTGTCATTTATTCATAACACCATTTGTTACAAGTCAAAAAGTAAACATCACATTAGGGCACTATACAATATAGCACGAAATAAAAATTGATAAACTTGACAATTTCCAAATTAGTCACTAAATCTTAATACAATTCAGGTAATTTTAAAAAGTCATTTACGTCATGAAATAGTTGCTCATGTAGCCAACATTTTAATTTAATCCTAAACGACCCAGCGGAAGGTGCATCCGGAACTTCTACGGGTATTCGGTTGTATATATAGCGGGCCCACCAATATATACAGACCTCTCCGATTTCGCCAGCTTATGAGAAGGAGTCACCAGTTGGTTTTTCCTAGCATTGCTTCTTAAATTTAATCTAAAATAGGTACCTTTCCTCTCAAATAACTCTAAATGGTTGTGCGTGAAAAGGGCCACCTGATAGATTAGTTCGCACAGCAGTGGCAGTACGCGCAGTTCCCTAAAGAGCTCCACACAAGACACGTCGTCCGAAACCCTGAAAATGGCCCGCACAGCCCGTTTTTGCATAGAAAAAGCTCTCTTGTACTCCGCGGCGCGGCCCCACAATTCTAATCCGTACGTAATATTACTATGGATTGTGGCAAAGTTTAAAAATAAGTATATGTAGTATATCAGTCTCTGGCAGCCATATTACAAGCTTGGCTTAGTTTGGGGTCAGAGGCCGTGTGTAAGATGTCCTGAAATATTTATTTATTATTTTTATTATTTTATATGTGCTTATTCACGAAAATATTTACTCTTTTTAACCGACTTCCAAAAAGGAGGAGGTTCTATGTTCGTCTGTATCTATTTTGTTTGTGTATGTTCATCGATAATTCCGCCAATTGTGAACCGAATCGATTTTTTTTTGTTTCGAAAGGGTATACCTACTCTCGAGGTGGTCCCATTTCAATATTACAGAAATCGGTCGTTTTTGAAAAATCAACAATAATGTAAACAATTCGAGCGAAATATTCAAATTTTGTACACGATGGAAGGCGGTTTTGCCATCTTTTGCATAAAATAATTATTACTTGAATAACTGTGCTTAAGACAAAAGCAAAAAGCTTTTTTTATTCCGTATAGGTTTGCGTTTGACTATACCTATATACTGCCTGATTTTAAGCAGATATGCGGTCTGGGGTGTAGCATGCTTACCTAGAAGATACCTACCTACATATTTACTCGGGATTTGAAGCCACCCACGTTGTACTTTAGCGGGAAAACAGACCCAGGCAAAGCGTTCACCGTTCTGGCTGTTCGTATGAGGATTCGAAACGCTTAGTTCTAACGCGCGGAATGTCCACTATGGAGTTGCGCTTTGGTCGCGTCTATCCAGCCGTACGATAGAAGAAAGGGGCAAGTGGAAAAATACTTTAGCATTTACTTGACTAGTAAAAATAACATAAAAATATCAATTATTGTTTATGTTATCGGTAGCAGTAATAGCAATATTAATATTAGCAAATACAGGCATCACTAGACGCCCCACGCGACGCCTGCGCCTGGATTCCGCTCGAAAAATACGCTCACCCCGCCCACGGCTCGCCGCTCGTTCATGTACAGTTGGCGACAAATTGGCCCTAAATTATGATATTGCAACGAAAAGAACCGGAATCCATGAGGAAATTGCAATTTCTTTAAATGCGGGGGCGTGTTATATTTATTTTTTTAAGAGACCTAAGTACCTATTTGATTGGTTTGGTTTGCGATTAATACTTACATAGTTATCTTTTGAGTTTGGTCAGCAACTGTCAACAGTTAAACCAAAGAATATATAAGTTAAACACAATATGGACATTGGACAGATTATAAATAATTACTTTCCGCAAAAAATGGCAAAACCGACTTCCATCGTGTACAAAATTCGAATTTGTGTATATATTTTTTTACATTATTGTTGATTTTTCAAAAACGGTTCAGCCTATTTCGATAAAATGTGAATAGGGACCACCATGGGATCGGTTCACAATTGGCGAAAATAACGATGACCAAACACAAAAAAAAACATACAGACGAACATGGAACCTCCTCCTTTTTGGAAGTCGGTTAGTTACATTATGAACAGATTTTAGGCTAAGTACCTAGGTACATATGTTACTTCGATTAAAATAAAAGCTAAATATCTCATACTTTTACATTTTTTGTGGGCGCTATAAAAGTTTTCAACAAATGAATCCTGTCATAGCTGTTTCAGAACTACTAGACTTAAAAAAATGTTTGAAACCTTATTTTTTTCATAATATTGTATTATGAGTTACCTATTCAAAGTTAATTTGGTTTCATCATTTATCATTACGTACAAAAACTTTTTAATCGAGGTTTACCTACGGAACTTAAAAAATATAGGCTTAACTTTTGGCTCCACATATTATAGATACTTGCCAGCAAATAGAAGAATAATTTTGCTATTACACTATTCTTAGATAAAGTACTAAATAAATACATATTTATAAATAGATCCACTTTGCATGCGAGTGTACGTGGTCACAATGAATGAACAGCACTACCTATGTCATTGGGTAGTAATCGTTTGATACTACACATTTGCATATTCGACTCTGCGTTTCCGCTAAGACAGGCGTCGATGGCTTGTTGTCTGATGACCTTCGTAGGGAGTAATCCGCCGTCCTTTATAAAGACGTGGGACTCGGTAAAATGTCGTGTGTAGGAAGCATTTTCGATGTCGTAAAGATTTGCGTAATGCTTGGAGAAACTTTCGTGGATACAAGCGTGGTAATAAGTTGAGAAGTTAAGATAGTCCATAAATTACGTGTAGATAAGTCGTTCCTCGCCTAGCGGATTAATTATGTATTTTTGCTGACTTTTGTATTAATTGCGTTTTAGGTACATTCCAATATTATTTCTAGCAGATATCACAGTAATTTTATATCTTAATCTGTGTGGCACAATAGCTAAACATTCAAAAACATTAAGCCACAAAATTAAAAAGAGAAGTAGGCGCGAAAAAGTTTAAAAAGAGAAGTGCATTCACCTCACCGGTACAGAATCCATAAAGTACATTATAATTATATAGGTACGGGACAGAATCTTTGCAAATAAATTAGTGCCTGACCTGTTGCTTATTATATACTGCTAATTGAGAATAAAGTCAACGGATAAGTAACATGGAACTTCAATGTAACTTATTGCTATACTTGGACAAAAGGCGTTATTTGGAAGATATGGAAAAGGAATGTAAAAAATTTGCTGTAACTGAACTAAAGGAATATGCAAACAAATTCCCACCATTACGATACTTGATGGAAATAGATGTTGTAGATATCCTAGACACATTCCCAGATGTCGGAGATTTCATATTAAAAGAGCCCCTGAAGTTTCGAAATGTTTGTAGCAATATTTTGTTTGCATGCCTACAGACTTCGAAAGGTGAAACAATTCAAAGTGTACAATCGTCACAAGTAGCTGCTGTGGTGAGGTTGAAAAATTTGCCTAAAATATTGATGCCTCCCAACGCTCGAAAATACTCTGGCCTTGTCACATTTGAAGGCATTTTGATAGCTGTGTCTAAGCCAGTAAGTTACGTTTTTCACACTGTATGGACCTGCCCTGAAGAATGTGAAGGCAGCGAAGTGATTTTACAATTCATCCCAAAAGTTGCTCGTAAATGTTACGTATGCAGAAGCATTCTCATCGAAAATGGTGGCCTGAGGCGGTGCGGAGAACAAGTCAAGGCTACATTCAAGATAAACAACAGCATTTGTTCAAAAGATGTAAACTTAGTCGATGATTTACTTCCCGCACTGGAGCTGGGTTCCAAATATCTGCTACACGCAGTTGTGATGCAAAAACTGACGGTCATAATGTCATTGGCAGAGATAGTTCCTCTACCTGCACCTATAACTAGCCCTATACCGAAAGACATCTCAGAGATGTACCAAGCATGTGGTGGCATACCGTGGAAGTTTATCTACTGCCTCGCCTCGTGCTTCGGCTGCTATGTCTGCCCGCTAAACTGCTTCATGCATCTAAAGATCAGCTTGCTGATGAGTCTTAGCAGCGTCAAAGCGAACATGCTGACGGGCTCCAACATCGTCCATGTTTTAGCAGACGGCTTTGAAACAAGATACGTCGGCGAAATCATGTCAGATGCAGCTCGTATAGCTAACGAGTCGATTTTCTTGGGAACTTCCAACACTTCTGTTTCCACCGCCTTGATAGCTAGTTCTGGCGGCGTCTGCATAATGGCGTTGCCGCTCCGCGTCTACTCCCAAAAACAAATATCTGCCATTCTAGCTGCCGTAGAAAGTGGGGAAGTGACAACCGATGTGGGAAAAACGAAACTCCAATGCGCGGTTTGGGCACAAGGAATGAACTTCAAGAAGATCAACGTTCTAAACGTAGCCAGCGTGTTCGGGAGCACCTGCAGAGGCGATTGCGACGAATACCCTGACGAGATTGCAGAATTCCTTTTACTTCGAGCGATAGAGCCAGTCGAGACAAGTGATGAAGAAAAGGAAGCATTGAAGGACTTAGCGGTTTACATTGACTTGATTGCGGGAATTGAAGTTGCGCTCGACGATTCTGCGGAGACGTTGTTACGGAGCTACTTTTTGTCGGCTCGTAGAGAGAGGCCGAGAGGTTTTGATCAGAAGGGCGTGTCGGTGGGGAGTATGGCGGCTCTGGTGGCCACCTGCGTGACGTCAGCGAGGCTGTGTCGCCGGAATGTGGCGAACACTGACGACGCGGTGTTGGCTATTTGGCTGCACGTGAGTGGTGGGCGCGAGCCGCGACTGGCTCCTGAAGAGTACCTTCAAACTCCATCCAATGTAAAAACACTAAACAACAATATGAACGGTTTCAAAAAGTGGCTTGGGCAATTCACTGGAACTGTCCTGCTCTAACTTTGGCTATATAGATTTTTTACAGCGTTCAGAATGTTTGCAAGGCTCGTGCTCGTATCTAATCCTACTTAGTAAAATATTGTGATTAAATTTTGGCTAATTCTTGTAACACCCAATTAAATCTTGTTTAAATATTTAATCGTTTCATTTTCTAAATAGTCTAGAACTCTAGATAAAGGTAGTTCCCTGAGATATAATTCTGTAAAACTCTACCACACCATGAATAAAAAGTAACAAGCAAACATAAGCAGATATAGAGATACCTAGGTAGTAAGTCGGAAATATCATATTTAGGTTCAGCTCTGCACAGAAATAAGAAAATATTTGGTTGTTTATCTACAACTATAATCTTAAGAATTGGGAATGATAAGATGTCTAGCTATATCACTTATCAATATTTTAGTAAGCATAAACACGAATTGGAGTTTCAAAAGGTTACATTTTTGGTCTTCTAAAATTGACTAAAACCAAAACTAGAGATATAGATTTTTCCTTTCTGGTTCTTGTACTACTGTCATCAGGCTTGTAATAGTCTACTACTGAACATAGGGTTACCGAAAACTTATTTCAGTGTCCACATATAGAACTATATGTATAGGTACTACATACTATGGAACAATTAGGTGGTGTAATTTATTTTTAAAATGTTTTGTGCTATCTCATCTGCCAAACACTTATTGGTAATCACAATAATTATGTAGGTATTTCATAAAAACATAATTAGACAACAATTAGATAAAAAGTAATTGAAAAAAATTAAAACAATAATTAATTCAACTTGTAAATATTTTAATTGCACATTTGGACTCTTTGACTAGAATTCTAAAAAAAACAAACGTAAAAACACCAATATACAATGTTAAAAAGAAAAATCTCAATGATTTAAATTCAATTTGGCACAATCAATAAAATTTTACTGACAAAATCATTAGCAAAGTATACATAATTACTACAAACATGCAATTAATTTGTGTATAAATATATAACTATGCTAGGTAACATTAAAACAAATAGATAATAAAATTATCTCTAACAAATTAATTATTTTAACCAGTCACTGTTATCGAAGCTTCATACCTACAATAGAAATCAATCAAATACAATACCTATACATTATTATTCAGGCAGAGTATTGGCCTTCCCATTTATAAGGTCACCCTAGTCCTTAAGCCTTATTAATAAACAGAGTACCTTACTTGTTGGGCAGTTAATCAGTGTTTTTTTCTCTTCTATAAGGGAATTAAAATATTCAAGAAAGAAATAATAAGACTAAACGCTTATTAATTACTCCAAAATAACTCTGTGTTTCATAATGAGGCTGTTAATCCTGGTCTTAGGGTTACCTTATAAATGCTGGACTTAGGTCTCACCTTCAGAAGTGGTGATATTTTATTTTTTTGTAATGTTAAGAAAAATGCTTTTGTTGTGCATATAACGCTAATTGACACCTTATGCGGGTCATAATAATACTTGGCTCTAGTAGGCTGATGAAATTTAGATACAGTTTCAAGGTACAAGATACACACATAGGAAAAGTAGATAATCTCATCTAGACATTTCAAACTTGAAAGAGTGCACTGCAACATACTGTGCTACAAACTGTAGATTTTGAAATTTGTAAAAAATTAATTAAATCTAGGATATTAGCCATATCCAAGTGTAATATTTTGAGTATGTCTTGCACCTAAGTGACTATAATATAATTATCATAAAATATTTCAGAAATAAAATCACAAAAATTAAGGCACTCATTAACTGTTGTCTTAAAATCTAGGTAGTAGCTAAATTAATGATCTTTCCTTCTACTCATCTAGAAAACTGAAATCAAATACAGGTTTGTTCAACAATTCCTTTTGAGAGTTCAAAGTTTTAGTCAAATGCATGTGGCTCTGTCTTATTTTCAGGCTCTCTTCAATCAGAGATTTTAACTTCTCACCATCGTTCACTCTATTAGGAACTTTGATACAGTGGTCTGATACAGATTCTCCAATCTTGAAGTCTTGCTTTTGAAATGATACCACACTGTACGGTAAGTCTGATAGGTTGTCAACGTCTCTCACGGCCAGACTTATTGTGGACCAAGTGCAGTTAGTAAGCTCATCCAAGACATTGGATAGGCTAACTAGAAGTTTATCAGTGTGCTCGTGAGCGTTTTTGACGATGTCCCGAATTTTAGCAAATTCTGTGCTCAAGTCCATGAGTTTGAGAGCAAATGGTTGGTGACGAAGTTCTGCCAAAATTTTGCTTCGTAGCTTCAAGCAGTCATAACAAACTTTCATGATATCAGTACATTGGCGCTCTTTGCCCTTATTTTCGTTTATGCTTTTTTTGTACAATATGAAGGCTTTGTAGGCATTGGTGTACACTGTCTGGTAGTTAAACTTCGCTACAAAGTTATTGAGATCAGTTGAAATCGCTTCATTACATCTTCTGGTAGCAGACTGGAGTCTGACAGTCACCTGTGTCCAGGCACTTCGAAGTTTATTAATTTTATCAGTGACTTCATTGGACTCGTTGAAGATTTTATCAAAGCCCCCCAGAAAATTGGTTCCTGTTGAATTTTCTCGCAGGTTACTTATGTGCTGGACGCCCATTTCTGTCATAGTATCCATGATTTCTTGTTTAGCAACTAAATTACCTACATTTTTGTCAACATTATTGTGTTTTAAGAGCAACTGATTGCCCTCATATTTCAAAGACTCGCCTCGTACAAAAAGTCCTTTTATGAGTAAATCGTAGAGCTCCATTTGTTGCATAACAAAATAGAGGCCGTTGTGATACAGAGTTTGACTGTTTTTGTAATTGTAAAGTGCTTTGGGGTGTTCAAGGCATCTCTGGACAGATTTTGGTACAACAGTTTCAATGTTTTCTGCCATTATCTGTGTCTTGCTGAATAGAGACAGCACATAGTCAGCACTGTCTTGCCAGTATCTCACAATCAGGTCATCATCGGCCAGTTCAGAGTATTTAACTTGAGATATTAAAATCTGTTCATAAGCTGTGATGTTAGTGTCTCTCTGTATCCATGATTTTAGCATAGAAACTGTGGTTTTGTCATCTATCTCATATGCCAGCTCAGATAGTGTGACCACAGAGAAGATTTTAACGATCTTCTTTGAGAGTACCGCTTCCAGTTGCTCAAAAATTACAACTTTGCTTGCACTTTCTTTGGCTCCTTGTGGTAAGTTGAAGGTGACCCTGGATGGAGCATCTCTTCCTCTCAGCTTTGGGTCCCATTCAAGAGCTATCCGTAACCACTCCTCAATCAACACTTTCAGTGGTTTTGAAATCTGGTTTTCTGGGAAAATCTCATTTGAGTACTCAATATCATCATGGAAAGTTTCATACACACAAATACTGGAGTGTGATTTCTTTTTGACATGTGGCATCCATTGAACTGGTGACATGAATGGCAGAAAAGGTCTTTTTCCACAAATAATTTCAAATGCAAGGAGGCCTAGAGACCAAAAGTCCACTGAGTTGCTGTATGTCTTGCTGTACAGCAGCTCGGGGGCTAGATACTGCAGTGTTCCAACAAAGCTGGCACAAATGGAGTTTGAATCTATTTCTTTGGCATAACCGAGATCAATCAATTTGTATGTAACCCTCGCTTGGTTCTGAGTAATTTGAGCAGCATTGTCTAGAACATTAACGACAATGTTTTCAGGTTTTAAGTCACGATGTGTTATTCTATTTTGATGAAGAAACTGCATAGCATTTCTGAGGTCACTCAAAATCTGTCTCACCTGTTGCTCTTTCAGGCCGGCACAGGATTCAGGTTTGTTCAGTAATTGACGCAGGTCGCCGCCGCTGCAGTACTCCATGCAAAGTATAGGAAGCCCCGACGGGTTGGCACGTTTAAGACCCGATATAAACTCCGGCGGTAACTCCTTGGTACCGACGATATTCGGATTCCTGCAACTCTGTAGCATTTCTACTTCTTTGGTCCATCTCTCTTTATGCTTTTCTGTAAGCTCGTCGCCCCATTTACAAGTCTTAATGGCAAGTTTCTCGTCAGTTCTTTTGTGTTTCCAAAGGACTACAACACCGAAACTTCCCGACCCTAAAACTCTGTCTTTGACCCAATCACCGATAAAAACTATATCGTCCATTATTATCAATTATTTCTTCTGTACAACGATAGTCGGAAGACGAGAAGCAAGGCAAATATTAAATGATAATCGTACAAAAATAACTTGTGAAAACTTGCGAGTTTTTCTTTTCTTGTAAATAGTAGTTTACAAAGCCAGTTTGAAGTTTCCGTTTGTTAAAGTTAAATTATGTTTCGTTCTTGTTCCTTTATAACAGTGGAAGTAGAAATTACGATTATGATACGAGAAAGACGTAAGATTTGGCTTACATTTCAATGAATCAGTAGGTGATGTTTAATTTTGTTTGGTATTGGTAAAGAATTTTAATAATCACAATCTAAGCAAAGCTTACCAAGAAAACAACGAACAAAACTATCCTTGAAAATAAACCATACAAACATTTCGCGTTTCGCGTTTTTTTTCATCAATTGATGTCACTTTACAAGAGCTGTCAACGTCAAAGAGCAGGTGACCCAAAGACATTCCAAATATACAGACCTGAAACAGTAACAATATTCTACAGGTCTTGGGGCTCACAATATGGCTGCCATTACAATTTTAATTTGTATTGCCAAACTTATTACCAAACGTTTTGTTTGGCTTGCTGTCGATCCGAGCTCGCGGAGTATAAAGCATCCGTATAGATCGTACTTTATTCAAATGTTAATGTCAAATAATGATCATCCGAATAGATTAGGTTATGTATTTATGCACGATGGAAACATATTTTTTGCACTTGGGTAAAAATATATCTGATAATTTTGACGATTTCTGTTTGTTCGTTCTTTAGAAATGGTCCCATTAAAATAATGAAATCGGCTGATTTGAAAATTCAACAATTACTCATCTTGGCGGTGACACTACCGTACTCCCAGTCCCAGAGTAAAAATTAGAGTTGTCGTCATCGTAGAAATTGAGGTCACCTGTGTGCCATTATACTAATTTTGTTACGTTGACAACACTGCTCTGTCATTGCTATTCCAACTAAAAGTGATACTTGGTAGACACCAATTCGGTTTTCATCAGTACTCGCGTAGTATCTATAGTAGTCTGTGACTCGCGTCTACCAAGTAGTCAGTATAAGTTATTGTTAGTTCACCGTAACGCCACGACGCGACGACAGAGGGTTAATCCAGGTTTACACATAAATTAATTTATCCGCTTGCTTGCCCGTGTCAACTAGTAGTTAACAAATCGAGAATTTAGAATTGACCATGTCAAGTAGTAGTTAACATAACCTTGAAGTCAGCTTTGCCCGTGTTAACTGGTAGTTGACATTGTATTTCACTCAGCTATGACCATGTCAACCTGTGGTTAACATCGCTTTCCGCCGTCGAAAAAGCTGATTCTACCCGTCTTTATCGTTCCAGGGCCTAATTTGTATTATTTGTCCCGTTTCTTCGTGAAATTTTCCCTCCACACAACCCCAGTCAAGCATCCAAGCCAATAGCCAAGCCAAGCCTTGAAGTTAAGATAAATTACGCCGCGCGGCGCCAGATATTAGTATGGAAACAAAGGCCTTTTAAATAATAAATATCTATGAACAAGTGGTAATTTTTTTTTTGTTATTCTATTATTTATTATATCGACAACATAATCAAAGAATAAAAACCATATCTCATCCCTTTTATTTTTGAGGTATGAGCTTTTGAATACAAGACGCTTCAAAACACCCTACTTCTAAGTTCAGCACAGCATAACTCTGCACCAAAGTCGTAATTTGATAAATAAAAGATAACATTGTTTAGCTAGTTTCAAAGTAAACATAAATATATACAACACTTGACACTTTTTTTAAAAATTGAGTCACAAGAAACGATTTTGTGGAACCCGACCCGCGCGCTGACGGCGCAAAAAATGGCGGGGCAAAGTAGGGTCGTCACGTTTTTTTCGTGGGACATTTGAGGTAGGCATGCGCTGAGGGCCCGGGGCAAAAGCACGATGAGCGCGGACCACCCTTGGGCAAGCGAGCGGTTATTTATTATTGACGTGAACCTTCTAATGCGACTTCCAACAAGGTTGCGTTAAAAGTTTAACGCTACCATGGAGGGGGTATGAAAAGAAAGCACTGTTGCATCGAAGTTTCACTTCTGTGCGGAGAGACGAGGGACTCCACTTGCATTTTTCTGTACAGCACTCTGCCCGGGTAGCACGGCAAGGGGAGAAAACCATTTTATCCACTCTTAATGTCAGATGTCATTGTCAATCCATACTTTATTTCCTCTTTGAAGGGATATAATGGTGAAAAGACTATTAGTCCCTTTGCCATGCTTCCCGTGTGGTGGAAACGAAGAAGAACTAACCAAAATGTATGGAGCTACACGCGAACGCGAAAATTTAGGTAAACTATGCAAAACCTGGACAAAGGGCTCAGTTCTCTTTTTGCACATACTCTACAATGTAGAGTATGACATGTGCAAAATTTGAATAGGTCGCATGTAAAGGTGTTCGTTATATTTGTTAGCAGTTAAAATTCACTGCTAGCAATATTTAGCATATTCAGCCTGCTAATTTTTCATACCACGACCTGCTATAATATTTTTCACCTGTTTTATTTCGCTCGCCACTCGCCCGCCTGTTGCCGTCCGCCACGCAACATAGCTTAGCTGGCACTAACGAACGATATTTATTCATACCGCGAGTCCGCGACCTGCTATAATATTTTTCGCCACTGCCAGCGCCACGCACACATACATAGCTGGCACTCACCCATCTAGCTTAGTTTTCAAATATTATACACTAGAGTGCGATCGATAGTATTGTACTTGTATGTAATAAGAGACTCGAGTCTTGGAGTCTTATTAAATAGAACTTGAGCTGCGGGACAATTCTGTCAACCGATCTCGTCATCGAAGTGATGCGCTTCCGAACCCCTCTCGCTTTTCTGACAGTTTCAATGACTCAAAGCTGTCAAAAAAACGAGTGAAGCTCAAGAACGCGTCACCTCAACAACTAGATCGGTTAACAGAATTGCCCCGCTGTTTTTGAAGACTCGAGTTTGTGTCGTTTTACGTGACTTGGAGTCTTTTGTAAAAAGATTTTAATGTCAAAAAGGACTCAAAGACTGAGTCTTTCAAAGACTGAGTCCTCAAAATCCATAGCTGTAGTTTGAAGTAAATAAAATAGCAATGAATAAATTATTGATTTATTACGTACTAAGCAACCATTATTTTAGTCGGATGATGACTCGGATTCATATTCTAACGACTCGAGTCCTAGTCCTCGAAAAACAACTCAAGTCTCGAATGAGTTTTATGCAACACTATTTGAGTCAACACCAATCTAAGTCGTTCCTCTAAACATCAACAGATGTCGCTAGATGATAACGCATGACCTGAATTGAAAATAATATCACTTCAAAAATCAACCTTATTACAATGCCATAGTGTATTCGCTAAAATTTGGAATACGGAACGGACCTGCTAAAAATATTATAGCAGATAAAATAATAGGCGATTTTATTTTCACATATTCAATATTTCGGTTTTGCGATTTTAGCAGTTGGGAACACCAACTGCTGCTAACAAATATAACGAACACCTTTCTTGTTGAAGTCGATTGTGCCATATTTGGAGAAAAATAACTATACAGCAACCATTGTCTGAGGATTGGAATGGAACAAAATATGGAGTTCGCGGGGTTGTGCAGCGTGCAAGTCTACAACAAAATTGAGGCATCTGCAATTCTCCATAATTATTTTAGTCTCATTGATTTTTGATTTGATGTGATTTTGATCCATCAGCAGTCTGTTGTGTTGTGATATTCTAAGTTCTTACTGATAATTTAGTGATTTCTACTAAGAATTTCATGCTTTTTAATTTAATGTTAACTGAGCTGAAGTGTCTTTTTAACTCTTATCCATGCCATGAAAGTGTGGAAACGTCTTTTGCTAACCATTTCCGATAAGAACTAATTTTTGTGTTGATTAAAATGCTGGACACAGCATTGTTATCGTCCTGCAGGACTTGTATGAAAAATAATCTAAATGTGAATAACTTGTTTGAATCAGTCATCGTCAGTGATGAGAGCAACTACCTTCAAGTGGTTCAAGTATTAATGGAATGTACTACAATACAGGTACCTGCATACATACCGTATTTATAATGCCCTCTGTCTGCATGTGTTATCATAATAATGACTGTTATTGTTCGAATCATACAACTTGGCACCTGTGATATTAGCAACATGCTGCAGATAACCCAATCCTCATGCAGCTGTTAAGTGAGCTTCAGTCAGGATTTTGCTATCCGCAGCTTCTAGCTAACATCACAGCTGCCAAGTTTAAGTATTAATGGAATGTACTACAATACAGGTACCTGCATACATACCGTATTTTATAATGCCCTCTGTCTGCATGTGTTATCATAATAATGACTGTTATTGTTCGAATCATACAACTTGGCACCTGTGATATTAACAACATGCTGCAGATAACCCAATCCTCATGCAGCTGTTAAGTGAGCTTCAGTCAGGATTTTGCTATCCGCAGCTTCTAGCTAACATCACAGCTGCCAAGTTGTATAATTCAGGCTATACGACCTAACCATGGCTACTATAGCTGTATTCTGGGACCATGGAGCATGATATATCAGACTGAAGCTTTGTATGTTCTCAATTTGTACCAGATTATGTTATTCTACAGTCAATAAGTTGACCTAGAAACTGTTCATAATGAGAGGCATATTTCAAAGCTGTATAATTTATTTGGCTGTAAATATATGAGCATATTGGTCATACATAAAATATTCTTATTCTGTGTAGGCGATAAGTCCTGCACTGACATACCACCCTGCATGAGGTGTTTTGTGCATTTCCCGCTTCAGTGTCTACCCAAGCCAGCCCAGCTCCTTTAAGTTACGGAGAGTGGCTCTGAGCCCTTGGCACAACCACTCCAGTAGCTTGAATAGTGAATATACATAAAATAATTGAAATTATTTTTATTTAAAAAATAGCAACCTTCGCACAGGTGAATTATAGGTACATATAAAACTTCCTCTTGAATCACTCTATCTATTAAAAAAATGCATCAAAATCTGTTGCATAGTTATAAAGATATAAGCATACATCGACAGACAAGGGACAGACAGACAGTGGACGCGACTTTGTTTCATACTATGTAGTGAAGTGGTAAACTCTTGATTGTAAGAGGTCACTGTCACCTAACTACATACCTACAGTACTGACATTAGATTCTGTTCTTGGCTAATTAGGTATGTCATTAAAATCTCTGATTTTTGGCAAGCAGTATAAATTAGGCTTAGGCAACATGGAAAGAAGTATACTGAATGTAAAACTGATTGATAAAGTGAGGTTGGAAAAAATCAAAGAGAAGACAAAAACGCAAAACATAAGTTTTGTAATAAAATGTCAAAAATGGCGCTGGGCAGGCCATATGATGAGGGACAGGAAAGGAAAATGGAATAGAGATGTAGTTGAATGGTACCCTAGAGATGGAAAAAGAAAAAAGGGGAGACAACAACTCAGATGGGAAGATGATCTCAAAAAAGTTGCTGGTTCTAATTGGAAACAAATGACACAAGATCGAACAAAATGGAAGTCCCAGGAAGAGGCCTATGCCGGAAGGCAAGCTGAAGATTGAAAATAAGATTTAATAATAGAGTTACTGATGTCCTTGATAAATACTAATATTAATAAGTAAATGAAAATAATTATATAATTATCATAAAATACAAAAAAAAAAAAAAAAAAAAAAAACATGACATTGCATGATAGAATCAAAAAAGGTTAAAAAATGAATTATAATAATAAATGACATCGCATGATATACTTAATAAAATACAATCAGCAAAAAAGGCTACAAAATAAATAAAATAAATAAATAAATTAGGCTATTGCGCCTATAACTCACTACTTACATTGTCTTCTAATATTTCATGTACTTATTTTACAGGTGAATAAAAATGATGGGATGCCACAAAACATTTGCAAGGAGTGCGTTACAATCCTCCAAAATTTCCACGCCTTCCGTCAACAAGCAGTTTTAGCAGAAAAACACTTTAAAACACTCCTAGAAGAAGTGAAACAAGAAATCAAAACAGAAGTCGATTCAGAATTGAAAACGGAAAATGATCAAGATTATTTTGAAATTGGCGACCTTGAACCGGACTCAAACGATTACACAACTAATCTGGAAAATAAAATTTTTAGCTGTACACAGTGTACTAAGACTTTTACTAAAGAAAAGAAGTATCTGAAGCATTTGCAGTCTCATTCTATATCATTTCCCTGTCCGTACTGTGACAAGCAGTTTCATAAAGAGTCTACATGGCAGAAACATCTCGCTAAGCATGATGAATCATTAGAGAATAAGCTTAAAGATTTATACACTACAGAGATAATAAAAACTGAAGATGGCACAGAAGAATTCAAATATCAATGCCAGCGATGTGGAAAATCATTTATGAAACCAACGGCTTTGAGTGCACATTTAAGTAAGCATGAAAAAGACAAAGATAAAGAGTTTATTTGTGATGTATGCAGCAAACATTTTGTCTCAAAGTCGCTACTCAGGAGGCATTTAAAGTTGCACTTTGACAAGCCTCATAGGTGTACGAAATGTAATAAAAGCTACTCAAGGGTTGATCAGTTGAGATCGCATATGAATACGCATAAGGAGAACAAGCCAAATGTATGTCCACATTGTAATAAAGGTAAATGAAGGCTTTGTCTACATTCCACTTTTATTGCAAAGAGTTATTTTTATGATAAACATTTCAAAAATTCGTCGTGGATGCAAGACTCGAACCTTGCGTCTTCGGATCACTAGCCCGACGCTCTGCCTACTGAGCTAATCCGCAGTACAGACTCCGCGCCGAATTTTGTGAAGTTTTTATCATTTTAACCAACTTATAGCATTGGAATTTTTGAAATGTTTATCATAAAAATAACTCTTTGAGATAAACCTAGTGTGGAATGCACTATAACATTAAAATCGTTTTCGCCACTTTTATTGTAACAATTGAATGATGATGAACCTTTTATTAACCAACTTCCTAAAAGGAGGAGGTTCTATGTTCATCTGTATGTTTTTTTTTGTGTATTCATCGATAAATTCGCCAATTGTGAAGCAATTTAAAAATTATTTTTTAGTTCGAAAGGATATACTCCCGAGAGTCCCATTTAAAGATGAGCTGTTTTTGAAAAATCATCATGAAAAAATTGTATACTTACATTGATTCGAGCAAACTATTCGAATTTTTTACAAGAATGAAGTTGGTTGTACAATTTTTTGCGAAAAATAATTATTATCGAGTTCTATGTTGTTTCAAGACTGAAAGTTAGTGATTCAGTAAAATAGCATTGAACACTATTATTCTCATATGGAAACAAGGTAGCTATCAAAAAATTGCAACCTAATTGGATCCAATTTCTATTCTATTTGAATTTAGTTGGATTCTAATTGAAACGGGACCCTATTACTAAGACTAAATGAAATAGAAGAATAAAATAAAGATATAAAGTACCCATTCCCATACAACAGACGTGTATTTTTGCTCGATATTAATAACAGCAATGGATAGACGCTTGAAATGTGGCTAAGAAGGATCCCATATGTAATGGAACCTTTCGTGCGCGAGTTCGATTCCCACTTGGCCGATTCTTTTTGTTTTTGTTTTAGATATAAAATTTCTCAATTCACTAATAGACTTTTTCATTGGCAGCGTTTGCTCAAGTGTGCAGCCTGAAGGACCATATCCGCACCCACACGAAGGAGACGCCCTACCTCTGCTCCGAGTGTGGGAAGGGATTCGCCAACAGTTCCAACCTGAGACAACACATGCTGCGACACTCGGGCGTCAAGGCTTACCAGTGTAAACTGTGCCCTAAGTCTTTTTGTACTAAAGGTTGGTGAGCAATTGTCCTATTTATTTTCAATTAATATTTTTTACAATTTTCATTGACCAAGCAGATGAAGTGAGAGAGTGTTTCAGTTTTGACTTGATAATTTTACTTTACAGTTTGTCCAGATGTTGGTTTTTCTCTACAGGTCACATTTTTTAACACCCCAACTAAAAAACTTCCGAATAGGATGAAAGAAAATTTCGCCAATCTCCAAGCGAACACGCTTCGCTCGCTCGATCGAAAAACCTAAACCACATGAAATAAGATAGATAGATAAATTCTTTATAAAGAAAAATATACATTCAGATAAAACTTTTTAAAACTATAGCGTGCAACAAGAGGCGCCCTTATCGCTAATAGCGATGTCTGCCAGACAACCTTTGGATGGAATATGAATATACAGTTATATGAATATATAAGTTGTTAGTTTTGATGTACAGAACAAGCCCCTAAAAGGACGCTAATTGAATAGAAAAAACCCTGTATATAATACACATATTATAAACGCGAAAGTTTGTATGTATGGATGTTTGTTCCTTTTTCACGCAAAAACTACTGTACGGATTGAGATGACACTTTGCTATAGTAATGGTTATACATCAGAAATACACATAGGCTATAATTTATAAGATATTGCGTGAAACGAAGTTCGCCGGGTCAGCTAGTTGTTCAATAAAGATGACATGCTAAATTTGAGATTTGCAATGAATCCCACACTAGGAAAACCTGTGTCGTGGGATCCAGGCTCTTCTTAATCATTCTAATAGTACATAGTTAACGGTATGTTATACTAAGCGCCACACAAATCGGCGGATGGGAAGTTATGCGCAGAACGCTGCGCAAAAGCCGAAATATAGGTATACGCGGGAGCCAGAGAGACTCGCGCCGGGGCACACCCGCCCGCCAACCTCATGCCTCCCGCGCGCTCCCTACGCATTGTGCACAGTGCACACATGCGCAATAACTAGCGAATCACGGCGAAGTGTCATCTGCGGCTAACTTCTCATCCGCCGATTTGTGTGGCGCTTAGTATAATAGGGTTATAAGAATGTAAAGTAACGTGGCAAATCGATATTTTTCTCCAGGTCAAATGACATCGCACATGGTGACCCACTCGGGCGCTCATCCGTACAAGTGCGACAAGTGTGGCGCCGCCTTCACTAAGCCCAACTCTCTGAAGAAGCACTCCATGATACACTCGGGCCAGCGCCCGTTCGGATGCGACACTTGCCCCATGAGGTGAGCAGTTACACTTTTGGCCAGTAGCTCAAAAATCCATTAAATCATCATCATCATCCTGCCCTTATCCCACTAGGTGGGGTCGGCACAGCACGTCTCTTTTCGCCACTTCACTCTATCATACGTCATCTCATCAAAAATCCATTAAACATGGTAAAAAAATGCGCAGCATAAAACAACCGCATTGAATGCTTAATTTGAAAGGAATTTCATATTTCCTAATTAGATTTTTGTTCTAGGTCGCCATCACGGCGCCATATTTTACTACCAATGTCAAAAGATATTAAGATCTGAAAATATGAAATTCCTTTAAATGAAGATGGTTATAAAAGAAAAATAGGAAAATAATTTTCCAAAACACATACGGCAAATTTGAATACGGTACAACGTATTGGCCTGAGCTCGATGTATTTTTGCAGTATCTATTTTTGGTCGAGATTCGTTGAAAAATGCGACCTGTAGTGTAAAATTGCAATCCGGACAGACGAAGGCAAAATCGTTGAGTGCATGGTTGAGTGAGAACGAAGACCTCTTTCGCTTCGTTCATTCGGTCAGTTAGATCAATAAATATAAAATGGCCTTCTCAGGTTTACGTGCAAGGACCACCTGAAGCGCCACTATCGCATCCACACAGGCGAGAAGCCGTACAAATGTCAGCACTGCACGCGCGCCTTCACGCAGAGCAACGATCTCGTCAAACATATGAGGACGCATCTCGGACAGAACATTTACACGTGAGTATTGCAGTAGTGCCAGTATTGTAGTGGCGCCACTATCGTATCCACACAGGCGAGAAGCCGTACAAATGTCAGCACTGCACGCGCGCCTTCACGCAGAGCAACGATCTCGTCAAACATATGAGGACGCATCTCGGACAGAACATTTACACGTGAGTATTGCAGTAGTGCCAGTATTGTAGTGGCGCCACTATCGTATCCACACAGGCGAGAAGCCGTACAAATGTCAGCACTGCACGCGCGCCTTCACGCAGAGCAACGATCTCGTCAAACATATGCGGACGCATCTCGGACAGAACATTTACACGTGAGTATTGCAGTAGTGCCAGTATTGTAGTGGCGCCACTATCGTATCCACACAGGCGAGAAGCCGTACAAATGTCAGCACTGCACGCGCGCCTTCACGCAGAGCAACGATCTCGTCAAACATATGAGGACGCATCTCGGACAGAACATTTACACGTGAGTATTGCAGTAGTGCCAGTATTGTAGTGGCGCCACTATCGTATCCACACAGGCGAGAAGCCGTACAAATGTCAGCACTGCACGCGCGCCTTCACGCAGAGCAACGATCTCGTCAAACATATGAGGACGCATCTCGGACAGAACATTTACACGTGAGTATTGCAGTAGTGCCAGTATTGTAGTGGCGCCACTATCGTATCCACACAGGCGAGAAGCCGTACAAATGTCAGCACTGCACGCGCGCCTTCACGCAGAGCAACGATCTCGTCAAACATATGTGGACGCATCTCGGACAGAACATTTACACGTGAGTATTGCAGTAGTGCCAGTATTGTAGTGGCGCCACTATCGCATCCACACAGGCGAGAAGCCGTACAAATGTCAGCACTGCACGCGCGCCTTCACGCAGAGCAACGATCTCGTCAAACATATGAGGACGCATCTCGGACAGAACATTTACACGTGAGTATTGCAGTAGTGCCAGTATTGTAGTGGCGCCACTATCGCATCCACACAGGCGAGAAGTCGTACAAATGTCAGTACTGCACGCGCGCCTTCACGCAGAGCAACGATCTCGTCAAACATATGAGGACGCATCTCGGACAGAACATTTACACGTGAGTATTGCAGTAGTGCCAGTATTGTAGTGGCGCCACTATCGTATCCACACAGGCGAGAAGCCGTACAAATGTCAGCACTGCACGCGCGCCTTCACGCAGAGCAACGATCTCGTCAAACATATGAGGACGCATCTCGGACAGAACATTTACACGAGAGTCACTGTCTAAAAGAGTAGATATTCAATTAATATTTAGAACATTGAAACAACAATCATCAGATCAATCGAGTTTCTCATCAGGTGGGTCTTAAAATGAACATGGATTAGACGGTTGTCATGTGTAATGCCCATTGCCCATGTTGTACCCACCCCGATATCTGTTTAGAGCTCGGTTCTTGAAGTCGTTGACTCGTACGTCTACCTAGGACAAGTAGTCCAGTTAGGTAGGTCCGACTTCAAGAAAGAGGCCAATCGCCGAAGCGAATTCGGTTGGGCAGCGTTCGGAAAATTGAGTGACGCCTTTTCGTCCGACATACCTGTGCCTCACGTTGAAAATCACGACAGTTGTGTGTTGCCAGAGATGATGACAAATGGAACTAAGTCATGATTTTTCAATGTGGGATTTATGAATTAGCTCAAGATAGCCCTATGCGTTATGGAGAAGGCCAGGATCGGATCGTGAGTTTAGGGGGCCCTCAAAGTAAAGGATTGGCAAGTTTGAAAGAGACAGAGTCTGTGAGGGAAACATTGGAGCATGAAAGATATCGAATGAATGTGTAATGGCTACCAAACATTTTAACTGTGAGTGCGTCGGTGCCAACTCCAACACCTAAACGTAGACTCGAATTAAATGGATTGAATGGGTTTTGATTAATCGCAAGATTCCCAGGGCAAACCTTACGATCTTTTTAATTTCTTAAAATAATAGATTTATTTCAAGTTATCGTCTACGAGCTGACCCGGCGAACTTCGTTTCACGCAATATCTTTATAAATTATAGCCTATGTGTTATTCTGATGTATTATTATTGCAAAGTTTCATCTCAATCCGTTCAGTAGTTTTTGCGTGAAAGAGTAACAAACTTCGACGCATACTCACAAACTTTCGCGTTTATAATATTGGTAGGATTTTTACTTTAACTTGACTTAGCTGAGAATTAGCTCCTGGAATCCTGGCTCCCATGGAGCCCAAAAAGCCGGAATGAGGAGATCCGGAAACGAACCAAATGTGCACTGTCCCTAAGATACACACATACTATATTATGTCTATAAGGTACAACCAATAGTCGTATTAAATTTCATAAAGAAATGTGTATTCTTTCCAGTTGCTCAGTATGCAGTGTCGGTTTCCGCCTACAAAGCGAATTAAAGCAACACTACCCCGTCCACTTTAACAGCGACGATCCCGCCGTCAAGACCCTTCTAGAACAATCCGAGAAAAATCTTCTAGAACACGAGAAACACCTTCTACAACAGCATAAGAACCTTCTAGAACAAAAGAGTCTTCTAGAAGATAAAAACCTTCTAGATCAGGACATTCCAGAGGAAATTTTGCCAGATTTGGAAACAGTGAAGCGAATGCCGGTGCATGAGAAGTTTATGATAACTATTAATAGTGTGGACGGGAGCAATATGGTGGCGATTAATATTGAACCTGAGAGCAGTATGCTGAAAGTTTAGTGTATAAAAAATGCTATAATTCTATATCGTTGCGTTGTGGCAAGTTATAGGCTGAATCAAACATATAGGCGAAGAGATGTGGAAGAACGACCTTCACCCATCTGATAACCATATGAGACATTTCTTTTGACCGACGAACCACCGGAGGAAGAACTCAGTTCGACGCGTATATTTTTTTATGTAAAATCACGCATAACTTTTTTCATAGTAGTCCGATTTCAATAATTCTTTTTTTATTGGAAAGAGTATACTTTGAAATTCGTCCCATTTAAATTTTATCGAAATCGGCTGAGCCATGTTTGATAAATCAACAATAATGTGAAAAATGCTACATCGATCCGTGCTAAATATTCGCGAATTCTGTACACGGGTGAAGTCGGTCATGCTATTTTTTGCAAAAAATAATTATTTATCAAATATGTATACACACGGCTATCGCTTGCCTATCTTGGTGTTCATGACTATATTTAATTACATTATTTTTTAGCGATGTTATTTTTTATTACATTCACTATTTTGATAACAGGTATTTTCATATTCCAATGGATATATTTTAATATAGAGAATATGCGCTGGTAGGTTTGCCTACTTATTTTTGTTCTTGGCTACCTGGCAAGCAGGTATGAATGAGTATGCCAATATTTATGTAAGTACGATACCGATCTAATATACCAGTCAAAATTGGGATCAGAAGAAATAAAATTTAATGACAAAATTAATCATATAGGCTTGCCTGCAAAAAACCGCTCATAAATTATTATTGTTACGAGATGGGTTCTTGGATAATCAGTTAAAACGCCGATTATTCACTTTGCACTTTATTGCACAAAATCACAGTACACACGACACAAATGGTTCGCACAACACTTCACACTGGCACGAATATTCACACAACTAGTCACTTCACAATCACTGGTACCGCACTTGAACACGAGATGTTTTCACTCCGGTATAAACGCGATAACTGCCACAAACGAAAACCATCGCCCTATTTATATCGGAATAAGGGTTCTCTAGAAATCTGTAGAATATTCGGTGCCATTGTGACTGACAAAGTAAAGAAGTGTAAAGTTCGAGAAACCCTATTGTTCCTAATTATTACGGAAACACCACAAAAAATCTAACAAACAACAAACAATAGACGCGACACAAAGGCCGGTGCCGCCTGAGTCATAAAACCATAAATCTCGCGGTTAAGTGTAAACAACTAGCCGTCGTACCGCGCGCGGCCACAGATTAATAAATAGTTACTAACGGCGTGGCCTACTGCGTAACACCACCTCCTCCCAAGACATGCTCGTCCCGAGCATCGTTGCATCCGTGATATCGCGCCAATCGATCCACATGAACTATTTTGTGGGCACCTCGAGGTCCTTTCTGTATGCGGAACGTCACGTCGTTGATCTTGGTCACCACTCGGTACGGTCCATCCCATTTGGCTTGTAGCTTTGGAGACTTTCCTTTGCTGCGTATGGGATTGTGCAGCCATACCATAGAGCCTTCCTCGAACCCAGGATTGTTAGCCCTTCTGTCGTATCGAGTCTTCATTCTTTCAGATGCTTGCTGGCCATGCTCTCTAATGTGCTCATAGATGTCGTTCATCTTGTTCCGGAGGTCACTGGCGTACTCAGTTATGGGTTGTGGAGAATCCGGTGGAATGCCAGTTATTAAGTCGGCTGGTAGCCGTAATTCACGTCCAAAATTGGCAAAAGCGGGAGTGACATTTGTGCTCTCATGAACAGCACTTCGGTATGACAACAAAAATGGCTGGATATGCTTGTCCCAATCCCGTTGTTTGCTTCCGACTACTTTTGCCAGGTACCTCTCCAGAGTTTGGTTGAATCGCTCCACCATTCCATCTGATTGCGGGTGGTAAGACGTTGTCCTTGTTTTGTGTGCACCCATTAACCGGCACGTCTCTTGAAACAGCTGAGATTCAAAATTTCTTCCTTGGTCACTGTGGATTTCCAATGGTACTCCAAATCGACAGAATACTTCATGCACCAATTTGTCTGCTATCGTCGATGCCTCTTGGTTCGGAATTGCGAAGACTTCCGGCCACTTGGTGAAGTAATCCATGACGACAAGGAAGTACTTGTTGCCACTTTCACTCACAGGAAATGGTCCGGCCACATCCAGTGCGATTCGCTCCCATGGTGCTCCAACATTATACAGCTTTAATGCTCCTCTGCTGCGGGTATGCGGACCTTTCACTGATGCACAGCTCGTACATTTCCGTACCCAGTCTTCTACGTCATCTCTGCAGTTGATCCAGTAAAACCTTTCTCGAATTTTCAAGAGTGTCCGTTTCACACCCAGATGTCCTCCCGAAAACCCTTCGTGGTACAGCTTCAAAACTTCAGGTATCTTTGCTCTGGGTACAACCATTTGGAGATGGCACTGATTGCCACGAGTATTTTCCCATTTTCGGCAAAGTACTCCCTCCTGAAGCACCAGACTATTCCATTGCGCCCAATAGCTCTTTGTCGTAACACTCATTGAAGCAATAGCACTCCAGTCTGGCTTAGGGGCATCTGATTCCATCCATTCAAGAATCGGCTTGATGTCGGCGTCTTCTTCTTGTGCAACCTGAAGGGTTTCTTTCCATTCGTCACCGATGTCAGCTTTGAGCATTCTGACGGGCACTGAATCTTTCGACTCATGTCTTGAGCAATGCTTGCAGTCCTCTGAGCATGGCCTTCTTGACAGTGCGTCCGCGTTGCCATGAGATTTTCCACTGCGATGCTCAGTGGTGAAGTCAAACTCTTGTAGTTGCTCAATCCATCTTGCCACTTGGCCTTCGGGATCCTTAAACTGTAGTAGCCACTTAAGAGCAGCGTGGTCGGTCCTCAGATGGAATTTTCGCCCGAGCAGGTACTTGCTAAAATGTCGCAATGTCTTCACCACTGCGAGTAGCTCTTTTCTGGTCACACAGTAGTTCCTTTCCGGCTTGGACAGGGATTTGCTGAAATACGCAATCACCACTTCTTGGTCTCCTTTCCTTTGTGACAGTACTCCTCCAATGCCGGTGTTGCTGGCGTCAGTGTCCACGATCAACTCGTTCTCTGTGTCCGGGAAGCCAAGAATAGGCGTATTACAAAGTCGCTTCTTTAGCTCTTGAAAAGCTGCGTCGCAATTTTCATCCCAGAGGAAGGGTCGTTTTTCCTCAGTCAGTCTATGCAACGGCTTGGCTATGTCAGCAAAGTTCTTCACGAATCGCCTGTAGTAGGAGCATAAACCCAAGAATGCTCTAACTTCCGTCTTGTCTTTTGGCACAGGCCAATCCTTGACAGCACTGACTTTTCCTGGATCCGTCTGTACGCCAGCTTCGGAAATCACATGTCCCAGGAAATTCACTTGCCTCTTGAAGAAGGAACATTTCTTCGGACTCAGCTTGAGATTGGCTGCGCGAATCTTAGTCAATACTCGTTCCAGGTTTTGCAGATGGTCTTCGAAGGTTTTTCCCACAATTATGATGTCGTCCAAATAGACTAGGCATGCATCTCCAATCAGTCCCGCGAGCACTAACTCCATTAGTCTTTCGAACGTAGCGGGCGCGTTGCACAATCCAAACGGCATCACGTTGAACTGCCACAGGCCTTTTCCCGTCGAAAATGCGGTCTTCTCTTTATCTTTAGGATCTATTTCCACTTGCCAGTATCCGCTCTTCAAGTCCAGCGTAGTGAACCACTTCATACCTGTCAGTGTATCTAACGTGTCATCAATCCTCGGCAAAGGATAGCTGTCTTTCTTCGTTACGTCGTTGAGTCGTCGATAATCAACGCAGAACCGCATACTGCCATCCTTCTTTTTCACTAGAACCACTGGCGAACACCACGGACTGGATGAAGGTTCTATCACACCATTGCGTGCCATGTCTTCGATCATTGACTCAACTTCTTTTTCTCGAGCCACTGGTATCCTTCTTGGCCGCTGTCGAATCGGTGACACGCTTCCTGTATTTATTGTGTGCTTCACTAATCCAGTCTTCCCGTTGACAGCATCATCGAGAGCAAATATGTCGGTGTAGCGCTGCAGCATCTTCTTTGCCATCAGAAGTTCTCTTTCGGTCAGGTCTTTACGGGAGTCTTCCAATAGCGTTGACACTGTGTAACTCCCAGCACAGTTGTATTTCTCCTTTGGTTGTTCTTGGCATCTGCGCATCCAGTCTACTTCTTCACAAGTACCAATTGGGGTTCCTCCTTTGATGAGTTGTTCCTCGTTACTTGTGTTGAGAACACGCACCACAGCGGTATTAGTAGTCCTCACCAGAGTTCGGGCCAATAACCATGGTTGATCACCTTCCGACTGTTCTATTAGCACACATCGTCGTTGATGTCCCAACTTCGGCGGTAATCTAACTGCCACAATGGTCTCCGATCTAGGTGGAAGAACTGTTCTCTGCAGACAATAAACCTTTCCTGATGTGGCGCCTTCCATGAAGATTTCTTCTCTTCCACACTTCAAGATTCCTTGGTTGACGTCTATCTCGCAATGATGTTCTCGCATGAAGTCAAGACCCAGAATGCAATCGTCAACTATATCAGCCACGATGACTTTGTGTTGGAAAGTTTTCTCACCCAACTTTAACTCCACCAGCTTCTCTCCTCGGACGGATATGTGCTGACCGGTCGCTGTCAGAAGTTGAACGGTTTTGCAGCTTTCGAAGTTCGGAAGAAAGCGCTTAGCCAGTCGGGAACTGATGACAGTGCGAGAAGCTCCTGTATCCAATGTCAGCTTGCAAGAAGTTCCATTGATGGCACCATTGATGATCAAGCTGTTCCCATCGTGAGCTTGTGAGATCAAAATCTTTGGCTTTTCTGGCCCGGATAACACTCGCCATTTTCCGCTTTCTTCAGCAGGTCGTTTATTCCTCCATAGTGAATGCGTTGCCTCGCGATCCTTCCGTTCTTCCAATAGTCGTTCGTCCCTGGTTCGGCATGGCTTTGGGCAATTCTGCCATAAATGGCCTCTCTCTTCACAGTTGTAGCATCTTGGACCAAACCTCGTACGATGTGACGCTTCTTTAACTTCCCTTAAGTGTTGAACATCTCTCGCTGGATTTCGTACAGCTTCCACTTCCAAGGCTTGGGCCAAAGCTTCCTTTAGTGTTTTATGATGCCCTAGTTTCACTGCTGCTCTTACTTCAAAGTCTGCTATCCCGTTAGAAAATGCCTCCACCAAATGTTCGTCGTTGGGTAACGGCGCGGACTGATAAGCCTTCCGGAACAGTTTCTCCACCTCGACGGCCCACTGTTGAAGACTTTCGTTACGACGTTGCACTCTGTTCTTCAACTGCGCTCGGTACACACGTTCCAGGTGCTCATCACCGTAGCGACTCTCCAGCGTTTCCATTAATTTATCGTAGGTCACTTCCTTGCCCACGGCATCGAGAATACTCAGGGCTTCGTCACGAAGGCTCATGATTAGGGCGTTCTTGGCTTGGTCCTTGCTCCATCCATTGGTTTGAACGGCGGCATCAAATTGAATTTTGTAGGCTGACCATGATGATGTCCCGTCGTAAGGCGTCACTTTGATCTTTTGTGATGCTGGCGAGAAGGTTGTAGATGGAGTGGCTCCACTTCCAGTTTTAATGACGTTCAAGGTCTTCCTTACGTCGGCGATTTGTGTTTCCGCTTCGAAGATGCGAGATTCATACTCCTTTATCTTTGTATCGTGCTGGTCCATTTTTTCTTTCATTTCTCTTATTTCCTTTCCCATGGTCGCTTGTAGGCTTGAAAGCAGACCCGCTTGTCCACGATCCAGTTTCTCCTCCAGTTGGCGAGCCTGTTCTTCCAGTTGGCGAGCCTGGTCTTCTTTGTTGCGATCGAACATTGACTGCATCATTGACACCATTGCAGCCATATCAAATGCCACAGGAGTGGCTGGTGCTGCAGCAGGTGTCGCAGCAGGTGCCACAGTAGGTGCTGCAGGAAGTGCCGCAGCAGATGCTCCCGGGTTCCCGGAGTCGTAGTTGGTTGCCTCGGACTCGCTGGCTTCCATTAACAGCGAACTGTTTCCGAAGCGTCGTGTATCGACCTCCTCCTGGCGGCGCTCCTGCTCCTCTAGTCGGCGCGCTTCCTCCTGTCTGCGCTGGCTCCTTGTGCGAGGTGTCTCGTCGTCGTATGGCGTTACCGGCATTTTCAATTATCCACCCTTCTGACACCAAATGTTACGAGATGGGTTCTTGGATAATCAGTTAAAACGCCGATTATTCACTTTGCACTTTATTGCACAAAATCACAGTACACACGACACAAATGGTTCGCACAACACTTCACACTGGCACGAATATTCACACAACTAGTCACTTCACAATCACTGGTACCGCACTTGAACACGAGATGTTTTCACTCCGGTATAAACGCGATAACTGCCACAAACGAAAACCATCGCCCTATTTATATCGGAATAAGGGTTCTCTAGAAATCTGTAGAATATTCGGTGCCATTGTGACTGACAAAGTAAAGAAGTGTAAAGTTCGAGAAACCCTATTGTTCCTAATTATTACGGAAACACCACAAAAAATCTAACAAACAACAAACAATAGACGCGACACAAAGGCCGGTGCCGCCTGAGTCATAAAACCATAAATCTCGCGGTTAAGTGTAAACAACTAGCCGTCGTACCGCGCGCGGCCACAGATTAATAAATAGTTACTAACGGCGTGGCCTACTGCGTAACATTATATATTTAATAAAAAAAAATAGCCATGAACACTCTTCGATGGGCACGCAATCATAGTCATGTTTGTAAATAAATAATTGACAAAAATACGTCTCATCTGGTTATCACATCGGTGAAGGTCGATCTTCCCTGGCTCTTAGACCATTATTGCAGTGCAGTACTGCGCAACAACTCATCTCGGATTCAGACGCTATTATTGGTTCGGCCCATACATGATAGGAAAATTGGTATACTAAGCGCCACACAAATCGGCGGATGAGAAGTTAGCCGCAGATGACACTTCGCCGTGATTCGCTAATTATTGCGCATGTGCATACAATGCCGACACCGCATGGCGTAGTGGTGAGCTCGGGCGTAGGGAGCGCGCGAGAGGCATGAGGTTGGCGGGTGGGTGTGCCCCGGCGTCTCGTCTCTCTGGCTCCCGCGCATACCTATATGGCTTTGCGCAGCTTTCTGCACATAACTTCCCATCCGCCGATTTGTGTGGCGCTTAGTATACCGGCGGGATGGCTAGCCCTGGTGTCAGAAATTTTAAGCCGCCTGAAGGCCTCTGTTATGGCTAGACGGTAGTAGACTAGTAGTATTATGAAGTGTTACATTAGTGATCAAAACGGCTTAGTTTTACATGGCAGTATGTAAGAAGAAAACCTAGAAACTTATTTGGAAATGGGATATTCGCAAGTTAGGTTAGTTAGCACACTGATATAGGCGAAACCAAACATTGTGGCGGCAGTGATCATAGCCACAAGCTGCGGATAACCCAATCCTGACTAAAGCTCACTTAACATCTGAAGAAGATTGGGTTCCGCGCAGTGTGTAGCTAACTTCACAGCTGCCAAAAAGTATGAGTCGGGTTATACGTTATAGTGGGCGGACACTTTTAGTGCTAAAATCTTCAAGCAAATATCTACAGAGCCACAGTTCCTAAGTGAAAGTACTTAGTAGAAAAATGTCTGCGCCGTCATACATACTTACAACCCGGTCAGAATATCTGTGCACCTCGCTGGAATGCGGCGCCTCTCCCGCTTCCCCTGTCACCTCTCCGCGCACTCCCCGGTGCGACAGTACGGTTAGAATCTTCGTTGCCGATACACGTCCCGATAATAATTTACGTCCGGACGGTATACTAGACGTCCGGTAATGTACACAGCATGGGCGTATATGAGGGGGGGTCCGAGGGGTCCGGACCCCCCCCTTGGCCTATACATTTTCAAATATTTTATATATGTATCCTAGTAAAATAACGAATGACTAATATCATCTCTGCAAATGTTATAAAACTTGGAGAAAGAACCTTTCTCGGGCAGATACATCTGGTTTGTTGCATTCCTAAGTACCGACCCTAAAGTTTTTATCCGTGGTCTTTTGTTTTCGTCGGTCGACGGTCAACACGTGCAATAGATTCAATGCAAAAAGGACGTTTACAATTTTAAGTGACAAAAGAAACCCACGGGCCAAGATGTTTAATTTTACGACTAGCTTTTGCCCGCGGTTTCACCCGCGTATTTTTTGCTTTTTGTGCCATCCCAGAACATTTTATTTTTACGGGTTGAAAAAAGTAGCCTACGAAACTCTCCGATCTTTAAAGTACATAAATGTTTAAAGTACATAAAGGTACATAAATGCATAAAAAATAAGCCGATCCTTCTCTCCGTTGCTGCGTCAAAAAGAAACAAACAAACACACTTTCGGATTTATAAAATTTGTAAAAATGCCTATCAGTTTTCGTACAAACAAAAAATAAACGTTTTCGAAAATAGATCGTTAGAAAGTGTTTTAGAATAAAAGAAGGCTTCTAGAAACCGTTTTTGTTTAAAACCCACATTGATTGACAAATTGAGAAGTATTTTATTAGTGCAGCGTTTATAGATATAGTTAAATAAGATAGATCATAATTGGAGGTAATAAGGTACACCAAAAATGAAATTACCTACCAAGCCCATTTCGTCAGATTTTATATGTGTTCCATTTCTGGTTTTAAGTCTAGTCTAGTTTTAACCCTAGCGGACGAACAAAAATCATCTGATAAAATTAAATAATATAGGTAGGTACTCGTATTATAATTAAGAAGAAATAGCAAGAGCTGCAATAATGCAAAACACAACGATCTACTTAGTTACTAAGAGATTTTTACAAAACAGTATTTTAACTGACAAGTGACAAATGATGATGAACCCCTAAAGTACTAAAACAATAGTGACTATCTCACTGGCCACTTAAGTTAGGCCAAATAATTATGTTATTTAATAATTCATAATATAAATTTATAGCCTCCCCGACAACGGTTTTTCAAGTTTTGCGTTATAACACAGACTTAAAGATTATAAAGCTATTTAGAGATGCAACATTGCATCAATGTAACTAGAGTCCGTGTAGAGTCCTCTTCATCACAGAAGTCCTACGAAAATTAATGGGACTAATATTGGCAGATTGGGTATGCGATTGAGGCGCCGCATCTGCGGGACTTTTTTTTGTGAATTGGATTCTAATAAAATTCTAATCAGTTCGTGGAGAACGAAACTTAGGTGGTTACTTCGTCACACTTATCAAAATTAGTGCAACAGCTTAAGCTGTGTAATGGAAGTGTATAAACATGCCTGATATTACAATATAAAGATAAGTGTCTAACTACATTTTTTCAAAAACCTTACTCTTTTTTTGCACAGTCAATAAAATTTTTGGACCTTCCCCTTGCAAGAGCTATATATACGTCCGTGTACTCAGGTCATAAATTCTGTCACATGTTTAATATAAAATAATTGAAACAAGTTTATTCATCATGTAACCATTTATATACCAAAATGATCTTAAAACATAGATTCTTATGACAATAAAGTTTATTCAAAATGACCTCCGCGATTTTGAATACAGGCCTTCAATCTGCGCGGCCAGTCATCTATCGCAGCACGAACGAGGTCCATGTCAATATCGGCGGCTGCCTTAATCAAGGATGTCTTGAGTAACTCCAAATTGGCATGAGGCTTTGAGCACGCCTTTTCCTCCAAGTGTTGCCATATCTTGTAATCTAACGGACTCAAATCTGGACTGGAGGAGGGCCAGTCTTCGTGCCGGATGAAGTCGATTTCACGCGCTGCCAGCCAGTCTTGTGTGCTCTTCGCTCTATGAGCTGGCGCCGAATCTTGTTGGAATACCCAGTGCCTGTTATTGAACATGGTATGAGAAACAGGTTCCACAAGGTTCGTCAGGACTGTATTTTGATACACAACTGCATTCGTTTTTACACCTTTCTCACAAAAATGTACCTCTGTAAAGCCCCAATAAGAAACTCCCAACCATACCATGAGCGAGGATGGAAAATGACCTCGTTGGACACGCGGAATACGGTTGCTCGCTTCTTCATTACTGTGTGCGTACACCTTATCATTTTGTTTGTTGTAGCTCTCTTCTACGGTAAAAATTTTTTCATCCGAAAAAAGAATTTCGCGATATTTTTTTCCCGCGTACCTACCGCTTCAACAAAGCGCGGCATCTCTTCAGTCTCAGGTCCATTAGACGAGCATTTAAACGATATCCTGTTTTTCTTCGATATGCCCGAAGCCCTAAGTCTTCATTTAACACCCTTTTCACCGTGGTTATGCTTAACCCCATCTGAAGGGCCAACAGTTTCTGCTTACGTTTGGGATTTCTTTGAATTCGCGCCTTCACAGCTTTTATCACTGCTGGAGTCCTAACAGACCGAGGGCGACCACTTCTTGACACTCTACTCTTCACTCTTCTTGATACTCTGATCACTAGAGTCTTCATTGTATCGTTTGATGGTACGATAAACGAATCTTTTGGTTATATTCAAATTTTTCAGTATGTCAAAATTTGAATTGGCGCGTAACCGCAACGATGCAACGCAATAACTGCAACACGGTCTTCTTTAAGCGTCCACTCCATATTTAAAAATGAGTAAAATTCTAAAAAGTATACATTTTTATTTTCATGAACAATTCGAAATTCGAATTCAATAAACTTTTTTGTGGCCAGCATTCTAAAAGAAAAGTTTTTACTGTGTGACAATACTTATGACCTGACTGTGTATATACGCCCCGATAATTCGATATGACGTCACGAAGTCAGATGCACAGATATTGTGACTGGGTTGTAGATATGTACAATAAATAATTCATAATGACCCATTTTCTCGAATCTCGACGTTATGTCACCAATAAGTGCTTGTAACCGAGCATTTTGGCATCGCGCGGTGTTGTAGTTGGCTTGCAATCACATTACGACTAACTAAAAAACCTGCCCACTACGTTGCTTAGGCAAGGTTTAGGCCCGGACACTTTTTTTGCACGATTGTGACTCTATAGATAAGACTAGTATTTTGGGGCGGTGCGCGGGCCGCAAGCGGCCCGCGAGGCACTCTTTTGTTATTTTGAAAAAAAAAAAAATTTGTCATTTCAAATGTATGGCGAAAGTAAAAAAAAAAAAAACCGCCATCTTGAATTTTCATCGACCCCACCAGGTAGCTCTCTCGATTCCCTATGACATTTGGTCAAACACTCTTTATCCAAGTTGGACCGTACCCGAGCTATTGAAGATCCAATTTTGTATGGCGGCCATGTTTTTTTGTTCGGGGGCCATCTTTTTTTTCAATTCTCTAAAGAGGTCCCAGGGTTTTATCAATTTTTTGTTCAAGTGCTTTACTAAAATTGTTTACCGTTTTCGAGATACGAGGGCATCTCACCATCAGGGTACGACTTTCTTCCAATTTCGGATTTTTCCCAGAGGTTGTGAACCACCCCCAACATGACCCTATATTCACTTTTCCCCCCACACACCTCCTTATACCCTTTAGGTTTCTCTATGTCAGTGAGTGAGTCAGTCAGTCAGTGAGTCAGTGGTAATTAAGCTTTATATAGTATAATAACTAGTATTTTGGGGCGGTGCGCGGGCCGCAAGCGGCCCGCGAGGCATTCTTTTTTTTTTTTTTATGAAAAAAAATTTTTTGTCATTTCTAATAGTTTCCTCAAATTTACTTTCGAACCAATGTATGGCGAAAGTAAAAAAAAAAAAATCCGCCATCTTGAATTTTCATCGACCCCACCAGGTAGCTCTCTCGATTCCCTATGACATTTGGTCAAACACTCTTCATCCAAGTTGTACCGTTCCCGAGCTATTGAAGATCCAATTTTGTATGGCGGCCATTTTTTTTTGTTCGGAAGCCATCTTTTTTTTCAATTCTCCAAAAAGGTCCCAGGGTTTCTTCAATTTTTAGTTCAAGTGCTTTAGCAAAAATGTTCACAGTTTTTGAGATACGAGGGCATCTCACCATCAGGGTACGACTTTCTTCCAATTTCGGATTTTTCCCAGAGGTTGTGAACCACCCCCAACACGACCCTATATTCACTTTTCCCCCCACACACCCCCTTATACCCTTTAGGTTTCTCTATGTCAGTGAGTGAGTGAGTGAGTGAGTCAGTGAGTGGTAATTCAGCTTTATATAGTATAACTAGTATTTTGGGGCGGTGCGCGGGCCGCAAGCGGCCCGCGAGGCATTCTTTTAATTTTTTTTATGTTAAATTTTTTTTGTCATTTGTAATAGTTTCATCAAAACTACTTTCGAACCAATGTATGGCGAAAGTAAAAAAAAAAAAACCGCCATCTTGAATTTTCATCGACCCCACCAGGTAGCTCTCCCGATTCCCTATTACATTTGGTCAAACACTCCACATCCAAGTTGTACCGTTCCCGAGCTATTGAAGATCCAATTTTGTATGGCGGCCATGTTTTTTTGTTCGGAAGCCATCTTTTTTTTCAATTCTCCAAAGAGGTCCCAGGGTTTTATCAATTTTTAGTTCAAGTGCTTTGGCAAAATTGTTTACCGTTTTCGAGATACGAGGGCATCTCACCATCAGGGTACGACTTTCTTCCAATTTCGGATTTTTCCCAGAGGTTGTGAACCACCCCCAACATGACCCTATATTCACTTTTTCCCCCACACACCTCCTTATACCCTTTAGGTTTCTCTATGTCAGTCAGTCAGTCAGTGAGTGAGTCAGTGGTAATTTAGCTTTATATAGTATAATAATAATATATAATACTTGCTCGATGGCTAAAATATAAATTTTGGTTTAGTGAGAGTTCTGCAATTTGAGGTAATGTTATCACTATCATTTAATATCTGAAAAAAAAAAAAACTTAGTGCCTTAGGATTAAAGGTAAGTCATGGAAATATACTCTGCTTTGATACATTTGTATTCAATATTGTCTTAAATTTTAAATTATATGATAATGTGATAATTAATTTGGAGGCTTTGATCTTAATATAAATCAATATAATATAAATTTCTTGAAAGTTTAACATTATGAAGTAAAAAGTAGTATATATTTAGTAAGATACCTTAAGAACTAAAGATTCAACATCATCGCGTCAAAAACGATAAGTGCAATACATAAAATGAGTTATTTCCAATTAATTTAAACATTTTGTTAAAAACTTTAACGTAAATATATTTTTCGTTGCAGCCGGCAGTGGTGTCGAACCTACCGGATTTACGGTATTTCTACCGATTTGTTGCCTCTCCTACCGAAATGAAGCAATTTTTCAACGATTTCTGAGAAGGATAGAAATTTTCTACCGATTTATCTATCAAATTTCAAATTTGTGGGAATTCATTTTGGGTCAAGCAAATATTACGTGCTTATTTTTTTTATTAAACAATATGTTATTTTTAGTTTCGAGTATGATGTTGAATTTTTAATCTTAAAGGTATTTGGTACAAAGATCATCACAGGAATCAGATTTTAAGTCGGTAATATTCATGCTTAGACAAGGACACAAGACAAGTTTTGCCTGCGTTAGAGCGAGAAAGAGATAAAAATGGCCGCCGACTGAGTCTGATTTTCTGTGTTAGTAGTATTAAATAAGAATCCAGTGATATTATATTGTAAGGAACTTGCCTTATTAGATAAGTTATGTAGATCACTCAGGTATTTCTTAGATTTTTATATAGAGGGTAGGTCTTTTCAGACTATAATACAAAATTGCACCTTAAGTCTGTTTTGTTCGTTTTATGCTGCGTCGGGCGTCCTCACAACGCTATTCGGTGCTCGTGTGTTTATTCGACGTTGTTTGCATATATTCGTGGTATACCACGAATACACAAGGCAGTGGATATTAAGGTTCCCGTATTTGCGTATTCGTTGTGTTCTTTCGAAAAGACAAAGAGGTAAATACGCTAATAGCTACGTGGGGATCGAGCATTAGGTAGGTACTCTTTTTTTGCTAATAGCATTCACACTCAGAAAAGATAGAAAGCACGATGACCGGGTAAAAATAAAACAAGATTATTATAGTTGTATTAAGTATCAAAATATTTTGAAAACCTTATTTTTGACAACGAACCAACGCCAATTGTGAACTGATTTTGAAAAAAAGAACTTATTGTGTTTAAGAGAGTATACATTCGAGGTGGTCCCATTTAAATTTAATCGAAATCGGCTGATCCGTTTCTGATAAATAAATAATGTACAATTACATGGATGTCACATCGATACGTTAAAAATATTTGAATTCTGTATTCGGTCGAAGTCGGTGTTGCGATTTTTTGCGAAAAATAATTATTTGTTTAATCGACGAAACAAAAATCACGAGTGCAACATTTTTGATTATCTAACTGATGGACTAATTATATTTTCTTAGTTATTTAGCCTGATGTAAAAAATACAAAAATAATTAGTTATACGTGATATAATAACGTGTTGCCACAGCTAAAATCGCAGACTCTAACCGCCCTAACACAAAAGATTTAAACACGCTTTTAAACATTGTCTAAAGCGTGCGTAAAACTTTTGTGGTATGACGGTAATGGTGCCGCCACACTCTCCACGAGGCGACACGAGCAACGTGGAGCTAACTTCAAGTCGTATACAAGTCGGCGATGTGAAGTTAGCTTCAGAAGCGTATATCCCGAGTAAATAGGTATCTTCTAGGTAAGCGTGCTACATCCTAGACCGCATATCTGCTCAACATCAGGCAGTATGCAGTCAAACGCAAACCTATATGGAATAAAAAAAAAGAAGCTTTACACCACAACTGTAGCTAACTTCACATCGTATACAAGTCGGCGGCGATGTGAATTAAGTTAGATGCAGAAGCTTCTGAAGTTTCCGACTTGTCGGCGATGTGAAGTTAGCTACAGCTGCGGTGCTCGTGTCGCCTCGTGGAGAGTGTCGCGGAACCATAAAAGGCAAAGAATAAGTCTGAAGAGGTCTAAAATGAGTAAAAATGACAGTTATTTATTTTATTGTGTTATTGTTTATTTTTAATTTTACCTTAATAGACGACTCTCTTGCTATCCGATAATTTTAGAAAGGCGTCTGATATGTTAATTCCTTATTCTCATATTTTACTCTCTAATTATTGTACTTTAAAGTGTAAATCTATTGTGTTGTAAATAATTCGTTTCGTCGGCTTATTGTTAATTTTGTTTACACCTGGGCAATGAATTATAGGAATGAGTTGGTCTTGAATGTTTTCTTTTTCAAAAAAAGACGTATACAGGGTCATAGGTATTAAACGCAAAACCTTTTAAGGGCGGGTCTAGTACGAGTACATCTAGACAAACAACTTGTGTACTAAGAATTTTGAGAATTCGCAAATAAATTCGATTCTCCATTATGTCGCGCGCGTTGACAAACTTTTTGTATGAAAAAGCAGATTTTTTGTTTGTGAAGTCCTAGAATCAAAGTTGTTGGTCTAGATGTAATAGACCCGCCCTTAAAAGGTTTTGCGTTTAATACCTATGCCCCTGTAAGCCTGTATACACCGAATCATACAAGTCAGCGGATGTGAAGTTAGGCGCAAGGTGCGCAATATCCAATCCTGACTGAAGCTTAGATAAAGGTGCGCGTTGATTGGTTTTCACGCAGCTTGTAGCTTGTTTTTTTTTCATATCCGCCGACTTGTATGATTCGGCCTATAACTACCCATATAACATACAATAGTAAATAAAAACAATGTTCTCTAGTTTTGTATTCGATAGCAAATATTAGTAGAAATGGTCAGTGCATCTATCCCTACTGGTAGAACTAAATCTACAAAAAGTTCACTTACCCTTCCTAATGTATTCATTCTAAATTTTTTTGCGGCAAAATTAATAATTTTAATTTATTGCTGCTATGTGATACCTATATACGAGTATATTAAAATACACGACTCTCCCTCCCCCCCCCCGCAATCCGTTTCACCCCTCCCCCCCTTGAAAAGTGTCCCATTTTACAGATTTTCTCAATTTTCAGGAAAACTATACAAGCTAGGACAAAATGGTCAACGACAGAATTATTTGTCAATAAACTGCCTACCAATAAGTCCTAACATTCATTTTGATACGATTTATAGTTTCCAAGCTATGGTGCATCAAAGTTTACTAAAAATGTGCGCTTGGCGGAAATAAAACATAACATAGAAAAGCAACAACAATATTTATTATTTTTTACAAGAAATGCGTTTATCTAAACAAAATAAACATTTTTTATTTATTTTTTATATAGTAAGTACTTAATATCTAACAAAAATTAGTATCATCATCATTATCTTCTAAAGACTTGTTGAAACAACTAAGGCCCTGGCAATGGTTGCACATGGTGGAACAACGCAATCCAGCTTTGACACATCCACATCTTTTTCGGCAGCCTTTTCTGCAGCTGCACGATACTATTTTGAGTATCGACTGTGGAGCTGGTGATTTTGTGGTATTTATGGGTGATAAAAAGTTATTATTATTTTTCCAACCCCAGTTTTCTGGGTTCAATTCGTTTCCTCGCCATAATTGTACTTGATGAAAAGTACGCATTGAATGCTGAAAAGCTGCTCCTGATGAAGGTGGTAACTTTGATAATATCACCGTATTGTTCGTCAGACCAACATATCTGTTGAAATGGACGTATTGTAACTCGTTTAAACTTTTCTCGCTTTGCTTAGCCCCATACAAGGCGAGAATATATCTTTCTCCCGCTTCTTTTACCTGTTCGTGTGAGGCATCCGGGTTATTGAAAACGTTTATCGTATCTTGCAAGTCGATCTTTTTACCAAGCAGAATAGACTGAACTTTTCCTTTGCCGTAGAATGCTGAAGTAGTATCGCAACCACTTATGGCATGCAGAAAGAGGATCGATTCCCTGCAATTTTCGACCACATTTCCTTCTATTAAGCTTCGGGTGCTATAAAGTCTCTTGTTTACACTCCCTTGGCCCTCTTTCAGCAAGTATATATTCTTATGTAGTGGAGTAAGACCCAGTAAAAGAACCAACAGATCTATGTCTTGCCCAACCACTACGACATTCTCATTTCTTTCGGCTTCTTCTATTGCCAATTGAACAATGAGCATATCTGCGTCATCGTCCGCTGGTAACGAGCTTATCCCCTCGTTGTTCAGTCGCTTGCTAAGCTGCAAAATAAATCTTTCCTTGTTCAAAAGATTGCTTAAGAAACTTGCTTTTGTTTCAGTTATACGACTCTGCTCATTAAACTCTATTTCTGGACACTTTCGGTTTAGCATTCGTCTCAACCTTTCAGAGCTTTTTGTGCTTTTACAGTTTTCGCCATAGCCGTCGAATACGACGACAACCTTCTCTCCGTAACATTTTTTAATGTACCTCACATAAGCGTTGTAAATATCAGAGTATGTCCCTTCTTTTGGCCAAATCACTCTATGTATTAGAGAACCGCCATCTAAAACGTAAAATCGATCGCTATCCAGTGTCGGTTCAGGGACATTATTAAAGATGTCGTATAGGGCTGATTTTTTTGTTTTTCTCATCCCTCCGTTTTCTTCAAACAACGAAAGAGGTACTGTCGCCAATTCATGACAAAAACAGTCGCGTAAATGTTTTGGGGAGTGGATGGTACAGACAATTCTTTGGAATAGTTGAGTTGTGTCAACTTTTGTAAAATCTTCATTACCAGGTGTTTTTATTGATTTGCTAGAATGTGAGATCGTTTTGACGGTATGAATGCGTTTTAACTTGACGTCTCCGAATTTGGTTCCATCCTTCACAGTCTTTTGTAGGATTTCTTCTCCAATAGATTTTGCCTCAAAGCAGTTGACTTGCTCATCTGCAACTGTCCAAATGGCGGTTATTAATCGTCACGCACGGGCGACGCTCTGCCAAGAACGGCAACACCGCAAATTCCGAACGGAATTAGCGCGCGAGTATTTAAATAGTGATTATTTGCTGGTTATCAATTTTTAGTCATCTTTGATGCACCATAGCTTGGAAACTATAAATAGTATCGAAATGAGTGTTAGTACTTATTTGTAGGTAATATAATCATAAATAATTCCGTCTTTGACCATTTTGTCCTAGCTTGTATAGTTTTCCTGAAAATTGAGAAAATCTGTAAAATGGGACACTTTTCAAGGGGGGGAGGGGTGAAACGGATTGCGGGGGGGGGGGGGGGGGGGAGAGTCGTGTATTTTAATATACTCGTATATAGGTATCACATAGCAGCAATAAATTAAAATTATTAATTTTGCCGTTTTGCCCATACATTGAAATCTAGAATGAATACATTATCCAGGAGGGATAGTTTGGTAGGGATAAGTGTACCAGCCGGTTTAAACGTAGGTACCTATTGATAGCGCGCGAGTTGAATGCAGTCGGGGTCTGAGGTAAAGAGCGGGAGCATCTCCCCCCGCTATCCGCACGCCCCACCTCACGCGCCTGGGCGGGTTGGGCGTGCGGGTAGCGGGGGGAGACATTCGCATTCCTAAGCTCTGCATTCAACTCGCGCCCTAACAGTATAGGTACCTACCATCTGTCATCCTAACATTCACGTCTAATCAGTTCAATAATTTTCTTTTTAACCCCCGACGCAAAAGAGGGGTGTTATAAGTTTGACGTGTCTGTTTGTCTGTCTGTCTGTCTGTGGCACCATAGCGCCCGAACCACTGAACCGATTTCAGTTTAGTTTTTTTTGGATGAAAGGAGACTTAATCGAGAGTGTTCTTAGCTATGTTTTATAAAAATCGATTGAGCCGTTTAAGAGTCATGGTGGGTTAAAGTGGGGATGGAAGAACCAAAATGTTACAAATGTGCCCAAAATGGTTATCAATGTGTCGGGGGTTTTTAATTTTTTTAATTTATCATGTATTTACATCTGACATCTCACGCTGTTAAATAAGCAATTCTAGTAGGCAGGTACCTATATTAATTTATTTGTGAAACGGGATCTCGGAACACTGCACTGGTCTAATGATTTTAATGAAATTAGATACCTATTTAGACAGAGCTTTTGTTCATAAGATTATTTATCTGTGTAACTTTGTGGGTGCTATTTCCGAGAAATTGCGAATTTCGATTATAATTTTTGCACCAAGTGGAACTGGGTCGCTCAGTAGTTATTTATAAAAGACGGGCTCTGGACATGTTTTAATCAAAGGTAAAGTACGCGCAAGATAACTCTGCGCACGGCCAAAATCGGAAACTAATTCAATATTGCCAGGGAATTCAAAAGAATAACAACATAATGTACGTGGCGCCACCACTCTCGCGTAGTAGTAAGTTATCTTGCGTGCACTTGAGGTAAGTCTGCATGCTTCATCTTCGACCACAACGTCGCTTACTCTCAGGTTTGCATCAGGCTAGTCGGTGGTCAAGCGCAGACTTAAATATGATAAACAAATGTATTTACAGAGCCACACGAAAACTACTACGATTTTCCTTAACATATAATATACTAGCTGACCCGGCGAATTTTGTTTCATGCAATCTCTATATAATTATATAAAATAGGCCAAGTGCGAGTCAGACTCCCGCACGAAGGGTTCCGTACCGTATGGGAGCCCCATTCCTCTTGCCGTTATTAATAGTGAGCAAAAAACTCTTAAAAATCACGTTTGTTGTATAGGAGCCCCCCTTAAATATTTATTTTATTTAAGTTTTAGTATTTGTTGTTATAGCGGCAACAGAAATACACCATCTGTGAAATTTCAGCTTTCACTGTTCATGAGATACAGCCCGGTGACAGACAGACAGACAGACGGACATCGAAGTCTTAGTAATAGGGTCCCGTTTTTAGCCTTTGGGTACGGAACCCTAAAAAATGAATCTGCGAAATGTATGTAAATTTTATTAGCTACATTCATTAACTTTCGCGATCCGAAGTTCCCTGGGTCCGCTAGTATCTTTATAAATTATAGCCTATGTGTTATCCTGATGTTTAAGTATTGTTATTACAAAGTTTCATCTCAATCCGTTCAGTAGTTTTTGCGTGAAAAAGTAACAAACATCCATACATACTCACAAACTTTCGCCTTTATAATATTAAAAAATAGGATTATCATACTAAGGCCTCTATTAGCTACTCTATTCAACGTTGCACTCCAGCTCTAACAGTCCTTCAACTGGTACTCGTACCACTATTGTCGAAGAAAATATGAAAGCTTTCAGAAGCTAAGCATTCAACAGGTTGTAGGTATGTTTTGTCGTCTCGTCGTGTCTGCGCAGCCATCTATGACCTAAGGCTTGCTCGGCGACACACTGGATAGGGTTCCCACTTCGACTAGCTTCGAGGGAAAAGTGTCATGCGGGGGTCCGATTTTCTCCTATGGGACTATTTAGATTTAGATGATCTATGGGATTATTTCTCGAGTATAAAAAGAAATGTAAGTCGGTAAACTCGGTTCACTATTTCACAGAGATAGTTCTTAATCAAGGAAGTTGAATACGAGAAAGTTCTCGTATTCAACTTCCCAACTATTCAACTTGCCCCCATATAGGTACCTACTTAGATAAAAATCATAACACTATCAAATCAGAAACTTGAGGAGGAAATTAATATCCTATCTGGGAGTCAATCAAAAAAGAAAGAGCGTGTCAACATTGCTTTGTCCTATCGACGCTACAAACGGGGTGGGCATTTTTACAGCTCCCGTGGTAGGGGGGTATCAAAATCCCGAATATCGGGCAACCCTACGTCTACGGCGGGCGGATCTCGCCCGGGCGGGCGGTACCAGTACCACAGTTGGCTCGAGGCAGCCGCGGGCGACAGAGGTGAGTATTGCTTCTATTTATTTTTTAATATTGGCTCACAAAAAAATGTGCAATACAAGGAAAAGTTTATAACCTGCGTTCTTTGTAGGTATCAATATGCCTACACAACTTTTTCGGTGTGCACTGCAGGCAAGAATTAATTATTACGTTGTGCTCCTTGTACAGATATGTTTTAAGATTTAAAAAAAAACATTGAGGTAGGTCGTTTGTTTGATTTTAGTTTCAATTATTGAGGTTTAGGGTAGGTGTTTTGTGGAATGAAAGTTGATTGCATGATTTGAGCTTTAGCAATTTTAATATTCTAAGCACTTTATTCAGTTTCATTTAAATTCTTAGAGAAATGCTTTAGTCTTATTTGCATTCTTTTGTGGTGAGTCGATGCATATTTACCTAGTTAGGTAGTGGTTTGGATTCTGTTGTAGGATACTGCATATTAGTCCGAGAAGATTGTTATCCGCATGGATTTTAATACTCAAACGTTGCAATATCTGATCTAGGTACCAATGTGTAAAAAGATCTCATTGCTAATGAGCACAAAATATATTAGTCATTTTTAGGGTTCCGTACCCAAGGGTAAAAACGGGACCCTATTACTAAGACTTCGATGTCCGTCTGTCCGTCTGTCTGTCTGTCTGTCACCGGGCTGTATCTCATGAACCATGATAGCTAGGCAGATGAAATTTTCACAGATGATGTATTTCTGTTGCCGCTATAACAACAAATACTAAAAACAGAATAAAATAAATACAACAAACGTAATTTTTAGGAGTTTTTTTGCTCGAAACGGAGCTCCCACACGGTACGGAACCCTTCGTGTGCGAGTCCGACTCGTACTTGGCTGATTTTAGATTTTAATTTGCGATATTGCATAAAGAAATCCACCCTATGTACAATATTTACAAATGTACGTTTCTTTGTCCAAATGAAGCGGCTTCAAGTTGCGTGTGTTCAAAACGTTATAAGGTAGGTATGTCTGTTTGTCTTAGCAACGGCGAAGCTTGTTTTCGTTTTGTTTGCTTAACTGTGTACGCACTGAAGGAGGCAAACTTTTGTATTTATTCATAAGCTCTATTGTTATTAATTGTTTTTACGTACCTAACAAAACCCTAAAAAGACACCTTTGATAAGAACTGGTACACTATAGCACAAAACCGTCAAATCTGGAAAGTTCCGGGGGAGGCTTTTGCCCAGCAGTGGGACACAACAAGCTAACAACAACAACAACAACGAACCTAACGGGTCCCTAGCTCGAGAACTGTACGAGGCAAAATACCTAACAAAAGCTCCTAAATTTAATTTTTGTGATTTAATTTTTTGTTTAGGGAATTGTTTGGGGTTGAACATTGTAATAAATAATAAAATAGTATAAACCTATCAACTGACTCCAAACTAAAGTTACCGAACCAAAGTAAAAATTATGGGAACATTGACAAACATTGAACAACCAAGACAGCCTCGGTGGCTCAGTGGTTAGTGACCCTAACTTCTGGGTCAAAGAGGCGTGGGTTCCATCCCCACCCAGGGCAAGTATTTATGTGATGAACATAGGTGTTTGCTCTGTGTCTGGGTGTTATTTAGTTACTATCTATAAAAGTATGTATTTAAAAATATGTGTAGTATATCAGTCTCTGGCAGCCATATCACAAGCTTTGCTTAGTTTGGGGTCATAGGCCGTGTGTAAGATGTCCCCTAATATTTATTTATTTATTTATTATTGAATCGCGAAATCACTCTACAAATTAAATAATACCAGTTTCTTTCCAAATAGTGGAGAAATCAGGGAACATCAGGCCAACAGAGACCGACGAATTTATAACCTCTACGTATTTGGCAATTCATTGAAAACACAGCTTTGCTTTCCAGACTTACCTAATTTTACACAATTCTTCCATTTGTCAAATTTGCCGAAAGGATCAGATTGCCTGGCTGTCGTGTCTTGTGACCTCCATAGTGGTCATTGATTTATCGAAAGCTCCCGGCAGGCTTATAGCCTCTAGCAGCTCTAGATAGGTATTCGAATTAGGTAGTACCCACTCTGTTCTCTGAGAAACGCGAAGAGCGGCGCTCTAGATGTGGCTCTCCAGCAGTGTTATCGTAAAATCCTTACTAAGAAATATCTAAATCCGAAAGTGTGTTTGTTGGTTTGTTCTTCTTTCACGCAACAACGGATTGCCTTGATTTTTGGCCAGGACATAGTTTGAATGACGGAAAGTGACATAGGCTAATTTTATCCCGGAAAAATGAAATGGTTTGAAGGGATAGCACAAAAGTCAAAATATTACGCGGGCGGTGCTGCAAGCAAAAGCAAGTACCTAATTATCATATTTATCTTGTTCTTTTTATTCATGTAGATGATCCATTTTTTTTGTATTTGGGTATATACCGTTGTACCTTCTTCTTGTACCTTATTTATATATTTGTTTCTATAAAATCCGGATCGGCCGATCGGTTATTTTTATTCTTAAAACAGTTCGAGCGATGACAAGATAAAGCTTTTCTTAATGAGTTTTTACTTTCAAGCGATAATGAAACGCGGTTTTCTTTTTTTTTATTATTTTACTGTAAGGTGGTTGGTCGCTGTAATAGAATTTTACACTCAAGAGTGACCGAGCTTCCTTCATACTATCCCATCTTTTAAGTAGGAACTTATGGCTACTTTGACTCTACAAAGCGATTTATACCGATCCTGTAGATGTGTCAACGTTTTAGTTCTTCTCCAGTCTCTTTGTCTTTTTGAAGTGAAACTTCTAATGCGACTTCAAACAAGATTGCGTTAAACGTTTAACGCCACCACGTAGGGGTATGAAAACACTTTTTCATTGAAGTTTCACTACTTCCGCGAGGAGGGACTCCACTTCCATTTTATTTAGTAATGGCACTTTTCAAGTCACAGAGGTGTCACATCTAGACCATCGATATGTAGGCGTCGCTACCTATATCTAACTAACAAGAGCCTGCCCTCACTGCTAGGTATAGGTACATATACTCGGAAAGAGGAAACTTGTAGATTGTATTAGTTACCCCCTCAATGCGTGAAGGCTTACTTAGTTAGGTAGTCTAGATACTTAGCACCTAGCATTTGTTGCTTTGACCTAAATAATATATCGGCACACAAAATATTTACATGGCATTGTGCGTCTATATCTAGGTATGTGTGGGTGGACTCAAACTGAAACTGGTGGCTATCATTTCCCATGATGAGAGCGGCAGCCTCTCAAACACTACATAGGTCCTAGGTATTAAACTTGCCTACTCGTAAGTCTATAGGTACTTGCTGTATCAGTTTTAAGACTTTCGAAGGTTTGATGTAGGTATGTAGGTAGAATGTATAAATGTTAATGTAAGAATTTAGACCTCAGATATGAGACAACCAGATATGAAGACAGCTGCAAACTTTGATTAATACTAAATAGTCAAAGACTGTAACGTTGTTTTTATTTGAATAAAATTTAACAAGGTTTCTATTAACTTTAGTTTTTATTCTAAGAATTAGACAGTCAAAATAAACAAAAAAAAATATAGAAAAAAAAGAGGTAGACTGCCTAGGTACTCTAGCTATGAAATAAACATGTCTGTCTTGGCCTCTTTTAGCTAAATGCAAACTCACATAGCAACTAAGAAGAATTTATCGGAATTCTCTTCAATTTCCAAGTGGTCTTTTGTCTGGAGAATTGAATTAAGTTTAGTTGAAGTTTCATGACTCGGAGCTGAAGCGAACTAAGTTATGAATGGCGTAGGAAATTGTTCAGAAAGTTTTGGTGATGTAAGGGGCTAATGTGAAATAGGTACTTATTGTGACCGTTCAAATATAATAGCAATATTAGGTACCCATAGTCTATCCATCCATCGATCAGCCATAGGACGTCCACTGCTGGACATAGGTCTCCACAATGTATTTACAGTAAGCCTAGTTGGAAGCGGCTTGCATCCGGCGCATTTCTTCGGTCGCCATTGTATTGCCGGCCAACCTGTACCTTGACCACGTCACCTTGTCGGTACGTGGTGTCAACTGGGTAACTTTTCGACCCCATTGGTCATCAATCCTCTGTGGTAGGTGCCCTGCTCACTGCTATTTTATCTTGCTAACCCACCGGTCTATGTCGATAGCTTTGTTTTGTTTGCGGATCTCCTTATTCTTGATACGATCTTGCAATGAGACTCGGAGCATAGTCGCCTCTATAGCACGTTGGGCTATTTTGAGCCTATTCTCAAATGGCCCACAGAGAAACGCCACCATAAGTAATGTCAAAAGTAGCTTTTGTTTGCGAGCTTCTACAACTTTAGATACTTTAACTTTAAGTATAGTAAAGCTTTGAAGACACAGGAACTTTCAAAGCACGTGCTTAGGAAATTTCAAAACCACACATTAAGCAGACTATAAACAACTTTTACTTGCAACAAACCCTAAAATCGCAAAAGTAATCATCCTTGTGAGAAAATGTACCTAGGTACTTAAGGAAGAGCTTTTTCCGGTTTCTATTGGTTCTATGGTAAAAGTGATCAGTTAAGTTGTGTTTCCGATTTCTATTGGTTCTATGGTAAAAGTGATCAGTTAAGTTGTATTTTTTCAGTATCACTACTTACACCACACCATTTGTAAATATGTACTTTGTACAAATACCGCGACTGTACCTAAGTTTTATCGCTCCACTAGCTTTTACCCGCGGCTTCGCCCGCGTTATTATTTGATTTTGGCTTAATAATTGTCCTATCCAAAGGGAATTACGATTTTTTCGGTATAAAAAGTATCCTATGTCACATTCCGTCTTTTAAACTATATCCATGCCAAAAATCAAGTCAATCCGTTGTTACGTGAAAGAGGAACAAACCAACAAACTTTCCGGATTTATAATATTAGTATGAAGTATGATTTAGTATGTACCCCACTATCATTTTCAGTACCAGTTCCTAACTAGGTCACGCACATCGATTGAACTTTATGGACCTTCTTCAGCTTATTTAACTAAATGTAGATAACTTTTCTGCTACATTTGTTAAAGCTTCTTGTTTCTTGTAAGTTTTACCCACATGTGTTGTTTTAAACTTTCGCAATTTGAGCTCATTATCCTATACTACGAGACTTATCACGCAATAAAATAATTAATGTGATATGAGATAGTTTTATACCACTTTTTACCTACAGTTACACCTTCAGAAGCAGTTATTATGACGATAAAATATTCTCACTTAATGTAAACTTATACAGCCTAAGTGCGCTTTGATTCATTTTTTTCGCAAGGACATTTTAAGGTTGTTAATGTTTCTTTACGAAGTTAAACAAACACAAAGCACACGCACGTAGGTTAGATTAGTAGAGAGGGTAAATTCCTATCGGAGGGGTGGTTAGCCCTATGGTGTTAGTTTAAAAGCCGGATGAAGGACTCTGTAATGGTGAAAGAAAGAAACTGTTGAAACAAACGAAACCGACAATTTAATGTGTCATCAGAGCTAAGATAGCACAAAGTTGGAAATGCCGGCCGCGGTCACCCATCCGAAGGAGTTTTGACAAAGTCGCAGAACAAAAGTTGTTAGGTTTGATGTACAGAATAAGAATTTCTAATGAATTAGCATCCTTTTAGGGGTAAAAGGATGCTAATTCATTAGAAATAACCCTGTATATCTAAGTATTGCAAACATTTGTAAGACTATAAGAAGAGACAAATACATATTTTTATGTGAGTATCGATTGAATACACGTTCTTTTGCACGTGGAATCAATTTGCAAGCTTTATTGAGCCCTGGAGCGAATCGCCGAAGACTCTTTTGAAGGTCCCCATTCGCACCGTGGTGCGAAACACCGAGGACGATGTAGGAAGAGGTTGTTTCGGACCACGTTGATAAAGAACAATTCTGCGCAATATTACGGGACTAGGTCATAGCCCAAAAATCAAACCGTCACTCCGGGCGCGCTTCGTTAGCTTCCGTTCGATCGATTCAATTCACCTGATGGAGCACAAATTACCTGCAGCCATCCAGCCAGCCACCCTTGACATTTCCATTTGTCGGCATAACAAACTATCTGTAGTTTCTGTAGATTGGGTATTGTAGTGTTTACTGAATGATTGAATTAAATTACAATGTAGGTGTCTTCAAATCCCGAGTAAATAGGTATCTTCTAGGTAAGCGTGTTACATCCTAGACCGCATATCTGCTTAACATCAGGCAGTGTGTAGTCAAACGCAAACCTATACGAAATAAAAAAAATATTCGCATTAGGTTTCAACGATATTGTTCACTACTGATTAATTAAAATTTTCAAACAAACGACTGTACAAGTGTACAGTCGTTTGTTTGAAAATTTTAATTAAAATTGAAACAACTAAACTGTACAGTGTACAGTTTAGTCCACATTTGAAATTGATAATTGCTTGCACGTAACTACACCTGCTGTTGTTTTAGCACGGAATAAAAAACTTCATTTTAGGTTTTATTAAACAGAGTAGCCAAAGGTATCTATGATAGAGACCTTTTTTATTTAAGATATATGTATATCAAACCTGGAACCCCATTAAAAACAGGAATTAAAGAAGATAAGAGTTGATTCCACAAGAGACCAGAGCTACATAAAAAATCGGACGCTGTCATCACACTGTCGGAATGGAATTTTCAGCTTTTTTATTTCAGGTATAAATTGCTTGTTCAGTGTTTTTCCAATATCCGTTTTGATGCTCAGAGATAAAGGGAGGTTTTGTGTGAATGTCGAACAGGAAATAATGTAGATATTATCGCGTCGTTTACTTTTTGTTTCGTAAGCAATAGGTACATAAAAACTTTACGTTAGCATAACGTGCTTACTCAGATATCTACAGACGTCTTTTATGTACCTACTTTATTGTTATTTGCATTACTTTTGCCCAATAATGGCGAGTGATATACAATAGTACACATATTTGTATAAAATGATTGCAAATACACTTATATATTAGGCACAACTACCCATGTATAACAGGAATGATGATGCGATCTCACTTGCTATAAGTGCTTACTTATCTAGATTGCAAACAATGATAGAGTAACACCGTCGCACGCTTTAGACAATGTTTACCAGTACAAATCACACGGTTAGAAAGTATTAAAAGCGTATTTAAGTATTTTGTGGTATAGCGGACAATATCTACAATCCTTTCAAATTATCACTAAGTCTAAGAACCTAGCTACAACAGATGTACAATGCCCACCAGCTCATTAAGCTCAAATTCAGAATTCTGTCAAAAATTTCAGCCTAATGGTCCGTAATATCGCGCACGGATCCTGCGAAAGGAATGTCCCCCCCCCCTCCAACACCACCCACCCCACCCGGAGCTTCACAAAGCCTCTCCAATAACGAGCGCTTTCGAGCTAAGAAAGCTTTGTAGATAGATAGGGCAACTTTTATGAGCTGAAAATGTCAGGTTTTGTGAATAGATATTCTGATTTTTTGTTGGACTATGTTATCATGTTACTATTGATTTAAAATGTTGAAATGAACAAAATGTTGCTATTCGATGTGGCAGTGTTAATATATTGCTTTACGTATTACGTCACATTATGGTGGAGTTCATATCTTTTTATAATTAATTACAGGTATTTATTCTATCTTCGTTTTAAATTTCATGATCATTCATCATCAAATATTAGCCGTAGAATACGTCCACTGATATTTCCAATAAGACCTGTTGGAAGCGGCTTGTGTATCGCATATACCTACTCGTACCTACTTCTGTATTGATTAGATCATCAGTCACCTTATCAGTAAAAATCCTACGCTGCGCTTGCAATTGTGTGTGCTGATTTATTGTACTTTCTCTTGCCCTTAATTAAGCTCTGACAATCTTTTCAATATGAAACTAAATAAGTTACAAACTTATTTTGTTACACCAACCGATTTTTGAATTAATTACAGGTTCAATAATAAAGAAGTTGACGCACCACATTCAAGCTGGAGCCTCAGAGCAGTGTCGACAGCTCCGGGTCACGTGAGTATTTCTTATTATTTCTTTAGCAACGTATCTCTTTTTATAGGCTGAATCAGACTTCTTGGCGCCCGTGATGTTATCCACAAGCTGCGGATAATCCAATCGTCGCACCACTGTGAAGTGAGTTTCATTCACGATTGGGTTCGGTCTATATAAGTGTTAGCTACAGTACCTTGGGCACATATTGCGTAATGGCAAATATGGCTTGCTCCAATTAATCATGCAAGGGAAGATCCAGGGAAAACGACCACCCGGAAGAAGACGAACTTCGTGGCTCAAAAATCTTCGTACGTGGTTTAATCTGAGCACAAGATCACTATTCCGCGCAGCGGTTTCCAAAGTCCGCATAGCCCTAATGATAGCCGACCTCCGGTAGGAGCTGGCACCTCAAGAAGAAGAAGATATAAGTGTTATATAATTTCATAGTTCCTTAAGACTCTGTATCGAGAGTTTTATTAGACGACAGACTTATTATAGACTATCACTGCACTTAAATTAATAGCCAAATATCACTATACGACCAAATCCAATATCCCAAAAATAAGCTATTTCATTTTGGAGTAAATATCTACAGAGCCACAGTCCTAAAGTAGTAAAAACATGTCCCAGCGCCGTCATACATACCGACTTAAATATTTACATTGAATAATTCACAATGACCTGTTTTCTCGAATGTCGACGTTATGTTACCTAATTGGTGATTGTAACCGATTACTTTGACATCGCGCGGAGTTTTAGTCGGCTTGCAATCGCCTTACGACTAACTAAAAAGCCTGCCCACTACGCAGCTTGGGCAGAGTTTTGGCTCGGACACTTTTTTGCACGATTGCGACTCAATAGATATTTGCTCGAAGTATTCCGTACAAAAAGTTCTTCAGATATCGACAAAATGTATGGAACAGCTGATTTTCTCTCGATTTCGGAGTTGGCTCATACTATAAGTAGTTCATAATGACATCTTAGAGTATCACTGATCGTAGAAAGTATTGCAAATTAATAAATTTGCAGTCACGTGTATAACATTCATATTTTGATCACCAAGTCGAATTTTGAGATGAAGAATGATTCTCATTGAACTTTCAATAAGTAGTAATCAATAATTTATAGCAACTTACTTATATGTAATATATACATGCCGTTTTTAAGTAGGTAACTTGTTCTCTACAGTTACACATGTGACCCTAGGAGGATGTGGCAATTTTATCGCTTGTACTAAAACGATAAATTGTTTTGTTTTCTAAATTATCACTAAAATAATCGTCTAATGTATAATGGCATTTGGTTACTAAGATACTTTTTGGTGGTTTTATAAAACTGTTTTTCTTTTCGATATCTTTCGAAGCTTTTATTGACTTCGCCGGTCCATTTGTTTCGTAGGCACGGTGGCGGGACGCCCGACGTCCTTGCACAGAGCGAGCCATGGACTCTGATTAATTATCCTCCACACAGGAGATTGTTTCCACCCTCTGTGGTACTAACGGATATGTAGTGCCCCTTGTGAAAGGATTTTGTACACTATTGACCTAGTTAATGATGTCTAGCGTCGCGTCGGTCCAAATTATATATGCCTGTTTAAAAATCGTAACACTAATTGTCCTCAGGATAGCAGAGCTAACGTTAATTTTAAAGAGATTTTTCAAAAATTATGCCTCTGTCGTAAGCTTTTCAGTAAAGAAATCTTTTTTCCTAAAGTACTATTTACAATACCTATTGTGCGCTGCCGTGGCTCGGATGACACGTAAAATTGTAGGTCCCGGTAGTTAGTAGGTACCGTTTAGCCATGTCAAAAGCCTTCAGGCGGCCTAAAAACTCTGACACCAGAGGTAGCCACCCGGCTTATACGAACTTACTTAATACCTATTGCCCTGGATGAAAGCTGCACAGGTACTAGTCCCATAGGAAATTTGTAGAGCAGGCCTATGCCCAGCATCTTATAGCTATGACAATGATGACACCAGGTCATACGCTTGCAGAATTAAAAAAAAAATCCTTTTTTCCACCACAACCTTAACTTCCTTATATAATAGTGTCAAACTTTAGTGACTATCATCTTGAATTGATAAGAACAAGGGACAGAACAAAATAAAATAATACACATAATAGTGTAACTACTGTCACTATATCTTTCTTTACCCATTATCTTAGAGAACCACTCTGGACTGTTGCTTGCCATTAAACTTGACCTATTTCCAAAGAGGCTAAAGAAGGCACTTACGACGAGACACTGGATAGAGCAGAAAACAAGCAGCAGCAAGATATAGTAACAGAGTTAAAAAGTGCCATGCTTATTAACAAAGGAGGTTTTTTACTGAAAATTCTAACAATGGACATCAGGGTCATAGCACATTTCACTGTAGTTTAAATCTCAGCCTTAACTTATAGCCTAAATTGATTAGTAACAGTATTTAACAAAGTGGTTAATATGTTATGTACATGCAATCATAGCGTAAGTACTTAAACAATTTACGTGTTTTGATCAACTCTATAATTATACAACACCAACTACCTAATTAGGTTTATTTCAACCTTTTTGGGACAAATTCACAGGGACTTTACGCGTGGCAGGTGTTCTATAAGATACTATAAGTAAACTCGCATTTAGCCTTCGTGATAAGCAATAGGATATAGCAGACTATACATTTAGAATTTAGCCTATTATTAAATCCAATATTTATTTGTAACTGCTGGATTATGACTCATCATGAAGAATACATTTTTGATTTATTTTTAACGTCGAATGTAATTAGGTACTAAAAAGCCCAAAAAAATCCCAGACATTCCACATAATCGCATCAATATGTATCAATAACGACGTGATAACCAATAGCCACAGCTGACTACCACACAGATTAGACAAACGCCTTCATTAGACAGTCGGGTAAAAAGTAGTAGGATACGGAAGTAATAAAACAGAATTATCGGAAGCAATCCCCTTAAAGCAAAGCTTCATAAAATGGCTAATCTAACCTACTTTTATGAGTAAACAATAATATTGCGTAGGTGCGACCTACATTTTTCGTATTGGTATTTTGGTTATGTCGTAGGTATGAAGGTTCAATTCCGTACCCGACTGCGCGCTGCAGCAGACTACAGTGTTCACTTGATACTACTAGTTTTTGTGTATTTTTATTAATGATTTTATAAATCACATTACGTAGAAATCATTGTGTTTATATTCAACGTAATGAAAAATCAAGATTTTAGTAAATTCAACCTTATGAGCCCCGAAGGTGAAATATTCTATGAAAGAACTACTACAACTACAATTTAATACCGTTAGTTCTACGGTCAGTAATTGGATGAGTGACTGCGGGTGGCATTTTCTAATTGAGCGCTACCGTGGCTCGGATGACACGTTAAATTGTAGGTCCCGGTTGTTTTAACCGTTAAGCCAATTCAGAGGCCTTTCGGCGGCCTAAATACTCTGACACCAGGACTAGCCACCCGGCCTATACGAACTTACTTACTTACGGTAGGACTACCGGGAAAATGTTGTACTAGCTTGCGACGCGTAGACTGGCGCAGCTGTCTACGCGCTGTTTTACGACATTGTAGTCTGCTGCTGTTGCGTTTAAGAAGCTATAGCACGTCTTATTGCTGAACACAGGTCCTGTCGCCTTACGAGATGAATTCGGCTAGTAAACTAGACTAGACTAGACTGGATGTTTCTTTAGACCACGTAGATAAGCATTGTTCGATATCATTGTATTCATCATTATAACTAATTTTTAATATGGAACAAACCACGAAGTTGTGAAAATTCAGATAAAAAAATCATAGACACTTATTAAAATGTATAAAAGCTAAGATAACTTTACAAATAAAACTTACAACACTTAAAACACATATTTTCTACTTTTAACTATAGAAAATCTTTTTTTTTATTCCGTATAGGTTTGCATTTGCCTACATACTACCTGATTTTAAGCAGATATGCGGTCTAGGGTGTAGCACGCTTACCTATCTTGATGAGTTGAAAAGATTACTCAACTAAATTAATATCAATCAAATTAAAACCCGTTTCCTTCGTCTTTTAATTTGGGTCAGCCTCGACGTATAATCAATATTTTCATTAACATGTTGAGTGGTTTTTATCAGAAAGCTTTGTTATAGGCGAAGTCAATTAATTTTAATTGCTTTTCGTTTTGAAAGCACTTCCTTGTATGTAATTAAGGACCAATTCCTATTCCAGGCTACGTGAAAACAAAACTTCCTTTTAACATTTGTCAAAATAGATCTTTTTGACGAAGACTAAATTAATTTTAATTGGTTTACTTAAGTTTTATAACCACTTCCTTGTACTATGTGATTGAGGGCAAATTCTTATACAAACTACGTAAACCAGTGCTTTTACAAATGTTTTACACTTATCAAAATAGATATGTTTTAACGTTAATTGCTTAGTCTTATTAAGTTTTGAAAACACTTGTTTTACATAAGTAAACCCAACCATTTTTTATTGCTTCTCTCAAATTTTGAAAGCTTCATATTGTTAGTGAGAGCAAAAAATTATTAATTTTGCAGCTATGTTGCATCTGCCATCATCCTGTTGGTAGATTTTTTAAAATACCTTATATAACGAAATAGTTTGTGTACAGACTTATAGATAGGGTTCATAAGAGCTTATTTTTGCAAAAAAAAAAGTGAAAAATATAAATGTCAGCTTTTACTTTGCTGTTATCGTTATTATTCATAATCGTTAGAAAACGCTAGTAGATATCCTTACTAATATTATAAATCCGAAAAGTTTGTTGGTTTGTTGGTTTGTTACTCTTTCACGCACCAACGGAGCAACGGATTGACTTGATTTTTGGCATGGGCATAGTTTAAAAGGCGGAAGGAGCTTTAGGATACTTTTTATCCCGAAAAATTGCATAGTTCCTGTAGGACAGGACAAAAACCATCGAAAGCGAAACTGTCGCCACTATCACAAAGACGCTAAGTGAATTATTCCTCTATGACGCTAATATGGACGAACGAAACGTCAAAGCCAAACGTGATTAGATGACAGGTGACATTGTCTGCAGACTTTTATAAATCACAAGTAGCATGGCAAGGGGACTAATTGTTTTTCCACCATTATATCCCCTTGAAGAGGAAATAAAGTATGGATTGAAAATGACAACTGACATTAAAATTGGATAAAATGTTATTTTCCCTCTGCATGCTACATGTTACTATGACGTTTAATACCAGGCCGTCATTTTGTCTGACATTAAAAATATTTTTAAATCTTCTATCATTAGAGGTTTAACATGTTTCTTTATTCTACCTTTATGGTACAGAATCATCATACTTCAATATTATCAGTCCGAAAAGTTTGTTGGTTTGTTCCTCTTTGACGCAGCAACGGAGCAAAAGATTGACCTGATTTTTGGTATGGATACCTATGGTTTAAAAGACAGAAAGTGATAATAGGATACTTTTTTATCTCGAGAAAATTCGTGATTCCCATGGGATAGGACATAACTGTTTCTCAGCAATGGAGGAACGGATTGACTTGATATTTGGGGTGGGCATAGTTTGGAAGACGGAAAGTCACATAGGATACTTTCTATCCCGAAAAAATTGTGGTTCCCGTAGGACTTAACAATAAATTTTTCTCAGCAACGGAGCAACTTGCCTTGGCTTATTGCATGAATATAGTTTGAAAGACGAAAAGTGACATAGGCCAAAACTTTAACAGTTCCCGTAGGATAGGATAAAAACTAAGTGAGCGGGCCGCGGTAGCAGCCGTCTAAGCGCCAGAAATAACCTGTCATGGCAAGTTTAGGACGTTCCTACATTTTTCGCACTCCTTCGCGGCACTCAACAGCGCTAGCCCAGACTCGGGCTCCATAACGGAGCTTGCGCTCTCGCCATAATGACGGAGTGTTTTGGAGCACAAGACACGTCGTCATCCACCACTCGGGACTAACCAGTACTGAACGTCAGACAGCATTCCAACGCCCTGGCCCCAGTGCAGCGGGTCAGTCATAGTACCCCAGCGCCTGCCTCTTTAACTGCAGAGGGCAGTGAGAACGGCCATCGCGATACCGACACCTCTCTTCCCCTGCAGCCCCACTGCGTCTGCCAACACGGTGACGGTCTAGCGGAAGGTAGGGTAGATGGCGGCACCCACACCACCAGTTCCATATATCCCACCGCGGCCCCTAATCCTCGGCTGTCATATCAGAGTCCAGGAAGCAGCCTTGCTTTATGAAACTAAGAAAGGTTATTCCCAGCAAGTAACTGGAGATAGAGAGACAGAAAAGAAGCCACACCCAGCGCAGCAGGAGGAGCTGGAGTTCATATGCCTGGCAGACGGAGCAGCACTAGAGCAAAATCTTAACCGAGAAATTAACATATTTACAGACGGCAGCAAAATTAAAGGGAAAGTTGGGGCGGCATTATCCATTTGGAATGATGCCGCTGAGATCAGTACCCGCAAGCTGAAATTGGCCGATTGGTGCTCCGTGTACCAGGCCGAGTTATTGGCACTTTTTGAGGCTACCAAAAAAGCAAAAATCTTTTGTGACTCCAGGTCTGCACTGGAAACGGTAGTTGGCGTATCTTCCCTACATCCCTTAGCAGTAAATTCAAAGCTAACATAAAGTTACTACACGCACAAAATAAAATAGTGAAACTTTATTGGATTAAAGCGCACGCGGGGATGGAGGGAAATGAGAGAGCGGACCAGCTAGCAAAGGAAGCACTGCACTCGAAGTGCAGACCTATTTACGATAACTGCCCCGTTTCATTCGTCAAGCGAGAAATCCGAAAGGACTCTCTTGACGAATGAAACCGGCGGTATCAGGATGGACACACAGCGGCGGTAACCAAAACATATTTTCCGGATGCAAGGGCGGCATACAAGATCGTAAGAGAAATAGCACCAGTGGGAATCATAACTCAGGTGCTGACGGGGCATGGTGGGTTTTCCCAATACTTACATCGATTTAAGTTGAGGGAAAGCCCATCGTTCATCTGTGAACCCACAAAAGAGGAGACTCCACTGCACATAATCTTGGAATGCCCAGTTTATGGAAAGCAGAGATTTGATTTAGAACAAAAAATTGGAATTAATCTAACACGTAAAAACCTTAGAAACAATTTTATCGAATTTTTGCACACATATTTGTAAAAAAGCAATAATTAGGAACAAGTAGGTATAAACTTTGCTGTACCATTGTAATGTTTATTATAACTGCAAACAGCCAAAAACATTGAAATATAGGTATAGTTTTATTTTTTTAAACTCCAACCGTAAGTTAACAAACAAAAGCATTCCTCTAAGGTATTTTGATATTTGTCGGTTAGGTTAGGTTTCGCAGCCGACATAAACATAAGCCAAAATCAAAATATAACGCGGGCGAAGCCGCGGGTAAAAGCTAGTTTAAAAATAATTTTATGCCTAGTGCGTCCATCCTAGCGTATTGCGTAGCGTACTAGGTGCAGGCGCTACGGCACGCGTAGACGTTCACTCTACGTCGTAGAACAACCACGTTATCGTATAGCAAAGTTATCTCCAATCCCTACGTCGTAGACCTACCTCGTAGTTGGATAGCAATGTTAAATTTCAATTATTTCAATTTTTGTGTAAGTTCAAAAATCCGTTTACGATAGGCGGATGACAAAAAAATAATTAAAACGCACATTCTGATCCCAATGACCCTCGTCGTTGAAAATCAGATCAATATCACACAATATCGGGAAAACGGCCAGCAGGTTCCGATATACATATAACTGTAGGTAGAGAATCAGATAGACCCCATAAGTACGAGCGGCTGAGCCGAACGGAGCGACCTTGACCCGCGCCCGATCATCCAGACCTTATAAAGGCTTAGGCACACTGACAGCGGGTTGGAAAGAGCGCGGAAGCGGGTTTAAACGTAAGGAATCAGGACTTCTAAGTCTGAACACAGGGAAGCGGTCTAACGGTTCATATTGATCGTATTGGTAGTAACATAACTATGAGTGGAGAACAGATAGACAATGTAAGTACAGGCGGTTGAGTCGAACTAAGCGAGTTTGACCCGCCAATGATCAGCCAGACCTTAGGCCGCCCTTACACTTGTAAGTTGCTTTTGTAAGATTTTTGCAACGTAACTTACGTACCTAACTTACGGCTGCATTAAGTACGATACACGACTTACAAAAAGTGTTAACATTTAAAAATGTATCGTAAGTTTTAAATAACGTACGTCACTTACGTGAGTAAATTTTATAAGTTTAAGGCGGATTTATGAAGCTCAGGCACGGGAAGAGTTGAAGAAGCGGGCTCGAACGTAAGAGTAAAGGTAGTACATTTTGATCGTAGTGATTTCGCTCTCCGCTCTTCATCTGACCAGACCCTTATAAAAGCGCGACGCGTACCTATTGGAAACTTTCTCATTCATTTATTGATTGGGTTTTTGCCAGCTGAGGTTGAAATCAGACAGCTTCGACATACGTATTAATTTAATTCGGGATTAAGTAAAAAACAGGCCGGGTGGCTAGCCCTGGAGTCAGAGTTTTAAATCGCCTCTGACATGGCTAAACGGTCAAAACAACCAGAACCTACAACTTAATGTTTTATATATGATTATCTACAATTTTTAGCCGCAGTAGCGCTCAGATGTAAATGCCACCCGCGTTCACCCCTCCGAAGACTAAACGAGAGTAAATGATTGGTTTCATAGAAAATCCAGTTGTGCCATTTTTATCCGTTTTTATGCAGCTGGATTTTCTAGCCGCTCTCTACATATTTAGTAAAATCTCCATCACCATAGCTTTTAAACGTAAAAAAAACCATTACTTTTTTTTATTGGGAATAAATAACGACCCCTCAGATAGACTTACGAGTTCTAATACACTGAGTAGGGGCTAAAAATAGTAAAAAAAAAATTACATAGAGGGATTTTCTCTTTTAAGGGAGATACCTATGTTCACTAACCCATTATTCAGTAACAGTTTCTGTAGTTCAGATGTCTGTAAAAGTGCAGTGTTTGATTACGGAAGCCTGAAAATTAAAGGAAAGGAATTAACAAAACATCTAAAACGACTACAATGTTCCCAATACAAGCTAGCATTATACCGTCCTCCCCCTGTTGCTCGCTAGTGGAGGCTTATTAATGAGCTTTCACCCCTGTGCGAGGGAGTCGTTATTGATAGCATATTTTACAGAATGCCGCAGGAATTCTTTTAGTTGAATAGCAGGTATAGACATAGTATGAAGTTTTATGAATATTTAGTTTTGGTACGTATAGTTTCATTAAAAGTGTTTTAAAATGGAACGGAATTACAGATAAGATTGCATGCTATCAGTGGCGTAGCTAGGGGCCGGCTAAGAGGTTGTTTGTTCTGTAATCGTAGCATAAAGTAATTTACATATTATTTTTGAATTTGTAATTACAGCAATAATATTGGAACATGGCTAGACAATGAAACTAAACTTTGATAACAATTATGCAACTCATCAATATCATATCAGCCCATAGGTGGTTCTTCTTCTTCTTCTTTTCGAGTCAGCGATTCGATCATAAAATTTATATTTGGCTATATGTTGGTGGTTAACTAATCACTACTTAAATGTAACTGGACATAAGTCTCCCCTACACATTATAAGAAAAACTGGTGGCAGCGGATTCCTGCGATTTTGTCCAAATCGTCGGTCCACCACGAAGGTTGATGTCTCACGTAGCACTCGCCATTACGTGGTCTCCATTCTCTCTTCAAGGGATCATGTGGTCATGCCCCGTTGAAGATGGTTATGTGGTTTCAATCTAAAAAATATGTATTTGAATTCCAGCGGCCCCGGAGTACGTGATCATTACGCCGGAGCTGACAGATGCCGTGATCGTCCACCTGCGGGACAATTTCTTCGCAGACGAGCCGCTCAACAAGGCTGTGGGGCTGTGCCGCCGTGGCGAGCCGCATGAGGAGCTCGAGCGGCTGTGTGCTGCCACCATGGCTGACGGCCTTTCCATCGCGGCTGTTGAGAACAACCAGGTGCGACGTTACAACCTAATATATAAGGCCGTGGGGCTATACCGGCATGGCGTGTCGCATGAGGAGCTCAACCGTCTGTGTGCTGCCGCCATGGCTGAAGACCTTTCTATTGAAGCTGTTGAGAATAACCAGGTGCGATGTTACAACAATGTTTGGCCCCCATTTAACATTTATGTTTTTGATGAGATATCATTAATTTTTGTTCAGAATTAATTATTAGTTACATCATGATGATATCATAGTACACTTGTCTCTGAAAAAGTTGTCCAGTATTATATTACTATCACAAATGGCATGGTTCATCCATCGAAAATCTCAGTGCCTCGCGACGCTAACGCCATCTATTGGAGTATTGGTTAGGTGAATTGTACAATTACTTTGTTAATATAGTACATACTAATTATTAAAAAAAAAAAGTTTTTAGATTTTTTCCTTTGTATATGCCCGATAGTCTACCTTGGTGCCAAATATCAAGATTGTAGGTCATCTGGAAATAGGTTAGGTTTTTGATCTATATGTCAGTGATTCAGTGAATCAGTTAATGAAACACGAGTTTTTAAACGTTAATATAGCATTAACTGTTTAAGCAACATTTATGAAATTTTGGATTCTTAATAAGCTAAAGAATTTTAATAAATGTGCCAAATTTTATGTATGGCTAAATAGTTTACGAGTTGTGAGGGTTCAAAAGTAGCTCCAAATGGTTCGTGAAATATTACACACGGCCGCTGCGTCGCCAGTTTTCTTTGAACACTTTGGCTGGACACGCTACCGCGTGTCTAGATCCTATGTCTGATATCCTAAAACTCGATATCCAGGTGGTGGGCGTGGCTCTGAACGGGCTGTTATGACCCGGCGACATCGAGGAGTCCCTCGACAAGATCAAGCAATCCGCCGACGACAAGTACAACAAGATATTCACCATCCTCTACAGCGTCAGCCGCGACTTGGACCTTTTTAATACGTATCACGTAAGTTTTTATCTTTTCATTTTTAACCGACTTTAATAAAGAGGTTCTCCATTATATTTGTATTCTTTCTTTGTTTTTTCTTTCTTTATTTCTTTGTTCTCGATTTGTATTGTATTCGTCTGTAAGTTTTTTTTGTATGTAAGTATGTTACGGGATTACTCCGTCAGTTTTATTTATGAAACGATTTTGATGATTCTTTTTTTTTGTAGATTCATAAATCAGAGATGTCCCCTTTATTTTTTTTCCAAAGAGTTATTTTTGAATTTTTTTTTCCTCAAAAAATGGCATAACCGACTTCAACCGTGTACAGAATTCGAACAGTTGCCGCGGATCGATTTAGTAATTTTCACATTATTGTTGTTTTTATCAAAAATGACTCAGTCGATTTCGATAAAATTTAAATGGGACAACCTATATTGTTTAGTAGTAAAATTTAAATGGGACTATTTACCTTTGAAAGTACCTACAATTTCAATTTCAATAAAATAATTACTGTAATCAGACTACTAAAACTACTAAAAATATACAATGCTCTACCTACCCACTTAAATGACGAACTTGATGAAAAATCTTTTTATAAAAATCTCAAAAAATTGTTAATAAATAAATGTTATTACAGTTTAGACGATTACCTCACTGATAAAACTAAATAATAATAACATTTAAAGTAGCTCATAGTATGCTCTAGATTTTATGTCAAACTAGTTCTGTCTATATTATGTTTTATAAGTGAAATTGTGTACTATGTAGAATTATACTATGTCTATGCATAGTCATTTAAAAATAAGATTAGCTTAGTAAGTAATTTTTAAGATATTTATGCCGGGGCGCCAAGGGATTAAAATAAGACACTAGAGTCTGACTGAATCTCACTCTATTCTATCTAACTATCGAATAACAACAGCTTATATACTAAATTATATCTACACATTGTGATTTATCTTAGTCACGTAAAACATCTGAATCACGAACTAGTTTACTTATCTAAAACATTCCATCGAGCTGCAACAGTACTTCCCCCTTGGAAAAAAATGTAATATATATTCACAAACTCGTATTACCTTAAAATACATAGATATAACAAAATAAACAAAAATCCGATCAATTTTGTTGCAGCGACTTCGCGACTTTACAGTGCGTCAGCAAAAAATAAACCCACTGGCTTAGTCAGCTCCGTAGGCACGTGCTTCTACTGTCTTTAAGTACATTCACTGATGAACCTTAACCTTTACTTATCAATTGACATAACTCTATTAAATAAAATATTTTAAACATTCCGCATAATTACACGATTCGCAGTATGACGCTACTCGAAATGTGATGACAAAGCTCTAACTAAGCAAATACTTACCACTTGATCTAATTACCTAGTAAAATATAGTTTACAAAACAATTAAACTGAATGTAACAATACAAATTATACAGATATGCCTATAGGTAAAAACAAAAATATTTTACACAATTCGCACAAAAATACTATCTTATCATTAATCTATGAACTTGGACTTCGACATTTTTGGGCAATACACAATTTCCGTTTAATTTCACGTTCCTATATACCGATTTCACTGATTGTATCCTGAATTTGCACAAAAGACTAAAACAATGTTGTCACAACACACTTTTTCCGTAATATCTGAACATTTCAAATATCTTCACTCGTTCGCAGCTTCAGCCATATTTCCATTTCGCATATTCTCTATAATATATCACTGACCAGTCGTTTGGCAATGGAAACGAGTCTGGGTAAATCCTCCAGTACTACGCAATTTTCCGCCACCTTCGATTTGTCCTCGTACGGTGGTGCCAACTTCGAAAAATATACTTGCAGATCCAACCTGAATTTTCGGCGGCAGCATTGGCATCTCAAGTTCCTGTGGTCCTATACTCGGCTGCTGGCGACTGCTGATTCCATTTCATCAATTCACACGTAAACAAAATACCAAGGGTTATTCGCGTTTCATTGCAGCTACAGAACCCTGTATTTGGCGTTTACTCATAACTTCAAAAATTGCGTGACAAACTGCTTCTCGTCAACCATATGATTTGTGCTGTTGTCTGTACATCTTTCTTGCTGAATTATGCGTATATGCCGTTTTTCTGACTTGCCAGGTGTAGATGTCCCGTACAAAATGTCCTCGAATTCCAAAATAAGTTTCCAGAGTCTTCTTCGCGCTCGCCAAGTGTCGTTGGTTACCGTTGTGGTTGCCGTTGTGATGTGGGGGTATAGGTATGACGTCATCCAGCGGATTTATCGCCAACCCCCAAATCTTCTTGCGTGCTCACTACATTTCGCGTCACTTGGGTCGGGGGTCACCACTGTGCCGGTATGGCAGTGGGACCCCAAACTGATACTACACTCGGGGTCACCAATTTGCCGGGGCGCCAAGGGATTAAAATAAGACACTAGAGTCTGACTGAATCTCACTGTATTCTATCTAACTATCGAATAACAACAGCTTATATACTAAATTATATCTACACATTGTGATTTATCTTAGTCACGTAAAACATCTGAATCACGAACTAGTTTACTTATCTAAAACATTCCATCGAGCTGCAACATATTCACTTACCTAATATTATGATGATTTGCTATACCCTACTAGGCAGGGTGTATACTAAGCTTTTAAGAATGCTCTGTATATTATGCAAATAAATATATTCAATTCAATACTCTATAAAAAGGTGTGCGTGGTCAACCATAAAAAAAATATACGCGCCGACTTGTAAACCTCCTCCGTTTCGTCGCGTTGGTTAAAAACCAACAATAATGTAAAAAATACGACATCGATGACACATTGATTCGTGCTCACTATTTGAATTCTGTACACGGTTGAAGTCAGTTATGCCATTTTTGGCGAAAAATAATTATTCACGGTGGTTTTTCGTATTTCTAATTTACCTACACGACTAAAAAGTCAGCATGAAATATCCACCTCCAAAAATTATAGTAGGTATGTGATGGTAAAACTTACAGTTGACTTTTGTGTAAAAAGACAAAGCGTATGAGATGTGACCAAACGAAATCATCTCATTTGGCGCGAGCATAGCGAGCACAAAAAATTATCTATGTTTTATCCGGTAAAGGGAATTATTCTGCTTGTCCTGCTTTTGAGGAGCGCAGAGCGAGGATCCTAAGGGCACGAGGCCGTAGGCGAGACGTAACCCACGGCCACGCCTAGCTTTGCCTACGAGTATAACTACGCCACGGCGTAGAAGACAAAGGGCTATTATACTACCACCTAAGGTCTAGGTATTATTTGCCTTTGTTTGTGTGTTCCGTGGCATCCCTGATGCAGAGTACTTACTTACTTTGTCGTATTTCAGACGGAGTGTATAATGGAGTGTCGCATCGTGTCGGTGGGGGCGGAGGCGCGCGGGCGCGGGCTGGCGCGCCGCCTCATCGCGCGCAGCCTCGACCTCGCGCGACAACATGGGTTCAAGGTATTTCAGACGGAGTGTATAATGGAGTGTCGCATCGTGTCGGTGGGGGCGGAGGCGCGCGGGCGCGGGCAGGCGCGCCGCCTCATCGCGCGCAGCCTCGACCTCGCGCGGCAACATGGGTTCAAGGTATTTCAGACGGAGTGTATAATGGAGTGTCGCATCGTGTCGGTGGGGGCGGAGGCGCGCGGGCGCGGGCTGGCGCGCCGCCTCATCGCGCGCAGCCTCGACCTCGCGCGACAACATGGGTTCAAGGTATTTCAGACGGAGTGTATAATGGAGTGTCGCATCGTGTCGGTGGGGGCGGAGGCGCGCGGGCGCGGGCTGGCGCGCCGCCTCATCGCGCGCAGCCTCGACCTCGCGCGGCAACATGGGTTCAAGGTATTTCAGACGGAGTGTATAATGGAGTGTCGCATCGTGTCGGTGGGGGCGGAGGCGCGCGGGCGCGGGCTGGCGCGCCGCCTCATCGCGCGCAGCCTCGACCTCGCGCGACAACATGGGTTCAAGGTATTTCAGACGGAGTGTATAATGGAGTGTCGCATCGTGTCGGTGGGGGCGGAGGCGCGCGGGCGCGGACTGGCGCGCCGCCTCATCGCGCGCAGCCTCGAACTCGCGCGGCAACATGGGTTCAAGGTATTTCAGACGGAGTGTATAATGGAATGTCGCATCGTGTCGGTGGGGGCGGAGGCGCGCGGGTGCGGGCTGGCGCGCCGCCTCATCGCGCGCAGCCTCGACCTCGCGCGGCAACATGGGTTCAAGGTATTTCAGACGGAGTGTATAATGGAGTGTCGCATCGTGTCGGTGGGGGCGGAGGCGCGCGGGCGCGGGCTGGCGCGCCGCCTCATCGCGCGCAGCCTCGACCTCGCGCGACAACATGGGTTCAAGGTATTTCAGACGGAGTGTATAATGGAGTGTCGCATCGTGTCGGTGGGGGCGGAGGCGCGCGGGCGCGGGCTGGCGCGCCGCCTCTTCGCGCGCAGCCTCGACCTCGCGCGGCAACATGGGTTCAAGGTATTTCAGACGGAGTGTATAATGGAGTGTCGCATCGTGTCGGTGGGGGCGGAGGCGCGCGGGCGCGGGCTGGCGCGCCGCCTCATCGCGCGCAGCCTCGACCTCGCGCGACAACATGGGTTCAAGGTATTTCAGACGGAGTGTATAATGGAGTGTCGCATCGTGTCGGTGGGGGCGGAGGCGCGCGGGCGCGGACTGGCGCGCCGCCTCATCGCGCGCAGCCTCGACCTCGCGCGGCAACATGGGTTCAAGGTATTTCAGACGGAGTGTATAATGGAGTGTCGCATCGTGTCGGTGGGGGCGGAGGCGCGCGGGCGCGGACTGGCGCGCTGCCTCATCGCGCGCAGCCTCGAACTCGCGCGGCAACATGGGTTCAAGGTATTTCAGACGGAGTGTATAATGGAGTGTCGCATCGTGTCGGTGGGGGCGGAGGCGCGCGGGCGCGGACTGGCGCGCCGCCTCATCGCGCGCAGCCTCGACCTCGCGCGGCAACATGGGTTCAAGGTATTTCAGACGGAGTGTATAATGGAGTGTCGCATCGTGTCGGTGGGGGCGGAGGCGCGCCGCCTCATCGCGCGCAGCCTCGACCTCGCGCGGCAACATGGGTTCAAGGTATTTCAGACGGAGTGTATAATGGAGTGTCGCATCGTGTCGGTGGGGGCGGAGGCGCGCGGGCGCGGACTGGCGCGCCGCCTCATCGCGCGCAGCCTCGACCTCGCGCGGCAACATGGGTTCAAGGTATTTCAGACGGAGTGTATAATGGAGTGTCGCATCGTGTCGGTGGGGGCGGAGGCGCGCGGGCGCGGGCTGGCGCGCCGCCTCATCGCGCGCAGCCTCGACCTCGCGCGGCAACATGGGTTCAAGGTATTTCAGACGGAGTGTATAATGGAGTGTCGCATCGTGTCGGTGGGGGCGGAGGCGCGCGGGCGCGGGCTGGCGCGCCGCCTCATCGCGCGCAGCCTCGAACTCGCGCGGCAACATGGGTTCAAGGTATTTCAGACGGAGTGTATAATGGAATGTCGCATCGTGTCGGTGGGGGCGGAGGCGCGCGGGCGCGGGCTGGCGCGCCGCCTCATCGCGCGCAGCCTCGACCTCGCGCGGCAACATGGGTTCAAGGTATTTCAGACGGAGTGTATAATGGAGTGTCGCATCGTGTCGGTGGGGGCGGAGGCGCGCGGGCGCGGGCTGGCGCGCCGCCTCATCGCGCGCAGCCTCGAACTCGCGCGGCAACATGGGTTCAAGGTATTTCAGACGGAGTGTATAATGGAGTGTCGCATCGTGTCGGTGGGGGCGGAGGCGCGCGGGCGCGGGCTGGCGCGCCGCCTCATCGCGCGCAGCCTTGACCTCGCGCGACAACATGGGTTCAAGGTATTATGCATTATCATCTACTTTTGAGTTATCCAGAACTGTGTAAACCAAAAGAAGATTCAGACCATCATTATGAACTACTTTTGGTATGATGCCAACCAAGAATTCGAGAAAAAAATCAGCTTTTTCAAGCATTTTGTCGATTATGAGTTACAATGTTGCTGAATGATGTATAAAACAACGCTGATTCTTTTTTTAATTTCTAGGTTGGCTATGGAGTAAGTTGTTCATAATGATAGTCTTAATACTCTCATTCGGCTTAGTACGGGGTAAGCAGATAACCCTGTATATTGTCTGGATATTTTTCGTTTACTATGCATTCTAAACTTATACTAACGGCTCGCGTACGCCTGGTCAAATCAGATAAATCAAAGACTGTCAAACTTTTTGGGATTTTCGCCAATCTGCCGGCGTCTACAGTGCACATACTGGCAATGTCTAACATTTTTGCCGATATTAGGTAGAGTCTGGCCAACGAAAGTTGTCAAGAGCTGTTAGCTTTTTTTCTAGTACCGCTCAGCTGATCTCCACGAAATTTAGCATGCATGTAGTTCTATAAACTACGTGTAAATTTTTTTTTAAATTCCCGCCTTTTTTTTTTGGACAGCTTTCTTTGGCCAGACATTAGTACACCGTTGCAGGGTAAATAACTTTGTTTGTTATCGGCCGACAAAGTCAGTTATAATGTACGCTGGCTTTGATTATGACAGGTACACAATCAAAGGCCTCTGGTAAATAGAAATACTGGTAAATACTGAAACGTCGGTGTTATGTTGCAGCTGTTCAAGGTGGACGCGACGGGCGCGTACTCGCAGCGCATCTGCCGCTCGCTCAACATGCGAGAGGCGCGCTGCGTTTACTACGACGACTACCGCGACGACACCGGCCAGCAGGTTACATTCTTTGAAATCAAACCTAAAAGTAGATATTCATTAACGTATTTGACAATAGGTAGTACTTCAAATAAAGGTACGATAACAGTCCAGCACGGGAAGCATGGCAAAGGGACAAATTGTCTTTTCACCATTATATCCCCTCAAAGAGGATATAAAGTATGGATTGACAACTGACATTAAAAGTGGATAAATGGTTTTTTCCCTTTGCCGTGCTACCCGGGCTGTTCCCATCTGAGGTTCCCATACAAAAACCATTGACAAATCCCAAACAACATGACGCCCGCCATAAGTCAACGCAAACAATGGCGTGCTTAATGGGTGTAAATTTTCACTTTATTTATGAATTAAAATTAAGTTGTCATGCCTATTATAATTGATCATCTTTGTCTTTTTCATGACCGATTTATACATGCTAAAAGAGGATAACAGTTCTTTTTATACTCAATTTTTTTTTATTTAAAAATGTGACCTTAAACAGGTCACTGTACAGTTTTAGTGATACCAGTAGTTCTCCGAATAAGAATATGAAAACGTTTATTGTTAAGTCGTGTAAAAAGATGTTACAAAAAATTGGATTAAACAGCCTGCCCATTTCGAGCGTACAATAATCTTTTAAAAAATATTTATAAGTACATAATATGTAAACGAACAATACCTATCTGAATAGTTAGGATATATTAATAAGTACAATATATATGACAGATCCAGCGTCTGTTATATATTATTTATGTATTATTGTTAAAAACAATATTTACATCTTGCGATCCATCTCTTTAGCTAAATCTTCGTAAGCCTATATCTCGACTCGCTCTTGTTCATACTAGCAAATCTTGTTAGGATTTGTTCATTAACAATCTTGTCAAATTTTATCAAAAACGGCTAATAAATAACGTGGCAAAATTCCCCCATTTTGAGGGAAATACCTCAACAGTCAAAAATCACCGATGACAAAAAAAAATTAATTTAAATAATCGGCCAAGTACGAGTCGAACTCGCGCATCTCCATACTCGCGTATGGGAGCCCCCCTTAAATATTTATTTTATTATTTATTATTGAAGTGAATATACAACTAAATATTCTGTGGAAATGTCAAGCATCTACCTGTTACCATTATTAATATAGAGCGAAAAACGGCTATAAATTCAGGTTTGTTGTATGGGAGCCCCCATTAATTATTATTTTTTATCCCGTTTTTAGTATTTGTTGTTATAGCGGCAACAGAAATACATCATCTGTGAAAATTTCAGCTTTCTAGCTATAACGGTTCATGAGATAGAGCATGGAGACAGACAGACGGACAGCAGAGTCTTAGTAATAGGGTCCTGTTTTTACCCTTTGGGTACGGAACCCTAAAAACCTTTGCACCAAGATTCTTTGAAAGATGCGATTTGTAGACAAATACCAACATTCAGACAAACTTCGATCAATAACAATGGAAACTTTTTGGAAACAAAACACCCAATGCCCACGAAATCACAGAAATGCACCTCAAACTGAACACCCCTTGTAGACTCATTTCATTTTCAGAATCTTTTCAAAACTGAATAAACTACTACTTGGTTGTAAATAGTTTGTCTGTCTGTCTATCTATCTACGTGAAATACATAAGACTGTCGATAAATCGAATTCTTTCTTGAAATCTTGAAAATCGAGCGCGGTCTAAAGAGTTCGGACTCGTTGGGTGGGACAAGGAGGCCTCAGCAGGCGAGACGGACCATCACTTCGTAATTTGTTTAGAAAATTCTTTACTGTCGCACCTTCTTTTATTGTGTAGTGCTTTTATGGTGACCAGCTCAATTTCCGAATAAAAACTCTTTAGAATAACTCTTTAGTACCTGTTCCAAATAAAGAATTTTATGGCGTTCTAAATTTTCTAATCACTTTTCTTCGATTTTTAGATGTCTCGTTTGATTGTTTAAATAAAAAATAGGTGTTATGTAAACTTTTTTTTTCTAACTGGCCCAAAAGCACGAAGGACATCTATTATAAATATTTAAACCCTTAAAATATTTTTTTCCAGGTATTCTCGGTGCCGCCGCCTCACAGCTGCCTCTGCATCATGATTGCAGAATTGGCCTAATGTATCCAAACTACAATAAACATCATCTGTGTGACACTTCAAACATTGCTCATAATGCAACCGTCTCAATAAAAATAAAGCTTTCTTTAGCGAACTTCAAATGTTTAGCACAGCATTTACGTACTCCATAAGCTTAGCATAATGATAGTAAAATATGTCAATATTCGTTTTTATTAATGAAAACATTTGCTCTTAATCGAATACGACACAAAAAATGTATTAATAATTCAAAAATCGAGTTTAGTTGTAAAATAGCATCTATGTAACACTATGCAGTGTTACACAAAGATTTCACCCAAACTTTTATAAACGTATATACCTAAAAGATGTTCATATTGATTGTTTGGTTTTAACTTCTTTAACACAATGGTGTCTTATGCGTTGTAGAATGAACTAAACTGCACAGTTAGAACTAAATTTTTCTGCGTTTCATTATAAATTGAAAAATTAAAAGCTGAAGATCTACTGAAGCTGTTTAAATTTGCGCAGTTTAGAAAATTGTACTGTGAAATCAAATTAATCTAAATGAAAATAAATAGAGGTGATATTTTAAATGTATTTGACCATCATCAACGTCATCGATAACTTATTACCTTGCATAGAAAATGTGTGTTTAGTGTTTTTTGTATACTTTTAATATTCACGTTTAAAATTTATTTCGTAAATCAAGCAAAAATAGTAAAATCCCTGTGAAGAATATTGTAATGCACTTGGCTATATTTGTATTATATAAATAAATTATATAGTTACTCACAAACTTAGTAGTATTACGAGAAATATTTTAAATGCTTTAACATAATAATTGTGATAATAATGATAAATCAATTAATTTATAGTTTGCTTTTCAAGTTTAATTTGAAGTATGCGGAAAACCAAATTCGTCAAGAAAAATCTCTATCTTTTAAATTATCGTGTACATTTTTAAGGTTCATGTTCATACAAACACACTTTCTAAATCATACAATCTTCAAGGTAACTAAAAGTTATTGTGGATTTTTTTAGTTCTTTACCCAATTTCGTGTTAAAGAAAAACAAGATACTTAGTAAATTTTAAAAATGGTATACAGTTTCGCGTAGCAAGGTCTACACACCTACGACCGTAGCAAGTACAGTCTCATGCTATAATATTTGTTATGAAAGAAGATCTACAAACGTAGCGCTGCATATTTAATTTTGCACAATATAGTTTCTTTTTTTTGTAGAAAAAAAATCATTCATTAGTTTAACCTACTTCCTAAAAGGAGAAGGTTCTATGTTCGTCTGATTGTATTTTTTTGTGTATGTTTATCGATATTTTCGTCAATTGTGAAACGAATAAAAAATTTTTTAGTTCTAAAATCTAAAGGGTATACTCCCGTGGTCCCATTTAAATTTTATCGAAATCGGCTAAGCTGTTTTTGAAAAGTCAACAATAATGTAAAAATTATATACATGAATTCGAGCGAACTATTGGAATTTTGTACACGATAGAAGTCGGTTTTGCCATTTTTTGCGAAAAATAATTAACTAGTCAGCTACTTATATCAACTACAAAGTACTACGTCGCTGCTACAAAAGGCTTTAACATATTAATTATTCAGTCACTAGTAGAACTTGCTTTAGTGAAAATCTTTTTCTTGTTCGAAGAAAATTAAGAGTTTTTTTTTATTAAACTCATAGTCTTAAATATCTTGGAACCGCCGACTTAGAAACTCAAATAACTATAATTTATTCTATAAAATACTATTTACTATTTTACTAAATCGCAGATATATCTGCAAAGTATTAAAAATTGTAATATTTACTAGATTTGTAGATGTTGTTAAACTCGTAAACTATTTATACAAAGTAATGTTATATCTTCATAACGATATTGTTTTAAATGTTAGTGGAATTTACATAGACATTGTTATAGATGTGTACTTATTGGTGGACGAAATAATAAACGTACTAGATGTAGACAGCGTGTTTCATTTTTAACCCAATTTAAAATACTGCCTCACTCAATTTCACCTTTGGGATGGCTCTGCCAAATACCAAGCCTGAAGTCTTTTGAAAGGCGAGCCAGGAGGCTGGTAGGCAACGAAACAAAACCTTGACTAAGTCGAAGCTGCAAAGTCTCGAGCATCGACGTAGGGTGGCGTGTCTATCAGCCTTCATTCGGATACACTTCGTTGAGTGCGCCCAGGAGTTGCACAATCTAGTCTCACTTGCCCCTATCTTCTATCGTACGGCTAGACAGACGCGACCAAAGCGCCACACTTTTATGGTGGACATTCCGCGCGTTAGAACCAAGCGTTTCGAATCTACATTCCTCATACGAACTGCCAGAATGTGGAACGCTTTGCCTGAGTCTGTCTTCCTGCTAAAGTACAATGTAGGTGTCTTCAAATCCAAACATAAAGTCAATCTGTTGCTTTAATGCTGCGTGAAAGAATAACAAACCAACAAACACATTTTCGGATTTATAAAGATTACAAACGTTTCTTCTCATATTTAATGAAATAATTTAAAGTAATGTTAATATTATGAATCAAATAATTTTAAATGATGCTGAAATCAAGATTTATTTCCTTAGTTGAGTACTTTTCCCAGCGCGATCCTGCGGTCTTGATGAGGTCAGCCGTTCACCTTGTGGGTGGACGTCCTATGCTGCGCTTGCCGGTACGTGATCTTCACTAAAGATCTTTTATGATCCGTGCTATGTGCCCTGCCCACTGCCATTTCAACTTGACAATCTATGTCGGTAACTTTGGTTCTTCTACGGATCTCCTCATTCCTGATTCGATCTCGCAGAAAGACTCCGAGCATAGCGCTACCAACCAGTCTAAGTGGAGATAGTTAGGAGCCTATGTCTAGCAGTAGACGTCCGGCTGAAAAGAAGGAGAAGAGTACTTTTTATAAAGACCATCGAAAATCCATATGTGAGACTTAGCAGTGGACGTCCTACACCCGATATCACGATGATTAAATAAACACGAGCAAGAAATATGGTATCTAGCGACAGAACATTTCATTCATTCAGCAATTTTTTCCAGCCGGAATTTAGATCGACAGGATTTTGATGATTTCTTATGTTGCGCGATATTATAATTATAATTGTGACAATTATAATAATTATACTAGGAATTTTTAAGCTTAGCGCGGTACTTGAAAGCCTAGAGTAAACATTGTTTATATGAAAAGGGATTTCCGTTTCCACTTAATTTTAATGGAAATCTATAATTGAGAAGCTTTTGTCTAGTTGTGGTCCACAGCTGAAATGGTCATGACTACACTAGTTTTTAAAATTAGGTATCCAATTTCATATTTTGTTTATGATAATCGCATCGTCATTACAAAAATGCAATATCAATATTTCATAAAAGCCAAAAAATTACGACGCCTACAAATCATAGCCACAGTAAACAAATCTATTATCCCCATTTGGAAGTTTATCTGAAGAATAAAATGCTGCGTCAACAGAACGCAGAACAGACGAGGGTAATGAAATGAGGCGCCGAGCTGGCGGACAAATAAACTGGCAAAGTAGGCGGGTTAGTGTAGAGGGGACACATTGGTGGTGTATGCTAGCATACACGTTGTTTAAACGCCTAATGTGCACTGGCACGTGTGTAAACTCGTGAACGGTTGCTGCGTGCGGGGACAGGACTGCTCGGTGCATATACGTAACGTAGATTAGTATTTAAGTATTGTCTTCCTATAGAAAAAAAGTTTAAACATTGTTAATAAAATGTACAGGCCCCGGAATCTGAGAAATGTAATAAAAAAAGTAAAAAAAAAGCCTAATGTTCGAACTGGTGATGTTGAAAAACCTCCATCCCAATTTAAAATTAATACAGTTATATCTTATTGACATGTTTGCGTGTGTGTACTGTATATAGTATGTATGAGTTGTGTATTTTATATTGTATTTTTTTTGTCATAATAATAAACGTGAAAAATGAAATCAGGTGCCGTAGAATGTCAGAAATCAGGTGCAGAAGAAAATCCCAAGTCGATGGGTGCCATGCTAGCCGACAAATATACTGCCAAATAGTAGGTAGGTTGGTGTAGAGGAGACTCATCAGTGGCGTTGTTTAAACGCATAATATTCAAACTAGTGACGTTAAACAAACTGTATCCCACCACTTTTAACTTTTAAATGAACTTTAATACAATTAAGTCTTATTGACATGTCTGAGGTTGTAGTGAGTTGGTAGCTTACATTGTAAAATCTTAATTAGAATAGAGTAGTTAAATGAAGTGCAGCTCTGGCGGACAAATAAACTGACGTGGATAGTGTAGAGGGAACTCATGACATTGATCAAAATGGTAAAATCTACCCGGATTATAGTTGTACGAGTATGTGTGTGTTGTATAGTTTTATCGTCACTTATGATTTTCACCCTGAAAGAGAAGAGAAAAAGAGAGGCAGAAGCTAAGCAGAGTTTTCACACTCTATCTTTGTTATAATATGTAGACATGGCCCACGTCACGTGGGCATTGGCAAAGAGCTGTGGCGGACACTAGTGGACAAAAAACTGGCAAAAAAATGTTGGATTGTGCAAAGAGGCCTCATTTTTATTGATGGCATGGCACATTAATTTCCACAGTAAAATACAAACACTATCATCAATGGTTGTGCATGTATGTATGTAGTTCATATCGAATTAAGAAATGTGTTATACAAATATTCCTTTTTTTGTACATTTTGTGAGCTCTTTTTCCAAGTTTCCCAAACCGTTCGCTCTGGGCGAGTGCCAGCAATCGATTAGGACGCACCGCGGAGTTGTCTCTACATTGTCTTGCCGAATCAAGAGAGAGGAAACGTTTTAGAGAAAACATAAATAAAAAAAATACACGTGAGTACTTCTTAGGCTTAAGTACTTTTCTAAGCCGTGGTGGTCTAGTGGTAATGACACCCGCCTTATAATCATGAGGTTGTGGGTTCAAATCCCGTACCAATGAATTCCTTAGAATTTATGTACGGAATTTCACACCATTGGCTTTTCGGTGAAGGAAAACATCGTGAAGCAACCTGCATACGTCCGTAGAAGAAATTCGATGGCGTATGTGAATCCACCAACCCGCACTGGGCCAGCGTGGTGGATATGGCCCAATCGCCCTTCGTGGGTAGGCCTACGTCCTGCAGTGGACTATTAAAAAGGCTGGTACAGGTATTTCTTGGGCAATCTTATTTTTTAGATTGATTCAATTTACCGTTATTGAGGATAAAATAAATTTCGAAATTTTCATTATTGTCAGAAAACGTTTCGTTGGAATGACCTTCACAGAAGCTCGACGCAATAGGTATATTTTGTGACCTCTTCTTTGGAGTTTCCCAAATCGTTCGCTCTGGGCGAGTGCCAGCAATTGATTGGGACGCACCGCGGAGTTGTCTCGGCATTGTCTTGCCGAATTGGGAACATCACGATGCGGACGAAACAGGGAACTAAATAGGAAGCTTTAGGCTAAGCTAAACTTGTTGTGGCTTTACGTTTAAGCAGTTATATAAAAATAATCCTGTTGTAGAAAAAAAATGAAACGTTTAAAATCTCGTATTTTTTTACAATTGTAAAACATATCTGAATAAATATTTTCATTCCAAACTTTTGATCGCTCGTAGGTATCGAACCACTATTGCGTTCGGCAACGTGTAGTAATTCACAATAATTATGTTGCAATGTACGACTAGGATACAATTTACACTAGTGTTTGTACTTTTCCTTGTAATTTTTATGTGAAATAAAAACTTTTTGAAATTGAAAAAAAAATGAATTGTTAAGTACGAGTCGGACTCGCGCACGAAAGGTACTGTATGGGAGCCCCCCTTAAATATTTATTTTATTTTAATTACTTATTATTAAAGTAAGCATGCAGCTAAATATTCTGTGAATATTTCAAGCATCCACTTGTTACCATTATTAATTTCGAGCGAAAAACATCTAAAAATTTAGATTTGTTGTCTGGAAGCCCCCTTTAAATATTATTTTTTCTATCTTTGTTGTATGTTGTAGTATTTGTTGTTATAGCTGCAACAGAAATACAATCATCTGTGAAAATGTTAGCTTTCTAGCTATAACGGTTCATGAGATACGAGTACAGCCCGGACAAAAGGACAGACGGACACACGGACAGCGGAGTCTTAGTAATAGGGTCCCGTTTTTACCCTTTGGGTACGGAACCCTAAAAAGAGATCACCAGAAGATTTACACCATTTCTTAGAAGCATGTTTTTTGCAACATTATTGAACTACACATATCATCTCTGGCATGTACCTCCTAAATACATCTTCACCATTTTATTATTTCTAAGTAGTCTCTCTTCGAATCTAAATGCCGTGGTGGTCTAGAAGTAGTGACATCCATCTTACAATCGTGAGGTCGTGGGTTCGAATCCCGATCCCGTACCAATGAGTTCTTTGGAATTTATATACGGAATTTCACAACACTGGCTTTTCTGTGAAGGAAAACATCGTAAAGCAACCTGCATACGTCCGTAAAAGAAATTCGATGGCGTATGTGAATACATCAACCCACACTGGGCCAGCGTGGTGGATATGGTCCAATCACCCTTCGTGGGTAGGCCTACGTACTGCAGTGGACTATTAAAAAGGCTGATACAGTACAGTACAGTCTCTCTGCAATATCGAATCAGGAATAAGATCGAAAGACTAACCAAAGTTACCAACATAGCTCAGCGGATTAACAAGATAAAATGGCAGTGGGCAGGACATATATTTTGATTTTTTTTACTCGATAAGAATAACGGTAACAGGAAGATGCTTGAAATATTGAGTGGTATATTCATTGGAAAAATTATTTATAAATTTAAAAAATATATAAAGGGGCTTCCACATGGTGCGGAACCCTTCAAACAAAATTAAATTGGTCTAATTAACTTAATTAATAAATTAATAAGACTAAGTTAATAAACTACTTTTTTTTAATGCATAGCCTACCCTAAGCGTAAGCTAAGCTAAACCTAAGACTCGCAAAAGGTCACTCGAAAAAGCGTTTCTATATTTAAATATTATACAATTCCAAATAAAATGGTGAGTAAATGTATCAAAGCACTTATTAACCTATAAATAAGCCCGGTTATGATAAAATCACTTTTTTTTACCGAAATAAGTATCGAGTTTTTCCAGGAAAGGTCACCTTATGAATGGGAATAAGTAAGCGATATTTTTAGCCTCCTTTCACAACTTTATGGTATCGCATAAATATTTATGCAGTAATCTAGGGATTTAATGAATGAAACACAACATCAAAGAAATCTCTGATAAAATTACTTATTTTTTCCAAGACTTGGAAAGTAATGTAAAAATATACTCAGTAGGGACATACTACTTCTCAGTTGACTCGCTTAAAAAAACTTATATTATCGCTGTAGCGCGTTTTTCAAAAGACCAGTAATACTGAAACCACGCATCGGGTACATCATTATGAACAACTTTAGCTATGATACCAACCTCGAAATCTCCATCAAAAGTGTTTTGACTCGATGAAATGAGAGGATTTTTTTTACGCAATTTAAGTGTTGGTGCCACAGTAAAACTCATTTATAATAATGTACCTTTATAATAATGTACCTGTTCCAGTATTGAGATTTTGATAAATAAACTGTTTTTTTTTTCTACAGCCTAAACCGAATTGAAACGAGTATTGCAGCGGTTCGGACCGTGGGGCGAATCGCCCAAGACTCTTTTTGAATGCCAATTTTTGCCCCGCTCCAAACATTGCGGGGCGAATGTGGACCTTCAAAAAGAGTCTTGGGCGATTCGCCCCGCGATTCACTTTTTTTAAGTATCTTGACGATCCTAAGTCACATCTAAAATTTAATTTAATTTATCGACTTTAATGTTTACACTGCATTATCGACTTTAATGTTTATAATGCTTGAAGCATTGACGTGTGTAAGTTCGGGTGAAATCTTGCAAGTTAAATTTGACCAACTTTCTGGTTTTCGATTGAGCTGATATTTTGCGCGCATATAGACATAGACATAACTTTATTTGCAACGAAAAAACATATAAATTCAAGACAAACATCAAAAAATACAGTACATGAATAAATATAAACAGTAATTATATGCTAAATTTTCGCCACAAACCGGTCACATCTCAGCATAATGCCGACTGTGACAGACTATATATTTCACGTGACAATGCAATGATATGGCACTATGGAGCTGATCTGATGATGGAGTCGGAAGGTGGCCATAGGAAATCCTGAACTAAACAAGATAGACCCGTCGTGTTTGGGCTCGTTTTACTTGTCTTGGCTAGCACTCTGCTGCTACATGACATCCAGGATCTCAGAAGTTTAGAAGTTTTTAAAAAACTATATTTTTTTATATACGTTAATAAAACTAAGTTTGAAGCATGAATACTTCAAAATGACGTATGTAACTTAATAAAGTATTGAGAAAAAATAATAATATTATTTTACTTCGTCTCGTCTCGTCTCATTAAGTGTTAATATAGCACCAGGTTAAAGTGACAAAAACTTTCTTCTTATATCAATGAAAAGACAAAGTGCATCTTATCGATCACAATAATAATTGTAAAAATTGCTCAGATACTAGAAAGAGCTTGTCAACAATAGCTCATGATATGGTAAGTACGTTTGTATAGCCGTGGTGTCAGATTTTTTTAAGTTGCCGTGCGCTTGTTCACAGCAATTTGTTTCACCGGAGAACGGACCGTTTTTTTCACCGGATTCACGGTGGTGTATGGTGGTGTATGAATGTGTGTTGATGCACCGGACATCCATCCAGCGAGAAATTTTCGCCGGATGGCCGGATGACCGCGATTTCGGACACGGTGGTGTCCGAAATCGCGGTCATCCACGGCAACGTATTGGAGCTTGTTGACGACGCCGGACGCATAGCCGGTTTTCTATAAATTAAGTGCCGTCTACCTACGTTTTTTATCCGAAAATAATTGTAATTTACCTGTCTGACAGATACATAGACACTGTAGTTTGACCGTTTAACTGAGTCCTAGCCTGCGCGGTACAGGGGCGCGGGGGTAGACGACAAAGGGGGACTGAGACAGGTGCGGGTGGCGGGGACCGAGTTTCGGCTCGTTTGATTCGTCTTAGCGAGTACTTGTTCAGTAACAGCTTGTTTTAATAAAATAAAGGTTTTTTTTTAAAATATAACACTTGTTTGACGGTCCGTTGTCCGGTCAACAAAACGGCCGTGAACAAGCGCACTGAAAACCTCTGGCATGATAAAACGGTTAAAACAACTGTCTGGGACCATAGTTTTCTATAATCCTAAATGTCACTACACCGCCAACGTGTCTACGGAACCAGAGCTACGAATCTACGAGCTACGCAGCTACGAACTATGCTTAATTTGCAAAGGTAAACAACTAGGTCTTATCGAGGATAATACTGAATGTTTCTCTAGATGTAAGGCATATTCTAGGATATCATTATGCCCAATTTTACTATCGGACCTACCCGGATATCGTGAGAAAAAATAAGCTGTCCATACATTTTGTTGCGAGTCGAAACACTTTTTGTATGGAACAGCAGATTAGTCCCATAGTAAAAGTTGATCGTAACTATGAGTACAGTAATATCAAAAAATATGTATGTCTTATACAGAAACACTATGTACCTATAGCTTATTATACATCTACGGATACTTATACAGTACCGTTCGTTTCAGGTATATTATGTCTACTACTTGAAATATCTATATCACTCTATCATTTGTCTAGACCTAGTATTTTACCACCAAACCATAGTTTACTTACGATGTTTTGTGACACTATCAAATGCAGTTCACTTATTTAATCTGGCCATATAAGAGACGAGACCGGACGAAAGGCTTCAGAACTAGGGCTGAGATATTTCCTAAAATTTTGTCGCTTCGCCCACAACGAATGGAAACAAAAGACAAGTGAAATTTGAACTATTCTTTAAATCGAGTCAAGATCAGCTTTAAAGCTTAGACTACCTACGCTCAATCCTCTTTTTTACCGACTTCCAAAAAGGAGGAGGTACTGTATGTATTACGTTCATCGATTAAAAAAAAAATCGAAAGGGTATACTTCCAAAGTGGTTTCATTTATATTTTATTGAAATCGGCTTAGCTGTTTTTGATAAATCAACAATATGTACATGGATGTCACATCGATTCGTGAAAACTATTCGAATTCTGTACACGTCTGTGGAAGTCGGTGTTGCGATTTTTTGCGATTTTTTTTTTACTACCTCACGGTAGTAATATATACTTAGGCTACTTATCATCATCATTATCAACCACAGGACGTGCACTGCTGCACATAGGTCTCCCTATTGATTTCTAAAAATAATGATTGGAAGCGGCTTGCATCCAGCGCGATCCTGCAATCTTGATTAGATCATCCGCCTTGTTGGTGGAAGTCCTACGCTGCGCATGCATGCACGTAGTTCCCTGCTGAAGTGGTAGCACTTCAACTTGCTAATCAGCTGAGCTGTATCGGTAACTTTAATTCGTCTACGAAGTTCTCAGACCACTTAGACCACTACAGTATTATTACAATCTATTTGTTACAATATTGAGTAAATATCAACACAATTTATAGAAGAGAATAATAATTGGTTGCTATGAAGAATTGATGTAATTTTTGTGTTATTTGTTGTTGTTGTTGTTTGTGTTATGGAAATGGAGAAGTAAAATTAATGATTGTTGTCGTAATGTTTAATCTACTCTAGAACAAATGACTACAAACTAGCAAATACAATAGAATGGTGGTACAATGGTAAGTGCACACCTATGAAATCGCTACCTAATAATTGCGTTCAATTTTAAAACACTTACAGATATTTTACTGAGATGGTAAATGTTTTGAAGTCCCTATATTTGGCACAGTTGTCTGTGCCTTGTTTACGGGTACACTATATTTGTTACAATTATTTAAGATATTTACTGTGTTCATCATGTTAAACGATATCATCATTACCTACTACAAAATTTGTACATAAACTCCAAATAACTCGTTGAAGCGCGACCGGTATTGAAAATTCGCCTGATGCATGTAAGGCGAGCGTTTTCAACTAATTATTTTTTCAATTAAATTATAAAACCAACGTTTACTAGTATTGTATTCGATTAGTAATAGCATATATGAATATGTAGTAGAAATTAGTAGAAATGGGCAGTGCACCTATCCCTACTAGAGGAGATAGCTCGGTAGGTATAAGTGCACTACACAAATATGGTCAGTGCATTTAACCCTACTGGTAGAACTAAATCTACAAAAAGTGTACTTATCCCTACCAGGGAGGATAGCTCGGTAGGGATAAGTGTACCAACCGGAGCGAGCATTCTTCCACTAAACCACCACGAATTCAGATTTGTTATTATCAATCATTATTTTCCTTATCACCCTACGTTATGAAGAATAACTTGATTTTTCAAAGAACATAAAGAAGAGAACCAAAGCAAGTAAACATGTAAGTTCGTATAGTCCGAGGGGCTAGAGTCCCTGGCGTCAGAGTTTTAAGTTTTTTAGCCACGTCAGAGGCCTTCAGGCGGCTTACTAGTTATTATAATAGTAGCGTAGGCGTAGCGCATACATATTCTTTATAAGTATACTAGCTTTTACCCGCGGCTTCGCCCGCGTTGTATTTTGATTTTGGCTTATGTTTATGTCGGCTGCGAAACCTAACCTAACTGACAAATATCAAAATACCTTAGAGGAATGCTTTTGTTGGTTAAGTTACGGTTGGAGTGTATATACAACCCCCCCGTGTATTCCCGCCTTGTCGTGGGGGAGGTCTGAGGCAGCTGAAAAGGCGGCGCTCGAAGTCTCCCTCTTCTTTGGGTCTTTTCCCCCAAGGAAGCTTAGAGGCTGGCACTCGAGTTTCAGCCGCTTTTAACTAAAGCAGCTGAGAGGATGGCCGGTAGGTTGCATGCCTTATGAGGAGTGTCGCAACTTAGGCGGGCTGCAATGCCGCTCTTGCGACGCTGCATCCGAGGATTTTTTTTATTATATCGCGAAATATCCCTGACATGATCAGGGGTCTTAATTACAAATGAATAAAAACTAAGTATACCCATATTTCAATGTTTTTGGCTGTTTGCAGTTATAATAAACATTACAATGGTACAGCAAAGTTTATACCTACTTGTTCCTAATTAAGTATTGCTTTTTTACAAATATTTGTGCAAAAATTCGATAAAATTGTTTCTAAGGTTTTTTCGTGTTAGATTAATTCCAATTTTTTGTTCTAAATCAAATCTCTGCTTTCCATAAACTGGGCATTCCAAGATTATGTGCAGTGGAGTCTCCTCTTTTGTGGGTTCACAGATGCACGATGGGCTTTCCCTCAACTTAAATCGATGTAAGTATTGGGAAAACCCACCATGCCCCGTCAGCACTTGAGTTATGATTCCCACTGGTGCTATTTCTCTTACGATCTTGTATGCCGCCCTTGCATCCGGAAAATATGTTTTGGTTACCGCCGCTGTGTGTCCATCCTGAAACAGCCGGTTCCACTCGTCAAGAGAGTCCTTTCGGATTTCTCGCTTGACGAATGAAACGGGGCAGTTATCGTAAATAGGTCTGCACTTCGAGTGCAGTGCTGCTTCCTTTGCTAGCTTGTCCGCTCTCTCATTTCCCTCCATCCCCGCGTGCGCTTTAATCCAATAAAGTTTCACTATTTTATTTTGTGCGTGTAGTAACTTTATGTTAGCTTTGAATTTACTGCTAAGGGATGGAGGGAAGATACGCCAACTACCGTTTCCAGTGCAGACCTGGAGTCACAAAAGATTTTTGCTTTTTCGGTAGCCTCAAGAAGTGCCAATAACTCGACCTGTTACACAGAGCACCAATCGGCCAATTTCAGCTTGCGGGTACTGATCTCAGCGGCATCATCCCAAATGGATAATGCCGCCCCAACTTTCCCTTAATTTTACTGCCGTCTGTAAATATGTTAATTTCTCGGTTAAGATTTTGCTCTAGTGCTGCTCCGTCTGCCAGGCATATGAACTCCAGCTCCTCCTGCTACGCTGGGTGTGGCTTCTTTTCTGTCTCTCTATCTCCAGTTACTTGCTGGGAATAACCTTTCTTAGTTTCATAAAGCAAGGCTGCTTCTTGGACTCTTATATGACAGCCGAGGATAAGGGGCCGCGGTGGGATATATGGAACTGGTGGTGTGGGTGCCGCCACCTACCCTACCTTCCGCTAGGCCGTCAACGTGTTGGCAGACGCAGTGGGGCTGCAGGGGAAGAGAGGTGTCGGTATCGCGATTGCCGTTCTCACTGCCCTCTGCAGTTGAAGAGGCAGGCGCTGGGCTACTATGACTGACCCACTGCACTGGGACCAGGGCGTTGGAATGCTGTCTGACGTTCAGTACTGGTAAGTCCCGAGTGGTGGATGACGATGTGTCTTGTGCTCCGAAACACTCCGTCACTATGGCGAGAGCGCAAGCTCCGTTATGGAGCCCGAGTCTGGGCTAGTGCTGTTGAGTGCCGCGAAGGAGTGCGAAATATGTGGGAACGTCCTAAACTTGCCATGACAGGTTATTTCTGGCGCTTAGACGGCTGCTACCGCAGCCCACTCACTTAGTTTTTATCCTATCCTACGGGAACTGTTAAAGTTTTTAAAAAAGCGGCCTATGTCACTTTTCGTCTTTCAAACTATATTCATGCAATAAGGCAAGGCAAGTTGCTCCGTTGCTGAGAAAAATGTATTGTTAAGTCCTACGGGAACCACAATTTTTTCGTGATGGAAACTATCCTATGGCACTTTCCGTCTTCCAAACTATGCCCACCCCCAAGTATCAAGTCAATCCGTTGCTCCATTGCTGAGAAACAGTTATTGTCCTATCCCATGGGAATCACGAATTTTCTCGAGATAAAGAAGTATCCTTTTATCACTTTCTGTCTTTTAAACCATAGGTATCCATACCAAAAATCAGATCAATCTTTTGCTCCGTTGCTGCGTCAAAGAGGAACAAACCAACAAACTTTTCGGATTGATAAATTAAAGTATGATGATTCTGTACCATAAAGGTAGAATAAAGAAACATGTTAAACCTCTAATAATAGAAGATTTAAAAATATTTTTAATGTCAGACAAAATGACGGCCTGGTATTAAACGTCATAGTAACATGTAGCATGCAGAGGGAAAATAACATTTTATCCAATTTTAATGTCAGTTGTCATTTTCAATCCATACTTTATTTCCTTTTCAAGGGGATATAATGGTAGAAAAACAATTTGTCGCCTTGCCACGCTACTTGTGATTTAGACAATGTCACCTGTCATCTAATTACGTTTGGCTGTGACGTTTCGTTAGTCAATATTAGCGTCATATAGGAATTAATCACTTAGCGTCTTTGTGATAGTGGCGACAGTTTCGCTTTCGAGGGTTTTTGTCCTGTCCTACAGGAACTATGAAATTTTTCGGGATAAAAAGTATCCTAAAGCTCCTTCCGCCTTTTATACTATATCCATGCCAAAAATCAAGTCAATCCGTTGCTCCGTTGGCGCGTGATAGAGTAACAAACCAACAAACCAACAAACTTTTCGGATTTATAATATTATATAGTAAGGATAGTTTCTATCATTTGCGAAGTTTATGACCCCTAAACCGTCCTTTTGACGACGACCTAGATGACATTTGTAGTTTTTATTGTCATATAACGCCCACTGCTTCAAAGCCACTGCTGAATATAAGATGTACCCACGACACAATCAGTTGAGCATAGTAGGGACTAGCAACACAAAAGAGGATGCAGCTAAGGGAATAAAAACCAAAATAAAACAAGAATTACAAGTATTATACAAATAATTTATTAACAAAACACAATTTAAATTAGATTACGGAATTATGAAGTAGTTAAATGCAAATAAATTTGATTCTTATTACATCATTTAAATAAAAAGGAATGTGAGAAGAGGGACTGAAAAAGAAACATGGAGGAATGTGGGTGTGGAAAAACGAAAAAGACGGAATAAACTAACACGGGACGACACAAAAGTATTAGAAAGGTATACAATACGTGGAAGGAGTCACAAAGTTAAGTATGCATTCATTAATTACGAACAGGGCTACACGCAAGGGGCTAGGTATTGAAAGAAACGATGGGGCCTTAGGACGCCAAGAAACAACATTAAAGTACTCATTACTCAGATAAATTACGTTACTGTGTCCCGTAACCAATATTATACTATAGAATTACACATAACCCATGATGATTGTTGATACTGTGCTTGCAAACTTGCTTAAATGTAAGATATTAGTTCCAGGTTGCCTAACGAATTAAATTGTATGTATTTCTTAAGGTAAAGTATAATAAATGCCGGAAAGTAATGAATAACGCCCTTGTTTGTATTTGTGTACCCTTAAATAGATTAAACCTAGTCTCCCTAAGACGCCATCATGGCCTTAGGTCCTATTAAAGTGTTAGTATCCAAGCCTAGAATTAGATACCTATCTTCAACCATGCAGGGATCAGTGTTTTGTCGCCTACTTTTCCCCATCATAGAGGAAAATACTAGACTTACGGTATTCATCTCAGATTTCACCTCGTAGAAGAGGTCTCTACTGTAGCTAAGTCATTATGTAGGAAATTGTCAGGATATCCATGTACCACTCTAATATTCTTGTCCTAACAATGCCTTGGGTCCAGAAGGTACTCGTATGTAGATAGATTCCCGGTAGATCTGCAATAAGGACAGCGCTACTCTATGGTGTAAATAAGATCATTTATTTTGCCATCTTGTTGGAGTCCTACCCTGCGTTTGCTGGTAAATGTTCTCCACTCGAGAACTTGTCTAACCTATAGACCATCCATTCTCCGTGCTTTGTGTTCTGCCCACTGGCATTCAAACATGCTAATCCGCTGGGTCATGTCGGTAACTTTGTTTCTCTTACGGATCTCTTCATCACTATAACTCAGATCAAATAAAAAATCAAGACAAAACGTCGTGAACAGACAAGTGAGGCTAGTTTTTTATAATTGTGGTGAGTGCGTCGGTGTTGTTGCGCCATAGTTCGACTAACGAGCCAAGGCGTAGTTTAATTGTACATGTTTGTTTGTGTGTGTAATTGTGTCTATACATGACGAGGCGTAGTTTTGCCGACCTCAGTTGTTTGTTTGTCTTGATTTTTTTATTTGGTCTGCATGAGCACTATAATTATATTATAAATTTTGTCGCCTTTTTTGTGTAACTGTCTGTGTATCCGCTTACATGTAAACTAGACAACAGATTGCAATGTGGTTTTCAATAAGTACCTTGTAATAATAAGTATCATTATTTCTGCCCAAAAACTTTAAGGTATAAATAGAAAGGTATGTAAAGGTATACATATATAAAGGTACTTGTACAACTATAAAGTTACAAAACTACCTACCTATGTAGAAGCTTTCTTATCTAGGCGAAGCCAAGACAAGCAGCTAGTTGTCTTTTATAGATAAAAAAATGTTTAACCATAGACGAATCCTACTTGTTATAATGAAAATAAAATTCAGGGAAAGTGATAAATAAATACGGGCTACTTACATCGTCAATCAAAGCCGGTATCGTCGGTACCATCATAATCTTTGACTTCCATGTTTTAAAAGTATGTGTTTGAAATGGTCAGCAAAAAATCAGGTTTGAATTGGAAAGTTTTCGCAAAAATTAATGAGAAAGAAACAACGCTGCAGCAAATTGTGGGTAAGGAACTCAACTAATTATATATTATCCTAGCTGACCCGGCGAACGTTGTTTTGCCATATAAATTATTTCTAGGTTAAAAATGTTAAGGGTGAACAACCCTTATCACTTAGCGGTATGAAAAATAGATAGTTGCCGAATCTCAGACCTAAAGAATATGCATATAAAATTTGGTAAAAATCAGTAAAGCCGTTTTGGAGGAGTAAGGTAACTAACATTGAAACACGAGAATTTTATAAGTAAGAGATTATTATTTATCCATTGTTTATTTTGGTTTATAACTGTAGTGTCTGTTTCAAAAAATAATATCTCTAAAATTTAATTCGTGGATATGCATTAAAGTTTTTTGATGGTCCTAAGAAACCAGCCTACAATTTTTATATCATCATAACTTTTAATCAGAATTGCTGTGATTCTGCAGCCTGACCGCAAATGCACTAACGAGCCTTTAATTGTCCCTATAAATATTAAGTAATATTAATTAACTATCAAATTAACACTTCAGTTTAGCTAAAGTACGAGTAAGTTCGTATAGGCCCTGGTGTCAGAATTTTTAGGCCGCCTGAAGGCATCTGACTTGGCTAAGCGGTTAAAACAACAGGGACCTACAATTCAACATGTCATCCGAGCCGCGGTAGCGCTCAGTTGGAAAATGCCACCCGTTTAGCTACCACTTTACTTTTTACTTCACAGTCTATAAATTAATTACCCTAAAACTGCAAACCATCTGAACAGTTCCCACTTTTAAAGGAATTCTGCCTTTTCAAGTTTGCTACACTTTTATAGGAGCTGGATTCCCAGATGTGTGACTCACCCACGCACCCTCAAGTATATAAAGCCAGGGGTTTCCCACCGTGAGCTCAGTTTGGCAAAGGCCGTCGAGGTGGGAGGTCGCGCGATGGGGCGGGAAAACTTTTTACGTAATCATAGCGATCACAACTTCAGTACTTGAGGAGAGAAGGTAAGTATTCGCAGTGTTTTAGGCAGGATTTTTAGTAATCAGTGCAAATCTTAGAAACTATAATTTCGTACTAAACATTTTAGGTAATTTTAGTGCAATATTTAAAAGTATTTGGAGAGTTCGTTTTTTTTTGAAAAAAATGCTTATTTTCCATTTATAAAAAATGCTAGAGGTAATTTTAAATTTTAACATACGGTTAAGGCCTTGAGACATAGGCACAAGTTGTTTTTTGGCACCTAATTTAAAATAGAACATATTTTTAGACAGCTTTTTAGTTTTGGTGAGCTATTGTACATTTTTAATTTCATGCATTTTAAAATTACCACATTAAATGACAGCAATAAGTTCTGTTAAAAAATGTAAGTACTGTCGTAACAAAACGAAAACATACTTACATATAGATGCATACTATACTTTCAAAATGTCTATTTTAGGAGGTTAAATGTTTTGGTAGAGTGCTTAATAATTCAGCATTTGTTGATATATCATAGTCTCCATTATAATGACATTAAGGTTCGATATGGATTTACTTATAGTAATTAAAAAAACTTTTCTGTCATTACTAAAGTTTGAAAGTAATGACCCTTGATTAAAATCATTGAAACCAATATTAGCGATATAATTAGTCAAGTAAAATACAAAACCTCAATGGATTCGGTTTTCCATAGCATATTTTAGATAAGAATTAAGCAGCTAACATTAAAAAAACTGGACAAGTGCTAGCATGTGCTAGTCAGGCTCGGTCACCGAAGGTTCCGTACAAGTTCAAGAAAATTCGAAAAATTCTATGAATTCTAAAACAATCCTATTCTGAGCAAGACAAGCTAAATAAACTATTTAGCAACCGCGTGAACAAGAACTAATTCATTCCACTCCTCATACTTCATAACATGGGTGCGATAAAGTGCTATATATGATTTACGATAGTTCTCAAATAGACAGACAGACAGACAGAACTCTTTATTGTGTGCACTAATATTAATTTATTACAACAAAATATACATCTTAAATTAGTGCCACAAATGGCGGCCTTATTGCTGACAGCGATCTGTACCAGGCAACCACTGAACGGAAAGAGATCACGAACGAGTACAATTTTTTTTGAAATAATTATGTATATCATTCGGAAAGCTACTACTCACACGAGTCAACTTGGAGCCAAAATGAGCCATAATTAAGTTCCAACTGTATAATAGCCACTGAGATTGACTGATACAGCCAAATCACCTCATTAGCTGACAAAAGTGGTATCTAAATCTGCACAAGCTTTCGGAGTCAGTTCTAGTACTTTTTAGAATCGAACCCAATTAATTTACATTAATTCTAAATATTATTGGTACATAATTCAGGACCTACATCAGTTAGTTCTTGAACTTTAAAGTAATAATTATTTTTGCAAAAAAATAGCATGACCTACTTCATCAGTGTACGGAATTCACGAATATTTCGCACGGATCGATGTAGCATTTTTCACATTATTAATGATTTATCAAAAATGGCTCAGCCGATTTCAATAAAATTATAATGGGACCAATTTCGAAGTATACTCTTTCCAATATATTTTTTTATTGAAACTGGACTACTATGAAAAAAGTTATGCGTATAGCCATACATAAAAAAATATACGCGTCGAATTGAGTACCTCCTCCAGTTCGGTTTGTCGGTCAAAAATAAGAAATAATGAATTTCATGAAGTTGTAGTCTACGAAATCATAATATTCCCAATATCTATAACAGGAAATGAAAAAAAAAATGTTTAATTATTTATGCAAGATGTATAAATACCCGTATATAAAAATATCTTTTTTGATCCATTGGCTCGACGAAGAAGAAGAACCCCCGTACATTAGGTACATAAGTATAAGCAGTTGGTACTTAGGTATCGATAATGTCTTCATTTATTGACATTGAAGAGGCAATTTTCAATCACCTAATAGTAAATTAAACTAGGCCTGTTATTATCATAATTATCAGAATATTAAAAAATAGTCCTTCAATGTTCTATTTCCTATAATTTTCAGGTTCACTGTTAAATATGTAAGCTATTCAAGGACAATAGACTCTACAAGGTTTCTTTAGAACTAAAATGTATTTATGCGAGTTTCTTTAAGTTTTTTTTAAATTTAAAAAAAAAACTTAAAGAAACTCGCATATAAATAGTCAGTGGCATAGCCACAAAGTAACAACAGAGCCGGCGCAAGGCGTGGGCGACGTGGGCCACCGCTCACGGCCTCTCGCCCCCAGAGCCTTAAGGCTCTGCACTATGACAACAAAACGAGTACCTAGGTATAAAATTATCTTTTATTTAAAAAAAAAACCTTTGAAATTTCTTAATTGCTGCGCTCAAGATTAACAAAATTATATTTGTTGATTTGTTGATGTTTAAAACTTTTTTATCTGATTGAAATCGGGCTCTTTGAAGAAAACCACAAAATATACTATTTTACGCTTCCTGACACTGTTGCCAATTCAGTAGAAATTACCACAAAAAAATTACCCTGTACTACGGCTTTTGGGTCAAAGAATCACAAAATCTGCGGCCTACGACCGTGACCGTAGCCGGGTCGTAGCAAAATCTACGACTTTTTGTTTGTTTGCTACGGCCCTCTACGGTGTTTCATACTTAGAATTTTTAGTTTCTGGTGAAGCTACGGCCTAAAGTTGGCCTCTTTCCTTGTATTACGGCTTTTTACTGTACTCCGCTTTGGCAACACTGCTTCTTCGCTTACAGACTTTCTGTCTGACGGCAATAAATTAGTGGTCTGAAAAGTCGGTTCACGGACTATAATTATGCGTGATAACGTCATATGCGTCACAAGCCATACGCTGAAAAGGCTGATCATGCCTCTCTATCGCTTGTTGTACGCTCTCGCTTGCACACTCGGCTCAGGCGGAGCGTGACAATGAGTCATGCTTTTTCACGTGTGCAGCTAGCGTTCATCGATGGCATTTATAAGACGTTATCACGTCAAAAGCCACGCGTGAGGTTAACCTATCTAATATTCTAATTAAAATACATCTTTTGCTTTTGGTCCGCCACTGAGCAACAAACAAATTTCAGCGTTTAAGCAACGCTAACGGGGAAGTATTAAATAATCCCATGAGTTATATAATCATTTAGATCGCGCCGGCCTCGCACGCGACAAGCGTTCTTGGACATAACTTGTTCGCGAAACTTAATCTAGGTTAACTATACTTAACTTTAGACCCGTTAGCGAGGCCAGGTATATCACAACAACTAAGTTTTAAGTCACAACTAAGTTTGAAGTCATGGGCTTGAATTTTGGTGGTATGTGTAGAGTTTGTTTTAGTTTTTTGTTTGAGTCTTATTGGAGATCCATAGGGGAGGCCTATGTTCAGCAGTGGACGTCATATAACTGATAGATGGATGTAGATTTTTAGGCGACGACGTTTTAGTCGTGATGATAAATAAATGATTAAGTAAATAGACACTAGGATCAATTCTGATTCTGATTTTTGTGTTTTTCAATTTTGAGTTTTGAAAGGTCTAAAGTACGAGTATACTTTTTCAAAAATTATGTTTAAAGCTGTCAAACAGCTTTCAAAATTAAGCCCATTGACTGTTTATTTTCTTTTCGCGGTTTAAACTTAGATAACTTTCGGTGTCAGAAAAGCCACGAAACATACAAAGTCAGGACATCCAGACCCCAATAAACAAGATAAACAACATTTAAATTCGTCATTGAGGGAGAATCAATATATTTCGTCAAAAGTTATTCTTGAACTACTGAATGAGGATTAGACATTCAGCCAAAGTCTGCTACCTTTCTTTGAACCTGTTCTATGGTTCAGAGAATAACGGCAGACTTTGGGGGATCACTTAGACTCGACACTTACTGATCAATGGCCATAGACCACCCTTTATTTTTGCAGGATTTATTAAGCACAATACTAACTTTAACTAATAGGTCTAATGTTATGCTGGTTGTTCTTCGCCCAAAGACCTTAGTTAAGTACATTCATATATTTCTAATAGGATCTAAGTTATTTAGGGCTGGTGTAGGCATTCGGTAGGACTTATGGAAATACCTGCACAAGGCAATGCCTAATACCTGCACGGAATGGGGTCAGGTCGCATTTAACATACCACCTTCACCTTTTTATAGGGAAATAGCAATATAGGCTTATAGGCCGTAGAAAATTGAGTGTGGGTAATTTTTTCACCTTTCACATTGGACCTGAAAGTAGGTAAATTTTTGTCTTTAACATAGCAATTCTAAGAAAATGTACTCGTATACTAAGCGCCACACAAATCGGCGGATGAGAAGTTAGCCGCAACTTCGCCGTGGTTCGCTCATTATTGCGCATGTGTGCACGGGCGTAGGGAGCGCGCGGGTGGCATGAGGTCGGCGGGTGTGCCCCGGCGTCTCGTCTCCCTGTTCCCGCGCATACCCATATTTGAGCTATTGCGCAGCGTTCTTCTTACAACTTCCCATCCGCCTATTTGTGTGGCGTTTAGTAAATCAATGATATATAAACTACCAGTTGACCCATTACTTCAAATTGACTTCAAAATGAATTTTTAATAGATAGGTTTTAGGTACATTTTTGTCTGTACGTAATTTGTCAAAAACTGACCGCATACAATAATTGTCACGGGATCTAATACCAACTTACGGTTCTTGGTACTTACGGTAGGCAATGTGAGAAACCATAACAAAAATCTCATAACGTTAATGGGGCATTTCCTCCATTCCTAAAATTAATGGGTTCCATTACTTTAATATAAAAGCCCTCTCAAATATTATTTGATTTAACTGACCACGACAGAGTTCTATAAATAAAACAAAGAGAGTTACACTTCCGGCGTCCATTAATTACGTGAATTGCAAATCAATTGAAATACCTTCAAATACCACTGAGAAACAATCAATAGGATTTGATTGAGGGGAAGAGACTCTCTGGTGAAGGTGGTGGGTGGTGATGATGAAATATCACGAGATTTAGCTTGCTTGCTTAGGGAAAGGTGGGGAAATTACGAAAACTTAAGGGAAAATAAAATAAATAAATAAATCTTTATTTCTCCATAGTTTGCAAATTATAAATACAATTTTAATTATGATCTAGCATAACAAAATGTACAAAATATACTGTTGCCGAACCAGGCTAGTGCCTGTGTTTCAGCGTACAGCAACCTCCCTACAGAACTGTAATAAAACAAAAAATAAAAGTGTCATAAAAGTAGTTTAGGTATTGATACATTTTAACTTAAACTAATCATTATTTTAGTGTCATATTTAACTTTCATAAAATCCCTGCTAATATTATAAATGTGAATGTACCTAAGTTTGTTTGTTACGCTTTCACGCAGCAACAGAGCAACGGATAGACTTGATTTTTGGCTTGAATATGGTTCAAAAGTTGGAAAGTGACATAGGGATTTTTATCCAGAAAAAATAAAAAGTTCCGGTGGGATAGCAAAAAAATACAAAAATGCGGGCGAAGCCGCTGGAAAAAGCTAGTATTAAGTATAAAATCTAAATTTAAAGAAAATCCTTGGTGTTCAGGATAATCCGCAGGACTTGATTCCCCCACCTTCCTCTACGTTATTTTTTGTGTGACTGAGGTCACGTTTAATGTGAGTTCAACATTTTTTACCTATCCAAAAAAGTGCACAACGCCGCTGAAAAATTTTCACTCAAAAAAATGACAAAACTAGTTTCGGTTATTATAATCAGTCTCTTGCCATTTAACAGTTTTCGTAAATAAAAATAAGAAATAAGTGATATTTACCGTGACACCCTTTCCCCAGATAATATTGAGAGAGATTCGATGAAACACACTCTTGACTCTCTCCTCTAATCACATCGCGTAGTTAATGTACGAGTAAATGTCCTGTTTCAAATATATCGTACAATTTTATTTACACGATTTATGCTCCGCGCAAATGAGCCACCGACAGCCAATGGTGGCCAGCGACAGCCACTTAACATACTTTTTCATATATTTTGTAAAGACGCGCCGCACACGTGTAGCCGGTGGCGGCCACTCGCTACAGCAGTGTCCGCAACGCGCCACTAGTGGTCGCTACGGGCCGCACAAACCACCGACACCCGCCACTGTCGCACTGCTCCACCCCCCGCGCAGTTTATATAGGAGGCGTTGTCTACGAGTACGTCGTCTGCGCGAGCAAACTGTCCGTGTCGGAGTCCATGTGGTTTGTAGTCGGTGGCTCGTTTGCGCGGAGCCTTAATCAAACTATCACAGGCTAACACGAAACCTGTCTTTTCTTACATATCATGAAGCCGCGATATTAAGGCATCAATGTAAAAGCTATAATTTTTTACATGCTTTTTATTGCGCAAAGTTCTGTTAACCTAAGCTTTACTAACTTTTTCATTTACCTTCGTGTTGTGCTTTTATTGCACTATTTTACTGTATTTTTATGTGCTGAGTTGGTATTGGTGCTTTGATTGACAAAATGTCGAAAATTACATTGTCGTAAAATATTAACCTAGGGTTGATAACAAAAAACAATATAGATCGTGTCATGATAGGTATTGTATGCAGAATTTTGTTACCTCTATTACTAAGACTCCGATGTCCGTCCGTCTGTCACGAGGATTTATCTTAACCGTGATAGGTAGAAAGTTGAAATTTTCACAGATGATGTATTTCTGTTGCCGCTATAACAACAAATACTGAAAACAGAATAAAATAAACATTTAAGGCGGGGCGGGCACCCACACAGAAAACCTTAGCCGTTTTTTAGAGCGTATTATTCGCAGACGCTTCAAATATTCACAGATTATTTAGTTGTATATTCACTTGAATAATAAATAAAATAAAATAAATATTTAAGAGATCCATACAAGAAACGTGATTTTTTGCTCGATATTAATAACGGCAACAGGTAGGATGCTTGAAATATTCACAAAATATTTAGTTATAATTAAATTCACTATAAAAATAAGTAATTTAATTATAAGACAATATAACAGTCGCAGGACAAAAGTTGTTAGTTTTGATGTACAGAATGAGCCCCTGAAAGGATGCTAATTGATTAGAAATAACCCTGTATAGAACCTTACCTTTCACAAACTCTTGTGAAGTCTTCTATTTTCTTACGTAGGTATGTTCCATGTAGGTATCAGGTACTCTATCGATCCGATGCAGTACATAATTCACCATAGCTATGGCGAAGGCTATTTTAAGTCGTGTGGTCACCCCGCGTGTGGTTTATTGCACCACTTTGAATTGTGGGAAATTTATTTAAATTATTGGTCTTGATCGCGATACAAACTATCCTATAACTGTTTAATTTTGATGGCCTATAAACTATGGAAATCGGCCTAAGTCTGTATTTCAGGAAAAAGAAAATTACAATACAATACAAAATATCTTTGATATTGCACCGAATGTACAGGAAAAAAACATAAACTAAAAATAATAACAGTCCGGTAGAATAATTGGCGGCCGTATCGCCTACAGCGATTTATTCCAAATTCGAAATTAGGTGTTTAAATAAATAATATACCTAATTAAAAAACCCCCGACACAAAAATATTTGACAACAAACTTTCAATTTGGGCACATTTGTAGAATTTTGGTTCTTCCAACCCCACTTTAACCCACCATAACTCTTAAACGGCTCAATCGATTTTTATAAAACATAGCTAAGAACACTCTCGATTAAAGTCTCCTTTCATTCAAAAAAAACTAAACTGAAATCGGTTCAGTGGTTCGGGCACTATGATGCCACAGACAGACAGACAGACACGTCAAACTTATAACACCCTTCTTTTTCGTCGGGGGTTAAAAATATAAAAGTAGTAACTCTCCAACGGATCTTTGGAATAATATAAGTTGGAGAAAATAGGTATTTTCGGAGTCAGCGTACTTCATCTTCGACCAGAACGTCAATTACCATCAGGCGAGTTGGTGGTTAAGGGAGGAATTGTTCGCGATAAAGAAAAAAGACCCATTCAATCAGTCAACAAATCAGTGATTTACATCAGGCCTCAGACCAAATAACAAAATAAGGATGGAATGTTGTGAACAAACAATTGAGGCCGGCAAAACTACGCCTCGCTGTGTACAGACACAATTACACACACATATACGTACAACGAAACAACGCATAGGTTTGTCAGTCGAACTATGGCGGCGAAACACCGACGCACTCACCACATGTATGACAAACCGGCCTCACTTGTCTATTCACGACTATCTGTCTTGATTTTTTAGGGTTCCGTACCCAAAGGGAAAAACGGGACCCTAATACTAAGACTTTGATGTCCGTCTGTCCGTCTGTCTGTCTGTCTGTCTGTCACCGGGCTGTATCTCATGAACCATGATAGCTAGGCAGCTGAAATTTTCACAGCTAATGTATTTCGGTTGCCGCTATAACAACAAATACTAAAAACAATAAAAAATAAATATTTAAGGGGGGCTCCCATACAACAAACCTGAATTTTTAGACATTTTTCGCTCTATATTAATTATGGTACCAGGTAGATGCTTGAAATTTTCACAGAATATTTAGTTTTTTATTCCCTTCAATAATAAATAATAAAATTAAAATAAATATTTAAGGGCGGCTCCCATACAGTACGGAACCCTCCGTGCGCGAGTCCGACTCGTACTTGGCCGATTATTTTACATGGTCTGAGCGTCAGGCATAGATTCATCGTAGAATATCCACTAGTAGATACCTATACTAATATTATAAATCCGAAAGTGTTTTTCTTGTTTTATTGAGGTTTATTGGTTTGTTCCTCTTTCACGCAGCACCGGAGCAACGGATCGACTTGATTTTTGCCATGTCATAGTTTGAAAGACGGAAAGTGACATTGACTACCTTTTATCTCAGAAAAATAAAATGCTCCCATAGGATAGCACAATATTCCCAGTTCTTACAGTTTCAGTTAGAACATCTGTCCACTTTTTCGGAACATTCTACACCAAACAATCATTTACTTTGAACTACATCATATTAATATCAATGTTACACCATATGTATCATAAAAAATACTTATATCAGGCCTAGGACATCCATTTCTTAATTAATTAATCTCTGGATCCTAAAATTTCAGCAGAAAGCTAGATTAGTAAGCACATTTATCTAACAGCGACACTCACGAAGGTTAATCGCGCGTCTACCAAGTTTTGAAAGGCCTTTTAAAGTTGAAATTTCAACATCAAATTGTACTAAAACTTACAAATATACGCACTTAGTGACCATTACTGTTGCTTAACTCATATTAATTGTGTAAGTAAAATGTAAATTATATAGTTGTGCTATTAAACACCTAAGTGTGTCATACATTTAGTATTTATTGCTGTATTATTGATGTTATTAGTTTTCAATTAATTTGATTATCTTATATTTTATGACATGTAATATTATTATTATGAATAAATGACTATGACTATAACTATGACTAAGAGACGTCTAAATAAATTTCAGGCCTAGCAGTTAGGCCTGGTAGTGGTAGGTTGGGATTTTCAGAATTTATAATGAAAATCTTTAGGCAACTTATTGATGCCGCCCAATTTTCATTTCAATTAGCTATTTTTAATTTCGTAAATTAAGTAGCTGAAACATATCTTTAAAACAGACAAATCATAAATCATCATTCTAACAGCGTTGTACAAAATTACAAAATATTAATTATAACAAGAAGTGCTTAAATAAAAACCCCTTGTGAAATAAAAACTAAAACGTTTTTAAAACAAATTGTCTTCAAGGGCACTTAGGTTACTGGCAATGTGCCTAATAACAAGGGGGACATTTGGACAAGTGCTTTAGTAAACAACTTTATTTGCGTGCCAAATCCAACCAAATACCTATATCCAGCTATAAAAGAATACAAGGCTTTTAAGTATAGAACATTTTAACAAAAAAGCACTGGTTAAAAATAACTAATTACTTAGCGAATATTAGCTTGTGCAACTCTTCAAATTATACAGTATACCTATTCTGTTGTTTATTTTCTTCAATTTGTAGAAAAATATTGCGAGGTTTTCCCACAACATTATATTAAAATAATTCTGTCCAGTGGATTTGAAGCAGTTACAGGGAATTTAAGAAAATTTTAGCGCCTTTTAAAATTTTCTATCAGAATTGTTTTTTGCAAAAAATCGCATAACCGACTAAATGTAGGTACAGAATTTGCGAATAGTTTCACACGCGTCGACGTAGCATTTTTCGCATTAAGTATTGTTGATTTTTTTAAAATGGCTCAGCTGATTTCGACAAAATTTAAATGAAACCAATTTCAGAGTATATTCTTTACAAAAAAAAAAAAATATTGAAATCGGACTACTATTTAAAGATAAGCGTGGTTATACTTAAAAAAAAATAGGCGTCGAATTGAGTATCTCCTCAGTATCGTCGGTCAAAAAATCGCTACTTTCGTTACAGCAGTTTGGTTCCAGAGATTTGAGGTTAAATTTATGAAGACAGTTCTGAAGTTTTGTAAAAGAACAATTAAATATTAGGCCTAATATTTACCAATTATTATTCGACAGAAAGGCACAACCAACTTCAATCGTTGCAATATAGGTACAAAACTCGAACAGTTCGCTCGCACCGATGTACACACACACCATTTTTTGAATATTTTTGATTTTCCTAAAGCCAATTTTTATAAAATTTAATGGGACTACTTCTGAATAATGAAACAAAAAATCGATTCATAATATTGGCAGAACGCGTAACATAGTACAGTACATACAAAAAATCGGCCAAGTACCAGTTAGACTCGCGCATGAAGAGTTCCGTACAGTATGAGAGCCCTTCGGCAAAAAAAAACACGTTTGTTGTATGGGAGCCTCCCTTAAATGTCTATATTATTCTGTTTTTAGTATTTGTTGTTACAGCGGCAATTGAAATCCATCATATGTGAAAATTTCAACTCTGTAGCTATTAAATATCATAAGATACATAGCCTGGTGACAGACAGATGGACAGCGGGGTCTTAGTAATAGGGTCCCGTTTTTACCCTTTGGGTACGGAACCCTAAAAAGCATACAGTCGAATTGAAAACCTTCTTTTTCGAAGTCCGTTGAAAATAAACCTCTCTATACGGAGTTTATCTATATTCTATAGCGACATGGGGCAATCAGTCGTAATGGCAATGGACTCCCATAAGCTTTGATCACATCCATCGGGTCGGATAATATCTACTTGTATCTTTTATCGTAATGTCCATAGCGTGGTCCATGCTCGAAACATGCTGGTGTAGTATTAATTTTTATGCTGTGTTTACAGTCAAGCTACATTGTATTATAAATTTCAATGGATGCCTATAAAAAGTAGTTTTAAAGAATCACTAGGTACATACTCGTCGTAGTATAAGATAAAGTCGCTTTCCGCTCTGTCTGGTCCCTATGTATGCTTATATCTTTAAAACTAAGCAACGGATTTTGATGCGGTTTTTTTTAAATAGATAGAGTGATTCAAGAGGAAAGTATTATACATCTGAGCGAAGCCGGGGCGGGTCCCTAGTTTATTAATTAATATAAAACCAACAAGAAAATCCAGCTTTTGAGATGATTCTGTCCTCGCATTGGCTATGATCGAGTCTCATTTCTACAATGCAAAATTATCGGAAATATTTGGCAAATAGCTCGTACTGTTCGCAAATACGCTTGAAAATAATGACAACATAGTTAGAAACCACTCTTACATTAATTCTCATCAATTCTTGAAATAACTTCATCAATCTTCACAACTTTACTATTTACAAAACTTAAAATACCAATAAATATTCCCAGCCTCTAAACGCGTGTCTCGTTTCTTTGCAGATGACAAGATGTGAAGACTGAAGTGAGGACAAGTGCTGACCAAAATGGATGGAAAACGAGTAGTCTAACACAGTTTTATTTCTTTTTAAATATTATTTCAAAGAGATTAGTAGCGTCTGTGGCTGCGAAGAATTTCATCAAAAATGGAGTCGCTTTCCTATCCTGGTTGAAAAGATAAAAGCAGGTGTAGTCACGTAGCGCGAACTCGACGCGGCATGGACCCTCGAGTGATTGTAAACCAAGTGTTCATGACGCTAAGGGCTAGTGTAGCCTACAGCCATGGGTGACCAACATGACCACTCTGCACCCTTCCTTTCCTCTCCCATCGCAGCTGTGGTGCTAAAGTAATGGGTCATTTCACGTAGGGAATTTAGGGAAATGATAGGATATGACTGCTCCTGATTAAGCACTGTTTGCAACGACTTGATACCTTATAGACATGTTATAAATGGAACGTGTCAGTTAACGGATATCTTCTTGGCTGTGCCAGAAGAATTGAAAATTTTCTGAATGTTCTTTTAATCAAAACCTTTACATCTTTACGCCGTGATCACTATAGTGCCTTAAATGTCTGTGTGGTGGAAAGTCGTCAGGTGTTTTATGCCCCCATTAGTTTACCTACACGATTTGTATGGTTCTATAAGAAGCGAGTGTAGGTAGTTTTTATCGCTTTTTTCCAGCACCCTTAGCATGGCAAAGGGATTAACACAATTTATCCACAGTCAGTTGTCAATGTCAATCTATTCTTTGTCTCCTCTTAAATTGGGGGACAGACAATTTGTCCATTTGCCATGGAGGTGCAGAGGAGCCTGCGTATCGTGTATCGTTTTTGGAGTATTTCTGAGGACAGTTCCGTTTGCAGGAGAGACGCTGAACGGACAGCGTCTGATAGAGTTCAGGCTCGGGCAGGAGGGCGAGTCGGAGCAGGGCACGGGGCTCGCGGTCGCCTCCGCCGAGCTCATGGTGCGCGCAGAGACCGCGACGCGCGCCCGCCGCTTGCGGTACACGCTGTGGGCATTTACGGTAATTATCTACATAACGTGATGATTATGTAAACGAGTTTCTTTCTTCGAGCACCCTTATTAGTGCTGCTAGTTCTTTTAAAATATTTCCTTTTCTTGAGAGAATTAGAATAGTTGTTGCGCAGAAAGTGTTATTGTTAGTTCTACGGGAGTCGCGGAATGCATCATACCATCATATACAAATTCCAGGGTTTTTGATTGTCCATGTTATAACTGTGCCTTCGAAGGAAATATGTAAATAGACTTAAATGGTGGTTGACTCTCATGTGAAAGTGCCGGTATGAGGAGTTTGTTGGCAACGGAATGTTTTGCAGGTGAGCGGCAACTCGACCGTGGGAGAGCTGGCAGGCGCGGCGCGGCGCGACCCGGGCAGCGGGTGGCAGCGCATCGACGTGACGGGAGCAGCGCGGCGCTGGGCCGCCGCGGGCGCGCGCGAGCCGCTGCGGCTGCTGCTGGACTGCAGCGGGTGCGGCGGCCGCGTGCGGCTGCGGCTGGGCGGCGGGCAGGCCGCGCGGCCGCTGCTGCGGCTGCGGCTGTCCCCGCCGGCCGTGCGGCGCCGGCGCGCGCTCGACTGCGGCTCGGCCGAGCACGGCAGCTGCTGCCGGCAGACGTACTACGTGTCGTTCCGCGCGCTGGGCTGGGACGACTGGATCGTGGCGCCGGAGGGCTACTACGCCAACTACTGCCGCGGCGCGTGCTCTCCCCTCCTGTCCTACCACTCGCAGGTGGTGGAGGCGGCCCGCGCCGAGCGCGCCGCGTGCTGCGCGCCCGTGCGCTTCTCCGCGCTCTCGCTCATCTACTTCGGCGCCGACTCCAACATCATCAAACGCGACCTGCCCGAGATGGTGGTCGAGGAGTGCGACTGCCCGTAGCCCTGTACATACCCCCGCCGCCCCGCCGCCCCGCCCCGCTACCAGCTCGCTTCCGCCGCTCTCGACAGCCGATTTGATCCGAATCGATTATAAATAATATTCTCGACTTGTGTAATATTTTGTTCCTCGCGTTCGAAAGACTATATCCTAAATAAATCAAATAAATTAATATATCTGTGTAGGCAGGGCGGGTCGCGCGGCCGCAGCCCGGCCGCGGCGCCGTCAGCCGGAGTGTAGGGACTGCTACAGCTACCGTGTTCGTCAGTAGGTGATGCCGCCGGTGGCCGGACCGGCGCGCGGCCGGGTTGCCGCCTTGCGACGCCGTGTCTACACGCCCTAACTAAATAATTTAATACTACGCCGTTTTCTTTCACCGCGTTTGGTGATCGCTTGTAATTATTGTAAACTGTATTATAATAATTATTATAATTATAATAATAAATCAACTTTTTCATAATTATTATAACTTCTTTTATTGATCCTGTCATTCTTCTAAGACTGCTTTAAAATTTAAATATTCTAAGTCTTATAAAGAACCACTAAACACCTATTAAGTAGTCGTGTTGGGATATGGTATATTAGACCGGATAAGTAGCACCGATGTTAAAGGTGAATAGGTATCTTCTATTCTATGTCAATCTTCGGCTACAACTTTGCTTTCCATCAGGCGAGTTGATGGCCAAATGTAGCCCTATTCTACATTTAAAAAAAGCTAGCAGTCTATTAAGACAGCAGAGATCTCTACAGCCTCTCTTATGTTATTTCAGTTTATTTAGTCCTCACCAATACAGTAGATCTTAGATGAAGCTGTCTAGGAATAAGCCTACAGATAGAAAGATAGACTCTTTCTTTCGCTCTTTTCTTTTTGACTATACAGTAAGTAACTAATTTCTAAATTGCTTATTTATCTATACTAATGTCACAAGTAATTTATAAATAAACCATCAAACTGACCTAAATCGGGAACATTAAAAAAGGTTTATCTAGGTCAAGATCTTATCAGAATAATGTCTATGTTATCTCAATCGCACAAAGTTGTTAATAATGGATTCTACAATACTCATTGATATTCTATGGAAAAACGCTAAATAAATATGAGGAAACGCTCGCCCTAGAACCATATGATTGGTCAGACATCCATTGCTAGACATAGGCCTTTCCTACAAATTTCAAATAAGATCTGTTGAAAGCGGTTTTCATCCAGCGCATTCCTATGGTCTTAGATTGGACATCCTGCGCTGTGCTTGCCGCTACCTACGTGGTTTCCATTCGAAAACTTTGCGGCTCCTTCGGCCATCAGTTTTCCGCACTTTGTGCCCTGCTTACTGCCACTTTAACTTGCTAATCCGTTGGGCTATGTTGGAAACTTTAATTCGCCTACAGACCTCCATTTGTACTCCATTGTACTGACTTTTTTTTGATAATTTATAAAATTATATTATTTAACAATTTTATTTGGCGTGGAAACTTGCATGTCTGTATGCCAGTGATAGAAGACGAAATTTGATGGCGTATAAATCCATCAACAACTAAATTCTAGTACTAGTCTGGTACTAGCGAAGTACACAGGGTTATTTCTAATCAATTAGCATCCTTTTTGGGGCTTATTCTGTACATCAAAACTAACAACTTTTGTTCTGCGACTATTGTCAAAACTCAGAAAAAAAAATGTTGCCCTATAGAAAAATATCATTCACCCGCGACAAAATGTACAACTGAGCTGAAGATATGGAAAAGCTGATTTTTCTTTCGAGTTTTGACAAATGTCGCAGAACTAAAGTTGTTAGTTTTGATGTACAGAATAAGCCCCTAAAAGGATGCTTATTGATAAGAAATAACCCTGTATATGGATGGATACGTGAGTTTAACCATCAATGGTACTAGTCAATAGTACTACTGAAGGTTAATCAATAGGGCTAACGTGGTGGATAAGGTCCAAGCACCCTTCAAGGGCCTATGTTAAGCCTAAGTTAAGGTTAAGGGTCTAAGCCTATGATCGCTAAAAATAAAAGCTAATCCAGAACATTGCGGTATCAAATGTTTTGTTAAGTGGTAGGTTAAATTCTCATAATTACGTCTAGATGCGCGTTGAAGTCTTTTTTAAGAATAAATTATTTATTAAACGTAATTTATTAAAAATTTACTATTAATTACTAACCCGTGACCTGAAATAAAGGGCATTACAGTCATGTATCCGTATGACTAGTATGTGCAATGCATCAATAAAATTAATTTCTATTATTCTATCCATGAATTAAAAAATAATTATTTAATTATATTCATGAATTGAAATTATAATTCGTGTAATTTGTTTGGATGTAAGAAAAATATGTCAAGCCGATGAGTACCTATGTGTCTCATAATAATAATGTTTTTATCTCTATACACCTATGTGTACCTAATTATGTGTATTATAATAATATGTTTAAACCTCTATAGAAATGTACAGATAAATACAATTATACAATACATAAGAGGTACTCATCGGCTTTTTTCTTACATCCAAACGAATTACTCGATTGCATTTTGTTTAAACAGTATGATATTTTTCTTAGGAATATTTCAATGATTTTTTTTATGGAGCCGTAACATAATCACCGTCGGTGTAACAGTATTCCCTTTTCGGAGGAGGCCAGAATGCTGTTAAAAGTAGCAAAATTAGGTATAAATAGAATAAGTAGATAACAAGTAGATTATGATATTATTGTTTTAAGGCCAATGAGGGTGGCGTGATCACGCCTGATCAAACCATCTCTTTAGAAATAAAGATTTAAAAAAAAACAGTCTACAAACAAGATGGACCGAGGATTTAATATACAATAGGCAAATCTAGTACAATTTATGCTCCATTTTAATGAACTTTCGCCGTTGTATGGGAGCTCCCCTTATGGACGGAAGTCCATACAACAAACGTTATTTTGCCGTTTTAGCTCGATATTAATAAATTAGTATGAACATTTAACTTTTTAAAAATACAAGCTTTTGAGATCTTGGATATCATGTAGCGGGATAGTGCTAGCCAAGACAAGTAAATCGAGCCCAAACACGACGAGTCTATCTTGTTCAGTAGAGGAGTTCCTATGGCCACCTCAGACTCCATCATCAGATCATCTCCATGGTACCATATTATTGCATTATCACGCGAAATACATATTTGTGCAATCGGAAGATGAGGTATTTATTTATCTCGTAATTTTAGTGCTCAATTAGTCCCATACTACATAATCATAATCTGTTCAGTGATGACTGGAAGACGATCATGGCGGAATGTTTGAGCTTCTGTGAAGGGTGTGATGAATGAATGAATGGATGACCTGACTGTTGTTTCTTCTTTAAATAATTTTCATGTATTTAATAATTTGTGTTTTCGATCGTATAATTGTTGTCTTTTTGTGTTTTATTTTTTATAATTGAATTCATTCAAAGAGAGGAAAATTTATTTACATTACTTAGGAAACATGTCATTGTTTACAACCTAAAATAATAATACTACAATAAAAAACTACACAAAACTAAATATACCTACCTAAAATTATACAGGGTTATTTCTAATCAATTAGAATTCTTTTAGGGGCTTATTCTGTACATCAAACTAACAACTTTTGTTTTGCGACTCAAAAGGGTGCTAATTGATTAGAAATAACCCTGTATACAAAACAACGGCTATAACTCGAAAAAAAAGACTGTGTCCTTGTGGAAGGGTGCCAAGAACGCTGGCTGCATTCCCGCGATGAACTGCTAAAGAAATTCTCTGCGCGAGGAATGAGCCAGCTTTCTTGTCACCAGCAGCGTCAATAAGTTTTGGCGAAACTAAGTTAAAGATTTTTTTTAGGGATGGACCCCACGGACCAAAAGTTTCCACGCCAAGTGGCAAAAATACATATTCACTTGTGAGTGATGCGTATTTCCGCCGCTTAGCGTCTTCTGCAGCCTCCGCCGCGGCTCCGGCTCTTTGAATTGCCCCACTGAGGCGAGAAGGGGCCAAGGTATCAAGGTATTCATTCTGCTTTGTTATATTAATTATCATTGCAAACTAAATTTGACATTGACGTAATATTATTATTAGTGTAATTGGTTATTGTTAGGTACCGTGCTCATTTGATATTAATAAATAAATTGTTAAACCGCCTTTGCACGATCCTTGCTACGATTAGGTTAAGCACCCACTTGGCCGAATTTTAGGTAACCGTGCCCACGACTTTTTGTGGGCCTGTCCGTGAATATTATTGGTTCTTTTTACAAAATAACGGCCACAAAGAAATATTAATATTAAGGGGTCGTCTAATAATCAAATTGGCTAAATTATATTTGTTTACTTAAAAGCTAAATTTAGAATGTAACAATATCCGGTCGCCTCAAATATTACAGCCCGTAGGCGTAGGGTCTGAACTGCCCTACAAATACTTCCCGCACATTCTTGGCCTAGCAGTTTAGGGTTCCGTGCCACAACCGAAAAAACCTTTATAGTAAGTAAATAGGTAAGTTTGCATATGCCGGGTGACTAACCCTGGTGTCAGTTTCTAATCCTCTGTCATGGAATAACCAGGATCCACAATTTAACGTGTCATCTGAGCCACGGTAGCGCTCAGTTGTAAATGCCACCCGCGGTCACCCATCCTGAACGTTGCTTAACTTTGATGATCGCTAACGAACACTTAGTCAAACTACGCTATGAGCGCTACAATACCCTTATCAACTAGCCACAGTCTTATTCGCAGACTTGCAAAGAATACTGTAGGCATTGACTACCTTACCACAAACATGCTTTAAACACTGTCTAACCGTACAATTTGTACTGTTAAACATTGTCTAAAGCGTGCGTTAAACTTTTGTGGTAAGACGGTGAATTTCTAAAAACCCTATTATGTTTTTTTTATCTACTGTAGTATTATAATTTAGGGTAATTCTAAATCATATAAATGTATAGTGTAAGGTACATGCAAATAAATCAGTGATTGTCTGGATCTCGATGGTTTCACTCACGTCACAACATCTACCTTAACACGAAATTAAATTGGTTTTGTTTTATATTATGTAGTCTTGACTAGCGGAGTATCTCATATTCGGTGACTTTTATATACATTTACATACCTACTTCAACACGTAGTATGCAAAACGTGTGCAGTATTGGTTACATTGTTATTTGAATGTCACCCACACTAAAGCCATGTGTTCGTATCGTAATGAGAGACGGGCCAATTAAGGGCTTTAATGCGTTGACTGGTATTAAATTAATTAACAGTATTAGGAATAGTGAGTTCTGCAATTCATTGTGATTCATAACTAAAAAAATAATTAAAATTTGCTAATCAAGTTCAGAGATATAAGCTTGTAAAGATTTTGGCAGGGATAAAGAGCTAAAGGATAAAGGATTCCCACAAAGCATAACATAGTATGGCGAATGTATGACACTTACGGGCAGTGATGCCATAGCCTGCCAGAGTGAGCTCTTTGTCTAGCAAGAAAATAAATATAAAAAATAAATAAAATAAATCTTAGGGGACATATCTTACACACGGTATCTAACCCCAAACTAAGCAAAGCATGAGATATGGCTGCCAGAGCCTGATATACTACTTATACATATTTTAAATACATATACTTATATAGATAGTATTGTACCTAAATAACACCCAGACACAGAGCAAACACCTATGTGCATCACATAAATGCTTGCCCTGGGTGGGGATCGAACCCACGCCTCTTTGATCCAGAAGTCCGGGTCACTAACCACTAACCACTGAGCCACCGAGGCAGTCAAGCTGCTTGTAACTTCTTTTCTAAGTTGATTTTATTTTTGTTTTCGTTAATCGTCTCTGTTTATGGTTCACTGTTACAAGAGGACATCACAAAATAATCGGCCAAGTACGAGCCGGACTCGCGCACGGAGGGTTCCGTACTGTATGGGAGCCCCCCTTAAATATTTATTTTATTGTTTATTATTGAAGGGAATATAGATTCAAGATTCAAGATTATTTATTTGTCAAAAAACATGGTAATGCAACCAACGTACAAAGTTGCATACAGATCTTTCAAGAGTTTAGAACGCATGTTCTTGCCGTCGTGGCGTACAAATATCAAAAACAAAATTGCTAAATCTGTTAAGTAATACAATTCATAAAAAATGTCAAATTTAGTTTAAAATGTCAAATATCAAAATGTCAAATATAAATTCAAAAATGTCAGAGAGAAATAATAAACCAATAAAGCTATACAATGTCAGAAAAATATGGTTGTTAGAATTAATCTCTATTTAAAATATTTTTGTCACTTAAAAATTCCCATATTTCATAATAACATTTTTTGATAAAACATATATTATGTGAAAATTTCAAGCATCTACCCGGTACCATTATTAATATAGAGCGATTAACGTCTAGAAATTCAGGTTTGTTGTATGGGAGCCCTCTTAAATATTTATTTTATTTTGCTTTCTGTTATGTTGTTGTTTGTTGTTATAGCGGCAACCGAAATACATCAGCTATGAAAATTTCAGCTGCCTAGCTATCATGGTTCATGATACAGCCCGCTGACAGACAGACGGACAGACGGACATCGAAGTCTTAGTAATAGGGTCCCATTTTTCCCTTTGGGTACGGAACCCTAAAAACTAGCCTATTGTGCCTATTATACTATTCGAAATTGCAAATGGTACGGAACCCGTCAGAAGCCAGCTTTTGGTTTTTGACGGAGCTACGTTATTAGGTATAACTGCTTTATTAGCTGAAGACTTTTAAAGGCGGAACCCACAAGTTCTTAGTCATATTATAGTAGATACTAAACTTGTAGACGTACTAATATTATGAAATACTCACTAGATAGACATGTGATCCAGCTCCCCAGGGACATGTTTTGTATTCGTAATAATTAGATTAATAGATGAATATAATATTATTTTTGCGATATTTTTTTTAGATAACACTGCATTTCTGTATCTAGTGTCATTATTAGTAATAATTATTTTTCGCAAAAAATAGCACGACCGACTTCACCCGTGTACAGAATTCGCGAATATTTCGCACGGATCGATTTAGCATTTTCCACATTATTGTTGATTTATCAAAAACTACTCAGCCGATTTCGATAAAATTTAAATGGGACCAATTCCGAAGTATACTCTATTCAATAAAAAAAGAATGATTGAAATCAGATTACTAGGAAAAAAGTTATGCGTGGTTATACATAAAAAAAATACATACGCGTCGCTACCTCCTCCGGTGGTTCGTCGGTCAAAAATGTGAAAAAATGTAAACCGGACGAGTATGTTAATGAATCATTATTATGCAATATTTTTTGTAATATTAGGTTCTATTAACATCAATAAAGTTATCTTATCTTATCACGTTGAGTGCTAGGTCTATCTGGAAGTCTATACCTACTTACGAAGGATCGTTAAAAATAAAGATTAATACCATCTAGGTATTCTAGGTGCTCTCACACCTAGAATCGGTTATCAATTCAACTGTTTTAACAGACTTCCAAACAGGAGGAGGTTCTATGTTCATCTGTACGGTTTTTTTTTTGGGTATGTTCATTGATAATTTTGCCAATTGTGAACCGAATCGAAAAATTCTTCTTTAGTTCGAAATATACTCCCGAGGTGGTCTATTAAAATTTTACAAAAAGCGGCTGAGCAATTTTTTGAAACATCAACAATAATGTTAACAATTCGTGCGAAATATTCGAATTTTATACACGGTGTAAGGTGGTTTTGCCATTTTAAGCGAAAAATAATTATAATTTTTAATTTTGTGAATTACTATGTTCCCTACTTCATTTTTCCTGTAAGTATTGGTGTGCTAATGCATTCTTTTCTTAGATTCGATAGAAATACAATTTGCTGCACTTGCGCTAAGCTCTACCGTTTCAAAAAAATAGAAGTACTCGTACGTATATTTCTAGCTCTGAAGTAAATAATTACAAAACATTGTTTCTTTTTATGTATTTAAGAACAATAATTGTGTATACCAAAAATTATTATGTAGGTAAGTTGTTTAGTGCGATGTCACTTTAGAGAACTGAGAGTGATTGACATCAATTACTACCGACTTCCAAAAATGAGGAGGTACTAAGTTCGCATGTATGTTTATTTTAACTGTGTATGTTCATCGATATTTTCGCCAATTTTGACCGATTTAAAAAAATATTTTTTAGTTTGATAGAATATACCTACTATTCCGGGGACTACTACTACTAATGGGACTACCCATTTAAATTATATCGAAATCAGCGGAGTCGTTTTTGATAAATCAATAAAAATGTACATGACGTCACATCGATTCGCGCAAATCATCCGAATTCTGTACACGGTGGAAGTCAGTGTTGCGATTTTTTGCGAAAAATAATTAAAAGATTATTTTATTCACTGAGCGAACAAAGTAACCTAACTTAAAATAACTTAGTTACAACATTGTGTTAAATTATGTAACGATGAGAACCTCAAGACAAACCAAATCTTGGTTTTTTATACAATATTTAATGTAATCATTAGGTTTTGTTTTAAGTTTTTAAATAAATGAAAAAATAAAAGAGGGTATTTCTACTAGTCTTGAAGGGTATTTCTATCAAAAAGGGGGTTCTGTGCAGCGCTATTTATTAGCCAATTTCAATTTCATTAGATTGTTCATTATTAAAATTGGCCAAGAGTGAGTTGTGATATAGACTTATGAAAATTCAATCAAACAAATGAATGTCTACTGTTCAGCAAACTATAGTTCGGCCGTTCAGAAAATGCGTTCCTGAAACGTAACCTTGAAAAAATGTTCAATTTCATTAAATGGACCTTAAAACATTAAATGGTCCAAAAATCGTAAACGGTAAGTTTTACAAAAAAGTTCGATGGAAACAAAAGATGCGAAATTTTATTTTCTACAATAATGATCTTAATGTTTTTTGCCCTTAAGTACATAGTTTCCGAGATATCGACCAAAAACATTTTTTCAAGATGACGTGTCAGGAACGCATTCTCTGAACGGCCGAACTATAGATACTCGTTGTTTTATTTGTTAAGGCCCTGTGAAGGAACTATGAAACTAAAACAGAAAAAATACGAAGTCAATGATGAAACTACAAGAACAAAGTTGCACCTCCGCTACGAGTATGTAACAGTGATTTCTCCCCCTCAAGTCCCCTGGCCGGCGCCGGTCGGTCGCGACTCGCGGTACAGAGGAAAGGAAACGCGCGGCGCGCCCGTTCGGGGCGCCTCCGCTGCGTATTATACTATAGTACATCTCTACTGCGTGCAATCGATGGCCGTCGTAGACACCGTGACGCCTACGCGCTGAGGTATGTAGCCACCAAGGGTTTTCAGTTTGAGACAGTTTGTACCTACAGTATTATATTCATATATTACCCGACGTTAAATAATGTGTTCAAATCGTGAAAGCTCAACAAAAACATCTATGCGGTACTGTACATGCGTCTTTTAATCGTCCACTGTTGCATATAAATGGTCCTTTGAGGGGCGGTTGGGCCATAGTAATATGCACCACTCTGGTCGGCAGCCGTATTGTGTACCTACGCATTCTGATGTCCGGCATCGCTTTTCCTTCTGCTAGCTGGCGTGGTGCGAGTACCTGGCGCGAGCAGGAGAAAAAGCGAAGCCGAATGTCAGAACCTCAGAACGGGTACATAATACGGCTGCGGGTGCGGATCAATGAAATTAGATAGTGCACCAACTTTTTAATAGTCTATTTTTAAACATAGACGTACCTACCTATAAAGAGTGATTGGGTTGGCATAACCACCATGCTAGCTTAGTGCGAGTTGGATTCAAATACGCCATAGAATTCCTTCTACGTACGTATGCATCTTGCCTCACGATGTTTTCCTTCACCGAAAAGCCAGTGGTGTAAAATTCCATAGATAAGTTTCGTAGAACTCATTAGTGACTCATTCGATAGGGATTGTAACCCACTACCTATCGGTTGTAAGGCGGGTATTACTACCACTAAACCATCACGGCTACACGGATTTACATACATACGACATTGATATTTTACGGACATATGCATGTTTTCTGAACATGTTTCTCTCCACCGAAAAGTCAATAGAAAAGAGATAATTCAAAAATATATCGAGTTGAGGCCATCACCTGGTACAGTATTTAATTATTTACTTTGGAAAATGATTTCCCTATTATTTTGTAAAAATCACAATTTAAAGATTTTCATATTATCTTTGGTTTTTTTAATCTTTTGACATTGCTTGTGTAAAATATGGAGACGTGATGTTGGTCGTCATTACGAATCGTCTCGAGCGCAGGCTTGATGACTTCCAGCCTTCCGAACAAGCCGGTTTCCGAAAGGGCTTTAGTACCATGGACCACATTCATACGCTACGGCAGGTTATACAGAAGACCGAAGAGTATAACTTGCCACTTTGCTTAGCGTTTGTGGACTATGAGAAAGCCTTTGATTCGGTCGAGACTTGGGCTGTGCTCGAGTCTCTCCAACGATGCCGTATTGACTATCGGTACATCGAAGTGTTGAAGTGCTTGTATAATAACGCCACTATGTCGGTCCGAGTACAGGAAGAGAGCTCCAAGGCGATCCCTTTAAAAAGAGGCGTAAGACAGGGAGACGTAATTTCTCCGAAACTGTTTACGGCTACTTTGGAGAACGCCTTCAAGCTCCTGGAATGGAAAGGATTCGGCATCAATGTCAATGGCGAATACCTCACTCACCTTCGGTTTGCCGACGATATAGTAGTCATGGCGAAATCGATGGAAGAGCTCAGCACGATGCTCGAAGGCCTCAATCGGGTATCTCAACAGGTGGGTCTTAAGATGAACATGGACAAGACGAAAGTTATGTGTAATTCCCATGTTGTACCCACCCCGATCTCTGTTGGGAACTCGGTTCTTGAAGTCGTTGACTCGTACGTCTACCTAGGACAAGTAGTCCAATTAGGTAGGTCCGACTTCAAGAAAGAGGCCAATCGCCGAATCCAACTCGGCTGGGCAGCGTTCGGAAAATTGCGTAGCGTCTTCTTGTCCGACATACCTCAGTGCCTCAAGTCGAAAGTTTTCGACCAGTGTGTGTTGCCAGTGATGACTTATGGCACAGAAACGTGGTCTCTCACTATGGGCCTTATTGGTAAGCTCCAAGTAGCCCAACGAGCTATGGAGAGGGCTATGCTCGGAGTCTCTCTGCGAGATAGAATCAGAAATTAGGAGATCCGTAGAAGAACCAAAGTTACCGACATAGCCCAACGGATTGGCAAGTTGAAATGGCAATGGGCAGGGCACATAGCGCGGAGGACTGATGACCGATGGGGTCGAAAAGTTCTCGAGTGGAGACCACGTACCGGCAAGCGCAGCGTAGGACGTCCACCCACAAGGTGGACGGATGACCTCATTAAGACCGCAGGATCGCGCTGGATGCAAGCCGCTTCCAACCGGTCTTATTGGAGATCCATAGGGGAGGCCTATGTCCAGCAGTGGACTTCTTATGGCTGATGGATGGATGGATGGATGGATGTTGGCCAGCAACAAAAACCAAATTAGAAAATACGAAATTCTATTGCAATTAAGCATAAAATATCGTTGTTTTTTATTAATTATATTACCATTTTAAAAGCTTTTTTGGTCTACTGTACAAAGTCTGAGCCCACTTTGCAAAACAGAAAGTCCCAGCTACATACGCCACGGCGGCGGCGCCCGCCTGCCTGTCTGCAGGGACAGTAAATAGTTTGGAGATAATGCATCGCACCGCGGAGACTATTGTTGCTGAATGTCGCGTCTATTGATCGAACATCTCTGCATTTAACTATTTGTTATTCGCACTGAGCTCATGCATTGTATTGAGCCGTTAATTGCTAGTTATTACTAAAATAAGCGTGGATAATTGAACCAGGACATACCTTAACGGTTTTTTGGTACGCTCCATAGTAGAATTGTATTTACTTTTGTGATTAATGAATTAAAAAAATTAAAGCTCTGCGTGGATACAAAATCTACATATTAGTGACATAGAAATGTCTCAGACCTATGATACGAGTATAATCTCAAACCTTTATTTGCTAGTTTGGAGATAATACATCACACCGCGGAGACTATTGTTGCTGATTGTTGCGTCTATCAAATCGTCTATCGGTCAATCATTTTAAAAATAGACATTAGGCCCAATAATGAAGGCACAATCAATTAATAGCAACGTAAAAAGTGTTCTCTCTATCGAATGCCTATAGTGAAAAAGAAACAGAATATTCTAAATAGCTATTATAATTACGATGGCACCTTCATTGGGCCTATTGTATTTATCAGATGGACCCATGATCTAATCATAACCACAGGAGCACACTGAATACAATCCGCTTCCGATCGGTCTTATTGGCGAGCCAAAAGGGTGGCCTACGACCAGCAGTGGACGTCGGGTATTGCGGCGATACTAGGACCACGGCTAACAATGATTATGATTGATTACTCAAAAAATTACATATTTTGACATTTGCATGTACGATATATGCTGTTAACAAAAAAAACTACATAATCAGAGATATGATGCTCTAATCAAAAAAAACTTAAATGGATAAATTCATAAAAAGATGTCTTCTAGGTATCATAGATATCTTCTAGGTCTGCGTGCTTCATCTTCGACCACAACGTCGCTTACCATCAAGCGAAAAAAATATGACACGTCATTTAACACCTCTCTTGTTTTGTCGGGGAGCTAAAAAGGTTGTAATTGTTAGCTGCGCTTGTTAAAGAGGGTACCTACACATAGTCGCAACACACTTCGGTATTGCGACGGTGAGGAGTATATGGAATGAGGGTAGACAGAGAGATGGTTTGGGCGACGGGCTGGAGTGCCAGTCTGTGATAGTGATCAGTTGTGTACGGTGAGTGTAAAACAACTTTGATAAGCCAGTAGTTGGAGCAAGCCTTGTAAGTACTTTGGGTTTTATAATGACTGCATATACCTATATATTGGAGGTCCGTATTATTGTCCAATGGTGTATCATCTGAATGTCCTACTAGAATCTGAGTGATGCTGTTGGAGCACTATGCCCATCAGCTAACATAATGTATAGCTGAAGCCGACATTAATTTAACCCACAAGTACTACTAGTAACCAGTAATCATAAAAGCAATAAAAAACATTAAATTGAAAAAACAAAATTTTCAATCAAAGTTGATAATAAATAAAGGATATAATTAGGCATCATATTTTACAAGCTTTTATTTAGTTTCACCTGTCCCGTGGTCTGTCTGTCGGTCTGTAATCAAATCTTGCAAGTTAAAGATAAAGATAATTTATTTGCCGCGTTTTAACTTTTTAACACTTTGTAGTCAAACAGGGTAGGTATTTTTTGGATCATTGTAGACTTCAGATGACTTTCTCAGTGAATACTTTTTTGATATCACCTTATCCATGGCTTTTTTCATTGTTTCACATTTGAAGTTATCTTTGGGCTAACCCAGGTTTAAACCAAAAAAGGATTAAAAAATAAACCAAAAAATGTAACTCAAAATATTGTCCGGTTTTACGGGACATTTAGTGTCCGATCTTAGGGACCCTTAGATGTAAACAAGAAAAATTCTTACTTACATTGTGAGTTACTAAGCACAAAAATGAAATGAAAATTCTGATAGTTTCATTGATTAACATATATTTACTTAATTTGTAAAATTCGTAGTTAAAGTAGGTTGCTCCGAAATAATGTTTTAGAAAAATAACTAATGTCGGCATCAGCTCTCCACCAATTCATCTGTATATCTGCTCTACTCGAATAGACTAGGTATGTGATCTATTTTACATAGTTAAATATTCACAGAGTGAATCTGGTTAGGAATTCTGTTACTTATTCGCTTTATTACTTCGTATAAGTAATGCTTAGAAAATAGTCAAATCATATGTAAATAAAAGCTAGATTTAGCATGGCCTAGAACTTAGGATTCTAGACTCAAAGATCTCATTAATTATGTATTATAACTAGCTTCTTCCCACGAGTTTTACTGCATAAGGTTACGGTCTGAGAGTAATTCTGTATGATAACGTACGTGCGCGTAACACGCTAACGGATTATTTGTTTAAAAAAAAAAGTTTGAAGAAAAAATATTTTCCAAATTACATAATTTACATTTGGTTTTTACTTAATTAATTTTTAATTTAAAATATTTCTTTAAACAAAAATCACGGAAATAAAAAAAATACTAATCGTGTTACGTTATGTTTTGTCAGTAGAAAATCAGGCCCCTGATTGAAGACACTATGCGGGTGCTGTTGCGGTCCAGCTGCCAGAAAAATTTAAGAAACTGCAGTATTCATAATTATACGCACTACAATGCAGTCTAACGTCCGGTTACAGTCCGTATGATGGTCATTCTCCGATTGACTTGTATAATCCGTAATTATGTTTCAGTGTTGAGTTTGCAGAGATATTTATATATACTAGTAGTAGCACCTACAATGTCGCCCTATCAATGCACTAAGTTTTGAGAAAAAAACGAAAAAATGACGGTAGTTTCCTAGCCCTTCATTATTTGGCGCGGTAAACTGGTTGGTCATTGACACTTCAGTCACGTTAATTATATCTAATTACCGTGCTTCAGTGCTTCGCCGCGTCGCACATTTTAATTCGTTTCATAAAGTTTTACCGAGCTAGGCACTAGTTTTCTAGTGAAAATCAACATAACGAAGAAAAAGCTAGACCACGACGACTGGAAGTATTTAAGTTGGATCACATCAAGAAGATCACGTCCAGGTTAATTTTAATAGTTATTGTTTATGAAATGTTATTTTAAGTTTTGTTGACATAAACTGACTCATTATGGAGCTTAAGTAAATAATTCATGAACTTTATGTGTGTGTTTGTGTGTGGGTATGTCAATGAAAATCCACCCACTAGCGTAGACCGTTGGTCGTCTGTCCACCCACGATTTCAACAGCGAAATATTCTCATAAAATTAATCTTTTCTACTTTGATACATTTAAAATATCTAATCCACCAACTCATTGGGCTACGGCGTGGTAAATATGGCTCAATCGCCCTTCAGATAAGTACAAATGTTCTATATTAGTTTTTATTTAAAAGCCGTCACCAAACACACAGTATGGTAGTAATGAGGTTTAAAACCCAATTCTACATTTAAGCGGTTTTGTACTAAGTTACTAATGAGTTATCCCAGCTTTTAGCTGCCTATATATTTTAATTCGTTTTTAGGGTTCCGTACCCAAAGGGAAAAATGGGACCCTATTACTAAGACTTCGATGTCCGTCTGTCCGTCTGTCTGTCTGTCTGTCACCGCGCTGTATCTCATGAACCATGATAGCTAGGCAGCTGAAATTTTCACAGATGATGTATTTCGGTTGCCGCTATAACAACAAATACTAAAAAGAGAATTAAATAAATATTTAAGGGGGGGCTTCCATACAACAAACCTGAATTTTTAGACGTTTTTCGCTCTATATTAATAATGGTACCAGGTAGATGCTTGAAATTTTCACTCACTTCAGAATATTTAGTTTTATACTCCCTTCAATAATAAATAATAAAATAAAATAAATATTTAAGGGGGGCTCCCATATGTCGGCGTCAGCTCTCCACCCTGTATGCACCAAGTTATTATTATACGATACTATGACTAATAGCGGTTACCCACATTCTAGCTGTAGGCTTAAGTTATGTGCCGAGAATCATGGTCGAGCCATAGAGTTCTATACAGCAGCCTTCCCTTTACCCAGCACCCGAAACTCTAATATGGATGGGTGTAGTTAGGGGGCCTCCTAGAAACCTCCTAGAATTTATATATTAGAAACGTTTTTGTCCATCCTACAAAACTACAAAAAAATAAGATTGAGGATTAGATAACGTTTATTGCTTAAATTGTTACACATCAAATGAAATTAATGGTACTTATAAATAAAAATTTTTGCAAAAAAAAAAATACAAGACCGCCTTCTACTGTGTACAAAATTCGAATATTTCGCTCGAATTGTTTATATTATTGTGGATTTATCAAAAACGGCTCAGCTGATTTCTGTAAAATTTAAATGGGGCCACTTCGGGAGTATACCCTTTCGAACTAAAACATAATTTTTCGATTCGGTTCACAATTGGCGAAATTATCGATGAAAAAAAAAGATACATACACACGAACATAGAACCTCCTCCTTTTACGAATTCGATTAACAATGGGCCTTATCAATAACGAAATGAAATGTCGTTAAAGTACCATTATAATATTTGAATCTCGCACTAGGTCTCATAGGAGCCTGTAAAGTAGGGTACAGTATTATTTTACTTGTGTACTGTACTGTACTGTACTGTATCAGCCTTTTTAATAGTCCACTGCAGGACGTAGGCCTACCCACGAAGGGTGATTGGGCCATATCCACCACGCTGGCCCAGTGCGGGTTGGTGGATTCACATACGCCATCGAATTTCTTCTACGGACATATGCAGGTTGCCTCACGATGTTTTCCTTCACCGAAAAGCCAGTGGTGTGAAATTCCGTACATAAATTCCAAAGAACTCATTGGTACGGGACTGGGATTGAACCCACGACCTCACGATTGTAAAGCGGGCGTCACTACCTCTAGACCACCACGGCTTCACTACTTATACTTATATAAGGCATTGCATTTCTTTTTAGATTCAACAATTTCTCCTAACGGATAACGGAAAGCATTTTATTTTTCTAGGGTAGGCAAAAGTAGAGACAACATGTCCGTCCTCGCGAGATCTCTGGCTTTAACAATGGCATGTCATCAATGCTGCGTATCTTTGCGAAATAACATACGCCATATCTTGAAATACTATAGCAGCTTAGGTACTTAGGCTGTATGTGTATATAGCACATCAGAATGTTTTGTAGAGTTGCGTGCATTTATGTTGTTAAGCCGTGGTGGTCTAGAGGTAGTGACGCCCGCCTTACAATCGTGAGGTCGTGGGTTCAATCCCAGTCCCGTACCAATGAGTTCTTTGGAATTTATGTACGGAATTTCACACCACTGGCTTTTCGGTGAAGGAAAACATCGTGAGGCAACCTGCATATGTCCGTAGAAGAAATTCGATGGCGTATGTGAATCCACCAACCCGCACTGGGCCAGCGTGGTGGATATGGCCCAATCACCCTTCGTGGGTAGGCCTACGTCCTGCAGTGGACTATTAAAAAGGCTGATACAGTACAGTACAGTACAGTATGTTGTTTTAATTAAAAATGGCAAGTTTTTTCTTGACTGCTAAGTATTGGTAAGCATAGCGTGGTGGTCTAGTGGTCCATACAGGGCCTTACAATCGTAAGGTCGTGGATTCTAACCCCGGTCCCGTACCAATGAATTCTTTGGAATTTATGTACGTTTTGTTTTTGTAAAGTGGTTTTCAACCATTGATTAAACACCCTGGGCTTAATTTATTACATAATAATGTTGTACCTTTAATATTTTTAAATTTTGATAAGGTTTTTTTTTGAAGTTTCCCCTGAAAACGCGTATTGTACTTTTGATACGTTTAATTTTCCTCCTGTTGCTATGAGCTAAACTTGTGCGATACTTGGTGATATTATTTGATATTTCATTTTTATTCCACAATTTATCAAAGTAATGCTTCAAATTCGTCCTAGCGATTTACGGTGTCGAACATTACAACTATCGCTAAGACTCAAAACAGATATTAGTACAATAGTTTAAATTCACCATGCAAAAATATGCCCGGAGGGAATCGAACTCGGTGCCATTGTTACGATAGACAATACTACCAATTAAACCAACAAGTTATATATTTTTTTGGAAACGGTGCGTGAAAATTGAAAATTAATTAATGCGATCTTTACATAACAATAATTGAACAGGTGTAATAGTGCAGCAACATTGACATTATACTTATCGGTCATAATGAAATTACTCGTATCGTAGTTTAATGCTTTCTTCATTGGTTTTAAGCCAGCTAGCTATTTCAAAATCATAAAATATCTCATATTATTTTGATCACATTAAGGACGAGTTTCCTTCGCATTGTTAACTACACATATTATTCTGTGTACTCACGTTCTTTATGTAGATGTGACCTTAAAAGGCTGCTATGGTACTGGTTTACCATGTTTTAGAAAGTTAACGCCGTCTCACTCATACTCGCTGCATGCAGGATCGCGTTTTCTCAGTCTAGAGCTACATGAACGCTTCGAATCATTTTGTCTTGGAGTCTACACATCTTTGCGTGTGCGATGCATTAGTAAATAAACAATTTAAGATGAGTGAAGAAAAAAATAAATTATTTGAAGTGGATAAAGAGGAAATTCGTGTAAGTTTTTGTTTTATTTTTATAGCATATGTGAAAAACAACGTGTAACTTCCAATAGTGAGTCATTTTAGTGATTTTTTATCGTAGTTTATTGTGTTTATAAAGAGAGAAGTGTACGTTTATTAGCGAAGTATGTGGGATGAGAATTTTCACACGCTGATTTTACTGTTTTTTTGTTACGTGCTCTAAGATATCACTGTACTTATTCTTGTAAACAAGATTAACTGTGGAACTGAGAACTGGAGATATTGAAAATATTAGCTGTTCGCTGCTTCGATACAATATTTTACTTCGTGTGTTTTTTATGTGGAATTACTGATTTCTGATTTGCGATTTCAAGTTGGTTTTAAAACATATTTATAGATATAGTATCAAACCTATCTACTTACCTACAGCATCTATTACAAACCGGGTGACAAATAAATACCGCTAACTCTGATAGTTTCAATGTGCGGATATATGCCGGTATTTTTTCAGCATGTGACATAACATAATAAGCAAATAACTTTTTTGTAATAAAAACGCGTTTTTCCACCTTTTTACATATAAACTAATAGAAACCAAATTCTATGAAAATCGATAGAGCCGTTTCTAAGACCCAAATTTAGTACAAAAACTAAAGTAATATCCCGAAAAATTACAATGATTACTCGTTTAAAGGTGTGATATTAAGTAAACGTCAATTTCTACACAAATTCATAGTATCGTAACCTATCCTAAGCAAAATCTATTATTATCGATACTCTACAACCCATGTCAAGATCCTCTCACCTATTGAGTAATAATTATTTTTCGCAAAAATAGCATAACCGACTTCACCCACCCGTGTACAGAATTCGCGAATATTTCGCACGGATCGATGTTACGTTTTTCACATTATTGTTGATTTATCAAAAATAGCTCAGCCGATTTGAATAAAATTTTAATGGAACCAATTTCGAAGTATATTTTTTCCAATAAAAAAAAGAATTATTGGAATCGGACTACTACAAAAAAAGTTATGCGTGGTTATACATAAAAAAAAAAATACGCGTCGAATTGAGTACCTCCTCCGGTTCGGTTCGTCGGTCAAAAATAGCACAAGCACCAAAAAATATTTACATCATAAGCAAAGCAATTATTGTGACTCCCACACGGCAACCCTTTGCAGCATACAAACAGTCCTTCCTTTAATTGAAGATTACTCCAGAAACACTTTACACCTCTCCAGGGTTACAATATTTCAGGATTTGTCCTGCAATTCCAGGAGTTTTTAGCTTGACGGTGGATTTATTGACTTCCCTCAGAATTTATAAGCTTGACTTAGAATCCATCCATCAATCCATCAATCAGCCATAAGAAGTCCACTGCTGGACATAGGCCTCCCCTATGGATCTCCAATAAGACCGGATGGAAGCGGCTTGCATCCAGCGCGATCCTGCGGTCTTAATGAGGTCATCCGTCCACCTTGTGGGTGAACGTCCTACGCTGCGCTTGCCGGTACGTGGTCTCCACTCGAGAACTTTTCGACCCCATCGGTCATCAGTCCTCCGCGCTATGTGCCCTGCCCTACTTAGAATATATTGGCTTGACTCAGGATTTACAGGCTTGACTCTAGATTCTAACCGGACTTTAAAAAAGTAGGAAAATATTGAGTTTTTTTTAAATCAGCAATAGGTCGCAATTGATGACTGCCTCGGTGGCTCACTGGACTTCTGGGCCAAAGAGGCGTGGGTTCGATCCCCACCCAGGGCAAACATTTGTGTGATGAACATAGGTGTTTGCTCTGTGTCTGGGTGTTATTTAGCTACTACGAGTATCCGTATAAGTATGTATTTAAAATATGTATATGTAGTATATCAGTCTCTGGCAGCCATATCACAAGTTATGCTTAGTTTGGGGTCAGAGACCGTGTGTAAGATGTCCCCTAATATTTATTATTACTATTTATTAATTACTATTTTGATCGGGGCTCTACTAGAGCCAGGTCTAAATTCCTTGCTTGGAAGACTTAATACTATTTGCAAGTCTTAATATTGTTCAATGAATATCAGGCTTCTGGAGCTTGTACATCAATCATCTCTATCTCAGAAGGACTCTTTTCTCGTACTGCGATTTTTTTTTAAAGTCCCATTATTTTTCAATATATATCAAGTTTTTTTCGGATTTATAAATTTTTCATATGTCAACCCTACAACTCACAAACTCGACGTCTATTTCAGAACACAAACAAGGACGAGAACGAAAATGTGCAGAATAAAAACACGGAAGAGGAAAACCTAGTAAAAAAGAGCGTTCCAATAAATCAAGATAAAAATGGCAAAGGTCCCGAAAACGTGAATATGTTCCTCCTGATATGCTTAGTAGGAGTGACTCTCGGTATCGCACTGGAAATCATTAACCTGCAAAACAGGCATAATAGATTTGATAAAAAGAAATATTTAGCTTATTCGAAAGACAAAAATGTTGACGATAAAAACGGAGTTTTGAAACACGTACATTTAGTTCTAGAACGAGTTGGCTATGAGGCAGGCCGCAACAACTCTGATTGGGACCTCCTTTGGGCTCACGACTATCCTTTTAGAACGCTATATCCTTCTTTAAACAAACTTAAAGCACACCAAAGAGTTAACCACTTCCCTGGAATAGGGTATATAACTAACAAAGTAGATTTAGCCACTACTGACTCTAAGTACATACCAAAAGCGTTCCAATTACCTAAGAGAAAAGAGGAATTTATGAAATATGCGTCGGAAAATAAAAACGCAATATTTTTACAAAAACACAATCAACACAGAGGTGTGTATTTGAAGAACGTGAGTGAAATTGACTCGGGTGGCAGTAGTTTTGTGCAAGAATTTATGCCAAAACCGTTCTTAGTCGACGGATATAAGTTTGATATTGGCGTGTATGTGGTGCTGACGTCGGTTACGCCGTTAAGACTCTACTGGTACAAAGGAGACGTACTGTTCAGGTATTTTTTGCTGTTTATATTAATTTTAATTGGAATACCTTTTTTTTAATTTGTGTTTTCTGAGTAAACAACTATTTATTAAGGTTCTAGTGATATAGATGTACCCCTATTTTATAAGATGAGATAGTCGCACTCTATTTTTAATCGACCTCGACTCGAATCGACTCGATTTCTCAATTCGACTGAATGTTTATTTTTCTGTATGTATTGGCAGACGCCCCGGTTGTGGTCAGTGTACCGGCTGTGGCCATTTTTATATATTACGCGCCAAGTATGAGATGATTTTGATGATTATTTTTTTGTTTGGTAGAGTATACTTCAGAGGTGGTTCCATTTAAATTTTATCGAAATTGGCTAAGCCGTTTTTGAAAGTTTAACAATAGTGTTAAAGTTACTACATCGATGATATATCGATTCTTGTGAATTCGATTCGAATTCTAAGCACGGTTGAAGTAGGGCCATTTACGGCGAAAAATAAATAATTATTTAAATTACGAATGCACTCGTTCATAATATAGGGTCTTTTAAAAAGTGCAGTAACTTTCAGAAGCACTATCATGGTTCATGAGATACATCCCGGTGACAGACAGACAGACGGACATCGAAGTCTTAGTAATAGGGTCCCGTTTTTCCCTTTGGGTACGGAACCCTAAAAACTGTTGAAGCAACTCAAAAACCCAGCTGTTCCATTAATTTTGTCAAGAAACGTAAATTATACCTAACTTTAAACGTCCTTGCACTGTACAAAACATCCCTTCTATGAAAAATGTCTGTGGTTTCACGCGATGTTGGTGACTGTCGTTTACTTTGGCAAAAAGAGTAAGGTCCAGCGCGTCATTTGCGCGTTTAAAGTACGCCGTGTGCTAGGGCAAATAATAGAAATCCTATAAAAAAACAATTAAAATATCGTAGCAGTAAGGTTTACGTATAGAAATTTTGATCATGCTTGATAAAGGCACATCAGCCTAAGCTGCTCGCCAAAAAATATATTATTAAAAATTTCAAAATGTGTTTCAGATATTGTCCCGCGAAATACTACCCGCTAGACCCATCGAACCTGGACCAGTACGTGATCGGAGACGATTACCTACCAACGTGGAAGGTACCTTCGCTGGCCCGACCGTATTCCAACCTTGGGCTTTCTATGAAGGATGCATTCGATATGTACGCCACTGCCAAGGTACGTGTGTTTTATATACAATACTACCCTCGACCAGTAAGTGATCGGAGACGACTACCGGCCACCGAGGAAGGTACCTTCACTGGCCCGACCTTACTCCAACCTTAGGCTCTCCATGAAGGATACATTCGATATGTACGCCACTATCAAGTTAGGTACGGTATTTGGATTATCTTTAGACCTTCAAGGGTCTGTGGATGATCCAATTGCTTGTTATGTAGGTAGTAGTCATTTATGTAGTTTTAGATTATGTAAGTCTTGTATTTAGTGGTAGTTAATAAAGGTACGGTAGGTGTTTTAGATTAGATTAGATATAATACTACCAGCTAGACCCGTCCAACCTCAACGTGTACATAGATAGCGTAGAATATGTTGGTTCACACCACTGGCTTTTCGGTGAAGGAAAACATCCTATGGAAACCTGCATACGTCCGTAAAAGGGATTCGATGTGTGAAAGAAAGTGAATCCACCAACCCGCACTGGGCCAGCGTGGTGGATATAGCCCAATCACCCTTCGTAGGTAGACCTACGTTCTGCAGTGGACAATTAAAAAAAATGTGCACCAGCCTTTTTTTTGACCGACGAAACGGAGGAGGTACTCAATTCGACGCGTACATTTTTTAAATATTTTTTTCAAGTATAACCACGCATAACTTTTTACATAGAAGTCCGATTTTGATGATTATTTTTTTATTGGAACGAGTATACTTCGAAATTGGTCTCATTTAAATTTTATCGAAACCGGCTTAGCCATTTTTGATAAATCAACAATAATGTGAAAAATGCTACATGGATCCGTGCGAACTATTCGAGAATTCTGTACACAGTTGAAGTCGGTCGTGCCATTTTTTGCGAAAAATAATTATTGTCGGTCGGATGTCGGTCATCGGTTGTTTCGAAATTCAGCGCTATACTCCAGAAAGTCGTAAAATTACTCTACCTGTGCTTGTAAACAAGATTACCGTTTTGGGGGGATTAACCGCAAAAAAATTAGGGGTCGTTTTAATCTCCAACACCGTCGTAAGCGAAGAGACCAAGAGGTCTTGGCTCGAGGGGAGCCGTTTGATCGTCAAAGCCGCTGCGACCGGCCCCTGAAATATTCGGGGACTTCCGGTATTGAATAGAATAAGTCGAGAGAAACATGTTTGGAACATCGCGTTGCGTCTGGTGGACGCGACGCGTGACCAAAATGCTGGTGTTTATTTGGCTCAACGTATAAGCATTGCCATTCAGCGTGGCAATGCAGCCAGCATGCTGGGCACTCTGCCAACTGCCAGTGGGCTTGAGCATTTGGATTATCTTTAGACGTTCAAGGGTCTATGGATGATCCAATTGCTTGTTATTTAGTAGTAGTTTATGTAGTTTTAGATTATGTAGGTCTCGTATTTAGTGGTAGTTAATAAAGGCACTTGCCCTATAAAATTTTTTGGAATAAGTTAATATTTGTGTCTTATATCACATGCACATAAGGTTGTTTAGAAACTCTACTTATCTTCTATACGTATTACTTTATAGGGAAGAAATCTATGCAATCGGTGTTGCAAGCCAAAAAGTCGTTTCCTGTGCAATCATCACCTTATTAAATTGTTAATCTGTTTTCTCTGAAATTGCAATGGAAATTGGAAACTAATTTGGTAAAGTCAGTAAGAAGTTTTTTTTAATTCGTTATTTCTATTTTAACTTACATTTTTACTAAACAGAAGAGATTATTGGCCTAATTTAGGAAGTTAGTTCTACTCAGGATTATATTTCTGTTAATTCGCTACTCCGGGTTAGCAAAGCCGGTTGACTTCAAAAGGATGACGAACACGGGGGGGGGGAAGGTTCTTCGGGACTAATTCCTCTGCTGAGCTAACCACAATACTTGATGTGGTTCAAAATGGCCCCCATGGGGACACCATGGCATTGTTTTAAATTCTTCATTCATTTCTAAAGTGTGGTGACCCCCGCTCCAGCTGTTTCCTGGAGCAAAGATTGGCCATTGCTATTCAACGGGGTAATGCGGCCAGTGTTTTGGGGACCTTTGCTCCGGGAACAATTAGGGGCGGGTTGTTTGACTAATTTTATTTTTAGACATTATTGTATTGACTTTTTGAATAAATTTAATAATAAATTCTTCATTAAATAAAATAACATAATCGTTTATTTCAGGCAAACTCCAAAACAATCGTATTGAATACATTTAAACAGATTATAAAATAATAATAATTTTAAATAAAATTAAATGTCAAAAACTGTAAAATAAAATAAATGAGTAATTAGTAATTATTTTTCGCAAAAAATGGCAAAACCGCCTTCCATCGTGTACAAAATTTGAATATTTCGATAGAATTGTTTACATTATTGTTGATTTTTGAGATGGACAGCTCAGCCGATTTCTGTAAAATTTAAATGGGTCCACCTCGGGAGACCCTTTCGAACTGAAAAAGAATTTTTCGATTCGGTTCACAATTGACGAAATCATCGATGAAAATACACAAAAAAAAAGATACACAGACGAACATAGAACCTCCTACTTTTGGGAAGTCGGATAAAAATAAAACAATTTAAAATATCATACATTGCAGGACTTGTTTAATTTTTCATTGTAAGTAAAAAAATATACTGATCACAGAGGCGCCAGCGTAAAAATAGCAACGTAAAAAGCATTCTCTCTATCGAATGCCTAAAGTGAAAAAGAAACAGAACTATGCTATTTAGCTAATATAATTACGATGGCGCCTCTGTAATCGGGTTTATTATGTAGTCAAAAATTAGGCATGCTAATCCGGTAAAAAAATGACTGCATTTTGTTCATCAACTACAACTAGGTACTTATCAATTTGTTTAATATTTAGTTTCTTTATGGGCCAAACTACAAAAATCTTTTACCTACACTTGTAGCGTTAAACAATAGTAGGAGCGTTCTGATTTACTAGATTTTTTTGGTTTCCTACTATTTCTTTTAGTACCTAATACCTAAGTATCTATAATTGAAGAGGTCCAAAATATTTCTTTACATTTTGGTTTCTAGCTAAGAGAGTAAATTCATTATTAAAATAAGGATCCACATTATTCCCAACCCCATTAGGTAGAGCCAAAATAGACTTAAGCTACGAGTTCAATGCTAAGTGATATGAAAATGTCTGGCTGTAAAAATAACAAATCAGATTTTTCCACGTGATAATGCCGTACGAGTGGAGTCAGCCTCGGGCTATACAAGCAATAAACAGTTGTTATTAGCATCCCACGCGTGGGCACAAATGTGTGATTTGTCTCCTTTAGCGTCGGAATGGGGTCTTGACGCTTTTATGTGCCTAGAACGCATCAAGCTGTCCGTCCAGGTTTCGCCCGACCACGAATGGATTGTAGCTTCAACTCAATTTTAGTAAATACTAGCGACCCGCCCCAGCTTCGCACAGGTGTATTATACATATAAACCTTCCTCTTGAATTACTCTATCTATTTACAAAAACCGCATCAAAATCCGTTGTGTACTTTTAAAGATATAAGCATACATGGGGACAGACAGCGGCAAACGACTTTGTTTTATACTATGTAGCGATATTACGGAATAAAAAAAACCTGATGACGAATTATACCTCCAAAATCCCTGCAAAGGATATTGTATCGAAGGACAAAAGGTCAATGAACTTTTGTGAGGAACAGCAAATATTATAATTCGTAGGGAACAGCTGATATTCATTCAGTAAGTTTTACAGTTTCAGTAAGCTGTACACACCGTAGTAAAGGTTGTGCATAGCAATTACTCGTACATAGTACCTTATTTTCTACACTAAACCAACGCGTGCGAGTGTATCTGACAGTACCTAACTAGAAATCTAGGTACAACACAAAAGACTGAAAGGAATAGTACTATCATTGAACAAACAAAGGGAAATAGAAAGCTTGACCTTTTCTACGCAAAGAGTTAGCGTAGGCGATGATTGGTATATTGCCGCTAATAATGTAGAGCGAGAAACCGTACCATATGGGAACCCCCATAATTAATTTTATTTTGTTTTTTATCTTTTAAAGGAAATATACAATTTAATATTCTGTGAATATGTCAAGCATCTACCAGTTGCCGTTATTAATATTGAGCATAAAATCACGTTCTTGTATGGGAGCCCCCAAACATTTAATTTAATTTAATTATTTGTTTTTGAAGTTAACCTTTAACTAAATATTTTGTGAATATTTGAAGCATCTACTTGTCACCGTTATTAATATCGAGCCAAAAACAGCTAAAAATTAGGTTTGTTGTATGAGAGCCCCCTTAAATATTTATTTTTAGTATTTGTTGTTATAGCGGCAACAGAAGTACATCATCTATGAAAAATTTCAACTTTCTATCTAGCTATCACCGTTCTTGAGATACAGCCTGGTGACAGACAGACAGACGGACAGACTCTGACGAACGGACTCTTAGTAATAGGGTCCCGTTTTGACCCTTTGGGTACGGAACCCCAAAAACGATTCCCTGGTCAGAACGTCGGAACTCAGCAGCAACGGAAATTCCGTAGTTAGGTCTGATCTTCACATTTTTTGATGACTGGGAATATGGGAGAGAAGGTCCCTGGAACCAGTAATAATTTTAAAGGAGTCTATGAGAAAATCAAGTTTTGGAACCTCTGTTCTGTCTGATCATTTTTTACAAACCCCTGATGCAGAGATCGCAACGGAATTAAATTTGTTTCTGTGGCGGTTTTGTGAAAAAAATGTAAGGATAATTCAAAAGCAATTAACTAATAATCAATGTAATTATATTTTCAATTTTGTTTCAGGGAAAAGACACATTAAAAATGTGGGAAGAAGTACAAAAAGCAATCGTCGATATTTTTCTCAAAAAAATACATCATCTCAGAGAAGCAGTAAGTTTTTGATTACCATTTCTTTACTAGAGACAGGGTTATTCCTAATCAAATAGCATCCTTTTAGGGGCTTATTCTGTACATCGAAACTAACAACTTTTGTTCTGAGACTTTTGCCAAAACGATATTTTTCTATGGAACAACAATTTTTTTTTCGAGTTTTGAAAGAAGTCGCAGAACAAAAGTTGTTAGTTTTGATGTACAGAATAAGCCCCTTAAAGGATGCTAATACGAATATATAAACATAATCAATTATTATCAACCCTAACAAACACACCCGAACAAAATTTAGTCTAGTTTATTGAATCAGGCGTTACTTTGCGGAAGTTCATCTTCAAATTCTTGTTTTGAATAAATATTTAGTGTATTTCCGCTCTGTCGTAGTCATATAAGTTAAGGGTACTATTCAAAATCCAAATTAAATCACAAACAAAATTAGTAATTAATCATCAAACTGTATCATGGTTCGACTATGGTTAGGTCAGGTTAGAAAAGTTAGGCTTAGGTATGTTTACAAAATATGAATGAACCTGAAACAAATTTTTTAATTAATCCGTTTAAAATAATAAAAAATAATTAAACCTGTAACAAAAATAGTGATTAGTAATCTATTTAAAAAATGTAGTAAACCTGAAAATAATATTTAATTAATATGTTAAAATTACAAATATAATTTATTTATAAAAAATGGTATAAAATAATTGAAAAAATACTTAGTCAATAAATAGCACCCCTATTCTTACTGTACTCTATTCGACACGTGTTTCGCCTCTAAACGAGGCATCTTCAGGACGTGTTGACTCTTCGAGCTTCTTGCGAGTGAGCTCGAGCTTTATTATTTTAAACGGATTAATTAAAAAATTTGTTTCAGGTTCATTCATATTTTGTAAACATACCTAAGCCTAACTTTTCTAACCTGACCTAACCATAGTCGAACCATGATACAGTTTGATGATTAATTACTAATTTTGTTTGTGATTTAATTTGGATTTTGAATAGTACCCTTAACTTATATGACTACGACAGAGCGGAAATACACTAAATATTTATTCAAAACAAGAATTTGAAAATTTAGTCTACATATAGGGTTGATTTAATTGATTTATAGGTATTTCGATTAAATGATTGATTATTATTATTTTATACGAGGGAGGTAAAATTAGTAACCTGTTAAAGTGAAGCGGGCGCTATAATCCCTATTCAATACCAACTTCATATTATAAATCCACCTTTCCATAATATACAGGGTTACAGGCTAAGGGTGTGTAGTTTACATTGTTTCTGACTGATTTGACTTTGAATCACCCTATCAATTGCAGACTTTAAAAGGGCAGTATTTTTTGACGCAAGTTATAATAGTAAATATTATGACTCAATTTGTACATTATTTAAGAATTGACTTTTTGCTAGATATTGTTGTGATGTGTTTTTTTCTAATACTGACATGAATTATGATTTTTTTTAATTTTATAAGACATAGACATACACTAACATATAAGAGTGACATACACTATTGCATTTTGCGAAGCCTGTAATAATAGTAGTATTTGTAATGAATAAAATAAAATCTTAAATCTAACAGTTTACGAGATATTTTAATTTATGTTTTATGGAAAAAATACCCGTTTTTTCAGCTATCTGCTTAGATATTTCGAAATGGGTAAGCCGATACACACAGATTTATTACTTAGATTATTACTACTGTTATTTAATTTGTACATGTAAAGTAAGATGGTTTATGACCTGAATATGAATAACCAATATTGTTGTAAAATTAATAAATGAGACGTTGTAGACGATTAAAACTTATAAAAACTAATAAATATTAAGAACGTTTATTTTTCTTTTCCAGATGTAGCTACCTAAAATATCTACGTTTTATCCACAGGTTTTATCAGCTATCTAATGAGGTATATCAATGAAATATCTCGAAAACGGTTAGATTTAGGATGGGGTGCTTCATAGTAAAATCAGTCAGAAACAATGTAAACTCAAAACCCTAAGCGGGAAAAATAATGTTTTTGAAAAATAATGTAAAAATTAATGACACATCGATTCGTGCAAACTATTCGAATCCTATACACGGTTGAAGTCGGTGGTGCCATTTTAGGCGAAAAATATGTATAGCATAGTAATGTATATTAAAAATCAATAAAAAAATAAAACTTCAAATAAATTCTTAAATCTTTCACATGGTAGTGAAGTTTACTTGGCTCTACGGCGCTCTATCCAAGCTCTATCGACAGAGGCGTGATTTATGAAACAGAAGTATGCCTTGGGCATTTGAATTATCAGCGATTAATGGGCAAATCCAAAAATTGCTACAAATATAGCTATAGAATACATCGTACTAGATACCTACATGTATATAAAAAAGTTAATTATTATTGTACTAATTTTTCAAACCTTTCATGTCAACATTACGAATTTTCCCTTTTTATCTGTCTTTTTTATGTTAATTATATGACGTTGATTGACTTATTCGTCAAAACGTCCGAAGCGATCTCGTCTACGTGGACGATTTGGCATCTTCCGATTTTACCTAATAAAATAAAAAGGTACTTTTACATCTAACAATACTCATGACAAAAAATACTAAGTCTCATTTATTAGTAGGTACAAACTTGTATACTTCAACTACAAAAACAAAATATAATCCAAAAGCAATAAAATTAAAATAAATTCAATTATAATAAACACTTTGACTACAAATACTTCACTCAAAAGCCTATTGCCAGTGGATATATTATAGTTCCAAAAAATGCTTGTCCTATTGCCATGTCGCTTTTCATGGATTCATAAAATACATCATTATTCTTTTCAGCAGTAGAACATTCCCTGCTGAACATATGATTCCCTATAGATTTCTTATCAGAAGAAACAATTTTTAATACCGTTTCTTCATCAGGGTGCACTCCTAACAAGCACCCCATTTCTCGAAGCCTTTCAACCCCCTGTAACTTTGGAGTCAAAAGAGCTAGAAAATAAATTAAAATAAAAAGAACTGACTGTAACTGATTTCGTGATTTCAAAGTTCAGTTACCTATCTGCGACATTACAAATCCCCGTGCATTTCAGCCAAGTAGGTACTACTCCGGCTTTTGTAGTTGAGATCGATTTGCACTTTAAGCCCTAGAGCGATATGGCCAAGTGGGTACTGTAGTAGTGGCTAGCTGGGTATTGTAGTCACATTAATCGAATTTTGTCATTACAATCCGTTTTTTTACTTAAAAACCCTCTAGGGCTCGGCTCACGACTTTGCCGTATCGCAATCTCAACTACAAAAGGCGGAGTGGTACTTGGCTGAAATGCACGGGTATTTGTATTGACGCCACCTATCTCTGTATTCCAGTTAAAAAACTACGCATCCCAAGACAACTTCTTCGAGATGGTGCGGGTGGACCTGATAGTGGACGAGGACCTCAGGGTCTACCTGCTAGAAGCGAACATGTCTCCCAATCTCAGCTCTGCGCACTTCCCGCCAAACCAACTGTTGTACGAACAAGTGCTGTACAATCTGTACTCTATTACTGGTATCGCCAACCAGCCTATAGAAAGGTGAGCTTTATTCATATTTTATAACGATCCAAGTGTGTCATCGTGAGGTCATGGGTTCAAATCCCAGTCCTGTTAACGATGAGTTCTTTGGAACTTTTGTTTGTAATTTCACACCATTGGCTTTTCGGTGAAGGAGAACATCGTGACTTCATGAGGTAACCGTAAGGTACATCCGTAGAAGAAGTTTGATGGCATGTATGTGGCATGAATCCACCAACCCGCACTATATAATAGACCAACGTGGTGGTTATGGCCTAATTACTCTCTGAGGGTAGGCATATGTCCTGCAGTGGACTATTAAAACGGCTGGTTCAGGTACAGTTGTGCCACGGAGTTACTGGGCCAAGTGGGAATAGTCAGACACCTAGAAGAAGCTCTATAGGATAGTACGATCATGAGGAGCGCCAGCGCCCTAAATACGCTGGCACAAACTACCAATGCAGTGACGCCGCAGCAAGACCAAAATGTAATGTAGGGAACCTAGATATTCTGCGAGGCGTCTGGTAAGTAAGTAAGCTCATAAAGGCCGGGTGGTTAGCCCTGGTGTCAGAGTTTTTAGGCCGCCTGAAGGCCTCTGACATGGCTAAACGGTTTTTTTAACCGTTTAGCCATGACGCCTCAACGACGGTACGAAAAGATGGGATTCAAAAATGTTCGCTATCTATTCCAAAATGCGTACACTTGATTTGATATGAGAAGTAAATAAGCAAACGAAAAGATCTTATTTTACGTGAGTACCTAAAGCGAACACCTAAGTTATAGTTATATTTTAGGATTCCGTACCCAAAGGGTAAAAACGGGACCCTATTACTAAGACTCCGCTGTCCGTCTGTCCGTCAGTCACCAGGCTGTATCTCAAGAACCGTAATAGGTAGAACGTTGTTTTTTTTTTTTTATAATAGGGATAAATGTTGCTTTACCTGTCTTCGAGGTGGCCCACGTTGCCCACTCCTGACTACGCCAAATTTTTCACTATCACTATATAGTATTTATAAAACAAAGTCACTTCCCGCTGTCTGCCCCCATGTATGCTTATATCTTTAAAACTACGCAACGGATTTTGATGCGGTTTTTTTTAAATAGATAGAGTGATTTAGTCGCTAATTCACTATAAAACATGTAACAATATATTTTGGATATAAGAGACTGGTTATATAAATAGGTAGGTTTTTATTATTTTTATAAAAAGATCTCTATTTATATTGCTATCGTCAGTTACATTTATTGATCCGTTCATGCGACATAATTATGTAGATCTGCCTATTTACTCGTAATGCTATTTTTAGCAGATACAAGATAAGTGTCGATAAATTGACGTGATTCCATCATATTATTATTTACGATGACTTTATTTCTATAAATATCCTTTTATTAATACCACAATATAGATACTTATTTATTAACTAAGTAAATCATAAATAAAGGATACAAAATATAAATTAATGTACCTAAGTTAACAGGTTAACACTGAAAACTATACTAGACATAAAAATGCTTACCTACGTAACTACCGACCTACACAATAGCAAAGAAGATATAATAATACTGCAATAGTTTATTATCTTTTAGACTTACATAAGTATAAGTCATTATTTAAAGGTACATACTTAGGTACACACATAGGTAAATCCAAAATTTTGAATTACCACAACTGGCTGTTCGGTAAAGGAAAACCATCCTAGAACGAAATAAATAGTTTTATTTAATCCACCAAACCACACTGGGCCAGCGTCTTGATCGCTCTTCATAGGCCTATGTTCAGCAGTAAACTATTAACGAAGCCGGTACAGTACAGTACTTTTTGATTTGAGTCGGTAGTAAGTATAGGTCCTTAAGTTCGTAAAGTCTGAAACCAGGGCTAGACACCCAGCCCTGGTGTCAGAGTTTCTAAACCACTTAAAGGCCTCTAAGTAATAATTTGGTAGGTTGTCTATATAGTTAGATATACAGGGCTATTCCTATTCAATTAACATCCCTTTAGGGGCTTTTTGTTCTGCGACTTTTCTCAAAAATCAAAAAAAAATCAGCTGTTCCATAGATACATTTTGTCGCGGGTGAAAGATATTTTTCCATGGAACAACATTTTTTTTTTAGTTTTGGCAAAAGTCGCAAAAGAAAAGTTGTTAGTTTTGATGTACAGAATAAGTACCTAAAAAGGATTAAGATTAACCATGTATTGCTCCCACAGGTAGGTGAGCATTTCTCATTTTTTGGTTTACTCGTAAAAGCAAAATATCGGTATGATTGCCCACTTTACCACGAAAATTGAGTTTGAAAGTAGCGGTTAGTAGACTGGGACAAAGGACTTTTCATACATTACCATTTACTACCGGTTTGCTTTTAATTGAATTATTAATTAATCGTCAAGTTTCCATACGTTATTTTAATCTAATTTGTGGCTTAATGAAATAAATATTCTACTGAGCAAAACATTCCACACTTTTTCGGAGTTAAATCATTACAATCTAGCACTGAAAAAATTGGAAATGGCAAAAAAAAGAAATGCTCAGGTACTCTAAAAAATAAATACGGCTTCAAAAAACACTTGAGTGTTATCGCTCGAAAGATTAGTATGCGTTACATTTTTATTAGTTTTTCCTCATAAACATTTCTCATTATAATTTTACGATGTGTAGTATAAATCACTAGCTGTAAAAAACATAATGACATCCGTTCCTCATTGCTATAACATAACAAGGTAGTTAAATGAATATGAATGAATTAATAGTTGTATTCAGGGTTATCCAGAACTTATCCAGAACTAGACGACCCGCCCCGGCTTCGCACAGGTCTATTATACATATAAACCTTCCTCTTGAATCACTCTATCCATTAAAAAAAACCGCACCAAAATCCGTTGCGTAGTTTTAAAGATTTAAGCATACAGACAAACAGACAAAAATAGCGACTTTATTTTATATTACGTACTAGCAGCGCCCCGCGGTTTTACCCGCGTTGTGCCCGTTCCCGTGGGAATTTCGGGAATTTTTATACATATAAACCTTCCTCTTGAATCACTCTATCCATTAAAAAAAACCGCATCAAAATCCGTTGCGTAGTTTTAAAGATTTAAGCATACAGACAAACAAACAAACAAATGAAAATAGCGACTTTATTTTATACTATGTAAGGAAGAAGGTAGCTCTCCTATGTGAACCATCGGCTGAATCAAACGTATTGGCGGTTGTGAAGTTAGCTTCTAAGCTTCGAGCAAATATCTATAGAGTCACAATCGTGCAAAAAAAGTGTCCGAGCCAAAGCCCTGCCCAAGCTACGCAGTGGGCAGGCTTTTTAGTTAGTCGTAAGGCCATTGCAAGCCGACTACAACGCCGCGCGATCCCAAAGTGCTCGGTTACAAAAAAAATATTAGGTGACATAACGTCGAGATTCGAGAAAACGTGTCATTGTGAATTATTTAATGTAAATATCTAAGTCGGTATGTACGAGAAAGACGGCGTTCAGAGTTTTTTTGACCGACGAGCCGAACCGGACGAATATATTTTTTATGTATAACCACGCATAACTTTTTTCCTAGTAGTCCGATTTCAATAATTCTTTTTTTATTGAAAAGAGTATACTTCGAAATTGGTCCCATTCAAATTTTATTGAAACCGGCTGAGCCATTTTTGATAAATCATCAATAATGTGAAAAATGCTAAATCGATCCGTGCGAAATATTCGCGAATTCTGTACACGGGTGAAGTAGGTCGTGCTATTTTTTGCGAAAAATAATTATTTGACTGACGAACCGAACCGGAGGAATATATTTTTTTATGTATAACCACGCATAACTTTTTTCCTAGTAGTTCGATTTCAATAATTCTATTTTTATTTTATAGAGTTGGTCCCATTCAAATTTTATTGAAATCAGCTGAGCCATATTTGATAAATCATCAATAATGTGAAAAATGCTAAATCGATCCGTGCGAAATATTCGCTAATTCTGTACACGGGTGAAGTCGGTCATGCATCATATTATTTGCAAAAAATAATTATTGCTACTTTCACTTAGAGACTGTGTCTCTGTAGATATTTGCTCGAAGCTAATAAGCAACGTAAAACCCAACCCTGACTGCAGCTCACATAATATACCTAATTAAAAAACCCCCGACACAAAAATATTTGACAACAAACTTTCAATTGACAACCATTTTGGGCACATTTGTAGAATTTTGGTTCTTCCATCCCCACTTTAACCCACCATAACTCTTAAACGGCTCAATCGATTTTTATAAAACATAGCTAAGAACACTCTCGATTAAGTCTCCTTTCATCCAAAAAAAACTAAACTGAAATCGGTTCAGTGTTTCGGGCGCTATGATGCCACAGACAGACGGACAGACAGACAGACAGACACACAGACACACAGACAAACAGGGATTGGGCTTAGCGCAGCTGATAGTTAATTTCACAGCCGTCAAGAAGTTTGATTCGACTTATCCTACCTACTTTTACATTTAGCACTGATTTCGTGAATAATCCGGTACTGTACTGTACGAGCCTTTTTGGGGTTCCGTACCCAAAGGGTAAAAACGGTACCCTATTACTAAGACTCCGCTGTCCGTCTGTCTGTCTGTCTGTCACCAGGCTGTATCTCATGAACGGCGATAGCTAGAACGTTGAAATTTTCACAGATGACGTATTTATGTTGCTGCTATAACAACAAATTAAAAACAGGATAAAATCAATATTTAAGGTGGGCTCCCATATAACAATCCATAATTTTATCTATTTTTCGCTCGATATTAATAATGGTAACAGGTAGATGCTTGAAATATTCACAGAATATTTAGTTGTTTATTCACTTCAATAATAAATACCTAATTAAATTAAAATAAATATTTAAGGGGGGCTCCCATACAGTACGGAACCCTTCTTGTGCGAGTCCGACTCTTACTCGACCGATTATTTGACAAACGCTCCCACACTTTAGATTGAACTACCTACCCCTCTTCCTTTCCATATACCTACGAGACCCGTCCGGCTTTCCACTAAGTAATAGAAATAGCAATATTTTGTATGCAAACGTCTTGGACGGCAGTTACATTTTTACGACTATATATTAGATCACTCTGGGTGCCCTAGTAAGCGGAATATCACGCAGTAGTAGGTGAGGGCTCGCTGTTACGCAGGGTAGGTACCTACTTGGGTAATGTCAATGAAACTAAGTGGTTCAATAAACGTCATGTATTGTCCTGCCACAAAGTCGGTTCTTATAGTTATATTAGTATGACCTACTTCTTAGCTAACTCACACGAGCCTCTTAAGTCTAATGCGCGTATGTAGCGCGGGGAGTGCGCGAGAGCCGTGGGACGCGGGACGCTGGACGCAGGTTACGTGCGTCTCGGGCGGAAGTGAGATGCGGACTGAACTTGTCGTCACGGGCTCGCGGGTGCGAAGCCGATCGGACGATGTGACGCGTTCCGTCTTGCTCTCGCGCACACCAGTGCAATTGAATTTGTATGCGTGGAAGTGTAGTGGCACGTATCGCCACATAGGTATACCTACTGGTGCTATAAATTATTTGCTGTTGTAACATTTACTTATTTATAACATGTTTGCTCGTAAAGTGGCTGTAATTACACCAATTTCAATATCGTAATGTATTTCATTGCGCACTTGTGCATTATTGTAATGTAAAACGCACGCCGCCACCGACTGCAGAACTCTGTGGTCTCGTTTCTCCTACTTTCACTCAAGAGAGTGAGAGACATTACGGCACTTGTGCGGTAATGTAATGTAAAACGCACGATGCTTCGACTGATGCACGACTTTCACTCAAAGTCAGAGTTTTATTAATTTTCTCGCAAATATGTTGTAAAACGTCGTATGACATACGTGCGCTTTGAAAATTACCGCACTTATATCATAATGTACTATTACTGCTTATTTCTAACTATATTAGGCCCAGTTATTTATTGAACACATACTAAAGGATACTACGTATTTATTGAAATAAGACCTAATTAATGACTCTTCGCATTTCACTATTCATTGAAATAAAAAAGATGACAAGTTATAGTCTGACCGTTTAACTGAGTCCTCGCCTGCGCGGTACAGAGGCGCGGGGGTAGACGACAAAGGGGACTGAGACAGGTCCCCGCCGCTCGCACCTGTCTCAGTCCCCTTTGTCGTCTACCCCCGCGCCTCTGTACCGCGCAGGCGAGGACTCAGTTAAACGGTCAGACGATAGTTGTCAAGTGTGAAAATGTCTGGCGGTCGTTTTATTAAATAAAATAAATTAGTTTCCCAAATATGTAGTGTAATATCATTAGAGGTTATGAGACCAGGGTTTTCACAAAGTAATAATGGGCACGCCTAAAGTTTATGCAAATGTCGAAGCATTAAATAGAAATAATTTCGACACTTGGAAAATTCAAGCAGAAACTATATTAATTAAGGCTGGACTGTAGGAATGCTTAGACAAGGCAGGCGACAAGCAAAAAGATTCATTGGCGAAAGCCGAACTTTTACTTATCATCGCTCCATCGGAATTACGGTTGGTAAACACATGCAAAAGTGCAAAAGAGACATGGGAAACGTTAGAAAAAGCGTACAAAGTCGTGGACCAGCGCGAAAAGCGACCCTACTGAAAAAACTTATACAAAAGAAGCTGAAGCCAAATGAAGATGTCAGAGATCACATTAATGAACTCATGGATCTCGTTGAAAAGCTAAAAGATATGGAAGTTCAAGTCAACAAAGATTTGCCAACCATAATTATGCTGTACAGCTTGCCAGAACAATTTGAAAATTACCGAATCGCCATTGAATCGCGAGATAAGCTTTCAACGATGGAAGAACTAAGAATTAAAATTGTAGAAGAAATCGAGGCGAGAAATAACTTCAAAGAAGAAGAAGACAAAGAAAAAGAGGCACACTACAGTAGTAAAACTAGAAACAATTTCAAAAAAGAATAGAAAATACAGAGCAATCAAAGAAAAACCTTAATTGTAAAAACTGTAAGAAGAAAGGAGATTCTGAAAAGGATTGTTGGTCCAAGAAAAAACTACAAGGTTCATTACTTGCTAAAGAAATATGCCTATCTACAAGAAATTCTAAAAACCAAGAAAAGTGGTGCTTAGACAGCGGATGTACATCACACATGTGCAATGATAAAGCCATGTTTAAAACAATGACTCAAACAAATGAAAGTTTAAGGCAGCGTCAACTGATAAAACTGAGACAATTGAAGGTAAAGGAACAGTGAACCTTGGAACCTTGTATATGTTAAATTAACAACAAATTTGATATCGGTTGCTAAAGCAACAGCAAATGGATGCAAAGTCACCTTCAATGAACAAACTGCTACCATAACTAATAAACATGGAACATTAATGAAGGCATACAAAGAAGATGGCCTATATTATGTCAAAACTGAAAAAAACGAGATTTCTCAACTGATCTAAACAAAACAGATTGACACTTGGCATAAGAAATTAGCCCATGTCAATGAGCAACATTTAAAATATGCGTGTAAAAACGAAACAATAAACAAAAATTAAAAGCTATCAGCATGCGAAACCTGTATCAAAGGCAAATAGTAACTCTCCCTTTCCCCAATGAACGTCATGAAGATGTGAAGGCAAAGAAGAGGTTACACATCGTCCATTCTTACGAATGCGGACCAATGCCTGTGACAAGTAATGGTGGTCATAAATACTTCATAACATTTACTGATGAATACAGCAGGTACTGCAGAGTATATTTTGTAAAGCAGAAATGAAATAAAAATAAAGACTTATTAAAATTAAGACTTATTTCTTAAGCAAATCAAGTCCGATGATGACATCAGCACATAAGTTGTTTTTGACCACTAGCAATTGCTGTTGGTGATATTTGTGCTTATCTATTTTTATTGTAGCATGCTAACAATCTAAGCAGATGAAGTGAAGTCGAGACATGACAGATAAACAATAAAACACGAAGATGTTGTCCAAACTACAGTCAATACTACTATTTGAAACTTTCAGGGCAACATTTTTCATTTATTATCGTATCACCATCTACATGCAAAACTCACGCGGAAAAACCACTGGGTTACTACTGCAATTATTGTAAGAAGTCCATCTGCATGGACTGTCTTATGGTTGGAGGAGACAAGTCCTGCAAAAATCACAATGTCATGCAGGATGTTAATGCCAGTTTTCTGGACGAACTGTGCACATCGACACCAAAAGTGGATGAAACATTCAAAAGACTCACAAAGACTGCTTATGATGTTGGCCACTTGCTGCACAACCTAGAAAACGAAACTGGAACAGCATCTAACCTAAGTCAAATAATAGCCAACATTGAACAGCACTTCTCCAAACTCTGTTCCATCGTTCAAAAACATAAAACTGAAGTCATCGACATCGTGTCTAAGCAAATGTTAAAGAAAGCAAAAAATTAAACAAATGAATCTAGCAGTGCTTCTAGACGAAGCTAAGCAAATAGCTGAAAGTCCATGGTATTTGTCGCTGGGATCTTTTCAGCAGTCTGAGTATCCCTTATAGTTTCCTCTTCTTTCGAGTACTCGTCATGTTCATGTTCCATTTCTCTAATCTCTTCCAAGTGAGGTAGTGGTGCTAATAGGCTTTCTACACGGTCGGCATCAACCGCCGACCGTCGTGTCAACGGTCGGATGAACCAAATTTTGTATTCGTTCTACACGGTCGGTGGTTGACGCAACTTGTTGATGGCCTCGGTGGCTCAGTGGTTACTTGAATCAAAGTGGCGTGGGTTCGATTCCCACCTAAGACAAGCTTTTTTTAAAGTGATGAACATAGGTGTTTGCTGTGACTGGATGTTATTTAGGTAGTATCTACAGTCAAACCTGGCTAACTGAGAACTGGATAAGTGAGAAACCTCTATAAGTGAGAGTAATTGCCAGGTCCCTTCATTTTACCCCTCAAATACCTCTATAAGTGAGAGACAGAAACCTCTATAAGAGAGAGTCGTTTTTCCCTCATGAACCTCTATAACTGAGAGTACTACTTGTCTGAACCTGTATAAGCGAGAGTTGAGGGTAATTAAACATCTGCACTTTATGATCCATTCTTAAATTTCGTGGAACTAACAACCGTTGTTTTCGGATCGTGTTCTATTCAAACATTTTTTTTGTATTTTGTGGAAATAAGTAACAGTGTTTTTGTATCGCATTCTTTTGGTATAGCTACACGTGCGTTTACACTATTTTATTGGTCAAACTTACTCCAGTTGATAAGTATCAATTGAGGAGAAAGGTTCGGTGTTAGTAAATAAATCTTTAGGAAAAAATAAATAAGTCGTTAAGCGATAAGCTTAAGAAAGCTAGGTATTGTATGCGTTCAAAGGTGGAAAATCTCGAAATAAAATACGCAACGAATTTGACTTATCAGAATTACTTTTATTAAATTATAAAATCAAAAGATATGCGGTCCCTATAAGGTCTCAGTGCTCTAAAAGGCATGGAAATATAAAAGTCTATTTTTTGATTTTCACAATTATTAAATGTGTCTTTTAGAATGAATAAAACAAACTATCATCTATGTTCAATTCTAATCAACACAACCCAAACAATTAGTACCTATTTATTATTTATAAACATATTTATCATTCTTCACGCATGTATATACCTACATACAAATTAGACGTATTTTTAACCTCTATAAGAGAGAGTAGCTACTTCCGAAACTGGATAAGTGAGAAACCTGGATAAGTGAAAAACCTCTATAAGCGAGAATGTGATGGCGGTCCCTTCAACTCTCTCTTATCCAGGTTTGACTGATAAGTAGGTATGTTTTTAAAATATGTTTAAGTAGTATATCAGTCTCTGGCAGCCATATCATTTAGCTTTGATTAGTTTGGGATCGGAGACCGTGTTTAAGATATCCCCTAATATTTATTATTTATTTATTATCTTTGTGAGTTTTTCTCTGCGTATTCAAAGCGATGGCTCCTTGCGTTTCAATGCAACATAGGAGCAGTTTAGCAATAACATTTTAAAGCTATAATGATGAAAAATAATGGGCTAAGTCCGAGTTAAACTCACGCACTAAGGGTTCCGTACCGTATGGAAGCCCCCTTTACATATTTTATGTTAATTTAATTATTTTAATTATTTATTTTGAAGGTAATATGCAACTTAATATTCTGTGAATATTTTAAGCGTCCTCCTGTTGCCGTTTTTAATATCGAACAAAAAAATACGTTTTTTGTATGGGAGCCCCCTTAAATAATTATTTTATTTTAATTTAATTTTTATCTTTGAAGTCAATACGTAACTAAATATTATGTGGATATTTAAAGCATTTACCTGACACCGTTATTAATATCGAGCGATAAATGGCTAAATATTTAGGCTAGTTGGATGGGAGCCCCCCTCAAATATTTTTTTTTCTGTTTTTAGTATTTGTTGTTATAGCGACAACAGAAATACGGAAAAATTTCAACGTTCTAGCTATCACGGTTCATGAGATACAGCCTGGTGACAGACAGACGGATAGCGAAGTCTTAGTAATACTTTTTAACCTTTGGGTACGGAACCCAAAAACAAAGTAAAAAAGAAAATGTATGAAACACCATGCTTGAGTTTTTTGGTTTTTATTTTTGTATAAATCGGATTCAATGTCCCAAAGACATTATATTGAATATTTATAAAGTTATAAATTCGGTTAAAACCTCTCGTTCGCGGCTTTTGTTTTCCGACCACGGACGCAGTCCGTCGGAAGGGATGCGCCTCCGACCAAGGCCGTTGGCATCAACCATCATGTTGGTCGGATCAACCGGCTTCTACACGGTCCATTTTTACACCAACCCGACCAAGGACGCGGTGGTCGGCGGTTGTTTCCGACAGTGTAGAAGGCCCTTAATTGTCGGTTAGAAACTGTACATTATCGACCGTCGGACAATCGTACATGCGAATATGTTGGATTTACTTCTATAATCTCTGCTTCTTCCACTAGATCGTCATATTGTTGGCAGTAGCGCGCAGTATCCAGGTTGGGCCCATATGTGGATCTTGTAGACGCGAGGATAAATAAAATACAATAATTTAAGTAGAAAATATAGATGGTATAAATTTTCTGGATTCGTACAACACGCTGCGTAAAAAATAACAAAAGACTACACAAGACTAAATTCGTTAGTCCACAAAATGTAAGTAGATATTCCACGCAGACATTACGCCCTCATCACATTGTAATTTGTACCTAATGTATGGCTATATTAGAGTTTTTTAACCACTCCCATATCTCTTCTTACTAAAAAGACTAGAAATTGGTGAAACGGATATAGGCACTTGCCATTAATCACCCCTAAAATGCTATAGCAACTACGTATTTCGTTGCTAATTATATTTAGTAGGCGTTATCTCACTTCTCCATTGCAGACACATGCCATAGGAACTTTCTTAGTGGAACGTACAATACATGCCATAAGATAAGATAACTTTATTGATGTTAATAGAACCTAACATTACAAAAAATATTGCATAATATTGATTCATTATCATGCTCGTCCGGTTTAACATTTTTTCACATTTTTACTAATAATGACATACAGAAGTGCACTGTTATCTAAAATTTTATCACAAAAATAATATTATATTCATTTATTAAATCTAATAATTACAAATACAAATCGCAGGCTGTAAAGAGGCTCCCAAATTCAAAATAAAATCAATAGATTAAAAATTAGGTAATAATTAATGTAAAATTTTTTTTTTAGGCTAACAAACCCCTTTCCGTTGTCCCTTTTGGAAAGATTTATGCAGATGTGAACGTCCAATTGTCAAATACCTACTTCTTTTGATACACTCAAAGTGAAGAGGTCTAAGTTTGCGTGCTTTGCTTCATCTTCGACTCCAATAGGTAGTCAACATCGCTTAGGTACCTACCATCAGGTGAATTGGTGGCCAGGTGCGGAATAATTCGCGATAAAAAAAAACTGCGACATAGATCCATACAAGCCTGAGATACAAGCTCTATTTGAAACTTAATCTTTTGAAGTGAAACTTCTAATGCGACTTCCAACAAGGTTGCGTTAAACGTCTAACGCTACCAAGGAGGGCGAGAACATTAAGAACATTACGAAGTTTCGGAGCGGAGGGCCTCCACGCACTATTTTTGTTTTTTTTTCTTTCCAGCGGTCCTACTACCAAAGACATGGTGTCGTCGCAGAGGAACATAGCAGTTTTCGCGTCTGAATGCAACTCCACTTGCGAGGGTCATTGCGGGTCGGAGCGCTGTAAGCTGTGTAAGCCCTGCATGGGCGGCAAACTGAGGGGACGCCTCTTGAGGGCGCACCGGGAGTTCCTTCATAGAGGGGACTTTCGGAGGCTGTTCCCACCTCCTATGGTGAGTGCTGAGACTGCTAAGCAGCTAAATTGACGAAACTATACTGTAAAAATTTGTACCTAACTTTTGATAGCCCACTGGTGACATTTTCCAACTGAGCGCTACCATGGCTCGGATGATACGTTAAATTGTAGGTCCCGGTTGTTTTAACCGTTTAGCCAAGTTTCAGCCTTTAGGCGGCCTAAAAACTCTGACACCAGGGTTAGCCACCCGGCCTATACGAACTTAATAGCCCACTGCAGAACATGAAGGCTTACATTTGTCCACGAAGGGTCATTGGATCATATACAACTCGCTGACTCAGTGCGGGTTAGGATGGGCATACCCGCATACGTGATTTTCTGCGGACGTTTTCACGATTTTTTCTTTCACTAAAAAACGAAACACTAGTCAGACAAGGTACAAGGACAAACCTATCTGATACAGACCACAGAAACACGTAGGATTCGAGATTTCAATAGTTCTTATTATAAATCCATAGAGGCGGACTAGTCGCTAGCTGTGGACGTCCTATATATATATGGCTGATATGAAGACGAGTAAGGTACTTCGACCAACCCTACTTAGCATTTTTAGGGTTCCGTACCCGAAGGGTAAAACGGGACCCTATTACTAAGACTCCACTGTCCGTCCGTCTGTCTGTCACAAGGCTGTATCTTATGAACCGTGATAGCTAGAAAGTTGAAATTTAAGGGGTAGATGCTTAAAATATTCACAGAATACCTATTTAGTTTGTTTATTCACTTCAAAAATAAATAATGAATTTTAAATAAAATTTACTAAGGAGAACTCCCATATGGTACGGAAACCTTCGTGCGCGAGTCCAAATCGCACTTGACCGATTATTATAACCTTAGCCCTAATGTAAAAACCAAAATGGCACTGCGGAAGTATATATCATGGCACACCTTACACAGCAAAATACGGAGAAAGTTTTGCTTTCATAGTAAATCGTAAGGCCAGGGCCACGGCTCGAGTTCAATAGCTCTGAAAGTAGTGGCTGGCTTTGTGCTAGCTAGGGTCACAGGGAGGTCTAGCTCTAGCGCTTGTGGCTAGGTCGACTTACACGTGGACGTTTTGTAGTAAAGCTATTGTTATAAGTTTTGCTATGGAAACTAACTTAGTGGTTATATCTAATGGTTAGACGAACGCTGTTCAAAACTGAAGTTATTATCATTAGATAGGTTTGAATTTTGTTGATAATCATATCTGTGGGCCTTATAAGTAAGCTCAAAGTTGTCTAACGTGCTATAATCGACTTGGCATTTTTCTGTTTTAAATATTGATGGAGAGGGCTATGCTCAGTCTCTCTACGGTATAGAATCAGGAAAGGGGACGTAGCCCAGTTGATTACCAAGTTGAAGTAGCAATGGGCAGGGCTCATAGTTCATAGAACGGAAGGGCGATGGCTCCGTAGTTATTGAATGTAGACTATCCGGGATAGGATACGCACAACGAAATATTTCTTTCGACGTGTCAGAACGAGACAGCGCTATGGCAAAGTATATTTCTGTCACTCTATCACACGTCGAAAAGAGTATTTTTCGTGGCTTTTCGTGGTCGCATGCTGGACTAGCAGGTATTTACCGGTTTACCAGTAAGCGCAGCGTAAGTCGACCACTGACAAGGAGGATCGATTATACCTTATTATCTAATGAAGACCGCAGGATCAGACAGAATGTAACCTAGTTCTCGAATGGAACCTATAGATCGGCAAGCAAAGCTTAGGACACTGGGAGTTTATCTAAAACAATATGACAAAGACGAATAATAAAATTAGTTTCTTTTGCGAGGCTATAGTCGGGGAGAAAAGCGCAAAAAATGCAACTACTTTCTAAAAGCTGATTTTCAGTCAGGCTTTACAGCAGCGCCGCCTTAAATCCTGACTGAAAGGCCTTGTTACTTGTTTCAGGTAATTGGCTTCCATCAAACTCTTTTTTAATTAATTATCGATCCGTACACCAATTTTCAGCTTAAATGTAGTCTGAAGAAAACCATTAAATTTTTTTAAAATTCAAACTGGTATCCCCACCAAACGCTAAGCATCCCAGCTGACTGAATCCGTCGTATTGTTGTACAACACCATGACAACGTAATACCAAAAATTCAGCTTTTAGAAAGTAGTTGCATTTTTTGCGCTTACCTCCCGGGCTACTAGAAATCCTAGTATTTATAACAAGGAGCTCCTCGTGTATCAACTGCTTTCGCACCACTAATGAAAGTATTTAGATCATAATATTTAATATAATTTTCAGAAACAAGGATCTCAACCTGATGAAGAGCTGACGAGCTTGTCAGAAGACGACAGATTGCAGTATTTGTGGTACCAGGGGAAGTGCAATAATGATATCACATGGTGTACATAAAAATAAAACTGTTTTTGTTCTAAACTAATTTATTAATAAAAATATTTGTTCAAAATTCAACAATTTTCTTAACCTATTCACATTTGATGTACAGCTCATGTCAAATAGCTAAAATCATGATGAGATGAGGCATTCTGTGTAATCTACTCCTCTCACAGGAGACCTAAAAAGCTATTATTTTTCTTTAGAGACTCGAGCCAATTTTAACTATGTGGCACAAGCTGTACATGTTTAAAGGAATGCCCTTGACAAATTTATCTAAAACCTAGTTCAAAATCTGGTAACAAAAATGTTGTAAAAATAATTTATGTAACAGCCAAAAATTTATTGGACCATTGATTGCAGGAGTCCCAAGATGTAGCTCCCCAAATCTTCATCTTGATTGGTCCATGACACATAAATGTTCTTGGTGCCATCATCTTCCCCTTCTACTTTTATAAGTACGGATTCTACAGATATGTTACCATCAGATATTGTAATGGTCCAGCCTTCCAACTTTTCAGACAATAAAGTTTTGAGTTTTTCAGCTGTTTTGACTGAAGGTCCAGGATCTTCGAATCGGACTGTACTGGTGAATCGGATCACATGCCTGTTGATTCCTATCTCATCGCAAACTTCATCAATATCAAGCAGAGACAGGCGGTTATCTCTTACACAAAGTATGCCATTGACAACTCTTCTTCTTTTGGGGTCTGGGGGCAGAGCGTTATATCTCACTGCCTCAGCCTTCAACAACCTCAGAGATACATCAATAGGAATCTTTATTGGTGTGTTGATGGTGCATGTTTCACCATTAGCCGGCATAAAGCAGCTGATTTTAAACTCCTTTTCAATTTTATCCTTCAAGAACTCCATCTTTTGGGCTTCACCATGAACTAACAGGACGTTTTTGGGCTCACAATATTGTATTAGCTGCATGATGCCTTTGGCATCAGCATGAGCAGAGAATGACATGTATTCAACTGCCATCTTAACTTCTACAACTTGACGGTTCTCAAATTCAACTTTTTTAGCACCATTTAAGATTTTGTGGCCCACAGTGCCTTGCACACAGAAGCCAGGCATTATAACCATGTTTTGCTCATAGGGTGCCCATTTTTTGAAAATATTTAGCGACAAACCAGCATGCAACATTCCTGGAGTAGCAAAAACAACCATTGCTCCGGGATTATCAATGTATGACTTGTCAAATGGCTTAATGTGCTTGAAGTCAAACATGTTTCTTTGAACAAATGTTTTCCTGATTTTCTGGTTGGTCCAAGTGATGAACATTTTGTAGTAGTTGTTCGCTTTCTCTGTCAAACCGAGGGCAAAGTAAACAGGGCATTTCAAGTTCATTCTCTCCCAGTAAGTTTCAAGTAATATGCACAGTTCCTGTGCTCTTCCTAAAGCAAAAACAGGTATGAGGACTTTTCCACCTTTCTCAACACATTCGTGAACTTTCTTGAGGAAGTCACGTTCACGGCAACGTTTAGAGTCCCTGATTGTGGTAGCATAAGTAGACTCGGTGATGAGTAAATCTGGTCTGCATTTGTCAATCCAAGCTGCTCCTAAGTGTCTATCTGGGGTCATATTGTAATCGCCAGTGTAGACAACTGATTGGGACCCCACTCTGATCCAAAACATAGCCGCTCCAAGCACATGTCCAGCATAGTAAGCTTTGATCTCGAGATCATTGTCAACCATCACAGATTGATGCAAAGTTACTGCAGTAACTTTCTTCATGCAGTCTTTGATCATTTGTGAGGTAAAAAAATTCGACTCTCCTTTCCTTTCTACGGCAACTTTTCTCATGTCTTCAAGCAGAATAGGCGCGATGGCTTTGGTCGGGTGCGTCATGTAGATAGGGCCCGTGTAGCCGACCATCTCGGACATGTAAGGCAGAGCACCGCAATGATCGAGATGAAAATGGGATATAATTACGCAGTCGATTTGACTGGTGATTGGGCCTTCAGGCACGATGTAGGAGAAGTCAGGGAAGCGGCGCTCGTCATTGTAGCCCATGTGCATCCCGCAGTCCAGCATGATATTCTTCCCGCCCATCGATAGAAGAATGCAGCTCCGGCCCACATCTTGCCCTGCGCCCAGCGGCGTGATCTTGATATCGGGCATTCTGATTTGATAAAAAAACACACTTACACGAACCTTCCCATCAATGTAATGCAAGGTTTTGGGTGCAGGTAAAACGCTTTAACTTGCTATTCTATGTTGTTTGTCGTGGTATTCTAGTAGTCAATTACATTTAAGAAAAGAATATAAACATTTAAGACCAAATTCCGGCAAGTTCTTACTTCAGCACAAACAACAGAAATTGAATGAAAAATGAAACTATGAATTGGGGCTACCATTGGATATTTCCCTAAATTCCCGGATACCCCGTGAAATGTTTGCTTTGAAGATTTAAGAAAAGTCAGGTTTCCCAGGGAAAAGTTTCCGATTAGCAGCTACAAAAATGACGTAAAAAAATAAGTTTTTTTATGGTAAAACTAAAGCTAATAATGAATTTACAAAATTATTTTATTATCCTAACTTACATTGTTTTTTCTATTACAGCGCAATCAAAGTTTATAATCATTTAGAGTATGTGCAAAAAGAGAATCGTAGTGGCGTTACGCTGAACCACTCCCGGCTCACTCGCCTATAAAAAAAACTCGCCGTAAGGCGAACTGTAACGACTAGATTTTCCTTCAGAATTAATGAACAATAAGTATGATATTCCAAGGTTCATTCGTCAAAGCTGTGACGTCATAGGCATGAAGTTTTAGGTAAAGGTGGAGAGTGCACTCCTAATACCTATTTGATGCAAATACCCACATATTGCTATCTCACTCTTCTGTGGTCAGAACTATCTTTCTAATAGGGTCCATCCATCCATCCATCAGCCATAGGACGTCCACTGCTGGACATAGGCCTCCCCCATGAATCTCCAATAAGACCGGTTGGTAGCGACTTGCATCCAGCGTGATCCTGCGGTCTTAATGAGGTCATCCGTCCACCTTGTGGGTGGACGTCCTACGCTGCGCTTGCCGGTACGTGGTCTCCACTCGAGAACTTTTCGACCCCATCGGTCATCAGTCCTCCGCGCTATGTGCCCTGCCCACTGCCATTTCAACTTGCCAATCCGCTGGGCTATGTCGGTAACTTTGGTTCTTCTGCGAATCTCCTCATTCCTGATTCGATCTCGCAGAGAGACTCCGAGCATAGCCCTCTCCATAGCTCGTTGGGCTACTTGGAGCTTATTAATAAGGCCCATAGTAAGAGACCACGTTTCAGTGCCATAAGTCATCACTGGCAACACACACTGAACGAACACTTTCGACTTGAGGCACTGAGGTATATCGGACGAGAAGACGCTACGCAATTTTCCGAACGCTGCCCAGCCGAGTTGGATTCGGCGATTGGCCTCTTTCTTGAAGTCGGACCTACCTAACTGGACTACTTGTCCTAGGTAGACGTACGAGTCAACGACTTCAAGAACTGAGTTCCCAACAGAGATCGGGGTGGGTACAACATGGGAATTACACATGACTTTCGTCTTGTCCATGTTCATCTTAAGACCCACCTGTTGAGAAACCCGATTGAGGCTTTCGAGCATCGTGCTGAGCTCTTCCATCGATTTTGCCATGACTACTATATCGTCGGCAAACCGAAGGTGAGTGAGGTATTCGCCATTGACATTGATGCCGAATCCTTTCCATTCCAGGAGCTTGAAGGCGTTTTCCAAAGTAGCCGTAAACAGTTTCGGAGAGATTACGTCTCCCTGTCTTACGCCTCTTTTTAAAGGGATCGCCTTGGAGCTCTCTTCCTGTACTCGGACCGACATAGTGGCGTTATTATACAAGCACTTCAACACTTCGATGTACCGATAGTCAACACGGCATCGTTGGAGAGACTCAAGCACAGCCCAAGTCTCGACCGAATCAAAGGCTTTCTCATAGTCCACAAACGCTAAGCAAAGTGGCAAGTTATACTCTTCGGTCTTCTGTATAACCTGCCGCAGCGTATGAATGTGGTCCATGGTGCTAAAGCCCTTTCGGAAACCGGCTTGTTCGGAAGGCTGGAAGTCATCAAGCCTGCGCTCGAGACGGTTCGTAATGACCCTTGAAAACAGCTTATAAACATGGCTCAGAAGCGAGATGGGTCTGTAGTTCTTCAATAAGGTGTTGTCACCTTTCTTGAAAAACAACACCACCACGCTTCTGTTCCATGCTTCTGGCGTGATGCCCTCGAGGACGACGGTGTTGAAAAGCTTCTGGAGGACTTTTAGTACCGGTGTTCCACCCGCTCTCAGAAGCTCTGATGTGATACCGTCATCACCCGGCGCCTTGTTGTTCTTGAGCTGATTAAGGGCCATTCTAATCTCGTACAGGCTGATGTCCGGGATATCTTCGGTGAAGTGTCGGGTCAGCTTGGCTCTTGGGTCTTTGGCCGCGCTGTTGACAGGCTTAGCGACCGAAGCGTATAGCTGTCCATAAAACCTTTCGATCTCCTCCAATACCTCTGCCTTGGTCGACGCTACACTGCCATCTTCTCTCTTCAGCGTTGTCAGCTGGCTTTGGCCAATAGACAAATTCCGCGCAAACACTTTGGAGCCTTTGTTCTGCTCTATTGTCTCTTTAATATGTTTAGTATTAAAGAGACGAATGTCGCGCCTCACGGATTTCGAAATTTGTCTATTGATCTGCCTATATGACTTTGCATCATCGGAAGACTGCAGTCTCTGTAAGCGTCGTTCGGCCATGAGATTTAGAGTTTGATCGGAAAATTTTTGAGGTCTATTTGTACGACGGGGTCTAAAGAATTTAGCACCCACCGTCTGGACAGTTTCTACGAGCCCGTTGTTGATCTCGTCCACCGACGCAAAGTTCTCCAGGCAAGCAAAGCGATTTGAGAGCTCGAGCTGAAAGCTCTCGGGGTTTTGGATTTCGGAAGGTGCAGGTCGGAGCGTGGACTTCATCAAGCGTGCCCTTTCGAGTTTAACGTTTATATCCAATGTTCCTCTTACGATTCTGTGATCACTACCGGTTTTCACCCTGTGTATCACGGAGACATCATTGAATATCCGTTTCTCGGTGGTCATGATGAAATCTATCTCATTTTTCGTGGAACCATCGGGGCTCATCCAGGTCCACTTCCTGTGAGGCGGCTTCTGAAAGAAAGAGTTCATCATGAAGAGTTCCTCTTTCTCCAGAAAATCAGCCAGCCTCTGGCCCCTGGGGTTCCGTTGTCCATATCCAAATTTCCCCACTCTCAGCTCATCATCGCTTCTTCTGCCCAACTTTGCGTTGAAGTCCCCCATAACAACAGTGAAGTGGGTCTTAGACATACGTATGGCTCGACTTACGTCCTCATACATAGTCTCCACCTCATCATCTGGGTGTGACGAGGTCGGTGCGTATACCTGAATGACCTTCAGCGAATACCTCTCAGATATTCTGAGTATTAGGTACACAACCCTGCTCGACACGCTTTCGATGGTAATAATGTTGTTAGTGAGGGACTTGTGAACGAGAAAACCGACACCACCTTGGGACCGCTGGTCACCTTCCCGGTAGTAAAGCAGGTTGCCTGACCTTAGGGTTATCGTGTCCTCCCCCTCTCTACGGACTTCAGACAACCCCACAATATCCCAGCGCAACCTACTTAACTCTTCTTCCAGCTCAGCAATCTTCTCGTCAGTCCTTAAAGTGCGCACGTTGTGTGTTACCAGGGCCAGTCGTCGTTTGAATACTTTGGAGTGACAGCCGTGCATCTTCCAGTGATTCTTAGCACCCCCTGCTCCGCCGTTACCGGGGCCGCTGTCGTAGCCCGGACTAGCGGAGCTGCTGGGGACTGGGGGCCTGGTCTTAATTGTACTTGTCATAGGGGGTATTTGCCCAATAATCGCCTCGCTGGGCAGGCGTGGTGGCGATCGCAGAGACGTAGCTTCGCGACAGGGATGCTGCTGCCCATCCCTGCCCTGTGCCATTTTAGCTACGTCTGAATTGAATGGTTATACCGCCATTAGTCGGTTCCGCTGTACCTCAGTCGGCTCTTACGACACCTGATACTGGAGGGGGGTGCTATTCTACTCTGCCGGCACCCCACGGCTAAAAATGAAGACTCCATAAGTGCGGCCGAGTCGTACAGCGCGTCCGTATCCTGCGTGGGCTCGCCTTACAGCTGGCACTGGTTGGCTAGCGTGCCCGCTCCGCAGACGATAAATAACGAAGAGGACAGCGTTGGGACGAGGCGGCTGGCTGGGCGCGCTCGGCCTCAGTTCACCATGAGGGTGTGAGACTATCGGTGCGGCCGAGTCATATAGCGTTTCCGTATCCTGCGCCGGCTCGCTCTGCAGCTGGCACCGGTAGGCTAGCGTGCCCGCGCCGCAGCCGCAGACGATAGATAACGATGATGACAGCGTTCGGAACGAGGCGGCTAGCTGGGCGCGCTCGGCCTCAGTTCACCATGAGGGTATGAGACTCCATCGGTGCGGCCGAGTCGTACAGCGTGTCCGTGTCCTGCGTGGGCTCGCCTTGGAGCTGGCACTGGTTGGACAGGGTGCCCGCGCCGCAGTCGCAGAAAAACCTGTCATGGCGAATGAATTCTACGTCGTGACCAGAATGGCAAGTTTTTATGCAGTTTACGCAAATTGCATTGCGGTCTGTCGTGTTGCAAGTCTGGCACCTGTAGAAGTCGTGCATCGGGAAGGAAGTGTAGGAGGATATCTTGTAGAGGCACTGGCCGCCGCCCACCGCCTTCTCCACAGCGTCCTGGTTGCTGAAGATCTTGTTCCCCCGCACCAGCGGCGACACGCCCGACGCCAGGCACAGACCTCCAAACCTATTATTAAAAATCTGGTTATGTTCTAATGTGGCGGTGGCGTTGTTGGTGATCTCGACGCCGGCCGCGAGTCCGTCGAAGATCCGATTCCGGCGCAGCACCGGGTGGCTCTGTGTCGATATCAACACGCCCGCTTGTGCGTTACGAAAAATATCATTCTCTTCTAATACTCCCTTTCCCCCATTAAAAATACATATACCCCCATCGCGCCCATCGAAGATCTTATTCCTCTTGAGCGTCGGATTGGAGTCAGTCTTGATCCACACTCCGGCCATGGCATTGTCGAATATCTCGTTCTGTTCTAAATGGCCGAGCCCCCCGTTATAGACTAGTACACCGCCGTTCTGGCCGCCCCATATCTTGTTACCCCGGATGACGGGATTGCTGCCTGTTCTGATTTGAACTCCTGAGTATAGGTGGTTGAATATGTCGTTATCTTCTAGCTTGCCATGGCCATTGTCGTAGAAGTATACGCCGACCTGTTTCCCAGAATGTATACGATTCCGGCGCAGCACGGGCGTGGAGCCGGTGGTGATCCAGACGCCGGCGAGCGTGTTGGCGTACACCTCGTTCTCCTCGATGAGTCCCTGGCCCTTCTCGTGCACGTATATACCGCCGTGCTGCCCGTGGTGGATTTTGTTGTGCCTCACTATTGGATCGCTATTTGTACGTATCTGAATTCCAGCCAGAGCGTTCCCATATATATTATTGTGCTCGATCAGGCCTCGCCCCTCTCCGAATATGTACACGCCTCCCTGATGGCCGTTGTAGATCTCGTTGCGACGAATGGTGGGATTGCTATTGGACGTGATCCACACTCCGGCGAAGTTGTTGGAGTGTATCTTATTATCTATGAACTGGCCGAGGCCGGACTCGTGCACGTAGATGCCGCCGGTCTGGCCGTGGTGGATTTCGCAATGTACTACGGTGGGATTCGCGCCGGCCTTCACTTCGAAGCCGGCGATTCTGTTGTTGTGAATGTCGTTGGCTTCGAAGTAGCCCAATCCATTCTCAAACGTGAATATGCCAACATCTCTGCCGTAATAGGGTAACCCTACATTTTTGTCTAAATTTGGGACGTACAGATATTAATCACAATGTTGAGTAAACCATTATAAGAAAATACACAATTGGTAAATGAACAATACAAAGTAAACTTAAGGATCTTGTTCTATAGGGCATCGCAGATATACAAAAACGAATTCTTCAATAAATGTGTAAGAATGCAATCTTACAAGTCAATTAATGTGTACAACTAGCTACGCTCTGGATTTATATGCTTTATGATGAAATACTGCGCCTGTTATTGATGGCATATGTAATTCAACAGCGCGCAGCAGAACCTTAGTAATAGGGTACCGTTTTTACCCTTTGGGTACGGAACCCTAAAAAGGTAATCAAAAACAATTTAATTCAAATTATAATAGTTTATTAACAAACACACATAATTTACAATTATTTACAAAAAAAAAAAAACAAATCATTCGTTTAAATCATAGTTCATATAAATCATAAATTCATATAAAGTAGATGAAATTGATAAACTCAAAACTTTGAAATTAAATTTACACATTTTCGGGAAAGGAATGCACTCTCCACCTTTACCTTAAACTTCGTGGTCATAGGTCACCCGCCGTGCATCACGAATTGTGAGACAGTGACGGATGGACGTAATGACATGTAAGAATGAAAGAGAGAAATAGTGTGATGCGTGAATGAGATAGTAATAGTAAGTAATATGCGCAAAAGAAAAAAATCTCCCTCGTCATCCGCCATTTTTTCTCTTGTTGTTTTACGGAAAATATTAATAAACAATAGTTTTACGCCATGAAAACTTCGAAAAGCCATGTATATCGCCATCCTAGATTAATCTTCTTCCTGTGTGTGTATGTCTAGTGTCTTCAGTCACTTACTTCAAGATAATTCAACGTGTTTCGAGATGACCGGCTCATCTACATAAATTGGATGAAAAATCATCAATGCAGTGTGTATTTCTTTTTACATCTAGGAAATAATAAAGTGCAGTGCAAAATAGTGGTGAATTTCGTTTCATTTTCGCCTGTAGTCTTTTCAGTTTCTCAAAATATTAAGTAGAAATACAAATATATAGAAACCTATACTTATAGATAGATTTATAACTATAAGTACCTATACATAGCTATACCTTTTGATATCACAGAATAAGTAATAGTATGTATGGCATTGTTGGCCGAGGGGTGAAGTATGCGGCGGGCGAGGTTCTATTGTCGCACCACAGATAACGTTACGGCCTAAAAAAATCTTCGGCAGTCGGTCGTCTGATACGTAGTATCCTCTAGTTTGTGCGCTGAACTAAGTTCGGCCGTTCAGAGAATGCGTTCCTGACACGTCATCTTGAAAAAATGTTTTGGCCGATATCTCGGATACTTAAGGGCAAAAAACATTAAGATCCTTATTGTAGAAAATAAAATTTTGCATCTTTTGTTTCCAGTAAACTTTTTTGTAAAACTCACCGTTTACGATTTATGGAACATTTAATGTTTTAAGGTCCATTTAATAAAATTTCATTAAATGGGCCATAAATCGTAAACGGTAAGTTTTACAAAAAAGTTTACTGGAAACAAAAGATGCGAAATTATGTTTTCTACAATAATGATCTTTATATTTTTTGCCCTTAAGTTTCCGAGATATCGGCCAAAACATTTTTTCAAGATGACGTTTCAGGAACGCATTCTCCGAACGGCCAAACTATAGTTCAGCCAAAGAATATATAATAATACTACGTATAGAACGGCCACTCGTTACCCCCCACCCGTTTGAGTCTTCCTCTCTTCCACCCCGCGTACACGGACAGAACTCGCTATCTGCGCGCGGGCTGCACTGGCCGGTGGATTTTCTAATAAAAAGTACCTAGACTGTGACAATAGGGAAGACTTATACTGTGTATGGTTGAATATCAATGATACGTAACAAAACAAGAAATTTTAATGTTCCCCTAAGGATAAATAATAGAAACTTATTTTACATTATTTGGTAACTTCCTCTTGATATTTTCTTTAAAATGAAGTAGATCGGTTACTTTTCGTTAAAATGCTTCCAAATTAAGTAATTGTTACTTTTTTAAGCACTAGATTTGTATTCATTTTTGCGAATTGAGTACGCAACTGTCTCACTCACGCGGCATGTCGTCACGTTGTAGTGATCGCTGACAGCCATAGACGTGCCGCACATGAATGCACGTGTAGCGACCGTGCGTATGTGTGTTGTCTGTGAGTAAGTAATTGTGTAGTGTGCGTAAGACAGCAGATTTTGTATGAAAAATCGCGGAGTGTCCGGGCTGTGGTTCAGCGTAACGCCACTACGGTTCTCTTTTTGCACACACTCTAAATGATTATAAACTTTGATTGCGCTGTAATAGAAAAAACAATGTAGGTTAGGATATTAAAATATTTTTGTAAATTAATTATTAGCTTTAGTTTTTTTAATCATATTTATTACAAAATTTGGGGAAAAACTACAAATTGTCAATGAAAGAGACCAAGTTTGATGTGAGTTTGACGCTGTTTTTCCTTATTCTGAGGTTTGACGTTATGAAAACTGACATCTTCTAGACAGTAAGAAAAATTACTTTTTTTCTTCTTTTTTTCGGCTTTTCAATGTGCACATTCTCCAAATTGTAAGTTCAATTTGTGATTATTATTTTTAATGTATTCTACCAAGACAAACGTGTGCGTAATTTTCTATTTTCAGTAAATCTATTCAAGATCTAGGTATGGTTTTTAATTTCAATAGTAATATCATCGATGCTAGTCGGAGAAGACAACTTATTTTATTTTTGAATGGCAAAGTAGTATCCAGTTGCCAACATATTCGCAGAAAAATCACTTTCTTAGCCATTGCCAGGGTTGCCACCTTGGTGGTTTTCCCGCCAGAACTGGTGCTTTTTCAGGGCTCCTAGTGGTATTTTTTCGTTACATAGCGTTTTTATTTTTTTTGGCGGTTTTTGGTGGATTTTAAATATGGGATCTAATAATTCATTTTTAAGGGAAATCCCCAACCATTTAGGAATTCCATACTGTTGTACTTTGGATGTGTGCTTTGGATTTGAACGTGGATTCCCCGTCCCTAGTCAATAGTCAGTGACGTCATTGCATCTATTGGCAAAAATACTAAGTATTTGTACAAAAAATACCAACAAGAACCTACAACATCTTCAGCGTCGACGTCGGCGTCATCGACAGTAACGTCAGAGTATATGAATGATGATGAAGTCATAAAATTAGTTAGATTTGATGATCTTGAATTTTAACTTATTTTACATTCAACTTACATTTTTTGATCTTGATTACTGAATAACAAATTAAATTACTCTTGTTTCATTTCACTGTCTAAAGAAGTATCTAGTTAGGTAAATAGGTATATCGAATCTATTGTTAATTGGTACATAGTAAAACAGCTGACCCATTTTTTAGATAACATTTATGTATATCGTTGGATTTCTATTTAAATTAGGTTTTCATAAGTTTGAGATACAAAAAAATATTTGGTGGAATTTGGTGCTTTTCTTTTTAGTTCAAATTTCTGATATATGGCGACTTTTTACTTTGTATCTAGCGCCTTAAAAAATACAAGGTGGCAACGCTGGCCATTGCTTGATTTGTTGATTTTCTTTCATCTTCACAACTTACATTATTTCGAAAAATATACAAAGATTAAAACGTATATCAAAGTAGCATGGACGACTTTTCGAAAGAATAGCTTTACGCAGTTAAAGTGCTCGCAACGTATTTGCTATCGGGCCCGTTATTTCACGCTTCAGCGATAATTCCAATGTGTGCTGTTGTAATGATAAGCTTATCAGTGACAGTACCAACGCCGACCGGCTTGTGTTGAAGACGTGTTAGCCACTTGGTACACGTAATTAAACCATAAAAGTTAAGAATAATTAGTGAACCATGTCTGGGGAAGGATCTACTTCAAGCCCTAAGCAAAATGCTAAAACTGCCCTCATCACTGGAATAACCGGTCAGGTATGTTTTCTTCAAAAATTCTATCTATTATTCGACTTTTCTTAGAATTTCCTGTCTATTATATACTGGTTTTTACGGCTCATTATTATTTCTAAGCATATCTAACTTCCCAACACTAACTTGTGATAGCACTATGAAACAATTTTTATGATATTTTTTGAGGATGTTACAATCAAATACGACCAAACTGTATTATCACCCATTGTGTACTTTGTATTTTTGTGCAGTTTATTAGTTTGAACAGTCTAAACATTTACACTAATCACTATAGTATTTTTACATTTGCTTAGTTTGGAGTCAGAGACCATCTGCAAGATTTCCCCTAATGTTTAGTTATTAGTTTTGACCAAATAACTGAGCTACTTGTATTACTTTTCTAGGATGGGTCTTACCTAGCTGAGTTCCTCATTGAGAAGGGATATGAAGTCCATGGTATCATCAGGCGATCATCATCTTTTAATACGGGCCGCATCCAGCACTTGTACGGAGAGCCGACAACACACAGCGGGGGCCACATGCACCTGCACTATGGAGACCTCACTGACACCACATGCCTCATTAGTATTATCAGCAGGGTGAGTTTATTCATTATTACTATCTGACCTGGTGAACTTCATATAACCTTCATCTGTCACACTAATTTCGATGGTGTTTAGCGCCACCAAAGACCAGACACAGCAACTTTTCATACAGTAACATTTTGTATGGGAAAATTAAATTGATTTGTTATTTTCTGTGTAATTTTCTTATTTTTACTTTCATAAGAACCAATCCTGGCAACAGAATTAGCAAAATTGGTCCAGCCATTCACCCATGCTGCACTCTGAATTTTTAACTATGTAGAGGTATATAGAATACAGAGCACTCTGCTGAATTTTTAACTATGTATATTGAATACAGATTATTTTTTGTTGTTTGTTTATGAGCCTTTGTAGTGTCCCATTGTTGGGCATTGCCAGTTTTGTTGGTCATGTGCTGATGCCTACCAATTTAATTAGCATTTAATTTTTTTCTTAGAATTAAACCTAGTCACTTACAATCATAACACCCACTAAGATTCATAGTGTAGAGAATATGAAAGACTGCAGTCCACTGCCACTGCCTCGAGTTACCCCACCCTGGATAAAGCAGGAGGTGGATGATCTGAGAAATGGGAAAAAAATATTTGTTTCTATGAAATTTGGATCTCATAAACAGCTCTCGATGATTTTGATGAAACTTGGTAGTTAGAGTTTTTGATTCTAAGTTTATCTGTATGTGCAGTATCATACAGAATAAGTGGATGTTAATTGTTATAGGCACCAAAGGACATGTTCTTTTTTATATAGGACTTTGGCTCAATGACGGGCTCTAAACTATAATAGGGAGAAAAATCAACTTAATTTGATGATGCATAGTGTTTCTTAATCGAACAGTCAATTAAAAAGCAAACAGTTATTTTTGCTTTGCGTTATTGCCATATTAACCGCCATTCAAGTCATCCACCATGTTGTGGATCATGGATGTAAGAAAAGAGCCAATCGGCAACAAGATTCAAAATCTGCAGATTTAAATGTCTTGGTTGTCCAAAAAAGTCATTGCCAGATCTGTCAGGTTTGTAATACATCGAAGTCCATTATCGTAACCATGTCGTAAATAATAAGAATCGAATTGTCGCAAACGCAAAGATATCACAATGCATTCGTACATTTAAAGCCGAATGAGATAAAACAATAGCAAACCGTAAACAGTATTACCAGTTTCTATTTTCTTAGGTCCCAGAAAAATGAGGCGAAATTCTCCAATAACAGATAGTAATATTATGTAGTAGGATGATTTGATACCTACATTGTGTTTTCGCGATCACCAAGATTGAAAAATATCGTAGCTCATCTTATCAACAATTATGCGTGTTTTCGCGAAATTCCTTAGATATTCGCGACAAAACTATTTATCAAATCATACTACGACACTCATATTATATGCGTCATGATCGATAAAATAATGTAAAAAAATCCCTGCGTTTAAATTCAATTACCAATAGAATTAAAATTCCCCGTGATTCGGGTGATTTCCCACAAAGCGGCAACGCTGAAATTAACTTTTTCATTCTCTAGGTACACTAGACGGCGGAAAATTCAATTCATGGGTTGGTAGGCCTGCGATAATGATAAATGTTTTGCTTTTTTTCTAAAGCGTTTGGATTTTTTTCAGTATTTTTTCGTGATTCGTCATATTTTTGTCTATAAGATAAAAGCGAGCCAGGTATGGGCCAGGTTTGAGAACATCACCTTATAGATCTTGTTAATTAATGATTAAAATAAATGACATACTTAGTTGTATATAATTTTTTATAAATAATGGATAATTAATGTCTGAATTAAAATGATAAATAAATAAGTATCCCCAAAAACTGAGAAATTTTCACCATATTTCTTTATAACACTATTTTGTGGTAACAGCTAACATTAACTTCATGCAGAAAAAAATCAGTCAGATTTTTTTTTACCTAATGTATATTACCTTATATCATAAATTCAGAACACATGCCCAAACATAATTTCCTAATCACTGACTTAAATATATTTTTGAGGCAGGTACTCAATTTACTATAGTTCTATGTAAAATTGAAATATTTCTTAGTTATTGCTTGAGGGAGTAGTTTTACAAGAATGTAAACATTGACTGTGAGACTGAAACCAATGTTATTGTTTAGCCAAGTTTTTATCAACATGTGTACATATTGCTATGCTGGTGTAACTTATAAGAGGGTGACCACCGCAGAGGGATTTTAGTAATAAAGTCCACATAACCCTGGTGCATCCTAATGCAGCCCGCTATCTGTTAAGTATTTTTTCCCCATCACCAAAAAAAGCATCTCTTCTTGTCCGCCGTCTAGTTTATTTAAACATCTATTAAAAAATGTATTCCATCAGCCATAGGATGTCCACTGCTGGACATAGGCCTCCCCTAAAATCGCCAACAAGACTGGTTGATAGCGACTTGCATCCAGCGCGTTCCTGCGGTTTTGATGAGGTCATCTGTCCACCTTCTGGGTAGACGTCCTACGCTGCGCTTGCCGGTACGTGGTCTTCACTCGAGAACTTTCGACCCCATTGTTCGTCAGCCCTCTGTGCCATGAGCCCTGCTAACTGCCATTTCAACTTGCCAATCCGCTGGGCTATATCGGTAAAGTTGCCGCGTTGGTTTTTCTATGGATCTCGAATTATCGGAAAAATTCTTACAAAATACTGGATATAATTACTCCTAAAATTGGGTTAAGCACTTCTAATTTTTTATGTTCAATGTTTACAGTTGAATGTAAGTGTTTACAGTAAAAATGTGGGTTGTTAAGATGTTTAGAGCCATCTGGATCCTTTTACAAATGTGTGTCCATGGAAGTTCGCGTTCTTGGCGTGGCGTAGTGAGACCCGTAGTTTTGTGAGGAAATATAATTTGTTAGATATACACTATATATACTTTTCTCGATAGATTATTGAAGATGTTATTCAGTAACTGAATCAGAGTACAGGGCCCGCGGTGTGACACGTTGACAGGCGCTGCTGCAGAATAATAATGTATTTCATGGAAATACATAGACCATCAGTCTGTCGTCATTCTGTTCTGTTGGGAGTCTGTCACTGGGAAAATCTTCGCAATGTCAGATAGGTCTTTGGCCCCACTGGCCCCATTGAAAGTTGGGCGACTAATTAATAACTAAGCGGCAGCCCGACCTCGAAAATAAAATCAAAAATCTCTGCTTTAGCAGCTCGTTTATTTTGCTACTAGACTTGTTAAGCCCAATATCCCCCTGTTAGCTTCGCTGTTGTGCAATAAACGAGGTCACTTGCTGCATTGTGTTGTGTGGCAGCGAGTCTGCAGTATGAAACGTTACCATTGATATATTGTTATGTTACAATAAAATTAGCATAAATATCATCGTTTTACAACTAAATAAATAACATGCATGACGGCGCTGCAGTTACATCAGAGGTTTTCAACTTTGCCCATCATATATGAATATGATTTTTTTTCGAATCTGTAAAAGCTGTGCTTACCATACCCATGACAAATGTATTTTTTAATTTGTCCAAAGGTCATCTTTGCCTACCCAATAGGTACCTCATAAGTATCTCTGAGACTTCAAATGCTTTCAGAAAGTCGCTAACTCTCAAAAGGGGGCGTTGTCACCGACGTTGAGCACATATAATACACATTATTTATCATAAGCTAATCACTATCACTAACAATACTAAGCGCCACACAAATCGGCGGATGGAGTTATGCGCAGAACGCTGCGCAAAAGCCGAAATATAGGCATGCGCGGGAGCCAGAGAAACGAGACGCCGGGGCACACCCGCCTCAATGACACGTTTTAGCAGTGAACTGCAAATTTCCCCCTTCTTCCCAGCGCTAATATTTTGAGGATAAAAATGCCTGATAAAAGCCACGTCAGTTAGCTGTTATCAAGTTGACTGGGAAAAACATACCTAAGTACCCAAATTAAAACATTCGTAACTAAAATGTTATATTATGATCAAACGAACTTACTTGTAAGTGAAGTTCGATCTCCACTATCACTAAATAGGTACCTAATATTTTAAAGTTAACTCGCCTTTTTTGTGTCTTCCTTTGTATTTCCTTAGATCTTCAAAACTTCTTTTCAATGTCTTTTAGAATATATTTTGTTCCGGAAAGTTTACTTATAGTTATATGTTTCATTCGTAACCGGGGGAAGCCGGGACGGGAAGCTAATAACTAATAAAATAAATATTTTTTTATACGACCAAAACAATGATTACATAATACATCTGAACTAAGCTAGAATAATTGAACACAAAATTATAAGAGATATCTGTTGCCGAATAGGTCGGAGCCTGTGTTTCAGCTTACAACGCCCAAATGCTGAAAAAATGTTATTTGTTTTGGAATCGTAAGTATCAAAAACAAGAAGAATAAAATCCAAACGAGTACTTATACATAACCAACTTAAAAAATCAAGAGGAATATACAATCTCGTAATATCATGCAGCAACATTAATAATATAATATGATGGATTTTTTACGTGACGATGCGTGTGGTTCAACGCCGCCGCCGCGCCGTGTCGCATCGTGTGACTTTGCCATATTAATCAAAGCTTGATGAGCCAATCCTGCCTAATTTTATTACTCTGATTCTGTTTTGTCCTCTAGCAAAGTAGTGATCCCATCATTAGTATATTAACCCTGGAAGTGGTATTTTTACAGAGAAAAAATTAGCAATGAAAGATACAAAACATCGCATGAAAATGGCATATTCGTTTGGAAGCTATGACGTCACAGAAAAACGTACAGATACAGACACACTGATTCACAGTGGCCATAAGAATATTATCAAAAAAAATTCAACTTTCTAGCAATAGCGGTTCATGAGATACAGCCTGGAGACGGACAGACAGACGGACAGCGGAGTCTTAGTAATAGGGTCCCGTTTTTACCCTTTGGGTACGGAACCCTAAAAAAGGAGGTTCTCGATTCGACTGATTTTCTTTTTTACTGACGTCCAAAAAGGAGGAGGTACTGTGTTCGTCTATATGTATTTTTTTTGTGTATGTTCATCGATATTTTCGCCAATTGGGGACCGATTTACAAATAATAATAATAATAATTCGAAAGAGTATACTTCTGAGGTGGTCCCATTTAATTATTTTCGAAATCGGCTGAGCCGTTTTTGATAAATCAACAAAAATGTACATGGATGGCACATCGATTCGTGCAAATTATTTAATTTCTGTACATGGTGGAAGTCGGTGTTGCTATTTTTTTTGCGAAAAATAATTATTATTAATTATCGTACGCGGTTATTCCGTCAATTATAAACCGATTTTGATGATTCTTTTTTTTTGTTTGGTAAATCATAAATCGGCTGAGTAGTTTTTGAATAATCAACAATAATGCGAAAATGACTACATCGATGATACATCGATTCGTACGAACTATTCGAATTCTGTAGATACACGATTGAAATGGGTTATACCATTTTTGGCGAATAATAAAAATATTTTGTTACCTATTTTAACCGATGTGTTTACCATGCCAAATAGGTGACACAGGATATGAATGCCTCGGTGACTCAGTGGCTAGTGAACCTGACTTCTGGATCAAAGATGGTGGGTTCGATCCCCACCCAGGGCAAACATTTATGAGATGAACATAGGTGTTTGCTCTGTGTATGAGTGTTATTTAGGTACTATATATATAAGTATGTATTTAAAACTATACATATGTAGTACATATATCAGTCTCTGGCAGCCATATCACAAGCTTTGCTTAGTTTGGGGTCAGACGCAAACCTATTTATAATAAAAAAAAAAGACCGTGTAAGATGTCCCCTAATATTTAAAAAATAAAATATTCTGGAAAGATGGAGTTTTTGATCAAACTCAGTAATAATAATAATTTTCTACAGCAAATTCCAAAACCGCCTTCCTTCAAAATTCAAATATTTCGCTCGAGTTGTATTATTGTTGATTTTTCAAAAACGGCTCAGCCGATTTATGTAAAATTTAAATGGGACCACCTACCTGGGAGTATACCCTTTCGAATTAAAAAATATTTTTTCGATTCGGTTCCCAATTGGCGAAATTATCGACGAACATACACAAAAAAAATAGGTACACACAGACGAACAGAACCTCCTCCTTATTGGAAGTCGGTTAATAAGTACTTAATTATATTATTATTATTAGGAGCCTATTCTGTCCCAACGTTGAGCAAAGGCCTCCCTACCCTCTTTCCACTTATCTCTATCCTGGGCTAAAGTATGCCATTCCTTCCGGTGCCTGTCAAGGTCGTCCCGCCATCGCTTTTTAGGTCTGCCGCGAGCTCGTTAATGATATTAATACATCAAAATCGATTCAGTGTCAAACAAAAGTGTACTCATGTCAAAACACGAAGGTAAATACAAGACACAAAAATTCACTTAACGTGTCGAGATTATCAAGATCCATTTAAACAGATTAAAAGGAAATCGTTGGAAAACTAACAACTAGACCCACTTTGATAAAACTTTAATTGATCAGATAACACACTTACTTGCAGCGACTAGTTAATCAAGATTCTTGATAGACGTATGTGATAGCAGTCTAGATGCACCATATAGGCCTCATATACAAGTCGGCGGATGTGAAGTTAACTACAAGCTGCTCAATATCCAATCCTGACTGAAGCTCACATAAAGCTGCGCGTTGATTGGCTATTGCGTAGCTTGTAGCTAACTTCACATCCGCCGATTTAAGTAAATATGATTCGGCCTATAGCTACCATATACCAATTGCCATCATTCTGGTTTGTAATGCTTGATTCGGAGATCTTAGGTAATAATTTTAGGATTCCGTATCTAACGGGTCTAAAATCTTGTTTTTGTAACTCTACCACAGCCCGGACACTCCGCGATTTTTCATACAAAATCTGCTGTCTTACGCACACTAACACAGTACTTACTCACAGACAACACACATACGCACGGTCGCTACACGTGCGTGTGCGGAACGTCTATGGCTATCAGCGATCACCACAACGTGACGTCATGCCGCGTGAGTGAGACAGTTGCGTATTCAATTTGCAAAAATGAATATAAATCTAGTGCTTAAAAAAGTATATTAATTACTTAATTTGGAAGTATTTTAGCAAAAATTAATTCATTTGAAAGAAAATATCAAGAGGAAGTTACCGAATGATGTAAAATAAGTTTCTTTTAGTTATCCTTAGGGAAACATTAAAATTTCTTGTTATGTTACGTATCATTGATATTCAACCATACACAGTATAAATCTTCCGTATTGTCACAGTCTAGGTAGTTTTTATTAGAAAATCCACCGGCCAGTGCAGCCCACACGAGGTGTACAAGCCTCGTCCGTGAAACGCGGGGTGGAAGTGAGGAAGACTCAAACGGGTGGGGGGAAACGAGTGGCCGTTCTATACGTAGTATTATTATATATTCTTTGACTCTACTGTCCTTTATCTATCCGTATGTCATAAACCTGATGTGCAATAGTGCATCCCATCCACGAACTGGTACCAGACAGTACGACAACAATCGGTCTAGCTATCTTACTAATAATATGTAAACACGAAAGTTTTTGTATGTATGGATGTTTGTTCCTCTTTGACGCAAAAACTACTGAACGGATTGAGATGAAACTTTGCGATAGTAATGCTTATACATCAGATAACATGTAGGCTATAATTTATAAAGATATTGCGTGAAACGAAGTTCGCCGGGTCAGCTATGAGCTATAGGCGGACCGTTTATCTGAGACGTCGCCTGCGCGGTACAGGGGCGCCGGGGGAGACGACACAGGGGACTGAGACCGGTGCGGGCGGCGGGTCCCTGCCGCCCGCACCGGTCTCAGTCCCCCTTTGTCGTCTACCCGCGCGCCCCTGTACCCGCGCAGGCGACGTCTCAGATAAACGGTCCGCCTATAGTATACAATGCATATTTATCGCATACTAATTTTTAACCGACTTCCAAAAAAGAGGAGGTTCTATGTTCGTCTGAATGTAGTTTTTTGTATGTTCATCGATATTTTTGCCAATTATAAAACCGAAACAGAAAAATATTTTTAAGTTCGAAAGGGTATCCGAGGTGGTCCCATCTAAATTTAAAGAAAATCGGCTGAGCCGTTTTTGAAAATCAACAATAATGTAAAAATTGCATATCAATTCGAGCGAACTATTAGAATTTTGTACACGATGGAAGTGGGTTTTGCCATTTTTTGCGAAAGAATTCAATCTGATAAAATCAACATTCTTTGTGAGTAATATACTAATTATATTATTTAATACACATCATAAAAAGGCTCTTTAATTTTAACATGATTATACTTTTTAGAAAAATCTGCTGTTATCTTTGTAATGATTAAAAACGCATTACTTAGATGTTTAATAATTAAGTACATGCTTCTTTACATGTTAAAATAACAATAATTAGTTCCGTTACAATATTAATCTTAATTATTTAATCAGCTATAATATAATGTGAATCTTGAGTTCATTTTTATGTCATGGCAGGTAATTAATTATTACTTTGAATAATGCATTCTTAGTTTATCCAAAGATAAACAAAACTATTTTGTATTAGGAAATGATCAGTCAAAAAATGAAGTCATGTCCTAAAGATTAGGTACATATACTTCTAAATTAGTTTTAAATTTTTGTTAGATTCCTGTGTAGATACTAATTTAGATTAAATATTTTCTTAAAGATATAGGTAGATATATACCTATTGTGATCAAATGATGGAATTCTGTAATGTGAATCATCTTTGAATTTTTTTAATCATAATTATGTCATTAATTATATTGAATTCTTGAGTTATTAAAGATTAAGAAAGCGGCTTTTGACAGGAAATGCTTAATTAAAAAGCTGATAATTGTTATTGTTCATAGATTGCATTAATTGGTTTTCATTGAATACTAAGATTGATATATTATCAGCGTTATCCAAAACATTTTTTATTAGGAAGCCCCACAGAGCTAATACAACCAGAGAGATTGCGCTGTTGTCGCTTGAGGCAATTCTCAACCACAAAAAATCGGCCAAGTGCGAGTTGGACTTGCGCACGAAGGGTTCCGTACCGTATCCTCTAGCCGTTATTGATAGTGGCAAAAAACTGCTAAAAATCACGTTTGTTGTATGGGAGCCCCCCTTAAATATTTATTTTATTCTATTTTTAGTATTTGTTGTTATAGCGGCAACAGAAATACATCATATGTGAAAATTTCAGCTGCCTAGCTATCACGGTTCATGAGATACAGCCCGGTAACAGACAGACAGACGGACATCGAAATCTTAGTAATAGGGTCCCGTCTTTACCCTTTGGGTACGAAACCCTAAAAAGTATGGAAAAACTTGCCCAGAGCTGTCAAAACTGTCAAATATGAATTGGAATTTGACACGATCGGGAGAAAAACACGGCAACGACCACTAAATCGAGATAGTCATGTCTCTTTCTAATTTATGCCAAATTAAATCGGCTTATTCCACAAATCCCCTTAGAAGATCCCCTGCGAAGGGGATAAGTGGACTTTTTGTCCATTTATCCCCTGCGGTTTTGCGTATGGGGATTTTTGGACTTTTTGTCCACAAATCCCCTGCCGCAATGCCGCAGGGGATTTTTGGACTACAGGTCTACAAATCCCTTTAATCAATATTTACACACTTTTGAAATAAAACACCAGGACTTTGTTAGGTAAATAATCGAATCTTTATTTTTTTTACATAATAATATACGAGTGATGAACAAAATAAAAAAAATCTTCTTCCATAATTTTGTATCAGTGTTGATATATGTAATCTCTCACACACATTTGTAAACATAACATTGTATTTAGAATAATAAAAATATCACAAAAAAACATATTTTCACATGAATCACACATTGTTTGTGTAATGATAATGAAGATTTTAAACCTAGATGAGTCACTTTGACATGAATATAGATATAAGTGGTATCACAAATAATATACATATAATAAGTAAAACACAGAAATCATATTTTTACATAAATACTTCTAAAGATACCTTCTACAATCACAGATTATTATTATTGTTAATCAACGAAGTTTTTCCAAACAATGTCCAATCGTTATTTCTCCTTGTACCCTTAAATGCATGATTCTTAATTAGTTTTGAAAAAAAATTTTTGGTGTAGATTTTGGGTAACATATAACGAGAATCATAATTGAAAAAAAAAATGTTTAAATGAAAAGCATAGTACTATTGAAAATAAGCAGTATGTAGACATTTGGCTACATTTTGCGTCTAGGGAAAAACAAAAACAGTACGGTAGGCGACATAAAATTCTAATAAATAATTATCAATATAGGGGTTATTTATGTATGAAAGACAGCAAAACAGTTTACGTGTTTGGTATGACATATGGCTACTTGACAATTGGTATATTCTTTGAGAAAAACTCTTACATACTGGTAATTTGCACCCATTTTTTCGTATCACTCTTTCATTGTGATCAACCCTATCAGCTCTTGACTCCTGTTTGACTGCTTCTGTGGCTCAGTGGTTAGTGAACCTGTCTACTAGATCAAAGAGGCTTGGGTTCGGTTCCCGCCCAGGATAAGCATTTTATGTGATGAACATAGGTGGCAGAATTTAAAATAATACTTACATATATGTAGTATATCAGTCTCTGGCAGCCATATCACAAGCTTGGTTTGGGGTCAGAGACCGTGTGTAAGATGTCCCCTAATATTTATTTATTTATTTATTTATATTAGCTAGAGACTCATTTCAGTTTGACAATAAATCAACGAAGTTTTTTCAAACAATATCCAATCGTTATTTCTTCTTTAATGAGTTCCAGTAGCTCTTCCTGTATGAAATGATCACTATCAATGCTCTGTTGTAATTGCTCTGATATGCCATCTTGAAGATTACGGAACTGCATTGTGCGGACATTGTAAAAGGATGCGCCTTCCGATAATGCAGAGAGCAGTCGTATTTATTAGGCTTGGATTCTTTTTCCCTCTTCTTTTCTTCATTTTGCCGTGCCAGGATTCAGCTATATTATTAGTACGGTGTTGTTGATTGAATGCGCACCATACTTTCATAAAATAAATGACATATTATTTAATGACACCACTAGTATAGTATTTGAGAGTTACCGTGTGAAGCTTTTAATCATCATTATTGTACCAATAATCTTAGCTTTTTAAAGATATTTTTAGGTGAATTAATGTAAATTTATGATTTTAATGATAGTTTTTGTTTATTTTAAGATTTATATGAGATTAGTTTAAACGTAACTGAATTAATCTTAATTACAAATCAATCTGTAATTTTTGTCGTTAGAAAACGATTATTTTATAATTACACTAGCATTAAGTCATTTGACATTTAGATATTCTTCATTATAGTAACAATAATAATAATCTGTGATTTTAAAAGTAACTTTTAGAAGTATTTATGTAAAAATATGATTTCTGTGTTTTAATAATAATTATTAGGTATATGTATTTTATTTGTGATACCACTTATACCTATATTCATTTCAACGTAACTCATCTAGGTTTAAAATCTTCACAATCATTACACAAACAATGTGTGATTCATGTGAAAATATGTTTTTTTGTGATATTTTAATTATTCCAATACAATGTTATATTTGGAAATATGTGTATGAGAGATTACATATATCAACACTGATACAAAATTATCGAAGATGTTTTTTTTTATTTTGTTCACCACTCGTATATTATTATTATGTAAAAAAAAGATTTGATTGTTTACCTAACAAAGTCCTGGTGTTTTATTTTAAAAGTGTGTAAATATTGATTAAGGGAATTGATAATATTGAATATTGATTGAGGGATTTGATTGTTTACCTAACAAAGTCCTGGTGTTTTATTTTAAAAGTGTGTAAATATTGATTAAGGGGATTTGTAGACCATTCGTCCAAAAATCCCCTGCGGCAATGCGGCAGGGGATTTGTGGACAAAAAGTCCAAAAATCCCCTTACGCAAAACCGCAGGGGATAAATGGACAAAAATTCCACTTATCCCCTTCGCAGGGGATCTTCTAAGGGGATTTGTGGAATAAGCCATTAAATCAATGCATCTCCTTCTGATTTTCTCGATCGACCACATTATACTTCTGGTTGTAATAGCTCTGTGGGAAGCCCTGAAATTACACGATCGAATTGAAAGCACTTTATGGCTAGGCTATTTACTAGATGGCCTCAATCAAAGGCCTCTCGAATTTTTAACCGACGAAATTGAGGAGGTTATCAAGTCGACGTGTATATTTTTTATGCATGAAAGGGCATAACATTTTACAGAGTAGTCCGAATTAGCGAATAATTTCATACCTCGAAGTTGTTCCCATATAAATTTTATCAATTTGGTTTATTGGTTTTTTGAAAAATCAACTTATAAATCAACTAATTTAAAAATGGCATACATCGATTCGAGTGGACTACATATTCGAATTTTGTACATAAATTGCAATGTATTGAAGCCGGTTGTGCTATTTTTTTGCTAAAAATAATATTTAGAGGCGCAGCTTATGCATTATTTTTGCGTTATATTTCCCATCATCATCATGATGATTAGCCTGTGTCGACTCACTGCCTACTCTCTCATGTACCACTGTTCCCTATCTTGGGATAATCTCATCCACGCATGACTTTTTATTTTATTTCGTATAGGTTTGCGTTTGAAGCAGTATGTATACTGCTTGATGTTAAGCAGATATGCAGTCTAGAGTGTAGCACGCTTACATAGAAGATACCTATTTACTCGGGATTTGAAGACACCCACGTTGTACGTTTATAGCGGGAAGACAGACCCAGGCAAAGCGATCCACATTCTGGCTGTTCGATGTTCGCCTCTGACCTGCGATGGGTCTGATGTCGTCGACCCATCGGGCTGGTGCTCTGCCTATAGAACGCTTATCTGCTATTGTGAGCCACTCAGTCAGGGATCCACTCCACCGGGCGTCACCACGCCTAGCCACGTGTCCTCCCCAGCGCTACTTGAGTCTCAATACGGTTTCCAACATCTGTTAATTTTTTTTTCTATCTTTCTCAGGTACGACCAAAAGAGATCTACAACTTAGGTGCACAATCCCACGTGAAGATTTCCTTTGAATTGAGTGAATACACCGCCCAGGTGGACGCTCTCGGTACCCTGAGGCTGCTGGAAGCAGTCAGGGTTGTGGGGCTGGAGAAGGAGACCAAAATCTACCAGGCTTCCACCTCGGAACTGTATGGGAAGGTCGTGGAGGTTCCGCAGACTGAAAAGACGCCGTTTTACCCCAGATCGCCGTATGGTAAGCTTTTAAAATGATGATAATGACGTCTCCTTTGGTCCAGACGTCTACGATTTTATTTTAATTGAACATTCAATCCTTACTAATACTATAACTTCTTAAAAGAAATCTTGAAAAGATCTTGAAAGAAACGGATCGACTCGATGAAGTAAAGAAGTTTTCATATTAATCACGATGTTCCAAATTTAAATCGCTTTACTCCTTAGGGACTTTCATACAACATTACTGCCCTCGAGATTGTGTTAGGATAGTAACAGATTTGTTCTTTTTGATGCCACCTGCTCGAAAAGGACCAATTTTATGTTATATCGTACATTCTCAACGTAAATCAAGACATTAGGCCCAATTATCAAGGCGCCATCAAAATAATAATATCTAATTAGCATATATCTGTTTCTTCTTCACTTAAGGCACTCGATAGAGAGAACACTTTTTATGTTGCTATTAAATTTACGATGGCCTTATGACTTGTTTTACGTTGAGATTGTACGATATAAAATAAAATTGGTCATTTTCGAGCAGGTGGTATCAAAAAGAACAAACGCATTCTGGGAAGATTAGACGAAATAAAAAGAGAATAATAGCATATCCCTAGCTCCATTTCACAGCAATTCTTCTGTCAAAAAGTCTACCCCGTTCAAATTTAACTACATTGCTAATAACATTATTCTTTATTTCCCTATCCAGCGTGTGCAAAACTCTACGGCTACTGGATAGTAATAAACTACCGTGAAGCGTACGGCATGTTCGCCTGCAACGGTCTTCTCTTCAATCACGAGAGTCCTAGACGAGGGGAGAACTTCGTGACAAGGAAGATCACGCGAGGAGTGGCTAAGATAACACTAGGACTCATGTCGTATATAGAACTAGGAAACTTGGATAGTAAAAGAGATTGGGGACACGCCAAAGATTATGTTGAGGTAAGTAAAGCAGAAAAGAGTACAACTAATCGTATTATTACATCCGCAATTACTATGATGTCGACCAATCAATGTTTGCCGACAAAACGCTTGTCCAATATTAGGTTCCATTCAGTTAGGTATCTTCTCCTTTTGATGTCACCACGACTTACTTGCAACAGGTATTTATTAAACTGAATAGGTCAGAATCGAGGCAGATAGTACAGTAAGGGAAAGAAGAGGCTTTTGATAATGCCAAAAGGCTGAAAAAGCAAATACAAATACTCAGAAGTGGCATATAGAAAGTTATGAAAAATGATAAAGCTAAATATATTTAAAAGGTATCTATCACTAACGCCCTAGAAGAGGCGAGAACTTCAGTCAATTAAAAAATAAGTGAGACAGAAAAAATACGACCAATCGCATCCATGCATACTTTTGTCTCTGATGTCGGCAACTTGCTACAACTTGCTACTTCAAGATATGCCTTTTTGATCCTGCGGTAACTCCCCATCTTCAACTCTCTTTGGGCGTTTCGCCTATGAATCATATGATGTTGGGTTCAGCGACCAATTTCTCAATTTTCTTTTTTACTATCCAGCTAATCTAGTCCTCTCGTTGGATTAATCCGAGGATTTTCTGCATGATCCTCCTCTCCGTTATTAAGAGTGTGTTTTCTTTCTTCAGGGTTAGTGCCCAGGCTTCACTCCCATAAATCACGATCGATTAGTCATGACTAATTTTCGGTTTATATATTCAGATCTTGCTTTTGCGGCGTAGAAGTTTGGACACGAGCAATTTATGCTGCGCAAAAAAATACTGCGCCAAAATATTGAGAGGCCATATTTTGCGCTGGCCCCAAGTCTTTTTCATTCATTGCTTAGCAGTGTTATTATTGATACCGCAAATGACTGCAAATCTATGTATATGGTATACGGCAATTTTGTCAGGGCAGCAGCCCAGATTTGTTTGATAATAACAGTGTAGTGTTGCTCAGGCTGCAATGATTATAATTTTCAATATTTCCTATACAGGCGATGTGGCTGATGCTACAGCAAGACACGCCCGAAGATTTCGTAGTAGCGACGGGAGAAACGCACAGCGTCCGAGAGTTCGTAGAAAAGGCGTTCGCTTGCGTCGGACGGAGCATCGTGTGGCGCGGCTCTGGGGTCGACGAGACGGGGCACGACTCCAAAACGGACCAGCTGTTGGTCAAAGTGAACCCCAAGTTCTTCCGACAGACTGAAGTCGTGAGTACATCTATTTTTCTTAGTGTACGTGGTTATTTTGTTTGTGGTTCGACAACATTGGGCGCAGCTCTAAAATAGACCAGCATTTGTTTGGTCAAAGTGAACCTCAAATTCTTCATGCAGACTGAAATCGTAAGTATATTTTGTTATGTTTAACTTTATGGTTAGTATAAAAGAATAGTGTCGGGGAATTGTGGAAAAGGCGATCGCTTGCGTCGGACGGAGCATCGTGTGGGGTCGACGAAACGGGACATGACTCCAAAACGGACCAGCTGTTGGTCAAAGTAAACCCCGGTTCTTCCGGCAGACTGAAGTCGTGAGTATATTATTATAAGGACCGATGACAATACAATAATTATCTGTTTATTTTAGTTCTAAAAACCATACTGAAGATTATAAAATTGATTTAATGCAATAATTCAAGTGTGTACTATAATTTATTTATTCCAGGACCTGTTGCTAGGAGACGCGACCAAAGCCAAAGAGAAGCTCGGCTGGACACCAAAGGTCACCTTCCAGAAGCTGGTGGAAGATATGGTGGACTCGGACATTCAGCTGATGCAGAAAAACCCTGAGGCGTAGGTCCATAGGTAACTCAGAATAAGATGTAAGCACGACCGCAAGCTGCAAGCTAGGAATATTAGGAAATAGGGATGGTGACTGGATACAATTTTAGTATTATTCGTTTGTCCGTTGTAGCCCGGGAGGTAAGCGCAAAAAATGCAACTACTGTCCAAAAGCTGAATTCTTGGTCTTATGTTGTCATAGTTGTGTACGACAATGCCTTGGAGTAAGTCAGCTGGGTTGCTCAGTGGTTGGTGAAGATACCCATTTGAGTTAAAAGAAAATGAGTATCTTGCAACTACTTCTGAAAGCTGAAAGTTGGGGTATGGGTAGATAAATTATTTAAAAAAAAGTTAAACCTCATTCAATCATCTTTTTTTTTTCTAATTTTAGAATCCTTCGCTTGTTCGCTCATCAAAATTGAGCACGCGGTTAAAAAGCAACTTTGCTCTCTTGTATAACAAATAACTATTACTATTTTTTAACCCCCGACGCAAAAGAGGGGTGTTATAAGTTTGACGTGTCTGTTTGTCTGTCTGTCTGTGGCATCATAGCGCCCGAACCACTGAACCGATTTCAGTTTAGTTTTTTTTTTGGATGAAAGGAGACTTAATCGAGAGTGTTCTTAGCTATGTTTTATAAAAATCGATTGAGCCGTTTAAGAGTTATGGTGGGTTAAAGTGGGGATGGAAGAACCAAAATTCTACAAATGTGCCCAAAATGGTTGTCAATGTGTCGGGGGTTTTTTAAATTTTTAATTTATATTAGTTATTGAATATTTAACGGACGAATTAATAATATTTTTAGTCATCTAACCTATTCTGCAATTTAATCGTGCATGGGTAGTTAGTTGATGCAGTAGTAAGTAGATGCAATAGACTTTTTAATGACTAACAGAGGTTTTCGAGTAGCTTAACATGTCTGACGCCAGGACTAGCCGCTCGGCCTTTACGAAATTGCTTTTTGTAGTGGTGATGGATTGGTCTTGGTGGTTGATTGATTTTCTAAAATTTCTAAAGAGTAACGTATACAAGATGTTTCTCTACAGGGTTATCTGCTTGCCCTGTACTAAGCCGAAAAGAGGTGATTTAGATCATAATTATGAACAATACTATAGGGCCAACCTAAAAATCAAGAAAAATAAACTGCTGCACGGGTAGCATGGCAAAGGGATAAATTGCCTTCCCACCATTATATCCCCTCAAAGAGGAAATAAAGTATGGATTGACAAAGACAACTGATATTAAAATTGGATAAAAATATCTTTCCCTTTACCGTGCTACCCGTGTAGTTCCATATAAATTTGAAACTAGGGATCGACAAAATGTATGAAACAGCTGTTTTTTTCTCGAATTCCGGGTTATCCCCATAGCAAAGGTCGTTTATAATGATAATCTAGATAATTATATATTATATATATGATAATTATAATGATAATCTAGTTTGTTAGTCTTATATTAAGATCTAATTATAATTACAAGTATGTGATCTCGCAAAATAAATAAATATCTAATATCTAAATATCTAATCTTAATCACCCCCTTTCGGCTTAGAACACCACGTCTAAATAACCCTGTATACGACGGAACAAAGCTTACTATGATATCTATAATCCTACCGCTTAACTTAGTCATCGCCTGCGCGGTACAGGGGTGCCGGGACGACAAAGGCACAGCCCGGACACTGCGCGATTTTTCATACAAAATCTGCGGTCTTACGTGATATCGTACGCACACAACACAGTACTTACTCACAGACAACACACATACGCACGGTCGCTACACGTGCATTTGTCTGCGGAATGTCTATCATTTGGCTGTCAGCGATCACCACGACGTGACGTCATGCCGAGTGATAGAGACATTTGCGTACTCGATTTGCAAAAATGAATATAAATCTAGTGCTTAAAAATGTATAACAGTTACTTAATTTTAAGCATTTTAACAAAAAGTAACCGATCTACTTTATTAGAAAGAAAATATCAAGAGGTTGTTACCAAATAATGTAAAATAAGTTCCTATTATATAATCCTTAGGGAAACAAAATTTCTTGTTTTGTTACGTATCATTGATATTCAGCCATACACAGAACAAGTGTTCCTTATTGTCACAGTCTAGGAGTTTTTATTACAAAATCCACCGGCCTGTGCAGCCCGCGCGCAGAGTGCAAGTTCTGTCCGTGGGTGCGGGGTGGAAGTGAGGAAGACTCAAACGTGTGGGGGGTAACGAGTGGCCGTTAATACGTAGTATTATTACACATATCTTCTTTGACAAAGGGGACTGAGACAGGTGCGCCGTCCGCACCTGTCTCAGTCCCGTCACCTTTGTCGTCTCTCCCGGCGCCCCGCCACCCGTACCTGTCTCAGTCCCCCTTTGTCGTCTCTCCCGGCGCCCCGCCACCCGTACCTGTCTCAGTCCCCCTTTGTCGTCTCTCCCGGCGCCCCGCCACCCGTAACTGTCTCAGTCCCCCTTTGTCGTCTTCCCCGGCGACCCTGTACCGCGCAGGCGAAGACTAAGTTAAGCGGTAGGATTATATCCTGGTAACGCGAAAGAACAGCTGTTTCACTCCATACACTCTGTCTTTTATTCATTCTTTGAACATTTTGTATGGACCACGAGTTTTATAACGCGATTTCAAGGTTGGTACCATAGGAAAAGGAACTACAATTGAAAATAATTTTTAATTTTTTTTATATCATGTTAGTCGTCAAAAGGCAGCGAGACAGGTGATAGTTTAATTTTTCCAATAATTTAATGCTTTACTTAGAGTATTAATTAACAGTAGTCCTAGTAACAGCTTGTGTAGTGAAAGTAGTGCGGTTGCGGTAGTATGTAAATTAGTAATAGAGTATCTTCTATATTTTCTATTGTCTCACTCGTGTCAGTAAGATATAAGAGAGACAAAAAAAACTGTAGTCTAAGTACACATGAATCGACAAATCTAATAGTACCGATTCAAATTTTTTGACGGCTGTGCAGTTAGCTTCAAGCTGCGTTAAACCAAACTTCAGTCATGTTGGGTTTTTGGTCAGTCAGCTCACATAGTACCGATTCAAATTTCTTGGCGGCTGTGCAGTTAGCTTCAAGCTGCGTTAAACCAAACTTCAGTCATGTTGGGTTTTTGGTCAGTCAGCTCACATAGTACCGATTCAAATTTCTTGGCGGCTGTGTTCAAGCTTCAAGCTGCGCGAACGCCCAATCCTCGCGCAGCTTGCAGCTAACTTCACAGCCGACAAGAAGTTCGATTCAGCCTATAGTAAAGAAGGATCACTCAGAAATAACAATTATATAGATTATGAACCTTGTGACGACGCAATAAAGTGCAAATTAGTTTGCATAAGTCTATCGTCCCCGGCAAACTTTCATACTTATACTTTCCAAGCAAACTTACATATAACTTTCATACTTTTCTGTCTATAACGCGTAATTGTATTCTAAGCCGAAAAGACAGAATTCAGACCATCATAATGAATAAGTTTCACTATGGGACCAACACGGAATTCGAAAAAAAGATCTATAACTGTCCCATACAAAATTGTAACTTAAAATCTTGAAATCGACAAAATTTGACAAACAGCAATTTTTTTTCTAAATTCTGGGTTGATTTCATAATATTATTAAGTTGTTTATAATGTCGGTTTGAGTTACCATCTTTTGACTTAGTTCACCCTTTCTTAATAAACTCACTTTTTAGGGTTCCGTACCCAAAGGGAAAAACGGGACCCTATTACTAAGACTTCGATGTTCGTCTGTCCGTAAGTCCGTCTGTCTGTCTGTCTGTCACCGGGTTGTATCTCGTGAACCATGATAGCTAGGCAGCTGAAATTTTCACAGATGATGTATTTCTGTTGCCGCTATAACAGCAAATACTTAAAATAAAATAAATATTTAAAGGGGGCTCCCATACAACAAACCTTAATTTTTAGACGTTTTTCGCTCTATATTAATAATGGTAACAGCTAGATGCAAGAAATTTTCACAGAATATTTAGTTTTATATTCACTTCAATAATAAATAATAAAATTAAAATAAAATAAATATTTAAGGGGGGGCTCCCATACAGTAAAGAACCCTCCGTGCGCGAGTCCAACTCGTACTTGGCGCCGATTTTTTGTTTTAAAGTACCATGAATAAAATAAATAATGCTAAATGCTATAAAATTAATCTGAACTGTTTTTGTATGTTTTTGTTTTCAGAAATAATGGCTGTGACGAAGATTAGACTAGGAACACAGAAAATGCCGGGGACTAGGGTTCCTGTTTACTAATGTGATGGTGTCAATTCTGTTATGTCTATTAATCTGAACCAAATGTTCTGGTCTAAAATGCTTTGTTAGATTTTGTAATAAAAGAAATACTACCGGCAGCGCCACCAATGCTGTTTAAGTTGGTAAAGTAAAAGTTTATTAACCAAGCTTCCTTTCAACCATAGGACGTCAACTGCTGGACATAGGCTATATAGCTCCCCTAAAGATCTCCAATAAGACCAGTTGGTAGCGGCTTGCATCCAGCGCGATCCTGCGGTCTTAGTGAGGTCGTCCGTCCACCTTGTGGGTGGACGTCCTACGCTGCGCTTGGCGGTGCGTGGCCTCCACTCGAGAACTTTTCGACCCCATCGGTCATCAGTCCTCCGCGCTATGTGCCCTGCCCATTGCCACTTCAACCTGTCAATTCGCTGGGCTATGGCTTAACCAAGCTAGTTCAGAATAATTTTGATCTTTTTTATTTATTTACGCTGTACTAGACAGATGTGGTAATACTGTAACAGAATTGACACCACTAAAGTATCTTACTTGTCTACCAAAATCAAAACTAGCTCTGTAACATGTCGTCCTATTCTTGCATGTTAAAACTGAAAGAGAGGTAAGTAAGTTAAGCGATCTCTCCGTTATAATAGGCATGATGACAAAAAAATATAATTAGTCCGTCAAATTAAAGTGGAGTCATTTTAATAGGTCACTTTTGACAGTTCATGAATGCAAAGAAAAATATACCTTACACTAAAGGAATAAAACTCATGAAAACAATATTGACGACGACCGATAAGTGTTCTCGAATACGGCTTGGAGTTTTATTCCTTTAGTACAAGGTATATTTTTCTTTGCATAAAATGAAATGTCAAAAGTGACCTATTATCTTGTCCCTACTTTAGTCGATTTAAAAAAAATTAGACATGTATTTTTTCTTATGTCAATTAAACAGAAATTGATAAAGATATAGCCCGTTAAAATTCCGCGTGACGTCACAAGTGCCATACAAATGTAAAGACTTCTGTAAGAGATGTGACGTCACGACCTTCACTCCCAAACTTTGACAGTGTTAATCTTTGTCAATTGTTGTTTGTTTAGCAAAAGAAAAAATACGTTAGTTTATTGAATCAGGCGTTACTTTGCGGAAGTTCATCTTCAACTTCTTGTTTTGAATAAATATTTAGTGTATTTCCGCTCTGTCGTAGTCATATAAGTTAAGGGTACTATTCAAAATCCAAATTAAATCACAAACAAAATTAGTAATTAATCATCAAACTGTATCATGGTTCGACTATGGTTAGGTCAGGTTAGAAAAGTTAGGCTTAGGTATGTTTACAAAATATGAATGAACCTAAAACAAAATTTTTTAATTAATCCGTTTAAAATAATAAAAAATAATTAAACCTGTAACAAAAATAGTGATTAGTAATCTATTTAAAAAATGTAGTAAACCTGAAAATAATATTTAATTAATATGTTAAAATTACAAATATAATTTATTTATAAAAAATGGTATAAAATAATTGAAAAAATACTTAGTCAATAAATAGCACCCCTATTCTTACTGTACTCTATTCGACACGTGTTTCGCCTCTAAACGAGGCATCTTCAGGACGTGTTGACTCTTCGAGCTCACTCGCTTCTTGCGAGTGAGCTCGAAAAAAATAAAGTAAAAAATTTTGTTTTAGGTTCATTCATATTTTGTAAACATACCTAAGCCTAACTTTTCTAACCTGACCTAACCATAGTCGAACCATGATACAGTTTGATGATTAATTACTAATTTTGTTTGTGATTTAATTTGGATTTTGAATAGTACCCTTAACTTATATGACTACGACAGAGCGGAAATACACTAAATATTTATTCAAAACAAGAAGTTGAAAAAATACGTGTCCAATATATTTTGATAATCTAACTCACGGACTAATTATAATATTTTTTTTTTACCCAGTTATCATGCGTATTGTACACTTAAGTATGTAACTAAATGGACGACATTATATGCATTTATCATTCATTGAATATGGAAGAAACCAGATTGCATTTGAATGAAATGCTCGACAACACCTTTCACTCCGCTTTGATAGAGAGAGAAAGAGAGAGAGCGCTGTAAACTACTCTATTTTAGAATAGTTTATGTGGCTTCATTTTTAAGTGCGAAAGTTGTGTTTCTTTCAAATTCGAAGGCATTTTTATAACTTGTATTTACTTTGTAAAAAAAAGTCATGATCTATTATTACAAACATGTGTGGTTAGGGAGGCAGTATTAAATCCCGCGTAATTTCACTAAACTATCATCATTATGAGCCGTAGGACGTCTACTGTTGGTCATAGGCCTCTCCCATGGAATCCAATAGGAGCTTACAAACGTGTTCTTCATTAGATTTTATTATCGGTCCACCTTGTTAGCCATCCTACGCTGCACTTACCGTTATGTGATCTCTATTCGAGCACTTGGCTCCACCAACCATCCGTCCTATGAAGGATGCGCCCTGCCCACTGCCACTTAACCTTGCTAATCTCTTCAACCAATCGTATAATAATAAACCACACCAGTGTGACAGCTGCCTTATAGTTAATCATTTGAAGGTCGAGATGATGATGCATAAAACGGTTTTGTATATTTATTTAGTCTTAATTCTTCAATTCAATTATTGATATGCGTGTATTTTATATGAAAAACTGAATTTACTTGCACAAAAAACGTGACTTATTGTAAATAAGTGTTGAAAAATTTAGCTCGTATTATTGATGTTAATATGCATGTTCGTTTCCGTTAATTAATAAACGTTAAAGGTACATTAAGCCCGATTACAGAGGCGCCAACGTAACTTTAATCGAAACGTGAAAAGCGTTCTCTCTATCAAATTCAAATTCAATTCAAATTATTTTATTGAGGAAAAACGATCTGAATCAATTACATTTGCCTCACAATATTAAAGTAAAATAAAAAACCATCGGAAAAAAGAAAGCATAAAAAATACAATACAAAATCAAAAAATAATATTAAAAATTGAATAAACATGAGTCACGCAATTTCAACAGTAAAATGTCAAATTTAAAAAAAAAAATAAAAAAAAAAAACAAACAAATCGAATGCTCAAAGTGAAAAAGAAACAGAACAGTTCTGTTGGTAAACAGAATACATAGTTACTATGCTATTTAGCTAATATAAATACGATGGCGCCTCTGTAATCGGGCTTATTACGTATTTATTTTATTACAAAAAATGCTTTTCTGTTAAGTCGGCTTATGGACGATAATTTTACGTGATAAATTCACAAGAAAACATTTTTGAATCAACAACTGAAACAAGCCGAACGTTTAGGCCGTACGTGCCTCTCTATCGCTTGTTTCGCGCTTTCGTTCACACGATCGGCTCAGGCAGAACGTGACACTTTTTCGTGCGTGCGGCCGGCGTTCATCGATTTACAAGACGTTATCACATCAAATATTCTGAATCATCCATCCATCAATCAGCCATAAGAAGTCCACTGCTGGACATAGGCCTCCCCTATGGATCTCCAATAAGACCGGTTGGAAGCGGCTTGCATCCAGCGCGATCCTGCGGTCTTAATGAGGTCATCCGTCCACCTTATGGGTGGACGTCCTACGCTGCGCTTGCCGGTACGTGGTCTCCACTCGAGAACTTTTCGACCCCATCGGTCATCAGTCCTCCGCGCTATGTGCCTATTTTCTGAATACTTACCTTTTATTTTTTTATTTTATTTGCTCGTCACATCACATGATTGTATAAAATCACATGGTTTAGTTTTTACATGACAATACCAGTCTTTTCGTTTTCCTTTTTTTATAGTTTATTATTCTGTGGCAAATTTTGCTATTAAAGTGATAAAATGTGTAATATTTTATTTAGTATAGCTAGCTATGATATTGTAAATGTTTTAAACAAATAAGTGCTATTGCCATATACAAATACATGTGTTATATTTTTGTTTCGATTCTATTTTAGTATTTTATTTTGGCATTCCATAACTCTGTAACTAAATTATTTTGTTTTATTAGTTTATTTCTCTTATAGAGCTATCGAAATAAAAAATTTCTTTTATTAAAATAACACACAGCGCCTCCCGAGGAAGGATAGAGCTGAATATGTTTTAAAAGTGAGAGAAATATATACATTCTGTTGTTTCGAGCTAACTTTTTACTAAAAGAATATATAATAGCGCCACAATATGTCCGATTACAGAGGCGCCAGCGTAAACTTAATAGCAACGTAAAAAACGTTCTCTCTATCGAATGCCTACAGTGAAAAAGAAACAGAACTATGCTATTTAGCTATTATAATTACGATGGCGCCTCTGTAATCGGGCTTATTATAGTTGTAATGTGCATACGCTATATATTTACAATTCAAGTGGCAATTCTGTCAACCAAACTCGTTACTAAAGTGACACGTTCTAGAACCTGTCTCGTTTTTCTGACAGTTTTGAGCAGTCGGAACTGTCAGAAAAACGAGAGAGGTTCAAGAACGTATCTCTTCCGTAGAGAGATCGGCTAACAGTGGGGCAATTCTGTCAACCAAACTCGTTACTAAAGTGACACGTTCTAGAACCTGTCTCGTTTTTCTGACAGTTTTGAGCTGTCGGAACTGTCAGAAAAACGAGAGAGGTTCAAGAACGTATCTCTTCCGTAGAGAGATCGGCTAACAGTGGGGCAATTCTGTCAACCAAACTCGTTACTAAAGTGACACGTTCTAGAACCTGTCTCGTTTTTCTGACAGTTTTGAGCTGTCGGAACTGTCAGAAAAACGAGAGAGGTTCAAGAACGTATCTCTTCCGTAGAGAGATCGGCTAACAGTGGGGCAATTCTGTCAACCAAACTCGTTACTAAAGTGACACGTTCTAGAACCTGTCTCGTTTTTCTGACAGTTTTGAGCAGTCGGAACTGTCAGAAAAACGAGACAGGTTCAAGAACGTATCTCTTCCGTAGAGAGATCGGCTAACAGTGGGGCAATTCTGTCAACCGATCTCGTCATCGAAGTGATACGCTCCCGAACCCTTAGCCCGAACCCCTCTCGCTTTTCTGACAGTTTTGATAGCTCAAAGCTGTCAAAAAAACGAGAGAAGCTCAAGAACGCGTCACCTCAGCAACGAGATCGGTTAACAGAATTCAGTTACTAGTATGTGTTCAAACGTGAACAGAAACTGCAATAGTTTCAGTGTGACTACAGGGTTATCCATGTACTAAACCAAAAGGTGATTATGATTCAACCCCGAGTTTCTTTCTGGACTTACTCTGTGTGTAATTGTATTTCTACCTCGTTCGTATTCCATATCTCATAGGCATTTAAAGATAACAGCCAGAAATTACATTTTGAACCTAAATTCAACAAACCAATAAGTGCATAAATCAAAGAATTTTCGAAATCAGCAAACTTGATAGTAAATTTTACCAAAATTCATTTCATGAGTGCTGTACACACGTTTAACACAAAGCTTCTTTCAGACTGGGGGGTTACTAGAGAACAGTGAGCGAACTACCAATCACAGATTTAGAATAAACCGTCTCTGCAGAGCCAATGATAATGTTTTAGATTTTTTATATTCTGGCCGCTCCAGTCTAGGGTTGGCTTTGGGACAGCACCAAAATCAAACCAGAGAATAAAAGTGCAGGTTGGCACCCAGAAAAGCGGGAAAGTCAAAACTTTAATTTTGATTTTGCCGCTTTTCAGGTGAAGTGTAGTTTTATTATATTGTTAATTTTTGTTTTACTTGATTTAATCATATTTTTATCGTACCAAACGTTGTATTTGTAAATACAGCTGATTATACAAAGAATTTGTATTTTTATTTCTACTCTCTGGTTTTGTGAACTGAATATGATAAAATTAATTTTTAACCAAATAAATAAAGATATGAAAGTATTGATGTCCTCAAATAGAGGAGTTCCTCGTGGACCAACTGCTTTCGCACAACTAGTTGTGCCATTATGTTACTCGCGTAATAAAGCCCGACATAGAAGAAATTTTTCTAAAATAAACGTAGCCTAAGTTACTCCTTATTACAACAGCTACCTGCCAAGAAACGTCCTGTCAAAATCGGTCCAGCCATTTCAGAGATTAACCGGAACAAACAGACAGACAGACAAAAATTGTAAAAAATGTAATTTTGGTGTATGTACCGTATATATATATACATGTAGTAAAAAACGGTTATTTCAATATTACAAACAGACACTCCAATTTTATTTATTTGTATAGATTTACGTAAAAAAATTAGTTTGACCGCGTGTACGCTATGAGCGGGATGTTCTTGCGGTGGGATCTCGGACTATTAAAAAAACTACATAAGTACAAAATCATAATATATTTATTTACAAAGATTTGACAATAAACCACGGTCGTACAACGAATGGTTCGTAGATCTTTCAACATATCAATAGCCAACAAATCAGTTCAAACAAACTATACAGAGAAGATCTACGCTTTGGCAAACTTTAATACAATCGTTATTTATAACAACAGAATAGTACAGGAAAAAATACGTTTTTTTTACAACTACACTAAATTCCGATCCACCTTATAAAAAAAAATTTGTATCGGTAGTGCAAAGTTAAATTCTTTTTTCCCGTACTAGAAACAAAAAGGTTAAAAGCTGAACGTACAATATACGGAATGCGCATGAAATGTCCACCAACCCGCACTGGGCCAGCGTGGTGGATATGGCCCAATCACCCTTAGAGGGTAGGCCTATGTACAGTACAGCATAAAATGTGTTAACGTTAAAATTTACTGCTAATTTAAATAATAATACGGTAGACACTAAATTGCAATTTTTCAGAGGTTAATTTTAAGCTGCTTTGACTCTTTTTCATTCTTTTCCTTTGACATTCTTTAAAAAAAAACGAAATATTTTAAGACCCGATTTCACCATCGCCTCTTTAAGTTAAACGTGTGATTACTGTATTTAAACAACGGTTTTTGCTTGGTAGTTGCAAAATTTCGTTAACAAGTCGCTTAAGATTTAACCAACGGTTAGTAAATTAAACATCTGTTGGTAAACTCGGGTTTTAGACCCGATGTTTACATATATTAAACACACGTTTAACTTAAGAGCAGGCATCGGGCCGAGAAACACGAAAACGAGTACTTTTGAATGCGCGATGTGAGGGAACGAAAGATTTTGATTCAAATTCAAAAAATATATATAAGGAGATATAAGGAAACATCTTGAAAAATTTTATGAACCAGATAAAATTTTGAAAAGTAAACGGCTTTATTAAAAAAAAAACTTACATATTTCTCACCAAAAAAAAGTTTCATAATTCGAATGCTAAAAATTATCAGCGACAACATCCCATTATTTTTTACGAATAAAATAGCCTGATCATTTTTCTATTTTATAGACCGAGAAGTTATGTTTTTTAATGTGTACATTATGAGTAATTAATTAAAAACTCACTGCCGCCCGCCGCTCTGGCGCGATCCTGTCGAGCGCGATCGCGTAAAATTTGTCCGAGTGAAGGGGCGCGGTACTCAATTTTTGAAACATTACAGTTTATCAATGCGTCACCTTAAACAAGCTTTGGTGAACTCGGGTCTAAATATAATAAAAGATAATTATATCTGAATCATTCGAACGGCTGAACGTATCCGTAAATGGTGTCGTGCCAGAGTGGAAGCGGGAGCGAGCATTGAATTCTGTGTTTATGCGAGCGGGAGGGTAGAGGTTCGTATATAGACCGAATCATACAATTCGGCGGATGTGAAGTACGCTAGGCTACACAATATCCAATCAACGCGCAGCTTAATGTGAGCTTCAGTCAGGATTGGATATTGCGCAGCTTGGAGCTAACTTCACATCCGCCGACTTTTATAATTCGGCCTATCTATACTAACTTTTTCGAATGAATAAATTAGAGCGTTCCAGATGACTTAGGTATCGTCCGATTATTTTTTTGCTGATTTGTATGATAGATACTAAAACAGGACGTATATGCAATTCAAAGCCAAACTAAAACAAAATAATTGTATGAAAAACTTCCCAGTTGTTACATAGAGTTAAAAATCAGACATTTGGGCTCTTAGAGGATTAATTTTACTGTGATGATGATGAATTTTAATTACAATCATATCTAAAGCCTTCGTAAGGGTTTAAAATAGTAAACGAAATCAAACACAACAAATATTATCGTTTTCGCGTGTCTCCAATTCTCTATACTTACATTTTTGTCAGTTTCTAGCTTTCGCCAAGCTGTACAAAAATGTATAGTCACACGGAAACTCCCGTTGTTTTGGTTTACGAATAATCTCATACTAAGGCCTCTGTTTATTACAAAATTATTACAAGACTAATTAACTGTTTTTTTTTTCATGAATTATTTACAATGTCTTATGTGCGCAGAGTTAGAATGGAAATAAAAACTATTCTAAACTAGAAACAACTAAAAATAAAAATACAGGTACAGTAAGTGCATTGTAAAATAGATGTAATCTGTCTAAAGCAATTATTATTTGAATTTCTTCATTAGTTTCTTCTTCATTGTTTGTTTGAAGTACGAATTAATGTTATTGCAATTAGTACACTGCCAATGACAATCAAAACATCGCGCGGCGTCGTCGGGAACTAAGACATACCTGCTTCGAACTTGGTAGATACGATAGTGGCGCCGCGCTATCAGAGTGGAGGCCAGGAGAAAGCGTCAAAGACAAAAAAGACCACTATAAACTGTTTAAAAACCTAACGTGTTATTTACAATATTTGGACACTTTTGTACTACATAAGGCGGTTTATTTAGAAATATATTTTCACATAGATATAGCTCATCATTGTAGGCTGCCTCGGTGACTCGGTGGTTAGTGACCCTGACTTTTGTTTCCAAGAGGCGTGGGTTCGATCCCCACCCAGGGCAAATATTTATGTGATGGACATACGTGTTTGCTGTGTGTCTGGGTGTTATTTAAGTACTATCTATACAGGGTTATTCCTAATCAATTAGCATATTTTTAGGGGCTTATTCTGTACATCAAAACTAACATCTTTTGTTCTGCGACTTGTCAATACTAAAAAAAAATGTACGGAAAAGCTGTTTTTTTTAGTTTTGACAAAAGTCGCAGAGTTTTTACCTACTTTTGATGTACAGAATAAGCCTTTAAAAGGATGCTAATTGATTAGGAATAAACCTGTATAAGTAAGTATTTAAAATATGTATATGTAGTATATCAGTCTCTGGCAGCCATATCACAAGGTTTGCTTAGTTTGGGGCTGACACCGTGTGTAAGATGTTCCCTAATATTTATTATTATTTATTATTTGAACCGGTTTAACTGTATATCGACCCGTTGTCTCAGCACGCCGCCTAGTATGAACTCGGTAGATACGATAGTGGCGCCGCGCTGCCGGAGTAAAGGCCAGAGCGCGGCGTCATCGGGAACTGACACGCAGACCCACTGGGAACCGCCTTCCTGCCACGTGCCGCCCGAGCATTCCACTATCACTGGAACAATCAGGAAATAATGATATTATTTTTCGTCAAAAATAGTATAACCGACTTCAACCGTGTAGGGGTTAGTCCAGGTTTACACGTAAATTGAAACTACAGCTGTTTCCGTATGGCTCTATATATTTTTGTACAGCGCCCCTGGCGGACACGAGGAAGAACTAACCAAAATGTATGGAGCCACACGCGAACACAAGAGTTTAAGTAAACTACGCAAAACCTGGACTAAGGGCTCAGAGTGCAGAGTGGGAATTTTTAACTATGTTCGATCGAATCGATCGCGTTTACGTGTGATGTGATTTCTATGAAAATAGCACAGCGCCGTCTTATGTGTGAAATTTTTTTTAGGATAATCTGACGACCGCCAAACCGATCGAACACAAGCGCGGCAACGTCTGTGATTGGCTAACTTAAGCGTGCGTGTCAATATGCTCGATGCGTTCGGTCAACGTGACGTAAAAGCCATTCGATTTGATTTGAGAAACTCTCACTCGGCACTCAGTTGCGCAATATCCAATCAACGCGTATAGTCAGTATTAGATGTTACGCAGCTTGTAGCTAACTTCACATCCGCCGACTTATATGATTCGGCCTACGAGTATATCATCGGTTTGATAATTTTCACATTATTGTTGGTGTTTAAAAATAACTAGTCCTACTTCGATAAAATTTCAATGGGACCACCTCAGCACGGGTAGCACGGCTAAGGGACCAATTGTCTTTCCACCGATATATCCCCTCGAAGAGGAAATAATGTATGGATTGACAATGACATTAAAAGTGGATAAAATAGTTTTATGCCTTTGCCAAGTCCAGATGGAAGCAGCTTGGATCCAGCGCGATCCTGCGGTTCACCCACAAGGTGGTCCTACGCTGCCGGTACGTGATATTCACTCGAGAGCTTTTCCATCCCATCGGTCATCAGTCCTTCCAGCTATGTGCCCTGCCCACTGGCATTTCTATTTGCCAATCCGCTGGGCTATGTCGGTAACGTTGGTTCTTCTACGTTTTGGTATAGGCCAAAAAAATTAATGCCATGCATGTACTAACCAAACTAACCTTTGTAACTAAACTTTGTATTTGGTATTTTTATGTCCTGTGGAGATTCCATCACAGTACCTACTGAGAAGCAAATCAAATTATCTTGTTAAAATATATTAATAAAATAACAGGAAGAACATAAATGAAAGTCTATTTCTAACAGTTATTGTTGATTTTTTTACCCGCCCGCCCCTCGCGCCCTGAAAAAATCCTGGATCCGCCCTTGCCCCACACCCCGCTAATCTATTAATTTGCTACAGCGCAACGACTCACCCCTTGTTTACAGACGCCATTAAGTTTGAATCGCATTATAGATTCGAGTCTGGGCCTAATACCTCAGCAAAAATAGAATTTAACTTTGCACTAAATTTCCGAACCAATTTTTTTTTTATGTTTAGGATCACTTACTGAATCTTAAATCACAAAATGCTGACAGATCTAGGTGGAGCTTCAAGCGCCATCTAAAAAAACGTTTTGGCCGATATCTCGGAAACTATGCACTTTAGGGCAAAAGTCATGGAGACCATTATTGTAGAGAATAAAATTTAACTTGTTTTGTTTTCAGTAAACTTTTGTAAAACCCACCGGTTTTTCTACCGCGGCCGAAAATGAAAACAAAAAAAAGATTTATACTAAACTTTATACAATATTTAAATTGATTGATGTGTTTTATTGATTAATCTAATATTTCAAGAGTTATCAGCCGCGATAGAAAAACGAGTTAATTAAATGAGCCGTAAATCGTAAACGGTAAGTTTTACAAAAAAGTTTACTGAAAACAAAAGATGCGAAATTTTTATTATTCTCTACAATAATTATCTCCATGACTTTTTCCCTAAAGTGCATAGTTTCCGAGATAACGGCCAAAAACGTTTTTTCAAGAAGGCGCTTGAAGCTCCACCTGGTTCTGTCAGCATTCTGTGATTTTATGCTGAGGAAGTCATCCTAAACCTTATAAAAAAAATCGGTTCGGAAATTTAATGCAAAGTTGACCTCTAAACGTCTATGTTTCCTGAGGTATAAGGGTTTCATTCAAAAGCTGATAAGACTCACGTTTCATTTCATGCGCGTTCGGCAACACACTGGGCGTGGAAGAGATGTTGTATCCTTTCAGAAAGTTGCGTTTCCCTTTCAACGTCTGCTCCAGATTGAAAAAGAACCGCTTTTCCGCGACCTCGTCTTTTATCAGGTACTGCCATGGGTCTGAAAATATAGAGAACAATAAAATAACAATCGGCCAAGTGCGAGTCGGACTCACGCATGAAGGGTTCTGCACCGTATGAAATCCCTCGGCAAAAAAAACACATTTGTTGTATGGGAGCCCCCCTTAACTATTTATATTATTCTGTTTTTAGTATTTTTTGTTATAGCGGCAATCGAAATATATCATCTGTGAAAATTTTAACTCTCTAGCTATTACGGTTCATGAGATATAGCCTGGTGACAGACAGACGGACAGGCAGACGGACAACGGGGTCTTAGTAATAGGGTCCCGTTTTTACCCTTTGGGTACGGAACCCTTAAATGAACAAATACTTTATTTGAGCTGTATTAGTAAATACAATAGGTTAATAAATAGCAGGTATTTATAAAATACATTTACACTAATAAAGGAACCTTCAAAGAGAAAACAGCGAAACAGGTTTGTTTCGGGTAATTTGAATCAGGTACAAACATTTATTTTAATATTGTAAGTTAGTTTTTTATTGATATGTAAAGTTTGGGTGTATAAAGTAAAAGCTTGGCATATGAAAATAATCGGCCAAGTACGAGTCGGACTCGCGCACGGAGGGTTTCGTACTGTATGGGAGCCCCCCTTAAATATTTATTTTATTTTATTATTTATTATTGAAAAGAAAATAAAACTAAATATTCTGTGAACATTTCAAGCATCTACCTGTTACCTTTATTAATATAGAGCGAAAAACGTGTAAAAATTCAGGTTTTTTGTATGGGAGCCCCCCTTAAATATTTATTTTATTCTGTTTTTAGTATTTGTTGTTATAGCGGCAACAGAAATGCATCATCTATGAAAATTTCAGCTGCCTAGCTATCATGGTTCATGAGATACAGCCCGGTGACAGACGGACAGACGGACATCGAAGTCTTAGTAATAGGGTCCCGTTTTTCCCTTTGGGTACGGAACCCTAAAAAATCCTGTTGAATTTTCTTTGCAAAAAAAAATACAAAATTATGTATACATACCCACAATAACTTTATTCTCCGTGCAGGCGGCAACCCATTTAGGACCCACTATGGGCTTCCCTAACCCGACTGCGCAAAGGAGCTTGAATGTTCGCTTTATCTCCTTCGTGAGTAGCACGGTGCTACGTAATACATCTGTTACTACTACCGCTCCTAGACAAAAAAAAAGGAAAATAAAACTGACTTGTCCCTGTGAATTAAAATAAAGAAAGAAAATATAATTATAGTGTTGGCTGCCTTTCCAACCCTAAATAAAAACATCACGAACGATCTATTGAAGTTGCAGCGACAAGATATCCGATTATGGTAGGCCTCATAATTGGTCACTGCAACTTAAATAGTCATCTGTATAAACTGGGAGCCACTGACAGCCCACTTTGTCGTGGCTGTTTGCAAGAAAACGAAACTGTAGAGCATGTTCTGTGGCATTGCAAAGCCACAGAAGACTTTAGAATAGCTAACGGGTTGTATGACGCTTCTGCATTGGCATTATGTTATATTACTATGTTTCCATCGTCATCCACATCGACATCATCATATTCACCATCTAAGCTACTGGAGCAGTTATGCCAGCGGCCCAGAGCCACGCTCCGCTACTTTAAGGAGATGGGCTGGCTCGGGTAGACGCTGGAGGGGAAATGCACAAAACACCCCACGCGGGACGTCAGTGCAGGACTTATCGCCCCCACATCGAATAATAAGAATTATAGTAGTATGTAGTAGTTGTACAAAGTTTTAAAGAGGTGATAGCATGGTACGAGTAACATTACTGATATTTTTTGTACAAATGGTATACATGGTCAGCTAGCTCAACATACGACCACGAAATGAGTTTTGTCGACGTGTGAAAAAGTGACAGATAGGTTTATAGGTACTTCACCATAACTCTGTCTCGTTCTGACACGCTGAAATAATTATTACGTGGCTGAACTGGTGTACTTAGCTGAAAGGAGGTAATTCAGACCATCATTATGAACAACTTTTACTATGGAGCCAACCCGGAATTCGAGAAAATTAAATACTTGAGCTACTTCATACATTTTATCAATTCAGAGTTGCATTTTTGGAACTGCTGATTTTTTTTCTCTATTTCCAGGTTGCCCCCATAAGATAAGATAACTTTATTGAAATTAATAGAACCTAATATTACAAAAAATATTGCATAATATTGATTCATTACCATGCTCGTCCGGTTTAACATTTTTTCACATTTTTACTAATAATGACACTAGATACAGAAATGCAGTATTATCTAAAAATTTTATCACAAAAATAATATTTTATTCATGTATTCAATCTAAAAATTACAAATACAAATCGCAGGCTATAATAGGCATAGTAAAAGTTGTTTATAACGATGGTCGTAATTGACTCCTTTCGGCTTAGTACAGGACAAGCAGATAACCCTGTACGGTCTGTCTGACAACAAAACTTCTAAAATATGTCAGGAGCTTATTCTGTACATCAAAATTAACAACTTTTGTTCTGCGACTTTTGTCAAAACTAAAAAAAAACAGCTTTTCCATACATTTTGTCAACAGTACTTTTCTAAAGAACAATTTTTTTTGAGATTTGATAAATGTCGCAGAACAAAAGTTGTTAGTTTTGATGTACAGAATAAGCCTCTAAAAGGATGGTAATGATTACTAATAACCCTGTATATATGCCAGTCTCCGTATGGTTTGTTTAACCTAACCTACCCTTTCCTACTATTATTATTACTATCATAATATTTACTATTGTTATTAGATATTAACGTTATGATTACTTAGACAATGACGATGGTGGCAAATAGAATAAATACAAATATTCTTACCCATGCCTTCTAATTTGGTCTTCACTCCTTCAAATGGGAATGCTGTAAACAGCACATGTTGGGTTTGCTTTGCTGGTGTCGATTTTGTGGTACTGTTATTGGTACCCACTGATCTAGTACGTTTAGCGCTAGGGGCCTCACTTACGTCCAAAAATGGCCTTTTATTGTTACGCCCGTCTGTATTAGAACATGACGAAATATTGTACACTGCGCTCACTTCTGATAGCGATGTATTCTTTTTCAATATCGATTTTAAAGCTTCCTTTTTAGTTTCTTCCTTAACTGGTCTTTGGCGCTTACTTCTACGTATTTCTTTTTCTGGCGAAGGTTCCTGTTCTTCTTTTTTAGGCTCGGGCTTTGCTTTCCGTGTGTATTTTCGTTTAGGCTTATCGGTTTGGCTATCTTTTTCTGGGGATTTCTCTTTTTCAGTTTTAACGTTTCTTTTGCGCGTGCTTCGTTTTGTTTCGACGGGTGAAGCTGTGGTATTACGAGTTTCGATATTGCTTTTATTTATAAGTGTTTTTTCGTTTGATTCGAAAACCGGAAAAGATTTATTATCGCTTTTATCAGATAACGGTACTTGGTTTTGGTTTTCAAGAACTGGATCCTTTTTAGTGTTTCTTGGTTCTCGTTTTCTTCTCTCAGTAGTTTTCGAATCATTTGTCGAAGAACTTTTTTCTTTTTCAAGTTTCACTTCTGCTTTTATAGCTACATCTTCAGTTTTCTTCCTACGACCACGATGCTTTTTATCACTTTCTGTTGTAGCAACTTGTACAATTTCAATTTCTGTAGATTTTTTAATGGATTGGTCACTTTTGTTAGTTTTAGTTTTATCGTTTTTATTCTTTAATCGTGATATATTTTCTGTAATAATTTCTTTGTCTATTTCACATTCTTGTTCCGTCAAAAATGTTGGCTTCAATATTTCCGTCTGTTTTTTGTTTCGTTCATCTTGTAACTTTGCCGTTGGTTTTCTAACCCTAGTTATGACTCGTGTAGGAAGAGATTCAAGGTCGAACTTTTTCGTAAGATCTATTTTAACATCTGGTTTAGATTTTGGCTTGATTGTTTTACGAAATACGATTGGTGTGCACTGATCTTCTGAATTGTTTTCTGTTTCCGATTCACTCGACGACTCGGTGACGACTGCCCTTACAGTTGATACACTAGTTTTTATTTCTTGACTATCTGGCAAATCGATATCAGAAAATTTAAACGGACGTTGTTTTTTTGGCGTAACTTCTACATCTGAAGCATTAGACCCATCGCTGGGTATTTTCTTCATTGAAGCTACTTGACTGTCAACATCGTCCTCTGATGCTGTTTCGTTTCTTAAATTTTTAGCTAGAACTGCACTTTTTTCTTCGAGATCAACATCAATGACTGCAGGGTCTAATACCAATTTGTTACATGATTTTTCTTCATTTACGATTGCTTTATCTACAGATTCCGTTCCAATAAAGTCCAGTTTTTGTGTGCATAAGTCATCGTAAATGTCTTGTGTATTTTGGTAGTATTTATCATCATCATTTTTTGAGCCCATTTTAGCTATAAATGGAATCGGCCTAATCTTAGGTGTTCTTGAACCTTCTTTCTTTTTGGCCTTCAAAGCAGAATTTGATGGGATCTTGAAAGGACTATTTTCTTCTTTCAAAGTTAGCTGTTTCGTTTGTACTGGTCGTTTCTTAATCGGTAAATTTTCTTCTAATATTTGGGTTGGTAAGTCTTCGAAATCTACATCAGTAGTTGTGTTGCTTTTTTCAACTACTACGTTTTTATCAATGATATCAACATCGAGGACCTGTGTTGGCAAGTCTTCAAAGCTTAGGGCATTATTTACGAATGATGGATCGTTGTTTACAATAATTTGAGTAGGCATATCTTCCAAATTCTCAGCTATATTCACATCTGTAATTGGGTCTCTGTTTGTAATTATTTGTGTAGGCATGTCTTCAATATTGTCTACTATTTTAACATCAGTCCCTGTTTTCAACTCAATCATAACATCTTCTTCACAATCAGTACTATCGTCGTCTTCCAATTTCTTTTCCACAATCTTTTGTGATGGTATAATATCGTCATCTTCACAATCAGCAGAACTATTAGATTTAATTCTCATATTTCTTTTCAGTGATTTCGGTATTACGATTTGGGACAAGGGCTCAGATTCTGTTTCATCAGAATTAATCCTCATATTTCTTTTAGCAGATGCCGGTTTCGGTATTTGCGAAGGCTCTAACTCTGGTTCTATCAATCTGTTAATCGGTAAATCGATATCTTCCGATAATAAAGCTTGAGATTCAAAGCCTTCAAAAGGCTCTTCTATATCTTCAAATAACACTTCGTCATTGGATATATTGAGTTTACTTGATTTTGTACTAGCAGGAGTATCACTGCGTGAATTGACAAGGGTCTTTTCTTTTACTGGAGGTTTTAATTGTGTTTCAGTTACTAAATTACTACAATTGCGTTCGTCAGCACAGAGATCGAGCTGCAAGTCTTGCTGTTCGGTTATTTTGCATACATCGGGTAAATTATCTCCCGGTATTTGAGTATCTAAGCTATGAACAGATGGCGAACTATAGGCATCGGGTAGCTGAGTATTTAAACTGTGTATAGATGGACTAGTCCCACAAGGCAACTGCGTGTTCAAACTGTATATTGAAGGCGAACTTGTAGCGCTCGGTATTTGTGTATTTATTGTATGAATTGAAGCTGGACTATCAAACCTAGGCAATTGAGTATTAACCGAATATATGGACTCAACATCTTCTTCGTTTCTTGTCTGGGGATTTGGAAACATTTGTGTTTCCAACTCGTGAATATTATTGGAGATTTTGTTTTCTTTTTCTTCTTCTTTTTCTATCTTCACAGGTGGCATTGAGTCATTGAGATTATCACCAGAATCGTCAAGATTTAGCGAAGTTGACTTTTTGGAAGAATTCCAGTAGACATTGTCGATTTTTTTGCTTCCCATTGGTTGGATGGATATTGTTTTGCCAGGTTTTATAAAGTTACAGCTCTTGGGGCTCGGGAACTGGGGAGCTTTCGGTTGTGATTGAATTATGAATGAATCGTCCTGAAAATTTTAAACTATGATTAATTTCTTCTATTTACACAACACTTACAATGTATACTCAATAGAAAACAACAAAAGTATGGCTAAAATAAAATTAACAAACTCTGTGGTTCTAGAAGGGTTCTAGGCTTCGTTCAAAAAAATGTAGACATTTAATGACATGATTGACATTTTACTGATGTTCCATTTAACTTCTTTTTTTTTCTACTAAACTGTATACTTTTTTCGAAGAACATCCTTATTATAATATTATAAATCCGAAAAGTTTGTTGGTTTGTAACTCTTTCACGCACCAACGGAGCAACGGATTGAATTGATTTTTGGCATGGATATAGTTTAAAAGGCGGAAAATGCTTTAGGATACTTTTATCCCGAAAAATTACATAGTTCCTGTAGGACGAACAAAAACTATCTAAAGCGAAACTGTCGCCACTATCACAAAGACGCTAAGTGATTGATTCCTCTATGACGCTAATATGGATTAACGAAACGTCACAGCGAAACGTAATTAGATGACAGGTGACATTATCTGCAGACTTTTATAAATCACAGGTAGCATGGCAAGTGGACAAATTGTTTTTCCTCCATTATATCCCCTTGAAGAGGAAATAAAGTATGAATTGAAAATGACAACTGACATTAAAATTGGATAAAATGTTTTTTTTTCCTCTGCATGCTACATGTTACTATGACGTTTAATACCAGGCCGTCATTTTGTCTGACATCCTTACTAATATTATAAATCCGAAAAGTTTGTTGGTTTGTAACTCTTTCACGCACCAACGGAGCAACGGATTGAATTGATTTTTGGCATGGATATAGTTTAAAAGGCGGAAAGTGCTTTAGGATACTTTTTATCCCGAAAAATACATAGTTCCTGTAGGACAGGACAAAAACTATCTAAAGCGAAACTGTCGCCACTTTCACAAAGACGCTAAGTGATTGATTCCTCTATTTCCTCTATGACGCTAATATGGATTAACGAAACGTCACAGCGAAACGTAATTAGATGACAGCTGACATTGTCTGCAGACTTTTATAAATCACAGGTACTCGTAGCATGGCAAGGGGACAAATTGTTTTTTCACCATTATATCCCCTTGAAGAGGAAATAAAGTATGGATTGAAAATGACAACTGACATTAAAATTGGATAAAATGTTTTTTTTTCCTCTGCATGCTACATGTTACTATGACGTTTAATACCAGGCCGTCATTTTTTCTGACATTAAAAATATTTTTAAATTTTCTATCATTACAGGTTTAACATGTTTCTTCAGGTAACACATCAAACATCGTACAAATTCTCTACGTTTGATGGCAGTACCTCACAAGACATTGGCAAAATTGTGAAACACCTTCGCAGAAGCCACAAATCAAGAATTGATTGATTGAACATGTTTCTTTATTCTACCTTTATGGTACAGAATCATCATACTTTAATACAATTATCAATCCGAAAAGTATTGATAGCGCGCGAGTTGAATGCAGTCGGGGTCTGAGGTAAAGAGCGGGAGCATCTCCCCCCGCTATCCGTACGCCCCACCTCACGCGCCTGGGCGGGTTGGGCGTGCGGATAGCGGTGGGAGACATTCGCATTCCTAAGCTCTGCATTCAACTCGCGCGCTAACAGTATGTTGGTTTGTTCCCATTTGCAACGGAGCAAAAGATTGACTTGATTTTTGGTATGGATACCTTTTATGGTTTAAAAGACAGAAAGTGATAATAGGATACTTTTTTATCCCGAGAAAATTCGTGATTCCCATGGGATAGGATAATAACTGTTTCTCAGCAATGGAGCAACGGATTGACTTGATTTTTGGGGTGGGCATAGTTTGAAAGACGGAAAGTGACATAGGATACTTTCCATCCCGAAAAAATTGTGGTTCCCGTAGGATAAGACAATAACTTTTTCTCAGCCACGGAGCAACGGATTGCCTTGGCTTATTGCATGAATATAGTTTGAAAGATGAAAAGTGACATAGGCCACTTTTTATCCCAAAAAACTTTAACAGTTCCCGTAGGATAGGATAAAAACTAAGTGAGCGGGCCGCGGTAGCAGCCGTCTAAGCGCCAGAAATAACCTGTCATGGCAAGTTTAGGACGTCCCTACATTTTTCGCACTCCTTCGCGCCACTCAACAGCGGTAGCCCAGACTCGGTCTCTATAACGGAGCTTGCGCTCCCGCCATAATGATGGAGTGTTTCGGAGCACAACACACATCGTCATCCACCACTCGGGACTAACCAGCACTGAGCGTCGGACAGCATTCCAACGCCCTGGTCCCAGTGCAACGGGTCAGTCATAGTAGCCCAGCGCCTGCCTCTTCAACTGCAGAGGGCAGTGAGAACGGCCATCGCGATTCCGACACCTCTCTTCCCCTGCAGCCCCACTGCGTCTGCCAACACGTTGACGGCCTAGCGGAAGGTAGGGTAGGTGGCGGCACCCACACCACCAGTTCCATCCCACCTCGGCCCCTAATCCTCGGCTGCAGCGTCGCAAGAGAGGCACTGCAGCCCGCCTCAGTTGCGACACTCCTCATAAGGTATATACACTCCAACCGTAACTTAACCAACAAAAGCATTCCTCTAAGGTATTTTGATGTTTGTCGGTTAGGTTAGGTTTCGCAGCCGACATAAACATAAGCCAAAATCAAAATATAACGCGGGCGAAGCCGCGGGTAAAAGCTAGTATTATATAATTATTAAAATAGATAATTTCTTTTTTTGAATGAGAAAATCCTCATGGCATGCCAGGCTTTAAAATTATATTCTATACCTAACTAAAACTTTATTGCAAATTAGTGTCGGCTTCGTCCACATAGCAAAATGGGCCAGTCTATAAATATACAAGCCTGTAGCCAACTGTACGCAGGAGCAGCAGACTACAGTGTCACCATGGCAATGATCTTTATATAATTCTATGAAATTCCGTAGCTACTGACCGAGACATTATCTGCACATCGCCTGACGACTGTTTACTCCAGGGGTCAACAAATGTCAGACCGTGGACCGAATCCGGACCGCCTTCTCAACGTGTTTGTGCTCGTTTTGTATCTAACCTTGGTTTAGATCGAATCAAACACCTTGGCGGCTGTGAGTTAGCTATAAGCTGTGGATAACCCAATTCTGACTGAAGCTCACTTAACAGCTGCGCTATTGGATTGCCCGCAGCTTGTACCCATTTTCGCAACCACCAAGATTTTTGATTTGGCCTAGGTATAAATAGTTACAAAAACATACACATAGCAGATAGCAAAAAAAATCTGGTGTAGTCTGCTGCCGTTGCGTGTATGAAACTGTACACTACATTCAAAATCATCCTGAAAGCCCGATTACACCTACCGAGTAGAGGTGAGACAGTAAAACGTTGCTGGGCCAAGACAGTTTACACCTAATTTTTGAAGTAGCGGCGAGACAGTCAGTCAGTTCAGTTTAAACATTGTTATGGACAGGAAAAAAAGGCTAAATAAGATTTAAAAGTTACTTACACCTCTCTAAGTAGAAGAACTACCTGCATTGTTGGCAGAAGATAAATCTCGCACTTCGACGAGACCATGAATTTTAAAAAAGACCTGAGTTAGGTGTTACAACCAACCTGCATTGCGTTTCATTTTACTTCCTTTAATCTGGTGAACATAAATCCCACAAACACAACTGGAATGCATTTAAACACTTGCATAAACTACCCTGTGGTATCCAAATCCCATTTCTCAGTCATTTCTGACATAGGGCGATTCAGGCACGGTTCTAATCAAGTTACTAACCTTGTCACTGACATAGGGCGATTCAGGCACGGTTCTAATCAAGTTACTAACCTTGTCACTGACATAGGGCGATTCAGGCACGGTTCTAATCAAGTTACTAACCTTGTCACTGACATAGGGCGATTCAGGCACGGTTCTAATCAAGTTACTAACCTTGTCACTGACATAGGGCGATTCAGGCACGGTTCTAATCAAGTTACTAACCTTGTCACTGACATAGGGCGATTCAGGCACGGTTCTAATCAAGTTACTAACCTTGTCACTGACATAGGGCGATTCAGGCACAGTTCTAATCAAGTTACTAACCTTGTCACTAACATAGGGCGATTCAGGCACCGTTCTGATCAAGTTACTAACCTTGTCACTGACATAGGGCGATTCAGGCATGGTTCTAATCAAGTTACTAACCTTGTCACTGACATCTGGCGATTCAGGCACAGTTTTGATGGCATTAATCCTTGAAACATGTTTTGAAGGGAGCGGTGTATCCGGTATGTCTAACGCCTGCGTCATTGGAAGGTCTAAGTCCTCTTCTTCTAGCAGTCTAAAGATACCGAATATCTCTCCAAACTGTATCGTGTCGCCGTTATGAAGGGGCTGTGGTATGTACGGCGGTATCGATAACTGAAAAGTAATGTTGAAAGTAAGTAATAAAATATTAACACGAAAATTACTACTAAAATGGTGAATCAGTTTCAGGGTTATCTGATGACATATTCCGGCGAGTCGTCGAAGTAGTCACCGTACACTGCTCTCTTAACAAGCACCTATTTACTAATGGTGTTACAGACAGCCCTCTATGCGAAGGATGCATGGAGGAAGACGAAACGGCCGCGCATATGCTTCTAGGATGCAACAGTGTGGCAGAACAATGAACAACCATCCTTGGATCACCAAGGACGCTCCGGGAGCCCTTGCACAGGCGTCAGCGAGCTGCTGTCCTTCCTCGGGGACATCAGGGGGCTCAACAAGGCGTGGGAGTGCCTTGGTCACGCACCACGGGCTGCCCTCTTCTGCAGCCTGAGTGCAGGAAGGGCCCGCACGTCAAGATTCAAGGTTATCTGCTTACCCTGTACCACAACCTGGACACTCCGCGATTTTTCATACTAAATCTGCTGTCTTACGCACACTACACAGTACTTACTCACAGACAACACACATACGCACGGTCGCTACACGTGTATTTGTGTGCGGAACGTCTATGGCTGTCAGCGATCACCACGACGTGACGTCATGCCGCGTGTGTGAGACAGTTGCGTACTCAATTTGCAAAAATGAACAACAATAATATAAATCTAGTGCTTAAAAAAGTATAACAATTACTTAATTTGGAAGCATTTTAAGAAAAAATTACCGATCTACATCATTTAAAAGAAAATATCAAGGGGAAGTTTTCAAATAATGTAAAATAAGTTTTTTTTTATTTATTCTTAGGGATGCATTAAAATTTCTTGTTTTTTTACGTATCATTGATATTCAACCACACACAGTGCAAATCTTCCCTATTGTCACAGTCTAGGTAGTTTTTATTAGAAAATCTACCAACTAGTGCAGCCCGCGTGCAGAGAGCAAGCTCTGTCCGTGGATGCGGGGTCGAAGTAAGGAAGACTCAAACGGGTGGGGGGTAATGAGTGGCCGTTCTATATGTAGTATTATTATATTTTCTTTGCCTGTACTAAGCCAATTCAGACCATTACTACAACTTTTAGTATGGGGCCCACCTGGAATTCAAGAAAAAAATTGTCAGCTGTTTCACAGAAAATTGCATCTCCAAATTGACAAAATGAAACAGCTGATTTTTTCATGAATTCTGGGTTGGCTCCATTGTAAAAGTTGTTCATAATGATGATCTGAATCACCTAGTTTAGGAAAAGAATGGCATTTTTTTCAAGCTTCTGAAGATATAGACTTAATAATGTTTGAGTTTCACTTTCCACTATACAAGTATGGAATATTATTGATTTTAGATACTTACTCCAGACAATTTCGTCTTGTTTGCAGAGTCCAAATCCATGAGCATGAAATTGTTTTTGTTCAAAACATTTATAACAGCATGCTGTCGTGAAATTGACTGGAATGAAATAGAGAATATTTATTTATTAGTTTATAGGCGAGTAGTGTATATTGATGTGCCTATTTCTATGATAAATATGAAATTTAAAATTATAAGCAAAATAAATGAATAAAATTAAAATAGCCTTTATTCTCCATATAAAACATTGTTCTTATTCCTACATATTTCTTAATTACTAGGTTATCCACCTTGGACATAGGTCTCCTCTAGAAGTTGCCAGTGCTCCCTATCTCAGGCTTTCCTGCGCCATAAGCAAATTATATAGTATTAATTCTTTTTTATTTTTAAAAGGACATGTTCTTTTTTGTATGGGACTTTGGCTCAATGACGGGCTATATACTATAATAGGGAGAAAAAACAAATTAATTCCATGAGGCATAGTGCTTCTTAACTAAACAGTCAATTAAAAAGCAAACAATTTTTTCGCTTTGTGTTATTGCCATACTAATCGCCATTAAAGACATCCACCATGTTGTGGATCATGGATGTAAGAAAGGAGTCAATCGGCAACAAGATTCAAAATCTGCAGATTTATGTAACGGTTGTCTAAAAAAGTCAGCGTTAGGTCTGTCAGGTTTGCAATACGTCTAAGTCCATTATCGTAACGTTGTAAATAATGAGAATCGAATTGTCGCAAACGCAAAGATTTCACAATGCATCCGTACATTGAAAGCCGAATGAGATAAAACAATAGCAAACCGTAACAGTATTACCAGTTTCTATTTTCTTAGTTCCCAGAAAAACTCGGCGACATTCTCCAATAACAAATATAATGCATGTAGTAAGATGATTTGATACTTACATTGTATCTCATCTACAATTATGCGTGTTTTCGCGAAATTCCTTAAATATTCGCTACAAAACTATTTATCAAATCATACTACGACACTCATATTTAGCATGAAAATCCTTTATCCTTTTTTTATAATATTATCTCATGATCGATTAAATAATTGGGAAACATAGTTTGATTTAAAAAAATCCCTGCATTTAAATTCAATTCCCAACCGAGTTGAGATTCCCTGTGATTCGGGTGATTTCCCACAAAGCGGCGACGCTGAAATTGAAATTTTCACTCTCTAGGTACACAAGATGGCGGAATATTTAAATCATGGGTTGCTAGGCTTGTGATAATAATAAATGTTTTGCTTTTTTTCTAAAGCGTTTGGATTTTTTTCAGTACTTTTTCGTGATTCATCATATTTTTGTCTATAATATAAAAGCAAGCCAGGTATGGGCCAGGTTTGAGAACATCACCTTTAGGATAGTGAGACATTTATTTATCTCATGTTTTAGTTAAATGTCAAGTAGTTTATGACTTATACAATTTATCTCATCTAAAGGTATGTATTAAAAATGTTGTTATTGTAAAAAGGCCTGTGTCATGATTTGTGATATTTTAAAAACTTAAAGCTTTTTCAACTTATCCTTAAAAGCATAAAAGAGTGTTGAAAGCATAAGAGAGTTGCGCTTCGTAATTTATTAACATTTTTATAAATTACGAAGTGCATAAAAGAGGATGTTCATTTATTACAAAATGCTATTTTGATGACTTCTCAACCTGATGGGTTAGTCCAGGTTTACACATAAATTGAATCTACAAATGTTTCCATATGGTTCTATACATTTTTGTACAGCACCCCTGGCAGAAACAAGGAAGAACTAACCAAAATGTATGGAGCCACATGCAAACACAAAAGTTTAAGATTACTACGCAAAACCTGGACAATGGCTCTGATCTTTTCCTTAGTAATTGTTGATTTTGGATCGGTTTGCAAATATTGTAAAATTATGTATCAATTCTCTTTACCAATTAAATTTGTAGTTGTAGAATATTCTTTACGGAGCTGTTAGGATATTACATGAACTTACATTCAAATTCAAAATGATATTGCATGTTGACGGATCTCTCCCAATCTTATTAGGGCCTTTTTTCACTGGATATTTCTTGCCACATATTCCTAGAAAACCGATCTGAAAAAAAATTACAAAAAGTAGTAGTTTGTTTATTTAGATTTATGGTTGGTTTTATAATCGTGCTTCGTGCTCCCTGGGTCGAGACCCGTGGCCTACCTAAGCAGTGACGGCTGGATGTCATTAAAGATGACATGAGTGCCATGTCAGATGCAAAAGACCGTGCGAAGTAGAGGAAACATAGCAGGAAAGCGGACCCTGACATAATCTGGGACACACACTAGGAAGAAGAAGAGTTAGTTTTATATGTATAAGGATGTAGGGAATATTATATAATAAAATGAATTCACATAGGAATGAGCTTTACAAGGTGCACTTAGGTACTCTTAGGTAAGTAACTAACTATCAACCATTCTATCTACTACTATGACGTAAAACATGAGTGATAGTCTTAGACCACTGGACATAAGCCTCCTCTATGGATTTCCAATAAGGCCGGTTGGAAGCAGCCTGCATCCATGACCCTTTAAATACTTACTATCTATTTTATAGCTATCAAACTCTTAGACATGGTATATCGTTTCCTGGCCGCTAAACAGCTCTATACAATAGCTGATAAAGAATATGTATTTCGATTAAAACTTATGTGTATAGATTTGAATTAAAAGTATTTTTTAAAACGAAGTATGAAAGAACATAGAATCTTTTCTAACCTGTTCGGGGCATACTCTTTCGATCTGAGTTCCACATAAATCTTGCGTACACTCTAAACGCTGCGTACACTCCATTTTTGGGCGTTAGCTGCAGTTATCATAATTTTTGTACAGTTAAATCTTTCAAAACATGGACAAAGCTACAAGTAAACACAAAACCTGCAGGCTGCCGCGAAACGGCGAAACGAAACGAAACGCGAAACTTGTTGTCAAATCCAGTGTTACCATTTGCCAGTGAAGCGGTCGTGTTTGTACGGTAAAAAAGCCATGTCATTGAGCGGAGAAGAGGCAAGTGGTGGCACGGCCTAGTGTTGGCCGCACACGGCTGTGCCACCATTTCACCAATACTACCTCGCCAATAACTAGCCGTGGACGTAACTTATTCTAGCTGATTTTTATAACTGTTTCTGGGTACGTAGATACGTAGAATCTCCTTAGTTTGTGGTATCTCCGTAGTTTGTGGTACGTAGCCGATAATACGTTTTGGTTAACTTGAAAAGCTGTTAGGGATATAATTGAGCTACGCCCTGCGCCGCTTCGTGCTCATGTCGCTGGGTATGATTTGCTAAAGAAAACAGATTTTAAAAGTATTGTGCCTATATACCTACCACGCTATGTAGGTATGGGAGTAATGATTTTAAATTTAATATAACTTCTGAGAGATAGTGCAGCTTTCCAATAATAAAAGAATTTTTCAAATCGGTTCAGTAGTTTCGGAGCCTATTCAATCAAATCTTTCCTCATTATAATATTGGTATAGATTTCGGTAGGTCTTATTTAACTTGCTGCGAGAAAACCAGTTTTTTCTGATAATGATGCATGGCCCACATTTCGACAAAAAAAGATAGTTTTTGCCTGGAAATGAAAAAAAAAACAGCGACGCCGATGCAATGTTTTTCTAAGTCAGTGATCGTCACACTTTTCTGGTCAAGGGCCACGTAGGACAGTGCGAAGAAACATTGTGGGCCGCACATTGATGAACTTGAATTTATTATGCATAATTATTAGTCTACGTGGTTTTCGGTTGTCGCGCCCTATAAAGATCATGCTGAAGCAAAAACAATAATATTTTTTTTCGGTTATTCAGTCATTTTTAAACAGACACGAGCAAAACAAGTATCAGCCCACTGCTAAGATGTGCAAGCGTGGCGAACGCAAAAATTTTTCGGTACTTAATATTATAGTAAATAAATAATTTTAAATCAAGTATCAGAGGACAACTATTACTACACTTGCTGTACCTATTTTTATTGAGCCTGTAGAGCTAGCACAAAGTTTCTCGATTTTCGCTCATTCTATTATGGGTACGAGCAATAGAGGCTATTGCCTTTACTGTGCGATAGCATTGTGAACGTGATTTAGTTTTTAGGATTTAGTACCTAAAGGGTAAAAACGGAACCCTACTACTAAGACACCGCTGTCACCGCTGTATCTCATGACCGGTGATAGCTAGAACTTTGAAATTTTCACCGATGTCGTATTTCTGTTGCCTCTATAATAACAAATACTTAAAACATTGCCTAATTGGGAAGCTTCCATCTTACGGCCTGCCTGCTGATTTCTGCGCATGGATATCAGATTTCTTGAGGAATCGGTCGATACGAGTGGTTGTAGATGGCTGCTCGTCAGATCATATGGCTATCAATGCCGGTATTCATCAGGGGTCAGTGCTCTCTGCGACCCTCTTCCTACTGCATGCAAGAACCAGCGGGCCACAGATCGAGTCACACAGAGAGGCTATGGTCGAGCGGCTCAACTTGAGTCTGGAGGCGGTTTCTGACTGGGGTGATGCTAACCTGGTCAAGTTTAATGCCACGAAGACTCAAGCCTGTCTGTTTTCGGCCAAAAAGAGACCCTTCCAATTGTCTCCCGCTTTCCGTGGTGTCTCCGTTCCGGTAACTGACAGCTTGGAACTAATAGGCGTTTCACTCTCATCGACTCTTAACTTTGGCTCTTACATAGAGTCAAAGGCCCAATAAGCTTCCAAAAAACTTGGTGTTCTCTCTAAGGTGAGACGGTATTTCACACCTGAGCAACTGCTTAGTCTGTATAAAGCTCAAGTCAGGTCGTGCATGGAATACTGCTCTCACCTTTGGGATGGCTCTGCCAAATATCAACTGGAGGCTCTGGAGTCGATTGAGAGGCAAGCCAAGAGGCTGATTGACAACGACACCCTGACTATGTCGCAGCTGCAAAGTCTCGAGCATCGACGTAAGGTAGCGTGTTTATCGGCCTATTACCGGATCCACTTCGGAGAGTGCGCCCAGGAGTTGCACAATCTGGTCCCACCTGCCCCTTTCTTCTATCGTACGGCTAGACAGACGCGACCAAACCGCCACCCTTTTATGGTGGACATTCCGCGCATTAGAACCAAGCGTTTCGAATCCTCATTCCTCATACGAACAGCCAGAATGTGGAACGCTTTGCCTGGGTCTGTCTTCCCGCTAAAGTACAATGTGGGCGTCTTAAAATCCCGAGTAAGTAGGTATCTTCTAGGTAAGCGTGCTACAACCTAGACCGCTTATCTGCTTAACAACAGGCAGTATGTGGTCAAGCGCAAACCTATTGAGAATAAAAAAAAAAAAAAACAGAAAAATAGTTATTTGAAGAGTGTAAAATTGTTTTTAACAGCGTGCTCAGTTTTGATTAGGGAGTGCAATCTCGGTATTCCGAGATCTCGAAATACCGAGATCTTACACCAATTTCGCAAGATTAATCGTGCACCAAAAATCGCGCGTGATCTCGCAAGATTTGCAAGATTGTACAGTACTGTTAGAATCAGGCGGGGAAAAAGGGCAGCACCTGCAGTCAGCGTATCAATGCCTATCATCAGTGGTGCCAACAAGCGTAGAGGTAAGAACGGGCCTTTTCTGCTGCTGGGTATTTGGCACTTTACATCCGAAGCCAGTTGGCAGACGACACCTAAGATATGCTGTGTTTTCTTAGGAGTTTTTTTTTTTTCAGAACAATCCGTAATTTTTAAAGATAAATGATTCAGTATTTTTTTATATGTAAATTATTTAAGTATTTCGCCTCTAGAATAATAACTTTACCAAGTTTCAATAGAATACTTCTAGTAATTAAAAATAATTCGTAGATTTGCGAGATCTCGCAAAATACCGAGATCTTGCGAGATTATACCTCTTAAATCTTGCAAATACCGAGACTAAAGATTTGCTGCAAGATTGCACTCCCTAGTTTTGATGACTGAGAAACGAAGGATTCTAAAATTGATTCACGAGCACAGCGAGTGATTCATGATACCCTACTGTTTTAAATACTTCTCGCGTGATTGTTGAGGGAGAAAGCTGATTTGCGCATTATTAACAGTTTCAGTCAATTATGTTGGTGTCAAATAAACTTCCTCGTCATAGAATCACTAATTTTAGGTCTTTTACTTATTTTCAACTTTCTTGTTTTTAACATAAGACAAAGAGTATAATAATATTGCGTGTTATTAACAGTTAAAGTCAATTCTGTTGGTGTCAACAAACTTCCTCGTCGCTAGAATTTTCACTCATTTTCAAGTTTCTTGTTTTTAACATATGGTAAAGAGCAAAGACATTAATAAAATTTTATTAAATTCATGTCGTTGGTAATGAGTATAAATTTGATAACATAGCATTAGGTTTTTACAAAATGACACAAAAAAAAATGGCGCGTGCAATGCAAATAAAAAAAAGTACACCAAGAAGGTTCCGAGTCTAAGTTTTCAAGAAATTAAAAACGGTTGTATGATAAATTCGGCACCATGGAGATAGAAGTAAATATGTTTAATGATGTTTTGAATTCACAAACTTAATGCACACGATGTTCTAAATTCAATTTTACTTTCCACTCTAGCGGATAAAAACGACTTTTGCACTCTGAAATTGACAAGCAATATTTCTGTTAGAATTTAATGTAACACCTAAACTTGTATACAGTTCAAGCAATAAATGTTATTCTGATTCTGATTTCAGGGGGCTCCTATGCTTTTTTATCCAAGAGCCGTAATATACGGTGTTTGCAGTGGGCATTGGTAGCACTGGTCAAACTGTGTCAAAAACTATATAGGTAACACAGCTATCAAACATCTAAAAGATGTCAAATTCACAAGTGACAATGACAACCACAAGAAAATCAAAAATCTGGAATCTGCAATACATGGCATGACTAGACCATGAGACCAAGACAGACAACCATGAAGTTTTAGTAAAACTTCGTGATGACAACCATCACACAACCAACATGAATGTCATTTGCAATGACCATAATTATGGTTAGTTGCATACCTAGTCAAAGTATGGGTTATTTGCAAAGACGGAAATCTATAGTTTTGATTTTGCTTTAAGTAGCCGATTTGTAGGAAATTCCCTAAATTGCGGGGAATTCTACCTCCATTGGCAATTGGTGTGGGGATTGACTGTATGAGGGGAAAATGAAAAATCAGAAATCCAATGAAGGGAACAAAGAATCCAATGAAAAAAATTATACCGCCAAAACTTTAAAACTAGTGAAATAGAAACAACGATTTTTTTATGTCTTATACAAATTATAATTAATGTTCTTTTGAAAGTCATATCGGTTATAAACACAACTATATTTTTTATTCTAAGGGTAATTCTTCTTCATGTTCGTCCTCTTCATTAATGAAGATTGTGTCCGTCTAAAAATGCTTTCACGGAATCAATGACGAGCTGCTTCCACGCCGTGGTAGGCAGGGTAGGTGAGCGTCCACGTGGTCTTTTGCCATCTACATTCCCACCTACCACTGGTTTCTTAAAATTATCTGGCTGCCTACGGGCGATGTGACCAATGTAAGTTAAGACTCGTTGATAACAAATTGTGGAAAGCCTAGTCTTAATCGTAAATTGCACTATAATGGACTTATTGGTGCGTTTCGCTGTCCCCGGAATGCGTAACATACTCCTCCAACACCACATTTCAAAAGCTTCGATCTTTTTGTGGTCAACCGCGCGATTTGACCATGATTCGTAGCGGGTTGGGCCATACAAGTATATTGAGAATACCAGCGTTTTTACAAGTTTCATTTTGGTTGCGATGGAGATATTCCTGTTTTGCCAGATCTTCGTCATCTTTCTCATAGCGGCTTTCCCCCATCTGTGTACGTCTCCGAATTTCTTTCTCGCAGCCTCCTTGATCGCTGATCATTGAGTCCAGGTACACAAACTCCTTCACACATTCCAGATCAGCCAGTTTTCCTGTGCGTACACTCTGTCCAGCTCGGTCAATGATCATAACTTTGGTTTTCGATTTGTTGACCGAAAGTCTGAGCATTTCGCTCTACCCGGCTGACGGTCCCAAGGTGGTGTCGGCTTTCTCGTTCACAAGTCTCTCGTTAACAACATCATTACCATTGAAAGTGTGTCGAGCAGGGTTGTATACCTAATACTCAGAATATCTAAACGATATTCGTTGAAGGTCATTCAGGTATACGCACCGACCTCGTCACACCCAGATGATGAAGTGGAGGCTATGTATGAGGACGTAAGTCGGGCCATACATACGTCTAAGACCCACTTCACGGTTGTTATGGGAGATTTCAACGCAAAGTTGGGCATAAAAAGCGATGATGAGTTGAGAGTGGGGCAATTTGGATATGGGCAACGGAACCCCAGGGGCCAGAGGCTGGCAGATTTTCTGGAGAAAGAGGGACTCTTCATGATGAACTCTTTCTTTCAGAAGCCACCACACAGGAAATGGACCTGGATGAGCCCCGATGGTTCTACGAGAAATGAGATAGACTTTATCATGACTAGCGAGAAACGGATATTCAACGATGTCTCCGTGATCCACAGGATAAAAACCGGTAGTGATCACAGAATTGTGCGAGGCAAACTGAATATTAACGTTAAACTCGAAAGGTCCCGCCTGATGAAGTCTACGCTCCGACCTACTCATGCTCAAATACAAAACCCCGAGAACTTTCAGCTCGAGCTCTCAAATCGCTTTGCTTGCCTGGAGAACTTTGCGTCGGTGGACGAGATCAATAACGGGCTCGTAGAAACTGTCCAAACGGTGGGTTCTAAGTTCTTTAGACCCCGCCGTTCTGATAGACCTCAGAAATTTTCCGATCATACTTTAAATCTCATGGCCGAACGACGCTTGCTAAGACTGCAGTCTTCCGATGATGCAAAGTCATACAGGCGGCTCAATAGACAAATTTCAAAATCAGTGCGGTGCGACATTCGTCTCTTTAATACCAAACATATTAAGGAGACGATAGAGCGGAACAAAGGCTCCAAAGTGTTCGCAAGGCATTTGTCTATTGGGCAAAGCCAGTTGACAAAGCTGAAGAGAGAAGATGGCAGTACAGCGTCGACCAAGGCAGAGGTATTGGAGAGGATCGAAAAGTTCTACGGACAGCTATACGCCTCGGTAGCAAAGCCTGTAAACAGCGCGACCCAAGAGCCAAGCTGACCCGACACTTCACCGAAGACATCCCGGACATCAGCCTGTACGAGATTAGAATGGCCCTGAACCAACTTAAGAACAACAAGGCGCCGGGTGACGACGGAATCACTTCAGAGCTTCTGAAAGCGGGTGGTAAACCGGTACTTAAAGACCTTCAGAAGCTTTTCAACACCGTCGTCCTCGAGGGCATAACGCCAGAAGCATGGAACAGAAGCGTGGTGGTGCTATTCTTTGAAAAAGGTGACAACACCTTATTGAAGAATTACAGACCCATCTCGCTTCTGAGCCATGTTTATAAGTTGTTTTCAAGAGTCATTACGAATCGTCTCGAACGCAGGCTTGATGACTTCCAGCCTTCCGAACAAGCCGGATTCCGAAAAGGCTTTAGTACCATGGACCACATACATACGCTGCGGCAGGTTATACAGAAAACTGAGGAGTATAACCAGCCACTCTGCTTAGCGTTTGTGGACTATGAGAAAGCCTTTGATTCGGTCGAGACATGGGCTGTGCTTGAGTCTCTTCAACGATGCCGTATTGACTATCGGTATATCGAAGTGTTGAAGTGTTTGTATAATAACGCCACTATGTCGGTCCGAGTACAGGAAGAGAGCTCCAAGGCGATCCCTTTGAAGAGAGGCGTAAGACAGGGAGATGTTATATCTCCGAAACTGTTTACTGCTACTCTGGAGAACGCCTTTAAGCTCCTGGAATGGAAAGGATTCGGCATCAACATCAATGGCGAATACCTCACTCACCTTCGGTTTGCCGACGATATCGTAGTCATGGCAAAGTCGATGGAGGAACTCAGTACGATGCTCCAAGGCCTCAATCGAGTATCTCAACAGGTGGGTCTTAAAATGAACATGGACAAGACAAAGGTCATGTATAATTCACATGTTGTACCCACCCCTATTTCAGTTGGGAACTCGGTTCTTAAAGTCGTTGACTCGTACGTCTACCTAGGACAAGTGGTCCAGTTAGGTAGGTCCGACTTCAAGAAAGAGGCCAATCGCCGAATCCAACTCGGCTGGGCAGCGTTCGGAAAATTGCGTAACGTCTTCTCGTCCGACATACCTCAGTGCCTCAAGTCGAAAGTTTTCGACCAGTGTGTGTTGCCAGTGATGACTTACGGCACAGAAACGTGGTCTCTCACTATGGGCCTTATTAGTAAGCTTCAAGTAGCCCAACGAGCCATGGAGAGGGCTATGCTCGGAGTTTCTCTGCGCGATCGAATCAGAAATGAGGAGATCCGTAGAAGAACCAAGGTTACCGACATAGCCCAGCGGATTGGCAGGTTGAAGTGGCAATGGGCAGGGCACATAGCGCGGAGGACTGATGATCGATGGGGTCGAAAAGTCCTCGAGTGGAGACCACGTACCGGCAAGCGCAGCGTAGGACGTCCACCCACAAGGTGGACGGACGACCTCATTAAGACCGCAGGATCGCGCTGGATGCAAGCCGCTACCACCCGGTCTTATTGGAGATCTTTAGGGGAGGCCTATGTTCAGCAGTGGACGTCCTATGGCTGAAAGGAAGGAAGGAAGGAAGGCTGAACAATTCTGCAAGTTCGTGCTCGGAGGAAGCGAACAACGTGGTATCATCTGCATATCGTAGGTTGCTGATTTTATTGCCACCGACCACGATGACTCCCTCCCACCCTTCCAAGGCTCTCCTCATAATGTACTCGCTATAAATATTGAAAAGAGGGGGAGATAGAATGCATCCCTGACCAACTCCTTTTTCTGGCTTAAAAGGCGCCGACACCACATCATTCACCCTAACCATGGACTCTCCATCATCATTTATAAGCTCGCGATCAGTTAAACAAAGTGCGGATGTACTCCTATTTCCTGAAGGATTGTCCATAGTGGTTCCCATCTCACACAATCAAACGCTTTCGAATAGTCAATAAAGCACATGAACATGGGAACATTAAATTCCCGGCTTTTCTCTATTAACTGCCTCACATTGACTATTTTTGCTCTCTAGTGCCCCGGCCTTTGACAAAACCAGCCTGTTCACTTGGTATTTGCCGGTGCAGATATGATTGCAACCGCCCATTAATTACACAGAGCATTATCTTGCTAGCGTGTGATATAAGCGCCACTGTCCGGTAGTTCTCACATGACATCGTGGAGCCCATTTGTGCGGAGGTATCTGAAAGTGAGTCTTTCCAGTCCTTAGGCCATTTGCCAGTTTTGCAAATCTGATTACACAAGTCCAGTAAGATTTTAATACCTGCGTCTCCTAGATTCCTAGATGTTTAAGCTCTTCAGCAAAATAGAGTTTGTTCCTGCTGATTTATTTGCTTTCAGGCTCTTTTTGTTGTTCTTCTGAATAAAACGATGGCCCAGTATTTTTCTTAGGATCCTTGTAAAGATTTTCGCAATACAGTCGCCACCTCTCCGCAACATGGTCTATCTCTGTCAGCAATTTCCCCTGACTTTCCTAAATAGCCCAAGTTTTCGGTTTGAACTCTCGGGTAATGTTTTTCACTTTCAGAAACAGCGGGGCAATTCTGTTAGCCGATCTCTTTACTGAAGTGATACGTTCTTGAACCTCTCTCGTTTTTCTGACAGTTCCGACAGCTCAAAACTGTCAGAAAAACGAGACAGGTTCAAGAACGTGTCAACTTAGTAACGAGATCGGTTGACAGAATTGCCCCGCAGATCTCTTGTGTGCAAGGTTTGTGCGTGATTACAATATCCTGTCATATAGAATTAAGATATTGGTGGTAATCCCTGCCACATAAACGCGTGCAAGGTTTGTGCGTGATTACAATATCCTGTCATATAGAATTAAGATATTGGTGGTAATCCCTGCCACATAAACGCTGTACCTTTGCTGAAAGGACTTTATATTGGGTACGTTTAGAGACTCCTCTGGCTGCCACTAGGTCTTTCCTCTCTTTGATTACCTGCTATGTCTCATTTGTAATCCAGGTTGTACGAAAACTAGTATTTGTAATGTTTCATTGTTGCTTTATTTTACAGACATTCTTGCAAATATAGTCACAATCAGTATCACTTAACCATCAACAATGTCAGACCATATCGAAAACAAACTCTTCCAAGGCAGGGCTCTGGGTTGCCATTCTATAAACTACAAAATATTCCGAAACATCCTCTTCTCATTAAAATTAAGTTATGTTATCAGCTAAATAATGAGGCGCTGTCTTCACGCGAGCACTGCGCTTCGCATCCGCGAAGACTGGTTTTTTTGCAGGTCTTGAACATAATCGGGGCTTTCCAGGTTCTCGACGTTCTGATCATAGGCCAATACTGTTGCCCCCGGTTCTCCCGTAGAGCACTGTGACTGCAGCTGACCTGTAAGCGGCGACTCATATGAAAGTTCTGTGGCATCTTCCGCTTGCTGCTTGTCCTCTGATGCTACTCCCGTAAATGGCCTGATGTGGACTCTATTTCTTCTATACACCTTATCTTTCACCTTGATTATGAATGACCTTTCACCTACTGACTTGATAATTCTTCCCAATGTCCATTTATTGTTTATTTCTGGCTGCAGTTGTACCATAACATTTTGTCCAACCAGCAATTGTGTTCCCAACTTTGCGCGCCTATCAAATCTCCTTTTCACATCTTCCTTCCTTCTCTTAATTTTAATTGGAACCTTTGGCACAATTTCAGGCTTAAGGTGTCGCAACAAACATGGCAATCCTGTTCTGGTGCGCCGGGAGAACAATTTCTGTACGGGACTGGTATCATCGCAAAAGTCGGATCAACACTTCATGTTGAAAAGATATAGATGGTCAACATGAAGTGTTGATCTGACTTTTGCGTTAAGATCTCCCATCAGTGCCGTGATATCTCTCCTTGGCAGTGTCTTAAGAGTGTCTTCCAACAATTTATAGAAATCCTCGCTATCAACTTCCGAAGATTGTGACCTCGGTACATAAACTACGACTAGGTTTACGCGACATGGTTTTGTGTTTAATTTCATAGTCATTATGCGGTCGCTCACTGGGTTGTTTCCGAGCACTGACTTGTTGACAAATTGAGATAAACAGATAAGAACACCGTTCCTGCTTTCATTTTCAGGCACAGAAAAGTCGAAAGTATGGCCAGTAGGTGTTGTATAGAAACCCGACCCTCTCATGTGTGTTTCATTAATGCCTAGAATTTCCACATTAGATTTTCTGCTCTCTTCCTATAATTTCCACTTACCCTGGTGACCATGTGTACCATGAAGCATGCCTCATACATTCCATGTCCCAATTCTGACCTTCTTGCGAATTTGCGGACGGTTCTTAAGGTTATATACGTTGTCGTCAGCACCAGTAACATCTTGTGCGCACTGAGCCTGATGTGTCACTTCAGTGGACCCAGTAACATACTTCACACCATGCGACCTGGAATCGGCATGGCGCCGGGCGGGTGGTAGCCAGATTGCATGCCATCGTTCTCTTATTTCCTTGCACTTTCATAACGGGTTTCTTGAGAAAAATAGTGCATTCGTTTCCCCTTGCTTCTGCACCGCAGTTATGTTGTAGTAGACTTCAAAATGCCCTGCTGCCGACGCCTGATATCCGGACTTAGTGACTTCAAGGTCCGGACCCCCTTCTCTCTACACTCTCTAGCTGCTTGTCGAGCGACCTATATCTCCAAAGGGGTTAGCTACAGCAATCTCGATTATAGGTTACCCGACGTAACAGGGTTCGCTGCGGGTAGGCTGGGAGTGGAGTTGGTGGAGAGGCTGAGTGACTTATTCTAATTTAGCCATATATTGCGCATCATCCACCCTTGAGCCCCAATATATAATATATTATGGGTATGAAAATAAAAATTAAAAAGTTATTTAATCAATAAGCAGTATTTTTAGCAGCATATGGAAACTACCTACAGAAGCAGCCAACATTAGAAATCCTCATAACTATAGTCGCCATTATTATGAGTGTACATCCAGCGATATTTTCTACTTGCTCTCATAAATTATAAAGGCACTTATTTAACCGGGCAGATGTATACTGTAGTTTAGGTAAAAAAAAATTAGAAAAGTCATGGTCACAAACATGTCGGGCGGGTGCAACTTAGCAGAAGAGTAAACAGAAATGAGTTGTAGCCAAATGTAAAATGGGTAATGAAATAGATTTATGATCAATAAAATGCATTAAAGCGGGCAGGTACGTATGGGTTGGTGAACCAAACAAAATTGGTCTTTAAAATTCTCATTCGTAGCTGAAAAAAATGGAAGTTATACGTAACCCATAACAAAATTATAACATTTAGTTGACTTAAAAACCCGTTCAGTTCCAGCATTTGAACGTGGTAGCGTTAAAAACGATATTGCTGAGATAAATCTGCATGTAATTTTCGTGGTAAAACATTATTTTTGTACAATAATTATTTTAAATGTTAAAAAATATGCTATATGCTAAACAACATGAAAATTTGCCAAATTTAGCATAAAATATGCTATATTGGTATCACTATACGAGGATATGATCAAAGAGTACTGTATATACGGAGAGATATGATATTTTAGTCCCCGATTTGGTGAATTTGACTTCGGATTTTGGGGAATTAGGGTCATAAGCATTGGTAACAATGGTAACGCTGTCTTCCTCTTTCACCGCTAAACTCCACTCCACCGAAGTTGACCGAAGTCATGTCATGTTGGTTTGTGATATTTGTGTGATTTACAATGTAAAATATTAATTACATTACAATTTCCCATAATAAGCTCTATATTGATCGAAAGACAATACAGGAATTATAATACTAAATCATTTTGTGTTTGATATGAAGTGTAAACTTATTCAAGATTGATATTGTTTCGCGAAGTAGGCGTTCTTTTGTAGTTTTAAGTGTTTAATTGTTGGTCATGGACTCTTTAGAGCCACAACAGGAGCCCGAGGTACCAGATGGTGATGGTACCGAAACAGAGGACTTACCTAGTGATTTTTTTGATGAATTTAATAAAGAGGAATTCATCGAAGGCCTCAGCATTATCGATAGCTGGGTTGACGGAATTCCTGATAGTGAACGTGATCTAAAATCTTCGAAAGACACACAAAGTGCCAGAAATCTTGCCGATAGTTCATCTGCAAGTGATAATAAAAGTTCTCCACAAAAAGCCGTGCAGCCATCTCGGTCACCCAGCAGCCAACTCGACGAGTTTATTAAGCCCGGCAGTCGGCGCGACCCCTCCAAAACTAACGAAGCCATCAAGAAAGATAAGGAAGTTAAGCTGAAGGAGTATTTGGCGAAATCTCTGGAATCGTCGGACGACCTGCGGCCACCCGGCACCGAGCTCGACGGATATTTTGACGATTCAAAGCCTCTGAAAAAAGACAAGACACCGGCCAAAGAAAAAGTTATCGATACTGTTTTGGAACCTCGGTCCCGAAAAGATATCGATAAAATTTTGGAACCTCAGTCCCGAAAAGATATTGATACCTTACCAGAACCTCGGTCTCGAAAAGATATCGAAACCTTATCAGGACCTCGGTCCCGGTCACGCGAGCGTCGCCATCGTGATTCGCCAGTGAGATCATCTCATCGTGTGCAGGATTCACCATTGAAAACCTCATTCAGGCAGCGTCAGTGGAGTCCCCGACGTAGTCCTCGTCGAAGCAGCCCAATGCGTCGCAGCCCGGCGCGCCGCAGCCCACACCGGCGCCCCGGTTCCAGCATCAGTCAACCATGGCAGCCTTTCTATCCTCAGAATAAGCCTGGGTATCAGCGACGTCAGTGGAGCCCTAATCGCAATCCCCGTCGTTACAGTCCTCGCCGCAGTCCACGCAAGAGTCCCCGCCGCAGCCCACGCAAGAGTCCCCGCCGCAGCCCGCGCAGGAGCCCCCGTCGTAGCCCGCGCAAGAGTCCTCGCCGCTCGCGCCGCAGCCGCTCTCGATCGCCCTATAAACGCTCTCAGCATTCAAGATCAAGATCACCTGTACAAAAGAAGAATGATGATAGATTCCTGTATCCTACAGACACTGACTTATCTCCAAACTTTGGTCTTAGGCCAAGTAGTGTCCCATATGTTCCACCTGGTCAATTTCCTGCTCCTGGACCTGGTCAATTTCCTGCACCTGGGCCTGGTGAATTTCCTGGGGGCCCTAGCTATCCATATGGATCGGGTTACTCATATGGTAGCAACAGTTCATATGAATATGGAGGCCAGCCGTTACCTGCTCCCGCTACTGTGATTCCAGGTTCTGGGCCATCACCAGGACCAATGCCTCACTCTGTACCCTTACCCCATATCCCGATGCCACCCATTCCGGTTCCTGCTCCTTTAATGGTCCCTGCACCTACTTTGGTATCACCAAAATTGTCTACTCAACCTTTGTCAGCAAGTGATACAAAGTCTCATTATGATGCACTGGCAAAAGTAATTATTGTTTTCTATAAGTCTGTTTTGTCAATTTAAATTACCCTATATTTGTCACAATTTATTTCTGATGTTTCAGTTAGTAGCGGAGGGGAAGATTTCACAAGCAGACTACTTGAAGCTGGCACCTAACAAAGGTACAAAAATTCGCAGTGTACTTAACTTTCAAGAATGATGAATTAGTGTATTGATCTTAATTCCATTTTAGAATTTTCTTCATTATGAGCAGCTAGAACAACCCATACAAATTCCATCCTATGTTTAATATATTTCTTCTTCGTGTCGATTAATTTTACGATAGTATGATAGGTATATTATACATGATTTAGTAGTCCTGTTCAGTAGTCATTTGTTTATGATACTTTCAACTAATTTTTTCTGCGAAATAGTGGATGTATTAGGTATTGGCTTTGTTTCCGGATCTCATCAATTATTTGCTGTAAATAAAGTTAACATTGTTTTCTCCAGGTCCAAGTAAAGCTGCCGATAACAAACTGAGGGTCTTGGGTGGGTACTTTTTCACTTGTAGTTTTTAGTACTCACCACTGCTTTTTACATGTCGACTATGAACAACATTTATTTGTCCAAGTGTGCAGAATCAGAGATTGTGAGGTTTTAATACACCACAGAAGCTAAAACTTAGGTTTAATTGTGTCTGTGTAATTCTGTTCGCAGTTTTGCAGCGATGCAATTCAGCTCTCAATAAGTTGCACAATCTGCATCTTCCGAGCCACTTGATGATGAACAACATGCTGGGCGGGCAAGGGGACGCCAAGTACATCGCGCCTCAGTACAGCTCACCACTGAAGAGACAGGCACCCATCGAATTCCTGTTCACGAAGGCCAACGTGTCCGCAACGGCGCAACAAAACAAGCACCTCGTCGACAGCATCATCGCATGCCTCTCGGACCTGCAGAAAGTCATCACGCGACCCAAGAAGAAGACGCCCAAAAACATGAAGGATGCAGCCGTTCAGACTACCAAGCCGTTTTGCGACGTTTGTGAAATCAGGGAGAATACGCAGTTCCACGAGGCGTCCACTTCCATCGACCCGGAACACTTCTGTTCTACGGTTCACACTCAAGTCATGGAGCAGGATCTGATCAATTCCAAGGCGGTGTTCGCTCCGAGCGGGAGCGTCGGCGACGGGGCCCAGATGTCCATCGCTCACCTGACCCCGGCGCAGTTGGTGTCGCAGCTCGCCGCTCGTGCCAAGACTCTCAAGCAGCCCGACTACCCGGCTCCCAACCAGTACCAGAGAAATTCCTCTAACAGTTACGATTACGACGGCAGGGGTGGTGGTCAACAATACCAAAACTACAGTAATTACCGTTATTAATGATGTTGATGATTCTCAAATGGAGAATGATTTATTTTTTCTGAGCAGAAGCCTGTATGTTTTTGTAATTTTTAGTATAAAGAATTGTGTTGGTTAGATTTCAATATTTGTCAATAAAATGGGATGAAAAACATCTCGTTTCATTTGAGTTATGTAACATGTAAAAGAATATGGTGCTGGACGTGGTATGGATTCGTCTGCCTGTTACAAGACGTCTGGATCAAGATGGTTTGGAGTTACAGCCTTGGGAATCTCCACTCTCAACAGCAAATGGACTTTCTCCGTACGAGTTTAAGAATATAAATTTGAATTACTTTGGAGTATAAGTTATTATTCCATTTAATTGAGTCTGTCAATGTAGTGTTATATGAATACTTGAATTATTTGCGATCCAGTGTAATAAATGTAAATGCGTAATAATGTTAATTAGGTTCCTGGAATCATGTTAGGGAACTGGCGTTTATGACGATTACCATTGTATCGATGTCTGTCTACTGATAAAAGTTGACTTGTAGTTTACTGAATACAATAAAATGACTTTGTAAATGTGTTTATTATTTTGTAAAGATAAGTTTGCTATGTGCCGAATAAATGCATGTCACAATATGTTGTAGTAGTTACATTGAGCCGATACCTAGGTAAATTAGTTTTAGTCACCATACTACATTCAATGGTGGGTTCCTAACCAGTCACATAGTTTTTACACCATAATGATTTATTCCCGTTGAGTTGCACTGTTACTGGTTGAAAAGTCTAAAATGTTCAATCAGTAAAAAAGCAGTTCTTTACAATATGCCATTTGTCTTCTGTAACGACCTTGAATTACGAAATAATAGGTACCTAATTACTAACAACAATTTAATGATTACTCTTGTGTCAATAATGGTGTAGGTAGTTGAAATAATGGATTAACTAACTATAAGAATATTTTTTATTGTACAGCCGTGTAACTCCTCTTAAAAAGTTCTCATCGACTCTGGTATTGGATAGATTTTTTTCACAACTGTGCCAGTGCCAGCCCTGATATAATAAGTGAAAACTTATTCGATGACACACTTTAGGCGTACGCAAGTAACATTGATACTGGCACAGTCACATCTTGAGACAGCGGCACCGGGTCTATAAAAAAAAATCGGCCAAGTACGAGTCGGACTCGCGCACTAAGGGTTCCGTACTGTATGGCAGCCCCCCTTAATTTTTTTTTTATTCAATTTAGTTACCACAGACTCCAGAGTCTGTGCCCTTTGTTAACTTAACACATTTTTTTGATTTTACTGTACAAGAGTATTATAACATAGTTAAAATCTTAGCCTAAGTTATTTAGTCGGTGCATTGCGTGAATGCCACGAGCAGACCGGCGACCCGCAAGCAGCACCCGATCACGAGTATGGCACATGTGCCAGCCGTCGCTCTCCTCGACCATATTTGAGGGAAGAGAACGACCCGACACCTGATGTCGCCGCAAGAAGTTGCCTTCGATGGCGAGCATGAATGCTTGGGGCATGCACGCAATGCTTATTTTAACAAACGACAAAAAATATTATTTTGTAAATTAATTACTTATTAGTAAAATAAATATACAATTTAATATTATGTGAATATTTCAAGCATCTACCTGTTACCATTATTAAAATCGAGCGAACGAAAAATGGCTAAAAATTCAGGTTTGTTGTATGTCAGCACCCTTAAATATTTATTTTATTCTGTTTTTTGTTTTATATTTATTTGTTGTTATAGCGGCAATAGAAATACATCGTCTGTGAAAATTTCAGCTTTCTAGCTATAACGGTTTATGAGATACAGCTTGGAGACAGACGGACAGCAGAGTTTTAGTAATAGGGTCCCGTTTTTACCCTTTGGGTACGGAACCCTAAAAAACAACCAGCAACAGTGTGACTATTTGAGAATAAACCCATTCAAGTGATCAAGATCTGCAAGTGTTATCACTAAATTAAGCCAATATCTACTTAGCTCACTGCTAGTACTCGTATTAAATTTGGTATTGTACACAGATGGCAAATTGGGAAATAATGCGATTTATACTTACCTATTTATACTGGTACTTAATTTGTTTATCATTATATAAACGCTAAAGTCACAAAATGTGTAAAGGCGCTGTCCCACGCTTTTCAGCTGCGTTCTGTTCCATTGTGCCACAATACACGAACACGAATATAAACCAACTGTTATATACTTAGCGCAACAGTTTTGAAGCATTTCGTGGAGCTATCGAGTCGCAAGTGTGTAAAACAGAGGTCAATAGTCTTGTATTTTACGCGTGTTTGTAGATTGTAGTGGACGTTATAACATTTTTGCTAAATCAGTTGCCTAATGTGCCTATCTCTTCCCGGGACGGCGCCTTAATATTTAATTATGTGTGAACCTATAATTCTTACAAATTAAAAAAACAATTGAATTACCGCAAAATAAATCTGGGATCTATATCAAACAAGTGTATTATAAAAATGAAGTAACAGTGATAACAAATTATAAAACATTATTATTTTCATGTTAAGCATTAGGGAATGCAACAACTGAAGTAATACAACAAACACCTTTATAAAGGCGCAAACTTGTAAATAACGATCTATATTACAGAGCAATAATTTAAAAGGAATACTTTTACTTTCGTTTTTAGATATACAATTATTAGTTTATATAAAATATTTAGATTATAATGTAATTATGTTAACCATCCAAGAAGTCGTCGAGCCACTTCTCAAGGTCTTCAGGAGATTCAATAACTGGATTTTTCTTCACCTCAACTGGAGTAACTGAAATGGAAATAATAAATAAGTCATTAAAAAAGGTTTTATTTTTATTTTATGTAGTTAGAATAACTGAGACTATTGGTATAGGCCGAATCAAACTTTTCGGCCACTGTGAAGTTAGCTTCAAGCTGCCCAAAACCCTATCTTCGCGCAACTGTTATGTGAGCTTCAGTCAGGATTGGGTCATGCCCAGCTTGTAGCTAACTTCACAACCGCCAATATATTAACAATTTTGAATTTAATGACAATCTTTAGATAAATAATTAATTGTAAAACTATTCAATTTAACATAATTTTAATAGAATACACAATTTCAATAGATTGCTGAACAATAAAAATAATTCTATATAATAATAATTGTTAAAAAAAAGTTTATCCTATAGGTAGGTAAAATAAAATTAGAAGATTACAAACAGAAACTCTAGCTCCCGCGGTAGGATACCCTGAGTTTGCGGGAGCTAATACTCTTCCGGGATGCTGATAAATTAAAATATGAAGATTAAGAGCGTATTCTGTGTATGCTTGAATGATTATATTAATGTATGCTATATAAACCGATTGATAAATAACTAAAGATTGATTATATTTGGCATATATATGACTACGGATATAATTAAAATGATGAGAGTACAAGGAGATTCAAAATTAGTAAGCAACGTCGCGTAGCACCAGCCTCGAGAGAGTTGGGCTCACGGCGATGCTTACATTCACGTTCAAAGAGAGCTTGAAGCTAGCATAATGGTCTTAATTATTGATCTAAAGATTGTCATTAAATTCAAATTGTTAATATATTTAATTCGGAGCCTATTTTAGTTGACACATCGTTGCACTAGATTACACCGAAAGCCAAGTTTTGAAGATCAGCCACTTTAAAAGTTGGGGTAGGTGCCTATAATAGTAGTTTATGCAACTGCATATAACACGTATTAAAACACTCGTTACTATTATGAAACTCGCTGCGCTCGTTTCATAAACACACACTCGTGTTTTAATACCCGTGTTATATGCAGTTGCATACACTACTTTATCTTCACTAATAAAAATAAAAATAAACATATTGCGAAACATTAAATTCACGCGTACGTGTATTGTCACAGTGAACTTGGCGCCATTAAAATCTAACCAATGAGAGCGCAGCTGCGCGCGCAGGGCCAATCAGGAGCGAGCGCGCGATGTTATAATGAGATTTTACGATATCGATGTGGATATTATAACATCATGTGAAATTGCTTAAATTGAGTGTTTTGTTGTCTGCGCTATAACAGTAGTCATTATAAGTCAAGTATTGGAAACATAAGTAGAATGTTACAACATTAGTGTAGATAAAATGTTCTTATTTCTGTCTGTAGGTACTGTAATGCTAATGCCTCATTTCTACTTATCCAAATAACTCCGCTTATAATGATCGTAGGTATTCTTCGAGAAAATATCTTTAATCACAATCGTGCAAAAAAGTGTCCGAACCAAAACTTTGCCCAAGCTGCATAGTGGGCAGGCTTTTTAGTTGGTCGTAAGACGATTAAGCCGACTACAACGCCGCGCGATGCCAAAGTGCTCGGTTACAAACACTAATTAGGTGACATAACGTCGAGATTCGAGAAAACGGGTCATTGTGAATTATTAATTTATTGTAAACTAGACGACCCGCCCGGCTTCGCACAGGTGTATTATACATATAAACCTTTCTCTTGAATCACTCTATCCATTAAAAAAACCGCATCAAAATCCGTTGCGTAGTTTTAAAGATTTAAGCATACAGACAAACAAACAAACGAAAATAGCGACTTTATTTTATACTATGTAAGGATAATATCTAAGTCGGTAGCTATTGTATGACGGCGCTAGGACATTTTTTACAACTTTCACTTAGGGACTGGTTGTGACTCTGGTGGACTTTGGCGTTGGCGGCTTGCACGACTAACTAAAAAGCCTGCCCACTACATAGCTTGAGCAGGGTTTTGGCTCGGACACTTTTTATGGTCGATTGTGACTATAGATATTTGCTCGAAGAATTATGAAGTTGAAGTGATTGCCAAGAATCAGCAGTAAATCTGAGTAAAAGCTATTCATTTGCTACAATTCGATGTTTTTGGTCGTTAAATGACAAAATAGTTTTTTTTTGTCTTTTGTCATTTCTGAAGTGAAAACTATAGGCACGTATGACAGTTTTTCGGACAAGAACCAAAGTAACCGACATAGCCCAGCGGATTGGCAAGTTAAAATAGCAGTGGGCAGTGCACGTACCACGGAGGACTGATGGCCGATAGGGTGGAGTGAAAAGTTCTCGAGCAGAGACAACGTACCGGCAAGCGCAGCGCAGGACATCCACAAACATGGAGGACATAATGATCTCATAAAGACAGCAGAATCGCGCTGGATGCACGCCGCTTCCAACCGGTCTTATAATAGATCCAACCGTTTATTTTCTTTTTGACAGCACCAATATCACCAAACGCAGCGCGCCACCATAACCATAGAACGTAAATTTTTAAAAACGTTTGTTATTTTTTTGTAATTTATAAAAAAAACTACTGCATTTATGGACTCAATTTGTCAAAGATGATTATTATACGGGATCGAGGAGCAAACTTAGGCAGTTGTTATATTTTTAAAACCTCGCATTTAAAAGTGAACTTTTGCGTAACATGACGCAGTTCGGTTCTATTGGTGCTGTCAAAAAGAAAATAAACGGTTGGATCTATTATAATGGAATCCATAAGGGAGGACTATGTCTAGCAATCGATATCTTGCGGTTGATATGACGATAAGCTATAGGGCGAATCAAACTTATTAACTTACAAACTCACGTAGTATGTACGAGTAAGTTTGTCAGGATTGGGTTCTGCGCAGCTTCTAGCTAACATCACACCCGCCAAGTCGTTTGATTAAAGGCCGCTGCATACGTGACGGGTTTTTAAACGGACGGGACGGAACGGGAAATTTTAGAAATATCGTTTCATACGCAAAATGTATATGGAAGCGCATATGTCACGGAGACACGGACGGGACGGGAACGTGGCACTGACGGGGCGGGAAAAATATCGTCGTCAACGGTGTTTAGCACGTCCCGCCCCGCACGTGCCCCGTCCCGTCTGTGTTTCCGCTACCTATGCACAGTCACTCCGTTCGTTCCGGAGAGAAAAGTAGTGTTGGACGTTTGTACTACTTCGTCATCTAGAACAATAGCAATTAAAGCCAATTTTCGAAGTGAAAAATTCATCTTTCCTTCTTCACAACAGTTAGATCCGAATCACTGTTACGGTACGTATGCATTAAAAACACGTTCCCGTCTCGAACGAGGCAGTCACGTCCCGTTCCCGTTCACGCTCCGTCTGAGGTATTATCTCGTTACGTATGCAGCGGCCTTTAAGCCTATAGTGTAGTTTGACAGTATTTGATTACGAATTGCGCGTTATCTCTTTCTTCACTCTTGTGTTTCAGATAATAAGAGAAGGCAATATGACAAAGTATAGTTTAGTGAATTCACCTATAATTGAGCACAATAGTCCGAATTATGAAGGCGCCATCGTAATTATAATAGCTATTTAGAATCTTTCTGTTTCTTTTTCACTTTAGGCATTCGATAGAGAGAACAATTTTACGTTGCTATTAAATTTACGATGACGCCTTCATAATTGGGCCTCATATCTACTGAATTAGCAAGCAATCGTGGATTAGCAAGTTGAACTGGGCACATAGTTCGGAGAACGGATATGCAATGGGGTTGTAAAGTTTTCGACTGGAGACCACGCACCGGCAAGCGTAGCGTAAGACGTCCGCTGACTAACTGGGTTATTCCTAATCATTTAGCACCCTTTTTGTTGCTTATTCTGTACATCAAAACTAACAATTTTTGTCAAAAGTCGAAAAAAAAAATATTGTTCCATAGAAAAATATCGTTCACCCGCGACAAAATGTATGGAACATCTGTTTTTTTTTAGTTTTGACAAAAGTAGCAGAACAACAGTTGTTAGTTTTGATTTACAGAATAAGCCCCTAAAATGATGCTAATTGATTAGGAATAACATAACGCTGTACAACTAAGACGAACGCACAGGATGCAATTATTGGAAATCTATAGGCGAGGCCTATGTCCAGCAGTGGACGTCCTACGGATGACAATGATTTTTTGAATAGGCATGATGACTGAGTAAAACATTTATAATTATTACTAGCGATCCGCCCCGTCTTCGCACAGCGCTGACAGCGCACTGGTGTATTATTCATATAAACCTTCCTCTTGAAACACTCTATCTATAAAAAACCGCATCAAAATCCGTTGCGTAGTTTTAAAGATACAAGCATACATGGGGACAGACAGCGGGAAGCGACTTTGTTTTTTACTATGCAGTGATAATTAGTCTGTAAGTCAGATTATCAAAAAATTTAGGACAAGTATTTTTTATTTTGTCAATTAAACTATAAGTGACAAAAACAAATCGTGTCAAAGTTCGGGAGTCGGTCGTGAGGTCACTTCTCGCACAAAAGTTTATACATTTGTATGTGACTCGTGTGTGATATCACGCGGAACTTTCATGGGCTATATTTTCATCAATTTTTATTTAATTGACAAAAGAAATAAACGGCCAAGCACGAGTCGGACTCGTGCACGGAGGGTTCCGTACTGTATGGGAGCCCCCCTTAAATATTCATTTTATTTTAATTTTATTATTTATTATTGAAGTTAATATAACTAATTATTCTGTGATAATTTCAAGCATCTACCTGTTACCATAATTAATTTAGAGCGAAAAACGTCTAAAAAATCAGGTTTGTTGTATGGGATCCTCCCTTAAATATTTATTTTATACTCTTTTTAGTATTTGTTGTTATAGCGGCAACAGAAATACATCATCTGTGAAAATTTCAGCTGCCCAGCTATCATGGTTCATGAGATACAGCCCGGTGACAGACAGACGGACATCGAAGTCTTAGTAATAGGGTCCCGTTTTTCCCTTTGGGTACGGAACCCTAAAAATGTGTGTCCAATATTTTTTGACAATCTATCTGACGGACTAATAATATTTTTTTAGTCATCATGCCTTTTGAGAATTGTTTGTTCCATGATCCTTACCTTTTGATTGAGTTTCTGTGCTTTTCGATGTAGGCTGGTTTTTCATAGGCTCATTCATTTTCTTAGATTCTGCTTCTTTTACAACTACAGGTGGTTCAACAATTTTTTCAACTATTTGTGGTTCAACAATTTTTTCATCTGTCACTTCTTGTTTTACATTAGTTGTTTTTTCTAATATTAGTTCATCAACATCGTCTATTGATTTGGCACTTGATTTGTTGCTTTCTACGGATTTTTCTTTTACTTCTATAGTATTCATAGGACTAGAATTATCAGTCTTCTCAAATTTAAAATCTAAGGAAATATCATCTTTTACTACAGATCTGTCATCCTCTGTACTTTTTGGAGTTTCTTCTATGTGTGGTTCTAAATTGTCTTCCTCTTCTCCTTCTTCAATTTCAACAGGTTTTTTACTCGAACCTTCTTTCAGACTATTCAGTATTTTATCCTGGGCTTCCGTTTCAGCTGTAGAGTATAATTTATCATCAAAGTACTTTTGTTTATACTTTGTAGCTCTATTATTCATACTTAGCATATCATTTTCACTGAATAAAGATTCGTCAACGCCATTTCTTTCATAAAAGGGTATAGTGGATACAGCGAGGGAGAGATTGTCCATGTTGATTTTGAAATATTTGTCGTACAATGATGGGCCAGTGTTGGCGTCCCATGATTTTTCGTGCTTGAACTGGAAATGACCACCGATTGATAGCGGTGCTTGGATAAGTTTCTGAAATGTAAATAAAAATAAAATTAGCAAGTTATAACAGCAGTTGGATTAACATGATAATTAATCACTTTTGTATGAAATCGCCCGGCCAGGAGGTCGGGCTTTAGTAGCAGCGGCGGCGGGGTTTATAGCCCGGGAGGTAAGAGCAAAAAATGCAACTGCTTTCTAAAGGCTGAATTTTTGGTATTAAGTTGTTATTATGGTGTACAACAATACCCCCGAGTCAGTCAGTTGGGTTGCTTAGCGTACGGTGGAGATACCCGTTTGAAAATAAAAAAAGAGTTTGAGTCTTGTAACTACTTTTAAAAACTGAAAATTGGTGTACGGGTAGTTTTTTTTTAAATTCTGAATAGGTTTGCGTTTGACCACATACTGCCTGATGTTAAGCAGATAAGTGGTCTAGGTTGTAGCACTTTAGTAAATAGTTTAACAAAAGTTTAGTCGAAGCCAATTGCCGGAAACAAGTAACAATGCCTGTCAGTCAGGCTTTAAAGCGGCGCTACTGCAAAGCCTGACTGATAGGCATTGTTACAGGTTTTTTGACTAACAAACTTTTTTTAAATTATTTATTTATTTTTGCGCTTACCTCCTGGGCTATTACGAGCGCTCAGAGCGGGACGTCGTGGCGTCATAATAGTATGTTCGTATAGGCCGGGTGGCTAGCCCTGGTGTCAGAGTTTTTAAGCCGCCTGAAGGCCTCTGACATGGCTAAACGGTTAAAACGACCAGGACCTACAATTTAACCTGTTATCCGAGCCACGGTAGCGCTCAGTCGTAAATGACATCAGCGGTCACCCATCCGAAGACTGATCGTGCTGAATGTTGCTTAACTTCGATGATCGCAAACAAACACCTAGTGAAACTACGCTTTGAGCGCTAAGTGTCGTCATTTGAACATTTTAGTACATTGGGTTAGGTTAGAGCGGGAGAGCGCGAGCGGGAAATGTGTATCCGAACGCAGTTTCAAATCAGTGTTTAAATACAGGACATTTAGGACCTTCATATTCTTATCACAATCTCTAATTTGACTTTTACTTAGCAGGATCTTCTTCTTTTTAGCTATAAAACGCCCACTGCTGGTCATAGGCCTCCCCTAAAGATCTCACATAAAGGGAGGTTTCGCCCATAATTGCCGCGCTGGGCAGGCGTGGTGGCAATCGCAGAGCTTAGCTCTCGCGACAGGGATGCTGCTGCCCATCCCAGCCCTGTTGTAATTGAGCTACGCTATTTCGGATGGATATACCGCCATCTGTCGGTTCCGTGGTTCCTCAGTCGGCTCTTACGAAATCTGGTACAAGAGGGACTCAGCAGGATGGTACCTCCAAAATATGCGACGAGCTGGTGTTGACCGTGTATTGTATTTATGGACAACTAGCGACCCGCCCCGGCTTCGCACAGGTGTATTATACATATAAACCTTCCTCTTGAATTACTTTATCTATTCAAAAAACCGCATCAAAATCCGTTGCGTAGTTTTAAAGATATAAGCATACATGGGGACAGACAGCGGGGAGCGACTTTGTTTTATACTATACTAGCGACCCGCCCCGGCTTCGCGCAGGTGTATTATACGTATAAACCTTCCTCTTGAATCACTCTATCTATTAAAAAAACCGCATCAAAATCCGTTGTGTAGTTTTAAAGATATAAGCATACATAGGGACATGGGGACAGCGGAAGCGACTTTATTTTATACTATGTAGTGATAGTGAAGTAAGTATCACAATGGACTTCTAAGACAGTAATTTGTTGGATGCCTCATACATTCACAACCAACTGAACTCATGTTTCTGAATAACCAAGGCAAATGCCGCCATAATGGGAAATATGGGAAGTTATGCTCAGAACGTTGCGCAAAAGCAGAAATATAGGTATGCCCTCCCGCGACGAGAGACTCGCGGCGCCTGGGCACACCCGCCCGCCAACCTCATGCCTCCAGCGCGCTCCCTACGCCCGTGCTCAACACTACGCCACGCGGCGTCGGCATTTTGCACACATGCGCAATAATTAGCGAATCACGGCGAAGTGTCATCTGCGGCTAACTTCTCATCCGCCGACTTGTGTGGCGCTTAGTATATCTCATGAACCGTGATTGCTAGACAGCTGAAATTTTTACAGATGATGCATTTTTGTTATTGGGTATAACAACAAACACTAAAAACAGAATAAAATAAATATTTAAGGGGGTTTAATTATTTATTTTCGGAAGTATTTATTTTAACTAAATATTTTGTGATTATTTCACACATCTACTTGTCACAGTTATTAATATAGAGCAAAAAACTGCTAAAAATTCAGGTTTGTTTTATGGGATAAATATTTATTAAATTCTATTTTTAGTATTTAGCAACAACAGATATACTTACGCCATAATATGTGAAAATTTCAACATTCTAGATATCACCATTTCTGAGATACAGGCTGGTGACACGACAGATGGACAGCAGAGTCTTAGTAATAGGGTCTTGTTTTTACCCTTTGGGTATGGAACCCTAAAAACACAATGAATTGAGGCATACCAACCTCATAGTCAGCTCCGACATCATGTTCTTCAATGTCGTCATAACTTTCTATCGGCATCTCATACTTAGACCAATTACTTTGGATTTCTTTTTTCTTGTATTTGGATTGTTCTTCTTCAGTTATCTTGAGTATCTCTTCTGTTTCTCTTTTCAAGTTTTTGTAGAATTCTGGCCCTGGGTCTTCATATACTGGTGGCTTTTGTGGAACTGTAACTGATTAAGTTATTTTTGAAGCATTTTTGTTTGTTCACTGTCCTGGTCTTTAATAGTCCACTGCTCAACATAGGCCCCATGAAGGGCGATTGGGCCATATCCGCCAAGCTGAACCATTGTGGGTTGGTGGATAGTTAAATGTTTGTTTACTTTTTCACATTGAATAGGAACATATTATAATACTAACTTTTGCATGAGGCTTCGCTCCGCTTGATATTTTTATTTTTGTGTTATTTCATAGGAACTTCAATTTTTCCTGCATAAAAGTTGCCTATGTTCCTTTTCAACTTTTTTACTATATCCATACCAAAAATCAAGTTTATCTGTTGCTGCGTGAAAGAGTAACAAACTAATACAAAAAAACATAAACTGAACACAAAATCCTAACACTTCCTTCACTTTATATCTTGGAAGTGGCTTACTTTGTAAAAACTAACCAGCACTATTTTCCCCTCTCAAACGACAAAGAGATTCGTAATAGACGTAACAAATACAAACTTAATATAGACCAGCGTAAAAAAAAGATAACAACGTGAAAGTATTTTCTGTATGGGACCTGTAATCTACTACAAAATACCGAACTCGCTGAAAAAACTCAGCCACACTCTCTTCAAGGCAAAACTAAAGAAGGCCCTCCTGACTAAGTGTTACTACACTGTAATAATATTCCAATTAATTTTCTTATCAGTCATAAAGTTGGAATAATATTCCAATTAATTTTCTTATCAGTCATAAAGTCACTAACAGTAACAGGGCTATTTAATGGAGTCCACCTGGTATGTATCACACCTTTGTCAGTTATTTATTATAATATTATGCCAAGCAGTAGTGCTCACCATTACTGAGTTCTGGATTAATAGACAATATTTGGTGTGAAGTAACAGGGCAACATAAGCTTTAAGATCTTAATATTTCAGTGATGACCGCAGTGCTATGCCATGCAGAGTTTGGAACTTATATAGAGTGATTCTGAGTATAACCTGTCATGGACCTGTGATACTAATACTGGGCATATAGATTGTCTCATCACTCAATTGAAAAAAAAAACACATTCTAACTATTTATAGTTTGTGGTAATGCACAAAACACCTCTTGCAGGATGTCAGTGCAGGATTTATGACTCTCACACCAAATAAGAGTATCTACAGCTGATACCGTACAGTAACTGATATCCCGTTAGGGCTGTACTGTTAGCTAAGACACTGGACACAAGTGATTTAGAGAATCAGTATGAAAGAGGTCGCATATGACTGTTGCGAGGAATTTGATGAGGATCGTTGAGAATATAAAACGATGAATAAAATAAATAACAATTATTTTAAATAGAATTATTTTAAAGCATTTAGACAGAATATTTTGTATCGTAATAATTTGACAAGACTGTTTAGTACGGTTTCCTTAGATACACAAAAACATAAGAAACCTTCTTTAACATCCTCCCTTTTTGTGTAGTTAAGTAAACTAACATCAGGCAGGATTACAAACAGCCTAAACCTATTCGATCCATAATGGAAACAAGTGACGGCCTGCTGAGAGGCTTGGTCAAGAAATCTGCATTTTGCAGGTTTGCCCCCACATGCTTGACTTCGAGTGTTCCATCTGCAACTAGTTCTCTTACATAGAAGTGCCTTATGGCTATGTGCTTTGTTCTTCTATGCATTTCCGGATTCTGAGCAAGTTTTACTGCCGCATCATTATCGACTTGCAAAATCGGAATTTGCTTTAGAGTAGAAATCTCACTGAATAGTCTTTGTAACCATACTATTTCGCGTGCAGCTTCACTTGCTGAAACTATTTCGCTTTCTGTCGTGGAGATAGCTACTGAACTCTGTTTTCGACTCGCCCAGGCTATTGCTCCACCAGCATATAAACAGAGTATGCCGCTTGTTGAGCGACCATCTTTGAGATCTCCTCCATGGTCAGAATCGCTGAAACAATCCAGTATTCCTGTCTTAAACCCTTTCTTGTATGTTATACCGTAACCAGATGTACCTTGTAGATAACGCATTATGCGCTTAACCTTTAATACATCCTCTTTGGAAGGGCTTTCCAAGGTTCTAGATACAACACCAACGGCGTAAGCAATGTCTGGTCGTGTTCCAACCATTAGATAAGCGAGCGCTCCAACAGCTTGTCTATACGGGTATGACTTCTCGTCTACTACCTCTTTATCTAACTGCCTTTGTTCAGAATCTCTGATCATTGGTGTAGTGACTGTTTTACAGCTGCTCATGCCAAATCTTTCTAACACTTTCTCAGTGTAGTGCTTCTGTACTATACTTATAGAGCCATCATCTTTGTACCGCAATTGTAAACCCAGATAGTAGTCTGCAGGCTTTGTGGTTATCTTGAACCTCTGTTTCAGCTCTGCCATAAACTTATCTGCCTCATTTTTGTGTGTTGCAGCTACAAGGCCATCATCAACGTACAGTACTAAAATGATTTTATTCTGTGCTCTTTTTCTTATAAACATGCACGGATCTGTTTGACTCTGTTGAAATCCTATAGATTTCAAATAGTCTGCGATGCATCTGTTCCAGCATCTCGGTGCTTGCTTGAGCCCATATAAACTACGATTCAACTTGCATACTCGATTTGTCCTTCCTTAACCTTCTGGCTGTTTCATAAAGATTTCCTCTTTTAAAAAACCATTCAAAAATGCGGTTGACACATCAAATTGTGTGAGTGATAGACCTTCATTCGCCGCAACGCTTATGACTGATCTGACAGTTGTCATTTTTGCAACAGGGCTAAATGTTTCGTCATAGTCCACTCCTTGCTTTTGCGAAAAACCTCGAGCAACAAGTCTAGCTTTGTATTTATCGATCGTACCGTCAGCGTTTCTCTTAACTTTGAATATCCATTTACACGAAATAGCTTTACGATCCTTGGGAAGATCGACTAAAGTCCAAGTTTTATTGTCTTCCAAAGATTTGATCTCGTTTTTTATCGCTTTAATCCAATTCTCCTTGTTTGGGGTTTGTAATGCTTGACTGTATGTTTCTGGCTCATCTATACCAGTTGCATCATCTATGGTCATTACATATTCACCAAACCTCGTGGGTGGACGTAGCAGAGATCTATCTCGAAGAGTTCTACTTGCTTCATTTTCTATCTCGCTATTTGGCAAAACATCATCCATTGTCTCCAAACGCTCTGATGTTTGATCATTTATCTCGTTATTAACTACATCTCCTGTGTCAATATTTGTTGGAGACGCATCTTCAAAAGATTCAGGAGGTATACATTCTTCAAAAGTTTCTGTACTTTCATTACCTTCCTCCCTTACATCGTGAATCTTTTGATTGCTTTCTTCTCTTATAACAGGCCTCAACGGAATATCCTCCCTTGCAACAGAATTCGATGGCATTCGTAGACTAATTTCAATTTCAGAATCTTCCTGAGCTTTTGTCAATTCTGAATTCTGTTTTACATTACTCTTACCGATTTCTGACTCAAGAAATTTTACGTCTCTTGAACGTACCAACGAACATCCATTTTTGCTGAAATTCAAAAGTCGATATCCATCATCACCGTCATAGCCGATCAATATACATCTTTCAGCTTTCTTGTCTAGCTTTTTACGCTTCTGCTTGGGAACATGGGCGTAGCATGGACTTCCGATGATTTTAAGGTGGCTTATCTTTGGCTTTTTCTTATACCACAGTTCGTATGGAGATTTACATTCTACGGGAGTACGTCCTGTTCTGTTGAGTACATACGCTGCTGTATTTACGAGCTCTGCCCAACAAGCGTTTGGCAACTCTTCGTGTGCATAGATCATCGCACGAACGGCTTCGACTAATGTTCTATTTTCTCTTTCGCTACAGCCGTTTTGCTCAGGCGTATATGGCATGATCAATCTTTGCTTTATGCCATATTTTTGTAGTATTACTCGAGTTTTCTCATTATCGAACTCTCCGCCGTTATCGCTTAATAGTTCTTTGATGACATGACCAGCTACCTTGCTTTCTTCTAACATCAGTTGAAGGTTTGAGTGGACTTCAGACTTCTGTTTCATGAAGTATACATAACGGTACTTGCTGAAGTCATCTTTAAATAGAACGAAATAACGATATCCTTTGTACGAGAACGGAAATGGACCACACACGTCTGAGTGCATGATCTCTCCAGGTACTTCTGCTCTAACTCTAGTTCCGAATGGTTGTCTATGCATTTTACCGAAGCTGCATCCTTCACAAAACTCTGTGTTGTTACTTTCTACCTTTATCCCTAGTTCTCTTTCAATAACTTTCTTCACATGGAGTTTGCTTTGATGAGCTAATCTCTCATGGTAAAGTTGCAATAAATCTTGACTTGTCGTAATCGCATTGACTTCAAAGGAGGTTTGTGGCATTATATTTTTTACGTTAAGTTTAAATAATCCACCTCTCTTCTTTCGTTCACCTGTGACTTTAACGACGCCATTAGATTTCAATCTGCAGAACTCTGGTTCTGATTCAAAAGTGCTTCCCGGTAATCTGTCCTGTGCTGACAGTAACGAGAACAAATTTTTCTGTAGAGATGGTACACACCATACATCGCATAATATTATGTATCCTTTTCGATCACCAACCAAAGCTTCTAGTTTGATATCACCTTTACCAGTGGCAATCACTTTCTCGCCATTCGCCGTCGTTACAGTATGCGTTTTGTCGAAGCTCTTAAACGTTTGGAACAGATCTCTTCTGAAGGTGACGTGACTAGTTGCCCCACTATCTAAATACCAACTTTCTTTATCTGGGTATAAGTCTGTGTCAACGACCAATAAGTCTGTATTCGTAACGATGTTGGCGTTTGAACTAGGCTTGGGTGGTCTTCCATCACTCAACCACTTTTTGCATTTACGTACTTTATGTCCCTCTAATCCGCAATAATTACATTTTACCTTGTTATTGCTGATCATTTTGTTCCTTTTCTTTGAAGTATTTACTACTAGAGCTTGATTACTCTCGCTATTGGATGACGAAGCTTGCGTCTCAACATTTCGTTCAAAGGCGCAGAGTTGTGATGTTAATCTTTCTATTGTCCTTTCCTTTTTAGACATCAACAGCCAACTGGATTTAAACGTGAGGTATTCTTCCGGCAAAGTATCTAAAATCTTGCATAAAAGAAGTACCTCTGGCAGTTCATTGTTTCCAAGCTTTGTAACTTCTTTGTTTAAATTAAACCAGATGTTCTGTAGCTTTGAAAGGTGCATTGCCATGTTGTCGTCCGTTTTCTTCTTGTACTCGAAGAATTTAAGGCAGTTGTCATAGACTAAGTCATCACCGTCTCCGTCATACAGCCTCTTGAGCTCATCCCATACTTCTTTAGAAGTCTCAAAACGCATGATTCTTTGGACAATTTCATCTGACATATTGCTCGTGAGAATGACCAAAATTGTGCTATCTAGCTCTAGATACTCTTGTGGAGCAGTATCATCAGCCTTCTTACTGGTTGAATCTGGAAATCTTCCTTCTAATATGTCTAGGGCTTTGGGGATCCCTTTTAACATCATAGTAATTTTGTATTTCCATACTGACCAGTTAGTGCCATCCAAGTCACCGATCTTGAATTTCATAATCTCAGGTTTGGTTGCCATGTCGATTTTTCGCACTTTATTTTTTTGCACAAAATTTCTTCTCAATTTAAAAATTTTATTTACATCGAATCTATTCTTCAACCGCGCGAAATGCTACCATGTTGCGAGGAATTTGATGAGGATCGTTGAGAATATAAAACGATGAATAAAATAAATAACAATTATTTTAAATAGAATTATTTTAAAGCATTTAGACAGAATATTTTGTATCGTAATAATTTGACAAGACTGTTTAGTACGGTTTCCTTAGATACACAAAAACATAAGAAACCTTCTTTAACAATGACTAGCAATAGATGTTCTAGTTTTCATGACGAAGCACACATCTGGAAGGTTACAAGCATGATTTATTTAACCTACCTTTTGGGGCCGATCTAGGTTCCTCAGTCTTCTCAGTTCTTTTATCAACTTTGCTGGCCTGATTCCGTGCATTTCTCGGTTTTCTTTGCTCTTTCGGATCATTCTTTTTCTTATCTCTAAAAGTGTAAAAAACAAATATAAAACAAGCAGTGAATGCCAATACAAAGTTTGTGTTAAACGGGATAATCAAAGATAAAATCGCTAGCATAGCAATGAAACTCACTGATTTTTCTTCGAATCTTCAGGCATTATTTTCAGGGAGAACTGAGTAATTACAAAGAATTCCTAATTTTTAAAATCCCAAAATTATTTACGAACAAAACAGCTGGCCGGCCGATTGAATGGATAATGTTGCCACCATACATACAATCAACAAGTACCTAAGTAATGCTACCGTAAGCTATTTTTTTATTAGCTTGTTTTAATGGAGAATCTGGATAAAAAAATATTGCGTGGAGTCCCTCTGCGCGGAAGAAGTGAAACTTTGACGCAACAGTGCTTTCATACCCCCTCTATGGTAGCGTTAAACGTTTAACGCAACCTTGTTGGAAGTAGCATTAGAAGTTTCACTTCAAAAATTGTAAAAAATCAAAACGCTACTTATATCACGTACCTTGCAGTCTTTGCACCTATGCCTTGCACTAGTTAGGCAGTATTCTCCGCACAGTAGAACTCGCAATGCAAGTTTATATTTTGTAGAAAAAATTCTAGTACCTAATCAGTTCTCAAAAATGCACAATATTTAGGGTCGTTCTTGAAAGTTCTACTATTAGTTCTACTAGTAGAACTACCGGGACAAAACTTTCCCGGTAATTCTACTATAGCAAATATTATATTCTTAATCACAATAATGGGGTTCCGTCAAGACATCATTGTGTATTATTATGTCCAACTTTTACTAAAAAGTTTCTGAAAAAAGAAAAGCGTCGTGTCGTAGGTGAGGTCGCCTATGTGCCATTTTACTATTTTGTTACAAAAGAAAGAAGAAAGAAAGAAAGTTTATTTATTAACAGAGTAAGGAAATCGGTACAAATTATTGTTCGCGAAACAATATTTTCTTAGATTATAAATGAGTCAGTTGGATTAACAGCGGGCCCCAAAATCGGCTAAGCCGGTCTCTTGGTGGCCCATTCCAAATTAATTGCCATGAACTGAATTGGCGCGTTATTAGACTATAATTATCATATATCATACCATATCAAACCTCGAACTATATATAATTGACAAAAAGTTTTGCAAAGTGAAATTAGAAACAAACAAAACATAACATTGTAGGTATAACAAAGACCAAGCATGTTACTAAATAAAATTATAATAATACATTGTTGATTAAGTCATTGCTTTGCTTAATTGAAAATGAAGGGAGAATTATTTAAAATGAAATGATTTTAGTGTTACCATTAATTTACTATCATCAACACAATCATACAATTTAGAATCTCCGGAACTACAGTGATGATGTGTGTGTTAGTGGGTGTGTATGTGTGACACTGCAATACACGAGATCTCATGAGAGCCAAGGTTTGCAGTTACGTTGATAACACTGCTCTGTCATTGCTAGTCGATTGAGAGGCGAGCCAGGAGGGTGATTGACAACGACACCTTGACTATGTCGCAGCTGCAAAGCCTCGAGCATCGACGTAAGGTGGTGTGTTTGTCAGCGTTTTACCTGATTCTCTTTGGAGAGTGCGCCCAGGAGTTGCACAATCTGGTCCCACCAGCCCCTTTCTTCTATCGTATGGCTATACAGACGCGACCAAAGCGCCACCCTTTTATGGTGAACATTCCGCGCGTTAGAACCAAGCGTTTCGAATCCTCATTCCTCCTTGACTGCCTCGATGGCTCAGTGGTTAGTGACCTTGACTTCTGGGTCAAAGAGGCGTGAGTTCGATCCCCACCCAGGGCAAACATTTTGTGTGATGAACATAGGTGTTTGCTCTGTGTCTGGGTGTTATTTAGGTACTATCTACATACTCGTAAGTATGTATTTAAAATATGTATATGTAGTATATCAGTCTCTGGCAGCCATATCACAAGCTATGCTTAGTTTGGCGTCAGAGACCGTGTGTAAGATGTCCCCTAATATTTATTTTTATTTTATTCATACGAACAGCCAGAATGTGGAACGATTTGCCTGGGTCTGTCTTTCCGCTTAAGTACAACGTGGGCGTCTTCAAATCCCGAGTAAATAGATATCTTCTAGGTAAGCGTGCTACAACCTAGACCACTTATCTGCTCAACATCAGGCAGTATGTGGTCAAACGCAAACCTATTCAAAATTAAAAAAAAAACTAAAAGTATTTGATACTTGGCAAGATACCAATCATCAATACTCGCGTCTACCAAGAATAGTCGGTACCTTGGCTGCTGATTGAAATCTTATTAGTTCACCGTAACGCTATGACGGTTCTCTTTTCGAACATACTCTGTTATTATTTTATTGAATTTACCTCTTTTCCCCGACGTGACGACGAGGACGGCCCGGACGACTCCACGTTTCGACCTAGTTGCATCGGTCGTACTACTCAGAAGTAGCTAGAACTAGCAGAATATTAATTATACTGGTATACTTTCCTCAGTCATGAAAGTGACATTGACAGCATCTGTTTCAATGGCACTTGAGGGATTAAATAAAAAAAAACCGTTTAAAAATGTGTGATTTTCAAAAAGTGGCTTAGGTAATTTTGTGTGTGCCGAAGCATGCGAAGTCTTTATTGACGTGATAACGTCTTTGATTAAATCGATGAACGCTGGCTGAGCATGCGAGAACGCCGAACAAGCGATAGAGAGGCACAATCGGTCTAAGCGTTCAGCTTGTTTCAGCTGTAGATTCATCAATGTTTTCATAACGTTATTACGAAAAATTATCATCCGTAAACGGTAAACTGACTTTACAGTGAACCATTTTTTTGGAATTTCCTCTCTAAGCTATGTGGTTTAGAAGCAGCTCCTTTAAAATGATGAAAGGCCCTTAAAAAAAGAACTAAATTGTAAGATTCAGTGCGCCTACTACAAATCTCATAGCTTAAGTAACCTACCTATTTATATCGAACAGGTACTCGGTTGTTTACTAAAATATGTATTCTAAAATATCTTTCATTAGGGGTGGATAAGAAGTAGGTACCCAGGTAGTACCAATATATCAACCAGATTTCACAACGTTAGGGGTTTATTTTTAATTCAGCTGTGTTTTTATCTCACAAGCAAGCCCACAACCTAAATTACTACTTCAAAAAAGCGCCTGCAAAAAATAATATTCTATTAATGTAGTGCTAGTGCTGTATCATTTTAAAGAACTCATTAAATCTAAATCTAATATTCTGCCTAGTACCTAATATGTATGTATATCTGAATCATACAATTTGGCGTCTATGCTGTTAGGATCAAGCTGCAGATAATCCAATCCTCACGCAGCTGTTAGGTGAGCTTCTTTCAGGATTGGGTTTTCCACAGCTTGTAGCTGACATCAATGCCGTCATGTTGTATGATTCGACTCATACCTACTCTCTACTCATCATAATAAACATCTTCTAGAGGCCGAACCAAACTTAATGGCGTGGACAACCTGCGCAAATCCTCACTCCTCGACACCGCTGACATTATGAATTTGCTACTATGCAACGACCGTGTTCACAGTTTGATTCAGCCTATACTCGGAGACCAGAAAAAATGCCAAGTCGATGTAGGAGACCCAGCGCGAATCTTGGAAAAAAATCACAAAAAGTTCACTTTCTCAAAAAAGATATGGAATAGGTAGCTAAGGATTATTTTTCGTGAGATAGGGTAGGTTTCCCATCAAAGGGTCCCATAAGTTATTCATAATGAGTATTGTACAACCCTGTACCAATAGACCGTAGACGAATTGAGAACCTCCTGCTTTTTAGACGTCGTCGGTTAAAAAATACTCTTTGGTCAAGAAGACTGCCAGACCAGACTATGCCAGACTGGCACAGCCATGGATTTTAATACAAACGGCATAGCGCACCCAGGTGCATGGATAGGTTCAGAGGGTGACGCACCGCACGCGTGCGCGACGCAAGGGCGCAGCCGGGTGCGCTGCGCGCGCAGTCGCCACGCGCCCGTCCCGCCAACATGGCGTGTGCTCCCCAAGGACGCGCCTAACAACCCCGCCAGCTGTTATTAGTTATTAAACCCAAAATCACAATACCGTGCCAGTGTTTGTGTATTACCAAAGTGCAACAGTGAATTGAGTGTGTGTTTACGGAATACCGGCGATCGGCACGACTGTTTCTTCAAGGTATGTGCGAAACAATAACAAATGATTTTGTTTCTTTTGATCGAGGAGCGATCGTGTTTTTGGGAGCGCAGCGGGGTGTGCGTTCCTTTTGGGTCTTGAATGAAAAAAGGTCAGAAATGAATTATTTGTATCTGTGTATGCTAGCAGCACGCTTGCTTACATACCTACCATATCGAACCTCTAAGTATGCAGGCATTGACTGGGCTAATTACATTTTTTGAAAAAATACATCTAGACCTAGACCTACCTTACACCCGAAATAAATTATTTTCTTAGCAGTACCTACGGCAGAGTAAACACTTAATTAAATACTTAGTTAGACTTTTTAATAGTCCACTGCAGGACGTAGGCCTACACACAAAGGGTGATTGGGCCATATCCATTACGCTGGCCCAGTGCGGGTTGGTTCGAGTACAATATTATGTAGGTAGGTACTATACTGCACAATTTTTTCTTAGGATCTAGGATCTTCTTTGGGTCTCATTATTTTGACTTTTTTTAATAGTAGCATAGTGACTTGTCAAATTGTTAATCCACCTAGGCCGTTGGAATTACCCCCAAAATTGATTTCCAATAAGATCAGTTGGAAGCTGCTTGCATCTGCGCATCCCTACGATCTTTATCAGATCGCCAGTCCACCTTGTCGGTGGACGATCTACGCTGCGCATTCCGGTGCGTGGTCTCTATTCAAGAACTGTACGTTCCTAACAGCCAATATTGACGTGTATTTAACTATTAATAATTTGTGAATTCATTTATATTTTCCTGAAAAGTAATCATTGTCCATATTTTCCTCCCTTTTAGTGCCATATTTATCTCAATGCGAAGCATTATCCTGTCCATAATGTGTATTTAGCACAGAATAAAATACCAATATCACAATACATAAAATACAGGGTTATTCTTAATCAATTAGCATCTTTTTAGGGGCATATTCTTAACGTAAAAACTAATAACTTGTTTTTAAATCTCAAAAAAAGTTGTTGTTCCATTGAAAAATATCGTTCGCCCGCGACAAAATGTATGTAACATTTTGTCGCGGGTGAACGATATACGATTTACGATATAACAGCAGATTTTATTTGTAATTTGACAAACGTCGCAGAACAAAAGTTGTTAGTTTTGATGTACAGAATAAGCCCTTAAAAGGATGCTAATTGAATACGAATAACCCTGTATAACTTCAGTAACTTAATATTCAATACGCGTTTGAGCCAGATTTGGAATTTCCAAGTCTAGGACAGTCTCAGTTTTTCTCGCGATCTATCTTCCTAAAAAACTACCCGCATTTATCTAAGCAATTTGATTCTGAGCGCGTACGAAACTACTTCGTATAATACGCACTTCCCGTGATGAATTGACAATGACTGTGGGAGTTCACTTATCATGATTTCATTATCATGGCTTTGGTTTCATGATGAGGCTCATTATCATTTGTCTTGAAGCGAAGCTTTATTGTATAGGATCGCGCTGAATGCAAGAAGTTTTTCATGTATAAGTATGTCATCTCAGACCAAATACTTAAAAATTTGGTCATATTTCCAAATGTGCCTTATCGGCATTTTTATGTTTACTATTCTTAGTTACATTTATCTGTAATGTCGAATAAACATTTTTCTTTTTTTTTTTTTCGAACTTTTTTTTCAAATGCAGTGTCATCGGGCGATTAGTAGATAGGCACTGCGGCACTGGGAGCCATGGTGGTCATGAGGCAGTGACACCCTCCTTACAATCGTGAGGACGTGAGTTCAAAACCCCGCTCCCGTACCAATGAGTTCTTTGGAATTTATGTACGGAATTCAACACCACTGGCTTTTCGGTGAAGGAAAACGTGAGGCAACCTGCATACGGCCGTAGAAGAAATTCGATGCCGTATGTGAATCCGCCAACCCGCACTGGGCCAGCGTGGTGGATATATGGCCCAATCACCCTTCGTGAGTAGGCCTACGTCCTGCAGTGGACTATTAAAAAGGCTGGTACAGTACAGTAATGCGGCACTAAGCTTCATGCACTAGCTATAGATCGAATCAAAAGACTTGACGGCTGTGAATAAAGCTACAAGCTGCGCTAACCCAATTCTGACTGAAGCTCACTTAATAGCTGCAAGAGGATTGGATTATCCTCAGCTTGTAGCTAACATCAAAATCGCCAATGTTTGTTTCCTTTACGAAATGTATTTTATTTCATAGAAATATGTACAGTAAAGTCGCGGAGACTAAGTTTGCTCCTGTTGAGGTGCAGTCGGCTCCGTCCTACGGCATTGTACCTTTTCCATCCGGCCCATTGGAAATCAACAAGAAGTAGCTTTGTAAAGTTCAATAACATTTAGAGGTGTATACTCATCATTATGTTTTTTTTAAATGGATTCAACTCCGAAATCGTGAATATAAATTTAGGTGCTCCATTCATTTTTTGAGTGTCAGCACAGATTTTCCGGAGTTACGCATTGGTTACCATAGTAATAGCTGTTCATAATGATTATCATACATGTTGTACCTGTAAAAGTCATTGCACTTTGCAAAGCAATAGCCATATATATAAATATATATCTATGCAAGGATTATGTCCACCCTGCAGCCTTTAGACTAAAACGTTGTTGAAGCAAAGAAACTATAACACCTACACCCACCACAGTTACTATTGCAGTTGCAACTGTGGTGGCGCGCCGTTTCAGTTCTCTCATCATCTTGCTAACTAAGTCAGTCATCTCGCACGTTGTAAAGCAACAATCACCCGCATAGGGCAGGAAAATGTCCATTGTCCACCCAGCAGCCTTTAGACTGAGATGTTGATGAATCAAAGAAAACAAACTCAGTAGAACTGCAACTGTGGTGGCGCGTGGCTTCAGTTCTCTCATCATCTTGCCAACTAAGTCAGGTCTCATCACGTTGCTAATGGGTAATAGAAATTCGAATTAGGTCGCTACTCGACATTCTATTACCATTGCTCTAATGCAGTGGTTCTCAAGCTTGGCTACCTCTATTTGTGTTAAGAATAAATAAAATTCAGTTCATGGCTGTCATAATCACATAGTAAATGTATGTAGTGTGCATAGAGAAAATGACCGGAGGAGGTAGGTACTCAATTCAACGCGTATTTTTATTTTTTGTTTTTTTTTTTATTTTATTTTTTTATGTATAACCATGCATAACTTTTACGTAGTGGTCCGATTTCAATAATTTTTTTTTTATATTAGAAAGCGTATACTTCAAAATTGGTCCCATTAAAATTTTGTTTAAATCGGCTGAGCCATTTTTGATAAATCAACAATAATGTGAAAAATGCTACATCGATCCGTGCGAAATATTCGCAAATTCTGATACACGGGTGAAGTCGGTCATGCTATTTTTTGCGAAAAATGATTATGGTAAATTCCAATCGCATTGATTTTGGTATTCAACACGATTATAGACATAATTCGAAAGAAATTAGACTTAAATGTGCTTAATAATCGTGTTCAATAGTTTGAGAAAAGCAGCTATATCTTCATTCGTCATTCAAGTAGTCAACTCGTGATCCGATCCGAGCTGCTCAGCCGAGGAAATATACCTACAACAAAGTTGAAGCTAGCTTTAATAGCAGAGGTCCCAGTATAAATAACAGTGCCAACGCCAAGGCGCCTAGCCAAGTCGAATACTAAAGAGATCCTATATACGAACCTACGAACCTAGAGAAATATATCTATACTAGCTCGTCCCGGCTCCGCCCACGCTTGTAATACAATTTTTTTTACCTGGAGTAACTCTTCGAAAGATGCCTGACTTGGGGTGCAGTCGGGTTATGTAGGATTGTACCCACTAAAACCCCCTCGGTGGCCATGCAGCCTTTGTGCCTTCTTGGAAGCTCCGGGATCGCCAAAAGGAACGCACCGGTGCTCCCAGCACTTTGTGCGTCTACTCGCCTGGTAGAACCAGGCTTGTGCGGTCCTCTACGACAGCGTTGCCACACAAGCTGTCGCTCTCCTCGGACCCGTTTGAGTGGATGGCCAGAGCCCAGGGGTCCCATTTTAGTAGGCTCTTACTACAGGCAGGGGATACCGATGCCGATGCCCCGGCACCAGGGCAAACGATTGTTATACCTACAAACCTTCTCGTTGAAACACACTCTAAAACTCTAAAAGATAGTGAATACCGCATTCGAATCTGTTGAGTAGTTTGGAAGATATAAGCAGATACGAGTACACAGACGGGCAGACAGATACACAGAAATACCCCTGGCGTCCAAACATGGATTTCCAATAAGGCCGGTTGGAAGCAGCCTGCATCCAGCGCGTGCCTGCGATCTTTATTATAATATTATCGTCAGTCCACGGTAGACATCCTACGCTACGCTTGCTGGGGGTCCATTCAAGAACTTTACAGCCCCATCGGCCATCCGTTCTTCGAACTATGTGCCCTGCCCACTGCCTCTTCAATTTGCTAATCCGCTGGGCTATGTTGGTAACTTTGGTTCGTCTGCCACTGGCCACAGTACCGCTCTGTTGGAAATGCCACCCGCGGTTACACATCCGAAGGCTGACGGTGTCGAACGTGGCAGAAGAACTGAGAACAAGCACTACTGAGAAGCACCTAGTCAAATTTCGCTACCTGAGAGCCTGCTTGAGTATAAGTCTGGTCTGCAAGAGATCTTATATGAGTTTAGATATATAGAAATCTACTCATGGATGTAGGTAGATATATTATCTATTTAGGAGTCTGCCTGACAACACGTCTGTCGTTTTTTAAAGGAGGCGGTTTTTATGTTCGTCTGTATGTATTTTTTTTCTTCTTTTTTTGTGTACGTTCGTCGATAATTTCGTCAATTGTGAACCGAATCGAAAAATTCTTTTTTAGTTGGAAAGCGTATACTCCCGAGGTGGTTCTATTTAAATTTTACAGAAATCGGCTGAGCCGTTTTTGAAAAATCAACAATAATGAAAGGAATTTAAGCGAAATATCCGAATTTTGTACACGATGAACATCGATAATTTCGCCAATTGTGAACCGAATCGAAAAATTATTTTGAGTGCGAAAGGGTATACTCCCGAGGTAGTCCCATTTAAATTTAACAGAAATCGGCTGAACCGTTTTTGAAAAATCAACAATAATGTACTTAAATAATTCGAGCGAAATATTCGAATTTTGTACACGACGGAAGGCCACCATTCAGTACCAATTACCATTTTTTTGCGAAAAATAATTGTTAAACGGTTTTATTTAATGTTGCTTGCCCGTTTTTGGGTCATTTTAAGCTGACCTTGCCGCGTCCAAACCGTAGGGCCATCTTGGGTCTTGCCTTGAAGGTGGTTTGTAATTACATAACTACTTTTGAATTTTCTCAAGAAGTAGGAAATGTTAAAAAAATTTTTTTTTTAAATATGCGACGCGACGTTCCAATTTTATTTAATTAGATATCTATATAGATTTTAAATCTTTAGAAAATTGGTTCGAGTAGGAGTATTTTTACAGACTTCCAAAAAGAGGAGGTGCTATGTTCGCCTCTATGTACTTTTTTTTTTGTGCATATTCATCGATATTTTTAACCAATTTAGAACCGATATAAAAAAAAACCTTTTTTATTTCGAAATACTCCCGAGGTGGTACCGTTTAATTTTTATCGTAATCGGCTGAGCCGTTTTTGATAAATCAACAATAATGTACATTGATCGATTCGTGCAATTTTTTGCGAAAAATAATTATTAGTGTAGCAGTAGAGCATTTATCTGGAAAATGAAACCGCTAATCGGAAGCAGAACTGCGGTTTTGTCTACCTATTACTTAGGTAGTAGTTCGGTACACCACCTACTAACCTAGTATCCAATTAGGTATGCGTATGCGCCGACTCTAATTGCACATTCATGTTTCCATTACACAGCAATGTAAGTACATGAATGCTCTTAGCAACATGTGCCAACAACGTATCATAATTACATTACATAATATGAAATTATAAACAAAAGAAATTATCGGATCAGGTAAAACCTAATTTTAATACAATCGACCTAAGTATGCAAATTGTTCTCTGTTCAGTAACTTACCTACAATATTTTTTGCATTTGCAGATTGTAATAACATTATGTTAGCAGCATAAAACCTGTAATAAACTATATTACTGAAAATAAATAATATTCTATAAATGCAGTCAATTCTGTTTCAGTCAGATGATTTCCAATATGAAACCAATGTAGTAAACTAGATACTTATTTTTTTTAAGTAGTTTTTAATATTTAAATGTATGTAATGTGAAAGTCATTTAAATAAGTATATAAAAAAGGTGTACCTACCGCTGAATCAAGTGTGTATAAACCTCAACTACACCAAAACGGTCAAAAGACCAGTAGATATTTGTACCCTGCCATACAGGCTCCGTCCTAGTACGTGGTTCAAGTATTCTTATCTCAACTACGGTTTTTATAAGGCCCACTGTATGTTAGTAGTTAATAGTACCATACATTTCATTTGATGTTAGAACAAATAAAGAAATTTATTATTTATTATTATTAATGTTAAATATATACTTAATGTATATTTAGAAATAATCGGTTCTAAGTACCGATGAGACTTATTTCGAAAATCTAGTTCCTACTTAGTATTCCTGATGGAAAGAAGATCATTGGGAAATATTAAAAAAAATCAAAAGCAACTTACTAGGATTCTTTGAGTCGCCAACTAACTACGATACGACATAAGTTACACATCGTCCTTCAACAACAGCAAAATACTGACTTCGTCCCAACTTACGTAGGTAAACTTTAAGCATAACCAAGCTAAGACTCCCCAGTTTCCAAAACATAAGCCACAAACGTTTCCCATAACTTGTCAAGCACAATCAACATAAGAATATAACTCAAAACGTGCGTGTGGCCTTTCATTGTCTTCACGTCCATGTTATTGTAAACTCATCAATTAATAATATGTTCCTGGTGAAAGAGCATTTATATTCCTCGTCTCTGGTATGCTGGCATGTTAGTAAATGTTCACGTTACATCGTAAAGTTCATTGGATATTGATATATTATATTACCTGTTTTCAATACTAGCATAGGCTTTAGAGCATACTTCTTTTTTCTGACCTCCTCCATCAATGTTCCTAACATTTTTGATTTGTTTAGAGGTTGCATCAATTTTCTAAATTCTTCATTACAATTTTTCACATTAATTGTACATCCATGCTAAGTTGAGTATAGAGTTTGTACAAAAAGAGAACCGTCATGGTGAACTAACAATAAGATTTTAATCAGCAGCCAAGGTATCGACTACTTGGTAGACGCGAGTCTACTGATGAACACCGAATTGGTGTCTACCAAGTATCAAACACTTTTAGTTGTACTAGCAATGACAGAGCCGTGTCACGGTAATGATAACAATGTTGTCAAGGTAACAAAGTTAATAAAATGTGAGGTAAAATGGCACATGGGCGACCTCACCTACGACGCTTCTCTTTTTGCACAAACTCTACCTATTGTATTGTATTCTCTAACTTATAATATAACTTATAAAATAATCCATAATTTTTGCTCTTTTATTTTTGCTCTTGCCATCGTCCTTCATCCACAGTAAAGTAATTAACAATTCTTACGCTATTCCGTGACCAGATTCTTACGAGTATCTCAACAACTTGACCAAATCTAGGACCACCAAAGAAGGTGCACAGTAAACAAACGGCTCAAGACTGTGCGTAAAGTTTATCCATATACGGCTATCCATATCTGTAATAGGTGCAGCTGACGTGAGCTGTAGATTCTGCTAGATAATTTGAATACAACTCGTCATATTAAATTGGGTTAATTGACTTCTGACCATGAACTTTGCTACGTTCGTTAACCCGGTAATTGAGCCTTGAGAATATGCAACAATACCCATAATATGAGTAAATAAAACTTGAAGTCTTAATTCTAGAAGCTGCACGGCTCTTTAAGGAAGCTGCAGGATGATTAAACCGCACAGTACGTTTATAGGCCTGGCTGAATGCCAATACGCACAAGCACTTGCATAAGTGTCCAAGCGTAATGTTTCTCATAGACTTATTAGCTGGTTAAGTACTTGAGGAAGCTCTTGTAACAGTTTCTGAAAAGTCGTAAAGTGACTCAAGGATGAGTAAATCAAGACTTGTTCGCATTTTTGCAAACATTGAATCATATCCTCTGACACGTGAATTTTTGTATATCTGCAGATTTCATTGATTAGATAGTAGAGTATAATCCTGTTTTAATTCCCCAAGGGAGCGAATAACTTGTTTTGATTTCTTGTATCCTGTCTTACAGACAGACAAATTTTATAGAACATGAATTAGTCGTACAGTATGCTAGCTACATAACTTCGAATAGCTTTCGAAAACTCCTTCTTGATGTGATTTAGGGACTTCATATCATACGCACATGCACGCACACACACATTTAAAACTTTAGTGTAGGTGTATTCGATAAAAACGTTCAAACCTGTACAATCAACTCCCACGCCCGAACATCTGCATTCATATTCGCGACGCGCTTGTGTTAAAAATTCACCCCAAAACATCCAATCACATTACATTCCAAATCTGCTATTCCAAGTATTGAACATATTACATGTATTATTCAAATTTCCGTCGCAGTAATCCAAATAGCGTTCGATTTCTTTATTATCAATAGCAAGCACACGCCCGTGAACTTCAGTCGGTGCCATTAAGTCGCGTTCCCCCATAAAAATGGAATACTATCGCAGCACGGGCGAGGTCTTTGAACCTCCCAAATTCCCCTCAGATGTTTAACTCTCTATATTTAGAACTGCACATTTGTTCTCGGGGTGGCGGATGTTTGGTTAAAAACTACGATTTTGCTGCTAGTTCGCACGTGTTTGATCTGATTTTGGCTTGGTTGGGGGCTGCTATTCTTACTGTTATCGCGTGTTTTGTTAGGCCTTCAAGCTTTTTCGTGTGTCTGTTGTTTAGAAACTTCGCAACGCATTGATGATTTCAAACTTTTATGATAATATATCTGATATAGATCTACATACATCTAAGTAGATTGCTAGTCATCTGTCACGGCCTAATTTTCCATATCATTGAAGATATTGGTTCGTTGGTTAAAAAAATGATTAAAAAAATTCGTTAATCTTCTTAATAAAATTCGTTAGTCTTTGTAATAGCAAAGCACGCAACGGCACAAAGGTGCTACATAGATTGTTAGAAACCCTACAGGAGTCTGGATGACATATTGTTTCTCCCCATTACGCGGGGTAATCTGAAACTAGGGGTTCGAAAATGCACCGCAGTGTTCGGTTTCAATTTTAATATACGGATCAACTTACATGTCAGTACGTCTTTATCATACCCGAGGTATTGAAAGGGATAGAAGACCACATTGTGTGTTGTTTATTGAGCTGTGAATTCAAACTCGCGCTTTTTTGCACGAGTCGTGCACACAAATTGAATGATGTCGAAAATTGTTGTTCCTTATCAAGTTTTCGGTAGTCGGGCTGTAATAGTAAGGATATGAGTGATTCCATTCAAATTTTTCAATCTATTCACGTCTGCTGCGCGTCCTGTTGTAGTTTCCGGCGTTTGCTATCCAAATATTTGCCAATGAGCTCCTTTTTGGGGTTCGGTTGGAACATGGAGTGTACTAATTGCTAGATTTCTATAGCTGCGTGAGTGTAGGAATACAAATTAGAGATTTAAAGATAGTAAGGTCTCAGCAGTAGTTAAGGAAAAAAAGGAAATCCTGGGAGTTGCTTTATAAACAAACAGCTGCTTCCTTAGTAATAACAACTATTTGAAATGTACTACAAAACCTATCAAAATGTCTGAAAACGTGACTCACGATACCGAAGCGTTTGTATTTCTGGTATCTAAAGTTCGGTGCGAAATTATTAAAATACACCATCATCAGAACTCCGTAAATCACGAATCGATATGAGACGCGCACCGGACAAATTGTTTAACTTGATTGGGAAAGATTTGAATTCGAATTCTGTCCCTGATTGAATAAAACTCAAACATTTGTAATATGCAGCATCGAAACTGGAATCATAATATAGGTTACTTAAACATAGCTCAGCATAGGTAGTCATAATGTTGGTCCCATTGTAGTCACGCAGCTGCTATGCTGGCTGTATGGCATCGATCGATACGATAAGTACGAGTATGTTTGTAATGAAACACTACCGGCTGCACTACCTATAACAAAACGTTAAGAAGTGGGTTATAAGACCTTACAATACTTAGCCTGTTTTCTTTCCCTAAATACCTAGGAGGAAGTAAATGCATCTACAATTTATATTTAAGAGTCCTTTGAATGATGTTAATTGTTTAGTTTATTTGATGTGTGCTTTTGATAGGGATTTTATTGATCTGAAATGAAAACGAAGATTGAATTTTGAACATTGAATTTATACTTATTCCTCCAAAACTTATTTCTTCTTCATGTTGCAATGTATGTTGTCCTAAGTTAGGTACTTAGTTATTTTCTGCATCAGTGGAAAGATGCTGTATTTTAGTTATTTATGACCACTTTTGCACAGTATGTTATAACTATAGTAAGTTAACTGTGTTAGTATCGTTTGTAGTACTAATAACACTACATATATTGCATGTCTATAAATACAAAACTGTGTTAAAGTGCTTGGTATTAAAAAATTGTGAAAATCTTACTTACTGTACACAGTTATAAGCAATAAATCATTTCATTTTATTTTACAGATCCAAAAAAAAAACATTGCATAAATACCTATAATAATGCTAGTTATTCTTCTTTTTAAAATTAGATATCTTTATGTTAATGCCAGAAATAATATTACCTATTTATAACATCTTGAACACCATGACTAATTCTTAGTCACAGAACCTAATCCGAGCTAACACAAGTTTCTATCTTCTTTTACTTGTTAACGAGCCGCATTCGTAATGCACCGAGAATGAAGACTAAGTGATGATCACATTAACTTAGGGTTACCCTGTACCATATCTCAGTATCAGTACCTACTCAATTCGTCAAGCCCTGGTGTCAGAATTTTTAAGCCGCCTGTATGCCTATGACATCGCTATACGGTTAATACAGTATTTTGACTAGGTGTTAGCGATCACTGAAATTAAGCAACGTTCTGCATGGTCAGTTTTTGGATGGGTGGCCGCGGGTGGCATTTTTCCAACTGAGCGCTACCGTGGCACGGATGACACGTTAAATTATAGGTCCCGGTTATTTTAACCGTTTAGCCATATCAAAAGGCCTTCAGGCGGCCTAAAAACTCTGTCACCAGGACTAGCCACCCGGCCTATACGAACTTACTTAAGGTTAATACAACCGGGGCCAACAATCCGAGCCACGGTAGCGCTCAGATGTAAAAGGCTCCCGCGGTTATCCGAAGACTGCGTTTCTTAACTATGGTGATCTCTGAGAAACACCCAGTCAAAGTACGCTATGAGCGCTACGCTAGGATAAAAATTATGTACCTACTGACATTTTAGAATTTTTAAGCTCGTCTTAGCTCGGCTCGGCTCGGCTAAGATTTTAATCAGCAGCCAAGGTACCGACTATTCTTGGTAGACGCGAGTACTGATGAAAACCGAATTGGTGTCTACCAAGTATCAAACCCTTTTAGTTGTACTAGCAATGTCAGAGCAGTGTTGTAAACTAAAATGTCTTATTCAGTGATTAGCTCAAGGGATACTCGCTCACGCGAGCGAGTTACCGCCATCCGATTTTACCTATTTATTGTGTCGCTCGACGGTGATTTTATGTACAGTCAGATACAAAAATGTTTTAGTAAATATTATATAGGTACCTAACAAGTCAGATGCCACTATATAACGAGCCTATATCCAACAATAGGATAGAGAAGAGCACTATAAAACGGGCCTATATCCAACAATGGGATAGAGAAGACTTAGAGATAGTTTATTTGTATTTACAATATTTTTTACAATTCGTGTTTGAAATGAAAGAAAACAGATTTCAGATAAATTTTATTAATAAATCAATAATATACTAAAAAAAACATAACAATACAAAATAAATACTCAAACTCAAATCATTTATTGCAACCAATGAAATTTACATACGGTTCCTAATTTACATGTTTTGTTTAATCACTCGAACATAAATTTATTTATTTGCATTTTTTCTAGGCTAATATTATGATTATGACCTAGCCTATACCGAGTCACTAACAATATAAGAGTACGATAACATTACACGGATTTGCTATTTAAATTAAAAAGAATAAGCGCTATTACAGCAAGAGCTTGTGCGCATGGTGATAAAAGATAACACCCTTTATTCTGCATCTCTAAATCGAAATGTAAATAAATATAAAGTCAGTACTTAACTTCCAATTTAATCAGCCAACGTTGTCATAGCCACGGCTGTTATAGTCTGACCGTTTAACTGAGTCCTCGCCTGCGCGGTACAGAGGCGCGGGGGTAGACGACAAAGGGGACTGCCGCACCTGTCTCAGTCCCCTTTGTCGTCTACCCCCGCGCCTCTGTACCGCGCAGGCGAGGACTCAGTTAAACGGTCAGACTATAGTAAGGTATTCAACTTATTAGGTTTAAATACTTTTTCTTATGTCTGTACTTTGTAAGTGCGAGCGACTTAATGACACAAAAAATAGGTAAAATCAAATGGCGGTCATTCGCTCGCGTGAGCGAGTAACCCTCGAGCGAATCACTGAATATGTCACTATAAGAACTAAAATGACACACGGGCGACCTCACCTACGACCCTCTTTTTGCTCTTCTCTCTTGCTTTTCTCTTTTTACACAAACTATCAGTTTGATAATAAAGATTTTTCTTCGGAGTTTTGAGTTTTCCATATGGTAACCCTACATAAGCCTACCCTATGTTTACGCTTTGCATATAAATAAAACTATTCTAAAGCATCTGTGAACCCGTGAATTGCTCGTACGTGCTATATCTGAAGTGAGGAAGCAGCTCCTATACGATTGTTGCATGAACACGTGCCGATAGGAACCAAACTGGTTTGGAAAATTTGATATCAGCCTTATACCTGTGGCAATAAAGGCTACAACTGCATGGCTCTTTACTATGAAAGTGCTAAGCACATTGAAAATGGGCTTTAATTCTTGGTTTTAGAGTTTGATTCGGAGTTTAGTGTCTTTGGATGTTGTGGGTGTAGATTATGTAGCGCAACGGGGGCTACTGTGAAAGTATTAAATATTGTTGAAGATTATTTATTGATCATTAAGTAAGTAGGCATCTGCTGGTTATATGTATGCCTATTGTGCCATCTGCCTCGGTCCTGTGCCAATCGTGTCCTGGCCGTCTAAGATGCGACCCACGAGAACGATTTTATTTCGAGTAAAATAGCAATATTTCGTTTTGTCTACCTCCTCTAACATGACAACGTACTTAATTCGTCTATTTTTACTCTGTGATGAAGAATCCTCGCGAACGATTTATGTACTTGTGGCACTTTTGTCGACAAACTCTAACATGTGCATGCGAAATTAGCCGAGTTTTGACATTTCACCACGATTATTTTCTCGTCAAACTTTTTGAGGACGAAATACTACGAAATAGGTAAAAGAAACTTAAATTAACAATTAGCGTTGCTGAATTGTGGAGGATTAGCCAAATTGCGGGGAGTTATCTCCATTAGAGATTGTTGTGGAGATAGATATTTTGTTGTACCGATTTTGCGAGGTAGTTTTGGTAAAGCCAGGCTCCATGCGGAGAATATCCCTAGATTTCAAATGCAATTTAGTAAAGTATCAATTTGGATGGGTGATCGGGATAATTTTTGACCTAATATGGAGAATTTTACTTAGTTTATTGAAGTCCATCTTATTTTTTTTAGACGATTTAAATGAAAGCTTGTTTTTATAAGGATATTTTTTTACTTTCGTTTACTTTTAAAAAAATTACATGACATTCTAGTTATGACAATTTGAGAAAAACCATAAAAACGTGATTCAGATAAAATATGCAATTACTAAGATCCAGCTTATTTTGTTTGCATTATATCGCATGTACTTCTTTTTTGTATTCTCGATAGTAAAAGAGGGCAATAGAGGTATGGTTAATTGAAATCAGTGGTATTTTTATTTATTAAAGAGGACGTTTGAGTTACTTAATCCGTAATCTATAAATACATAATTAGGTCTGTCAACATTGGCTTATTGACTGTTCTCGTTCAGTCCGTTCACAGTTATTTTATCTCTAACATATCTAACTGCATTTTACTGTCTCTGTTTAGTCATTATGAACCATCACAGGTTAGATAGAGATAGCACAAATGTCAGAGGAATGTGACAAAAAAACTGTGAACGAACTGTAGTTACGTTTTAAAACTATATTTTGAATCACAGAATATTCAAAATTACTAGAATCCACTGTGGCAGCCGCGTCCGCTGCCCATGTGGGGAATCCTGCCTCCATTTGGGATTGGTGTAAGGATTGATTGAATGTGGGGATTACGAAAAATCCAAAGAAAAAAAACCACACGCGCAGTGACAGAATTCCCACGCTGGGACGCCCCCTAGGACCATAAGATTACGATTTCAGCGTCGTGAAAAGCAAAACTTGCGTTAAATGTGCTTAAAGTTGTTTCACCTGTTTCAGTCATATAAACTCTGAGTGGGGAATCGGAATATTTTATGTCACCAACTTGGGGAATTTGAGTTTAATTTTTGGGGAATTGTGCTCATGTCCATAACTCCCCAAAAATGAAAGACAAATTCCCCAAGTTCGGGACAAAAAAAAAAAAATAAATAGCATCAGCGCGTTGAAATGTTGCCATTTAAGGACCTCTCTTATATTATTTTAATTTGATTTGACATTAAAATTCTTATTTTGGTGTTAATTCTCACCAAAATAATATAATAGTTTTTCTTCTTTACCTTGTTGATCAATTGAAATTTTTTCAAACAAAAATCTGGCAAAAGCCATTGGGAATCGAGATATTTTGTTTTCTTTTTGAGTTGTGCTGTATTAAAATCAATGGATCTCTTTCAGATTATCTCGAGAGACCACACTATCCCTTTTGGAACCTCTGTGTTTTGAATGAACTAAATCAGTGTTGCTAATTGCAAAATGATTTATCCAAAGTAGGTTTTCACAGGGCGACACTAGTTTTTCGTGACCATAGATCACGATTCTATGACAAGAATTTACTTCACACGAATTGGTTTTTCGGACGTAATACTTTCGTCAGGTCGTATGCTAAGCCAGCAGGTTCGACCTGCGATTTCGACTATAAAGAAGTGGGAAAAAGAAGGCTGTGGATGATGATAATGATGATGAAGTAGGTATGCAAAAAGAAAGAAAATCTAAATTCTTGAAAGTGATGTCCTTGACATTGATAAAACTTTTCACATAATTATTATATCCAGTAGGTAGGTATATTTCTAGTAGTCGTACTTAGTATAGTCTAGTAGTAGTATATAGTCTATTTCAAGTTTTTTACACGCGCATGATAGAGTAGGTACCTTACCTAAGTATGAATTATAATTTAACTTTAAATTTTGAAGTACCCAGAGATTATTGCTTAGTAGAGATTGTTTCCCTTACTCCCTTTTTTGAAATTGGCTCTAACGGTATTAATTTATCATGGCATTCTGAGGTTTAGAAAATGATTCCCTAAAAGTTCGCAAAACGCCTCTACCCTTTTAAAAACTACTCCTCTTCCCTTATAACTCAGACGTTCAGGGCCGAATCTATCACATGGCCTTTGGGGCTTCAGACCCGCCCCGGATCCCATGAAATGAATAAATGAATGAATTCATTCAGGGCCTCCCAGCTAAGTCAAATCAAAGTAAGAAATAGACGACAATACAAAAAAATATTTTTGATTAAGTAATTAAACAGATCGTCCCTGCAGCCGTGCGAATCCAGCGATTAATCAATGCCATTCAATTAATTTAATTCAAGTCTACGTTCAGGGGTTTGTACTTCGAACTGCTGTCAGTTCGAAATACCAACACCTGAACTAAAAAAATAAAATGTTCGACAGCCATTACACATTCGTTCGATCTCGATCGTGCTCCGCTGATTCCCTTACATACTCTGTTTCTTTCGATCTTGCTATCCTGTACTTTGAGTAATTACGGTCCGGCTCTGTAGACGTCGGTTTCAGAGTAGGACCAGCGCTTGCGCATGAGTCACGCGCACGCAGCGCACTCGCGTCGCGAGTTGTTTTTGTACCGGCAGGAAGCGCGCTACTGGCGGACGTCCGACAATGCTCTTACCACCCACTGTAATAAACTTATAAATTCTATACATTTTTTTTTGGGAGATGTAGACACCGGTTAAGGTAGATTATGAATATTCACATTTTAAACTAAATACAGGATTATTGGTAAACAATTAGCATCCTTTTAGGGGCTTATTCTGTACATCAAAACTAACAACTATTGTTCTGCGACTCTGTCAGAACTAAAAAAAAACAGCTGTTCTACACATTTTGTCAATGGTGAACGATATTTTTCTATGGAACAGCATTTTTTTTGAGTTACGACAAAAGTCGCAGAACACAAAATTTATTAGTTATGATGTACAGAATAAGCCCCTAAAAGGATGCTAATTGACTACCAATAACCCTGTATAGTTAAATCAATAAATAATGGCATACAAAATTATAATTCTTAATAGCCCGTGATATGATTTGTTATAAATAATAGTAAATAAATAAATTAAACTATAGTTAAATAAATAAAATAATTAATAAATATTACATCTTACATACAGTAATTTATCGATAGAGAAACAATAGTTTTTTTTTTCACCAGGGAAACGAAAGACGATAGGGCCATATACACTAGCCCAGGTGCGGGTTGGTGGATCCGGCTAATATACTCTGTTAGTGAGCAAATACAACTCTCCCTTATTTCAACGGTTGTGTTATATGAAATAAATACTTAAATAGTTGGTTAACTTTTATCTTTGGATTAAGTAGATAACTTCTGTTTTGTAAGTTTTTTTTATCCCAACAATAACATTCTGTAAAAAATTAGCCAAGTCTCGATGGAGCTGCTTGTTTATCTCTAATAATCGGCCAATTGCGAGTCAGACTCGCGCACGAAGGGTTCCGTACCGCATGAGAGCCCCATTCCTCTTGCCGTTATTAATAGCGAGCAAAAACTCCTAAAAATCACGTTTGTTGTATGGGAGCCCCCCCTCAAATATTTATTTTATTCTGTTTTTAGTATTTGTTGCTATAGCGGCAACAGAATACATCATCTGTGAAAATTTCAGCTGCCTAGCTATCATGGTTCATGAGATACAGCCCGGTGACAGACAGACAGACGGACACACGGACATCGAAGTCATAGTAATAGGGTCCCGTTTTTACCCATTGGGTACGGAACCCTAAAAAGTAATGAAATCTAGACAAAGTCGTGCCTAGTCTAAGGTTCCTTCCTGCGATTTCTTTATTTTTGTGTGACTTGGCCTTTGAACATTCTTTATACGTTAGTGGGTACAAGTCAATTTTGTTTACACGTAATGTTATATCTGTTGTAACTACCTATGTTTGTTAAGCGAGATAATAACCCATACTGGTATTAGATAACTTATATTTGTAAGTTTTTTTATACTCCCGAGGCTCAGCCGATTTTCATAAATCAATAAATAATGTCATATCGATTCGTGCAAACTAGTAAACGGTGGAAGTCAGTGGTGTCATTTTTTGCGAAAAGTAATAATTATATAAAATCGATTGTGAAAAGATAGACTATACATACCTAACAACTACGGTGTTGAAATTTGAAACTACCTCTATTGTTTTTAATCACTAAAACCAATTTTTAGGGTTCCATACCCAAAGGGTAAAAACGGGACCCTATTACTAAGACTCCGCTTTCCGTCTGTTTGTCTCCAGGCTGTATCTCATGAACCGTTATAGCTAGAAAGCTGAAATTTTCACAGATGATGTATTTCTGAAGCCGCTATAACAACACATACTATAAGTAGAATAAAAATAATATTTAAGGGGGGCTCCCATACAACAAACCTGATTTTTTTGCCGTTGTTCGCTCGATATTAATTATGGTAACAGGTGGATGCTTGAAATATTCGCAGAATATTTAACTGCATGCTTACTTTAATAATAAGTACGTAAATTAAATTTAATATTTAAAGGGGTATACAGTACGGAACCCTTCGTGCGCGAGTCCGACTCGTACTTGGCAGATTTTTCTAGTCAACGTTCGAAAGATTTATAAGCGTCGCGCAATTTTTACTGTCGCCATTAAATCAGTATTTGCAAAATTTGCATAATACAAGTGGAATGATTAATTTTATGTGCGTGTAGTACGCATTTATTGCTTTTAGACAACTTTCTTTGAAAATCTAAAGTAGAATTTAATATTTAATTTATTTACGAGTACTATAACAGTATAACATCGATTCACGTGTTGTTGATGTAATTTATGATAGCAAAGGTCAGTCATTAAGTACATACTTTCTAGTTTGATCGGTAATACTATAGTGTAGAAATTAGAAATGTGGTAATACTTTCTTTTCGATCATCGATGTTATGCGATATTCCTAATCGTGAGAGGCTGAGAGGTCATGCGATAATGAGAGCTTATGATACGTAATACCAGAGTCTGATGATTTGACTGTAAGGTAGTTTGATGACTGCTGTATAGTTCTGTTACACGTTGGTGGTTAACAACTTTACTTATATCAAGTTTTAGCGTAATTATTTATCTTGCACTTTCTATGACTGTTAGTGCTGTATTTTATCTTTTCTCTGTTTTTTAAGTACATATTTTTAGCTACGTGCAAGTCTTCGTCTGTTCATTTTTAGGGTTCCGTACTTAAAGGGTAAAAACGGGACCCTCCATTACTAAGACTCCGTCTGTCTGTCATCGGGCTGTATCTCGTGAACCGTAATAGCTAGAACGTTGAAATTTTCACAGATTACGTATTTCTGTTGCCGCTATAACAACAAATACTAAAACCAGAAAAATATAAATATTTAAGGGGGGCTCCTATACAACAAACCTGCATTTTTTGTCGTTTTTCGCTCTTTATTAATAATGGTGACAGGTAGATGCTTGAAATATTCACCGTATATTTAGTTCAACGTGTATTTTAAAAAATAATTATTAGATTAAAATAAAATAGATATTTAAGGGGGGCTCCCATACAACAAACGTGTTTTTTTGCTCGATACTAATAAAGGCAATAGGAAGATGCTTGAAATATTCACAGAAAATATATTAAGGGGGGAAAATATATTATCCGTACTGTACGGAACCCTTTGTGCGCGAGTTCAACTCGCACTTGGCCGATTATTCAGTATATTTAGGTACAACATTGTCATTCATTTATGTGAACTACTTATTATTAAAATTGTAATATCAAGTCACGTTTCTGGTAAATATTTTTTTCTTTCTTTCTTTCTTTCTTTCGAACCAGAAGCCTACTTAATGATGTCACCATGTGTACAGTAAGTCCGATGGTATAGGAAAAATAATTGTAATCAGCATTGTAACGCCTTTAGTTCTGTTAACTGCAAGCAAGGTAATGAAGCAAGAAAATCCGCAGGCGTCAGTTCCTTACACAATATTTTGGTACGTAGAAAAAATACTTGAGAACTTAAACTCAAACCAAGAAATCCTACTATCCTATTAATATTATAAACGCGAAAGTTTGTAGGTATGTATGGATGTTTGTTCCGCTTTCACGCAAAAACTACTGAACGGATTGAGATGAAACTTTGCAATAGTAATGCTTATACTTCAGAATAACATACAGGCTATATATTTATAAAGATATTGCGTGAAATGAAGTTCGCCAGGTCAGCTAGTATTTAGGTACATAAAAATACACTTCACTACATAGTATAAAACAAAGTCGATTCCCGCTGTCTGTCCTCATGTATGCTTATATTAATAATAATCGGCCAAGTACGAGTCGGACTCGCGCACGGAGCGTTCCGTACTGTATGGGAGCCCCCCTAAATTATTTATTTTATTTTAATTTTATTATTTATTATTGAAGTGAATATAAAACTAAATATTCTGTGAAAATTTAGTTCTACCTGTTACCATTATTAATATAGAGCGAAAAACGTCTGAAAAATCAGGTTTGTTGTATGGGAGCCCCCCTTAAATATTTATTTTATTTTCTTTATAGTATTTGTTGTTATAGCAGCAACAGAAATACATCATCTGTGAAAATTTCAGCTACCTAGCTATCATGGTTCATGAGATACAGCTCGGTGACAGACATACATACAGACAGACGGACAGACGGACATCGAAGTCTTAGTAATAGGGTCCCGTTTTTCCCTTTAGGTACGGAACCCTAAAAACTACGCAATGGATTTTGATGCGGTTTTAATAGCTAGAGTGATTCCAGAGGAAGGTTTAAATGTAGTAGGTATATATGTAATACACCTGTGCGAAGCCGAGTGTTGTGTTATCAACAAAAATCGTCACAGGGAATTTCATATCAGTCTTTAACTACTCTTATTGTACTAGCGACAATGAACATCAGGTGAGTCGTTGCGCAATAACAAATTTGTATGCCAGCACCGGTAGGAGGGATTTGCGCAGCTTGTAGATAACTTCACATACGCTATACGTTTGATTCAGTCACTTTTTCTATTGCAGAATTTTTGTGTAGTGTGGTCTACATCAACCTCATTAGCGATTTAAATAATTATTTTTCGCAAAAAATGGCAAGACCGGTTTCCGTCGTGTACAAAATTCGAATATTTCGCTAGAATCGTTTGCCTAGAATATTGTTGACTTTTCAAAAACGGCTCCGCCAATTTCTGTAATATTTAAATGTGACCACCTCGGGAGTATGTATACCCTTTCGAACTAAATTGTTAATTAAAAATAATTTGTAAATACTGTTGAATTGAGTTTGTGTACTGTTGTCTACATCTACCACATTAGCGATTTAAAATAATAATCGGCCAAATGCGAGTCGGACTCACGCACGAAGGGTTCTGTACTGAATGGGAGCGAAAAAAATCAGGTTTGTTGCATGGGAGCCCCCCTTATATGTATATTTTTTTCTTTTTTAGTATAGCGGCCACAAAAATACATCATCTGTGAAAATTTCAACTTTCTAGCTATCACGGTTCATGAGCTACAGCCTGGTGAGAGACAGACAGACAGATAGCGGAGTCTTAATAATAGGGTCCCGTTTTTACCCTTTGGTTACGGAACCCTAAAAAAGCCATCTACTCTTGCTTAACATCGGAAATACATCCCATATAGCTCTGGGCAAATTAACCGTTGATCTATGATCCCCCTTGCCACGGATGTTGGCTTCTTATTAATCTTATTACGCAAGACTTTGCATAACGCCTCAAGTGAGCTTAATTACTGGTGATTAAGTATCTATTAATTACAGACAGGTTGCGAGCTATTGTTGCGGGAAGCGGATATTCGGACTTTCATAACTATTACTTGCACGGATGTTTAGTTATATGTGGACGAAGAAAGGTGCAAATCCTAAGACGTAGACGCCATCACATCTGTCAAGATTTCTTTGTTACATAGCAATTTTGGTAGCGCAAATAAGCAGTTAAGTTATTCAAAAATATTCCTCAAAATATGATATGCGAATTGTGAACAGTAAAGGAATCGATTAGAGGATGGCAGAACTTTGACTAAAATGATAAAAAATCACAGTGATATCTTCTGTACCACGGAGCAGAAGAAAATGTATCTATCCTTCCGCTCCGTGGCACAGATCTATATCACTGTGTCTATATAATTTTTTATTATTTATTCAAAGTTCTGCCATCCTCTAATCGATTTATCCCCAGTTAGTAGAGATATTCAATTCTTTGTGTCTCTTGAAATTCATCGATCTGCTGGACATTAAAAACAATAATTGGCCAAGTACGAGTCGGACTCGCGCACGGAGGGTTCCGTACTGTATGGGAGCCCCCCTTAAATATTTATTTTATTTTAATTTTATTATTTATTATTGAAGTGAATATAAAACTCAAAATTCTGTGAAAATTTCAAGCATCTACCTGTTGCGCGAAAAACGTCTAAAAATTCAGGTTTGTGTATGCCCCTTCAATATTTATTTAATTCTCTTTTTAGTATTTGTTGTTATAGCGGCAACAGAAATACATCATCTGTAAAAATTTCAGCTGCCTAGCTATCATGGTTCATGAGATACAGCCCGGTGACAGACAGACAGACAGACGGACATCGAAGTCTTAGTAATAGGGTCCCGTTTTTACATTTGGGTACGGAACCCTAAAAATCGCTTCTCCATACATCGCGCGTTGACGAACTTTTTGTATGAAAAGGCTGATTTTTTCTTGGTGATTTTCCAAAAATCCTAGAGCAAAAGTTGTTTGTCTAGATGTACTAGACACACCCTTAAAAGGTTTTGCGTTTAATACCTATGACCCCGTATAAATCCATTGTAAAGTTATCTTCGTAGATGCCGTCGCTGTCTGATTCAACATTCAAATAGGTGCATATAAAAATTTGTGTACAAGTTATAAAGTATAAGCTTGTCCCATAAACATAATAGCAGAAGTTGATAACCTTTGGTATAAGTTTACACAGTCAGCAAGTCAAAGGTCGGCTTTTGGCGTCAACTCGTACCAAATTATAAGAGGCTTACCTTGCATGCTTGGTCTGGCATATTTGCTTAATGATACTGTATCGGAATGCTATTTGGGTCAACCGGTAGTATTACCTAGTACGGTTACCTACAGTTTGTGTTGATTCGATCATTTGTTTTAAGGGCAAAAATCTTTTATAACCTTTTTCTTGGTTGCCTGGAAGAAATCGCTTAAAGCGATAAAGCCGCCAATTAGAGACCTATTGTTTTGTTTTTGTCCTCATAGTCTGTTTTTTTATGTAATGTGGTTGTCTAATAAAGTGTTGTTGTTTGTTTGTTATGAATATGATGTAGGTATTGCGATAGAAAAATACGAAAGTCAAAAGTCAAAGATAAAGTTATTTAATCTACTTATGTTCACCTGGGATGTTTACGAAATCGAATGTTTATGTTTATTTTTATTGTTTAAAGTTGTGGTTGTGTTTTGCCTTGCTTTCTGTTTGTTTTGGTTGATCCCAAACGAAATTTCGAAACTGTAAATTGTAAGTACTACTAAATAACTAGAATAATTGAAGCACATTTGCACTCCGAAAGGTGGAATATGGCGATCATAAATATTGTACATAGCATCCGTATCACACTATAAACAAAACACCCATATACGCAAATAAAGATTATGAATTATGAATTCATTTACTAAAATTGAAATACAAGAATAAATGAAAATTTGGCAAGATAATTGGATTCAGGATTCACAAGCGAAATATTCTTTGGCCCCACACTAGGCTCGGGGCCCGTGTTGTGGGTACCATACAGAAAGTTATCTAGTGGAGACATTGTGGAGTAGTCCTAAATGTGTGAGTGGGTGATCGAGTGAAGATTTTGAAAGGCTATATGTGTGTAAGTGTGCTAATGTATGTGTACTCATCTGCATTTAGGTGTTCCGTGGCGCTATGCGACAGAGTAAGCAACTTAGTAAGATTTAGGTAAGGTTTGAATAATTCATTATTAACTAGTCACTCTGTTGATATAGGTATTTAATCCCAAATGTCCTTAGTAGATATTGATATTATCATCATAAGTCCGTGACAACCCACTTTCGGAATGTACAGGGGCCTGATTCCCTATCGACAAAACGTAACGTAATCGTGTTAAGATTTTTTTATTTCCGCGAATTTCGTTTAGGGAAATGTTTTTACTTAAATGTTAAATCACGTTGAAGCGATAAAATAAACCGAATTTAAGTTTTGTTATTTGAACAATAAATAATTTTCACAATTTTAATTGAGTAAAACACAGGTGTTACTCACGTTTGATTAAAATGTACGAAAACCACGTTAGTTTCCATAGTAAAGTTAACTTAGCACGTTACGCGCACGTTTTCATAGAGAATCACAATGCAAATATGCATCCACCCAGGGTTGGATTTAGGGGATGGTAACCGGGCCAACTGCCCAGGGCCTCCACAATAAAGGGACGGTCCCCACAGAATAGATTTCGAAAAAAATATCTTTCAAATTCTAACGATTGACACCTAAGGATTGCGAGTTCGGGCTAGAACGGTGAGATACTTTTAGTGATACCAGAGGATCCGCCTTGGCTCTGGCTTCTAGTTTGTACGTATGTTATTTTTCTGACCAATAAAGAACCTTAAAGAAATACTGGCTCTGGCGGCGCCCATGAAGGGGCCTCCGACGACATTCTTTTGTTGCACCCAGGGCCTCCACACCTCTAAATCCGGCCCTGCGTCCACTATAAACGTCAATTTGATTTTCTTATCTACATACCTACTTACATTCCAGTACATCACAGAGTTGCATAAAAACGGCCCGTGAACCATTTCCTACATATAGCAATTACTCCGACTAGCAGGAAGGAATATCACGTAAATTCCGACATGATTTCACTTTCTACTTTTCCACTAGGCCATTTGCTATGATTCAGTTGTACTCTCATAAAATAATAAATCGTTACCACATTACACTATCTACTTATTGGTACGTAGACAGACGAATGGTAATTAGTATTACATTCACGAAAGAAATAAATTCTAACCTACATTACTAATAGTAAGTATCTACATCTACTCACGGATGAATGACGTCACAAAAATACCTAATTACATCATAATATTATAATTTTTTAATAATTGATGATTATATCGATGAAAATATGAACATTTGAATAAACCTTGGATGTCCTTTATTCTGTAAGGCTATAAGTTACTGTAGAAAATGAATGATTTGAATTTATGCGAAAAGTCTTATATCTGGCGTGCAAAGATTGGGCCATTGCACAGGAAATAAATACCACAACAAACATCTATATTAGCTAATCTAATTATTTATTTAAATACATACATTGTGATTTTTTTTTCCAAAAATGCTTCAAAAATGGCATTTAACCGACTTCAAACCGTGTACAGAATACAGAATTCGAATAGTTCGAACGAATCAATGTATCATCGATGTAGTAATTTTTACATTGTTATTGTTGATTTTTCGAAAATGATTCAGTCGATTCCGATAAAATTTAACTCTGAAGTTTCTAAATCGGTTCAAAACTGGCGGAGTAATCGCGTAACATACGTAAAAAAAAACATTCAGTCGAATTGAGAACCTCTTTTTTTGAAGTCGGTTAAAAAGCGTCACCATCAGCGAAGCCATATCCGTATCCACGACGTGGTCGTCCGCCTCTGACCCCTATACGACGAGCACGCGTGGCCTTCACGCGTGCATTTGTGCAGTCAGCACGCCGCTCGATCACTAGTGATGGGAGAAATTGTCGATACTTATCGATACTCCACAGTATTTATCAATGAATGACTCGTCCGCCTCTGACCCCTATAGGTACGATGAGCACGCGCGGCCTTCACGCGTACATTTGTGCACTCGATCACTAGTGATGGAAAAAATATCGATATTAATCGATATTCGGTAGTATTTATCGATGAATCGATTAGTACACGTATTAAAAAAATGTTGAAGGCGCAGTTACTTTCGCATAGGGCCTGGGGCTCAATTTTTGAAACGTTAAAAATCGTTTAAGCCATGTACTCACTAAGCAACAATTGTTTATAAACTCTGTTTCAGAAACAAAATCTACGTGTGTCTGAAAAAATCATAAAGTTTCAGAGACAATTATTTTGTTTCTGTAAACACTACTTATTTATCGGTATGATCCTACGTGATGTTTCAGAATTTGTGTATTCGAAACATTGTTTCTCAGTGAATACATGATTCATAATTCATAATTCATAAACATTTATTTGCGCATATGGGTACAGAAAAAACAGGATGGTAAAAATACAACAAAATGAACGCCATATTCGACCTTTCGGTATGCAAAAATGAGAGAAACAAGGGAATATAAGTATAGGTGATAACAACTTTTGCAGTAAATGAAGTCATAACACTAAAATAAAACAAGAAATGAGATCTAAAATTTCAACAACCAAACACACAAGAGCAATAATCATGTCTGAATAATAATTACTATTGTTACAAAATATATTAAGCCATCAAAATGCATCAAATGTCAAGAATACCTACTATGTCGATGATAAATGTCAAGAATACTATGTCAATGATAAATGTCAAGAATATTATGTCCATGTTAATGTCAAAATATAATTAAGTCAAAAATAAAATAATACTGCAAATCAAATTAAAATTTTTCATTCAGACATTCACTTATGTCATAGTACGCTTTTTCCTGAATAATTAATACAATGTCTAAAAATAAATGTCAATTATACTAAACTTGTGAATGTCAGATAATAATAATCACGATATTGATTTATAACGTCGCTACGGAGTTAATTTATAGGTATATTAAATAATACAATTTTTCACTGGGATGTCAAATAAAAAATTACATTTGGCTAAAATTTATCAGTTAAATACTCATTGATCGAATAATACGCCTTTCCCAATAATAGACTTTTTAATTTGGATTTAAAAAAGTGATTCTCGTCTGTTTTTATTATTTCTTTTGGCAAATGATTATATATCAGCGGAGCCATGCATAAAACACTATTGGACAGTAATGTTGTCCTACTTTTAGGTAAAATGAGTTTGTGATTATGTCTTGTACTTTTAAGATTTTTATACAGATTTAGATTATTGTGTACGTACATTGCACATTCATAGACATAAAGACAAGGCAGAGTTAAAATGTTTAGACTTTTAAAATATGGCCTGCAGCTCACTCTCTGCCGAAGCTTACAGATAGCTCTTACACATTTTTTTTGTGCTTTAAACACGTCTCCTTTATCGGTACTATTACCCCAGAACATAATACCATATCTAAGTAATGACGAGACATGGCCGTTATACGCTGTCAACACTGTTGGCCTATCAACTATTTTTGATAACATGTAGAGTGCGTATGAGTGTTGGTTCACCTTAGTAACTAAGTCAGTTATATGCTGCTTCCAACTTAGAGCACAGTCAATATTTAGACCTAAAAATTTTGTCAGTTCTACATTTTCAATTTTTTGCCCGGAGTGCTTAATGTTTATTTCATTTAATTTGTTTACTCTATTACGAAACGTCATTATTTTAGTTTTATTTAGATTTATTTTTAAATTATTAGACTCTAACCATTTTATTACATTAATTACTGTTTCATATATATCATTTTCAATTGTTTCATTATTTTTGCCCGTAAAAAGTATGGTGCTATCATCGGCAAATAAAACTGTGGGATGCTTCGTGACTTTAGGCAGGTCATTAATATAAATAATGAATAGCAAAGGTCCTAATACACTCCCTTGTGGCACACCATATTTCACTGTTTTATAATCTGAAGTGTATGTCATTTCTTTTTTTAGTCTTGAGCAAATATGAATGAGTTGGGTGCACTGCATGCGATTTGTCAAATACGATTTTATTAAGTTATATATATTTCCTCTGATACCATAGTCATATAGTTTTCGCAGAAGTACCTTATGGTCTACGTAGTCAAATGCTTTAGTCATATCCATATATAGGGCACACACAGGTATTTTTGCGTTGACACTTGTCATAACAGTATTCAAAAAATTAAAGATGGCTTGGTTTATAGTCTTTTTCTTACGAAAACCTATTTGCTCAGGAGCAAAAAGATTTTTGCATTCAAAGAAATTGTAAATACTGTCATATATAACCTTCTCGAATACTTTTGATAAAACCGGCACAAGGGCTACAGGTCTGTAGTTATTTATATTATGCTTATCGCCTTTTTTGAGTAGAGGTCTTATTATAGTTTTTTTCAATTTATTAGGAAAAGTGCCGCTACTAATGCATGAATTTATAATATGACTTAGTACGTGAGACACAGTTTCAGATACCTGTTTAAGCACTTGAGTAGAAATATTGTCATAGCCGGTACCTGCTGGTGTTTTTTAGTGTCATAATTATTTTATGGATATCTTTCGGCGTAGTAGGATGCATAAATAAGGAATTCACATTGTTGATGTTTTTCGAATAGCTAGTCACGTTAGGTTCTGTACTAACAACAGGGCTTTGATTAATAAAATGTTCATTGAATAGGGTTACTGTTTCAAGGGGATCTTTTACCAAATTTCCACGTATTTCAAGCTCTATGGGCTCTTTCGGGAGATTATTTTTTGTGCCATTTATAATGTTCCACATGGCTTTACTTTTATTTGTAGCATTGCAGATATATTTGTCATTTTGCGCTCTTTGTGTAAGCTTAATGATGCGATTTAACCTCAGAGATAATGATTTGAATTTTTGTTTGTTATCCTGGGTTCTGTTTTTTCTATATTTCCACAGTAGGGATCTCTTTCGCTTACAGCAAATTTTGATGCCTTTCGTAATCCATTTTGGCTTTTGTCGTGATGTTACCTTTATTCTACGTACAGGAAAGCACAAGTCATAAAACAATGTAAATAAGTCATGAAAATCATTGAAAGCTTCATTTGGGTCATTTTGGTTTAGTATGTCAGAAAAAGAGAGGGAGTTGAGGCATTCTTTGAACTTGTCTATATTTTCTTGACCGTAGTCTCGTCTTTCAATGTACCAGTGTTTTATTAAACATATTGGCTTCACCGGACAAATTAGTAATTGTGCTGTGTGATCTGACATAGCAAGCTCTAGGATTCTACTTTTACATTTTCGGATATTTGAAAGAAAGTTATCCAAACATGTTCCACTCATTAATCTAGTAGGTTTATCAACCATGATTTTTAGATTGTAAGATGAAGCTATGTGCCTGAACTCATTTACTTTATTGTTTTCCTTCAGAAAATTAATGTTAAAGTCTCCACACACGATGACCTTTTTTGTACCATAGCTTACTTCGGCAAGCAAAGAATTAAGTTTGGCAAAGAAAATATTAAAGTGATGAATAGACTGCTTTGGAGGTCTGTAGATACATAAAACTATAATCTTGTGGTCAATTAATTCTATGCCAGAACACTCAATGATACCTTCCACACAGTGTTTTTGTAGTCCCGAGACATTTGTGAACCTATGATTATTATTGACTAAAATACATGCGCCACCATGTCGAGATTTACGACAATATGATGATCCGAGAACAAAATTGGAAATTTTCAATAGTTTCTTATCCTCATTTTTCATGTTATGTTCGGTGATACATAAGACATCTACGTTAATTTTTTCTGACTCTAGAGACTCTAAGTTAGCAATTAATAGATCCGTTTTGTTTAGTAGGCCATTTATATTCTGATGCATAATTTGTAATTCTTTAGTGACGAAAAAAATTATTTGTATTCATTATCAGCTGTCCCATCATTTACCTGATGTGACTGTGGTCCGGTATATGTTTGGGTACTCTTATCGACTTTTTCTGCAACGTTTTTTGAGTTTTCCTTATTGCTTTGGTGATATACGAAGTTATTTTTATATGTTATGTGTAATATTTCTTTCAAAACGTTTCTACAAATATCTATACAAAAGTTGTGGTTTTGTGATCTATACATATTATAACGCATATTTATATAGGTCACATGATTATATTGGTTGCATATAAATTTCAATTCATGGTTTAATTTTTGTTCTCGAAGGTATTTATTATACAAAATGTCTGGTATTATTATATTAGTGTTGGAAACTGATTTCAGCCAAACATGGAGACATGATTGAAATTCATACGGTACACGATCATTTGTTCCCGCAAGCAAAACGACACAATCGTTTTTATTGTAGTTTACTATTTCAGTTGTATCTACTATATCATAAAGCCTAGCACCAGGTTTGAATATACACTTTACATCATAGTCATCACCTAGTAACCTTTGTAAGGTAGTTTGCGTGTGCCGTCCTTGATTGTCTGCTAAAATAAGAATTTTTTTCTTAGTGTTTTTGAATGGTACACTCGTATTTTTGTTTATTTGAGAAACTGGATCTTCTTGAGTTGTGTGAGATGGGTCATGAGATTCTACTTCTTGCGTTGAATGAAATGGGTGAGGCGGTTCTACTTCTTGAGTGGTGTGAGATGGGTGAGGAGCTTCATTTGTGGCTGTGAGCGGGATTAGATCTTCTGCCTTGGACGTATTTTGTTTAGGTGTGTATGCTTGTTGAGGTATATCTTCATTTAATTCAGATAGGTGAGGAGATTTTACTTTTTGCGTTGCATGAGATAGGTGAGGAGATTCTACTTCTTGAGTTGTGTGAGATGGGTGTCGAGATTCTGCTTCTTGCGTTTGATGAAATGGGTGAGACGATTCTACTGCTTGAGTGGTGTGAGATGGGTGGGGAGATTCTACTTCAGAGTCTGGCGTTGTTTGTGTAAATAAGTCTTGGTTCTGATTTACTCTAGCTGCACGTAATCGCTTTCGCACTATTTCAGGACTATCAAATTCCTTTTCTAAATTTGTACGTAATATCCTTTTTCGCGTTATGGCCGGACTATTTGCGCAGGTTACCGTTTTATACCTGCCTACAACTTTTTTTAGGTTTTCATTTTCAGTTTGCAAACGGTTGTTTTCGAGGCAAAGATTTTCTATTTCATTATTTGCAGATTGTAAGTCAATTTTAAGTTGCTCTATTCGTTGACTGAGTTCTGTGTATGTGTGACTTTCATTTAATGTATTGTCTGGTAAGCTTGAAGTTGTGTATTCGTGTAGCTCCGATGAGTTTGAGAGGTTGTTCAGGGAGCTCGCCTTTGCTTTCATTATGGGCCGAAATGTTATGTTATCGAAATCCATATTGTGAATAAATCAGGCCGTGAATATACGGCTTTATTTTCTTTGTCTCAGTTTGTCTATGAAAAGAGGTTTTTGAACGCAATATTTACTGTGTCTGTCAAAGTCACTCATGAAGAAATCAGCTGTCAATTATGTCATTCGTGTCCTCAGTTCGTGTCACATCAAAGTTTGTTGTCGTGTTTTGTTAAGTTAAAACAACTTGTTGCCAAAGTGTAAAAATCGGTCAAATTCAAGTGTAAGCAACGGTCTTGTGGTTTGAAAATGGACGACTTTGTTTGCAGGCAATTTGGCGTAATGGATGTGTTTTTCAAAAAGTGTGGAGCTCACCGAGTCGTAGTCAATCCCAGAACATTTGTAGGTTATATTTCTTGAGTAGTATACTTTTTTCACACCAAAAAAACTTGACTAGATAATTATTTTTAATTTAAATTACACAGAGCTTTTATATGACTTGTTGTCGTAGCTGGGGTTGCCAGCACCTCTTGCATGGCTTGCATGGCTTTGCTATTCTAATCGCATGCTCTGGCTATCCCGTATGAGATAAAATATAATGATTACTTATTTTATACAGTCATATAACGATTATGTGTGTCATTAATTATGTGCATGTTTAGTCTCATTTTTAAATATGGAATACTTGAACTTATTTTTAACATTAAGCCTTCAACAATACCTCTTTGTATCATAACTGATTTATATCTCTTGCATTCATCAAAGTAAGTAAAACCATCACAGTTATCTAAGCTAATCTTATCGTACTAAATACTCCCGATATGTCAGATAGTATGGTTTAATGTTTACTTATCGATAACACAACAACCCAATATCGATACTTTGCACGTCACTACGATAATGTTCTCGTATTGGAGTATCGTATGAGGATATAAAATCGATTAATATTCTACGAGCACGCATTGGTGGTCTCCTTTCTCTAAGATTTGAAGATTCCTTGTTTTTGAAAATAATTGGAGAGAGCACTAGATTTATCTGGACTCGTTGCCAAAAACACATACTTAGTATTCAACGAAGTAGTACTTGAAAAATAAAATGTTGCAAACAAAGTTTTTGGTTTACAAGAGATTTGAGCTCTCCTGTTTGACCCCGATGATACCTACAGCTACCCTAAAATGAGACGTTTGCAAAGTTTGGAAATGTAGGTATTTATAAGCTGGTTAAAAATGATAAACACTTTACAAATTCGACGCAAAGTCAGGACTGCGAATTAGTTCAGTTGGGAGAGCGCCGGGCTAGTGATCCGAAGACGCAAGGTTCGAGTCCTGCATTCGCGACGAATTTATGAAATGTTGATCACCAAAATAACTCTTTGAGTAGATATTTACCTACAGGCAATTTACTGTCGTCATACAAAAAATACTATGCTTGTACTATTATACTACTCGTACTAGAGTACGATGCGTGCTAAATGTGCGTGTAGGTATGATTTACCTTCCTTTTCCTACATACAGATTGTAATAGTTTCCCTATAGTTCCTAAGACCTAAGACCCCTATAAAATGGCACACCCTATCTGTACTGCCTATTGTTGTGTTTACGTTACAGACGGATTATATTAGTTGCTTAAGAACTAACGAACCGTAAAAGTTACTCATCCAGCCATCAGCTGTAGAACTCCACTGTTGGACATAGGCCTCCTCTATGAATTTCCAATAAGGTCGGTTGAAAAAGTCCTACAACGAACGCGTTCTTGCGATCTTAATTATATCGTCAATCTACCTAGTCGGTGGACGTCTTATGCTGCGCCTGCTGGTCCGTAACCTCCATTCAGGGCACCCGATCGACTTCGATCTATGTGCCCTGCCCACTGTCATTTCAACTTGCTAATCCGCTGGTCTATGTCGGTACTTTGCCTTATCTACGAATCTACTCAAAAGTACTCACCCTGTCAATATTGTCCATTGCTGCGTTGTCGTTGCAGACGGATTATAATAGCCCCCTAAGACTAGGAACCCTAAAAACTGATCACCCTATTAGTGCTGAATCCGAACTACAAAGCTGGACGCTAACTAACTACGTCGTATCGGTTTTTGTCAAAGCGTAAGAAAACCTAATCAGCTCACAAATGCATGCTGCTAAACGAGCTATTATGTGGAACTAATACAATGCAGTGAATAAGACTCAGGCTCCACCGAAGCGGAGAGGGGATGTGCGGAGATGGTCAGAATGTTGTTTTCCGTAAGCCCAATGCAGAAATACCACATTTCCTTAAATATAATATTTTTTCGTTACCTACTGCAACCGCGTACAGAATCCGAATAGTTTCCACCGATCGATGTAGGTATCATAATAGTAGTAATATTCACAATACTGTTGCTTTTTCAAAAATTACTCAGCCGATTTCGATACAATTTGAATAGACCTCTGAAGTATGGTATACCAAACAAAAAAAGAATCATCAAAATTGGCGAAGTAGGTAATCTCTAAAAATGACACAACCGACTTCAACCGTGTACAGAATTCGAATATTTCTCACGAATCAATGTATCATCAATGTAGTATTTTAAACAGTATTGTTTGTGTAAGTATACATATATCAAACAAGAAATCAAAAAGTCAAAAAAAGAATTGTCAAAATCGTCAGGACCTAATCGCGGAACTTACATACATTAAATCATAGAATAATAATATTCTATGCATCATTAAATATTTTTCGCAAAAAATGGCAAAACCGCCTTCCATCGTGTACAAAATTTTAAATATTTCGCTCGAATTGTTTACGTTATTGTTGATTTATGAAAAACGGCTCAGCCGATTTCTGTAAAAATTAAATGGGACTACCTCGGGAGTTTATCCTTTCGAACAAAATTAATGTTTCGATTCGGTTCATAATTGGTGAACTTAAAAACAACGCAACGGATTTTGGTGCGGTTTTTTTAGTAGATAGAGTGATTCAAGAGGAAGGTTTAAATGTATAATACTCCTGTGCGAAGCCGGGGCGGGTCGCTAGTCACAAAAACAAAATAAAAAATACATACAGACTAACATAGAACCTCGTCCTTTTTAACCCCCGACGCAAAAGAGGGGTGTTATAAAGTTGACGTGTCTGTTTGTCTGTGTGTCTGTCTGTGTGTCTGTCTGTCTGTGGCATCATAGCGCCCGAACCACTGAACCGATTTCAGTTTAGTTTTTTTTGGATGAAAGGAGACTTAGTCGAGAGTGTTCTTAGCTATGTTTTATAAAAATCGATTCAGCCGTTTAAGAGTTTTGGTGGGTTAAAGTGGGGATGGAAGAACCAATTTCGTACTTTTTTTAGGTAGGTTTTTGTGTCGGGGGTTTTTTAAATTTTTAATTTAAGTTTTTGTTGTTGGAAGTGGGTTAAAAAAGCATGAGTCGAATCTCCTTTTTTGAAGTCGATTGAAAACCAAACAAAGTTTAGGCTATACCTACACGTAACGGCCCCGGGCATAGCAGTAGAAAGTTCTAGCACCTCCAACCTGTATTAAACCAAGTACTACCATTACCACCTACAGACCTTAAAGTTATTGGCACGTCCGTGGCCTGGTCATTATATTATAGAAATCAGTTTGGATGACACTCTCGAGCCATTTTCGAATGATGTATAGGTAAGTTTCAATCGAGCATCGATGAACTTTCACATTCATTGATAAATTGAAAAGCGATTTGAACACATTGTTCTTATATAATATCTACTACGGGACTACCCGTGACCTCTGTTCAACTCGGTCGAAACATCGGGATAATAAGCCCGATTACAGAGGCGTCAGCGTAAATTTGTAAAAAGCGTTCTCTCTATCAAATGCCTAAAGTGAAAAAGAAACAGAACTATGCTATTTAGCTAACATAATAACGATGGCGCCTCTGTAATCGGACTTAATGTATTTATTTATCTCGTGTTTTCACTGCGCGATTAGTCCTGTAGTATATGTATAAGTATGTAATACAATGAAATGTAATGATCACATAACAACGATTCGTTTTTTGCAATATATAATATACCTACATTTTGGAGACGAAAATAACATTCTAATTAGATTTATCAAGAGCATACAATGGAACAATGCAATGCAGAAACTAACAAGATTTATGGATTTGTATTTGTTATATCATGTCGCTGATTATATTGTCAAAGTTACAAACATAGCCCAGCGGATTGGCAAGTTCGCGTAGGACTGATGACCGATGGGGTCGAAAAGTTCTCGAGTGGAGACCACGCACCGGCAAGCGCAACGTAGGACGTCCACCCACAAGGTGGACGGACGACCTCATTAAGACCGCAGGATCGCGCTGGATGCAAGCCGCTACCAACCGGTCCTATTAGAGATCTATAGGGGAGGCCTATGTCCAGCAGTGGACGTCTCATAGCTGATGGATGTATGGATGGACGATTATATTGTCAACTTGAATCATACATTGCTTGTAGGAATTCAAAGTTCTCAAGTTTTTGTTTTCATTTCATTTATTTGTTAACAATGTATAGCTATAATTACAGGTAGTGCTAGTGTGATATTGTCTACTCCATGTTTACTCCACATACTATGTTTACTCCAAATAGCGGAGAGATTAAAATACATTCAAGCTTGGCAGTTTAAACCGGCGACTACTGAACAAAATATATTAAACCACCTGAACAAAATTCACAAATCCGAAAAATACTATGTCGAGAAAAGGCAAACTAAATCAAAATGGCATGCAGTCTTCATAATAGGTATCCCTGAGAGCCTGTATGACAACATCAGCGCGCCGACTTCGTGGCCCGCCGGGGTTCGTGTGAGTAGTTGGATTTTTCGTGCGCGACACTCGGGCGGCGACCCGCAGTAAGTGCGAGCGAGACCTCCGACGCGCACGGCAGCAGTAGCGCTAGTGAATGGAATGCATCGTTACCTTATAAACACTGTCACCGGGACGGCGGCGAACAGCATCTGACAAACAATGTAAACTGCGCCCCGGCTAATAATACTCATAGTTTAGTTATATGTCTCCAAAACATTCGGTGCATAGGTGCTAAGGGTAGATTAGAAAAGCTAGAAGTCTTGTTACAAAATGAACTTAAATGTAATATACTCGCGCTAACGGAACACTGGTTGTCTCAGGATGATTTAAAATGTATTGAGATATCGGATTTCAAATTAGCCTCCAGTTACTGTAGAAAAACGTTTCAGCACGGAGGATCTTGTATTTATGTAAATAAAAACACAAAATGCAGTGAGAATTTAGATGTAACTGCGTTATCCGTGGAACAATATTTAGAGGTGTCTGCCGTTGACCTGATAGATTATGACATTACAATAATTTGTATCTATAGAACCAATTTGGTGAGTACCAGCATATTTCTTGATCATCTTGAACGTCTGCTCGATAAGGTGGGCGAGTTGGGTATAGAATACGTCTTGATCGGAGATTTCAACGCGAACATACTTGGCCCAAGCGATTCAAATATTAGACGACTGGCGGACTTATCGGCCGTCCATGGCTTGTGTAACATTGTGGACTTTGCCACGCGGGTGACCGCGAGCACGGCCACCTGCCTCGACCACGCGTACTCGAGCCTGGCGGCGGGCGCGGCGCGAGCCGAGCCCGTGCGCACCGAGCTCAGCGACCACGTCGCGGTCAAAGTAGAACTACTCGTCGAAAATCGTGTAATTACGCAGCGGCCGCGGTATGCGCGCAGGTTTACGCAGTTGAATAAAATCAATTTTGTAGGAGCTATCGAGAGTGTAGACTGGGAAGATATTAAGTTTAGAAATCAAGTTTCCGCAAACTTAGCTATCACAATAATTAACGTCTTAGTTAATAAAGTTGAAGCGTGTTTTCCACTAAAGAACTGCTATCAAAACAAAAATGATCCCAGCTGGGTGACGTCTGACGTAAAAGAATTTAAATCATTGCTACTTGACATAATTAAAATTGGTGATTTATTTCCTGACATTGATACTATAAATGAATTATTACTTGACATGAATAATTATTATGAAAATCTGATTAAAAATACTAAATCTGCATTTTACTCCAATATGATGGGTATAGCGACTAACTCTTGCCGGACGATGTGGAGTATAGTCAATAAAGAGAGGGGGAAAAACAATTCCCCACACATTGATTTTACCGATGTAATTCATTCATCTAATGGGGAAAAATTCATTAGTAAGAAATGTGCAGTTGACGCGATTAACGCCCAATTTTTAGGGGCAGCGGAAGTTTGCGGGGCGCCGAGGGCCTCAGTCGGGCGCGTCCGCGCCGCGCTGTGCTCGGCGCGCCCGTCGGCCGACAGGTCGCTCAGGTTTTTACGATTTAGCGCAGACGAAGTATATAGGATTATTATGTCTCGTATACCACCTAAGACTTCAAAGGATATTTACGGACTATCAATGAAGCTTCTTAGATTAGCCGCGGTCCCCCTCGCTCCCATATTGGCTGAACTGTTCAATCTTTGCATTACAGAAGGGACATTTCCGTCGCCGTTAAAGATCGCAAAAGTAACACCTCTATTTAAGGGTAAAGGGAAGCGCGAAAGCATCGATAACTACAGGCCCGTATCAATTATTCCCGCTATAGCCAAGGTTTTCGAAAATGGGATTAGCACTCGCCTACTTAATTTCTTAGCCGAAACAAATGCTCTGTCCGATCGCCAGTACGCGTACCGCGAAGGGAGATCCACCATCTCACTCACGCGAGAAGTAGTGCGCAGTATTGTGGCCGCAAGGGACGGCAAGAGCAAGCAGCAAGTCGCCATAATATTCTGCGATTTATCTAAGGCATTCGACGTCGCCGATCGCGCTGTACTAAACGTTAAAACACGGCATTATGGCGTGGACGGGGCCTCGCATGCTCTTATCGCAGACCTAATGAATGGGAGATCGCAGGTGGTGGTGGGCGCAGCTGGCGATGTTAAGTCAGACCCGCTTGAATCAGCGATGGGAGTAGCGCAAGGATCGTCGGTGTCCAACATCCTCTTCTCTCTTCTCCTGAATGATTTGCCGGCCGCCGTCACCGCAGCTGAAATATTCATGTATGCTGATGATGTGGCAGCGGTGGTGACGGCGCCTTCGGTCGATCAACTGGAGAAGAAGTTGAATACCACGACCATGCAGCTCGCTGACTGGTTTCGGATGAACGGCCTGACACTGAATCTCAAAAAGACGCATTTCATTCACTTCTACCTAGCGGGGCGAGCACCCAGACCCCTATCAGTATTTGTGAATGAAATAAAAATAGCACAGGTCTCGTCTACGACGTTCCTAGGCTTCGAGTTGGACAGAGGTTTACAATGGGAAAATCACGTAACTAAGGTGTGTAGTAGACTGGGTAGTTCGTGTTTCGCGCTGACTAGGCTTGCGAGGGTGGTACCTGCAGACGTCATACGATGCTCTTATTTTGCTACAGTACATTCAGTACTTCAGTACGGAACAGAAATCTGGGGACGAGCTGCCGACTGGATGCGGGCATTTAGAATGCAAAAACGCGCCGTCCGAGCGATAGCAAAGATTCCTCAAGATGTTTCAGTCCGTCTACATTTTAGGAGGCTAGGCATTCTTACACTGCCATCACTTGTCATATTTCAGGTGGCGGTATATGTGAGAATGAACTTGGCCTCTTACGTAAAACGAAGTAGAACACGGGGCGGGGAATACCTCGTAACTGTACCTCATACGCTTGAAAAGTCCACAAAAGTTACGCATATAATGGGACCGAAAGTATACAACTTGCTGCCAATAAATGTTATTGATGCCCCTAGCTTACCTTGTTTTAAGGCTCGGTTAAAGCGCTGGCTTATCGAGCAGACGTTTTATGATTTTGACATTTTTCAATGTGTAAAATAGTGTATGCAATATTATTATTATTATATTTTATTGATATTTCTAGGTTAAACTAGATGTAGATATATTTTAGTTTCTTATTTTATTTCGTTGACATTTTTATTTTGATAATTTTGATTTGTTTCATGACATTTTTTATTGTTTTATGACATTTTTAATGTAACATAATGATAATTTTTTAATTTATTTTACTTTGACATCCTAATATTGAAGTTTAATAGTTGTTTGTCAATGATTAGATATCTTTCTAAATAGTAATTATTATGTAATCCTATCGTATTGACATGTAAATGAAATATTTTATGAATAAATTGAATATGAATATGAATATGAATATGTAAAGTATACATTTGTTAAAAGTAAAAAATAATTCTTGCTGCATACATTAATAATGACTAATTTAACTAATACGACTTTTAGCGACTAATTTATATGGGGTCAAAACCGAGGTTATTTGACATTATTAATATTCTAACACATTTTATTGTGGATTTATTTTATTACAAACATAGAAAAGAGTTAGAACTAAATAAATATGGCTCTTTAACTGAATGAAAGGAATCATTATTTCTGACAACAAGTAAAAGTACTCAAACTAAGTATATGTCTTAAACAGCTTACGAATAATCCAATTTCGAATTCAGAATTCATTCAATCAGGAATCCAATCTCGAGAATTGAATGAATTGATTTTTTATTCTTCAGGAATGTTTACTTACCTACTTTCATTAACATCGAATACGCTTTCATAATCAGTATAATAGATAAATGTATTGATATGATTGATGGATAGAACAATGGTCCTCAGTGGGTCGATCGATATGAAAGTTCCGGTGTTGTCGACTTTGATATCGGTTGTCATACAACCAATGAACAATCATTCACCTGTCCTAATGGTGAAATCAATACAATTTTATAGATAGCGGATAATGAAACTATAAAGATTACTCAAAATAAAGGTCTAGAAAGGCATAAAACTCGTTGGTATGTTTTATTTTGTTGAGTGAAGTGAAGAGATAAGCAAAATCGCAACCGTGTGGCAACGCACTACATTTTCCTGAAAGGACTCCCAAGTAAATCTCATGAGGCCATATAATTTCTTTAGAATAAATAAACAGAGGCTAAACATCGAAACAAATACTGTGTCCGTGTGGTAGGGTGCCAAGAACGCTGGCTGCATTCCCACGCTGAACGGCTAAAGAGATTCTCTGTGCGAGGAATAAACCAGCTCTCTTGTCACTCAGGAAACATTGTCATTTTATATGGAACATGCTATTAAAGATTCGAATGACTTAAAAAATTAGTAAGTGCATTCCCAAATAGATTTAGCAGAAACTTTCAAAATGATTGAAACTTTAGAATTGGATATTGAGCAGATTTTGCCTCAGACTATGAAACTCTACGGCTCTAAGCCGTCGGTTGCTTTTAAAAGTCATCCAATTTATATTTCTCCAATTCGATTCAGCTTTGTTTTCATCACCTCCTGCAATGCTACGAATAGCAATGTTGTCTAGCCAGAAACAATGGCTATTGAGGGCATTGTTATGTATCAGTGCACCAAGGTCATTGTGACACCCACATGCTGGTAAAGGTGATGGCGTAGGATAAGAGATATTAGCGACATAAGATTTAAAATTATAGACGGCGTCTTGAAAAAATAAATGTTGCTGATGTAATGATAAGCAGGAGGGTGTGATATTTTGTGTGATGATGAGATATGCACATATTTTGAATATAGTTTTGGAATTGTTGTGAAGTTCTCGATTTTTGTTTCGTCTGTTTTGTCGTCTCTATTATTGTGCTGATTAATAGAAACTGACTTAATGGTATCTATAGCACAAAACCGCCAAAACTGGAAAAGCTAGCGAGATTAGTTTCTTATTCTTAGAAATCTCATAAACAAATAGAAATAATATCTACCCTTTGCCATAGCTGATGTTCATGTGTTAAAGTATCGTGCACTACTTTATGAAAACTCTTTAAATAAGTAAGAACTATACTTATTTGCTATTTTATACTCCTATCCATCATTTCAGTTTGTTATTTTTCTCCTCTAACTTGTACCAGCGATAGAAATGTCTCCATTTCGTATCATTTCACGATGTGTTCCGCCTCCCTGTCTACAAAAGGTGTCAAGTGTGAAGTTGCAAAATTGTTATTGTTATTGTTATTGTCACCGCAAACAGGCTCTTGCATTACACTTCATATCAATTATGGGGTTTTTGGAACGGCTCAAAATAAAGCCTAGTAGTTTTAAGTCTCAAGAAAACTTCAGTAGTTACTGCCATTCCTTTCTTTGTCTATATTTATACTTAATTCTTTACATTCTGTTTTAGGTTTCTTTTCAAATATCACGTCTTAGCACTTTTCTGCTCTTTATCCAACTGCTAATTAATCAAAGGGTTATTTCTTTCAGGACTGTTAGTACTGTTAAGCAAAAGTAATTTACAAAAAGTAATTTTTCTTCCTATTTAATTTAATTTACATTTTTGAGTTTTGTCTTTTATCTACCTAAGAATTAAATGTGCAAAGAGTTGACTATCTGCACCTACCTATATCAATCTGTACTACTATTTAAAAGTTCCACCTTTACCCATTCCTATTCCATCTTATTTACAACTTTGCCTAAAGACATTTATGCCTAGCTACTTCTAGCTATAGGTATCTACTTATGCCTCTATATTTAGTTCCGGTACAACACGCCTTTTTTCCATCGACTTGGTATTCACCTTGCCCCTCAAGACATACATATTCCATAGGTAAATATAGTACAGCTTTCATGTCTAAGGCCTGTCTGCACGCGAGGGTCGAGGGTTGGAGGGTTGGGGGACCTTTGATAACGCGAGGGGCTTGAAGAGATTAATGAATGTCTGCGACGGAAATGTCTTTCCCACTTTCACGTTCGTTATTATTTGACGTACCTAACTTCAGCGTGGAATAGGTTAAGAGTTAGTTTGGAACGTGTAAGCAGCTTTTAGGTAGCTCATTTTAAAGACACAGAGGGAGACTTTAAAGACATGACAAGCTAAGAAAATTAACTGATGTTCAAGTCTAACTTGCGATGTTTTTGTATCTTGTTTAGTATTTCTTAGCTTTTATTAATATTGCAAAAATTGGTGCGAACGAGTTTATTTATCCCATCTAATATTTTAATACAAAATATTCATTTTCATATATTAGAACTTTAGCGTTTTTATTGCTTGAAACACATGAATATTGGCGATAAGAACGCAATTTTATAGCCATGATTGTTATATCTTAAGTGTAAATTAGCCAACAGTGGCTATAACTAAACAAAGAGTGTATAATGTATCTAAGTAAACTACTTATACCTATTATTAGGTAACAAATATTTACTTTCAGAAGGTTTTATTTGTTTTAAATGACTGATATTTAGTTGGTTACTTGTACTAAGTAATTCGGAATATGTACATCTTTAGTTTATAAATGGTAGGTGATTGTACTACGTATTTCGGAATGTGTCCATCTTACATAGCTCTAATTCATGTTTGTTTGTACATTCCAACCAAAATCAGCTAAAAAGGAGCAATTTTTTTTGCATTTATAACATTAGCAATATTTTTAATGAGTAAAGGATAAAGCACTTACAGAATTATGTGGTAAATACAGTTTTATTTATATTCTATTCATATCTGTGCTTAGTTTACTATTTTCCTGTTCGGCTAATAAACGTAATAATTTTCCATGATGTTAATACCTAGTTAATGTTATCAGCTTACTGGAAGGTCATTGCTGTTATAATATGAGGGCTTAATTTATGAGACGACTATCTATTACTGGTAGGTAAATAAAATCTAGGTTCTAGTAAAATTTTGAGTAGCAGATCCGTACCGTACCAGCCTTTTTAAAAGTCCACTGCAAGACATAGGCTTTAGTAAAATAATCACGAACTTGCAGACAGTTTGACTGCTGTCACTTTGACATCCGCCTTGCAACTTTTACGAATTCTAGATATGACAGCTGTCACTGTGACGCTTTATTAATGACAAATGCGAATTCAACATTATGAGCCGGAAGGTTTTAAACATATAATGCAACATTTTTATTAGGTTTATAAATAATCTGAATCTAGCTTCCTCTACTAATACTGTAATATTTTAATTTTCTAAACCTTTTAATATACCTAAGTAGCCTATAAGCCCGATTACAGAGGCGCCAGCGCAAATTTAATAGCAACGTAAAAAGCGTTCTCTCTATCCAATGCCTAAAGTGAAAAAGAAACAGAACCATGCTATTTAGCTAATATAATTACGATGGCGCCTCTGTAATCGGGCTTTATTTATGTATAGTTGATAAGATTAGGAAGGTGTCGGTGTCAACTAGTACTGTGGGAATCCATTTAGTGGTTTAATCACAGTTGATCCGTGAAAGCGGTAAAAGTATATTGTTTAAGGAAACCTACTGAACTATCACTCAGATATTTTTATAAGTTTAGATCTTTGAGTAATATAGCTCGATGGTTTAGATAGGTACGCCCTGACTAACAGCCCGTTCATGCATGCTTTCCTTTTTAACCCCCGACGAAAAAGAGGGGTGTTATAAGTTTGACGTGTCAGTTGGTCTGTGTGTCTGTCTGTCTGTGGCATCATAGCGCCCGAACCACTGAACCGATTTCAGTTTAGTTTTTTTTGGATTAAAAGAGACTTAATCGAGAGTGTTCTTAGCTATGTTTTATGAAAATCGATTGAGCCGTTTAAGAGTTATGGTGGGTTAAAGTGGGGATGGAAGAACCAAAATTCTACAAATGTGCCCAAAATTGTTGTCAATTGAAAGTTTGTTGTCAAATATTTTTGTGTCGGGGGTTTTTTAATTAGGTATATTATTACTGGTTCGGATAGTTTTTTTTTCTAAATGGAGTTGTATACAGGCGAATTCACTACACAGTAACACACTGTATTCTGGTTGGTACATTTAAAGTATCCGATAAAAAACGAATGAAAAACGAAGAGCAGTGTGAATCGTGCGTTAATAAGTGGCTAACATTAATTTACTTTGGATTGATGTTTTATATCTTTAACTCAAGAAGGGACTTACAGACTCGCTGGATTTATTACGTTATTTGTAGCTTTCGCCGAAATTGAGTAATTTCGCACATTTCCCGCCTACATGCTCTGAAACTCTTGATATCCCATCGCTTTCGCTCAATTACTTTGCATCAGATAACTTTTATTCGTTTACCGCGGAATCTTTATACTTGATCAGATTCTAGCCACAGTTCGGATTCCAGTTTGTATAAGAAAGTTTTATATGGACACATACAATGTTGCCAACATTTTTATGAATCACCTCTCTTGAATTTTTTTTAAATATGCAAGTAGTATCCCTTTACAGAATCGTAAACTATACATTTGATCATGTGATGATCGTTAGCAAAGTTGTTGTGCATGAGCCAAAGAAGGTTTCTTTTTTTTTTTTTTTTTTTTGAAACAAAATACATATACAATATACTTATCCATATAACAGTACCAAAAAACCTTTCGGTTTGTCTCGGTACCTTTATTCACCACTCGCTACTCATTAATCACATAATAATAAACTATACCTAGTCTAAATAAAATAAAAACAAAAACAATTCGCACACCTAGAATAACAACAACTGAAACTAAAATCAATTTAAGTACCATTCAAGCATAAGCATCAGTGTGCAAAAACCTAAACACCACGAAGTAAACAGCTGCTCACTCGCAAACAATAAAATATTATCTTGCGAAGCAGAATGAAGTGCGGAACGATCGAACCTGAGTCTGAGTCTGAGTTAGTCAAACGAAGTTCTCCGGGTCAGCTACTTAGTTGTATTATAATTTTCCGTATTTTTGAGATTGGATCATACCGACTCTTGGTCAACCAAGAGATGGGACTGTCCTGGACAGCCGCCGGTGGAAAACGCCAATATTTGAAATTCCTCTCTTTATACTATCAATCGTAGGGCATCCATTGTTCAACATAGGCCTCCCGTTTGATTAAAAGCGGCTGGCATCCACGCGTTTCTGCGTCTTGTGTGTGGCAAAAAGTGGCAAAACCGCCTTCAATCTTGTACAAAATTCGAATGTTTCGTTCGAATTGTTTACATTATTGTTGATTTCAGTAAAATTTAAATGAGACCACTTCGGGAGATATACCCTTTCAAACTAAAAAATAGTTTTTCGATTCGGTTCACAATTGGTGGAGTTATCGATGAATATACACAAAAAAAATACATACAGATGAACATAGAACCTTCTCCTTTTTGGTAGTCGGTTAAAAATCATAAAACTCATCAAAACTCCTGTCGGTGGAGCAACTTCTACGCCTCAAGTTCCTCTGCCAGGACTTTCACTTCACTTAAAGCCCCAAAAAAAAAAACGCAGCTCCTAAAACAACCTCAATATTTGATCCTAAAAACCTCTTTTTAATCTATGTATTCACTTTAAAGGGGCAAAACTTCCAAGTTAGCATCACTAACAGCATACTTAGCCGATGGAGAGTTTTATTATGTTTATCAGATGACGTGATGCTCAGCAAAAGGCCGGGCTCCCGGTCTTGGCTGGCAGATTAGATCTTTGCTATGTAAAGAGGCATTTTGTAAGCATTACTCGGAAAGTTGCGAGGGCGCGGCAAATGATAAAATTGTGCGTGAGATGTCAATGATCTGACTATGAAGATTGATCTCCTAGTAACCAGTTTACGTAGCATTTGCTTCTTATTCCTACCTAGTATTTTGTTTTATGTGGACCGATTATATTTGTCCCTAGAATGCAACTCGTACCAAACTATCTCTACAGGGGTGGTCTATGTGAGCTGAAAAGAGCGAACGATACGACCTAAACGTGTCTACAGGGTTATTTCTAATCAATTAGCATCCTTTTAGGGGCTTATTCTGTATATCAAAACTAACAACTTTTGTTCTGCGACTTTTGTCAGAACTCAAAAAAAAATCAACTGTTCCATACATTTTGTTGCGGGTGAACGGTATTTTTCTATGGAACAACAATTTTTTTTTCGAGTGCTGTCAAAAGTAGCAGAACAAAAGTTGTTAGTTTTGATGTACAGAATAAGCCCCTAAAAGGATGCTAATTGATTAGAAATAACCCTGTATATCGTGTCTGTGGAAAAGAGACTTACAAAAGGTTACGCCGAATTTAGTATCTTTTTCCTGAAGATAACTTGTTGACAGGATGGGTCGTCAAATATATGATATCATACCTATAATTTCAAAGCTAACCTTAACCAAAACCAAAGTGATCGCTTTTTTGTCATTAATTAGTACAAAATATTGTACGTAGAGCAACTACATCCATAGTTTGGTTGATCTTGTAAATTTCAATCATCATCATCCAGGGTTCTTGTCGGTGGAGCAATTTTAATTGAAACTAAAAAAAAACTTTTACGTCTCGCGGTCCTCTGCCAGTGTTTTCACTTCCCCGTACGACATTTCAATCAATATTACACAATACTCTCTATCTAAACTTTTATGTACCTACATGACGTACTATTCTAGAAAGCATGCGTGAAACTTTTTCACAAGCTCTTGCCAAATATCAGTCACCTAAGGCGAATAGAACTAATGTATTCATTAGGAATATGCAAGCTGACACAATGAATTATGAAAACAACGTGGGCCCGATCACGATGTCGTAAATACGGGGTAGTGGAGTCACTGGTGAAGTTGTAATGGGATCTTATTTGAGCGTAGTTCTTTAGAATTTGATTCGGTATCACGATTGAGCCGTTTGCGATGGTAATTAGCGAACGATTTATGAGTCTTGTGTCACTTGAATGAAGTGATTTATTTCGAATGTAAGTTTAGGTTGTTGTCGTAATATAGGATGTCTCCAATAAGACCAGCGGTACGAGGCAAAACCGGCAAAACTACGCCTCGCCGTGTACACAAACATACACTTGCAACGAAACTACGCCTTGGCTCGTCAGTCGAACTATGGCGGCGAAACACCGACGCACACACCACATGTATAAAAAACCAGCATCACTTGTCTGTTCACGACGTTCTGTCTTGATTTTTTAATTTGGCATGAGCGTCTTCTATGATTTTATGCTATTGGAGTAACTATACCTACAACATGGTCCAAATCTTGGTTCTAGTCATTATTGCGCTCATCCGAAATCTACGCCATGTGCTTGTGTACTGCTGGTATCTGGTTATCATAACTCTAGTTAAGCCTTACTACGATTTAGTAAAATTAAATAATTTTGGAGTCAGATAGAAAGGCTCAACACTTTTGTTCTTTGAATAAAAATGTGGTATCGAAAGGCTTACATTTTAGCAATGTCGTAATCAAGCATAGATAGATTACGTTATTCCTATTGAATAATATTTATAGCACTGAAAAAAAGTAAAAAAAAAGACGTGTGGCACTCGGGGACTGCCGCGGTAAAGCTATTGCATAGCATTTTGTATCAACTGAAAGTCGTACAATACGTCTAATCGTACACAACGCCGTGTCGAAGACTGCCGAACTGAAACGACGTTAGACGATGCACAGCCTTCAAGCCACACCTCCTTGTCCGTCGGAGTGGGGAGCGTGAGGTTTTTTCGTTACGGAATTTCTGGATTCGGTCCCCGCGTTCAAGGCCCGCGATAGAAGCTATGCAATAGCTTAAAAAAAACTTCACTTACCTCGTAAATGTCTGGAATGAGGAAGTTGTTTTCTTTTTTACGACAAATAAATTGCTTGCGATAGTAAACCGCAAAAACGCCTAAAAAGTCAGCGGCTGACCCAAACTAGAAAATTAATTAATTAAATGTAACTAGTATGCATAAAACTGGTTGCATTTCTAAGTCTTGCATAAGCAAATTGATTTACGGTCTTGACCAGTTTACTGAACCGTTTAAAATAATTTTATCTTCTTTCGTTTCCTTATTTCTTACGACTTGACACATTATTATGTAAATAACTCCCTTATACGTAGATACCAGTATTTCTCTGAACAGGAAACGCGATACATTTCTTTAACTGAATCTTCATAAACCTATACCTCGACTCCCTCTTGACCGATTTGGTTCATACTCGCAAATGTTGTTCGGATTTTTGCCAAATATTATCGAAATCGGCTCATAAATAGCGCCACAGCAAATGTCCTCATTTTTGAGGACAAACTTCCATTACATTAAAAAAATTCAGATGGTAAGAAATTCAAATATAGTCTCAAAAACTGGTTGACAGATAAAGCGTTCTATACACTGGATGAATTTTATACACATACCGATGATTATATCAAAAAATTGTACCTAGAAAATTAGATTTAGGATTATTTTCATTGTATGTAACTATGTAATATTTGTAACTCTTGGTCTATTTTAATTTGTAGGTATATTTAGTAGAAGGCATGTGTTTTAGTATTTTGTATATATTTTACATATATACCACCGCTATACTACCTATATTGCATGTCCGTTATTAGGATAAACTGTTAGATCTAAAATTTAATGCAACACCTAAACTTGTACACAGTTCAAGCAATAAATGTTATTCTGATTCTGATTCTTGACCGGCGAAACGGAGGAGGTACTCAGTTCGACTCGTATACATATTTTTTTAATGTAAAATCAATTAACCACGCATTACTTTTTTTTTACATAGTAATCCGATTTCAATAATTTCTTTTTCATTGGGAAGAATATACTTCGAAATTGGTCCCATTTAAATTTTATCGAAATCGGCTGAGCCGTTTTTGATAAATCAACAATAATGTGAAAATGCTACATCGATCCTTGCGAAACATTAGCGATTTCTGTACACGGTTGAAGTCGGTCATGCCATATTTGCAAAAAGTAATTATTGAGGGAAATAATCCTAATAAAAAATAGCCGACGATAAAAAAATCAATTTTGTAGAACCTGAAAATGCGACCTGTAAAGAAGAATCATCATGCTGACACAGACGAAAGCAAAATAGTCGAGTTAAAACGAAGGCCTCTCTTACTAAGTTCGGTCGGTTAATAATTTTATCGTCTTTCTTTTCCTTATTATCTAGCGGCTTGACACATTATTATGTAAATAACTCCCTTATAAGTTGATATTATTAATGCTAATGTAGTCGGAGGTAACCGAGCGACAAATTGTCGCATGTTGCATTGTCGATGGTGTGATTTGATTTGAGAACGTATCATTAGATATTCTTTGAGTTTAGGGTCCTGCACTTAAAGAATAAACGAGTGATCTCAATATAAATAAATAAATAAAATACATATTTGGGGACATCTTACACACGGTCTCTGACCCCAAACTAAGCAAAGCTTGTGATATGGCTTCCAGAGACTGATAAACTACATAATATGAATATTTTTTAAATCCATACTTATATAGATAGTAACTAAATAACACCCAGACACAGAGCAAACACCTATGTTCATCACATAAATACTTGCCCTGGGTGGGGATCGAACCCACGCCTCTTTGACCCAGAAGTTAGGGTCACTAACCACTCAACCGCCGAGGCAGTCAAATAGGCAGTAAAAAAAGTATAAATTATTACCATAAATACCTTTTAAATTTCTTATTATGACGTGGTAACACCTGCCTGGTTGCCAGCTAAACCATGCGGGGCGTCAGTGCAGGACCAATCGCTCACACCGAATAAGAATTAAATTGGTACCATAAAATTTTCAATGATATTGCATCCAGAGCGTTCCTGAGCGTTCTGTCCACTTTGCTCTTAATATAACAGATGTTTTTTTGCAAATGCGACCTTACTATCCTTATCTATTTATCTATCTATCAGTTTATTGTTCAGCCTTTTCTGTTTCTTTGATAAGGAACCCTCTAACGACGTGCTTGATTCTAGCACTAGCCCAGTTTTTTTGTGAGCACTGGTTTGCCTTGCGGTACCTCCGCTTTGAATGGAATCCTGGCAGCACACCCACCTGCACCTAAATATTTTGGTACAGAGCGCCTAAATTCAGAATACTGATACAAGAAATTTAGTACTAAAGTGGTGGTTTAACCTAACTTAGAAGATTTTAGGCTAAAACATTGTAGGCAAAAAAATTAGATAGTCTCATGATATCTAGACAACTAATGCTTAGACAAAAAAATTAAGACTGATGAACAAGTTTGCATAAACTAAAATATCACGAATCAGGAATGAGGAGATCCGCAGACGACCTAAAGTTACCAACGCTACGTACCTATTCCAGCGGATTAGCAAGTTTGAAATGGCAGTGAGTAGGGCACAGACCGACGATATAATTAAGACCCTAGGAACGCCGGGCTTATTGGAAATCTATAGGGGAAGCTTATGTCTAGTAGTACACGTCCTACGGCTAGTAACGATGATTAATTTTCACGGCTGTACATAATAACATTTAATCGACAGTAAATTCCACCCACAGACAGACCCATGCGAACGCTGAAGTGTCGTCCGTAACTCGCATAGAAATATTTTGTGACCCACGCTCTGAGCTCTATTCATTAATACTAGAGTCACGAAATATAATAATGCCATTCAATCAATAATATCTAATTTCTAATGCAATAACCGACTGCAGTCGACCACACCTTGCCATCGACCACCTACGTGAACGCCCTTTGCTAATTATAAGTTTTGGTAGGTATTAGATGAATATTCAAAAGGAACATAATTATTACGCTTTGGTAATAAATGGGACATTAAAACATTTGTTAATTCTAGGGTATGTAATGGGTTGTTTGGTTTCTATTTGATGCGAGCACTTAGTTGATTTGGTGTTCAGTTTAGCGGTTTCGAACTTTGTGTAACTGTTTCCGACGTTGTCTCTGATACCACGGCGGAACGTAATTTTTTGTGTATTTCGTCTATACGTCTTGTTATAGTTACTTTTTCTGCTTTTATTTGTAACAGTTCCCATTTTGTTTCAATGCCCATATTCTCAACCCGGCAGAATGCAGTCAAATATAAATCTTAGATAAATTATAAAAATATAAATTTTTAAATACAAGCTTGTGAGATCCTGGATTTCATGTAGCAGCAGAGTGCTAGCCAAGACAAGTAAAACGAGCTCAAACACGATGGGTCTATCGTGTTTAGTACAGGAGTTCATTTGGCCACATTCCCACTCCATCAACAGATCGGCTTCATGGTACCATATTATTGCATTGTCACGCAATATAAATATGGGTGCAAAATTTCAGCTCAATCAAAAACCGGGTAGTTGGTCAAATTTAACTTGCAAGATTCCACCCGAACTCACATGCATAAGAGTACATAGGTACATCCATTGCAAGTTAAATAAAAGATTGTAAAAAAATAAACATGTTATTATTAGTTTTTCATCATTTTACTTTGACTTTAGTAATCAAATTCTTAAATTCCAAATTTTCCTATCAGCCTCAGAATAAAGATGTAGATTGTAAAGCAAAGCACCGTAATATTACGTCTCTGCAGATCGCGGAGTGCTCTGCAGTTAAGGGGTTTATCAAAGGTTGTTTTTGCTAGGTTTTACAATATCAGGCCAATTAAAGGTCCGATATCCGTTCTGCCTAGTCTATTGAACTATATAATTTGATACTACAGCACGCTTTGATCGTGTCGAGTTATCAATTATCAGCAATAAAACATGGAAATTTTGCGAGTTCGATATAATTTGGCACACTTTATCGTGCCCTTTATCTGCCATATTTTAGCTCAGACACTGCCATTTTGTAATAACTATCCGTTGAAATTCCTAATGCAGATTATGAACTGATTTAAACAGGCAATAAACATGTTCGGTTTATTAATTGGATTAATTTACGTTCGCTACATTGTTAATTTGGTTTATGGCGTGTAAAATGAGATTATGTAATTCATTAAAGTTGTTTTCTTTTTTGCTGTAAGTTTTATGGCCATGTTGTGGTTTTCCTAGAAGTTCTCTTGTAATTTCATTGAGGGACTGAAAACGGTAGAGATTGTTGACAAGTTGTTTTAAATGTAATAGCGGTTGATTCTAGAATCTAATTTCTATTTCGAGCTTTAAAGATGATTTTGAGTTTATGATTCTAAATACAATTATTATAATTCAATATAAATAAACATAATGGGTCAAACATGATGGGTCATGCTTTTGTAATTTCTGTATTATGACGCAATGTAATTTGATTAAATAAAGTACGTACTTATCATTAATAAACATATTTGGTGGAAAATAATGTACGTTTGCATTCATTAATTTGTTCCTTATTTTTTTTTCACGAACTACAAATTAAGTTATACTCTATGCATTAAAAAAGACAATAGGTACATTTTATATTTTTGACAGCAGTTGATGAATTCAATATTCCATTGTGATTGACTACTGACTGATAGCGTTGAGCAATATTGAGCATCCCCTTCGCAGAGATTCTTTTAATAAATTGTATTTTCAATTTTCCCATTATGAGTATTAGACATTTAATCCGGTTATTTCGTCCTTATAATTCAGTTTTCTAGTCTCACCGATTTATGATTTAATTTGATTTAATTTCTATTTAACAAGCTACTTGTATTTTTGCTAAGTTATCGGGGTTAATTGCGTATGTTAGTTTTAATAATTAGTTTTTATTGAACGTTACGTCTGACTTTTTATTTATTTTCAATTGATAGTTAAAATGCAAATCGATTTGAGATTAGTTTTATAAAGCTTCCTATTTCAAAATTAATTTTGGTAAATCGCAATCAGTACTTACATAAGTTTTAGGCAAGATAGTGAAAACGTATGTATTGATTCAGTATTTTTTCTATTTTAAAGAAAAATGCCAAGGTGGTGATCAAATCAAAGGTTCACAACGAATCCAAAAATCATTAAATCCTATCTTTTGTTTCAGGTAAATGCAAATTCGAGAATAAGTATAAGCTCGAGAAATTAAATCAAGACAAATATAATTATGTAAGTATCAGATCGAAAACTAACGTAACGAAACGAAAAGGAACGAGGAACATGTGATATATCCATACCAACATAAAAGTTTATTTACATATATACAAGACTTAGAGAGTAATATAAATAATAACAATAACTGTAAATAAAATATGTACCTAGCTAGAAAATCAATCGAATAACCCGCCCTTCATCGTCCCCGGTGCAAAGGTGCCATTAACACTTGCTGCATTGCCGCGTTGGATGGCTATGGACATTCTTTGCACCAGAAACGAGGTAGAACGGGAGTCACCTCCTCTTTCCCGGATCCATACCAACTATAACTAAACTGTGCCATAGATCTAATAACAGGGAGAAGATTATGGGTTGGCCAACCTCAATATTCGTTTACATGTTTCGCTGCTTACCTATGGTTTCTCATGGGCTATACTTTCCCCGTTAATGAGGGAACACGAGAGAGCACTTAGCCATGGCCATGTGACGGACACGGCCCAACATGGCTTTTGTATGAGTGTACGGAACGAAAGCGGGACGTGTCTACCTACTTCAGGTGTTAGCTGGGTTACAGTACAGGGTCGTGACATGAATTTAATAAGGAGTCAGTCAGGTCTTTGAACAGGAACGCCTAATGATAACTCATCATTTCATTCATCTTCATGCTGAAGTAATTTAGGGGGTCAGTTGGCAAAACTGACCTTCATTATTTCTTTTGATTCAGTCAATTTTAGAATTATCGATACGGGGGCAATGTGTGGATCAGATGGCTACTTTGTATCTAAATAATCGGTCAAGTGCGAGTCGGACTCGCGCACGAAGGGTTCCGTACAGTATGGGAGCCCTTAATATATTTTTTAAAATTTAATTATTCATTTTTCAAACAACTAAATATTCTGTGAATATTTCAAGCACCTACCTGATGTCGTTAATAATATCGAGCAAAAAAACACGTTTCTTGTATGAGAGCCCCCCTTAATTACTTATTTTATTTGGATTTCATTATTTATTTCTGAAGTAAATATTTTAATAAATATTCTGTGAAAATTTCAAGCATTTACCTGCCACCGTTATCAATATCGAGCGAAAAACGGTTAAAAAATCATAAAACATAGAAAAAAATGTTATTTTATTCTACTTTTGGTATTTGTTGTTATAACGGCAACAGAAATACATCATCTGTGAAAATGTCAGCGCTCTAGCTATCACGGTTTATGAGATAAAGCCTGGTGACAGACGGACGGACAGCGGAGTCTTAGTAATAGGGTCCACTTTTTACCCTTTGGGTACGAAACCCTAAAAAATGGTGATTTAAAATTGCGTCACATGTAATTATGTTCTTAGTTGAAACTGGCCAAGCGGTCACCAAAGTAAGAGTTGTAAAACAGTGAGAATAGAGTAAGAGTAATCTGGCAGAGAAATAAGACTTACGGCGGTAAAGCAAAATAGCTTAGTACAATCTTGATGCAATGTGGGCAGTAGCACATGGACACTGAAAAACACGCCCAAAAATGTCAACAGAGAAAGTGATTCCACGATGTCCTTTGGCTGAATCATCTTATAACAGCTATACTACTAAAATTGCTGTTCCGTTTTGATTCTTACTCACTCGGAATACAGTCTCGATTATAATTTTGCTCAAAATATAAAGACGCATGTTGAAAAATATCTCGGGGCAGCAATTAAACAATCATTGTTAAACCACTTCCGAGTGCAGTGTGACCATACTTTGAGTTTTGGGTGGGTATTTAGAGGTATCACTATCACTACATAGTATAAAACAAAGTCGCTTCCCGCTGTCTATCCCCATGTATGCTTATATCTTTAAAACTACGCAACGGCTTTTGATGCGGTTATTTTTACATAGATAGAGTGATTCAAAAGAAAGGTTTATATGTATAATACAACTGTGCGAAGCCGAGGCGGGTCGCTAGTTAATTATTAAATTGGTTTGAGCGTTTATTTTTATTTCGTACTAATAGCAGTTGTAGAGTTCTTAATTAGCTTGCACGGTGTGAATTAGGAAAATGTCTATTATTGTATCATAGAGCCTGTCAGAATTTCTAAAGGTGGAGTACAACCATGGAACATAAATAATAAATAAATTTATTTTGGTAATTTGTGTTTTATATTCTATTCTGTAAAGTAACTATGTACTTATTTCTGGTTAGGGCAAATCAAAATCTTATAAGTATTGTTATTCTGCGAGATAATGCTGCCAACATGCTGACTTGAGCTTTTGGATTACCTCTAGAGCTTCAGTGTTCTGTGGATAGTCTAATAGCTTTTTGCGTAGTAGTAGAGTTGTTGCATTTTGTTGTGGGCTTTGTAAATAAGTAAACTACTTTTCTTGAGATTATTCTGGAGTGGAAATACTCTAAAGTTTATTTTATAATATTGATGTAATATGCATACGTTTAGATTTTAAAAAGTCACGCTACCAATACACAAGTTCCTCAGCAATTAAAATTAGTATTCAATACGGAACCTATGCCACAGACTAATGACATAATTAAGGCACGTCTCGCAAACCAGTTCGTCCGGATACAGCACCGGTCTGATAAAATTAAGCTGTGACACTGTCTCGTCGAGATTTTACTTTCAATTGATTAGAGTGCGACATGAGTGCGACCAACTTATTTTGAAAGTGGATGGCGGCGACTGCATAGCGTTCTCACTACAGATGAAATAAACTTTAGCCGCCTTACCACATAAGTTTTAAACACGCTTTAAACACTGTCTAACCGTGAAATTTGTACTGTTAAACATTGTCTAAACCGTGCGTAAAACTTTTGTGGTAAGACGGTAAAAGTTTGGCGCCACTCGTATATGTAGTAGGTACATACAATTTCTATGATTAAAAAAATAGTTTTAAATGAACATAACATACACTGATGGGTCCATGAAGTGTACCACAAGCTGCAAGACAATGTTACGTTGGCTTTGGTTTTGCTCTTTTCTCCGTACAAAAAACAAAACTTGAAGTAATATTAAAATAAGAACGTTTTAGAGCACTCTAGTTGCGCTTACTGATCTTTGTTAGTTTTGAACTGATAAAATATATCTTCTATCAAAAATTAAGGGAAGCTTTAGATCTTGAACCGTGAAATATATTGTGGCCGAAATCTTGTTGTAAACTTACATTTTTTCTAACCTTAGCACATAAATACATATAGGGACTCTTTTTTTGGGCAGTTGATTGTTTGGCAGTAGTGTGGTAATTTTTCAGATGAGCTTAGCAAACGAGTCTAGTACTACAGAAGTTCCGTCATTTGTCCAACTGCATAAACAACTTGGTCGCAGTGTACTGATCACTATTATTTTCTATACGTCACTTGTCTCTGTTAACCTAATCCGTTTCTTGATGGAGACTGTTGTGAAAGGCTGTCCGTAGAATTGATATTGTTTGTTATGTAATAGTAAGTGTTAGATCGGAAGTCATGTTTGTGATATTGAGATTAGTTGAGTCACTTTTACACATAAAGATATAGATCGGACGCTATGTGTTACCGAATAACAACATACGAGTATGTGCTCAAACTCAAATCATTTATTGCAACAAATGAAATTTACATGCGGTTCTTAATTAACATGTTTTGTATAGTTATACAAATGACCCTATAAGGGTATGGCAATTTTATTATTTGTGTTGGAAAAATAATTATTGTCTATGTGTTTGTCGGCGATCACCGTAATTTAGCAACGTTCAGCAGGGTTAGTCTTCGGATGGGTGATCGCGGGTGGCATTTTTAACTAAGCACGGTAAGCTTTTTACCGTGGTTTGGATAACACGTTAAATTGTAGGTCCCGGTTGTTTTAATGGTTTAGTCATATCAGATCCCTTCAGGCGGCTTAAAAACTCTGACACCAGGGCTAGCCGCCCGGACTATACGAGCTTACTTATTTTACCTTTTACCAGCTATACGAATCGTAAAGCACTAAAACGATTTTTGGTACAGACAGAACATTTAATTCTATGTCACTTATTCTAATTCCGGAAGAGTTTAAACAATTGTATTTAGTCGCATTTGAACAAGTACCAAGATTGTTGGTTCGCTGTTACCAGTACTCGATTTACAATACAAAGGCTTGCTGAAGTGTGATCGACTACATTACACATGTCTTCCTACATGCAAGGAAAACAGCATGCTCTAAAGCCCTGATTGCAGCAAAGCGAAGCGGAGCGAAGCTAAGCAGAGTTGTATACATATATGTAATTATATTTTTATTGAAGTCTACAAGAATATCCTAAAAGTTTCATATTTGCTTAGCGAAGAACGAAAAACTGCTCCGCTTCGCTCAAACCTGTATTTGATTTCTCTTTGATTAAGTTTCATTTTATTTAGAAAACATAGCATTTATGCAGTGGACTTATAGACTATAGCTCTGCATGCCTAGTAGAGATCAATTTTAGTGATAATGCTGCCACATGTTTCACTAATGTTTAAGCTTATGTATTTCGTTATGTTCTGATATCTGTGTGTGTGAATATAGAATATAAAGAATTCATCATTCAGTCATGAGACCGGTACATGCACATAAATGGCTTCATCATCAACATTAGCCTTGACAGCTTTTTTGTCTCATTGTTGGTGATATAGGTAGTATAGGTCTCTATTTTACTATGCCATTCGTGTTGTTTTTAAACTTTCGCGATTTGACACATTATTAATACTACAGCTTATCCAGTCTACCCGTGACCACGATCGATGCAACTCGGTCGAAACGTCGGGATGATGATGTATTTAGTTATCTCGTAATTTAGTGCGCGATTAGTCCCGTACTTAGTATATAATAATAATATGCCATTCCTGTGTCATATTTTCGTAGGGAGAAAACAGTCATGAGCGATATGGAGCTGAGTTTTGTCGTCGCTAATATAGGATTTTCGCAATAACCTACTATTAGAACTAGACTAGAACGCTGTTTAATTTTGAAACGAACTTTTTCATTATTGTACAATGTACACCCCGTCCTGTACCTTCCTCTGACTATGCCGTTGTATTATTTAACGATGTAAACAATGAACAAATAATTTATCTATCTAAGTAGGTAAGCTAACGCTCTGCACACCTCCGCGTTGGTGGAGATTGAGCCTAACGCCCGCACTTGCGCCGATGGCCCTATCAATATTAATCATTTCCTCAAACCAAGCCCAGTTAGTGTGGTCGTGTGAGGCAGAACTGTTACACAAAGTGGTCTATCTCTTAAATGGCACATCGTAGAGATAATGCGAGAGGGGAAGAGGTTCTTACGCAGGCCGTTGCTAGCGGTAGCATCTATTTGCATAATATGTCTATAGTCCGTCCCATAACCGCTGAGATAGGACCAGTTGAAAATCTTTTGGAAAATTTGGCACAAATCGTAAAAATAATACATAAATTATTACGTATTTTCAGCACGCATTTATTATCTTTTTAAACTACCAGAGTAAAGTGATATGTTTTGACCGACGAAACGGAAGAGGTACTCAATTCGACGCGTACTTATATTTTTTTGTTTTTTTTTTAATGTAAAACCACGCATAACTTTTTACATAGTGGTTCGATTTTGATAATTATTTTTTATTGGAAAGAGAAAGAGAGAAGATTATACATATACTTCGAAATTGGTCCCGTTCATATTTATCGAAATCGGCTGAACCGTTTTTTTATAAATCAACAGTAATGTGAAAAATGCTACATCGATCCGTGCGAAATGTTCGCGAATTCTGTACACGGTTGAAGTCGGTCATGCTATTTTTTGCGAAAAATAACTATAAAGCGAACCTTATAGGTTATTATTATATTTGAACAGCGACCTACCTCTGGTCTCGCCCATCATCTATCGAAAAGGTATACTCCCGAGGTGGTCCCATTTAAATTTTATCAATATCGGCTGAGCCGTTTTTGATAAAATCTATCGATATGCATAAATATATCTTCGGACTATAATAATACGAATCTTAGATTCGTAGTCCGACTCAAGCATCTTGGCGGCTGTGAAATAGCTACAAGCTGCGCGAAATGTAATCCTCGTGCAGCTGTTATGTTAAGTGAGTGAGCTTCAGTCAGGATTGGATTATCCGCAGCTTGTGGCTAACATCACTACCACCGAGCGTAATTCGGCTTGTGCTCGTAGCATAGCTTATTCTATCCTTTTGCAGGACACAATGTTTTCGCCCTTCGCTATTTTGCAATTTTTGCGATGTTTAGCTGCAGATGCTTAGATTTTCAAACATTTTCAGAAAACTTAAACTTTTTAAAGCTAATGCTTTCGGAGTTATGCGTAACCTGTAAAGTAGAAACGCCATAATTCAAGGTAACAAGCGCGAGTGCCGTATCGTGTAGAGTTTTGAATTGTTGAACTTATCAGAAAAATCTTATTTTTTTCTATGGGAAACTATGAAAAAAGCTGATATTTTTTTCTTACGTTTTATTTCATACGTCTATCAATTTGTTAGTGTGTTGTTGCTAGCTTCGTATCCCACTGCTGGGCAAAGGCCTCCCCCCGATCTTTCCAGATTTGACGGTTTTGTGCTATAGTGTACCAGTTCTTATCAAAGGTGTCAAGGTCGTCGCGCCATCTTGTTAGTCGCGCCAAATTGTTAGTAATGTTATAAATCAAAAAGTATGTATGTTGTTTATTTATCTGACGCTGCAAGAGAGAGACTGTACTGTACTGTACTGTATCAGCCTTTTTGATAGTCCACTGCAGGACGTAGGCCTACCCACGAAGGGTGATTGGGCCATATCCACCACGCTGGCCCAGTGCGGGTTGGTGGATTCACATACGCCATCGAATTTCTTCTACGGACATATGCAGGTTGCCTCACGATGTTTTCCTTCACCGAAAAGCCAGTGGTGTGAAATTCCGTACATAAATTCCAAAGAACTCATTGGTACGGGACTGGGATTGAACCCACGACCCCACGATTGTAAGGCGGGCGTCACTACCTCTAGACCACCACGGCTTCCTAGACCACCACGGCTTCCTAGACCACCACGGCTTCGGAGAGAGACGGATCGACTAAATTTATCCATGGCCATAGTTTAAAGGCACGAGGAACGTGTCATGGGCTACTTTTGATCTTGAAAGTCGCGGAAAAAACTAGTATCTAATGAAAGCCTTATTGATACAAAGTAATCTGAAGGTACTACTAAACTTCCATTATTCTGCGATTAATTTATGTTCTACAGATTTCTCTCTGCGAGCTTTTCTATAAAATTATTGCCTCGTTGATTGGATGAAAATACGAGCGTTTATTTAATCTATGCCTATTTCCAAGTGCACCCATAATAAATAAAGTCCAGCAACTTTGTATTTGATTAGTTGTTTATACGGGGTGATATGAAACGATGAAGTCGAAAGCAGGTCATTGTACCCGTTACACTCTATTCTATTAGCCACTTACTCTACCAAATGACCAAGGGTGGTGCTTAGAACTGAGCTCTATTAAGGATCGGATGACACGTCAAATTGAAGGCACAGGTTGTTTTAAGTTTAGTCTTATCACAGGTCTTTCGGTGGCTTAACAATCCGAACATCGAAGCCGATCACTTGCCCTATACGAAATGATTTATTATGTTCATTATCATTGACAGTTTAGACTTAGTTCGGTCCACTGTAGCATATTATAAGCCTCTTCTTTCTGTTGCCAATCTTCCCGCTGTCTTGCGACCGGAGTCTCGTCCAGGTGTTTGATGCTCTTAGATATCGATTATTTATTTATAATCGCGCACTAAAATTACGAGATAAATAAATACCTCATCATCCCGCGACGTTTCCCCCGTAATTCGACGTTAGTCCCGTAATATACAGGGTTATTTCTAATCAATTAGCATCCTTTTAGAGGCTTATTCTGTACATCAAAACGAACAACTTGTGTTCTGCGACTTTTATCAAAACTAAAAAAAAAGTTGTTGCATACATTTTGTCACGGGTGAACGATATTTTTCTATAGAACTACTTACTTTTTTTTTGAGTTTTGACAAAAGTCGTAGAACCAAACTCGTTAGTTTTGATGTACAGAATAAGCCCCTAAAAGGATGCCAATTGATTAGGAATAACCCTGTATAATAATAATGTGTTCGAATCACGAAAGTTTAAAAATACCCATTAGTTCCAGAAATAAGTTTTTACTGTTGATTTGTGTCAAATATCTTTTTTTTAACGTTTCCGAATTGGTCCTATGATTTAAATTGTTCATAACGATTTGTACTTTCTGCATTATTTATACAAGTAATTTAGGCTTAATACAGGTATTCTGAGTAACACTGTTATCTGTTTGTTATCGCCACTTCATAACGAGGAAATGTTTTCAAATTGCGAATATGTGATACTTACTAACTGATGACCCATTTGGTGAACTGTTACTTTGTCGCTTGTGAGTCAGTGCCGACTAATGAGGTGACAATGTAATGTTTATAAAAGAAAGTACCTTAGCCTGAATAAGTTTTTGTTGGTCTGATTTGGCCTAATTGGTGTATAGTTCTTCGGTAATTTTTCGTTTATGAACTTCAGCTTCATTGTGTTTTTTACATGCTTTTATTTAGTTTCACCTGTCCCGTTGTCTGTCAATCGGTCTGTAATCAAATCTTGCAAATTAGATTTGATCCAATACCCGGTTACCGATTGAGCTGAAATTGTGCATACATGTGTAAATCGCGTGACAATGCAATATTATGATGACATGGCGCTGATCTGATGATGGAGCTGGAAGGTGGTCATAGGAACTCTGTAATGAAACGACGCAACATATCGAGTTTCGACTCGTTTGATTCGTCTTGGCGAGTACTTGTTCAGTAAAAGCTAGTTTCAAAAAATTTTTTTGATGTAATACTTTGTTTTAGCGACTTCTTCAAAAGCTTTAGGTTTTGTGTTCGCCTATCATAGGACTGCTGGACATCAGGACTTCTACTGCTGGACATAGGTCTCTCTTCAATATTAAATAAAAATATTTCTAGTATAGGTGCACGCAGGACACGGGCAAGTAGGTACGTTGTTTGCAATCATTTGAAAAAAATTCTGAATTTGAATAAACTTTAGGTTTATGATATACCTACCCAAAATGAGCTTAATTAAAAAATGGGATCCCGAATCACCAAAGTTTTGTTAAGCGTGAAGAAGTTTGTTTTGGACCCAGCAAAAGTGAAGGTCAAAACTTTGCCATAAAAGTTACACAGTAAAGTCAAAATAATTTTGAGTCATTTTGTGTTACATCAAGTACAATTATTTCAGGTCTGTGGATGATCCAATGCTTTTTATGTAGTAGTGGTGTAGGTAGTTTTAGCATATAAAGTAGTATTTTGTTACAGTTAATAAAGGCACATTTGCCCGTAAAAATAAAATATTTCACTATCTCGGCCTCAAAATGTTCCATTTACTATTTGTCAAGTTTTTTTATTAAAACTTTAAATAGGTCACGCAATACCTACCTACCAAATGTTTTCCTCATTATTGTAACACCCAAAATGTGGTCAATCGGGTACTAATCGATCGTATCAGTGATCTCAACATGTCATTCGAGCTCGATCAAATATCGCATAAATAAATATTTACTAAATATAATAGTTTAAAACCAATTATCCGAATACGACAATCAAGGCTGCGTTTAATAAATCACTAGATTATCCATTTGGTACAGTTATGTTCATAAAACGAAACCATTTTGTATAAAGTGCAGGATTTTTACCGGCTTCCAAAAAAGGACGATGTTGTGGAAAGAAGCGCGGTCGCGAAAATGTAATAGTTTTTTACAATGATGAGCATAGGTACCCTATACACCTCAGAAAGTTCCCTGCACTTTGCAAAACAATAAGTACCTTTATGATTTATACCAATAAATAAAGCAGTTCGTGTGAAATTATTCCCTAACCATTCCAAAATATTCAAAAATGCACAAAGTTTTTTGTTTAAGTTTTCACGTCTGCCGGCACTCCCAGAGTGCAACCCGTTGTTTTTAGGGTTCCGGATCCAACCTGTACGTACTGTCCGCACCGTACCTGTCTGGCTGTCTCCAGGCTGTATCTCATGAACCGTTATAGCTAGAAAGCTGAAATTTTCATAGATAATGTATTTCTGCTGCCGCTATAACAACAAATACTAGAAACAGAATAAAATTAATAATTAAGGGAGGCTGCGATACAACAAACCTGATTTTTACCCGTTTTTTGCTCTATATTAATAATGGTAACAGGTAGATGCTAGAAAATTTTCACAGAATATTTAGTTATATATTCACTTCGATAATACATAATAAAATAAAAATAAAATAAATATTTAAGGGGGGCTCCCATACAGTACGGAACCCTCCGTGCGCGAGTCCGACTCTTACTTGGCCGATTTTTTTCTTACTTCACTGATTTAGTCTTCATTCAATATATTGATCTGAAAATAATTAGCTGACACGGCTCCGGACACATGTTACAAGCTCACCAGATAACTAACGCATATATTAGTAGCTTATACATATTGGCTTAATCACGCGTAATGAATATAGTTGACATTTACAAGTAAACGCGACGCGGTTTAATTTGAATAATCTATTTTAATGAGGGCGCCCTTTGGTGACTGTTGAAATAACAATTTTTGTAATCTTCAATGCAAAAAGGGCGCGTGGCCGCAGGATTTGAACCTGCACAACTGTGCAGGTTCAAATCCTGTATAATATAATATGATATAATCCTTGCATATTGCTGTATGGAAAGAGATTGCGTCTCGCCGCTTTACCAATAAGGAGGTATCCCATTTTCCAGTTTTTTTTAAATAAATCACACTAAGGCTGCAATAAATTATGGTGTTTTTAATTCAAAGAGTTACTTTTTATGATAAACATTTCAAAAATTAGCTCAGTGGTTTAGAGCGTCGGGCTAGTCATCCGAAGACGCAAGGTTCGAATCCTGCATCCGCGACGAATTTTTGAAATGTTTATCATAAAAAGTAACTCTTTGAGATAAACCTAGTGTGGGATGCACTATAAAATTAAAATCATTTCGTGTTTTTAATTGAAGATAATTATCTTCAAAAATTACGAAGTTATGAATTTTTAAACATGACTGCACGAAACAAATTAATTTTTAAGCATGACCGCACGAAACAAAAGAATCCAACGACGGATTTATGCGTGACGTCACAACTCCCTGAAGCCGCGCCGTGGTGTTAATTTTTATGACAAAGCAACCTTCTTTATTCAGCTAGGCTGCTGCTGAAACATGCCGTGGTTAACTGGGTTCGTAAACGTTAGGCCTGGGTTCAATCCCAGTTCCGTAACAATAAGTTTTTTTGATTCACTCACGAATTTACACACCACTGTCGTTCCTTTGAAGGAACTCTGTTCTTTTAATGGGGTCACAGCAAGTCAGCGGTACTTTAAATGGCTTGTCGCGAGATCTTTCAATGTTTTCAATTATAACAACAACAAGCAATGACTTCTACTCTACGCGAACACTCTCGTACATGGCTATTTCTAATAGTTCAAAGCTAAACTCAGCTCAACGCCCATAAAAGAGCCCTAAAACGTTCAGCCCTGTGTGAAACATAACATCTGCACGTGAAATCTTCTTTTACCCCAGTATAGACTTGTGTAGTTTACGTTGGTGCTGGGCAAATATTTAAGAGCTTTTAAATACTTACTATTTTTAACCGACTTCCAAAAAGAAGGAGGTTCTATGTTCGTCTGTATGTATTTTTTTTGTTTATGTTCATTGATAATTTCGCCAATTGTTAACTGAATCGAAAAATTCTATTTTCGTCCCATTAAAATTTTTCAGAAATCGGTTGAGCCGTTTTTGAAGAATCAACAATGTAAACAATTCGAGCGAAATGTTCGAATTTTGTACACGATGGAAGGCGGTTTTATCATTTTTTTTTGCGAAAACTAATTATTGTCTTTCGTTAGTAGGTCCTAATACTTCATACGTACATCCCTTAGTAAAAATAAGACTATCCCATTGTCGACTCGTAAAATAGTAAGCTCGTATAAGCTAGGTGGCCAGCCCTGGTGTCATAGTTTCTAAGCTTCACTGACTAACTAAATTACTAAAACAAACGTGACCCACAATTTAACGTATCCTCCGAGTCACAGCAGAAATCAGTTGCAAATTTTAATGACCCCTGCGGTCACCCATCCGAAGACTTTATTACTACAGGACTAGTAGGAAGATGCCACATTACCACCCCTACACCGTCGATTTTCCTTCGATAGGTACGAAGCGGTTGGACTCAACATTTCTGATTCGTACCGCCAGGGAATGGAACAGTCTTCCTGCTTTCCTGTTTCCTGAGAGTTATAATCTAAAGCTTTTCACGGTCAGAGTGAATAGGTATCTTCTAGGTCTGCGTGCTTCATCTTTGACCACAACGTCGCTTACCATCGGGTGAGTTGGTGGTCAAGCGCGGACTTCCCCACGTTAAAAAAAGAATGACCGCGCCGAACATTACTTAACTTCGGTGATCGTATTTAAACTACGCATTATTTTGCTCTGAACTTAAGTCAGTCCATTAAATTTTACTTGAAAGAAGGTTTCAACATAATATGTATCTTCTCGCTTCATTAGGAACGTTCAGCTTAAGTAAAGTTATAGGCACTAAAACCTGTGTAAAGTGTGCCTCATCGAAAGCTGCAAAATATGTTCGAACACGGTCGTTAGTTACCTGCAGCTATTGGAGATATTAATTGACTCCTAAATCGGCTTTCTCTGTGGTAGTTGACTCTTCCTTCAGAGCTGGAGAATACCTATTAGCCCTTCACATTTTATTATGTACTGATTTATGAGATTTTTAGAAGTGAAAACTTATTTGGCGGCGTTGTACACTTTTTAGGATGGGTAAAAAAAAAAAAACTCGCGTCAGGACATGTGACTTGATCGAAAATTCGTACTAAGACAACGAGGGCGCTTGTGCGAGTGTGCGTGTGTGATATTGTATTTTACCACATAAATGATAGTACTTAATATGTTCAAGTTTTCACTTCTACCGGCACTCCCGGAGTGCAACCCGTTGTTTTTTTTTAATTATCATGCTCTTGGCATATATGCCGAATCAAACTTAGTCGTCTGTGAAGTTGGCTACAATATGTGCAACTCCTCACTCCTTACCACAGCAGACATTATGAATTAGCTACTGTGCAACGTCTCGCATCGTGTTCACAGACTCCATTAAGTTGGGTTCGGCTCTTGGTAAACCAATTGGGTCCCATTTATGTTACTAGCGACCCGCCCCGGCTTCGCACAGGTGTATCAAACAAATGTATACTTAAACCATCCTCTTGAATTACTCTAACTACTAAAAAAAACCACATCATAATTCGTTGCGTAGTTTTAAAGATATAATCAAACATAGGGACAGACAGAGAACGGGAAGCGACTTTGTTTTATACTATGTAGTTATAACAGTGGCGCCTCTACTGCTGGACACAGGCTTATAGATTTCCAATATAATCGTATCGGCTTATCTAATGCGTTCGTGCAGTCGTAATCAAGTCATCTGTCCTTGTTAGTGGGGGTGGATGGTCGGTTTATTGACTTTGGGGTCGTAGCTTTTGATCAGTCCTGACTCTCCTGACAATATTGTTTAGTTTTGTTCGGAATTCAAATAAATAACTTTATCAACTAGTCTGTAGTAGTGGGACACCCTACTTGAAGCCAAGAAGTTTTTAACTGTAATCTAATATTTATTTTTCGCAAAAAATGGCAATACCGCCTTCCATCGTGTACAAAATCGAATATTTCGCTCGAATTGTTTGATGTTATTGTTGATTATTCATAATTTCAATGAGTCCACCTCGCCTCGGGAGTAAGAGTACCTTTTTACCTTTAAGTATCTTTTTTCGAACTAAAAAATATTTTTTGATTCGGTTCACAATTGGCGAAATTATCGATGAACATACACAAAAAATACAAAAATACATACGAACCTCCTCCTTTTTGAAGTCGGTTAAAAATGAATTGCGTTATGCGCGCTAATTAAGGCTAGTGTGGACCGCGTGTGAACGTAGTGTGGCCAAACAATAAGCTGTTATCTACCTCCAAATATTATTCGATTTGAGTGACTTATTTCAAGTAATTAGCACTTCAATCGCTAGATTTAAATTTTATCCAAAAATTTACTAAAAATTATCTCGATGTTCCACAGTAAACGCAAAAACAGTGGTCGATAAACGATCCTCTTAAGCTGTTTATAGATGTGGTCAACGTTTTAACGCATTAAACCTTGTCAATAGCGCGCTAATTTACGTTAGGCTCAAATAGTGCGCTAATTTACGCAGGTGGAGGATTAAGAAAAATGCTCCAGAATGTTAAGTATTTCACGAAGTGTTTCTTAATCGCTAATTTGTTTATTTATTATCTTATGTCTAATAATAATATCTTCCAAATATAGCATCTGAAATGCATGCGGCAACTTTCCCAAACATTCCGATGCGCCTCCGCTCTCGGGTTTGATAAGCTATTGGAGCCTCGGACACCTACAGATTATAGCGGCATATATGCGGATGGTGGTACATCGTGAGGCGTATTACATCAGCCCCTACCATAAATAATGCTACTTGAAAACCAAACTGAACCAGCCTTTTTTTAATTGTCCACTGCAGGACGTAGGCCTACCCACGAAGGGTGATTGGGCCATATCCACCACGCTGGTCCAGTGCGGGTTGGTGGATTCACATACGCCATCGAATTTCTTCCACAGAAGTGCAGGTTGCCTCACGATGTTTTCCTTCACCGAATAGCCAATGGTGTGAAATTCCGTACATAAGTTGCAAAGAAACTCATTGGTACGGGATCGGGATTTGAACCCACGACTTCACGATTGCAGGTTGGGTGTTACTACCACTAGACCACCACGGCTTCCTATAAAAACCATGATCTCAAGAAGAAGAGCGGCATGAATGCTTCTTCACTTCTCTCGGGTTAAGAATATACATGTTGTTTTGCATGCATGTATGATTGTCAAACTTATACTAATACTTTTACTATGGCATCAAACCTGAAATGTTTTCGAAACAAAAATAGCTTTATAATGGAAACTAGGTTTGATTATGAAAATTAGCTTGGTTTTGCTTTGTCTCAAACGTAGACAATTGATTTGTGTACGTCTCGTTGTTTGCCTGACCAATAAAATGGAAGATTTCAACAATCGTGCGGGGCTCAGGCGGCTTAGCTCTGCCTACAGAGCTGAATAAAATTATGGGAGAGTATTTTGTGAAGGCGCGAGTCCAACTCGCACTTAGCCGACTATTTATGATAATTATTCTAACATTTTAATTTTTTCCAGTTTTGTTTCAATTCTTATTTATGTTTGTATAATCTGTCCATGATTATTTTGTTTGATAATTGTTATGTTTGTAACTAATGTAATTGGTACCAACTGTGCAGTTTAAGTTACTTATTAAATAAAATAAGAGTTTGCGTGTTTTTAAACGAACCCCTGAAAGTCACTTAGCAAAATAACCCCTTGTATAATTGTTTCAATTATCGATGGCATAACTCTAGACATTTTAAAATCAAATATCTACAATAATACCTCAAGCTCAAAAATACCAGATTATAACTCAATATTAGAAGAATACAAATAGATTCATCATTTTTGGTATTGCTCTCCAATGAACTTTCACAAAACATCCAACAATAAGCTCATTTAAAACGAAGAAAGTGTATAAAAGGTTCAATCGATGATAGCAAAATAAATATATTCAACTTTCGTATTCGATCCCATTTTATTTGCGAGTGAGTGTAGAATATCAAAGCATGAAGTCATCATCACGACCATAGAGATCTAAAGAGCTGCCTTCTGAACCGAAACGCGAGACACTTGTAAAAGCTGTTGCTTTGTAAATTGCAGGGGTTTCAAAAGGGGTAAATAGTACACGCTCATCATTATGAACAATTTTTGTGATGGGATAAACATTGAAATCACAGCAACATCAGCAGTTTCATACAAAAAGTTCATTGACTCGCAACATAATGGATGGAACATCTGATCTTTCTTGTGATGTCGGGGTTGCCTGCATAGTACCTAAAAGTTATTTAACATAAATCCCTGCTCGTTGTACAGCACCTGCTAAAAAAAATTCTTTTCTAGTTACGTAAATATTTAATTTACGTTACATTAATACACACAAAATTCGCGGAAATAAAAAAATACATGTTATTAGTCACTGGGCCTAGACGACCAGTCGTACAGACGACATGCCCCATTTAGAGAAATCTGTGGTCCCGGCAGACACACCCGTTTTAGGTGCATCTTGTTTGCGTTAGTGTCTAATAGAGCCGCGTCTGTCCTTTTCGTTTGCTTAGCTTTTTTTTGATTGTCTACTCGTACTCTTGTAAGAAATGTATCTTTTGTGTCATTTTATACCTAAATTTGTTGCCATGGGGATACAAATGTGGATTCTTGTATAAAATGTAGGTGTATGACCCTGTTCATCGTCATCTTAAGGAGTACCGAGAATGTCAAGAATAATAATGAGCCATGCAGTTTACCTTACAACTCTGCCTCATTAACTCCACACGAAGAATTAAATACCTTAATTACGTTACGATAAGAATACCAATTTTACTCGCATCGTTGTCGTGCGCTTGCATTCCCTAGTGTTATGTCACTTACCTTATAAAGGCTGAGATGTCACAATCGGAATCTTATTCCATGTGATAGCTCTAGTCCATTGACTTGTGTTTAGGGTTCCGTACCCAGATGTTAAAAACGGGACCCTATTACTAAGACTCCGCTGTCCGTCTGTCTGTCTGTTACCAGGTTGTATCTCATGAACCGTGATAGCTAGAATGTTGAAATTTTCAGAGATGATGTATTTCTGTTGCCGCTATAACAACAAATAGTAAAAACAGAAAAAAACTTATTTAAGGGGGGCTCCCATACAACAAACCTGATTTTTGGGCCGTTTTTCGCACGCTATTAATAACGGTGACAGATATGTGCTTGAAATATTCACAGAATATTTAGTTATAAATATTTACTTAAAACTAAATAGTTAAAATAAAATAAACATTTAAGGCCCCCCTTAAATGTTTATTTTATTAAATGTTTATCCCAAACAACTAACGTGATTTTTTTGCTCAATATTAATAACGGCAACAGGAAGATGCTTGAAATATTCATAAAATATAACTCGTAAGTTGAATATTCCTTTCAAAAATTAATAAAATATAATATTAAGGGGGCTTCCATACGGTACAGAACCCTACATGCGCGAGTCCGACTCGCACTTGGCCGATTATTTTTTGTTGTCGCGCTTCGTAGATTTTCTTTAAGGCGACAGCTGCCTACTTTTTGCCAATCTAGAAATAAAAGTATGTACTGATGGTCAAATTTCCTGGGTCTCTTTTACCGAGCTCGTGCCATCATTAGCTAAGCACACCGCATATTTCTTTGTGTCGTAGTTTCGCTCCATCCCGAGGTTGCCAGGGAGAGATCAGTTTTAGCGATAAGGCCTCCAGTAGTTTTTCTAATCTTTGGCATTTTGTCGATGTTGTAATATCTGGTGTAGATCAATAAAAGAGTTACTCTGTAGGTACCGCCATATTACTGCCTCGACGGCTCAGTGGTTAGTGACCCTGACTTCTGGATCAAAGAGGAGTGGGTTCGATCCCCACCCAGGGCAAACATTTATGTTATGAACATAGGTGTTTGCTCTATGTCTGTGTGTTATTTAGGTACTATCTATTCTATATAAGTATATATCTATCTATCTATATATTTAAAATATGTATAAGTAGTGTATCAGTCTCTGGCAGCCATATCAGCTTTGCTTAGTTTAGGGTCAGAGACTGTGTGTAAGGTGTCCCCTAATATTTATTTATTAAAAATCCACTGCGGAACATAAGCCTACCCACAAAGGATGATAGGGCCAAATCCATCACACTAGCTTAATGCAAGTTGGTGGATAGGTTCTATGTTGATCTTTCTTAATCGGGCACACAGATTAATACGCCAACTGGCGTCAAAAATTGTATAATACAACCTTTTCCTAATATATTCCGATTTGGTTCGCTATTAACATTCCTACGCTACTACTTCCGGTTAAAAAAACCTTTTTCGGTGAAGGGAGTGCACACGAGAGGTTTATTGGAACAATAAAAGTAAAGTTACGTTGGCGTAAAAGTTTTAATAAGCTGCTATTTCGGACCCGGTCGTTATTTAAGAGAGCATTTCGTTGCAATTATGTAATTGTGTGTAAAAGGTTCACATTCGATTCACACGTTTCCTGTTTTGGTGTTTGATAAAAAGTCTCATTTATTACTTCTATCGGCTCTGTTGTATTAATCGCCATAGTAAGTTAAAAATGTTAAAATAAAAGCACTATACTATAAATAAACAAGGTGTTGTTTAGATGTTTTGCATCGTTGCATATGCTTAAGATTAAAATTATCGGACCTAGGTCTATAAACATTTGTATTTGTCTACATTAATTTTATTCAGAATAGGTTTGCGTTTGACTACATACTGCCTGATGTTGAGCAGATAAGCGGTCTAGGTTGTAGCACGCTTTAACCTGGAAGATACCTTTTTTTTTATCCCAGGGAAAATCCTTTATGGATACCACCCTGCCCCGGGGGAGGCAAGGTCATAGTTATGTGGGAGTCCCGTGGCTGGTGTACCCACTAAAAACTCTGGGGTGTTTCTTCCTGACGCCCATGTGCTGGAGCTGCGGGAACGCTTTCGCACTCGTCCGCGGCTCCAGCGGCGCTGGTCCCTAAGACCCGGTCCCGTTTAGTGATGGAGCTTTTCCACCCTACAGATACCTACTTTAATGTAAGCAACGTTCCGCACGGTCAGTATTTGGATGGGTGACCGCGGGTGGCATTTTCCGACTGAGAGCTACCGTGGCTCGGATGACACATTAAATTGTAGGTCCCGGTTATTTTAACCGTTTAGCCAAGTCAAAGGCCTGATATATTTAGATATTTATTTATTTTGCGAGATCACATACTTACTTAGGTACTTGTAATTATAATTAGATCTTAATATAAGACTAATAAACTTACAGGTACATGTCACCCTGTTTCATAGGGTAGAGCAAAGTTTTAGCTAAACATTTATGCTAAACAGTGTAATGCTGTGTAATTGTAATCCTTCAGGCGACCTAAAAACTCTAACACCAAAGCTAGGCCGGGTGGCCTATACGAACTCACTTTTGTAATGTAAGAAAATGATACATATAACTCTTTACTGTTCAATGTTCATAACTACATAGATAAATGACATACACAAATAAAATCTCTTCCAGGCAATCTAAAATGCGCCTCTATTTAGTGAACATGAATTTCCTTTGAAAACTAACACTCTCTTCCCATTACTTTTACAAATTTGTCGACAATCCAAAATGAGCTTTCCAAGCTACATCAATCTTAGTTTTTCAACATACTAATTCTAATAATGGTGTCTGTTAAATCACTCAAACCGTTTGTCCTGTCTGTCTGTCATCACTGTCATTATGCCGAGTTCCACCAACAGCTGTTAGTACAAGTTTCCTTTCGTAGCATTCAAAATTAAGTTTGAAGTGAAATTAATAGTCAGTTTTTAATTAGTTCTAGGATAACGTAGAGACGTTCTAGGATAACAAATAGAACAAGACATAATCATTTTTTGCAAAAAAATAGCATGACCGACTTCACCCGTGTGCAGAACGGCAGCACGGATCGATGTAGCATTTTTCACATAATTGTTGATTTATCGAAAATGGCTCAGCCGATTTCAATAAAATTTAATGGGACCAATTTCGAAGTATACTCTTTCCAATAAAAAAATAATTATTGAAATCGGACTACTATGAAAAAAGTTATGCGTGGTTATACATAAAAAAATATACGCGTCGAATTGAGTACCTCCTCCGGTTTGGTTCGTCGGTCAAAAAGACTTTATCAAGACTGCATAATTGCACTGGATGCAAGCCTCTAACAATCTTGATTGGAGATCGATAGGGGAGGCTTATGTCTAGCAGTGGACGTCCCATCTATGGCTGATGGTTGGTTGGATGGATTTAAACAATTCATTTATTAACGTTAGAAAAAACACTAAAGACAACCATTTACGTTATAGGCACCTACTCAAATTTTCCTATTGCCATTTTAAGTCATCTTGCAACTAAGAATTTAACCTATATTTTCTTCGATATCCAAAGACGTGATACAACGAATATTTTCAAAGCCCATCCCATAATCACAGATTTAATACTGTGCCATGTTTTGTTTTGGGATAAAGCAGCTGTCCCCATATTGGAAAAGCTATTTCACGGTTAAAATAGAACGCGGAAGCATATACAGAGCTTTGATGTGTTTGTAGACTTTGTGGGGATTCGGTCAACCGATTTGTGGTGTTATTAGGATTAGAAATGGTATGTTAATGTGGCCAATGGGAGAGCTTATTAAGGAAAACTGGCTGTTTATGTTTATAATTATTCTGATTTAGACGAGAAGGCGGTATGTATTCTTGAAGCCGAAGATTTTTTTTTTCTTTACAATTTTTTTATTAACTTTTTTTAATGTAAATCGATAAATGGCGGCTGCACGCATGAAAAAGCATGACTTATTGTCACGTTCCGCCTGAGTCGAGCGTGCATGCGAGATCATGGAACAAACGATAGAGAGGCACGATCGGCCTAAGCGTCCAGCTTGACACATATGACGTAAACCAACTTATTACGTAAAATAAAAAATAATTATTAAAATTGAATCCTACTAAAACATTTCTTGTAAAATTATGCCAAAACGAGCCCATATAGCTCGCACAGGCAAAAGTTATTAATCTCACGTAGAGAGATCTGACTCTACACGCTCTAACTCTTATACTATAAGCTCTAATACAACCCAATAGGGGTTGTCAAAGTATGTGGTTGTAAAGATGTATCTAACTAGAGGCTTAATAGCTGATTAGCAATTGAGCCAAAGTTTATGATTTTTCACACAACTGTTGCGAGTTTTTACAGTAAAAAAAAATCAAGAAAACGCTGTAATCGATTCACAAATATGAACAATTTATCTTCGGAAGTCGGTTAAACATAAAACACTCATCCAATAGTTTTATCTAACCAAGTAGCTGCGTAATATATTTATAGCCATATATTTCAAATCGATTTTATGATCCAATCCAATCTGACATCGTATTTGATCCATTTGAAGGCACGATTGAAAAATTCGATTAGATATTAATATCGATAACGGGATGATCGAGTGAAAGTAATCGATGATCTAAGGCTTTAATAGTCGCCAATGATTTGATAGGTCGTTAGTGATTACGAGATACGGTGATTTTACGCATAATTTACGAAAAAAAAGAACTAGCTACTAAAGCTGTAAAAACTTTATGTTTTCATATTTTTTCCCATATTTTCGACTATCGAATTATTGCATCGAATGGATCTTCGAATAATATTTATTACGAGTAACAAATACTTTTACTCGCTTTGTATAAAAAAATAACTTACGGGAGAAAAATAATCAGAACAAATTGTAGTAGGTACTCGGTACGGAGCTGATATTATTATTATAAGTGGGAAGGAATCGTTTACCTATTATATTATTTAAAATTCAATTTGTGTAATTTCTTTCTTTATCGATAGTAGACCCAATTATGAAGGCGCCATCGTTGTTATATTAACCATTTTGTATAGTTGTTTCTGTTTCTTTTTCACTTTAGGCATTCGATAGAGATAACACTTTTCACGTTGCTATTAAATTTACGATGGAGCTTCCATAATTAGGTCTAGTAAGTGTACAAAAATGTTGTTCTTATTTTTAACTATCATATTTTTTTCTATAATAATCGTTTTTGGTAATTTTACATCGTCTAAAATGTGCGATTACGCGACTGTGAAAGCCTTTGAGTAGTTGGTAGTCAAGCACGGTCTTATTCGCGATAAAAAGCTGCTGAAGTCGATCTTTGTTGGTTGTAAGTACTTACTAAGCACGGCAGTCTTCGGATGGGTGACTGCGGGTGGCATTTTGGCTGAGCGCTACCGTGGCTCGGATGGCACGTTAAATTGTAGGTCCCGGTTGAATTAACCGTTTAACCAAGTCAGAGATCATCAAAACTTTGATACCAGGGCTAGTCACCTGGCCTATGATATCATTACCGTGCCTATACGAATTTACTTAGTACTTACGATGTGTTGTCTCTAGTTCTCACGTTCGTTTCCGCATTGACGCTTTGCTAATGGCTGTGTGCAAATGCTTAGTGCTTGTATTTAAATTGACAAATGCTTAGTCTAGAATTTAAATATTCGTTCTGAAAACTTAATCTAGAAATGAAATTGAGGTTGAATATATTATGCTAGTATACTAAGCAAATAAATTAAGTTTGTTTTATCTAAGGTTATTATTTTTATTTGATTTTTTTCTGAACTTTTGAATCGCGTTTTAGTATAAAGGGGTGAGTACAAGGCTACGAAGGACAAGTCTAGACTAGTCATTAGTCAAATATGCTTTGTATCCTGAATCAGCCTTTTTTAAATAGTCCTCTGCAGAACGTAGACCTACCAATGAAAGGTGATTGTCCCACATCCACCACGCTGGCTCAGTGCTGGTTAGTGGATACATACCTACGCCATCGAATTTCTTCTGCGGCCGTCTGCAAGTTGCCTCACAAAACATGTTTTCCTTTACCGAAAAGCCAGTAGTGTGTGATTACGTACATACGTTTCAAAGAACTCATTGGTACGGGACCGGGGTTTGAAACCATGACCTCACTATTGTAAGGCGGGTGTTACTTCCACTAGACCACCACGGCTTCATATGCTCTATACAATGTGATAAATTACTTTACCTTTTAATAATGTACTTTTATTCAGAGCCGAGACTAGTAAGTTAAGAGCTCGATTACTGATGCTGGTTTTTGTGACTGGTTGTCTACCAATATTTTGCTTATTGGACCTTTTGTACGATACGATCTTTTGAAGTATGTACTGTAATGTTGCGAACGGGGAAGCCGTTTGCAGCACCACAAGTTAAAAAAAGATTAGAGAACCCGTAATGTGGCAAGCGGGGGAGCCGGTTGCCACACCACAAGTTACGAGACTTCAGAGAAACCTAACCAACCTAAGAGTCCTACCTAGTGGATAGGATTCCTAACGGTTCGGAGATTAAAACAGAAAACTAACCTTAGTATTTACACATTTATTTACACTAACACGCACTGCACTTATAGTCAATTAAATCTTCAAGAAACGGAGAGAGAGAGAGAGAATTTTGAAGGTGTCCTTGGAAAGTTAGCCAAAAGGGAGAGGGTAGCACTCGTAGAACCACGCTGGAGGCTGGCCGAGGATTTTCTAGAGCCTGAGCTGGACCCGCCGATAGTGTGGCGCCAGCCAGGTAGCGCTAGGTGAGCGCTAGCGTGAAGACATCTGTCGACTGAGGTGGAGGCGCCGGCCCAAACCGGCCGACAGGCGCCGGCCCAAACTGGCCGACAGGGTTCTAAGTCAGCGCCAGCTCAGTGCTCCAGGGGTAAGGGGTCAGTGGCCCCAAAACAAGAGATCCACCTGTAATCAAAGTCAAAGGGACCGGAGCCTCTCACCCTGACTGTCACGCGACGCTCATGCGGTTTGCAGGGCTCGTCCACGCAAACTCAAATTCACACTCATTATATTTTATAGAGAAAAAAGGTGTCTTCCAGATCACTTCCAACTCAAGACTGCCCAATTTTACAAAACAAGGATCGCTGATCCTGTCAAAAAAACATTTCAAAAATTTGAATTTCATAACTAGAATTGTAAGTTGGCAGTGTTATCGTTGAAAGAGTCTGAATGTAGAGAAGCTAACAAAAAGGTTAGTTTCTCTACATTTCCCCCAAAACCCCAGAAAAATTTTCACTCATTGAAAATTTTGCAGGTTGAGAATAAGACCTTGACCATCCAGACAGATTCGTACACATCTTCCATACTCCCTCGCACGCACACTCAATCATATGACCATCCAGACAGATTCGCACACATCTTCCATACTCCCTCGCACGCACACTCAATCATAAGTTGGGGTTATGGTTCACAATCCATGATGACCATACTCCACAAGGAATTATCATTTGATTGTAACGAAGGCTTATTTTTTTAGAGTTAGGTGTCGTAACCCGCACCTTTTCGAAAACCCGATAAAAGTAAAGATAAATAATATTTACAAGTTAATATTTACACATATGGCCTAAGTAAGCCTTAAGACTTTTCAGAGATACGAGTATGAAGAGAAAAAGTAATTTTCTATTCAAATGAAGTTAATATTTAAATTGCAACGTGTGCAATTTGAAATATCAAAAGATAAAAGCACAATATAGGCTTTATTGGTTTTTAACCATTGTGCAAGCCTTTTATTAATAAAAAGAAAAAAAAAATCAAGGGTATTACAAAAAATAAGCCAAAGGGTTTAGATTCTTTGTGAAGCATTAACAGGTAGTACTTTTATACGTAAAAAAAAAAATTACACGAATACATAATCATAACATTATAAGTACTCATTATACACCAAACAAAACGAAAACTATTTACAACCTTCTTAAGAAAACAAAAACATAGATCAGCACTACTTAAAAAAATAAAAAATAAAAATCATTATAATATATTTACTATATATACAAGTTAGCATTTAATATCTTTAACATGCCATCTACCTCTCGAACCGTTAGGGTCCTCCAAGACAAAGACCAAAGAAGACAATTTTTCAACAATTAATGACTGAAGACGTATGAGAGCAGAGAGAGACTCGCGGAATAATATACACATAATACCAGGTAGTAATAGAATATAATTTATATATGAGGCCAAGTGTTGATATGTACTACTATGTACTACGAAAGTATGATGAGTGTTCAGCTGTAAGTTAGGTAACTTACAAACTGTATGTGACGTACACTGAGAGGATACTCTCCTCCAGCTCGCCGTATAGTCTCCCAAACCCCAACTTGAAGGTGACCGTTAGGTTTTAACACCGTCAAGCGAAGAATGGGTGTAGGTTACAGAGGTAACCAGGTAGTAAGTGACTGTATGTAGGGGTGCGATATTTATGTAGCCTGTGTACTGTAAAGTCAAGTATAGAGTAATGTATGGAGAATTGGAGTACGATAACCAAAAGAGAATCCAAAAATACCTAAGGTGTAAGCGATGGGTGGATACTTGTGGAAGTATCGGTTTAGAATTTAGAAAAAAAAGAAAACAAGTAACAGTAAAATAAGAAAATTTAAGTAGTCAGGGGTGGATAAGTAAAAAGGTCGGGCGCCAAACTGTAATGTTGCGAACGGGGAAGCCGTTTGCAGCACCACAAGTTAAAAAAAGATTAGAGAACCCGTAATGTGGCAAGCGGGGGAGCCGGTTGCCACACCACAAGTTACGAGACTTCAGAGAAACCTAACCAACCTAAGAGTCCTACCTAGTGGATAGGATTCCTAACGGTTCGGAGATTAAAACAGAAAACTAACCTTAGTATTTACACATTTATTTACACTAACACGCACTGCACTTATAGTCAATTAAATCTTCAAGAAACGGAGAGAGAGAGAGAGAATTTTGAAGGTGTCCTTGGAAAGTTAGCCAAAAGGGAGAGGGTAGCACTCGTAGAACCACGCTGGAGGCTGGCCGAGGATTTTCTAGAGCCTGAGCTGGACCCGCCGATAGTGTGGCGCCAGCCAGGTAGCGCTAGGTGAGCGCTAGCGTGAAGACATCTGTCGACTGAGGTGGAGGCGCCGGCCCAAACCGGCCGACAGGCGCCGGCCCAAACTGGCCGACAGGGTTCTAAGTCAGCGCCAGCTCAGTGCTCCAGGGGTAAGGGGTCAGTGGCCCCAAAACAAGAGATCCACCTGTAATCAAAGTCAAAGGGACCGGAGCCTCTCACCCTGACTGTCACGCGACGCTCATGCGGTTTGCAGGGCTCGTCCACGCAAACTCAAATTCACACTCATTATATTTTATAGAGAAAAAAGGTGTCTTCCAGATCACTTCCAACTCAAGACTGCCCAATTTTACAAAACAAGGATCGCTGATCCTGTCAAAAAAACATTTCAAAAATTTGAATTTCATAACTAGAATTGTAAGTTGGCAGTGTTATCGTTGAAAGAGTCTGAATGTAGAGAAGCTAACAAAAAGGTTAGTTTCTCTACAGTACACGGCAGTTTTGTCCCTAAAATAGTTTACTAGATGCACTGTTGTTTACGAGTAGTAACGATGACATTGGCATACGCAACGCTACAAAAACTCAGGACGCTGTAAGCACACTCTGCATGTTAAAATGGAAGTGGGCAGGCCACGTTGCGAGAGCTACAGATGGACGTTGGAGTGGAAAAGTCCTGCATTGGTGCCCGAGAGAAGACACACGATCGAAAGGACGGCCGAGAAGGAGGTGGCGACATGACATCGTAGAAGCAGCTGGGAGTACATGGACGAGACTGGCGCAAGAAAGAAAATTATGGCAACGCATGGAGGAGGCCTTCGCTCAAATTTGGGTGTCCAGAACAGAACGAAATTGATGTTATGTAATATGAAATGTAAAAGATAAAATGGAAATAAAGGCTGTATTTATTTATTTATTTATTTTTTAACGATGACATTTGTACTCGTACGTATAGATATTACAAAGTACGGAGTGAAATTCACCGACATGAAAGCCACGTGGTTAAACAGTTTCTCCAGAAAAATAAACAGAGTAGCGTATCTTATCTAAATTCAAAGCTTCATTTGCTCTACCGTTGCCGTCCCCGGTATGCATCTGTTCCACAATGCCTATTCAGTCCATTCTCTATTGTTAGCAGAGCCATATGTTTGTTTTCGTCGGTGAATCTGAAATGTTTGCTTTACGGAGAGTTTTGTTTTGCAAACATGTAAAACCAGTAGAATAGGGATGATCGAGGTGTTACCAAATCTTATTTCGCGTGTAGTTTAATCTAACAATTATAGGTACAAACGTATAAAAACATAATTGATATTATCTTTGCTCCTGTTTAAAGGCCCTTTGAAAAAAGATGGCCACTAAAGCCGGTCGTAAAGTTCTCGAAGGGTGATCACATACTAGCAAGAGTAGCGTAGGACGTCTACCGACAAGGTGGACTAACGATTTAGTTAAGTCCACTGAAACACACTGTAAGCCGCTTGCAGCCGTTCTTATTGGAAATCCATAGGGAGGCTTAGGTCCATCAGTGAAGTGTGGACGTCATATAGTGGATATTGGTGATGACGATGAGGCAGTAAAAATCATTCATCACAATTAATATAAATAAATAAACCAGCAAGAAAATGACTGTTCTGTACTATGAAACTTTGTGATCTCAAAACAATATTGATAATATGAAATTTGATTCCTGCATGAAGGTAAATAGCATATAAACGACGTTTAAACAAACAAGTGTCCTCTATGGCACATCAATATTAATATGAAAATTTTATTCAGGATCCAAAAATATTCATTGCTCAAGTTTGCTTTCATAATATATTCGGTGTTTCACTCGTATTAAATGTAAATAAATAAATATTTAAGAGATATAATTGTATCATTACAGTGACATTTATTGATACATTGATAGACTAGATAGATAAACATACATTCTATTTCAGTACTGAAATGTTCATCAGTTTACTATCAAGCAGACATTTCTTAATTTAGAATCGTATCTTTTTCAAATGAAGATTTATATTTGACAAACTTCCAGTAATTAAGTTTCCCCTTTGAATATAAAAGCTAATAAATTATCGGAAGGATTCGTCGTCTCTCATCTGGGTCACTAAAAGCGTTTTTAGCACCGAAAGATACTTTGGTTTATGTTCATTTAATAGTTTAAGAGATCTATTTTATTTTTCTGTGAACTTTTACGGGACTTTTACTTTTTCGAATTTTTTAAGGCTCATGCGGTGACTGTAGAGTTTACAATACTCTACAGTGTAGAGTAGTGGAAACTTTCAGGGGATTGGTGGTAGGTAGAGTAATTATATTGCTTACATCACTATTTTTAACTTGCTCTATATCTTAACTCAGAGATCACAGATTTTCTATCAAGTTTTGTGCTCGAATCCCGCTCAGCTTTATTTTTTACCTAGTTTTTACCGAGGAGGTACTATGTTCGTCTATATGTTTTTTTTCTGTGTATGTACACCGATAATTTCGCCAATTGTGAACCGATTTGAAAATTATTTTTTATTTCGAAAGGGTATACTCTCGATACGGTCCGATTTCAATATTACAAGGATGTCACATCGATTTGTGCAAACCAGGTATTTGACTTCTGTACACGGTTGAAATTGGTGGTGCGATTTTTGCGAAAAATAATTATTTCTCTTTTCCAATATTCTAAGCCCGAACTACATTAAAATGGACCGAAGCGGAGATGTGGGAAAATAGGCAGAACGTGGTAGACCATACTGCAGAAAGGCATAGTGTGAAACAAAACTTATAGAAACAAAACCGACTACTTAGCTAGGTAGACGACCTAATTAAGACCGCAGGAAAGCGCTGGATGCCAGTCCCTTCCAACTGGTCTTATTGGAAATCTATAGGGAACCATAGGGTTCAAAACAGGACAGACTGCTGGTCATAGGTCCAACAGTTAATTTCCTATGGCTGATATGGTGAGAAACAAAACAATCGAGAGCGGAGTAGAGACTTTGTTTTGTTCTTGGCAAAGCTAATATGGCACTTCTACAATGTTCATGTCAAAAATCAGTGTACACTGTACACGCCATGGATAAATATAAATAAATAATAAATAAATATTTGGGGACATCTTACACACGGTCTCTGACCCCAAACTAAGCAAAGCTTGTGATATGGCTGCCAGAGACTGATATACTACATACACTTATTTTTAAATACATACTTATATAGATAGTAACTAAATAACACCCAGACACAGAGCAAACACTTATGTTCATCACATAAATATTTGCCCTGGGTGGGGATCGAACCCACGCCTCTTTGACCCAGAAGTTAGGGTCACTAACCACTGAGCCACCGAGGCTGTCGATGTATTACATAAATCCTTGGTACACGCAAACGTAATGGTCTACTTCAGTCTACATAGCTCTCCGCATATCTCAGGTCCACTCCGCTTTGTTGGGAGTCTGGGTTACGTAGAAATTTAAGCCCAAGTGCGTAAATTAATTGACGCTAGCTTCAAATGGCCAAGGAAACCCGCATGTCCAAGAGATTTACATATTCGCAATGATATATGACTGCTAACTTTACTTGACCCGTGCGATGAACTTTGACCTAACCCTTCCCGTAATGAGAAGAGGCCTGTACTAAAAGCATTGGGACATAGTCCGAATAGATATTGGTAAACTAGCTTTCTTGTATATCCGAGGATCGCAGAACTCCGTGTCACGTCACAGAATACCAAAAACAATGTCAGGAATGAGGAAATCCGTAGTAGAACCACATTATCGACATAGACCTGCAGATTGGGAACTTAAAATGGCAGTGGACATCGCACATAGCTCGGAGGACTGATGACCGTTGGGGTCCAAAAATTCTCGAGTGGAGATCACGTACCGGCAAGCGCAGTAGCTGGGACGTCAGCCTACGATGTGGACAGACTGGTGATCTCATCGGGACTGCGATATCACGCTGGATACAGGCTGCTTCCAACTGGTCTTATTGGAGATCCATAGATGAGGCCTATGTCCAGCTGTGGACGTCATTATGGCTGAATGATTAAAATTTTATTTCTAAGACATTATAATAGTAACCTAAGTTTGTTGAGAATGCATATGCTCCCGGATTTTTTATCACTACAAGAAGAGATCAATAGCAATATCATATCTTAATTCAATCAATCACTCAATCGCATTCAAATACGAAACACTAATAACGCTACCGACAGGCCGTATCCGCTAACAAATTGTTTTTTTCTCTCCCTAGCCACAGAACCAGTAATTTGAGTCAATGAAGTAATGTGCTTCGTTTATATTATTGCCTTGTCGGAAGTTTCAATGGACTAATAATGGTCAAGTAAAAAGTTTGTGGTAACAAATTGGTTAATCTCAGATTGATCTGACAGGAGTGATGGGGACAGAGGCCAGATATAAAATTGTATCTGTTGAGATTATGTAGATGAAAAAAATAAAATAAATTGGTAGCCTTTTGATTCTTACATAACGAAAGGATCTTAGCTTTTAAGACGAGAATCACTACATAGTATAAAACAAAGTCGCTTCCCGCTGTCTGTCCCCATGTATGCTTGTATCTTTAAAACTACGCAAAAAGAAAGTGAGTTCGTGGCTAGCTCTATGGTGTCAGAGTTTTTAAACCGCCTGAAGGCCTGTGACATGGCATAACGGTTAAAACAACCAGGGCCTACGATTGAACGTGTCATCCGAGCCACGGTAGCGCAAAAGTATTAGATCAGATAGAATGGATCACAAGGATCTATTCTACATTGTTAATTAAAATCAATACATTAAATTCATCTTATACAGGCCCATTATACCAAATCTTGGTGCATATCTAGTAACTAATCATAACGCTACTGCTACGATAGATACCTACAGTAAATATAGTACTTAGTTTTGCATTCGTACATTAATAAAGTGACGTACAAATAAAAATAAATAATGCTGAACGATTGAAATACGATAACAGGAAGATAATTATAAAAAAAACATTTGTAAAGGTAAACAATGACAAAAATAAAACTTGTTCGTCATAATTCGCATGATTCGTGACCATGATCGCTATCGCAGTCATCTGACGTGAGAACACACTGTTATCTGGCTATCTTGATTGAAAGTCTCTCTTCCTCTTATCGCAGTTGTTTGTATACTGTTATTTGAGTCTACGGATGGAAGTAAAAACGCAGGTCAGCTGTTTTATGTTTTGCTCTGCCTGCCTTCCTTTAGTCCGGGTTAATTAGCCCACTATCCGTCCTCGCTGCGCTCATGGTACGATTAAGGAATTGTCGGTCTTTCTTCAGTATTATATGCATATTTAATACAGTAGTAAGTACACCATTCTTTTGAATGACTCTATCTATAGATGAAAACCACATTAGCGGGAAGCTACTTTGCTTTATACTAAGTAGGTATAGATGACCACCCATGGACAAAACTATGGACAGGACGGTTTCTCAAATAGTGGAATGTTTTTTGAAATAAGGAAGTGCAGTTGTTCTAGAGATAAGCCGTACTTAACAATTAAATTAAAGGGGCACTTTCTTTTTGTTAACAGTATAGAAGATATATACATAAATTTTATGGACCCTTAGCTATTATGTAACTAAGTAAGTACGTATGTATATGTATTGTGGAACGCTTTGCCTGAGCCTGTCTTCCCGCTAAAGTACAATGTAGGTGTCTTCAAATCCCGAGTAAATAGGTATATTCTAGGTAAGCGTGTTACACCCTAGACCGCATATCTGCTTAACATCAGGCAGTGTGTAGTCAAACGCAAGCCTATATGTAATAAAAAAGTGGCTATAAGAAGTATTCGTGAATACTGTTATTTTCAAGGTTTTTAAGTTTTCCTAAATATGTATATAATTATAACTGATAGCTATGTTCCTAAATAAATAGAAGGTACAATCCATCTTTTGCTAATTGACAGCCAAGCTGCTGCAGCATTTTCTTTTTGTTATTCTTGATAACACACAATACTACATAAATTATACCTACAATTTTGACGTGGCTCGTGCAAGATGGTATATTTTATTTTCTATCTATATCATTCATTTCCTTTCTCTTTCCATACCTATTTCTCGATTCAACTAAAAGCACTCTATGTAGACACATTTATTGAAGGAATGGAGACTACGTACTAAAAAGTGCAGTAGTAGGAAGTGCATCGACAGTATGAACTGACAATCTGATCTAATTTTTTTAACCGGTGGTCTTTGAGAAATCCTAAGAGGAGTCCTATGCCAATTCAGTGGACGTCTTATAACTGATAATGATGGAGTCCTCACATATAGTCACTGTCCTAGGACAGTCACCGCTAAAATTGGGTACATCAGCCATGTGAGGACCCATCAGTAACCATACCCATTTACGGAAAATGATCGCCGTAGCCGAAATCATCGTGGAAGACATCACTACGAATACATAGTATAAAACAAAGTCGCATCCCACTGTTTGTCCCCATGTATGCTTATATCTTTAAAACTACGCAACGGATTTTGATGCAGTTTTTTAATAGATAGAGTGATTCAAGAGGAAGGTTTAGATGTATATTATAATATATACTGTGCGAAGCCGGGGCGGGTAGATAGTCATCAATATGATGATGAGAATACCTATTGAGGTCACGTGTTGAACTTCAAGGTAACAGTCAGTTTATCTCAAGCAGTTCTCACCTTTCCTATCAGATTTTTCCGTAATTGTTTTATGATCAGTTGCGAATTTCTAACTTTATGAACCAGTTTTATGATGTACAGCCGGCGGTGTGACCAGTTCTTCGTATATTGCCTGGTTTGCAAATAACTTTTACTTGCTTCTTTACATTTGCAAAATTTTATTTTAAACACATCATTACCTAACTAAAAAGAAACAAAAAACTGAGTTAGTGTATATATAAGTTCGTAAGGAAAGGGCCGTCATAGTTTTTAAGCCGCCTAAAGATCTTCGACATGGGGAAACGGTTAAAGCAACCGGGACCCTCAATTTCATGTAACATCCGAGCCACGGCAACGTTCAGTTGTAAACGACTTTGTGGATGCCGAGTCACGCTGGGTGCAAGCTGCAAGGGGAACCGGCGGTCTTATTGACGGTTCTCATCTATTAGGGAGGCCTATGACGTCCTATCCTACGGCTAATAAATGATGATGAACTAAAGAACAACTAATTAAGGTACCTATGCTATTATCGTTACAATATCTACTATCTTAGGAATATGTATGTATTAAATGAATATTAGGGGACATCTTAACACACTGCCTCTATCCCCAAACTAAATGGAGCTTGTTATATGGCTGTCAGACTGATACAGTACTTAGGTATACATTGTATTGTATGTTATGTTAGCTACGAGTATGAGATTTTTTTCAATACGAAATGCTAACTGCTGGGTTGTTGCAAAAAAGCTGTCAAATTAATATCAAATTATTCAATTGTTAAACTTATCTGTGGCTGAAAAAGTAGTCCTAAGTTGTTAATTGCAGTTTCCTCGAACAAATACTTGTCGTGGCGAGATACGATCGCCAATAGCTTATTATGGAACGTTCCAAAACGGTAGCGTGTCTTTATTATGATTTTTTGTTGTAAATACTCGTAGATAGAGTAGTTACTACTACAGTACTATGACTACTTGTGTTGACAGTTTAGTTAGCTGCTACTGCGAACCAATGAGTTCTTTGGAATTTATGTAAGGAATTTCATACCACTGCACTGGCTTTTCAGTGAAGAAAATATCGCAAGGCAACCTGCATACGTTCGTCGAAAAAAAATCGATGACATATGTGAATCCACTAAACCGCACTAGGCTAGCGTGGTGGATATGGCCCAATCACTCGTTGTGGGTAGGCTTACATCGTAGTCATAGTCATATTTATTGATAAAAATTATTTTACAAGTCAAACATCCTACATCTACAACTAGCAGTAGACTATTAAAAGGCTGGTACAGACAAAAGGTGTTGAACAGGTAATTCATTTCCTGATGTTTTCCTTCACTGTAACTTTCAGTGAAGTGGAATATCGTGAAAATCTGTAGTCTTGATTCATTGGTACTGTAAGACTGGGAACATTCCGTATCTGGAGAGAAGAAATACAATCATGTGAACTCTCCGGTATAATTCGGCCACTGTGGTTCGAAGGGTAGGCCTATATTTAACTATTATAACGCTGGCGGTACACAAACTCGTAATAAGGCTACAGTTTCTACAACCGTAAACGCTGCACATTACTATAATTTCACATGTGACCGATTTGTCCTATTCTTGCAGGTAACAGCCCGCCATAGCCATTCAAACCACGTACGCAAATAAAAATAGATTGCTGAAGACGACCAGCGCCCGGTAAGTAATCACGGTTTTCTATTTTCTCTGGTGACATGGCTACCTACTTTGGGACCATTGAGTTAAATGTATGTATAAAATAAAGAGGCGTCGGGTACATGCATTCTGTGCGTTTTGAGTGTCAGAACAATTTGTTCAAAGTTCACTGTTGCATAGTGCATTGTTTGAAAAAAAAATTGAGATTACCGAAGACGACCAGCGCCCGGTAAGTGATCACGGTTTTCTATTTTCTCTGGTGACATCGCTACCTACTTTGGGACCATAGAGCTAAACATGTAGGTACTCGTATAACTACAGCGTGAAAGTATGTTCTGCACGTGTGGAGTGTCAGAACAATTTGTTCAAAGCAACCAGTGTTGCAAATTAAAATAAGGTTGCCGCCCAGTAATTTATCACGGATTTTTTTTTTCTGGTGAAATCGCTACTTACTTTGGGACCGTCGATCTAAATGTAAACGTACATACGTTCTAACATACGCGATCTATAATCTGAACAACTTCGATTTGCGACGGGGTACCTACAGGTTTTCTGTGTGTTATGAGTGTCTACGATTTTTTTTAAGTTTCCTGTTGCATGGTTCACTGCATGCCAATTTTTTTTAAAGGCAATTAATCACAAAAACTAAACCTATCTATCTAAACTATCGAATTACAGCCTTAAGTAATGTGACGCTTTAAATACGAACTAGTTGTGGGAAATTTAGTTTCACTCAATGCGAAACAATTCCCATTTTAACAGGACATTTAAGCCTGTCGGATAGATAGTAATTAAAATAATTATGGGATGAGTCTGCACACATTTAAGTAGTTAAGTTTTCTTTGCAAAATCCTTACATAGTATAAAATAAAGTCGCTATTTTTGTCGTCTGTTTGTCTGTATGCTTAAATCTTTAAAACTACGCAACGGATTTTGATGCGGTTTTTTTTAAATGGATAGAGTGATTCAAGTGGAAGGTTTATATGTATAATACACCTGTGCGAAGCCGGGGCGGGTCGTCTAGTTGATATAAAATCCCAAGATTTTTAATACACTTAAAAGTTTTTCGTGACACTCAGCGCGAAGCTTATAGCGCATCTCTTTGTAAGTATTTGGCGTATCCATTTATTACTGTGTTTGGAACTGACCGATAGCGAATGAAACGCTCGTTGAGCTGGAGCGAAATAGTCAATGCCTTTGGAAAATGTTTACATGTGAGACAACCGTCTCTGGGAAGACCGAAATACTATACTAGTACGGAGCGTTCGGAAATTGAAATAACAATGCCGTGTTTTGATTTACATGTTGTTTTCCGACGTAACTGCCGAAATGAGATCGATTGTTGAAAAATAAGCAGACGTAGGTGCCGTTAGTAAACAAAATTTAAAGCAACGTGTAAATAAAATTAAGGGCTAGGTTTCCTGACGGGTAAAAATTTAGAGTTAATTTTAAGATGCAATAAATCTTCGTGCTTTAAGAGTAGAGCCCTGTATGAATACCAGAATATTTTTATTTAAATTTTTTCTTAGGCTTGAAATGAAATGTACTCATTGAATAATTATAGCTTGTTAAAGTATTTAAAGAAATGGTGGAATTCAAATAACAAGTTAAGTTAAATATTTACCGGTAAAATTATACATTAACATTAAGTAGGTATTTTATAATAACAATTTTACTTATTACTTAAGTGCAATAAGTTTGGTTAAAATTCTCCCATTTTAAGTTTTTACCTCTGTGGCGGTTGGAATGCGCGCCAAGCAACCTCGACTATGACGGCAGTCTCCAGATTTCCATCTCTGAATTTAAATCTCGTCAACAATTCCAATGAGATTTCATCTAAAAAGTTCTCGTCTGGTTCAGCCAGACAGGTACTACAGCTCGATAAAGCGCATCACTAATTCTACTAGTGCGGTTCAGTGCACGATTCTGCACGTCGACGTCGCCGGTCGATTCGCCAGTCACCTGCAGCTCACCTCCACTGCAGCACGCGATATGCCGCCTTCGCCGAACGACCGATTAAAAAAATAAAACCTGCGCGCGATTCGGGTTCCTTTTTTAAATATTTCAATTCTACGCGCGATAATTTTCTTTTTGAACTGTTTTGAGGTTTTAGCCTCTTTGGACTGATTGTGTGGCCAGTGCTTTTTTGTGTGAGAGTTTTCCTTTTTGAGGCTGGTGCTATTGGGATGCTTATTTTTTGAGAATGGTATGGTAATACATCTATAGGTATTTTACTAGTATTATTAAGAATTTTGAAAATAGCTTTATTATACTTTCTGGCCACGAAGTTTTAAAAAAATATCAGTGTTGTATTGAAACCGGATGTGAATCTATAAAAGCGGAGATAATGAGCTGGTTCCGATGCTCTACCTCTAGTTCTTTTGTAATTATAATATAATCAATCCTTTAAGATTGTAATCAATCTGCTATTATTATTATTTAAATAATTGCAGTGCAAGTATAAAAATTATTAATGTTTTTAATTACAGTTAATTTTTTATTAGAAAGCTACTAATTCAACAACTAGCAAAAATTCTTTTTAACAGCCGTATTCCGTTAAAATATTTTTAGTTAAATCAGGTAACATTTAAAAAAATACAAAAGAAGACATTTATTTACAAAAAAAGTCTATGTAAAAATAATATGTGAGACAATAACGTTAACTTCACAAGTAGGTAATTAGCAATATACAAATACATGTAACAAAGCGAGAATAGCATCTTTATGGAATAATATTAACATTTGCATTAAAAACAAGATATCTCAATGACATGCTAAATGTCATATTATGCATTTTCGTCCGAAAATTTGCATGAAATGACGTTTTCATTTCGCTTCCATTTTAAACGCATTTTAACCTGGCAATAATCTTGTTAGCCATTCCAGCAATTTCTTCGTACTAAAATGTAGAAATGTATCAACAATTAGTTAAGAATACGTATCTCTTAATTACTGGCTGTACATTTTATTTTTAAAGGCGTTAAAAGCTGTATAATTAGTTTGAATAATTAAAATGAGTGCCGGTGTAGAATTTATTTGGCAAGCGATAAGCTAGGAATTGAAGTTATTTTAATTTGAAACTATCCGTGACCCATTTGCATCTTTATCATCTGAACCGAAACTAAAGCGTTTTAAATAATTAATTACGCGGTTGCTATTCACTACTTTAAAAATAATATTTTTTAAACGGCCCACGTTTATGTTAAGACGTCCTCTTAGTGTCAAATCGCAATTAATATTTAGGTACAGACGAGAGACATTACGTACATTGTATTCAAATAGTAAATATATTTCTTATCTTTCCAAAACAAATGATATATTTATTTTTATTTGTGAAATCGGATGAAGACATGCTTTGTTTTGAAATTTTCAGGATAGTATATCTTACTAAAACATCTTTGAAAATTCACTCAAGGAACTATAAGGTCACCGATATAATTCGTAAAGTGCAAACAATCGAATCGAATTCTCCGCTGGAAAATTAAAATAATCCAAAAGCGTTAAATTTACCAAGTCCCCTTGAGACAGACCTGTCCGTTACAGGAAATGTTACATTTAAGAAAAATAATCCAGTTTACCATTATTCCCTTGAGATGAAATCGTACTTTGATGTATGAATTCTAAAGAGATAAATTCCTATAAGTTCATATAAAAAGCTAGAGTCCATCAATAAATATCTTATTGGTAGATATTAATACTTACACTTTAAGAAAGGACATGGCAGAAAGCATAGTTTACTAAAACTTCTTGAAGATAACTCTTACACGGTTCGCTTCGCACTCAATAACTGCTTTCCTGTTTCCTAAGAGAAATAATTTAAAGCTTTTCAAGGTCAGAGTAAATATGTATCTTCTGGGTCTGCTGCTTCATCTTCGACCATAACGTCGCCATCAGGCGAGTTGTTGGTCAAGCGCGGACTTATTAGTGATAAAAAAAAAATATAACGAATTACAGTACAGCAAAGTCAGAATCAGTTAGAGCTTTGTCAGAATCTAATTCAGCGATTCAGTTACCATTTTTTGACAATGTTTTATCAATAAAACATTAAAGTATCATTAGTTCAAGCGTTTTCGAGTTTCTCACCAAAAGCAATAGACCAACAGCAAGACTCTAGGCTAAGTATCAACACCCTAACCTTTCGACAAAGGAGGTTGCGCCACGTCTCCGCAACTCCGACATACGCAAGTGGGGTAATTTACACGAAACACCACTTATTGTGATGGCCCTAGTCGTGTCATCATTTACACGTGAAACCTTAGAACCACTTGAAAATGACTTGTATTCAAAGTACCCGTATGCAAACCGTCGATGTGCAACAGATGCATTAGTTAAAACATTGGGAATCCTAGTGAGTTGGGAATTAGTTAAGCTTTAGGATGGGTGTAAGGTGAACGCTCCTGAAGTCAAAATAGGATCATAGTTATGTAAGACTTTTGCTGCAAGACTAAACCTGAAAACGCTAAACATAAGCAGCTCATCATCATAAACTTAAGAGCAAGGCTCTTATCGGTGGAGCAACTTCCACGTCTCGCGATCTTTTGCTAGTGTTTTCACTTCCCTGTACGACATGACATCTACCTTTTCTTTAATTTGGTCTAGAAATCTCTCCATGTCTTCCCCTTCCTCTCTTTCCTTCTATTATGGTTTTCATTAGATTGTTATGTCAAACAAGGTGGCCAAACATTTTTCCTCTTCTGTTCTCGATTACCTACTGATAAAAGTTTCTTTTTATAATCAGCTGTTCAATACAAAAAGTTAATTGACTTCGAAATGTATGGAACATCCAACATTTGTCGCTATTTCTGGATTGGTCTCGTGGTAAAAGTTGCATAATGATGAGTACAAAAGACCTCTTCTGACTTTGATAGCGTTACGCTTACACCCCGTATATTTACTCATCGTCACAAATTTTTATTTCCAAAGGTACATTAGAAAGGTGGACACATTGGCATAAATCAAACAAACCAAATACAGTAAAATATAAAAATACTGAGCTCTTGACGTTAGTCTTTAAAATAATAATGCAAATGAATTTTTTTTTTTAAATTAAGAATTCGGCTGCGTAATAAAGCATACATATAAGACGGCAATGAACTTTTTGAATATTAAAACACTTTACAATCCATTGTCGAATATTTCAGTTTTGCAGACATTTTTCTCAATATAAACCGTACCTAGAGACATATTTAATTCAGAAAGTTCCTTAACCCGACCGTTCTAAAACATTTCGAAAGAGCTTTACGAAAAGCCAATTTTGACATGCCTGCGGCTGCGGTTGCTTTTCGAAATTTCGCCGTGCCTTATTGTAAACTTCAATTATACTAGTTAGTTGTTTCAATCTGCAATGTCCTGATCAATATAATAAAGCCATTATTTATCTGAGCATAAATAAACCTGAAATTATGAGAATTGCATCAAAATTACGCAATTTGTTATGTGCTACAATGCATATATACTTATATTACTTTTGTTTAGTACCTAAATGACATATTCGTATTCTATCGTAGTTTCTCTAAAATTCAATGCTTTGAATTCTTTTAGTCATTATTATAATCGGCTGATTCCTAGTTCACCAGTGATCTGGTCTATGGCAGTCCTTTTTTAGGGTTCCGTACCCAAAGGGTAAAAACGGGACCCTATTACTAAGACTTTGATGTCCGTCTGTCTGTCTGTCACCGGGCTGTATCTCATAAACCATGATAGCTAGGCAGCTGAAATTTACACAGATGGTGTATTTCTGTTGTCGCTATAACAACAAATACTAAAAACAGAATAAAATAAATATTTAAGGGGGGCTCCCATACAAAAAACGTGATTTTTAGGAGCTTTTTGTTCGCTATTTATAACAGCAAGAAGAGTGGGGCTCCCATACGGTACGGAACCCTTTGCGCGCGAGTCCGACTCGCACTTGGCCGATTTTTTCATCCCAGTCCTATATCAGTGACGCAATCTTCAGCCGATATTTTTGAAAGCTGGAGATTTTCGTTCTTTCTTACTTAAACTCTGAAAATACTAATGTTTCATTGGAGTAAGAGTAATAATGAAACATTAAGATATTTTTTTAAACAAAACTTCGAAGTAGTGTATATTATTTTAGGCTGTATAGAGCAACCTCATACAAACTCACTGTAACAATTAAAAGCCCGACTTTTCTATTATTATTTTTGATTATAAAAACATTTTTCGCCCGACTTATGAGAAAAGCGTCAGTTCCATTAGTATGTGAGTGAAAGTGATCTCTAACATTTCGTTTAACATAACAACCGTATGTTTGCTTGTTCCGCACATGCTGTGTTTGTGCGTGTTGTCGCGGACTAGAACCGGCTTGAATGAAGCTGCTGGAACGCTTGTCCGATCTTCAAATATTCTATACGTAGGAACCTATCTAATCCCTTTGAAATTATGAAAGTCATAAATGCTTTCAACTGCTTTGTAAGCTATAATGTTTAACTTTTCATACATAACGTCATTAAGCTTTTGATGTTGAGGCTCTATTAATTCTTATCTCTGACTCGACGACTCTCTGTATTGTAAAATATTTTTTTTTAATTCTAAAATGCTCTTTGTGTTTTCGTATCTTGTTGTCTTTCTTCTTGATTTTACTTTTACTATTTCCTTCGGATTATCGTGTTGTGAAGATTAAATCTTTCCTTGCTTATTCTTGTACTTTTACTTTCCATAGGTTAAGCTTTTTAATGATATCATTTTGTTCATAGTGTTCTTACACTGTCGTAGTGGGTTCACGCTTGTTTTATTTTGAGACAAACTTTGCCATGAATAGAAAACTGTTTGTGTGCCGTCACAAAAATATTTGAATTGGTAAAGATAACTTTTACTTTCGATAAGGTTCCGGCCCGTGGTATATCCGACATGATACCTCGTTAATTTATGGCGACCATTAATATCTGCCAAAGTGCTTTTAAATGTTAATGATGATTCCTACGTATTCGTTGTGACCGATTTTCCTTACTGATTGAATTGTTGCCTAATTTTGATATTGATGAAGGGATTAGTGTGATTGTTTGTATAGTATGAGTGATTACTTTGATTATGTTTTGGAAATATGAATACCGATAAGTAGTTGAATGTTTTATAAGCTCTGATTTCAATGTACTTATCACTGTAAATAAACATTTCATAACATCATTAATCTTAGAATCACGACGTGATATTATTATAGTAGCAGTATTGTGCGGGTGAATGATATTTTGTGTTGAACACACATAATAGTATTTTGTTGAGTTAATGTAAAATACGAGCATGAAGCCGTGCATCTGAAAAATCTTATATGGAACGGTAATTGAAAAAATGAATTGTTAAAGTAAATTTTTCAAGTAAGTGATGTGGTGATTAAGAATTTTATTTTTAAAAGATTAATGCATCTCAATACAAACGTACAAACTAGACAGTCTATAATTATTTTTCGCAAAACATGGAACCACCGCCTTAGCCGTGTACAGAATTCGAATAGTTTGCACGAATCGATGCGATATCCATGTACATTATTGTTGATATATCAAAAAAGGCTACCTACCCCGGAAGTATATCCTGTCGAAATAATTTTTTTTTTTTTTTTTTTAAATCGGAGCACGATTGGCGAAAACATCGATGAACATATTCAAAAAAAAATTACTGACAAACATAGTACCTCCTCTTTTTTGGAAGTCGGTAAAAAATATCATTCGCCCGTTCAATAAAATTAGTGTTCATTGTGATGAGTGCAATACAATCTAAGTTCCATAGTCGAATTCTTCAGTTTAGTTACGATAAATGGTTGTTCTGTAAAATATTGATGTCGATGAATACATGTAAAATTAGTACCTACACGCCTAATTCATCAAACCGGAAAGTTAGAAGCGATAAATCGGCAGGTTGAAGATGCATCGATGAACACAATCGTTATATTTTCCGCAGTGAAAGTGCACGCGCACAATACTTCATCGATTTCGTAATTCTCAGTGGCAGGAGCTAATTTTTTACTTCATGGATTGTTAATATCTTTCTGTACATTTTCGTCATTTTTTTACCGACTTCCAAAAAAAAGGAGGTACCTACTATTTTGTATTTATTTATTTCATTAGTACGGCATTAAACCATTTACACTAATTACTATGACATTAGTTAACAATATGTAATGACAATTTATGCACAATAAAAAAAAACATTAATGTCACACAATAGTCAAAAATAGATAGAGTAATGTCAAATAACTATGTATAATACTATGTTCGTCTTACTTTGTATTTACGTCTATTCGAATTCTGTACACGATGAAAATCGGTGGTGGCATTTTTGTGACAAATAATTAGGACTTTATGGATTGTCGTGATATATGTTGTTTATATTTTTGTTAATATCTTTCTGTAAATTTTCATCAGTTTTATCGATAGAATTTTCTATGATACTTAGTCTCCTTTGATTCCGTAGTAACAAGTACTGATATTTACAAGTACTAAGAGGACGCATTTGAGGTTTTCTTTGGCTCTTTACTTAAGTTTCCACCACACTCTTTTAAAAAAAAAATATATTGTTTTCCTTAGCTAAATTTAAAGAAGTAGCCATTGTTGGTGGTTTGTATCGATACTCTGAATCCCCAACACTCTCGGTTTCATTGGAATGCGAGCCAAAAAGCGTGAAAGAACTTCCAGACCGGTCTGGGCTGAATGCTAGCGTAACATCTGCTAGCAAAAAACGCTACTTAATTCCGATATTGTGCAATCGCTATTACATTCGGGGATTTTGATGAATCGTGTTATTTTCTTTGGAAGATTATTGAAGGCATCATCGACTAATTGGGATATTATAGTTGCTCTATGAATTGTCCATCTCTTTGTAGATATCTATGGTTCAGGATTTTAGTTATTCTTGTCTTTGTAAGTCGTATCCTTGGCAACCCCGTTAAAAGGATTTCTGATGGGAATCTAAATTTTTAACCGACGTCCAAAAAGGAGGAGGTTCTATGTTCGTCTGTATGTATTTTTTGTTGTGTATCTTCTATTATATAAAAGGCTTCGCTGAGTGACTGACTGACAGACAGCCTACAGCCCAAACCGCTAAAGATACGAACATTAAATTTGGAACAAAGATACATTGGACCACGTAATGGAGCACTAAGAATGGAATTTTGAAAAATCGACCTCTAAAGAGGTAAAACGGGCCCTTTTCGTTTGTATGTAACTTTTTATTCCCTTTACCGATTGACTTGAAACTTTGTATACATGCTACTCAAACAAAATAAAAGTTACGTTTGTTCCTGTTTTTCCGAATATTCCTTATCTAAGGGGTCAAATTGGGTCCCAAAGTTGGTGAAAAAAGCGTCTATTACATCCAACGAGCTGAACGGTTATGGATGAAATCTGGTATGGAGGAAGCACACAACATGTTTCAACACATGAACTATTATTATTACCGGAAATTCTATGGGGATCCTTAAGGATAGCCAAAATTAATCAGTTTCGGCTGCCGCCCAAACCGCTAAAGATATAAACTTGAAATATGGAATATAGGTACATTGTATGACGTAATGGAGCACTAAAGACGAAAACTTTGAACTTTTGACCTTTGACGGGGTAAAACGGGCTCTTTTCGTTTGTAAGTATATTTTGTATTCCTGTACCGATTGACTTAAAACTTTGTTAACATGCTACTCAGACAAAATGAAAAATACGTTTGTTCCTGTTTTTCTGAATTTTCTTTATCTAAGAGGTCAAATAGGGTCCCAAAGTTGGTGAAAAAAACATAAATTACATCCAACGAGCGGAACGGTTATGAATGAAATCTGGTATGTAGGAAGCACATAACATGTTTCAATACAGTAACTATTTTTATCCCGGAAAATCTATAGGGTCTCTTAGGGATAGCCAAAATTATCAGATAAAGCTAAGATAAAACGGGTAAATGAATTCTAACAAAATTTGGTACGATGCTAGACAATAACACAAATTACCACTTGGGGTACCTACTGCTATCCAGGAAAATTTCAGTGGGTCACGATAACAATTTCTTAAAAAATGCTAAAAATGTATTCGTAAATCGATGCAATATTGTTTAAAAATAGCCCACCCTTTTAACTAATAGATGACTATATTGACGTTTTGGGAAAAGTCCCGGATTCCTTGTCGAAATCTAGACCAAACGTCCTATAAAAGCATGAAAAATAACTTGAACGCACTTTTTTAGTAATATAGTGAAGTATCTAGAATAAAATTTAGATATTGACTCATCCGTCAATGGGGCAACATGGGCCCCTAATAGTTTACGAAAGATTTTATTTTGTGAGCCAATAGATTTGAACTTAGGGTACGGATAAATAAACTTACTTTACTATGGGTCCTACCTGAAAAAGCGAAAATTACCTATTCTTTACATTTTGCTGCGGGTCGATGAACTTTTTATGTTGAACAGCAGATTTTATTTACGTGATTTCGGGGTTGGTACCATAGTAAAAGTAAGTCAAATGATGAGTATAATAGAATCCTAGAACATGCCTGTCGTTTAGATATAGGTACAATATGTATTTCTCAAATAAAATATACCTACTTGTGTGCTACTTTTTCATCTGTACAGGGTCAGAGAATGCCTGAAAGTCCTACAAGTGTCTCGGCCACTTTTGACGGGGTGAACGGTTTTGGGCAAGATTGTCATTGAGTTCAGGATAATCAAAATTAAATTTCTAATAATTTAATGAAACATGTTGAATACCTGTACTGAGCTTTTTTAATAGTCCACTACTGAACGTAGGCCTACCCACGAAGGGTGATTGAGCCATATCCATCACGCTGGCCGAGCGCGGGTTGCTGAATTCATATACATCGATTTTTCTCTATGGACGTGCCTTTGCAGGTTGCTTCAATGTTTTCCATCAATAAAAAGCCATTAGTGTAAATTTCGTACATAAGTTTCAAAGCTCAGTGGTCAGACCAGGATTAGGACCTTACGATTGTGATGTGGACCATGACATGCGAATGGAGTTGGATATAATTTGGTTTGCGAGTGGGAAACTACATGGTTCATGAGTGAGCAATGTACCGAAAAATATTCTTTTTTATCACACAAAGAATGAGTAGGTATTTTAACATATAACTTTATTAAGTATTTATCTTCTGACAAGTTATAAGGCAACGCGGGCCAAACCGTAGGCTATTAAAGTCAAAGAACATATTTACTGTTGAACTGTGTTACATTGAGATCTTAATACTAAGAACAAAAATATTGAATTAACCGTTAAATCCAATGCGGCCATAAAATAATTATTTGAACATGAATAAATCATACAATTATTATTTAATTAATTTCAAATATTTTGCAAATCAATTTCATCTAAAAATTGTCGTAGGTACTCCGTAATAAGCTTTAGACACGAGCGAATTTAAGCAAATACTGAGACAAAACAGGCTAATCTTATCTTTGCAAGTAATACGAAAACCCGAGCTAAACCATGAGCTATTATTTTAAGCAAGAAAGTACTAAAACAACGCGGGTCAAACTGTGGGGAAATACCATTTAAAGTAAGTACTCATTATCATTTTGAGAAAATACTAAAACAACGCGGGCCAGACTATTATCATGGGCTATTATCATTGCAAGTAATACGACAACGCAAGCCAAACGGCAGGCTATTATAATTTGGGATAATATAAATTGCATATCAAATAAATAATCGCCTATCAATACATACTCATCATTTATATTCTTTTTTACATCAAATAACTTACTTCACTACAAATAAACTAAATGTTTAACAAAACTCAAACTGCAGATAATTCGAAATTTTACATCAATATGACATTACTTTTTTCCTCATAATGTAATACAGTTAAATTTATTTTTGTACAAAAATACTACAAACATAGCATAAATACTGACTGCACAGCAAATTTTTCATATTTCATAGCAAAATAACTATCCCAGTCGCATAATCCCTAAGTTGACCCTCGCTTCCTAGGGAATGCTCTGTTATCAGGGGTCTAGATCAATGGATGGTTTCTTTAGGGTAAATTAGTGAAGAAATTAGATTAGGTGTGATACAAAAAATAGGTTAGGTTATGTTAGAACATGACAAAACAACGCACGAGCCGAGCGAGCGAAGCGAGCGTGCCGCGGCAGCGGCCGGCGAAGTGCCAGAAGCGAATCGCCTTTATAGATTAGGTGTGAAACAAAAAATAGGTTAGGTTAGGTTAGTTTAGGTTAGTTTAGGTTAAATATTAAGACGACTGTGATTAATAAAATGCTGTTTTATTTAGAAAAACTGCTGTAAATAATATAAAAATAGAAGCTATATTTAAAAGAAAAAGAGTTAACAGGTATAATGTGCATTAAGATTATTAGCTGTGCATTGATGAAAAAGCTTTTGCTTTAGGAAAAATCGCTGTACGCTGCGAAAATAAATTGTAGTGTGTTTAGTGATATTTTGAGTTGAATATTATGCTGTGCAATCAGTAATTTTGATGGGAATTTGGAATCTTATTGCATAGAATAAGGATATTTTTTGATTTGCGTTTAAATACTACCCTTATAATTTTAAGCAAGTACTACGACAACGCGGGCCAAGCTACGTGCTATAAATTACCATTATAAGCAAGTACTGAGAATGTGCAGGCCAAACCACGACCTGTTATTATTCTAGCCAAATACTGGGATAATTTAGGCCAAACCGTAGACATTATCCCTTCAAGTAATACGTTATACGATAATGCGGACGAAACCACAAACTATTATTATTTTAAGCAAGTGCCAAGACGACGTGGGCCAAACTGTGGTTTATTATCATTTTAAGCAATTACTAAAACAACGCGGGCCAGCCCGTGGGCTATTATCATTACAAATAATACGACAACACAGGCCAAACGGTAAGCTATTATAATTTTAAGCAAGTATTAAGACAACGCGGGCTAAGCTGCGTAATTTATATACCATCTTAAGCAAGTACTAAGAATACGCAGGCCAAACCGTGACCTATTATCATCATCATCCTGCCCTTAGATTTACTTGATGACAATAAATATTATCTTATCTTATCCCACTAGGTGGGGTCGGCACAGCACGTTTCTTTTCGCCACTTCACTCTATCATACGCCATCTCATCATCAACTCATTTATCTCGCATATTATCTTGCACACAATTCATCCACACTTTTTTGGTCGTCACCTCCTATTTCTGCCGCTTACCATCATATTTAGGGTTCTTTTCGTGACATTACTCTCTTCCCGTCTCATGCCCTTACCAAGATAGCCTGCCACTCTTTAATTTCTCAGTCACTGGCGCTACTTTCAGACTTCTTCTAACATACTCATTTTTAATCTTATCCATTCTTGTCTCTCCGCACATCCATCTCAGCATTCGTATCTCCGCTGCATGCAATTTCCTTTCATTCTCCCTATGGTGGCCGAACACTCTGACCCATACAATACGTTTTTTATCCAGCCAAATACTAAGACGATTCAGGCCAAACCGTAGGCATTATCCTTGCAAGTAATACGTTATACGACAATGCTGGGCTACACAAGCTACTATTATTTTAAGCAAGTGCCAAGACAACGCGGGCCAAACTGTGGGTTTTTATTATTTTGAGCAATTACTAAAACAACGCGAGCCAGACCGTGGGCCATTATCATTGCAAGTAATATGACAACGCAGGCCATCAGACAGCCTTTTTTAATTTTAAGCAAGTACCAATACAACGCGGGTCTAACCGCGGGCTATTTTCATTTTAAGCAAGTACCTATGTACTTGCCACGCGGGCGAAGCCGCGGGTTTTAAGCTAGTCATCGATAATTGCGCCAATTGTGAACCGAATTTCATCGATAATTGCGCCAATTGTGAACCGAATCGAAAAATTCTTATTTAGTTCGAAAGGGTATACTCCCGAAATGGTTTTAATTAAATTTTACAGAAATCGGCTGAGCAGTTTTTGAAAAATCAACAACAATGTAAACAATTCTAGCGAAATATTCGAATTTCGGGGGGGCGGTTTTGCCATTTTTTGCGAAAAATAATTATCGAGTGAGGAATCGTTCTTTATCAATTTTGTGGGTGTAAATAATGTCTTAAGTCAACTTTTACGGATATCATGTTTACTAGGTCGTCCAAGTATAGAAACTGTGCAATGAATAATGAGTGAATGCTTGTTCCGATTCAGAGGACCGGTCCATGACAAATTGTAACGTAACATCTGCGTGCAAAAAATACCGTACTTAATTCTGAATTGTGTAATCGTCATTAAGAATGTTTTCAACAACATTCGTTTTCATTTATTGATAAATGCATATTTTGGCATGAGGAAATGTATTTTTTGGTTGCTCTGTTAGGTAAATTTTCAATACGCAAACATTAAGCATGGGCATCTTTACAATGCTAAAAAAGTGAAGTCCGTAATTTATCCGCTGGCTAATTGACGGTTAATATAAGGAAACATCTATGTAGGCAATAAGTACATTGATAATACATACTGCCTACGTAGATGTTTCCTTACAATATCATCTTTATAGCATTAAGAAATTCTTCTGGCGAGAAGTACAGTTTATCGGAAGTAAATTACTCACAAACCAATTAAGTTGTGGATGAACTGATTACTTTCAAGCGAATCTTCTCCCGAGAATTTATTTCGATTTGTTTTGTAGATGAAGCAAGCAAAGAAATTTCGGATTACATCGAAATAGACTTTAATAATCGGCCAAGTACGAGTCGGACTCGCGCACGGAGGGTTCCGTACTGAATGGGAGCCCCCCTTAAATATTGATTTTATTATTTATTATTAAAGTGAATATAAAACTAAATATTCTGTGAAAATGACAAGCATCTACCTATTACCATTATTAATATAGAGCGAAAAACGTCTAAAAATTCAGGTTTGTTGTATGGGAGCCCCCCTTAAATATTTATTTTATTTTGTTTTTTGTATTTGTTGTTATAGCGGCAACAGAAATACATCATCTGTGAAAATTTCAGCTGCCTAGCTATCATGGTTCATGAGATACAGCCCGGTGACTGACAGACAGGTGACAGAGGCACAAGAGAGACAGACGGACAGACGGACATCGAAGTCTTAGTAATAGGGTCCCGTTTTTCCCTTTGGTTACGGAACCCTAAAAACCGTGGCGGCCTAGAGGTCGTAACATCCGCCTTACAATCGTGAGGTCGTGGGTTCAAATCCTAATCCTATACCAATGAGTTCTTTGGAATTTATGTACAGAATTTCATACCACTGGCTTTTCGGTAAGGAAAAACTTTACGAGTATGAGGCAATCTGCATAAGACCGTAGAAAAAATTCGATAGCTTATTATGAATCCACCAACCCGCACTGGGCCAGCGTGGTGGTTATGGGCCAATCACCCTTCGTGGGTAGGCCTACGTCCGGCAGTGGACTATTAAAAAGGCTGCTACTTTAATTAATAACCGTGCATATGTATGCTTTCATAATGTCATCTTTTTTCGTGTTATGATAATGAATTAAACCAAACGGAATGTCAAGCATTTTAAAATTCTTGCCTCGTCAAAGGGCGCTTCTAGAACATGCAAATCAAAACAATCGTAACAAAACATTTCACCGGCGTGTCGTTAAAAATCATTCATATTCATGGCGATGACGTTCATATTTTGTTGTGCCTCTTTAATATATGCGAGAATTCGGTGAAATTATTTGAAAAATGACGATTTCACTGCTGCGCCGCCTTAAGATATTAGCGAGCTAATTGTATGATATGCAAAACTCTTTGTAAGTACTAAAGGCCGCTGCATACGTAACGAGAAAATACCTCGGACGGGACGTGAACGGGAAAGGGGCGTGGCTGCCCCGTTCGAGACGGGGACGTGTTCTTAATGCATACGTACCGTAACGTAAATTCGGATCTAACGTGCTAGTGTTGTGAAACAGGAAAGATGGATTTTTCATTTTAACAATTGGCTTTAATTGCAATGCAATAAATGATTGCCGTCTCCAGTGAGTGATAATTCGAATGCAATTTTATGCCACAGATAATTCTTGAACTCTAAATAATAATCATAATCACTTTATTCATAACATTCTGTCACAAGTTATATATATTCAGTTGAAAAGATCACGTCTTGAATATTCTACAAATATCATTCGTTCTTTTTACCTTGTAAAAAGACAATTATTTATCATTTAATAAGACAATCAATTCAATTAATTACAATTACGTTAATATGATAGAATTACAATTCTATACGAGTAGTTAATTAAACACAAAAATATGTCTACAATGCATTAATATTAATTATTGCTCACAAAATACTAGCAACAATGTCAACATATAACAAACTAAATAATCGGCCAAGTACGAGTCGGACTCGCGCAAGGAAAATATATATTTTAAATAAATATTTTATTTTCTTTTTAGTGTTTGTTGTTATAGCGGCAACAGAAATACATCATCTGTGAAAATTAAGCTGCCTAGCTATCATGGTTCATGAGATACAGCCCGGTGACAGACAGACAGACAGACGGTTATCGAAGTCTTAGTAATAGGGTCCCGTTTTCCCCTTTGGGTACGGAACCCTAAAATTGAAAAAATACTTTGAGTTAGCTAAATTATAAAGGTAAAAAGCTGGATGTGTGACCGTACACACTTGATTAGTTTATCGTCGTCCATTTTCGACGGTGATGCAAACGTACAACACTACTTTTCTCTCCGGAACGAACGGAGTGACTGTGCATACGTAGCGGAAACACGGACGGGACGGGGCACGTGCCGGACGGGACGGGCTAAACATCGTTGGCGACGATATTTTTCCCGCCCCGTCGGTGCCACGTTCCCGTCCCGTCCGTGTCTCCGTGACATATGCGCTTCCATATACATTTTGTATGGAACGATATTTCTAAAATTTCCCGTTCCGTCCCGTCCCGTCCCGTACGTGAAAAAACCCGTCACGTATGCAGCGGCCTTAAGTTCGTTCGCTTTTTGTCCCCTTTCTAATTTCGTATCATAGTCTGATCATCAAAACATATACAGTATAATCTCACTAATCCGACACTATTAAAACCAGAGAGTGCCGGGTTATTAGAATATTCAGATTACTGGATTATAGAGAAAAAAACATACTAAATAAAAAATAAAGCATTTCAACTTTATTTTTAAGAGAAAAAAACATGCTAAATAAAAAAATAAAGCATTTCAACTTTATTTTTTTTATTTAGCATGTTTTTTTCTCTATAATCCAGTAATCTGCATCATTTCTAAAATACAATATGTATAACATTTATATGCGCATGCGGGTGCCGGATTATTGGACGTATTTTACATAGGTACTCTTTGAACGTTTAGGTTCTTCGCTCTCCTAACTCTACCTCTCCGTACCCCAGTTTAAGGTTCTTTGTCCATTTTCTTAGTTTCGTTCTTTGATTGAATATCTATATTAATAATTCCGTGCAGGGGTACGGTAGACTCGATCGAAACCTTACCTGAATGATGAAACATAAAAAAATTATGATTTCGAGTCTACAACATATATCCGGAAAATTCGGATTATCGAGTATTTAAATAAATTAAAACCTTACTGACAAGCAATTGCAGTCGCCATTTTGACAACGGATGACATATCTTGAGTGCAGCAGTGCTGCCAACTCCTTTTGGCAACCCGAGCAAAGCCGGGTTGTCATCTAGTAAACCTATAAATCAGTGTCAAATCTGAAACTGTTGCTTTTATTTGTTGTTTTTTTACCGCTGTTTGTACAGGTACATTACGGAGCATTATATCCAGTTGGTATGTTACAACTTCATACAAAAATCTGAAAATTTCAATGTTATGTACCTATTACATATACATTATTCATAGTCCATCAGCAATCAGCCTTCATCATCTCCGTCTTTCACATATATGTATCTTTCTTTCTCTTTATGTCTCTCTCATAATTGTTATGTTTTTTTTTACTTTTTTTATGCTTGACAATTTATTTTCCACTTAAGTAGGTACATGTCTTCTTGAGTGTTGCGATTCGTAATTGTGTATGTCATTTTTGTCTGACTAAATAATTAATGAGCTATTAAAACGCAGAAACAACAAAATTAATTACATGTGTTACGTCTTTCAATTAGCAGTTTTGACAAAAGCAAATTGTCTCATTACAGATTGATCTATAACAGCTATTGATACCTACTCGACTATTATAATGTATTTTTGCAATGCTGTTTCGTAAATTTCATTATTAATCGTAATTACGTTCCTATCGATCTAGTTACTTGATTGTTATCGACATTAATAGTGCATGTATCGGGTGTTATTACTATGAAGGATACGGCTAATAACAATTTGGGTGAATTTATTAAGGCATTAAGTAGACTTCTGTTTGCGATTGCGATAAAAGATTGGTGTTGAATGACTTGTAAAACACAACAGCGATGTTTTTTATCTTTATTTCGTTCAGTTCATACGTGACTAGTTAGTTGGTCTATTATTCTTATCGGTAAGAAAGTGAATTTAAATATGTATTAAGATTAAAAAAAACATGTGAAAAGAATGCTTGTGGTCAATATATTAAAATTAGCTCTCTATTATTCACTGTTGAAATCGTTTTAGTTTGTATTCCTATGTAACTTTAACAATTCGTATGCAATATCACTACTACTTTTTTTTACTGGACAAAAGTGCCTTTATTAACTACAACAAAACTACACTGCTACTAAATAAAAAGCCTTGGATCATCCACAGACCTTTGAAGGTCTAAAGATATCACTACTACTACTTAGTGTTATCACGTAGTAGTAGTGATATTTTCTTTATTCACTATCATATGCGGCTTATATACTACTCCAATGTACGTCAGCTCTCCCTGTTTCTCCTATTGTTTCCTGTATAAAGCGCTCTGGCTCATGTATTTGTTTAATTTTTATAATCATTAATACTAAGCTCCCACCTATCAGCCTTGAATAGGAATACTTCATCACCATTTCATTTCTAGCTGATAACTCTAACAATGTTAAAGTGCTAAATAGAAGTGACTCAAAAGATGTGACAAGTATCAAGTGGTGCCAGCCTTAGTATCAGCAAAATGTGCAGCAAGGATCAAATCAACCATGTCCTCGGAAAGATCAATGTGGTAAGTTTTTTAAAGCAATTGCCTTTATTAACTACAATGAGACTACGTGTTTAACCTACTATTTAAAAAGCATTTGAACGTAGACCCAAGGGTCTATGAACGTTTTGGTTTATACTTTATAGACCATTGTCTGGATCATCATACATATTATTCATCATCACACAGATAATTCATCACACAGGTAATGTGGTAGGTTTTAAATTTAACTACCGTGTTAAATGATTATCATTTTATTTAAGGGTCTAAGTGTATGTCATGCCTGTATATGGCATGATACAATGAGTTCTTTCGTATAAAGTTTTTGCTGAAGGAAAAATTGTGATATGATGTTAAAAGGTAGATCAAGGCTAATTACCAGTCATAAAACGAATCTGGCTTACCTATAAGTCGATATTTAATATTTTTAAAATGTAACTATTGATGGACTTTATGATCTCGATTTTTGATAATCGCACGCTATTCTGTTAATACTGGTATTTAGGAGTTATTAACTGTTTTCCTGTTTGCTTAAATTAAGTGCATGTCGAAATATTAATTCTATCAGATTTATATCAAATATTTAATTTAATTTATTCTGTTGAATTTGTTTCCGCAAAATATTGCATTCTTTATATTTAATGCAACTTAGCTTTGTGTGTTGCTAAAATGCTAATGTTTAAGTAATTACATCACATTTACAAATGTAAAAACCTGTTTGAAATAAAGTATTACTGAAATCGAAGTATGTATCGTTGGATACAGATTTGCCAATGGAACAAAGTGTGAAAGACTTGCAAATATTGGTTATTATGTGTAATACTTTGATATAATTGTTACGTAACGCTATTTCTGGAGGCATTTTTAGGGTTCCGTACCCAAAGGGTAAAAGCGGGACCCTATTACTAAGACTCCGCTGTCGGTCTGTCCGTCTGTCTGTCTGTCTCCAAGATGTGTCTCATGAACCGTTATAGCTAGAAAGCTGAAATTTTCCCAGATGATGTATTTCTGTTGCCGCTATAATAACAAATACTAAAAACGTGCCTTTAGAAAAAACAGTTTATCCGCCTAGGTACAGGTCAGAACAGATAAAACACATAAAATAAATAACGCAATTAATGTCGACAATATTGATGCAAAGCTTCAACGTCAAAACAATCATAATAATAAGTCAGCTAAGCTTATTACTGACCAATTACTCAAAATTAGGCAACGCTAAATCAAACAAATTAACAATCGGAGGTTAATCACATAATCGATCACACGAAGGTTATACCAAGGCTCGTACAAGTAAATACGCTACATTGAATGAAGACCACCATTGTCTTTTGAGGGAAGGAAAATGTTTCTGTGAAAGACAATGGGAATAATAAAACTTCCTTAATTGAAATCACAAATCTTCGATCAGCGTGTGTAGTCAATAATGACTTGATGTGATATTTTATAAATAATCTATTTTACCAGTAGATTCTTTAGAAAAGTAAATTATTGCATTTGTGAATCTTCGAGCAAATATTATCTACAGAGCCACAGTCCCTAAGTGAAAGTAGTAAAAAAAGTCCGACCGCCGTCATACATACCGACTTAGATATTTACATTAAATAATTCACAATGCCCCGTTTTCTCTAATCTCGACGTTATGTCAACTAATTAGTGCTTGTAACCGAGCACTTTGGCATCGCGCGGCGTTGTAGTCGGCTTGCCATCGCCTTACGACTAACTAAAAAGCCTGCCCACTACGTAGCTTGGGCAGGGTTTTGGCTCGGACATCTTTTTTGCACGATTGTGACTCTATAGCTCGAAGCTGTGAATGCATTTTTTGCTGATGACTCAAACGCCTAGAAGAACTAAACTTGTTTATTTTATTAAATTGACGGTTTGTTATTACCTTGAATTGTTATATATTAATTTTTCGATGAAAGACAAGAAAATAGTTTGTATAACTAGTTGTTTGCGATTTTGCTCATTGGTTTTCAAGGCGACTGCGTTAACAGAATAGATTAACATTTAGGTAACGAAAATCCAACGCATTCATCAATATAAAAATAGGAATTATCAATGATACGAGTATTAATTGTAATACCTCTAAGAACCCTCATCTGCTAAAGAATAATATAAAACAAGAATTCGTTTTAATTAACGTTGAATAGAATCGTGGTTCTATCGGAGACCGAGTGAAGTGTTCCAACAATTAAAACCGCTGAGTAAATATTGATTGATTCGACTTCAAAACTAAAGAATACGTTCGTTATTTCAATTTCCATGGCAAATCTCTTGATATTTTGTATTAACTGATGGTTGTTTCAAAAACGAATGGACAATGAAACAATATAGCCATTATGTTGTGTCAATAATTTTATGATGATTGGTAAATCGGGTTTAGTATGCTTTTGAAAGGTCTTCTAACAATCGAGCTTGATGCTCTCGTGATATTGGCAGAAGGTCAACAGTATCAAATAAAAGTTGATAAGTTTTACTGGTTCGGTATTTAACAAAATATTTTATACCAACGATAAGTAGGCAATTGCTAGGCAAATTATGTGATAGGCTGGTAGGTAATGTGTATCGTATTAATGTATTCACAAAACCTAGGTTAGGCAATATAGATCTTCTTCTTATAAAGCTGCGTAGGTCTGCCTTAAATCTCCTCGATTGCTTTGCAGTTATGACATGAAGTTACAGGTCCAAGTAGAGCAGAAACCCAACAATTGTGCTCATAGCGGAAAAATGCAAGAAATGACATAATAACTAGAGTTAACATTAACAAATGCATAGCGTGAATAATTGAAGGGCAGAACGAAATGATTACAGTAAAGTTGTTCGTAAGAATGACTTAATGTGACGTTTTGGATCTAAATATGTAGAATATGCCTTATGCAACTGGATTCATTTTGCCAATATTGGTGAACTCGAAGTATTTCTATGTTTATTAATAGTATAAACTGTTTATGTTATTTAGATACAGGCTGACCTCAAAATAGAGCAAAAGACAATAAATCAACAAACCGACCGAAATTGGACATTCCAAATCATAATAAATTGAAATCTGACACCAATTGATATACGGATAGCCCGAGGCTGTAATTATTAATATGAATGACCAAAATAATATGCAGGTGAATTAAGTTGTGTTGATACTATCTACGCTGGTACGAGAATGAATAACGTTACACTAAACTTGACAGATATTTCGAAATTTTCATATTTCGATAAGAATGATAAGAGATCTACTTTTAACTGCTACACAGGAGACCATTCTTGGTGGATAAGTTGTGAAATGTTCGCGCTAACAATAGTAATGCCATGTTTTGTTATGATTGATTTTTATTTTGTTATTTTTATGCTTAACACTCAATGTTATGGTACAGTGATATATTGTGTGCTAGATCTATAAATATTTTTTGAAGGTTAGAGAGACAGTATTGCTTGGTTTCTTTATTTTATCATCGGCATTATCATTTACCTATAGCTCTAAAAAGGTTTATTTCCATGTGTGTGTCAACTTTTCTTGTCCTGTGTCCGTATAAACGACTTTTTTGCATTTGAATGATTTTATAGCAGTCTCAGTTCTGCATTTGGATTGCATGACTCGATATGTTCAATTTCCGACAATGTGTTTGAGACGTATAAGGAAACCATAACAAAGTAACATTATCCCACTGGTTGGCTATCATCTCAACTGTTGCGCAGGATTGAAATTGAATTCCTGATTTCACATACCGGTCTGTAATAATACCATTCTATTTATTATTTTTGATCAGAACTCATCGGAATAAATTGTGATTCGAAGTCTAAATAAAAAGAGTCCATAATGTTTCTAGAATAGTACTGTCACAAATGTTATATTTATTCCTTAATGAAGTCTGGTAACCCATAAATAGATCTGTGTTTATGTTCTGTTTAATGTATACCCCCTAACTTTTACTCAGGAACAGCTGTGACTCCCGCACATCATCTCGACCTTTGCGGTTTGCTTTGCACACATTCCGCGGTTAGTCTTTACATAACTCTTGTTTATATTAGTGGAGGCTTTCAAATACCTTATATCCTTTGAAGCGGTCATCAACCCACATTAAAGCAAGCTAAAAGAAGCTACAGTAGCTTCTCTATTTTACAAATTTAGATTTATTTGACACATAGGATTAAAAACACATTAATTGTTAGAGCTGCGTAGGTAGTTGATGTCTTTTCGTCACGAACTCTCGACTCGACAGTCTCGACCCTTGCGGTTTGTCCCGCCCTTGGCATTCCGCGGTTGGCTAATTGCGAAAATGTTATGTCATTCGGTGCCTACTGCTATTAGCATGCTTTTCTTACGTTGTCATTATTAAAAAGTGTGTTGATCATTAATTTTATTGTATTTAATTGTAACAACAAAACGGTTACCTGTCTAATTAAATTTATTGGATAATTTGTTAGTTATGGTTCACGAAAAGAAAGTTATCGATATATTTCCTCTTGTCCTTGATGTTATAAAATAAATTTTGAATAACGCAAATTTTCCTTCTAGAACGTCGTAATCGATAACGATAACAGGTGATCAATGTTTTCCAATTTTTTTATAAAGTAAAATTGCTTACATACGTCTTATTGAGTTATCTTATCTGTTTCGTTGTCAGTTTCTCTCGGGATATCATCAGCAGTTCCGCTCTTTGTTCTTAAATTTATCTTTGTATGAACATTGATATTCAAGAGCAAGTCTTTCCTCTGCACTTGAAACAGTAAAATCAAATATTTTGATTTAAACTAATGACATTTCAACAGGAGATGCCATTAGTTGAAATCATAGCATAGTTTGACTAGGTCTTCGTTAGAAATCGAAGCTACGCAACAATGCAACGTTCAGCACGGTCAGTTTTCGGATGGATGACCGCAGGTGGCATTTACCTACACAAGTGAGCGCTACCGTGGCTCGGATGACACGTTAAATTAGGCCCCGAGTGTTTTAACCGTTTAGCTATGTCAGAGGAATTATTCAGGCGGCTTCAAAACTCTGAAACCAAGGCTAGCCACCTGGTCTATACGATTTTACTTACTTTTTAACAGGAGATGCCAATTACGATGTAACCAGTATATGTTGTTAGCTCCTCAGATATTTATTATATTCGTCCAATGAATTATAGGTGTCATGAAGAGTTGCATTCAAAAAAGGCACAAAGTAAACAGTTGTTTGCGTGCGCATTCGTGCGCGACGCCACTCGATATTGTCGTGTGGGGATTGCGTTCGGTAATAATTGCCTCTTCGATTGCTTCTAGCTTCCGTTTGGCTGTGATGGTATTGGTGTCAACGGTTTCGGTACTTTCTTCTGATGGCGGCTCCACATTAGTGGAAATTCACGCGCGAATTCACGCCACGAACTCACGGCACAAGTTGTGCTCTCCGCATTTACGGGATGCTATAGGCCGACCACTTAACGCGCGTATGGCCTGCGCGGTAAAAAAGGAGCGAAGGGAGATGCCACCCGGTAACATCTCCCCCCGCTCCCTTTTTACCGCGTAGGCGATACGCGCCTTAAGCGGTAGGCCTTTAATAGACGGGGCGCGAACCTTTTATTATTATTATTTTTTATTATTATTAGGAGCCTATTCTGTCCCAACGTTGAGCAAAGGCCTCCCTACCCTCCTTTTATTGCGAGATAAAATACCAATTCTGCTGCACGGGTAGCACTGCAAAGGGAGAAAACCATTTTATCCACTTTTAATGTCAGTTGTTAATTCATACTTTATATCCTCTTCGAGGGGATGCAATGGTGGAAAGACAATTTGTCCCTTTGCCATAATACCCGTGCTGATCGGGGAACAGGCGTGAACCCCGCAAAAACCGTCCACTTTCTCGTTCACGCCTGTTGAAGGAGATTCACGGCACTAATATGGAGCCGCATTAATTGTGGTTGATACGGAATATACTTGACGTTATATCTCATACTTACATTTCTGATATGTATTTTTGCTAGATCATCATAGGTACGAGTACGCTTACTCTTATTTACAACAGTATTAGGTCCATGCATAGATTCAGTGATGGTAAGGTCTAAAATGTGATGATAACTTCAAATCTTTTCATCACACATGGACAGACAGACAGACATAGACATTCTGGCTATCTGTGATGACTATATATAATATGTAGTGAAAAATACATATATATATAGAAAGTAATATGTATAAATTAACATATACTATTTCACTACTTATTTTAAAATTACATCTACTATGGGTTTAGTAGGTTTCTATTCGGTAAATTGGTTTGAGTTTTTTTTATTGCTGTTATTAAAAATCATTCATTGAATTAAAATGTCAACACATAAACTTGGTACGGGTTTAGATTCGTTATGGATAATTCCTAGCTAAAATGCTATAAAGTGTTGTAGTTTGACCAATCAGTCTCACACCTTTCCGGGCAATTTAGAAATAAGCCTAATTCTTACTAAACGCTTCTTCTAAATATCAAAACGGCATTTATTTTAGTCTTTTTAGGGTTCCGTACCCAAAGGGAAAAACGGGACCATATTACTAAGACTTCGATGTCCGTCTGTCCGTCTGCCTGTCACCGGGCTGTATCTCAACAAACCATGATAGCTAGGCAGCTGAAATTTTCACAGATGATGTATTTCTGTTGCCGCTATAACAACAAATACTAAAAAGAAAATAAAATAAATATTTAAGGGGCTCCCATACACAAACCTGAATTTTTGACGTTTTTCGCTCTATATTAATAATGGTAACAGGTAGATGCTTGAAATTTTCACACAATATTTAGTTTTATATTCACTTCAATAATAAATAATAAAATTGAATTAAAATAAAAATTTAAGGGGGGCTCCCATACAGTACGGAACTCTCCGTGCGTCCGACTCGTATTTGGCCGATTATTTGAATATTTGACGTATAGGCCTGTTAATAGCTTTCGCGTGAGCTCAATTTAGAACCGAATAAATATGCGTGTTTTGATTGATTTCTCGATTTCATGCCGTAATCATCATTAATTTGCATCGAGTGTTTCTCTTGCCACATTCGTATTGATGTCAACGAATTCTATGGCTACCACCAATTAGTGATCAATAGGCCTGCTTTGATGATTTCTTCAGATATTGAGGCCGCTTGGTAGAAGATTACTAGGTGACATTATATAATTGGCTTCTTGCGTTTGAATTTTTTTTGTATTTAACTCGAATCTGCTGCTTTGAATTTTGAGTTCGTGTATCATATTTCATTTTGTTTATGTATTCGATGTCTGTGTCAAGATAATTATGTACCTACTAGAAGTAATTAAAGCCAATTGTTAAAGTTTTTGCTCCTTAGCTTGATCACGAAACTAATTGTCCAAAACAAAAGCCTTATTGGCACTTTAATGAACACGTGCCTGAACGGTCGTGAAGGAATTCTCCCCATACTCCGCGGTTGTGTTGCCGATGTCAACAGTCAATGATTGTCATGTAAATCGATCGAAGCAACGATAAAAATTAGTTACAGCATTGTCTCGGATACCGAATGTAAAGGTTGTTAGTAAGTGGTCATTATACGGTTAATGGTTCATGCTAGGTTTTAATGGGTGTTGCTTCGTGTTGTCGGTGGTACATGGAACATTTGTGATGATTTGGTGTTGTTTCGATTATGTTTTAGTTTTGTGTATTCTTTGTGCTGAAAGTTAGTAGATAAATAATTATGAGACTTTGGAAGATTTGGTGTTGTTTCGATTTTAGTGTTTCTTTGTGCTTAAAGTTAGTATACATATAAGTTAGCGTTATAGTTGTACTATCCCATAGAAACCTTTTTTTTTTCGGGATAAAAAGTAGACTATGTTACTCTACGACCTTTGAACTCTATCAATGCAAATCATGTAAATACGTTGCTCTGATGCTGCGTGAAAGAGTAAAAAATCAACAAACATACCTACTTTCAGATTTATATTAGTAAGTATTTTGTTAGTTCACAATGTCATATACTCATTGGTTTACTCGTGTTAAAAAATCTTAATATTTACACATCTTGTTTCTGACAACAGTCTAGCAAATGCTACAACAGTAATAGTAATTCCAGTTAAAGTCGCAAAGTTTTTAAAAAAATTGTGTGTATGTGTAGAAACTCATAAAAACACATGGATAATTCATGAATGAATTCACATTCAATCAGTTTTAACAACTAATACTGGCACAGAAATGCGGAAGGTTGCTATAAAGATTACAAACTGAATTTCTCGCCAGGGAAAGCGCGTTCAAAAAATGGTCGATTGTGTAATTTATTGTTGAAATGTTGCTAACACTTAGATTGCCTAACTGTTGCTTATCTAGCCTCTTGTGACATTGAATGCTTTTACCTGCGTAATGTTAAATGTCTGAGTTCCATTTTGTTCATTTTGGACTGACAGTAATAATAACGTGGAGCAGAGTATATAGTGCGTGCCACCAAAGATGAGACTTGACGAGCGTCATTGGTGGGGGATCTTGCGCAGGTACAGTCGTGTACAAACTAACTATCCAGAACGTGTTTTAAACGTTTGTATATCTATTATCCAGAATTTGTATATTTATTGCAGACCAAAGTAATTTCTCAAGTCTCATCTTTGGTACTGTACGTTGGTATCATATAAAATCTTATTTGTGCCATTTGTAACAAAAATGTATCTTAAGCCTGAATTATTAAGATTGGCCACACTATGTTACAATCAAAATCATTTAAGCATTGCCTATTTCCAGTTCACATGATCTTTGTTCCTAGTTTCTTATTAGGGTAATCATATAGAATCAAGATGTAGATTCCAACAATTTTTAAATTAATGATGACAACTTGATTAAACTTTGTGATCTGGAACAATTAAACTGTAGTCCAGAGTGGCATGATTTTAAACTGGCTCTACGACAGTGTTATAAGTATCTAGATACTAGCTGACATTTTTTTACGTAGTTCAGGTTTTAGTACAGGAAAAATAGACGTTTTTTTTGGTCAACTTTGCACTAAATTTCAGATCCAAATTATTTTTTAATAAGGTTTAGGATCATTTATACGCATAGTTTCCAAGATATCGGCCAAAACGTTTTTTCAAGATGGTGCTTGAAGCTCCACCTGGATCTGTCAGCATTTTGTGATTTTATGCTCGGTAAGTGATCCTAAACCATATTGAAAAAAAATGGATCGGAAATTTAGTGCAAAGCTAAAATCTTTTTTCCAGTACTACGAGTATTTGTGGTAATTCCATTGATTGTAAAGAATTGATTTCCGCCGGAAAGCCGACGTAGTGGAAACGACCTCACCAGTGATCGATGGTTTAATTATGCTCTGTTAACCAGAGGTTAATGCAACCTCGCGTCTAATGCAGGTATCTCTTTAAGTTTGTTTATTTCGGCGCTAAGTGCGTTAAGTAGCTCACAAGGTTGTGTTTTGCAACTGACTGATTGCTTTCTGTACTAGTGACTAACTAAAAGCGCTGAAACTAAAACTGTTAGTAGACCATCGATTGAACTTACTTATGGTTGGCAGTTTTAGTAGTTTATGAACGTTTTTGAACAGTCAGTCAGATTTTAACTCTGACTCTGATCGAGACGCGATATGACGCAGTCCGACATATTGCGGTACTAATACGTGGCAGTCGTGTCATGTAAAAGATGGTAATAAAAATGTTTAGGTCATGTAGCTCGAAGAATAATATCAACCTACCCCTAGCGATGTTGCTCAAGATTTATCTTACTACTGTCGCTGTGCAGAGCGAGTGTAAGCAAAGCAAGCGTGCTCCTTCAAGCATCTTTTCAAGGTACAAAGGTCTAAGCTGACTCGATATCAATCAGTTCTCTATTTACGTAATAAATGTATTTAGATTCTTCAATTCCCTCGATGCTCTCGTTAGAACGGAACTTTCCTAAAACAGTAGCTATTAACTCGTTGACTTTTAACTCATTCGTTGCGTTGTTGTGTGTATTTGAATTATAAACTTTCGTTCGGTAGCAACCTGTAGCAACTGAAAGACTGAAACCACCCACCGTGGCGTCTATCGACATGCAAAACCACAAGTTGCCAATACGCATACAAAGTTGACACAGTTACTGCAACGATACATTTTGAAACGTCGCTACGCAGGCTAATCGAGGTAATTACAGCAAGAAAATTAATTACTTATTGTGTCCGTTGCCACTGAATAAATAATAGTTACTAGTGTAGTGCTGCTCCCTTGCAATAAGGGTAAGGAGTATATTCGCTTGTAGGGTAAACATACTATTTCAACATACAGTTCGATTGACTTCCAAAAAGAAGGAGGTTCCATCCAAAAGGAAGGAGGTTCGTCTTTATGTTGTTTTTTTTTGTGTATGTTCATCGATAATTCTGCTAATTGTGAACCGAATCGAAAAATTCTTTTTTAGTTTGAAAGGCTATACTCCCGAGGTAGTTCCATTTAAATTTTACAGAAACGGCTGAGCCATTTTTGAAAAGTAAACCACTCGAGCGAAACTTTCGAATTTTGTACATGATTGAAGGCGGTTTTGCCATTTTTTGCGAAAAATAATTATGATTTGACAAATGGCAAATTCAATGAAACAATTCGTAGAGTATTTAAAGTTTATACTTATTATAAAATTGAACCACTGATGACCGTAGATTTAATAATAAAAACATTTTAGATAAAACTGGTTTACGAAAAGGTCACGTTTGGATTCTTAAATGTTAAGCACTAAGTTTTAACTAAAAATAAAGGTAACTATGTCTAGTTAAGAGATAGAATACCTGCCAAAAAAATTCGAAAAATGTATAACTAATGATAACGAAGTATGTAATCAAAAATTATGTAAGCTCATTGAACCCAACCGATCAGACGTGAAATTGGCAACATCAATAATTCCACACACAATAACAGTATTTTCTATTCGTTAGGTACGGACCGTACGGATAATCGCAAATTTGATAATGCACCGATCAGTTCATCGTCACTTTCTATTCACTACCGATGTCCACGTTTATTGTCTAATCGCAACGATCAGTCAATTCGTTCTGTGCGCGGAACACAATAGTGTAAACAGAGTTCTTTTATTACTGTTTCGAAATATTTTATATTTCAATTTAAAATTTCGAAATCGTTTACGCTCTCTCGAAACATGTACTTTACAAGCTTCAGTGTTGATATTTTCAAATTTGTCAACGTTGCAACGTATAAGAACAAATAAATGTTATAAAGAAGTTGTATAGCAACCAATGATGCCTTTGTTCACGGTAACAATAGCTATATTCACTACTGTCAGTTCTACAATCCTTTATGCACCTCGACCTCTTCAAAGATCTTCTTCCATTACGCTATCTACATGATTAATGAAAAAAAAAGAAAAAATTAATATCGATATCAGTTTGGCCACGTTTGGCGTCTTCTCCTTATGACATTTTCCTGCCTATATTTATAGTTTTGCCTCTCCTCTGCCCACACAGCGGAGTATCATTTTTTTTAAATTCATAGCCAATTAAAGTATTTATAAGTTAGATAGCATTTAGACAAGAAACATACATGTAAGCTGTCGTATTGTTTCAAGTTGCGTTATGTAGTACGTAGAATTACATCATCCCCATTCGTTTTTATTCTAATTTGAAATTCATGGCATTGTCTTCAGTCATGATGATAAAACTGTATGAGCAATGAATTCGTTTGAATTATTAACGTTATGACCACATATGAATTGATTTTCGATGCGGTGCAATTTTCTTAGAATCTTTGGCACTGAAACTGCATAAGTTTGAATATATCACTACATAGAACAAAATAATGCCATGGTGATTGAAGGATTGCTATTTTATTTTCTTGCTATTATTAAAATACAGAAAATTTTATTCGGGATAAAACAATTAGGTACACACAAACAAAATACGGAAACAACTAAAAATAGAAATATTACACAAACCAAGTATGTTGTTGTTGTTATTTAGCTCCCTGACTGAAATTGGAATTGCAATTGTCGTGAAATGAGATGCTTTTTTTCCATCTTGAGTCTATACGAACAAAAAGCTTCCTATGTTATTAATCGCAGTGATTTAAGAATCATGTTATTTGATTACTATTATGACAATTGGAACAGTGTATTAATTTATTAACAATACCAGTAAGATTTTGGCGATCAGATGATTCTAAGCTTCCATGCAATCATTAACATAGTTATTAAAGTGTAATTATTATTTAAGTGTAATTATTACATTATGATTATTATTTTTTATCATGTATTGTAGGTTATGTATGTATTTTTGTCTATGTAGTTTATGCTATTGTGTAGCACCGACCGCATCAACATTTTACTTTAAAATTATTTCATTTAGGTTGCCTGGAAGAAATCGCTGCAGGCGATAAGGCCGCCCATTATTCTACCAGATCGTTTATTATTTTCTAGTCTAAGCTTTATGTTATACTGGTGTGAAAATAAAGATATATTGTATTGTATTGTATTGTATAGTTAAAACAAATTGTACCACCATTGCAACGACTAATATAATAGTAAAGCTGTAAATGTAAACAGATCTAACAAATTACAACTTTTAAATTCAATTTGATCGAAGGGCGAGCTTGGGTCAAAGTGTTTTGTCAATAGAATGCAGAGGTCAATCTTGTTTGCCCAATTATTGGCGTGTGTATGGTTCGGAAGGAAAACCGATGAAAGGTCAAGTGACTATACGGATGTGGGCGTACCTCGGTGCTCATGTCAAGTTTGGAAAAGTGAATTGGATGTTGCTTGTATTTTGTAAGCTTATTTTGGCACGTACAATTCAATGCGGTTTGTGCAATTAGTATAATTTAACGACTAACTTGGACCTTACTTAGATTGCACTTTTAGATGCACAAAACTTTTGTAATCGAAATTGTTTCAAGTTGTATTCGTACAACAACTGCTATGGTTACCCCAATGACAGACCGAAAGATAAAAATGTTTAGGTGAATGATTTATTTTAGTAACAGTTTTCTACTCTAGTTTATAAAAGAGATAAACGAAAATTGGGCCAAAGTTATCAATATAACTATCGCATTCTTCGTTACTGTAGCTCTTCAAATGAAAACAAATGCCATTTACCAAATTGCCGTTGGCAGACTAGCTTTTGTCTCAAACGATGACTAACAAGGGACGACTATGTTGACTGTACAACAAGCTTTCGCTGGAACATAAAAAGCGTTTCTTCGCAGGCTTTACCTATTCATTCATTGAAGCGGTTGTCTGTCAGTAGGCAAGTCGGTCATTGGTCAAACACTTGACCTTTTCACTATCTTTGTGCTGAAACTTTATAGACTTATCTTTCGTTTGAATGTTTGTGTGGTACTAAAATCGGGTGGTGTACATACAGTACCTGTACAGGGTTATCTGCTTGCCCTGTACTAAGCTAAAAAGGGGTGATTAAGACTACCATTTGAATTCCGGGTTGGCCCTATAGTAAAAGTTATTCATAATGAAGGACTGAATCACTACCTTTCGGCTTGGTACACCAGTTCTGGATAACCGGTACTGGCAGCAGCAATAACGCAGCAGTGCTGCCGCAGCACTGGTCCCATATAATCTCTAAAATATGAGATTAAATTACGAGCTATTAGCAGCATTGTCGCGACAGCAATATGAGGAAAAGTTGTGCTGCGACAGCACTGCTGCCTGCTGCTGCTGCCTGCAGCGGACTTCGGAATCATACCTTTACAGGAAGCAGAGAAAGGTAAACTTCTGAAAATTTAACAGTTAAATAAAATAGTAAATGCTCGAAAGCTAGTTATTAGGTGTATTGTAAGTACTAGATACAACAGACAATAGGTCAAGCAACAAAGACAGTCAACCAGAGAGAGATATTAAAGATTATAACAATGTTGTCGTTCTGGCACCACTCATACAAATGTATTGGGAATAATGCAGCAAAGCCAACCACGCACACATAGCAGCTTCAGTTTATCAGTCCTCGGATCAGCCGCTATGCTCCTAAATGCCGCATGCAAAGTTCACACGAACAATACTCCGTGTGGCGAAACTGCTATCACATTTAATCAATGCTCCGGTGAATTTCAATAGCATAAGAATTTGGAGCGGGAATGGATTTATTGCTAAGAAATTGATTAATGGCCAAGGACATCTTAAAGTTTAATTTGGGGCGAAGTTGGTCCATTAGAATGGCTTTGGAGATAGCATCGACATTATATTTAAATATAATAAAGCTAATCAATTGTACAAAAACATTTTTATCGGTTTTATTTAAAAAAATAGAACCAGTAAGACGCAAAAGATTGGAAAAAGAACAGTTACTACTCTAGCTTGACACAAATGTTCTCCGTAAAAAAATATTTCCATTTAAAGATTTTCTAAAACTTTAAATTTCTTCTTTCTTTACGCATAAACAAATACCGCTCAGTTGAACTAAAACAATACCAGTCGAAGACATAAAAAGTGTATCAGACACAATAGGTATTGTAAACTTCCGTGCGACCGTGAACGTAGCCGTGAGTGTGTCAAGAGGACACCATTGTGATGATGGTCACGTAAAGGCAGCCTTAGGTGACGGCTGAAGAGGATGTACCGGTGAAAGTGAATAAGTACCGTCAACCACTTCAAATGCAAGACCAATAACATCTTTATTACAACTCTTTAAAGCATAAGAATCGACTACTGCAAGAACTTCAATTGTTGTATGTACCTTTACTTGAACCGCACAAGGTATAGAATACATTGTAAACATGAGAGGCAGCTCGGCGCTTGTTTCCCGAGCAGGTGGTCATGTTCAATGGTTGCCGGAATAAGAATTCATAGCAGGTGGCCCTGAATGCAAAACTCGCTCTCGTTTTCACTGTCTACTTCTTTTTATGAATCTTTTCCTCAAAATTTAAACAAGATGCATTTCTAAGAAATCACGATCATGAATCTAGTTTTTGTTGCGTTCGTGCCATTTGATTGTGTGGAGCTTTCAAGATAAGTATCAAATGTCCGCTGGCCTTCGAACTCTTCTAAAGTTTTTGGTTTCACTTTGGGTCAGAAACAAAACAATACTCATAAAGCTATTATACTGTAAACAATTAGCAAATTGGCTTTGATTATCCTCAACCTTATTGTAGCCTTGACATCTTGACATCCAATACCGAAAGTAACAAGCAAAAACATTTGGAACCGCTATTAGCATACTATGTCCTCTTTGATACTATGCATTAATCATCCGGATTATTTGCCCACAGCCCAATCACTTAGGTCAGATGCAAATTGGATTCTAGAATAGGTTCATTCTCAGTTATTATTTTGTTTTTATCTTTGTAATTATCTACAGGCCTCAAAGTTTAGTTTTTAGTAATTTATGTAACGTTAGTATCGTATCGTAAAATTGAGCTTTTAGATCATAAGTGATGTAATTAAACAACATTACTATTCAATTTTGTAGGTGAATACTATTCACCTACAAAATTGCTATAAGATCTTCAGAAGTAGTTTTATTACATCAGATTTAATTTTCAGTTAAATTATGTTATATAATGTTTCCTTGACATCGTTGTTGAATTCTCGCATATTATTGGTCTCAATTTGTGGTAAATTTTAGTTGTAATATCGTAAAATGATCGTAAAAATGCAAGTATATTGGCAAAGTTCATATAATGCACAATTGTTTCGAAAGAAAAACCTAAGTAGAGTAGAGCACAATTTTAGAGCATTTAAAAAAAAAATGTATAATTTGCACAAAGTTCTTGCAAAGCACGAAATCCTTTCTAAAAATCGATTTCATAAATTATACCAGCATCTTATTATTTCTCATTATATCGATGGATATCATCTGCGGCATCCTGTTTATAATCCGGCTGCCCTGTACTACTTCAACTTTTTCTACTATATTTCTATCAGACGCCTCTGCTGTAGCTAAAAAATGTATCATTTCACAAAGATCCGTGTTTCCAATGTAGTCACTGGAACAAAAGTAAACAAGCAATAAATTGTGATTGTCTGTAACGACAACGTTTGCCCTTATTGAGGCAAAAATTGAATTATTCATGACACATAGACTCCTAAATGAACATGTTGATAATAAAAGTGCACTGTCCCTTTACAATACAAATTAGATTTTAAGACGCCTGGTGAAATAAAACTCTTTAAACTACTATAAAATGAACTAGATGATCCAATAGTCGACTAAAAATATGAAGATTGCAGTCTTCATTTCGCAATAAACCTTGAACTTTAAATTTCATAGGAAATTGATACGTATTCTTTTGTTCGACCTAAACTACATTTGATCTCATCGGATAAGATAATTCTAAGTAGATACCTATATAAACTATGCATCGTGCTTTAAACTTAAAATAGGCTGTGCGGGACATAAATCACCTTAGTGTGTCGTAAGCAAATCTTATGTCGCAATTTGGCTTTGAACCCTCTGGCATGCGAACTTCTGTGCCAAGTAATTCAGATAATAATTTCTAGAACGCACTATGTATATATTCCATTGCTAGAATCATTGAGTGCTACATCGGATTGCACATGACGATTTAACATATATTCTGGTCACACATCTTGTTTGTTTTTTGCTGTAGGTAAGGAATTCGTCTGTTTCTAGCGAAACAATAAAAATCCTTGTTTAAGTGACTTAATATTTGGCAAGCTTTGCGTAGATATCACAGGTCACTAGTTTTGCTAAAACTCTTGTAGGTTCGTGTATCGTGTTCTTGTAAATTCTTAGCTTGTTTTAGTGCGAGCTCTTTAAAATTTTGGTCATGAAATTCTAAAATTAAACTTGAATCTTTAACTGTTATTACTGTGCGACAACTGGGTCAAATCATGTTAGAGACACAATTATGTCAGAGAGTCACAGGTCGGACAGTTTACCGGACCCATTAGCAAGTGTTAGCGAGTACGAGTACGCAACATTTGATGCATTAATTAAATCCAGTTAGCACTTGGCTATGTAAACTAATACTAACGCCGGGCGGCACGAGACCGGTTCAGAAAATCGGAACCGGCAGCCGGATACGGTATTGTTGTGTTGCATCACGTTGCTACTAAGTAAGTTCGTATAGGCAGGGTGGCTGGCCCTAGTGTAAGAGTTAAGCCACCTGTAGGCCTCAGAAATGGCTAAACGGTTCGAACAACCAGGACCTACAATTTAGCGTGCCATCCTAGCCACGGTAGCGCTTAAATGGAAATGCCACCCGCGCTCACCCACCCGAAGACTGACCGTGTCGAACATTGTTTAACTTTGGTGATCGCTGACAAACATCTAGTCAAACTAAACTACGCTATGAGCGCTACTTCGAGCTAGTGATGTAGCTGTCGATGGTGTTCTATTTAGATTGAGTTTATCAATCGATTTAATTTAAAATATCGGATATTAAGAGTGTAAATAGAATGCAAAACACATGGACTGTATGTAAACTAATACTAACGCCGCGCGCCGGGCGGCACGAGACCGGGTCGGAGAGTCAGAAACGGCAGCCGGATACGATAGTATTGTTGTGTTACATCACGTTGCTAGTGATGTTAGGATATCGATGGTGTTCTTTTTCAATAACAGTTTATGAAACGATTAAATTTGAAAAAATACGGATATTAAGAGTAAGACTAGGAGTCAATGAAGCTAAAAATCTAAGGTGCCGTGCGTGAAAAATTTATGCCTTGATGATGGGTCATGTACGTTACTCTAGCAATGGGGTATGGATTATAATTATAATCCAAGCAAAGAATATAGGTAATATATAACTTAATTATTTAATTATAATTAAAATTCTGACCGGACAATATAATAAAGCTGACTGTAAAAGCACGGAAAACTTAATTTGCATTAATTTTAAGAAAAATAATTACAGTTCCATCATCTTTTCAAGGTATAAAACATATTTAATGTTATTATTACAAGAAATATATAATAGTTTACATAACAATGCTATTTAAATAAAGAATGAATTATGAGTAAACAAGATTAATTAAATGATTTTGTTACCTACTCACTAATTGGAGAAGACATTGACTGCTATGCACAGCTCAAGCTAAAGTAGCGGGCAGAGTTTTTAAATAATGTTGTTAACAGGCATAACATGTATTGTAAAGATTATAAACAATAAATTATTTTAAACATATTTTGGTATTCTTTTGATATAATTAACGGATTAATCCATTACACTTGAGATATAATTTTTGTGTTCTATCCATCTATTGAATCGATTTCATTCATTCATTATAAAATATTAGGGGACATCTTACACACGGTCTCTGAGACCAAACTAAGCAAAGCTTGTGATATGGTTGCCAGAGACTGATATATTACATATACTTATTTTTAAATACATACTTACATAGATAGTAACTAAATAACACCCAAACACAGAGCAAACACTTATGTTCATCACATAAATATTTACCCTGGGTGGGGATCGAACCCACGCCTCTTTGATCCAGAAGCTAGGGTCACTTACCATTGAGCCACCGAGGCAGTCATTACTTAAGAGCTCAGCTTCCAACCTCCTAACGTCCCTGCGACATGACCTTCTTAGATCAAATTAAATAGAAGGTGTTCTATTTAATTTGATTTAAGAACGTTCTCCGTGGTTTTCCCCATCCTCTCTTTCTATCTTTCTTTTTTCTGTTATGGTTTTCATTACATTGTCATGTTGTACAAGGCGGCCAAACATATTTCTTCTTGAATCGATATAAAAGTACATATTTGAACAGGTACAACGAATCTATCGATAGTAAACGCAGCACCATGCTAACGAACCATCACCTTACGTAATGCTAATAGAGCAGAGCCATACGTGACTCGGCTGTTGTTTTGATGTGCACCTCGCTTGGTAATTTGAGATGAAAGGCGTCTGCGAGAGGAAGCCATGGTAGCGAACGTGAATCTCATCAAGGGATTAGAATATGGGTGTTACATATACAGGGTTATTTCTAATCAATTAGCATCTAGCGGCTTACTCAATACATCAAAACTAACAATTTTTGTTCTACGACTTTTTATTAATTCTCAAAAAAAAGTTGTTGTTCCATAGAAAAATATCGTTCACCCTCGACAAAATGTATGGAACAGCAGATTTATTTATTTGAGTTTTGACAAAAGTCTCAGAACAAAAGTTGTTAGTTTTGATGTACAGAATAAACCCCTAAAAGGATGCTAATTGATTAGAAATAACCCTGTATAAAATTGATATTTCTTGTGAGTATACCATTTCGACACTCTATAGGTATACTATACTCCAGTAGACGCTCTACTATAGTCGACTTGCAGTTTTGTTGATAAGCTGTTCCTTCCCTGTATATGATACCAAATTTTAATATATGACCAACTACTATAGTCGACTTGCAGTTTTGTTGATAAGCTGTTCCTTCCCTGTATATGATACCAAATTTTAATATATGACCAATAATAGTTTTAGGAGAAAAACTCTACTCACATTTTCGAAAAAATTAAATTTATGTTAAAATGTAACTATATACAAATCAAGTCATTGAATTTTCTTGACCTAGCAAAAATTCCCTCTTTTTAATTTCTCTAAAACTTGTAATATTTCTTGGCAGATGCTGGCAAAATTTCCCCAAAATACAATAGAGAAAGGAAGTCTTAATATACACAGTGGCATATTTGCGAACGAAATGCAATATTGTCTCGTAATAAACGAACCAATTTGATCACAATTGTACCCATAGCTTTATTACATGCATTATGTATTGAATTGACTGTGCATTATCGTAATAGAACTGTAGCTTGGTTGAATGATATTACCCTATTCCACAGCTGGAATGCATGAGAACTGCCCCTAAATGTCGTCTGCGATATAAATCTGCTTGTTTACGATTACAACTTTGTTTGTGCGAGCTTAAGTTTGGACATGTCGTCGTATTTACATTTCTTTCAGATATAAATTATGATTGACGTGATGAATGTTTATTTTAGTACTAGTGCGTGATTTTTTGAGTTTTTTATTACTCTGTAGAGTAAACTTTAACTACAAGTTTTGGAGCATCAATAAAACAATAATTAATTCCAGTCGTTTGGTGTATTTAAATTGTTACAGAAATGAAAAAAACTGGATTGTGTCGCTAAAGGGTACACAGAGTACACACCCACTCAAGAGGCACTTCAAGTCAAGCGATCATCATTTTATTGAAAAAAATTATACCGCATAATGTGGATACTTACGTGATTGATATTTATGATTATTACCGGTAAATAAAATCGTATATAAATATAATAGACACGAAATAAGAATATGTTCAAAAATAATGCATAAGTATCGTTGAATGTGAAAATTTTAATGTTCGTAATCAATCAGTTTTGTTTTCAAAATATCTTTACAGCACCTAAAAACGTATAAAACAGCGAACGTTACAATATCGTCAGAATACACATTGGCAGTATGATTCAACCCACTGCCACACAAGTAAATCTCCTTTTGCCAAAATTTTAACTAGGTACCTCCTCTATCATAATTTTATCTGAATTAGGAAAATGCAAAGATAAAAACAATAGATGTTAAAATTTTAATTAGTGGATTGTGATAAAAAACTTGTCAAAAGCTCGTATTCGGCCGTGACATTATTCAAACGTCATCTTATACCATTGCTAAAAACATAGGTACCTACTACATTTACGTGTGTCTTAGCTAATTCGTCTAATTCCCATCGCTTGTCAAATAATAGTGATAAGTTAATTACATTTATTTACATCAAGGTAATTAGTAGAGAGTGCAACAGAGTGCTAAAAGGTTAACTAATGGATTTAAGATTATGCAATAGAAACACGATTAAGACGACGCGGGTTGTTGCATTCCATTTAGAGTTTTAATTTCTGGTAAAGTTTGATCTCATTAATGAAGATAAAGCACTTATAAAAACACTTGGCCGAAGTTTAGCTAGTAGTATAAAACAAAGTCGCTTCCCGCTGTCTGTCCCCATGTATGCTTATATCTTTAAAACTACGCCACGGATTTTGATGCGTTTTTGGGGTTCCGTACCCAAAGGGAAAAACGGGACCCTATTACTAAGACTTCGATGTCCGTCTGTCCGTCCGTCTGTCTGTCTGTCTGTCTATCTGTCTGTCACCGGGCTGTATCTCATGAACCATGATAGCTAGGCAGCTGAAATTTTCACAGATGCTGTTACATTTTTGTTGCCGCTATAACAACAAATACTAAAAACAAAATAAAATAAATATTTAAGGGGAGCTCCCATACAATAAACCTGAATTTTTAGACGTTTTTCGCTTTATATTAATAATGGTAACAGGTAGATGCTTGAAATTTTCACAGAATATTTAGTTTTATATTTACTTCAATAATAAATAATGAAATTAAAATAAAATAAATATTTAAGGGGAGCTCCCATACAGTACGGAACCCTCCGTGCGCGAGTCCGACTCGTACTTGGCCGATTATTTTAATAGATGTGATTCAAGAGGAAGTTTAATTTGTATAAGACACCAGTGCGAAGCCGTGGCGCGCGGGTCGCTAGTATTCCATAATTTGTGCTGGGTGTTTCTCTCCATACATGTTTACTAGGATATTTAGTCATATCAGAGACATTTATATAGCATATGCAAATCTCACTTTTCTTAATTTTCTTTTTAGGGTTCCGTACCTCAAAAGGAAAAAACGGAACCCTTATAGGATCACTTTGTTGTCCGTCTGTCCGTCTGTCAAGACCCTTTTTCTCAGGAACGCGTGGAGGTATGAAGCTGAAATTTATATCAATTACTCAGGTCTACTGTCCCTTGAAGCTGTGAAAAAATCAAACTTCTAAGCCAACGCAATCAAAAGATACAGCCGTTTATGCCGCAAATTTTGAAACTAGCAAGTACTCGCAAGGGAATCAAAACCTAAAGGGTACTTCCAGTCGACCTAGAATCTTGAAATTTGGCATGAAGCAACGTTTTATAGCACACATAAAGGAAAAATTCCGAAAACCTTAAATTTTTAGTTACATTACAAAATATATATTTTTTAATAAATATAAACTTATTACTTTTTTTGTCGTAATGAACGAACTTTGTAAACCTTGCAGGTTTGTACGGAACCCTCGGTGCGCGAGTCCGACTCGCACTTGGCCGGTTTTTTATACTTCTATCTATATGGCCTATGTCATCAACTGTAGCGCCAAAACAAAGAACAATAAGCAATTCTCAACATTAATATTTATGACATTCAATCATGTTTTTTACTTATCTGAGAATTCCTATTGGATAAAAACACAAATGTTTCCGACAGAAGAGTTGCGTCATGGCTACCGGAAGAGATTTTCGCTTTTACATCTCATGCTTACATGACAAAATGTTTGCTTCAAATAAAAAAAGTCATAGTAGTCGTTGCTGCATTTGGTTAAACTCTTAATGTAGTTAAATATAGTAAACAAGACAAAGTAACAACATTTGTCTGAGTTGCTATACTATTTTTTTGATCTTCGAAAACTGATTTATTCCCGACACAGATTCCGTACAAAAATAATGATTTAATATAAATTTTCGGTTCTGAAAGAAAAAATCGGGGAAAAATAGGAATCAAGACGGAAACGAATGGACAACATTAAAAATCAATCAAGGAACTAGTAAGGGATCAAATTTTCTTTTCTAGCTCTAGCTTACCTTGAAACTTCGGTTTGAAGATAGCATTTTGCGTAACCATGGGTGATGGGCGTAATTACTTTAGGGGGTCTGCTGCGAGTGGCCTATGGCCCACCCTAGAAACTTCTTTACCCAGCCCAGAAGAACTTGAAATCAAACAATAAAATAAATTGTTTATTTTATTAGGGTGGAAAAAAGTTGGCAGCTACCCCCTTCCCTGGAGAAAATCTCACGTACTTACGTCAATGGATAGCCCTGCTACCAAATAAGCTACTTATTTCTTTATTTCAATTTATTTAAACTTTTCTTTAGTTCTCGTTGAAGCTGATTCGCAAATTCGGCACTGATTCGACACGAGCTTCGCATAAAAAGTGATGACTGCGTTAGTATTGAAAAAGGAATTTGTTTGCTATCACTTTCGTTGACATTAAAACTGATGATTATGCTAAATCATAGGCACTTGTTGGTTTCTTCCTTTCAAACCTATTGAAAAAAATTGCTTGAATTGACTTATCATTGGTTGTATTTGAGTCCGCTTCACTTTTGATTTTAATAAAGATTTCGGTGATGTTATGAGAATTTCTCACGATATTGAAAGAGAAAGCAGGACTCTGTGTGAACCCTTTGCAATCTTGTGATATCGGAATCTCATCAGTTAAAGCTCAGTTGCAATTACCGGTATTGATTTTGATATAAGTTTCCGATGCAATTATGTGAAACACGATAACAAACGTAATGTATAACGGTGACCTAGATTTGAGAAAATTACTTTTGTATCTAGCAAAGAGAATAAAGCTTCGCTGAGAACGACTTATAAATAAGAATTCAAAAGTTGACTAAATTTGTGATGTAGTATAGATGTAGTTACAAAACAGACGCGGCACTGTCGTCAAAATTGAACGTAAATAAATTAATACATGGCGTAATATATTTAACAGTGTAACTTGTTCAAAGATATGTAAAAACAAATTTCAAAATCACCAATAATGTGTAGTATCTACTGCGATTCCTAGCAATAGAGTTAATGATTGTGCTTAAGTGGTTTCGTTAGTAAGGCTCAAATCTACTAAAATGGAGTGGAGCGTTGTTTCTCGAATCCACAAGAGAGTCTCGAGTACGAGCCATATTTGCTTAACATGAATAAATCACATTAGTGCGCAGATTCACTCGTGCTTTGTTCAATACTTAGGCTTAGTCGCCATCAAAGCGAGGAGGAGCGGAGTGGAGATGAGCAGAGCATTGTAGTCCGTGTGTCCATGATTGTCTAAGACATTATATACTTTTCCACTCCGCTTCACTTCTAACAGCCCGCTTCGCTGCAGCAATGCGACTCTGGCCCGCTTTGGTGGTGTCTAAATCTAAATGTACAAGCATATATCATTTCACTCTCGCTATCGCATCCGAGATGAGATGAGTTAACATCAATCGTTACGCCAGTTGCGTGATGCGGCACTCGCGTGATTTACTCCGGCATCAGAAGAGTCGTGTCCTTGACTGAATTTGTTCCACTATTATCGGTTGCACTAGTTGCATATCTATCTGTTTATTGTTTGTTTTGTAATCTGTTACGCATTTATAGTTGTAGATTTCAGATTGCTTTTGAATGAGTGGTTTTGAGTCTATTTCGTAGCTATGATATCTCTCTTTTGCTCTTTTTGATTTGTTTATTTAATGAATAGCAAAATTAGTAAACTTTAAACATATTAAATACTCATCATCATCTGTACATGATTAACATTTTGCTGGGCATAGCATCCCTTTGTTTATGCCATTCGCCTCTACTTTATTGCCCTTGCCAACGTACTTGTATTCCATTTACCATCTAGAGCTTGTTTGTTAGTATACCTATATTTTAACCTGCTCTGGTCGGTACGAGGTCTTCGTTCGAAGACTTAACGGCTCTATCGGTAATCGTTGCTACGTGTTATGTACCTATTCTGTCCAATTATTAATAGCATCAGGCCATCACCCATCTATCCATCAGTCGTAGGATGTCCATCGCAGGACACTGGGATATGTCGGAAACTTTGGTTCGTCTGCGAATCACCTAATTCTTGATTCGATCTCGCAGATATTTCAAACATAGTATTGCATTGACCTGCCTTTATAATTTCTGACCAATGTTTTCTCTATTGTCTGCAGGGCCTGCCGTCGTGGTCGCGCGGGCTGGAGGCGGCGGAGGCGGCGCGCGCGCGGCTCGTGCGCTGGGCGTGCGGCGAGCCCCCGCCGGAGCCCGACCCGCCGAGGAAGAAGATGCCGCACGCGCTGCGCCGCCGGTGGCCGCTGTGCCCTTGTCTGCAGGTGAGCAACAACTAGATCATCATCGTATCCTTGTCTTATGTCATCGATATCGTCGTATGAACATAGTCTACGTTCTGATGAACATACGCTACGCTCGAAGGACCATATTTACCAGCCAACTACTTTTACAATGGTCCCATCGTAGAAATCACCTAACTATAAAATCAGCTACGGTGGGTCCGTTCTAATTTTGTCGACGTGCTGAGAAACACTTTGTATGGATTGGATAATATTTTTCGATTATTTCGGAGTTGATCCCGTTGTTAAAGTTGTCTTTAATGATGAATATTCATACCTCTGTAAGTGTTACTTAATTAGTATTGAAGAATCTAAAAATCCCTTCACTATTTAAAGCAACGAAGTGCATAATAAACAAGTTGTTAGAGAATTGTTCCGGAACGTATCAGTTGGCTAGATCGAGACTAGTATCTTTAATCTAGAATGGTAATCTAATACCTCAGTATCGGGTTCTGAAATCGTTCGCAGGGCAGATTTGTGTTACTTTCACCGGTCAACTATAAAATACCAAGGACTGAAGGTTCCTGTTCCGTTACTCAAACAACGCTTTAGTTTAAGATTTCTAGACAGAAGGAGGTAAATTAGAATACAAGAAAATAACTGAATCGCCTTTCTAATTTCTATTTATTCTGATTTAATTTACTACTATTGAGTAACTAATCTGTTATTAATGATTTACTTAAACTGACAATATTAATCTTTGCCTTGAATCTTGTCATCTTGACCACTGTAGCAATCATGACGTGATGCAAAATTATGTAAATCATCAATTTTAACACTCCTAACACAGTTTTAACACCGGTGTCACCAGCACTACTAATTTTTTCATCATTAGAAATGGCATCATCTCTTCCATGAATAATGTATAAAGCTATAGCTACTGCGTATGCTGTTTTAGTAGCTTTTAACGGTCTTGAAATCTCACATGCATAATTAAAGTAAACTCTGACCCGATACGAGTACGTCACGCTTGCTAATACTTACAAATTAGGATTTCAAAAGAGAAATGTGTTGATTTCATAAAGATTAAGATCCGTGTGTGCCACATGTGTTTCATTCAAATCTATTTTAATTTATACAAATTTGGACGTCCTTACACATCCTGCGTTTCTTTTGTGGTAGGTCAGTTCATAGGTTATTTTATTTATCTGTCATTAGCGTCCATAGTTTGCAATTTAGTGTCGTTTGTATGCTGTAACGTAAGATAGGCTTTCGAAACTAGTTTCTTTATTGGGATATTTGACTCCTTTATTAGTGTTTTTATGGGTTTCACATAATATCTCTCAACATTTGGTTTTATTTCATTGCCTAGCATATTAGTATTGAAATTAAGATGTAAATCATCTGACAAAACATAAATTCGTAGATTACGCTTTGGTTTTTCTTTTGTTATGTTATTATATACAACAACATAAAATCCGGAATTTCTAATTTAAATTGCTTATTGAGTGAATACTGAGCGGCCCCTTCGTAACCATGTTATTATAATCTGCTATTTTTCAATTACTTTCTAATCTTTTGGTTAAGTAAAAGCAGTTCCCATCCCACCTCATTACATTTTATCATTTTATGATTTTAATTAATATTTTCGGATCAAAATAGTTTATTAACCAATTAAATCAAGGGATCATCTAGGTCTGCCCTATTAGGTTTTCATAATTCTGCCTAGATTATATTTATTGCCGCCATATCAACAGATATTAACAATAAAGGACTTTTTATACGAAGAAGTCTAATTTTAACAAAGAAAATTATACATGGGTAAATAAATGTTTGTTTTGGCTTTGTTGATTCAACCGATCGCGATGGCCATGGTTCTATCATGTGTGCTGAATATGACAGCTGTTCGGATCTGGACAATCGTAATGAGCTTTTTGAACTGAACACAATCGAAGTATAACGATATCATACATAACAATACCGCTTGAACAGAGGAGTGCCAGTGCTATGCCAAGTTCAAGCGTTTACTTGGCGGTACACTAAATTGATTGAAACGACGTGAGTCCTCTGCCAATGTAACAATGAGACCACTTAGAACGTTGAAAATATGTCGAAACTATTTTATGCGTCTTGGGATTGATCAGGGTCTGTATTTTAGAAAAGATCATGTCAGTTTCGGAATGTGAATTATTTGTATTAGTTTATGACTAAGACTGTGAATTTTTCTCGCTAATTCTGTGCATGTACGTACATGGAATGATATTAACGCTTTTTGCGACATCCACAGTCAGTTTTTTTGCATCAAATAAAGTCAATCTTCAAGTATAAACAGCGATTTGAGATTCGTATACCTGCAAATGTCAAAGTGCCCAAACCTCTAAAAGTCCCTACTTTGATATCAGATATGTATGCCCATGATTATGAACAACTTTTACTATGGGACCAACTGCTAAATCGCAAAAAAGTATCATTTACATTTTGTCTAGAATCCATAAAAAAACTGCATGGTACAGCTGATTTTATCTACGCGATTTCGCAGTTGATCTTAAGTACTAAAAGTCGCTCATATCGAAGCGCATATACTCTTCTGAAAGTTCATGCACTGTGCAAGGCAACATTCTGTATCTACGTAGATTTATCTTGTCATACTCTTATCGGTGTCCATCTTCGGTCTATTTAAACCAATCGTCATCATTTCCATTATCGGCTTGAAGTTTACTAACAACGCCCGTCAATGGCGATGCCACGTCGGGGTCTGAAGCTCCCGAGCGACTCATCATTGTCCACAATTAACTATCGATTAATCGAATGCAATTAGAGCGAGACAGTATTTGAGATAAGACGGGAAGTAGGTGATTTGTCTGCAGGCACCGTCATTACTGGGCTCGTTTGTCTTCGGACGGCATTGTGTCGTATTGTTGAAGATTTATTAGACGTGTTTATTGTGATTGTGGCTGAGGAATTTGTAGCGTTAATTGAAATCACACTCGTCAGTTCGTTGCCTTTACAGAACAATGACTCCTAAACCCGTCGTTAAATTTTCAGGCACCTCAAATAAAATATGAAGTGTGTGTAAAAATTGCAGTGATTTTACGGCTATTCTCCAATTTGGCGCTTATTTATTATTTTTCATTGTTTGAAGAGCCATTCTTTGATAAGCAAGTTTTTACGTGTATAATACGTAATAATATCAAATTAAAATTTTCAGTCTGAGTCGAATCAACGAAAAATAAAAGAGTTATTAGGAAAAACTCGCCAAATTGGATAATGACTGTTTAATGCTAACAAAATAACTGACGTTTTAAGAACAAAGTGCCGATTTTAAACAGTGCATGTGATTTTAGAAATGCCGAAATCAAACAAAGAGAAGCGTTTCAATATCTCGCTTCGTAAGAAAAGTTTGGCGGTTGCGAAATCTAACGTAAGTGTAAAGGAACGTAAGCGCTGGGAAAAATGTAAGTGCTAAAAGACTTGTTAGCGAACAAATAGTATCTGTTGATCTTTCCGACACTGGTATAGTTGATAATGTAACCGATGGAAGAGTTAAGCCGTGCGTCTCCTTTTACAGACAATGTTGTGTTAAGTCATCAAAGATTAAATTAAACATGAACGGTCTTTGGGAGTTAATTTGCAGTAACTTTATTTGGATTTCGTTCTGACAGCAAACAAGTGAAACGTAACTTAGTTCAAAACCCAACTGCAAAAAATCAACACACAAGCTACGCACTAAAATGAATTAAAATGAGTTATTAATATAATAATAATTCTTTAATTCCCTTTATTTTGATATCCCATTCAATAGGTTTGGTAAAAAAAAAAAACTACCATTTCGCACAAAACATCTGCCATTTTGTTTTTTTTTTTATTTTTAAATACCTATCTAAAGACACTTGGGGTTTTTGAGACAAAATATCTAACGACATCTTAACTGTCGAAATCCATCCAGCCTTTTGGAAGGGAGGGAGGATACGAGGGAATAAAGATAAACATACAAGATATATAACGCGTAAACATACGCGAAAAACAATACCCTTCCTTAGCAGCCGGGTTAACACTAACATTAATAACCGTTATTAAGGGGCTCTGCATCAAGCATTTAAGAGGTCTATCAGTAAAAAAATTATAATTTACATAATGTCGGCCTATTTAAACGTACTTATATAATATTATTAAAAAAAGAAGGATATTAGCAATGTCATCAAAATAAAGTCCATTGAAATGTTACATGAGCTTTACATTTGTTAGAGGACCCAATTTTATTTTTGGGACATGTGTGGGAGTCAATAGAAGCTTAACATCAAGTTTGTGGGGTTGCCGCCCGTGTCCCCCGGCCGCCATATCGATATCTCGGAAACTATGTGTCCCACGAAAAATTCGTCATGACATAATTTGTAGCAAATCGCTTAATATTAGGTCCTCAAATTGTAACATTTCAATGGACTAAATGTCATCTTTTATCGTTGTTGCCACAATAATATCCAGCTTGACACTACAGTCATATACTTAGAATCGATAAATTCCCATAAAGAAGCCCTTGTCCAATAAGGTTGCTCATTTGTCTGGAAAGAACTGGTGAAGTCATCGTCGGGAATATTAGCTTGACGGTTTAGGGTTACCATTCGGTTAAAAAATTAAAACATAAGTTCCGTAAAGAGTAAAACTTTTATTTGTAACATCAATTAGTACTCGTAATCTATGTTTCGACCAAATCAAGCCCCATCCATCCATCAGCCATATGTCGTACACTGCTGGACATAGGCCTTTAGATCTCTAATAAGACCGGTTGGAAGCGGTTTACATCCAGAAAAACTTGACAGCTCATCCGTCCACCTCGTGGAGTAGAGCAGAGATGTGTGAGAGCTAGGTAGAGCGTAGAAGACAAATACCATATTTGCTTATAAAATAATAATGCTTTTTCGCTCTTGTACAAAATTCGAATATCTCGCTCGAATTGCTTGCATTTATTGTTGGTTTTTTTTTAAAACGGCTCAGGCGATTTCCGTAAAATTTAAATGGGACCACCTCGAAAGTATACCCTTTCGAACTAAAAAGAGTAAGAACATACTGACGAACATAGAACCTCCTGCTTTTTGGAAGTCGGTTAAAAACTAAACAAAACCTCTGCTCCGCTAAAATTGTGTTTTGCTTCTCACTAACCAAATATGGCATTTATGCACTGAACTTATAGTCTACAACGCTCTGCCCAACTTCACTCCCCTTTGGTAGAATTTGGGTTTTAGTCTTGGCTACCAAGTCGTAATAATATTAACTTTACGATGACAAGGGAGGTAAAAATAACTATTGATTTGTTAGGGGGTGTTCGAAGTGGCGCTCTTAATGGATGACGGAACACACAAAGTAATTTATAGAAAGTTTATGGCTGAGCTCGAAATAGTTAATGGAATAGTTGTAGAACTTGTAGACGTACAAAGTAATTATAAGAATTTTGTTGATAGTTTAAATCTTTAAATGGATTCAAGTGTGAGACTCGAGATGTCGCGTGTTGTTGTTATACGATGTTTTATTTTAAGTTATTGTTTCAAGCCTGTAGGTTCTCTTTACTTAAGAATACGCAGACGGTCGTCAAATGCTATACTCGTCAAATCTATATTTGCCAAATTCGAGACAAGTCAAATTTGTCAAATAAGAGACTGATCAAAACCTATGTTTGTCAAATACTTAATTAGACGTTAATACAATATAATTTACAATATGGCCAAACAAATAAGTATTTGACGATCGTTTACGTAATTTTACTTAGTAGTAATTTTGATAACTACAACGAAATAAGTACCTATAATACACCTACTGACTACCACTACACAAGAAGCGTCTGGATCATCCTCAGATTGCAGAAGGTTGAGCAATAATCCAAATGCTCCAGCCTACTGCCAGTTACAACGTGTCCAGCTACTACCAGCATTACCACAATGCTTACTTTAGTTAGAGCGACGTTGTTCTTTACCAAATAAACACCAGAATTGGTCACTTTAGGAATCATACGTACAGAATAGTTCTGTTGCGCAGCATCTGCATTTCAGATTGAGGCATTGAAATAATTGTGTAAGCAATAGCCATAAGCAGCCATCATCAGAGTTGCGTTGATTTCAAGGAATTATCTAGTGCATAAAGCCAGTACTGCGTAAATAACGACATTACCTGAAAGTTATTTTTCTGTGAAGTATCTGTTATAATTTTATGCGTTAAATTTTCATAATCAAGCAATAAAATTCCACTGTTTCTTTGGTTTGGGCAAATATTTGTTGCACTGCTCGTGACCTCATTCTGTTATTTGGTTTCGTATTAAACTTGATAATGATTTGTTTGTTCCTGCGTATTAGTTTTGTTGTCACTTTCTAATAGCTTTTGTTGCGATAACTACACGTTTATTACATTTATTTTTGTTTCTGTCTATGATATCGATACTTATTTATAAAGTCGCTTGGGTCAACATTCAGGTTTCTTTCTTTTTATACTTCGAAGTAAAAAACTGTCTTTGTCATCATTATCATCAACAACATTGGCTACTTATTGCAGCCCATTGCTGTGCATATAGTAAGCCTCGAATCTTTCCTATTTCGTCAAATTGTTAAGCATACATACATATGCGATATACTCGTACATATGTGTATGTAATGTGTACATCTAGAATTCTTCTTGCCAGTTTTGAGTTATTTAGTAAACTCAAAACTGGCTCAAAACTCAAGGGCACATTAAATTAAGCTTTAGGTTTTAACATAATTTAATGTTATTTATTACTTGAGTTATTTAGTAAACTTACCAACCCTAAGCTAAATGGGTTTGCGAGACATTGGCAAAGGTTGACGGAGCGCATCGCAGGCGCCGACAAAGGTCACTGTGACTCATACAACTCACACTCATCTTACTTAAACACTCTGAGGAAGAAAGATAAACGAACTTTTTATTATAATAATCGGCCAAGTGCGAGTCAAACTCGCGCACGAAGGGTCCCGTACTGTATTGGAGGCCCCCTTAAAAAATTATTTTATTTTAATTAAATAATTAATTATTGAAGCAAACAAACAATTCAATATTCTGTGAATATTTCAAGCGGTAACAGTAGGTAGACCTGTTACCGTTATTAATATCGAGCGAAAAACGGCAAAAAATCAGATTTGGTGTATATAAGCCCTTAAATATTTTTTTTAGTATTTGTTGTAGCGGCAACAGAAATACATCATCTGTAAAAATTCAGCTTTCTAGCTATCACGGTTCATGAGATTTAGCCTGGTGATAGGCAGACAGACAGACGGACGGACAGCGGTGTCTTAGTAATAGGGTCCCGTTTTTACCCTCTAAAAAGTACCATACAATAAGTTTCTAAATGATTCACTATGTGTTTGGTTGTGTTGCTTCGTTTCACTTCACTTTATTTTCTGTCTGCCTGTTAAATTATATACACAGGGTTACTGGTAATCAATTAGCATCCTTTTAAGGGCAGTTATTCAGTACCTACATCAAAACAAACATCTTTTGACCCTTAAAATGATGCGAATTGAATACCAATAACCCTGTACGACCAAAGCTCAGTATTGAAAAAACGAATCCACGCAAAATTCCGTATTTTACCAACACCTACAGGACTAGCATACTCGTATTCGCCATCGGTATGGATGAATCAGTAATTTTGTCGTGACAATTGCAATTATATCGATTTATCGACCGTTTCTGCCTTCTTCTTGTTGTACTACTAAAACACTTACATTAGTACAATTAAAACAGATATTGCAGTCAACGAGAATACCAACTAAACAACAATAAATAAATACGATTCATGAAATGTATTTCTTACCTGTTCGCTAGGAAATCAAAAAATCTAGCATTGACTTCCTAAGCTTTCAATGATGACGAACTTGTTCTTCTATCACACTTTCGTTACCACACAGTTTATCATAATCTCTAAGCACCGGTTCGGATACATATAAATAGCTTAAGCGAATACTTAGAAGCGGTATAATTAGAGCATTCACGTCAACAGACCCGCTAAGCACTGCCATTCCGATGGAAATAGCAAATTACATCAATTATCTTCACTTCGTATAAAACAGCATTCAATGCCTTGCGAGGTTTTTCTGCCTGTCCGTTTCCTTGACGACCACATTTTACCCGTCCCTTTATGGGTGGAAACCACTGCCTTCCTCGTTTCGTTTACAATTTAAATCTCGATTGTAATTCATCATTCATGACCAGTAAAGTTGCTCGCATATGTTTTCTGTCACGTAATTTTACTTTTCTTTTGAACTTGAGACTTAGTAATCAGAATTGGGCAGTCGTTAAAATTTGTCAATAAGAAAATAGAATTAGATTTAGAATTTATTAGATCGTCAGTAAGACTATCAAAAAATTTTAGAAACGTATTTTTTTTTTGTCAAAACGATAAAGATATGCTGTTTTTAAACTTTCGCGATTTGAACACATTATTATTATGTACTACGGGACTAATCATCACTAATATACGGGATCGTGGTCACGGGTAGACACGATACCCCTATCGATGCAACTCGGTCGGAACGTCGGGATGACGAGGTATTTATTTATCTCGTAATTTTAGTGCGCCTTTAGTTCCGTAGTATATAATAATAGGAAAAAGATATAGTCCACTTTTCATTAAAAATTGATGTCATTTCCCCCACTTACCACTACGTAAAAAACTTACCACGTTACGTTAGGTTTTGTTGATAGAGATAATCAGGCCCCTGAACTGTGACGCGTTTTGTCTTTGCCGTTTTTTGTTTGATTCACAAAAATGTGTCCAACATTATTTAAAAAATTAACTAACGGACTAATGTAATAACGTTTCTTCTACCTAGTCATCATGCTTATTTCAATAACTTATGTAATAATTATTTTCATGTGGTTCTTAATTAACTTGTTTTATATAGCTACATATCCATTATTTCATTCTCAACTCTAGCAGATGCTCATGATCTATCAGCTTTGTCCTTGCTCCTTTATCATTTTGTACACAGTATTTTAAAAATAATTATAATTAGTCATAGTTTTAAAATGTCCTCTTAGTGAATGCATTTGAATTTGAAGTGAAGAAATGAGTTTCTTGACACTCGAATGCATAAATCTTAAACTACCTACTGTCCGTCTCTGTATGCTTTTCCCAAGCCTTTTCGATTGTATTACTACTTACAAGACATTATGTTCTCTCTTTGATGAATGTTTTCAAGACAAAAACTCTTGACAGTTTAATACGAACAGAATGTAAACGATGCCGTATTTACTCGGAATAATTTACATATTTTTATTGCTTCATTATATTCATTGGTATTCTTTAGTGTATAAGAAGATTGATGTCTGAAAGGAAAGTTAATGGAATCGGAATTGGAGACAATATTCTTTTATATTTGTTCAGATTTACAGTATAGGTAATATATTATTATCTGTGGCATAGATCACCCAGATGTCTATTTAAGAGTTGACCATACTGCCATCATTTACGAGTGTTTTTAGGGTTCCGTACCCAAAGGGAAAAACGGGACCCTATTACTAAGACTTCGATGTCCGTCTGTCCGTCTGTCACCGGGCTGTATCTCATGAACCATGATAGCTAGGCAGCTGAAATTTTCACAGATGATGTATTTCTGTTGCCGCTATAAAAACAAATACTAAAAAGAGAATTAAATAAATATTTAAGGGGGGCTTCTATACAAAAAACCTGAATTTTTAGACGTTTTTCGCTCTATATTAATAATAGTAACAGGTGGATGCTTGTTTTCACAGAATACTTAGTTTTATATTCACTTCAATAATAAATAATAAAACTAAAATAAAATAAATATTTAAGGGGGGCTCCCATACAGTACGGAACCCTCCGTGCGCGAGTCCGACTCGTACTTGGCCGATTATTAATAAGTTATTAGTAAAATAACGCTTAACTTTTGAATTCGTTACCCATCCGTTAAGTCCAATGTGCTATGTGGAGAGGGCTATGCTCGGAGTTTCTCTGTGGAATCGAATCAGGAATTAGGAGATTCGTAGAAGAAACTAAGCTATCAACATAGCCTAACTAGTGGATTAGCGAGTCATGACAGTGAACAGGGCACATAGTTCGTAGAATTGCCGGTGGGGCCGTCAATTTCTCGAATAGGGACCGGCAAGAGCTGCGTACCTCGTCCACCGACAAGGTACGATCTGGTGGGTGATTCTGTATGAAAACAAGCACGTTACGCGCTCTAACAAGCTCACTTTTTTTTAAGAAAATCGTGTGATTTTTATTTTATTTTTTAAATAAACATTACTTTAACTTGGCTTATAATTTATTTTAACGTAATTTTACATTTATCAAACATTTTTCCAAACGAAATTTACGGAATTAAAAAAATACCTACCGCATTACGTTAGGTTTTTAGATAGAGAATCGGGCCCGGTCTCATTGAAAATCCATGGGGGTCGCCTATGTCCAGTGAACGTCTCACGGTTAATTACGATTTTAAATCCATCATCATGGATTAAGTATTATGTACTTGCTCGAACACTATGTACAATAGTAGGACTTAAGGATGATTTATATATTAGGATGGGGCGTGCAAAGGACGGGCCCGGACGGGGTCTGTACAGGACCCCCACAACGCACGTTCCGTACATTTTGTGTAGTGGCCCGGACGGCGGCCACGTGAAACTATAATGAATAGATCTTATGGGCACTAAGTCTGGTCTAGGTGCTTACACGAGCCATCTATGTACATAATAATTATATTCAGAAGCAATGGTGCCACCAAATCATAACGCTTGCCAGTAAAGATTTTACAGCGCTGTCGAGTCTCAACACCCGTTCTGCTAGCTAAGCATGCGACCACGAAAAGCCTCGAAAATAACTCTTTTCGACGTGTGAAAACGTGACAGAGATATACTTTGCCATAACACTGTCTCGTTTTGACACGCCGAAAGTAATATTTTGTGGTGCGCATCCTTGGCCGGCTGATTGAAAAGTTTATAATTAATCACATTATTGTGTGTTCCAGAATGACGAGCCCCCCGAGATCACGTACTGCGTGGTGGGGGGCGAGGGGGGCCTGGCGCTGCAGGCCGTCACCCCCACCCACCCCATGCCGCCTCCGCACGAGCTTGACGCCAAGTTTGCTGAGCTGGTGGTGAGTACTCATCTTTAAATACTTGTTACAAATTACCTACAACCACAAGTGCCCGCGGCCTTCAAATGTGCCATCACAGCCTCCTTTACAATTCGTATTTCCAAATATACAAAATTAAAAAAAAAATGTACGTAACTGCCGTTAGCAGATATAGTAATGCTTATCGTAGCTTTACATCATCATCACATATCAATTACTTCACATTTAAAAATAAGCGCTACGAAATCAGTCCATTTAATTAAGAGCTACAATGTGTGTTTTAATGTAATATAATGAGTTTTATTGTAAGTGGCATGTCCGTTTTAATGGCTCAATAAATCCAATTAAATTTAATTTAGTAATGCCACGAGCTGATATTCAGACACCAGACTTCATATCCCTCGTTTATCCTCGAGGCCTAAAACCAGCTTAATAGTAAGCTATTAAGTTGGTTTAGCCTCCGACGATATTATTATTATTATTGTTTGTTTGTAGGATTATTTATTACTGTCAATGAGATCTGCTTTTATGTTATTCAGATCTCAATTTTACCACGAAGTAAGTAGGTGCATAATAGTTGAGCAATGTTACCTCATCAGTTATAACAACAGCAAACAATAAATTAAATTAACTTAGCAATCAAAAGAATTTTAACTAACACAATTAATGTCTCATGACAATATTATGGAGAGTTTTCATAATATACCGCGCTCTCGTTCACTAGAAGCGTTCCCATCATTCTGTGCCTAATTTCGTCATTGTAAGACTGGAGCTACACCAACTTATGCAATAACTATCTCTGTCATTATCTCAGGTAGTTCGATGAACTCTGCCATTTTCTTGTCAAGTCAAGAAAACGCATGAAAAACATATTTCATAATTATGTATCTACCATCATCATTGATGTCCTCAATTCTATGAAATTTCCCTGGGATGAGAGTGTCGACATACGCTGTGAACCAATCTTATGTATCTTCAGCATTTGCGTACATATCATTTGGGAAACTTATCGCTTCACTTGCCAATGTGTTTAAAATGAATTAATTGAGGCTGCTTACGGAAGAAATCGTAGTCCTCATTGTCTAGCTTTACTTTCGTAAGTTAATGAAACCTTTTATTGCTCACACCCTAATTCAACGCTCTTTGTTTTTAATTGACATGTTTACGAGCGCTCGATAAACTTTGACTACTACCAACATTTATTACAATAGTAGTTTCTCATTACATTAACGATAAGTTAGTGTCCGGAACGAAGGTATTGTCGAAGATTGAAATTAATGAGGCGTTGCATACTGTTTCCATACATTTTATTGTGCTTCCACAGGGCAATATACTTGGTCCCGTTCTATTTCTTCCATTCACTCGCCTCCGGTAGGTGCTCGAGTAGTTTAAAGTGTTAGGTTGAAATCGAAATTTTAACGGTCCTTGCGGGCGATGAAGTTTAGCATTACAATAATGGTTTCCTATAAAGCTGGCCATAAATCAACGCCTGTAGGTGTTGTTGAGACAGATGAGGCGTAGTTACTGTGGACGCCTGGACGATCAGACTACTTTCACAATGCGCTTGGTGCTTTAGGGCTGACAGCTTTGGTAAAAAAAAATACCCCATAGAGATCGATACTAGTATAATTATTGAGTTTTAACAAAACTTGCATTTAAACGATAGTGTAGCGATCATAGCGCAGTTTGACTAGGCGTGTCAGGTTTCAGATAGAGCGCTACTGTTTCTGCTGACACGTCAAATTGTAGGTCCCGGTTGTTTGAACCGTTTAGTCATGTCAGAGGCCTTTGGGTGGCTTAAAATTCTGACACCAGGTCTAGCCACCCGGCCTATACTTAACGTCCGGAACTTACTTATTGGAACAATTTGTTGATCTATTTAATTTATATGGTTTGATTTCAAATTAGGAAATTTAGTCAATTGTTAGTTAAAAATAGACTAGATAATGTACAATGTGATAAAATGGACTATGTTTTTCAAACGAAGCTTAAACATTTCTTTTATTTATCGATTACCTTGTAACTTTTCGATATAAGGATGAATTAAGAAAGAGCTAGCCCTAAAGTTCAAACTATTAAATATCTAGTACCCAATATCGTAGGTGGCGTTTTATTTGATTTACTACCGCGTAGCACCGGTGCCGCGCAAATTGCTTCGTTTTATATTTGACCCGTTTTATACGTCGCCTACTTTTTGGCCTTTATCTACTTAACTAAAAAGGAATATTAGCTCTTAGAAGAACTGGTCGAGTTGGGAATAAAAGCAGCGGTGTTAACTCATGTGAATCAATATCATCATCATCATCCCTTTTCTATCCCACTGTTTAGGCCTCTCTCTTACGGTGCCATTTGTCTCGGTCCTGTGTAATCGTAAATATAAACAATATAAACCACTATAACACACACATAATATAAAACACATCGTAACTCCTTAACTTGATTTCAAAAGGAAAATAATTTGTAAATCTCATGACTCACCATTTAATTTACATTCATTCAGTAACTTTAAGGAAGCTCCAAAAAACATTGTAACAATTGTAGCGCTCACAAAACAAAGATCGAATACCAACATAATACCTATCCCTCTTTTGTACAGATTATGGTTTGAAGAACATTTTATTGTTTTTTCTGGTTATAGAATTCAGCTACCTACTTATTTTAAAGTTTTTATTCAACTGTAAGTATAGCTAATGAAATAACCTGAACGTATTTGCGTTAAGTATAAATCATCATAAATACTAGCTTTAGAGATCCTGGATATCATGCAGAAGCAAAGTGCTAGCCAAGACAAGAAAAACGAGCCCAAACACGATGGGTCTATCTTGCGATAGAAACTCCTGTACTAAGGAGTTTCTATCGCCACCTTCCGACTCCATCGTCAGATCAGCTCCACAGTATTATATTATTGCATTGTCACGCGATGTACATATGCGTGCAAAATTTCAGCTCAATTGGAAACCGGGAAGTTGGTCCAATTTAACTTGCAAGATTCCATCTGAACTGTTAGATAAAAACTTGTAATTAATAAACAATGATCTTCTAAATTAAAATGATCTATGCGGTGCAGAATTTGGCGCAAAATATTTTAACGGAAGTAATAATTTAAAACAATTAGTTAATGTCACATAATAATACAGCATTCGGCATTCAGTTTTATGTTACCAATGATTCATGATGTAATTCCTACAATTTTAGAGTTCTAAACAGCTCTATCGGTTTTTATTTGGATTTTGCGAGGAGTCTCTAGATTAGTATTATTGTTTAGAGTGTTACAGGTATAGATTCATGATGTAGTCTTTATCTTGATGGACATAGGCAACATCTTAGTCGGGTATATTTGGTTTCACCACAAGTGTTACTGGTAATATCTATTTAGATAACATAACCATCAATAACATAGAAGGCGTGTATCGTGTGCTTAATGTCGTATTTGCCATCGATTTCGTTCGATTGAGTTGTTAAATTATCAGTTAATGTAAAACTTAAATGGACATCGTATTGAATTCAATTAGTCGTTTAATCGATCCATAAATTTAAAACGGCCACATGAACGAAATTTCACTTAGTGATACCGAAACCAGTTTAGTCAGCTTCACACAGGTAATTATTATCAGCGAAATACACCAAACGTGTAAATATAATTACAGTACTTTTTCATTTGTGTAAAAAAATAACAAATTATAATTTGGCTTATTCCACAACGTAAACGAAAGTACAACTTTTTTTGCTTGATTGCTGCTGTGACCGATGGGAACCCTAAATTACGTGAATGTTGATTGACCCAAGATTTGATCCCATTACTTTTTGCAGAAATCAAGTTTGTAACGTTTTAATTTAGAGTGCCATCATAATCCATCAGGTTATCTAACACAATTATTATCAAAGACAGGAAGATGTGACGCAAGGCGGTTTGGCTTTCACCTCTCGAGTCAGATGACAGATGACATGTGCTCTAATCTTGTCTGATGAAGATGGCTCCAGGTCCGGATGACAGTCGTTACTGCGTCCACTGGTCAGACAGTTGATACGATCTGAATAGTAGATTATCTGGGACAGTCCATTGGCTTCAATTTCTGCATATACTCATCTACATTCTGTTGAAGTACTAAGGCTGAACGTAATTTACATCGTATTTACTATATCGATCCTGTTATCAGGAAAATTGCTGTTGGGCGCCCATGTCATTTATCAAAATTTACTGGGTTGTTATAATTCATATAATAGGTATATATTTACTAAAGTTGCTTCATATTAATTTACTAAAATGACTTATTAGGAGTCCATGTTTCTTACACTACTATTTACAGGCACTAATAACAGGACTAACAAGCAATCGTATACAATATTGACACCATGTGCATCTGGTACATAATAATGTATAGCTTTGTAAATTTATGATCAAATTCAGTTACTCATTCTTCCTATATCGCATTGTCATCTATTTGTGTGGTAACCATCTTCACAATGAGTTCTAAATCCGTTTAAATTTCGATGTTGGCAAATATCTTTATTGTGCCGCAGAAAATATTTCTCATTCTGTTAATCATATGATATATACCGATGATATCTCTATTCACACATGAGTCAGCGAGTATTGAACTGACAGAACTGACCATACACACTTTCTCCCGACCCCTGCTGGTTCCATGGACCTTGATTGGCAGCATTATATTCTGCTATCTAGTCACCATAATTGTACTGTATGTACCCTCATCGTCATTACTATTGACAGCTTATTCTACTCCAAAGCAAGCCTTCTCTTTTTTACCATTTACTTATGTAAGCATATGATTTCATCATTTCATTCATCAGCCGCAGGATGTCCATTGCTGGATATATGCATTTATTAATAGATTTCAAGAAAAGACCGATTGGAAACGGCTTGTATCCAATGCGTTCCTTTGGTTCTAGTACTTAGTTACAAGTTCCTTTATTATTTTAAGGCTTACAGAACATTTTTGGTAAGTTGTTTACTAAAACTATTTGCTGAGATAATTTACGAGTCTAAATTATTTTGGTAACTTGTTTTGTTGTAGCTAAGCGTTATCTATTAAAATCAACTACGTTATCTGCTAGGTATCCTGTATTACCGTCATCAATCATTGTAGTCGTAAAGGTCGTTACAATACATATTTCTTAGGCTGGTAAAAACTATTTTCGTCGATTCTCTTTACTTGGGTTTAAGTTCAGATGCGTAGATATCTAGGCTGACCCTGACAGGCGGTCACTTTTCAAACAAGATTCTTATTAAACAAAGGTCCAGACGCAGTATTTGCATTTGGCTTTGAATACTGCTCTGCGAACGAGTTTATATTATTTTCTAGCGCATTATCGAGTGGTTATCGTGAATTAATTTCTGAATAGCCTTCGTCGAGTCACGAGAGATCGCGATCCTTTTGTCACGGTGTATCTAGATTTCTAGACTACATTATGTATAGAGCTGGAGGCAGCCATTCATCGTAGTCTCCGTTAAAATGCCGTCAAGTTTGTCTACTACAATTTATGCGTCAGTTGTTAACTTGTCATTGATCTTTCTTTTCTTTTCTCTACTTTAGTCTTATATATCTGATGTGCAGTAAATTTTAATCATGAGCTCCTCTTTGTTTGAGAATTTTAGAAAGTGTGTTAGTTGTTATTTCTTTTGTTTAGATTTAGTTTGTCATTCCATCGTAATAGATTATGTTATTCATTCTTCCATTGCTGTCTCTAATTTAATCCATTCTAAAGTCGTGGTTCTATAGGATAATGTGCTAGCCACATTATCCTATAGAACCACGACAACATATTTGCTCCAACAGTGGGAAAATAGGAGTCTTTAGATTTTTTTGGGATATCTAACACAAGGTCTCTGACCCCAAGCTAAGCAAAGCTTGTGATAATTTTTTGGCTGCCAGAGACTGATATACCTACTATATATTTTTAAAGAAGTACATACCTAAATAGATAATAACATCCAGAAACAGTGCAAACACCTATAAATATTTATATTCATACTTAAATGCTTGCCCTGGGCGGGAATCGAACCCACGCTTCTTTGACCCAGGAATCAGGGTCACAACTAAGCCACTGAGGCAGTCAGTCAGATGGTCAACATTGTGCAACACAGTAGGCCACAGCTGATATCTCCGGTAGAACTGCGCCTTAACAACTATCAAATGTAGTCTGTTCTCTCATCAAGGCTGGTTCAGGCGTGAACTTTTCACTCGACAAGGTTCAGTGTTGATGTGAACTTCTCACTTGAAGTGTCAAAGTTCGGTGGCAGTCGGCTGTCGTCGCCAATCAGAGCACGTGCGTTCGGCCTGTCAGCTGGCCTGTCAATCTAACGCTTCGGATTTGTTTCAATGTGCAGCGTGTACGCAGTGAAACAATGAATCACTTTTATACGGCTTATTATAAAAGAAATAAGGCACTCCCGCTTGCAGCTGAAAAGAGATGAAGTACCGCATGTAAAAATATAATAATTATCCTGACTAATATTATGAATCAGAAAGTGTATTTGTTGGTTAGTTGGTTTGTTCTTCTTTCACGCAGCAACGAAGCAACGGATTGACTTGATTTTTGGCATGGCCATAGTTTGAAAGACGCAAGTGACATGGGCTACTAGCACGCGGGCGAAGCCAAAAATGATGCAATGAATAATTGAGTATTGAAGTTTGCGGTCAATTTAAAAATCTAATTCCTGCTAACCTAATATTATAAAATCTAATTCGAATGATTTAATTTCAGCAAGTTTAGGCATCTCAATGTTGTCACTAAGAGTAATTGTTGCTTTTAAAGTATGAAACTAGAGCAAAGAAGATTTAACAAAAACTAGAGTTACCTAGTGAGAAATTGTGTAAAATTAGCCTACCTAACTAATGAGGTATCAAAAGTTCATAATCTCTCAATCTTATTGCAACATCCTAACAATCATATGAAAACTTTCCAACAGAGCTCTCACCACATCTTAAATATTTCACAGTTAAGTACAAGTCAGTGTAAAATTTCTTGTATTTCACCGTCGTATGCGCACACAGATATCACGAGATGGGACATGTAGTTTCGATTTATCGGGGAATTGATTTCGTACGGAACTCTGTCCTCAAAATTCACAAGTAACGTATTAACATAATTTCTACTAACAGAGCAAAATAAATCAATTATTCATATGTATTCACACAGCACTGCATTCGGCATTGTATGTTTCGTAAATATTATGATTATTTACGAAACATATAATGCCTATTAATAATATTCTGCGGTATATGTTTATTTGCTACATGGAAGTGGCTAAAGATAAGACCTGTTTAGACCTCAATGTGTGCGCATAATCGTTTTCATTGAAGCTCATTTGCCAGCGCACCAAACCTGACGCTTCGAGCTAATCCTACGAAAGGTTATGGAAAGCAACTCTCACTAACACTGACGTACTAGAAGATTATTATTGTACAGTAGAAAATATATACAGAACGATTTTTTTTTGAAGTGAAACTTCTGATGCGACTTAACAAGGTTGCGTTAAACGTTTAACACTACCATGGAGGGGGTATGAAAGCACTGTTGCGTCGAAGTTTCACTTTTTCCACGCGGAGGGACTTCACGCACAATATTTTATTTATTGTAATTTTATAAACATTCAAATAGCTTTTGCTATAGTATAAGCTGGGGCTTATACTATAACAAAAGCTATTTTGCTATAGTATAAGCCCCTCGTTATGTTATAGTTTTGTTATAGTGTATTGTGTGGGCACAATGTCATGAAGCACTTTACGAGCCCTCCGTTTCTCTAGCGAATTCTATGTTAACTACAAGAAAATAGCTAGCATAAGCGCAGTTACACACTTTTAAAAAAAAAAACAACGGGCTGCATTCCGGGAGTGCCGGCAGAAGTGAAAACTTGCTCTCTCCGTCTTACGAATTTTCGATCAGGTCACATGTCCTGACGCGAGTTTAACATTTTTTACCCATCCCAAAAAGTGCACAACGCCGCTTAATATGTTATTACTTCAATTGACTTTGGTTTGTTTCTATAATTAATAGCATAATTATAGAAACAAACCACAAACAAACCAAAACAATTCAAGTCCAAAAATAATTTGGACGTCAGTAAAGAATTAAAGGTACTACTAAAGCATCTTGAGGCATTTACTAGTCGAAAATAATGGTTCGAATTCTGCCTGTTGCAAATAGATTAAGAGAGAACTAGTAACAACATTTAGAGAATTTTATGGTTGAGAATTAACATACGAGTAAAACTTACACTTAAAGTTTTATCACTGTTCTTTAGAGCGGCGTCTCGATGGCGCTGCCGGCGCACCCTTCCCTTCTTTTATACGAATCGGAAAACGTATTCATTTCTATCTATCTAGCAGATAACTCGACGCTTTCCATCGGACCAGAGGGGCAATTCAGTTAACTATTCTCGGTTTTGAGATGGTTCACTCGTGAATTTTCTCGTTTGCGCCGCTCAAAAACTGTCATTAAATGACTCAGATTTGACTGATGACTTAAAAACGTGTGAAGCTTATTTGTTTCTCCACCGTAGAGTGGCTTTATGTATCGTCTGACTTCGGCATCTATCGTTAGGTTTTCCAAAATCACACGTTTTACGTCATTAATGTATCTGACATCTGTATCTGCTAAATGTGTTATTTGGGAAAAAAATATCATTAATTTTATTATTTATGCTTCATTCAATCCTAGCGTGGACGTTACGTGACAGCTTTCATGCGAACCATTCCACTGCCGTCTATGGTTAACTGAATAGGGCTACAGTGAGATTGAAATACTCGCCGATTTGCACCTATTCATTCAGACTCGTCGAGAGAGTAGACTATCGGCGTGTAAATTTCGTGGCGTAGAAATCGCGTATCAAATTGCCCTGCATTTTGCTTAATTAGTAGGTACTAGTAGCATTGAGCTTTGAATAAACAAAGATGGAATTGATTGCTTCTGGATTTACTTATTGATTTGCTTTGGAATTGAGTCAAAAGTTGATTTTATTTCTTATTGTTTTGAGTACTTGACAAAATAAACTTTTAGGAGTATTTTTCAGCTCTAATAGAGTCATACATTCTTGCTGATCGAATAAAATGCGAGATCGAAGCGCTTTGATATTCATTACGGATATTTCTTTCTATTATCTCCTCGTCCTTCTCATCCTCAATTAGGATTCTAGTTACTTCTAACTGGACCTCGTGAATATGGGAGAAGCCTTTGCCTACCAGCTGATATTCACCAGTAGAGATGATAGTGACGTTATCATTAACATATGTGAAATGAAAGGCCTTGTAATACGAGTGGAATAAGTGAATGTTGATAAGGATGATCCACTTTTTTATCACTCGTCATAATCTACATTCACTTGTTCAAGTAGTCTTTCTCCACTTATATCAATTGCATCGGTTGTGGGTGACATTTGGGACCCTTTATCACACTTTAGCGTCCCGCCGGCGGCTGCGGCTTGGTGCCCGACCAATTACAATTGTCGAAATATTTGAATCAAGATATGTGATTGGTGGTTAACTAGAATACAACGCAGCCGCAGGCGTCTGTAGGACGCATTTAAAGCGTTCATGGAGATATTATGTGTACCTATCAAGTAACATACGTGTGGTCATGGCAAAAGGCCTGACGGCATGACGCTGGTCCCATGGAAGTGAGGACGCAACTTACGTCGATACTTTGGCACCGTCACATCTTTCTGAGACTCAGAGTAGGGCTGGAGCTGCGGCCGATTCGGCGGAGCAGCGCAAGCGGCACAAATTTGCTAACCTCGGTAGTGGTTACATATTTGAGCCATTTGGATTTGAGACATTGGGTCCGTGGGGGCCGGGAGCTCATCTTATTTTCAAAAGTCTTTCTGAGCGTCTGGTGGACGAGACGCGTGACCAAAATGCTGGTGTTTATTTGGCTCAACGCATAAGCATTGCCATTCAGCGTGGCAATACAGCCAGCATGCTGGGCACGCTGCCAACTGGGAGTGGGCTTGAGCATTTGGATTATCTTTATTTAGACCTTCAAGGGTCTGTGGATGATCCAATGCTTTTTATATATTAGTACTGTAGGTTTTAGCATATAAAGTAGTATTGTATTTTGTTGTAGTTAATCAGGTCACTTTTTCCCGTTAAAAAAAAGTAACATACAGTGCGACATAAAAGACTTGAAAATAAATGAGGTCGCCGCTATCGCTTTGTTAGCATATTTTGCATTATTTTTTGCATAATGACACTGTTCCCTGTTCACAATCCAATGCTAGGATGTTAACTATGATTGACAGCTCAAGTTGTGGTGAAAAAAAGTGAAAACTGATAATTTAATACCCGAAAAATTAATTTCATCTCTTTTGTGTCGCACTGTACCAGAATACACAAATTAAAACAAAAACTCGTATTGACAACTCATTTTGGAAGTTTGTTGTCATTATTAAATGTAAAGGAAAAGATGCTGTTGATAGTTAATAACTGTAAATAAAAAAAATAGGATAATTATCACAATTAGCTTTAACTGTCAAATGAGTGAGATCTCGTTATCATTGACCCACTTAGTTAAACGCTTGCAGATTTTACCTAAACGTTCAACTTGTCCGCGCTAAACGGTGGATTAAACCGAAATTGTCGCGCTTTTAGAATTTGCTAATGGTCTTATTAGGGCTACTGAAACTGGTGCGTATATGCTTAAATTTTTAAATAACTTTATTTAGCAAACTTTGTTATTTATTATTATTAGGTATAAATCTTGAGAGAATGGAAAATATTCACCAGGATTTTTTTTCAAAGTAAAAATCTTTCAAATGAAATCTTGGTTCTTAGACAATATAGTTTTAAGTTATTGATTAAAAAAAAAAATTAAACTTCATTAAGAGAGGTAGACTTGTAAAGCAGTTAATTGTTATAAAGCTCTAATATTTTGAGTTTTGTTTTGAATGACTTGCATATTAAAAAGTACACTCCCAAGGTGTTGGTTTTCTCCACTTCTTAATGCAATAAATACGTTAATTTACCTACTACTAACAGAGACTAGTTAATGATATTTTGTAGAGTGACCGTTAGTCTTCATCACATAGTTTTATCTGTTTGAATACAGTTTGGTACTACTTGAAGATAAAAACATTCTACTTCACAGATTAGACAATTTTAGATGCGTCGTTCGAGAAAAGCAATGTCCACACAAAGGCTTTGTGACTTATGACCCGACTGCATCTTTGTCATGATCATGATATATCAAAGATTTTGCGTTCACTTTCAAAGAATTATAAAGGTCATCTAGTTTTCATTATGGCAGATACGGTCACGCTGATGTCATCGTCTGTTCCTTGGTATTTCCATCAGAATTTGATTAACTTGGTATTATTATGCCTTCGAGCTGTTTGTTTTTATAAACGGCTATTATCGTGATTTGTAGCAGGCGAAAATCTTAATATTTGTCTTTATTATAATTCATGGTTTATAATGACTTGACTTTCTTGACATCGTACTGGCTAACTGGCTACAGATAGTCTGATTTCTGAATTACTTATTCACAAGTGTCTTTTAAGTTTCAGTATGTACTGACTATTTTTTGTTCATCGTATGAAATGTCGCAGGATCACTGGCAGTTTGTTTTATCTCACTATTGCAATAGTGAGAATATAAGTGTTTCCTTTGTATTATCTATCTCAGTCATATTTGAATTAAGTATTCTAGATTTTTAGGTATTAGGAATATCCGAAACAATCCGAATATTACCCACGTTCTTCTAATTTCATTCATATTGTATTTCGGACGCTACTTTACATTTTTATTTTTTAGCTGAAAGTAGATCAATGATGATATCCGTTCTAGTCCAAATTGATTTATTTTGTGAACCGGCGTTACGTCATCTGCTTCCGAGTCTACAGAAAAGACTTTCTTATAGGAAAGAGCAAAGGCCTTTTCACAATGATGATTAGCATTAACATCTCGTTTAACATCATTATTCTTTTGTTAAAACGCGTTACGGCATTTCACATTACGGCTTTTCACCATTAATCTCTACCGTTATGATTTTACGACTTGTTTTACAAAGAGGTTTGGTAAACTAGTATTTATAAAATAGTAGTCTATGTATGTATGTATGTCTTATAAAAGGGTTAATATACAGACAATACATATAATTTGTTCTTTGTTTTAGCCATACGTTCGTTTATTGCTGGTTGAACGTTCAACCAGAAGTCTTATTGGAGTTAGGGGGGCATAGGCCCCCCTGGGTTGAAACTGGACTGGTTGGAAGCAGTTTGTATCCAACGCAACCCTGCGGTCTTGATGAGGTCGTCCGTCCACCTTGTAGGTGGACGTCCTCTTCGCTTGCCGGTACGTAGTCCCCACTATAGGACTTTTTGACCCCACTGTGCCATGTGCCCACTGCTATTTCAACTTGCCAATACGTCGGGCTACATCGTTAACTATGGTTTTTCTCCGGACCTTCTCATTCCTGATAAGATTTCGCAGAGAGACTCTGAGCATAGTCCTCTCCATAGCTCGTTGGGCTACTCGGAGCTCTCTAATAAGACCCATGTAATTTCTGTATTGGCCTTATAATCATGTAATTTGTTGGCAGAGAACTAAAAGAAGAAAAAAACTTTTAAGCTATGAATCAAGAGCGTCTTCATCCTCGACCATATCCTTGTTTATTATCACACAAGAAGTCGTTAAACGCAATAAAACGACTCAATCATAAATTGTGACCCCAAAGATTTATACTGATACTCCACTTCATAGATAATCACAGCAATTTTCCATAAACTCTGCTCTCATATGCACTAAAATGCACCAACTATTCTTTTAAATGGTGCCCTAAAATCTGGAATATGTTTCTTATAATGACCACCTGAGAAGTTGAGTCGTTATTAAGTAAGTAGGCAATCGTGTTTAAGATCATAATTGCTCGCTTATTATTAATGACATTTAGGAGTTGCACTTTGAGGTTTACCGTCAAATATTTGAAATACACTTTGATTATACTAATTTATCTTTATTAAATTAGATATTCAATTTCTTGGCACTGATTTACTGAGGGTCTAATTCGGATTACGCTTTCATTATACAAAATGTATGTATAATCAGGTCATTGGGCTATCATATGAGTTGACGTTTTGCGCAGTGCTTGCCAATGTGTAGTCTTCACTTAAAAACCTCGCTATCAGTAACAGTTATTTTACATCAACATTAAATGAGCTTTTAGATGATACAATGTTATGGAAACGTATATTTGCAAAATTTTCCAACGTATCATCTGAGCTTTTTCAAAATATAATAACTGTAATGCGAGAAAAATGCGAACGCAAAAATACTTTCACGAATACTCTAAAGCACTTATGAAAAAACATCAAGCAAATTTTTAATGTGTGGCAAAATATATTTGTAAGGTTAAAATTTCAAAGTTATCCCTATTTATTACCAGCACACAGTAATTGAAAATGATTTGTGAAATGTTTAACGGAACTGATTTATCTAGAGATTCCTCAGCAACTTTCATCTTCTCCCATCCATTAGACTTTATAAATAGCTTTTCTTCATGACATTCATATTCCTCATTATCTGTTTACTAAGGCTTCTAATGAGCCACAGCGGGTTCAGTAGAAAGTTGTTTACATGTACTGGTCCATAACCGGTGCCGGAACAAAAGAAGCCCTTCGTATGTTCCTTCGACATTACTATATTTATCATCGTTGAGATCTGTTTGTCTTTCTTTGTCATGCTCGCCTGGTGACGGGTGGGCTTGGTAGTTTCTTAAAACTGGCTTAATGCGTTTTTAAATATTTGTCGTATGCGCTGTTTACTTGAGGAAGTTTCAAAATGAATAGAACTTGTCTCTTTTGAGATTTTGGGATCAAATAACTGTATAAATAATAAAAATATATTTATTGTACACCAAAAATTACAGTAATATACAATAGAAACAACACAAAAAATGTTGTACAAGGGCGGCCTTATCACCTTTTGCGAATTCTACCAGGCAACCTTTGGATGGACTGGACACGAAAATTAGAAATGAGGTCGGTGGTGTATAAATACAGTGAAATAAATAATGAGAGAAAAATATACTTAGATACAATAATAGAAATAAACAGACAAAGGTATATTTTCTAAACATACATAATCATTTCATCATTACATGATTACATATTATTATCTTATATGTATATGCACATGCAAGTACTATCTTGCTAATTCAATGAATGTACCTTCATTGATCAGCGCGATTGTTATTTTTTGTATATTAGCCCACAGTAAGCCTTCTTCTTCTTTAGTCAATGAGTCCTGTTCTGTCCCAACAAACAACATCTTTTTCTGCTAATCTAGATTCGTTCATTGATATAGATATTGGGATCATTACATAAACAATTCTAACTCGTCTTAGAATTGTAGTAACAGTGTCTTTCCTTACTACCATAAAAACACTTGAACGCTTTTAGTAATCGTTAATAAACATAGCAATCATTCATATCAATCATGTAATTCAATATCGGAGTCAAGACCACCTGTCCAGCCCATTCATAATTTAGCCGTTTAAATGTTTAAATATCGATAGTCGCCACTTCCGCTAACAATGGTAGGCGTTACCCGTGCTGCAGAAATTACACGTCTGGCATCGCCTTTGGCGTCGTAATAGCAATTAGGCTCTCTGCCTCTTGCATTTCTTGCAGGAGAATTAAGCTGTTATGTGATGTCTGGTTTGAAAGTGATTGTTTTAAAAGTAGCAGTGCTTTCGTTTTGATCTAAACCATCTTATCTTCCGTAATAACTTCTACAACTTGATGGTGTACTCGTCTTAAAAAAGTTAATCACATCACTCTAAATTCTTATGTTTTACATAAAATTTATAGGCATCACGCCTCTACGTTTTGGCTTTAAACGTATATCATTTTAATGCATACATGTCGCATTTTTGGGTGCTATTGGCCTGTAAATAAATAAAGTAAATATGTCATTTTATTCAGACACATTTATTTATGCTGTGATTTCTCCGGCAACTTTTCACCCGTAGGGTCTACACATGAGATAAATCACAAGCTATATTAGTCGTTTTAAAATAATGTTGCTAAGTACCAGCTTCAAGAAGCAACCAGTATTATCGCCGAGTGATAAATTTTCGAAAACTAATTTACTTAGAGAAAGCTTTTTATGAGTATATCAACTCATAAATTGATTTTTTTGTGATGTTGTCTACCAACCTCGTATTGTATTCGTGCGTTTTTCCTTCTAAAGTTCATAAATTCGAAAGATTGATGACCTAAAAGTCTTTCTTCGGGAAATCCGTACCGGTTGAACTATCAATCAGCTAACACCATATTTGCTGGTCCGTCACTCATCCTGTCAATTATCTTCTGTCCAGTTTTAAATTGAAGTACCCATAACTTTGGACTGGAGAAATTTTATGGGAACAACTTTCTGCTCGAGGCAAAGTTAAATTTGTTTAGGTGTAGAAATATTTTCTTCTGGCTTTGCGAACTGAAATAAAGCTTGTAGAGAATTAATTTTCTGTTTGCATTTAGCCTTTTCATATGATCATGTAAACAAATATTTTTCTTTATCTATGTCACCCGTTTTGTAAAGATTTAGGATTACGTTTTTTTTTTGCTATCTCTTGGTAGTCTCATTTAGTTCGAATGGAGCTTTCTTCAGTGGACTATTAAATAGGCTAGTACTGTACAGTAATGTCTACAGTATATCATGTTTACCTGGGACGCATTTTATTGCTCTAAATTTGATTTTATTTATTTATACATAACAGAACTTACATTAAGCCACCAACTCGCCTGATGAAAAGCTATGTTGTAGCCGAGGATCGAGTATGTAGACCTAGAAGATACCTATTCACTTACCTTAAATAATCCTTTGATTTAACCCATCTATGTATATCGAGTAAGGAGTCAAGAATCGAAATATTTTGTCCGTATTCTAGGAATGTCCACCTAATACCGATCTAAATGTAACGTAGTTTTATAGAGGAAGTTACGACACTAACCTTTTAAAATGCAAAAATTCCAAAACTGTTTTGACTAAAACGTATCTTTTTATCTATATTAGGAATGGCATGGCCAATCCTAGATTTTTAACAGAGTCGATTTAGGAGTTCCACATATTCGCTCGAATACCTGCCCCGAAATGGATTCACGTTCCGATTTTTGTATTAGAATTTAACTTATATGGAAACTTGTCTAGATTTAGCGTCCATCTGTGTTTCCGTTCACAGAATGATCGATTAATCGTTGAATAGTAAATTGTTGCAGGTAAATTTCCGTTTATATCAGAACTTATTTGAATTAATTCTACCAAAGCATTTAAAACTGCATTTATTTATGCCATAATTATATTTTTAATTACCTTCATAAAAATCAAACAACGGTGTTCTCAATAAGTTTTGAGTATTACTGTCATTTGAAATTTGATGGAAAATAATGTTATTATATCTATGGAATATTCTATCTATTTGCACCTATAGGTTTTAGGTCTTTTGTGGCCTCATAAATCTTGAGAGCCAACATAGAAGAATCTGTCTCAACTTCAGTGCCAATAACTGCCATAAACTCTAATTCTCCTGTGTACTTAGATAAAGTGCATTCGTAAAACTAACAAAGGAGCAACTCCTGTATTTTTCTGCATCCTAAACGTGATTTTAATCAATTCTGATATATGGACTTTGTTCTGCCTTCAATGTATAAAGTTGTCCCACTCTTGTTAACAGGAAGAGCTGGATCTATCAGCGGTGAACAAGGCGGCCATGATGAATCTGCCGGCTGCGAAGAAGTGGCAGATCTACTGCAGCCGGCGGCCGCCGCCTGGGCAGGTGATGCCGCTCGCGACTGCTCCGCAAGTCGAGGAGTACATCAAGGCACTCAACGAGATTGCTGACGTAAGTTTTATGTTCATCATTAGTGTAGCTAGAAATATTTCCTAAGGGGGCAATTGCCTACTTTTGTCGACGCCAGAATAATAGGGCAGGGCATGCTGATAGCGAACTGCGCCGCAAGGCAAGGAGTACATCAAGACACTATAAGTTTTATGTTCATAGAAAGGTAAAGTATTTATTGTCTTCGTTCGTTTGCTTGTTTCACTGCTGGACATAGCCTCCCCAATATGTCTCCAATAAGACCGGTTGGAAGTGGCTTGCATCCAGCGCGAACCTGCGCTCTTGATAAGATCATCCGTAATTATTTTCTTATGATAATGAAAATACAACGTACAACTCAGCGTGTTTGTGAAATTCTACTTGTAAATATCATTTGGGTACCCAAGATACAGGCTTAGCCTAGTTTGGGGCCCACTGTTTTCCAGTAGGTACTGAAACACAAATTAAGATCGTTCATCTATTGTGAAAGGGTAAACAAACCACGACGCCACAAGCGCATAGCCGATCCGTCAAGATTGGTTTCACTTTTTAGCCGCCAGTTTATTTGTTTTCGCTGTTTTCGCTGAATAAAATTGTAAAACTCAAATGAATTTTGTTAATTTTCCAGGCATTCGCGTCTTCTGAAGGCATTCCACCGGCAGAAGCGTGCGCACTAGTCGACGGCCTGAAGACCGCTCTCCGGACGCGGGCCCACAGCTTCGTGATCAAATTCATCAAGCAAGGAGGCCTGGGCGCCTTGCTGGACGCACTGCAGCGGGCGCCCAGGGATGACGCGCTCACCAGGCATAACCTCATAGCTGGCATCAAGGCGCTTATGAACAACTCGGTATGCTATACATATGGTAGAATATCACTATCACTACATAGTATAAAACAGAGTCGCTTCCCGCTGTCTGTCCCCATGTATGCTTATATCTTTAAAACTACACAACGGATGGTTTTTTTAAATAGATAGAGTGATTCAAGAGGAAGGTTTATATGTATAATACACCTGTGTGAAGCCGGGGCGGGTCGCTAGTTATTATATAAGAATGAATCGCTATTTCCTTGGTAACTGCTTCACTAATTATCCTTTTGCTATATTTGTTATTGTCAGAAGAAGGTTCTTATGAAATAAATAATCGGCCAAGTGCGAGTTGGACTTGCGCCCGAAGGGTTCCGTACCGTGTTGGAGCCCTTTAGCCCCATTCTTCTTGCCTTGCTTTATTAATAGCGAGCAAAAAACCCCTTAAAATCACGTTTGTTGTATGGGAGCAGCCCCCCTTCAATATTTATTTTATTCTGTTTTTATTATTTTCACGAACACCGCGAAAATTTCAGCTGTCTAGCTATCACGGTTTATGAGATACAGCCTGGCGACAGACAGACGGACGGACAGCGGAGTCTTAGTATTAGGGTCCCGTTTTTACCCTTTGGGTACGGAACCCTAAAAATTAATCGATGTTTCCTTGGTCACGGCTTCACTAATTCTTTTTAATTGTATTTGTTATTGTCAGGAGAAGGTTCTTATGAAAGAAAAAAATAAGATAATTGCGTGGAAAAACGTCGATTTAAATTTACCATGTAGATGTTCCTACCATTGGTGGCGCAAAACGCAATCGAAATTAGAATCGACCGAATTAGTGAGATGAAGGTGATATGATGTTCACCGGACCAGCTAGTTCTCCTAATATAATTGTACACTTTTGTCAGAGTATACGTAGTTGCGTAGATGGTTCACGGAGGCTACTCGCTGTTTGACCCATTCTAGGGCTGTGAGCCTGTGACACGTCATCACGGGTACACTGCACTACTATGGACTGGCTTTTTACCAGACTACCAAGGAAGGGTATTGTTTATCAGATCGATTAGCGCGTTGGTTATCGAAACTTCGCCTACCTTCCTCTTGCTCACTACAAGCCAAGTGAAATATTAGAAATGAACTCTCTCAGGACTCTCAGGGTTATGCAAAGTAGATTGGGTGCATTGGTCAAGTAAGTTTTTTTTAAAATCTCTGTAGTAGAATGGATGAGGAGTGGTGGAGGCTATAAAATCTGAAGGTCTTTGGAACATTCTATTACACGTATTTTTTTTTTTAATTCGCCTTGTTAAGTTTCTATCTATACTCTAACAGAGACCTCAAATGTTGCCAAAGAACTGTGTTTTGTTACAAGTTCTTGGTAACATAACACAGTTGTTGCTCACAACATTTTAGTGAATCGAACAATATTCATTAATTAATTGAGACATGCCTTAAAACAAAACTAACTCAGACCTTACCTTACTTAGCTGGTCCCACCTTAGCATAGTGCCGGTTGTAGACACCCGGCGCTGGTCTTCCGTTGGGATTGGCATATTACATTACATTAAACCTATTTCCTAGCCGTAGTATCAACTGAAGCTTAGTAGAGTAAAATGTTTTTCCAGACTGGTCGAGCGCACGTGCTAGCACATCCGACCAGCATAGATTTGATCGCACAGTCGCTTGACACAGAGAACGTGAAGACCAAAGTCGCCGCTTTGGAGATCCTTGGTGCTGTTTGCTTGGTACCGGGAGGACATAAAAAGGTTGGTATAGAAATTAAAAGTGTGGTTTTATGATAAGCTTAAGGTTTATTGGTTTCTTAAACTCTTTATAACATACTTTCTTTGAACAACACGCTGAAGTCTTTTGTGTCATCATTTGATCAACATCTTGCAGTATACACTTCCACAGTTAGATTTGGGCTTTAGCTATCGATATCCCAAAGTGTTCTTTAGAAAAGGTTGCTTAGAAAATGAGTTGATTCCGCCCACTTAGTTTAGAAGTCTACGACATTTTCTAGCTTTTACTTTACCGTAAACGCAGAATTCTAACTAAACTTAAATTAGTGAATAGCTCACATAGAGAGCAATACAAACTGTTGAAAATCCGAAAATATAAAACATTCATAAAATGATAGTGTGGTCTCGATCTCAGTTCAGTTAGTTCATTTTTTGATAGTGTTTTATTTTGGCTCTAACAAAACTATTTATGTACTGTGAATTTCTCAAATTTATATGCAAAATTCCAGGTGCTAGAAGCAATGGTCCATTTCCAAAAGTACTCCGGCGAGCGCGCTCGCTTCCAAAGCATCGTGAACGAGCTGGACCGAAGCACGGGCGCCTACCGCGACGACCTGGGCCTCAAGACTGCCATCATGTCCTTCACTAACGCTGTACTCAACTACGGCCCGGGAGAGGATAGCTTGGAGTTCAGGCTGCATCTAAGATATGAGCTTCTGATGTTGGGGATACAGCCAGGTTCGTATGATTGCGGATGTTATAAGCATGGAGTTACTTCGTGTGGGATGTTTTGGTCCCAAACACTGCTTAACTGGTGGACTGTAGCTACTTAAGGAAGAGATGTTTGGAGTTCAGACTATCAGTGAGATTATGAGCTTAGGTGGTGGAGATATAGGTAGAATGTTATGATTGCTGTATTTTTGCTGAAGCCACTGCGAACATTTGCTCCGCTTGTGCTGCTCCACCGGATTGACCGCCGCACCAGTACTACTCTGAGTTTCAGAAAAATGAGACGGCGCTGAAGAATCGACACAAGTTGCGTCCCATACCAAGAGCCTTTCATACTTTCAGGGGACTAACACCATACCGTTAGTTCAAGTACAGCTGCGACATTGGTGGTGGCAAATGCATTGCGTAATTTCATTAAAATTAATATAATATCTATGTTATTACTTTCAGTGATCGAGAAACTCCGCAAATACGAGAACGAGACCCTCGACCGACACATCGAATTCTTCGAGATGGTTCGGAACGAGGACGAGCGCGAATTGGCGCGACGGTTCGACAAGGAACACGTCGACACGAAGAGCGCCAACTCCATGTTTGAGCTGTTGAGAAGAAAGCTGAGTCACACCGCCGCCTACCCTCATTTATTGTCTATGCTGCAACATTTGCTTCTTCTTCCACGTAAGTATTGAATTTATATTCTGAATGCGCTGTACGTACTTGCCGAGACGCCTCAAGTAAATACAGATTAAAACCTAATGCCTAATGTGTAATGCTAGAAAAGAGACGTTAACAAAAGTGATTTGAGAGATTCATGATTAATCTTAGGGATTTATATGGAACGTCGATGGTACGAATACTTAGCAGGATTGAGATAAACCTTTGGCCCAGTTTTGATAACTTCACAATTACAGCGTGCTTTGATAAACCTATAATTTACTTAATAGATTACAATGAGGTTTCATAGAATGCTATTGGAGCCCCCAAATTCTGAAGAAATTATGGTCTTACACAAAAAGAAGAAAAAATCACATCGATTCAGATAAAAGTCTCGTTCTTTTCGTTATGTTATTTGCTCCATTGTTTCTCGATTCGTAACTGATGCTATTATCCCCAGTGGAGTACAACCCGCAAGCCCAGCATTGGTTGCTCTTGGACCGTGTGTGTCAACAAGTGGTGCTGCAGCAGCCTCGAGCAGCCTCGCGAGCCTCCAGCGACCAGGGCAGCGTGCGAACTGACACCGACGACTCCACCACAAAGGTAACTCACTGATATACTATGTGTACGTAGCACCACCATCTACAGTCTACACGGCCGTTAGTGAATCTGCTGATCTGATGGAGTCTGCATCGCGCAAACAATATTTACAGCTACGAATGTACCGATACAAGATCCAATTATACAGTTCGAACGGCTATCCATCATCCATCATAGGTACATCACTTATGTAGCTCGGAAGGACTGGAAGGAGTTGTCCTTTGCAATTGGAAGATCCTTACTGTGGACATCACTTTTCACCCCTACGCTCATGTTCGCACTAACTTAGATTTCCAATTCTCGCCTCCATATGTGGGACCAAATGAGCGCAAGAGCATTGAAAGAAATCGAATACTAAGCTATCCCATTTTGATTTAAGTTATTTTTATCATTTCAAAAACAGGGTCTCAGATCATTGCAATGACAAGTCACTGTAATACTGTGTTTCATTGAATACAGTACAGACAAAACTTCTTGATTTATCTAGACTGAATGACTGGAAAAATTATCTGGGTAACGCAGAAATATTAGATTAATTTAGATTCTGAACTAGACCACTATCCTGAACTAAAATTTCTCAAAGATACTTTACTTTATTTTCCAGCAAATTTACGACCCAGACGTATCTCCTCTGGAGATTAACGTCGGTGAAATAGTCCACCTCCTGGCCAAAGAAGAGGAATTAGTAGCGGCTAGGTCTAAAGCCGACAATCTAGAACGAGAGAACATAGACTTGGCTACGGAGCTGGCCAAAAAGGTAAGATTATTTAGACTGCTCACTGGTTTTGGTTTAACCCGCCCAATGGTGAGGTCATAAATCATTTGCAGACTGATGATATTTTTTTCATGATTGAAGATTGTATTAAATTTGGCTATTTTGGAATAGGTTTTACAAATTAAAAGTAACGAAATCGGGGAGTGTGAGTGAGAGATTTTGGCACTGTAGTGAAGTGGTCAAGGAAAGCTTTGCATAAAGACAACTTTAAACACTTAACTTAATAAGGTTGCGGTCAGGCGAGTGATCATCACTGTATCAACAACATAGGCTGTTAAAAATAATTCCATTATTCATTCATCATTTAGTCCCCACAAACTTAATTTTCCCTGGAAGTGGTATTTTTTTTACATTACTATATTCCCAAAGCATCACCATCAAAATTCACAATTTTGATACTATATAAAGCATACTTCTGATCTACGAGTAAATGAACTTGGTTAAAAGTGTTTGCTATGCCTATTCAAGCTGACTGTTAGAACATTTTTTATGCAGTAGAAAACATTGTTCTCATTATTTTGAACAACTATTGTTATGGGACCTGCCCTGAAAAAGCGAAAAAAAGAAAACTTTATTCCTTACAAAAATTGTTTACTCTGTATACAATGGAATTGTCTGAATTCTTTATGTGGATTTATAGAATGGTTCCTTACTAAAAGTTGTTCATAAAGATGACCTTGACATTCTAGAGCATATAACGTGTTCAACCAATCAACCACCTGTATTGAAACATGGGCGTAGCTAGAAGTGGGCTTTGTCTATCCTAGAAACGTCTTTGCCCACCTCAGAAAACTTGATAGTCAAGAGGTGAATTGAATTCAATTTTTCTGTCACTTAGAATGTACTCTACATAAGTGAGGAGCTGCTCACCTCCCTCTTAGAGAAAATCTTTAGCTACGCCAATGTATAAAAGCTACAGACTCCATTTGACATCTTTTTCCTACATGCCATATTGGGTATCGTGCTTTAGGCCTAATATCATGCATGCGCTAACCACTAACAGGAGAAGCAAGTGGACCAGCAGTCGCAAGAGCGTGAAGAGTTGGAGGGGGTGGTCAACCGCCTCAAAGATCGACTTGAGAAGGAAACGGCTGCTCATATGGAGTCTACGGAGCGGGCGCGTGCTTCGGCCTGCAGGGCGCATCAGCTTGAACAGCAGGTCATTATTAACTAGGTCTTAGGACAAGGTTCTTTTACAGGTCAACGGAACTTCGCAAAAGAGCATCTTCTTACACGTATCTGGACTGGTGGTATCTGTATTTTGAACAAATTCCTAGAGTACATCGTGAAAGAAAAAAAAAAACCTATTTGCTCTAATAAAAGGCATCGTACGAAGTCAAAATGATAGTCTAAAGGGTCTACGGCACTTAGACCCTATAGACTTATAACCCTTCAATTATTTCTCTAACGTAACCGGTTACTAATTTGCGGTTACATATGCGACCGAAGGGATCTAACTGATGCTGTGTGAGCAGAAAACAACCTGGAAGTAAGTTCAAAATACAGATTTAAAGAAGAAATTGTACAAAGTTTATTAAATCGACTATCTAATAACTAAAAAAGTATTCTGACATAAAAGGTCAACAAAAATTGTGATGTTCAATAATTTAAGGATGCCGTTTACAGAAGACAAGTCATCTTGAACAGATTGGTATTTATTGACTAGCTTAAGGTTACTTTAAAAGTAAGAAGTATATGTAAGGACTCTCTACGAAAAACTGCTACTGCCATTTTCAAAGTTTTTGCGGTGCCTGCTTGCAAAGCAGATAGCCTTTTTATTGCAATCAAAGTCATCAAATAACCTAAAACTCATATGGAATGCATGAAGGAAGCCTTCGAGCCTTAAGCTTAAAAAAACATGTGGATCGGACAACGACGAATAAGTCATTTACGTAATTACATTGGTGGAGGTAACCTCTTAACTTTGCAAAGAGCTAATACAGCTATTTGAAAGTGGATATCTACGAATTTGTCCGGTAAGTGGTAGATTTTGAAAACACAATTATAAGCTAGTAACTTTGTAATGTGTGATTTCAGCTGAACCAAGAGAGAGCAGAGAGGTCGAGGTTCGAAAAACTAGTCAGTGAGGGTAGCATACCTGATGATGCAAAGGTAAACCAACCGCATATCATTCATCTATTCATCAACCGTAGGACGTCCATATGGACATAAGCCTCCGCTATGGATTTCCAATAAGGCCGGTTGGAAGCGGCCTGCATCCAGCGCGTTCCTGCGATCTTAATTATGTCGTCAGTCTACCTAGTCGGTGAATGTCCTATACATATATTTTTGTTCAATAAAGTACCAAAGCATTTTGCTTTTTTTGAATGTAAATGAAAGTTTATTGTTTTTTTTTTGTACGAACTGTTTGTAACTCAACTTTGTAAAAAAAAATATACCTACGAGTATGATGCAAAAAATAATTGAGCTTGATTTCTATTATATTTTTGGTACAATAAATGAATTATAACTTTGACAGTTACTAAGAAAGACATTGTATTTCAGGTCAGCAACCTCAAAAGTGCGGTAATAGAAACGTCCACCGTCCCCCCACCGCCTCCTCCTCCCGCGCTGTGTCCCTCCATCCCGGCTGCCCCGCTCCCCCCCGCCCCGCCCCCGGCCCCGCTCGCCCCACTACACCCCATGGCGCCAGCTGCCCCTAAACAGAAGAAGAACGTACCGACTCCTGGAAACCCCCTGAAGAGTTTCAACTGGAGTAAACTTCCCGATACGAAGTTGCACGGGACGATATGGCAAGAGTTGGATGACACGAAGCTGTATAATGCTATGGACCTTCACACTATCGACAAGATGTTCTGCGCTTATCAGAAGAATGGAGTTCAAGTTAGTACCTTTTTACTTTGACGATTTTGTGTACTTGTTAAAGCACTAAACTTATTGTTATTTTAAGTATCCCAGTACTAACGCCCAGGATGGGGGTGGTTCGTGCATTTCTTTCTCTAGCGTTTACCCGAGCCAGCCCAGCTCTATTCAAATAGTGTATTGTGGCTTTGGGCTGCTGGCACAACTGCTTCAGTGGTTTTGTTGGAGAGCATGTGTGCAATGCAGTGAAAATGTCGTTTTCAGATAGAGGATACTAGCCCATTTAACTTCTATTTGATCATTTCTTACGTCTTACGATTCCAATGAAATGATAATAACCGTTTAGCCATGTCAGAGGCCTTTAGGCGGCTTAAAAACTCTGACACCAGGCCTGGCTACCCGGCCTATACGAATTTAATGAAATGAGATATAAATCCATGCGATTTGGAAGAAGTGTAATTAGAATCTTATTAGACTGTATAGAACACAAATTTAAACTATACACACTGTTGTTTTTTTGTGTCTTATCATTTGTTTTGTCGTTATGTATCGTACCTCTTATTTTTGTTGCAAATAAATAAATCTGTATTCTGTAAAACTTCACTATGTTTTGTTTTCAGAATGAAGGTTCAGTAGAAGACCTGCGTCAGTTGGGGGCGAAACCTCGCACCAAGATTCTTTCGGTGATCGACGGTCGACGAGCACAGAACTGCACTATTCTACTCTCAAAGCTCAAAATGTCTGATGAAGAGATCTGTCGGTAGGTGTACATTAACACACTAAAGATTATTACCGCCATTATTAGTTACATAAGTTTGTATAAACGTTTGGAGGGACCCGTTTGAACATTAAAACAAATTGCAAATCCTTCCCGGGCTATTAGGTTTCGTTCATTCTGGCTACTTAAACCAGCTGACCTCCTTAAAATAACGGTCAGCCTTGTGTTGCCGGCATAAATGTTCTACACAGCTTATTATAGCTCTTTGGATTTATCTTACCCTAGTTTTGGCAGTCGTTTTTATCCACAATTCGTTGCTTTCGACTTCATTCTCGTCATTTTCGAAAAAAACAACACTAAATTTGAAATGGCAATATTTTCAATTTTTTTCTTTCATTTCAGTGCCATACTTCGAATGGATAGCGGGGAACAGTTGCCCATCGACATGGTGGAACAACTCCTCAAGTTTACGCCTAGTGCTGAAGAAGCTGCCCTTCTAGAGGAGCACCAAGATGAGCTGGACAGCATGGCGCGGGCAGACCGGTTCCTGTATGAGATCTCCAAGTAAGTGTATTTAAGAACTGTTTTTATACAGATAGAACAGCTTCCATCGTCATGGTAGAACCACTCCTCAAATTCACTTCCAGTGCTTGAAGAAGCTGCCTGTTTAGAGGAGCTTGGGCAGACTAGTTCCTGTTGAAATTTCTAAGTAAATGAATGTTGAACTATTTTCTACATATGGAACAGCTTCCGTCGACATGGTGGAACAGTTCTAATTCACTCCTTGCGCGAACAAACAACCCTTCTGATGCCTGGTTCGATTAATTCTTGCCTGTATTAGATTTTTAAGCAGGCGAATACTGGAACAGCTATCGTATGTCTGGAGCTGAGGGCTAAGTTGGAGTTTCTTGCTCAAACTCGATCGCGTTAACGATTGATGTGATTTCTATAGAAATGGCACAGCGCCATCTTGTGTCACGTACAGAAAACTGACTAGCTAAGTGTGAGTATTTTTTACGATAATGTAACGAGCGCCAAACCGATCCACACAAGCGCGGCAACGTCAGTGATTGGCTAACTCAAGCGTGTGTGTCAATGTGCTCGAGTGTGTGCTCGACGCGCTCGGTTAACGCGACGTCAAAGTAATTCGATTTGATTTGCAAAACTCCAACTTCCCTCTGTACCCAGAATCATGGTAAAACAACTGGTCAAGTTCGAAAGACAAGCTCTTCCAGAGGAGCTCAAGCTCATTTAGATAGTTTGAAATGGCAATATTCTTATGTTTGTATATTTGATTTCAGGATCCCTCACTACCACCAGCGCGTGCGCACCCTCCTTTTCAAGAAGAAGTTCAGCGCAGCGGCCGCTGAAGCCACCTCCCGCGCCGCCGTCGTACTCCGAGCTGCGAGGGATATGACGCGGTCGCGGCGGTTACGGACTTTGCTGGAAATCGTGTTAGCTCTTGGGAACTATATGAACAGGTATGAACATGAAAATATTTTTATTTAACAACTTAGATTACTTATAACAAATTAATGTCGATTGCCAATTGGTGTGTGTATTGATTCTTGTTATATTGTCCTTAAAGTTGTTGTTTTATGAAAAAACAATGAAGTGAATGAAACGATGAAACTTCATCATTTTTAGGGTTCAGTACCCAAAGGGTAAAAACGGGACCCTATTAATAAGACTCCGCTGTCCGTCTGTCTGTCTGTCACCGGGCTGTATCTCATGAACCGTGCTAGCTATACAATTGAAATTTTCACAGATTATGTATTTTTGGTGCCGCTATAACAACAAATACTAAAAATAGAATTAAATAAATATTAAATTTTTTTCCCATACAAAAACGTAACTTTTTTGCTCGATATTAATTACAGTAACCGGTAGATGCTTGAAATATTCATAGAATATATAGTTGTATATTCAGTTCAAAAATAAATAGTTAAAAATTAAATATTGAGGAGGCTCCCATACGGTACGGAACCATTCGTGCGCGAGTCCAAGTCGCACTTGGCTGATTATTTCATACCACCAGTCTGACTGACTGGTCTAGTCATGAGTTGGCGGACAAGTAAAATACGATTTTACTATGGAAATTTACGTGGTTTTCACACATTTTAAACGATATTAAACGGGACTCACTCACGTGTTCGTATAGTCATAACACGACTATAGTTTCGATCGCGTTCGGTGACCTTTCTCAAGTTGGCGAGTGCTAACACGCGGAGCCGTCTCGCAATGCACTGCATGCTAGGGTGCATTGCGAGACGGCTCCGCGTGTTAGCACTCGCCAACTTGAGAAAGGTCGCCGAACGCGATCGAAACTATAGTCGTGTTATGACTATACGAACACGTGAGTGAGTCCCGTTTAATATCGTTTAAAAAGTAAAATACGCCAATGCTCCAAACTTATCTTGGTTTCTTCATGTCTGCTATTGTCTAAATTCCGTAGTACAAAATCTGTACAATTCTAAGATAATTTCAATAATTATATATAGTACATGAAATGTAAATGAAATAAAATTATTTGTGCAAAAAATGCTCTACACATTGTATTGAAATCGTCAACGTAAATAAAGTAAAGAAAAAGGAATTATCCTTTAAAAAGTTATTGTGGAGTAAACGGAAAAAGCAAAAATGGTGAATTTTGCTTTTTCCATTTACTCCAATCGTTAACAGTGTGCTCAATAACCACTAAATCTTATTTTTATTGTTTTTTCCAGGGGTGCCCGAGGCAACGCTTCTGGATTCCGTCTGTCCTCGCTCAACAAACTCGCCGACACCAAGTCCAGTGTGACGAGAAACACCACCCTGCTCCATTACCTCGTAGAAATGTTGGAGACACAGGTATTTATTTACTCATTGCATTCATAATTTCACTGTCAATATTAGTTTCTTGTCTTATTATCGTTACGACGTGCAGTTGAAAAATATGAATATCTTTTATATGCTGTTTGCGGAAAATAAGAGGCCAAAAGAAAATTTTGTTGTAGAAAATCTTTATTCCTACTTTTTAATCGAATGGGTGAGCTGAATGATTGTTATCATCAAATGTATTTTCTTTATTGCATTTTTACAAATATGTTTTACCAGATTGTTAACTAATCGTCGCAAATATCTTTTGTTTTTATGAGTTATGATATAAAACCAATTTTTTCTTTATCACAATTCAAAGACGTCCAAGTGTGTCATTACAATCTCTTGGGATAAACTCATTGTTTGAATATAATATTTTGTTATTGCAAATTCCGCTTGTTACTTCGTACTCTCCACTTGAGTACACTTGTGGATAAGGCTAGTTCGGCTCCTATGTCTGGGCTAAACTCCATATACAGGGTTATTCCTAATCAAATAGCATCCTTTTAGGGGCTTATTCTGTACATCAAAACTAACAACTTTTGTTTTACGACTTTTATCAGAACTAAAAAAAATGGTTGTTCCATAGAAAAATATCGTTTACCCGCGACAAAATGTTTGGAACAGCTGTTTTTTTATTTTACTTTTGACAAAAGTCGCAGAACAAAAGTTGTTAGTTTTGATGTACTGAATAAGCCTCTAAAAGAATGCTAATTGATTAGGAATAACCCTGTATAGACCATCTAAATACAGATATTCAAAGACGTGGGATTATGGGGATGGTCAATCCAATTGCATACTAATCGTAACATTTCATTCTCCACAGTTCAAAGACGTCCTGCTACTAGAAGAAGACTTGCCCCACGTCCGCGCCGCCGCTAAAGTCTGCGTGGAGCAGTTAGAAAAGGACGTCACCGCGCTCCGTGGTGGTCTGAAGGAGGTGGCGAAAGAGTTGGACTACCACGCGGCTTTACCCTCTCCTCAGAACCAGGACGCCTTCCTGCCGGTCATGAGGGAGTTCCACGCTCATGCCGTGTGCACCTTCACGCAGCTTGAGGATCTGTTCCAAGTAAGTAACACGGAAGTACCTAAGGAATTGGACTACTCTCTCTCTACTCTTTTTACTGTCCCTACTCCCCCTAAACTCCTCTTTCTTCTCTCCGTACTCCCGAGAATAAGGACGCTTTCCTACCAGTCATGAGGGAGTTCAATGCTCATGCCGTGTGCACTTTCACGCAGCTTGATCTGTTCCGAATATGTATCTCAAATGATAGCTGTGTTCAAATGTTTCGTCGACCAGTGTGTGTCTTTTGTTAGTGATGACTTACGCTACAGAGACGTGATCTCCCACTATTTAGCCTTATTAGTTTTCTCTAAGTCCAAAAAGCTATGGAGAAGGCTCGGAGTATCTGTGGAAGGTAAGTCGGAAATGATCCGTAGATGAACCAAGGTTATCGACATAGCTCAGCGGATTGGCAAGTTGAAATGGCTTAATCATAATCAATTTATTGATAGCAATGTTACAGGTCAAAAATACAAACACATAAAAAGGTACGGTTGTACCTGTAATAATTATCGTAATAATTGGTCATTATATTAAATATAAAATTATATAAAAATAACATTTCTGAGTGAACATAATTCCCAAAAAATTATCACAATAAAAAAAGTGAAAAAATGGCAGTGGACAGGGTACGTAGTACTGATAACCGATGGGGTCGAAAAGTTCTCGAGTGAATCATATTTCAATCGTGATATTATTGCGTAACGCATGTCTACGAGGAAAACAATCATGTGGACGTCCTACGAAATGACGAAGTATTTACTATTTTTTTTAATCTTTCAAGGACATGAAGAGTCGTTTAGAAGCGTGCGCGCACGCATTTGGCGAGGAGCCGAGCACTTCGCCAGAACTCCTGTTCGGTGCCATGGACTCCTTCCTCACACAACTAGCTGAGGCCAGGGCGGAGTGCGACGCGATCCGGAGGAGAAGGGACGAGGAGGAGAGGAGGACGAGGCATGAGCAGGAGGTGAGAACGCGTTTCTTTTTAGCTGATTTATCATTTAGCAGCAGTTTCACTCCGGTACCATGGATTCCTTCCTCGCAGAACTAGCTGAGGTCAGGGTAGGGTGTGATGGGAGCACGCAGCGAAGGGACTAGGAGGAGAAGTGAACTAGACTCATGCCTAGTTCACTTCTTCATTGACCCTAAACCTTTGAAGAGAAATGTCAGGACATTTCTGTATGGTGCCATTGTTAATGTGTGAAGACTATTTTTAGTCTCGCATGATCTGAAGCATCGCATCTCTAATCGCAAATTAGACGAATTACCTGTATCTACTACCAATACTCTATTGCTATTGGTGCAACGTTATCGATATAATTCTATTAAAATATTTCCTCCCTTACTGAAATAATATTTTGTTAGAAGAGTAATTGATAATTGTATTATTTAATTATATAACCTACACTGTCCCACTGCTGGGAAATGTGTTCCTCATATTTTTTCATCTATGGCATTTCACAGTTACTTTCTACTTCCTCTTGTGGTTTTCATTACGGCAATGTTTACCATCAACAATGTGGCAATTTATGTCGATTTTTCAGGGCGCAGATGTGCTACGTAACTCGCCCAATTCCATACCATATTGTCAACGTTTTAACCCACATTTGTTCTGCAAGACATGATAATTGACACTATACATATTTCTTTACAGCTCAAACGCCGCACAATGGAGCGCAAGCAGTCCAGCCTTCTATCATCAGTGGGCAAATCTCTCGGCAAATCCAACGGTTCCACAGACAACGGGTCCGACAGCTCCCGAGACGGCACCTTAACAAACGGCCAAAAAGGAGAGTTCGACGACCTCATCTCAGCCTTGAGAACCGGAGACGTGTTTGGAGACGACGTAGCCAAGTTCAAAAGATCACGAAAAACTTCCAAAGTCAACGTGAAAGGAAGAGATTCCCCTCCCAGAGGCGGCTGCAGAGAAGACTCCAGAGAACGACAGAAGAATTGAACCGATGGAATTGGAAATTTTGGACTTATTGCGAAAGAGGTAAGAGTGTGACGTGAAGAGTTCAACTTTATTGCGATTGTGTTAAAAGTTGATTTTATATAGTCTAGAAACGATCTTAATTTGAATGAATCTTTGAATTTGGGAGACTTTATTGCGGAAGAGTGAGTGTTTCTGAAGTTGGATTTGTGTGCGGTTTCACCTTTATTACGATAGAGGTAAGGTTTAATATGGTCCAGTGACGAATAACAATCTTGTTTGAAATATTGGCCTATATTGTGTGAGAGTGTGATGCTAATGACGATCTTATTTGGGGTCTCCAAAATAATTACGATAGCAGTAAGTTCCTAACTTTTGGGGGATCTGGAAAGTTGAGAATTTTGGTTTTACCTATTGCGGAAGCGATAAGATGATCTTGAGTAGAAGAATCTAAACTTAATTTCAAGACATTTATTTATAATGATGATGTGAACCGTTTTGGAATTATAGTAACGTTCTTGTTTAAGAAAATCTGAAATTTGAAAAGAGTTTAGGAAACTGTTGGTCTAGCCAAGTATAGGACTGTAATGCCTAATGTGTTGAATGTTTCGTATTCATACTGTACTGAAATTAATTACTATATGTGGAATAAATATACTGCTAAGATTATCCTTACATCTATGGTCTACTAAGGGGAAGGAAAAAACCAACATAGACAATGTGGCATATTAAAAAAATAGAAGGATTATAGAAAATACACATAAACGAATATGACCATATTTGTGTACCTATACACCACTACTTTTTATGAACATCTAAAAAAAAAATGTAGGTATCAGTACACGATGTAAAACATATGTGTACAGTTAAAATTTAAAAAAGATCTTAGGTAGCCTATTTATTTAGGTTTTATTTTATCCTAAAATTATGCACATAATGTCAATTTCATTTATGTATCGCTATTGCATTCATTCCCTTTGCTAGCTCTCTCGCTCGCAAAAGCCCGCCCACAATTTTATTACCTACAAGTCTTGCAACATGACTAGCAAATAATTTAACCAATTATTTCAATTTTTAAGGGATAATTTTAGGATATTGATTTATTAACTTTTTATTGCATATATATGTTTAGTATCGTGCACTGATACCCCCAAATTTTTTTTAGATGTTCATAAAAAGTAGTGGTGTATAACTACATAGCTTGATAGTTTCTGGACCGAAAGTTAGGTGATTATACACAAGTGATATTTTGAACGTTTAGTGACTTTAGTCATGCCGTGATACTCAAACGAGTCACAAATTAAAATTTGGTGTAGAATGAGATAGTATATAAATATAACTTTTAGGTATGATAATGATACTGCGTTAAATTGATGTAGTGTTTTATTGCAGTGGTAGGAATAGTGACTATGGATCGTCGTTGAAACAATTACAATGGAAAATACAATATTATAATGGCATGAAAACGTTGAATCGAATTAAATTAAGGGGTTTGTATTAAAAAGAATGGTGACGAAATGTAAATAATATCAAGTACTGAAATTGCACTAGTCGTTCATTGATCCAATCATCACTGGATTAAAACATTGTATCAACAGCCTCCTAAGACACATTACAACTACAAATATATGCAGAAAAAATAAATTATGTTATATGTTAATAAACTATACCCGGTTTTCTACGTAACAGTTGTTGTCTGCCATTGACAGATAAATAATTGAAGCAGTGTTGAATGTTATTAAACTAAACGGTTGAGACAAAATTGTATTCATCTGTCGTGTACATAGACTATGGAATCATAGATGTGCCAATTTCTTCGTCTTGAATATAAAACGTAGTCACATCCACTCCAAGTTACAAGTACTTGTTGGTTATAGGTATTGTTAAGAGCAATTTTGGAATAGATACAAAATCTAGTGATTGCATGGTCTGTGTATTTGTAAAAGCGATTGATACTAAATCAGAATAAATGGAAAATAAAGTTAAACTGTAAAAACTTGTGTTGCTTTACGCACTTATACGTAAAGACGACGGAGACGTGTAAATTTTTGCAAACGTGCCCCTAAAACTCAATAAGTAAAGTTCAAAATTACAATTGCAGTAAACAAACGAATTCTATAGTCTCGAAGTTTTCATTCGAGCAAGGACGGGTTTGAGTAAATTAGGTTGTTTGTAACATTATAATTTACAATGAATGAGCGATGTTGCAAGTTTTAATTAACCGAAGTCTCAAATTGTTTGAGTAATTGTTTGTTTATTTTGTTGCCATAACAGGTACAAGACAACGAAGGATTCTGCCAGTTTTGGATAGCTTTTGTAATTTTCTATGATGTTGCCTAATTTTTGAAAAGTTTGAAAGAATGTTCTGTAAAAGAGATTCGGTTAGCGCAATGTGGCTCAACGAAAATGGTTCTAATTCTGTACCTCGGAGGTATACAATAGTCAGTTCATCTTATGTTTACGACTGTATACCTCTGAGCATAGATATCTATGTTCTGAGTTAAAACTTTAAGAGTCAAAATTCCACAAAACGTAAAATGGACTTATTAAAGTATAAGTACTTATGGAAGGCATGAAAGTATTTATGCACTACGATAAGCTTATTTTTATGAAATAAGCTTATTTGCAGTGAGGAATGATTTGGTATTATACGGCCACGGAGTAAGAAGAGAGGATATGAGCAATCAGCTAAGTTCAGTACTCCTGTTTTGTTCAATTGTAACCTGTCTAGAGCGTCATGTTGTAAAATTAATTAGTTCATTTTACTAGTTCTTTAAACGCAGTGACCCACATTGCACTAACCATCGTAAAAGATTTATCTTTAGCACGAAAACTTTCTTACTACATTTTTTGATACTGAAAAAATGTGTTTCGCGTTCGAATATGCTGTGTTAACTTTTTGGACATTTCCTATAGTTTTCGACGTAATAAAAATGTTACAAAAGTTTGAAAGTATTTGTGCTAGTTTTGTGCTACCCGACTGAATAAATGAATAGTCAAAGACTGCGTGCTATTCCATACATTTGTATAATTTTTACTTTCTTAACTTTAAGCTATGTGTGATTTTGAAACATACTTTTAGATTATTATTTTTTGTAAAAGCGGATTTTGTAAATTGAATCTTTCGTAATTGCTCACGATGAGTTTGGGAATTGTGTGACTGATTTAAATCTTGTAATGAAATGGAATGATGTTTTTAACATATCCTTGTGTACCTTTATAGGAAAATTGAACTTAAATAAAACACGCATAAAAATCAAAATTGATTTCCACCCGCTCAGTGATTTAGCAAGCTGTAAACTTTATTACAATGCGATTGACAAATGTTGTCACAGGAAATTTATAACTTGCTGTATGTTAAAATCTCAGAACAATAACTAAAGCCAATTAAAATATAGTCTTGTATCGCACAGATATATGATTCTCGTAGTCAAACATACATTCATTGGTGGGTGGAATAAAGTAGAAAATAAATAATTATAGGATTGACCATTCGCGCAAATTGTGCGTGAAACAACTGACCTCTTTTTCAGTCTTAAGCAGGACGATATCTACATGTCCTTGTCTCACCGATAACGATAATTCACGCCCATAATAATAATATAATCGACGATAGTCTAGGAATTGATACGGAACTTTTGGATTTTTGTAATTCATGAATATTGCATGTAGGTAGTTGAAGGTTTTTGATGAATATACATTTTATATAACACCCTCCCTAAATTATACACTATTTTATTTTCTATTGTAAATAAATTAATTTTAGTTTCAGCCAAAATTTGTTACCGTGGCAATTTTAATGCGATAATTTTTTGAATAATTTTTATATGAAAAATGGTATCGTATGAAAGTTTGTCATTTTGTAAATGTTTATTGTTTTGTTCAGTATTGCTTAAGCTCATAGTATATTAATATAATTATTACCTATAGACCTATTTAATAAAAATCTGAACATTATAATACTTTTGAATTTTATTTATCCACACCAGACCTATTAGATAAATTTATGAAAACAAGGTGGCACCTTGAAGAAGCAATCTGGAGGCAAGTAGTCAATTCGTCTCAATCTCTATAAAAATGGGGGATAAAATAACCCAATATATGGAGGGCTGTTTTTTCTAGACGACGGGCATTTTCTGGGATATCTTGGGTATATCACTACTAATTATTATATTCAACCTTCAAGGTAGAATACTCTGAAATTGCAAGAAAATCTGCCGTTTTGCTTCACACAAAAGCGTCATCGACTCTGAACAAAATATAATGCACAGAAGATTTATTTTCGCGACTTTAGCACTGGACCCATAAAAAGTTAGATTAAAAATATCCTAATTTGAGTCCGTCGCCTGGAAATGGTTTTTGATATAGGTACCTACTTAAGTAATAGTGGGTTAAGGGTTTTCTTTTATTATCGCGAATAAGTTCGTGCTTGAACACAACTCGTCTGATGGTAAGCGAGGAGGAGGGCGAGGTTGTAAGTAGTGGAAGATAAAAAAAACCATAAAAATCCTTTGATTTCTCCAATAATAAACATCTCTCTGTAAGTACTACGTCACGCACCCTAACAGAACCGGTTTTGCATTTACAACTATAAGTTACATAAAATGTAGAATGTGTACATAATTCTAGTGTTATTAAAACAAAATCTATACTTTAATTCCTATCTCGAGTTTCAACGCAAATTGTATAACAATAAACGATAAACTTCCGGCATCACCTTACACATTGTGATTTTATACACACGCCTTGTTTTTGTAACGACTACCGAAATGAAGCGAAAACGAAGGTTTAGAGTTTTAGAGGTACTCACGACGCCTACGTGTGCATTACGGGGAGGGGATGAAATCATGTCCGTTACTACATTAGTAAACTCAGGGAATACGTAGGTATTACCGGAGGTAGCTTCCTGTAGCTGTATTCGTAGTTCAATATATACGTGCATAATCAAGAATGAGCACATTACCAATGTAGCCCCGCAGAACATCAAATGTAAATAGCATAGGACAGGGCACATAGTAGAATTGATGACCGGTGGGCCGTAAAGTTCTCGAATAGAGACCACGTACTAGCAAGCGAACCGTAGGACGTCCACCGGCAAGCTCATCGATATGACCGATAATCTAATCAAGGCGATATTCTTGGAAATCTACGGGGAAGCCTATGTCCAGCAGTGGTCGTCAAACGGCTGATGACGATGGTTGGATGGTTAGTTCAAACTTGCAATAAGATGATGTGCGAGTAGACAGATGAGACCGGTTGAAAAGTCAATATATTTGTATAACGGCGCTCGGTCATTTTTTAATACTTTCACTTAGGGACTGTGGCTCTGTAGATATTTGGTCGAAGTGTATAGTGTTTCTTATTGTATTGCCAATAAGAAACACTATACCCTTCAAGCAAATATCTACAGAGCCACAGTCCCTAAGTGAAAGTATTAAAAAATGACCGAGCGCCGTTATACATACCGACTTAGATATTTACATTAAATAATTCACAATGACCCGTTTTTTCGAACTCGACGAAGTCACCTGATTAGTGCTTGTACTTTTTTTCCACGATTGTGACTCTATAGATATTTGCTCGAAGAGTAGACCCTAATTTGACCTAGTTTGCTCCCGAGTCCTAGACTTGGGATTCTCCTGAAATGTTATTTCGGGACGGAAGCACTAGATATATTGTTATAAAGCTTAGCCTAGCTCAGTATCCTAGATTTCAAAAACCTCTCAACGCACATAGAAATCTACATTACCTCGCGATAAGTTAAATAAAATACCTTTTCATCCCCCCATCTCGGAAAGAGGATTTTTGCACTTCGATTTCTGAGTGCAAAAGCCGTTTTTATCCGCTAAAGGGTAGAGTAAAATTGAATTTAGAACATAGTGTGCACCAAGTTTGTGAATTCAAAACATCATTAAACCTATTTGTTTCTACCTCCATGGTGGCGAATTTATCATAGGGGAAACAAGGGTGTTATTGCCCACCTTGAGTGATAGCCGACTAAGTCGAATTTTAGGTGATTTTAATGATCCATTTCAAATTTTATCTCACCAGATATTACTATAACTACTTTATAGGGTTACTAGCTTTTACCCGCGGCTTCGCCCGCGTTATATTTTGATTTTGGCTAATGTTTATGTTGGCTGCGAAACCTAACCTAAACGACAAACATCAAAATACCTTAGAGGAATGCTTTTGTTGGTTAAGTTACGGTTGGAGTGTATATACAACCCCCCTGTGTATTCCCGCCTTGTCGTGGCGGGGGAGGTCTAAGGCAGCTGAAAAGGCGGCGCTCGAAGTCTCCCTCTTCTTTGGGTCTTTCCCGCAAGGCAGCTTAAAGGTCGGCACTCGTAGTGCAGGCGCTTTTAACTAAAGCAGCTGAGAGGATGGCCGGTAGGTTGCCTGCCTTATGAGGAGTGTTGCTTCTGAGGCGGGCTGCAGTGCCGCTCTTGCGAGGATTAGGGGCTGCGGTGGGATGGAACTGGTTGTGTGGGTGCCGCCACCTACCCTACCTTCCGCTAGGCCATCAACCTGTTGGAAGACGCAGTGGGGCTGCAGGGGAAGAGAAGTGTCGGTATCGCGATGGCCGTTCTCACTGCCCTCTGTAGTTGAAGAGGCAGGCGCTGGGCTACTATGACTGACCCGTTGCACTGGGATCAGGACGTTGGAATGCTGTCCGACGCTCAGTGCTGGTTACTCCCGAGTGGTGGATGACGATGTGTCTTGTGCTCCGAAACACATGCACCGTCATTATGGCGGGAACGCAAACTCCGTTATGGAGCCCGAGTCTGGGCTAGCGCTGTTGAGTGCCGCGAAGGAGTGCGAAAAATGTAGGAACGTCCTAAACTTGAAATGACAGGTTATTTCTGGCGCTTAGACGGCTGCTACCGCGGCCCGCTCGCTTACTTTTCATCCTATCCTACGGGAACTGTTAAAGTTTTTGGGATAAAAAGTGGCCTTTGTCACTTTTCGTCTTTCAAACTATATTCATGCAATAAGTCAAGGCAATCCGTTGCTCCGTTGCTGAGAAAAAGTTATTGTCTTATCCTACGGGAACCGCAATTTTTTCGGTAAGGAAAGTATCCTATGTCACTTTCCGTCTTCCAAACTATGCCCACCCCAAAAATCAAGTCAATCCGTTGCTCCATTGCTGAGAAACAGTTATTGTCCTATCCCATGGGAATCACGAATTTTCTCGGGATACAAAAGTATCCTGTTATAACTTTATGTCTTTTAAACCATAGGTATCCATACCAAAAATCAATTCAATCTTTTGCTCCGTTGCTGCGTCAAAGAGGAACAAACCAACAAACTTTTCGGATTGATAATACTAAAGTATGATGATTCTGTACCATAAAGGTAGAATAAAGAAACATGTTAAACCTCTAATGATAGAACATTTAAAAATGTTTTTAATGTCAGACAAAATGACGGCCTGTTATTAAACGTCATAGTAACATGTGGCATGCAGAGGGAATAAAACATTTTATCCAATTTTAATGTCAGTTGTCATTTTCAATCCATACTTTATTTCCTCTTCAAGGGGATATAATGGTGGAAAAACAATTTGTCCCCTTGCCATGCTACCTGTGATTTATAAAAGTCTGCAGACAATGTCACCTGTCATCTAATTACGTTTCGATGTGACGTTTCGTTAAGTGTCATAGAGGAATTAATCACTTAGCGTCTTTGTGATAGTGGCGACAGTTTTGCTTTCGATAGTTTTTGTCCTGTCCTACAGGAACTATGCAATTTTTTGCTTAACGTCTAATGATTAGCATCTAAAATTCGACGCGCTTGGTTTTGCTCTTGAGTCTCAGCAGTTCTTTGCGCTGCGTGATGCTCGGCATCTAAAAGTCGCTGCGCTTGACTTTCTCCTTAAGTCTCAGCAGCTCTCTGAGCTGCGTGACGCTCAGCATCTAAAATTCGACGTGCTTGGTTTTTTGCTCTTGAGTCTCAGCAGTTCTTTGCGCTGCGTGATGCTCAGCATCTAAAAGTCGCCGCGCTTGACTTTCAACTTCAGTCTTAGCATCTCTCTGAGCTGCGTGACGCTCAGCATCTAAAATTCGACGCGCTTGGTTTCGCTGTTGAGTCTCAGCAGCTTTCTGAAATGCGTGGCGCTCGGCATCTAATGACAAACGCATTTAAGTGTGCTCTTCAGACTCTTGGCTTCTAGCAATTTTCTTTACGCGAGCTCCGCTAGAACTACGCGCTAGATTCGATTTGCGTTTTGTAGGCATACCTATTAGAATGAAAACTACGTAATTAAACTGAAAAAATACATGTAACCTTCTCTAAATTTTACAGGAAAAGATTGATTGACTTTGACATTTGCGACTCGAGCAGCCTTGAATGGGCATTGGGCATAGAGAATGTAATTTGGAAAGTCAAGATGCAAATTACCATTTGTCATGGTAGAAAATAAGTTTTTTTGTTCTAAGATTCTAGCCAATGCGTTTTCATCCCCCGTTTTCAACCCTTTAAAACTATTTTTTCGAATCAAAAAGTAGCCTATGTCCTTTCTCAGGTTCTAGACTATCTGTGTACCAAATTTCATTCAAATCGGTTCAGTAGTTTTAGCGTGAAAGCGCGACAGACAGACAGACAGACAGAGTTACTTTCGCATTTATAATATTAGTAAGGATTTCTAATCAATTAGCATATTAGAGGATTACTTTGTACATCAAAACTAACAACTTTTGTTCTGCGATTTTTGTCAAAACTAAGCTCCGCGCTGGAACCAAGCGCTGCAATCACTCGCTGCGCTCGTGATTCAATTTTAGAATCCTTCTCTTGCTCAGTCATCAAATTTGGGCACGCGGCTAAAAAGCAACTTTGCACTCTTGTATAACAAATAACTATTTGGCTCTAGGTACGTCTAGGATAACAATTTATAGGTGTGATCCAGGAAGGTACTCTGGGGCGCTGAGGTAGACCTACGTACGATATTATAGGCATCTACTTATCTACTACGTAGAGTATCTACTAGTCTACTACCTCAGGGTTTTTGTACTATGCCTAAGTATTATAGGTGTCACAAAAGTGTTTTTCTGGGTCTATTACGAGTATAATATGTACGTGAGAATTTACGGTTCCTCGAGGTTGGGTATAAAAGAAATGAGGATGTTTACAGGTTATCAAATTGTAAACTCCACAATAACAAATAAAATATAGCTATTTTATTTTTATACAATCCAGTAGAGATAGAACGGTGGCTTGTTCGTGCACATAAATTAAATAGATCACGCAACCCAGGACTTGCAACTATGGAATGATCAGTCACACTATGTGCTTTGTTTGTCCTGAAATTTGGAGACATTTGCGGACTATGCTGCGATATTATTATTTGCTGTAAGTAATAGGCGGTTGAATCGTTCGTTCATTTCAGTCATAAGACGTCTACTGCTAGTCATAGGATCCCCTCATAGATTTCCCATAACACTGGTTGGAAGCGGCTTGGTTCACACCCCGGCGTTTGAACACCTAACCTTAAATACAAAGGTGCGGTTTGGAAGATACTTTTCCAGAAGGACAGGAACTCTACCACTACATGATTTAAGAAACCATCCACTCTGCCCATTTGAAAGAAAATCGAAAAGAAAAAAGGGACCGGAATAGTTTCTGCAAAGCTTAAAGCCTCGGATACACTAGAGAACAAAAGGAACGACATGTTGCGGAACATGTTGCTCAACAACTACGGTGAATGTCTGGAGATACATGTTGCGAGCACTCGCTCTCGAAGCCAGAGCAAGAAACAAGTCCCGAGTCTCGTGATTGTCTCGCAACATGTTGAGGAACACTAAGCAACGTTTCAGCGTCACGTAGATTCAGTGTTACGGATCATGTTGAGGGACATTTTGCCCTCTAGTGTATTCCGGGCTTAAGGCAACACGCGAAGGGTACAAAATTGTTTCAGGAAAAGTATAGGAGTCTGCAACTGCCGGTTTGTCATCTATGTAGGTATTGGTATACTATTTAGCTACCAAGAGACACAGCCGTTTCAAATCGAATTCAGTTGAAGAGCTCCGTGATCCCAAATTCAATTCGATAGGAATGGACGAAACGTGCGTTCATTTTGTGGAATCAAATGAATTTTTATCAAGCATAGGTAGGTCCTCGTTGGGCAACCAATGTTTTGAAAAGAAATATAAACCGAGCGTTCACTTAATTTCTGTAGGTTGTTTTTGATGTTAGTACACCGCTTCGTTTGTTTTCTGTTTTAAATTGTTTGTTGATCGTTCCACCTAAAGCAGCGCGTCTATTTTTCCAATGTTTATTTTGTAGACCATAGATTCTCAAACTTATATGAACCACTGCCCCCTTTGAGATTATTTGAGTTCATTGTTTGAGATTAAAAAAAGAGCATCAGCTTTTGTGTGATATTCAGGCAGAAGCAATTTCTTGAAATTAACTCATTATTTTAGGAGTAACCAAATTCAATTGGGATAATTGACTTGATAGGATATGGATAGATCAACTGTACTTATAGTTAGATATCTAATATCACTCTTAAATATCTTCAGGCCTCATTAGACATACAGCCATTCACACTTCAACATCCATCAGTCATAGGACGATAGGACGACCACTTCTGGACATAGGTTTCCACTAAAACCTGTTGGTAGCGGCTTGCATTCAGCGCGGTTTTAATGAGGTCATCCGTTCAACTTGTATGTAGATGCCCTACGCTGCGCTTGCCACACTCTACAGTTTAACTTAATGTGGGATTCTAGAAAGTGTCTGTTATGCCCTTCCACTAAGAGAGCGTGAATTTCCTCTTAATTTGAACCGTTAAAAAGTGCGTATCCGTTAGCCTCCAGCGCCTCCACGAGCGGACCTCATCGTCAATTTTGAGAACCACTGTTGCAGACCAACACCGAAAACCATCAGGAACGTTACATAAGTATAATGTTATATACATAAGTGTATAATAATATTAGGTTTGTTTTTGTGTACCCAACAGGTTTTTTGATAGGCATAGGTAAGTAATTCGTTTTTTTAAAGGTTCTGCCGACAACAGGAGAACAGGCCTATATTTTAAATCTAAATGTAAATAGGTCAGATGAATCGTTGAGTTGTTTTTATTCCACTTTTGTATCTAAAGACTGTGAGTAAATACTTATTTGTCTCGGATGGATTGAGGCTTGAAACAAAAAAGTATTTACTCACATTTGGATACGAATGTGGAATAAAAACAACTAAAATTTCATCTGACCTATTCGGCACCTGAGTTGTTTATTATGCCGGGTTGTACAGCAAAGCAAAATTACAAGTATTGGTATACTTTGGTTGGTTGGTATGCTTTGAAAGAACAATTATACAGCAACAATGATTTTTTATTTTACAATTTTACTATTTTACAGCTTTAACTTAAAACCAACAATAATATTGTTATCTTATAACTTATTAGTTACCTATATAAAGAGTAACAATCGGTAATTTCCTGAAAAAGAAGAAAATTTGCTAAAATATCAAAATAACAAGATTTGCCTGTATGAATCAAATTGGTCCAGAGTAAGACAAACACTTAGTTAAACTGATACGAGGTCTACTGTTCGTAGAAATACAAGTTTTAATGATTGATGTACCTGATAATTAAAGGATAGTAATAAACCGGGTGAAAAATATCATAGGTGTGCGACAATCTTGTGGGAGACAATCAAGTGTGTGACTATTTTTCGACCATGAGCGTCGTTTTATGAGCTGCAGAAATAATTTTGTTACATACCGACTACGGAAATATGAATTAATGTAAGGGACATTTTGGTGATTTTGAGTTATATACATCGTTGGATTCAGAATTCCAAGCTCTATCGAATGGTATATATAACTTTTTAATATCTTGAAAAAAATGTCGCTTACCACAAAAAAAAGTGAGCAAAAATATCAAAAATAAGGGGTAAAAAGTACGTTAACAGACATAAAAAATGCAATATGTCTCATACGTTAAGTTTATCATCCTATTAACCAATTGATTTCCCTTACGCTATTACAAGTTACGTTTTTCAAGTCCATATATGCCTCTTACATCAATTTACAAAAGTATACACTGGCCCTTACGCACACAAACAAATATTAATTGAAAATCAAACAAACTTAAACAGGCAGAGGTTTTTATAGGAAAGTGGTTTGATTACAGATTTATAATTTTTGCAGCCTCTACGGGACATGTCGTATAATAGTTGGCCTTTTACATTAATATTCGACTACGGAAATATGAATTAATGTAAGGGACAAAAGACAATTTTTCAGGAGAGCCAAAAAACGATCGCATTTTTATTTTTTATATCTTTTTTGTTTCTTGTCTGATTTAAATGACTTCTAGGGCGAAATTGCATAAAATTTTGAACTGTTTATGTTAAAGATATCATTATTTGAGATATCCCTGTAGTTTAGGAATTGACATGTCCCTTACATTATTTTTTTATGTTAAAATGACCAAAATTTTAAAAAAAGTTAAGGTAACGTACATGTATCTCATAATCAAATACGAGGTAAAATTGCAGTGAAGGACATCGCTTCAATAGGTTTTTTTAAAATAAATAGCCCCAAAAGTTTATCATAATCATTTATTTTCAATGTAATTATATATATAAAAATGTTTCACTGACGCTAAGTTAAAAAAAAAACAATACAAACAACTTCTTATGTAATTAAAAGTCTTAAGCAATACTTTTAAGTAAGTAATATCACAATAAAATGCGTTAGAAAACTTTTTAAATAATGAAAAAATAACGTTCATTATCATAAAAAGACCGTGTAGGAACTTTTATATTCAGTCTTCCATAATATAACAATAAAAGCTTCCAAAAAAAGTTAAACTACTAACGTATAAATCTTTGTAAATTAAACAAAATCATAAAATAGTTCTGAACCATGTAACAAGAATAGTACTTTTAAAAATTAAATTGGTTTCTTTTATGGCAACAGTTGTTTTAATTATTTGTGGAACTATGATTAAGTTTATCCTATTCGTTTGACAAAACAAGGAAAGGCATGATCATTATTTCAATTCACTAAAGATGACTGCAACGTACTAGGCTTGTTTAGGTATAATATGACTTTTCAAGACTTTCCTTGTGTTGTCATATTAAATTTACAAGATGATATTAACTTATGTATTTACGTATAATAACTAATAAAAATAACATTTAATAAATAATAAAAACAACATTCCCAGAAGATTTCACGCGGATTACCTAAATCTTCCGCATGAATGGTGCAGTTTTAGACACTTCATTGGAAACAGACGAAGAAGATGAAGACGCACAGTAAATTTTAGGATTAACCTCAAATGAATGAATAATCATTTAAATTATCAATAAATCATGAATAGATGATGATGAATAAGCATTTATTTTTTCTGCACTATAATTTAATCATGAAAGCATTGCTACATAAATGTTGACTAAGATTTTTTCATTGTTTTGATACTCGTATTTATGTTAATTCTGGTAAACATTATTAACAAGTAATTTTCACAGTTAAGATAATTCTATGACTTTCATTGGACAATACGAGGAAAGTCTTGAAAACATATAGCCAATTTGTAACTGTCACTTAAAAGCGTTTGAATCCGGTTTTTCACGTCTTTCCTTTTGTTGTAAAATAAAAGAAACTTACTGGATAAGATTCATCTTACAAATAATTTACTTGCTAAAATCGAGGTTATTGTCTTGTTATTTTTTAATAGCTTGTTATAGGTAAGCCATAGATATTTAGGTGCCCTATTTGTTTTTGTTTAATTTTGACTGAACATGTTTCTAGGCTTTCTAGGTTTGTTTCTAAGTATTTTATCATCTATTTTAATAGATTTTATTGTTTCTTTATGGAAGTCTAATAGTAACTAACTAATAGGTATAACATGACTTTTCAAGACTTTCCTTGCGTTGTCATATTAAATTGACAAGATTATATTAACTTATGTATTTACGTAACACTACTATGTAGGAACTATTGCAATCAGCCTTGCCTTATTGCCTTACGCCTTTTATGTGCCTGATTGCAATAGGCACTTCCTACATAGTAGTGTTACGTAAATACATAAGTTAATATAATCTTGTAAATTTAATATGACAACACAAGGAAAGTCTTGAAAAGTCATATTATACCTATACAAGCCTAGTACGTTGCAGTCATCGTTAGTGAATTGAAATAATGATCATGCCCTTCCTTGTTTTGTCAAACGAATTGGATAAACTTAATCATAGTTCCACAAATAATTAAAACAAATGTTGCCATAAAAGAATCCAATTTAATTTTTATAAATACTATTCATGTTACATGTTTCAGAACTAGGTATATTATGATTTTGTTTAATTTACAAAGATTTGTACGTAGTTTAACTTTTTTTGGAAGCTTTTATTGTTATATTATGGAAGACTGAATATAAAAGTTCCTACATGGTCTTTTTATGATAATTAACGTTAGTTTTTCATAATTTAAAAAGTTTTCTAAGGCATTTTATTGTGATATTACTTACTTAAAAGTATTGCTTAAGACTTTTAATTACATAAGAAGTTGTTTATGTTGTTTTTTTTTTTAACTTAGCGTCAGTGACATATTTTTAAATATAATTACATTGAAAATAAATGATTATGATAAACTTTTGGGGCTATTTATTTAAAAAAACCTATTGAAGCGATGTCCTTCACTGCAATTTTACCTCGTATTTGATTATGAGATGTACGTTACCTTAACTTTTTTTAAAAATTTCGGTCATTTTAACAGAAAAAAATAATGTAAGGGACATGTCAATTCCTAAACTACAGGGATATCTCAAATTATGATATCTTTAACATAAACAGTTCAAAATTTTATGCAATTTTGCCCTAGAAGTCATTTAAATCAGACAAGAAACAAAAAAGATATAAAGAAATAAAAAAAATTGCGATCGTTTTTTGGCTCTCCTGAAAAATGACCTTTTGTCCCTTACATTAATTCATATTTCCGTAGTCGATACGGTTTCCTGCCTTTTCGAGTAAAATAATTGTTAAGCTGATTTTTGTATGACGTTTCACTTGGTAGTTTTTTTTTAATACAATGACAAAAATAGGTTGTAACATTTATCATTTGTCAAATCTTTCACTAGGCCAAACAAATATTAGACGAATAAAGTTTCGTCAAATATTAAGATATTAAGATTAGTTGTACAACAAAAAATAGCTTAGGTTAGAACATGACAAACAACGCACGAGCCGAGCGAGCGAAGCGAGCGTGCCGCAGCACCGGCCATCGAAGTGCCAGATCGCTTATGTAAATTAGGTGTAAAACAAAAAGTAATCATCATTATTATCAGCAATAGAACTTGCATCCAACGCGACCCTGCAGTCACAATGAAACAAGTGGGACACTTAGTATCTCAAATATTTATAGTGTTCAGTCGCTGATTCTGGCATTTGTTGTCGCTCGCTTTTTGTCGCCCATTCAGTATTTCCGCATGATTTTAATTCGAATGAATTTTCGCTGTGTTCAAATTATTAGACACTTGATTAAATACTACCCATAATCAATTAATTAATTGACATACGGCCAAACCCGGTTCCTATTAAAGTGCCATATCTCGACAGCCAGTATAATACTACACAGTACATAAGCTCCCATCAGGAGTGTCAACGGGTACAGGATCTGCACAAACTGTGTTACCACGTTGGGCGGCGGCGAGCACACCAGGACATTAGGGTTGTAGTATTTCTCCACTAGTCTGTTCAGTATACCTGATTCTCTCAACCGGAGAATGCTGAAAAGAAAAAAAAGAGTTTCATAAAATAAAAAACTTCTAAAAAAATGTCAAACGAGTTTACTCTATCAATAATAGCGATGAAGTTAAAATATGAACTGAGTTTAAGTTACAATGTAAAAATCAATATTTTTTATTCAAATGTCATGTTAAATTCTAAGTCCTGGTTATTTGACCGTTAAGCCATGTCAGATATCAGGCGGATTAAAAACTCTAACACCAGGGCTAGCCACCCGGCCTATACGAACTTACTCGAATATCATAAATATAAAACTTAACTCTGCATACAAATTCAGCGTGATTCTGTATGAAACGTGCGCGTTACGAGCTCATAAGCGCTCTTGTGCGTCTTAAGCACAAACGCAAGGTTATTGTGAAAAAACAATTAAGTAATAAAATTATGCTTTTCTCTCTTTATTATAGCATTATTGCGACAAAACTAGAGTAGATCTATTTTGTTTTCACGGGACAAAACGAAACGATATTACCTAAAATTTTACCACCGCTCTTTTATCTTATGTTAGGCCTTTATAGGTTTGCCCTATGGCGAGCTAAAACAGATTTTAACAACTCAATACGAGGAAAATATTTTGACAAAGTTTTTACAGGTTACCTGATTCTAGTGCATTGCTAAATGTATATGTAATGCATTAATAGGTATTGCTCTAAATATTCAAGATCATAATTTCCAACTGTTATACTGGAATAGCTGATATGAAATCGCAAAAATACATCGCAATCAGGCTTTATAATAAGTGTTTCTTTCGCGAATATATCTATGCTTGACCACCAACTCGCCGCGAACTAAGCGACATTGTGGTCGATAATGAAGCATGAAGACTTAGAAGATACCTACTTATAGATACACTTGAACTTTGAAACGCTTCAGATCATATCACCCAGGAAACAAGAAAGCCGGCAAAATGTTCCATTCCCTGCGGGCTTAGCATAAGGACCATAAAATAACACTATCGACGTGTCAGAGCGTGACAGAGCTATGATGAAGTATATATCTGTCACCTTTGCACACGTCGGTAAACTCTTGTCGTGGTCTTGTATGCTAAGCTAGTTGGCCGTATGGATCAAAACCGTTGAGTGAAACCATTTATGTTAAAAGCTGGTCGCTTAAAAGTTGATCGTTATGCTAATCAAAATGATATCCTACAATATTTCCGTCACCTAGAGGTACACCTCGTATCCAGCTTGCCTAATACAAAGCTAGCATGAACAAGTTAGTTAGTTAGTTAGTTTTACAAGTTGTTTATAAGGACGGTCTGAATTACCAACTTTCGGCTTGTATCCATACAAGCCGAAAGTTGGTAATTCAGAATTGAGAATTCTGGATTGGCCCATAATAAAACTTGTTTATACTCGTACCTCTAAAGATCGTCTAAATATTTTTCCTTCGACTTAGTACACCATTTCTAGATAACTCTGTATAGATCGGATAAATTTACCTGACGATAAACAGATATGACTTTACGATTTCGCTCCTAAACTTTCAATAAATCCACGATATCCTTTCACCGACCCCTCCTCATAATGAGAAAAAGCCGGGACTTAGCAGCGAGCCACAGTTTAAAACAGGTCCCGAAGTGATAACGAAAATCCTCGTTGAAAAAAAGGTAATACAGGTCATAATCTACATTTGTGAGCAGCAAATTTTATACAACCTCCATTCTGAATGCCCATTCAGGATGGAGGTAAATAAATAAATATTTTTAAACGTGTGATTAAGCCCCAGCAATATACATAAATCAAAACCATTCAGCCGTTGCGGGAAACTCGTACAGAACAAAATCAATACAATTCTGTAATAGGCATTAATACCAGCAGATAGCTCGTGTACTAAATTATTAATATTGTACATCTGAATACGAAAGCGACAACTTAAAAAAAAAACCCGTAATCTTACAAATAGAAATTAGTATTTAACTAACATTTTGTAAGCAAACAATATTTTTCTTTATAATATTTGGTGGATTTTTATAAAGCCATGAAAATGAGCAATTTAGTCTGTCAGATGTGTACGATAGTATAATTACATTTAATATGTCTCAAAAATGAAGTCAACTTGCTGTGTGACTTATTTTATACTTTTCTTTTTATCTTTCCTGTTCATTAAAAGGTAGTTTACGTTTGTACAGTACAAATAACATGTAGGTACAGCAGCGTTATAAGAATATCTATCAAATATAAAATTAGAACTCTACTCATGACAAAGAAGAAGTCATCAACTATTGTTATGATTTGCGACTAAAACACATCTAGCTGCTCACTTAGACGTACTTAATTCATTCAGAAACCTTTTGCGGAATCTTTTGATATAAAACCTGTCGGATCCAAGAACACATGTTTTTTTTCTTTTACAAGCGAAAAAGATAAAGTGAAAGAAATAAAAGTAAAAGGTGTAAAGAAAATCCTTACTAATATTATAAATCCGAAAAGTTTGTTGGTTTGTTGGTTTGTTACTCCATCACGCACCAACGGAGCAACGGATTGACTTGATTTTTGGCATGGACATAGTTTAAAAGGCGGAAGGAGCTTTAGGATACTTTTTATCCCAAAAAATTGCATAGTTCCTGTAGGACAGGACAAAAACCATCGAAAGCGAAACTGTCGCCACTATCACAAAGACGCTAAGTGATTAATTCCTCTATGACGCTAATATGGACTAACGAAACGTCACAGCCAAACGTAATTGGATGACAGGTGACATTGTCTGCAGACTTTTATAAATCACAAGTAGCATGGCAAGGGGACAAATTGTTTTTCCACCATTATATCCCCTTGAAGAGGAAATAAAGTATGGATTGAAAATGACAACTGACATTAAAATTGGATAAAATGTTTTTTTCCCTCTGCATGCTACATGTTACTATGACGTTTAATACCAGGCCGTCATTTTGTCTGACATCCTTACTAATATTATAAATCCGAAAAGTTTGTTGGTTTGTTGGTTTGTTACTCCATCACGCACCAACGGAGCAACGGATTGACTTGATTTTTGGCATGGACATAGTTTAAAAGGCGGAAGGAGCTTTAGGATACTTTTTATCCCGAAAAATTGCATAGTTCCTGTAGGACAGGACAAAAACCATCGAAAGCGAAACTGTCGCCACTATCACAAAGACGCTAAGTGATTAATTCCTCTATGACGCTAATATGGACTAACGAAACGTCACAGCCAAACGTAATTGGATGACAGGTGACATTGTCTGCAGACTTTTATAAATCACAAGTAGCATGGCAAGGGGACAAATTGTTTCTCCACCATTATATCCCCTTGAAGAGGAAATAAAGTATGGATTGAAAATGACAACTGACATTAAAATTGGATAAAATGTTTTTTTCCCTCTGCATGCTACATGTTACTATGACGTTTAATACCAGGCCGTCATTTTGTCTGACATTTAAAATATTTTTAAATCTTCTATCATTAGAGGTTTAACATGTTTCTTTATTCTACCTTTATGGTATACATCATACTTTAATATTATCAATCCGAAAAGTTTGTTGGTTTGTTCCTCTTTGACGCAGCAACGGAGCAAAAGATTGACCTGATTTTTGGTATGGATACCTTTGGTTTAAAAGACAAAGTGATAATAGGATACTTTTTTTATCTCGAGAAAATTCGTGATTCCCATGGGATAGGACAATAACTGTTTCTCAGCAATGGAGCAACGGATTGACTTGATATTTGGGGTGGGTATAGTTTGGAAGACGGAAAGTGACATAGGATACTTTCCATCGCGAAAAAATTGTGGTTCCCGTAGGACTTAACAATATTTTTTTTCTCAGCAACGGAGCAACTTGCCTTGGCTTATTGCATGAATATAGTTTGAAAGACGAAAAGTGACATAATAGGCCACTTTTTATCGCAAAAACTTTAACAGTTCCCGTAGGATAGGATAAAAACTAAGTGAGCGGGCTGCGGTAGCAGCCGTCTAAGCGCCAGAAATAACCTGTCATGGCAAGTTTAGGACGTTCCTACATTTTTCGCACTCCTTCGCGGCACTCAACAGAGCTAGCCCAGACTCGGGCTCCATAACGGAGCTTGCGCTCTCGCCATAATGACGGAGTGTTTCGGAGCACAAGACACATCGTCATCCACCACTCTGGACTAACCAGTACTGAACGTCAGACAGCATTCCAACGCCCTGGTCCCAGTGCAGCGGGTCAGTCATAGTAGCCCAGCGCCTGCCTCTTCAACTGCAGAGGGCAGTGAGAACGGCCATCGCGATACCGACACCTCTCTTCCGCTGCAGCCCCACTGCGTCTGCCAACACGTTGACGGCCTAGCGGAAGGTAGGGTAGGTGGCGGCACCCACACCACCAGTTCCATATATCCCTCCGCGGCCCCTAATCCGCGGCTGTCATATCAGAGTCCAGGAAGCAGCCTTGCTTTATGAAACTGAGAAGGGTTATTCCCAGCAAGTAACTGGAGATAGAGAGACAGAAAAGAAGCCACACCCAGCGCAGCAGGAGGAGCTGGAGTTCATATGCCTGGCAGACGGAGCAGCACTAGAGCAAAATCTTTACCGAGAAATTAACATATTTACAGACGGCAGCAAAGTTAAAGGGAAAGTTGGGGCGGCATTATCCATTTGGGATGATGCCACTGAGATCAGTACCCGCAAGCTGAAATTGGCCGATTGGTGCTCCGTGTACCAGGCCGAGTTATTGACACTTCTTGAGGCTACCGAAAAAGCAAAAATCTTTTGTGACTCCAGGTCTGCACTGGAAACGGTAGTTGGCGTATCTTCCCTCCATCCCTTAGCAGTAAATTCAAAGCTAACATAAAGATGCTACACGCACAAAATAAAATAGTGAAACTTTATTGGATTAAAGCACACGCGGGGATGGAGGGAAATGAGAGAGCGGACCAGCTAGCAAAGGAAGCAGCACTGCACTCGAAGTGCAGACCTATTTACGATAACTGCCCCGTTTCATTCGTCAAGCGAGAAATCCGAAAGGACTCTCTTGACGAGTAGAACCGGCGTTATCAGGATGGCCACACAGCGGCGGCAACCAAAACATATTTTCCGGATGCAAGGGCGGCATACAAGATCGTAAGAGAAATAGCACCAGTGGGAATCATAACTCAAGTGCTGACGGGGCATGGTGGGTTTTCCCAATACTTACATCGATTTAAGTTGAGGGAAAGCCCATCGTGCATCTGTGAACCCACAAAAGAGGAGACTCATATGCAGTGGCACATAATCTTGGAATGCCCAGTTTATGGAAAGCAGAGATTTTATTTAGAACAAAAAATTGGAATTAATCTAACACGTAAAAACCTTAGAAACAAATTTATCGATTTTTGCACAAATATTTGTAAAAAAGCAATAATTAGGAACAAGTAGGTATAAACTTTGCTGTACCATTGTAATGTTTATTATAACTGCAAACAGCCAAAAACATTGAAATATAGGTATAGTTTTTATTCATTTGTAATTAAGACCCCTGACCCTTGCATATACACTCTAACCTTGCATTCCTTTAAGGTATTTTGATATTTGTCGGTTAGGTTATTAGGTTTCGCAGCCGACATAAACATAAGCCAAAATCAAAATATAACGCGGGCGAAGCCGCGGGTAAAAGCTAGTATCATTATAAATGAATCTATGACATTCTAGAAAACCTAGCACATTTTATTTAGCAGGACCTTTTGTATTGGGTTTCGTCTTACTTACAAACGAAGCGAAGTAAAAAGACCTAAATCAACCCTGACCCTGAGCTTCCTAAGAGGTAGTTTCATTTTACAGCAATTGGAGAAACTACGAGTATGAGACAATTTTATGTTCAGGATGTTCGGGTGAAAGGAAATTTATGATGTAACAGATTATATCTCTTAGGAAACAGGAAAGCAGGATAAGGATAAGCAATCCTTAAAAATTATGTTCAGTTCACTAGTTGGACATTTTTCTTGCGAGTATATACGCGTGAAGCAACCGTTGCTTTCGTACAGAATTTAAATCAAGAAATAAGCTCGTCTACTGATGTTAGCGCGGCCACCAAGTATTATGGCGGATCGCGCGGGACACAAATAGGTGCTGGAAGACGACGACTAACCTGAATACTCCGGGTCGGTGAGCACAGCTGCAGAACCTTGAACCTGGTTGCTCCTGGCTCCTTTCTTCAGGCAGTCGACGCGCGGCGTATAAATAGTGGACTGTTGGTAGCGGAATCATACGATGTATCTTATGCGATAGAGGAATGGTGTGCGAGGGCACACGTCAAAGCGTTGGTCGAATAATGCGGTGATTGGAGCGGTAATGTGTCCACCCTGTCCGGCGGTCAAGGGCAGACTGCTTGCCAAGAGCAAACAGCGCGTCTCACCTTTCCGCGAACGTACCTAGGTGGTCGTCGTCTAGGAAAAGATGAGGGTAGGACATAGGAGTCGGAAAATGCGGGTAGAAAGAAAAGTAGGCAGCACTAAGGCGCCGTAACAACTGATAATCTCCGATCTGAAGCGATGAAGCGATTCGTATTTTGAATCATACATTGTTTTGGTTTACACTACGGCCTAGGGCCATTTATTATGTGGAATATGTTTTAAGTTAGAATTTCTGACTTCAAAGAGAATTTCCTGCTTATTATTTATTCCAGTGTTGTGGTAGTCAGAATGATAGAGGACAAATCGACAATCAATGGTTTGAGATACAATAGTCCTTATTTCTTACAGAATGGAAAAGTATAAACATCCTCATAACATCTGCTGGTTGCCGTCAAAGGTCAAAGAACCAAACACTCTGTTTATTCGATTCCCAATTTATTTGTTACGCCGAATGTCATAAAGTCTATTTTATATTGAAGAGAATGGCGACCTTATGTGCGATGTGAGATACGAATAGCGCAGTAAAGTAGACCGTTTAGTCAAACTGCTGTCGTGAAATTCCACTAAAAAGAACTATGTTAATTTCTATGTTAAATTCTAACCAAACACTCTGTTTATTCGATTCCCAATTTATTTGTTACGCCGAATGTCATAAAGTCTATTTTATATTGAAGAGAATGGCGACCTTATGTGCGATGTGAGATACGAATAGCGCAGTAAAGTAGACCGTTTCGAGGGATAAGAACCAAATGAACGTAAATACATTTTTATGATTTTACAGGAGAGGTCAAAAACATTGAAATTTATGTCATAGTGAACTTCTTTAACGTACAAAATATCAATCGATTTAATCTAAACTAAAAAAAGTATGTAGACATGTTTATGTACCATTAGAGAATAAAAATAGCGAAAAATATTATTATCATGGCCACTAAAATATTAAATTATACGCATTTTTCTAAAATTTGTTTGACATACGTTCTTTTGGCTCTTATTATTTGAATCCATTGTACTTTAAGTTTATCGACATACGTTATTTTAGATCAAAAATTAAAAGAAAATTAGTATTAAAATGTTTATTAATATTAAATTTAAAATTAAAGTAATATTAAAATTAAATTAACATAACATGACAAAAAGAGTTCGAACATTAAAAGGGGAAATTAGGTAGGAGGTATTTCAATCATCTTCTTCATCATTTGCGGTTCCAACTTTGAAATGTTCATAGAAGCTGTGATATTGAGAAGGAATAATTCCTTGTCTACATAAATCTTTCAGATCTTCATACTTTTCAGCTGAAACAGGTAATGGTCCATCGTCTGCTTTTGTTAGAACAATTTTATCTGTAGCTATTCTTTTGCTTCTTCTTATAAAATGTATCTTAAGAAATTCAGTGTCATCTAAATTGTACTTGAAATAAATATGTTTTGGATCAGCTTTTCTATACTGAAACCATCTTATTTTTAACCAGTTTACGGGTTCACCATTACAATCTACTTTTGCATTTTTAATTAAAATATTTTACAACTTTTTAATATCAATAAAATCTTCTGTTTCCATTTCAACAACGTCATAAGGATTTTTTCGACAAGCTGTTCTTATAATGGGATAAAATCCTGAGGGATGGAAAATATGAATATTCTTTTTGGCTAATTCAATTGTTGCGTGGATGTTGTCAGCTTCCATTTGGCTGTGACCGGGCTCAAAATATTTTTGATTAACTATTATGAAATATGAAATGTACATATTTCTGCATTGGCTTGCACAAGTATCGGTGCGATGATGTTCGTGGGTTCACTGATTCCAAAATCTTCTAAGTTCAACTATTCCTCTTCATCTTGTTATATGTAACTTTTAAACACTTAAAACAATAATAATTACGAAAAAAACTTAGAAAGTAAGTACTTCAAAAATTAAAATCACACCGTTCAAGTTTAAATTTCGGGTGCAGAGTTTAAATTTCGGGTGCAGGGGGACGTTATTTTAAACAAATTATTCGCGCCTACCTCAATTTTAACTGCGATTTTAACGTAAATGTTTTCCAATGTGGCTGTAGACAACAAAAAGAAATAAAACTATATCAGCCAGAAGAACGTATTTGCAATTACATTGGTTTGCTTAAATATGATGAAATAACAAAGTATTACAGCCAAACGAACGTAAGTACATATACGTTCTTATGGCATAAAATACAAACACTAACGTAAAAATAGTGTGTAGAACCAAAGTGTAGTTACGGCTTATACGTTGTTGTGGTTCAATTAAGAATCAGTACTATCAATGCTTACACTCAGAGTTTAATTAATGATTATGTCTTTACGTTGTTTTCGAAGTTACTGAATTCTAACTAATTTGGAACTATTTTGATGGTATTGAAGTTAAGTTTGTTTGGCTGTTCATTAATTTTTTTTCGAGTCGTTACGTTATTATCGAACTAGTAAACTATTGATTGTAGCGATATGTTCTTTTGGCACAACGTGTAGGGCCACAGATACAAACCATTTTTACAAAAAAACGATTTTCGAGATTTTTGTAGATACGTTCATCTGGTTCTTACCCCTCGGTTTAGTCAAACTGCTTTCGTAAAATTCCACTAAAAAGAACTATGTTTGTGTAATGTCTTGTTTATCAGAAGAGGTTATTTTCTATTTTGTATTGCTTTTATACAGAATACTATTAAATTTTATTGTATTTTTGAAGTGAAACTTCTAATGTAACTTCCAACAAGGTTGCGTTAAGCGTTTAACGCTACCATGAAGGGGGTATGAAAGCACTGTTGCGTCGAAGTTTCACCTCTTCCGCGCGGAGGGACTCCACTTGCATTTTTGTAGTAGGTAATACCGACATTTTTGATTAGGTAACTGTGTTGTGAACTCCGATAAGTAGGTCTACCTATACAGCCTGTGCTTAGGGGCCCGATTGGTTTTATAAAATAAATTGCCATTTAGTAGAACCCTGTTGCAAGTATTACAATTAATACCAAATAATTTACATATTTTTAGTTTTTAAGCTCTGTATTCTTTTATGCAAATAATAATATTTGGTTCACAAAGAGACAATCCATACATTACTTCGCCCTCGAGCATCTAGACACAAGCATTATGTAAGCTTAGTTAGAGGCTAATACATAATAAAGCTTGAGCATAATTCTGAGAATTGCGTTATGAAAGTTTTGTTTTCTCAAAGCATTTTCTTCAATGTGACGAACCTTTTCAAGCTCTGTTTAAGTATTTTTGGTAAGAATATGTTTTTCTGTGCAATCAATTTTCTTACGAGTAGGTATCTAGTAAATATAATTTAGCAATAGGTATGTATTAGTAAAGAAATGAACGAACAAACGAAACAGTGGGTAAAAGAAATGAGGGTGACTTAATAATTTTCAAAGTCAATTTCATTTGAATTCGGAGAACCTAGGTCTTGAAAAGGCACGCACGTACCTACCTCTGTTCTGTTCTGTACCTGGTATATTCATCCAGACTTTTTGATAGCTATAAACATAATTTTAAAAGGTTTCTTTCTGAGTCGTAATGAAAAAGACAACTAAGTACATTTTCAATATTCTTGTCAGGTAAAATCTTCAAACATGGGCCCTGTAGTACCTGTAGTCTGTCAACTGTGTATCGTAATTATTTTTCCAAAAAATGGCATAACAGACTTCATCCGCGTACAGAATTCGAATAGTTCTCACAGATTGATGTAGTAATTTTCACATTATTTTTGATTTATCAAAACTGGCTTAGCCGATTTCGGTAAAATTTAAATGGAACCATTATTGAAGTATGATCCACAAAAAAAAAGAATTATCAAAATCGGATCACTTTATAAAAAGTAATGCGTTTGTTCGGTTAAAAAATAAGTCAATTTACAAAGTAGCTTAGTTCTAGTAAAGTTTAATAATTTTCTTTGCTATTCGACATTATTTCTTTTTTCTGAGAAGAAAATCAAAGTAAACGTCAAATTAGGCAGGCTTTTTATTATAACTGATCCGTATTTTCTGGAAAAGTATTCACTGGACGGAGAAACTTTGTTCCGTAATTGAAGAAACTAAAACTGTTTGCCTAACAGAGGGGCAAATAGAATCCGACTTTTTCTCTGGCTACGCTAGATGTGTTTCGCGACTTTACCTGATGCAATTTTGAACCGAAACTTCAGTGGATTTACATGTAAGTACATTTTTGTCGAAGGTTAAAACTTTTTATGTACAACTTTATCATCATCAATTCATCACCATCAAACAGCTTAGTAGAGATAGACCTCTATTGTGGGCTAGTCTCATCCACGAATGATCATGCTTATGTTTTATACATAGCCATCCGTAGAAGAACCAAAGTTACCGACAGCCCGGCGGATTGGCAAGTTGAAATGGCAGTGGGCAGGGCATAGCACGGAGGACTGATGACCGATGGGTTCTTGAGTGGTGACCACGTACCGGCAAGCGCAGCGTACGACGTCCACAATGTGGAAGGATGATCTCATCAAGACCGCAGGATCGCGCTGGATGCAAACCGCTACCAACCGGTCTAATTGGAGATCGTTAGGGGAGGCCTATGTCCAGCAGTGGACATCCTATGGTTGAAAAGAAGAATAAGAATTGTATATAGTATGTCAGTGTTGATTCCATTGTAAAGGTCGACGATTCTTTCGGATTTAAGCGCCCCCCAGACAGCTGCGGGTAAGAGGCGGGCGCAGCTACGGCCTAGACAATAGAAATCCACCAATCACAGCAAATTTCGGGCTTTGTTCTTAATTTCGGAATTATGATCCAGGCAAGATTATTACTATAATTTAACTTACCTTTGTTTGAATTGTTCCATATAATTGTAAGGGAACGTTTTGGAGACGAAAAAATATTTCTTGAGGTTCACGACCACATCGATCTGGGCCAGGTTGCAAATCCCGTTGCTTGTGAATACTGAAAATTATTATATATAAACACGCAAAGTAGGTAATTTTGGAGTAGTTGAAATCGTCTGAACAAATGGGTATCGGCTTTATCAAACAACTTGACGGATGTGATATTACTTAGCTACAATCTGCGAATAACCCAACCTTAACTGAAGCTCACAAAGGGTGGGTTGCACCAAATTACTTTAACGATAACCAAACCCCAACCAGTGGTAAAATCTCTGGTTACGTCAAATATTTTGGACTTAACCAGAGATATTACGACCGGTTAGGGTTTGGTTAACGTCTAAATCTCTGGTTACCTCAAAAATATTTGACGTAACCAGATATTTTACGACTAGTTAGGGTTTGGTTATCGTAACCCTTATAACAGCCGCGCGAGGATTGGGCTATCCGTAGCTTGCAGCTAACATCACAGCCGCCAAGTTGTGTGATTCGGCCTGTACTAAGTAGTCTGTCTGTTGTAATAGATACGTTACGATTTGTCTAAATATATGGACTATTTCACCCTAGTGACAACACAAATAAATAAATAAATATTAGAGGACATCTTACACACGGCCTCTGACCCCAAACTAAGCAAAGCTTGTGATATGGCTGCCAGAGACTGATATACTACTTATATATATTTTTAAATACATACTTATATAGATAGTAACTAAATAACACCCAGACACAGAGCAAACACCTATGTTCATCACATAAATACTTGCCCTGTGTGGGGATCGAACCCACGCCCCTTTGACCCAGAAGTTAGGGTCACTAACCACTGAGCCACCGAGGCTGTCAAATTAATGTATATTAATGTAATATTATGTAAATTATGTATATAATATCAAAAAGTTGTCAGATCTCACGTTAAGCCAAGCTTCTAACTCTACACGCCTTACTCTACAAGTCCTTACTTAACAAACTCTACACCTTAGTCAATATATGCAGCTTGGCTGTTTCGCTAACTGCGCATGGGCTTAAAGTGAAGATTAATTCATTAATTCTGTAATACAAACAGTTATTGTTGCAACGAAACGGCCAAGTCACATATATTGACTAAGCTGTAGAGTTTGTGGAGTAAGGACTTGTAGAGTAAGACGTGTAGAGCTAGAAGCTTGGCTTTACGTGAGATCTGACAACTTTTTGATAGTGGGAACTGTGATTTAGACTTGGCTTCATTTCACATGAAAATGATTTTGTTAGATTTTTTTTATCGCGAATAAGTCCGCACTTGACCACCAACTCGCCTGATGGTAAGCGACGTAGTAGTCGAAAATGAAGCACGCAGACCTAGAAGATGCCTATTCACTCTGACCTTAAAAGGCTTTAGAATTATTAAACATTATTGATTATCAATACTTGCGGCTACATTTCGCAAGACAACCCTGTATATTAGGGTTCCGTAGTAAAACGAGGAACCCTTATAACTTCGTTGTGTCCGTCCGTCTGTCCGTCTGTCTGTACGTCCGCCCTAATGTTACAAAGCCTTATAGCTTCAACATTTATAAACTAAATTGCATGAAATTTAACATTGCGATAGATTAGGTAGGTATACATAAATCTAAATTTTCAAAACTTATTGTTTTTAAAACTGTGTTAGGGGTAGCTCTCATACATGTAAAGCGAGGGTGAATTTTCTTTTCAACCCCACCCCCACGTTTGTATCATTGAATAGGGTTTTTATAATGAATTTAAAGTTTTTAAGCAATTTTTTTGTCACATTTACCATTTCTGAGATATAAGCCGCCAAGTTGAAAAAGAGTGTCCTCCCCTTAATTTCTAAAGTATACAAGTTGGAATCTTCAAACGTTCTGTGTTTATAGACCATACTAAAAACTTTCTCTGAAAATTAGTTTGCGCTCTGTGGGATCATAACTTTTTGTGTTATAAAGGAAAATTTATTTTTTTATCTTGCGCACAACTCAAAGGTCGTTGACCTCACTCGTTGATTATTTATAAGTCGTTGATTTCTAAGCCAATTATGTTTTTCTAGCAACCAACTATCTAACGGCATCATAAAAATCTTTTTCATTGTCATCATAATCATCATAATCATCGTCACCATCTACGGAAGCCTATCATACGCGTGTCTCTACACGCACTTGACAACTGATTTATATTCTCTTATTCATCTAATTACGTAAAAAATGGTTTGAGCCGTGTACGTTATGAGCGCTATGATCTTGCAGTGGGATTTCGAACTATTAGTACTTACACCCTATTTGAATAAGCATGTAAATCGTCGAGCAAATATCTACAGAGCCACAGTCCCTAACTGAATGTAGTAAAAAAATGTCCGAGCGCCGTCATACATACCGAAATAGATATTTACATTAAATAATCCCACAGACGTATAAGAGGAAGCAGACGTAACATTATATAATTTTTATAGTTTTACATACTTTTATCTCCGTCATATCGTCTCTTTCTTCCTAGTTACCTAGTAATATGCGCTATCCTTTGTTTTCCCTTGTGGCAATACTAACTCACACATATAAAAAAAGATGACGTGAAGCCGGCCGCCATATTGATGAGTGACGTTTGCGAAATCAATGGCGATAACATTCCGGAGTGATTGAGAGAGTATTTATTTATTAACTTTATCAAAATACAATGTACAGGGTTTAATTAAGTAAATATTTGCTCTAAGCTATAGATATGTTATTTGCAACTAGTACGCACCTTTACGAATGTATGGTGCCATACTAACATAGTCGGACAGTAAAGCCGCCTTGGTACTCTTCAAAGCTTCCAACCCTTCCTCCATGCTCACCGCTGGAATATTGAGGAGCTTCTGGTAGTTCTCGTTGATTTTATCTCCCTTGTAGATGCTGGCAATCTGTGAGACGTAAAGCTGCAATTATATTAGGATTTTGTAGCGCTCATAGCGTAGTTGTACTAGGTGTTTTAGTTTCGGCACGGTCAGTCTTCGGATGGGTGACCGCAGGTGGCATTTATAACGGAGCGCTGCCGTGGGTCGGATGATACGTTCAGTAGGCATGATGACTAAGTAAAAAAAAACATTTTTATAGTTAGTCCTTTAGTCAGATTAGCAAAAAATATTGGACACGTATTTTTTCTTCTGTCAATGAAACAATAAATGACAAAGATAAACCTTGTCAAAGTTCGGTATTGGAGGCTCGTGGCTTCACTTCCCTGTCAAAAGTCTATACATTTGTAGGCTCAGAATAATGAAAAACAGTCATCTCAGAAACATGGCGTCGAAAACGCAGATAAACTGCTATGTAATTTAGACACAAATGTCACTTTAACTAGTGATCAAAGGTCAACTCGATTTTACAATAATGGTGAACAAACTTCAAATGTCTCTTAGCCAGAGTTTTATTTTGAACCCTAAGTTCATAGTAATAATGCCATGTCGATTCAAACACCGCCTCTATGTTTGTAGGCTACTCGTGACGTTGCGCAGAACTTTAAGGGCTATATCTTCATCAATTTGTGTTTAATTGACATAAGAAAAAATGCGTGTCTAATATTTTTGAACATCTATCTGACAGACAGACAGACAGACAAAACTCTTTATTCATAACCACAAACAATACGTACACACTAAGGACTAAACATGATTATAAATTGGCGGCCTTATCACCCATGGTGATTTCTTCCAGGCAACCATGCACGAATATTAACTAACGAGAACAAGAAATAGTGGCCTAAACTAGAGACAATATTAACATAGAAAACACCTGGTTGTTAAAAAATACTACTTAGATCTAAACTGATAAACTAAAAATAATAAACTAAACATACTTATTTAAATATTAACTACATATTAATATCCCTACATTTATACGTTACAATACAATACATATATCTACATAATATATACATACATACATACGTTACATACGTTATAAAATAGTAGCTAAGTATAGGAAAATTTAGCATAATGATTTCAGATAGTGAGCAAGTTGTTTGAAAACATTCAAGGAAGGTGAACGCTTAATTTCTAAAGGTAAGTCATTCTACAGCCTGACTGCTTCCACTGAGAAAGAAGAATCGTGGAAAGTTGTTTTATGACGAGGGAAACTAAAGGTGGATTATCTGAAGATTGAGATCTGACGGACTAATTATATCTATTTGTTTTGGTCATCTAGACTGTTGTGGGTCTTGGTTGTTCTAACCGTTTAGTCATATCAAAGACCTTCAGGTGGTTTTAAAACTGAATTAAGGCTAGCCATCCAGCCTATACGGCCTTCCTGCTACAATTTTCAGGACATATATATGGAAGATACGAGTGCGAGTAATTACAATAATTTTGATTTGATGTGGATGATCCAATACTTTTATGTATAGGTAGTAGTAGTGTAGGTAGTTTTAGCCTATAGTACCTATTGTATTTTGTTGTAGTTAATAATTTTGATATAGGTAACTGAGCGAGCGCGCGAAGCATCTACGAGATTAGCAAAATTCTCTTTCAAACATCTCTTCGGATGTTTGTTAGTTAGGAGGTCGGTTCAACTCTGCAGGTTGCATTTTTAACGAATCTTGACGAAACTTGGTACACAGGTACCTACATTTATATTTTTGGATTTTTGATTAGAGGGATATTTCTCCTAAATAGAGGGGTCTATTTATCAGCCGATTTCGATAATGTTTGGCAATATCGTTCAATATTTCAATCCTAACAAGATTTGCGATTAATCAAATCGATTAAAAGCAAGTCGAGATATAGGGTTTTATAGATTCAGTTCAACAGATGCAAGGTGTATTGTTGGTGAATCAATAGTTTAGAAGCCAGAAAATTCTAAAAACTACTTACATAGTTATTCAAAATAGCTTGCACATTGGCCAACACAAAGCAATCCATGTCACTATCAAGCAGTTCCTGGAGGCTGATCATGGGATGGGGGTCGTTGACGAGATGCGAGAGCAGGTTGGACGTGTAATACGTGTACACGACGTACGCAAATATGAAGAACACGAAGTACGCCGTGCGACGGGATAGTACGTGCGCTTCTATGGGCGGTACTGAAAAAATTCCATCTATTAGAATAGTGTTCGGGTAAGTCACGTGTAATAATATGTGTACATGACGTACGTCAATTAAGAATAGTATTATTATAGAATTAGTATTATTATCATTTGTAATACGTGTGTGACGTGTACCTACGACAAAATTAAGAATAGGTAGTAAGTAGGTACGCCGTGCGATGGGACGTGAGCTTTTCACAGAAGCACAGTAGGGTTGTACAGTAGAGTTGAGAGCAGATCGCAAGATTTCAAGCAGATTCTACATGACGTACTCCAACATAAATAACACAAAGTATGCCGTGCGACGAGGTATGTGCGCTTCAATGGGCGGTACTGAAATATTGACATACTGTATTACGACCGATTTACATTATTCCATTCCATAGATTGCATCCAGCTCTGAATTAAATTCGGAACTTTGTAAAAAGGCACTGGAATGCACTGGAGTGCCGGTTAGAAAAGGATTAGAGAGTAAAAATCGGATTAGACGTGTAATACGCTACGTACGCAAATATAAAGAATACGAAGTACGCCATGCGATGAGAGAGTAGGTACATGTGCTATTTGAATATCAGTGCTAATCTACAGCAGTCCGCTCGCTAGTACTTGTTTGTAAAAACGCTTTAGAATACTTTAAAACCTCACGTGAAGGAATATTTGCCTTACATTTAAAATACGCAATTATGAAATGAAACGCTCCAAAAAAACAACTTACTATGCTGGCAGTACGCTCCAATCACCATCAGCAGCTCATACCCGTAGCTGCACTCCCACCTGCTTTCCTTCCGCACTTTGTTCTCCCAACGTTTCAGAAAGTAAAAGAATATGCTGCAAAAGAGAGCCATGGCGTAGAGGATGTTCCACACTTGCCTCGTGAAAGGCTTGCTGTAGCAGTACGTGCATGACTTATCTGGTAAGGCCAGTGTGAAACCAAAACTGAAACCAAAAGAAAGAAATTAAACATTTCTTAGACAGCTATATAGCGTCAAAAATAAACTGCCTACTGAAAATAAAAAGGATCCCCCTGTATGCGAGCTGCTTAGAAACTGGTCTTATTATTGAGCTACGTTCATCAATATCAGGATAACTTGTAAATTTATTTTATTTTAATTTATTTTCCACAATATAACTATCTAATTGGAATAATAGGTTTCAAATGATATACAATTTCTGCCCACATTTGATCAAATCATCACATCACGTAGGTAACATAACTACTTCCGGATCTAGATAGAAAAGTAGCAAGAGCTTGATAGTCCGACATGCGACCACGAAAAGCCACGAAAAGAAATCTTTTAGACGTGTGAAAGAGTGATAAATAAATACTTTGCCATAACGCTGTCTTGTTATGACATGTCGAAAGAAATATTGCGTGGTGCGCATCCTAGCCCGGTTGGTATGGTCCGAGTAGAGACTCGGACTCGATCTCGCATAGAGATGCGAGATCGGATCAGGAATGAGCAGATCTGTAGACGAAACAAAGTTAACGACATAGCCTAGCGGAATAGCAAGTTCAAATGGCAGTAGGCTGGGTATATAGTTCGAAAAACGAACGTCCAATGAGGCCATAAAGTTCTCGAATGGAGATCACCTACTTACAACTGCAGGATGTCCACCAACTAGGTGGACGACGATATAAGTAGACCGCAAGAAAGCACGAGATGCAAGCCGCTTTCAACCAGGCGTATTGAAAGTCCTTAAAGAAGAAGCCTATATCATGATGATGATGAAGAGCTTGGTTTTAAAATAACGTACTCCCAATCAAAAATAGCTCCAACAGGCATTGCCAGAGTCAGCACGTCGGCGCGGAAGCTTAGAGGTCTGGCGTACATATCCACCGAGCTGGAATTCAGGTACATCTTCATTTCGGTGGTCACGTCGCGCTTCAGGTCTTGTTCCTGGAATACTGTGGCCACGCTGGAAACATTGCACGTTTTTTTTATCTTGATATACAGGCATAAGTGCAGAGATTTAGGGGTGTGTTACCCAACAAATAAAAAAACCGGACAACTGCGAGTCAGGTTCGCACACTGAGGTAACAATCCCAGAAATTGTAAGAAACTTAAAACCTCAGGGAAGAAAGAAAAGACTTAGCGAATCCAGTCATCAACAAAAAGGTATTTTAGGGTTCCGTACCCAAAGGGTAAAAACGGGACCCCATTACTAAGTCTCCGCTGTCCGTCCGTCTGTATGTTTGTCTGTCACCAAGCTGTATCTCATGAACGGCTTTGGCTAGAACGTTGAAATTATTACATATGATGTAATTCTGTTGCTGCTATAACAACAAATACTAAAAACAGAAAAAAAAATTAAGCGGGGCTAGACAATAAACAGTAATTTTCAGTCGGTTTTCGTTCGATTTAATATCGACGGTGACAGGTAGATGCTTGAAATATTCTCAGAATATTTAGATAAATATTAACTTTAATAATAAACAGTTAAAATAATATAAATATTTAAGGGGTCTCCTATGTAAAAAACGTTACTTTTTTGCCGTATATCAATAACGGAAACAGGAAGATGCTTGAAATATTTACAGAATATTAAGTCCCTTCAAAAATAAATAATTAAATTAAAATAAAATATATTAAGAGGGGCTTCCATACGGTACGGAACCCTTCGTGTGCGATTCCGGCTCGCTTGTTTTATACTATGTAGTGATAATCGTATCACTACATAGTATAAAACAAAGTCGCTTCCCGCTGTATGTCCCTATGTATGCTTATATCTTTAAAACTACGCAACGGATTTTGATGTGTTATTTTAATACATAGAGTGATTCAAGAGGAAGGTTTATATATAATACACCTGTGCGAAGCCGGGCACGTTGCTGTTTTTAAATATTTAAGAAGTAGTTTTATTGGCAGCTTTTTTTTTCTTATTCAGTACGTGGTTTACTTTGGAAATCAACAAAGAAGTTAAAGTTAAAATGGTAAAAAAAGCTCTTAAAACGCCGCCCCAGCGATTTCACAGTTGGTCACGTAGTTCCTAAACGTTAATTTTTTTTTATTACATTACAAAATAGTGAAAATAATAATTAATACATTTTACTGCACTGTATTCAAAATATATTTATAATCCGTTATAAACTTAACAAACAAATACATAATAGTAGTTTATGCAACTGTCATATAATGAAGGGTATTAAAACACGAGTATGAGTTTATGAAACGAGCGCAGCGAGTTTCATAATAGTAACGAGTGTTTTAATACCCGTGTTATATGCAGTTGCATACACTACTTTATCTTCATTAATAAAAATAAAACATATTGCGAAACATTAAATTCACACGTACGTGTATTGTCACAGTGAACTTGGCGCCATTAAAATCTAACCAATGAGAGCGCAGCTGCGCGCGCAGGGCCAATCAGGAGCGAGCGCGCGATGTTATAATGAGATTTTACGATATCGATGTGGATATTATAACATCATGTGAAATTGCTTAAATTGAGTGTTTTGTTGTCTGCGCTATAACAGTAGTCATTTTAAGTCAAGTATTGGAAACATAAGTAGAATGTTACAACATTAGTGTAGATAATAATATATTCCAAATTTTTGAAGAACATTATGACATAATAGTGAAAACACTTAACTAATAAATAGCACCCTTATTCTCACTGCACTGCACTATATTCGACACGTGTATCACCTCTAAACGAGGCATCTTCATGATATGAAGATTTCAAAACAAAGATTTGAAGATCAACTTTCGCAAAGTAACGCCTGACTCAATCAACTAACACATTGTAATAAATCAAAAATTGGCTAAATACTAGAACTAAAATATTCCTATTACTAACTTTCAGATAAGCTTAAAAATCAGATTGTGGCGCACTTGCGTGAGTCTTCAGAATAATTTGGTTACCTACTTTAAGATTCTGTTTAATTTCACCAGGAGCATTCATGACTAAAACGTGCCATTTAAGATTCGAGCAATAAGAGGTGATTGTGTTCAGACGACCATTGTTAGTAAGTTTCTAATAAATGTTTAGATACCTAAAATGTTCAAATCATAAAGATCATAAAAGAGAGTATTGTTCAATATTATATTAAGTACCCACTAAATTGCTTTGCTGTGTAGTCATAATGAGACTATAAGGCCCTTCGAACACGAGGCGTATTGCTCTCGTCCTGCGATACGCTTACGCCTACGCTACGCCCACGTGTGTGAAGGGGTTTACAGTAGCCCGTTAGTACTCGCAATTATTATTTGTAACATTCACAGTTCGAGCGATTACAAAAGCTAGCTTGTTGATTATTCTTTATCACAAACAACTCAACTCAACAATTTTATCATTTTCTCTTCTTATCAAACATGTGTAAAACTACAACTTTTTTCTCTAACTCTGAAAGAAATCTCCTGCTTTCCCAAGTCGTGCACTCGAAGTGAAAAAAAATTGACCAACTGTTTCTCAGCAATCAGAAGCAAAAAGAAACGGCCAGTCTTCGGGTACCGTGGCTCGGATAACACGTTAAATTGTAGATTCCTGGTTGTTTAGCCAAGAGGCCTTTAATTAAGCGGCTAAAAAACTCAGATGCCAAGGCTATTCATCTGTTTATTCGTAAATTAAGTTAAGTAGTAAAGTCGAAACTTTACTTACTTTGCTTAATTATTTTGTGAAACTTACACACACAAACAGAAACACACGATAGCTCCCAATGAGTGCTCTGACCTTTACGCACGTGTTTTTCACAGAGGCTTACTGAAGATCCTTGACTTCACTTCAACGAGCGAGGAACGAGGGCCTTTTGAACTCCGCATGTTAATGAAAATGGCTTTCCGCATGGAACCGTCATATCCATAATCTTTTTACAGTAATGTGGTATAATTTTTACTTTTTACGTTTACTGTATGCTCCGGGCTATGGGCAGTATAAATACGTGCGTAAAGTTGATTTAAAAGCGAGTCATAAATTATAATAAATTAAATAATAAAATTATCATAATATTATGAGGTCGGCAGTAATATTTGCGTTGCGGATGATAGAGTTCATCGCCCTTTTAATTTTTATAAAATCTTCTTTTTTGGGTTCTTTGAAGCTAAAACACGTAAAACGTTTTTCGTTTGGTTATTTTTGCAAGTTGTCTTCGCCTGTAATTACTGTGACATTTGACTCTGTTTGTTTAATAAGATAAGCTTTTTTTGTGTATGTGTTGATGTACATAGTGAAGGCGGACTATTTGATAAAATAAAATAAAATAAAAATAAAAAAAAACCTTTAAAAAAACCATGTAACATGTTTAAAGCGGTACGTTTGGTGAATATATTTTGTTCTCTTATTATTATAAAATAACAAGAGCCTTTGAAACTGAGGGTGCCAGTCGGGCAGCGAATATATTTTTTTTACAAAAAGAAGTGAAAAGCCGCCAAAAACATTTTCATGTAATGGTCTAAGAGGCGCTGAAGATCGACTTTCACCGATATGATAACCAGGTGTGACAGTTTTTTTAATCAATTTTTTTTTTACAAACTGTCCTTTGATAGCTTACTGAACCAGCCTTGTTTTTAATAGTCCACTGCAGGACGTAAACCTACCCACGAAGGGTGATTGGGCCATATCCACCACGCTAGCCCAGTGCGGGTTGGTGGATTCACACACGCCATCGAATTTTTTCTACGGACGTTTCCTCACGATGTTTTCCTTCACCGAAAAGCCAGTGGTGTGAAATTCCGCACATAAATTCCAAAGAAACTCATTGGTACGGGACTGGGATTGAACCCACGACCTCAAGAATGACAGGCCAGCGTTACAACCACTAGACCACCACGGCTTATGTATATATGCTATGATAGCTTGCCTATCCAAAAATATTCATTGTAATTAACATTTCATAAAAAGTATGTATCATCTGGTTATCAGATGATTAATGGTAGATCTACCACGTCTCTCCCCTTTTAAGTAAACATGAAAAGATTATGAGTTATCATTATTTTTATTATATAGCTCGCACTGCCAAAATCAGATCTCATTTTAGAGCAGACTCTGACTCTACGCGCTTTAACTCTACGAACCTTAAAGCCCAAATATGTGGCTTGGCTGTTCCGTCAATGTTAATTACGATTACCATTACTTATTGTATATACAATAATAGTTCCGAAAAACGAAACGGTCCAGACACATCTTCTGACTAAGATGTACAGTTTGTGATGTTAAGGTTCGTAGAGATTAGAGTATGTGGGTAGAGTCAAAAGCTTGGCTTTACGAGATCTGAAAAGTGCGAGCAATATTATGTCGTCTTGGCAACACAATATTTTTGATGGGATTTTACCTGAATCCGTGAATCTGCTGCAAAATTTGCACTATCTTGCATCCCAGGACTGTCTGCCTCATCAGGGTATTGTCCATGAACAGTTCACTGTCGTACTGAGAAATGTTCTGGCAGAAGAACAGAGTTGCCATGCTGAATGTTTCGTTCATTTTTATTGCTAAAATACAAGTTTAAATTCAGCAATAAGAAAATACGTAGAAATAAATATGTACCAGAGGATGAACGGTTTAATTATGCCATGTTAAGATTTGATCATGCCACGCTCATTGGTTTTTCGTAAATATAAATATTTACTTAGCGATTATTTATCTATTCAAAGATAAAATTGTTATTTTTAACAGCATTCCAGCCTCTTCCGGTAATTAAGGGATAGGTAAGAAGAAAGTTGAAATAGCAGAGGGCAAGGCACATTGCACGAAGGCCCGATGACTGATAGAGTCAAAAAGATCTCTAGTGAAGACCACATACTGGAAAGCGTAGCATAGGTCGTCCACCCATAAGGAGGAAAGGTCATAAAGACTGCAAGATTGCGCTAGATGAAAACCGCTCACAACTGGTCTTCTTGGAGATCTATTGGATATAAGATATCTTTATGGAGAAGTTTATGTCCAGCAGTTCCAAACATTAATAATATTTACTGTTTTCAAAAGATAAACACATACTCACGTTTAAGCATAGTTTTGTACAGGTAGACGAGGAGTGTAGGCAAATATATATTTTTCTGTTGTAGCTATCACGCCAGGCTAACAGTATACAACAGCAGTTACTCTATAATCTGAAACTAAGAAGTATGAGAGGCATTTATCTAACACAAAGGCTAGATATAGGCCAAATCATTCTATCATTTCATTTCTTCATTGTTTTATAATTTTGGTTTTATAATGTTATTGTATCTGTGTTATGTCGAATAAATATCATTTCATTTCATTTCATTCAACAAGTCAGCGGATATCAAGTTAGCTACTCCAGTCTTGACTGGAGCTCACATACTCGTAAATCTGTGCATCGGTTGGGTTTCGCGCAGGTTGTAGCTTATTTGTATGATTCAGCCTACAGTCTATACCCAGCTAGGCTATAGCGTTATGTAGCTAGCTAGGATTACTTATTTATAGCAGAAACATGTATAGTCTGACCGTTTAACTGAGTCCTCGCCTGCGCGGGTACAGGGGCGTGGGGGTAGACGACAAAGGGGGACTGAGACAGGTGCGGGCGGCGGGTCGGACCCGCGAGGACTCAGTTAAACGGTCAGACTATAGTCAAAGCAGTCGCAAGATTTAAGCACAACAAAGGTGGAAACAAAAAAACAAAGTAAAGTCCTTTATCAAAGTAGCCGTCAATTATTTCCATAATTTATTATCATTCATCAAATCATGTCGTGTTCCCGCGACTCGGGCTTGCCTGCCTATCTTTTCATAAATATTTATTATCAGATAAAATGAATCTTCTGCCTTAGACGTATAAAATTTTACTTTATAATAGTACTCAATATCTTTTTGAATTTTCTGACAACATTACAAGATACTTTAAAAGATATACCTACAGGAAGGATCATAGGTATTAAACGCAAAACTTATTAAGGACGGGTCTAGTGCATCTAGGCAAACAACATTTGTACAACGGCTTTTGATAATTCGCAAATATAATTCGCTTCTCGATACATTTTGCCGCGCGTTGACGAATTTTTTGTATGAAAAAGCAGATTTTTTCTTCGTGTTTTTCCAAAAGTCCTAGAACAAAAGTTGTTTGTCTAGATGTACTAGACCCGCCCTTAAAAGGTTTTGCGTTTAATACCTATGACCCTGTATTTTTACACCCTAAGTGGCTATATTTTGATTTCTTGGTAGTTCAAAAAACAGTCTCATACAGCTGAGTAGGTTTTTTCTTATTCATGCTGGTATTTTAAATACAAATTATTTATTTTGTATTACATATCAATAACAGGTTAAAATAATTGAATAAAGCACGTCTTAAATAATATTGTTTTTACTTTCGTTTGTTCAAACAACCTGGCTAAACTTTAATGATGTACCTACCTAAAAAAAAAAATATTATTTACAATACAATTTTACATGGAAAACTAGCCTGCTAAAGGATTAAAAATTCTCTAATTTCCATACAATGTGTAAGAGCGCCATGATGCCGGGCTGGGATACGCACGAATTAATATTTCTTTCGACGTGTCAGAACGAGACAGCGTTATGGCAAAATAAATATATCTGTCACTTTTTCACGTGTCGAAAAGAGTTCTTATCGTGACATTTCGTGGTCGCATGCTGGACTAGATGGGAAGCTTAGGCATCAGCAGCACAGTATCGTAGTATGGAGGCTAGACAGTCTTATAATTTTATGTAAGCAATATTAAAGAAATTGTATCATGCTGTCTTTTTTCTAAACGTCTAAAACGCACACCAAAAATTACAAGCTCATTCTTTACCTCTGAAATCTTATTTCAGCCAAGTTTTTTAGAACCAGTGTTTATATCTTACTAGCGACCCGCCCCGGCTTCGCACAGGTGTATTATACATATAAACCTTCCTCTTGAATCACTTTATCCATTAAAAAAAACCGCATCAAAATCCGTTGCGTAGTTTTAAAGATTTACGCATACAGACAAACATACAAAAAATAGCGACTTTATTTTATACTATGTAAGGATTGTAAGCAATATTAAAGAAATTGTATCATGCTGTCTTTTTTCTAAACGTCTAAAACGCACACCAAAAATTACAAGCTCATTCTTTACCTCTTAAATCTTATTTCAGCCAAGCTTTTTAGAACTAGTGTCTAAATCTTATACGCGTTCCCCGTTATAAACCACTTCGAAAACTTCTCACGCTGAACTGAACAGTACAAGCCTGATAGTTTAGCTTTTGTACCGAGTGTTAGTTAACGAAATGTTGTGAGAGTGGAGAAGGAAAACAAATTACGTGCTTTGAATATTTGATACCTTCGTTACCGAGCTCGGGGGTGACTATAGGTTAAAATAATAAATTAGGCCACCCCTCCAGGGGAAGCCTTATCGCACGGAAGGAAAATGCGAAGTACGTACTTTTGGCGGGTAAATTTTCGAGCGCATACGGGAATTTTCGACAAGATAAAAGAGGAGAAAAAAACCGTACTTTAGAGAGAGAAGGTCTATTTTAGATCACCTATAAAGTAGCGCTCATAGCGTAGTTTGAATAGGTGTTTGTCAGCGATCACCAAAGTTAAGCAACGTTCGGCACGGTCAGTCTTTGGATGGGTGACCGTGGTGGAATTTCCAACTGAGCGCTACCGTCGCTCGAATGACACGTTAAATTGTAAGTCTCGGTTGTTCTAACCGTTTAGCCATGTCAGAGGCCTTCAGGCATCTAATAACTTACAACTTACAACCTAAAACTTACAAATTCTTACAACTTTGACACCAGGGCGAGTTACCTGGCCTATACGAACTTTCTTACTTAGGTAATTATGTGCTTATAAAGATCGCGCTAGATGCAAGGCGTTTCCAATCGGTTTTATTGGGGACTTATAGAGGATTCCTACAACGTTCATTATAGAATCAAATGCGAATTTGTGAAAATATAAAAACAACTAATATACCCACATTTCGAGATTGAACTTTGTATGGGACTCGCCCGGCCGTCCGGGCAATATAGGTACGGGCCTTGTCCGGGCCCGTTCCGTTCCAGCCCCGTTCTAATATAAATCATCCCTGTGGCGGTATGTGCCACAGAATGCTGATAATGTTTTATAATATAGAACACGAGCACATATCGCTAGGCAGTTATCCCCGAGCCGTACTAGTAACACGTCCACCAAAATGGCATTAATTTATGTAATCGGCAAAAAAGTAACAGTACCTGATTACTAAGGAGTTCAAGTATTTCTTTCCACCCCACTAGTCAGATGAACACGCAAGATTATAATGGGAGTTGACGATAAATTCAATGGATGACGTTAATTTTATTTCGAGCCCCCACAATCCCTAATAGTCTAATACATCTCTGAAAATCTCCTCACTCCGCAAAGCATTATGCATGTATACCTATAGATAGATATTTGAAGGCGTTTTTCGTGGACCAACTGCTTTCGCACCACTAGATGTGTCATCAAGAATATTATTTTTAAATTCTTTGCCGAAGGCACAACTAAAAAAAATAATTTTAGTTCCCGTATGAAAAATGTGTAAACAAATTTTGTTAGCAGCAATATATCAAATGTTTCTTCATAGTTGATTTTCAAATGAAGCTGTATTTTAATTTCCGTTCTAATAACTCGTAACATAATACATAATTTGTATGTGTACAACGAATACTGATATCCGCTGTGTAATACTTAATACGAGTACATACTCGTATGGATATTAATTTTGGATTATACTTACCATCTGTTACACATTTCACAGCACTAATCCTTCGAGCAAATATCTAGAAATAAATATCTAATTTATATTTATTTTATCTAGATATTTGAAGTACTAATCCTGCTAAAAATATAAATAAATAAAATAAAAAACTTAAATTAAAAATTTAAAAAACCCCCGACATGGGCACATTTGTAGAATTTTGGTTCTTCCATCCCCACTTTAACCCACCATAACTCTTAAACGGCTCAATCGATTTTTATAAAACATAGCTAAGAACACTCTCGACTAAGTCTCTTTCATCAAAAAAAAACTAAACTGAAATCGGTTCAGTGGTCCCGAACCGCTATGATGCCACAGACAGACAGACAGACAGACACACAGACAAACAGACACGTCAAACTTATAACACCCCTCTTTTGCGTCGGGGGTTAAAAATAAATATTAGGGGACATCTTACACACGGTCTCTGACCCCAAACTAAGCAAGGCTTGTGATATGGCTGCCAGAGACTGATATACTACATATACATATTTTAAATACATACTTATATAGATAATACCTAAATAGTTATAGTCATAGTTGATGAGTTTAATTTTTAAATTTCTGGACATAGGTTTTCTCTGTAGATACCTATCCAATAAGACAGGTTGGAAGCGGCTTGCATCCACTGTTATCCTGCGGTTTCAATATGGCTGATATCATGATAATAATGACTATAAATCGAATTGATTAGGTAAATTACTCCATGGAAACAATAAACACCCAATCAGGTATTTACCTACAAAGCATAATAACTAACTAGGTATGTACCTACTTAGGTACAATACCTCAATACCTAGTGTTAGCTCACGCATATTCAGGAGCATTCAATGACTTAATAATATAGCGTAATTACTAATTACCGAAACATGGACTTTGAAAGCAGTAAATCGTAGATATGTATATTCAACATGTACGTACCTCTTGAGACGTAAAGCTTTATAAAATACCTATTAGTAGCTATTTTACCTACCGGCAAGCGCAGCGTAGGACGTCCACCGACTAGGCTATGAAAACGTAGGTACTCGACACGATACGGTTTTGTTTTTTAAGAAATTAGTGCGAAAAATGTTTCATTTTCAAATAACATAACTAAAATTCGGGTTTTATAATTTTTCATTTTCAAACCTTTCTCTAATCGAAATTCACCTAAATAACAAAAATACTTAACACGTTACCTTACGTTTTGTCGATAAGTAAGATAAGATAAGAGAATCAGGCCCCAGAATGCAAACCGCTTCCTCCCGGGGTTTTTGGAAATTTTTAGGGAAGGCTTATTGTGCAGCGATCACCGAAGTTAAGCAACGTTCAGAGCGGACAGGTTTCAGATGGGTGACCGTGGGTAGGAGCGCCACCGCGGCTCAGATGATATTAATTGGTCCTGGTTGTTTCATCCGTTTATCCATATCTAAAGTTTAAAAAATTCCGGTGTTAGCTCTCCCACCCACATGAATTTACTAGCTTTTACCCGCGTGATATTTTTGTGGTCGAAGATGAAGCACGCAGACCTAGAAGGTACTCGTACCTATTCACTTTGATCTTGAAAAGCTTTAGATTATATCTCCTATGATACAGAAAAGCAAAAAACTGCTCCATTCCCTGGCGGTACGAATCAGAAATGTTGAGTCAAACCGCTTCGTACGTAACGAAGGAAAATCGACAGTGTAGGGGTGGTAATGTGGCGTCTTTCTACTTGTCCTGTAGTAAAAAGGGGATGGTAGGATAAGGTCGTGTAGCTCAGATGTAGCCTATGATACTCTCACCAATGAACTATAACTATGCCAAAAGTCAAATACGAGTAAACCCGTTAAAAATAAACCAAAAATCACACTTTCGCGTTTTTCCGGCAGACGTTCTAAACAAACGTATTCTTCTTCTTGCCACTTCTTCTCAGACGTCTAGGGCCTTACGAATGCGGCTTAAAGTTATTGCAATACATGGAAGTACCCTCTCGGATTCCATGAGATATTTGAAAAAACAAAAAATACTTACTTGTTTCCTTTACTAATTTAGAACCTCAAGTTAACTAACTACCCTCACAATCATTTTTAGGATCAGATTGATGAGTTTCTTTGTAATTATGTTGAAATCACGATTGCTGCATTGGTTTCAAGTGATATTTCCATCCTGACAATGATATTTTGATAGAAAACAATAGATAAAGTAAACGCCTTTTTAACCCCGACCTTACAAACAATAACACTTTAATCACATTTCATAAATACTTAACAGATTACAGGGACAAAATGATACCATTTATAGGTTTCTAATTGGCAGCCTTATCGCTTTTAGCAAATTCTTCCTGGCAACCAAGTACGGATAGAAAATAGAAGACTTTATACAAACACTTAACAAAAATAATACTAACAACCTAACAAAAATACCAACAAATGATACACACATACATAACATATAAACTACATTTTATCAAATACAAAAACTACGGCTGATTTGATGATGCTGATGACTAATAGTAGTTTCTGCAACTGTCATATAATGAAGGGTATTAAAACACGAGTGTGAGTTTATGAAACGAGCGCAGCGAGTTTCATAATAGTAACGAGTGTTTTAATACCCGTGTTATATGCAGTTGCATACACTACTTTATCTTCACTAATAAAAATAAAAATAAAAAACATATTGCGAAACATTAAATTCACGCGTACGTGTATTGTCACAGTGAACTTGGCGCCATTAAAATCTAACCAATGAGAGCGCAGCTGCGCGCGCAGGGCCAATCAGGAGCGAGCGCGCGATGTTATAATGAGATTTTACGATATCGATGTGGATATTATAACATCATGTGAAAATGCTTAAATTGAGTGTTTTGTTGTCTGCGCTATAACAGTAGTCATTATAAGTCAAGTATTGGAAACATAAGTAGAATGTTACAACATTAGTGTAGATAAAAGTACTAAAACTACACTTACTCGGTTAATATTCACAACCAGAGCCACAGAGTAAGTTCAAGGTCAGAACTTATAAAATAGGCACCGGGATATATTTCTCCCGGGTTAAAAAAGGTTCACATATCCGGTAAAACATCCTAACGGAAACATTCCTCCCCAAATGCCTTTGGCGTGACCTTGTGCGTAATAATTACTTACATTTGTCGTCTATATGAGATGTTAAGATATATCTGTCTTGTAATTACGTAAATATAGAAGAATATCAATAAACATAACATATTTTTCTCATCTCTACAAGGTTTACATGAGGCAGAACTATCAGGTTACGTGTGTCTATCTTAAAATAATAATTTTTCGCAAAAATGACAAAACCGCCTTCCATCGTGTACAAAATTAGAATATTCGCTTGAATTGCTTACATTATTGTTGATTTATCAAAAACGGATCAGCCGATTTTTGTAAAATTTTAATGGGACCACCTAGGTATACCCTTTCGAACTAAAAAATAATTTTTCGATTCGGTTCAATATTTACAAAATTATTGATAAACATACACAAAAAATACATACAGACGAACATAGAACCTCCTCTTTTTTGGAAGTTGATTAAAAATGCTAGCTATACTCGCAGCATTTTTAGAGTTCAGGGTAAAAACGGGACCCTATTACTAAGACTGTGTTGTCCGTCGGTCCGTCCGTTCGCCTGTCTGTCACCAGGTTGTATCTCATGAACCGTGATAGTTTATTTATAGAATAGCGTGATAGAAAGTTGAAATTTTCACAGATGATATATAAGTAGGTATCTGTTGTCGCTATAACAACAAATACTAAAAACAGAATAAAATAAATATTTAAGGTATAAACAGCAAACGTGATTTTGCTGTTTTTTTCTCGATAATAATAACGGCAACTGGTAGACGCTTGAAATGGAGCTAAAGGGGCCTAACTCTTCGTGCGCTCGCACTCAACTCGCACTTGGCCAATTTACTAATTTTTCTGTCATAAAAGTGGTCCATGAAAGTCTTTGACCTTTAAATTACATCTACCAATGTAAAAATCAAGTTGATCCGTTGCACTATTGCTGCGTGAAAAAGTTATTGTATTTTGTACCAGCCTTTTTAGTAGTCCACTGCAGGACGTAGGCCTACCCACGAAGGGTGATTGGGCCATATCCACCACGCTGGCCCAGTGCGGGTTGGTGGATTCATATATGCCATCGAATTTCTTCTACGGACGTATGCAGGTTGCCTCACGATGTTTTCCTTCACCGAAAAGCCAGTGGTGTGAAATTCCGTACATAAGTTCCAAAGAACTCATTGGTACGGGACCGGGATTTGATCCCACGACCTCACAATTGTAAGGCGGGTGTCATTACCACTAGACCACCACGGCTTCCACGGCACCACGGAAAAAGTTATAAACAAACCAATTATAAGCAACACACTTTCGGATTCAATTCACACAACACATTCGACCAATTATTACACTGGGCCCGCGTGGTTTATAATTATGGTCCAACTACTCTTCTTGGGTAAGCCTATGTTTTGTAGAAGACAATAAATATTTTTCGCAAAAAATGGTAAAACCGCCTTCCATCTTGTACAACATTCGAATATTTCGCTCGAATTGTTTACATTATTGTTGATTTTTCAAAAACGACTCAGCTGATTTCTGTAAAATTTAAATGTGACCACCTCGGGAGTATACCCTTTTGAACTAAAAAAAAATCGATGCAGTTCATAACAGGAGAAAATTTTGATAAAATCCACAAAAAAAATACATACAGACGAACATAGAACCTCTTCCTTTATGGAAGTCGGTTAAAAAGGTCGTTAGAGTACAGTAAATGTCATTCGCATTAACGAGTTTATGTAAGTCAAGTACCTATTAAATCATTCTATTTCTAAGTAATCTGGATTCTGATGAATCGGGGCCGACATTTTCGTTTCGATGAAACTAAGTAGGTATATCTAATCAATAAAGTTTATAGAAAGGTTATAAAAATAAATACAGTGTTTCTCGAGACGAAGGACATAATTTAGGATATAATTAACCGTTTAACCATGTCAGAGGCCTTCAGGCGGCCTAAAAACTCTGACACCAGGGCTATCCCTGACCCGGCCTATCTCTCTCAAGAAAAATAATACACAAAATACCAAAAATAAACATAAAATCAATATAAGCAGATCCACAGCATGAAGTTAGCAAGTTACTCGTATATTGAGGAAGCACTTATCTTTCAGAAGGTAAGGGATAATGATACATATTGTTGTCGCAGGTACCCTAACGACAGTACCTTTGTCTGCCCCGAAATCATATTCCACTGAAGGTCCCTTTCCATTTTTGTGGCACTTGAACCATTTCGTGGTTTTATTTCAGGAATCGGGACCATTTTTGGGTATTTGAACTAAGTTGCCGCTTTCGAAATGAAATTGTTGAAAGTTTTGTAGCTGTGATATTAACAATTTTTTCTTTATTAACTATAGGTATTGGATTGGTTTGAATAATTTTACTAAACTCACACTCAAATCATTTATTGCAACATACGTTTTTAATTAACATGTTTTGTATAGTTATACATATGACCCTGACAAGGGTATGGTAATTTTAATATTTGTATTAGAACGATTTATTACAATGTTTTCTAGATTTTTTATTATCGTTATAAAATTCGTCTAATGTGTAATAACATTTGGATAATAGAATAAGTTTTAGTTGTTTTATAAAACAGTTTTCCTTTTTGATATAAATTTTAGATTATTTGGCAGTTCATTAAATATTTAACATCGGTACGAGAAAGGGATGTACGAGTACGTTCTAGATCTACCCTCGACTTTTGGGTTTTTCTTTTCGTTTAACATGATACGAGTACATACCTACATAATACGTATTTCTCCCTCTAAAGTGTACGTGTTGCCATTAATACTTGAACCTGAATACTAAATTGTAATCAACAATATGTTTAGTAAGTTTGATATGAGCCTACGTGCTCGCTAAACTATTCACAATATACCTATATTGCAATGTACGGCTAGGATACAATTTACACCTGTGTTTGTACTTTTTTCTTGTATTTATTATTTGAAATAAAGACTTTTTGAAATTGAATTGGTGCGAGAAAGAATCACAACGTATAAATCAAGAGATACCACTTTCACGTAGGTAAGTACTATCATCTACACCGAAAAGTGCAGATTTCGGTTCAATTCATTTAGGGAAAAAACGCAGATTAAGGTTGTTTTAGGCCAATTTCGGTCTGACAGATATAATTAAGACTGACTGATATAATTAAGACCGCAAAAGTGAGCTGAATACAGGCAGCATTCGACTTTCGGTCGAACTTCTTTCAAGTCGGCTTTATTGGAAATCCATAGTCAATTATGTCCAGCAGTGGAAGTCCAATGACTAATGGATATAGATGGAGAAAGGTTAATTTACGCATGCTATCCTATTGAAGAGTTCCTCGTGGACCAACTGCTTTCGCACATAAAAATACGTATTCTTAAATGGCACAACTACGCACAACTAAGCACGACTATGCACAATTTACATGTTTTAGCTATTCCTTATGACACAAGTACAATCAAAACAGATACTATTATTAAAAAAAAAACCTCCTTTGATGTTGGTCATGACTTTTAGCCAAACTGGAAGCCACTTTCTTAATGTCTTTGCATGAATATAATTATAAACATCATGTCATTTGTTTTGTCAGCTGTCTTTTTCTAGAATGGCATGACAGGTCTCAAAGTGACAGCTGTCAAACTTAAAAGTCGATTATTATCTATACTGTCGGTTGTAAAACCATTGCTGTCGTCACAAAAGTTACATAGCTATACGAAATCTACATTTTGGATGATAGCAGTCAAACTTAAAAGTGGATTAACTCCGTAACTATAGAAGCTAGATCATTGCTGTTATTACAAAAATGAAAGACCTCAACGATATCTATATTTCAGATGACAGCTTGCTTCATCAACGACCTGACTATACAAAGTTATTTCTAATCATTTAGTATCCTTTTAGGGGATTATTCTGTACATCAAAACTAACAACTTTTGTTCTGCGACTTAGTCAAAACTCAAAAAGTATTTTTGTTTTTCCATAGAAAAACATCGTTCACCCGCAACAAAATGATTTTTTTTTAGTTTTGACAAAAGTTGTTAGTTTTGATGTACAGAAAAAGCCCCTAAAAGGATGCTAATTGATTAGAAATAACCCTGTATAAGCTAAACGATGGTTTAAGATTAATGTAGTGTTGAGTTATACATAAATGCTCTTTTGTCTCTGTTTGCTGTCAGAACAAATTCACTATGCGTAATTCGCACTTGAAACTTAATTGGATCTGTGTCTCGAATATTAGTTATGTCAGTTGAGAGACCTTCGGGTAACACTATCTAGTAGGTTGAGATATTGTTTACTGATCACTGTGTACATATTTTGTTTATTGCTTGTGAAGATATTTTAATTGATTTACTATTCATTTAATTTAGAGTTTAACATGGCTCGACCAATGGTGCCAAAAAAGTTCCTTTGCCGGTATGAGTTGAAAATGGGTGCGAATGCTTATGGTATATTTATGATTGTAAGTTATTTTTGATTCTACATTCCTTAGAACAACAGTAAGGTTTTTGCCAGAAACTGTTTCCAAGATAGCACGTGTATGCGTTTTTTAAATGTGAAGTAAGAAATGTTCTAGGTACTTAATCATGTTTCAAAATCTATTTTTTTTACAAGCTTTTATTTAGTTTCAACTGTCCCGTTGTCTGTCGTTCTGTAATCAAATTTTGCAAGTTAAATTTGATCCACTTCCCGGTTACCGATTGAGCTGAAATTTTGCATAAATGTGTAAATCGCGTGACAATGCAATATTATGACGACATGGTGCTGATCTGATGATGGGGCTGGAAGGTGGCCAAAGGAACTTAGCTAAGTTCCTTTGGCCACCTTCCAGCTCCATCATCAAACCCTGGTTACCATTAAAAGACAAACTACTCGCCAAGACCATTCAAATGAACCCAAACTCGATGAGGTTGTGTCGTTTCATTAAACATTTCATTAAACGACACAACCTCATCGAGTTTGGGTTCATTTGAATGGTCTTGGCGAGTAGTTTGTCTTTCAATGGTAACCAGGGTCTGATTATGGAGCTGGAAGGTGGCCAAAGGAACTGAGCAATGAAACGACACAACCTCATCGAGTTTGGGTTCATTTGAATGGTCTTGGCGAGAAGTTTGTCTTTCAATGGTAACCAGGGTTTGATGATGGAGCTGGGAGGTGTTCATAGGAACTCTGCAATGAAACGACGCAACCCTATCGAGTTTCGGCTCGTTTGATTCGTCTTGGCGAGTACTTGTTCAGTAAAAGCTTGTTATAAAAAAATGTATTAGAGACATCTGACACACGATTTCTGACCTCAAACTAAGCAAAGCTTGTAATATGGCTTATATAGTAGCACTTTACTTCCAGGTAGTCATGATAGCGTGCATCATAGCAGCCACTGTGGATATGCTGTTATTCACTCCATGCGAGGAGTCTCAATCTGTGAAGCGCAGCGCCTACGCATTCTGCATTATCACCATCATTTACTCCATCGTCATGATCGCCGTGCATTTGTGGTTCCTCTGGGCTATTAGGAAGGTATGTGAACTGTCATCTTCATTACCAGTGGTAACATACGCTATTGCCACGGTAATGATATCTAAACGTATTCCATCTTCATACAAACGGTCGGAACGCTAATAATACCTACACGCTTCGCAGTGCGGTATGCTCTTGGTATGCTAGTCAGTCGCGGCGCGCCGTAGTGACGAACGAACGTGTGGATTTGTAACTACTAAGCAACGATTAACGTTTTAGGGTACCTCGTTTTACTATGGAACCTTAAAAAGCATTATAAAACACAATATGTATTTTTAATGTAATTCAAATTTAATTATTATAACATTGTAACATTTTTACGTGTATCTTTTATATTTTTGATACCAATAAATAGTATGAATACGAATATGAATAATGAACGCTTCTTTTTTTATTCACTACGAATTTCTTTTTTGTATTAAATATCATAATTTTACATCACAATAGATAGAAACTAGAAAGAAACTCCTAAAAAGGCGGGCAGCCCTAGCGCATGATATGCTCCACGTGGCCACGTGAGGCTGTAGATATATATTTCAAGGACAGCGCCGAGTCACAATACTGTTAGATATCATTACCATGCTATTGTTCTGCTCTTTTTATGATAAACAATGTATGTGTTTTGTGACGTGATCTGAAAACGCAACATAGTGACTCCAGTCAGAAGGTTTTTGCGGCAAGAAGGGCAGTGTACTGAAGCTTTACCATTAGTTTTAAATAGCACCACTTGTCCCTGCGATTATAAAGAGATCGTCTGTCCCTTATGGGTAGATTTTCTACTCTGTGTTTATCGGTCCAGCCCGGGTAGCACGGCAAGGGGAGAAAACCATTTTATCCACTCTTAATGTCAGATGTCATTGTCAATCCATACTTTATTTCCTCTTCGAGGGGATATAATGGTGGAAAGACTATTAGTCCCTTTGCCATGCATCCCGTGCAGTAGATACTTATGCAAATGCCTCGAGATCTTTGTGTTGGAAGTGTCACAAAACTTACACAATATCAGTACTACTATATTCTAAGCCCTATCACCAAATTGTGATTTAGGATCTTACTAGCCGTAGGGCCCGTAGGACTACTACTGCACGGGAAGCACGGCAAAGGGACAAATTGTCTTTCCACCATTATAACCCCTCGAATAGGAAATAAAGTATAGATTGACAATGACAACTGACATTAAAAGTGGATAAAATGGTTTTCTCCCTTTGCCGTGCTACCGGTGCTGCTGGACGTCGGCTACCCCCATAGGTAGATATACAATGAGACCGGTTGTAAGCGATTGGTGTTCAACGCGTCCTGAAGCCTTAACAAGAAATATTTGTATTTTATACCTAGTTCACATAATATTTATAACCGACTTCCAAAAAGAAAAATTCTCAATTAATACGTATGTTTTTTTACGCTTCGCCAAATATGAACCGATTTTGATGTTTGTTTTTCTGTTTGGTAGATCATACATTACTAGTAGAAGTGATAGTACCCATTCATTTTATTGAAATCAGCTGAGTAACGAAATACATTTGTCAATTAATTCTGTTCATACTTACTTAGTTGAAGTCGGTTTTGCCATTTTTGGTGAAAAATAATATAATTACTTATTAATAATAACCTAATTGTGTTAAATAAAAGCACACGTAGAACAAAAAGCTAATAAACAGTTTTTGCTCTCTCTCTCATTTTTGTCAATCTCCAACATAAAAGACCTTCTCCTGCCTCCTTACATGTATGTAAGGAGGCAATATATTTTTCACGAGTACCGAGTGGTGCCAATCAATCTTGATGAAGACAAGGAAGTAGGAAAAGCTGACCCACATTTTTTGCGCTTCTGTTTTGTTTGCGAATAATTATTTAGACAACATTTCTTTACATGGTTACCAATTTTGGCACAAAGAACATCGATTTTGTTTTCTCGTTTATATATTCCTGCTAGTCCAGCATGCAACCACGAAATGGACACTTTTCGACGTGTGAAAATGTGACAGATATTTATACTTTGCCGTAACGCTGTCTCGTTCTGACACGTCGAAAGAAATATTACGTGGTGCGCATCCTAGCCCGTCTGGTAATGTAGACAGTCACTTTTGTCCATTTCGGGGTTTTACTTTGCGAAATTAAATTAAATTGTTTTAATGGGTATGGAAACTATGGAATATTCAGGTATTTTATAAAAATGCTTTCAAGTAAGTTTCAGATAAACCTCACACGGTTGTACTTAGTTTAACTTAGTTATTTGTACTTTCAGGAAATGTTTTAAAAAATGATTCCTGATTGGAATTTCACACCACTGGCTTTTTGGTGAAGGAAAACATCGTGAGGAAACCTGCATACGTCTGTAGAAGAAGTTCGATGGCGTATGTGAATCCACCAACCTGCACTGGGTCAGCGTTGTGGATGTGACCCTATTCACCCTTCGTGGGTAGGCCTACTTCCTGCAGTGGACTATTAAAAGGCTGGTACAGTTCATTACAGTACGGTCAGTGGGGAACTAAGAGTGTAAATAATACTCAACATCTAAAAGGTCGTTGCCACTGGCTTTCACGGTAAAGGCCAAAATATGTTTTGCAGAAACAAACAGAGTAAACTTCGTAACAATACTTATCCGATGAACTTTGAGTTCAAGGGGAAAACAATCCTATCTCAATCGGCAGTTACTATCTTTCAATAAGATGGTGACACTCAGCAAAAGCTATTTAGGAGTGGTGTAACTTGTCTAAGTTGTTTGTTTTTTCTCCCGTAGTTGTTGTTAGCGAATCTCAATCTCGGTTATTTTTTATTACAAAAACTTCACTCCTTTTTACAGACTTATTTTTAACTAGCGCCCAAAGCCGGGGCGCTTTGCATTATTAAATACGTATAAACCTTCCTCTTGAATTACTCTATCTATTAAAAAAACTGCATCAAAATCCTTTGCGTAGTTTTAAAGATAAAAGCATACATAGGGACTGACAAGTTTCGCCATAGTAATATGATTTAGTTTTTATTTTTCGTGAATAAGTTTGATCATTACGCTTGACGGCAACCAACAATGTGATTGAAGCTGAAACACGCTTACTTGGAAGGTAGGTACTTATTCACCCTGACCTTGGAAATCCAAGATTACTTACCTATATTAATTAGGAAAAAGACGTCGCCGACAGTTTGTCTCAAATTCGCAATCTCTACCTGTACGATTCAGAACAGAACATGGTATCAAATGATGGTAGTTAATGTTTGTTGACGTTTCTAAAATATTTTAACATTATAGTGAAACCGCTAAACTCAGACTTCGCCTGCGCGGTACAGGGGCGCCGGGGGAGACGACACAGGGGACTGAGACAGGCGCGGGCAGCGGGTCCCCGGCGCCCGCACCTGTCTCAGTCCTCTTTGTCGTCTACCCCCGCGCCCCCGTACCCGCGCAGGCGAAGTCTGAGTTTAGCGGTTTCACTATAATACATATCATTATGTAGATCGAGAAAAAGCTCCGAAGAAGGAAACTCTTCAGAGGAAAAAAGAGACATGAAAAATATCGCGGAACGTCAAATTCCACTAAATAGTTGAGAGTTTTGACAGTTCGCAGCCAGATTTTCTTTAATTTTTTGTAGTTGAGAATTGCCTCGACTGATAAATCGTGGCCGCTCCAAACAATGCGGGGCGAAAGAGGGCCTTCAAAAAGAGGCTTCGTTGATTCGCCCCGCGGGCCGAATAGCTTGTGGGGCGAAACCACGAAAGAGCCTAAATCGTTATCCTTCTAGGATCTAGCTCTACGGTTTAAATAGATCCTTCCTACTAATATTATAAACGTGAAAGTTTGTAAGGATGGATGGATGGATGTTTGTTACTCTTTCACGCAAAAACTACTGATCGGATTGAGATGACACTTTGCAATTATATAGCTTATTTATATATCAGAATAACACATAGGCTAAAAATTATAATGATATTGCGTAAATTTTCCATACTATAACAATAAGTGTTAAGGAAGTAGGAAAAATTCTGCCATCTGATAGCTGTTCTAGCAAGCGCTCCAAGAAAAGTCAAAAAAGAACTGTCGAATCGAACAAATGTCATTTCGATATTTTTTGTTTTTTATTTTCTACCTCCTTTATTAAGGGTGGAGGACCTCGAAATATCATGAGGGCGAAGCCGCGGGCAAACGCTAGTATCAAATAAAAATAAGACTGTTTTTCAGCTAAAGTCCCCGTCACGAGAAGCTATAAATTTTGTAAACAAGTGTTCAGGAGTTCACAACATTTGGACCAACAAAAAAATGAATTTGTTTAAGATTTAATAAATTATTAAGTAACAAATATTAATAAACATATATTATATAAGAATAATTATTCGCTATATAAGCTATATCACCATTGGTGTACCAATTAACCTAACCAATTACTTCACAATTTAAAACCTACTTCTTATATTAACCATATCTTAACAACAATAAAAAGTGATAACGAAACAATAACAAAATTAACAATAACAACCAGATCCGCGATATATACAAAGCAATGAAACCTCGTACGCATTCGAAACTCGAATGACGCGTTTATTTCGAAATGGCGTCCCGATAGTTTACAATCCCTGCGACGGACGCATTCCGGTACCAAGAAACAAAAACGATAGCGCTTTGCGTCGTTAAAATATGATCCGACTAAATTAAATTGGTTGTTACTTTCATATAACCCGTCTATATTTCATGTCGATTGAATATGTTCAATTTATTATTATCTCGCAGTATAAAATGTCTACTTAGTAAAAGATGTTTGTTTACATAATTTATAGCTTCTCGTGACGGGGACTTTAGGTCACTGAACTGTAGAAGTTGAAAGCTCTGACACTTACCTATCTTGCTTTTCAGATTACTTATCTTTCATCTTAGGGATTTAACTAAGTACCCAGAAACATTAATCTCAATATTAAAATTGACCATTTTGCTTATCTTGGCAATATAAGTAGCTCTGAAATCTTTTTTCTTGTAATTTTTGAAGTTATAACATCTAAATTGCTAAACGTCGGCTGCACGCACGAAAAAGTGTCACGTTTCGCCTGACCCGAGCGTGCAAGGGAGAGCGCGGAACAAGCGATTGAGAGGCACGATCGGTCTAAGCGTTCGGCTTGTTTCAGTTATTAATTCGACAATGTTTTCTTATGACGTTGTCGCGTAAGATTATCGTCTGTAAACCGAGTTCACTAGCAACACATTTTTATATTTTTGTAAATACAAGATCAATTTAATGGTCGAACGAGCGTAGTGAGCGAAAGAATCTCTTTTGGATATCCAAATTTTTAGGGTCCCTATTACTATTTACACTATAAATGAGTACATAAAAATGATTATCGTAGTTACAAAATGACATCCGAAGATAACTAATTTATTTGATGACTATCGAAGAATTGACAATGAAAGCTAAAAATATTTTTGACAAAGCCCCTTTACAGCGAATTATTATTATTATTATTTTCGTCTTCTCATTATTAATTGATCTAAGCCACTTTACAGCTTTTTACTAATTAATTGAATTATATTATTATGACATTATATTATGATGAATTTACTGTGAAATTATTATTGATTCAATTTTAATATTTATTGTTCATAGACATTGACGAGCTTACAAAATGATGCACGGGAATATATACACTACATTTCTATAAAGTTACTAGATTTAGTATTTTCTCAAATGACTGACGAGTACATTAAAGTAATTGTTATTATATTTAATTATGTAATAAGAGATAAATATTATCTTATCTTATTTTTATCTTTATCTAGGACTCCGATGTCCGTATCTCTGTCACTAGGCTGCATTTCATGAAGCGTGATAGCTAAACAGCTGGCATTTTCACAGATGATGTAGGTATTTCTGTTGCCCCTTTAACAACAAATACGAAAATCAGAATAAAATAAATATTTAAGGGGGGCTCTTAAAACGCGTTTGTTGCATTTCCATACAAAAAACGTGATTTTTTGGGAGTTTTTTTGCTCGCTATAACAACGGCAAGATGAATGGGGCCCTAAGGGGGCTCCAACACGATACCAAACCCTTCGTGCTTCGTGGGAGTCGGATTCGCGACTTGCACTTGGCCGATAATTATTTATTCGGTGCGGAACTTTACTACTAATGTAATGTAGAATATTTTTGAGAACATATTAGGTACCTACTTATAGATCGAATCAAACTCAATGGCGCCTTTTGCTACTGTACAACTACTCGCCTCGTGTTTACAGACGCCATTAAGTTTGAATCGTTCTTTACTTTACTATTTTATAATTAGATACTCGCGAGGTCAACTTTTCGGAGAACTAGCTTTAGACGTGGCCGTCTGTCCTTTTTCTACTTCAATACGTTTAAAATGATTGTACGTTTGGTAGGTCTGAGAATAGGTCCTAAACTATTTGTAGTACCATAAGTAGGTGCGTGATATTTTTTGTTTTGCAATTTTGACTAAAGTCAAAAAAGCTCGAATTTTTGTTTAGATACAGGTTGCTCCAAAATGATGATTGAGAAAATTGTATGTGACTAAGTAAATAGGTTTATTTATCAAAAACAAAATAATTATGTCGAAGGCTTTAAAATAGAATATGATTTCATTTAATGTCGGTGTCAGTTCTCTACCTTAATAAACATGATTGACTATAGTTCCCTGGCTCTTATGCTAGGTATACCTAATAACCTGTATTATAAGAGCCAGTACCTTGTTATAGGGCGAATCAAACAAGTTGGCGGATGTGAAGTTAGCTACAAGCTGTGCAACATCGAATCCTGAATTAAGCTGACTGAAAGCTGCAAATTGATTAGGTTTCGCACAGCTTGTAGCTAACTCCACTCCCGCTGACTTGTACGATTCGGCCTATACTTACAATTACTGCTGACATAAGAAGTAATGTTTCATACCACCTGCTTGAAAATTACCAATTAAATTTCATACAATCTCAAATCAAAAGTCACTGTATACTATGATATACTCCTTTATATTTCAGAACAAATCGTCAGTGGTGCTGGTCTGGGTGGCCATGACCGGTCTCTGGCTGGTACAGACCACGGTCCTCACCATCGTGCTGCTGTGCCTCTACATCGCTGAAGCCAGCCTCCTCGCCTGGCTCATGTGTCTCATTTTCGGCATTATAGCTTTCAGTAAGTTTCTGTAATTCGTCATCGTATTCAACAATAGGCTTCATCATCGTCATCAGCTTATTTCGGCCTATTGTAGGGCATAAGCTTCCTCCCCCTTATTTACCTTGTCCTGTGCTAGTGTCTTCCCTCTCGTCTCTATAATGAAACAAAATAAATTCTAACAAAGCCCGTTTTCAGTTCACGTAATCGAATTCAGCCAAAGTTAGTGCCGTCGGTAACACGTCTCCCGGATGTCACGTAGTTCGGGATTGAACACCACTACACTACAGACACAGTAATGGTATCTAACAGTATTGTGACTATTAATAGTCACGCTTAATATTTAATCACGCTTAATTTAATAGTCACGCTTCAAACGTTTGTAAGAAGGCATTAAATGTGTACAAGCAATTGTCAAGAGCAGCCCGAATTAGCTGGGGTCTCCACCCGCAGGTTATTCGTATTATATACACTGCTGTTATAGAGCCTATTATTATGTATGCAGCCGCAGCTTGGGCACCCGCAACAAAAAAACTGGGCATTCGAAAACAGCTAAACTCGGTCCAGAGGGGGTTTGCATTAAAACTGTGTAAAGCTTACCGAACAGTTTCGCTAAATTCTGCGCTGTTGCTGACTGGCTTGCTCCCTCTCGATCTGAGAATTCAGGAAGTAGCAGCGCTGTATGAAGCGAAAAAGGGTAGGGCACAGGCGTTACTGGCTGACAGGGAAGTGGAACAGAAGACTGCGTTTAACGAGATTCCTCATCCGGCTGATCAAATAAGGTGGCAATTCATATCCTTGGAAGACCAAATTCAAGTGGATAATCACAACAATCAACAGGTGCGTATTTTCACGGACGGCAGTAAAATTGATGGGAAAGTGGGAGCAGCACTGTCTTTTTGGACTGGCGCTGTTGAAACCCGAAACCAAAAATTGAAACTGCCGTCCTATGGAACGGTCTACCAAGCAGAATTGCTCGCGATTTGTAAAGCCACAAATGAAATCTTAAAGCGCTCTGAAACAAGTTATGGAATCTACAGTGATTCGAGGTCATCTCTGGAAACCATCGTAAATCCCAACTCTCTTCACCCACTTGCTACTGAAGCTCGAAGTAACCTAAAACAATGCAAAAGCCAAAATAAAGAGGTAACATTGTTTTGGATTAAAGCTCACGCCGGATTGGCAGGTAATGAAAGAGCGGATGAGTTGGCCAAAATGGCAGCCCAAAAACACAAGAGTAGACTCGATTATGACTTGGTTCCAACCTCATACGTCAAACGATTGCTACGAGTGAATACACTCACCGAGTGGAGTCAAAGGTATAGGACGGGTTGTACAGCTACGACCATAAAGATATTCTTCCCTGATGCGCTTCAGGCTTACGGCATAGTTCGTAAACTCCAACCCGTGGGGGTCGTGTTCCAGGTGCTCACAGGACATGGCGGCTTTTCCGCTTACCTGTATAAATTTAAGTGTAAGGATAGTCCGGAGTGTGTGTGTGAGCCAGGTAAGTCAGAAAGTGTACCGCATGTACTAACAGAATGTCCAGTTTATGGCCTGGAGAGATATCAGCTTGAACAAAAGATAGGATGTAACATAACTATAGATAGTATTTGTGAAATAATTTCAGACAAAGATAAACGCGATGACTTTTTCTCTTTCTGTACAAAAATAGCATGTAAAATAATTGAAAGAAATAGATAAATAAGAAATGCTAAACTTATATATTTACAAATGTATATAGGTATTAGCATTAAAGTAATAAGTTAGTTGTATAATCGTAGTTATTGATAATGAACTAGAAAGTATAAAAATAAGATGTAATGTTAAGTAATATTAAGCAATCTGATATGTAAATATAATAAATTAAAGCTCTTTCAAACCATGTCCCCTATGACGAGCCTATACTTATGTGTGCGGCTGAAAAATACATACAGCAAACTTTGCATTAAAAAAAAAAATAAAAAAAAAATGATGCAATAATGTTTGTTACACAACGACTCTGACCTATTTATTGTCAGAGGAAGACCTGACGAACATACAAAAAAAAAAAAAAAAAAACAGTATTGTGACTCGGCCCTGTCCTTAAAATAAATATCTACAGCCCTACGTGGCCACGCAGTACGTAACGCGCGCTAGGGCTGCCCGCTTCACTATCACTACAATCCTTACATAGTATAAAATAAAGTCGCTATTTTCGTTTGTTTGTTTCTTTGTTTGTTTGTCTGTATGCTTAAATCTTTAAAACTACGCAACGGATTTTGATGCGGTTTTCTTTTAATGGATAGAGTGATTCAAGAGGAAGGTTTATATGTATAAAAATTCCCGAAATTCCCACGGGAACGGGCACAACGCGGGTAAAACCGCGGGGCGCTGCTAGTAGTATAATAAAACAAAGTCGCTTTCCGCTGTCTGTCCCCATGTAAGCTTATATCTTTAAAACTACGCATCAGATTTTGATGCCATTTTTTTTAGTAGATAAGGTGATTCAAGAGGAAGGTTTATATGTAAAATACACCTGTGCGAAGCCGGGGTGTGTCGCTAGTGGTAGATAAATCGCACACTTACTGATTTCAAACCAACACGTTCGTCCGTCACTACGGTGCATCTGCGACTGTTGGTGTACCCAGTTAGCGAGTGTATACCAAACTCCGGAGCGCGTTGGTATGATTCGCGTTCCGACCGTTTGTATGAAGATGGAATACTGTTAGATACCATTACCGTGCTACAGATCTACAATTACGTTAGAAATTTAGGCTTTCAAGGTCCCACGTACAATGATACAGAAAAATATTTACAGTAGTAACTAGCCGTAGTGGTCTTGTAGTGGTGACACCACGCTGACACCTGATCCTTACAATCGTTAAGTCGTGGGTTCAAATCCCGGTCCCGTACCAATGGGTTCCTTGCAATTTAAGTATGGAATGTCACACCACTGTCATTTCGGTGAAGTAAGACATCGTGCGTGAGGCAACCTGTATACACCCCGCAATACCCGCACTATACTCGTAGTATACCTTTTAAAAATGTCAGCTTTGTAAGAATCCAGCCTACTTTACTTTATAATGATAGGTATGTAAGAGTCGGCGTTGAAGTGTTAGGTATAAATAAGTCGTACATACTTTGCTTTCTAGAAAAGGGACTGGGCCAGGCTATAAAGCATGCGACCACGAAAAGCGACGAAAATAACTCATTTCGACGTGTGAAAAAGTGACAGTTAAATACTTTGCCACAACGCTGTCTCGTTCTGACACTACGAACGAAATAATTCGTGGCGCGCATACTAGCCCGGCACGACTCTCCATCCATTAAATCATTAACCAACAACCAGCAATCTATCAATAAAGTACCAACAGTAAAATATAAGTCAAAGTAAAAAGAACAAACTCACACACACATCCCTATGATGTAAACGTGATTTTCTGACCTGTTTCCACGCCATCAAACAAATTTCAACCGGAAAAACAAATTTGAAGTTAAACCGATTCAAAGTAGAGTAGGACCGAGACAGAGTGCTTTTACTTAATGCTAAGATGTTTCGCCGTATTTACGAACCGTTTTTGTTAACTCTACCTTTATTTTAGCAAGGTTTTGGTTATCTGACAGTCGGAAGAGCGATTTGCAAGCCAAAACAAGGGGAATTAAGTCAAGACTCCTTATCCGAACTTTTATACAAATTAGCTGATAGAATTGGAATTTAAATTCAAGGCGAACGGGGATTTTGCAGGGACTTTTTGTCTCATCTTCTGTTGATGTAAAAGGTTACCAGTAAGTTGCGCACAACTTCTAATAAGTAAAAGTGACCTTATTTAAAAAAAAACATTACCAATTGTTCCACAGACTCCAGGGTCCGTACCCTTTCTACATTAAATTTGATTAAATGCTACTGTATAATAGACATGGGTTACTTTTTAAATCTTAGCCTAAGTGTTGTGTATACAAGTGAAACCACCAAGTGCGAGACAACAACTGGTTTATTGAACTACCTCCTAATACTATTAACTATACTACATCTCCCCCAATTAGTGGGATTTCTATGCACATAATCAAGTTAACAATGACATTTAAGTTAATTAGTAAGTATTAGGTTTTACACAAATTTAGATTAATATCTAAACACTAGTAACAATAACTAATAACTAATTTATACCTAAGCACACCTCTTTATCCTTTCTTGTTTTAAAAGAATACAAGTGCAATCATAAACAACTGAGAAGAATAATAGGTACTTATTTATTTATATCTAAAAAATCTAAACTTAATTTAATCTATCTATAAATACTACTATGCAAAAAAAAACTTATCTATTGCGCATACAAAACAGATGTAAACAGTAATACATAAACATAATATTGAACTATGTATTATTTAGTTTTTGCAAGCCTCTGCTGAGCAGCGATTTTCGCTTTACGAACGGGTGCTGTGATTTTTTGTGAGGAATTGGATTGTTCAGAAGAAGTCTGTTCATCTTCAGAGTTGTAAGTGTCATTCTCTTCCTTATAATCCACATCCTCGCAAGCATCACTGAACTCGTCGTTATCGCGCAATGCGCCGTCATTGTCTTGCGACGCGTTTTCACCTACAGCACATTTTATCAGGTGGTGTCTATTCCGCCTGTACCTAGCGCCTATATTTGTTTGTACTATGTATGAACGTGGAGTATTCGCGCGGCCGATGACTGTGGCCCTTCCTCTATTTTTACCATCAATGTATATGACGGAATCGCCTGTTTTTAAATCAGGTAAACCTTTACAGTGTTTATCGTAACTTGCTTTCGATTTATTTTGCTTTTCAAGCATAGTTTTATATTCCATTGGGTTAATGGGTCGAGGCTCTAAAAGTTTATGATGAACTGGTAATTGACAACGCAGCCTACGGCCCATTAACAGTTGTGCAGGAGAACTCAAACCGTCCCTAGGAGTGTTACGAAAATTCAAGAGCGCCATATTAAAATCTCCGTTACTTTTTAATGATTTTAATAATAACCGCTTCACTGTTTGTACTGTACGTTCGCTTTTACCGTTAGACTGGGGATAGTTTGGTGAGGAGGTCACGTGATCGAATCCCCATTCTTGTGCAAATTTCTTGAATTTACGACTTGTATACTGGGTTGCATTGTCACTTATGAAGGTTTTTGGGATTCCGTGACGTGAGAAAACCTCTTTAGTCTTTTCTATGACTGTCTCTGTAGTTATGTTGCTCAGTTTACAAACCTCGACATAATTGGAATAATAATCCACTAATATTAAAAAATGTTTTTTCTTATGTTCAAAGATATCGGATCCTACTTTGTACCACGGAAGTTGTGGAATCTCAATAGGTAGCATAGGTTCTCTCGTTGGTGCGTTTGAGTGCTCCTGACAAACTTTACATCTTTTTACATAAAGCTCAATATCACGCGACATATGTGGCCAAAACATTACCTGTCTCGCTCGCCGCTTGCACCGATCTATACCTAAATGACCTTCATGCACAATGCCTAACATTGTGTCGCGCAAATTTCTCGGAATTACAACGTATTTATCTTTAAAAATAACATCATCGACAACAAATAATTCATCCTTTATTGACCAATACTCTTTAACGTTATTCGCGACTTCATATTTATTTTCTGGCCACCCTGCCGCTATGTACTCCCTTAAAATCATTAAATCTTCGTCTTTTTTAGTTGCTTTTTTGACCATTGTTAATTTATCATTTGAGATAGGAACATTCTGTACGATCATTTGGACTTGGTATAGAATGTTTTTACTCACTTCGTCATCGTATAAGTCGGGCAAGGGCGACCGAGATAGCATGTCGGGAATAAACATGTACTTGCCGGGCACATAATTAACTATTAAATCGTAACCTTGAATTCTAAGCATCATGCGTTGTAGTCGAGCCGGGACAGACATCAGCGGTTTTTTAAAAATACTTTGTAATGGTTTGTGGTCCGAGTCTACTACAACGCCTTGTTGACCATAAATATACTGGTGGAACCTTTCACAAGCGAATACTATGGCTAACAACTCTTTTTCAATTTGCGCGTATCTTTTTTGTGTATCAGTAAGCGTCCGCGATGCGTACTCCACTGGGCGTCCGTCTTGTAGAAGGACCGCTCCCAGGGCCGCCCCGGACGCGTCCACCGCGAGTTTGACCGGACGCCGAGGGTCGTACAGCGCCAGCACGCCGGCTCCTGTCACACACTCTTTCAACTTCTCAAACGCTCTGCGCTCACTTTCTTCCCAGCGCCACTCATTATCCTTTTTTAATAAATTGGTTAGAGGAATCGCTATTTCCGAGTAACTAGGTATGAATTTAGACAAATAATTTACAGCCCCCAAGAATCTCTCTAAACTCTTTTTATCATCGGGTAGAGAAATTTCTTTAATAGCTTTTATTTTATTGTAGTCTGGCCTCATACCGTTGGCATCGAATACATGCCCCAAATATGTAACCTCTTGTACTCCAATTTTGCATTTATTTTTGTTAAATTTTAAATTAATTTCTCTAGCCCTATCTAAAAGATTCTTTAATCTCCTATCATGAATTTCTTTGGTAGGCCCCCAAACTATGATATCATCAATATAGTTTTCCACACCCTCTAGATCTTCGAGCAGCTGATTAACTTTCGCATGAAACACCTCCGACGCGCAGTTTATACCGAATGGCAGTCTTAAAAATTGAAACCTACCAAAAGGCGTCGCGAACGTGCACAGGTCGGCGCTCTCGTCGTCCAGCTGCACGGCCCAGAAGCCCGAGTTGGCGTCCAGCACCGAGAAGTACCGCGCGCCGTGCAGCCGCGCCGCCAGCTCCGCCAGCGTCGGCAGGTGGAAGTGCGCGCGCTGCACCGCGCGGTTCAGCTCCCGCGGGTCCAGGCACACTCGGATCCCTTTGTCTCTCTTAGCGACCAGTACTAGAGGATGAACCCATTGGGTCGGGTGACATACCTTCCTGATGATTCCCATCTGCTCCATGGCCTTCAACTCGTCGTGCAGTTGGTCGCGCTGCCCGTGTGGCACTTTTCTAGAAGCGCATACGACCGGCGGGACCGACTTGTCGATCACGATGTGATATTTGCCAGGCAGACATCCGACCCCTCTAAATAGGTCTTTATAGTTAGACATTTCCATTGACCTAACACGTCTAACTAAGCCCATAGTTTCGCATGATTTCCGACCCAGCACACTACTACAACGCATATCCGCTATGGCAAACTTAAGTTCATATATGGTTCCTTTATACGACCACGGCAAAATACAGGTTCCTTTTATAGGTATTACATCGTGTGTGTATGACAATAATGGTACATTTTGTTTTGTTATCATACTTTCGGTGAAGCCCAACTCTAAAAATCTTTTATAACCTAACACGTTACAGTCCGCACCCGTGTCTAATTTAAATTTTTCACTTCCGTTTTCACAAAATAACACCTGAAACCAGTTTTCCGAACTACTTATTTTTTCATCGATGGTCGAAATATAAAATTCATCGCCTACGTCGGAATCACTGTCGTACATATATTCGCGATCAACTTCGTATACGCGACGCACTTTATCACGGGACCGGTTATTATTAAAAGATTGAAATGACTTACAAACTCGCGCAAAGTGTCCTTTACCCCCACAAGCGAAGCAGTCGGCCAACAGCGCCGGGCACCGGCCCTCGGCGCATCTCCCGTGGCCGCATCCACGGCACGGCTGCATGCGCGGCGGTTGCGCCGACGGCGCCGGGCGGCGCGCCGGCGCGCGGCCCCGTGCCGCGCCGCCGCCCGCGCCGGCTGCCGGCCGGCCGCCCGCGCCGGGAGCGCGCCCGCCGCGACCCGTCACGCCGTCCACGTGCACCACTTCCGTACTCGTGCTCGCACCGTTGTTTATTTGTCGGCCGCTTTCTTGTGACACCTCCTCTGCTTGGCACAATTTGATAGCTTTGTCAAGCGTTAGGTCATCGGTTCGCAACAGCCGGTCCCTGACCGCAGCTTGACGAATGCCACACACGATTCTATCCCTTATTAGATCCTCTTCCAACGACGAAAACTCGCAGCATTTACTCAATAAACGCAAAGCCGTAACATATTGTAGAATCGACTCGCCGTCCTCTTGGCTTCGCGTGAAAAACTTATATCTCGATAGTGTGACGTTTGATTTAGTTCCAAAGTAGGCATCAAATTTTTTCAACAATACTTTTACGTCATCACGTTCTTCCTCGGTGTCGAAGCTAAATGTTTGGTAAATGTCGAAGCCATCGGACCCGATGAGGTTAACAAGTAAACTTGCTTGCACACTGGAAGGCTCCGAATGCACCCCTGAAGCCTTCACAAACAATAGGAATTGCTGTCTCCACCTCTTCCAAGCATCGGCGCGACCCACCGGCCCGCCGGTGGCGTCCATGTTTAATTCTGCGGGTGGCCGAGCGTGTTCCATTGTAAATCCTCGATTTACTTAATGTTTCGCGCCCGAAACAATCACAAACACAACACTTGCAACAAATAGTAACTGTTGATAATGTTTTTTACACTTTTTAAACAGTATTTACGCCACTATTAATTTTTCCGCTGTCACCATGTTGTGTATACAAGTGAAACCACCAAGTGCGAGACAACAACTGGTTTATTGAACTACCTCCTAATACTATTAACTATACTACACTAAGTTAGTAGTTTCGGTGCATTGCGTTAATGCTACGTAAAGGTTTTAGTATCCACAGGCAACACATGGAACAAATTAAAAAAATATAATCGCCTATTCCATAGATACGGAATAGCTACTTTTTGCAATTTCAGGGTTGGTTTAAATTATTTGTAACTAGTTGACCCGGCGAACTTCGTTTCACTTCTCGTTCCTTTTAAACCTTCCCTAGACCTCCACGAACATTTCAAGACTAAGATAAGATAAATCCGTTCAGCCGTTCTCGAGTTTTAATCAGACTAACGAACAACAATTCATTTTTATTTATAGAGAAGATTTTTGGTGTTTGAATATCGGCCATAAGACGTTGTACATAAGTTACCAGTTTCCCGGTATTCTAAATTGAAGTTATCATGCCGTGATCGGGTACAAATAATTCAAACAGATATAAATTCGATTCGAGTAGTTACTATCATAAGAAAAATATGTGAGGATGTATCCGTACATGAACCAAAGCTAATCGATATAGCCCAATAAAATGGCAAGTTAAAATGGCAGTGTTAAAATTCTCAAGTGGAGACACATACCGGCAAGCGTAGAGTAGGATGCCCGTATACGCAAGGTAGATGACCTCATTAAGGCGCAGTGCCTCGGCAGCACTGCTCTGGATGCAAGATGCTTCCAGCCGTTTGTATTGCAGATCTATAAGGGAGGCCTATATCCTACAGTAGAGGTCATATGGCCGATGGATGGATGATAATGAGGTACAATACAAAGCAAACAATACAAATTTGGTACAATAGGTAATAATATAATAGGCCCAATTTTAGGGGCGCCATCGTAATTATAATAGCAATTTAGAGTAGCTATGTTTCTTTTTCACTATATGCATTTGATAGAGAGAACACTATTTTACGTTGCTATTAAATTTACGACGGCGCTTAATATCGAAATACTTATAGAAATAATATTTTCGTTAAAAAAAAGTCATCAAGTACCTACAGATCTTGTACATCGAGTTTAGTCTGGTTGACTTAACCTTTTACCATTGCCCGTTTATATCATTAATGTTCACGTAAAGGTTTAATTATTTCGAACACCTAACAAAAACTTTCCAGACTATAAACATGAACTTTAAAATCCTCGGTAAATCCTATTAAGTCCGGTCATACGTAAAACATAGGTAAGCCTTTTCCAGCTAACAAGGAAAATGGTATTTATTTCATAAGCTCTAGAAAAATCTCGCTTCAAAAATCCCAAACTTGATCGGTATTACTGGAGCTCTAGTGCCTTTTTCCGGGCTAACGATGGTTTTGGCTTTTCAGAGAGCTGAGTTCAAATTCTGTATTATACTGGTCTTTATAACAGTTCACTGCTGAACTATATCATATTTATGAACATTTATATCCACCATGCGCCTAATGCGTATTTACAATTACATATTTACGATTTACAAAGGTACGCCAGTGTTTGAAAGGTTCCGTAGTAAAACAAGGAACCCTTATAAGGTCTCCTTCCTACGTGACTGGATAGCGACGTACGCAATTCGCAAAGTCCACTTTTATAAGCAATAATCAAGTCATATTTTTCTTTGTTTTTCTTATGTAAAATCTAAATGTATACTTGCATTCATCGTGCTCTTGCGATATTGATTACCAGGGTAATACTAGCATTTTGTTACTACCACGTCGCCGTCTGTCGGTCGGTGTACATCCTACGATACGCTTGCCAGCACGTCATCTATATTCTAGAACTTTACGGCCCCATCGGCTATCCGCTCTACGTACTATGTATCGTACCCATTTTCACTTCAACTTGCTAATCCGCTGGGCTATGTCTGTAATTTTGTTTGTCTACGAATCACCTCACTCCTGATACTAACGATCCCGTATAGAGACTCCAAGCGTAGTCCTCTCCATAGCACGTTGGGCAATTTTTACAGGGTCATAGGTATTAAACGCAAAACCTTTTAAGGGCGGGCCTAGTACATCTAGACAAACAACTTTTGTTCTAGAACTTTTGGAAAATCACGAAGAAAAAATCAGCTTTTTCATACAAAAAGTTCGTCTACGCGCGGCAAAATGTATGGAGAAACGAATGATTATTTTGCGAATTTTCAAAAGTCATAGTACAAAAGTTGTTTGTCTTGATATACTAGACTTAGTGCCATAAATCATCACTGGTAACAACACACAGAGCAATCTGGCAATCTATTTCCAATGTTTGCTACGTAAAGAGTGTCTTAATGCTTACTAACTCTTTGCTCTCTAAATAGACAGATCCTACAGCTGGTTATGAGTCGACCAGGCACTGCATAAAGCCTCGTGTATCATCGCATATCCCTTAATCCGAAGCCTAACAAGCAACTCTTTCGCAATCTGTGAGTTAGTCAGAACAAACGAGCTAGCTTAGCTGTGTGTGCCTCGAGAGGCTTAGCCCGCTTGCCATGGACATTTACCGGTTTATATGAGACTTTAAAAATCTCGCTCTTTGAACATAAATAATACACAACTTTATTACACAGAAACGTGGTGCTTCTCTATGGACCTTCTAAGGTGTCTCCTATTAAAAAATTTCCCCTTTTTGAAGGAAATCTCCCATGGGATTTTGTTCAAAAAATTGATAACAGAAAAGTTAAACATCATTTTTACCATCCTTTGGTGATGTATCATAATCAATCATATATTAGAATGTAATTAATCATCTTACGAGTACGTTGTTTTTCGAAAACTATAGCATGGGAAGACATACTTACACGTACAATGAAATATTTTTTAAAAGCTTTTAATAATATTTCCTTTTACGAAACAATTTTAGTTCCTTGTACGAAAAACCCATCATGAACCACCTCAGTAATAAGTTCACCTGGGTGGACTAAGAGACTTGTTCTGACCCTTGTTCTACTGACGTACCACGCCACCACTAAAGGTTTTTATTTTAGGTGCACCTGCACAGAACAGCAGAACTCTCTTCTGTGTGCACCTGCACCTACCTACTATGTTTTCCTTCAAGCCAGTAGTGGTGTTAAAATCTATGAATATAGGAATGAGTGGCTAACCACTTTCGTTTCGCACAAATATTATTAAAATCCACAGGGCCATTACAACTAGAGAGATAGATCTGTTGTCGCTTGAAGCAATTCTCGACCACAAAAATGTATGGAAAATCTTGCCCAGAGCTGTCAATACTGTCAAATATGTATAGGAATTTGACACTGCTGAGAGAAAAACACGGCAACTAGCACTGAATCGAGATATGTTTCATGTCTCTTTCTAACTCATGCCATATTTATTCATTTCTTTCTTTTTCTCTATCTCTTTTCTCTTTCTTTTTTATCTCGATCGACCACATTATCCCTCTGGAATCTCTGTGTTAAAATCCGTACATTAAAATGTCCGATGACAAAATCTACGATTTTGTAAAATCTGTGCTATGTTAACTAAGACTCTAGGCTAACTATGTTATTATTTGTTTCCAGTAATTTGCTTGTACGGCGTGCTGGTTGGCTATGGATTGTGGGTAGAGATGAAAGGTCCGAACAGGCTGCCTGAAGTTTCAGCTTGAAGAATCACACCGTTCTTTATCTATGTCTTGAACAAGATGCAGTTGAAAAGGTGTTCGAAGTACCTAAGCTTTTAAAAGTCGACGCGCTTTACATTGCTTCGATTCGATAAAATAGTAGGTAATTATATTTTTGCAAAGAGTTTCTTCTTTTTATCGTCCTAGTTTTTCATACGTAATAGGCGAGAGAGGGGGCGTGGCGTACAAAAGAAGCCTACCCTCATCCTATTCCGTTTACACGAATCTTCCATCATCCATCCATCAGCCACATGACGCCCACTGCTGGACATAGGCCTCTCCTGTAGATCTTCAATAAGACCGATTGGAAGCGGCTTGCATCCAGCGCGATCCTGCGGTCTTAGACCTCGTAGGTAGACGTCCTGCACGTCTACCACGTGGTTTCCACTCTAGAACATTTTCACCCTATTGGTCATCAGTCCTCCGAGAGTCTATACGAATGTGTAAAAGAAATAAGTTTCAATTAAGATAGTCAGTAGTAATAAGTCAGAGCCGTGGTGGTCTAGTGGTTGTAACGCTGGCCTGTCATTCTTGAGGTCATGGGTTCGAATCCCGGTTCCGTACCAATGAGTTTCTATGGAACTTATGTAGGTACGGAATTTCATACCACTGGCTTTTCGGTGAAAGGAAACATTGTGAGACAACCTGCATACGTCCGTGAAACAAATTCGATAGCATATGTGAATCCACCAACCCGCACTGGGCCAGCGTGGTGGATATGACCCAATTCGTGGGTGGGCCTACGTCTTGCAGTGGACTATTAAAAAGGCTGGTACAGTAGAATACAGTAGTAGGTAATTTGGAAAAAGAAAAGTTAGATTGTGCCAGTGGTGAAACGAGTATGAAGGGCTTACCTACCTTCATTAGTGGTAATGTGGGTGATGATAATGAAGATTATCGTATCGCCAAGTGCATCGAAGAATGTTTACTGACATACTGGGATGGATAGACGACGACGAATGAGACGATTTGGAGAACATGCTGGATGCAAGCCGCTTTTTAAACGTATTTTAAAGGATCTCAAATCAAAAAATCCTTTGTTGACACAAAATCTTCGATTACCTACAATCTTCGAGACTATAATGAGCTAAGAGGCCAAACTAAGCATAGCATGCATTTTATAAATACAGACCCCTCTTACAAATTCGACTATTAAAATTGATGATAAATACATTAAAATAACATAATAATCTGACTGCCTCGGTGGCTCAGTGGTTAGTGACCCTGACTTCTGGATCAAAGAGGCCTGGGTTCGATCCCCACCCAGGGCAAGCATTTATGTGATGAGCATAGGTGTTTGCTCTGTGTCTGGGTGTTATTTAGATACTATCTACATATATGTATAAGTATGTATTTAAAAATATGTATATGTAGTATCTGTCTCTGGCAGCCATATCACAAGCTTTGCTTAGTTTGGGGTCAGCGACCGTGTGTGAGATGTCCCCTAATATTTAATCACATAATTAAGTTACTAACCCAATACTAGTACATGGATGGCCACATATTTTTTTTTTATGGTCACACCAAGATTTACTCATGTTTAATGATGTCTCCGTGATCCACAGGGTGAAAACCGGCAGCGATCACAGAATTGTACGAGGCACATTAGATATTAATGTTAAGCTCGAAAGGTCCCGCCTGATGAAGTCCACACTCCGACCTACTCGTGAACATATCCAAAACCCCGAGGACTTTCAGCTCGAGCTCTCGAATCGTTTTGCTTGCCTAGAGAACCTTGCGTCGGTGGACGAGATAAACAACGGGCTCGTAGAAACTGTCCAAACGGTGGGTGCTAAGTTCTTTAGACCCCGCCGTTCAAATAAACCGCAGAAATTCTCCGATCACACTGTAAATCTCATGGCCGAACGACGCTCGCTAAGATTGCAGTCTTCCGATGATGCAAAGTCATATAGGCGTCTCAATAGACAAATTTCGAAATCCTTGCGGCACGACATCCGTCTTTTTAATACTAAACATATTAAAAAGACAATAGAGCGGAACAAGGGCTCCAAAGTGTTCGCAAGAGATTTGTCTATTGGACAAAGCCAATTGACAAAGCTGAAGAGAGAAGATGGAAGTTTAGCGTCGACCAAGGCAGAGGTATTAGAGGAGATCGAAAGGTTCTATGGACAGCTATACGCTTCGGTCGCTAAGCCTGTTAGCAGCGCGGCCAAAGATCCAAGAGCCAAGCTGACCCGACACTTCACCGAAGACATCCCAGACATCAGCCTGTACGAGATTAGAATGGCCCTAAATCAGCTTAAGAACAACAAGGCGCCGGGTGATGACGGTATCACATCAGAGCTCCTGAGAGCGGGTGGAACACCGGTACTAAAAGTCCTCCAGAAGCTTTTTAACACCGTCGTCCTCGAGGGCATCACGCCAGAAGCATGGAACAGAAGCGTGGTGGTGTTGTTTTTCAAGAAAGGTGACAACACCTTATTGAAGAACTACAGACCCATCTCGCTTCTGAGCCATGTTTATAAGCTGTTTTCAAGGGTCATTACGAACCGTCTCTTAGGCTTGATGACTTCCAGCCTTCCGAACAAGCCGGTTTCCGAAAGGGCTTTAGCACCATGGACCACATTCATACGCTGCGGCAGGTTATACAGAAGACCGAAGAGTATAACTTGCCTCTTTGCTTAGCGTTTGTGGACTATGAGAAAGCCTTTGATTCGGTCGAGACTTGGGCTGTGCTCGAGTCTCTCCAACGATGCCGTATTGACTATCGGTACATCGAAGTGTTGAAGTGCTTGTATAATAACGCCACTATGTCGGTCCGAGTACAGGAAGAGAGCTCCAAGGCGATCCCTTTAAAAAGGGGCATAAGACAGGGAGACGTAATTTCTCCGAAACTGTTTACGGCTACTTTGGAGAACGCCTTCAAGCTCCTGGAATGGAAAGGATTCGGCATCAATGTCAATGGCGAATACCTCACTCACCTTCGGTTTGCCGACGATATAGTAGTCATGGCAAAATCGATGGAAGAGCTCAGCACGATGCTCGAAGGCCTCAATCGGGTTTCTCAACAGGTGGGTCTTAAGATGAACATGGACAAGACGAAAGTTATGTGTAATTCCCATGTTGTACCCACCCCGATCTCTGTTGGGAACTCGGTTCTTGAAGTCGTTGACTCGTACGTCTACCTAGGACAAGTAGTCCAGTTAGGTAGGTCCGACTTCAAGAAAGAGGTCAATCGCCGAATCCAACTCGGCTGGGCAGCGTTCGGAAAATTGCGTAGCGTCTTCTCGTACGACATACCTCAGTGCCTCAAGTCGAAAGTTTTCGACCAGTGTGTGTTGCCAGTGATGACTTATGGCACAGAAACGTGGTCTCTCACTATGGGCCTTATTGGTAAGCTCCAAGTAGCCCAACGAGCTATGGAGAGGGCTATGCTCGGAGTCTCTCTGCGAGATCGAATCAGAAATGAGGAGATCCGTAGAAGAACCAAAGTTACCGACATAGCCCAACGGATTGGCAAGTTGAAATGGCAATTGGCAGGGCACATAGCGCGGAGGACTGATGACCGATGGGGTCGGAAAGTTCTCGAGTGGAGACCACGTACCGGCAAGCGCAGCGTAGGACGTCCACCCACAAGGTGGACGGATGACCTCATTAAGACCGCAGGATCGCGCTGGATGCAAGCCGCTTCCAACCGGTCTTATTGGAGATCCATAGGGGAGGCCTATGTCCAGCAGTGGACTTATTATGGCTGATGGATGGATGGATGAAGATTTACTCATAAAGAACTACAAATAAAAACTTAAGGATAGTGTCATAAATGGCGGCTTTACCGCTAAAAGAAATCTCTAGCAGATAATCTTTGGATGGAATGGATTCATCAATTACGTAGAGGATGGTTTATGGTAGTGAGTACCTATATTTTACAAGCTTTTAACTTGTAATGGATGTACCTATGAATGTAAGTACGGGTGAAATCCTGCAAGGTAAAACTGACCAACTTCCCGGTTTCCGGTTGAACTGAAATTTTGCACGCGGATGTATATAGCGTAACAATGCAATAATATGGTACCATGGAGTTGATGTGATGATGGAGTCGGAAGGTGGCCTTAGGAACTCCTGTACTAAACAAGATAGACCCGTCGTGTTTGGGCTCGTTTTACTTGTCTTGACTAGCACTCTGCTGCTACATAATATCCAGGATCTCAAAAGCTTGTACTTAAAAAGTATAGCAATTTAAGTAATTTATGTAAAGTATTTAATTAAATACCTAGTCAGGTCATAAGTATTGTCACACAGTAAAAACTTTTCTTTTAGAATGCTGGCCACAAAAAAGTTTATTGAATTCGAATTTCAGATTGTTCATGAAAATGCAAATGTATACTTTTTAGAATTTTACTCATTTTTAAATATGGAGTGGACGATTAAAGAAGACCGTGTTGCAGTTATTGCGTTGCATCGTTGCGGTTACGCGCCAATTCAAATTTTTGACATACTGAAAAATATGAATATAACCAAAAGATTCGTTTATCGTACCATCAAACGATACAATGAAGACTCTAGTGTAGATGACAGGTCAAGAAGTGGTCGCCCTCGGTCTGTTAGGACTCCAGCAGTGATAAAAGCTGTGAAGGCGCGAATTCAAAGAAATCCCAAACGTAAGCAGAAACTGTTGGCCCTTCAGATGGGGTTCAGCAGAACCACGGTGAAAAGGGTGTTAAATGAAGTCTTAGGGCTTCGAGCATATCGAAGAAAAACAGGACATCGTTTAAATGCTCGTCTAATGGGCCTGAGACTGAAGAGATGCCGCGCTTTGTTGAAGCGGTACGCGGGAAAAAAATATCGGGAAATACTTTTTTCGAATGAAAAATTTTTTACCGTAGAAGAGAGCTACAACAAACAAAATGATAAGTTGTACGCACACAGTAGTGAAGAAGCGAGCAACCGTATTCCGCGTGTCCAACGAGGTCATTTTCCATCCTCGCTCATGGTATGGTTGGGAGTTTCTTATTGGGGCTTAACAGAGGTACTTTTTATGAGAAAGGTGTAAAAACGAATGCAGTTGTCTATCAAAATACAGTCCTGACGAACCTTGTGGAACCTGTTTCTCATACCATGTTCAATAACAGGCACTGGGTATTCCAACAAGATTCGGCGCCAGCTCATAGAGCGAAGAGCACACAAGACTGGCTGGTGGCGCGTGAAATCGACTTCATCCGGCACGAAGACTGGCCCTCATCCAGACCAGATTTGAGTCCGTTAGATTACAAGATATGGCAACACTTGGAGGAAAAGGCGTGCTCAAAGCTTCATCCCAATTTGGAGTCACTCAAGATATCCTTGATTAAGGCAGCCGCCGATATTGACATGGACCTCGCTCGTGCTGCGATAGACGACTGGCCGCGCAGATTGAAGGCCTGTATTCAAAATCACGGAGGTCATTTTGAATAAACTTTATTGTCATAAGAATCTATGTTTTGTTAAATTTATTTTGGTACTAGCTGGCCCGCCCCGGCTTTGCCCGGGTACGATTGGTTAAAGAAGACAGATTTTATGAGTATTGTGCCTTTTTACCTACCACGTAAAGTAGATATGTCAATCACATGAACACAGTTATTTTAGCGCGTTTTCATATTACAGTATCATATAAGCAAATATTTTTTCCACAGAACACCCACTGCTTAACACATATTCTATCAACGTAAGTTAGTTGACGTTCTAATATACACTTGTTTTTGATATTTTCTTCATTCGAGTACTTTGTAAAACATTAGCCATCAGTTCTACTTCTAGAAATTGTGTGCCCTACCTATGGCCTCTTCAACTTGCTAACCCAAAAAGTTGTGATGGAACCATTGGAAGCGCTGGCATCCAATGTGTTCCGATGGTCTCTACCAGGTCTTAGATTCACGTGAAGACCTTCTCTACACTTGCCAATACATTGTCTACATTCGAGAACTTTAAAGGCCCATCGATAGTTCGTTTTACGTACTATGTGTATGTGTCAGGACGCTCACTCCATTCACTATCACTACAACAGAAATTATAAATCGTCTGTATGTCGGTTGCCTAACTTAGCTTTTCCAAATCTGTAGGTACTACATAAATAGACGCATTAATAGAGGAGCTTTATAGCCGTGGTGGTCTAGTGGTAGTAATACCTATTTCACAATCGTGAGTTGGTAGGTTCAAATCCCGATCCCGTATCAATGAGTTTCTTTGGAACTTTTGTACGGAATTTAACATCACATTCACTTTTCCGTGAAGGAAAATATCGTGTGGCAACCTGCATACCTACGTCCGTAGAAGGAACTGGATTACGTATTATTATAGGAAGGGCCAGCCTGGTGGATATGGCCCAACCGTAGGTAGACTCTCTCGCTACTCAATAGAATACTACGCGGTCGCGGTTTCATGTCTATTTCATATTACTTCTTTATACTTTCGTCGAAATTGTAAGCAGTTAAAGGATAAAGTCTTTTTTTTTAAACACTTTAGAGGATACATTTACATTCGATGCCCGGATGCCCTATTATGAATCCGCCAACCCGAACTGGACCAGCGTGGTGGATAAGGCCCAATCACACTTCGTGGGTAGGCCTATGTCCTGCAGTGGACTATTAAAAAAGGCTGGTATAGGAACGGATACCTACAGGAATAGCGGAGATAAAATATGGTGATGCCTAGCTCGCCGAGCGGGGTGAGCGGTGACTACGCGATTTTTTTCTAATACTTACCTACATTTTTAAACTCATGATATATCTTTCGAATGAAATGTCTGAATTGAACAATTTAAAAAGGTATATAAAGGTCCTGAATTATTCTTGAATATAAAGTATTTTATTTTGATAAGGGTTTACATAACATTATACCATGATATAAATTAAGAGCCTTTTCTTGCGGCGGCATTTCAATGAAAATTTTCAAATAAAAGAACACTTATCGTGGCTTAACTATAATAGATAGACATACTCTGTCCCGACACTTTTTGTAAATAATGATAAGCTCTAAGTACAAAGACGTAGTACATTATTTTACTGTATCATCAATAGTTTTCGCAGCGCACGCGATGTAAATATTCTTTTAGGTATTTTTTGTACACCTTGGGTTACATTATGGGAGTTTTAGTAAGTATCTCTAATTATTTAAAAAAATATTATATATCCTTTGGCATCCAAGGATAACATAGCTTTCCAACAGTGAAAGAATTTTTCAAATCGGTTCCGTAGTTTCGGAGCCTATTCGATGCAAACAAAAACACAATCAAATCTTTCCTCTTTATAATATTGGTATAGATTTCTTTCGCGCCAAATTAAGTCATCTGCTAGCTTAGCATGCGACCACGACAAGCCACGAAAGGAACTCTTTTCGACGCGTAAAAAAGTGACAGATATAAATACTTTGCCACAACGCCGTCTCGTTCTAACACGTCGAAAGAAATATTTCGTGGTGCGCATCCTAGACCGGCTGGAAGACACTCTTGTACTTTCGTATGTTGTTTAAAAAATGTCCGGATAGTGAATGATTACTTGTCAAAAGATTTTTTATTGGTTGTGGTGGCTCTTGAATATTGGGGAGACTAACTTTTCCAGCTGCACAGCATATACCATTAGGTTCATTGTTCCATTTTTTTGCATAACACTTAGGGCAAATCTTATTCATGGTTCAAATTTGGACGGAAGGCTGTTGAGCATAATCTATTTGTGGATCGTATCTGAATGCTGATCTGTTACTGTGAGCTAAAATTTGAGTTCGAACTCTAGTTGTTAACGTATGTTGTCTTTCTCTCTTATCTCGTAGGCGTTGGGAATGCTCAGAGTTCGATTCCATAGTGCGAGTTAGAATATTTCTATTATTTTACTCTTCAAGCCGTTGGGAACGCTCTGTACTCGACTCTCGCGCGCGGACTTGGTATTGGGAGGTTCTCAAATGTTGTTCGGCAAGCCTCTGCGAACGCTCGATACTGGAATCTCGCGCGCGGACTTGAGAGGTTCTCAAATTTTGCTCAGCAAGCCGCTGCGAACGCTCGATACTCGACTCTCTGGCACGTGATTGCGACGCGTATTCTCTCCGGCTTGCAAGACGATTTTCAGTTTCCGATGAAGATTCTTCATTACGACGTATTTTTGATGCCGTCGCCTGGGAACTATGTCTAGAAAGTTGAGATCTTGATCTTCTGGGCATTTTAAAATGGTAGAAAATATAACTAAATTGCCTTTGTACCTCATAAATGATATGCTAACTGTTGAACAGGAATTATGACGAAAACGGGCCTGCAGCTACACAGTTAAATAAAATAACGCTGAATATGTGTTTAAGCACGAAATTTATAATTCAATGTGTTTAAAGCTGTAAACTGTTAGCTGTTTATATTTCAAACATTTGACAGAAGTGACACACTTATTTTTGGTTGCTAGGGTAACAATAAGCAATAAACTATGACAGTTAAATATTACATACTTTTTACATATTCTCATTACATAATTAAATTATTAGGTAATTTTTTACACCTTGAGTAACGTTATTGAAGTTTTAGCAAGGATCCCTAATTTTTTTGAAAATGTAATATAGCCTATGACATCCGGGGATTGTGTAGCTTCCCAACAGTCAAAAAATTTTTCAAATCGGTTCAGTAGTTTCGGAGCCTATTCAATGCAAACAAACAAACAAACAAACAATCAAATCTTTCCTCTTTATAATATTGGTATAGATATAAATGGTTACATAATGAATAAACTTGTTTCAATTATTTTATATTAAACATGTGACAGAATGTATGACCTGACTGTGTATATCGCGTGACGATGCAATAATATGGTACCATGGAGTTGATCTGATGATGGAGTCGTAAGGTGGCCTTAGGAACTCCTGTACTAAACAAGATAGACCCGTCGTGTTTGGGCTCGTTTTACTTGTCTTGACTAGCACTCTGCTGCTACATAATATCCAGGATCTCAAAAGCTTGTATTTAAAAAGTATGGTAATTTAAGTAATTTATGTAAAGTATTTAATTAAACATATGCCATATTCATTTCGGGATGTGAATTAAATGCGAATGAAAGATCTGTAGGCAAGGCCTTTGTCTAGCTTTTGCCGAAATAAAAGAAAGTGATATAGAAGGTCCAAGTTATTTATATTAGAAGAAGAGATTTGTCGTCAAGTTTTCGATCTTCATCTGTGGGCGGAGAAGAACCTTTATTGCTGAGAAGTGCTTTTCGATAACTATTCACCACCAGTATGAAGTATATTGTCACTGCAACAGATTAGAACTAATTAATTGGCATCAAGATAACGAAATAGTAATAACATGAAAGCGCAAAGTACCTGTATTATAAGTAAAACACTGAGTAATGAGTATAATAGAAGTTATCAGTATCAAGCAAAAAATCACGTTATTTTTATGGTAGCCCCCTTAAATATTTGATTTATTTTAAATTAAATATTTGTTTATAGAGACCATAATATATTTAACGAAATATTCGGTAAATATTTCAAGCATCTACCTGTCACCGTTATTAATATCGAGCGAAAAACAGATAAAAATAAAGTTTTGTTGTATGAACCCTTTTATATTTATTTTTTAAATTTTTAGTATTTTTTATTATAGCGGCAACAAAAATACATAATTTGTGTAAATTTCAACGTTCTAGCTACCACAGTTCATGATATACAGCCTGGTGACAGATAGACGGACATCGGAGTCTTAGTAATAGGGTCCCGATTTTACCCTTTGGGTACGGAACGCTAAAAAATAAAAAACTGTCAGTTAAAAAGCTCAAAAATAACTCGTTTCATACATTTTGTCCAATTCGAGTTGTATGAAACAGCAGATTATTTATAGGATTACGGCATGACCCCATAGTAAAAGTTGACCATATAAATGGTTTATCGGCTTATTAGATACTAGCTTTTACCCGCGGCTTCGCCCGCGTTATATTTTGATTTTGGCTTATGTTTATGTCGGCTGCGAAACCTAACCTAACCGACAAACATCCAAATCCATCCATCCATCCATCAGCCATAAGAAGTCCACTGCTGGACATAGGCCTCCCCTATGGATCTCCAATAAGACCGGTTGGAAGCGGCTTGCATCCAGCGCGATCCTGCGGTCTTAATGAGGTCATCCGTCCACCTTGTGGGTGGACGTCCTACGCTGCGCTTGCCGGTACGTGGTCTCCACTCGAGAACTTTTCGACCCCATCGGTCATCAGTCCTCCGCGCTATGTGCCCTGCCCATTGCCATTTCAACTTGCCAATCCGTTGGGCTATGTCGGTAACTTTGGTTCTTCTACGGATCTCCTCATTTCTGATTCGATCTCGCAGAGAGACTCCGAGCATAGCCCTCTCCATAGCTCGTTGGGCTACTTGGAGCTTACCAATAAGGCCCATAGTGAGAGACCACGTTTCTGTGCCATAAGTCATCACTGGCAACACACACTGGTCGAAAACTTTCGACTTAAGGCACTGAGGTATGTCGGACGAGAAGACGCTACGCAATTTTCCGAACGCTGCCCAGCCGAGTTGGATTCGGCGATTTGCCTCTTTCTTGAAATCGGACCTACCTAACTGGACTACTTGTCCTAGGTAGACGTACGAGTCAACGACTTCAAGAACCGAGTTCCCAACAGAGATCGGGGTGGGTACAACATGGGAATTACACATAACTTTCGTCTTGTCCATGTTCATCTTAAGACCCACCTGTTGAGAAACCCGATTGAGGCCTTCGAGCATCGTGCTGAGCTCTTCCATCGATTTTGCCATGACTACTATATCGTCGGCAAACCGAAGGTGAGTGAGGTATTCGCCATTGACATTGATGCCGAATCCTTTCCATTCCAGGAGCTTGAAGGCGTTCTCCAAAGTAGCCGTAAACAGTTTCGGAGAAATTACGTCTCCCTGTCTTACGCCTCTTTTTAAAGGGATCGCCTTGGAGCTCTCTTCCTGTACTCGGACCGACATAGTGGCGTTATTATACAAGCACTTCAACATTTCGATGTACCGATAGTCAATACGGCATCGTTGGAGAGACTCGAGCACAGCCCAAGTCTCGACCGAATCAAAGGCTTTCTCATAGTCCACAAACGCTAAGCAAAGTGGCAAGTTATACTCTTCGGTCTTCTGTATAACCTGCCGTAGCGTATGAATGTGGTCCATGGTACTAAAGCCCTTTCGGAAACCGGCTTGTTCGGAAGGCTGGAAGTCATCAAGCCTGCGCTCGAGACGATTCGTAATGACCCTTGAAAACAGCTTATAAACATGGCTCAGAAGCGAGATGGGTCTGTAGTTCTTCAATAAGGTGTTGTCACCTTTCTTGAAAAACAACACCACCACGCTTCTGTTCCATGCTTCTGGCGTGATGCCCTCGAGGACGACGGTGTTAAAAAGCTTCTGGAGGACTTTTAGTACCGGTGTTCCACCCGCTCTCAGGAGCTCTGATGTGATACCGTCATCACCCGGCGCCTTGTTGTTCTTAAGCTGATTCAGGGCCATTCTAATCTCGTACAGGCTGATGTCTGGGATATCTTCGGTGAAGTGTCGGGTCAGCTTGGCTCTTGGATCTTTGGCCGCGCTGCTAACAGGCTTAGCGACCGAAGCGTATAACTGTCCATAGAACCTTTCGATCTCCTCTAATACCTCTGCCTTGGTCGACGCTAAACTTCCATCTTCTCTCTTCAGCTTTGTCAATTGGCTTTGTCCAATAGACAAATCTCTTGCGAACACTTTGGAGCCTTTGTTCCGCTCTATTGTCTTTTTAATATGTTTAGTATTAAAAAGACGGATGTCGTGCCGCAAGGATTTCGAAATTTGTCTATTGAGACGCCTATATGACTTTGCATCATCGGAAGACTGCAATCTTAGCGAGCGTCGTTCGGCCATGAGATTTACAGTGTGATCGGAGAATTTCTGCGGTTTATTTGAACGGCGGGGTCTAAAGAACTTAGCACCCACCGTTTGGACAGTTTCTACGAGCCCGTTGTTGATCTCGTCCACCGACGCAAGGTTCTCTAGGCAAGCAAAACGATTCGAGAGCTCGAGCTGAAAGTCCTCGGGGTTTTGGATATGTTCACGAGTAGGTCGGAGTGTGGACTTCATCAGGCGGGACCTTTCGAGCTTAACATTAATATCTAATGTGCCTCGTACAATTCTGTGATCGCTGCCGGTTTTCACCCTGTGGATCACGGAGACATCATTAAATATTCGTCTCTCGGTGGTCATGATGAAGTCTATCTCGTTTTTCGTGGAACCATCAGGGCTCATCCAGGTCCATTTCCTGTGAGGCGGCTTCTGGAAGAAAGAGTTCATCATAAAGAGTTCCTCTCTCTCCAGAAAGTCAGCCAGCCTCTGGCCCCTAGGGTTCCGTTGCCCATATCCAAATTGCCCCACCCTCAGCTCATCGTCGTTTTTTCTACCCAACTTTGCGTTGAAGTCCCCCATAACAACAGTGAAGTGGGTCTTAGACATATGAATGGCCCGACTTACGTCCTCATACATAGTCAAATACATCCAAATACCTTAGAGGAATGCTTTTGTTGGTTAAGTTACGGTTGGAGTGTATATACAACCCCCCCCCCCCCCGTGTATTCCCGCCTTGTCGTGGCGGGGGAGGTCTGAGGCAGCTGAAAAGGCGGCGCTCGAAGTCTCCCTCTTCTTTGGGTCTTTTCCCCCAAGGCAGCTTAGACGACTTACCTTATGACGAGTGTCGCAACTGAGGCGGGCTGCAGTGCCTCTCTTGCGACGCTGCAGCCCAGGATTAGGGGCCGAGGTGGAATGGAACTGGTGGTGTGGGTGCCACCACCTACCCTACCTTCCGCTAGGCCGTCAACGTGTTGGCAGACCCAGTGGGGCTGCAGGGGAAGAGAAGTGTCGGTATCGCGATGGCCGTTCTCACTGCCCTCTGCAGTTGAAGAGGCAGGCGCTGGGTTACTATGACTGACCCGTTGCACTGGGACCAGGGCGTTGGAATGCTGTCCGACGCTCAGTGCTGGTTAGTCCCGAGTGGTGGACGATGTGTCTTGTGCTCCGAAACACTCCATCATTATGGCGGGAGCACAAGCTCCGTTATAGAGACCGAGTCTGGGCTACCGCTTTTGAGTGGCGCGAAGGAGTGCGAAAAATGTAGGGACGTCCTAAACTTGCCATGACAGGTTATTTCTGGCGCTTAGACGGCTGCTACCGCGGCCCGCTTACTTAGTTTTTATCCTATCCTACGGGAACTGTTAAAGTTTTTTGGGATAAAAAGTGGCCTATGTCACTTTCCGTCTTTCAAACTATGCCCACCCCAAAAATCAAGTCAATCCGTTGCTCTATTGCTGAGAAACAGTTATTATCCTATCCCATGGGAATCACGAATTTTCTCGGGGTAAAAAAGTATCCTATTATCACTTTCTGTCTTTTAAACCATAAAAGGTATCCATACCAAAAATCAAGTCAATCTTTTGCTCCGTTGCTGCGTCAAATGGGAACAAACCAACAAACTTTTCGGATTTATAATATTAGTAAGGATACTCGTATGTACCTCTGTGCACCTCTATTTGTACCAGATTTTAAAAATATCTGTTTTCACAAAAAAAATACCTTATTTTTGCGTTAAATGCCGAAATTTCTCAGAATAATAATTTAGGGTGGCATTTTCCAACTGAGCGCTACCGTGGCTCGGATGACACGTTAAATTGTAGGTCCCGGTTGTATAATCGTTAAGCCAAGTCAGAGGCCTTCAGGCGGCCTAAAAACTCTGACACCAGGGCTAGCCACCCGGCCTATACGAACTTACTTACTCAGAATAATTACTATATTACTGACTACCGATCCAGACCGTTATTCAGTGGCGATTTCCTCACCGTTAGGTACATCTGATCACTGTCTGGTGAAATCTGTATCCGTCTACTCCCCATCAGACCCCAGCCCCAAAGGGTCACGGCGGGTGTGGCGGTACAAGTTAGCGGATTGGGACGAGATGCGGTGTTTCTTTGCATCTTATCCTTGGCAGCCTGTGTGCTTCTCTTCCGATGATCCTTCTACGTGCGCGGATGCCGTGACAGATGTGCTTCGTACCGCCATGGAATACTTCATCCCATTTTCGGACGTGCCTCTGTCTAGCAAAGCTAGGCCCTGGTTTGGGCCTGAATGTAGACGCGCTGAAGCGCAAAAGCATCAAGCATACCTGGCTTGGGTCGATGCTCGAAACCGTAAGTCGAAGGACGTTCGTCAAAAGAAGAAGGCATACAATAGGGCTGCTAAGTCCTGCAAAAGGGTTATGCGGAGGGCTCGCTTTGATCACATTTATAAGTCGAATAGGGAACAAGCTTGCTTCTTACCCTGCGGGTAGTAAGGCATTCTGGCCCCTAGCTAAATCGGTTGAAGCGAACTTCTGCCGACCCTCTCTGCCTCCGTTGCTGAAACCCAATGGTTCGCTGGCCCATACAGCGGTGGAGAAAGCAAATTTATTTGCATCTCAATTTGCTGAGTCTTCGCGTCTGGACCCCGGTAGTGCGCGACCTCTAACTTTGCCAAACTGTGGCACTGTAATGAGTGAAATACATATCCGGCAAAAGGAGGTTCTCAAAGTTCTCCGCAGTCTAGATGTGAACAAGGCCAGTGGCCCTGATAATATTCCAGCCATTGTACTGAGGACTTGTGCGCCTGAGCTGTCACCTGTGCTGACTCGCCTCTTCCGCCTATCTCTAAAGACAGGTCAAGTGCCCAAATCTTGGAAGCTTGCTAACGTGCAGCCTGTTCCTAAGAAAGGCAGCCGTGCCGACCCGGCTAACTACAGACCGATTTCGATCACGTCTATACTCTGTAAGAGTATGGAACGTGTTCTTAACAACAGGCTCCTGGCGTACCTAGAAGCGAATGACCTACTCAGTGACCGCCAGTACGGCTTTCGCCGAAACCGGTCTACTGGAGACCTTCTGGCGTACGCCACACATATCTGGAGTGAGGTCATCGAAAAGCACGGGGAGGCGCTGGCTGTCTCCTTGGACATCTCTAAAGCTTTTGACAGGGTCTGGCACGAGAGCCTTATTGGCAAGCTCCCATCTTACGGCCTGCCTGCCGATTTCTGCGCATGGATATCTGATTTCTTGAGGAATCGGTCGATACGAGTGGTTGTAGATGGCTGCTCATCAGACCAAATGGCTATCAATGCCGGTGTTCCTCAGGGATCAGTACTCTCTGCGACCCTCTTCCTACTGCATATCAACGATCTGCTAAAGCCCGGGATCTTTGGGTACGCAGACGACAGTACAGTCGTGGAGAGCTACACATCCGATGCAAGAACCAGCGGGCCACAGATCGAGTCACACAGAGTGGCTATGGTTGAGCGGCTCAACTTGAGTTTGGAGGCGGTATCTGACTGGGGCGATGCTAACCTGGTCAAGTTTAATGCCACGAAGACTCAAGGCTGTTTGTTCTTGGCCAAAAAGAGACCCTTCCAATTGTCTCCCGCTTTCCGCGGTGTCTCCGTTCCGGTAACTGACAGCTTGGGACTACTGGGCGTTTCACTCTCATCGACTCTTAACTTTGGCTCTTATATAGAGTCAAAAGCTCAATTAGTCTCCAAAAAACTTGGTGTTCTCGCTAAGGTGAGACGGTATTTCACACCTGAGCAACTGCTTAGTCTTTATAAAGCACAAGTCAGGTCTTGTATGGAATACTGCTCTCACCTTTGGGATGGCTCTGCCAAATATCAACTGGAGGCTCTGGAGTCGATTGAGAGGCGAGCCAGGAGGCTGATTGACAACGACACCTTGACTAAGTCGCAGCTGCAAAGTCTTGAGCATCGACGTAAGGTGGCGTGTTTGTCGGCCTTTTATCGGATACACTTCGGAGAGTGCGCTCAGGAGTTGCACAATCTGGTCCCACCTGCCCCTTTCTTCTATCGTACGGCTAGACAGACGCGACCAAAGCGCCACCCTTTTATGGTGGACATTCCGCGCGTTAGAACCAAGCGTTTCGAGTCCTCATTCCTCATACGAACAGCAAGAATGTGGAACGCTTTGCCTGGGTCTGTCTTCCCGCTAAAGTACGACGTGGGTGTCTTCAAATCCCGAGTAAATAGGTATCTTCTAGGTAAGCGTGCTACATCCTAGACCGCATATCTGCTCAACATCAGGCAGTATGTAGTCAAACGCAAACCTATATGGAATAAAAAAAAAAAAAAAAATATTAGGTACATAACCTTACACTGAAAGATCTAAGGGCAAAAGTTGTACAAAAAATATTAGTTTTCTTGGGGAAAGCACTAACACTAGGCCAATAACTCGTCAACTCGATAAGTATCGCAAAAGCAAACAAATAGCGCTGTCAACATCAAGAACCCTTGTTTTAGAATTCCAGTTCTGTGCCTCGTGTGAAAAATGGTTTAAGTCAAAAATAAAAAAAAATGAATTATAATATAGGTAGATACAAAAACAAGCTGTGAGTAGTGCATTTTATGGTGTGCAAAATTACATACTAAAATCGTTTCATTTAATATTTAAGGTGGATTTACTAGGTCGGCACGCAAAAACGAATATTTTTGTGTTTTTTGGCATTCATAGATAAACTACTCTTGTAGGTTTAAAAAAAACTCATTTAGCGGCCATGGCCAACTTCTCAATACAGCTGATTTTAGCCCACTACAGGGTATAAGTCTCTCTCATTCGCCCATTATTAATTATTTAAAATTAAATATTATGAAATTTCGTCCTGTACCAGTCTCATCTAGAAAAACTTTTCGATGACGTCGCGTCACCGACGTACGGGTTTTCCGGCCTGCGCTTTCTGTCACGGCGCCACCATACAGTCAGACTCAGTGAATGGTTTTTTTTATTTTTATCAAAATAAAAACATTAAAACTTTTTTCAATCAAAAATACTGGCGGATACATTTTGCTTGGCAACCTGATAAATTGATACCTGATAAACGTCCTATTCAATTCATTCAAATAAAAAACAAATGAAGGATAACTATATTTTATTATGATTACGTAAAAAAATTGTTTGAATCGTTACGGTATGAGCGCAATGTTTTTGCGGTGGGATCTCGGGCTATAACAAGAATTGCGAGTATGAACCAAATCGGTCAAGATTAAGTCGAGATTCAGGCTGAAGATTCAGTTAATAAGTTAAGAAGAGAACTATCTCATTAACTTATTAAAGTGAGAGAACGAGAGAGAGAGAGAGACGCGAGAACTGTTCAGAGAACTACTAGTTATAATTATAACTTAAACCACGCACCACCAAGAAAATTACACTTTTTTATTAGCCGGAAAAAACTGTATATTTATAAAAATAAACTTATATCATTTTACACAGGAGGCTCAGTAATTCACAGGCCTTTTACTTATCTAACATCAGTCTAACGAGGGTTGGCCTGGAATCGAATAAACGTGAGAGATCGAAAAGAAATTGTTCAAGGAATTGAAATTGTTGTTGATTTGAAACAAAATAGGGATATTCGGAAAGGGTCTACTAAGCCAAAAGGCGTGGTTTCAGTTATCATTATAACTAGTAGTTCTCTAAACAGTAGACTTCGCGACACATCTTTTTAACTAAATCTTCATAAGCCCAAATCTACTTCTCTTCTACTTAAATACTTCTCTTTTTTGACTGATTTTGGTTCATACTCTCCGTTCATACTACCGAGTGATTTATTATTTTATGGTATCATAAGGGAACTTATAATATTTTAATGGGATATAAAGTAGCAAGTGACTTTTCAATCTTTGGACTATAGGTGTCTATGAAAAAAATCAAGTCTATCCGTTGCTTTGTGGCTGCGTGCAAAGAGTAACAAACCAATAAACACACTATCGGGTTTATAATGTTATTAGTATTAACAATGTAGATATAATAATACTAGGTTATTAGTAAGGACAAGTAGGTACCTAATACTAATTAACTAGGAATACAATTTAACTAGCAGTGGTGGTCTAGTGGTAACGACACCCGCCTTACAATCGTGAGGTGGTGGGTTCAAATCCCGGTCCCATACCAATGAATTCCTTGGAACTTATATACGGAATTTCACACCGATATTCGATGGCGTATGTGAATACACCAACCCGCACTGGGCCAGTGGATATGGCCCAATCACCGTTCGTGGGTAGGCCTACGTCCTGCAGTGGACTATTACAAAGGCTGGTACAGTACAGTACAGTAGCAATATTATTTAACTAGTGATACTTTTAACTAGCAATACTATAATATATAACTTGTAATACTAGTTAACAAGGAATACTACCAGTAATACTACTAGTAATACCACTCAACTATTAACTAGAATAGTAACTAGTAAGGAAAGGATAATACTCACGTATGTACCAGAGCATGCCCACGATGACGACAAATACTCGGTTCCTCTGGTTCCTAGAGGTGAACACAATGGCGAGGAGAATCATCATCATCAACATCAAGACCACGAAAATCACAGCGTACCACACCCAAATGGCGCACAGTAGGGCATCGTCCTGAAAATTTATACATGCTCTTTATACAATCTTTCTCCATTTCATGTCAGTGATTCAAGGTTGATGTGTTAAGTGGTTAGCCCAAAGTCATCTTCAACAGAAGACGACATGTTTAGCTGCAAGCATTTGCGTCTTACCGCTTGGCCACGATCCTAAGATTCGGTAAGAAACCAGTGTACCTACTAAAATGTTCGAATGACTCGTTGACCTCACCACAGTAATGAGTCATAAGTCATAACTAATTAAATGTCAATTTACACGTCATAAAAAATATTACATAAATGTACTTAATACAAATAAATAAATAAATAAATAAAGTATGACATCATTTTTTTACACAGTGAAAAATTATTACAATGATAATGATATCTAACAGTAATCATACCTACGCGCCTCGGAGCGGGGTATGCTCTCGGTATGCTAGTCAGCCGCGGCGCGCCGTAGTGATGAACACGAACGTGTGGGTTTGTAACTAGTAAGCGTGCGATTTACTTTTTTATAAATAATAATAATAAATTGATTTTAATTGAAACCAAAAATGTACAACACATATTAATTAAGATTATTACAGTAAGTATTAGTTAAATTAAGTAGGTAGTAGAGATGTTATTCATGCAATTTTATCTTAAAAAAAAATAATTATAATAATAATTATAACAAACATGATGATTACGTGGGGCACTAACTCCCACAGTAGGATTCCCTGAGTTTGTGGGAGTTAGTCCTCTTCTTAGTGCTAAGCTAAACAGTGCGTGCCTTGCGTTTTTGATGTTTTTATGGTTCGTCGTTTTACTGCGGAACCATAAAAACATCAAAAACGCAATATTATGTATTTTAAAAAAAAAGAAAATTTACATCATAATAGGTACAATATTTTTTCAAATCTATAAACAAATATATATTCAAAACTAGAAAGAATCTCCAGTAGGTAAAAAGTAAGTAGATGATGTTAAAATACCGAAGGGCTGCCCCTAGCGCGTGAAACGTTCTGCGTGGCCACGTGGCGCTGTAGATATATATATATATCAAGGGCAGGGCCGGGTCACAATACTTTTAGATATATTTACCGTGACCACACCGTCGCTGCCGCTGCCACTAAGCTTGAACTCTAGGCCGAGCAGTTAGGTATGCTTATTTACGCCGCAAATTCTTTAAGTGCTTAATATGTTGATGAGCAAATTGTAAGCAGTGTTTGCTCTGAGCTTGCTGCTTGATGCTTTGGTGTGAGGCTTGGTTAGTTGGTTACATTTGATATTTTTATGGTTACATGTAGCGCTCGTCGCCGTAGTTTGACTAGGTGATTGTCAGCGATCAACAAAATTAAGCAACGTTCCGCACGGTCAGTACTTGGATGGGAGACCGCGGGTGGCATTTTCCAACTGAGCGCTACCGTGGCTCGGATGACACGTTAAATTGTAGGCCCCGGTTGTTTTAACCGTTTAGCCATGTCAGAGGCCTTCAGGCGGCCTAAAAACTTTGACACCAGGGCTAGCCACCCGGCCTATACGAACGTACGTACGTAGTTGGTTACATCAACTGCAGTAGCATTAGCTCTAAATACTTATTGCAAAATTATGTAGTATTTGTAAGTATCTGGGATGTGATATTATATTCACAAATTACGTACTTCAAATCCTGACACCAGAACTAATCACTTATTCGAACCATAAAACACTATTATAGACAGTACAATGTTTTATTCTGTCTCTATTCTTTAAATTCATTAAAAAACACGTTGTTTGTGAAAAACGGAATAGATAACAAGTTGAAAGCAATTAAAAATTCTCTTAATTAATGAATAATAATGCTTTTACCTTAACGAGGCCGCAAAACAAAACCACACTGGCCGCAAAAAACAAAGCAACCAATATCCAAATTGTAACGAGTAGGTAGCTGAGAGGAACAAAGCACGAACACCCGTAGGCCATGGGGTGGATCTGTAATCAACATTTTTGGTTAAAGTTCAAACTTCACTAAAACAGAATAGGAGAAATAGGAAGACAACAGAAAAAAATAGTCAGAATATGAAAAATATATTAGACACGTATTTTTCTTTTTGTCAATTAAAGAATAAAAATTAAAAAATATACGTAGCCCGTTAAACTTTTGCATGACGTCACACATTAGACTTTTTACCATAATACAGTGACGTCACGTGCGAACTTTGACTCCCTTTATCTTTGCTATTTTTGTTTCAATGACAAGATAAAAAATTCGTGTCCTATAATTTTTTGTAATGTAATTGACGGACCAACTACAATAATTTTAATTTTACCCAGTTGTTATGTTATCGAAGAGTTCTTTTTGCAATAAACAATTTAAAAAGGTGTCGTGATAGCAGGATTTGAACCTACACAACTGATTTAGTACCAATTAAGCTACGTCACACTGACGCTCACGCTAAATTAGTTGAAGTGTTTGTCTGTTGCCAAGGATTTATTTAGTGTGGGAAACACTATAAATAAAATAGTTTCAATGGTATTCATTATGTATTTAGATTATATTTAGAGGTAGCATAATACCATTAGAGGATTTACTAAAAGTCTGCGTAGGCTAAGCCCAGAGCGGCAAATTCAAAGGGGGCGGAGATTTAATGTAATATGAGGCGGTGGTCATCTAGGAACTGACACATCGATACCCTATTTTATATCCAATATAGGCTGTTCAGCTCTACTCATCGCCGTTCGCCTTCGCTTTAGAGGAGGCTTGGCATAAGCTTGCAAAAAATATGTAAAATGGAAGAGTTTGTTTTTCTGGAATAAAGTAATCGTGGCCAGGAGTAGTATCACGTAAAACTAAACAATAACAAGAGATCTAATGAATTTAAAATATTTTGAGATAACTTTTTTTGATATTGAAGATATAAACCTATTTCACAAACAAACTAAAAGATGCAGTAAAATTTATTTTCATTATTTATTTATTTATTTTATTATTACAAATATTTAGCTAGCGTGATAAAATGCGCCAAAAGACAGTACTCTACCAAAGCGGAATGGCGCGGATCTGCGGGGCAATTCTGTCAACCGATCTCGTTACTAAGGTGACACGTTCTTGAACCTGTCTCGTATTTCTGACAGTTTTGAGCAGTCGGAACTGTCAGAAAAACGAGAGAGGTTCAAGAACGTATCACTTCCGTAGAGAGATCGGCTAACAGAATTGCCCCGCAGGGAATTGAGACTGCTGACAATAAAAATGTCATATTTGCAGCTGGAACTCCGAGCTCTGTAATGAATTACCCTTAAATGAAATACATAATTCCATATATAAATCACCGTTCGTCGTTCTTCAGAACAGAAAGGAATTTGTCAGTCGCTGTTATTTTATTGAGAGCTCATTAACCAAAATAATGTAAAAATAATTAATGTTTCAGTAAGCAAGTAAGTTGGTATAGGCCGGGCGGCTAGCCCTAGTGTCAGAGTTTTCAGACAGCCTGAAGCCTAAACAGTTAAAACAACTGAGACCCCTTAATTTAATGTGTTTTTCTAGCCACGGTAGCGCTCAGTTGGAAAATACCACTCTCGGTCACCCATCCAAATACTGACCTTGAGGAACGTTGCTTAATTTCGGTTATGTTTCAGTGATACCATAATTAGCAGTTGCAAAGTGCTGCTGTGGCCGACTTTATCCGTCTTCCCACTAAAGTTTCACGCACTCTTTAGAAAATGTTTAACAGTACAAATTGCACGGTAAAACTGTGTTTAAAGCGAGTTTAAATCTTTTGTGGTAAGGTGGGATATGTTTAGCCACAGCTGCATTACAAATTTGTATCAGCCACTGTAAGTTCTATCGTACGTCTATTATTTCTATACTTAGAAAAAAATAATGTCACTAGATCATACGACCTGAATATCAATCAAGAATTAACACAGCTCACACGACATAAAATAAAATTGTAAAGTTTTGTGCAAAATTATTTATCGGCAGTTGCAGATGACAGCTCGGTTCCAAATTGCACCTTTACAATCAAACGGTCTTGTCTAAAAAGAAGGTGGTTTCATTAGCTCTGATTTTCGGCAACATATAACTAGAAATTAAAAAACTCTGCATTAAACAAACAGAACGGGGTCAAATTAACCCCTTCTCATCCTTTAGTAAATGTTTATCTTTTAAAATTTCAAAGTGCTGTTTAACTGGGACTGCTACGTCGATGCTCTATTGCGTAGCTGTTCTACACGTGTCATCGTAGAGCGTCTACGACGCTCACTCTGAGTTAATATAAGCATAAACACGTTCGTAAGTAAATAGTCGTAGATCTAACAATAAGGACCGTTTCACCGTGAGCCCAGACTTTGGTCCTTTACATAAAAATATAGTAAATAAATCACTGCGAAAACGTTGGTATTTGTTGATCATTTACTAAGCAGAAATAGATTTTTCGATTTTTGTTTAGAATGTCCGCCATATATTTTTAAGGATTGTAATAATATCACAATTAGGAAATACCGGCCGCAAATGTGGACCTGAAGCTGTGGACCGCTTTTAAAGAAAACAAAACAAATAATGATAATATACCGCATAAGGTTAAGCTAGTTAGGCTAGGCTAGGTTAGGCTAGCCTGGTGAACCAAGAGGAACCCGAGGTGGGGCCGGCCTCTCCGGGTCTTGGGCCTCGACAAGCCCGTGCGGAGGCTGGCCAGTAGGTCGCAAGTCGACTGAGGTGGACTGCGGTGTCGCGCTCGTCGCGATACCGCGGCCGAGCCCATCGAGGCGGGGGCGGCGACGGGATGGACGGGCGGCGAGTGTGCCGCTGTCTATCCGTCCTGCCAGCGGCCCTAACGGGTGCCGCCAACGTGTTGGCGGAGGCGGTGGGGCTGCAGGGGAAGAGGAGTGTCGGTATCGCGATGGCCGTTCTCCCTATCCTCTGCAGCCGTAGTGGCAGGCGCGGGGCCACTTTAATTGACCCGTTGCATCGGGACCAGGGCTGTCGGGCACGGGTGCTGTCTGACGCCCAGTGCTGGTTGGTCCCAGGTGGTGGATGACGATGTGTCTGGTGTTCGACACATCGTCAATCTAGCGGGAGCGCAAGCTCCGTGGTGGGGCCCGAGTTGGGCCAGCGCTGTCGGGTGCCGCGGAGGAGTGCGAAAGCGTGCCCGTAGCCCGACACCAGGCGCAGTGGTGGAACACCCAGGGGTTTTGGTGGGTATACTGTCCAGTCGGCAGGACTCCCACATAACCACCCGCCTGCCCTCGAGGTGAGGTGGTATCTATAAAAGATTTCCCCTGGTAAAAAAAAAAAAAAGGCTAGGTTAGGCTTCCCCCCCGAGTGGGTTCCCGCCTTGTCGTGGCGGGGGGGCTTAGTAGCCAGGTCTCGCCAGCCTGGTGAACGAAGAGGAACCCGAGGTGGGGCCGGCCTCTCCGGGTCTTGGGCCTCGACAAGCCCGTGCGGAGGCTGGCCAGTAGGTCGCTAGTCGACTGAGGTGGACTGCGGTGTCGCGCTCGTCGCGATACCGCGGCCGAGCCCATCGAGGCGGGGGCGGCGACGGGATGGACGGGCGGCGAGTGTGCCGCTGTCTATCCGTCCTGCCAGCGGCCCTAACGGGTGCCGCCAACGTGTTGGCGGAGGCGGTGGGGCTGCAGGGGAAGAGGAGTGTCGGTATCGCGACGGCCGTTCTCCCTATCCTCTGCAGCCGTAGTGGTAGGCGCGGGGCTACTTTAATTGACCCGTTGCATCGGGACCTGGGCTGTCGGACACGGGTGCTGTCTGACGCCCAGTGCTGGTTGGTCCCAGGTGGTGGATGACGATGTGTCTGGTGTTCGGCACATCGTCATTCTGGCGGGAGCCGAAGCTCCGTGGTGGGGCCCGAGTTGGGCCAGCGCTGTCGGGTGCCGCGGAGGAGTGCGCAAGCGTGCCCGTAGCCCCGACACATAGCGCAGTGGCGGAACACCCTGGGGTTTTGGTGGGTATACCGTCCAGCGATGGGCGGGTACTCCCACATAACCACCCGCCTGCCCCGAGATGCGGTGGTATCTTTAAAAGATTTCCCCAGGTCAAAAAAAAAAGGCTAGGTTAGGCTTAAGGATGGGACAGGCACAAGAGGCCCAAGCTGCGTATATTTTTGCAACCGCTCCTTTACACAAATATAAATAAACATTGACATACCATTCGAAAACATGATAAAAAAATAGGATGGAGCCATGCCATGTTATTACGATATAACCATCAAAACAAAGTATGAATTTATGAATTTTTAGACATAATTAACACAACAGTTTAAGATTAACTAGTTCTACATTTGCGTTTACCTATTTCAATCTAGGATGCCTTGTGTAAACATCCAGCTTTCGACCGACTTTTAGTTTTCTACTAAAATAAGGCGTGAGTAACACCTGTGCCATACTTTAAATTAAAATGTGTAAAAACCACGCTAGTTTTCATAATCAAATGTATATCGATGCCCAGCAGCCATAATATTGTGAAGTTTGCTTAGTTTGTGGTCAGAGACCATGTGTAAGATGCCCCCTCATTAAACATTTATTTATTTATATGGAAACATAAAGTCCTACATTTCGGTGTTTCAAGGTGCGTGGGTCATACGCGATACGGAAAAAGGAAACGTTTTCTAATAAATCGATCGAAGTATAGCAAACAGAAGGCAATAATCTGATTTTATAGTAAGGCACAGACACGTGATCTGTCACTATGAGCTTTATTAGTAAGCTCCAAGTAGCCCAACGAGATATGGAGAGGGCTATGCTCGGAGTCTCTCTGCGAGATGTAATCAGAAATGAGAAGACACGTGGAAGAACCAAAGTTACCGATATAGCCCAGCAGATTGGCAAGTTGAAATGGCAGTGGGAAGGGCGCATAGCACGGAGGACTGATGATCGATAGGGTCGGAAAGTTCTTGATTGGAGACCACGTAGGTATCGGCAAGCGCAGCATAGGACATCTACTTAAAAGGTGTACGGATGACCTTATTTAAACGGCAAGATCGCGCTGGATGCAAGCCGCCAGAGGGGAGGCCTTCGTCCAACAGTGGACGTCATATGGCTGATATGACGACAACGACGAAGGATGGATACTTACTATGGATACTGCAGCTATAATCAGGGACCCTGTCCTTAGGTCCACGCCAAAAAACGAACTGACTGTTGGCAAATCATCTAGCGCAGTCATTCTAAATTTATATTTTCATTACCAGTAGAACTAAAATATTTTCTATATCCATTTAAACAATTTGTTGGTAAAAATATAAATTCACAATGTTTATGGAGTTCACATAGAAGAGAGAGATTTGACATTCTCTTTGACATTTAAAAATTATTTGACTTTGACTTTTATCGCGTATCAAGAATGTCAGTAAGTTGAAAACGAGTAGTAATAACAGTAAGTTAAGGTCGATTCACATTTGGGCGACGCGACGCTGCGAGGCTCTACATAGAGCAGTGTAGCTTCAATACTCATACATGGAAATGTACATATCGCAAACATCGAAAATCTTGTTAGAATTCAGATATATTATCAAAATCGACTGTTAAACAGCGCTACAGAAAATTTCCCCCCTTTATATGGTAAGTAACCCCCCCCCCCCCCCAATTCACCGCTTCCAATCAAAAATCGCCAACAAAGAATAACAATTCAAAAATATTCCTGAAAGATATTCCTTTGAAAAATGAACCTGAGTAGGTACCAAATTTCGTCAATATTAACTGAAAAATGTGAACTGTAGAGGAGAATCAACTTCTGAACAGACGAAAGCAAAATAAGTCAGAGTAAAAAGAAATGCTATTTTTACCAACTCATTTTTTCTGTTCCGTAAAAATATTCCATTCCAGCCATTCCCTGCGCGTCGAAACGTCGATAAATCCTGGAGCATAATTATTCAGTAGCTACTTAGCGGTGCACATTAACGGTAATTGCATTTAAGTAAATGCAATTTGACCTTTATTGATATCGAAAACTAGTATAAAATTGGGATATCCGAGATCTAGCTACTTTAGTATCGAAAAAGATTATATTACGTTTTTAGAAAACAAGGTTTTTCACAAAAACTATCACATAACATCAACATGCTACCTTTTTATCTCTTGAGGTCATGAATCTTTATACTTCGAGGTTAGTGCTCGAGGTATGTTACCTTCAATTTTATGTTCTACGTAGTAAGATTGAAACTTAAAAAAAGAAAATACCTACCTAATTGGCTCCGTAAAACTAGGTGTACCCTAGGTAGCTAATTACTTTTCACTAAGAAAATATAGTTATTACTAGCTGACCCGGCGAACTTTGTTTCACGCAATCCTTACTAATATTATAAATCCGAAATATCTTAATAAATTATAACCTATGTGTTATTCTGATGTATAACCATTATTATTGCAAAGTTTCATCTCAATCCGTTCGGTAGTTTTTGCGTGAAAGAGTAACAAACATCCAATATCCATCCTTACAAACTTTATAATTATTCACGTTTATAATTTTTAGTAGGATTCAAAAAGTTATTATACAATAGCTTTATTCGTGATACTTTGCTAATAATTAATTAAATTTATCAGGTTATCAAACCTCCCACAAAACCTGATTTCGCCGTGGGAGTTACAAGATTTGAAAATATTGATTAAATTAACAAATAGAAACAATACAAAAGTCTTCAGTCTTTCCCTTGATAGTCTTTCATTTCTTCACAATTTAGTAATAATTGTATAAATTAAAAATTTAAAAAAACCCCCGACACATTGACAACTATTTTGGGCACATTTGTAGAATTTTGGTTCTTCCATCCCCACTTTAACCCACCATAACTCTTAAACGGCTCAATCGATTTTTATAAAACATAGCTAAGAACACTCTCGATTAAGTCTCCTTTCATCCAAAAAAAACTAAACTGAAATCGGTTCAGTGGTTCGGGCGCTATGATGCCACAGACAGACAGACAGAACACCCCTCTTTTGCGTCGGGGGTTAAAAATATTAAAGGAACTGTCTTAAGGGCTGTTTTAAGAGTTTGTGTTGTAAACTAAAATTACTAGAAATACTAGTAGACCTCTCGCTACTGAATCTTCATTAGCCTATATTATCTCGACTCGCTCTTAACCAATTTTGTTCATATTCGTTAATCCTGTTAGAATTTAGATAACTACTAAACAGTCTTGCCAAATATTATGAAAAACGGGTGATAAACAACGCAATACAAAATTTCCCCCTTTTTTTAACCCCCGACGCAAAAGAGGGGTGTTATAAGTTTGACGTGTCTGTTTGTCTGTCTGTGTGTCTGTCTGTCTATCTGTCTGTTCCTAAGCCTCCCTTATTGATCTCCAATAATACCGGTTGGAGGTGGCTTGCATCCAGCGCGATCCTGCTGTATCCATGACATCGTCTGTCCACCTCATCGAATGTTATGTCTCAAAATTCACGGAATAGCAGTTTTAGGGTCCGTACCCAGAGGGTAAAAATGGGACGCTATTACTAAGACTCCGCTGTCCGTCCGTATGTCCGTCTGTCTGTCACCAGCCGTGCTAGAATACGGACCAAAAAATAATTCTATCAACGTGCCAGAACGAAACAGAGTTATGGTGAAGTATATACGAGTCACCTTTTCACACGTTGAAAAACTCTTATCGTCGTGCGGTATGCTAAGCTAGCAGGCTGTATTTCATGAACCGTGATAGCTAGAACGTTGGTATTTTCACTAAAGCCTTATTTATGATGCCGCTATAACAAAACATACTAAAAACAGAAAAAAATAACTAAGGAGAATTTCCTATACAAGAAACCTGAATTTTTTGCCGTTTTTTGCTCGATATGAACAACGTTACAGGTAGATGCCTGAAATATTTACAGAATATTCCATTCAAAAATAAATAATTAAATTTAAATAAACTATATTACGGGCACCCATACAGTACGGAACCCTTCGTGCGCGAGTCCGACTCACACTTGGCCGATTATTTTTATATGGGCTTTACTATAGCTATAAGTTATTCATAATTATGAGTATTGACGTTACATAATCAAAGGATGAGTACAACAATACAATAAAAATCATTAAAAGATAATAAAAAAATCTAATCAAAAACTTCATCCGTTTGAAGGCGATTTAAAAGGTGTCTAACACAATATGTTCTAACTATTTTCAAAGAGGAACTGTGACATAAAGTAATTTAAAAGTTCTCAAAGAGCACAAGTAACTGGCAAACGCGCTTGTATTTTACTTTTGTGAAAGAACTCTTACTTACAAAGGGACCATTCTAAGTTTTCAAAACAAGTTCATTCCAAGGTGTGAATTATGTAGAACTCCCAGCGACTTTGTTTCATTCTCAATTCTTGTTGGCTGTGGAACAGGCACTGATTTGCTTACAACCTTTTATTTAGCTTTAAGAGCGTATCCTGCTAGAACAAAGTAAGACGGCGGCGAGGGCATGAGGGGAGAGCGACTTCGTTTGGTAAAATTAACAATAGGTAGGTATAGCATGTTGCGAATGTTTGGCAACCGCCGACATTTAACATTTCAATTTCCATGATATACAAACAATGTTTTATATACATAACACTTTATTTTTTTGTAATGTTGGTAGACTAGAAAAACAATAGAACTGCTGTAAGTAATGACGAGTCCATAATAGAACCATTTATACTCCTTTTCCTCATATGAGAATGTGTAAATGTAATATTATGTCAATAAATGATTTTCTTTCTTTCAATAAAAACTTATTTAAAATTATCAAGTCAACTTTTTAACTGTTATGTGATTTGCCAATACTTTAGCTACTACTTTATACATTAAACATATTTAAAAAAAACTTGTCCCGTTAATAGATCTTCGTTCAAAACAGAGGTGACTTTGTTTTTTTTTCGATCGAGCGAAGTTATTCCTTGTATGTATCATATATGGTTTGCCAACGTAAAACCAACGTAAAGCCTTAAACTGCTTAGTAGGCACCTAATTTGACCCAGTCGTTTTATAGTTCAAGTTCAAATTCATTTATTTCTCAAATAGGCACAATAATGCACACTTAAGAATGTCAAAAAACACTTCAACAGCATACTGGCGATAAAATGTAGAAAAATATCAAAATTGCAAGAAATTGGCTACCTATCAATTGGGCAGTATGTTTGGGTCTACATGAAACATGTCTAAAGGTATATGAAACATCTTTCTCCAAGATTTTTTTTTTAATAATTATTTTTTGCAATAAATGGCAAAACCGTCTTCCATCGTGGACAATATTCGAATATTTCGTTCAAATTGTTTACATTATTGTTGATTTTTCAAAAACAACTGAGCCGATTTCTGCAAAATTTAAATTGGGATCACCTCAGCAGTATACCCTTTCGAACTAAAACAGAATTTTTCGATTCGGTTCACAATTGGCGAAATTGCCGTTGAAACATACAGACGAACATGAAACCTCCTCCTTTTTGGAAGTCGGTTAAAAAATAAATATAGTTCGTCATTTACAGATAGAAGACGGTTCAGCTGGTCCCCTCGAGAATCAAAACATAAAAACAGACTCAAGACCGTCGGTGTAGTGTCTCACAACAGTTTAGGTCTTGCGTTTCAGAATTCAGAATTTGAATTGAAAACTTAATACATAATTATAAATGGGTAAATTTAATAATTATCCGGTTTTTTCTGGACTTTCTTCAAACATTTCGACAGTATCTGGACTCCAACTACTTGCCGATCCCTGTACTAGGCGGAGTGACGATATAATTAAGATCACTGGAGTGATTACATAGTTAAGATCACAGGAACGAGCTGGATGCACCTTCCCACTGGATGCTGCTTCCCACGGACCATCATGGAAATCCTTAAGGGAGGCCTATGTCCAGCAGTGGATGTCTTACGGCTTATGGATGCAATAAATATTTGGGGACATCTTACACACGATCTCTGACCCTAAACTAAGCAAAGCTTGTGATGTGGCTGCCAGAGACTGATATACTACATATACATATTTTTAAATACATACTTATATAGATAGTAACTAAATAACACCCAGACACAGAGCAAACATTACATAAATACTTGCCCTGGGTGGGGATCGAACCCACGCCTCTCTGACCCAGAAGTTAGGGGTTGCTAACCACTGAGCCACCGAGGCAGTCAACTGGGCGGATGGATAGTGAAAAAATCAAAAAACGGGTCAAATGTAGGTATAACTTCTTCTTTTCAGCCATAGGATTATCCTCTGCTAGGCATAAACCTCATTAATACGAGTAGATCTCCAATAAGACCGGTTAGAAGCAGCTTGTAAGGAGTAGATAAAAATCCCTGAAGACGCTCTATGAATTCCGTTTATTTATAAAGCACAGAACCCTAAATTAGTAATTCGATATAGTAAGTAGGTAGGTGCAATGCCAGTGATAATCAGACAGTCACAAAAACATTATTATAACATGTAAATTTTAGTTTTAAATTGGACATAATCCGCTTACACATGGATGAAAGTTGACGTTGTTATCGAAGTTTTAAAACGAATTTGCTTTGATCAAAGCTAACAGCGTAAAAGGATTTTTATGCTCCCGTTTCGACGTGACTGACAAAAATGTAAAAAGTTTAACTTAGCCCTTTGTATGGGAAATCCCAGTTAAAACTGGATTTATCCGAAGTAATCCGCTTGAGAGGTTTGTTTTAGTACCTCATTATAAAAGGCGAAGTTTTTTCAGCGAGGCTGTTTGAGCCGCTCCGTATCAGGAGGCCTATCAGTACAAGTAAATGACGTAGTACCTAGTATGCATAACGTCGGCATAAAATATATATTAATAAAACGTCTACATGGCACACATACATCTACTACATGATATACATATCGATTTCACCGGTGTGATATTTTGATAATGTGCTATTTCGAATTTGTGGATAAAAAGTAGCATATTGTGTCACTTTACGTCTTTCAAACTATCTCCATGCCAAAAATCAAGTCAATCCGTTGCTACGTAAAACAGGAACAAACCTACAAAATAATACACTTTCGGATTTATAATATTACTATAAATTATTAATATAAATTATCATATTAGAAAGTAAGGATAACATACATATATGATGACCTTTAGTTTCAGAACGACTTACTAGTTTCATGAATTTTAAATCGTTGCCACGAATTTCGATCTATTTTATAAATATGCCAAATATATATTTCTCGCTCTGAAATTAACATTGCGCCTTAATTTATATTTTACATTTTGTTACAAATCAGAAGCAGATGTTAGATATTTAACAATTTTAATTTGTTGTGATAAATAAATATTAATGTGGGTAAGTAAATCTAACTCCCGTGTTGTCATAAATTTAAATAAAATGTCGCGTAGCCGGACATTGAACTTTACATTTTTTGATCTTCGCTCATTTTATATACCTACCTACCTACTTAGTTTCTTTTTTTGATTCTGCGATATTATCGTTTGAAAACGTGAGCAGTTCATTGGAATTTAATATTTTATGCCTAAATGGTCCTAGTTTGTTTGTTTTTTTTAGACGATAGGCGACAAAAAAATTCACAATATTAAACTAACTCGTAATAGCAATTATTATATGTTACGTCGCCGGAAGGATTTCGAATTCTGTTTCCAATTAGACTTGTCTTTGTTAATTTTCTTTACTATTCTGGAAGCATTGTTATTCCGAGAATTTCTAGATCAATCCGGATTTCATATTATAATCAGGGTTGACAGATAAAATGAAATATGTAAGAGAAAATACGTAAATTACATTTCTTAAATTGGCATGTTGAAATGGCAGTGGGCAGGGCACATAGCACAGAGAACTGATGACCAATTGGATCGAAAAGTTGTACCACGTACCGGCAAGAGCATCGTAGGACGTCCAGTCGTCCATCTATAAGGTATACTGATGAGCTCATTTTAGGCTAAGAACTCACGGAGCGGTTATTCCCGTGACCGCTGCGCCGCAGAGGTAGAACTGCGGTTCTATTTCTATAATCACGTGACCGGTTATTTGTGCGGTTGCGCAGCCGTTGCGGTTGAAACTATCACCCGCAAACGTGGCCGGCGATGTGGTTAAACGATCAGCTCAAGATCACACCGCGAAACGAACGCAGAGCGCGCAGTAGCAAACCGCCGAGGCTGCGGTTGAACGCGGAGGGAGTTACAGCGGGAGCCGCGAACCAGAGCCGCGGGTGTAAAACGTGCCGTGAGATCGCATTCTACGGCTTAAAACCGCTCTGTGAGTCCTTAGCCTAAGTCCCTGTAGGATCGCGCCGGACGGAAGCCGCTTCTAACCCGTCTTATTATGGGATTAGAGATCAATCGGGGTTGTCCAGTAATGGATGTCTTAATATGGCTGATGGATGGATAGATACAAAATATTACTTAATCTCAAAAGTTTTGGTTAGCATGCAAACGTAAAGTATTAAAGCGTAACGTGTATAAGAGCTTTAACTCAAGATCAGTGCATTGGCACCATTCATGCATTTTTATGTTAAACATATTCGCATTTAATCGTTGCTACATTGGATTTCTTTCAACTACGGCGGTAAGAAATTAATGCATCATCGTGGTAGTGGCTGGATCCTACAGACCATTGGAGCAGCTGATTTTACCCAGAAAAATAGAATGTATTGACTTTCATGCCCCACCCAGCCTCGCGAGCGCGTCTGCGAAGCCGTCGTGCGAGGCGACAGACGCGAAGAAAAGGTGAGACGAGGCGAAACGAACACCCCGTTCAGACTCTCGTGCTCGAGTTCCCTCGGCTCGCCTCGTGGAGAGTGTGGATGGGGCATTAGTTATCTGGGGAGAGCAAAGAAGGTTACGTTACTATAGACATTTTTGATTCGAAACCTGGCAACCCTGTCTGGCCACGACCCGCCACAATAAGGACGAGCACTCTTGTAAGACCGGGTTATTACTTAGCAATAGAGTTGATTCATTCCACGCCTGCAAGCGGCAGCTTGTCTTAATTGAAAACTATTCTTATATTTTCAAAGATTAAGACGACGCAGAAGTGTGCTGACGTATGGTAAGAGCGATACCAACAGACTAAGCGTCATAGTAAAAAAAAAATGAAAAGTTTATAAATCTATGAAAGGTCTTGTACTTCGTAAATCACCAGCCTGTTTACTGGACTAATAAATACTTTTAAATGCAACATACAAATGTACGCCGTGGATCACATGCTGAGGTAAAATAAGAAAGACACATACTGCCACGAACTGTACAGGTATCTATACGGTTCATGTCATTATACCTTCATCGTCGTCAGTATATCAGGCGTAAGAAGTTAATTAGTAGATAATTTAAATTAAATGGTGCCTCATCTGTGAAAACTTATTCTTTGACATTATTGTTCTTTGCATACTTAAAACCTTTTACGAATCCTTTTCATGGATTTTGCTGACTTAGATATTTGCAGATAAATACGAATTATTTTATAATATTGATTTAGGGACTGTGGCTCTGTAGATATTTTCTCGAAGACGGAAGCCTATCATACGCGTGTCTCGACACGCAATTGATAACTTATTATTAACTTCACTGTTTTTGTGTAAACAGACCTTAACAGACTTAAGCAATAAACCAATTCCCGAAATCAATATGTTATTCGGTCTACGAGATTAAGTTTTACTTAAATAATTTCTAGAAAATATATGTACAACTACAGAGCGCTGAGCTTTTAGAGAAAATAAGTAGTAATCTTGTGGTTTTGGTAAATTAAAGACGAGACACGCATTTTAAATAGCTGACTTTGCCTAAAAAGGTATACATAATGAAGAAGGTTTCAAAAACTCTACGACGTATTTATAAGTGTCAAATTGATTTATTTGGTACTAGATGCCCGCCCCGACTTCCCCCGGGTAATTAATTTTTGAAATTCTCAATCGTTCGTTACAATTAAATTAATTTATTTTCAATTCATTTTTCCGTAGTACTTTGAAGAAAGAGACATGAAAGATAATCTCGAATCAATGCCAGATTTTGTCGAAGGAGGAACGTCAAATTTCAATCTAATTTCTACAATAATATTGTAGATACATAATATATTTTTCAATTTGGCAATGGTTGGCCAAAAATTCCATACCTACTTTTTTTGGTAAAATGAGCCCTCGAGTGCTAGACCTGCGTTAAGATTTTAGTTAGTTTTTATTCTGTGAATAAAGCTCAGAATAATGAAGGACATTAAAAATGACACAAGGTAAGAAAGTTGTAATGCATGATCACAGCAAGATGGTGTCGAATAAGTAAGCATAGAAACTGCTAAAATAATATAATGTTGACACAAATGACACTTGAACTTCTGATCAAATGTCAATTTGGATTGCATTATAATCGGCCAAGTACGAGACGGACTCGCGCATGAGGGTCCCGTTTTCACCGTTTGGGCACTGAACCCTAAAAACGCGAAAATTAAATCTGAAGTATTTTCTCATTTGCAAAAGTAATATGTTCTTTCATTTCCCTATTTAACCCTTATAAGCATCATTGGGAGTAAAATGTGGGCATAAAGAAGCTTGCTTATAAAGAAGGCAATTTTCTTTGTTAAGTAGGTACGCATATTTTAGTACATGAAAACCGTGTGTCAATTTATTCAATACTTAGTTAAGATTTATGTGGTAGAAGTCGTTGTTTTGCAAAATACGGGGACTGTCAGGTACTCATCATTATGAATTAACACGTTTTACCCGACTGCACGCAAAGGAGTGGTAATGTGTTTATCAGCCTATTTTTGTTTCTATTATGTTTGTATGTTCCTTTGAAGCACTATACTGACCAAACGCCTGGGCCGATTTCTATGATTTACACGTTATTTGATTTCGCTTAGTCCGGCGAGTGTCACTAAAGACATGACGTTGGTGAAAATTTAATATGATGACTACTGGACGCCATATTGTGAACATGATAAAAATGAAAGTTAACTACTTGTGTCCGACTGTTCAGTTGTTATGTTCCATTGTTCTGGTGCTAGTTTTTTTCTTTTCAGTTTTTTTTGTAGTTCTATTCACTTTTTACGCAGTCGGGTTTTTTGATTATTTAATTTTTTATTTTATTAGTATGGGACCAACCCATTGAATGACTATTCTGATGTATTTGCGCGATAGAAATGATGGGGCAAATTGCACTGCTATAAAACATTCATGTTTTTATTTATTTATAATAGATTTGGCTACACACTGCTTGACGTTAAGCAGATATGCGACACGCTTACCTAGAATATGCCTTTACTTGATAAGATTTTACTCGAGATTTAAAGACACTGAAGAGGCGAATATAAGTTGTACTTAATCGGAAAGACAGACTCAGGTAAAGCGAGACCCTAGATCGCATATGTGCTAAACATCTGGCAGTATGTCATCCATCCATCAGCCGTAAGACGTCCACTTCTGGACATAGGCCTCCCCCATGGATTTCCAATAAGGCCGGTTGGAAGCGGCCTTTATCCAGCGCGTTCCTGCGATCTTTATTATATCGTCAGTCCACCTAGTCGGTGGACGTCCTACGCTGCGCTTGCTGGTCCGTGGTCTCCATTCGAGAACTTTACTGCACCATCGGCCATCCGTTCTCCGAACTATGTGCCCTGCCCATTGCCACTTTAATTTGCTAATCCGCTGGGCTATGTCGGTAACTTTGGTTCGTCTACGGATCTCCTCATTTCTGATTCGATCTCGCAGAGAGACGCCGAGCATAGCCCTCTCCATAGCACGTTGGGCTATCCTGAGCTTATTCATAAGGCCCACAGTAAAAGACCACGTTTCAGTTCCATCACTGGCAACACACAACTATCGAAAACTCTCGTCTTGAGGCACTGAGGTATATCAGATGAAATGACGTCACGCAATTTTACGAAGGCTGCCCAACCGAGTTGGATTCGGCGATTGACCTCTTTGTTGAACTTACCTAGCTGGACTACTTGTCCTAGTCAACAACTTCAAGATCAACTTTGGCAGTATGTAGTGAAGCGCAAACCTACATTAAATAAAAAATAAAACCGAACAAGTGCGAGTCAGGCTTGTATTAAAACTATTTTTCTTCGTTATTATAGGGTTCTAGGGTCTCAATAGGTGAAAGTTAGGTGAGCCGGGAGCCGGGACGTTATTTCCTTCATATTTTGTACACATTATTTTTTACTCGAATCACGTAGCGCCACACGCAAAGCGACTGCGGAATAAAACTATTCGCTTTAGTCTTTTAAAACCTTGATTTTCTTTAAAAATATTTCGCTAAGTATTATTTACCTACTTAGGTATCATTTTCTAATAAGAGCACTTCGAGCAAATACCTACAGAGCCACAGTCCCTAAGTGAAAGTAGTAAAAAAATGTCCGAGCGCCGTCATGCATACCGACTTAGATATTTACATTAAATAATTCACGATGACCCGTTTTCTCGAATCTCGACATTATACCACCGAATTAGTGCTTGTAGCAGTTGTAGCCCAGCATTTTGGCATCGCGCAGCGTTGTAGTCGGCTTAAAATCGCCTTACGTACGAATAACTAAAAAGCCCGACTACAACTTAGCTTGGGCAGGGTTTTGGCTCGGACACTTTTTTTGCACGATTGTGACTCTATAAATATTTGCTCGAAGTAAGTACACTAGTAGTTCTCCGAACAGTAGGTCTCGCGACACTCTGTTTAACTGAATCTTCATAAGACTATATTTCGACCCGCTCTTGACCAATTTGGTTCAAACTCGCTTATCTTGGTAGAATTTAGATAGTAAACAATCTTGCCAAATATTATCTATTCGGCTTATAAATAGTGCGACAGAAACGAAAACATCCATAATTTTCATGCTTTTTCGATGAGTTTGGATTTTACCAATTTTTCTGAGAGTTTGGTTATAGTTTGGTCTATTGCAATGTGAAATCGTCGCGAAATAGTTTTACAAACAATCAGTCTTTGCGACAACATTTTGATGGATACATCTTCTAAGCAGCCCTATAGGAAATCCATTGAGCAGACCTAAGGCCAGCAGTGAACGTCACAGGGCAGATACGATGAGACAACTTTTAAAAAATAACTGTACTTGTCTTACTGTCGGCGCGCGAGTTGAATGCAGAGCTTAGGAATGCGAATGTCTCCCCCCGCTATCCGCACGCCCAACCCGCCCAGGCGCGTGAGGTGGGGCGTGCGGATAGCGGGGGGAGATGCTCCCGCTCTTTACCTCAGATCCCGACTGCATTCAACTCGCGCGCTATCTGTACTTGTACTTGCATTTTTTGCGCGTACCTCCCGAGCTAATAAGCGTGTAGCGATTAACTTCGCTTCATTCGCTACAAAATGTCGGCCGTACCACATCAAGACCTAATGATACATATAAAATAAATAAAAGTCGCAATGTGTGTGGCCCTAAACTTAGGAAAAACTTCTGACACATCCACACTTCGACGCCATATTACTGCTTTCATAATATTACAGCATTCTTATAAAAAAATCCCCAACTTAAGAGAGATCTGGAAACTGGCTTTTTCTTTACCTGTCTCGTGACACGCGCCTACTCATTATAGGTACTAACTCTTAGTACCTATATGTACCTAAATGTATAGTTGAAGAGAAGGTGTTTGCTTCAACTCAACGATTTTGCTTTCTGCTGTCCGGTTGTTGACTTTTCTCGACGCGTCGCATTTTTATTTATTTTTGTTTTTTGTGTATGTTCATCGATAATTTCGCCAATTGTGAACCGAATCGAAACATTATTTTTTGTTCGAAAGGGTATATTCCCGAGGTAGTCCCATTTAAATTTTAAACAAATCGGAAGAGCCGTTTTTGAAAAAAAAAACAACAATATTGTAAGCAATTCGAGCGAAATATTCGAATTTTGTACACGATGGAAGGCGGTTTAGCCATTTTTTTGCGAAAAATAATTACTAACAATTCTTGACGAAACTGGGTCCACAGGTTTGACATATTAAGGTTTGACGACATAGGATTTACTAAGTCAGCGCGCGAAATTCAAATATTTTTGTGCTTTTTTCCATTTACAGGTACATTACTCATTATAAGTTTACAAAAGCTCATTTATCGTCCTTGACCATGCTTCTGTTCACGAGGTACACACACATCTGAAATCCAAATTAAATTGTATAATAGAACTTTAATTTTAAAAAAATAAAGCCGTCCTACTTTCCTAGACGACGTGGTGCGGAAGTAAAAAATAATGCCCTGATCTAAGTTCCATGCATTTTTGCAATGTCTCGAGGTCCGTGCTATATAGGTTCTGACCTGTGTGCTTAGCATACAAGACCACGACAAGAGTTTATCGTCGTGTGCAAGGGTGACAGATATATGCTTCATCATAACTCTGTCACGTTCTGACACGTCGATAGTATAATTTTATGGTCCTTATGCTAAGCCCGCTGGAGCTTTATTGTGTGAGCGCTCTGACGTTCAGCTTCGCTTTTCCTCCCGCTCGCTTTCGTGGCGTGAGTAACTGGCGCGAGCAGGAGGAAATGCGAAGCCGAACGTCAGAGCGCTTACACAATAAGGCCCCTGTCCCATCTCACGGTATCTGTTTTGAGGCAATAACAGTATGTTAATATAAATAAGTAGGCTACCTAAGGCCTTTTGTACGTCCTAGAATACTTTTTGCCCTGTTTCATGTTGTAATCGTCATATACCTCCAATATTTAAGTATTCTTTATACTTGTTACTTTAGTTTCTTTGTGTTGGAAGCACTGAAAGAACATTTTTCAATGGCTGCAAAAGTATTACTTTTATAAGAGGATTACTTACTTTTGTCACAGAAAATATTTAAGAAGCGAGCTTTATTAACGATTCCACGGACAATGGCTTTTTTATTACATTTTGATCGTTTTATATTTGTAGTGGTAGCACAGTGTAATCTCAGACCAAATAAAATAAAAATCGGCTCACCCACTAAGGGTTCCGTACCCCATTCCTTTTGCCGTTATTAATAGCGAGCAGCAAACTCCTATAAATCACGTTTGTTTTATTAGAGCCCCGCTTAAATATTTATTTAATTCTGTTTTTAGTATTTATTGTTATAGCTGCAACAGGAATACATACATTATCTGTGAAAATTTCAGCTGCCTAGCTATCACGGTTCATGAGATACAGCCCAGTGACAGACAGACAGACGGACATTGAAGTCTTAGTAATAGGGTCCCATTTTTACCCTTTGGGTACGGAACCCCAAAAGTCAAGACAGAATGTTGTGAACAAAAACATTAATTCATAATTGTGCACAACCAATTGACAAGTTTTACTACGGGAGCTTACCTGATGACTCTTTCCAAGTTGTAACAGTTTTAGTCCATCTGCGGTTTGCCAGGCGCGCTACGTGGGCAAAGAATATAGGTATGTATAATAATACTACGTGGGCTAACTTTTATGGCGCAAAATGAAAGACCACGTGTACAGACTACAACACCCTGTTAAAATCCACTCCGCTCCGTCGTGGGCTGTCGCTTTTATAACCAAAAACACCAAGTGAATTTATTTATATCTTTTTCATTTCCCATTGTTATTACACGCGTTGAAGCCATTTTTAAAAGTCTGTTAAGGCCCAACGTTCAGGGCGCCCCGTGAAATTGACATATTAAAATATTCACTAAGGTTTTATTAAAGGTATTTTCCTAAATAATATACCTAATTAAAAAACCCCCGACACAAAAATATTTGACAACAAACTTTCAATTGACAACCATTTTGGGCACATTTGTAGAATTTTTTTGTTCTTCCATCCCCACTTTAACCCACCATAACTCTTAAACGGCTCAATCGATTTTTATAAAACATAGCTAAGAACACTCTCGATTAAGTCTCCTTTCATACAAAAAAACTAAACTGAAATCGGTTCAGTGGTTCGGGCGCTATGATGCCACAGACAGACAGACAGACAGACACACAGACAAACAGACACGTCAAACTTATAACACCCCTCTTTTTCGTCGGGGGTTAAAAAGGGGGAAATTTGCTGTCGTGCTAATCATCAGCTAATTTGAATCATATTTGGAAAGGTTGTTTACTATCTAAATCCTAACAAGACTTGATAGTATGGACCAAATCGGTCCAGAGCGAGTCAAGATAAAAGCTTATGAAGATTCAGATAAAGATATGTGTCGCGAAGAAAATTCAGCAGTTCCATACAAAATTGCAATTCGGAATCGACAAAATGTATGTAGCAGGCTTTTTTTCTCAAATTCCGGGTTTGCCCAGTAGTAAACGTTGTTCATAATGATAATTTATTTATCTGATTTACATTCTTTTAACTTAGTATGTACATCAGTTCTGGATAACCCTGTATACTGAATAATTCTCATTCTTATAATAAAACAAATAGTGAATTAAGGTTTCAATTACAATTAATACACTAAGCTGTTTTAAATGAATAATAATTGTAATGTTATAATAATAAAGTAATAATATAGCGTAGAGAGTTTACACTGTATTTAAATTTGTAAAAATAAAAAATTAAATCAATATGCAAAATACCACTAAATACAACACTTAAAAACAGGGTTATTTCTATTCAACTAGCATCCTTTCAGGGGCTTGTTCTGCACACCAAAACCAACAACGTTTGTTCTGCGACTTTTGTCAAAACTAAAAAAAAAAAACAGTTGTTCCATACATTTTGTCGCGGGTGAACGATTTTTTCTATGGAACAACAAATTTCTTTTTTGAGTTTTGACAAAAGTCGCAGAACAAAAGTTGTTAGTTTTGATGTACAGAATAAGCCCCTAAAAGGATGCTAATAGATTAGAAATAATCCTGTATATTATCTACAATTACAGAAACTACTACTACATAACAAGAAATTGATTCATCCACAGACCCTTGAAAGTCTAAAGATAATCCAATTGCTCAAGCCCACTACCAGTTAGCAGCGTGCCCAGCATGCTGGCAGCATTGCCACGCTGAATGGCAATGCTTATACGTTGAGAAAAAATAAATGCAAAAGAGAACTTCATACTTGGTAGAAAAAGAAACTTTGCAACGTGTCGGTCGCAACAATAGCCCGAAACATCACGTTGCGGGAATCCTTTAAGTCTCATTCCGTATTTGCCACTATTGCGAAACATGTCAAAAGTTTGATTCTTGAGAAATGCTTGTACACTGTACAGTACTAGCAAGAAAATAATATACATTGGCCTTCGAAAAGAGATACTCAGCTGGTGAGACAAAAGACGAAACGGCCAAGTCACATAAATTGACTAAGCTGTAGAGTTTGTGGAGTAAGGGCTTGTAGAGTAAAGCGTGTAGAGTTAGAAGCTTGGCTTTACGTGAGATCTGACAACATTTAGATAGTGGAAACTGTGACTTGGCTTTATTTTACATGAAAATGTTTTTGTCGGATTAATTTCTACAGCAATTTGTTAGTATTTCAAAAAATTCTTTTTTGTTTTATAAATGAGTCAAATTTTGCTTTCCTCAAAGATTTGTAACTACCATTTAACTTCTAAGGCATCATATTTAACTTTTAAAAGCAGAAAAATATGTTTCATCATTTTTCCCTCCGATTTAGGTAGCCATTGCCTAATAGGAAATGTGAAAATAAACCAAAAAGTTTCCTCATGTTTTCAGAATCCTTAAAAACGTGTTTCAAACTTTCTTCTTGCAATTCGTTTACAAGTTATAAAACAAACAACATAATCTACAGTATTGGCCAAAAGTATCGGCACCTTGAACATATATTATAGAATTACACATATTTAGGCGAAAAATAATAGGTACTAAATTTATTGTTCACATGCGGATGTAATTTACCAAGTAAGTACCTAAGTAAGTTTATATAGGCCGGTTGTCAGAGTTTTTAAGCCGCCTGAAGCCCTCTGACTTGGCTAAACGGTTAAAACAACTGGGAACTAAAATTTAACGTGTCATCCGAGCAACGGTAGCGCTCAGTTGGAAAATGCCACCTGCGGTCACCCATCCAAATACTGACAGTGCGAAATGTTGCTTAATTTCGGTAATTGCTGACAAACGCCTAATCAAACTACGCTACGAGCGCTACGCCAGAAAATCTATATACACAGTACTTTTTAGGTTTCCGTACCCTAAGGGTAAAAACAGGATCCTATTACTAAAACGCCGATGTCCGTCTGTCTGTCTGTCACCTGGCTGTATCCCATAAACCGTTATAGCTAGACAGCTGAAATTTTCACAGATGATGCATTTCTGTTGCCGCAATAATGCATACGAAATGCATACTAAACTACTACTAACAGAATAAAATAAATATTTAAGGGAGGGCTCCCATACAAACGTTTTTTAGGAGATTTTTGCTCGCTAATAATAACAATAATTAACGGCAAGAGGAATGGGGCTAAGGAGGCACCAACACTGTACGGAAATCTTCGTGCGCGAGAACGACTCGCACTTTGCTGATTTTTACTTAACATGACGAGAAAAAAAAGACTATTAAGTGGTTAATTTTTTTTCAAAAATCTGTGTTTCTTGTTATTTGTGAATCAAATATTCTATGTTAACACGATCGTAAAACAAATTAGTTGTTCTTTGAATATTTTATAAAATGCACGTGTTTTATGGGGTGGCTAATACTTTTGGCCAACGCTATAATTATTTCCTCATCAAAATGAAGCTGAATATAAAGTAACAACAGAAGAAAAATGTTGCCAAATATGGCACGTTTTCACGTTTTTCTGAAACCAAAATAATTAAACTGTCCCCTCTATATTTTACATTTCCCTTCAAAAATCTAAACATAGCTTTTTACATTTACTTTCAAAGGATTCTCTACAATTTCACAATTCGTTAAAAATAAAAATAATAATGTTTGACTTTACCCCGAAGCAAATTTCGAAAGCGGTAAAAATTTCAAAACACTTCTTCACTTTTAATCGTAAAGGCTTCTTTCAAATTTCGAAACTGAATTTGAAATTAGAAATTACGAACCAACCTCTGGATATTCAACAAGTAGTTGCAGGAAATCCCGACCTATATAAAAGGAAAATCATCTGAGAGGAGTTCAGTTTCGCGTCAGAAGTCGAAGGGAGCGGCTGTGCCCGACGTCACCCTGAAGTACTTCCGAATTACGTTGTTCTCGAGTTTCAGTACTTAGATGTTTCGGTGTACGGGATAGTAGTTGATCACTGTTTATACTGCTGTGGTGTGAGTGACTCTTTGGTGATGGATTAGCGTATAGTAGTGCTGCGGTAAGTAGTTTTACTCGTACGTGTATGAAAATCTTGTGTGTAATACGTAATTGTCTTTTAAGTAGTGTGTGTTGAAAGGAAGTAGGCGCTGCTTTGCCGATTTTTATTGAATTTTTATATCGTCTTATTATATAATAATAGTTTTTTATAACTTTTGCTAACAATTCAATGAAGTTAGTAAGTAGTTTAGGTACATGTACAGGTGTTGTGGTTTAAACTGATACATTTAATTTGTTTCAACTGTTCAATGATAGTATTTTTGAAACGTAGTTTGCTAAGGTGTTCATTGCCGGGCAATTTTCTTAGTCAACAAATATAATTGAAATTAAAAATATTGATGACAAGAATTATAATGTGTTGTGATTATGAGCAAAATTAGTGACGAAGGTGGAGAAACAAATTATTAATAAAAGATTGTAGCAAACAAAATACTTATTTGACTGAAAAAAAAACTTTAAATTTGGAACTTTGTGCAATGTTCTTTGATTTCTTTCACAAAAGTGAAAGTACAAAAATGCTCGGTGTTTTAATGTTACAAATTTAAGCACCAAAATGCACAATTCTAAGATCACAAGTAAATAGACTTGAATTTCTTTTTGCATTTAAATTCTATAATGATGGTTCCGATAAACATAATTCACAGTGTACATATCTGTCTACTTGCCTTTTCAACTATGACAATTCAAACCAGACAAGAAAAAATAATTGAAATGGTTTATATTACTATTTATATTCCTAAAGTTTAGTGTGTCTTCATAGTCTGCGTTGAAGTCCTCTGCAATCATCATTCACTCTTAGTGAAATGGATTAAGACCTCGGTCGTTACCAAGTGAGTCCACATGCGATAATTTTCAATTATATTAATTACTAGCGACCTGCCCCGGCTTCACACAGGTGTATTACACATATAAACCTTTCCTTTGAATCACTATTAAAAAAAACTGCATAAAAATCCGTTGCGTAGTTTTAAAGATATAAGCATAGGGACAGACAGACAGGGAAGTGACTTTGTTTTAGACTATGTAGTGACGATGCAACAGCTATGGTAGCTAAATTTCGGGTAGTCTCTACGAGACTGAATGACATCCCTGATGAACTTAATTACGAATATCAAGTTGAAATGGCAGTGGTCTCTTATTAAATCTCTCTAGGCAGGGCACATCATGTTGGATATGCTATGGACTTTTAAAGTTCTCAAATGGAGACGGCGTCTTAGAAAGTAGTGGGTAGGAAGTCCAGTCGTCCACTCACTCACACACACATACACACACAGTGGAGATGACCAGATTAAAACCACATCTTTGCAATCTGACATACTCGTACGATCAGCGGGGCAATTCTGTCAATCGATCTTGTTACTAAAGTGACACGTTCTTGAACCTGTCTCGTTTTTCTGACAGTTTTGAGCTGTCGGAACTGTCAGAAAAACGAGAGAGGTTCAAGAACGTATCACTTCCGTAAAGAGATCAGCTAACAGAATTGCCCCGCAGTTCTGTCCTTACTATTATCCCTCCCATAATTAATTTACAATATTATAAATGTGAAATGTAAATGTAAATTTGTTTGTTAAGTTTGGAACTATGGAGAAACGGCTAGACTTGATTTTTAGCATGGATAAGTTCAAAGGTTTCCAACCAAGTGACATAGGCTACTTTTTATCTCGATAAATCCGAAGGGTCCTGTGGGATAGCAATAGTATAAAAATAAAAAAAAAGCAGGTGAAGCTGGCAAAAGCTAGTAAAATTATAAATCCGACAGTGTGTTTGATGGTTTTTTGGTTTGTTCCTCTTTCACGCAGCAATGGAGCACCGGATTGACTTAATTGACATGGACATAGTTTGAAGAACTGAAAGTGACATAAGCTACTTTTTATCCCGGAAAAATAATAGATCCCCATGGGATAGCACAGAAATAAAAATGTTACGCCGGCGGCGGAGCCGTGAGCAAAAGCTAGTTGGCAATATACCCATAGAAGATCCCTATGTCCAGCAGTGGGCGTTCTAAAGCTGAAATGATTATGCTGATAAACTATTTGATGCAAATCATAATATAAACTGTATTTCCGAGAAAACGCGAATTTAGATATTCTCAAATTTTTGAATAATTCTAAATTTTCTAAATATTTCTATTTTAAATAGAGTGGGTGAACCAACCAAAGTTATATCGCTCTCTAGTATTATGGAGCGACATAACTTTGTTTGGGTCACCAAGTTAAGCAAAGTTACGTATGTCGCTCGTAGTAGTTGGACAGGAGCACTTTTTCGCAATGAAAACCGAAATCGTAAGCGATAAGTATTTCATTTACGGAGTGTACATTTTGTATATTAACCACCGCCGTAATTTTTTTTTCATTTTGGTACGATAAGAAATATTATTGTAATAAAAGTTGTTTTTTTAAAGTTAGGAGTTAGTTGTAAAGCGTAACTTGAACAAGAAGTTACGACACTAGGGGGTAGTTCTTCGAGTACATCTCGCGACACATATAACCTTAACTAAATTTTCTAGATCTTAAGCCTCGGCTTGCTCTTGACCGATTTGATTCATACTGGTTGTTAGGATTTAGATGAACAAAATCGATTAGGAGTGAGTCAAGATGTAGGCTCAACTGAATCTTTACATTCAATTAAATATATGAGTTCTGCTGTTCAGACAGTCTACTAGTAATATTTTTTTACAACTATGATGGACACATGTCCTATCGAAAGTCCAACCGTAGTCACCCCGTATATTGATTGACTCACTGACTTATTGTTTTGCCCCACAAGGGTCGTAATCTATTTATTCTCCGTCTCAGCTTATTTCCTGTAATTATATCTTAAGTTGGAACAATACTGTTTGCTAAGCTTTAATAATAGATACATACATATATACATACATATTAGGATGGGGAATAAGTCTTTTGGCATTATGTATGAACTTATAATAAAATCTCTTTGGCTATACTATTTGTATCTGGCTGGTTTTGGTATCATTGAAAGTTAAAATTTTAAAGAACATCATTCCTATTTCAAATTAGGAAAATGTGTGATTTTCATATGTTTTTCATACTGTCAAGATAAGCTAATCTAATGAAGAAATTAGATACATTTTAAAATTTTACTACAAAAAGGTAAAATGCAACGCAAGTCGCGAAAAAAAATTACGATGTTTATGGACCCAGTGCAGCGTCTATGAGAGTAGGACAAATTTGGTTTAAGCGTTTTCAATCCAATCCAATTCAATTCAATTCAAAATTTTGATGTCAAAGACGCACGTCGCTCTGGTCGCCCTATTACGGATAAAATGGATGCCATTTTTGAAAAAGTGGAGCAAGATCGGCATACCAGTAGTTACGACGTAGCTGAAGAACTGGGAATTGACCACAAAACAGTTCACGAGCTCACTGAAAGAAACCTAATGAACCATGTACTCATAGTAGACCTGACACATCTTTAACCACTCAGCAAAAATTAAGAGAGTTTGACTGGGAGGTGTTAATGCATCCGCCGTATAGTCCTGACCTTGCACCTTCAGATTTCCACCTGTTTCGGTCTCTTCAGAATTCTTTAGGTAGTGTCAGGTTAACATCACAAGAGGACTGCCAAAACCACTTGTCGCGGTATTTTGATCAGAAGTCCCAAAATTTCTATAGCAATGGGATCATGTCCCTACCTACAAGATGGCAAAAAGTTATCGAACAAAATGGTACCTACATACTTTAGTTAAATGTAAATAAACTATATTAAAAAATGTTTTGAATTTTCTTAAAATATGCGAAAAGACTTTTTCCCCAACCTATTATTAACAACTTTTGTTATGATATTTGTATAGCTAAAGGTACGGTTTTGTTAGAAACAGTTCTAAAGTATTCGTGGTCAAATAAGAAAATCGGCCAAGTACGAGTAGGACTCGCGCACGAAGGGTTCCGTACTGTATGGGAGCCCCCCTTTAATTTTTATTTTATTTTAATATTATAATTTATTATAAAATTGAATATAACACTAAATATTCTGTGAAAATTTCAAGCATCTACCTATTACCACTATTAATATATAGCAAAAAACGTCTAAAAATTCAGGTCTGTTGTATGAGAGCCCCCCTTAAATATTCATTTTATTTTGTTTTTAGTATATTTATAGCGGCAACAGAAATACATCATCTGTGAAAGCTTCAGCTGCCTAGCTATCATGGTTCATGAGATACAGCCCGGTGACAGACAGACAGACGGACAGACGGACATTGAAGTCCTAGTAATAGGGTCCCGTTTTTCCCTTTGGGTACGGAACCCTAAAAAAAAGTAGTAAAAAAAATTGGTGAAAATAATATTACAAAATTAATTTTCATTGGTATTAACCATTAAATGAGCCACGAAATTACTATGAGAAGTGTAATAAAAAGAAATACCCAAACAAATTTAACATTAACAAAACATAAATCATCAAATAAATAGCGGAGAAGACAGGTAACGACGGAATAAAAAACCTCAACTTTTTGAAGTAGTTTAAGAAAAATGTATTATACCGAACACTGTGTAATTGTTTGGGTTCCTAACGAGGGTCGTAATCTATTTACATATCGTCACACAACTGATAAGGCATGGACTTCCTGCCATTGTACCCGTACCTAATGCCGGTTGCAGACCAAGAGCTAAGCTAAGTTAGTTTAGCTTAGCTCGCGTAGCTGACGCAGTTTTTCATAGATCGTGCATAGCTCGCAGTCTGCACAGATCTATGGAAAACTGTTTCAGCTATGCGAACTAGCCCCGAACTACGTTAGCTTAGCTCTTGGTCTGCAACTCGCATAAAGCCGGAAACATAACATATTGCCAGGAAGAGGCTATTTTCGATATTTTGTGACACACACCCAATCAACATGTACTTATCTTTTGATCTGAGTAACAGAGGACTTCCTTAAATAGTCTCTATTAGGTATATCTTTGTTGTCTTTTTATTTTAGTTCTAATAAAACGACAAATTGATTTGGGCTCAATTTTGAAAGCTTCACAGGTTTGAAAAATATGTATAGCCAATTGTTTGGCCTTTTTCATTGCGATAAATCATACAATAATCGGCCAAGTACGAGTCGGACTCGCGCACGGAGGGTTCCGTACTGTATGTGAGCCCCCCTTAAATATTTATTTTATTATTTATTATTGAAGTGAATATGAAACTAAATATTCTGTGAAAATTTCAAGCATCTACCTGGTACCATTATTAATATAGAGCGAAAAACGTCTAAAAAAACAGGTTTGTTGTATGGGAGCCCCCTTAAATATTTATTTTATTCTCTTTTTAGTATTTGTTGTTATAGCGGCAACCGATATACATCCTCTGTGAAAATTTCAGCTGCCTAGCTATTATGGTTCATGAGATACAGCCCGGTGACAGAAAGACAGACGGACAGACGGACATCGAAGTCTTAGTAATAGGGTCCCGTTTTTCCCTTTGGGTACGGAACCCTAAAAATTAAAAGACTTTGAAGCTATAGGCTGACCACTTAACGCGCGGATCGCCTGCGCGGAAGAAGGGAGCGGGAAGGCACGGAGCGGAGCTCAACTCTGCGTACCCCTCTCTCCCACCCGGTAACATCTCCCCCCGCTCCCTTTTTACCGCGCAGGCGATACGCGCGTTAAGCGGTCGGCCTATAGTAGTTGTTCGAACAGTAGACCACGTTCTCGAGGCACGTTTTTTAAATGAATTTTAATTTCACCTTGTTCTTTATCGATTTTGTTTCATACCCGCAATAAAATTAAGATTTAGATACCAAACGATCAATGTTTATAGAACATGTGTACCAATTTTCGTTAAGATTGGTTAAAAAATGCGATAGAGAAAAGAGAAAAATCAACATTCGGACAGACGAAAACCAAATTGTCGAGTAGAAGCGGAGATCTTCGCTTCGCATCGGTCGCAACTTTCTTCGAAAATTCTTCAAAAATTATTATTAGTAATAAGAATAACCACTCAACCACCTGAAGCTTGGGCACCGCCCCGCTGCCGGCGGCATTCTAGATTTAGTTTTTTTTTAATTTTTTTTTTTTTTTACATAAATTGAATTTTATTTGAAGTTTTTTAAATGTAAATATCGTAAAAAAAATTAAGACAGTAAATAAATATGTATTATAAAAATAATAAATTCTTTATCCATCAAACAACATTTCAATAATCACATTTCAATCAATCTTAATTAGCTAGAAAAATATATATTATTATTGTATTATGTAATTATATTATTATTGTCTCCTTATAGTTACGAGAGTATTAATAAAATGAAAAGTGTGATCGATTTTGTGTGGATCCATACTGTTTTGCTAGTCCCGTAAAATATACTTTACGATTTCATAATTTTGTGTCGTCCGAATCGCAGTAGCGCTCAGTTGTAAATGCCACATGTGGGCACCCATTCGAAGATTGACTGTGCCGAACGTTCCTTAACTCTGGTGATCGCTGACAAACACCCAATCAAAACTATATACGCTATAAGCCATACGTTAAATTGAAAGCCCTGGTTGTAGTAACCGATTAGCCAACTCTGATTACTTTACTGATTTTTTTTTGATTTATTATTTCGTGCTTGTTCAAAATTACTTGAACCAACGAGATACAGCGGTTTATCATCTAGATTAACGGTAAACATAAACGTCCTTTTTAGGGTTCTGTACCTTAAGGGGTTTTTTATTGCGAATAAGTCCGCGCTAGACCACCAACTCGCCTAATGGTAAGCGACGTTGTGGTCGAACGTCGATACCTATAAATCAACATGAAAAAACGGGACTCCGCCGTCCGTCTGTCTGTTTATCACCAGGCTGTATCTCATGAACCGTAATAGCTAGAACGTAGAAATTTTCACAGATGAAGTATTTCTGTTTTTGCTGTAACAACAAATACTAAAAACAGAAAAAAAATTAAGGGCTCCATACAACAAACCTGAACTTTTAGCCGTTTTTCGTTCGATGTTAACAACGGTGATAGGTGGATACTTGAAATATTCCTAAAATATTTAGTTAATTATGAACTTAACAATAAAAAATAAATTAAATAAATATTTACTGGGGCTCACATACGAAAACGATTTTATTTCTCGATATATTATAATTACGGCAACCGGTAGAAGTTCACATAATTATTCACTTCGACAATAAATAATTAATTTAAAATAAAATATATTAAGGGGCGCGCTCCCATCTTACGGTACGGAACCTTTCGCACTCGAGTCCAACTCGCACTTGGCCGATTTTTTATGAAATAATTTTATTTTGTTTCATAAAAACAAGCCGTTTCAAGATAGTTGTTTCACAACAATATTGAGTAAGGTAATAATGAATGTTGATGATTTTAAGAAATTGAGTAACACCTGTGGTTTACTTAATTAAAATGACGCTTCTTTTTTTGCACAAACTCAAGAACCAAAGTATTTTAATTACACTCTGTCAGTTTTAGTTCTATTTTATTTATTTTACGATCGCAAACTAGACGTTGCAACACTTTAATTAAATTTCTCCGAAGCACTGCAAGTGGTATTTCCTATGTGGAGTCTACGAAGGCTTGAAAGCTAATATCTCCTTTACTTTGCCAGTTTCCAGTTAAACTTTTTGTACTTACAAAAGTACAGAAGAACTAGTCTATGATGTAAAATACAAGGTTATTAATCCGCAATGTGATGAATAACTACTTAAAACATTTTTGATGGGATCTGTTGACGTACTCATATCACTCTGTATAACCACGCATACAGCGCGACACAAAAGAGATGAAATGAATTATTATTACTTTTGCTGGAACCACAATCTGAGCTGTCAATCATTGCTAATATCCTAGCATTTTCCTCGTTTTGTGTTATTTTGTGGATTGTGAACAGAATAACAGTAACATTTTGAAAAAAATAATGCAAAATATGCTAACAAAGCGATGGTGGCGGCCTCATTGATTTTCAAGACTTTTATGTCGCACTGTAACTTTTTTATAGTACCCCGATTTAAATATTTTTTTTTTTATTGTAAAGAATATAGAGTTCCACTCCAATTTTATCGCAATCGGCGTAGCCATTTTTGATCAATCAACAATAATGTGAAAAATGCTACATCGATCCGTGCGAAATATTCGCGAATTCTGTACACGGGTGAAGTCGGTCATGCTATTTTTTGCAAAAAAATATTATTTTTTAACCGACTTTAAAAAGAAGTTTCACTATTTGACTGTATGTTTTTTGTATGTGTGTTACACGTTTACTCCGCCAATTTATGCAACAATTTTCATGATTACATTCTTTTAAATTTTATGGAAATTGGCACAGTCGTTTTGGGAAAATCAACAACAATGTGAAAATACCTACTTTATCCGTGCGACTACATTACGAACTAAGTATTCGAATTCTGTACACGGTTGAAGTCAAACCATTTTTTCACGAAAGTTATTATACCTAAATTTATATTTACCTAAAGATATTTATTAATGAACAAGAGTAACACGTGACCGGTATGAGTGGCATAGTTTGGTTCAGTGATTTGCATATTTTTGTAATATGGATTGTCCTAAGATTAATTAAGATTGACAGCGAGTTATTCGTATATAGAATAGTTAAATGAGTTAAAATTCTATAGGTTTTAGCCGTGTCAATGAAAAATATTGTTGCAATAAGGATTATCGTCGAAAGGGACCGAAACAAAAAGTTCTGTCGGTGAAACGTCCGTAGGCGAAAAATCCTGTAGGGGTTTACAAATATGAGTTGTTCTGATGGCGAACAGTCCTATGAAAAAGACGGTAACAAACACGGCCCAAAGGGGTGAATCGGTATTCGGCGAACGGTTGCTGAATTTTACACATACACATGTCCATCATCATCAGCCATAGGACGTCGACTGCTGGACATAGGCCTCCCCTATGGATCTCCAATAAGACCGGTTGGTAGCGGCTTGCATCCAGCGTAATCCTGCGGTCTTAATGAGGTCATCCGTCCACCTTGTCCTCCGCGCTATGTGCCCTGCCCATCGCCATTTCAACTTGCCAATCCGCTGACCACATACATATGTGGTCAAATGCAAATCTCTCCATCTCCGGTAAAAATACTTTCTTCAGAAACGCGTACCAGCCCGGGTAGCACGGCAAAGGGAGAAAACCATTTTATCCACTTTAAATGTCAGTTGTCATTGTCAATCCATACTTTATTTCCTCTTCGAGGGGTTATAATGGTGGAAAGACAATTTGTCCCTTTGCCATGCTTCTCGTGTAGGTATGTAGGATTTGTTATATGTGAATCCACCAAACCGCACTGGGCCAACGTGGTGGATAATAGCCCAATCACCCTTCGTGGGTAGGCCTACGTCCTGCAGTGGACTATCAAAAAGGCTGGTACAGTACAGTACAGTAAAAGTTCGCCACTTCACACTGTTTATGTGCAACATTAAATACATTCAAAATAAAAAAACTCAAAAACAAGTGGAAATCCTAAAATTTGTGATACGACGAGAAAGTTTGACGGCAACAGAACTAAACTGACTGAAACTGTAATTAGTGCGCAAACGAGCTTTCTCCCTCAACAATCACGCGAGAAGTATTTGAAACAGTTCGTAGATAATTATCTAGACGACTTTAGTCATTTCCTCGCTGAGGTGGGATGAAAAGTTATACGTTGCACTCGAGTGCAAATATTTTTGACCTTGTGCTCATTTGATTCCCTCGCTGACGCGCAGGATTCTAATTTTCAAATTTTAGAATCCTTCGCTTGCTCGGTTATCAAAATTGAGCACAAGGGTAAAAAGCAATTTATTATTTATTATTTTTTAGCAATTCTTACAGTAATAAAAAAAATCAGAATAAAAAATAGGGCTCTACTACAACAGTTATTTTTAAATAAGTATGATTTAAATAGAGCCATTTATTCCTTTTTTTAAAAATATTATACAGGGTTATTTCTAATCAATTAGCATCCTCTTAAGGGGCTTATTCTGTACATCAAAACTAACAACTTTTGTTCAGTGTAAATATTATTATTTAGATAGGGCCTGATCTGGTTATTTATTTCACTTAGATAGTCCAAACTCTTCACAGTGTTATTTATTGTGAAGAAAGATGTAATGTTATACAGGGTAATTTCTAATCAATTAGCATCCTTTTACGGGCTTATTCTGTACATCAAAACTAACAACTTTTGTTCAGTGTAAACATTATTATTTAGATAGGGCCTGATCTGGTTATTTATTTCGCTTAGATAGTCCAAACTCTTCACAGTGTTATTTATTGTGAAGAAAGATGTAATGTTATACAGGGTAATTTCTAATCAATTAGAATCCTTTTACGGGCTTATTCTGTACATCAAAACTAACAACTTTTGTTCAGTGACTTTTGTCAAAACCAAAAAAAAAAAATGATTTTCCATAGAAAAATATCGTTCACCCGCGACAACTTTGTCGCGGTTGTGTGTTAAGTTTTGACAAAAGTTGCAGAACAAAAGTTGTTAGTTTTGATGTACAGTATAAGCCCCTAAAAGGATGCAAATTGATAAGATATTACCCTGTATAACATTACATCTTTCTTCACAATAAATAACACTGTGAAGAGTTTGGACTATCTAAGTGAAATAAATAACCAGATCAGGCCCTATCTAAATAATAATATTTACACTTCTTATTCGAAGTTGGGAAATGTAGTGCCCGTAACTTGGCAAAATAAATTGTGGTGTTTGGCAAATAACGCCGACAAAATAGTACAAAAGAAGTAATCCGAATATGACTTTCTGGTAGATAGTAGGTATGTGAATTAGGTGATTAGCAGTATATATGGTTAGGTACCTCGAAAATACTTATGACATGGCAATGATATCATTGCCGTGCTTATGATTACCTAGTATATTAACCGTGCCAACCTTTTTAATAGTACGCTGCTGAACATAGGCCTACACTCCAGAGAGATGAGGGGAGGGTAGTTCGGCCATATCTACCACGTTGGTCCTTCCGTCTGTCCGTCCGCCCTCATGCTAACCTTACAACTTCCATATTTATAAACCAAATTTAATAAAATTCGACATTATGATAGTTTTTGTATGGGTTTCTATAGATTTTTTGTAACTTCTTACGACTTTTAATTACAATATGAATGATACAGTGATTGAATTTATGAAATTGGTTAAATTGTTGCCTTACCTATAATATTTTATTTTCACTTAATGAAGAAATATTCATGGAAAAATGTAACAAAATAATAATGCCTAAGTTACTCTGATCTGTAGATCAGATCAGAGTAACTTAGGCAGAAATATCGTCTAAAATAAAATGTTTTTATAAAAAGCCAATGTAAAGCCATGATTTCAACTGAGATCTTACAAAAAGATACGCTTGCGATGCGACTACGCTTACGCCTCGTGTGCGAAGGGCCTTTGTTACTTAAATGACACGTGTCAGAGAAATCTTATTTCTACATGCTAGTAAAAATGTTCCAAATTGTCCAACAATCAATTAAAAGTTACTAAAGTCTATTAATATTTTATCGACGGATCCCAATGGGATATTGGGAATTTATGATTTTCGTAAAGAGCACGTCAATGATTCTCAAAAGCTATCGGAAAAAGTTATCTCAGTGGACTCATTACTTGTAATTTGTATATTTGAATTTGATCAATTTACCCTCATTTTAATTAATATTAGATCAAAATATATATTTTTTTTATATTGAATATCGTTCACTCGCGACAAAATGTATGGAACAGCTGATTTTTTTTGAGTTTTGACAAAAGTCGTAGAACAAAAGTTGTTAGTTTTGATGTACAGAATTAGCCCTTAAAAGGATGCTAATTTATTAGAAATAACCCTGAATAAGTTGCGGGTGGTAGGATCGTAAAGTTCTCGAATGAAGACCACTTATTACCAGCATGCGCAGGGTTAAGCAAAACGTTGTGAGTAATGACAAGGTTTGACCGCTTTGACTTCAAATATCAAACTACCAAACATCTGGACATATTTAAACTAGTAGTTCTCATAGCAGTAGACTTCGCGACACATATCTGTAACTGAATCTTCAGAAGCTTTTTTATTTATTTTTTTATCGCGAATAAGTCCGCGCTTGGACATCAACTTGCCAGATGGTAAGCGACATTGTGGTCGAAGATGAAGCACGCAGACTTTGAAGATACCTATTCATTCTTATTATATCTCGACTCGATCTTGACCGATTGCGCTTCGATTCGGTTAAAAAGAAAATTAGCTATCTCAAAGTAGAGACGCTTTGCTTGTTCGGTCAATTTAATACCTACTAATATTTGATGTCTTGAAAAGTTTGAAAATAATTATTCTTCCTAAAAAAGGCCTAACCGACTTCAACCGTGTAGAGAATTCGAATAGTTCGCACGGATCGATGTAGTTATTTTCACATTATTTTTGATTCATCAAAAACGGCTGAGCCGATTTCGATAAAATTTAAATGAGACCGTCTTTGAAGTGTATTTGATCTACCAAACGAAAAAAAGCTATAATAATCTACTCTGTAATGTTAGCCGCATAATCGACTCTCCGAGTCGATTGGTATCGGCACATCCCTAACGCGCGCCAAGAGAGGGCACAACACTAGCGACGCTACAGACTTGGACAGGGACGCGCCATGGCGCGCGATAGTATCTCTTTTAATATTGATAACGATTTGATTAAAAGTGTAATTGGTGCTATACCAGACTTTATAATACGCCCACGGTCGACCACTAACAAAATAAGGGAAATCAGGCGCATCCTTTAATAGTAATAAGTTATCTGTGGTCAAACATAAAAAAATATTCGCGTCGACTTGTAAACCTCCTCTATTTCGTCGGTAATAAATAAGCCTATACGTCATCCCCCAAAGATTCAGTTCTTAAAGAACTTTATTTTTACCATATACGCGCGTGCGTATTTAAGTGCACAGGCAAACTTTACGGTACCTACACAATGTAATTATTTAGTTAGCATGTATGCGTGCAAATAGGCAAAGTTTGCAAAGTTAACAAAGTACAGCAAAGTATGAAGTGGGTTGGGAAGGCCGCACTACACTGGAGCACGCAATCTTCAGATAAATTAGTTGCCGACGAGCCATTATAATGCTATGAACAATATTTATTTAAGAGTACTCCTTTCTTAAGGAGTACCTACTATTAAATCTATACCAATATTATAAAGAGGAAAGATTTGATTGTTTTTGATTGATTTGCATTGAATAGGCTCCGAATGACCGACTGAACCGATTTGAAAAATTATTTTACTATTGAAAAGCTACACTATCTCCGGGATAATATAGGCTATAATGTATTTAAAAAAAATAGGGATCATTACTAAAACTCCTATACCTACATTACGTGGTAGGTATTTAGGCACAACTTTAATAAAATTCGTCTTTAGCAAATCATACCCGGGCAAAGCCGGGGTACGCAGCTAGTAAATAAAATTTATATTTATACCAGAGGTTTCTGGTGCAAATCTGTCCATCCAGAGCGGAAATGCGACAAACTCTGCTTTATGGGGCCCCTTTGCATTTGGAACGATAAGATTCGACTAATACATTTTCTCACGTTTATTTAATTACAGTTTATTTATTCTCAGACCAAAATAACTATACAAATTTGGGATGATTTAAAGAATCGATTTTCCGAAACTTGGTAGGTACAATAGTCATATAATTATCAATACAAATAGGTATAGTTGTAATAAATCACGACAGTACGGGGTCTTTTGCATGTACCAACGAGTAAAATTGTATATATTATGTAAACTGCGTTAGCGTGTGTACCTAAACTATCTGATTGAGCGATCAGTCGTACACATAATATGTAAAAAATAATAATCGGCCAAGTACGAGTCGGACTCGCGCACGGAGGGTTCCGTACTGTATGGGAGCCCCCCTTAAATATTAATTTTATTTTAATTTTATTATTTAATATTGAAGTGAATATAAAACTAAATATTATGTGAAAATTTCAAGTATCTACCTGTTACCATTATTATTATAGAACGAGAAACGTCTAAAAAATCAGGTTTGTTGTATGGGAGCCCCCCTTAAATATTTATTTTATTTTCTTTTTAGTATTTTTTGTTATAGCGGCAACAGAAATACATCATCTGTGAAAATTTCAGCTGCCTAGCTATCATGGTTCATGAGATACAGCTCGGTGACAGACAGACAGACAGACAGACAGACAGACAGACAGACGGACATCGAAGTCTTAGTAATAGGGTCCCGTTTTTCCCTTTGGGTACGGAACCCTAAAAACTTAGCGTATAGGTATGTAAATAAAAATAATAAATAAATAAATCTAAATGCCGATAGAGAATCATCTATTTTAACTAGTTCATCTTGAAGATGATTCTTAATTGATGGAAAGTAGCTCTGTATACAGGGTGGAGAACTGACGCCGACACAACCGTCAATACATAATATTTGCTTTAAATTTTTCAATAAGTTGAAGTAGTTGGTTTTCTCTTAGTTTGGTAGAAACAGCATGCAAAAGTTGACCAAAGAGTTGTTATGCTGTGATATGGCCCTTAAATCAAATCACATATTTTAGCCTTCTGTTTTAAAGTCTTAGACATATATTTCGAATTTCTTAAACAAAGCTATTAACTATTAGGATATTTTTTTTTATATTGCTTTTATGATTACAGGTTACTAGTACTACTTTTAGGCTAGACTATGTAGTATTAATGTCGGTGTCAGCTATCCACCCTGTATATCTTGGGAAGTACGGGGTGCAGCCAACAAGGGTCACCAGGTCAGCAGGTGATAAGAGGAGATATTGGTTTTAGAATGGGGTCACGATTGCGTGACTCGTATCGCTTGACCTAATATCGGATCGTCACATAAATTTTACGTAAGTGATCGAAATCGGCGAAACAAAATAGTCTTCGAAATAGCCCACTATAGGCTTTTCCGCAAAGTTGTGATTATTTTTAACCGACTTTCTATGTTCGTCTGTATGTATTTTTTTGTGTATGTTCATTGATATTTTTGCCAATTGAGAAACGAATCAAAAAATATTTTTTGTTCGAAAGGGTATACTCTCGAGGTCCCGTTTAAATCTTATCGAAATAGGCTCAGCAGTTTTTGAAAAATCAACAGTAATGTAAAAAAAAAAAATATACGTCAAATCGAATCCAAGTCGAATTTTCTATTTTCTATTTGAATTTTGTACACAATGGAAGTCGGTGTTGCCATTTTTTTGCGAAAAATAATTATTTTTAACGTGAATAAGCTTGACCACCAGCTCGTAGCTGGTGTGTATTAATCTGTTTTATTTGTAAACCTATTTAAACAAGGAGTTGCTTTGCAAGCTGTAGGTATTTTAAGCAGTAGGATATACTACAGCAGTATTTTTGCTCGTCACATTTTTATTTTATTTAGGGATCCAATCTAAAACCATGAAAAATAATGTGTGCATGTGTGGCTAAGTATAACTATGAGATACAAAATACACGTAAGTAAATAAAAATAAAAGATGCGTTACATCAAAATATTTTTGGAACTTTTAGTATATCTATAGTTTTGACAATAAATAACCCTAATTCAGCTCGCGCAATCAGTGAATTGCATTTCTGTATTCTGTAGTTCTCGAATAGAGACTACGTACCGGCAAGCGCAGCGTAGGTCGTCCACCAAATCACAAGGTGGACGGATGACCTCATTAAGACCGCAGGATCGCGTTGGATGCAAGCCGCCACCAACCTGTCTTATTGGAGATCCATAGGGGAGGTCCATGTCCAGCAGTGGACTGATGGATGGATGGATGGTCCGTGGATGAATTTCTATGTTAAATTTTAATTATCTACCTAGAATAATTGCTCGCTTAAAACTGCTACTGGAATATCGTCCGTGGAAACAGCACCATAATTTACTTAATTTGCAAATCCAAACAGATTTTATGTTCACTTAAAATCTAAAGCAATGTAATCATATTGAGTTAGCATTTACGGGAAAATTATTACAATAATGGAGGTCATAGGAAACGTGTAATGAGGCAAGTATGAACTTTCGTCACGCAACAGAGTTGTGCGGTTGACATTTTTATTTCAGCTCAGTGAAGACTGTCATGTTCCAGCAAAATATTGTACCAGCTTTTTAATAGTCTTCTATAAAACGTAGGCCTACCCTATACATTAACTGTAACTGCAGACAAATTAGTGGAGTGCCGTTAGACGTACGAGTATAAACAGCAAAACCTCGGAATCCAGCTAGTCTATGAATCTTAATAAAAACTATTGGAATGCATTGTTAAAAGCTCAGATAAATAAGTTAATAAATTAAATTTTAAAAAACACTAGAAAACACACTTAGTCCGTTACGTGGCCTTTCTCTTCAAGTGGAAACACGACTATGATACGATATTCCTTCATAGAACGCCAGTGCCTATCTTCCGGCTTCATCATCAGACCTTGAAACCTAACCGTGATCAAAGTTCATTACAAGACTTTTCTAAGAAATCTAAAAAAGCTATGATACAATTTTCCATCATGAAGTTCCAGTTCATATCTTCCGGCTCCATCATCAGATCAGTTCGACAGTACCATATTATTGTATTGTCATCAGAACTACATACAGCTGCCAATTTTCATTACGCTACGACCCTTGGAAGATGGTTAAATTAGTTACCATAGATTCCATTACATAGTTACATACACGTCGACATAATTTAAGCGTGTTAAAAAGAAACAATTGACCGATCTTGATTACAATAATTTACTAAAAAATGGGAAGAACATGGGGAAAAAATGAGAGAAAAATATTTTTATTTTATACCTAATAAATAATTCTTGCATAGTAATGAGTTACAAGAAAAAAATAACCTATACAAGATTATCTCCTTGCTCTGTACTAAGGCGAAAGGGGATTATTAAGACCCTCATTATGAACAACTTAAATAAATGAAATGATATATAAACTTTTATTATGGGGCCAACCCAGAATTCGAGAAAATGGTTGTTTTATTTTGTACGCCGATCAGGTGCATAAATGTTAGTTTGTCAAAATCGTTGCTGTTAAAGTCGTAGTGAAGATTCTAGTAACTTTTCAAATGTAATATTTGACTACAGTGGTACAGTGTAGTCTTCATTAGGAGAGCAGCATTGCATGTTGGTGGATTCCAGCGGATTAGCATGTTGAAATGGCAGTGGGCAGGCCAAAAAATTCGTAGAAATTATATCGACTACGGAAATATGAATTAATGTAAGGGACATTTTGGTGATTTTGAGTTATATACATCGTTGGATTCAGAATTCCGAGCTCTATCGAATGGTATATATAACTTTTTAATACCTTGAAAAAAATGTCGCTTACCACAAAAAAAAGTGAGCAAAAATATCAAAAATAAGGGGTAAAAAGTACGTTAACAGACATAAAAAATGCAATATGCCTCATACGTTAAGTTTATCATCCTATTAACCAATTGATTTCCCTTACGCTATAACAAGTTACGTTTTTAAAGTCCGATGTGCCTCTTACATCAATTTACAAAAATATACACTGGCCCTTACGCAGACAAACAAATATTAATTGAAAATCAAACAAACTTAAACAGGCAGAGGTTTTTTATAGGAAAGTGATTTGATTACAGATTTATAATTTCTGCAGCCTCTACGGGACATGTCCTATAATAGTTGGCCTATTACATTAATATTCGACTACGGAAATATGAATTAATGTAAGGGACAAAAGGCCATTTTTCAGGAGAGCCAAAAAACGATCGCAATTTTTTTTATTTCTTTTTTGTTTCTTGTCTGATTTAAATGACTTCTAGGGCGAAATTGCATAAAATTTTAAACTGTTCATGTTAAATATATCATTATTTGAGATATCCCTGTAGTTTAGGAATTGACATGTCCCTAAAGTCTTGAAAAGTCATATTATACCTATACAAGCCTAAGTACTTTGCAGTCATATTTAGTGAATTGAAATAATGATCATGCATTTCCTTGTTTTGTCAAACGAATAGGATAAACTTAATCATAGTTCCACAAATAATTAAAACAACTGTTGCCATAAAAAATCCAATTTAATTTTTATAAGTACTATTCTTGTTACATGGTTCAGAACTATATTATGATTTAGTTTAATTTCCAAAGATTTATACGTAGTTTAACTTTTTTGGAAGCTTTTATTGTTATATTATGGAAGACTGAATATAAAAGTTCCTACACGGTCTTTTTATGATAATGAACGTTAGTTTTTCATTATTTGAAAAGTTTTCTAACGCATTTTATTGTGATATTACTTACTTAAAAGTATGGCTTAAGACTTTTAATTACTGAAGTTGTTTATGTTGTTTTTTTTTAACTTAGCGTCAGTGACACATTTTTAAATATAATTACATTGAAAATAAATGATTATGATAAACTTTTGGGGCTATTTATTTAAAAAAACCTATTGAAGCGATGTCCTTCACTGCAATTTTACCTCGTATTTGATTATGAGATGTACGTTACCTTAACTTTTTTTAAAAATTTCGGTCATTTTAACAGAAAAAAATAATGTAAGGGACATGTCAATTCTTAAACTACAGGGATATCTCAAATAATGATATTTTTAACATAAACAGTTCAAAATTTAATGCAATTTCGCCCTAGAAGTCATTTAAATCAGACAAGAAACAAAAAAGATATAATGAAATAAAAAAAATTGCGATCGTTTTTTGGCTCTCCTGAAAAATCGCCTTTTGTCCCTTACATTAATTCATATTTCCGTAGTCGATATAACGTATGGCCGATGGGTCTGTAAAGCTCTCGGAAAGAGAATACAGACCGGCAAGCGTAGCGTAGGACGTCCACCAACGAGGTGGACTGACGACCACATTCGACCCCATTGGTCATCACTCCTCCGTGCTATCTGCTCTGCCTATTGCCATTCCAACTTGCCAATCCACTGAGCTATGTCGGTACTTTGGTTCTACGTATCTCCTCATTTCTGATTCTATTTCGCCACCTCGTTACTCTTCCTTAACATACTATATTTGATATGCTACTATATTCCCTGTATTTGATATTCATTACATTTGAAATAATTTAACCTTTAACCACAGACAGAGTATCAAAATCAAATAACGGATACAGAAGGCTCATTAGCTTTAGCTTTAATAAACGAACCACATACTTACATTGAAATATTAATAACCCTTCATCATTTGAAGCACATTGACACATCAATTATTAATTCATAAAAGCGGAGCATAACCTTCATCAATTCATTATTTAAATGTCCCGTTTTAGTTCTCGATATAATTCGAAGTCCTTTATTGAAAATGCAAATTTGGTTAAACGATTGATCTTACAATGCCGAAGCAGGTTGAAAAACAATTCAATCCACTTTATATTTAACTTGTTCTTCTTATATTTATTGAGTTCAAATTCGCAAATCTTGCTAGTATGTATTTAGATACTAAACGATCTTGCCAAATATTATTGAAATCATCTGAATACTCATACTCATTTATTTGGTAAAAAATAATTTACAAGTCAAAAACAATTACATAAAAATCTACTGTTAATTGTTATTTTTTTATGTATTTGTTATATTTATATACTCGTAACAATCAATAGGAACAATTACATTCGTCACATTAAATAAATTAATTAATCAATAATTATCATCAAATAATTCACTTACATCGTAAAAGGAGTTTTTCTTTTTTTTATCGCGAATAAGTCCGCGCTTGACCACCAACTCGCCTGATGGTAAGCGACGTTGTGGTCGAAGATGAAGCACGCCGACCTAGAAGATACCTATTCACTCTGACCTTGAAAAGCTTTAAGTGAGTGCTCAATAACCCAGCGCTGGAGGCGGAATTTGAAGCGAAAAAGCGAAAAAATATAGAGCATAGCTCGATAGCAATTTTCACCCAATTTTGATGGAAAATCGTAGTCCCCAATCAAAAATCGACTTTGCTCGCTCGGCTCGTGCTTTGTGGTTATAAATAATCCAGCACATCAAAAACTATAAATATGACAGTGGGTATCGCATTTATAATTATAGAATGTAATTTGTCAAGTAAATATTTTGAGAAATAACCAATTTTTCAAATAATTTTATTGTAATAATCATTTGGCTACTCGTAGGTTTGTCAAACGTTGGGTTTCACATGCCAGTTTTTGAAAAAAAGTTTGTGAGATGGACGGATACTTACCTAGTTCGTGTTCTCAACAGCGGGGCGCGGTCGGCGGTTGAAAATTGGATGACTTCATTTTACAGTTTAATAGGTAATTGTTTTTCGCCAAAACTGGCATAGCCAACTTCAATCGTGTACATAATTATTGTAGTTCGCACGGATCAATGTACTTAGTATTTTATACATTATTGATTGTTGAATTACCAAAACTGCAAATAAGTCCGCGTTTTACCACCAACTCGCCTGATGGTGAGCGACGTTGTGGTGGAAGATGAAGCACGCAGACCTAGAAGATACCTATTCAGTCTGACCTTGAAAAGCTTTAGATTATATCTCTTAGAAAACAAGAAAGCAGGAAGACTGTTCCATTCCCTGGCGGTACGAATCAGAAATGTTGAGCCGAACCGCTTCGTACGTTTCGAAGGGTAATCGACAGTGTAGGGGTGACAATGTGGCGTCTTCTTACTTGTCTTGTAGAAAAAAGGGGATGGTAGAATAAGGTCGTGCAATTCAGATGCACACTCTCCGAAATGAATCTGAAGTATGATCTACCTATTAAAAAAGTATCATCAAAATCGGTTCACAATTAGCGAAAATATCAATGAACAGACAAAAAATAATACATACAGACGAACACTCCTCCTTTTTAGAAGTCGGTTAATAACCGCAGCGTTTGCCACCACTCCTCTCGCCGCAACTACGTTACGCCATTGGCCAGTTCGTTAGTCCATATCTGCTAATTAACAAACCACGATAATGCCAACTAAAAGCGTACAGAATGATTATTTTTCGCAAAAAATGGTAAAACCGCCTTCCATCGTGTACAAAATTCGAATATTTCGTTTGAATTGTTTACATTACTGTTGATTTTTCAAAAACGGCTAAGCCGATTTCTGTAAAATTTAAATGGGACCACCTCGTGAGGATATTTATAACCTTATATCTTTTCGAATCAAAAACGAATTTTATGATTCGGTTCACAATTGGCGAAATTATCGATGAACATATTACACAAACAAAAATACGTACAGACGAACATGGAGCCTCCTCCTTTTTGGAAGTCGGTTGAAAATAAAAATAAAAGTCCGCTGCATCAGCGTTAAGTACCTAATCTAAAACGACGACATGTTATAAGTACATTTCTAAATAAATCATTGTATAAATAGATAATTATTTATCGCAAAAAATGGCACCACCGTCTTCCAAAATTTAAAGAATTCGAATAGTTTGCACGAACTGATGTGACATCCTTTACACTTACATTATTGTCGATTTATCAAAAACTGCTGAGCCGATTTCGATAAAATTTAAATGGGACTACTTCAGCAGGCTTATTTATCAAAAACTGCTGAGCCGATTTCGATAAAATTTAAATGGGACTACTTCAGCGGGCTTAGCATAAGGACCATAAAATTATACTATCGACGTGTCAGCACATAGTACCTCCTTCTGGAAGTCCGTAAAGACAATTCAGCTCTCCAGTAAAACGTTATCAGAACATAGGTATAGGCGATTGTTCTACGTTAAATATTGATGTATTAGAATTTATCTACCACGTAGATGGACTTGTCTAGAAATGTAATATCTCAGTATTATCAAACGGAGGGTAGACCGCAATAAATTTGGATCACAGTAACGAATCTGATTAGAAAGGTCCAACTACTTTGCGACTGTGTTATCTTAGAACTTCAAGGCTTTGGGTTGTCTGGGTCTACTCAGTGAGACTGAGTAACTCACCTCTGTACTGTTCTCTGTTACTCACTCTCATTGAACTAAATCTGAAAATAATTATTCTTACGCAAAAAATGGAAAACCGCCTTCCATCGTGTACAAAATTCGAATATTTCGCTCGAATTGTTCACATTATTGTTGGTTTTTTCAAAAACGGCTCAGCCGATTTAAAATTTAAATTGGACTACTTCGGGATTATTTCCTTTCGCACTAAAAAATATTTTTTTGTTTCGGTTCACAATTGGCGAAATTATCGATGAACATGCACAAAAAAAATACATACACACGAACATAGAACCTCCTCCTTTTTGGAAGTCGGTTAATGATACAATGATTTACGTAGCACGAGTTAGAAAGAGTCATGAAAAATATTTCGATTCGGTGACTGTTTTCGGATTTTAGTCACAGAACGTCAAATCGTGGCATGATATTCCATTCATTTTAGTGGGGGACCTCGGGAGTAAAATCCACGAAAATCCTTTCGAACTAAAAAGATTATTTCGATTCAGTTCACAATTGGAGAAATTATCGATGAACATGCACAAAAAAATACATACACACACGAACATGGAACTTTTTGGAAGTCGGTTAAAAATAACACATCATTTTATCGATCCATACTTCAGAAGAGCTATTTTGATAACGTCATCAAAACTTCTTCCGCTATACAAAGTGCTTGCTACATTATAACAAAACATAAGTAAAACATAACAATGGAATTTGACTCGTATTTCACTGACGTCATTTAACTTTTCATAAAGTAGCTAATATAACTTTCTGAATCGAGCTGATCGATTTTCATCGCGAACATTGAAATGAAACATTGATACCCTTCCGAAGCAATGGAATGGAATGTTTCATTCTACATTACCCCTAGTACCAGGAGGAGGAAGAGGAGGTTAATTTTTGAAACGTTAGAATCATTTAATTCCAAAAAGGAGGAGGTTCTATGTACGTCTGTACTTATGTATTTTGGAAGTACCTAAACACTTTTTAAGAGGCGTTGTACACTATTTGGGATTGGTAAAAAATGTCAACCTCTCGTGAGGACACGTAAATTATCGAAAATTCATAAGATGGAGGGAGAGTGGACCGCCGCGTAATATCCCCCTCTCTTTCTACCAGCCATATCGCAAGCTTTGCTTTGTTTGAGGTAAGAGGTCGTGTTGAAGATGTCCCCAAATATTTATGTTTTTATTATATTACCGCGCGGCGAAAATGTACGCCTGCTCCTGCTGTTTCGTTCAAGCGGCGTAGGGCGCTTGCGCGAGTGTGCGTGTGTGATATCGTATTTTACCATACAAATGATAGTACTTTTCCACTGATAAATAAAGCAAGTCGTGCGAAATTATATCCTAACCATTCCAAAACATTCAAAAATGCACAACGCTAATGTTTAAGTTTTCTCTTCTACCGGCACTCCCGGAATGCAACCCGTTGTTTTTTTGTGTATGTTAGTCGATATTTTCATGCAAAATCATTTACAAAAATGGTTCTTTTTAAAAAAATGAGAGACAGATCTCCTTTGTTCATTCATTTTCAGATTGGTAATATTGGATCGTTATATTTATAGAAAGTTACTACGTGTATACTGCTGTTATAATCATCCTACTTTTTATTGTGTCTCATGAACGTGACATTTTGTTGAAAGCTTCTCAGCTTGATCGGAGACGTTTCAAGATTTTAGAATTTTAGCGAATTTGCGCGTAGTCAATGTCTGTCATGTCACCTTTTGTGGGTAGATCTACTGCAGTGGACTATTGAAAGGCTGAGACAGTACAGTACAATGTCTGAAGCTTCTTATAGTGAAACTAGCAGCGCCCCGCGGTTTTACCCGCGTTGTGCCCGTTCCCGTGGGAATTTTGGGAATTTTTATACATATAAACCTTCCTCTTGAATCACTCTATCCATTAAAAAAAACCGCATCAAAATCCGTTGCGTAGTTTTAAAGATTTAAGCATACAGACAAACAAATAAACAAACAAATAAACAAACGAAAATAGCGACTTTATTTTATACTATGTAAGGATGTAGTAAGTATTTTGATCGCTTACATTTATCAGCATGCCTGTAATTTTGATCCTTGGAACCTAACGACCATAAACGAGATTTACGGATTGTGTTTACGTGTTTCACTAGATGTTTATCAGCGATCACCGAAGCAACGTTCAGCACGGTCAGTCTTCGGATGGGTGACCGCGGGTGACATTTACAACTGAGCTCCGTGGCTCGGATGACACTTCAAATTGTAGGCCCCGGTTATTTTAACCGTTTAGCTATGTCAGAGGCCTTCAGGCGGCTTTGAAAATCTGACACTATCTAGCCACCCAACCTATACGAACTTACTTACTGAAGGGTATTTCCTATAGTTCGGCCGTTCAGAGAATGCGTTCCTGACACGTCATCTTGAAAAAATGTTTTTGGCCGATATCTCGGAAACTATGTACTTAAGGGCTAAAAGGGCTTAGATTATTATTGTAGAAAATAAAATTTCGCATCTTTTGTTTCCAGTAAACTTTTTTGTAAAACTTACCGTTGCAGGCGTTGCAATCGTGAGGATCGACAAATTAAGTGGCGCGAAAAACATATTGATTTTGTAAACGCAACGGGTCTCATACGATCGTGCGGGATAAGCAGATAAACGCACAATCGTTTGAGACCGGTTGCGTTCACAAAATCAGTATGGGTTATGCGTCAATTTTTTACTGTTGCTTTCACGCCTATATTTAGCCCGTTGTTAGGGGCAACGAGCGCTCGTAGCGGGATGTCGTGGCGCCTTTTGAACATTAAAGTACATTGGTTCCATACCGCTCGTCACCACGCGCCCCGTTACCGCTTATAGCGGCGAGATCGGGGCCGATTACGCATTTAATCACGTGAAATTGTATTTAAGTAAAAAATCAAAATACCAGTATTTAATAGCAAGTAAAATAAATATATTTACTTCTGTTTAAATTACAGCTCGCAAACTGCTAACGTTTTCGTTGTTTTTCTATTTTACGTACGTTTTTTACGTACTGTTTTTTATTTACACCCTACAATTTCTACAGATTCTGATAAATGTAATGTATGTGCTGAAATTCAATGCTTAAGTACTCTATTACGAGTTTAAGAGCCTGACTATTGGGCGTCGGATCCTCGCGATAAAATGAACTGGAGTATATAACAATGATTACACTAGTTCTGAGACCTCAAACTACAAACTAGTTGTAAGTGATGTGTGTTCCAACTGTTGGTCCGATAACCCCCATTTGTTACTCGAGAAGACTGGGGCAAACCGCAATACTACCGCAGACAAGGAACACAGTCTCGTGTTACGCAGCTATCTGCTGTGATGCGATGTCTCACGTCAGCTATTAGGCAATGTGAAGCGATGAGATAAGACAGTTTATTATTCTCTTCATATAGGTACCTGGTTGACTCTGGATGAGATTGTCTCGAAATAGAGATGATTAGCAAAATACAGAAGACAGAGGCTTCTGGTTTGCAGTAGGTTAAAACAAGCTGTGAATTATTAATACTGATGATAATGTGGTCACTACGTTTAATTTGTCGAAGACAAACCTGAGCAATTAGTCTCTTCTGTAGGCTCAATGTCTAAGTATAGTGTTTATTATCTATTATTCCGATTAGTACCTACATACTAGGATATATTCGGTCCCATATAAGTAATACTGAAAGTATTTGATTTGTGAGTTTGATAAAATAGATTCATGCATTAAAAAGACGGTTATAGGCGATGAATGAGAGCAGGGGCCTTTTTGTGTATGCGTTTTAACGTTTGGCTTCGCTTTTTCTCCTTCTCGCGCCAGTTACTCGCGCCACGAGAGCGAGCGGATGGAAAAGCAAACTCGAGCGTCAGGAGGCGTACACAATGCGGAAGTTTATCGCTTCGCACCGCTTTACATCTTGTCGCTCTGTCTCGTCTGGGCCAATATACTGCAGCTACGCGTGTCTAATCTTGAGAAGCAACTTTAAATTGATGTTCACAATGCTGGTTGTATTAGATCGCTGTGACAAATGTAATGGAAAGGGTCGACGTCGCAACTGCTTCTCCTCTGCGAATTTATCTATTTACCCTTATGCTTTGTATGTAGTCCTGGTATATTTTTATTTTTAGAAAATTTGAAATATAATTGCATGCTATTTTATCCCGTATGCAGTGAAACAGGTTTTTAATTCTCCTCTTGCACCGCGGGCATTTAGCTAGTCATAAATAAGAACCAAAGTTTTCTATTTTCCCTGAAACATTAGCTATTTCATACAATTTGTTGACAACTACTTGCAATTTTGTAAACGATAGCTGTTTTTATTTAGGTAGTAACACTGGTAATAAACCAATTTTCAACAGTTCACATTGCACTGACACGAAGATGAAGTAAAATATAAATCGTCTATGATCTACAGTATGTTAAACTGTCTCTTATTATTGGCTGCATTTGACTTTACCTGTTTTTGATTAAGTAGGGTCTGTACACGAAATGAATTTAATATATTATGAAATACGAAAGTTGGATAACGAAGAAATATTGGACTCAAAAGATTGGAAAACTTTCAGATACTTTGTAGATCAATTTTATAAATCACTAGAATACGAAGTTGCAATCAAATTATGTTCCCTTGGGACTTCAAGTCCTTTCCTTCCACGACCCACTTTGTCAAACAATTTCATAAGGATGTTACACTAAAATACATTTTCGGTTAAAGCGCGTTTGGTCTAGTCTTTTGAATTTTATCATTTTGGACCCAAGAAAATAATACAAAAATAGAATTTTTCTCAATGTTAGCTTTGGCCTAATGGCCGGGTATAGTTCCGAGAGCTTCTTGCAAAATATAAACATACTTAATAAATAAAAACATTCATTTGGACTAAATAATAAAAGTTTTATAACAATACTAGCGACCTGCCCCGGCTTCGCACAAGAGCATTATACATCATGAACCTTTTTTTAAATCACTCAATCTACGAGTATTAAATAAAACCGCATCAAAATCCATTGCGTAGTTTTAAAGATATAAGCATACATAGAGACAGACAGAGCGGGAAGTGACTTTGTTTTATACCATGTAGTGATACAACTGTAGGCCACTGTACTAATCTAGAACTGTGTCTCAAGGGCCAGTGATGGCTTCTTGAGCTAAAAATAGAAAATATGCGAAAATACAATACAAAAAAAAAACTTTAAAACGAATTTTTATCCAGCAGGTTGCGTTTAAAAACTAGACAAATTGCAATATGACTAAAACTAGGGGCTCGCCGTAACATAGAATAACCTATGTGATGTCGGACGATGATTGAGTAAGGACGGCGTATCTTGTCCCCAGGGAATCATGCGATTGTGCTGCTTCCGCATAACTTGCCTTTTTGATACTTCCGTTTTTATGACATTGTGAAATTATTTCTCGTATACCAAAATATTTTCTATTTTTTTTGTTAAGATAAATAAATCATTTAGCAAATTGTTTATTTTCAAGATTAAGCCCCGACCACCAACGCTTGTTTAAGTTAAACGTGTGATTACTGTATTTAACCAACGGCTTGTGCTTTCTGAACAACAAAATCGTTAAAAAGCTGTTTAAGATTTAACCAACGGTTGATAAATTAAACATCTGTTGGTGAACTAGGGCCTAAAACCCAAGTTTAATCGTTGTTTAAATACAGCAGTCACACGTTTAACTTAATCAAGCGTTGATTTCTCTACCAGGACTTCGCCCAATAAGTTGTCAAGTGCGTGTCGAGACATGCTTATGATAGGCTTCCGTAGATGGTGACGATGATCATGATGATGATAAAAAACAATTTTTACGATGTAATTACATGGGTGACTACTAGAAAAACGTAACTGAGTATGAAATGTTTGTGGGATCAATGACCTCTGAGCTACGTGCATCTTTAAAATTTTTATTTTCATTTATAACTCAATAAGTTATGATCGCATAATGCTCATAATAATTTTTAGGAAAAGTTTTTGGATGCATTTTTTTTCAACTTTGTCGACCTATATATCTCACCAATGATACATGTGAAAAATGATTGTTTAGGAAACCTTTCATTCATTTTAGAAACCCTATTCAACAACAATAATAATATTTAAAAAAAAAAACATCCCCGTTTTACATGTATGGGAGCTACTCCTTAAATACAAATATTTGAAATTTTTAAAAATTGAAATTGAGATCTATACTTAAACTACCGTAACATCAAATTTCATGCAATTTGGTTGCAAAATGTGGAAGTTGTGCTTTGTATTAGTGGGACGGCCGGACGGACGAACACAACGAAGTTATAATTGTTCCTCGTTTTTCTACGGAACCATTAAAATAACGTTAACAATGATCCTGTCAAAAACATTTTCATGTAAAATGTTGCCAAGACGAGACTTTGGGAGGAGGGTCGCCTTGGCAACGTGAGATCGGTCTAATTCCATTTTTTGTTATGTACCACAAACTTTGGGTGTAGGAAAACATCGCGAAAAAACGGAACAAACGTTCCCGGAAGAAATCTAACAGCGTTTGTTTATATAACAACCTACAACTGAGTCAGAGTGTATTTTTACCCCCGACGAAAAAGAGGGGTGTTATAAGTTTGACGTGTCTGTTTGTCTGTGTGTCTGTCTGTCTGTCTGTCTGTCTGTCTGTGGCATCATAGCGCCCGAACCACTGAACCGATTTCAGTTTAGTTTTTTTTGGATGAAAGGAGACTAAATCGAGAGTGTTCTTAGCTATGTTTTATAAAAATCGATTGAGCCATTTAAGAGTTATGGTGGGTTAAAGTGGGGATGGAAGAACCAAAATTCTACAAATGTGCCCAAAATGGTTGTCAATTGAAAGTTTGTTGTCAAATATTTTTGTGTCGGGGGTTTTTTAATTAGGTATATTATTCTTATTTCATCCTTACTAATATTATAAATGCGAAAGTAACTCTGTCTGTCTGTCTGTCTGTCTGTCGCGCTTTCACGCTAAAACTACTGAACCGATTTGAATGAAATTTGGTACACAGATAGTCTAGAGCCTGAGAAAGGACATAGGCTACTTTTTGATTCGAAAAAATAGTTTTAAAGGGTTGAAAAGGGGGGATGAAAACGCATTGGCTAGAATCTTAGAAGAAAAAACTTAAGTATTTTCTACCATGACAAATGGTAATTTGCATCTTGACTTTCCAAATTACATTCTCTATGCCCAATGCCCATTCAAGGCTGCTCAAGTTGCAAATGTCAACGTCATTCACTCTTTTCCTGTAAAATTTAGAGAAGGTTACATGTATTTTTTCAGTTTAATAACGTAGTTTTCATTCTAATAGGTATGCCTACAAAACGCAAATCGAATCTAGCGCGTAGTTCTAGCGGAGCGCAATTAGCCTCAAAAAAACTTGGTGTTCTCTCTAAGGTGAGACGGTATTTCACACCTGAGCAACTGCTTAGTCTTTATAAAGCGCAAGTCAGGTCTTGCATGTAATACTGCTCTCACATTTGGGATGGCTCTGCCAAATACCAGCTGGAGCCTTTAGAGTCCATTGAAAGGCGAGCCAGGAGGCTGATAGGCAACGAAACTTTGACTGAGTCGAAGCTGCAGAGTCTCGAGCATCGACGTTGCGTAGCGTGTTTATCAGCCTTCTATCGGATACACTTCGGTGAGTGCGCCCAGGAGTTGCACAATCTGGTCCCACCTGCCCCTTTCTTCTATCGTACGGCTAGACAGACGCGACCAAAGCGCCACCCTTTTATGGTGGACATCCCACGCATTAGAACCAAGCGTTTCGAGTCCACATTCCTCATACGAACTGCCAGAATGTGGAACGCTTTGCCTGGGTCTGTCTTCCCGCTAGAGTACAATGTAGGTGTCTTCAAATCCCGAGTGAATAGGTATCTTCTAGGTAAGCGTGTTACATCCTAGACCGCATATCTGCTTAACATCAGGTAGTGTGTAGTGAAACGCAAACCTTTTCGAAATAAAAAAAAATAAAAAGCTCGCGTAAAAAAAATTGCTAGAAGCCAAGAGTCGAATTTTAGATGCTGAGCGGCACGCAGCGCAGCTCAGAGAACTGCTGAGATTTAAGGAGAAAGTCAAGCGCGGCGACTTTTAGATGCTGAGCATCACGCAGCGCAAATAACTGCTGAGACTCAAGAGCAAAGAAACAAGCGCGTCGAATTTTAGATGCTAAGCGTTAGAAGTTAAGCAAAAATTGCAAAGTTCCTGTAGGACAGGACAAAAACTATCGAAAGCAAAACTGTCGCCACTATCACAAAGACGCTAAGTGATTAATTCCTCTATGTATGGATTAACGAAACGTCACAGCGAAACGTAATTAGATAACAGGTGACAATATTGTCTGCAGACTTTTATAAATCACAGGTAGCATGGCAAGGGGACAAATTGTTTTTCCACCATCATATCCCCTTGAAGAGGAAATAAAGTATGGATTGAAAATGACAACTGACATTAAAATTGGATAAAATGTTTTTTTCCCTCTGCATGCCACATGTTACTATGACGTTTAATACCAGGCCGTCATTTTGTCTGACATTAAAAATATTTTTAAATCTACTATCATTAGAGGTTTAACATGTTTCTTTATTCTACCTTTATGGTACAGAATCATCATACCTACTTTAATATTATCAATCCGAAAAGTTTGTAGGTTTGTTCCTCTTTGACGCAGCAACGGAGCAAAAGATTGACTTGATTTTTGGTATGGATACCTATGGTTTAAAGGACAGAAAGTTAGCCGTGTCAGAGGCCTTCAGGCGGCCAAAAAACTCTGACACCAGGGCTAGCCACCCGGCCTATACGAACTTACTTACTTACTTTAAGGACAAAAAGTGATAATAGGATACATTTTTATCCCGAGAAAATTCGTGATTCCCATGGGATAGGACAATAACTGTTTCTCAGCAATGGAGCAACGGATTGACTTGATTTTTGGGGTGGGCATAGTTTGGAAGACGGAAAGTGACATAGGATACTTTCCATTCCGAAAAAATTGCGGTTCCCGTAGGATAAGACAATAACTTTTTCTCAGCAACGGAGCAACGGATTGCCTTGGCTTATTGCATGAATATAGTTTGAAAGACGAAAAGTGACATAGGCCACTTTTTATCCCAAAAACTTTAACAGTTCCCGTAGGATAGGATAAAAACTAAGCGAGCGGGCCGCGGTAGCAGCCGTCTAAGCGCCAGAAATAACCTGTCATTTCAAGCTTATGACGTTCCTACATTTTTTGCACTCCTTCGCGGTACTCAACAGCGCTAGCCCAGACTCGGGCTCCATAACGGAGCTTGCGCTCCCGCCATAATGACGGAGTGTTTCGGAGCACAAGACACATCGTCATCCACCACTAACCGACTAACCAGCACTGAGCGTCGGCCAGCATTCCAACGCCCTGGTCCCAGTGCAACGGGTCAGTCATAGTAGCCCAGCGCCTGCCTCTTCAACTGCAGAGGGCAGTGACACTTCTCTTCCCCTGCAGCCCCACTGCGTCTGCCAACAGGTTGACGGCCTAGCGGAAGGTAGGGTAGGTGGCGGCACCCACACAACCAGTTCCATCCCACCGCAGCCCCTAATCCTCGGCTGCAGCGTCGCAAGAGCGGCACTGCAGCCCGCCTCAGAAGCAACACTCCTCATAAGGCAGGCAACCTACCGGCCATACTCTCAGCTGCTTCAATTAAAAGCGGCTGAACAACGAGTGCCGGCCTCTAAGCTGCCTTGGGAGAAAGACCCAAAGAAGAGGGAGACTTCTAGCGCCGCCTTTTCAGCTGCCTTAGACCTCCCCCACCACGACAAGGCGGGAATACACAGGGGGGTTGTATATACACTCCAACCGTAACTTAACCAACAAAAGCATTCCTCTAAGGTATTTGATGTTTGTCGCTTAGGTTAGGTTTTGCAGCCGACGTAAACATTAGCCAAAATCAAAATATAACGCGGGCGAAGCCGCGGGTAAAAGCTAGTAAGTATATATACCTCTTGTAGGTACTTAACTTACTCAAAATATCGACATAGTCAGTTTTATGTTAATATGTGCCACTCGTCGAATTTTATTTTAATTTTCTAAGTTATTTGTCTGAGTAGTATAGTCATCTGTTTGGCACCGAGTTGAGTTCGAGTTGACGCAGTTTCCTTTCCATACAAAATTAATTGTTGCTTACGTCATTATCACTACCATCACTATCACTATCACTACATAGTATAGTAGGTTTAAAATAAATTTGCTTTCCGATGTCTGTCCACATGTATGGTTATTAATTTATTTTCTTTAAAACTACGCAACGGATTTTGATGCGGTTTTTTTAACAGATAGATAGATAATGATTCAAGAGGAAGGTTTATATGTACAATACGCCTGTGCGAAGCTGGGGCGGGTCGCTAGTTTACTATAAATCAATATCAATGCCGTGTCAGAGGCCTTCAGGTGGCTTAAAAACTCTGACACCAAGGCTGGCTGGCTTGCACAAACTTACGTAAAACCTGGCTAAGTGAGACTTCAAGGGACCTGCAAATTGGTTTCACTTATAGAGGTATTCCACTTACCCAGTGTCACAGATATCCAGGTATAAAAAAAACATCTGTCTCATTTACAGAGGGTTCTATTAATAGAGGTCAGAATACAGGTTATTTCAGTTATAGATGTGCAATTATTAAATAAAATTACGTGAAACAATGTGAACATTGTGTTTGTTTTTTATCTTTGTTCTGAATTATTCTACAAAGAGTAGATTTTGGCACATTAAATTCGAAACAGACTTCATCGCGTGTTTTCCCACTTTCATAAACGGAGTTTTTCAGGTACAGATAAAAAATATTAGATTTCGTTTTGACATTTTTCAAGTAAAGCAAAAAGGCAAAACTAAAACTGAAGGTAATTTAATTAAAATTAATTACATAGTTAAGTGCGGAATTTGCAGGTAGAATAAGAAAATAGAATAAAAGTAAAGAGAATAAAAAAGAAGGAAGCAAGCAGACAAAACGCTGTTATCTCAGTTACAGAGGTTATTGCACATAAAATTCACTTGCTGTCTCAGTTACAGAGGTAACTATGATGGTTAATTGAAAGAACGAATCTCAGATATAGAGGTTTACTTCGTCCGACTAACAGAGGTAATTCAGTGCCAAAGTGTTGGGACCTCAGTATGAGTTCCAGTTATGGAGGTTTCTCGCTTATACAGGTCCCACGTAACAAAGTTTCACTGTAGTATATGAAGCGCTTAAAAACTTGTCTATTTTGTGCTAGGGGTACATAAGATGAGGTTAACATTTTGCCAAGAGCCGCGGTAATGATATCTAACAGTATTTTGACTCAGCCCTGTCCTTGAAACATATATCTACAGCGCCACTTGACCACGCAGACCGTCTCAAGAGCTAGGGCCAGCCCTTCAGTATTTTAATTTCATCTACTTACTCTTTACCTACTTGAGTTTCTTTCTAGTTTTGAATTATATTGTACCTATTATGGTGTAACATTATTATATTTATTACAAAAAAGCAATTCGTTGTGAATTAGAAAGGAAGTTTTCAATAAAAATACAAAATATTGCGTTTTTGATGGTTTTTCGTTTTAACGTTTCGTTTTATAAAAACGTAAATCGCACCTTACTAGTTGCAAACCCACACGTTCATTCATTACTACGGCGCGCCGCGGCTGACTAGCATACCGAGAGCATACCCCGCTCCGAGGCGCGTAGGTATGATTCGCGTTGTGACCGTTTGTATGAAGAAGGAATACTGTTAGATATCATTACCGTGCAAGAGCACTGACCTTCACTGCAATTATTTAAGCAACCCACAAATTAAAAAAGAAAGTGACCGCGGTTCAAGCGTCTTTCTAATTTCCGAAATAATTAATTGTATTCGGTTTTCGTTTGATTAAACACATGAAATATCTGAATTGAAAAGATCCCAAAACAAAGTATAAAGGGAAGGTCTAAAGGGCCCCAGGAAATGACTCGATTTCCCCGCACATTCACCGAGGGTGTCTGCTCGTTGTGGCTCCTACAGAACTGATTTCTACAGAAAAGACGTCTAAAATAATCTACGTATTTTGTGGTTGGGTGTAGATCTACAATTTATATCGTAGCCTTTATAGCGGTTGTGTCTGAGTTTACAGTCTACTGCTTATCGTAGCCTTTAATCCAATTCTGCCCTTGATATTTGAGAAGACGCATGCTATTTTTACAAGCTTTTATTTAGTTTCACCTGTCCCGTTGTCTGTCTGTCGGTTTTTAATAAATCTTGCAAGTTAAATTTGATCCACTTATCGGTTACCGATTGAGCTGAAATTTTGTATACATGTGTTAACCGCGTGCCAATACAATATTATGATGACATGGTGCTGATCTGATGATGGAGCTGGAAGGTGGCCAAAGAAACTTAGCAATGAAACGACACAACCTCACAGAGTTTGGGTTCATTTGAATGGTATTGGCTAGTTGTTTGTCTTTCAATGGTAACCAGGGTCTGATGGTGGAGCTGGAAGGTGGTCATAGGAACTCTGTAATGAAACGACGCAACCCTTTCGAGTTTCGGCTCGTTTGATTCCTCTTGGCGAGTACTTGTTCAGTAAAAGCTAGTTTAAAAAAAAAAGCTTTTTTTTTTTAAATATAATACTTGTTTTTTTATAATTGAGTCACATGTAACGGCAGATGTACTTTTTTCCTGAGTCTGGTAATATATTTTGCAACTCAGTTTACGAAAAAAGTAAGAATCGGCTTGCCAACTATCGGGAACATGATTGACTTGACACACGGCATATAATTTTTCCGAACGTAAGCCTTCTCACGTTTTTTACTTCACCAAAAAGCCAGTGATATAAAAATCCGCACAAAAGAACGAACCTATGCCGCAAACATTGTAAAACAAATGTTGAGAGGCGTTCAAAGTGAATCGAAAATATTTATGTATCAATAATAGCTTGATTTGTTTTGTAAAATGGTTTTGCTATTTTTTTTAGTAGTATTAATTTTCCAATGTGCTAAGACAAATCTACAAATAAATAATAAAATATACTCATCGAATACCGATTTTTTGAAGTCCATTATTTATGTTTACTTTGAGGCATGGTACAAAATCTACAATGAAATATTTTCTTTGCCGTTTTACGTTCTAGTGACAACAGTTTATCAGAAACTGACATCCACATGGGTAGACTTCCTACGCTATCCTGTCACCATCAGCCTGTTATCTCGATTGAAAACTTCTCGGTAGTAATACTTACTTAAATTATAAAACTTAAAATGTGTTTTTTAGTTGTTACTCTTTTACGGAGCAACAGTGCAACAGATCAACTTGATTTTTGCCATGGATTTAGTTTCAAAGTCGGTTATGACACTCGTAAGGTACTTTTTATTCAAGTAAAAACAATTAATTGTATGTAAAGTCGGTTTACAGACGATAGCATAGCACAATAAAGCATTTTTAACCGACTTTCAAAAAGGAGGAGGTTCTATGTTCGTGTGTATGTTCATCGATAATTTCGCCAATTGTGAACCGAATCGAATTTTTTTTTAGTTCGAAAGAGTATACTCCCGAAGTGGTCCCATTTAAATTATACAGAAATCGGCTAAGCCGTTTTTGAAAAAACCAATAATAATATAAGCATTTCGAGCGAAATATCCGAATTTTGGTACACGATGAACATCGATAATTTCGTCAATTGTGAACCGAATCGAAAAATTCTTTTTTAGCTCAAAATCGTATACTCCCGAAACTCCCATTTAAATTTTACAGAAATCGGCTGAGCCGTTTTTGATAAATCAAGAATAATGTAAACAATTCGAGCGAAATATTCGAATTTTGTTCACGATGGAAGGCGGTTTTGACATTTATTGTAAAAAATAATTATCACATTCACGGATCTGTACCCTACATACTCCTTGCTCTATCGACGCTTGTTCTTACCATACACCAACCATATTCAAAACGTTTTTTGCCGTAGTCATTAAGATTGTGGCTAGTTTAATTATGAAATCAACAACTGAAACAAGCCGAACGCTTAGGCCAACTTGCTTCTCTATCGCTTATTCCTCGCTCACGTTTGCACGGTCGGCTCAGGGAAACGTGACATATACGTTTTAGTGAGTGCCGGCTTCATTGATTTATAAGACGGTATCTCGTCAAAAAATTATAAATAAATCAATAAAGAGATTAGACGCCGATCTCTTGTTCTTGTTTACTTATAAGAAACTTTGGTCGTGGTGAGGATTACTAAGAGCCACTTTATAAAGTGTTTGAGTACAGTTTTAGACCCAGATTCTCAGGAAGAAACAATTTGCGAGAAGTTTGTTGTCTAATTACTTTGTGGTCTTAATTTTATGAGATACTAGAATAACACTACTATGTTGTTATAATTGAGGCGTTTCATTTTAGACGTAGGAAGTCTACAGACTACTGAAGATAGCCTGCACTTTAAACTTCCAGCAGAACCAAGAGCAGTGGGATCGGTTGTGGTACAGGAAATGGTTTAAAGCTACGATTTAGTATATAAATAAAACGTTCGCAGATAAGTCAACAAAGCCAGCCAATTAAATTTAATTGGCCCTATAAACTGAGTAAAATAATATTATTTATGTTAGCAGTTCAACAACAAGTGATTGCAGACGTAGACATCTAAAAGTTTCCAGACGGTTTCAATCTCTCAACTTTTGCTTAAGCCGTATTTATTTCTTTGGTAAAATGCCACTGTCTCTCTTTGTTTGTCTGTGTACAGCTTTTGTCTTTGGCCACCACTGTTTTTGTACTGGTAATGCATTTATAAATAAATATACCTAGTTGTAACGTAAAGTATATTACAACTACTTTACCATATTCAGCAACAAAAACAATGAGTCTCTAGACAAAGTAGAGGCCAGAACTTTCGTCACTTGTGTACACCAGTCCTTAAATTTTCTGGGTTATTGGAAGATGAGACGGAGCGAGAGTATTAACGCATATAGTGTCCCATAAGTCCCCTAGTAATGGCCGTCTCATATTCCAAGGAATCAGAGTAATGCCATCGAGTCTATTCCCATCGCTGCGAGCTAAGCCATTTGGCTCTATGATGTCAGCGGTGGTAAGAGCTCAGTGAATGACGCCATTCGGGCTGGTTTAGCTTTGAATCCTACCTGCGCTCTTAGTGCCGGAAAGATCATGGTGACCAAAGGTGCTCGACAGCAACTCCTCACTGGTAATAGTACGGGGCGCAACACAAAGCGCCCTAGCTGAGACAGGCTATCGTAAAAGTTGAGGAATCGATTAAAGTTCCAGTTTGGTGATGGCAAAGCCTGTAGCCACAAACCCGATTCCCACTCAGCATCCCCTAAAAGACGAGCGCGATCTGTAGATCTTTATTATTATAATATTGTTTCTTCTTTCCAGGTACCAGTGTTCTGACCGCGGAGATGAGTGCAGTGCGGTAACGTCACCATGACGTCATATCCGGAACATCTGAACGCCACCGTGGTGCGCGCGTACGAGGAAGGCTTCCCTCTGCTGATGCCGCGCTGGGGCTACGTGGTCTCGGCGTTTGTGCTCTTCCTCATCGGGTTCTTCGGGTTCTTTCTCAATCTGATGGTCATACTGCTCATGTTTAAGGATCGACAGGTAACTTTTTAATTATCAACTGTAGTAGGTATCTAGAAAGTTTTAAGGCCAGCAAATTGGGTTCAGATTGATATTATGAGTAATAAGAACCTCAGGCAGTAACCGGTGCAGACATCTGCTGCCGTACACTGGTACTCAAATCCAAGTTCGTCTTCTATAGCAACGGGCAGTCAATAAATAATTATTGTCATTATGAAATGATTAACAATTGGGACATATGTATTAAAATTATTAATTTGTAACTTTAAAAGATGACTAATTGTGTGAATTTGCCACACCCTTATCTTACTAATATTGTAGTGTGTAATAAAGTTTGTGAGTATGTATGGATCATTGTTACTCTTTCACACAATAACGAGCAGATTTGGATGAAATTCGGTATGAAGGTAGTTTAGATCTCGGAATTAACACATAGGCTACTTTTTATTTTGGGCTAACGCTTTGGCATACTCATATAAAATTGTTCATAATGATGAGCATATACAACTCTGAATTGTATATGCTCATCATTATGAACAGGGTATTGCCTCGCACTTTGCAAGGCAATACCCTGTGTACATAAAAGTGTAATGAAATTAAAAGCCACTTTCTGTGAAACCTTATTAATAATATACTAAGCCTCCTTTGATACGATACTAGGTACCTACATTTTGCTCTTCCATTTTGATAAGAAAATAAGCGTAATACTCGTATATTAAACATGAATCTAGCAAAACATTACTGAATCCAAATAATGTAAATGTAACAACTAGGAAAACAAACAACAAACGGTCTCGACAAAAATCAATTGGTAAGATTCCATCAGAATTCGATACTTTGTTTTATTGGAAACTCAGTAAACAGATGGTTCATCTGAGGAATTTCAACGCGATTCTCAGATTTACTAATACATAGATGTTATGTGGAGATCCGTAGAAAAACGAAAGCAATTGATATAGCACAGCGGATTGGTAACTTGCAATTATAGTGGGTAATTTAGATAGGTAGAAAAAAAAAACAACAAAGATTAGAAACTAAACTGACAAGGTTTAAGGTCACATAGCAAAATGATGACTGATGGGCACGAAAACTTCTCGAACTTCAATTTCAATGTTATGTTTCAATAATCTCCAGCGTTCGCGTTGCAGTACAAGTAGTAAAAGTTATTGAATGTTGATGTATCATGTAGTTTAGTGATATGTTAGCAAATTCGGCTGTAGAATTTGGATATTGAAAGCGTCTTCAATCATTCAGTGTACACTGACTATATTATTAAAATAAACGCAAATTAACTTTGAAATAGTCTTTTGCTATATCGCATTAAAATTATCAATGAAAGAAAGAGATAATAGACGGATTAACTAGTCCAAAAGAACTCTATGGCGATGAGAGTAAATCTACTTCATGATAAATCTCTGTATTTTCGCATACATTTTCTCAATAACGTGCCAACTGCAGACGTTCAATTCGAGCGGACAATAACAATACCATTTTTACGACGTCGGTCCGAAACAGTAAAAGGTTTTCTTCATCGCAAGTTACGGCTAAACTAAAGAAAACTTACAGTGTAATTGCCATTTTAATATTCTCTTTATGTTTTATAAAAGTTATGAATTTTAGATCGTATAAAATGAAATAGCTGCCTAAGAATATAATAAGAAAATTACGGAGATGAAAGAATCGTTTGCCGAACTTGAAATTGCGACCTGAAAATTGTGTAATATTAATTGTACTTAGTGTGATAGCTTCGGACTTAGGGGTATACTTAGGCAGCTATTCACTACTTATTATATTACTAGACGACTCGCCCCGGCTTCGCACAGGTGTATTATACATATAAACCTTCCTCTTGAATCACTCTATCCATTTAAAAAAACCGCATCAAAATCTGTTGCGTAGTTTTAAAGATTTGAGCATACAGACAAACAGACAAAAAATAGCGACTTTATTTTATACTATGTAAGGATATTCAACGATTTTTGGGTGGACAATTGGACATGATCCATCCCGGACAAATTGTAATACAGATAAATTGCAAATACTTAAAGCTATACTGTCAAACAAAATCAGACTTCAGTCTGTTCTGTGTAGGGTAAATAACTAAACAACGGCTTTAAAATTAAATAAAAATAAATAAATATTAGACATCAAACACACGGTCTCCGATCCCAAACTAATCAAAACTTATTTTATATTAATATATTTGGCTGCCAGAAACTGATATACTACATATACATATTTATTTAAGTATATATGTAAATAGATAATAACATCCAAACACAGAGGCAAACACCTATGGTCATCACATAATTACATGACCTGCGTGGATATAGAACCCACACCTCTTTGACCCAGGATTCGGGGCACTAATCACTGGGCCATTGAGATAGTCAACTTGTCAAAAGAAGAAATTAAAAAGGATCACATTGAATAAGAAAAAAAAAACGACTGATACGCTATATGACGGACCACTTATCCTAGTAAAAAGAGCTTTAGTTTTACCTCTGAACAGTCTAATTTGCAGTTTGTTTCGTTAAAATTACTACTGCAAATGCAACTCTTTCTAGCTCTACAGGTTGCATAAATTAAATACATTAGATGTTATAAAAATTCGCTACTTTTCATTGTCAAAAACTTTTGTTCCGTATCCTGTCATTAGTTTGTTTTTATTGTTATATTTGTGTTTGTTCTGTAGAATTTAATACACACTAGAGATCTGATGTACACATTTTGTTAATATTTTAACTATAAATGATCATAAAGATAAAACTTTTAAAAATTACAAGCATTTGAGATCATGTAGCAACAGAGTGCTAGCCAAGGCAAGTAAAACGAGCCCAAACACGACAACTTTATCTTGTTTAGTACCGGTGGTGACCCTATGGCCACCTTCCGACTCCATCGCCAGATCAGCTCCATGATAACATATTATTGCATTGTCCCACGATATACATATGCAAGCAAAATTTCAGCTCAATCGAAAACCGGGAAGTTGACCAAATTTAACTTGCAAGATTCCACCCGAACTCACATGCATACATAGGTACATCCGTTGCAAGTTAAATAAAAGCTTGTAAAAAATTCGCTACTTTTCACTGTCAAAAACTTTTATTCAGTATCCTGCCATTAGTGTGTTTTAGCTGGTTAACGTATTTATTCATTGTTATTTTTGTCACCTCGAGGATTTAATACACACTAGGTTATGTACACAGTTTGTTAACATTTTGTGATTAAATAAAGATCTTTGAATTACAAAGTGGCAAAGTACGAGTATTTCAGATACCTATATCGTAAACACCTCACCCTCTTGAACGCTAAGACCCCGCAAATCGGGGTGATTATGCTATAAATGCGCAATCACTGCAATCTCCGGGCGCCCAATCACTCTGATCCCGGATGGTGACGTAATCGACGGTGATTGGATGTGCTCTGATGGCCATCTCATTATCGCTACGTGTGTCGTTCCGTCCGGACGTATAGGTAGATTGGTATCGAATCATACTAATATTATAAATCCGAAAAGTTTGTTGGTTTGTTCCTTTTAATAGACGCAGCAGCGGTTTGACTCAACTTTTCTGATTCGTACCGCCAGGGAATAGAACAGCTTCCTGCTTCCTGTTTCCTAAGAGATACAATCGAAAGCTTTTCAAGGTCAGGGTGAATAGGTATCTTCTAGGTCTGCGTGCTTCATCTTTGACCACAACGTCGCTTACCATCAGGCGAGTTGGTGGTTAAGCGCGGACTTATTCGCGATTAAAAAGACTTGATTTTTGGCATGGATATAGTTCCAGCCAGAAAATTAGATAGGCTACTTTTTATTCTGAAAAAATAAAAGGTTCCTGTGGGGTAGCACAAATGGCAAAATTCCAAGCAGGCGGAGTCGCGAGCAAAAGCTAGTATCGAACATTTCCGACTTTTCGACAGCGGAAGTCCTAGTGCCAATATAATATTAGAGCAAACATGCTCTGTATCTGGTCGATGTTGTTACTTAAGAGGATTCTGAATCGACCAGTGTTTTCGCGTTTTCTGTAGAACATCGAAAAAATCGCGGTACATTTTTGATAATTACCTACGTTCCAGGAGAAAAATCTTTTCATCTCTTAAATTGTAACAAGATGTTATGTTTTTGTCAATCGCTTCAGTAAGAAATATTGCACGCTCATACGTCTTATTTTGTTCGGAAATGTTTTTACTTTATATATTTACTTACATTTCAGCCAAAGTTTTGCGTTAAAAAATGACTTTATGGAGGCTTATAACTTAAAGGTCATTTAAAAAACTGTAAAAACTAAGACATAAGTACAATCACTGCGATTGACGTGCTGATTACATTAAAAATATAAAGTCGGATAATATTTAGAGGTAGATTATTGTTTTTTTGACCGCCGAAACGGAGGAGGTACTCAATATGACGCGTATTTTTTTTGTTTTTTTTTTTATGTTTTACCGCGCATAACTTTTTACATAGTGGTCCAATTTTGATAATTCTTTTTTAGAAAGGGTATACTTCGAAATTGGTCCCATCAAAATTTTATCGAACTCGGCTTAGCTATTTTTTATAAATCAGCAATAATGTGCAAAATGCTACATCGATCCGTGCGAAATATTCGCGAATTCAGTACACGGTTGAAGTGGGTCTATTTTTTGCGAAAAATAATGATGTGTGGACAAGTAGACGCCTCACAACTTCATATTGTATTATCATACGAAGATAGAAGTATTGAGTATTGAATAAGAATGTCCCTGAAACATCCTGTGTATAAATAGTTTTTATGACCTCGTCCGCCGTAAACAACTGTATTACTCGTTGTTTGCAAAACTAACTAATTAGGCAAATATTTGTGAGGTCAAACACTAAATAAACAAACCCAATGAACTAAATGTTTGCATAGGCTAGATATCTGTTACGGAATAGGTAGATATATTTCAGATTAGGATTTAGGGCTTTTAGGGCTTGGCTAGAGTCAATGTTTGTTAAGGCTGTCTTACTTGTGAATCTAGAGTAATTGTTATTGTATTATTGGCGTGTTGAGATGTCGAAATAATAATCTCGTTACGAGATTCCATCCATCCATCCATCAGCCATAGGACGTCCACTGCTGGACATAGGCCTCCCCCATGAATCTCCAATAAGACCGGTTGGTAGCGACTTGCATCCAGCGTGATCCTGCGGTCTTAATGAGGTCATCCGTCCACCTTGTGGGTGGACGTCCTACGCTGCGCTTGCCGGTACATGGTCTCCACTCGAGAGCTTTTCGACCCCATCGGTCATCAGAGACCGATTACGAGATTGGTTCTTGGATAATCAGTTAAAACGCCGATTGTTCACTTTACACTTTATTGCACACAATCACTTGAAAAAATCCCAAACACCCGACACAACTGTTTCGCTGGTTAAATATTTATAACAACTTTGTACTGAATTGCATTCAATTCAATAGATAATTCAACGCATTAACAAATGTGAGTAACACCTGTACCTATTACACATAATTATCATATCCAAAATTCTTACTTTCCGTAATTAAACAATGTCATTTACATTGAAGTTTCAACTTCATAAAAAATATCCAGGTATTTTCAACACAATTGATTTATTTTAAAGCCGGAGAGTACACCTCTTGTGCACATTTCCATTCATCTAACAGTGGTTACACTAAATATTTCATGAATGAACAAATACTCCGAATTACAACTCCCATCCCACATCATACCTCTCAACTTCTCAAGGCAAAAGTGTGGGTAGAAAGAGCTTTTATTCAAACCTTTCGACTTATAAGGAAAACAAAAAGCTACCAATAACAAAGCTCTTATCTGACTCGTGTTCGAACGTTCACCGAGTATAATTATTTAGTATTTATTTTTTAGGGAAATGAATAAGAACTTGTCCTTTATCCGAGGATCACTGAAACCATAGACGAACATAATTATGCTAAAACAGACACTTTTGACGAGAAGTTGATGTAATAATGTATCTGTACCGGCCTTTTTAATAGTCTACTGCAGAACATAGGCCTACCCACGAAGGGTGACTTCACCACGTGCGTTAATTGTGCCTCTAACTGTGCGCGTTCAGTTTTATGTTGTTTTTCGATTCTAAATAATCTAATGGTTTACCACAAACTCATTCTTATTTGAACCTTATGCAATTGAAATAACTATAATTACTGAGCTTACTAGCCGACCCGGCGAACTTCGTTTCACTGCCGGGCTGATTTGTGAATCTAAACCATCCAGGGCGCCAACCATAGACTTGGCATTTTTTCTGTTTAAAATAAAAATGCCAAGTCGAAAGGTGGCGACTTGGATGGTTTCATATTGATGGCACTACCCCAACTCATACAAAAGAGTCATTCAAATCGGTCCAGCCGTTTAGGAGGAGTTCAGTGATATACACACGTACAGTATTTGATATAAATATATTACACGTAGGTATTTATTAAAATTTAGTAAACGAAATATAATTTAAAATTATTATTCTTCCCTGCATTGTAATATTAGGTACAAATAGCGCTGTTTGTGAGGAGCCATCTGCAGAATTACAGTAAATTTATAGGGCACAGCGACTTAAAAACGCTTCCAAGTAGGCGTGCAGAGAAGCTGAAGCAGGTACCGAGGCAACTGGCTAAATCGGATAGACTCACTCACGTCATGGGGGTCGGCCCCATGACGTGAGTATACAACAAGTTACCGGAGAACATCACTAACGCTCCAAGTCTCGCGTGCTTCAAATGTCGTCTCAAACGATGGCTTGTCGAGCAGACGTTCTATAGTCACAATGAATTCCTAAACTGGAAGGGTAATGATAGCTGTACACGAAATGTACTATGATTTATTTTTATTCATTATTTTTATTTGATTGTGAGTTTACAGTTAAATATTGTTTCAGTTATTAATTTTGATTGTTATAAAATTGACACGAAAACAATAATCACGCATTAAATGACTATGACTATTGACCATAAACATTATAAAGTAATCCAAGAATATTATTTAGAACTTCTATTATATTTTTCAAACCGTAGGGTTTGCAAAACACGATTTTCAGAATATCGTGATACCATTAACCACGTCCTCAAAACAATATCCAAGAAAAAACGCGAACAGAAGTTATTTTCAAAGCCAATGAGTTTTCAGGCAAACTTTTTTGAGGTCTTCTTGACCTTTCTTAAGGAAGGCAATCAATAATATCTCGAGGGTCAAGTGTTCTTCGATAAGCATCTGTCTAAAGCTTTGAGTACTTCAGGAGACCCACTGAGGGTAGCCAAGGTGGCTAAGCGGGTCTGCGAGGCAAGCTTAACTACTTGACTTGTTAGGTATAAAAAGAAGTGGTATTATGACTGAGCGTTATGCTGGCATTACACATCGTTATTTGGTGTTCGTGTATTTGTTTACTTGTAATTGTAATCAAAAATTAATAAATATCAGCGGAAATCTTACACACGGTCTCTGACCCCAAACTAACCTGTCAGAGACTAATATACTCATCATCATCATAAATCAATTTTAAGGATTTTGTCGGTGGAGCAACTTCAACGTTTGCGGTCTTCTGTCAGTGTTTTTACCTCCCTGTACGACATGACGTTTGCCTTTGACTGATATACTACATATACATACATATTACATATTTTTAAATACATAATATATACTTTAAATATATACTACATATTTTTAAATACATACTTATATAGATACACAGAGCAAACAGCTATATGTTTATCACAAAAAACTTGCCCTTGGTGGGAATCCAAACCTTATCTCTTTAGCACAGTAGCAAGGGTTTTTAACCAATGGGCCACCGAGGCAGTCAAGTGTGTTATCAAGTGTGTGGGGTAATTTGTGGTGGTCTTTTTACTGTTGTCGTCTCAGTGTCTCGTGTTTATGTGACATTTAAATTAGAATTGGTCAGTAACTACAACAACTGCTGCAGCATTTGCATCATGGAAATCGTACCAGTTTAAACGAATAACGCAAATACGCCGTTCACACAAGTTCAACTTCTTAGTCGTGCTCTTCATTACTGAAGGTCGTGTCTAAATTGGAGCGGTTTGATCCCGTATCACTTTTTGGACAATATTCCTCCACTCGGACCTGTCTGTAGCGGATCTCATGGCGTCAGGGATGAGCATGCCGATCAAAGATTTTATTTGATCCGTCCATCTTGTAGGAGATCGACCGCGTGGTCTTTTCCCGTCGACCCAACACAAGTAACCCTGCGGATAATCGGAGTTCGCGTATTCGTTTTGTTCTTCCGATTAAGCAAATATGAGCTAATATGAACCACTTCTAATTGCTGTATTTGGGCAAATACTCGTAAGACAAACACGCGAACATGAATAGTGATGTGAAATGCCTGTACAAAGATGGTATTGCTTTAACGTTTGAGAAATATTGCGGAAGTCTAAAAGATTTCGCAATTTGTAGGACAGATATTCCTTGTTCTGAGTGGCATAAGAACTTTGATATTTATTAATTATTAATTTCGTTTTATGACAACGACAAATTACGATAGATAAACAGACAAATAATTAGTAATCAGGCCCTTGTTTCAACCCAACTACAAAACACAATCTACGTCACTCCAAAATAATTTATTTTCCTGTCCAATTTGTTTAGTTTTTTCTGCAGAGCTCATTAGCTCTTCTACAAGCATTCCGTTCACAGCTTTGCCTGCATTGTTCTGCCACAAAAGATTTTGTTTCCAAAATATCCTACTGTAATTTGAAACTGATCAGTTATATTATTTGCTTTAAACGATAGCATTACTTGTTTTCAATCGATATTATCGATAGTTTTGTCAAAAGTTGCGAATGCACTATCGATAGTACAACTGATTTTCAAGGCCACGACAGTATTACGATACTATCGATAGACTATCACTATCGTAACAACACTGGTATACCTAAAGAAAGGGATCTTCCAAACTACACGCACGCGTCGCTTCACGTTACGTTCTGTACTTCGGATGTATCGAAAACGGATTAGTTGGTGTATCCGGGAAAACGGATTGCCGACGCGGCGGCCATTTGTGACGCCCGAGTGCTTCCACTCACAGGAAACTACGTTATGTATTTTTACAATATTGAGGATATCAAATTACTGAGCGGGAGTCCAGCATGAATTTATGTTGCAAATAAAAATGTAGCGCTTATGGAGTAGTTTGACAAAGCACTAGTCTTCACTAAGGTGACTATGACTGAACGCTACTGTGGCACGTATGACATGTCAAATTAGCAGTGTGTATCCGAGTCAGAGGCTATCGACAGCACAGACTTCTAATACCTACAGAAGTTAGGAGTCTGCTATCGACATCACTAACTTATTAGAAGTCTATGAAAGCAAATGATCTTTATTTTTGGATTTCTTTTTCTGTTTATTATGAAAAGCCGAGCTACATGCTCGCCTAATTCTTTACGCATGCCCATGACAGATTTGCATGACCCAACATTTTAAACTATACCAGTGCAATTATGCATAACCCTGTGCGGGTACACCACTGCGTTTGTCTCTCTGATTTTTGAGTCACACTCAGAAAGTTTTGCGACAAACAAAATGTTTGTATGGCACATTAGCCAGTTAAATTTTTTCAATCTATATTTTATATGCTATCAATTATAAGTTCAAATAATAACATTTCAATAAGATTTCGAAAACGTCTTCCCATTTTGTGAGAGGCAATTTAAGTTATCGGTTCACGTTGAGAAATAATACGTTGCAAACATTTTCACGCGATGATTTTTGTGACTTTAGATGTCGCCTAGTACCGGAAGAATCGTATGATAGACTTAAAATGTTACAAAATAATGAAACTTCAAAACTTCTGAAAGGATTTAAAAAGTTACCGTATAATGCTAGCACAATGAATTTCAGAGTGGCCGGTTAATTTTGAGGGATAAAGAACGTGGTAACACTGAAAACGTAACAAAAAATAGAGTTAAACATCAAAAGATTCAGAAAATTATAAAAATTGAATCAGGAAGGGTTTCTACAAAATTCTTCTCAAAAATCGTTGTGTGAGGAAGATAGTTTCTCGCTGGGTTGCACGACTATGCCGATTCTCAGAAGCTCAGCGTTTGAGAACGCCGTAAAATAGATGTTTAGAGCGAACCAATAAAATTATTTTGAAAATTTGTTCAGACTCATGATACCTTGTATAAACACTGATGGAAAGATTTTTAACAATGTTTAGTTAAAATACAGAGAAACGTAGAACTTATTTTTTTAATGTTGCAAAACTTTCTGAGTGTCCCACGTACATTGTGACATGTTGCTTGTATAAACAAATGTATTTTTCTTCCAGCTCTGGACTCCACTGAACATAATCCTGTTCAACCTGGTGTGCTCCGACTTCTCGGTGTCGGTGCTGGGTAACCCCTTCACTCTGATCTCGGCGCTCTTCCACCGCTGGATCTTTGGCCACACCATGTGCGTGCTCTATGGGTTCTTCATGGCTCTTTTGGGTGAGTATTTCGTCTATATTTACTTTATTTTGATTTACAGGCTTACTATTATCTACTAGTTTTTGCCTGCGGCTTTTCCCGCGTGGTATTTTTATTTTTATGCTATCCCATGGGAACATTTTATTTTTCTGGGATAAAAAGTAGTATAACTCAGTTTTCGTCTTTCAAAATACATAATATTATGTCCATGCCGAAAATCAAGTCAATCCGTTGTGCGTGAAAGAGGAACGCACCAAAAACCCTTTCGAATGTATAATAATAGGTATTAGTAAAGATTTCTACAAAAAATAAAATTTTAGTGTTTCTCACATTCCTTTAGTGATTTCAATACAACTGTAATACAAGTGTAGTGGTTGGTAACGTCGCTCACAAGTCCCCAAGATACGAGCAGTGAGCTTAGTTTGGGGTTCGCAGTAAAGTCTTTTTCTGAAACTATTGTTTTACACTTTTTCTAGCTGCATTTTTTTAGTAATAAACTAATAATTTTGTTACTAATTTATTTTAAAGTATTATACACCACTACTTTTTATGAACACCTAAAAAAAATTTGGGGGTATCAGTGCACGATACTAAACATATATATGCAATAAAAAGTTAATAAATCAATATCCTAAAATTATCCCTTAAAAATTGAAATAATTGGTTATTCTAATCCATGAGACTCCAACTACAGCTGTTTTGCGTAAACAAGACCGTAGGTACTTATTCTACATTACTACACTATACATGAATGAAATTGACATTATGTGCATAATTTTAGTCTAATTTTCGGATAAAATAAAACCTAAATAAATAGGCTACCTAAGATCTTTTTTAAATGTTAACTGTACACATATGTTTTACATCGTGTACTGATACCTACATTTTTTTTAGATGTTCATAAAAAGTAGTGGTGTATAGTACAGCTACATTAATAGCTTCGACAAAATAAATAGATCTGCTGAATTTTTTTCAGGCTTGGTCTTATATAGGCAAAGTTGGGCATAACCAGCCCGTTAGTCTAAAATCTCCGAACCTAACCTAACCTAACTAAAGTAACAAGGATTAGGTATGTAAGTTCAATGAAATTTGCTGATTTGTGCTCTCTAATTGGACCAAGTTAACCCATTCGTGCACTTAATTGAACGAGGCGGGTATTTGTAAAATACTTTGTTAGATGGGATATATAACATGACGAGAAGCTTCTAGCGGACAAGAACATGTTGGCTTAATGAAACTAATATTATTTGGTTTTTGGTTCTCGACGCAAAATGGTTCAATCTTGTTCAACGTGGTTACACTATAATTTAACATGATAAATTTACAGGGTTGCTGGTAAATTACTCGCAACCATTTTAGTTATATTAAGTTAGCTCAATGTTTGCTACTTCTTGAAGGCTACTTTAGTAGTTAGGTATATTAAAACGAACGATGCGAACAACCAAAAAACAGTGGTTTTGTACATTTGTCAAAAACCAGAACTTTTACCAATCAGCTGTTCTTTTGTATGTTTATTTGACAAAATCAAAATAATAAAAGTTATTTTTTTGATTATCTAACTGATGTACCTACTTTTTTATTATTGCATTTTGGCACCTATCGATTACATTTAAAAACACTTTAAAACTAGCGCAGAAGGGTGACAGAGCGAGGAGCGCGGTTTACCCAGTATTATGCTCAGACCAAAAAAAAAACAAGGCAGAATGTTGAGAACCAAACAAGTGAAGCCGGCAAAACTACGCCTCGCCGTGTACAGACACACTTACACACACAAACACGTACAACGAAACTACGCCTTGGCTCGTCAGTCGAACTATGGCAGCGCAACACCGACGCACTCACCACATGTATAAAAATCGGCCAAGTGCGAGTCGGATTCGCACACGGAGGGTTCCGTACCGTATGGGAGCCCCATTCCTCTTGTCGTTATTAATAGCGAGCAAAAACTCCTAAAAACGTTTGTTGTATGGGAGCCCCCTTAAATATTTATTTTATTCTGTTTTATTTGTTGTTATAGCGGCAACAGAAATACATCATCTGTGAAAATTTCAGCTGCCTAGCTACCATGGTTCATGAGATACAGCCCGCTGACAGACAGACAGACTGACATCGAAGTCTTAGTAATAGGGTCCCATTTTTACTCTTTGGGTACGGAACCCTAAAAACTGGCTTTACTTGTCTGTTCACGACGTTCTGTCTTGATTTTTTTATTAGGTCTCAGGTTTGTATGTAACATTTTCTCATATTCTGGTAAACGAGACGTTTATTCAAATTATAATAATTCACGATGTTTTAGGATCCCTGTAACAATATTATTAGATAATTATTTAATTAAAGAAGATTGCGGAGGTATCTTGTTTTTACAGAGAAATTTCAGGGTTAATTTTCAAAATTATGCTTGGATAGGGTATTGTTTTCAAGTAGGTACTTGTAATAATAAGGCAAGGTTGTTATTTTATTTGGTTTTAATTACATTTGCCTAAAGTTTCGAGACTGAAATTTTATTCGGTTCATCCTTTATATTTCCTTTAGACATACGAAAACATTTTGTTTAGATTATGGCTGTAATGCTTATTATTTTAGGCCAAGTACGAGTCGGACTCGCGCACGGAGGGTTCCGTAATGTATGGGAGCCCCCCTTAAATATTTTTTTTTTATTTTGTTTTTAGTATTTGTTGTTATAGCGGCAACAGAAATACATCATCTGTGAAAATTTCAGCTGCCTAGCTATCATGGTTGAGATACAGCCCGGTGACAGACAGACAGACAGACGGACAGACGGACATCGAAGTCTTAGTAATAGGGTCCCGTTTTTCCCTTTGGGTACGGAACCCTAAAAATCCAGGCAGAATATTGTGAACAAAATAATTATTTTTCACAAAAAATGGCAAAACCGCCTTCTATCGTGTACAAAATTCGAATATTTCACTCAAATTGTTTACATTATTCTTGATTTATCAAAAACGGATACGCCGATTTCTGTAAAATTTAAATGGAACCATCTCGGGAGTATACCCTTTTGAACTAAAAACTAATTTTTCGATTCGGTTCAAAATCGGCGAAATAATCGATGTTCATCGTGTACAAAATTCGGATATTTCGCTCGAATTGCTTACATTATTGTTGGTTTTTTCAAAAACGGCTCACCCGATTTCTGTGAAATTTAAATGGGCCCACCTCGAAAGTATACCCTTTCGAACCAAAAAACTGAAATAGTTATAATGCCATAGTGCGCAAAATAATTGTAAAAGAAATTTATTATTATTTTCTATAAACACGGAAAGTTTGAAGATCCTATCTATTATAATTTTGAAATTAAGGGGAGGAGAAACTATTTTTTCAACTTTGGCAACCTATATCTCCTAACGTGACAAAAAATGTTCAATCAAACCTAACATTCATTTTAAGAACCCTATTTAGCAATACTCAAAAAAGAGGGTGAGATGGAAAAAAAAATTTCATCCCCACTTTACATGTATGGAAGCCATCCCTTAGGTAAATGCACTATTTTTTAAATTTTACTTGTTTTGAATTGAGATCTATACTAAAACTATTATAATCTCGAATTTCATACAATTTGGTTCATAAATGTTGTAGTTTTTAGGGTTCCGTACCTCAAAAGGAAAAAACGGAACCCTTATAGGATCACTTTGTTGTCCGTCTGTCCGTCCGTCCGTCTGTCAAGACCCTTTTTCTCAGGAACGCGTGGAGGTATGAAGCTGAAATTTATATTAATTACTCAGGTCTACTGTCCCTTGAAGCTGTGAAAAAATCAAACTTCTAAGCCAACGCAATCAAAAGATACAGCCGTTTATGCCGCAAATTTTGAAACTCGCAAGTACTCGCAAGGGAATCAAAACCTAAAGGGTACTTCCAGTCGACCTAGAATCTTGAAATTTGGCATGAAGCAACGTTTTATAGCACACATAAAGGGAAAATTCCGAAAACCTTAAATTTTTAGTTACATTACAAAATATATATTTTTTAATAAATATAAACTTATTACTTTTTTTGTCGTAATGAACGAACTTTGTAAACCTTGCAGGTTTGTACGGAACCTCGGTGCGCGAGTCCGACTCGCACTTGGCCGGTTTTTTGTAATATTAGGACGGACGGACAGACGGATAGACGGACGGACCGACACAACGAAGTCATAAGTGTTCCTTATCTTACTACGGAACTCTAAAAAGGCACCAGTAATACAAAATACGATATACGAGTATGTTGTTTGTGTAACTTCGATAGGAATAACATCCACGGGTTCCTTTAGCTTTCCTCCTGTTTATTACCGATATCATTTTCATATTTATGGCAGAATAACGTCCAACACGTTATTCTTACTTAGACTTGGTTTATTGGGATCAGTTTTTCTGTTACGAATAATATATATTTTTTTTTTTTTTTTTTTATTCTGAATAGGTTTGCGTTTGACCACATACTGCCTGTTGTTAAGCAGATATGCGGTCTAGGTTGTAGCACGCTTACCTAGAAGATACCTATTTACTCGGGATTTGAAGACGCCCACATTGTACTTTAGCGGGAAGACAGACCCAGGCAAAGCGTTCCACATTCTGGCTGTTCGTATGAGGAATGAGGATTCGAAACGCTTGGTTCTAATGCGCGGAATGTCCACCATAAAAGGGTGGCGCTTTGGTCGCGTCTGTCTAGCCGTACGATAGAAGAAAGGGGCAGGTGGGACCAGATTGTGCAACTCCTGGGCGCACTCTCCGAAGTGGATCCGGTAAAAGGCCGATAAACACGCTACCTTACGTCGATGCTCGAGACTTTGCAGCTGCGACATAGTCAGAGTGTCGTTGTCGATCAGCCTCTTGGCTCGCCTCTCAATCGACTCCAGAGCCTCCAGTTGATATTTGGCGGAGCCATCCCAAAGGTGAGAGCAGTATTCCATGCACGACCTGACTTGAGCTTTATACAGACTATTAACTTTATTATCTTTATTAGTGACGCACGGACGAGGGCGGATTTATTTTACGGAAGTGTTTAACTTTTTTCGTGATCAATTAGATTTTTTAATGAGTGAGAAAGCTCGTGCTAATACTTAAATGGGGGCTCGGTAGTGCCAAGATGAGCCAAGTGAAGCAAATCGCAAAGGCGCTAGCTGCTTTTTCTCGAAACAGTTCGTCGTACATTTTTGAGTGTTCAATACATGCCTGGCAGAGATCGCTGTCAGCGATAATGCCGCCCATTGTTACACTGTTTATGTATCTTTGTTTCTTTTTTTTGTTTATTTCTGGGTGTGCAATAAAGAGTTTATCTATCTATCTATCTATCTACATTATTCTAATATTTCAATCCGTATTGTGTAAAATATTTTTTCATTTATTTTTCTGTTTTTTATGTTTTTCTTTTTAATCTTGTGAGACAAATGTTATTGATTCTGGTCGTTTTTTCCCTCAATGAAAAAAATTGTATTTGTATTAAGTAGACTGAGCAGAGGAGTAAATTTTGTGAAGTCAAGGTTTGTAGAGCTAAGGTGTGTAGAGTCAGAAACTTGGCTCTATATGTAGAGTTGTCAGATCTTATGAGATCTGACAACTTTTTGATAGTGTGAGCTACAGTCTCGTCTTGGCTACGTTTTACATGTAATTTGTTTTTTGGGGGATGAAATTTCATTTCATATACTCCTTTGTTAAAATGACCAATCTTAAAGAAACTTGGGGCGTAGATTCATGGTTTTGTAAATACTGGGTAAAGTTGCAAAGTAGAATTTTTTTCTCTAATTCAAGCCGAGAAATGTGTGGAAATATTTAGATTCCGTAAAAGTCAAAGTTCACTTTTCATACTTAAAGGCAGTTATTATAACAGAAGATCATTGATCTGGAGTAATTCACATTCACAGTTAGCTTAAAAAAACCGCCCAAAAATTTTGCCAACCGCTGACTGATTTTGTGTGCGCACAATATTTTAATTTAGTTTGTGAGTATGGATGGATGTATGGATGTTTGTTACTCTTTCACGCAAAAACTACAGAACGGATTGTGATGAAACATTGAAATTAGATAGCTTATATTTCAGAATAACACATAGACTAAAAATTATAATGAAATTGCGTAAATTTTCTATATTATAACAAAAAGTGTTAACTAAGTAGGAAAAATTCTGCCATCTGCGAGCTATTATAGCGTGCGCTCCAAGAAATGTAAAAAAACGGTCAAGTCAAACAAATTGCTAATCGAATTTTTTGTTTCTTATTTTCCACCTCCTTTATTAAGAGTGGTAAGGTAGGGCCTCAAAATATCATGCGGGCGAAGCCGCGGGCAAAAGCTAGTCTATCATAATTATTATGTTTAAGTAGTAAGTAGATCCAGTGTTTAAGAACTCAATGTACAAAAATAAGCCCGGCTTTGAAGAATGAAGTTGGCTGAATCACCAATGTTGAACATTTGATCAGTAATTCAAGTGCTAATTGTGCCAAGTTTTCTCTTTGATTAGATAGCAATTTCTTTACATGCTTTTATCATGTCCTTCAAAATTTGAACCTTAAGGCACCTACCCTCTTTCGTTTTTCCATGATCTCTATGCAGATGATCATTGCTTCGAATTTTGAATTTTAACTAAGGAACAGCAACTTGTAGTAAGTACATTGCGATCGTGATCAGGTTAATATTCTATAGACTGCTATAACTTCCTTGTCAGAATTCCATAGCCTCCCATAACCATAACCCCGTATCAAGCGCGTCTATAGTAGGAGAGCCCATGGGATTCAAAAGAGTGACAATCCAAAAGTGACGCAAGCTCGTTCCAATTATATAAAACTAGCTGCTCATACAAGAATTCATCCCCTATTATATAGGGTTGGGGGGTAAAAGTTCAAAGTTTTAATTTTTTTCCTTTGTATATGCCTAATAGCCTACCTTGATGCCAAATATCAAGTTTCTAGGACATCTGGAAGTGGGTTAGGTTTTTGATTTAGAAGTCAGTGAGTCAGTGAGTGAATCAGTCAATGAAACCCCGGTTTTTAAACGTTAATATTTCATAAACCGTCAAAACTTAATGAAATTTTGTATTGTAGATAAGCTAAAGAACTTTAATGAATATGCTAAATTTCATATATATATATACGTTATATAGTTTTTGAGTTATGAAGGGGTCAAAAGTGTCTCGAAATGGTTTGTGTTATATTACACACGTCACGTCGCCAGTTCCTTTTTTTTTTTACTTGGCTGGACACGCTTCCGCGTGCCTAGATTAAGAAAGATAAGATGGAATTCCCGTTTTACGATGCGACCAACACTCAGTCAAAAACAGTATAGACAGTTTTAACTTGATGTCGCTGACGTGACGGTCCTTATTTTATTAGTTTGCATTAGTTTGGTCTGCAGCTAGATTCCAACAAATACTCAGGGGTTTTTACAAGCGCGTGCCCGTCTTGGGACTTCCCCACAGAAAATCGTAAGATCAAACTGTCGATTGCCTAAAGAGATTTGTTCGGTACTATGGTTATGACAAACGGCCTTAAATGGGGGGCCCATATATGGTAGAGGTACTTTACGGGATGCAGGAAATCTCCTACACTTACTTAGGTATTTTACCATGCACGCGCAAACTCAAAAATCCTTTCTTGGGCTCCTCCACTACACGAGTATTTACTATAGGCTGCCATTAATTTCACACGTTTTACATAAACCTGCAATAAGGAAAAGCTATCTATGTAAATTGTTTTCTATATTTTGTTAGGTTAAAACCGGCGCAGAAGCAAAAGGCTTGTACAATGTCTTTTAGCATGCAAACTACGTGATAGGGATAATCGAACTCATTTGTTGGTGCGTTGGAACTTATCTCAAAATTCACCCGGTATAATAAAACTATCTTGTGTGCTTTTCTATTCAGTGCGTAGATATATTTTCTACCGAAAGATACAAAAATACTTAGTTTTTTTCGTGTCTTCAACTGAAGTTTTTTCGTCATTTTTGTTGGTACTTATACTTGAGAACAAAAATGTCGAAAACTTCAGTTGAAGTTATCTAGAACAGAGGCGAACGGCCTGCAGCCGTGGTTCTTGCATTTTTATAATGTATGGATGAATATCTGCACTTCGCTTTTTTTTTTGTTTTTAGGGTGCCGTACCCAAAGGGTTAAAACGGGACCCTATTATTAAGACTCCGCTGTCCGTCTGTCCGTCTCTCTGTCTTTCTGTCTGTCTGTCTCCAGGCTGTATCTCATGAACCGTTATAGCTAGAAAGCTGAAATTTTCACAGATGATGTATTTCTGTTGCAGCTGTAACAAAAAATACAAAAAATAATATATTTAATAAAATAATCATTTTAACCCTTAAGTAAATATTATTTTTAGTATTTTTTGTTTTGTTATTTTTTATTTTCCCCATACAATAAACCTGATTTTTAGCCGTTTTTCGCTCGATATTAATAATGGTAACAGGTGGATGCTTAAAATATTCACAGAATATTTAACTGCTTTATGCTTAATTTAATAATAAATGATTAAAATAAAATAAATATTTAAGGGGGGCTCCCATACAGTTTACAGTACGGAACACTTCGTTGCGCGAGTCCGACTCGTACTTGGCAGATTATTCTTTTTCACACTCTTCCCTGTAAGAGTGATGTTAGTCCTTGACGACTCTATTGTTCATTTTAATTCCCTAAAGAAGTGAAGTACTTAAGTTTGAAGTTGAAAGCTTCTTTTGCAAAATGAGTTTCGCGGTTTGCTGTGGCACTAATTTACCTAGTTAGTCTTTAGGGATGTCTGTCCCAGACCAAAGTTCAAGTTTGTCTGTAATTCAACTTTTAGGCAGTATATAAGGCAGCCGGTGCCAAGCCCGGATTGCTCGGAATAAATCTGGTAAGTATATGTACTTATAGAGGTACAATTTTATAAAAAACTCTCCGCTGACTTAGCTGACTATTGCTTTTTCTGTCTCGTTTGTCTATTAGTATATCACTTATCATTTTCGTGTAGTCCTTGGTGTCTAGTTTTTTAAACGGTTTTTAAACATGAAGGCCTCTAGCGGGCCTGTACTGAACTGTACCAGCCTTTTCATTAGTCCACTGCAGGACGTAGGCACACCCACGAAGAATGATTGGGCCATATCCACCACGCTGGCCCAGTGCGGGTTGGTGGATTCACATACGTCATCGAATTTCTTCTACGGACGTATGCAGATTGCCTCACGATGTTTTCCTTCACCGAAAAGCCAGTGGTGTGAAATTCCGTACATGAATTCCAAGGAATTCATTGGTACGGGACCGGGAATTGAACCCCCTGATTGTGGCAGGTGTCATTACCACTAGACCACTACGGTTTTTTTACCTCTAGCTTGGCTGAACGGTTAAAAAGCTGCGAGTTTAAAGTTTTATTAGAGCCATGGTAGAGCTATATAGGCCACCCGCGGTGATCCATCTGGTGACTGAACATTACTTGAATCGGATCACACTTTCAACTCAAATTTGTAGAACAAATGAATTTTGAAAGAACAACACATTAGGCAATTTTAAGTACGCGCAACTATACTCTTACCAATCACGCATTTAAAAAAAATCGCGCCAGTACCAAGCCGTCTCAGCCATTAAAAGTCCACTGGTCAAATAGGTCTACCCTCAAATGGCATACCTATCAAATAATTTGCGTAAACTTAATAGGTTTTATCCACCACATTAGCTTTGTTGAAGTTCAGTTGATTTAAATACATTGTTCGATCACATTTCGAGATCTATTTGCAGCTTTCTTTCATGATATTTTTCGTACTTATATCAACCGTACACGATGACTACGTATAATAAAGATCTATGAAGAATGTGGAATAGCATCGCTTGCGTGTCTTTATTGCCTTAATCGTTAACAAATGTTTGTCTGGCTCTCCGTATAAGACATTGCATGTTCATAGCGTTTCAAATTAGGTTTAATTTGGCAGTTATCGTACCTAGGCGTTTCGCTACAATTTACGACGGAAAATGGCATTTTATTACTAATATTATTGAAAAGTATAAGCAAGCAAGTATGCCTCACTACCACCCATATACCTACTGTTGTTTTCTTTCAATACGTACGAAAAGATTTTCTCAACGGCCGGGGGATCGAACAAACTGCCGGCTTTCCGTTTCCTGAGAGGTATAATCTAGAGCTTTTCAATGTCACAGTGAATACTGCGTACTCTCTCTTTGACCACTGAACATGAGGTTCCCGTTGGGAAAAAGGCCTCAACAGCACCAGAAACACAGAATATGTGATCACTTGTTTTGTAGCTTAACTCACCAGCTTAGTTGTACTGAGACGACTGAAGTTGACTGAACTGACATATCAAACGCGCGGGAAACCGGCGCGTCTGACACTGACAGTTGCAAGCCTGGTGACGACATGCAGTGTTGCCGCGTTAGGGTAATTGTACGTGAACAACCACAATGCCGCTTACTATCAGGCAAGTTGGTGGAAAACCTTCTCTGAAATAATGAAACAATGCTTTTTGGGTCAATTAATATATTTCTCGCAAAAAATATCATAACCGACTTTATCCGTGTACAGAATTCGAATAGTTCACACGGATCGAAAGTAATTTTAATAGTTATTAAAATGGCTCACCTGATATCAGTAAAATTTAAACGGGACTTCACACAAGTATGATCTACCAAACAAAAAAAGAATTAGTGAAAATGCACTACTCTGAAAAAAGTTATGCGTGGTCACACAAAACATTTATATGCGTCGGCTTGAGAACCTCCTCCGTTTCGTCAATTAATAGTAGTTTATGCAACTGTCATATCATGAAGGGTATCAAAACACGAGTGTGAGTTTATGAAACGAGCGCAGCGAGTTTCATAATAGTAACGAGTGTTCTAATACCCGTGTTATATGCAGTTGCATACACTACTTTATCTTCACTAATAAAAAAATAAAATAAAAATAAAAACATATTGCGAAACATTAAATTCACGCGTACGTGTATTGTCACAGTGAACTTGGCGCCATTAAAATCTAACCAATGAGAGCGCAGCTGCGCGCGTAGGGCCAATCAGGAGCGAGCGCGCGATGTTATAATGAGATTTTACGATATCGATGTGGATATTATAACATCATGTGAAATTGCTTAAATTGAGTGTTTTGTTGTCTGCGCTATAACAGTAGTCATTATAAGTCAAGTTTTGGAAACATAAGTAGAATGTTACAACATTCGTGTAGATAAAAATACTTTTCATCCACCAAAGTGAAGAGTAAAACTTCTTAAACGAATCTTCGACTTTTTTTTATTTTTCGACTATTTTTTACTTTTTCCCACAAATAGCTCTAGAATTTGGCCAGAATAGATATAAGTTTAATGAGTATAAAAATTATAAAATTCTATTAATTACAAGAAATTCATGCTACAAAAACTAGTTTTCCCCGTTTGGCCGTAACCACAGGGCTTCCATTACCCTTGCTTGTAAATTACGTATTAAAATAGTTATGAAATAAGTTTCGGTCGTTCGCGTGCAGAGAGCGCGTCTGGCCCGGTATGAATATCTAAGTAACAAACTAAATTGTATTAGTAAATTATTTGATTATTTAGAGTATGCCCTAAATAAAAACAAAGCTTTTAAAATAACAATATACATTTAAAAGGTTTCAGAAGTGGTTTAAAGTTAATTAAAATGTTGGCTGTCTGCACCAATTATATAGTCTGGTACAAAATATAAAAATCTCGTTTCACAGTGTTTTGCTGTCAAACTCTCCCAAAACGACAAGACCGATTTTTTTGATCTTATTTGTGTAAGTATATTTGGTAGGTTTGAGTATGGGCTGTAGGCTAATATTTATACCTCTAGATGAGAAAGTTGGCCTTCTGCAGACTTTTTATCATTAGGTATACGAAAATGACGTTTGCTTCGTCAGCTAATGTTTCTATGAGATGTTAACAGGTGTCAACCAGGGCGTGTTTAATAAAAAGCTCATTTGAGGAAAATGGTACCTACTAGCGACGTAGAGGATATAATTCTACGCCGCTAGTTCCATAATGGTACTAGCGAAGTATACAGGGTTATTTCTAATCAATTAGCATCCTTTTAGGGGCTTATTCTGTAGTGCGAGTTTTGTCAGAACACAAAAAAAAAAAACAGCTGTTCCATACATTTTGTCTCGGGTGAACGATATTTTTCTATGGAACAACAATTTTTTTTTGAGATTTGACAAAAGTCCAAGAATAAAATTTGTTAGTTTTGATGTACAGAATAAGCCTGTAAAAGGATGCTAATTGGTCAGAAATAACCCTGTGTATACGTGAGTTGTACCATCAATGGTACCACTGACATTTGACAAATATAGGTACCACAAAATATAGTTAAACGACACCTTCTTTTTTGAAAACATCTAAAAAACACTTCGGCAAAAACCTTGACGCCTAAACCTATCTCTACTCCATCCCCCATAACGCGAGATACACAATTTACCGAAAATGCAATGTAAGCCGTAATCCCGTAGCTCGTGCAAGCTGAGTAAAAAACCATGTCCGTATGAATTTAAGCTTTATTTTTATGACCTTGGTAAATAAAATGAAATGAAAAGAAACTGGATTCCAGATGGAAGAAGGAAAGAAAATTTCATTTCATTTATTCGTGCTTCCATACAGTACAAGATGTTAATAACAAAGTTTAGGTACAAAGTTCAGTATGGACCCTGTCGGGCACTGCGTACCTATTCGACGTATCAAGGTAATTCGATTAATAAACGTATCAAGGTGAAAAGAAATTGAATTGATGTCTGTAGAAAGCTTAGAGAATTACTAGCTATTTTAAGTTATATTTACGTCTTCAAACGAGGTCGTAGTATAAATATTCCTTAGTATATTAAAATATTAGTACCTATATTAAAAATCTGAAATTGTGTTTTTTGGTTTCTCAATCTCTCATGTAGCATCAGAAAGACTTGATTTTTGGCATGCTTATAATTCAAAGGTTGAAGTGAACTTTATCCCGGGAAACGAAAGAAATCGGGATATTACTGACATCAAAATATCAAGTTGCCGAAGCTGCGGGCAAAAGCTAGTAAAAGGTACCTATAGTGTTGTTACAGTTATTATTCTAATATATGGTTTAAAAAATACATTTTTTGATTTATTTTACGTCATAATAATATAGAAAAACAACATTTCGAATTCAACAATATAACTAATCTAACAAATCAAATACCCTTGATGATTCTTGGTGCAAAGGTGCCTAGAATGATAGCAACATTACCGCGCCGAATAGCGATCCGTTGCACCAAGAACCACCCAGAGCGAGAGTCACCTCCTCTGTCCCTTATTCTCCACCCAATGTCTCGAATCAACGATTTGGCTTCGGTCCCCCAACTGCCCATGGTCTCCACCGCAATGGGTCATAAAGCGGTTCCATTGCCGCATACTTCACCCATTATAATTATATAGTTTAATTTACTTTTTAACTTTTATTGGAACATATTTAATTAAAAATTTGTTAAATACACAAAAAAAAAAAATCCTAAACGGTTTTAAGTACACCAATAGCAAAACTATCAAAAAACTGTTATACAATTAAAATTATTAAAAAAAGTATGTTTATGGCAATCATCTTGTAAACCATTTTCCTTTAGGTACTAAAATTCATTTTCTATTTAGAAACCAGTAAAAAGAAATGAATTCTGTTTTCATCAGTAGACTCGCGTCTACCAAGTAGTCGGTACCTTGTCTGCTGATTAAAATCTTATTGTTAGTTAACCGTAACGCCACGACGGTTATCTTTTTGCACAAACTCTAGTAGTTTTATTAAAAAAAAAACACGACGATGGTACCAAATGGAATGCATCCATTAAAAGTTGTAAATTTACTGAAGTCAACTTTTGGCTTCATATTTTGTACAATCTTTCTTTAAAAACACGCAACATCTATTTCCACCGTGTAAGAATTCGAATAATTTGCACGAATCGATGTGACATCCATGTCGTTGACATTATTGTCGATTTATCGAAAACGACTCAGCCAATTTCAATAAAATTATGGGACCACCGCAAAAGTATATTCTTTTTTAAGAGATTAGAAGAATTTTTAAGATTTTATAAATCAGTTCACAATTGCCGAAAATATCGATGACACAAAAAAATACATACAGACGAACATAGTACCTCTTCTCATAAGAGTTACTATGTAAACTATTAAAAGTAATAACATAATTATTTTGCAGTGGTGGTCTAAAGGTAGTGACACCCGCCTTACAATCGCGGAATACCAGTCCCGTACCAATAAGTTCTTTGGAATTTATAAAGGGAATCTCACACCACTGGCTTTTCGGTGAAGAAAAACATCGTGACGCAAGCTACATACGTCTGTAGAAGAAATTTGAAGACGCATGTGAATCCAACAACCTGCCCTCGGCCAGCGTGGTGGATATGGCCCAATCGTGGGTAGGCCTACGTCCTCAAGTGGACTATTAAAAAGGCTGATACAGTACAGTACTAAACTATTTATATCGCCGACATATTTCAACTGTTCGTAAAGTCATTATTTCTATCGACCAAGTCACTAAATTTTATGGATTTATCCTAATTGGAAGCAACGTTTCCCCTTTCTTCTATCGTACGGCTAGACGGACGCGACCAAAGCGCCACCCTTTTATGGTGGACATTCCGCGCATTAGAACCAAGCGTTTCGAATCCTCATTCCTCATACGAACAGCCAGAATGTGGAACGCTTTGCCTGGGTCTGTCTTCCCGCTAAAGTACAATGTGGGCGTCTTCAAATCCCGAGTAAATAGGTATCTTCTAGGTAAGCGTGCTACAACCTAGACCGCATATCTGCTTAACAACAGGCAGTATGTGGTCAAACGCAAACCTATTCAGAATAAAAAAAAAAAAAACGTCAGTGAGATTTTGATCATTCAATCAATCAAAAATTTTTATTGACATAAAATAAGGTACAGGTAAAGTAATGAAGCCTCTGATTCCCGAACTAGCCAGGGGCTGTACTACGGGAACCAGCGTCTTCTCCTATATTAACGACAAGTTATGTCAATTTACTTAAACTTTCTAATATTATTTATTTAAATTTAAGTAATACTATGAGACTTATTATTTAAATATGAGTTAAATACTAGTCTAAATATTATCCTAATCAAGTACAAATACATAAATACATACAAATCAAATTCCATATGAACCATTACCATGTACTACTAATGAACTACTAATTTATTCAATTTCATTTTAACAATTTTACAATCGTGGCTCTTTCGTGGTTTCGCCCCACAAGCTGTTCGGTCTGCGGAGCGAATCAACGAAGCCTTTTTTTGAATGCCCTCTTTCGCCCCGCTCCAAACATTTCGGGGCGAAAGAGGGCCTTCAAAAAGAGGCTTCGTTGATTCGCCCCGCGATTCACTTTTTTATCTGTACATTTAAGTAGAAAAGTAGTTAATGGAAAAAAAAAACAATTGCATTATATCAAGGGCATGTGAAAAACGCAACCCCAAATGTAATTTTATAAAATGGACCACAAACACAAGATTTTAAAAAAAAAAAAAAATCAAAGACTTAGTAACCTGTAGCACTCTTTATTTGAAACCAAACATAATATTTACATAATTTTAAATCATATCAACCGACAGACAGGGGGTCCCAGCGCGAAGCTTGGGTACTATTTACAATGCAATTTATATACAATTTAAATATGGCGGTGCTTTTGCGCTCTGCATCATTTGTAAACCCAGTGAAATGGTAGAAAAACAAAAAGATCACTGTCGGATCAGTAAATAAATAAAACCGGACAAGTGCGAGTCAGGCTCGCCAACCGAGGGTTCCGTACTTATCCCAAAAAATTAAGAAATAGGGAACTACTTTGCTTTGATAGTAAATACCAAATTTAATGCCAGTTTAAAGCGTCAGTTTTCTTCCTAAATAAGTATTTCAACTAAATAAGAGGATGAAATTTATGCAATACATCTAATAGATTAGTTATTTGCTCTCAAATCTATACGTTTAGGTTATAAACGACGGTGGTAATGAATTTTTGGCAAGTTAATATTTTTTAATAAATTTAATACCAAATTAATATAAAAAAATAAAGATGCAAAGTATACCTATAGTCCCATATACTTAACACACCATATAAAAAATATTTGGATTTCATTTAGCTGTTGATACATGTTTTTTTTTCTTCGAACATGTGATTTGCTCGAAATGTTAGAACTACCCTTTAGTCCTAGCTAATACAATCACAAGAGATTTGGGAAAATAACCATATTATCTCGGAAGTGGTCCGATGTTGCTATTTCGCGACCGTGCAGTCAGTGCTGCAGTACGGAACGGTTCTAGCATAGGTTCTTTCAAAGCCCGCCTGAAACGCTGGCTTATCGAGGAAGGATCTCATGATTTCGATATGTTTAAATGTTTACAATTAGTGAAACATGTATTGGTTAAGAATTATTTCTATCAATTTGATTCATTTACAATGATGTAATGTTTTTGTCATTTTTGTATTTTTTTAATACTTACATGTTTTATTAATGTTTTCATTCATTACAATGACATACTTCATTGGTGTAATTTATTTTAATTTTATTTTTTTTGACATTTTAATTATAATATGTGGTTGTAAACATAATGATGTAGTAGGTAGTTAATGTGAATATTTATTTGTTATCAATGTACCTACTTTGCTGCAATTTTGAATCTATTCATTGTGTAATGACGTGTAATATTTTTTTTATGAATAAAATGTTTATCGAAAATGTTACATAGTACGAGTAACAGGTCCCACACCTGTTAATTTTCTTACAATTTATAGTTTGCAAATGGGCCCCCGCCTACTACCAAACCATATTCAATTTAACTTAAGCCCTCGGCTCATAATGTCTGTTATATCAATATAGTAAGTTTTTGGTAGTTTGTTTTTCTTGTTTAGTTTTTTTATAGCGTTGCATATCTGTTGATTACATGTAGTGGGATTTTTATTTTATCTCATGTAATTTTATGCGTGGCTGTACCATAAGAAATACGTATTACTAATGCGGGAAATTGATCTTTATCAACGTGGACCGAAACGGCCTCTTCTTTTATCGTTCTCGGCGTTCCGCCCCACGGGGCGAAACAGGGCATTCAAAAAGAGGCTTCGTTGATTCGCCCCGCGGGCCGAATAGCTTGTGGGGCGAAACCACGAAAGAGCCCAATCGTTACTTTATCTAATCAAATTGGTACCTAAAACGAAAATTTGCCATATGGTTAGTGCACAGATTTTAAATGTATAATTCAAAAAAAGCTATTAAAAAAAGGGCAGAAGATAACAACTTAAAGAATAGATGTATACAAAGTATTCATAATGATCCGTTTTACGTTTGCAACTTCCAGTTATCATGTATGTGTGCGTGTATCCTTATTCATGTTGTCGCTAAGCGATAAAGCGTTTTCAATAAGTTTGAAGAAGAGAAAGATAAAATCTTATACCTACTAATGTACACAAATATTCTGTTTCATTCTGAACTTCGAGCAAATAATCAGAAGCATTTATTTTTCAGCTCTCGTATGTGACTGGAAATTCTAGACGTCGCTTTGTAAAGAACTCGAAAAATGTAGCACAAAAATAAAGCTTTAATTTTACCTTCACGTATATCAAAGAATCACGACCAAAGCACTGTGGCATAAACGTTTTGCCAACACAACGATTTAGTTCTACGTTTGTTTTACATGTTTATTTACGTGACTTTTACTATGTATATTTTACTATGTATACACGCTGGATGCAAGCCGTTTCCAACCAGTTCTGTTGGAACCCTAATGAGGAGGCCTATATTCAACGAGTGACGTTCTATGGCTAATAATGATGATGATTACTTTGACTACAACTGAATCATAGGACATCCATTGACAGACACACATTTCTCCCAAAGCACGTGTGACCAAGTAAGTTATTGAAGTCATAGATTCTGGACCTAATGTTTCTTTATAATTTATGTCTGCACTGTTTACAGGATCGTGCCCTGAAATGTACCTACATGGGTGTAAGCACAGACAACTAATAAAATACCACGAGAGCGATAGACTTTTGCGTGTTAAATCGACACCACCAAAGTCATAGAATTTTATGTACCCACTATGAAAAGCATTTTTGAGGTTTGTAACTCCTATTTATTTATTATTCATCAATAGGTATCTTCTAGGTAAGCGTGCTACACCCTTGACCGCATATCTGCTTAACATCAAGCAGCATGTAGTCAAACGCAAACATTAACGTATAAAAATCAACGTTCTGGACGGTCAGTACTTGGATGGGTGACCGCGGGTGGCATTTTCCAACTGAGCGCTACCGTGGCTTGGATGACATGTTAAATTGTAGGCCCCGGTTGTTTTAACCGTTTAGCCATGTCAGAGGCCTTCAGGCGGCCTAAAAACTCTGCCACCCGGCCTATACGAACTTACTTACCTACTTACTTACGTATAAAAATTGTTCGAAATAAGAAGAAAAACCCTTTATAAGCATTTTAATAACTCTATAATAAATAAAAATACTTTCCGTTAAATACATAATATATTTAAACATAGCAAAAAATATATAACACGAATAAACTAAACTGAATTAAATTTATTCAACCGTATGTGTGACACATAAACACAAAAACCTAAATACATGTACGTGTTAAATTAAACATTACACGCATTAGGGGTGAAAAACTTGACAATAGCTGTCGCGGCGCGAGACGTTTCTATAATTTATCGTTGAAAAATATGACGCGCTTGGTTTTACCTAAATTGACACTATTGCGGCGTCTATGATAATAAAAATTCTAGGATGCTAGGTAGAACTAAACATCCACCAAAGTAGAGCATAGTGGAGCTAGATGGACTCCGGAAAATGGATGGAAATTGCAACTCTGTTAAAAGTAACAGAGTTGCAATTTCCATCCATTTTAGGTTTTACTTCTAGTTACTTTTTCTCTTTCGATTTTCGGTTTGATATCAGTGATGACTATAGTAAATATACAAATATAAACATTAGGGGACATCTTACACAAGTATGATGTCGGTTGTTATATTAAATCAAGAAATAATAATTATAAGATTTTTGTTATAGTCCGTGCGACTTACCTAGTGTCAGTGTACACTTAAGTAATGTTCTAGACAAAATGTTGTAGATTTGGGCAGGACATTTTTGACCCCAGCAACTTGTAAATTTAGACAATGTGACTAATGAGGACTGACTGATGAGAGATATAGGTAAATATTGACATTTTGATCTCGAAAAATTAGATTTTGTAACGCATTTTGGTGCGTCCACTGTAAAGTCGACATACCCATCATAATATGATTACAAGGTGGGCGACAGGCTGGCGCTAGATGCAAGCCACTTCCAACCATTCTTTACAGAAATCTATATTTCCAATCAAATGTCCAACAGTGGACGTCCAGTGGATAAACCATTGACGACGACTACTTCTATCAACACCTTCACTTTCTAAAACTACAACCTGTATTATTGCAGAAATATCATGTAATTTCTACTTTGCAAAGAAATAAGTTATTTTAAAAATATAACTTTTTAAAAATATTTATACCCTGTATATTATGTAGCAGCAGAGTGATAGCCAAGACAAGTAAAACGAGCCCTAAATCTCTATGGCCACCTTCCGACTCCATCGTCAGATCAGCTTAGCATGGTACCATATTATTGCATTGTTACGCGATACACACGTGCGTGAAAAATTTCAATTTAATCGAAAACCGGGAAATCGTTCAAATTTAACTTGCAACTTTGCTTTTTCCACCCTAACGTACATACATTGGTACATCCATTTCAAGTTGAAAATGTTTTTTTGGAGAAACAACACGTACCTAAAAAGAGTGAAAGTATTGACCTTCGCTCTATATACGTGTTGTTTCTCGATAATCAAATATAGTTTAACTACCTACCTTAATCATTCTAGTGAAGTCAACGGACCACAATACCTTGCCCATTCCTGCAGATCTTCAGTCCGCTTTTATAGAGTCAATGCATCAGAGGGGTTAGTCCAGATTTATACGTAAATTGAAACTACAGCTGTTTCCGTTAGCTCCATACATTTTTGTACACCGCCCCTGGCGGAAACGAGGACAAACTAACCAAAATGTATGGAGCCACACGCGAACGCGAAAGTATAAGTAAACAACCCAAAACCTGGACTGAGGGCTCAGGTAGAGTTACACTCACCTTTCCAAGTTCCCATCGTAAACACAATAAATAAGTTCTCCGGAAACTTGCGTTTCGTTCGTCGCACCGTGGATTATTCCCATATTTATTGCTGACGATGTTGTTTATTCCGCCGTAAGCAATGAATTAAGATTTAAGACACCTCGGAAGAAAATCTTATCCAGTAAAATCTAACAGCCAAGCTATTTATTTGAGATAATCGGGTGATATAACGTTACCGAACAGGGAATTTCTTTGTTAGTCGTATGTAGTCGACGTACGTCACAGAAATCATTCAGTTTTTCGAAATGTCGTACTAAATAGGTATCAAGCTTATCAAAGCTATCTGATGTAGTATTTTTTTTTTTTTGTGTTTTAATACTTTGTTTTGTGTACAGACCTAATTGTTTTGCCACGAAGAAAATGTTCTGCACTTCTTTGTTTTACTTAAAATTGTTCTGTCATTGGTGACTTAAATATGGTCAAATGCACGTCTGTATTAACACTTTAACTATGGTCATACATAGGCTTGGGAATTAGGAAACCAACAAAAAACAAAGGCAAAGTGTGTGAAAGATGAATTGCATAGTTGAGAGTGGACTCAAATATAACGCATGATAGAAATACACATAATTGAAATAAGCGCAACGTAGTGTACAGACCCCAACATAATTAAGTGGGATTAGGAGAGAAAAATAATGGCTGTTTTCGTGTGGTCTTTTTGTGTGTTCGTTTTGGCGGATAGATGTTCCGCACAGAGGACAATTAGATAACGTATAAAAATACACGATCGTCATCATCCATCTCAGTTTTCGTAGGTCATCCACGACTAAACATATTTATCTAAACCTTTCGTATACATTTTCAATACTATTGCTTACAATAGTATTGAAAATGTACCTCGCTTTTAGCTCTTGCAGCGCAACGTATAGGCCGAATCATACAAGTGGGCGAATATGAAGTTAGCTCCGCAATATCCAATCCTGACTGAAGCTCACACAAAGCTGCGCGTTGATTGAGTTTCGTGCAGCTTGTAGCTAACTTCACATCCGCCGACTTGTATGATTCGGCCTATACCTAAAGTTGTAAGTGGCTTTCAGGTCTATCCATTCTTCTCTCATGTGGGTACCTAGTTCAGGTAACCTACTATAACTTTGCTCTTGGTGATACTTGAAACATCCCATAGCCAAACATCGTTTTAACACAATTGTTACAGATATTATACATTCAAAAGAGTGTCATATTTTTAATTAGAAAAAATGAAATGTTTTTATGGGATGGTACATGTAAGCGACGCGCTCAGTAATATCATTGCTGTAGAACCGAACGAACAGCCAGAATGTGGAACGCTTTGCCTGGGTCTGTCTTCCCGCTAAAGTACAATGTGGGCGTCTTCAAATCCCGAGTAAATAAGTATCTTCTAGGTAAGCGTGCTACAACCTAGACCGCTTATCTGCTTAACATCAAGCAGTATGTGGTCAAATGCAAACCTATTCAGAATAAAAAAAAAAATTAGGTGACTTATTTTTAGGGTTCCGTACCCAAAGGGTAAAAACGGGACCCTATTACTAAGACTCCGCTGTCCGTCTGTCAAATGAGTTCTTCAGAATTTATGTACGGATTTTCACACCACTGGCTTTTCGGTGAAGGAAAACATCGTGAGGCAACCTGCATACGTCCGTAGAAGAAATTCGGCAATCAATCAGGCGGGTAGATTTAAATAGTTTTTAGAAATAATTTATATTAGGAGGTAGGTGGCGCCTTCAGCGCGACCGCCTCATACATTTTGTACAGTATAGTTGTAGCAAATCTGCGAGTATAGCGAGCGGGTCCGCCGAAGCGCCCCGCGCCAAATATCTCATATTATAGTCCATTCAGTTGTAAATCTGCGCTTAATCCAAATAAAAATTTACTAAAGTGACTACAGTGTTTTCTGTGCCGCTAAACTACGGCTGTGACCTACAGCACAGCCCGGACACTCCGCGATTTTTCATACAAAATCTGCTGTCTTACGCACACCTACACAGTACTTACTCACAGACAACACACTTACGCACGGTCGCTACACGCGCATTTGTGTGCGGAACGTCTATGGCTGTCAGCGATCACCACAACGTGACGACATGCCGCGTGAGTGAGACAGTTGCGTACTTAATTTGCAAAAATGAATATTAATCTAGTGCTTAAAAAAGTATAACAATTACTTAATTTGGAAGCATTTTAACAAAAAGTAACCGATCTACTTCTTTTGTAAGATAATATCAAGAGGAAGTTACCAAATAATATAAAATAAGTTCCTATTATTTATCCTTAGGGAAACATTAAAATTTCTTGTTTTGTTACGTATCATTGATATTCAACCATACACAGTACAAGTGTTCCCTATTGTCACAGTCTAGGTAGTTTTTATTAGAAAATCCACCGGCCAGTGCAGCCCGCGCGCAGAGTACACGATGCGGTACGTAGCGCGGGGTGGAAGTGAGGAAGACTCAAACGGGTGGGGGGTAACGAGTGGCCGTTCTATACGTAGTATTATTATATATTCTTTGCCTACAGTACAAAAACCATAATATCACTGAAGCGAAGCGGCAAGAAAAAATCGGCCAAGTACGAGTCGGACTTACGCACGGAGGGTTCCGTACTGTATGTTAGCCCCCCCTCAGATATTTATTTTATTTTTATTATTTATTATTCAAGTGAATATATAAATAAATATTCTGTGAAAATGTTAAGATTCTACCTGTTACCATTATTAATGTAGAGCGAAAAACAGCTAAAAAATCAGGTTTGTTGTATGGGAGCCCCCCTTTACTATTAATTTTATTATCTTTTTAGTATTTGATGTTATAGCGGCAACAGAAATACTTTTTCTGCGAAAATTTCAGCTTTCTAGCTATAGCGGTTCATTAGATACAGCACGGTGACAGACAGACAGACGGACATCGGAGTCTTAGTAATAGGGTCCCGTTTTTACCCTTTGGGTACGGAACCCTAAAAACTAGTAGGACTATTTTGGGTGTCAGCTTGCTTGTTAAAAAATACAATAGAACAAAAAGTAAAGTTGCGGCCGAAGATGAAGTAGGTCGATATAGAAGATTGTTCTCCAATTTCTGTTTACTTATTGTTTCAGGAATAACATCGATAACAACGCTGACAGTGATATCCTTCGAGCGATACCTGATGGTGACACGGCCGCTGAGCTCGCGCCACTTGAGCTCCAAGGGGGCTGTTCTCTCTATCCTGTTCATCTGGTCGTACTCTCTCGCTCTCACCACTCCGCCGCTGATGGGTTGGGGGAACTACGTCAACGAAGCTGCAAATATCAGGTACCTTAATGAAGCTGTTAGAACCAAACGTTTCTAGTCCACATTCCTCATACGGACTGCCAGAATGTGGAACGCTTTGCCTGAGTCTGTCTTCCTGCTAAAGTAAAATGTCTTCAAACCTCGATTAAAAAGAATCTTAAATTTAAACTTAAACCTTAAATTTAAACCTCGATTAAATAGTATCTTCTAAGTAAGCTTGTTACATCCTAGACCGCATATCTGCTTAACATCAAGCAGCGTGTAGTCAAACGCAAACCTGTATAAAATAAAATAAAAAGCTGTTAATATATCATAAATTTCAGAGCGAAGCTCTTGTCGGTGGAGCAACTTCCACGTCTTGCAGTCCTGAAGTGTCTTCAGCTCCCGGTGTGAAATGACTTATACCTTTACTTTAATTTGATTTAAAAATGCCCTCCGTGTACTTCCCCTCAATCTCAATATTCATTTGTAAATTAGGTACTCGAAAGTTTTTAACTTGGGGGAAACTAGCACTACGTCTTTAAGACTGCTAGTAAATCAGGTAACTTGTTGATGATGTTGTTAATAATATTGTTTTGTATCATAGTGCCATGATTTAATTAGATAAAGCCATGACACTCAATAGTCTGTCAGTTTGCGGCCACAAAATAGATTTGGGGCTTTAGAGCCCCAAGGTGCCAAGGTAGAGTTTGTGCAAAAAGAGGACCATCGTGACGTTACGGTGAACTAACATTAAGATTGTAATCAACAGCCAAAGTACAGACTACTCGGTAGACGCGATTCTACTGATGAAAACCAAATTCGTATCTAGGTACCAAGTATCAAACACTTTTAGTTATACTAGCAATGACAGAGCAGTGTTGTCAACGTTACAAAATTAGTAAAATTACTCACGAGCGAACTCATCTACGACGTTTCTCTCTATGTCGAAACTCTAGTAGAACCACGACAGCGAGACTGCTTATATCAGGTACCATATGAACCATATCTGTTCCGTATTAGCATAGTTTACTGCTGAACGTTATCATTGGCGTAGATAGACATTTTAGCTGTCTACTTTTGTCTAATGCATTAAACAGAATTTATAGACTTTGAAGCTGTCTCGGGTGGGTAAAAAGCAAGTCCAAGTTACACCCACGTACCTATATAATCCTATCATTCAACGGTTATTGGGCCATTCACTAAGCGGGGCCAGTTGTGGGCTACATATCATAAAACTATGCTGAGTTGATTTGTATTGTATGTAAATATCCATAAATCTTCAACGTGATAAACAGTGTATTTAAAGTACGTAATTTCAATATTAGCGAGCCAATTATTTCATTTTAAAAAATAGGTAATGCGATTCCATGATGAACTCGACCCGTCTAAAATTAAATCGCGCCAATAGCGCTCCTCTATTTTGGTTCTATGTTGGTAGCTAAGAGCCGAGCCTCATAAATGTTAAATTTCCCTAATATTTAGCAAAGTAATATCTGTGGGTGGCATGACATTAATAGGCCTTTCAATATGCCTGTTTACACTCTTTTCACGATGACAGGATTTCATTTCCATTTCTAAATCTTATAGATTTCGAATAAAACGGGTTGGTGCAGCTTGCATCCAGCATCCTTCCTGCCTTAGTTTTTAGGGTTCCGTACCTACAGGGTAAAAACCGGACCCTATTACTAAGACTTAAATGTCCGTCTGTTCGTCTGTCACCGGGCTGTATCTCATGAACCATGATAGCTAGGCAGCTGAAATTTTCACAGATGATGTATTTCTTTTGCCACTATAACAACAAAAACTAAAAACAGAAGTGATGAAGTGATTTTTAGGAGTTTTTTGCTCGCTATTAATAACGGCATGAGGAATCCCATATGGTTCGGAACCCTTCGTGCGCGAATCCGGCTTGTACTTGGCCGATTTTTACATTTATTCAGTTTGTCGGTAGACGTCTTGCGCTAGGCTTGCCGGTACCTGATCTTCATTAGAGAAATTTACGGCTTCTCCGATTTGGAACTTCCGATGCGGCAATTCAATTCATTAACATACATTTCAATTACTCAGCAACACCTCCCCTAGTTTCTTGCCTAGCTTCTACTATTTGCAACATGTTCGTACTCCAATTTTACGATATAACTATCTGCTCTATGAAATTGCACCCTCGTGGGCATTTTCACAAATACCGTTCATGTTTCCTGTATAAAAACTATGACACGATGTTGTGGGGCTCTCTGATCCTATACGTATTATATACAGGGTTATTTCTAAAACACCAGCATTCTCTTAGTTCCCAAAAATAATGTCAATGCTCTTGCTCTTAGGTACTTGTAGTCTCCTACGTATGACCATTAACGAATGCATCCTACTCGTAGTTATCCCAGTAAAAGTAGAATTTAAACTCGCACTAAATTCCCGACATCCAATTTTTTTAATAAGGTTTGGGGTCACTTACTGAACATAAATTTAATAAATGCGGACAGACCTAAGTGGAGCTTCAAGCGTCATTTTCAAAAAAAATTTTGGCCGATATCTCGTAAACTATAGGTTCAAAAATGGAGCCCCAGTGGTGGTGTCTAAACCGTTTTTATGGTTCTATATTATGACATTGTAGGCACGGTAATAAAAAAACTCATTTATTGCGTGTAACCAAATTTTTATTTGCGGTTAACCCTGATTATCTACGTATCAAATTATACATTTATGATAAGTAGTTTATTATACTGAAGCTAATTTCCAACAAAAGTCACGAATTTTTGGCAATTTCAGACACGATCAAACTGTAAATTACTTATTTGGATTAAAGTATCGAACTTTATTGGACCGTTTAACATAATATGCAAAATTGCTTTACGAACAATTTGCAATACAAAGTGATGGTTGAAAATAATTGATCGAGGAAAACGAAGGCTTTGGAATTTATGACGGTATTTTGGAATCGATATTTCTAAGTCATAAGTCATTTATTGGTAAAATGGCAATCAAGTTATAAATGAGTAAACATTAAATACAATAAAGTAGATACTAATGATAAATCATCAAAAAATAATTGAAACTACATTGATGTTGAAATCTGCTAATATAGATGGTTCCTGTTAAATATGCTTTTATGGTCTAGGGTCAGCAGTACCATTGATTTTTACGATTATGGTTCGACTCAAGTATTAATAAATGCCAAGTCGATAATTTATTTCCTATTTTACTGCGCGATAAGAAACGATAAGAATAATGCGTCCTTTTATGCATATATAAATAATTTACTTAGAAGTTACAGCTGGTCATTATAGTTAAAACTACTCTTTAAGACGTTACAAACCGATTTTAGTACAAGCTACGTTAGGGAAAACTGTGCTGTGATGTATGGTACCAGCTTCGAAACTAGCTACACGTTGTGTTGCAGTTAAAATACGGTTGAGCTACTAAATATTTAATTAAAAGAATAGCTGCGAAGTACGTAAAGGTAAAGACTAAACTAAAGCTAATGCTTTGCTGTATAGTTCTGAGTCGATCACGATTAATTGGGTCTTATTAATTGAGTCGCGAGCCGCAGGAGAGTGATTCGATCGTTCATCCTGCGCCAACCCGATCACTAACATGCCACTCGATCACCTACCGCAGGTCGGTCGTGCTGTTTAATTGACTCACTCCCGCTATGATAAGTAGTTGCCAAACTAATTTGGACTTAAGTCTTGAAATAGGTAGATACCTTTTCCTCTGTTTTATAAAGTTGACAAATAAAATCGGGTCGATCAAACGAAATAAACTGTACGGATGCAGAATAAAATCGTTCAAATGACACGAACATAACAGACGCGCAGTTGGGTCTATCAAACGACACGAAGGAACTTTACGCACGCGCAGTCAGTAATGGGTCGGTCGCGACCCTGGTGGTAAAAAAACGATTGATCGACACAGTAATTAGCAAGTCATAAATAAGGTGTCTGTCAACTATAATATCATTTCATAACTATGCTAAATATGTATCAGGCACTAAACACAACACCATACGTATGCTCTGATATTATGTAACTACTACAACTTACTCGTATCTTGAACTTACGCCAACAATACAATCGTCGAAAATATTTTACTGGTGCCGAAACAATGTCTCTGTAAATGATCTGGTCGGTGACGGAACGGTATTAGGCCTAATTTCATATTTTAAAGTAAAAATAGTATTTCTTGTCTGTCACACGGTCATCGTAGCGTACCTAAGTTATAGTGAGTAGACACTAGACACCTATAAGTTGTGCTCTAAGTTATATAATAATATGCTAAGAGTTATGAGCTGCGCTAGAATTTGAAGTACGCTCTGACTTTGACTATGAAATACGCTACGTTACCTACCGCAACTTTTGGAACTATGTGATTAGTTAAGCTATCCTAGCTGCGCTGTGCTACTCATGCTCTATAAACTTTTTAGCATGAATAAGTGAAGCAATGCTAAAACAAGTTTTAAACCTAGGTTAACATTATTTTTCGATAAAAAAAACATTTTGTGCGGTAACATTAAAAAAAAAATGTTGCTGATAAAGATCCTCATAAACCGGTTTGTTTTGCGAAAGACTATTGTATCAAGGTTGTTTTAACCGTTTAGCCATGTCAAAGGCCTTCAGGCGGCTTAAAAACTCTGGTGTCAGAGTTTAGAGCTAGCAATCCGGCCTATACGAACTCACTTCATTGCAACAACTCTGGATGCAAAGTTAAAAAAACATAAAATTCAGTTCATTAAAGCGCTATCGACATATTTCCGGATTCCTGACACGGACGGCTCGGACCACGGATAGCCTTCGCCCAGAAATGTGTGGATAGCGCTATAATCTCAAACAGGGGTAAAACAAAAAACACAACCAAAAGGGAAGCTCATGTGTAAACCGGTTGGAATTTTAACTCTGTTTTGAAACCAATTAAGTAAATTAATTTCGTTCAATATCCTGCAACTCGGAGATAAAACTCCACAACTGCTATAAATCATACGCGTGGAGAAAATCCAGTGTAACGGAGTGCCGAATTCTCATCAATGAGAATATACGCACGTTGCGCGGGATACGCCATTTGGTCATGGATGTAAGAAAAAGAAGATAAGATAAAACTAAAAATCTGAAATCACATGTTTATGTCAAATGGATTTAAGAATATCCACAAATAAAACTTCATAGAAACTACTATATTATATAATTATTAATAAATTGTGTAAAACTTTCAAGGGTAACTTTAGTACATCAAGATGAACAACTTTAACTAGAGGACTAACCTTGTGATCGTAAAAAAGATCTTACATAAGTAAATTTCTTTTAAATGTTGTAGGTATGATCTTGTAGCTTAAACTTTAGGATTTTCTACAGAACACTTGGCCCCCGTGTTAGATCTCAATTCTTTTGGTGGCGACACTTTGGCTCCCATTTCACATTTATGTTTTTGATGAGATCGACCTAACGCCAAAGGCTCAATCTTCCTCTCCAAAAGGTTTCTGTAAGCGCTGCAATTTTTATGGGACCATTTCAAAGATTTCCACTACAGATTGAATAAACGTTATAGACCATTTAAAAATCTCCTCCTTTTTGGAAGACGATTGAAAATATGAAGCCATATTTTATTTTTTAATGGCGTTAATTTTTCCCCGATAACTACTACATATGATCTTGTAACTTACGTAAAACTTGTCCATACATGAGATCACCAATTTTTACTAGGACCAGCCCTGAAATCATAAAAAATGTAGTTCTGTATTTTTTTCAAATAAATTTAGAGAATATTAAGGTTGTAGAAAAAATATACCCGGTAAAAAAATACCTTGTGTTGTGGTAGTGCTTGTGTTTTAATTAACCCGGTATAATTAATGACAAAACTGGATTTCACTACTCTTCAAACGTCACATTAATCGCTCTCTAATATGGCGGACATTCTTCAAGGAGCTTGTTTTTCTAACTTATTTTTTTTTATCACGAATTAGTCCACGCTTGACCACCAACTCGCCTGATGGTAAGCGACGTTGTGGTCGAAGATGAAGCACGCAGACCTAGAATCAGTGAATCCTACTTATCAGTGAATCCTCTTATTTCTCTCATCCATGAGGATACGCATTCGCAGTTCGTATCCACAGTGACAACTGACAACTGACAGGGGTGTATTGTAAATTGTACAAGGGATGAGGGTTGGGAATTGGCTTTAAGAAGGAAACCGGGGCACGTTTTTGTATCGAATTATGTTATTTGAAAATGCTTACCACACCTGGATTTCTTTAATTTTATTCGTGCGCCTGTTAGAATTTTCCGATTTTCGGGATTTGTTTTCTAAGGTGTTTTAAATTCATTTATTTACAATATGTCTAGTTACAATAAGATTTACATATTAGCAATACAATATGCCTACATTATATCCTGTTTAGGGTGTTGCAAATAGTAAGTAAGTTCGTATAGGCCGGGTGGCAAGCCCTGGTGTCAGAGTTTTTAGGCCGCCTGAAGGCCTCTGACATAGCTAAACGGTTAAAACAACCGGAACCTACAATTTATCGTGTCATCCGAGCCATCGTAGCGCTCAGTTGGAAAATGCCACCTGCGGTCATCCATCCAAATACTGACCGTGCAGAGAACGTTGCTTAATTTCGGTGATCGCTGACAAACACCAACACACTTGCAAATAGTATAAAGTAGGTTAGGTTAGTAATGAAATGTTATATTATATTATTAACATTTTGGTTAGCCGAGACTAATTTTGATTTCTCTGGGATTATTGTAGCGAATACTAGTAATTTAGATGGTAATTAAAACTACATCAATGAACTAGGTATAGTCAAAAACATACTTATAGGCATGTCTTAGGGCATAGATTAATTTTGATGAAAAGCTCTACGCCAAAGTCTAGACATTTGCTAAATGTTTCTAAATTACTAAAATGTAATTTTTGTCTGTAAAGTCGCGACACTTAAAAGACAAGTTAAATCCTAAATTGATTGAGAGTATCTTGAGTGCCAGAAACTTGTTTTCTAATGTAAGTAATAATTAAATTAGTGTATTACTTCAGAAATTTAGTATCCTTTAGTACGTCGCAGCACATTGCTTATTATCCTGATTTCTACAAGAATAATTATTTAACAGTGAACATTTTCCTTATTGTAGTTACAAAAGCCGTGGTGGTCTAGTGGCTGTAACGCTGGCCTGTCATTCTTGAGGTCGTGGGTTCAATCCCGGTCCCGTACCAATGAGTTTCTATGGGACTTATGTACGGAATTTCACACCACTGGCTTTTCGGTGAAGGAAAACATCGTGAGGCAACCTGCATACGTCCGTAGAAGAAATTCGATGGCGTGTGTGAATTCACCAATCCGCGCTGGGCCAGCGCGAGCGTGGTGAATATGGCCCAATCACCTTTCGTGGGTAGGTTCTACGTCCTGCAGTGGACTATTAAAATGGCTGGTACAGTACAAACATTTTCCTTAAACTGTGGACATATTTAACACCAGAAATGCGACACACTTAGGCATTGATTTAACCGGGTAGGTGTAAACTGTAGTTTTGGTAAAAAAATAATTAGAAAAGTCATGATCACAAACAAGTCGGGCGGGTGCAACTTAGCAGGAGCGAAAACAGATATGAGTTGTAGAAAAATTATAATGGGTAATGACATAGATTTTTGGTCAATAAAATGCATAAAGCGGGCAGGTACGTGTGGGTTGGTGAACCAAACCAAATTGGTTTATAAAATCTCATTTTTAGCTGCTCTATAAATAAAAAGGGACGTTATGTAACCCCCGTATACCATTCACCTGATCTTATTAGCTTCCCAAATATTCAAGAAACGGCCCAAAAAATTACTTCTTCTAAAAAAATAAGCATATTGCAAGAACCCTGAAAAATACAATACGGAAATTCCTAACAAAAATACCCTTAGCATTTTTTTCTTCACGGAACAACAAAATTGTATTTTGTCGAACAACGCACGATATGACAAAAATAATTGATGTGTGTCGACACAACCTCCTCAGGACGTAGTAAGGGAACAATAAACGTGCAAAAATGATATGTGATATTGTTGACACGGCTTCCTTATCTATACAATTGAGACGAGACATTTTGTTTGATGTTAAGTAAGGGTTAAGACTGACCATAAGTATAACATTTAAATCACAAACTCACATTTTTACTTAAAGTTGGTCACCTTAAGACGATACAAATAATAATATAAGACTTGAGATAGAACATAGTTTTATCTCTAACTGAGTCTGTTAGTATTGCAAGAAACATATAGCATTCCAAAATCCTACTATTTACATTCGCAATATGTAAGCACTCGTGGTGGTCACACTGTAACAGCCGTGGTGGTCTAGTGGTAGTAACATCCGCCTTACAGTCGTGAGGTCGTGGGTTCAAATCCCGGTCCCGTATAGAATTTATGGTCTGAATTTCACACCACTGGCTTTTCGGTGAAGGAAAACATCGTGAGGCAACCTGCATACGTTTGTAGAAGAAATTCGATGGCGTAATGTGAATCCACCAACCCGCACTGGGCCAGGGAGGTGGATGTGGCTCAATCACCCTTCGTGGGTAGGCCTACTTCTTACAGTGGCAAAGGCTGGTACAGTACAGTATGTAAACACCTCTGGTGAAAATATATTTCTTTACTATTCCGTACCCTGGAAGTCCAAACAGAGACCTTTTCTCAGTAAATTGTTTACATTATTGGCGATTTTTCAAAAACTGCTCAGCCGATTTCTGTAAAATTTAAATGAGACTACTTCGGGTCCCTTTTGAACTAAAAAATAATGTTTCGTTTCGGTTCACAATTGGCGGAATCATCGATGAACATACACAAAAAATACAACAGACGAACATAGAACCTCCTCTTTGGAAGTCGGTTAAAAAATGTATGAAACATCTGTTTCTTTTGTGTTTGTACAGAATAAGCCCCTTAAAGGATGCTAATTGATTACCAAAAATCCTGTATATATAGCAGTAGACGTCTTATAGCTGAAAAGAAAAAGAAGCAGAAATTCCAAATATAGAAAACTTAACTATTTTTAGACGATTTCAAGGCAAGTGTCCTCTACTGAAATACTACAGCTAGGTGTTATTGTAATTTAGGCAAATTTTCCGTAAATTGAATATATTATATGAAGTAAGTTTTGGAATGTGTATCCACGTACTTTGCGCGATGTTTTCTTTACGAGGTGTCGACGACGTGCCGTCCGGCCGCGCTCTAAGCTTAGCTTTTATCACTGTTTTCACACATCTCGCTCGTATACTATTATTTTTTGAAATTATTAGTGATGAAGCCAAATAGTTATGTAACTTTTCTTTTATTTTACAATTTATCTCAGACTAGGTCCAATCCTACAAAATAGGAAAAAACCCATTAGGTAATTAGAAATAGAGAACACTGCCACTTTTAATAAAACCTAAACTGGGTTTACGGTGTCATGTTTTAATCATTTATGTAATATTCATTAAATGATAACACCTCTGTCACAAGTCCAATATAAATAATCTGCCAATTAAGAGTCGAACCCGCGCAAGAAGGGTTCCGTACTGTATGAGAGCCCCCTTAAATATTTATTTTATTTTAATTTAATTATTTATTATTAAAGTAGCAGCTAAATATTCTGTGAATATTTCAAGCATATACCTGTTACCATTATTGATATCGAGCGAAAAACGGCTAATAATTTAGCTTTGTTGTATGGGAGCCCCCCTTAAATATTATTTTCATTGTATTTTTAGTGTTTGTTGTTATAGCGGCATTAGAAATACATCATCTGTAAAAATTTCAGCTTTCTAGCTATAGCGTATCATGAGATACAGCCTGGAGACAGACAGACAGACGGGCAGACGGACAGCGGAGTCTTAGTAATAGGGTCCCGTTTTCACCCTTTGGCTACGGAACCCTAAAAATGTCTTTCTTAATTTGAAAAAATGTTTATATTGTCCACAGCTGTTCAGTGAACTGGCACGAGCAGTCCATGAACACACTCACGTACATAATGTTCTTGTTCGCGATGGGACAGATAGTACCACTTGGAGTCATCACCTTCAGCTACGTCAACATCATCAGGACGCTCAAACAGGTACCCACCGCCTCAGACCTAATAAAAAAATCAAGACAGAACGTCGTGAACAGACAAGTGAGGCCGGTTTTTTATACATGTATTGTGGTGATTTGAGTGCGTCGGTGTTGCGCCGCCATAGTTCGACTGACGAGCCAAGGAGTGGTTTCGTTGTACGTGTATATGTGTGTAATTGTGTTAGCTCAGACGCAAGTGGCGTGAAGAACTGACAAACACTTTGCCACCACAGCAGTAGACAGTGCAGTCTGTAAGGAGGGAATAGAAGCCTTTGCCCAGCAGTGGAACAATGCGGGCTGAAAATTATAAAATAGACTTGGCCATGCGGTTAGTACTACTGTTAGTGCGTCTACTTTGGTCAAAAGCTCGGCATAGTCATTCAACGAGGCAATGCTGCCAGCATTCTGGTCACATTTCTCTCTACAAATGGGCTTTTTGATTAAGTTTTTTAATTTAGTTTTGTATATATTGATATGTTTATGTTGATGTATTTTGTAAATATTTTAGTAGAATAAATTTGTGTTTTTTAAGTTGTGTGAATAAAATAATAATAAATGTTGTGTTTTTTCCGTAGAACTCTCAAAGGCTTGGGCGAGTGAGTCGAGCGGAGGCGCGGGCAACAGCTATGGTTTTTATAATGATCATCTCCTTTACCGTCGCCTGGACACCCTACTCCCTGTTCGCGCTCATGGAGCAATTCGCATCTGAGGGCATTGCAAGTATCAAATCTAACAACATTAACTTAAAAATTAAAAATAAAAGACCACAAAATAGCTTTACTTTGAAACAGCTGAATCGATTTTGATGAAACATATATTATGTATTCTAAGAAGACTTCCGACGAATTTACGTTTAGAAAATCCAAAATTAAAACCGGTTCATCTGATTGGGATCTACGATGCTACAGACACACATACACACACACGATGAATAACATAGATGTTAGCTCTGTGTCTGGTTGTTATTTAGATAATATTATCTACATAAGTATGTATTCAAAAATATGTATTTGTAGTATATCAGTCTCTGGCAGCCATATCACAAGCTTTGCTTAGTTTGGGGTCAGAGACCACGTGTAGATGTCCTCTAATATTTATTTATTTATTTAATGGCTCACACATTTTCTCGCTGCAAGAATCGAACACGGACGAAATGTCAAACAGATACTAAAAATATTTGAAAAATATATCCCCATTTCTGTTAAAAGCTTTAGTGTGGCGCGGACATGTGCGCCGCACGATTTTATTTATAAAGATTTATTACTGCTGTCTGCACTACGTTCGTCCACGGGGAAAAGTATAGTCGTGTAGCACTTCTGTGCGCAAACTGGCTTATTTACATTCGTCTGCCGTCAAGACTACGGCCAATACAAAACCACTACGGTGCCTACGTGCCCACTCTACGGTGTCGTGACTTTTGAAATAAAAACCGCATTGAGCGGGGAAAAAGCTCGCGAATTCCCAATGGCATCACAACAAAATGCCCTCAGAAATGGTAAACACTTTATCCATTTAAATGATAGTCAGTGACACACATAGAGATCTAGAGCGGGGCCTTCTTCCCCAGTACGCGATACATGTATATGTAGCAACTTTTTGCTTCATACATGTATCGCGTTATACACTTCAAAATGTGTGTTTGCGAAACATAGGTACATTGCATAATACAGTGACAGCCATTCTCACAAGAGCGAATATGAATAAGCATCAAGCGAGTTAGTGGTCAAGCGCGGACTTATTCGCGATAAAAATTAGTGTTTGTAAAGGCGCCATAGTATCAGAGTAATTTTTCATATGAGCGGATGAAAACCAATACGCCCCGGTTTCGCCCGATTTTTGCATTCAAAAATCAATATAAAATTGGTATTACCACTTTTTCCTAAATTTTATGGGTGAAAGCCATAATTCAATTTATGTGCATAATAATAACAGATTCAAAAAAAATTGTAAACGTGTAGAAAAGTGCCCAAAAATGCAATAAACTTTCTTAGTAATCATAAATTTGTTCTAAAAAGCGGTATCTTCGCATTTAATTTCTTTCCAGCCAAGTTTTTAGAATTGTGTTTCGAGTTATTGAATCCTCCGTACCGTATAGTTTCGAAAATATTGTTTAACTTTTTTTTATTAGACAACTTTAAGGTTTTATGGAGAAAAGTCAGTTTAACTAGAGCTCTGTACAGGTATTTTGAGATTGGATGGCGGCTTAAGAATGCATATAGTATTTTAGTGTTCAATTTTTTTTTTTTTTATTGTTCAATAGAACATTTTCCTTTGTTAAGTGTTTAACACAAATCCTTAAATCTTTTGTAGTAAGACGGTTAGTTTCATGTATGAGGTATCCATTAGATTGAGACAACATGTCCCATTCTTCAAGATCTGTGTTAACGCCGGTCTCACGTACGTTTGAGTCAAATCTCCGGAACCTGAGCCTGTGTCAATGTCACGACTTTGACTAACGATGGACTTGGGATGAATGGGTACTCAAAGGGACAACCGTAGGGGAAAACTGATGTGAAAAGTGAGGAGAGTTATCAGAATTTTTCTAACCAGTTTAATAAAAGTATGTTTCTTGTATCTCACTCAATTTTGTTTCAATCACAATATGTAAAACAATTAAAAAGTTTGCGATTGGTCATATCGAAAATAGTACATTGTTCACCGAGAGTAGAAAGTGACCGATTACGCACTTTCTCTCGAGTGATACATAGTGGCCTTTATACTACACCTACGAGGAAAATAAAAAACTAAATCTTTACTAATTGAAATTTATATTGAAACTAGCTTTTACCCGCGGCTTCGCCCGCGTTGTATTTTGATTTTGGCTTATGTTTATGTCGGCTGCGAAACCTAACCTAACTGACAAATATCAAAATACCTTAGAGGAATGCTTTTGTTGGTTAAGTTACGGTTGGAGTGTATATACAACCCCCCCGTGTATTCCCGCCTTGTCGTGGGGGAGGTCTGAGGCAGCTGAAAAGGCGGCGCTCCAAACCTCCCTTTTCTTTGGGTCTTTTCCCCCAAGGAAGCTTAGAGGCTGGCACTCGAGTTTCAGCCGCTTTTAACTAAAGCAGCTGAGAGGATGGCCGGTAGGTTGCATGCCTTATGAGGAGTATCGCAACTTAGGCGGGCTGCAGTGCCGCTCTTGCGACGCTGCATCCGAGGATTTTTTTTTATTATATCGCGAAATATCCCTGACATGATCAGGGGTCTTAATTACAAATGAATAAAAACAATACCTATATTTCAATTTGGCTGTTTGCAGTTATAATAAACATTACAATGGTACAGCAAAGTTTATACCTACTTGTTCCTAATTATTGCTTTTTTACAAATATTTGTGCAAAAATTCGATAAAATTGTTTCTAAGGTTTTTACGTGTTAGATTAATTCCAATTTCTTGTTCTAAATCTAATCTTTGCTTTCCATAAACTGGGCATTCCAAGATTATGTGCAGTGGAGTCTCCTTTTTTGTGGGTTCACAGATGCACGATGGGCTTTCCCTCAACTCAAATCGATGTAAGTATTGGGAAAACTCACCATGCCCCGTCAGCACTTGAGTTATGATTCCCACTGGTGCTATTTCTCTTACGATCTTGTATGCCGCCCTTGCATCCGGAAAATATGTTTTGGTTACCGCCGCTGTGTGTCCATCCTGATACCGCCGGTTCCACTCGTCAAGAGAGTCCTTTCGGATTTCTCGCTTGACGAATGAAACGGGGCAGTTATCCTAAATAGGTCTGCACTTCGAGTGCAGTGCTGCTTCCTTTGCTAGCTGGTCCGCTCACTCATTTCCCTCCATCCCCGCGTGCGCTTTAATCCAATAAAGTTTCACTATTTTATTTTGTGCGTGTAGTAACTTTATGTTAGCTTTGAATTTACTGCTAAGGGATGGAGGGAAGATACGCCAACTACCGTTTCCAGTGCAGACCTGGAGTCACAAAAGATTTTTGCTTTTTCGGTAGCCTCAAGAAGTGCCAATAACTCGACCTGTTACACAGAGCACCAATCGGCCAATTTCAGCTTGCGGGTACTGATCTCAGCGGCATCATCCTAAATGGATAATGCCGCCCCAACTTTCCCTTTAATTTTACTGCCGTCTGTAAATATGTTAATTTCTCTGTTAAGATTTTGCTCTAGTGCTGCTCCGTCTGCCAGGCATATGAACTCCAGCTCCTCCTGCTGCGCTGGGTGTGGCTTCTTTTCTGTCTCTCTATCTCCAGTTACTTGCTGGGAATAACCTTTCTTAGTTTCATAAAGCAAGGCTGCTTCTTGGACTCTGATATGACAGCCGAGGATAAGGGGCCGCGGTGGGATATATGGAACTGGTGGTGTGGGTGCCGCCACCTACCCTACCTTCCGCTAGGCCGTCAACGTGTTGGCAGACGCAGTGGGGCTGCAGGGGAAGAGAGGTGTCGGTATCGCGATTGCCGTTCTCACTGCCCTCTGCAGTTGAAGAGGCAGGCGCTGGGCTACTATGACTGACCCACTGCACTGGGACCAGGGCGTTGGAATGCTGTCTGACGTTCAGTACTGGTTAGTCCCGAGTGGTGGATGACGATGTGTCTTGTGCTCCGAAACACTCCGTCACTATGGCGAGAGCGCAAGCTCCGTTATGGAGCCCGAGTCTGGGCTAGTGCTGTTGAGTGCCGCGAAGGAGTGCGAAATATGTGGGAACGTCCTAAACTTGCCATGACAGGTTATTTCTGGCGCTTAGACGGCTGCTACCGCAGCCCACTTAGTTTTTATCCTATCCTTCGGGAACTGTTAAAGTTTTTGCGATAAAAAGTGGCCTATGTCACTTTTCGTCTTTCAAACTATATTCATGCAATATGCCAAGGCAAGTTGCTCCGTTGCTGAGAAAAATTTATCGTTAAGTCCTACGGGAACCACAATTTTTTCGGGATGGAAAGTATCCCATGTCACTTTCCGTCTTCCAAACTATGCCCACCCCAAATATCAAGTCGATCCGTTGCTCCATTGCTGAGAAACAGTTATTGTCCTATCCCATGGGAATCACGAATTTTCTCGAGATAAAAAAGTATCCTATTATCACTTTCTGTCTATTAAACCATAGGTATCCATACCAAAAATCAGGTCAATCTTTTGCTCCGTTGCTGCGTCAAAGAGGAACAAACCAACAAACTTTTCGGATTGACAATATTAAAGTATGATGATTCTGTACCATAAAGGTAGAATAAAAAAACATGTTGAACCTCTAATGATAGAATATTTAAAAATATTTTTAATGTCAGACAAAATGACGGCCTGGTATTAAACGTCATAGTAACATGTAGCATGCAGAGGGAAAATAACATTTTATCCAATTTTAATGTCAGTTGTCATTTTCAATCCATACTTTATTTCCTCTTCAAGGGGATATAATGGTAGAAAAACAATTTGTCGCCTTGCCACGCTACTTGTGATTTATAAAAGTCTGCAGACAATGTCACCTGTCATCTAATTACGTTTGGCTGTGACGTTTCGTTAGTCCATATTAGCGTCATAGAGGAATTAATCACTTAGCGTCTTTGTGATAGTGGCGACAGTTTCGCTTTCGAGGGTTTTTGTCCTGTCCTACAGGAACTATGAAATTTTTCGGGATAAAAAGTATCCTAAAGCTCCTTCCGCCTTTTAAACTATATCCATGCCAAAAATCAAGTCAATCCGTTGCTCCGTTGGCGCGTGATAGAGTAACAAACCAACAAACCAACAAACTTTTCGGATTTATAATATTATTAAGGATTGTTGCAGTTAGTGAAGCTTAATGTAACACTTGAAAATGGTGCCAATGGCGTCTGCAATTTTCACATGTTCTTTTTTCAAATTGTTTGACACCGTCCAACACACAGCTAGGTGGCCAGTGTCATTTTGCGAACTTGGAGATAAAATCTCACTGTAAAAACTTTTTGGCTTTTGATATTTAGGTTACCAGCGCATAGTCTTACCCAAAATTAAAAAAGAAAAACCACGTAAGAAATGGATTTTCATACACTTTTCTCTCCTGCTCAGATGCGTTTTCTCCCCGCATATTTGTTCGATATGCAATGACGTACTTTCTACCGTAAATTTGATAAAGTATCAAGGTACTTTCCGAGCAGGTGTAGTATAAATACAATTACTTAGCACACTACTTTGTCGGGCTGAAAGGTATTACTCATTAAGTTATTAGCATTGCCATTGCCATTCAGCGTGGAAATGTTGCACACGCCAGCACGTTAGAGAGGTACTTAGTAATTGAAAAATAATTTAATTGTGTAACAACTCGAATCCTAGCACCACTAACCCAATTTGACTCTGTGCAGATATTTTTCGCAAAAAATGGCACCACCGATTTCCACTGTGTACAGAATTTTAATAATTTACATGCATAGATGTGACATCCATGTACATTATTGTTGAGCCGACTTCGATAAAATTTTAATAGGGCCACCTAGGGAGTATACCCTTTCATTTTTTTTTAAATCGTTACACAATTGGCGAAAATATCGATGAAAATACACAAAAAATACATACATGCAAATATAGTACCTCTCCTTTTTGGAAGTCGGTAATGAGAACAAACATAGGTATTTCAGTACAGTATTAACCCTAGACACCTAAACCTCCAAATAAAATTCCACCGACAGTTATTTAACGACATTTTAGAGACGCCATTTTTAGGCTTCCGTACCCAAAGGCTAAAAACGGTAGCCTATTCCGTATCCGTACTCCGATGTCCGTCTGTCTGTCTGTCACCAGGCTGTATCTCATGAACCGTGATAGCTAGACAGCTGAAATTTTCACAGATGGTGTATGTCTGTTGCCGCTATAATAACAAATATAAAAAACAGAATAAATTAAATATTTGAGTGCTCCCTTACAACAAACGTAATTTTTAGGAGTTTTTTTGCTCGTTAGTAATAACAGCAAGAGGAATGGGGCTAGGGGGCTCAAACAAGGTACGGAACCCTACCTGCGTGAGTCCGACTTGCACTAGACCCTTTTTTTAGGGTTCCGTACCCAAAGGGAAAAACGGGACCCTATTACTAAGACTTCGATGTCCGTCTGTCTGTCTGTCCGTCTGTCACCGGGCTGTATCTCATGAACCATGATAGCTAGGCAGCTGAAATTTTCACAGATGATGTATTTCAGTTGCCGCTATAACAACAAATACTAAAAACAAAATAAAATAAATATTTAAGGGGGGCTCCCATACAACAAACCTGAATTTTTAGACGTTTTTGCTCTATATTAATAATAGTACCAGGTAGATGCTTGAAATTTACACAGAATATTTAGTTTTATATCCCCTTCAATAATAAATAATAAAATTAAAATTAAATAAATATTTAAGGGGGGCTCCCATAAAGTACGGAACCCTCCGTGCGCGAGTCCGACTCGCACTAGGCCCTTTTTTTAATAAAGATAAAAAGTCATAACATCTTTGAGTGAGCTGAGGCCGATTAAAAACCGTTAACCATTTAGCCATACAAGAAGCCTTTAGGCAATTTACAATTTCCAGCAGAAGTCTAACTACCCGGCTTTTACGAAGTCATTTATCTCGCGTTTCGTAGCAACACTGGGAGCCAAACCCGGGAGATTCATAGCTGTAGTCTCATTAGGTTTAACAAGAAAGCCTATAAATCTAAAGCCTACAACACACGAGGAAACCTACTTCACCGAAACGGATATCCCTATTTGGTATTCCTGCAATATCTCTGAGATTATGCAACCAGCTGTCTCAAAGCAGCTTTAAAGTCGATACTAACCAAGCGAGCTTCAAAATAAACAGTGGGGCTTAGCTATTTTAGGTTTTAAAATCAATCTATACCAATATTATAATGAGGAAAGATTTGATTGTTTGTTTGTTTGCATTGAATAGGCTCCGAAACTCCTGAACTGATTTGAAAAATTATTTTACTATTGGAAAGCTACACTATCTCCGGATGACATAGGAATACATATTATATTAAAAAAATATATAGTTCGGCCGTTCAGAGAATGCGTTCCTGACACGTCATCTTGAAAATATGTTTTTGGCCGAAAGATGCGAAATTTTATTTTCTACAATAATTATTTAATGTTTTTTGCCCTAAGTACATAGTTTCCGAGATATCGGCCAAAAAATTTTTTCAAGATGACGTGTCAGGAACGCATTCTCTGAACGGCCGAACTTTAGGGATCATTACTGAAACTCCCATACCTACATTACGAGGTAGGTATATAGGCACAATATTTATAAAATCTATCTTCTTTGGCAAATCATGCCCGGGCAAAGCCGGGGTGGGCTGCTAGTTTCATTATATAGGTAGCTTATTTCAACCACAAATAAATACTTCAAATACTTTTTTTCTATGGAACGGCTGTGTCTTTTTTCGCGCATTCAGGGTGGGTCTGATAAGAAGTTGTTCATATACATATTTATGCACAAAAGTCACCGTTATAAGATTATCCGCAAATTAGCAGTAACACGGTATAATTATTTATTCATTCTATAAGATAATGACTCTTGACGGTGGAGCAACTTCCACGTCTCGCGATCATCTGCCAGTGTCACCTCACTGTAAGAAATGACATCTTTTTATATAAACTAGCAGCGCCCCGCGGTTTTACCCGCGTTGTGCCCGTTCCCGTGGGAATTTTTATACATATAAACCTTCCTCTTGAATCACTCTATCCATTTAAAAAAACCGCATCAAAATCCGTTGCGTAGTTTTAAAGATTTAAGCATACAGACAAACAAACAAACAAACAAACGAAAATAGCGACTTTATTTTATACTATGTAAGGATTTTAAAAACGCCTTCTGTGGTCTATATTTATTACTACCTAGAGTGCATTTAACGAGGCGCAAAATAAAGCCCTGATTGTTTGAAATAATATATTCCACCGCTTTTGGTACTGGCATTTGAACAAGAAGCAAGAAAGCCGAAAGGATGTGATTCAGATCAACATTGACTTGTTACAAATGGTGTTAGGAATAAATGACTATATGATTAAAGAAAAAAATATTAGGCGACATCTTACACACGGTCTCTGACCCCAAACAAAGCCAAACTTCTGATATAGCTGCCAGAGACTGACATACTACATAATAATATGCATATTTTTAAATACATACTTATGATGATAGTACCTAAATAACACCCAGACACAGAGCAAATACCTATTTTTATCACATAAATACTTGCTCCGGGTGGGGATCAAACCCACGCCTCTTTGATCCAGAAGTCAGGGTCACTAACCACTGAGCCACCGATGCAGTTGAGATTAAGGCAATATGACATTATTAACAACTTTTACTACGGGACCAACCCGAAATTCGAGAAAAAAAAACAGCTGTTTCACACATTTATCGGTTCCAAGTTGCAATTTTGTATCGAATCGCTGATTATTTTCTCTAATTACGAGTTGGCCCAATAGTAAAAAAATGTTCATAATAATAGTCTTACTCTTGTCTTAGTATATAGCTAGCAGAAAACCTCATTACTTACAGGGTTATTAGTAATCAATTAAGATCCTTTTAGGGGCTTATTCTGTACATCAAAACTAACAACTTCTATTCTGCGACTTTTGTCAAAACTTAATAAAAACAGCTTTGCCATCTTTGAGCAAATATACATAGAGTCACAATCTATTTAGTCTATTTATATAAGTACTTATTTAAAAATATGTATATGTAGTATATCAGTCTCTGGCAGCCATATCACAAGCTATGCTTAGTTTGGGGTCAGAGACCGTGTGTAAGATGTCCCCCTTATATTTATATTTATTTATTTATTTTTAATCGTGCAAAAAAGTGTCCGAGACAAAACCCTGCCCAAGCTACGTAGTGGGTAGGCTTTTTAGTAAGTCGTAAGGCGATTGCAAGGCGACTACAACGCCGCGCTCACAAGCACTAAGTGAATCGTCGAGATTCGAAATAGCGGGTCTTTGTGAATTATTAAATGTAAATATCTAAGTCGGTATGTATAACGGCGCTCGGACATTGTTTTACTACTTTCACTTGGTACTGCTCTGGAGATATTTGATCGAAGTGTACCGCCATACATTTGTCTTTTTGATTGTCGGGTGAACGTTTTTTTTTTTTTTTTTTTGAGATTTATTAAAAATCGTTGAACATAAGTTGTTAGGTTTTATGTACAGAATAAGCCCCTAAATTGATGCTAATTGATTACCAATAACCCTGTATTGTTACTGCCTGGTCACAGACGCCAAGTCGTTTGATTCGGCTTAACATCAGTCTTTCTGTGCTTATTCGCATTATCAGAGCTCCCAAGTGTGTTCAGACCGTTAATCGCTAAATAAAGCCCCCGTAGTGAATAAATTATGAGCCGGCTCACTCACAGTATGGCTCGAGTTCGGATACGGCAACTTTGAAATTTATTACTGGAAGTTCTTGTCAAGTTCTAAGTAAGCTTATTATCAGATAAGTCCATTGCTGGATATAGGCCTCCCCTGTAGACAGGAGCGTAGCTAAAGAGGGAACGGGTGAGCAGTGCCTACCTTAGATACTTCCATGCCCAACCCTTGTAAGTCGAGTCGTATTGACTTGACTTATTCATTTTGAAGGTACCCCAAATTCGCCCCGCATTATTTGGAGCGGGGCGAAAAGTGCGATTCAAAAAGAGTCGATTCGCCCAGCGATTCACTTTTTGTACACTAAAAACTAAAAAATGTGAGTGATTCTTGAGCATACTTTCAATTGGTAAAGGTAATCCGATATGAACAAGGAATAACTTCGCTCGATCGAAAAAAAGCCAAAGTCACTTCTATTTTGAACGAAGATCTTGTTTCTTGACGAGTTTTTATTAGTAGTATATTTTTTTGAATTATGTTTAATGTATTAAGTAGTAGCTAAAGTATTGGCAAATCACATAAAACAGTTAAAAAGTAGACTTGATAATTTTAAATGAATTTTTAGGGTTCCGTACCTCAAAAGGAAAAAACGGAACCCTTATAGGATCACTTTGTTGTCCGTCTGTCCGTCCGTCCGTCTGTCAAGACCCTTTTTCTCAGGAACGCGTGGAGGTATGAAGCTGAAATTTATATCAATTACTCAGGTCTACTGTCCCTTGAAGCTGTGAAAAAATCAAACTTCTAAGCCAACGCAATCAAAAGATACAGCCGTTTATGCCGCAAATTTTGAAACTCGCAAGTACTCGCAAGGGAATCAAAACCTAAAGGGTACTTCCAGTCGACCTAGAATCTTGAAATTTGGCATGAAGCAACGTTTTATAGCACACATAAAGGAAAAATTCCGAAAACCTTAAATTTTTAGTTACATTACAAAATATATATTTTTTAATAAATATAAACTTATTACTTTTTTTGTCGTAATGAACGAACTTTGTAAACCTTGCAGGTTTGTACGGAACCCTCGGTGCGCGAGTCCGACTCGGACTTGGCCGGTTTTTTGTTGTTAATTTCACCATATGAAGACGCGCTCCCCTCGTACCTTCGCCGATTTACTTTGTTCGCGGCGCGCGTCCTAGCACGATACGCTTAGTATTAATTTGTACCGTATTTGACGGCGTATTCAAGCATGGAATTGTTTTGTACTTGAGAATATGAACAACTAACTGTATAAACCTATTTAATAACCTTAAGTGAAATTAATATTGAAGTCACAAAGGTTATGGCCTCCCCTATGATTTTCCAATAAGACCGGTTGGAAGTAGCTATCACCCAGCGTGTTTTTGCGATCTCGATTAGGTCATCCGTTCATCTTGTTGGTGGATGTTCTACGCTACGCTTGCCGGTACATGGTCTTTTTCGAGGATTTTATGGCCTCTAGGGCTGTTTGCTGCTAGGGCTCGGTTATGCAAACTATGTGCCCTGCTAATTATCACTTGAACTTGCTAATCAGTTGGGCTTCTGAATAGAATAGCAGCGTTTATGTCACATATTTTTCAGATTTATCAAAAGCCACGCTTACGACAGGTAGATAGTAACTAAAATAGAACAGAAATGTCCAATGGTTCCTAACCACTAATTAACTCTTCAGTTTTTTATTCGGATATTTTTGTACGTAAATGAAAAATGTAGCTTAATTAATAAAAGCAAAATACTCACAAACCAAAACAAGGAAAACTTATTTTTGTCCCGGACGAAAAACTTAAAGTTCTAAGACAGGTCCAAAAGAGTTTGTTGTACATGGATAGATAGATAGATAATTCTTTATTAGAAATGTTATTTTTGTGATAAACATTTCAAAAACTGACGCGCTCGCAGGATTTGTACCTGCATCCCTCTGGGATTCCGGCCCAGATGCTTTGTCCAATTAAGCTAGAACGCTGTGCTACGAACACGTCAAATTAGTGAAGTTTTTATCATTTTACTACCAACTTCTTCAGTGTTAGAATCTTGATGAGTGATCCAATCCTGCGAGCGCGTCAATTTTTGAAATGTTTATCACAAAAAAACATTTCTATAAACCTAGCGTGTGAAGCACGATAAAAATCATCTAATTTTTTATTAGTTCAACCACAATTACAATACAAAAACACACGAAAAAAACATTAAAAATGTGTTATACTAAATTGCTGCCTTATCGCTTCAAGCGATTTCTTCCAGGCATCCAAGAACGGACAGGAAATGGCAAATTAACAAAACAGCGGCGGTAACAAAAATAATTTTAAAAATAAACACTGAACACTTAAAAGTGTAGGTCACACACATGTATTACACAATACAAAAATAAACACTTATAGCACATTTTTACGTCCTAAAAGTCCGTAAATGTAAGGGAAGGAATACCTTAAAGCACCATAATAAAGTTGCTATTTTATTCGCACAGGTGTCGCCCGGAGCTAGCGTTTTTCCGGCGCTGGTTGCCAAGAGCTCCATTTGTTATAATCCTCTGATTTACGTCGGGATGAATACACAAGTAAGTGCAGCTGTTACATGATACTTTCATATTTTATGAATAGCGAATTTGAGCTTCGCAGTACTATGGACCTTTAGTTTTATCCACTATCTCGCACCAAGTCAGTGTGGTGGATATGTCTTAATCTACCTTTATGGGTAGTCCTATGCAAACAGTGGATTAAAAAGTTGGGTAGAGTTCAAATATTTTTATTTTTATTCTGGCGTTATACATTTTTTTCGACCTGGTTAAGTTTGCGTGAATAATGTAGTAAATTTGAGGAAACGTGCGAACCCTTTAAGCCTCATTAACAAAACGTACAACACGGTTTACGCATACCCAAATCAAAATGCCCCAGCGGTATATTAAACATGCCTAACATTTTCTTAAATATTTACCTACTTTCGAATAACACAAATGTTTTACGCTTACAGTTTCGTCAGTCAATAAAACGTATATTCGGCATCCACACCAAAGGAAAAGATTCTACCAGAACGGAAAAGTTCAATAACACGCTGATGTCACCTGCTCACAAAATGTCAAGCTTGAACACACGGATAAACTCAACAGAAATTCCGAGCTCACAATTCTTCAAAATAAAAGACAAAAAAACAGTTTTCTCAGATGAAGCTACTGAGGTAATAAACAACGAAGTTCAAAGAACTGTCCTCAAAAATTCAGAACTTAAGACTATACAAGAAAACAGGACATCCGACACCGAGAAATCAGGAGAAACAATTTATAACGATGACTCGAGCAGCCAAAACAAACACGAACTCTTTGGAGCTTCTTGCAAAGTTATCAATGAACGATCACCCGTGGTCATTTTCATGGACAATGAGAAATTGTTGTTCACTAAATCCAGACATGAGGAGGACGACGAAAATAATTGCGGGACAGGGAACAATGGATACGAGGGTCACCCCACGGATGAAATTGGGAAAGACAACTTTGCAACTAATAAAGAATATCCGAAGAATCATAAAGTAATTCGGCAAAGTTTCTCTTTAGACCTTACTCGGTATTCGCACGACACTGGCCGTAAAAAGAGGAAAATGTCCGTGGAAACTAAATTAGAGTCCGTGATACAGCCTAGGGGATTTTTTAAAGATACTATCAGCAAACTTTTCGAGCCGGACGCTAAACAGAATAAAGACGGTATTAAAAGTTTTTTGTACGATCGCAACGATAAAACAAGCAACGAGGAAGAACTGTAGTCCACTTCGAGGATCTGCGGCGAGATACGTTATGGGAACAATCTCAAATTAATTTTAAAATTTTATTATAGGTGGGAACGTAAAATATGGACTGCAAGTAAAGTTTGGCCCTATTTTTAAGGGCGAAGAGGTGCTTTCAAATGATTGTAAGAACATTATAAACTTGTTGACGCACATGTGCAGGTATACACTGAGTCAGGAAATCTAAACCGAGTTGTTTATGATGTGAAAAACATTTCGGTAATAGTTTTTTAAACGGTGTGACTGTGAATTTATTAGCAATACTCTACCGTGTAGTAGTGCTCATCATTATGATGACCAACTTTTATTATGGGACCAAACTCTAAATAGCAAAAAACAGCTACTCAAAAAGTTTGTCGAAATTCGACAATATTAAATTTTTGAGTAGCTGGTTTTTTCTTTGCGATTTCGGAGTTTACTCCAGTACTAAAGTTGGACGTAGTGAGGAGCACAACATCATTCTAGCCCTTCAAGTGTGCCGCACCATCTACGCGCAAACACGGGCAGTGTCTCAGGCATCTGAAAATCTTGTGCCGCGTGGGGCAAGCGACCACAATCAGGCTGCTAGCTAGTTAGGGACTTTTCTAACCTCCATACAATGTTTTATCGTTAGAATAGTATTGAATCAACCTATTTGCGTTTCTAAAAAATAATACTCGATGTTTTTCTTCAAGATAAGCTTAAAGTTGAAGTATTGCCACGCAATTCATAGTCACTCCGTATAATAAGCCTATATAAAGATCACATTTTCACAAAACACATGTTATTGTTATACTTGGCATTATACTTTCGCAAAAATGAAATGTTTGTATGAAAACTTCTCTTTTATAATTGTTTTATTTGTTTTGAGCTTCAATTTTCAAAAACTCTTAATGCAGTTTGAAATTATGTAAATTTAATTATTTTTCGCCAAAATTATCATAACCGACTTCAACCGTGTACAGAATTCGAATAGTTCGCACGGAACAATGTAGCATCGATGTAGTAATTTTCACACTATTGTTGATTATTCAGAAACGACTCCTGATTTCAATAAAATTTAGAAGGGACCTTTTTTGAAGTAAGATCAACCAAACAAAAAAAAAAACGTCAAAATCGGTTCTTAATTGGCGGAGTAATCGCCTAACATAAATACAAAAAAAAAACAGACAGTCGAATTGAAAACCTACTTTTTGAAGTCGGCTAAAAAGCGCTACTTTCACAAAAGACGTTAGTATATTATTGAAATATACTATACATACCTACGTACTTTTTTAACATACTTAAGATTTTTGTGAGCGTTTTTAATTATTTAACTTCAGTTATTTTTGTGATTAAGAAGAAATACGTACCTAACCTGTATATTATTATGCATGTGTGCGTGGCGGGTTGAAATTACGGTTTTAGTCAAAAATCTGTGATATACATACGAGTGCTAAGTTAAAAATTAAGAGAAAATATTTTTTGGGATGATAGAAAACATAAACTAATTAAGAATCTTAATAACCTTTTGATATACACTAATAATTTATTTTTTGTGTTGTAATAAGGCAAGTAAGTAATTTGCGTGTTCTGGTATTGTTAGAATTACGAAATTTTGCACAAACAACGTATTTTTCATAATTTTGCTTAAATTTATTCGTAGGTATAGTATTTTGGTATAAAAAATTGCAAACTTGCTGATTACGAATGAGAAAGCTGTGACAACATTATATGACCGTTAATTAAATGAATCTAAATAGAAATAACCAGGATCCTGACCCTGTTACTGTGACTGCGCTGTCCGTTCGTCTGTCCGTCTATTTGTCTGTCTGTCACCAGGTGTATCTCATGAACGGTGATAGCTAGACATGAAATGAAAAGAAGCGTTTAAATTTTCACAGATGACGTATTTCTGTTGCCGCTAAAACAACAAATAAATACCATACAAAAAACCTCAATTTTTAGCCATTTTTCGCTCGATATTAACGGTGAGAGTTAGATGTTTCAAATAGTCCAAATTATTTAGTTAACAATTACTTATCTAAAAAAAATTGAAATATAATTAATCAAATTTTTAGGGGGATAAGGGGGGCTCCCATACAAGATACGTGTTTTTTTTGCTCGATATTAATAACAGCAACAGGAAGATGCTTGGAATATCCGCAGAATATTATGTTGTATATTCCCGTTAAAAATAAAAACTTACATTAAAATAAAATATATCAAGGGGGCTTCCGTACGGTACGGATGGAACCCTTCAAACGCGACTCGCACTTGGCCGATTATTAAATCTCATAGAGCTGCATCTGCTTAGGACAGGCTTAACCACACACGGTAGTAGGTATATATATTACTATTATTTCTACAAGTATTGTTCTATCAATAATGCTTATATATTTTTGTAACATCTCAAATTTTATAACATTGTTAAGTATTATATCTAGATTGTCAATTAAATGTTGTCCTAATATATTGATGTTTTAAGGTTTATTTTTTAATGAACTAGAAATTAAAGTACCAGTGATTGATTATAAAGGGGTCTGCCAATATGACCACGGTAATGATATCTAACACTATTCCGCCTTCATACAAACGGTCGGAACGCAAATCTTACCTACGCGCCTATACCTCGCGTCACCTAAAAAGAACGCTGGAGCTTCAAACTGCCCACAACGAAATTTAACTCCTATTGCTTACGTGATAGGAGTTAAATTTCCTTGCTACAAATAAAGTTGCGTACTAGGATATTTAACTCCTATTACGTATGTAATACGAGTTGAATTTCCTTGTGCGCAGTTTGAAGATCCAGCGTTCTTTTTACATGACGCGACCTGTAGCAGTTCAATATGCTCTCAGTATGCTAGTCAGTCGCAACGCGCCGTAGTGATGAACGAACGTGTGGATTTGTAACTAGCAAGCGTGCGATTTGCCTTTTTAGGGTCCTTCGTTTTAATACGGAACCCTAAAAACATTAAAAAGCACAATATGTATTTTATGGAACGCTTCATCTTTCATTCACAACGAATTTATTTTTTTGGAATAAATATAATAATTTTATATCGTAATAGATAAAAGCTAGAAATAAAGTCAAGTAGCTAAAGAGTAAGTAGATGAAATTAAAATACTGAAGTAGGGCAGCCCTAGCGCTTGATACGTTCTACGTGGTCACGTGGCGCTGTAGATATGGACAGGGCCGAATCACAGTCCTGTTAGATACCATTACTGTGCTATAACATACGGTAGATACGTTATATTGGACAGACACTATTGCGTTTTAAACAAAATCATTTCTCAGCATAATTTTTGTACCTCTAGATATATTTAAGTTTGGAACATTCTTAGTTGATAGAGAATTTTGACCATAAATAAGTAAAATAATTATTGTATTAAACTGAAGTACTATTCTACACCAATCGTTTTTAGATTATGGACAATAAATTTTAAGACTAAGTTAATATTATCATCGAATCATATTTTAATGTTTTTAATGTAAAATGTCTGTTACATAAGTAATGATTAATTTAGTTAGTATTTATAAATACTTTTTCAATATTATTACCTAGGTATGTAATAATTTAAATTAAAACAGGGAGTACCAATTTTTTTTATTTGTAATGTTCTTAAATTGCTATACACAAGGTTATTTCTAATCAATTAGCATCCTTTTAGGGGCTTATTCTGTACATCAAAACTAACAACTTTTTTTTTGAGTTCTGACTAAGGTCGCAGAGCAAAAGCTGTTAGTCTTGATGTACAGAATAAGCCCTTAAAAGGATGCTAATTTATTAGGAATAACCCTGTATATTGCGTTGAGTTAAAAAATGATCACGGATGTTTTTTTTATGTTTTGTTCATTATGTAATTAATTGTAACTAGCTATTATGAATAATGATTGAAAAAATCTATTTTAACATATTCATGTACTAGTTACCAATACGAATACTTTATCTGTAATTAAAGAATGAGAATGAAGTACATGTTTTTTTCACCCACAAAGCATCAGAGAGTCAGCCACAGCGTAGATAGGTACTTATCTAGATAAAATTGTAGGAACACGCTAGTAATTAAATATTGCCGCCGTAGGGTTGCGAGTCTGTCCATATTTTATAGGATTCATTTCGAAGAGTGTGCATCTGAGCTGCACGACCTTATCCTACCATCCTCTTTTTGCTACAGGACAAGTAGGAGGACGCCACATTACCACACCTACATTGTCGTTTTTCCTTCGATACGTACGCGGTTTGACTCAACATTTCTGATTCGTACAGCCGGGGAATGGAACAGTCTTCCTGCTTTCCTGTTTCCTAAGAGATATAATCTAAAGCTTTTCAAAGTCAGAGTGAATAGGTATCTTCTAGGTCTGCGTGCTTCATCTTCGACCACAACGTCGCTTACCAACAGGCGAGTTGGTGGTCAAACGCGGACTTTTATGCGTTAAAAAAATGTAATTGAGTGCCGAGGGGCTAGTACTAGTGTCAAAGTTTTAAGCCGTAAGCCCTCTTAACCCGAGATCCTACCCCAAGAACATTCCGCTCACACGGTTCAAACCAATTTTTTTCGTAATTAATTAAATAGGAGAATATATTTAAACAGAGTTGGCTTTGCCAAATTTGGTCGCCAATATTTGAAATTTAATAATGTTTAGTTAATTTAAAGGAAAATATTTCCTTCATTTGTTTTTTTATAAAAATGTGTTGAATAGGAGAATATACAGGGTTATTTCTAATCAATTAGCATCCTTTTAGGGGCTTATTCTGTAGGTACATCTAAGCTAACAACTAATTGTTCTGCGTCTTATGTCAAAACTAAAATAAAAATTGTTGTTCCATAGATAAATATCCTTCACCCGCGACAAAATGTATGGAACTGCTGATTATTTTTCGAGTTCTGGTAAATGTCGCAAAACAAAAGTTGTTAGTTTTGATGTACAAAATAAGCCCCTAAAAAGATGCCAATTGATTAGAAATTACTCTGTATATTTACCGGGTTGCCTAGCGAAATGTGGCCGCCAGTATTTTTGATTGAAAAAAGTTTGATTGGTTTTCGACAAAACATTTGGGTCGAAAGGTGAATAAGACCACTATTATGAACAACATTTACTATGGGGTCAACCCAAAATTCGAGCAAAAAATCTGTTCCATACACCCCACAGTTATTCACAACGAGGATGATCTAAATCATCTATGATGTAAAACCTCCCTTCGGCTTATTACACCAGTTTTGTACAACCTCTTTATAGTCGCAGTTCCGTACATCTCCACTCCAGTTTGGTCGAATCTGGGCATAAAAAAGTAAAAATATGAGAAATTTAGGCCTAGTTGAGAACGTGGCCGTGAACGGAAAGACTGTTTATTGCATCACTCCAATTCAAAAACGTCTGAGGACGCCTACACAGGATAAGAGCCGAAGTAGGCTTTAGAGCTTCAAGAGCTTGTTGAAATCGCAGACCATGTGGTAAGTAGATAGCTTTTATTCGTAGGAAAAATGTAGGAATAGATAGACACTCATTTTTGTGTACATTTTTGGCTTTATCGATAAGAGAGATCTCTTCCAGGCAGTTTCATGGATTTTTAATATATGTTCATTGAAAAAGTTTTTGGACAACACATTTTGCCACTGGCATACTAGGTACATGGTATGTATATTTTTGTACACCTTGTATTAGGTTGATATTGGCAGATAATGTTATATTTAAGAGTTTTGTTACTTATTTATTAACTTTAGTGATCTCTTAGAAACAGGCAGTCAAACAAGGATTAGGATTATTTTCTTTTTCGTATTCTAAAGCTGTTTTAAATACATAAGTAAAAGTTAAGAGGAAATGCCGGTTTATCCGTTAAACTGATGTAAGATACCGCTTTATATTTACGCCTCGGTTACGCGCGGGACATAATGAGATAGATGGTAGGTTTCGCGCCTATTTTCAATGCTTACTGATATAAACCCGGATCGATGGATCCGAGCATTTTTCACAGAATAATTGACATTGAAAGGACAACTAGCAATAATATATTATTAGAGATAGCGCTGCTGTCGCCTGAGGCCATTCTCAACCACAAAAATGCATGGAAAATCTTCCATGCTTATAAACTTTAGTCATAAAAAAATAGCGTGCGTAAAACTTTTGTGGTAAGACGGTTAGTTTTTACAATTTTCCGTTTTTTCAACGTGCAATTGCACGGTTAAACAGTGTTTAAATCTTTTGTGGTAAGGCGGTAGGACGTTTAACTCTAGCGATTGAAGTGTTGATTACATGAAAAAGAAATCACTAAAATCGGATAACATTTAGAGGCAGATATAGTGCGTGCCACCAAAGATGACACTTGAAGAGCGTCAGTGGTGAGGGATCTTGAGCAGTCGTGTACAAACTAATCGTCCAGAATTTGTATACCTATTAAACGTTTTATAAACGTTTGTATATTGTAGAGAAACTAACCTTTTTGTTAGCTTCTCTACATTCAGACTCTTTCAACGATAACACTGCCAACTTACAATTCTAGTTATGAAATTCAAATTTTTGAAATGTTTTTTTGACAGGATCAGCGATCCTTGTTTTTAAAATTGGGCAGTCTTGAGTTGGAGGTGATCTGGAAGACACCATTTTTTTTTTCCTGTAAAAATGTATAATATAGATAGATAATAGTGACGGTGTGAATTTGAGGTTGCGTGGTCGAGTCCTGTTAAAGACATGAGCGTCGAGTAACAGTCAGGGTGAGAGGCTCCGGTCCCTTTGACTTTGATTACAGGTGGATCTCTTGTTTTGGGGCCACTGACCCCTACCCTGGAGCACTGGGCTGGCGCTGACTTTGAACCCTGTCGGCCAGTTTGGGCCGGCGCCTGTCGGCCGGTTTGGGCCGGCGCCTCCACCTCAGTCGACAGATGTCTTCACGCTAGCGCTCACCTAGCGCTACCTGGCTGGCGCCACACTATCGGCGGGTCCAGCTCAGGCTCTAGAAAATCCTCGGCCAGCCTCCAGCGTGGTTCTACGAGTGCTACCCTCTCCCCTTTTGGCTAACTTTCCAAGGACTTCTTCAAAATTCTCTCTCTCCGTTTCTTGAAGATTTAATTGACTATAAGTGCAGTGCGTGTTAGTGTAAATAAATGTGTAAATACTAAGGTTAGTCTTCTGTTTTAATCTCCTCTCTCCGAACCGTTAGGAATCCTATCCACTAGGTAAGACTCTTAGGTTGGTTAGGTTTCCCTGAAGTCTCTTAACCTGTGGTGCTGCAACCGGCTCCCCCGCTTGCAACATTACGGGTTCCTCTCCAATTCTCTTTAACTTGTGGTGCTGCAAACGGCTTCCCCGTTTGCAACATTACAATATCTACTATCCAGAATTTGTATGGTTGGGGAAAAAGTCTTTTCGCATTATAGTACCTATGTATGAACTTGTAATAAAATATCTTTGGCTGTACTATTTGTATCTGGCTAGTTTTGGTATCATTGAAAGTTTAAATTTTAAAGAACATAATTCCAAATTCAAATTAGGAAAATAGGTGATTTTCATTTGTTTTTCGTACTTTCAAGATGAGTGAATCTAATGAAGAAATTCGATACATTTTAAAATTTTACTACAAAAAAGGTGAAAATGCAACGCAAGCCGCGAATAAAATTTACGATATTTATGGACCTAGTGCAGTGTCTGTGAGAGTAGCACAAATTTGGTTTAAGCGTTTTCAATCCGGAAATTTTGATGTCAAAGACGCACGTCGCTCTGGTCGCCCCATTACGGATAAAATGGATGCTATTTTTGAAAAAGTGGAGCAAGATCGGCATACCAATAGTTACGACGTAGCTGAAGAACTGGGAATCGACCATAAAACAGTTTTGGCGCATTTGAAAAAAACTGGGTACACAAAAAAGCTCGATATTTGGGTACCTCACGAGCTCACTGAAAGAACCCTAATGAACCGTGTACTCATTTGACCTCACACATCTTTAGCCACTCAGCAAAAATTAAGAGAGTTTGGCTGCGAGGTGTTAATGCATCTGCCGTTTAGTCCTGACCTTGCACCTTCAGATTTCCACCTGTTTTGGTCTCTTCAGCATTCTTTAGGTAGTGTCAGGTTAACATCATGAGAGGACTGCCAAAACCACTTGTCGCGGTATTTTGATCAGAAATCCCAAAATTTCTATAGCAATGGGATCATGTCCCTATCTAAAAGATGGCAAAAAGTTATCGAACAAAATGGTACCTACATACTTTAGTTAAATGTAAATAAACTATATTAAAAAAATGTTTTGAATTTTCTTAAAAAATGCGAAAATACTTTTTCCCCGACCTATTATTTATTACAAACCAAAGTGGTTTCTCAAGTCTCATCTTTGGTGGCACGTACTGTAACAGCTTATTGTTTTTGTATGGCGCGGATATTGTAAGTTCGCGGTTCACAATATTCTTGATGACAAAAGAAATATAATTAGTTCGTCAGATAAATTATCAAAAAATTTATACGTGACGTGAGACGAGACGTGTTTTTTTCTTTTGTCGATGTAACAAAAATTTATGAAGATATTTAGCCCCTTAAAGTTCCGCGTTACGTCATAAGCGTACTACAAATGTATAGACTACGCTGCACTAGTGAACCCCACTCCCAAACTTTGACAAGGTTTATCTTTGTCATTTATTGTTTTATTGACAAAAAGAAAAAAATACTTGCCTAATATTTTTTTTGAAATCTAACTAACGGACTAATTATAATAATGATTTTTATACCCAGTCATTATGCCTATTGCCATAAGACTTCTGATAAGTTTAAAATGCCAAAAAATCTGCTAATATCATCAATTAAACGTGTCATCTTAGGTACCTATTGCAGTGTTCAGTTTCAAATGCCACCCGTGGTCACTCACCCGAAGCCGAAGCACTCATGTCGAACGTTGCATATTCAAACGTTGCTTAAAGTCGGTGATCGCTAAGAAACGCCCAGTCAAACTGCGATATGAGCGCTAGTGAAGCTGGTAAAAATATCTTTCGACAAATTTCTTACACTTAAGAATCTGCTGGTTTTTGACAAGATTGTAACATAATTGGCCTTTATGGTCACATGTGCTGCTGAAATCAGCTTAAATTTCAAGAAATAGAATTAAATTAAAGATCTTGCAAAGTGGGCTCAGACTATGTGCAGTAGCCCAAAAGAAGCTTTAAAATATGGTACACAAATTAATAGAATAAACAACGGTTTTCAATGCCTAATAAAAATGGAGTTTCGTATTTTCTAATATGATTTTTGTTCAAGGCCGCCATCACGCCGCCATATTTTACAAGCAATGTCAAAAGACAATAAGATCCGAAAATATTAAATTCCTTTAAATTGTGATTTTCATTAAAGAAAATAATAAAAAATCATTTTCAAAAAAAAATTAAGCAAATAATGAAATACTGTACCAGATGCTTGCCTAAGCTCAATATATTTTTGCATTATCTCTTTTCCCCGTTTTATGCGATAGTGTGAAGTATTCAGATTAATCCATGCATATTCCCAAATCCTTTCGCCTCACGTGTGAGGCACCCACGCATTTAATTTATTCATCCGGCGCGAAGTGACTGACTTCGTGTGCCTGAATCCTTTACCTTAAATCCGTTGAAATAATATAAATATTTATTTCTTATGACACATTGAACACCACAGATTTACTACGTCGGAAAAACAAGGAATGTCAAAATTTTATCGATTTCTGGGTGATAATGCTATGCTAATGCCATGCTGATGACCATGTTGATTACAATCAATCAATCAAAAAAATATTGACGTTCCTTAATATTATTATTATATACTACGGGACTAATCGCGCACTAAAATTACGAGATAATATATAAATACCTCATCATCCCGACGTTCATCAGTCTACCCGTGACCACGATCAATGTAACTCGGTCGAAACGTCGGGATGATGAGGATATTTATCTCGTAATTTTAGTTTTTTTTTTTTCAAAAAAAATAACGGCGTTAAAATTCCAAAATCGAGAAAAATTGTTTAGCGTGGTATAAGAACAAAATGACTCACGCTTTAATAACAGTTAAAACTACGTGTTATTGAAAGTTCTTGCAATAAATTACGACTTTATTGCAGGAAGTAATCATTCATGCCACATCGTGTAAATATTGAGTTTTACATCGCCCATAAGCTAAGCTTATAAGGGGACAAATCTTGGAATAAATTGCGTAATATATAAGACAGCTAGGAAAACACGCGATGGCATAGCTTTATTTTTCTTCAATCAAAGACATGTCTTATTATTAATTTATTTTACTTACTACGTCACAAAGCTTAGGTATAGTTCGTGTCCTCAATCACATTATTTGTAGCTATGTAAGTGACTAGTTCCCTAGGGATCTTCCCGATAATAATGGTTGCTATAATGTTGCATATATTGTATGCTTCTTCTATGCCAAAGTTTAAAAAGTTATTAACATTTTTTTTCCTAGGGAATAACTGATGTTTTCCAGGACGTCAGTAGTAATCAATATAGAGGCTATTTTTAAACCAAATTTCAGTACTTTTGTAAATTTAATTCATTTTCCATTTCCTTAAGGCACCATTTACACTTTTCAGGATAACAGTAGCGCATGTATTAATTTGTGTCACGGTCTATTCCTACACCAAATCGCATTTAAATCCGTCCATTTGTTTCGTCAAAACAAATATTTATTTTGGTGTTTTGTCTATCTCAGAGGAATATGACAGATTTCCCTGTACTTAAATTTAGGCAGTTGGAGGTAATTGATATTTTGTATTACAAACTTTGGAATATTATTGGCCCCCCCAGGATGAAAAAATTACAAATATTGAACCAAATATATTTTTTGTTTTCTTTGAAGTATGTGTAAGCCAAGTTTTAATCATGGGCCCAGGGAATAAAAAGTTTCATACAATCGAAAGGGGCCCGTTTTACCCCTTTAGAGGTCGATTTTTCAAAGATCCGTTCTCAGTACGCAATTGCGGTGTACAATTAATGTACCTATATGTTCCAAGTTTCAAGTATATAGGTTAAGTAAGCGGTTTGGGATGTAGACCATCTGTCAGCCAGTCACTCGAGGCGAAGTATTTTATTAATATAGATAGATGTATACATGTATAGGGGAGGCCTGTCTTCAGCAGTGGGCGTCCTATGACTGAAACAATGAACGATGATGACGATGAGAATGGCATGGCGTCTACAGACTGAAATTGAAGAGCGAAAATCGCTATTTTTATTCCCTCTTTACGACTTGAGGTAGATTATATGAAATTGGTTTCATCGTTTTTGCCAAAAATATTTATTATTCTAATCTTATTCAATTATTCAAGGCAATCGTGATCCGCCAACTTGACCATACAAAAAACTGTTATCTACCTCTAAATATTATAAAATTTGAGTGATTTTTGAAGTGAAAACTTCTTCAACGGCGTTGTGCACTTTTTGGGATGGGTAAAAATTTAAAATTCGCGTCAGGACATGTGACTTGATCGAAAATTCGCAAGACGCTTGCGCGAATGTGCGACTGTGCGTGTGTGATATTGTATTTACCACATAAATGATAGTACATTTTAATTAAGTAGAGGACAGGTGTTACTCGCGCTGCATTAAAGTAGAAAACTACTACTATAGTTTCGATCGCATTTGACGATCTTTCTCAAGGTTGGAGTACTAGCACGCGGGCTCGTCTCGCATAGCACTGCGAGCCGCGGCGCGCAGCGCTCGCGATGATAGCGGTTGCGGTGCGGGGGCAGGGGCGGCAGCGACATGCATCAATGCAGCGTGAGTAACACGTGTGCTTTACTAAATTAAAATGTGCGAATACCACGCTAGTTTCCATAGTAAATGATAGTACATTATATGTTCATGTTTTCACCTCTGCCGGCACTCCCAGATTGCAACACATTGTTTTATTTTTCATGGATTGAGCACTTCAATCGCTAGGATTATACGTCTTGGTATTTACAGTTTTTTAAATAACTTTAAAGTTATAAGCCTTTAAAAAGTCATACGCTTACGCAAAAACTTGGCTGAAAAGTATACATATATAAACTAAGAAAATGAGATTTACGAGCGTGCAAGCGTGCGTCTTACTCAAGCGATTGACACCAAAAACGTAACATTTTGTTACAATTTAAGGGGTGAAAAGAGTTTTCTCCCGGAACATAAATTTTGACAAAAATGTGCCGAAAATTTTCTCGATGTTTTAGAGAAAACGCGAAAATACTGGTCGACTTACTCATTTCCTTGATACCAAAAAGATACTATTCCAAACCGTGTACCTACTTGTTAACGCTAAGCCGAAAATAGAATGAAAATTTGCAAATTGAAATAAACAGGTAAACATCTGAAAGTTCCACGTGAAGTCAAACGTTAACTTAAGTAAATACTCTTGATTAAACTTAACGTTTACCAATCTAAACTTTGGGTGGTAACTGCACTCCAAAAGTAATAGGTACGGGTAATTGTTTTCTGTTGCTTCCTGTTTCTTGATAAGTGTAGCACCAAAAGCGTAGCACCAAATGCTACACGTTTTTTGGCGTAGAATTTGGCGTAGCACTTTTTGTGGAGTGCTACACATAAAGTAGTTTGTATTTGTGTAGCACTACATAAAGAGTGTGGCACTGCAATAAGCGAACACAACGAAGATAAGTAATATTAGATCTATACATTTATGTTTATGAGAAATAACATTGGAGCGGAAATGGATGCAAGGATAATGTGCTTTCTGTGCATTGTATTGAAAGTAATTTTCAAATTACTAATCAATTTTAATTTTTTTTTTATTCATCATTTATTATTGTATTTAATGTTTATCCATGTAACTTGACGTGTAAATTACCATTTTACCAATAAATGACTTAATGAATCCACGACTAATGAATAATGACCATTGAATGACCAATGACCAGTCTATTGTTACTATTTCAATGAATTCTGTATTTATTACACATGGCAGAACTAGGGCTGTAGCAAAATCTACATAAGCCGTGGATATTGCTACGGCCCCATGGTTACAACCGTAGACCGTAGATTTTGTGACTTTTTGACCCGAAAGCCGTAGAACACGTTAATTGCTGTAGAATTGTCAATACTTCTTCAAGCACATGTAAGCCACTGCAGAAACAACATGAGTTGATACCTAAATGAGGCTAAACGTGTCTGCACACATAACGTACCATACAATAGCGTGCTAGGGACGTATCGTGAATCCCACATTAGTAAACATAAGACATCACAACGCGAATTTTCAAAAACTATAATATTCGGCATTGATTTATCATAAAGTTACGCATGTTTTGTGTTTTTAAATCTCTTTATTTGAGAAACAAGATGGATAAAAGTGATTTTTTTTTATCTAAGTACTGTGCGTAATTAAAATAACCAAATATGTTACATACGAGTAATTATAGTTTTGGCGAATTTCCAAAAACTTAATATGCGGCATTTGTTTATCATAAAATTACGAATGTTTTGTGTTTTTAAATCTCTTCACTTGACAAATGATATGAATAATTTGTTTTTATCTACTGTGCGTAATTAAGATAACCAAATATGCTACATATAGTTTTTGTCAGTTCGTATGTTGTGATTTTAATGTAAATTGCGCGAACTCATTAAGCAAATCCAATTGGCTTAACAGAGAAGATAAAAAACGTAGCACTACCTACACAACAACGTAGTGCCACACAATTGTGTAGCACTACACAAAAAGTGTTGAACTACACAAAAAGACGTATAACACCACCGTAACCGAACAAAACAAAACAGAAAGAACATTGGAGAGGAAACGGATGCAAGGATAATGAAGCCTCAAATAATGAGGACTGGCCAGTCTAGTGTTACTATTTTAATGAAGTGAATTTTAATGAACATCTATTATTCAAGCGAGAACTATCTTACAGTGTTACATAAATTTAATTGTATGTTTTTCGACTAATGACTATACTCTAACTCACTATAGAATAACTTTATACTGCTTATCGTATAGACCGAATTAGACTTCTTAGCGTCTAAGGAGTTACAAGCTGCGTACATCCCCACTTCACATGCAGCTGATATAACAAATTTTGCCACTGCGCAATGACTTGTCTCATGTTTGAAGTTTGATTCGGGCTATAATAGAGGGTCTCTTTGTAAAGAAGGAACCATTCCTTCATCTATCATATAATTTTTATTTAAATTTAGCTTATAAGGATTACTTTGTTTTTTGCAACACCCTATGAAACAGGGTCCTCAAGTAGACTTAAGTATAATAAGCATATATGATAAGTTATGTATGTTAATACTCTAAGTTACTTGCTGGTGCAAATAAAATTTTCTGATTCTGATATCTTAGAAATTCAGATCTCGAAATTGGTCTTAATGATTTTGATGAAATTTTAATATAAGTGTTATATTCAAATATAATATGTTTCTATTTTATCTGTAAGCAATAAATTGCAAATATGTAAAAAAAATTGAATTTTGGGAGCTGACTCTATCGTTTAACCTTAATGTGCAGATTGCGTAAAAAACGCTGCTACAAAGTGCGGCAAATATTCAATTTTGTGCTTAATATCAAAATTACCACAATTTTTCCACGCTTTGCTTTTCCTTAATAAAAATTCTAGGTAAATTTTTCGAAATTAGTATGTATATAATAAAAATAAATTAGTTTCACGTGAAGCAGTTTGATTTGACAAAGAGGCAATTTTAACCACACTCGAGACACGTGCAAAGTGCTTCCTACCGCGTACTGATTCACGGGTAATGGTATCATAAAATGTGAAAAGAAATATTTGACAGGTAATGTTACATATCTGTAAAGCTTTTTTATTGTTACATATCTGTAAAGCTTTTTTATGTAACAAAAACAAACATGTCATAGTTTTAGGTGATTTCAATATCAATTTGCTAAAAAAATCTAAACAAGAACGAGATTTCATCAACCTCTTAAAAAGCTTCAACTTGATAAACTTGTTCTGTGAACCTACTCGTATAAAAAACACGTCAGCATCCTGCATAGACAACATTTTCTGTGATTTCGAAGTTCTTGACAAAGCTATTATACATAGATTATCGTCTGATCACACTGGACAACTTATTAGAGTCCCATTTGTCAATAATAAATCAAAGGATCATAAGGTTGTTAACAGTAGACTTATAAATAAGAAGAAAATTGACTTGTACAAAACTAAAATCACTAATGATTTAAATGCAATAGACATAAACCATAAAGACCCTAATGTTAACTATGATAGATTTTTTGAAGTTGTTAAAAATAATTTTGATGTAATGTTCCCCATACAGAAAAAAAAATGTAATAAGAAACTGCAATTCAATGAGTGGGCAACACCAGTCAAACAAAATCTTCAAAAGTAGAGATAAGCTATATGAACTCTATAGTGAGAAAGCGTATAGACATGATGATCCCTTCTTAAATTATGTGCGTAATTATAGTAAATTGTTCAAAAAAGTGTGTCAGAACGCAAAATCAATTTGTATTAGAAATAAAATTACAAAATCTAAAAACAAAGTTAAAACTGTTTGGTCTGTAATAAAACAAGAAACCGGAAAATCTGTTCAAAGAGAGCCTAAGATTGAGGTTTTTCACGACAATGTTTTGGTTAAAGATAAGCAAAAAGTAGCTGACATCTTTGCAGACTACTTCAATAAAATACCTAAGGAAACTACAAAAACTCTGAAACCATGTAAAACACAAGCTGAAAAATTACTTGCTGAAAATGTACCAGCTACTCCTGTTAATTTCTGTTTCCACGAAGTAACGCCTAATATTATAATTAAAACTTTCAAGTCGCTAAAGCAGAAAAATTCAGAAGACATGTGGGGCATGTCAGTGAAATTTATTAATAACTTTGTGATATCTTTAGCCCCATATCTTGCTCAAATATTTAATGACTGTATTACTAAAGGTACATTTCCTGATCTCATGAAATATAGTAAAATATTACCCTTGCATAAGTCTGGAAGTAAAAAAGAGCCTGGAAACTACAGGCCAATATCTATCCTTCCAACATTAAGTAAGATTTTTGAAAAAATACTTCTAGATCAACTGAGTTCATTTTTCAATCTGAGGGGAATCTTATACAAAAATCAGTTTGGTTTTTCAAAGGGCTGTTCCACAACTGATGCAACCACTGCTTTTGTGAGTGGTATTTACGAAGCGTGGGAAAAATCTAAAGATGCCGTAGGAATTTTTTGTGACTTATCGAAGGCTTTCGATTGCGTAGATCACAATATACTATTGTCGAAATTGTCTCATTACGGAGTAAGAAACGAAGCTCTACTAATATTGAAGTCATACCTTTCTGCTAGAACTATGAGCGTTAATATTGATGGGGTTATGTCTGATGCCTTGGGTGTAGATGTGGGTGTGCCTCAGGGGTCGATACTGGGTCCGTTCCTGTTCTTGGTTTATGTCAATGACCTTCCTTTCTTGTTACAAAGGTTTTCCAAGACTGTGTTGTTCGCCGACGATACATCGTTGCTGTTCGATATGGAAAGAAAAGCAACTGATACTGATGATATCAATCTAGCTCTAAACCACGCGCATAACTGGTTTAGTTTAAATAATCTTGCACTTAATACGAAAAAAACGAATTGTGTACATTTTTCTCTAGCAAAGAATAGAGTTTTGTCTGGCATAAATATTGATAACAGCTTGTTGGACTTTACTGCTACTGCCAAATTTCTAGGCTTAAGGATAGATAATAAGCTACAATGGGGGCCACACATAAAAGAACTCTCAGGCAAACTTAGTTCAGCAGCTTATGCAATACGCAAAATAAGAGGCCTTACCGATGTTGACACTGCTAGAACTGTATACTTTAGCTACTTTCATTCTTTGATGACGTATGGAATTTTGCTTTGGGGGAATGCCGCGGATGCTGTAAAAACTATTTTTGTGCTGCAAAAGAGGGCCATTCGATACATTTACAGGCTTCGGCCCAGGGACTCTTTGAGGCTACTCTTTAAATCAATAAATATTTTGACTATGCCATGCCAGTATATTCTTGATAATATTATGTATGCTCGGAAAAATTGTAGTAAATATCTTAAAAAATGTGATATGCATGAATATAATACGAGAAATAAATTGAAATTTGTAATACCAAAGACTAGATTAAGTAAGGTAGACAAATCTTTTCAAAATAATTGTATACGTTTTTACAATCTTTTACCTGTAAGCTTGACAAGTTTAAATGACAATCGCTTTAAAAATACAATCAAAACAATTTTGTTAAAGAAAGCATATTATACCATAGACGAATTCTTGAAGGATAAACTGGCTTGGAAACACATGACATTGGATGATTTATGATTTATAATTTTTAATTTTGACATGTATTTAGTTTATTGTAATTTATATTATGTTCTGATCATGTATATGACGTTCAAAAGTGTACTTCTCTGTACCCACTTGATGAATAAATGATTGAATTGAATTGAATTGAATTGAATTGCTGCATATGATTTTTGAAATGATGTTTTTTTACAATTAATACAAAGGTCTTTTCAAAACTTTATTGGCTTACTGAATGCTGCCATGGTTTTATAATGACATCAGTACCGTGGGTATTTCTGTAGAATAACGGTCAGTATATATCACTGTTGAACGAAGATCTACCCATTATAAGCGATCGGGCTATATCCACCATGCTGGTCTAGAGTAGGTTGGTGATTTCACACAAGCATCATCTTCAAATTTACGCAGAGAAAACCCGCCAGGTACATAAAATTGCGCGAATGCAGCGAGCGCGAAAAAAATTCAAGTTATTAGGTACGGGAAAGAGCAAAAGTTAACAAAGGAAGTCACCAGTCTACCTGTCCATGAACAACGAGAGCGCACATTTTTTTAGTCATATAAGACAATCTGGGGTATATTTAACGAACTAGTACTGTAAGGAACCACAGACACATCACGTCAACTCCAAATACAGATTTCAGCTAGTGTATTTACAACATTTCGTAGATAAGTCGATGTAAGGTTACATAACCTCGTTACGTTTGTTGGGGTCCCGGCCCACAGTCCGGCGAGAGTAGGGACCGTCCTCTCTTGTCCTACGCAATAACTGTCTAATGCAAGTATCATTGCGTAAAATACCTACAACCAGATTTCTTTTTTCGATAAAAAATTCAAAAATGTGTCGTGACCGCTGGCATTGAACCTGCATACACAACTGATATACATATTATAATGATGGTCGAATCGGGTACACCTAGTGAGGTAGCACAGTAAATAATATAGTTAAATAGTTAAATTAATACCTACTCCGTCGAATGTTTTCATAAAAGGGACGAAAAATACATGAACAAAAAATAGGCTTACGTAATAAAAAAACATTTGATCTGGATTCTTGGAGTCGTAACAGCGACTGTATAGAAAATCTTTCGGGCTCTCTTTGATATATGAAAAATAAGTTATTGATTTCACACAAAGTTTTAGTAGTCTCAGAAGAGACAAAGTAAGTAAGTAAACAACTTTTTAGATAATTTTTAGCTCTGGTTTCTTGAAGTTTCACTAGCGATTCTTCACAAAGGAATAAATTATATTTTATGTATTGATTTTACCCATAAGTTTAATAAATGTCAAAAAAGATGAAAAGTATGTAAGTAAATAGTTTGATTCGTATAAAATTTTAGCGCTGGTATTTTGTAGTTGGTACCACAGCAATCTTAGGATTATTTGAAGCATTTTTTTTAAATAATAAGTTATTGATTATGGGTTGTTTACCGTAAGAGGCCTATACCCTGCAGTGGGATAGAGAAGGCTGCTGATGATGATGATGATAATGAAGTTATTGATTACTCAAACTCATATTGTTTGTGACTATGGCGTTAGTATTGCTAAAACAGTTTACTAACCAAAAGTTAACAGAATTTTAACTATTTTGATATCACTAAAATATAAATTTTTAAAGCAAAGGTTTTGGCCAGTTGAATGATGGAATAAACCACTTTTCCACCAAAGTGGCTAAAGTTGCAGAGCGTTGTAAAACGTAAGCACATTACAAAAATGCCATATTTGCTTAGCAAAGATCGATTAAAAAACTCCGCTTAGCTGAGGATTGTGTTTTTTTTTCTCGATAAGAAAATATGGTATTCATTCATGCAGTGGAGTTACAGGCTACAATGCTCTGCTTCTCTCCGCATATCGAAATGTACTGATTTATTTTATTGTGATTACAATCAAAACAAAATAAATCAATAAATTCACCTTTTCATTTCATGTAAATGTGCGTGCCTGCCTGATGTAAAGCAGATATGCGGTCTAGGGTGTAACACGCTCACCTAGAAGATACATATTTACTCGTGATTGACTTGTAACAGTGTTGTTAACAACAAATTGCTACAACATGTTCACAGTTATTTACATCTGACATTTGTCGCGGCCTTTGTCTAATCATTACACACCATCACAAGTTCAAGCCAGCGAAAAATGTCAGAGGTAGGTAAAGTAACTGTGAACGTGCTGTCTACGTTCTCCATTTTGGTAGAGTTTGAGCTTATCTCCAACTTCCGGCGTGTGAATTACGACTGAACGATGGCCATCGGCCATTAACAAGTTACATTCCCCTGACCTCCATAAGGAACGAGAAAAACCTTTTAGCAAAATCAAAGTTTTGACCTAATTGAGAGTTGTCATCTGGAGCAATAAAAGGATATGTAATAAAAGTCTTTGTCTTCTATCTTTCTAATCACAATGGATTACTTGTGTTCTGTTATCGTCGTCGCTTCAGCCATTGGACGTTCACTGCTGAACATAGGCCTCCGCTATAGATCTCCAATAGTAAGAGCTGGTGGAGGTTATCCGACCAACTTGTAGGTGGACATTCTACGCTGCACTTGGCGGTACTTACTAGGTCTCCACTAGAAAAAAATTCGACCCCTACGATTAGTCTTCCGTGCTACGTGCCCTGCATACTGCCATTTTAACTTGCCAATCAGCTCCAATAATATTCTGTTATGGGTTTTATTATTTATAAATGAGCAAATAATACTCACAGGAGTTTCAATGAAGTGCCTTATTATGTCGTTTCAGATTTCCGCACTCAAAGGAAAAAAGAAACAGCATAGCGTACGTCTATTGATATGGAGCTTTCAGGTGTTCGTTTTTAGGGTTCCATACCCAAAGGGTATAAACGGGACAATATTACTAAGACTCCGCTGTCAGTCTGTCTGTCCGTCTGTCTGTCTGTCACCAGGCTGTATCTCAGGAACTGTTATAGAAAGAAAGCTGAAATTTACACAGATGATGTATTTCTGTTGCCGTTATAACGACAAATACTAAAAACAGAATAAAATTAATATCTAATGGGGGCTTCCCTACAGCAAACCTGAATTTAGCCGTTTTTCGCTCGATACTAATAATGGTAACAGGTAGATGCTTGAAATATTCACAGAATAATTTAGTTATATATTTACTACAATAATAAATAATTAATTTAAAATAAAATACAAATTTAAGGGGGGCTCTTATACAGACTGACTCGTACTTGGCCGATTGTTTTTAAATTTTCTGAGCTTAGTTTTGACGTGTATTCAAAAAATTCGTAAAGGCTCGTAAACCGAGTAAGAATAGGAGCGAAAATTAAAAATCAGCCAAGTGCGAGTCGGACTCGCGCACGAAGGGTTTCGTACCGTATGGGAGCCCCATTCCTCGAGCCGTCATTAATAGCGAGCAAAAAACTCTTAAAAATCATGTTTGTTGTATGGGAGTCCCCCTTAAATATTTATTTTATTCTGTTTTAGTATTTGTTGTCATAGCGGCAACAGAAATACATAATCGGTGAAAATTTCAGCTGCCTAGCTATCATGGTTCATGAGATACAGCCCGGTGACAGACAGACAGACAGACGGACATCGAAGTCTTAGTAATAAGGTCCCGTTTTTACCCTTTGGCTACGGATCCCTAAAAATGTATGCTTGTGCGAAAGGGAGGGAACGCATAGCATGCGTTCTTCTGCTAACGTTAGAAATTATTCTAACACTACAAAAATTGGGCTCCAGTTTTGCACACGTTTTGTTATAATTTTATTAATTACTACCAATCTCATGTTTTCATTTCAAACCGACATAAAAAAAGAAGGTATTAATTCGACCAAACGTTTTTTTTTTCTGTGCTACCTTTTACCAACCGGTCCGAAATCTTCATTAAGTGGAAAGATTTATTATTATAAGTCGAAAGTCAAACATCTAAGAGTTAGGGGGGAAACTCAAACATTTCTGCGAGAGCTAATGTTTGGTTTAAACTTTTATAGAGGTACAGAGGGTTGATCTTACATAATTATTTAAGTGAATTAGTACTGATTAAGTACCTTTATCAAATGGGAATTTAATGGTTCATAATTCACACCACTGGGAGCAGTAAACATAATAAAAATTGTTACATGACAGTTGGAGAAATTATTTATTAGTAAGTATCGCTTTATCAGCATTTGTGGTTAGGCCAGGCCTATGCTCATCAGTGGAGTATTAAAGACTGGTACGAGTACAGATACTGCTCTTAGAAAAATGTGAACACGACAGGATAGCTGACAGGTCCATCGACCCGTGACAAAACGTACCTATAAGTACACCCGATTTTTTTGAGCAATTTTCCCGTTGGTTCCGGTACACAAGTTAATCATACACTTGCATAACAACACCAGGGAAAAGAATCTACTTCTTGACAACGAGAATTGTTTTAAACGTTTGCCATATTATCAGGCCTACAGGCGGCTTAAAACCGGCCTATACAAACTATTACTTACTTACTCGTATTTGACAAGTATGTGTCTTCGGCTATCTGTTATAGAGTGCCTAGATAGTCCACTGCCCACATAGATTATGATAATTTAGGGTTGAGCTTCTATATAAAAACTCGGATAAGCAAATTGGGCAAACATATTTCTCAAACATAATATTGATAGAGTTATGTAGGTGGACTAATTTTCTTATTTCACGTTACTACTTCAAACAACTGTCTGTAAGAGTTTGTTGCCTTATCTTATACCCACGTCTTACCCACGATTATAAGCGCTTGAGTAATTCTCTCTAGAATATTTTTGTTAACAGCAATTTTAATAAAAAAGGTTTTCAGAGAGGCTATACTAAGCCGAAAACGGATATTTCAGACCATAGGTACATTGTGATCAACGTTTGCTAAAGTTACAAATCGGAATCGACAAAATGTATGAAACAGCTATTTTTAGTTGTGGTTATATGCTTAAACGTCTTTCTTTATTGTAGAAAAGTTTTTATTTGCTGCAAAATACGTCAAACTTTCCAGCCAAAATTTCATTTACACCCTTTCTGGTTAACCTTGTAAGTATGATTAGTCTTTAATAAAAGCAAAAAGTTCTTGATGAAAGCTACGCTAGAATGAATTTGATTAACGTTAATAAATAAAGTTGTGGTGGTATTTTTAGTGGGTGTTTAATATTGATTTTACTGAGTATTATATTAATAATAATAAAATAAAAAAAACAACCTTATATTTCCAGCTGTTACACAATTGACAATTAAAAAAAATTACAAAATTGAAAAAAAAGTGGGTCGTGTAACTCAGGAACCTCTCTCAGGAAGGCCTTCTCCAAAGATTGCCATAATTCTCTATTTTGGGCTATTTCGTGCCATTTTGATCCCGCAATTCTTTTAACGTCGTCTTCCCATCGTGTGTAGGGTCTTCCTTTGTAGCGGTGATCCTTTCCATGTCGTAACAGTTTTGGCCCATCTGCGGTCTGCCAGGCGCGCTACATGCCCGGCCCATTTCCATTTTAATTTTTGGGCGTGGGATAGAGCATCTATTGCTTTGGTCTTGGATCTTATTTTCGAATGTCTTATCTATTGTATTTTTTTAATGTTTAACATGCTGCGCTCCATTCCTCGTTGGCAAGTAGTTAATTTATTTTTAACTTTGTTAGTAAACTTCCATGTTTGGCATGCATATGTGAGACAAGGGATAAGACACGAGTCCATAACCTTTTTTTTGAGCTTTATAGGCATATCGCTTTTAAATATTTATTTATACCTCCAATAACTGTTCCATGTTCTATTGACTCTTCTCTCTACTTCCAGCTCATTATTATTTCTGTTGAATCCAACTTGTTTCCCCAAATAAATGTATTGCTTTACGTATTCAAGAATATCATTTCCAACAGTTATGCTTGACTTGGTGTGATTTGACATTACTTTCGTCTTCGAAATATTCATTTGCAGGCCTACTTGCATGCTAGCGTCATGTAGAGTTTCAATCATATATTGTAGTTGGTTACATGACTCGGATAGCAACACTAAATCATCAGCAAATCTTAGGTGATTTAAATATTTTCCTTGAATATACAAGCCTTTTTTTTCCAGTCTAATTTGCTGATGAAAGATTCTAATATAGCTCTACAAATTCTCGGAGAGAGCGGGTCACCTTGTCTTACGCCTCTACTAACAGGGAAGCTTGAGCCAATAGTTTCAAGCTTAACTCTACCGGTGCTCTTTCCGTACATTTGTTTCAATACATCTATGTACTGAATCTCCACATCTTGAGCCTCCAGAGTTTCCCATATGCTTTGGTGTGAGACAGTGTCAAAAGCTTTTTGATATTATATAATGCTATGTAGAGTGGTCTCTGTTGTTCTTGGTATTTTTCTATTACCAATTCTAAAGTATGGATGGGTACTTCTTCGAAATTTCATTCTTCGACTGATTCATCTAGCCAAAATTTTGTTTCACTTTCAGCTATGTAACACATGCTCATATGTAAAAAAGGTAACTAAAGAACATATATTTCAATGAGGGGCTTGATTTTATAAAGTAGTTTTCAAGATATCTACGTTCAAATATTTTGGGCCCAGATGAATCAGAATTGATTACAGATTAATCAGAATTAAAAATGAAAAACTACGTAATTTGGCTGTGTATTATGGAAAAATATTTGTATAAATGAAAACAACAATCATAGCACGGAAAAAAAATTGATGAATTAACAATATTTCTTGTAATACATTTTAGAACTCTAAAACAGTATTAAGTTATAATACTTAGTTAAAGGTATTGTACTTGAGAATTGGTAAAGTAATTGGTACAATATATTATTTTCTGTTTATTTTTTTCCATGTACAACTCACGAATCCTGTTTTTTATACTTGATGACTTAGCTTATATATAATCTTCCATAATTAAAGAATCATTAGTGTAAGTATTTATTACACTATATTACACATAAATGGAATTTCTGACAGTAATCTTTCTTGGTAACTATCAAAGTAACATATGTTTCTTAGTACTTACCGTTAACTATAAATAATGAAGTCACAGTTAAGTACCACAAGAAAAAATTCTTTAGCTTATTGCAAGGGCCCGAGCTACGAGTAGGTACCTACTTTCAATGTATTCCTCAAAACCTTTTTCCTCAAATTTTTATTTTGACGAGATCTTGATTGTTGAAAAGAAGATGGAGTGAGCATAATTATCTTCACCAGTAGCGTGAGACTCTTTTGTAAGTTTATTTTATTAAAGCTTTTTAAACACAAAAATACCCTCATCGTCAGATTCTGAGCAATCATCCACGGTTTTCTGATGAAGGGTCAATAGGACATCTGTGGTGAGTTTTGGAGTAGTAATTTTTTCATCGATTGACGAAGTCTCAATCTAAAAGCTGTCGTCATCGATGTCTTGTTGGGGTGTATCCGAAGCTTTTCCAGTATAAATTTTATGATTTATATGGTGTTTTGACCATATGAATCAGGCACAGATGAATCAGGATTTTGCTGTTATACATGCATAACTCATCATACATACTGACTTCAGTATTAACATTTTTCTACTTGAATCTATAACCCAAAAGCATTACACGAAATACAGATTGCAGTTGTAAAACAATAAACTACATTTTATAAAGTAGGCATTGTAATCATAATGCCACCTGAACTAAGCACAGATGAATCACATATTTATCTTTGTAACACCGAGATCCAAGTGAACCAGCCGCATGTCCACCTTCTAGCTCGTTTGTTGCACGACTGGCTTCCCCCCGCGCGGGAAGTCAGACTCTCATCATCATCACCCGACCAAGCACGGACAAACGCAACATACGCCACATTAATCAGTATTATGTACCGGACACTTCTTATTTGCCTATTTATAAACATACTAAAGTAGCTATAACTGATACACATTTTTTTTGTAAAATAACAATTCATTTCCTTTTGATATAATTATAATTATCCTTCAATCACCTCTAAAGAGACTGCATAGCTCCTTTATTTAATTTACTCAGTCATAAAGGAGCTATGCAGTCTCTTTCTCGGTGATTTCGGATAATTATCATCAATCTTCACTTAACAGGTAAGCTCGATTGATTCTTAATTCATAATGATTTACCAAATGGAAAATGCGATATCGACCATTTTCTTTCGAAAAATGGCAAGCGGACGCGGCATATGAATCAGAAGAACAGACTTCAAATATTTTTAATTTATACTTAGACTGCAACTATTTGAAAAATATCACTTGTCCCAGTTAGAGTTAAAGCTAAACTATATAGAAAAAAAATTACACGCCGTTTTGTTAGTCGGTTTCAGAAATAAACCCATGGATGTCCAAAATTTTGTCTTCGAAGAAGTACCCGGATATGGTCTATCGTTGAGAATTTTTTTCTAAATACTGCTTGTTCTACAGGTTGATGTTGTTTCAACGTAGGACTAATTCTGTGATTTATTACAGTTGAAAATAGTTTGTAAATAGTTGGAAAAAGGCTTATAGGCCTGTAGTTGCCAATATTTTTCGGATCTCCTTTTTAATAGATAGAGAATAATATTTTTTATTTAATAACTTAAGGACTTAATATAATTTATACCTAAACTAATATATAGACCAAATTAAAAACATTTAAAACTTAATCTAAAAGCTCATTTGTAGAAGGAAACGTGGCCAGAATGCTGGGGCAGCATTGCAGCTTTAGGTACTATGATAATTTATAAAATTACTACTCTTAATAACTACGTCTTTACCAGCCAAACAAAATAAAATACAAGGTGGACGCCTCAGAAATAGGTCTATGTCTTATAGTTCTACAAACAATAGACTATGCACTAAGGGATGATTTATATCAGGACGGGCCGGACGGGACCCGTACGACGCACGTTCCATATTTTTTTGTCGTCGCCCGTACGACGCCCGGACGGGGCCCGTCCGGGCTTTTACACAAAATGTATGAAGCGTGTGTCGTATCTGCGTCGTACAGGCGCCGTCCAGCCCGACCCGCGCCCGTCCCGTGCCCGCCCCGTGTAATATAAATCATAGGTGTAATTTGTCGGCATTTTTGACGACATAATCTGCTCTCGAAATGTTCTCTATAAATAGTCCCTAGTATGGTCCATCATGCTTAAGCCCACTGTCATAGCGCAGAGAGCCTAGAATGCTGCCAGTGTGATCATTCTGAATGGCAATGTTTAATTTTTTTTACATTGAACCAATGAACACCAGCCATTCATTTTGGCCAAGCGTCGCGTCCACCAGATGCTAGGAAGTTTTTTCCATCACGGACCCAAAGTCGCAACCTCAGAAGAATGACAAGTAAGTAATAGATGTATTGCTAAATTTTACTCACTCTTTTAAGAATAAGACAGCTGTAACGTAGGGTTTATACGTTACAGCTGTCTTATTCTTATCTGGTTATACAGCATACGCGAGAGTGAGTGGAACAAAAAAAAACGCAATGTCTGTCGTATACATCAAAATCACCAGTTGGAATGTCAAAATAGTTAATATATGGTTCCACTTGGTATATTTTGTCTTTTTTTGGAAATTTGAACCCACTAGTTCCAGTAGGAAGGTACAAATCTCTGATTACTTTACCTTCCTACTTTTTACCCGATATAGCTTGGTGCTAGTTTGTGAAACAATTACGTAAGTTCGGGTTTATGTGCATCTTTCTCTAACACCTTTTAAATTTCATGTTTAAAATAGGACAGTGATGTACATTTCTTGCTATTTTAGTACAGTGTCTATTACTTTAGTTCTTTTTCTATGGTCTCAACACCAAACGGCTCAAATATGTAACCCCTGCCAAGGTTAGCATACATCACATTACACTGACATAAATTTCTATTTATTCATCTGATACAATTTTTAGGGTTCCGCAGCCAGAGGGACCTAATAATAACGGTACCTTATTACTAAAACTCCATTGTCCGTTTGTCTGATACCAGGCAGTATCATGTATCTCATGAATAGTGAGAGCTAGAGAGTTGAAACTTTTTTTTTTTTTTTTTATTTGAATGTTACACTCCACAGACTCCAGGGTCTGTGCTTTTTAAGATTAACATTTTTTAAAATGATTTGAACAATACTTCTTATAACTAAAGGCTTTACAAGAGGACACTAAAATGAATCTAACTCTAATTTTCTTTAAATACGATTTTAAACTACGATTAAATTAATTATTTATTAATTTCCAAATAACTACTTATACTGCTCAGGGCCTCCATCACCGCCACGTTCCGGTCTTTAATGGCCATCTTTAAATTATAGTCTACGATGACCTTAGGTGACGCAGTAGTCGCACGCCGCACAAAGCGGCTGATGGCGTCTTCCTCGTTGTCGGCGAAGTATGTGAAGGACCTGGTGTGCCGTGATACTGCGACGACCGCGTGCGAAACGCTTTCGTGCAACTTCATCTTGGCCTTGATTTTAATGGCGATGACAGAGTCGTATGTCAGACCTTGAGCTTCGTGGATGGTAAGGATGCGCGACCCTGACCCCTCTGCATACCCTTGGCTGATAAGGGTCTCCTTTTCTTCTTGAGTGTGAACCAAAAAGAGGGTGTTGGGGAGGTTGTAGGGTATTAGCGCACCCGTGTATCTTTTCTGCTCTAGAGATCTGACTTGGATTGCTGAGGAATATACCCCCGTGTATATTTCCCTCAGTGAATACGCTACATCCATGGGGTTCCGGTGCGTACATAACAACTCCTGGCTGATGTTTGCGACCAGGTTAGGGCGATGGTACCTCATCTCAAAGAGGTTTTCTCTATCGATATAAGGTAGCTGATTTACGTCTCCGATGAGGATAAGTTCACTGGCACCAGACAGCCTCAAAGCCATCACTATGGCTCCAAAATGATTCATGAGAGCCTCATCCACCATTAGACGGTTGCAACTCTCGAAACTTCGGAAACCATTTACAAGAATGGAGGCCATGGTACGCACCTTAGTTCTTACTAAGTTACCAATACGGTGCGCCAGTTTCTCTCTTAGATCTTTGGCTGCTTCAGTTGTTGTGGTGATGATAACGTCCTTATCCACATCGAAGTGTCGTACCACCCAAGTTGTCTTGCCGCAACCGGGCACTCCATTGACCCACTGGATCTCGGGTACCGTCCAGTTGTCCCACCGCACCTCGACTCCAGGACTGCCCTCGATGGTTTTTGCCATGTCAGCAATCCTGTCGTCCAGCATTATTTTGGTACACCTGGCGGTAACCACAATAGGGTCCTCTGGTGGTGTCACGTACTTCAGTTTTCCCGTCCGATCCGTCTCATCCTCATTTAGGGCCACGAATCCTTTTATTGCATTATAAGCAGCCATATATTGACCTCTCATTGTTCCCTTGACGACATGGGAAGTGTCGTTATTGTATATGGCTGCTTCTGCTTCTTCCAGTCTCGCCATCAATAGACTCTCATTTCCTAGCCGAAAAGCCTGCATGATGTTTTTGCAGTTCCTGAGATTGACTTCTCTAGTCGCTCTCGTTATAGCTAAGAATTCTATGAAGGCGTTTCTGGCGTGATCTGTTGCTGTTGAGGCGGGAATATAGAGGGGTGGAGTGACCTGTCCCATGTCCGCTCTGGTTGGAGCCGGTTGCCTTGTTCGAGGTGTTGTTTTCGTGGCTGATTTAGTGCTGTGCCATTTTATTTTCGGTGTTTGTAGGAACAAGCTCTGTGCTGCGGCGCTGAATGCTGTCAGAAAAGCCGAAACTTGACCTCTACTCTCGTTGCTACTGCCACTATGCTGTTTCGCGGCCTTTTCTGCCGATATTCTTTCTTGTACCCTTTCAGAACCGCTTTGATTGGATGAACATGGAACAGGGTGTCCCCAGCTGTCGGTTGCAGAGTTTTCTGACGAAGACTTCAGAAAACTTAAGTTTTCTCCCCTGTCTTCGTATATGATGACCTCATGATTTTTGGAGGCCTCCAGGCAACTTAGCCGGTCCGCGACTTCTCCTGTCCAGTGCGCTACAACCATGGCGTCGACGCTTATCACTCGGGAGACACTGTCTGCGTTTTCACTTAGTTTCTTTAGCAGTAAACCTGCCTGTGTAAATGGAGTCTCGGTCGTCCAGTCAAACAGTGCAATCGTTTTATTTTTCGATCGCACCAGTCGACATCGACAGCCCGCAATATCCAGTATTGGCATCGCATCGTAAGTTTTCTGCTTCATGGTGGTTTTAGAGGTGCTGCCATTGAGCAGACATGCTAGTCCAGGTGACAGTCGGACACGTTTTTTGTTCCGGGTGAGGCAGAAGTTTATTCCAAACCTCTCTTTATTGTTATCCATGAAAAGGGCTACCCCACGGATGCAGACCCCTGGCCTTCCTCTGTCTGCAGAAGCGAGTAAGTAGTCTACTGCTACGTCTTTTATGGTGGTTACTGAAGGGCATCTTAAGTTCTGCGCACTGGTGGTGGCTGGTATTGTTATGTGTGAAAGGGAGGTGGGCTCTGTGTGTAAAGACGAAGTAGAGGCGGAGGGTGCCATCAGGCTGAGAGAAGAGGAGGGTCTGTGAAGAGTAGAGTTTCTTTTGAGTTGAAACTTTCACTTATGAGGTATTTCTGTAAAAAAAAGTTAAAAGTAACGTAAAATATATATATATTTAAGGTCTCCCTCGTACAGCAAACGTGATAACATTGATAAATTTTTGCCATTTATTGCTCAACTAGCGACCCGCCTCGGCTTCGCACAGGTGTATTATACATACATACCTTTCTCTTAAATTACTCTATCTATTAAAAAAAACCGCATCAAAATTCGTTTCGTAGTTTTAAAGATATAAGCATACATGGGGATAGACAGCGAGAAGCGACTTTGTTTCGTACCTACTATGTAGTGACAGTGATATTAATTACGGCAATCTTTACCTGTTGCCGTAAATATGATAAATGTTGAAAATATTTACAGAATATCATCATCTGCAGCCTTCTCTATCCCATTGCTGGATATAGGCCTCCCTTACGGTGCCATTTGTGTCGGCTGTCGGTCCCAATCGTGTCCAGGTTCGTTCGTTGAATATGTATAGTAACTTTATTTACTTTACTTTTATATTTAACTGATGACTTGTTTTTAACACTATTTTGATTGTTAATTTATAATTTGTAATAATTGTATGACATTGTGTATATAGTAACTTTAAAAGTAAATTATTTAATCATAATAAAAATAAAATAAATAAAAAGGGGCGCTCCCATACGTTACGGAACCCTCCGTGTGCAAATTCGACTCGCACTTGGCCGATTTTATTCTGGATTACAACCCTTGAACTTCCCAGACAGGTTGGCAGGTCTGATATGACAGGCTGACGCGGCAGCGCACGCGAACCGACTGATACCACTGACGCGCTAATGCTTTAGTATTTTTAGGGTTCCGTACCCAAAGAGTAAAAACGAAACCCTATTACTAAGACTCCGTTGTCCGTCTGTCTGTCGCCAGGCTGTATCTCATGAACTGTAATAGAACGTTGAAATTTTCACTGATGACGGTATTTCTGTTGCCTCTATAACAACAAATACTAAAAATAAAATAAAAAACAAATATTTAAGGGGGCTCCCATAAGAGAAACCTTAATTTTTAGACGTTTTCCGCTCGATATTGATAACGGTGACAGGTAAATGCTTGAAATATTCATAGAAAATTTAGCGAAATATGCAATTTAAAAATAAAAACAATAAATAAAATAAAATAAAAATTTATGGGGGGCTCCCCAAGTAACATAAGCTTCTATAACCAGGGCTTTTTATCACCAAACAGTAATATAGTAGACCTATAGTGGTAACCGTTATCACTGCTTGTACTATAAAGGTTTTCAACAGAGCGGTTTGGTTCTATAAGATAAAAGAGCATTTAAGTTCTATAAATTAGCTCTTAAAACGTCTACAGGACCATACAAAAGAATACTTAAAGTGTTTCTCTATAATGGGTGTAAAATATGCGATTATAGTGCTATTTAATACTATATACAACCTGAAGGACACTTTTATGTATCTATTTGGTACTAATAATGCGTCAAAGTTACTTTAATAGTACTAGTACTGTGGAAGTGTCAAAAACTCTATTACAAGACAATTTTGCACTGTAAAAGTACCTTGTACAAAAATTTCGTAACGTTTTAGCGTTTTAAAAGCTCCCTAAATATGTCTATGGTGCTAGTTCTGTAAAAGCCATGAACATTTTTCTATAGTACTAAATAGTACCAAAAGGACTCCTGGTGCATCTTTTAAATAACTTCTTCTATAAGTGAGTTTGTGTTACTGCTACACAACTAAACTATACTATAAATGTACTAAAATCTACAATTAATGGACTAATTAGATCTATACTAGCTTTTCAGTATCTTTTATATGACAAGTACTTCATAACTGGACTTTATATTTAGATAACAAAACTAATAGCCCGGGAGGTAAGTGCAATAAATATAACTAGGTACTTTCTAAAAGCTGAATTTTCGGTATGTTACGAGTATGATGGTGTACAAGAATACCCGAGAGTCAGTCAGCTAGAATAATTAGCGTTTGATGAGGATACCCGTTAGAATTATAAAAAATAATAATAAGTAATATCTTGCAACTACTTCTAATAGCTGAAAATTGGTGTACGGTTAGAAAAATAATTTAAAAAAGTTAAATTACAAAAATTACCTGAAACTTTTTAAGCCTTAACAGACCTTGTTACTTACAATCTCTGTCAGTCAGGACTTAAAGCAGCGCCGCTTTAAATAAAGCCTAACTGATAGGCTCAGTTACATGTTTTTTTTATTAATTCATACAGTTTTTCCCTCCAACCGCTAAACGTCCCAGCTGACTAACTCCGTGGTATTTTAGTTATTACGCTATCAAGGTGGATAGCGTAATACCAAAAATTCAGTTTTTAGGAAGTAGTTGCATTTTTTCTGCTTACCTCCCGGGCTATAATTTTTGTTAGGTGAAAAAAATGGCTGACGTTTTTGTCACGGTAGCTCATTAACAGCACGGCTGGAGCCAATAAGCACTATAGCAGCCATAGTCGGAAGAAGTTCTTATTTTAATAATTAAAAATTAATTAAAACATGAAAATTATGAGGGCGCATTTTCAAATTTAAAATCAGTATAATGACTTTAGCGACACAATTATTTTCGCAAGTGCAAGTTACCGCAGATTTATAGTCCATGTATTGTAGTCCCACACAAGTAACATGATTTTTGTTCGATACTAACAACGGCAACAAGAAAATGCTTGAAATTTTAAGTGGTATTTTCCTTTCAAAAATAATTGATAAACACAAAATAAAATAAAACTTAGTCTAAAAGCCCCTCGGCAGAGGGTGACGTGGCCAGAATGCTGGCAGCATTGCCTCGCCGAATAGCAATACTCAGCTTTTGGGCGAAATAGATGCCAGCACTCTGGTCACGTGTCACGAAACGCCTGGCCAGATCTTTGTATAGACTATGAGCGTCCGGCGCCCACGGACCTAAAGTCTCAGTCCCAAACGGCACAAAATGGTACATCCTGTCTAAGGACCCATATTTGTGCCGTTTGAGGTTAAAAAAAAAACTGATAAACTAAAATAAATTATACTAGCAACCTCCCTATTTTTTTTTTTAAATAAAATATAGCCTATCTATGACACCCGGGGATGTGAAAGAATTTTTCAAATCGGTTCAGTACGTAGTTTCGGAGCCTATTCAATGCAAACAGACAATCAAATCTTTCCTCTTTATAATATTGGTATAGATTAAAGGGGACTTCCATACGATTCGAAATCATTGGAATTTATGTACGGAATTTCAGCACTCACTGGCTTTTCGGGGAAGAAAAACATCATGAGGCAACCTGCATATGTCCAAGGAAAAAAATCCATGGCGTATGTGAATCTACCAACCCGCACTGGGCCAGCGTAGTGGATATGGTCCAATCAACCTTCATGGGTAGGCCTACGTCCTCCAGTGGACTATTAAAAAGGCTGGTACAATGTTCGTCGTCTTAACATTAGGTTTATATTTTCCGTTAACATTTCCGTAGTCGGATAAACATACTACACGTACAACCCGACTACCCGTTAACGTAAGAAAAGTGAACGGAAATGATATACATTCCTAGTTTATTTCCTTCAGAAAGAGGAAATAATTGCTGTCACGCTATTTATCAGCCGATTTCAATAGTATTTGACAAGATTATTTAGTATCTATCTAATTTATTCTAACAACAACAAGAAAAAATATGCTAGTGTAACTCAAGGAGGCCTTATCCCTGGAAGCGATCTCTTCCAGGCAACTCATTTGCAACAAGATTTTCGAGTATGATTCAAATCAATCAAGAGGTAGTCGACATATTATTATAGGCTTATGAATTTTAAGTTAAAAAAATGTGACCCGAGTACCACTGTTCGCAGAGCTACTAGTTTATTTAAATAAATCTAACCTCATGAAAAGAAACAAAATTCCTATAAAAATGTCTACCTACTTTTCTAAAGCAACGTCTTGTTTTTCATAAAGATTGTTAATTAAAAATTAAAGCAGGAATCTTCCTTGTGTAAGACACAAGACACAATTAGAGTGTTTGGTCAAAAAATACAAAATGGAGCTTTCCGGTCCTCTAACAATTTTCTTAATTTACTAATTGTAAATGTTTTTTTCTGTATCTAATATTATTTCTTTAGGTTTGAAGAAGTGATTAAAAGATAATTTTAAAATTTCTCTCATGACCGTAACAAAAATAATTACGTGCCATCCCACTAATAACCTACTTTTTACACGGCTGCTGAGTATAAAAAGGAGTGTTTTGTTTAATGATTCTTGCTGTTTTTTTCTTGCTTAAGTAGTCTAGTAAATTATTTTATCTTTTTGACGGACTTCGAAAAAGGAGGTTCTTAAAACTACGAAAGAGCCTTCTTAATCGACTGTATGTTTCTTGTTATTTGAGTGATACGGCGTCGCATTTAGTCTGCCCGTGACCACGACCAATGCAACTTGGTCGAAACGCCGGGAGGAGAAAAACAGGTACTTAATAAGCTCATATCTCAAGTTTTATTGCGCGATAAGTCCCGTGTAGTAGTATGATAATGTATGTTTCTTTATGTATGTTACGCGATTTCATTATTCCGCCAATTGCGAACCTTTCTGAGCGTCTGGCGGACGCGACGCGTGACCAAAATGCTGGTGTTTATTTGGTTCAAAGCATAAGCAGTGCCATTCAGCGTGGCAATGCAGCCAGCATGCTGGGCACGCTGCCAACTGGCAGTGGGCTTGAGCATTTGGATTATCTTGTAACCTTCAAGGGTCTGTGGACGATCCAATGCTTTTTATGTAGTAGTAATGTAAGTAGTTTTGGCATATAAAGTAGTATTGTATTTTGCACTTTTGCCCGATTAAAAAAAACCTAGTTGGTGATGATCATTGAAATTTTATTGAAATCGGATGATCCATTTAGTAAAAATCAACAATAATGTGAAAATTTCTATACAGATGCTAGTGTAGCTCCATGCGCACTATTCGCATTCGAATTCTGTATGTAGTAGGTAGGTACCCATAAATTTTTTGGTTATTGTGTCTCGCTAGAGCGGCTGCGACACAATTTCGATCCCTGAAGTGTGATCTCTATCCAACATAAAAATCATTAAAATCAATAAACGCAATTAGTCTCGAAATATAAGAATAATGTTTTCGGATCACGAAGTTCAGGAGTAGCAATGATGCAAGAATTGATTAGGTATAAAATATATATTATTTGACGGAATACCTAACACGATCCATATCGGCACAAGGTCGTGTTACTGTGTCGCATCTCTCTCATTTTATATTAATGCATTTACATAAATAAGCACCTCTCAGTTCTTCCAAACGAGAGCACTTTAGCGTCTCTGAGGAGTTGCATCTTGCTAGGGAAGTAGATTTTGGAAATGTACTCGCGGAACAAGTCATTTGTTTGTGCTCTTTTAGATCTTTTGTATAATTTGATTTTATTTATCCGAAAAATGTGATGGCTATTTTATACAAATTTTTACACTGAGAAAGCCGAGATTGCCTAGGCCTTTGCCTAATAAGCGTGTGTTAAATTCTGTTACCAATGAGTTCTGTGGAATTTATATATATATGAGTACTCACCGGCGTTACAGGGCGTACTGTAACGTGTTACACAGTGACCGTTCATACAGTCAGCACGGGAAAACAAGCAAAGCGGTCGTACAGTCAGCACGGAAAAACAAGCAAAGCGGTCGTACAGTCAGCACGGGAAAACAAGCAAGGCGGTCGTACAGTCAGCACGGGAAAACAAGCAAAGCGGTCGTACAGTCAGCACGGGAAAACAAGCAAGGCGGTCGTACAGTCAGCACGGGAAAACAAGCAAGGCGATCGTACAGTCAGCACGGGAAAACAAGCAAGGCGGTCGCAGCGAGCAACGACGGGCTTCTGTCAGTACGTCGCAGCAAATCGAAGCGAACGACAAACCACTTGTATGTTTTCAAACCACCTGTTTGTTCTGTTTTTTTTTTTTTTTTTTTTAAATTTATTAACCACAGACTCCAGGGTCTGTTGTTTGTTCTGTTTTACTGATGTACAATAATGTTCATTTTGTTCATTATTAATTTAAACTAAACAATAATTGAGTAAAATCAAAGATACCGACACAACTTCGTCGTCCGACATCTCGATTAAGAGAGGTTTCCTAATCTGGAGCACGGACGAGCAAAGAGTTTGAAACGAGCATGTTACACAGATTTTAGCACACAGATTTTAGCACACAGTTTAAAGTAACATGTTAGCTGCGAATAGTACATTACGCCCCTTAACACCGGTCAGTACACGTCTTAAGGATTTACACAGTGTCTGTCGGTGACGGTAAATATCACGAGGCAACTTGCACCCTGCTGTGTACTCACTGTTCACGAGGTTATCACCATATAAAATGTAGACTGAATGATCATTGTCCCGATAGTCGTCTCGGTAAATTTCTTTATAGCGAAGAGTTTCGACTACCATTTTAAGATGCCCTCGCTAGACGGTTGGGTCAATGGTCAGGTACAGCAGGTAGTCATTCTGGACTACAATACAATAATATTACTTAGCTACTACTAGACAATTTTACACAGAACTAGTATAACTTTGTTTTTATTTTCTCTTGTTATTCTCTCTTCTAATTTTTCATAATTTTGATGTGACCATTTAGTAATGAGCCATTCCAATGTAAATAGTAAGTTGCCATAGCCTCGTAGGGTCACATGTATTTGACCTTATTAAACATGTTAACCGCATGTAAAAGTAGATTATGTACCGAGAGATGCAAATCGTGTCTTACGTCACGGGCGACATACTTAGAGTTCTGAGTGAAGCGAGGAGTTCAAGTCGCCCAAGACAAAACAGACTTGGTTCTAGTGTTGCATACGCTACTTTTCATACCACCTGCGAGAAAATAAAACCCCAGGAATATGAATAATACTTACGTCATAAACAACTCGGTATTGCTCACAATAAAATAAAACAAATTAGAATGAACCCACGAATTTTCATAGAATCGCACACAGATCCGTAATAAAACAGAGAATGTAAATACTGCGTGAAAAACATAAGACCATGGCCAGCTCGATTTTATCATAGCCTAACACGGGCATTGCAGAGGTTTTATTCTATAAAATCGAATTAAACCTCCATACAATGCCCGTTGCCGTGCAATTTAAAGAGGTTTTAGTCGATTTTACAAAATGAAACCTCTTTACGATGTCCTAAAATGTTAACGTAAAATGGTAAGTTAAGAAATTTTCATACGAATGAGAAGTTCCAAATTTAAATCACTTCACTCTCTAGGAAGTTTCATACAATATTATTGACCTGTCATAGCCGTCGCAATTGTGTTAAGATAATAATGACTTGTTTTACGTTGAGATTGTACGACATATAATGAGTAATTTTCGAGCAGGTGGTTTGAAAAATTACATAACATGTAGCAATATTTTATTTTATTGTATTGACGATTCTAAGCACATGTAATATGTCTATTGAATAAAAACATTTTGAATTTGAATTGAATTGAATAAATGATTGAATTGAATTGAATTGCTATATAGGTACTATTGGATTAAGGATTTATAAAGTTTTTTTTTTTTAAATTCATTACTATTTAGGCCTCATTTCAGAGTGAGCCATCGTAATACGGCAGATATTGTTACACTTACTTATCAATTAAGTGCAATGTACTTATTGTACTAGCTTCATTTCCTACTAACTATGCATTGTTTTATATATCTTCCTTATTTTTTGTAAAGTAAAAGACTTTGGTAATGTTTTTCAGCATCTTCATTAGCTACGCACTGCCGGCAGCTCCTAGACTATAAGGCGATGAGGAGCCAGTGGTGAGGAAGTAAGCTCCTGGACTACCAGCTTGGGAGTGGTACCCTAAATGCACCACCTCATGCCTGCGGCAGTTTCCTTCTTTGAAGAGTGTCCAGTTGTCGCATTTTCGAGCTGAAACAAAAATACCATAATATTAATCCTTACTAATACTAAAATCCGAAAAATTGTTTGTTTCTCTTTCACGCAGGAATGGAGAAACACATTACTTGATTTTTTAACCGACTTCCAAAACGGAGGAGGTTATATTTATGTTCGTCAGTATGTATTATTTTTCTTTGTTCATCGATAATTTCGCCAATTGTGAACCGAATCGAAAAATTCTTTTTTTAGTTAGAAAGTAATTATTTTTTTAAAATTTTATAGTTCTATAAATAATAGAAGTTTTATAGCTTAATAATAATTATTATTTATTTATCGAAGATGATCGTGAATTTTTCCCCGATTTATTTTGATGAAACAACGAAAGTGTAGCACTGTTGATAATTAGGAATATGTAGGTAGATTGTAACAAACCTCAGATGGTTTGATCGTCCACATCTGAGTAATAAGGCATAGGAAGAAGACATTCTTGTAGGTCAGGAGTCTCTCACATGAGGATATAATTCTTTCTAATATTATCTAAAGAAACTTTCCATTCAAATAATATTCAAATAAGCAGGTAAATTAATACATTTTAAAAAAGCAACAGATCTTCAATCTAGATATGATAACTCTTTGCAGAAATTGAGAATTTAAAATAAGAGAAAAAAAAAGAACAGAGAATTTGACAGGACTGACAGCAGGGACTTCACTTGAGAAAATTATAGGAAAATGTTGGAATATTTCATTTTTTAGGATATTTTTAGTTTTGTACCGCAAGATTCAGAGAAAGGAAGAGCAGAGAAGAGTTTACTAACTAGGAGAATTTAGTTCCTGGTCTAAAAAGTGGAAGTTGGAAGAAAGTTGTTTTCGATCAAAGGACGAGGATGTTCCTAGAGGATTTGGTTTCGTATAAACGTATCTCTTTTTTAAATAGATATGTCATAGTAGGTATAGAATTGTTCAGCAGATGATGTTTCTGCGAGTCGGCCAGATCAGTACCTACTGCATTGGACTTTTGGATGATTTACTGTTGTATTAATGTACAAATGGACATCAGATGAAAAGAGGAGGTCTATCATATGGAGATAGGCCTATATCCGTCTTACTGAAATGCGGTATGGAGGATTCTCACACGTATCTATTCTTTTATGAGTATGAACGAGTTGCTTACGACGCTACGCTACACCACAGAAACAAGGCAATATTATCTACTCTGACCTGTTGCGGGTTGATAAATACGCATGCATCTTCAGGTTCCTATGGCGGTCTTGCATAAGTTGACTTACGATGTTTCCTACTCTATAGAAGTACTCGTATGTTACTGACGAAACTATCCTTCATTGAGCATTTACTCACGAGTAGAAGATAGAAGCTTCTAACACTCGCCCTTTATGATTCTATGTATGAATTACAAATGTTTTAATTATTTGTCTTTTTCAGCTTCGACTATTTGTGAACATAAAATCTTAAGATATTATATTCTATGCGGATTGTGAATCTCCAGAAATTGAGAAATTTCCAGACATGACGTGCTTTACCTACTCGTACAATTTGCGAAGGACAGAGTGTTCATAGATAAAATGTCATTTATTTATGTTATGGGGATTGAAGAGTCGACTATTGCTATATCTTATTATTGCTACATCTCATTATTTTAATACTAGCCGTAAGTGCTACACGATCAATGCTGTATTTTCATTAGTGTGCAGAACTCTTGAAGCCAGATAGAGCTTGGGCCAGTGTTTCTCATTTCCGTAATGGAGGGAAACCCGTGTCCGTATTAAGAGTGAAAATTCTGATCACTTTGAAATAAAGCTATTGAAAGCTTATTGATTTGAATATTATTTTATAAGGCAAAGTCGATTCTCGAACCTTTATCTATACATAGTAATCTAGGAGCTATTCTTGTGAACACTCTGGAATTCGTGCAAGTTTTATGATTTTCCTGACTTTATGAAGTAATGTTTATCTGACTATAGACTGACACACTCGCGACTCCTGGTTTTCTTTCCTGCTTTCTTTTCCCAGGATGGCGTTAGATTTACGAAAGCAGAGTAGAATCATTTTCATGGTTTTCAGCTCTCTCGAGCGCCATGACTAAATAATCAGAGATAAACATAAAATAAAATAAATCTCTGATACCTAAATAAAATTGAATAAATTTAAAATATTAAAATTAATTGTCAGAAATAAATTAATACTATTCTTTCTGGCATTCCAATCTTTTATTATATTCGTAGTTAGATAATAATATTAGTTCAATAATAGAGTTTCTTTGTTCTAAAGTACTAATTTAATAGAATTTCCTTCTCATCTCATGTCTAATATTTTCTTAAGCAACTAAATTAAAATTTTACACCTAGCTTTATTGAAGCTTATTTACGTTATACACAAATATTCTAAATTAACACCATATAATTATAACAGAGAAGCTCTATAATCACTATTTCTAAATAGCTCTTGAGGCATTAGCTAGGTACTGCATTTCACTCTGAGATTAGTAATATATTTTCAGGTTTATAGTAGCTCAAAATAGGTAAAACATAAGGTTTTCTTTCAGAACTTAGGTAATATATTAGACAGGTAAGAACTTCGAATCACCTTTACCTAGGGTTTATGCGGTCTATAACGCAGGATCTACCACAAGACGACCACTGGCCAAACTAACGTATGAATATGTAAATAAATTAGGAATCACATTGCAGAGTACTAGTATCAAAATGTAGACTGTTTTTTATCAAGCAGAAGGCGTTAGGAGTATAATTCTACCTTGAATCTGCGAGGTTCATAGTTACGTTTTTTTGTATTTCTTGTTATTTATCATTATGATATGTAAGCTAGGTTCATATTTAATGTCTGTATCGATATTTAATGCATTCTTAACATCTTAGGATATTTCTTTCATGAGGTTCATTTCATAATTTCATCACAATCAGGTGGAAATAGGACGCATAGCTAGTTTGACATAAAGCTAGGATTCAATGAAGGCAAATTAAGTTTCTTCAATCATTTTATCTGACATTTTAATTTAGACAGGTTTCTTAAAATAGTATCAACACTTCTTAGGTTAATTAGGCAGGCTAGGTTAGGCATTGTTTACATTTCGGTGACTAGGATAGGTTGTTACAAGATGGTAATGAATGGGTCAGAAGAACTTTGCTTTTCGCCTGGTATTGGAAAACTATAATTGAACTATTCGAACGGCTGAACATAAACGTAAACTAGACGACCCGCCCCGGCTTCGCACAGGTGTATTATACATATAAACCTTCCTCTTGAATCACTCTATCCATTAAAAAAAACCGCATCAAAATCCGTTGCGTAGTTTTAAAGATTTAAGCATACAGACAAACAAACAGACAAAAATAGCGACTTTATTTTATACTATGTAAGGATTGTCACGTGGCCGAGTGGAAGCGGGAGCGAGCATTGAAAATCTATGGTTGTGCGAGCGGGAGGGCGGATAATGGTTCGTATAAGATTATTTAGATACAGTCATAGCGTCCCTTTTCATCAAAGGCTTCATCACGCTTTCCAAATTTGCAGAGGTTAGGGGATGTGTAACCTTGACGGCATTATAAATAAGTATAGATCTCGCTAGATAATGCATGTCATGCTAAATCTGTAAAATCAAAAACACACTGTTTTTATTAGAGAATCAGATAAATCGCACAAAATTAGATCACAATACAGACATAAACTCGTGAAACTAAAGCCTAACTTATCAATGCAAAGTTCTATCCCAAATTATGTGGCTATAAAAATGTCGTGTGAATTGCCTAATATGTAATCTCGTACGTATCAAAAAGAAAAACTATTTCATAAAACAACAAAAACATTTCTTTATAACCAAGTTCTATCACACATAAGACAAATTTTTGTAATGATAATTTAGAAGTCCGTAATATTAAACCATTCCAATACAAACAATAAAATTGCCACACCATTATAGTGCTATAATATTATGTATGCAATGTGTAACTTTAAAAGACATTATGTTATTTACGAACCACATGTAACGCCAAAATTTCTTACATTGCAAATAAATGATTGAGTTTTGAGTATTGCATGTGCTTCAGTTAATAACTATAATATATATAAATAAAAAATTTAAAAAACCCCCGATACATTGACAACCATTTTGGGCACATTTGTAGAATTTTGGTTCTTCCATCCCCACTTTACCCCATCATAACTCTTAAACGGCTCACTCGATTTTTATAAAACATAGCTAAGAACACTCTCGATTAAGTCTCCTTTCATCCAAAAAAAACTAAATTGAAATCGGTTCAGTGGTTCGGGCGCTATGATGCCACAGACAGACAGACAGACAAACAGACACTTCAAACTTATAACACCCCTCTTTTGCGTCGGGGGTTAAAAATCGGTTGGTATGAATTAAATTGCATTGCATAAAAATACGGCTTTAATAAGGCAACCGTAGGCAAGCATATTGTCTTTCTAGAGGGTACAAAAGCAAAATTAAACCGTATCATGTTACCACACTGCATTCTGCGATGTACAACCCGGTCAGAATATCTGTGCACCTCGCTGGAATGCGGCGCCTCTCCGCGCACTCCCCGGTGCGACAGTACGGTTAGCATCTTCGTTGCCGATACACGTCCCGATAATAATTTACGTCCGGACGGTATACTAGACGTCCGGTAATGTATATACGTCCCGATAATTCGATATGACGTCACGAAGTCAGGTGCACAGATATTGTGACCGGGTTGTAGGTAGTATGTTTCGTAAACGCGCATTTCGCGGTCAGCGACCTTAAAGATAGGGCCTATTCTGTGTTCGCGGTGTATGAAATTTGCTACAATCATAATTATAAGTGTGCGATACACTGGGTGCAAAGGTCTCTCTGTAGATCTCTGTATGAAGTATCTGTGTAACTACGGACCAAGTTATGTAACTTTGACTACAAGACTTGTACTTACGTAACTATTATAACATGTGATGTGCATGGTTAATTAAGAGAGTTTTTTGTGAGTTACAACTGATTTAGGCTGAATCAAACTTTATGGCGTCTAAACACGAGATAAGTCATTGCACAGTAGCGATTTCGTTATAATATCAGCTGCATGAGTAGTCTGCGCAGCTTGTAGCTGCGCTGATACTCATACTCATATACTCTAACTTTACAGATGCCTTGTTTGTTTTAGACTAAAACATGAAGTTTACTTCATAATTTGACCCTATCAGAAAGAAACGTAGTCAAAGCCAAAAGGATTGCGGACGAGACTTTAATTAATGGCTTTTTTTGCCGTAGGCGATTTTTGGTTGGAACTTCACTCAAAGAGGGGAAAAATTTGCTATCGCGCTATTAATCAACAGATTTCGGTAATAGTTGGCAAGATTGTTTAGTATTTAAATCATTACAAGACTTGCTAGTATGAACAAAAACGATTTAGAGTGAATTGAGATATGGCCATAAGAAGATTCATACGAACAAGAAAGATTTCAAAATACAAGTAATAAAATTAAAAATACTAAGAGACATCTTACACACTTATATTATAAAGTTGTGTATCTGAAAGTTTAAATCTTTCAGGTATAGAACACAATGTTAATACATTTGATTTTCTTTGAATTCAAGTGCAGTTACGGGCAAAATGGGCCTAAAACTTTGAAAATATGTCACTGCAATATTAGTAGGACCACGGGCACGAAATTTTTGCCAGTAGTCCTGCTAGAGTGCTTGGTAGGACCACGGGAAAAAAATCTTGCCCATGGTCCTACTAGTAGTAGATCTGGTAGAACCACGGACAACAAACGATCAAAATAATATTGGTAGGTATAAATTCAATATTGCACCGAACTCTTCGTCGAGTTGAATACAAGGCAGTCTCATTGTCGTAGAACAAAAGTTCCTACATAACTCTAGAGCGTGAATTTCTTAGCACAAAATATTTTCCGTTATTACCAATACTGATCTTGGGAATTAATTATTCATTCGAAATGAGGACTGGTGCTGATAGGTGAGGATTTTCTTAATATGTACGGAAGTGAAAAATCTGTAGGCAGAATTATAAAGTTTTTAGCGAAACATGCAAAACAATTAGGCGGATTTATACAGTGTTTGACGCAGTACATGAAATATTAGACGGATTTAAAAAGCTTTTAACAAAATGCGTGAAAAAGTAATACGGATTTGTAAAATTTTTCACAAAATGCGTGAAAAATTTAGGCCGATTTGAATTTTCACGATATAATTAGGCGGATCTATAAAGTTTTTGCTACAATGCGAGTAATAATCAGGCGGAATTATAAAGTTTTTGATGCAATGCGTGAAATAATTATTTACAAATTTATTGGTGGAATGCGAGTAATAAAATTAGGCGGATCTAAAGAATATAAAGATTATTAGGAATTATAGATTATGGTGAATTTATAAATTTTATGACAAAATGCCTGAACTAGAAAGAATTAATGAATTCTAATTTTTAATTGTACTATTTATTCTAATAATCTTGCGAGTAATGGACCTCGCGGACAATTGGTTTTATGTTATAATTTAAGGGAACAAAAAAACACAAATTGATAAAATCACCTCCATCTTTTACTTCATATTTCATAGTAACTATAATAAAATACAGCTAAAACTCACGTTATAATTTTCCGTATTTCATAGCTTTGCTACACAAAATTCCTAATGAATACCAAGCTCTATTGTACCATACTACGGAATATTTGTTGTCGACCCAGTCCCAACTCCTCAACAACGAGATATTTGATCGAATGGTAATCGAGGATTTAATGAGGGCATCAGCCTTAGAAATGAGTATTTACCGACTATTATTGTTTTGGGTTATTTTGTTCGCAAATACTATTCTATTTAATAATAATAATACCTTAGTCGTTGTAGTTAAAACTATAAATAGCCGAATTCATTCAAATAAAACTACAGTAGGTACTTCTGTTTTACTACTGTAATCTTGCATGACCAAATTGAGCAAGCTTGCCAAATGACGATGGGTAGTTTTATTTGGTTTGGTATGGCATGGTGTTTTTAGGTTATTTTTGGCACCTTTTAGACTACTTTAGAGTGTAATAGAAATAGAATCCACATGGAGCAATTGTCAACCTAAAAATACAAAAGCTTTAAGAGGATCGTGAATCTACCACTGTTTTCAGGTTTTCTGTAGAACATCGCGAAAATTTTTGGTAAGTACATTCATATAAAGTAAGTAAGTAAGTTCGTATAGGCCGGGTGGCTAGCCCTGGTGTCAGAGTTTTTAGGCTGCCTGAAGGCCTCTGACATGGCTAAACGGTTAAAACAACCGGGGCCTACAATTTAACTTGTCATCCGAGCCACGGTAGCGCTCAGTTGGAAAATGCCACCCGCGGTCACCCATCTAAGTACTGACCGTGCGGAACGTTGCTTAATTTCGGTGATCGCTGACAATCACCTAGTCAAACTACGCTACGAGCGCTACGTAAAAATTAACACGTATGAAGCTAGCTATTAAAGTGCTTATTCCATGACAAAAATACTGATGTCGGATAATATTTAGAGGTAGAGATAACTTATTGTTAGCTTGTTGATGCTTATTGTTTTTGTACGGCCAAGTTCACGGTTCACTCTGTACTATACTGTACCAGCCTTTTTAATAGTCCACTGCAGGACGTAGGCCTACCCACGAAGGGTGATTGGGCCATATCCACCACGCTGGGCCAGTGCGGGTTGGTGGATTCACATACGCCGTCGAATTTTCTCTACGGACGTATGCAGGTTGCCTCACGATGTTTTCCTTCACCGAAAAGCCAGTGGTGTGAAATTCCGTACATAAGTTCCAAAGAACTCATTGGTACGGGACTGGGATTTGAACCCAAGACCTTACGATTGTAAGGCGGGTGTCAGTACCTCTAGACCACCACGGCTTTTACGCTTCACACTAGCCTTAAGTAATGTGTATAGGTTGCGTTGCTAACACATTGGTAACTTAAATAAGTATTATGGCAGCCAAATCCTTACATAGTATAAAATAAAGTCGCTATTTTCGTTTGTTTGTTTGTTTGTTTGTTTGTCTGTATGCTTAAATCTTTAAAACTACGCAACGGATTAAGATGCGGTTTTTTTTAATGGATAGAGTGATTCAAGAGGAAGGTTTATATGTATAAAAATTCCCGAAATTCCCACGGGAACGGGCACAACGCGGGTAAAACCGCAAGGCGCTGCTAGTAGTTTAATAAGCTGATCCATCAATAGCCTACCCTATTTACTTAACAGCGCCGTTTAACTAGCGGCCTGAATGATATTCAGCCACTTGATCAAACAGCTAGGCAAATGACTTGGTTCGATGACGTATCATTACTTGCCTAGCCTGTTCATTTCAATTTAGTTCCACTAACTGTTACTTAGCGCCGAAACTCTCCAAACTGTCAATATGGCTCCGGCAAAGAACAATTTTAATGCTGTTGTGCAAAGTTTAATGAAAAATAGTATAACCGAAGAGTGTAGTGACAATAACAATGTCAATTTAGCTGTACCTGATTCGAGGAATATAATTTTTAAAGCAAATTTTGATCGAAACTCCTATAGTACGAGTGGCCTAAGCATTAGCCAGTCAATTTATTAATTATTGTAACAAACGAATATCATTCAGGCCGCTAGTTGAACGGCGCTGTTTAGTAAAGAGGCTAGGCTGTTGATTGAGCGGCTAATTAAGCTAGTTGGCTGCGACATATAGATGCCCACTTAAGCGTCCTTTATACCAATGTATCGTAAGTTGGCACCAAAGGGGCCACTCTAATGTCGATTAGTTGCTTACTTTAACAATTGGTATTGATGAGGCTTAACAAGAAATGCTTTCGGCAAGTTGATAGACTCCGCCAGCATCTTCCAGGTACAGCTTTTTACAGCTATTTGGATAATTATTATTGATGAAAGTGAGTTCTATGATTGAGGCTTACTAGGAAATGCTTTCGGCGAGTTGATGGACTCTGCCAACAATTCCCAGTCGCGACTATCTTTCATTTAATAGGATAATTTAATCCTGAGGTAAGAGTAGCGCCACGCCAAGACAAGGCATTCTAAGCCAAGAAATGGTTGTCGGAGGTGATCGAGACGCTCTCCAAGTACTCGCATTGCCTAATCTCAAGGGGCAGTATCCTCCAGTGCCCAGCTTCAGCAAGAAAGGTATCCTCGACCATGATTCCTGACATCCGAACAGAGAGAAAGGACTCAGATTGATTGAGGATAATTATAATTGTGAAAATGAGGTCTACGGACGAGTCTTACCAGGAAATGCTTTCGGCGAGTTGATGGACTCTGCCAGTAGCTCCCAAGCTCGGCTGTGCTCGCAGATCATGAAGTAGCACCCCGGCTGGGAACTTCCGCCGTTCGGGTAGAAGTCTTTATGTCCTGAAAAATCAGTAAAAGTAAGTTATATATCGTGTAGGCAGGTAGCTAGCCCTGTCGTCAGTTTTTGAGCCACCTGAAGGCCTCTGATATGACTAAACGGTTAAAACGACGGCTGGGACTTACAATTTAAGGTGTCGTCCGAACCACGCTGGTGCTCAGTTGTAAATAATAAAATAAAAATAAATAAAATAAATGCCACCCGCGGTCACCCATCCAAAGACTGACCGTGCCGAACGTTGCTCAATTTCGGTGATAGCAGTCAAACACCTAGTCAAACTACGCTATGAGCGCTGCAAGAAAAATAATAACTTTCCGTGCATTGCACTGCAACTGCACTCGATTTCAAAAGGCACTGCTATCAAGGTTTTAGTAACAAAAACATTTTTTAAAGAAAAAAATATACCTATGTTAATTAATTTTCTGGAACTACTTCAAAACTACTGAGCGTAAGTACTTAAATTTAATTTATGTAGGACTATTTAGTAAAATTGTTTTAGACACCAAAAAAAAAAGGATTCACAAAACGGCCCTGAAATACCTTATAGTTTAGGTAACAATAAGAAGAAAACACTGTAGATACAAATTGAGAAGTCAGTAGAAAATTACAGAATAACTGCGCTGCGTAAGAAGATAATCAAAACGGGTCGCCTGGAAGAGATCGCTAGCTGGCTATAAAGCTATATAAGACATATTAGAACCATGATTGTTGACCTTCTGAGTTAATTGGCTGTGGTTTTAAACAAAAAAAAATATACCTATCAACCTATAATAACTCCTCCGCCGGCGAGCGACATCTATCCGATTGGCGCAATCAATCAATCAAAAGTTATTATTGACGTAAAATAAGGTAGTTACATGAAAAATAATGACTCCTCTTGTTCCCGAACTAGCCAGGGGCTGTGCTACAAGAACTAGCGTCTTATCCTGTAAATACGACAAATTATGTCAATTCTAGGTGTCACTACATAGTATAAAACAAAGTCGTGTCAGTACGGAACGGATTTTGATGCGGGTTTTTTAATAGATAGAGTGATTCAAGAGGAAGGTTTATATGTACAATACACCTGTGCGAAGCCGGGGCGGGTCGCTAGAATATATATATATATACTAGCTTTTACCCGCGGCTTCGCCCGCGTTGTATTTTATTTTGGCTTATGTTTATGTCGGCTGCGAAACCTAAACTAACTGACAAATATCAAAATACCTTAGAGGAATGCTTTTGTTGGTTAAGTTACGGTTGGAGTGTATATACAACCCCCCCGTGTATTCCCGCCTTGTCGTGGGGGAGGTCTGAGGCAGCTGAAAAGGCGGCGCTCGAAGTCTCCCTCTTCTTTGGGTCTTTTCCCCCAAGGAAGCTTAGAGGCTGGCACTCGAGTTTCAGCCGCTTTTAACTAAAGCAGCTGAGAGGATGGCCGGTAGGTTGCATGCCTTATGAGGAGTGTCGCAACTTAGGCGGGCTGCAGTGCCGCTCTTGCGACGCTGCATCCGAGGATTTTTTTTATTATATCGCGAAATATCCCTGACATGATCAGGGGTCTTAATTACAAATGAATAAAAACTAAGTATACCTATATTTCAATGTTTTTGGCTGTTTGCAGTTATAATAAACATTACAATGGTACAGCAAAGTTTATACCTACTTGTTCCTAATTAAGTATTGCTTTTTTACAAATATTTGTGCAAAAATTCGATAAAATTGTTTCTAAGGTTTTTTCGTGTTAGATTAATTCCAATTTTTTGTTCTAAATCAAATCTCTGCTTTCCATAAACTGGGCATTCCAAGATTATGTGCAGTGGAGTCTCCTCTTTTGTGGATTCACAGATGCACGATGGGCTTTCCCTCAACTTAAATCGATGTAAGTATTTGGAAAACTCACCATGCCCCGTCAGCACTTGAGTTATGATTCCCACTGGTGCTATTTCTCTTACGATCTTGTATGCCGCCCTTGCATCCGGAAAATATGTTTTGGTTACCGCCGCTGTGTGTCCATCCTGAAACAGCCGGTTCCACTCGTCAAGAGAGTCCTTTCGGATTTCTCGCTTGACGAATGAAACGGGGCAGTTATCGTAAATAGGTCTGCACTTCGAGTGCAGTGCTGCTTCCTTTGCTAGCTGGTCCGCTCTCTCATTTCCCTCCATCCCCGCGTGCGCTTTAATCCAATAAAGTTTCACTATTTTATTTTGTGCGTGTAGTAACTTTATGTTAGCTTTGAATTTACTGCTAAGGGATGGAGGGAAGATACGCCAACTACCGTTTCCAGTGCAGACCTGGAGTCACAAAAGATTTTTGCTTTTTCGGTAGCCTCAAGAAGTGCCAATAACTCGACCTGTTACACAGAGCACCAATCGGCCAATTTCAGCTTGCGGGTACTGATCTCAGCGGCATCATCCCAAATGGATAATGCCGCCCCAACTTTCCCTTTAATTTTACTGCCGTCTGTAAATATGTTAATTTCTCGGTTAAGATTTTGCTCTAGTGCTGCTCCGTCTGCCAGGCATATGAACTCCAGCTCCTCCTGCTACGCTGGGTGTGGCTTCTTTTCTGTCTCTCTATCTCCAGTTACTTGCTGGGAATAACCTTTCTTAGTTTCATAAAGCAAGGCTGCTTCTTGGACTCTGATATGACAGCCGAGGATAAGGGGCCGCGGTGGGATATATGGAACTGGTGGTGTGGATGCCGCCACCTACCCTAACTTCCGCTAGGCCGTCAACGTGTTGGCAGACGCAGTGGGGCTGCAGGGGAAGAGAGGTGTCGGTATCGCGATTGCCGTTCTCACTGCCCTCTGCAGTTGAAGAGGCAGGCGCTGGGCTACTATGACTGACCCACTGCACTGGGACCAGGGCGTTGGAATGCTGTCTGACGTTCAGTACTGGTTAGTCCCGAGTGGTGGATGACGATGTGTCTTGTGCTCCGAAACACTCCGTCACTATGGCGAGAGCGCAAGCTCCGTTATGGAGCCCGAGTCTGGGCTAGTGCTGTTGAGTGCCGCGAAGGAGTGCGAAATATGTGGGAACGTCCTAAACTTGCCATGACAGGTTATTTCTGGCGCTTAGACGGCTGCTACCGCAGCCACCAGCACTTAGTTTTTATCCTATCCTACGGGAACTGTTAAAGTTTTTGCGATAAAAAGTGGCCTATGTCACTTTTCGTCTTTCAAACTACATTCATGCAATATGCCAAGGCAAGTTGCTCCGTTGCTGAGAAAAATTTATCGTTAAGTCCTACGGGAACCACAATTTTTTCGGGATGGAAAGTATCCCATGTCACTTTCCGTCTTCCAAACTATGCCCACCCCAAATATCAAGTCGATCCGTTGCTCCATTGCTGAGAAACAGTTATTGTCCTATCCCATAGGAATCACGAATTTTCTCGAGATATAAAAAGTATCCTATTATCACTTTCTGTCTATTAAACCATAGGTATCCATACCAAAAATCAGGTCAATCTTTTGCTCCGTTGCTGTGTCAAAGAGGAACAAACCAACAAACTTTTCGGATTGATAATATTAAAGTATGATGATTCTGTACCATAAAGGTAGAATAAAAAAACATGTTGAACCTCTAATGATAGAATATTTAAAAATATTTTTAATGTCAGACAAAATGACGGCCTGGTATTAAACGTCACAGTAACATGTAGCATGCAGAGGGAAAATAACATTTTATCCAATTTTAATGTCAGTTGTCATTTTCAATCCATACTTTATTTCCTCTTCAAGGGGATATAATGGTGGATAAACAATTTGTCCCCTTGCCATGCTACTTGTGATTTATAAAAGTAGTCTGCAGACAATGTCACCTGTCATCTAATTACGTTTGGCTGTGACGTTTCGTTAGTCCATATTAGCGTCATAGAGGAATTAATCACTTAGCGTCTTTGTGATAGTGGCGACAGTTTCGCTTTCGAGGGTTTTTGTCCTGTCCTACAGGAACTATGTAATTTTTCGGGATAAAAAGTATCCTAAAGCTCCTTCCGCCTTTTATACTATATCCATGCCAAAAATCAAGTCAATCCGATGCTCCGTTGGCGCGTGATAGAGTAACAAACCAACAAACCAACAAACTTTTCGGATTTATAATATTAGTAAGGATGATGATTCTGTACCATAAAGGTAGAATAAAAAAACATGTTGAACCTCTAATGATAGAATATTTAAAAATATTTTTAATGTCAGACAAAATGACGGCCTGGTATTAAACGTCACAGTAACATGTAGCATGCAGAGGGAAAATAACATTTTATCCAATTTTAATGTCAGTTGTCATTTTCAATCCATACTTTATTTCCTCTTCAAGGGGATATAATGGTGGATAAACAATTTGTCCCCTTGCCATGCTACTTGTGATTTATAAAAGTCTGCAGACAATGTCACCTGTCATCTAATTACGTTTGGCTGTGACGTTTCGTTAGTCCATATTAGCGTCATAGAGGAATTAATCACTTAGCGTCTTTGTGATAGTGGCGACAGTTTCGCTTTCGAGGGTTTTTGTCCTGTCCTACAGGAACTATGTAATTTTCGGGATAAAAAGTATCCTAAAGCTCCTTCCGCCTTTTATACTATATCCATGCCAAAAATCAAGTCAATCCGATGCTCCGTTGGCGCGTGATAGAGTAACAAACCAACAAACCAACAAACTTTTCGGATTTATAATATTAGTAAGGATATATATATATATATATATATATATATATTTATCTGAAATTTAGCTTGAAACTATATGTTATGCCTGATTTAAATTTTAGTTAAATACAAGTTTGTGTACTGTACAGTTAACTAGTAGGATATTTTATTATGAAACTCACGGCATATTACCGATAGGATCGACAATGCCCAGCGTGCCAGCGTTGGTGTGGATGACATCGACGTAGGCTGCGTCCGTCCGGTCTAGCCTGTCATCTGGTCCCACTCCACTGAAGCACGGTCCTGCTGGATCCAGACCTGGATAGAGTGGGTAATTGTGAGCATCGTTTAAACAGCCCGTTTTTTTTGAGCTCCGCCCATGCTCACTCCAGCAATAAAAGTGTATTGCACCAGCTACTGTACTTAAATAGTCCATTGCGAAACATAGACTTAGGCACTGGCCGTTCTTTCTAGAGTTTCCATACATACACACTCAAATGGCAGAGGTGGACTGTACTGTGCCGGCCTTATAATAGTCTAATAAGCCCGATTACAGAGGCGCCGTCGTAATTAGCTAAATAGCATAGTTCTGTTACTTTTTCACTTTAGGCATACGATAGAAAGAACGCTTTTTACGTTGCTATTAAACTTACGCTGGCGCCTCTGTAATCGAGCCTATTGATTACATAGGCTGACCAACGAAGTGCAAACGTGCCATATCCACTACTCTAGCCCAGTGCGAGTCGGTAGATTAACATATGTCATCGAATTGAATTAGTTATCTTGCTTCTACATATATATGTACTGATAGCGCGCGAGTTGAATGCAGAGCTTAGGAATGCGAATGTCTCCCCCCGCTATCCGCACGCCCAACCCGCCCAGGCGCGTGAGGTGGGGCGTGCGGATAGCGGGGGGAGATGCTCCCGCTCTTTACCTCAGACCCCGACTGCATTCAACTCGCGCGCTATCAGTAGGTAGTAGTACATCATGTTATCAGGTAAAAGACGACTAGATAATTACCTACTTGATTCTGACAGCTTAAAAGACAAATAAAAGTCGTTTAAAACCGGCCTATACCAGTGGAATTAAGAAAACTATAAGTGATGGTGATGATGAAATAGGAAAGTTTAAAAATTACCAGTGATCCTGCCGATGACTTTTCCTGAAGTTTCCCGCACGTGTTTGCCAGCTCTTCCCACAATATGGCTGCCCAGGCTATGTCCAATGAGGTGGATTTTCGAAGGATCTTGTCCATCTGAAAGAAATTAAAAGTATTCACATGACGTTACTGTCCTTATTATAGTCATTATTTTTTTATTGGAGAAATATCAAACTGCTCTTTTACTGAGTTGCATATTCATATTTATATAACATACATGTTACGAAAATAGATCTATAGTTTGCACGCTGCTGACCAAATATGAATATAAAAATTTTGATGATATAAAAAACACTTAAACATGCCTTTATTGTCATTGCGCTCGTAGTGTAGCTTGACTAGGTGTTTGTCAGCGATCACCGAAGTTAAGCTACGTTCCGCACGATCAGTATTTGGATGGGTGACCGCGGGTGGCATTTTTCAACTGAGCGCTACAGTGGCTCGGATGACACGTTAAATTGTGGGTCCCGGTTAGCCATGTCAGAGGTCTTCAAGCGGCTTAAAAACTCTGACACCAGGGCTAGCAACCCGGGATATAGTCCCGGGTCATTTGAAGTGAGCTTCAATGTGAACTACTCATATTAAGTTCAAAGACTTATTCCCTGTATGTATACTTGTACAGCTATTAAACATTTACCTTCAATAAGATTGATCAACACAGTGCCAAGCAGTTCCCCCATGAACCTCGCATACGTAGAAGACCGGAAATACTCCAAGGAAATAACCTTCTTTCCATCCAAAGCAAACAGCATCACACCTTTCTGCTTCAGAAACTCTGGCACCAGAGCCTGGACCATCATGCCATCTGAACTCTCCATGAATCCATGAACGAAAACCACAATACTATTGGCATCTTTCACAAGTCGGTTCAGCTTTTTAGCTGATGACGCGTTGTACTTCACCGTTTCAGTTTTTGTAATGTAGTCTAAGTTGATTTGTTCTAGAAATGATGTAGCATTTTTCTGTAGCATCTGGTCGTATGTTATTCCGAAAATGTTCTTTATAGCTTCACCTGAAAGTAAAGAGATAAAGATAATCAACTGACCTAACAACGTGGACAGACAGATACTTCTTAAATTAGTTTGGTACATAAGTTGGCTACAACCAAATCGGAACAAGTAAAAAGATTTTTAGTCGTTGTGGCGGTTTAATAACTGTCAAAAGTCTAGTACTTTCTAAGACAGGCTCTATAAAAGAGCTCATCTACTAAAACACTAAAAGTACTCGTAAGTTCGTTAACGCCGGGTAACCTTGATTGTCCTGGTGTCAGTTTTTAAGCCACTTAATGGTATCTGACATGGCTAAGAGGTAAAAACAACCGGGATCCACAATTTATCTCGTCATCTGAGTCACGGCAGCGCTCAGTTGCAAATGCCACCTGCGGTCATCCACCCGTAGACTGGCCGTGGCGAACGTAGCTTGACTTCGGTGATCGCTAAGAAACACCAAATCAAACTACGAGCTAAACTATGAGCGCTGTTTTAGTAGCGCTCAAAATAACTCATCTATAACCATTTATCAGTACTCACATTTGTTAGTATCGCTACTCAGTAATGGCGTGACGCCAGGCAATAAAGTCTCCATGATGGATTTGAACGTGAACCGAGAGTTATTCCTGCGATGAATGGTGGATGCGTGCAGGTTGATTACCAGTACATAGTGCATTAATATCAATACTGCGTACTGTCCTGAAAAGGATTTTCAAACAAATTACAAGGTCGTCCTGATTTTATCTTTTGACCAAATGTCATAGGGAATCGGGCGAGCTACCTGTGGGGTCGATGAAAATTCAAGATGGCGGATTCAAGATGGCGGCCGAATTTCAAAATGGTCCGAGAGGGCTGATTTTTTGCATCCGGGGGTTTTTGGGGTCCCATATTTCATTGGCGAAAAAAAAATTGGATTTTTTTTTTAATATGGCCGTCATACATTGTTTTTTTTTTCATCTATAGCTACCTAGTAGTTTTGAGGAAACTATTTGCAATGACAATTTTTTTTTATAAACAAAATATTTAAAAAAAAGACTCGCGAGCCGCATGCACACCGCACAAAATACTAGTTGGGCATATAAACGTGGAGCGCATTTTTGTTAATAATATCCATTGATTTTGTTAGAATTCAACTACATATTTAGGTCCGATTATGATGGCGCCATCGTAATTTTAATAGCAATTTAGAATATTCCGGTTTCTTATTCACTACATGCAGTCGATAGAGATAACACTGTTTACGCTGCTATTAAATTTACGATGGCGCCTTTTTAATTGGGCCTAATGTAATATAATCTTGAAAATATTAACATGTTCTACTCAATGTCAAAGTACCTAATATTCTAAGAGTAAAGTAAGTTCGTATAGGCCAGGTGGCTAGCCCTGGTCTCAGAGTTTTTAGGCCGCCTGAAGGCCTCTGACTTGACTAAACTGTTAAAACAACCGGGACCTACAATTTAACGTGTCATCCAAGCCACGGTAGTATTCTGTAATATTTCAAAAACAAAAACCTAAATTATATGTTCACGTTTGACAGCTAGAGCCTCCAAAAACTTGATGTAAATTTTCATTAAATAAATAGTAAGTATTTGAATTTTGCAAGAAATAATCTGGATGGACGGCAGTGCCCAAGCAGTAAACAAGTCAAGCAAAAAAGCACAGTCGTAAACATACTTTTCCCGAAGCCATTCAGGCTGTTTTCAACCCCCTCTAACTTTGTTTTGGATAAAACTAAACTTCTGAATTTTTCACAATCAGTAATTTTAATTTTCAACAGATCCAATTGTTTTTGATGTAGTAGTGTATGTAGTTTTAACTTATAAAGTAGTATTGTATTTTGCTGTAAGTAGTTAATAGAAATTTAACTTTTACTTTTTATTTGGTGGTTCACAAGGTTCATATGAACAAGATCATTCATAAATAAAAAGTTCTCATTTTATTTGTGATGTGTGATGAATTTTCGTCACTTTTATTTTATATTTATTCAGTAGTGGTTTCCGTAAAAATCTTGAATGATTATAAAAATCATAGGTATATGAAATAGTAGTATAAAATTCGTAAGTAAAGCCGATAGTGATAGATAGTGGCAAATGTTGCATTTCATAGTCCAAGATGTCAAAAGTTTTGTAAAGTATACCATGTTATGAAGTCTCAAGAAAATGATCAATTTGTGTTAAAATTTACACATAAAATAATTTCAAAAAACTGTTTGCAATAACTTACGATAGATCATTTCACTTCACTAAACTTCAGCTGAATAGTTTCATAATATTTTTGTGATACAACACACCATTTAGATGACATTCCAAATAAATAATGGCTTCCTTTGCAGTGATATTTCGATATTATAATAACAATGAGGTTACATACACTAGGTAAAATTGGCTGAATAATAAATTGTCCAATATTGCATAATTTTTTTTTTCTGTATTTGTATTGGTATTGGATTTTTACGGAAGATAAGAATGCAATGAAGCAATGATCAATCAAAAATGTGGTCCATTTGACCAGATTTTGTCTAATTAATGTTAAGCAGTAATACGATCTAAGATTATGCATATCTGGAATATTAGATCCCAACAAAAACATGGCATGTAAAAAGTACAAAAACTTGAGCAACACATCTTCAGTAAAAAGTATTGAGATCAAATGTACAGGTCGCGGCATATAAGTCTAGCGCTGAGCGAAGTGTGGAAGGGGTGGCTGCGCATGAGTTTAGTATGGCGGTCAACATGCGCAGCCATCCCCTCCACAGTACCCTCAGCGCTAGCGTTACGTGCCGATACTTGAAAGCAAAAGTCGCTTTATTTATTCAATAATTATCACTAGTTTTTAGCGACATTGAAATGTAAAAAAACTAGCTATTACCCTCGGCTTCGTCCTCAATATATTTGACTTTTGTGCTATCAAAATTTATTACTTGTCACATATTTGTTGTTGTGATTTGTATTATCTACTTATTTGCTGTTATTATTAATCTGAAAGTCATTGTTACTCTTTCACGCAGCAACATAGCAACCGACCAACTTGATTTTTAGCATAGAATGAGTTTAAATATCGGAAAGGGACATAGGTTGCTTTTATCCTGGACTAGCGACCCGCTCCGGCTTCGCACAGGTGTATTAAACATATAAACCTTCCTCTTGAAACATTTTATCTACTAAAAAAACCGCATCAAAATTAGTTGCGAAGTTTTAAAGAAATAAGCATACATGCGCACAGACAGCGAAGAACTTCCTTACAGAACATAATGTATGAAAATTTCAACATGATAGTTGCTTGGAAATTGAACTAGATGGCGTTAGTATGCAAAATAGATCGCGGCCACGTTTGTAAAAGCGACTTTGTTTTATACTATGTAGTGATAAATGAAAGGTTCCTTTGGGTGGAAGAGAAATAACCATAACCACACTTTCAGATTTAATATAAAATAAAAAACTATTTGTGAACATATATACTAAATAAATTTTATAGTAAGCATTTATTAGTAAGGATTTTCTCGGGATTTCTATGGAAAAATACACACGTAGAATTATTTTATTACCTTCACAGTCACACAGAACTCCCATGGCCGCTATGGTGATTTTATCGCGTCCATCCGTTCCATTCGAGTGACCCCCATTACATCTATTATTCGTGTTTTGAGTTATATCATACACTTAATTTCACTGCTTTGAAACAGTGTTTGTTAAAAATTACTAGTTTGATTTCAATTATATAAATTATCCATTCAATCAGAGATCAAAACAGCCAAACTGAAATGGAACTGCCAGGCCACGTGATTCGGATGCATCCGGAGATTTGGCCGAAGATCGTTACTAATTGGGAGCCAGATGGACGGCGACCTCCGGGTCGACCCCGAATGAGGTGGCGTGACGAACTCTGCTCTTTTCAGTCCAACTAGACCATCTTAGCGGAAGACCGGGATGCGTGGAGAGAGGTGGGGGAGGCCTTTGCCCAACAATGGGACACAATAGGCCGACTAAAAAAAATATCTAAACAAAACAAACAGTTCACTTGAGTACCTGTCATTTATTTGTTCTAAGTAAATTTTAAAGTTTACATTTATTTTGGCTTAGTAAATATTTTTTTATCTTTTAAGTTTTGAGCCAAATTGGCGTTCGAGAAATATAGGTAGGTAGAGTTAAGATACAGTTCAGTATTAGTCATAATTCTCTTTCCATAATAGGTTTTAATTATTATTTCGAACTAGATTTTGCCCGCAGCTTCGCCCGCATGATATTTCGTGTACCTTACCACCCTTAATAAAGGGGTAGTATTTAAACGCAAATCAAAAAATATCCTTTTTCTATGCAATAAGATTCCAAATTCCCATCAAAATTACTGATTGCACAGCATAATATTCAACTCAAAATATCACTAAACACACTACAATTTATTTTCGTAGCATACAGCGATTTTTCCTAAAGCAAAAGCTTTTTCATCAATGCACAGCTAATAATCTTAATGCACATTATACCTGTTAAAGGCGATTCGCTTCTGGCACTTCGCCGGCCGCTGCCGCGGCACGCTCGCTTCGCTCGCTCGGCTCGTGCGTTGTTTTGTCATGTTCTAACATAACCTAACCTATTCTTTGTATCACACCTAATCTAATTTCTTCACTAATTTACATGTTGATGTAAAATTTCGAATTATCTGCAGTTTGAGTTTTGTTAAACATTTAGTTTATTTGTAGTGAAGTAAGTTATTTGATGTAAAAAAGAATGTAAATGATGAGTATGTACAGCCGTATTATTTATTTGATATGCAATTTATATTATCCCTTAATAAAGGAGGTGGAAAATAAAAAAAAACAAAAAAAAAATCGATTTGACATTTGTTTAAACAAATTCGACAGTTCTTTTTTAAATTTCTTGGAGCGCACGCTAGAATAGCTCGCAGATGGCAGAATTTTTCCTACTTACTTAAAACTTATTGTTATAATATGGAAAATTTACGTAATATCATTATAATTTATAGCCTATGTGTTATTCTGATGTATAAGCTATATACTTGCAAAGTTTCATCTCAATCTGTTCAGTAGTTTTTGCGTGAAAGAGTAACAAACATCCATACATCCATCCATCCTTACAAACTTTCACGTTTATAATGAGGAGATTCTTCTGCGAATTACACAAAGCTTTGATTTATGTATCTGTTTAGATACCGAATTAGCTGAGCGAAACGGTCCAGAAAATATGGTCCATTTATGGTGCCTATCCATACAAATTTTGACAGGTTTGACATATTAAGTACGCGCTCATTGTCAAAGATCTGTACCGTTTTCTTTGAACCGGTCTTTTGGAGTTCTAAAGGAATGTCCGACAGTGGCCGTCATATGATTAAAACCGAACGAGTGATGCCGTATTTTTCTAACAGTAGATAGTAGCTGTTTGTATACCCACAGAACATAGTAGGAATACCTCTGATTCACAATTTACTCGTCATGCCAATAAACCATACCTACAATTATTCCTCACAGACTGGCGGATTTACGTGTTTGCCGCCAGTAGACTTGAATTTTACCCATGTATTTTTTGTAGACTATATAATATTTAGATAAACAAGTAAATCTTTAGATATTTTATTGAATCAGGCGTTACTTTGCGGAAGTTCATTTCAAATCTTTGTTTTGAATAAATATTTAGTGTATTTCCACTATATGTGTTGTAGGCAAATAAGTTGAAGGGTCCTATTCAATAAATTAATTAAATATCTAAATCTAAACTAGCACAATAATCTATCTAAAATAAATTAAAAAAAAGACGATTGCAATAACCACATTTTTTTTAAATTATTTTACAAAATAGTATATAGTAGTATGTAATAGTCTTCAGGACGTTGACTCTTCGAGCGATCTGGAAGTCAACACGTCCTGAAGATGCCTCGTTGAGAGGCGAAACAAGTGTCGAATAGAGTGTAGTGCAGTGAGAATAAGGGTGTTATTTATTAAAGTGTTTTTACTATTTTGTCATTTTATTTTTCAATTTTTTTTTTATATTTGTTTGTTCAGTTTTTAACGGATTAATTACAATATTGTTCTAATAGAGTGCAGTGAAAATAAGAGTGAAAAGTATTAATTAGTTTTCACTATTTTGGAAAATAATTGAAAAAAAAAAGTTATTGTAATCCTGTTTTTTTTTTTAATTTTTATTACATTATTGTTTACTAGTTTTGTTTTACATATTTAATTATTTTTTGGATAGGGCCCTTAAACATATTTGCCTACAACACAATAGAGCGGAAAAACACTAAATATTTATTCAAATCAAAGATTTGAAAATAAATCTTTACATAACTTTGTCAATAATAAAATACATTTGCCGCCCCTTAAAATCTGCCGCTACTACCAGCACCATATGCTACGAGTATACTACCAGCAGCCTGCTGAGCCTGCTGGTAAATGCGCCACTGCTCATATACATAGCTCCACAAATCACTTATTCAACTACCTACACTGTCACTAAACTTTAACATGCGATGGGTTGACAATTAATGCATTTTGCGGCATATGATGATAAGTTACAAACTCGCAACTCGGAATGGACAAAATGTATGTAACTCCTAACTGGGTCAGGTCCATATATGTGGTACATTTATTATGATCAAACGAATTTACTCGGAAGTGAATAACATATTCCGAACGCCGGATAAGACAAGACCTTTTTAAAGAACTCTACTACTTTGTATTTTCCTGAACATCTAAAAAGATAAAAGCCAATAATAATAATCTGATAGTAGGATAGTTCTATTTGTGTCTTCAGACGTTGTTGCTATATTTAACTTGGTCTACAGGGCAACGTTACTAATTTCTGTACCTATTTTATTAAAGCGACTATCCCAATTTTGTATGTAGGTAGATTGCAATAATTGAAGTGGTGGACTATAGTAGCAATTAACTAGGCCATCACAGAATGGCACTACGAGTACGAGTATATACAACACAATTTCTAAAAGTCATTGTTCAGCATTTCAAAATCTCAAATTAAAACCATACATAAGCATACTATTTGACTAAACTAATGCATTTGTAATCGTAGTAACAACACAGCAAATTCCAAAATTAGAAGGCACTTTTGTCCACCACCGGAAATTTCATTACACAATTTGGCATCAAATTAGAACCTACCAAAATTATTACCTACTTACTTTATGTAATGAGCTACCTAATACCTATACAGAGCAGAATATCTAACGATGATCCACATTATACTTAGCGGACAAAGCGGTCTGATTTTGACTTCAAATGACAAATGGCTTCAATAAAGAAAAAGGCATAATACACCCATTGGAAAAGGGGTTTCATTTGAGCACAATAGGAATGATTTTAAAAATCGCATACTATAGTTATATCGCATATTACAGTTCACACTAATTCAATTTATTATTATTTATTATTTAACACTTTACTGCACACCACTTGTACAAAAGGAGGACTCAACGCTAAATTGCATAATATTATATAGGGATGCCAGTCAACCCATAGGTAGAAAACATTGGGTTATAGGCATGAATAAACAAACAATATCCTATGTGTTCGAGATTTTGGACATCTTTAAGTAATGCTCCCGCACAAGGCACTCAAAGACAGCCTTCGAAGGCGTTTGCCGAATAGAATTTGGACTAATAATTTAATTTAAGGACATTTTTGGACTAATGTAAAGGATTTTTTGACAAACTTTACTAATTTATTTTATTACAATCTTACTTAAACGGAAATAAAATAACTACATATGTTGAAGGTTCCAAAATAAGTTGAGCCTGCGAAATCTACCGTTAACAGAACTACTAGTTCTATTGATAACAAAGGAATAAAATAATACGATTAGATTTAGCATCTTTTTTCATTTATTCAAACTGATTCAAACTTCTTAAATAAAATGTTAGTTTTGTTGAATTTAGGTTAGTCTAGACTTAATGGACTAAGTAAAATTAGGAATCAAAAAATTAAGTTTTCGATTAACCCTTACGATGTATGTTCATTCCTTTACCGTAAAATCTGTTTTACATTGGAATGCGCTGCCTGCCACGAATAGACATGCTAATTCACTTTCTAATTTTAAATCTCTTGTTTATAACCACTATCTTTCTTCTTGTTAATACTACTTGTTATTTGATACTTATGTAAATATTTATATTTTATTATAATTGTATGTATGTAATATATGTAGGTATATTTTTCTTTGTGAGTAGTTTAATATGAAATATATTATGTAATTGTATATAAGTAGAAGGTTTAAATGTATATTTACATATTTTTATTTATGTACTTATAATACCATACAGCACCGTCCGCAACATTGTTTGTCAATGGAGCACATTTAGTGCTCCATTTAGGTTGCCTGGAAAAAATAGCTGTAGGCGATAAGGCCGCCCATTATTTTACTGGACTGTTATTATTTTTAATTTAAGTTTTTTTTCCTGTACATTCGGTGCAATGTTAAAGATATTTTTTATTGTATTGTACGATGTATAATAATACTATTGTAATGTAAAATGATCCAACTGGTGCCCCACTGCCACAAATATGTTTTCAACTGTGCATGGGTTTTCTGAAAAAAAAAAAAAATGTATATTGAGTTATAAAATGAATCGTGTGACATTTGAACAGAGAGGACCGTCGCATTACGTAAAGGACACACGAACCAGTCTCGGAGGTAAGTTACCGCGGAGTATCTCACATACATTTACTTATATAGTGACTCGCTCACTACGACACATGTAAATGCAGTCGCGTATGAAAGAATAGCCTAAAGTAAACTGTTTAAAATAGGTACGATGGTTCTGAGGGCTAAGTGGGAGTTTCTCGCTCGAACTCGATCGCGTTAAGGTTTGATGTGATTTCTATGGAAATGGCACAGCGCCATCTTGTGTCACGTACAGAAAACTGAATAGCTAAGTGCGAGTATTTTTTACGGTAATAAAACGAGTGCCAAACCGATCCAACACAAGCGCGGCAACGTCAGTGATTGGCTAACGTGTCAATGTGCTCGCGTGTGTGCTCGGCGCGATCAGTCAACGCGACGTTAAAGTAATTCGATTTGATTTGCAAAACTCCCACTTGACACTGTAAAGATTCTGAACATACAAACCAATAAAGAAAACGGCATGACAGTGTATGAAACAGCTGAATTTTTTTCTTCACCACTTCGGATTTAGCCCAAAAGTAAAAGTTGGTCATAGCGACGAGAAGAACTAGAACTAAGAGTATTGACAATGAATTCGCAGTCATCTCGTAGAAGTATAAATTAGATTAAAGAGTCACCTATATCGAACCAGTCATCTTTGTAGCCAGCGTCCAACCGCGCGGAGCGTACAGCATCTCTTGCCGCATGTGTAAACAGTGATGCGAGGCATAGTGCAGGTTCACCTGTCGCTGAAAATCGATTACAAACAGAATTTTAGTCAGATATTTTGCTAAAATAATTTCTTATTACAAGTAAAGGCCTGAAGGATGAATATAAAATATAATCTGCCAAGTACGAGTCGGACTTGCGCATGAAGGGTTCCGTACTGTATGGGAGCCCCCCTTAAATATTTATTTTATTTTAATTTGATTATTTACTATTAAAGTAGGCATGCAGCTTAATATTTTGTGAATATTTCAAGCATCTACCTACCTGTTACCATTATTGACCCTCCGTGTACGAGGTGGGGTTTCACAAACCCCAGCTGCGTATAAGTGACGATTATTTGAAAATTATAAAAGCGCGGCAGTTGGTTTTCTTGGTAATCTCGCAAAAAACATCAACACTCCGATCAACGTAGTAACGTTAGTCCAGCGGCACATACCGCGAGAGGTGCACGTGCTCAAAGTTCCGTGGGGTGTCACAGACCCCACCTCGTACGGCACGTCTCTAAAAAGGTACGTGTTTTTATTCTTGATTTTAATGATTATTTATGTAAAATCATGTGTATATTTTGGAAATACTTATTTTACAGGTTGTAAAATTGGCAAATCATGTCAATATTAACGCATTCTGACATATTAAAAGCTCTTTTGGAGGAGGAGGATGAGTTAGAGTCTGAACTTATGAGTGGATTACCTGATTTTAACACCGAATCTGATCATTTGAGTGAACAGAGTAGTACACATAGTGAAAATGATATAGAAACTTCTTCAGATTCAGAAATTGACAATGTACCGCTCTCCGAAGTTCGTCAAGAACAGTACAGAGATTTTTTTACACCGCCAGAGATGGCACAACAAAATGGCAGAAAGTTCCATACAGATCTACACGCACTCGATCTGAAAATATTATTACTCATCTACCTGGTGTAAAAATGGCCGCAATAAACCGCCGAAATATTGCGGCGAAAAATGCAAAACTCCGATATGTATGGAGTATGCCATTCATATCTGCCAAGATTGCAGTGTTTTCGGAGCTGATGATCTGAACTGATAAATTATAATAAAATACTGAATTGTAGTTGATTTGTATGATAATATATCTTAGATTTATATTGCGAAACAATTGTGATTATAACTTGTGTTTTTTTTTAAATAGTACGTACCTAAGTAAAAAACTTTATTTGATTTTAAGTCACAAAAGTTGTGTTTTTGTTCGATTTTCGGGTTTGTAAAACCCCACCTTGTACGCCGCGTGACTTTTAGTTACCTCGTACACGGAGGGTTGATATCGAGCGAAAAACGGCTAAAAATTTAGTTTTTTTTTGTATGGGAGCCCCCCTTATATATTATTATTATTCTATTTTTAGTATTTGTTGTTATAGCATGGATTTAGGGCATTGATGAGGCTGCCGCCGTACTGCAGCGCATCAGGTATGTTTGCGGACGCGCATATTGACAGTTTTGCAGTTATCATACGAAAACGAGCCGCGCCCTGATGCGCCGTGTCCGCGGCAGCCCCAACAACCTGCGATTGTTTGCCTGGAGGATGGATATCGATTCCCCCTTTATGAAACACTGGACTAAGGTGCACGTCGATCATTCAGGTGTCCAATCGCGGTATAGGCTACGGTAACTACCTAAACTATAATATTCGGATCTGCATTTTAAATTAATTTCTTATTATTTTTTGTGACATTTGCATTTAATCTAATTTTGTATTATTGAATTGTAAATTTTATGGACTTGTTCTGAAATAAATATGTAATTATTATAATTATTATAGCGGTAACAGAAGTACATCATTTGTGAAAATTTCAGCTTTCTAGCTATAGCGGTTCATGAGATACAGCCTGGAGACGGACGGACAGACAGACATACAGACGGACAGCGGAGTCTTAGTAATAGGGTTCCGTTTTTACCCTTTGGGTACGGAACCCTAAAAAGAACGTATTCTAAAGAAACGCAGCGCAGCTGAAGCTGAAGAGGTGCTTTCTTAAGATACTCATACTACTTCTCACTCTATCTCCGGAGGTAAGAATAGTGACGTGTTTGTAGTGCATTCCAATAAAAATAGTATATTGTAGGTCATAATCATAAGCATAAATGTAATTACGAGTAGGTACCCTTTGATTGCAAAACCCCCGTTTCATTTTTTGATCCTTTTCTAAAGTAAATCCTCATATCTTCTGGTATGTCTTTTAACCCTGGTATCTTATACGTCCAGGCACTGTCAGTCAAAAGTTTTCCAGTAGATTTGTCGTATACAATTTTCTCTGTTGTCCAGTAACCTAATCCCATTATGAATGCGCCTTCAATCTAAAAAAAAAATATCCATTAGTTTTTCTAAGTTATGTAAAGTTTTTCCATTGAGTATTTTAACTTTTATTTGTTTCATAAAATAATTATATTTGCTTACTTGTCCTACGTCAATTTCAGGGCTTAAACTTCTTCCTGTATCTTCCAAAATATCAACCCTCAATACATTGTAATTTCCTGTCAAAATATCTAATTCTATCTCCATGATCCCAACAGCATACACGTAATACGTCGTTAATTTGTCTTTTTTTGCAGCCACCATGTAAGATGCTTGTAAATCCACTTCAGCCATATAAGCGGCTACTATAATATCTTCCCATTTAGATTTCTCTTTTCTAAACGGTTCTAATCTTTCATTTAAAATGTCGCAAACTTTAATCACAGCTAAAGCAACACAATCACTTCCAATACTTCCCCAAGTACCACCAGCATTAGGAGATGTTAAAGAAGCACTGGGTTTAACTTTAATTTTTTCTAGAGGAACACCTAGCTTGTATGCACAAACTTGAGCGGCTTTAGTGTTAATACCTTGCCCTAATTCAGCGCCTCCATGAGTGATGACAACCGTTCCGTCACCAGAATAGATACTTATAAGCGCATTGTAGTTTCCTTGATACATTATGTCAAAAAATAATGGCATTAGTTTGATAGATCTTTTCCTCCACCGATTATTTTTATTGAAGATGGATATATCTCTTTGTCTGTCTTCATAGTCTGCATCTTTTTTGAGCTGTGTTATCATTTCCGGGATAGGGTTGTCTGGTTCTTTACTAATATTGTTAAGTCTAACATCGATTGAATTTTTGCCAGTATGGAATGCAATATTTTCCATCACATGTTCTATCATAGCTACGCCTTCTGTAGTATCTAAAAAGTAAAATAGGATGTAATTTTTCACTAAATTTATTTGAGAAAAATTATTTAGTTTTCAGTAATTTCTTACTTGGAGCTCTGCACGGGGTGTTTGATGGAGTATCAGTAGTAACGCTGTTTGTAGATACTTTCCATCTTTTGTAATCGTAACTATTATGGAAAGCTTGTATTACCAGAAATGTGAGTGTTTCATTGAGAGAACATCCTATATCTTGGTAAATCTCGTTCTTCAAATACTGAATAACTCCGTCATTGTTGACGCCCACCTAAAGTACGTTCGAAGTATTAGATTAATAGATGACGTTGACGACCCCTCTTTAACGTATAGGCCGAATCATACAAGTCGGCGGATGTAAAGTTAGCTACAAGCTGCGCAATATCCAATCAACGTGCAGCTTTATGTGAGTTTCAGTCCAGATTGGATATTGCGCAGTATTCAATCCTTTGAAGCTCACTTCACGTCCGCCTCCCACACATTTTATGATACGGCCTGTAATAAAGTGTAACCATTCTAACTTACTTCATATTTACAGCTGGTTGGAATTCGCTTTCCCATTACTTTCATATTAACAGACTGTGGTAGTATAAACCTGCATGTTCGTCCCAAGAGATGTGACACCAGAGCTGCAGAGCACGCTATTTGTGATGATCGAGATACCTTGGCGCCATAAGCTCCACCTACACGTCTTACAATGATGTTTATACTAGAAAAATAAAAATAAATAATTTTATTCCATCGGCTCTCTCACCGGCAGTAAACTTTATAATTTTCAAATCAGATTTGAAGTGTTTTAAGTCTTTTGTAATTATACGGCTTTATCGCTAATTAGCGGTTTAATTTACATAGTTTCGCCAAAACTTGTCGACGCTGCTGGTGACAAGAAAGCTGGCTTGGTCCTCGCGCAGAGAATTTTTTTAACAATTCAGCGCGAGAATGCAGCCAGCGTTCTTGGCATTCTTAGAGTACTTCTACTCTGCCCCACCAAAGCGCCCCACTGGTGGGCAGATTCCACTTCTTCATTTTTTGGAGTGGAATCTGCCCCACTCGTCTCATCTTGGTGGGGCAGATTCCACTCACTTTTTAGACCAGTGGAATCTGCCCCACCAAGGGGGTCGCGCAATTTTACATTAAATTGGTAGTGCCATGAAGTGTAAAATTTGAGTGCAAAATTTTAATCATTATAACACCCCACCAAAAGAATAGATAAGGGAAGACAATAAATGCAAAATTATTAAGAAGATTGTAAACAAATAGCACAATTATCTGAAGTAAAAAATACGGATTGTATGTAGTTATAATATTTATGTCGCAAATATTTTCGAAGTCATCGTAAACTTAAAGAAAATTATAAATTGAATATTATCATTTAAATTATAATTCAATTATAATTATAAATTGAATATTATCATTCAATTTATAATAATCCATTCATTGTAATGATCTTTAATAATCTATTCGAGATTTAATCTCAGTCAGTAAGTTACTTAACCCTTTACGGCGTAAGTGCGTTAATTTTCGTAGTTTTTCAATATGCTATGCTACGTGGTGCATAAGTAACAGGAAAAATAATAAAAAAATCCTATGTAAGGAAAAGTATATTTTACTAAATCTTTTAGCATGTTGTAGAAATACAAAACTGCGTAAAAGCTACATATTTTTTTTTAAAGCTTCATAGATATGAGAAATGAAACATTTTGAAACAGTTACGATGGTTATTATAACACAGTGCAGCTCCACATTTTTTACAGGTCGTTTGCGTGTAGCTCTTGCAGCCAGGAAATTTTCTTCTGGGTTGTTTGCCGAGCTAGATAGGCACTGGCCACTAGGCCAGTTTGGTCTAGTCTGACATCCTTGGTTGGAAGGTTCAAGCTGGACCTTTCGTCTTTTTCATGGGGTGTTATAATGATTAAAATTTTGCAGTCAAATTTCACACTTCATGGCACTACCAATTTAATTCAAAATCGCGCGACACCCCGGGGCGACCGCCGATATCAAAGCTATCGTTATTGCTATTGCCATTGCTATTGCTATTAGCTACTAATTGCAATAACTTATTGGCACCGCCCAATATAGAAGTAATTGCTTTGGTAAGAATTGCTATTAGCTTTCACAGATAACCTGTGTTTTTGTAATCTGTGCTCTAACACATTCTGCGTTTTGTTTCCGCTAATTACAATTGATTTGCAGAATGTTTGTTTATTTGTTATTTACTCAATAATATGATTAAAAAAATATTACGGATAAGAAAATATTATTTCAAATGAATTTCTTCTATGAACTTATAATCAAGGTATCAAACATGCGAATGGGTTATTTTTTTAACTCCATGGCATATTTGCATAAATGAAACGCATTGACATTTTTCACATTTTGACTTATTTGGAGGGAAACATAGACGTCAATATCTTTGACGTTCATTGTACATAGCGCCCTCTAGCCACTGATGCCAACTTAGCTATTTTATAGCTAGATCTAGCTATTTTTGCACGCCTGTCAGCTACAATTTCTAAAATTTGTAGCTAAAAAATCTAGCCACTTTTAGCTTTTTTCAATACATCGACTTCGTCCACACTTTGTTAATTTTTAGGGTTCCGTACCCAAAGGGTAAAAACGGGTCCCTATTACTAAGACTCCGTTGTCCGTCTGTCCGTCTGTCTGTCTCCAAATGTATCTCATGAACTGCTATAGCTATAAAGCTGAAATTTTCACAGATGATGTATTTCTGTTGCCGCTATAACAACAAATACTAAAAACAGAATAAAATTAATAATGCTTGAAATTTTCACAGAAAAATTAGTTGTAGGTATATTAATTTCAATAATAAATAATACAACTAAAATAAAATTAATATTTAAGGGGGGCTCCCATACAGTACGGAACCCACCGTGCGCGAGTCCGACTCGTACTTGGCCAATTATTGAATGAATAAACGAAACTATTGTCGTAGGTCGTTTATTCACACATTGATTCTGCTTAGTTATTATTTTTACCGTTTGAGTTCGCTAGTCATCAATTTGTGTCGTAACTATTGTAATGAGAAAAATTAAGTAACTAAAGTACCTAACTAGAAAATATTAGGACTGCTAACTTTAAGAAATTTCATATTAAATATTTTGTTTTCCTCTTTTATTTCTGTAATAATTACAGAGACAAAATAAGGAAATGTCTATGTCGTTTGTATAACTTATTTGATCACATTAAAAACAAAACAACAACGTAAAACAACGATACGGAAGTAAAGCCGTGTTTTTTAAATTCACATTGTGGCAACACTGGCACCAACAACATTTTACAAAACAAAATTGTTTGGTTTTTGGTTTTTATTTCTATTTCGTTTTGCTATACTTAGCTTACGGTAAATAATAGGTCTGCCAGCCAGCGTAAAACATAAATATAGAGGATCCAAAGGCCTTATCACACATAATACCTAATGCTGCGGCGGACAAGAAATGTACAACGAATTGATCATGACAAGCAAAATAGTACACGGCTTTTTGAGCAGTTACTAAGCTAAACAGGCTGTAAATAGGTAGGTATTCGCTTATTACAGGAAAATACAGACTCCTATTGTCATCTTGTTTCAAGGAAAATAAACTTTTCTCAAAACTCAAAAAGTTGTAAGTATATTAATGTTGTTTTTATTTTCAGATCAGCAGCGGCTAAAATTTCGTCTGCAGGTGGTCTAAAGCAATTTCCAAGCTTACTAATAAAGATTGAAGCATTGAAAACACCAACAACAGTACTCAGACAAACCATGAGAAGGCAAACGCCCTAAAAATATGAAATTGTGTAAAATATCAGTGTGTGTGTGTGTTAGTGCTAGATGCAGGTGGCTTAAAGGTTCAATTGTACACTAACATCACAGCCAACAAGTTGTATGATTCGGTCTGTAAAATATTTATGTTCTTCTAAGTTAGCTAGAAGCTGCACAAATCTCAAACCTTGCGCAGATGTTATGTGAGCTTGTCAGGATTGGGTTTTGCACAGCTCGTAGCTAACTTCAAAGCAGCCAAAAAGTTTGATTTAGCCTATAAAAGTCCTTAAATATTGTATAAATAGACCGAGACATACAACTAGGTAGCTGTTATGTTTGGCTGGTACACTTATCCTAACCTAACCTAACCCTAGCGCAGAGGTGAAGTGAGCTTCAGTCAGGATCGGGCTATCCGCAGTTTGTAGCTAACATCACAGCCGACAAGTTGTATGATTCGGTTTGTAAGTTGATTTAGCCTATAAAAGTCCTTAAATATTGTATAAATAGACCGAGTCACACAACTAGGTAGCTGTTATGTTCGGCTGGTACACTTCCCTACATCCCTACCAAGCTACGTTAGATAAAAGTTGTGGATAACCAAAATCCTCACACAGATGCTATGTGAGCTTCAGTAAGGATTGGGAGCCTATAGCTAACATCACTGCTGCCAAGTTTTATGATTCGACCTATATGATGCTATAGTTTACATTTTATATTTTCTTCCATAAATATAATCCATGATTAGTCATTACTACTATTTTTAACACAAGTTCCAAATCATTAACTGTAAATAAGAGGTTGTTTTGTTACATTCTACTTATTGATATAAATATTGTAACCTGACTTGTACATAAATAAGACAAAATAAATGAATTTGAATATTAGAGAAGAAAGCATTTTATATTATAATTGACATGGTGTTCTTGTGATCTTTTATTGGACAGTTATTTGTTAAGCTGAAGCTTACTGAATACTAATATATTTTTAGTAATTAACTACCTTTATCAAGTAATAGGTAAAATAAAGCTGATGGGTAATAAAAAGTGATTGATATTAAAAACTGCCCGGTAATTGAATGACTGTAGCGAATAATTATTTTTGTATTGAATTAAATCTTTTCTTATTTCTTACTGTAGTTTTGCTTTGCCCTGCCAAGGAAAAATACAAACCACACATATAATCAATAGTCTATCATATATTTCACCTTGATTGTAATATGTATCATACATGCACTTTGTGGCAATTTGATATCAACTAATTTAGCCGATATAACAATCTGTTTCTTCCTCATCTTGTTATGGCTCCTGGTTGAAGTTGTGACACGATGATCAATTTAGGGTGATGATTACATATTAGTGCCATTACTATACATCGAACTGGTTCACAACTTCCTAGTCTTGTTTCTAAAGTTGGTCATCGAGAGGTATCTGGAAATTAAATTAATCGATAAAATGTGTATAACTACTACATAATTATTTGAAACGTAGAGTCAATAACAAAAATACCAAAATGTACAACACCTGATAGCGTTCTCTACATATATGTAGAACAAACAAGCAACCAGAACATGGGTACTGAATAACAACTTATAAAATGTAAGCAATAAATAATTTTCAAATTACAATTATTATGTACCCTAGTGCAATATTTCACTATTCTCGCTGGTATAGGCCGAAACAAACTTGTTAGCGGCTGTGGATGTAGCTGCGAGCTGTGTGAACCCAGTCCTCATGCTGCTTGTAGGCTGACTGAAGTCAGGATTGGGTTTTGCGCTCCTTGTAGCATATTTCACAGCGGCCAAGAAGTTTGAGATCCGCCCATAATGCCGGATACTATGCGTGTTTTAGCAAATAGGGTTTTAAGTTTGTCTAGAGCACATTTCTACTGTCATAGGCTAGCCCACAAAAGAATTATTAATGACATAGGCCTTCACTAGAGATGTCCAATAAGACTAGATGGAATCGGCTTACATTTAGTACAATCATGCGGTCTTGATAACATCTGTACACTTTGACATCTACATACTCTGCACTTGCCGCATTGTGATCTTCATTTGAGAACTTCTTGACTCCGTCGGTTGCCCAAATATGGGCCCTGCCGACAGCTAATTCAACTTGTCAATCCACGGAGCTATATTAATTACTTTGGTTCTTCTATGCATATCCTCATTTCTAATTATATGTAATGGATAGCTTATTATAATGAGATAGCTACTATTAATACATTCCATCCATCCATCATATGACGTCCACTGCTTGACATAGGTCTCCCCTATGGATCTCCAATAAGATCAGTTGGAAGCGGCTTGCATCCAGTTTGATCCTACGGATTAATAAATTGCATGTGTGTACAAATGTACTTCTTACCTTTGCTTTCCACAAATGGCAATCCTTTTTTTGTTTCAACAAAAAAGTTTGCATCATCATCCATGGCCTTTGCGCATAGCCAGAATCACCTGTAATAATTTAACATTTTTAAAATACTTGTTGTTGTTAGGTTAGAGGACTCCTCTGGCTGTAACCAGTGATAGCTAGTATAAGTATGTCATAGGCATTAGGTATATTATATTAGCAAACATGAGTTTATTCTTCCGCAAGACAATCAGACACAGATGTCTGTGACAATCCTAAGCTGAAGTCATTGCCTACACATTTTTGGTAGCTACCACTAGCATAAAATTGTAATGCCGCCAATATCTATAAAACAGTACGTACAGTGGGTAAATGTTTGTTATTAGCACTACCTACCTATTTAACACATCATGTAAGTTGCACTGAATTCATAAACACCTTGATCTCCGGCCTAATAGCCGTTGTCCTCTGTGAAGAATGCAAAAGAGGAATTACATCATCGCAAAGTTGCAAAAAATTGTTCTTCGTAAGGCGAAAATTCTCGATAAACGTCCTCTCCGGCAGCAGCATGGGCTCGCTTTCTTCTCGCAGCTGTCTCCTCCGTAGAGTCAGCATCTTTCTCAGCCTTTCTTCTTCAGCTTCAACCAGCAACAACATTCGCGCCATTTCTCACATAAAACAGAAAAATTAAACACAAGCAGTATCTATAACATGTGATGCTGAATTAATGAATACTGAATTACATAAATAACGTCACAAAATCGATAATAGCCAAGTAATTATCCAAAAAATACCAAAGCCTTTATGAAAACGGTTGGTTCGTGGTGATTGTTTTCATTGAATAGCTAATAGCTGTCAATGAAAGCAATTACGCCATCTTGAATATTTGGGCGGTACGAAATTCAGCTGTCGATAGTACATTTTTTTAAAGTTGTTCATTCAACGATTGCTTTCGCAATCCGCGCAAAGCAATTGATAGCTAACGTCACATCGGCGGTGCCAAATGGCTAAAATGACGTCATAAACTATTGCTACTACGATTGCTATGCCATCGGCGGTCGGCCCGCTGGTGGGGCATATTCCACTGGTCTAAAAAGTGAGTGGAATCTGCCCCACCAAGATGAGACGAATGGGGCAGATTCCACTCCAAAAATGAAGAAGTGGAATCTGCCCCACCAGTGGGGCGCTTTGGTGGGGCAGAGTGGAAGTACTCCATTCTTCCACAAAATCACAATCTTTATTTCGATTTTTAGCCTCTGTTATTGTATATATTTAGGTAGGATTTTTATTTTGTGTAGTATGTAGTATGGAATGACAACTCGGTGTTTAATAAGTTATGTAAATAAAGATTTACGGTTTATCGGTTTATCACATTGGTGCTTTAAAGTAAACATACCATATACTTCATACCAAGATAAATAAATACCTGCTTTGTGGGATATTCAAGCAACGAGCAATAGCTTGGTGAGTCAAACCATGCCATTGGGTCGAAGAGTAAACTTCCATGCCATCTTCCGTTGGATTAGCCACACAAGTCTGAGTTTCCATATGATAGTGATACTGAGCACCTATCTGCATTTCACCATATATCACTTGCTTCACATCATCACCAGTTTCAGTAGGTTCAACAGTTGCCTCATGTTTAACTCTTTCATCTTTATAAGGTGACTCTAATACGTCTTTTATGTTTAATAAAGGTTTTTTATTACTTATTTTGCTATATTTTACTGTTATTAACTTTGCAGCTTTATTTGCACTACTTTCTGTATCAGCCACTACAATACCAGCTGCTTGCCCGTAAAATTTTACCTGTTTCTTGCATAAAATTTCTTCTACTTGCGGGTAAATGACGGGGAGTTCTGGTGTAAAATTATTATCCCCGGGAATATCTCTGGCCGAATAGAATGTTACGAAACCTGGTAATTCCTGTAATTTAACTGATTCAGTTACAAAGACATTTTACATTTATTTATTAAAATGAAGCACCATTTCGAAACTTACCTTTGCTTTAGATATATCAAAACTTTCTATTTCGCTACCAGGTATGACATCAGCTGTAACAAATGCAGCAAACACTTCATTTTTTTGTGCGGGGAGATCATTTGCAAACGTTGCTTCACCACTACATTGAGCTAAAGCTTCAATTTTGGGGATTGGTTGGTTTACAGGCCAAACTTCTTTATCAGTTTCAAATGATTGTGAACCCATAGATACATTTCTTTTTATTACTTCTCCTCCCGATCTAAATTTTGGATTCATTCTTTCTTCTGGACAAAGACACAAAATTGCCTGAAAACAAGATTAGAATAGTGTAAAATATATAGAATAGTAGTTCAAGAAGAATTGTTATGGTATTACGTCTCAATAACTTGTAAGGCTAAACCAATTCATTGACGAATTGGTTTAGCCTTACAAGTTAGAACAGTCTATAATTATTTCATTCTGACCTTGTAATACAAATTGATAGCCAGCATTTTTCTATATTGAGCTGATGCTTTAGGTGGATCTTGCGTTGGTTCTATTTCTTGTGCTAGGCTTTTTAGTACAATTTTCAAAGTTTCTTCTGTGAATGGATCCTTATCACTAAGTACAGCTTCAGTGGTCCTCGCGTGTATAAAAGTAGGCGATATACCTCCATATACAATACGGACTTTCTCGAGTAGGTATGAGTTTTCATAGAATTGGAAGAAAAAGCCGGCGTTGACAAGAGCTATACAATTTTGGGCGCGAGGCATTATCTGGAATGATGTTTTTTAATTGTTATCTAATAATTTATAGGTCTTCTTTTTAGAATCAGATGTTCTTTTTAGTATAAGATGGTCCTTTTTCCATATTTAATACCACCATGTAACATACCTTATACGTTTTGACGCAGCAATATCTCGATAACGGTGGTAGCAAGATATTTAAGATTATTCTGCCTCTCATGTCAATTCGCAGAAAGTCCGGCAGTGTCACTATGAATGTCTTGTTGTTACTTTCAGCTGAAATAGATTAGAAAGGTGAACATATCATTACATACTAGCTGCCCATCCCTGCTTAGCCCAGATACGAATGTATTATAGCTATAAACCTTTCGGAAAAAAATTTCTAAACGATAGTGACAACCGCATTGAAATATGTTGTGTAGTTTGGAAGATATAAGCGGATACACAGACAGATACACAGAAATAACGGTTTTGCTTTATACTATGACTGTAGTGATTATATTTATTATTATCTAGACGTTATTTCAATTGTCAGAGCAATCCAAGGTTGATATTTGAAACATAAAAACAAAGAACGCTTTATACAAGCCTAATATAGAGGCAAAAGCTTATTTATTATTGACAAAACCTTTAGATATTTTTGTTAATCAAACTTGATCACGTGACAATGCAGATGTGGGCATGATAAAAAGCCGTAGCCGTAATCTTGATTGGATTAAAACGCTGCAAGGTCCTGTAATTTCCAAATTTTCAGTACTTTTGCATATAACATGTATATGTCAATATAAGAAAATAACATAATGCTATGTGAAATATTCTTACCGATAGTTATCATAGCTCCAACGGTTTCTAACAGTAAAAAAATGTCTGATGGAAACTCATTATGTAAATACTTCAAGAAGAGATTTCCCGCAATGGACCCAATCTGAAAATAATTCAGGTCAATAAGTATTTTTTTATTTTGTGCCACTCATAATTTGAAACAGGAAAATATCGAATGTGGTTATCAATAATTCATCAAAAAATAATCAATCTAGTGATACGCTGCGATGTTGAGGGATTTTTTATCATCACTATTACCGGTCTACTCTATGTTAGTGGAATAAAATTATTGAATTTTATAACAGTCTGGTCTTTGTCACTGCAAGGAAAAGATTTATTTCGCCTTATTTTTAAAAACATGGCACTTTTCTTTGCAGTTATTATTTTCTATATCTTTATTTCTTTTCTATGAGTTCGTCTTCCAGGTTTATTTTATGATTATTTTGTCATACATATAGCTATGCTAAGGCAGTCTTCATCATCTACTGCCTTCTTTGTGCCACTGTTGGGTATAGGCTCTTACTGTGCCATACTCAAACTCAAACTCAAACTTGACCTCAACTAATGAGTGCACGGACATGCTAATTATTATAATAAAATAATAACAGAATACCTATGAGTTACTTTTTATGATAAACATTTCAAAAATTCGTCGCGGATGCAGGATTCGAACCTTGCGTCTTCGGATCACTAGCCCGACGCTCTGGACCACTGAGCTAACCCGCTATATTGACTCGCGACGAATTTTGTGAAGTGTTTATCATTTTAACCAACTTATAGCGTTGGCGTAGAATACCTATGTATAAAAAACGTTACATTTTTAACCGGTAATTGAGCAACTAAATCCATGTGATCACAAAACTCCTTCAAGTAAGAAAATTCTTCTTTCTCTGTAGACAATGCTTCGAAAAGAGTGATCATTTCTTTCAAAACCATACCGGCTCCCAAGACGAGGTTCACATCAAAATAGTAACCTTTCAATTCCGATACGTTGAATATATCGATGACGTTTGGCGGGTACGATATTACAGGATACGGACCTGAAAATACGTAGATATTTGAATGAATTATGCTGAAAGTAATACGTATATCACCGTATATATTATACTACCAGTGAAAATCACGGTTTGTGCTCATGAAAAGAAACTTTATAACATTAAGAAAGAGTTATCACTCTTTCAGTTAGTCAATCAAATTGTATCCAATTTGATTGACCTAGCTTATTTAAGTAATAGCTTAGTTAGTAATTATTTGAATATTTTTAGACTAACCTTGAGCTGTGTTACCAGATATTAGTTTATATTCTCCAAATTCCATTGCTGTAAATACATCTTCTAGTGTATAAGCTCTGTGCCATCTGTTTCCGGACTCATGCTCTATTGTTACCATTTTATTGTGCATAATAAATGTAAAATCATCAGGCTCTTCTTGCTTCGAGCATTTTTTGTGGCGGCATGCTGAAGCGCAGTTTATTCCACACGATTTTACTTTACCAAGGTCTTCGAGGTCAACGATTTTGTCTAAGAGAGTTCGATCAGCGTCCACAGCGAAGGATTTGAAAGCGCCAGCAATAGACCTGTAGCCTGTACATCTGCAAGTGTTACTGGCAAAATAATTTTCAATCTCCTTTGAAGTAAATTTTTTGCCAGAAATGTAGAGGCTGTAAATTGAAGGATTTTGAAATAAACAGTTTCCTTTATGATGAAAACCCAAACAAATCGCTATAGTGGCTCTCAATCTCACCAATGATAAACAAGATGCCAAACAAGTGCTACAGTAATAAACAAAATAAGCTCATGGCAGAGGATTAATTATTACCTGTACATTTGCATGACCCAACCAGAAGTGCAAAAGCCACATTGGGTACCGTTAAATTTTGCAAGCCGGGTTTGAATGGGATGGTAGCCTATGGTCCGATTACCAATACCTTCAATTGTGGTCACTTCCCAGCCGTGGCACGACAAGACAGAAACGAGGCACTAGAAAAGGCAAGGAGATATTAGATTTTTCACATATTTATAAGATCCGCATTTTTAAAACAGTCATTCGACCTAAACTCATGTACAGCAGTGAAGTCTGGACGCCAACACAAAAGGAAGAAAATAAGCAGTTAGTGAAAAACGCAAGATTCTCTGGAAAAATCTGGAACCTAGCCGGCGCGAAGACAGCAGTCTGAGGGTTCGACAAAAAATAGAAGAGCTGGTGGCAGAGCACATAGGTACAGGCAGGCTCCGCTGGCTCGGTCTCTTCGAAAGAATGGGACAGTATATATCACCGTAAAAAGGGTTTACTTGGGACTGCTGAAGGTACAGCCGTCCCAAGTTTAAATGGAAATACGCAGAAGGAAAATATCTTCGCGAGGTCAGGATTGATGTCTGGCAGGAACTTGTCCAGGACAGCAAGAGTGGACAAATAGTATCGAATACCAAGACACAGTTTGGGTCTCTGCGCCAACACAGTAAAGTAGGGACAAGATAATAGGTCACTTTTGACATTTCATCAAAATTCAACAACGTGACCTTGTAACGGCGGGCATAAAATAAGAACTGCACAATTGCTTAACTTTTTTCAATTACGTTTACATATTTATTGTAATAATGACCGATACGAGTAATTTTACGATTTGCTTTCACTAATAAACCATTCTAAACATAATAAACAATTTCTGATCTAAAGAACTGAACGTCGTTACAATGTTGCGTCAGTCAACCCTTTTTCTTTTTAAACACTAGGGATGTTACTCTAAAAATCGAAAGCTGATAGGATTGTAAGTTGAATCGAATGCAATGATTACTTGTGAAGAAAAATCACCTTAAATTTATAACCACGTTGTGATTATAGTAAAACCTAATTATACATATTTATTATTCTTTTAACTAACTATAAAAATACAAAAAAAATAACTAAATAGAAAGGTCATTGATGTTGGGTGCAAATAAAAAGCAAGAAATTGTCTCGTGGCTGGTAAGAAATGGTGTGGAGGCAAGTCCAACTTTATTAAAAGTTGAGTTGTTAAATCTGGTAAAAGCAACTAAGCCGTCCTAGCTCCGCTATGTAATCGATGAACTAGCCCTAGAGCATGGACACGAAGTTATTCGATTGCCTCCCTACCATTGCCAGTATAAAGCCATCGAGCTTATTTGGGCACAAATAAAGGGTCATGCAGCGCGGAACAATACTGAACCACCCTTCAGTACTGCTAAAACGATGACTCTGCTACAAACTGCATGTGCAGAAGTCACTACAGAAGACTGGCGAAAAGTCGTGGAGAAGACAAAGAAAATAATTTTACAAGATTTTGAATGAGATGTGAGAATAGACAATATTATTGAAAAAGAATTAATAATATCTCTGAGTGCTGACAGCAGTGATGAAGATAGCAGTTCCGATAGTTCAAGTGAATAAAAGCAATTTTTTTGTTAAATTACGTAGGTACTTGTCTTATTTTGCTCCTTTAATTTATGAAAGAAAAAATAATAATGGGACAGGGATTCGCATGATCATTTTTAAAATTCACATATGTTTCAAGTCTGTATCGATTCATTCGATTCATTCATTTAATCGATGTTTTTAAGCAGGTCACCTCACTATGAATATAAAACTGACATCTGTCAAAAGTGACCTATTATCTGGTCCCTACTGTAGTAGTAGTAGTAACATAAAATTATAAAGGAGATAATGACGTGACCGACATAGTGTTCAGTGTGAATATTTTACTACTTCATCATCAACATCCGCAGCCTCATTCGACTGCTGGGTATAGGTTTCTCTCTTACAGTGTCATCTGTCTCGGTCCTGAGCCAATCGTGTCCAAGTTCGACTCGCGACTTTCACAATATCGTTGACCCATCTTGCAGCCGCTTGTCCGGCTGCAAAATGGACGCTATTTTACTACTTTCTATACAGAAAAACAAATTAGTGCGATCATTAGATGTGTATAGATTGGTCTTAAGTTGTTGGCTTTGTTATATGTTCATCAAAAATGAATACCCCAGCGAAACTTTCTTTACCAGTACCTAGTTGAATTATAATTAGACGTGATCTAATTATCTTTTAAAAAAAACAAAAAAAATCGATTTGACATTTGTTCGATTCGACAGTTCTTTTTTGACATTTCTTGGAGCGCTCGCTAGAATAGCTCGCAGATGGCAGAATTTTTCCTACTTACTTAACACTTATTGTTATAATATGGAAAAGGACATGTTCTTTTTTGTATGGGACTTTGGCTCAATGTCGGGATCTAAACTATAATAGGGAGAAAAATCAACTTAATTCGATGAGGCATAGTGTTTTTTAATCGAACAGTCAATTAAAAAGCAAAAAATTTTTTTTGCTTTGCGTTATTGCCATATTAACCGCTATTAAAGTCATCCACCATGTTGTGGACCATGGATTAAAGAAAGCAGTCAATTGGCAACAAGATTCAAAATCTGCAGATTTAATTGTCACGATTATATGTTGTCCAAAAAAGCCATCGCCAGATCTGTCAGGTTTGTAATACATCGAAGTCCATTATCGTAACCATGTCGTAAATAATAAGAACTGAATATACGCAAAGGCAAAGATATAACAATGCATTCGTACATTTAAAGCCGAATGAGGTAAAACAATAGCCAACCGTAAACAGTATTACCAGTTTATATTTTCTTAGTTCCCAGAAAAATGAGACGAAATTCTCCAATAACAAATATAATGCATGTAGTAGGATGATTTGATACCTACATTGTATTTTCGCAATCACTAAGATTGAAAAATATCGTAGCTCATCTCAAAACAATTATGCGTGTTATCGCGAAATTCCTTAGATATTCGCGACAAAACTATTTATCAAATCATACTACGACACTCATATTTAGCATGCAGATCATTTATCATTTTAAAATAATAATGCCTCATGATCGATAAAATAATTTTAAAAAATCCCTGCGTTTTAATTCAATTACCAATCGAGTGAAAATTCCCCGTGATTCGGGTGATTTACCACAAAGCGGCAACGCTGAAATTAACTTTTTCATTCTCTAGGTACACTAGATGGCGGAAAATTCAAATCATGGGTTGCAAGGCCTGCGATAATGATAAATGTTTGGATTTTTTTCAGTATTTTCGTCATATTTTTGTCTATAAGATAAAAGCGAGCCAGGTATGGGCCAGGTTTGAGAACATCGCCTTTACGCAATATCATTATAATTTATAGCCTATGTGTTATTCTGATATATAATCTATATAATTGCAAAGTTTCATCTCAATCCGTTCGGTAGTTTTTGCGTGAAAGAGTAATAAACATCCACACATCCATCCATCCATCCTTACAAACTTTCACGTTTATAATATTAGTAGGATAGGATTTTCATTTAACCGTTTAGTGAACATAAGTTGAAAAGGCTATAGATATATGAAATATCTTGAGTTATCATTAAACTAATTATAAGGTTTTTACTCCTTGAGAATTTGAATGGCCTTAAACTTTTTGTATTCTTGTTATTGCAAATACTGTACAGGTTGCTTCATGAACATGTAATATAGGAACATGTAATATAAACATTTATCGTATGATGATCTCAAAAACTTGTATTTTTATAGTAATTTATTTTTCGTTGTCATTCATAAAACATTACGTATTGTATGTATACCTAGTGTAGGTAGTACGAGAATACTTACAGAGTTTACAGCGAACGTCTCGACAGTGTGATCAGGCGCTAGGGGCGCAGACACCACTACTATGCAGACGCCGCAGTCTCCCTCTCTGCACATGACCTTCGTGCCTCGGAGGTCGGCCACGTTCCTAATGTAGTCGTTCAACGACATCTCCGGACCCACCTTTCCATCCACTGAAAAATTTAAAATCTTGTAGTTCTCCGAATAGAAGACCTCGCGACATATCTCTTTAACTGAATCTTCATTGGCCTATATCTCGACTCGCTCTTGAATAATTTGGTTTATTAATATACGGGTCGCGGCATATAAGTCTAGCGCTGAGCGAAGTGTGGAGGGGGTGGCTGCGCATGAGTTTATTATGGCGGTCAACATGCGCAGCCATCCCCTCCACAGTACCCTCAGCGCTAGACATACGTGCTCCTTGTACTCGCAAATGTTGTTAGGATTTAGATACTAAACAATTTTAGAGAATATTATCGTCATTGGCTGATCAATATTAAAAAAAATATTGCCAACCACCAGTAAATTTAACCTCTTTTTGAAGAAAATTTCAAAAATCGGCTACAAAAAAAAAAAAAACATTGCTAGCTGCGCTTATTAAAGAGGGTACCTACACATAGTCGCAACACAATTCGGTATTGCGACGGTGAGGAGTATATGGAATGAGGGTAGACAGAGATATGGTTTGGGCGACGGGTTGGAGTGGCAGGCTGTGATAGTGATCAGTGGTGTACGTGAGTGTGAAACAACTTTGATAAGCCAGTAGTTGGAGCAAGCCTTGTAAGTATTTTGAGTTTTATAATGATTGCAGAGATATTTGAGGTCCGTATTATTGTCCAATGGTGTATCATCTGAGTGTCCTACCAGAATCTTAGTGATGCTGTTGGAGCACTATGCCCATAAGCTAACACATAATATATGTATGAAACCTGTGTACCTACCAAGTTTCGAGATTCGTTGAAAAATGCGACCTGTAGACAAAAATCAACATAATATCTAATCCAAACATGCGACCACGAGAAAAGAACTCTTTTCGACGTGTGAAAAAGTGACAGTCGTTCTGACTCGTCAAAAGAAATTGCGTGGTGCGCATCCTAGCCCGGCTGGACAGACAAAAATAAAATCGTCGAGTTGAAGCAAAGATCTTCGCACATTGATTAGAAGATGGTATCGATAGGCCCGCGGAATTCTCAAAAAGAGACCACGCACCTACAGGCATAGCATAGGTCGTCCACTGAGTATAACTGCTATAACATTCTCGCTTTAAAAGTAATCCAAAAGTTAAAATAAGTTATTCAGTAATTTCAAGCGACCACACCATGAAATGGTGATTCACAAGTATTTTATATCATTATTATCACAACTGGTTCCCATAACTAAGTAAACAACGTTGTTATCAAACATTATTGTCGTACGAATTTAGCATTCCACAATGTGCCTACTCGTGTGTATTTAGGTGGTAGTTTATCAATAATCGTGGACGTCATTGAGCACAGCTATATTGTTAAAACAAGTACTTAGTGTAGAACCATGGCGGTCCAGTAGTTGTAACACGCGCCTTACAATCGTGAAGTCGTGGGTTCAAATTCCAGTCTCGTATCAATGAGGCAATGAGTTCTTTGGAACGTTTGTACGGAATTTCACACCACTGGCTATTCGGTGAAGGAAAACATCGTGAAGCAACCTGCATATGACCGTAGAATAAATTCGATGGCATATCTATATGAATCCATCAACCCACACTGGGCCAACGTGGTGAATATGACCCAATCACTCTTCGTGGTTAGGCCTACGCTCAGTAGAAGACTATTAACAAAAGGCTGGTACAGTTCAGTACAGTTAGTTGTAGTACGTAGTGGTACGAGTAGTAAGTAAAAGTCTCCACTGACGATGCTTTCCAATGGAGTGCCGTTCGACCCAGGGTTTTTCCATACCACCAGAACCAAACTGGCAGGCCTCTTACCGACAGACCTGCTAAGTCTTAGCGGTTAAAGCATCCCAATTTTTTTCAAAATTTTACTCGATCATGGGAAAATATGTTTCTTTCTTGTTTAGAAGTTAAATTATTTATCCAGAAATTGTCATGGTCCTGTTTTCGAGGTGCGATTCACGGGGCTGTACCTAAGTTAGTTTGAGGTCAGAGACCGTGTGGAAGATGTCCTCCTAATATTTATTTATTTTTATAGTGTAGCGGCGGCCCACGACGCCCACGCCTTGCTACGCCTCTGTATAGGCCGAAGTGAACGCTCTACGTAGTATGTTGTTGGCACATGATGTCGCAGTAACTTAGCGGTACTTACCGGTACTAGTGAGTGATAACCTTTGGTTTCCACCTTGAAACCACTTCAGATGCATTTATGGGGTTCATACAACTTACTCGCAAACAGTCATCGTCCAATACTGTGCCAAGGTGAGGCAAAGGTAGCGCGTGCACCCATGCCCCAGATTCTGACAGTTTTGTATATCAAACAAAATAATCATAACAAAAGTAAAGCGTATCAAAGTGCGGGTAGCGCTCATGACGTCATGCCTCGGTAAAATTATATGAAGCTAGCCGTGACGTCAACTATAACATTTTTTATTAGTTGGCTAAAGTAAAGAAATATTTCTAATATTTTTTATAATTTGCTGATAAACTGACAGCCTTATCGGCATAGACCCATTATTATTTATCTGTGTTATCGAGTTTCTGATATTTCAGCATTCCCATATTTTTTAATTAAGTAAATAAAATCTCGGTGAAACTCTCATTACATTTTTTACAGCCAATATAATAATTTATTATCCAATTGAAAACAGTGAAAATTAATTACCTTCATATCTGGTCCCGTTGATGTGAAATGTTATTCTCGACATATTTATTTGAAAATATCACGTATAATTAATAACGTTTCTATTTCAAATTAAGAACTTAAAAATACAGCAATATAAATTCAGAGATCCATTAACAAAAATAAAATTGATGATTGTAACCTGCTTTTGATTTAAAATAATATCTAACACACGTTGAATCGTTCAAGCTCCGAAATATTAATGAAGTTTCAACGGAATCAAAATCCATATAAGATAGTTTAATTTCGAAACACCTGTGTAAACATAGTACATCTCTATATTAGACATGGTGTAAAGGCCCCGCTACACTACCCGCTTCGACGCTCCGTCAGAGTCCTCGGATTCCGACATTTCCGGACTCCGACGGAGTCCGCGCACGAGACAACATAGACGTTCAAGTGGCAGCTGCTGTTGCATTGTGCACTCTATTACACAGTACGACGGATTACGACGTCTGGCGGCGAACTGAAGTGAGGCGAGTAGTGTGGAAAGACGCTTCGTATTCAGACGCTAACTCCGGAGCACTCCAAGTCCTTTGACTTGGGTGCAAAAACCCACAAATAGTTGCCACCAGCCATTTAATAAAATAAGCATTTTCAGCTTATATTATACCAACGAGTAATTATAACATGCTATAATATAAACAATATTACCATTACGTCTCTTTTTTTTGGTTTAATTTTGAAATACGGGTTATTTGGACCTATCTATTAATCCTATGTCACTGCGGTGCGGGGTAAATAGGCACCTATACTTAGCCACCCAGCCCATACGAACTTAGGTACATACTACGGGGTATAGGCCTCTTCTCTTTCTCGCCATTCGTGCGAGCCTCATTCATTGCCTTCCTTCATGTTTAATATATTTGACGACATATATACTCGTACTTATGAGATATTTGAAGATAAAAAGTATATAATTATTTTTCGCAACTACCTATGCCATTTTCCGACTTCAACTGTGTACATAATTCGAATAGTTCGCACGGATAGATGTAGTAATTTTCACATTATTGATGATTTATCTAAAATGGCTCAGCCAATTGCAATGAAATTTAAACGGGACCATCTTTAAAGTATGATCTACCAAAAAAAAGAATTATAGAAATCGGACTAGGCTCTGTAAAAAGTTATGCGTTGGTAGTTATACATAAAAAATATATAAGTATACGGATCGACTTGTAAACCTCCTCCGTTTTGTCGGTTGAAAACATGAAATATCATAATTAAATCTGAACAAGGAGTGCCGCCGACAGCTGGACAGGACCGAAGCTAATGATGGTTGGAGCTACAGACCCTCCGAAAGATGCGTGCCGTGTCAAGGATCAGACTTTTGCCTTTTGTATCTGGAGATCTATTTCGGAACTGATATTCCGCTAAGATGTATGTGTAAACGGTCACTAAACCAAGTAAATACAGGAGCAGAAGCGAGGATTGATAGATATGCGGGATAGCAAAGCAAGCGATTTAGTACAAGTTATTTTCTAACATGTCAAAAATTCAGCTCTAGTTCAGATCAATGCGAAAATAGTAACTATTTACACATACTCTTAATTACATTTCTATAGGCACAACCAATGTTAACTTAGCCATAACCTCAACTATAATTCTTTTAAACAGATACTTAACTATGCAATCAAATGGGAGGGAATTTTGAGTCTAAATTACTTAACAATAGCTTAATGTCGCAAAATAGCATGCGTGACTCTGGTAAACGCACAATTAGGCTTGTGACGCTCTTATAAAATGAAGACATTCGCTATAATGTCGTATAATTATTTACTGTACATACCAGGCGCGGATTCAGAGGAGGGGGGAGAGTCATGGCAGTCATGGCCCCCTCATTTTCTGATTGATTGATGATTTCTTCACTTACATTTATTTTGGTTCTAGAAATATCTGGAAAAACTAGATAAATATTTATTTAGGTATTCTTTGCTCACATCTAAAAAAATGATCTTACTGCTCTATTGCTTAAAAGGCGGATTATGGGGTTGTGAAGCCATGTCAGTCTTTTGTCAGGCAATTTTTTTGCTTAGATCAACGTCATACATTAGAATTTTCGTGATATTTATTTATTTATTGCTATTTTTACACTTGAAACATTTTCGCTCGCGCGTAATAGCAATGCTCTCATTTGTTGTTATTATTATGAAAATCCTGAAGTTTTCGCGCTCGCTATAACTCTCGTGCATAGATAATAGCAGTGGCTTGGTCTGCTTTGCTCATACCTTTTGAAATGATGGTAACACTGTCAAATTTTCACGCTCGTTATACTTGCTCATTAAAGCAGTGGAGTCCTCCCTTTCTCCGTATAATTTATTTTAACTGAAAAAAATAAAAATCGGCCAAGTACGAGTCGGACTCGCGCACGGAGGGTTCCGTACTGTATGGGAGCCCCCTTAAATATTTATTTTATTTTAATTTTGTTATTTATTATTAAAGTGAATATAAAACTAAATATTCTGTGAAAATTTCAAGCATCTCAATCCTCTTACCATTATTAATATAGAGCGCAAAACGTCTATAAATTCAGGTTTATTGTATGGGAGCCCCCCTTAAATATTTATTTTATTCTCTTTTTAGTATTTGTTGTTATAGCGGACAGAACTACATCATCTGTGAAAATTTCAGCTGCCTAGCTATCATGGTTCATGAGATACAGCCCGGTGACAGACAGACAGACGGACAGACGGACAGACGGACAGACGGACAGACGGACAGACGGACATAGAAGTCTTAGTAATAGGGTCCCGTTTTTCCCTTTGGGTACCTACGGAACCCTAAAAACGATTTTTTTCGCACTCTCACATAAAAGCAGACCATAGACTGGCCTGGTTGGATCATTCTTATTCTTCTTTTCAAATTACTAAAATAAATTAACGAATTTTCGCGATGAAATTCCCCCCTAAATCAATGGCTGGATCCGCCCTTGACTGTAGCACCTATATGATTATTTGATTATTTGGTGAGACGACACACTTACCTATTCTGAAAGGTCAAATAAGATAATGATTTACTTAAATTCCATGAGGTAGGTAAGTTCGTATAGGCCGGGTGGTTAGCCCTGGTGTCAGAGTTTTAAGCCGCCTGAAGGCCCCTGACATGGCGTAATGGTTAAACAACAAAGTAAATTTAGATTTCATTAAAAACACGAAACAATCAATTAACACATACAAAAATAAAGAGATAGAAAAAGAGATCGACTTTTAACAGATTATTCAGAAAGGATCCAGGCATAATGTAGACCATCACTATGAACAACTTTTAATACTCAGATTACGAGAAAAATAAATTAGCGTTGCATACAAAATTGCAACTGGGAATTGATAAAACATAAGCATTAGCTGATATTTTTTCTCGTATTCTGAATTGGCGCTATAGTGACAGTTGTTAGACCGAACCATTATCTTTGTCTGATGTGCCATTATGACTTCCAAACGAACCAACATTTTTGAATTACTTTTTTATCTCTAAGGGTACCTATTTTTTAGATGGTTTTTAGATATTATTCAATGATATAAATTATCATCATCATATCTATGGTAGGACATCTACTGCTGGACATAAGAACCTCCATATTATTGTCAATTAGACCGGTTAGAAGCTGCTTGCATCTAGTGCGGCTTTGCAATCTTAACCAGGTTTACTGTCAACTGGAACCCCAAAATATGTTCAAACTATTAAAAACACATAAATAATAACCTTCGAGCAAATATATACAGAGCCACAGTCCCTAAGTTAAAGTATAAAAAATGTCCGAGCGCCGTCATATTTACCTACCGACTTAGATTTTTACATTAAATAATTCACAATGACACGTTTTCTCGAATTTCGACGATATGTCTTTTAATTAGCTTGGCTTTGACATTGCGCGGCGTAGTAGTCGGCTTGCGATCGCCTTACGACTAACTAAAAAGCCAGCCCACTACGTAGCCTGGGCAGAGTTTTGGCTCGGACACTTTTTTGCACGATTGTGACTCCATAGATATTTGCTCAAAGATAACAACATATAAAAACACATCCTGTTATTTCTTTACAAAGCGCATATTATTCAATCACGGAAGATGAAAGATGATTAATGAACACTTGTCAAGTCTTCTTAAAGCATATCCTTACATAGTATAAAATAAAGTCGCTATTTTCGTTTGTTTGTTTGTTTATTTATTTGTTTGTCTGTATGCTTAAATCTTTAAAACTACGCAACGGATTTTGATGCGGTTTTTTTTTAATGGATAGAGTGATTCAAGAGGAAGGTTTATATGTCTAAAAATTTCCCGAAATTCCCACGGGAACGGGCACAACGCGGGTAAAACCGCGGGGCGCTGCTAGTCTAATTATAAATATGCAAGTTCATGAAGCCATTTGCACAGAATATAAATATCTTAGATAAACACATAGATGTGTAATATAAATATATTTCGTTTTTGCCCGTGAGTCAGAAGAGTCAAGACAGTCCGATGAAAAAAATAAGTCTATCCCTTGCTCTGTTGCTACGTGAATCCTTACATAGTATAAAATGAAGTCGCTATTTTCGTTTGTTTGTTTGTTTGTCTGTATGCTTAAATCTTTAAAACTACGCAACGGATTTTGATGCGGTTTTTTTTTAATGGATAGAGTGATTCAAGAGGAAGGTTTATATGTATAAAAATTCCCGAAATTCCCACGGGAACGGGCACAACGCGGGTAAAACCGCGGGGCGCTGCTAGTAGTATTTATAATAGAAAGAGTCAACAAGCCAACCAACCCACTTTCGTACATTAGTAAGGATTAGTGATAAGCTACGAACAAAATATAATCATATTATTATTTATTTGTAGGTGCTACAAGTATAATACTATGAAACATTTGGTTCTGTGGGTAACAGGCAGCTAAATAAGAGATAATTCCTTCACTATTCACAATTCAATGACAACATATAATCACAATTTACAACCACAAATTAGGCCAATCTCACACGAGGCCACGACAACCCGACATGGTGTTGCAAATACGCGCGATGCAAAAGTGTTTGTGAAACGGCAACACATTGTGTACGCAGCGCGAATACAGGGTTATTCCTAATCAATTAGCATCCTTTTAGGGGATTATTCTGTACTTACATCAAAAATAACAACTTTTGTAATGCGAGTTTTAACAACTCAAACTAAAAAAAAAAATGTTGTTCCATAGAAAAATATCTTTACAAAATGTATGGAACAGCTGATTTCTTTTTGAGTTAAGACAAAAGTTGTTAGTTTTGATGTACAGAATAAGCCCCCAAAAGAATACTTATTTATTAGGAATAACCCTTTATATCGTAAATATTTTTTACTACATAATACATCGCAACTCGCAACACGTACGTAACATAAGTTAAAAGTACATTATCTACTACATAAAAAGCAAAATTAATAAATAAATAGTCCACTGCTGAACATAGGCTCACCGACAAAGAACGAATGGTCCATATCGACCACTCTGACTGAGTATAGGTAGGTGGATTCACATTAGTCATCAAAATTCAAGTATTGACAGTGAGTATTATGAGCCAAAATGTTTCTGAAAACTGAATGTTTCAAGCAACCAATGAATGATTGGATGCACAATTGCACCTCATCTCATTGAGTGAAGCAAAGCGAGGTCTGTACCACGACACAACTTTTTCTCGTCTTTCCGGATGTTGATTTTTGTCTACAGGTCGCATTTTTCAACGAATCTCGACAAAACTTGGATAACAGGTTCTACAATATTTATTTTAAATATTAATGGTTTTATTTTGGTGTCGGCGATATTTAATTGGGGGATATTTCCTTTAAAAAAGGGGGAAATTTGCTGTCGCACTATTCATCAGTCGATTTCGATAATATTTCGCAAGGTATTGTCTATTATTTATTAAATCTTATCCTATTTGTGAGTATGAACCAAATGGGTCAAAAGCGAGTGGAGATAATAGGCATATGAAGATTTATTTTAAGAGATGTGTTGCGAGATTTACTGTTCAGAGAACTACTAGTAATATTCTTGCTCTATATCAACGATTTACCAAAGTTAGCCAATGATATGTGTGTAATGTTTGCCGATGACGCCACTATTTACATACCGAAAAAAACATCTGATCAACTTTTTGAAACTGAAATAAATAATAAATTAAATCAGGTTGTTACATGGCTTCAAAAGCTAAATTTAAAAGTGAACATAGACAAAACCAAATTAATTAATTTTCGATCATATCGACAAAAACAATTACAGCTAAATGTTAAAAACAATGACAATAAAGTAGAATTTGTAAACAATACAAACTTTTTGGGAGTTAATATAGACTGTAATTTAAATTGGAAAGAACATATTCTAAAAGTAAATAATAAACTGTCTCAATACTGTTATGCCTTATCTGTAATCAAGAATGCCACTAACAAAACCATTGCAACAAATGCTTACTACGGAAATGTTTATCCTCATTTAAGTTACGGGGTGATTTTTTGGGGAAATTCCGTTAATGTTCAATCAACTTTTGTCTTGCAAAAACGATGTATACGTGTCATTTACAATTTGAAAGACACGGATTCATTGCGGAGCATTTTTAAAGAGAACAGCTTTTTGACTTTAACTAGCATCTATATCCTAGAAATCTGTTCATTTGTAAAAAATAACGAACACTACTTTATTGCAAACAGTTCAAGCCGTGCTGCCATCTTGCGGTCAAAGCAAAAATATAATATTGGCATTCCTCAGGTCAATAACACTATGTTTGCAAATAGTTCCTACTACAGTGCAATCAAAATTTATAATCATTTACCAATAGAATTCAAGGCTCTCAGATTGACACTGTTCAAACGTAAGTTAAAATCTTGGTTAATAGCAAAATCATTCTACTCACAAAAGAATTTTTTAACGATTAGCACCTTTTTAAGTACTTACTTAAATGATGTTTACAATTGTAATAAAGTAATAATTTAGACATTGTAAATATTAGATGTTATGTTATGTACTTTATATATATTTTGTTTGTGTGTGTATTATAGTAGCTATAGGATACCTACAAAAAATACATACCCACCTACAATACTACTTTGTATTGTATAAGATATTGCACGCCCGAAAAGGGTAAGACTGTGATACTTTTCTTATCATTTTTAACAACTTATGTACCAGTTTATAGCAATAAACGATATTCTATTCTATTCTATTCTATTCTATAAAATTATGCTTGTGTTTGTGCAGTGCAGCTCAACTAGTTGGCAAATGGCAACGGATGCGACGCTTGAGCGACATGCTGCTGCGATGTGTTGCGTTGACATTACATTAAAAATAGATTTTTCTTTCATTGCCTCGTGTAAGACTGGCCTCATTATTTATCATTCCGAGTACACCTAAGATCTTAGCTCAATCATTCAGTGGACAGTTTTGTGTGGACATAGTCGTATTTCATAATTATTTCCTAAAATTTAAGATAACAGCTCAGTAGGTACCTATCCTACTTAGTTGGCTAACTGTGGAGTGCATTTAAATGTGGGTACATATATTTTCTAATATTTATCATTCTTGAGTCACGGTGTTTGTTTCTAAGTCTTTTGAGATGGCTTGATCAATTCTTATGATTTTTATGTGTAAATTTTAAGTAAATTTTAGGCAATTTTTTATATCCCTAGGTGACAAGAGTATATTTTCCAGATTTTTTTATGTGGCATAAAAATGTTTACCGCGTCAACTAGTACCTAATTATACCTATAGATAGATAAAATACACACAAAGGCAGAATAGCAGTCTGGTTCAGACCGCGAATTCACCTACCCTCTTAGATGATGTAATTAATATATCTACAAGAAACAATGTTCCAAAAAAGTCACAAATGAATCTAATTACATACGAGTATATTTAATTCCAATTATTAGTGTTTCAAAGACTTATTAAATCTTACGCATCAATAAACTCCGATAAATACTAATGAAATATAAAAAAGTGCAAGTGGAGTCCCTCCGCGCGGAATAAGTGAAACTTCGACGCAACAGTGCTTTCATACCCCCTCCATGGTAGCGTTAAACGTTTAACGCAACCTTGTTGCAAGTCGCATTAGAAGTTGCGCATAGTAGGTACCTATATCTCCCCCGAGTAAATAGGTATCTTCTAGGTAAGCGTGCTACAACCCAGACCGCATAACTGCTCAACATCAGGCAGTATGTGGTCAAACGCAAACCTATTCAGAATAAAAAAAACTAAATCTCTCTTTCAGGTCAAATATACGTACGAGTAAACAGGATGTCGAAAATAACATTTCATATAAACGGCACTAAACATGAAGGTAAATTATATTTTGTAGTATTTATTTATTATATTACACGGCAATACATCTGCCAGGTTAATATTTTCTCTACCTACGATTATTTTGCTATTTCCTATGAGCTCTGATACGTGTTTGGATATATTTGTTTAATGTCTTATCACATTAGACATTTCTGGAATATACTGCCAAATATCGTTTCCGACCCATACCACTACTGGTGGTACGGTGGGACTAAAGCTGCTAAACGGTACCACCGAATAAATGTGATGTATAATAAAATCAAGATCTATGGATTAAAATTGTAATGTTAATAAAAGTTTATGCACATTTAAAGCAATAAAAAAAATGTTAATACGCACGAAGCTTCTATAGTCCATAACCTACAGAAATACAGGGTTATTTCTAATCCATTAGCATCCTTTTAGGGGCTTATTCTGTACATCAAAACTAACAATTTTTGTTCTGCGACTTTAGTGAGAACTCCAAAAAAAATCAGCTGTTCCATACATTTTGTCGCGGGTGAGCGATATTTTTCTGTGGAAAAATATTTTTTTTTGAGTTTTGACAAAAGTCGTAGAACAAAAGTTGTTAGTTTTGATGTACAGAATAAGTCCCTAAAAGGATGCTAATTGATTAGAAATAACCCTTTACATTTATTTACGATTTCAAGTTGTACACTTATAATAACATTATAACAATAATATTACACCTTTTATTACATATTAGATTTTTGCGTCGTTTTTTTTAGTACCACCTCCATGGTGTGAATTTTAATGATTAGATTATTAAAAAAGAAATTAAAATTTTATCACTAATCGGTAACATGTAAAAATATCGTCATATTTAACCCACAATGTATTTATTACATAGCACGGTAAAGTTAAGTTAAACTTTGAGACCGAAGACAAACACAAGCTTCTTGCTCGTTAAAAATTTACATTTTGTACTAGTTTTATCCACAACAAATATCAAAGGGATTAAAAACGGCTAGAATGTCTTCGTTTTTTTTAATTAAAGATGAAGGTTGTTCTTTTTTTGATCAACTCGTTAACGTGACTCATTATTACGTATAATACGATTTTCAGATCAATGTTTCCAGAACTACTTACTACTTTATTTAGGCCTGTCTCGTATTACGATAAACATACACGGTCCTAGTCTCGGAAAGTAGTCGCCGCGGAGTATCTCACATACTGGTTCAGGCCGCATCAGCCATAAGACGTCCACTGCTGGACATAGGCCTCCCCTATAGATCTCCAATGAGACCGGTTGGTAGCGGCCTGCATCCAGCGCGATCCTCCGGTCTTAATGAGCTCATCTGTCCACCTTGTGGGTGGACGTCCTACGTGAAGACCATGCAACGGCAATCGCATTGCCGGTGTATGGTCTTCACTCGAGAGCTTTTCGACCCCATCGGTCATGAGTCCTTCACGCTATGTGCCCTGCCCATTGCCAATTCAACTTGCCAATCCGCTGGGCTATGTCGGTAACTTTGGTTCTTCTCCGTATCTCCTCATTCCTGATTCGATCTCGCAGAGAGACTCCGAGCATAGCCCTCTCCGTAGCTCGTTTTACTACTTGGAGCTTATTTATGAGGCCCATAGTTAGACTATACGCGATTCAATTGATAAGTATTGTTTCCAGTGGATGGCAGATTTGGGCCTGAAGTGTCTCTGAATGACTACATCAGGAATGTGGCTGATCTCCGCGGCACGAAGGCCATGTGCCACGAGGGCGGCTGCGGGGCTTGCATCGTCTCCATCACAGCACCTGTACCGCCTGACCACACGGCGAAGACTTTCGCTGTTAACTCGGTAAGGGACATTGCTGACTTCTGATACTCGAAGGTCATAAGCCACAGATGCCACAAAATCTTCGAGTAAATATCTACAAAGCCACAATTCCTAAGTGAAAGTAGTAAAAAAATATCCGAGCGCCGTCATACATACCGGCTTAGATATTTACATAAAATAATTCACAATGACCTATTTTCTCGAATCTCGACGTTATGTTACCTAATTAGTGGTTGTAACCGAGCACTTGGGCATCGCGCGCCGTTGTAGTCGGCTTTCAATCGCCTTACCACTAACTAAAAAGCTTGCCCACAACGTAGCTTGGGCAGAGTTTTGGCTCTGACACTTTTTTTGCACGATTGTGACTCTGTAGATATTTGCTCGAAGCACAAAATATGTAAAGGTTTCTTCAGAATTCTGCCAGTTGTAGCCTGAAGTATCTATGACTACATCAGAAATGTTGCTGATCTCCCAGGCACCAAGGCCATGTGCCATGAAGGTGAATGCGTAGCTAGTATTGTTTCCATCACAGCACCATTACGAGTATTTTCACCTGACAACACGGCGAAGAATTTCGCTGCTAGCTCGGTAATAGACGTTGCTAGCTTATGATCCACGAAGGTCATATATGTATGCCTTAAAAAGGCACTGAATAGTCTGCATCACAGCACTACTAGTGATGGGTGAACGTAGGTGGCATTCCCAACTGATCGCTGCCGTGGCTCTAATGACACGTTAAATTGTAGGTTCAGGATGTTAAAGCGGCTTCAAAACTTAAACAAGGGCTAGCCACCCGGCCTTTACGAACTGACTTAGCACTACCAGCCAGGAACATAAGCACACTAGTCAGCACTAGGTTTGCAATCGTGATTTCGTGAATTCAAATCCCGGTCCCGTACCAATGAGTTCTTAGGAACTAAAGTACAGATTTTCACTCTATTTTATGTTGAAGATAAATACGTGACGTGTTCTGTAGACAAATGTCGACGGCGTACGTGAATCCACCAACCTGTCTTAAAGTAACTAGCGAGGTGGATATGGCTCAATCGCTCTTCAGGGGTAGGCTTATGTTCATTGTTCAGCACTAGACTATTTATTATTTTTCGCAAAAAATAGCATGACCGACTTCACCCGTGTACCCGTATTCGCGAATATTTCGCACGGATCGATGTTACATTTTTCACATTATTGTTTATTTATCAAAAATGGCTCATCCGATTTCAATAAAATTTTGAAGGGAATAATTTAGAAGTATACTCTTTCCAATAAAAAAAGAATTATTGAAATCGGGCAACTACGAAATAAGTTATGCGGGGTTATAAACAAAAAAAAACGCGTCGAATTGAGTACCTCCTCCGGTTTGGTTCGTCAGTCGAAAATCCGGCAAAGTAACGTCACTGGTTACTAACAAATTACATCAATAAGTTATTTTGCCAATACTTGGCGAAAATAATGATGTACGATTAGGTATATATGCCAATAAGGTCGTAGTAATTGCACTGAACTGTACATCAGATCTTTTCAACATAAACCGATGGTTGAGCAACCTGTATTTGAGATTTAGATCTTTTGTGTGGCCACACAACAAGGCCAAGTTATTTCTTAAGACTAGTAATTATTTGGTTTCCTGTTGTAACTACATTGTACTACAAGTAGCAATAACACAGGTCTTTTTTTGTAGTACGGTTGCTTACAATATGTGGTTAAATTAGGAAATAAATATTTTGTATGGAACAGCAGATTTCTTTTCCGATTTTGGAGATGATTCTTTAGTAAAAAGTAAATGGTAATAAGGTTTGTACATACCTATATGTATAGTGAATATATATTATGTAATGGTTAAAAGTCCTTGCATTTTCCAAATCACCACTTTACATGAGTGCCTGTGTTATTTTTGAACTTCTGTGATTTTAGCAAATATTCATTACGGGAATAACCAAACATACTTACTTTGTATTATCTTACTAAACTAAGGCTCTCAGTGGATGGACCAAATTAAATTTTCAAGGACTTACTCGTATTATAGGAATAGTTGGCGAGCAGAAACTACCTAACGAGCAAAAATGTTGCTAATTGGTAACTTCCCTGCAGTAAAATCATTTAGCATTTAGGAGACGTTGACATTTTATTTATTTTTATTTTCTTAATTCAGTTTAGTTAAGGTAAATAACAATTATTTAAACTAAATATTTAATTAGAATATAACTATACCAAATTGGTTGTCTGTAGAGTCGGTTTACGGACGATAATTTTACGTTATAACGTCCTAATAAAACATTATTCATTCAATCAAGAACTGAAACAAACCGTACGGTTAAAACCATTTTTTCTTGATTTTCACATTGTGGTTTCTAGTGTTTGGTATCCGTTCTCTCCTGCCACGGCTGGGAAGTGACCACAGTCGAGGGTATTGGCAGTCGGACCGCAGGCTACCACGCTATCCAGACCCGGCTGGCCAACTTCAATGGGACGCAGTGCGGCTACTGCACGCCTGGTTGGGTCATGAACATGTACAGGTGAGATTGGTAGCCATTTTAAGGGTATTGGCTTTTGCCAGTTTCAGGTATTGGTGTGTTACTGGGAAATGAAGACACCCGAGGGTATTGGCAGGTAGACTGTAAGCTACCACGCTATCTAAACCCAGCTGGCCAACGTCAACGGTACTGTACGCGTGGTTGGGGTCTTGAATGTGTACAAGTGAGATTGGTACCCATTTTTAGGGTATTGGTTTTGCTAGTTTTAGAGTATTGCTGTAGTGTTGCGAAGTGACCACAGAAGAGGGTATTGGTAGTCGGACCGCGGGCTATCAAACCAGGCAATCCATAGCAATCCAGGCCCGGCTGGCCAAATTTCAATTCAATTCATTTCAATTCAATTCAAAGGCTTCAATGGGACCCAGTGCGGGTACTGCACGCAGTAATCTTACACAGGTAAGATTACTAGCCAGATCTAGAGTATTGATGTTAGCCAGTTTCAGCGTGTTTGTGTTAGCCAGTCTTAGGGTAGTATTGATAGGTAGCTTTGAGGTTCTATGTACGCTACGAGTATATACAGGATCTTGATGTTAACGTCATTTTTCTTCATCGCTGCGCTCTTGACAGAGCGGTCATGGTCATCACGTAGTATTTTTATGGTAGATGTAATACGCTACACGATGTTAGCGTAAGTTCTTGTTTATTTATAGATAATTATTTTAGCTCTTACAGAGAGCACAGTCTATTGTGATCGACCATTTTAAAATCAGAGCAAATATGTAGTTAAGTGTTTTCCATGCTTTACCCGCAGTTATAAATTAGAGTTCAAACGCGAATTCGGAAGAGGTTATTGGCCAGAACTGTACTTATAGATTTTGTCACAATTTGAATTCCCGTAACAATATTTAATACTTTTCTGGTAAGGACAGTCCAGTTGACGGGACGAAACCAAACGAAGTAGCAAAATTTCAACTCAATTGGAAATAACTATTTTGGTAATCTTGTCTTGCACTTGTGCAAGACAAGATACATATAAACGAGAAGTAGGTACATATAAACGAGAAGTTACTGCACGTCCTAAAATAGCAGCGCTAAATGTAAACAACTTACAAAAACTTCACACTTCTTGCAGCCTCTACAAATCGCGCAACAAAAAGCTCACATCAAAAGAGATCGAGAACTCGTTTGCCGGCAATATGTGCCGCTGTACCGGCTACAGGCCCATCGCTGACGCTTTCAAGTCCTTCGCCATCGACGCCGAGCAAAGTCTCTTAGACAAAGTAGTCGACCTTGAAGATCTTGGCATAGTCAAACCATGCGGGGTGCAATGCGCCAAGTCATGCCGCCACAAGAAATGCCCTAAGCAAAAAATACCTAATGACTTCACGTTTGTAGTGGACAGTCAGATGTTGGAAATAGAACATGATACGAAGAAGAAGTGGTTCAGAGCGTATACGCTTCAGGATGTATTTAGCGCGATGAAGAAAGGGAAGTACAAACTAATTGCTGGTAATACTGGACAAGGTTAGTATATCTATACATTTTTTTACAAAGTTAGTCCATTTCCGCAACCAATGTAACATGTAGGTACCATCTATGCATCAGCCGTATGATGTCCACTGCTGGACACAGGTCGCGCCTAAGAATTTTCATTAAGACCGATTGGAAGCAACTTGCATTCCATGTGTTCCTACGATCTTCACTACTTTGCGGTCAACCTATTCGGTGGATGCTCTACACAACACTTGCCGGTATGCGCTCTACATTCGACCTTTACAGCCCATCGGCGATCAGTTCTTCAAATTATGTTCACACTGTCATTTTAACTTGCTACGGAATCATTGTGGGGAACCGGTCATTCGAGATAGGTATAGTACCCATTTTATTAATTAACAAATAAATCTGGTCGTTTGGTAAAATTCACCATCTAAGCTACTGGAGCAGTTATGCCAGCGGCCCAGAGCTATGATCCGTTATTTTAAGGAGCTGGGCTGGCTCGGGTAGACGGTGGAGGGGGAAATGCACAAAACACCCCATGTGGGACGTCAGTGCAGGTCTTATCGCCCCCACTTCGAATTAGTAGAAACAAATCTGGTCGAAACTTTGCCTGGTAGTGGGACGTAATTCAGCATTTTAATTTAATTTGTTAACGCTGTAATAAATTAGAATAAATATTTTTCTTATTTCAAAACTTTATCACAAAATCTGTCTGTGAAATGCTATTGAAGATCAATGAAAATAAAATTTCACGTTTCAACCGTGGCTTCATACTTTAGACCCAGAGTAATAAACAAAGAAACCATTTCTTAGATGTACTAGTGTAGGCGAAGTCACAAAATGACACCAATTACCCGATAATAATGATAAAATAATAGATTTCCGTGAAAAATAAAATAATGCACAAAGTGAGACAATTTACAATTCGTAGGTATTCAATTCTTATCACAGTAAATATAGGTAAGTACGATAATAGTCGGATGTTAGGAGAATGAACTCTAAATCCATTCACTCCACAAAATTTTGACCTAATATATAAATCTTTAATGTTGTCGTCATCGTTCCCGCCATTAGATGTCTGCTGGACATAGGCTTACTCTATAGAACTCCAATAAAAGCGGTCTTATAGTGAGTTAAGTAAGTCTATAAACACAGTTAAAATAATTTTCTTAACTTACGTCAGCTAAAGTAAATGCTTAAAATCATTTTGTTTATATTTATAATATGGAATGGCCATATTAATAAGCTGTTACTAAAAACGTTATCTTTAAACTTAAAAACTAAACCGTTTTCATATCAAATACCCAAATTAAAAGAATTTATAAAGTGAATAAAATCCCACTGCTACGAGTAAAACATCTGCTGTCATCATCGTAAAATATTAAATAAAAAACATTAAAAGAAAATATAAAATGATCAGAAAAACTTTCTTCATAGTAATTACATAGGCACATCTGAAAAGGACAAAATTAGAACTACTTACCAATTTTAAGCTTAGAAGCCAAATGGGTGGGTAGAATAATTTATTCTCAGTAAATTAAATCTAAGACTTACTTAGGATAGAAATAAATTGATGTTTCTTTAAGCTGACTGACGAGCTCAAAGTTGAGAGTAAATAAATTATCTCTCTAACTTAGACGGGGACCTGTTCCGACCTTATATCTGAGATTTTGTTAGAAGTAGGTAATAACATGACGGAACGAGTCAGCATAGTTGGTTTTAGTTAATAGCAACAGTGATGATTTTAAAGGGGTATCGCCCGAATGGGGTCGCACGTGGCAACACTGCATGCTTGTATCGGAATGAAATGATTTTGGCAGATGGGCGTTAAACGTCATGCCGTTCCGAGCGCAAGGCGGATTGCACCCGTGCAAATACATTGACTTTAAAATCCGTTTTCACCCTCAAAAGTTCTTTTTAAATTGATTACCGTCAATAATACAACAATATAAATACTATGTCAATAAAACCGCACGTTGGAATAGTACAGAGTGATTATTTTGGTGAAATGGACAACTGGAGAACGCCGGCGAGGCGTACCAATGGATGACCCACAATTATAACGATGGCGGGTGATTAACACGATCAGTCTGTCTCCGACAAATATAATTATTACGTATTTAACATATGCATCGACAAACTTACTTTGTCTTTATTATTTCTTAGGTTACTAGAGTTTACACAGCAAGATTTAATCACTGCAATATAAAGTTTTAAAAAAAAATATTTTCAATTAACACAATGTCGGAATTTACCCATGTACAATTCTTATAAACTGAAATATAAACAAATGCAAAAACTTTACAAATTACATATAGATTTTCAATGCTCGCTCCTACTCTAACTCGGTTTCAAAACCTATAAATATACGTCCTAGCAAGCTATCGGTTCACAACAGTATGGTTGAAATGTATGTAATGTTATTGTTTATTATTTTGGAGTGTAAAATATTTACTTATCATGATCTCATGTAAATATGATAATGTCCTGTAAATTTTATTTATCATTTTAATTCAGACAATAATTATCCATAAATTATAAAAAAAATTAAATACAACTATGTCATTCATTTTAAAACATTAATTTACAAGATACAACTATGTCATTCATATCTATAATTTATAATTTGGTGCCCATAACAATTGACATCCACTTATTCTGGATGGGGCAATCCAGTCGATCAGCAATCATTTGAAGAATGCCATTGCGGCTGCCTCGCACTCTATATCGTAGAGATGCGACTTTCTTGCGAATAATCGCATGAAAATCGTCTGTTCGTGCCTCTGCAAACATCTCAGATGCACTACAGAAGCGAGGCAACCGCATCAGCATCCGAAAAATATCGTTATATTGGACCCGTAGAATGCTGGCAGCCCGGCGAGTATGACTAATCCACAAGCTACTCGAGTAGAATGACTGGCAGTACGCCTTGAAAAGGGTAATTTTCACCTCCCTCGAGCAGCGAGCAAACCTTTATTTCCCCTGACTGCCAGAGCCCTACGTTCCCTCTCGATATCTGCGTCATCTCTAAGGTCATCATTAAGAATGTGCCCCAAATACTTAAAAGTAGTAACTACCTTCAAAGCCACACCATTAAGCATAATTGGCGGATCATTTGCTGGTTTGAGGTTTCCGCTCTTAAATACAAGTACCTCACTTTTTTTAGAGTTGTACTTAAGCCCATGATCCGCCGCATACGCCTCACAAATTCTAACTAGTCTGCGAATTGCCCCTACCGACGGTCCCAGCAGCACCATGTCGTCTGCGTAACTTAAAACTAAATGTAATGGAAAAAGATAGATTAGTTTTTCGGATAGGCAATAATATATTTTATAATTAGATTTTATGAAGCCAAAAATTGCATGTCCGCTAGGAAAGTGTACCACCATTTTACACAGTTTATGCAATAAATTTTACTTTACTTTACTTTGAAAAAAAGCGTCCTAGAAATGAAAAATGGTCTAACTAGTTTCTCTAAAACATGATCATAAGACAAAATGTTAAGAGCGACGCCTAACGGATTGCATTTTCTTCATCATCATTACGATATCAGTCGAAAGACGTTTATTTTACTGAATGAGCTTCAAAGTTGGGGAACTTGGAAATAGGGGTATTTGAATATTTTCAATAATAGCGGTCGGCTTATGTCGAGCGCGTTTTCGCCTTCTTGACTAGAGCTACGTAGCCTACATATATTCACGTTGTCGGTGAAAATCCTACTCATTGATGTTAGGTGGATTGGCGGTACATGTTCTTTTCTAGAATTTCACAGCCACGTCGGCCATCCATCCTCTCCCATCTTTGATGCAGTTAAATATTAGTATGAAGATTTTTTATTTATTTATTTTATCTCATGTAATTTTATGCGTGGCTGTACCATCAGAAATACGTAATACTGATGCAGAGAATTGTTCTTTATCAACGTGGTCCGAAACGACCTCTTCCTACATCGTTCTCGGCGTTTCGCCCCTCGGGGCGAATGGGGGCCTTCAAAAAGAAACTTGTGCGATTGAAATAGAAATAAACTTTATTGCTTAGCTGTGTACATAATATACCTAATTAAAAAACCTCCGACACAAAAACATTTGACAACAAACTTTCAATTGACAACCATTTTGGGCACATTTGTAGAATTTTGGTTCTTCCATCCCCACTTTAACCCACCATAACTCTTAAACGGCTCAATGGATTTTTATAAAACATAGCTAAGAACACTCTCGATTAAGTCTCCTTTCATCCAAAAAAAACTAAACTGAAATCGGTTCAGTGGTTCGGGCGCTATGATGCCACAGACAGACAGACAGACACACAGACAAACAGACCAATCCAAAATTTACAAATTAGAATTATGAAAAGACTAGTTTGCAAAAGAACAAAGAAATCATTGAATAAGGAATATAATAAATTATTCAAAATTTGTAAAATCCTACCAGTCAAAAAGAAAGTCTATTTTCTATTATTATTACAACAATTTCAAAATAACACATTTAAACCGGTTAGAATATTTCAGAAAAGAACCCGTAAAGCTGCTAGGTCCCAACTGGAATTGCAATACAAATATAAAAATTATTATGGTAAGCGTACTAGACAGTGGATTATACCTAGATTATGCAATAACTTACCGGAAAATTTCGAGAAATCATTTCAAACTAAATTTAGCTTTAAAAAAATGTTAAAGAAACTTATGTTAGATAATTTAAACGATGAAGATTAACACATTAGAAAGCAAACATTTGTATCAAATTATAGATTATAAAAACAAAATGTGTTAATCGTTAATTGATACTGACATTACATTGTCCACATGTACCCATAATAATAACACGAGAATGTATATCTGCTTGTACATAGTTACTAAGTACCTAATGTGAGAGCTATCCTGCCTACAAACCGCTTTGCTGTTTGGCAGTACTTTTTAATTGTACCTATGTATGTTATATCAAGGATAAATAAATTAAAAAAAAAAAAAAAAAGACACGTCAAACTTATAACACCCCTCTTTTGCGTCGGGGGTTAAAAATGATGTTACATAAAATTAAAAGTTCAAACAGCCTGCCCATTTTGATTCGCTCCGCGGTGCGATCCACTAACGGGGCGAAACGCCAGTATTTTACGCCAATAGTCAGTATTTTCGGGTACCTACTGACCCGAAAATACTGCATTCTTCACTGCACTTCAATTGTAAGAGTTTTGTCAAACTATGTCAAACTAACATTGGCCTGCAGTTACTGAAGCCTTTCATAAGAAACTAGCATTCCACTGATGCTCTCTTCAATATCTCCTAACTGCACCAGCCATTTTAATAGTTAACTGCGGGGCGTATGCCTACCTACGAAGGGTGATTAGGCCATATCCAAGTACTTACCCTACCGCACTGGGCCAGTGTAGTGGATATTATCCACTACACTGGCCCAGTGCGGGTTCACATACGCCATCGAATTTCTTCAAGTAACGAAGATTTCGTCGCGATGTTTTCCTTTACCGAAAAGCCAGTGGTGTGAAAATCTGTATATAAATGTAAAGTAATGTTGGGAAATAAATATGAATACCGCAATTTTCCCTTTATGCGGTGTTATCTAGCTTACCGTGTACAAACCCCCCATAATTAAGAAACAAGGAAGAGGAACTAAAGGTACCACTTTGTCTGTGGTTTATGGCCGTTCAAAGGAACCGCGTTAAAGGAATTAACATCAAGGCTCCTCGGAACATTTCATTTTGAACGGCTTTATCTTTTGAGACTCTTGATACATAGAAGAAAATAGAAAAGCAAGCGATTATACGGGTTGTCGTGGGATTGAGTTTCCTCGAGCTAATGCTAAAGTAATGAATTAATTATGAATTTTATTCCAAGTTTTAAGAAAATGTTATATGTACATATTTTATGAAAATTATAGTTATTTTTATACTACGGGACTGATCGAGCACTAAAAATATGTATGAGATAAATAAACAACCCATTGTCTTACAACATATTAACAACTTAATTGTAAATAAACTTTCGCGACTTGAACACATTATTATTATATACTACGGGACTAATCGCGCACTGAAATTACGAGATAAATAAATACCTCATCATCCCGACGTTTCGACCGAGTTGCATCGATCGTAGTCACGAGTAGATTCGCGTCGGGAAACGTCGGGATGATGAGATATTTATTTATCTCGTAATATTAGAGCGCGATTAGTCCTGTGGTGTATAAAAATAACCCATTATCCCGACGTTTCGACCGATTTGTATCGATCGTGGCTAGACTACTAGGCGTGGTAGTCAGTCGGATTTAGCAATAAGCTAAGTAGGAGCCTATAGCGCTAAATTTTAGGAGGCAGCAAACTTCGGATTATACTTTATTTTTGTCAAAATGTAATTATTTTTTTCTACAATTTGCGTAGTCACGTGGCATATTTTGATGAGGAGCAAATTATGGTTATAACTTAATTAATATGATTTTGAGCTAAGATTATTATCAGTTGTAGAGGAGGAGGCAAAATTTCATTACCTAGTGACAGCAAATGTATAAGTCCGGCCGTATAATGTATTCTTTAATAATTAATCTGTTTATTTCTTATCATAATCAGTTTAAATGTATTGACCGTAGTTTAAGAGTACTATGCTCAAATTGCGAAAGTTTTTAAAAGAACAATTTTATTATAGTTATGCCAAAAATATCTTACTCCAAGATTTCTTGTTTTGGTTTATATTAAAAACTTTTGTGGTAAGACGGATCTTACCACAAACGTTTTACGCACGCTTTAGACAATGGTAAACACAACAAATTGCACGGTTACACAGTGTTTATATAAAGCGTGTTTAAATCTTTTGTGGTGAGGCGGTGTGAGTTTAAAAAATATTTTAAACTACTTTTTTCTACGAGATCAAACCTGAAAACGCGAAAGCGTGCTGTTTCATGTAAATGAACTTTCGATATAAATATACGGAATAGCTAATTTTAGTACCTACCTCATATAATTAATTAATTGTTATGAATAACTTTAACTACGGTGACGGTTAAACTAATGATTTTGAATTTTGAATCTAAAGCTAGATACTTAGCATTGTACTGAACCAGATTTTTTTAAGATGAACGTATTACACTGAAATATTTCGTTCCAATATTAAGCAAAAGCACATTACTAGAATAAATTCACAAGGTCTCTAGTTTTAAGAAGCATCTTGTAGTTTTCCAAAAATGGACATTGAAATACGCTATAAATATCTCCTGCCTTCTCGAATTTTAAGTGTCATGACCTACGAAGTTTTTAAGTTCGACCCTTCGGACTTGCGAACATGCCTCGAAGCCAGTCTGGAATATTTGACTGTTGGAAAAGTAAAAACTATGATACAACTTTATTCGAGGCCAGTCCCAAAGCCCCCGCAAAACTATTTGCGATAGTATGATAAAATCCGCCCACTACCACTATACAATAATACCTGCCTACTCGTGTTCGATGAAAATAGAATATGGAGATAGCTTTATCAATTTTTAATACAGCTCTTTATTCTATAGAACAGAAAAGTATATTAAAAAGACTGATCTTTCGCATGCGTTCTTTAAGAAATTAGATTTTAAATTACAGATTCAAGGATCTGTCTTCCCGCTACAGTATAACGTGGGTGTGTTCAAACCCCGAGTAAAAATGTATCTCATAGGCAAGCATGTTACACCCTAGACCGCATATCTGCTTAACATCAGGAAGTGTATAGTCAACGCAAACCTATACGAAATATAATAATTATTTTTAGCGAAAAATTGCAATACCGACTTCCATCATGTACAGAATAATAATTTGCTCGAATGGATGTGACATCCATGAACATTTTTGTTGAATTATCAAAAACCGCTCAGCTGATCTCAATAAAATTTAAATGGGACCACCTTAAAATACTCTTTCAGACTGAAAACGGTTTTTTAAATCAGTTCACAATTGGCGAAAATATCGATGAACAAACACAAAAAAAAACACATACAGACAAACCTCCTCCTTTTTGGAAATCGACAAAAAAGACTGTGTGTTGAATATTTTATACTAATTCAACGTTAACATCTTTGATTATCGATCTGTCTAGATACCGAATTGGCTGAGCTAAACGGCACAGGAAATAAAGCATCTATATTATTATTAACCGACTTCCAAAAAGAAGGAAGTTCTATGTTCGTCTGTTTGTTTTTTTTTTTGTATTTTCATCGAGAATTTCGCCAATTGTGAACCGAATTGAAAAATTCATTTTTAGTTCGAAAGGGTATACTCCCGAAGTAGTTCCATTTAAATTTTACAGAAATCGGCAGAACCAATTTTGAAACATCAACAATAATGTAAACAATTCGAGCGAAATATTCGAATTTTGTACACGATGAAAGGCGGCTTTACCATTTTTTGCGAAAAATAATGATAGACTATAAACTTGAGCATTTGAGTTTAGACTTAATGGTTTAGACCTTAGGCAGGTGTCTTTTTGGTCTGGCGTTTAAGCATAATATATGTACGCGTACAGTGTCATAAAACTTGAGCCGTTCTGTTTGTGATTGATGTTTATACTTGTCCACCTTGACAAATACATAATCAGAGGTCTCAGAGGTTGATACCTAGCTCTAAGCGTTTCTATGAAAGAGAGAATTGACAGAGAGACAACTAAGTTATCTAATAAGAATTAAACCGCACTTGTGACGGAAATGCCTAGTTATAGTACCTATACCTATACTATACCTTTATTGTATCCTGTTTAGAGAATCTAGTGTCATTTACAGAGTATAATTTGAAATTGTGTCAGTAAATAACGATAATCTTTTTGAATTCTGTACTTCTTTCAAATATAAACATAACCACTAAACCTAGAACTCGCGATAGCTTTTCTAAAACGTTTATACTACAAGTCTATAAAAATAATATTCTATAATCCAATAGTAAGAATGTGTCGCCAATACAATGAGATCTTGAAAAAATCGGCCAAGTACGAGTCGGACTCGCGCACGGTGGGTTCCGTTCTGTATGGGAGCTCCCCTTAAATATTTATTTTATTTTAGTTTTATCATTTATTATTGAAGTGAATATACAACTAAATATTGTGTGAAAATTTTAAGCATTTACCTGTTACCATTTTTAATGTAGAAAAACAGCAAAAAAATCAGGTTTGTTGTATGGGAGCCCCCCTTAATTATTAATTTTATTATGTTTTTAGTATTTGTTGTTATATCTGCAACAGAAATACATCATCTGTGAAAATTTCAGCTTTCTAGCTATAGCGGTTTATGAGATACAGCCTGGAGACAGACGGACAGACGGTTGGGTACGGAACCCTAAAAACGTCACGCGTCTATTGACGTGTTTGATCAAAAACTAAGTAAACTCAAAAGACATGTCAGAAACATTGTATTCACGGCCTATGGTAACAGTAACAAGTAATATAAATAAAATTTATTTTACTAGATGTTATAGGTATAGAGATACTTAAGTTATTTTAAATTTAATTTTGTGTTTATTTCCTGCTTTTATAAGTTGAATCATGTTGTGTACACAATATTTAGAAATGTAGTTTAGATATAAACTTATGTAATATCAATTCTATAATAGGGTAGTTGACTGGTATTGAATTAATTAACAGTACCTATTAGGATTAGAAGAAAAAATAATAAAAATTGGAGATATAAGCTTGTAATGATTTTGGTAGGGATAGAGTGGGGATGCCTCGTCCCTTTCCCACAAAGCATAACTATGGTGAATGTATGACACTTACGGATAGTGACGTCATAGCCTAAATATAATAAAATCATTGTATCATTGTAGCCTGCCATAGTGCGCTCTTTGCCTAGCAAGAAAATAAATATGCTTGTAACTTCTTTATTTGTGAGTTGATTTTATTTTTGTTTTCGTTAATCGGCTCTGTATATGGTTAGCTGTTACAAAAAGACATCAAAAAACTTTTGTCAACTAGCCTATTTTCAACCCCCGACGCAAAAGATGGGTGTTATAAGTTTGACGTGTCTGTTTGTCTGTCTGTGTGTCTGTCTGTCTATCTGTCTGTGGCATCATAGCGCCCGAACCACTGAACCGATTTCAGTTTAGTTTTTTTTTGGATGAAAGGAGACTTAATCGAGAGTGTCCTTAGCTATGTTTTATAAAAATCGATTGAGCCGTTTAAGAGTTATGGTGTGTTAAAGTGGGGATGGAAGAACCAAAATTCTATAAATGTGCCCAAAATTTCGTACTTTTTTTAGGTAGGTTTTTGTGTCGGGGGTTTTTTAAATTTTTAATTTAATTTATATTATTGTAACTGTATTTAGATTTGTGTGCCAAAAAAAAAAAATCATTTGTCTTTTATTAGGTTTAAAGATATTTATGCAAGACAATCAGTTTGTCACTTACATGATAACATAATTACAAAACATTTCACAATTTTAGTCGCACCTATTATTATCAAAATAAATACCTAACCTATTGAACACATAACATAATACAGTCTTACTTCACACTTCTTTTCATTTACTTATAACAATAACGATACATCTTCTATGATGTATTCGGCTATTTTTTTTTAAAAAGCAATGAAGTGAGTTAACATTTTTTATTTGTGAGGGTAGAGAGTTAAAAAGTCTGGCACCTTCAGTTGTGAGCATAGTCTTGCCGTAATTTGTTCGATGTTTATTATTTATTCCAGGTGTATATCACGTGACAGACTACCCACCAAACGTGATCGACATATTCAACGTGTCCGAACTCAAGGGCTATCTTCTCGATGTGAACCTCGTCTTGGGAGCCGGGATGCCTTTATCAGATATGATGGTGCTCTTCCAAGAGTTGTCTGAAAAGAAAGAAGAGTTTTCTTACCTGAAGCAGCTTTACGATCATATGGACTTGGTGGCTCATATACCTGTGAGGAATGTGAGTGTCTTACCAGTATCTAATACTACTTCCATCTATCCAGCTATGTGCAATACGATCACTGCTGAAAATCATAGGGGAGACTTACAGGTCTAGGTTTCCAAGACCAGTTTTCCAGTTGTAAGCAGTATTGATTACATCGTCAGTTTGCCTAGTCGGTGGACATCTTACGCTGCACTTGCCGGTAAGTACGTGGTCTCTATTCGAGAAGTTGATAGCCTTATCAGCCATCCGCTCTTTGAATTATAGGTACCTATTCGCGAAGTAGCTAGTATTCAACATATTTTCGATAATATTTTTTTACTAATTTGGGACTTAATGGTAAAATATATTTAGGATTATGCTCGTAAATAAGTAGGTACTCGTACAACGACCCGTCGTTTTGTTTACTCAGTTAATTAAAAATGTTCACTGATAGAATTTAAATTTCAAAGTGCTTTAATTTTCAACCCCAGTATTGATCGTTAAATTCATTATTCTATAAGCTTAGTACCTACAATTTATTTTAAAACTCTTTCAGTTTGTTTTACTAAAAACTTTAAAGTTTGCTTTGCTAATCACTTTATTTTTCGTTCGGCACTTTATTCTATATTGTCATGAATCTCTTTGTGAACTAAACACTTTGTCATTAAATTCTAACAAATGAAAATTTGCGTATTTACAAATTAGAATATTCTGGAAACTTTATTAATTCAATTCGTGGCTCCTAATTTGCAGTCTAGATTTGAAACACAAATAAGTATGGAAATAGTATAAATACAAGACAAAGGAAAACAAATATGATTTTACAGTGCTGTTAAAATATTCATGAATCTTCATTGAAATAATTTATGATGACAGTACAAACAAACAAATATGTACAAATAGTTAATATCAACTTTCATTATGCAACAACGCTTTGGCCGCCTAGGAAACCGGGGTGAGGAAATAAACCTTGAAAATGACTTTTACTCGGGATTTGAAGACGCCCACGTTGTACATTAGCGGGAAGACAGACCCAGGCAAAGCGTTCCACATTCTGGCTGTTCCTGGATATCAAGTAGCATCAGAGTGCTCAAGACAAGTAAAACGAGCCCAAACACGACGACGGGTCTATCTTGTTTAGTACAGGAATTCCTATGGCCACCTCACGACTTCATCATCAGATCAGCTCCATATTATAGTAGTAGTACCATAATTTATTGCATTGTCACGCGATACTCGTATACATATCCGTGCAAAATTTCAGCTCAATCGGAAACCGGGAAGTTGGTCAAATTTAACATGCAAGATTCCACCCGATCTTACATACATAGAATATAGGTAACTTTCACTGGACAACTGACCGTGTTTTTCACCGGATTCGCAGTGGTGTACGGTAATGTGTCTATGCACAGAACATCGGCCCGGTGAAAAAAATAAGGTATATAGGTAGGTATTTGTTTATAGACGGTCCCGTGATAAAAAACGGCCGTATACAAGCGCTCTACTTAACAGCTTTTTTAAAACGGTCTGGTATTAATTTAATTTACTACAAAAACAACTACTTAGGTATTTCTACACGAACAGTACTCGTAGATTATCCATAGTCCAAAGAAAGTCTAGAGATAGCTAGAGCTTACCCCCATTTGATCGCCACTTCTTCATAAAATGTACCTAAATGCTATTCCAAAGATTTCCGTGACTACGCCGGTCTTATCGTTGTCATTACTTACAGATAGGAACCATTGGCGGGAACCTCTTCTTGAAATATTCGAATAACGAGTTCCAGTCGGATTTGTTCCTGCTATTCGAAACTGTGGGGGCTATGGTGACCATTGGTAAGATTATTTTTTAACATTTTGACTTTTGTGGTATAAAATAACAACTTCTTATTTGCTCATTTTAAACAATATAAAACAGGGCTCACTCACCTGTTCGTATAGTCATAACACGACTATAGTTTCAGTCGCGTTCGGTGACCTTTCTCAAGTTGGAGAGTGCTAGCACGCGGAGCCGTCTCGCAATGCACTGGTTGCACTGCTTCTTATTTGCTATTAATTGAAATAAATGATTATAAAGATATAACTTTTTAAATACAACTTAAGACAGACTTTACAGACAGATTTCAGACTTTTGAGATCCTGGATGTCATGTCATGTAGCAGTAGAGTGCTAGCCAAAACAAGTAAAACTAGCCCAAACACGACGGGTCTATCTTGTTTAGTGCAGGAGTTCCTAAGGCCACTTTCTGACTCCATCATCAGAACAGCTTCATGGTACCATATTATTATTGCATTGTCACGCGGTATACATATGCGTGGAAAATTTCAGTGCAATCGGAAACCGGCAAGTTGGTCATATTTAACTTGCAAGATTCCACCTGAACTTACATAGGTACGAGTACATCCATTGCAAGTTAAATAAAAGCTTGTAAAAAGGAGCTGTTTTATATTTCATATCGTATTTTATTTTCTCATTTTATCATTGGTACAGAAAATGTAAAAGTTGCTCATAATGATGTAGATATACAACTGTTAACTGAAAAACCACCTTTCATGAAAAACAATTAAAAAAAGGATACATCTTTAACTCAAACGCTAATTACGCTAAGCATTAGACACCTGAAACTAAACCTTTGCCGTCTTACTACAAAAGTTTTACGCACGCTTAAGACAACGTTTAACGGTACAAATTGCACGGCTAAACAGTGTTTAGAGCGTGTTTAAATCTTTTGTGGTAAGGCGCCTGATGTCTATTTTAAGTACGAAACTCCTTAAGAATAGGTATTTGATTGTTTCTCTCTTTTCTCAAAATATCACGTATGCCAGACAGTTGAAAAGCCTACATGTAGGTACGTTCAGGCTATTTCAAGTATTTCCATTGTTGCAGCTGAAGCCGTCAACAAAACTCAAATAATAACGTTCCCAGATTTTCTACACACCAACATGAAGGGTAAAATAATCTTGAATATCATGTTGCCGCCTTTGTCAAAATGTTGCGTCGTTAAGACTTATAAAGTAAGTGGGATTCTATGTTTTTGGCAAAGTATGTTAAAGGCATCTGAAAATAAGCCTTAGAATAGGCATGATTACTAAAAAAATATAATTAGTCCGTCAGATATTAGACACGTATTTTTTCTATTGATGAAGATAGGTACAGCCCGTCAAAATTACGCGTGACGTCACAAGTGCCATACAAATGTATTGACTTCTGTAAGAGAGGTGACATCACGACCCCTACTACCAAACTTCGACAAGGTTTATCCTACTGCCTCGGTGGCTCAGTGGTTAGTGAACCTGACTTCTGGATCAAAGAGGCGTGGGTTCGATCCCCACCCAGGGCAAACATTTATGTGATGAATGTAGGTGTTTGCTCTGTGTCTGGGTGTTATTTAGGTACTATATATGTAAGTATGTATTTAAAATATGTATATGTAGTATATCAGCCTCTGGCAGCCATATCACAAGCATTGCTTAGTTTGGGGTCAGAGACCGTGTGTAAGATGTCCCTTAATATTGATTTATTATATATCTATGTCATTTTTTGTTTGATTGACAAAAGAAAAAATACGTATCTAATATTTTTGACAATCTTACTCACAGAATAATTTTAATAATGTTTTTTTACCCAGTCATCATTCCTATTAGGTATACTTTAAGTTTGGTTTATGGTTTTTTTTTCTGTTCATATATAATGTTACTTGGTGGGCGGACGTTATCCGCCTGTGAAAGACCCCTGCGGACCCTAATTTTGTGACAATCACCTGATATTTTGATGTCACAGTGGATGTAAAAATAGAACTCCAGGAAATCGTGAGACGCCAACTTGAGCACACAAAAATAATAAGCTGTTATCTACCTCTAAATATTGTCCGCTTTGAGTGTTTTATTTTTCATGTAATGAGCATTTCAATCGCTAGGATTATACGTCTTAGATTTTACAGTTTTTTAAAGTTATAAGCTTCTTAAAAGCTTTTTACGCAAAATCTTAGCTGAAAAGTATACAAACACTAAAAACTTTTCTGAAAAAAATAATGCGTAGGAACGAGCGTGCAATATTTCTTACTCAAACGATTGACACCAAAAACATAACATTTTGTTACAATTTAAAGAGTGAAAAGAGTTTTCTTCCGAAAGTTAATTTTATCAAAAATGTACCGAAAATTTTCTCGATGTTCTACAGAAAACGCGAAAGCACTAGTCGATTCACGATCCTCTTAATCACCTAACTTAATTCAATTTTTTCATCAAAAGCTCTTTACGCCTCCCTGACCTCCCTGTTCACATTTACGACACCAATACCAAGATATCAAGCAAATTTATTTCTTATAGTCATGGATAAAATATTAATTTTACAGATAATGCCTCGTTCACAAAACGCTCACGCTGTAGTCAACGCTGGTTTTCTATTCAAATTTCGTGAAAACTCAAACCTGCTTGATAAAGCCACTATAGTCTACGGCAGCATATCTCCTACCTTCATCCACGCAGAGAAGACTGAAGCTCTTCTAGCTGGCAAGGATCCATACACAGATGAGACCCTAAAGGTGGTGCTAGAAAGCTTAGCCCAGGAAATAGTACCTTTGGAAGCACCGCCTGAGCCTTCAGCTCGGTACAGAAAGTTGCTGGCAATCAATTTATATTACAAGGTAAGAACTTAAGAATCTGTAGAACTTAATTATCATTATGGACACCCGTACAGGCAAGCGCAGCGTATGACGTCCAGCCACAAGGTGGACGGATGACAGCAGGATCGCGCTGGATGTAAGCCGCTTTCAACCGGTGTCATTGAAATCTATGAAGGAGGCCTATGTCTAGCAGTGTATGTCTTATAGATAATGGACGGATGGATAAAAATATCAATTTAAAAACTTTTGTTTATGTTGTTTTCTTTTAATATCTGTAACCAACTACAACAGTGTCGGTAGAACACGTCATTTCAACATTTCAGATAGAAAAACGTAAATTGATTAGCCAAAGTGTCTTAAATCTTTTAGATCACTAATTTTGCTAATTAAATTGTAGGTTAAACAAACGTTTTAACAATAAAATTTCAAGAATATTTTAATACGTGTAAGTGACACATTATTATTTATTTAACACCTATCTTACACCTAGTTTATCCATCCATCAATCAATATAATATAAAATAGATAAATAAATTTATTGTATCATCATTTATACATAAAAGTGTTCATAAGATATAATTTTCACAAGATTTTAATAATACCTACTTACATTTTCAGGCAATTTTAAGCTTATGTCCTGAGGAAAAACTAAATCCAAAATACAGATCAGGAGGAGAAGCAATAAAGAGACATACATCTAAAGGCTCACAGTCTTTTGAAACAGATAAAAATATTTGGCCTCTTAACCAACCGATACCAAAGTTGGAAGCTTTAGTCCAATGTAGTGGTGAAGCGACATTTGCAAATGATCTTCCAGCGCAAACCAACGAAGTTTTTGCAGCTTTTGTTACTGCAGATGCACCGCCGGGCAGTATGGTAGAAGGTTTTGAAACTACCGAGGCAATGGTAAGACGCAACTATACTCGCATAATGGTATTAATATTAGTTCAGTCAAATGGTAATACAGCTTACCTTATTGCAGAATATGCCAGGAGTTATAACGTTTTATTCAGCAAAAGATATCCCAGGAAATAATGATTTTACTCCAGGTTTTATTCCGCCAATTTTAGATCGTTCTGAAGAAGTTTTATGCGAAAAAGAAGTAAAATTCTACGGTCAACCAGCAGGCATCTTAGTTGCCGATACAGAAAAAACTGCAATTAAAGCTGCCAAGCTAGTAAAAGTGAAATTTAGTCAAATCAGTACTCAGAAACCGTTAACAACTATAGAAGATGTATTGAATTCACCTTATAAAGATAAAAGAGTGAGGCAAGATATCAGTGTTGAACCTACTGAAACAGGCAACGATGTTAAACAAGTCATTTATGGTGAATTGAAAATGGAATCTCAATATCATTATTACATGGAACCACAGACTTGTATAGTGAAGCCTTCTGAAGATGGAATGGAAGTTTACTCTTCTACCCAATGGCTCGACCTAACCAATCTCGCTATTGCTCGTTTCTTAAACATTCCTGAAAACAGGTACCTTACACCTTTATACACAATTTTATCTTTTCAATAGATAGAAAGTAATTTATTTTCAGTAAATAATTACATACATTGGTGCACAAAAATATACTATGAGCAACACCTTACGAATTGTCAAAATAACAATAATTATTCATTGTGTACTCCACAGATTTACTAGGCATAATATTACAATAAATTAATTAAAATTTGGTATATTACAAAATATTAAAATACAATGTTAAAAAATTAAGATGTCAGAAATACTGTAATTGGAATTAAATGTCTGAAAAAAAATATATTCTCATAAAAATCTATGAGAGTAATGTTGAATATTTTTTGTTAAAAAGTGTCATAGAGTTTGAACTAAGCCAAGAAAAGATAAATTTATTGTTTTTCATGTAATATATTTTCAGCATAAACGTTATAGTACGGCGTGTAGGAGGAGCATACGGTGGTAAAATTTCTAGGTCAGCTCAGATAGCGTGCTCTGCAGCTCTCGTGTCACATTTTCTGGGAAGAACTTGCAGGTTTATATTACCACTAATGACTAATATGAAGGTAATAGGGAAAAGGATTGGAACCAGCTGTAAGTATGAGGTGAGAACCAGGTGTTAATTTTCATTGTGAATTCCTAGGCTCAACAGTTGATCAAACTGGTTCGTGTCATCAATCTCACTATCTTTTATCAACGAGTATATTTTTTCAGGTCGGTGTGAACAAGGATGGAGTTATCCAATATCTGAAGAATGATATCTACCAAAATTTAGGAAATTCTCTCAATGAATCTCTAACTCCTATCACTTTACAAGGCTTTTATAATAGCTACGAACATAAGAGATGGAAAGTATCTACCAATAGTGTGGTTACTGATATTCCGTCAAATACCTGGTGCAGAGCTCCATGTAAGAAAAACTAAAAACTAAATAATAAATATTTTTGTTAATACTGATAATGAAATATGTACCTAGTAATTTTACTTTTCAGATACCACAGAAGGAGTGGCTATGATAGAACATGTCATGGAAAAGATTGCTTACCATACAGGAAAAGACCCTCTTGATGTAAGACTTAAAAATATTAACAGAGAACCTAATTATCCTATCCCTGAAATGATCACCCAGCTCAGAAAAGATGCCGACTACGATAACAGACAAAAAGATGTGGCTGAATTTAATGCCAACAATCGATGGAGAAAGCGAGCCATAAAGCTAGTACCTTTATCAATTGATATTTTCTATACGGGAAATTACAATGCGCTCATTAGTATTTACCATGGAGATGGAACTGTTGTTATTACTCACGGAGGTATTGAGATGGGACAAGGTATAAATACTAAAGCAGCTCAAGTGTGCGCTTACATGCTTGGTGTACCTCTAGATAAAATAAGCGTTAAGCCTAGTGCTAGTTTTACATCCCCCAACGCTATGGTCACTGGAGGAAGCATTGGAAGTGAATGTATTGCTTTAGCTGTAGTAAAAGCTTGTGACATTTTAAACAAAAGACTTGAACCATACAAGAAAGACAAACCAAAATGGGAAGATATGATTGAAGCAGCTTATAAAGAAGAAGTGGACTTACAAGCATCATATATGGTTGGAGTGAGAAAAGATAACCTCGCTACGTATTATGTATATGGTGTTGGTATTATGGAAATTGAAATTGATATTTTGACGGGAAATCATGATGTGTTAAGAGTAGATATTTTAGAAGATACAGGGAGGAGCTTGAGCCCTGAAATTGACGTAGCACAAGTGAGTTTAAAACATTTTCAAAAAAAATATATAAATAAATCCTGTGTATACAATAATTAAATATAATTTTAAATACAAGGGGAATCTTACACACGGTCTCTGACCCCAAACTAAGCAAAGCTTGTGATATGGCTGCCAGAGACTGATATACTACATTATACATATTTTAAATACGTACTTATAAAAATAGTAACTGAGTAACACCCCGACACAGAGCAAACACCTATGTTCATCACATAAATGCTTGTCCTGGGTGGGGATTGAGCCCACGCCTCTTTGATTCAGAAGTCAGGGTCACTAACCACTGAGCCACCGAGTCAGTCCGTCAATTATGCATATTGATTCATAAAACAAGTCTGAAACGAACTTAGAACTTATTAAAGAAGAAAATTATTTATTTCTAGATTGAAGGTGCTTTCATTATGGGTCTTGGATATTGGACAGCAGAAAAACTAGTATTCGATAAGACCACGGGAAAACTTCTTACTGACAGAACGTGGACGTATAAAATTCCAGGGATAAAGGACATACCAGCAGACATGAGAATCTACTTCCGAAGAGGAGCGCGGAATGAAATTGGCATTTTACAATCAAAAGGTATTTTTTTTTATTTGTCATACGTTTGCGTTTGACTACATACTGTCATATGTTAAGCAGTAAGTACTGTAAATACTGTACCGGTCTTTTTTTAATCCATTGTTGAACATAGAGCTATATACATGAAGGGTGGTTAGGCAATATCCACCACGCCTAGCCCAGTGTAGGTTGGTAGATTTACACACGCCATCGAATGTCTTTTAAGTACAGGTTGGCTACCAATGTTTTCCTTTCGGAAAAGTGTGTAGTGGTGTGAAATTCCGTACATAAATTCTAAAGAACTCATTGATACAGGATCGGGATTTAAACCTACGACCTCACGTCTGTAAAGTGAATGTTACTACCACTAGACCACCACGGCACAAACAGCAAGTACCTATGGCAGATGTACTAGTTGTGACCACTGCTTCAGTTTTGGCCATTGTCAAAGAAATTGCATAAATTAATTATAAACAACTAGCGGCCGGCCTCGGCTTCGCACAGGTGTATTATACATACAAACCTTCCTCTTGAATCACTTTATCTATTAAAAAAACCACATCAAAATCCGTTGCGTAGTTTTAAAGAAATAAGCATACATGGGGACAGACAGCAGGAAGCGACTTTGTTTTATACTATGTAATGATGATAATGATGCAACACTACATTGTATTGTTTGTGTGAATGTCAAAGTTAAAGATTGTTTTAAAAACATTAAAATTGTGTACAAAATCATTAAAATTCAAAGTGCCAAAATTGACATTAAGATGGTGAAAACCGGTACAAGTACAAACAGAGAAATAACAAGCTATAGTAGAAAGAAGGTACTCAATGCGAGCCGTCAGAGCTCGTGTCTGAGCTTTTGATCGGATTTGTTACACGTTGGTGGCTTCATTTCCATTACACTTCGTCTGCTTTTTTGTAGTCATCCGGGACTTATTTTTACCGTGACGTATTTTTCATTCATTCGAGTACTAAGTACTTATAAATAACTAGCTGATCCGGCTAACTTCGTTTCACTGCCGGGCTGATTCACGAATCAGCTCTCTGGGAGGTGGCCAAGGGAACTTAGCAATGAAACGACACAATCTGATTGAGTTAGGGTTCATTTGAATGGTATTTGCGAGTAGTTTGTCTTTCAATGGTAACCAGGGACTGATGATAGAGCTGAAAGGTGGTCAATAGGAACTCTGTATTGAAACGACGCAACCCTATCGAGCTTCGGCTCGTTTGATTCGTCTTGGTATAGGTACTTGCTCAGTAAAAGCTAGTTTTTAAAAAAAAAAAAAGTTTTTAAACATTAAATCTTTCTATTTCCAGCGACAGGCGAGCCTGCTCTATGCCTCGCTACGGTGTTCACCCACGCGGCCAGAGAGGCAGTGCGCGCCGCGCGCCTGGACGCCGGCTACGAAGATAGCTGGGTTGAAATAGGTATGCCACACAACTCCTAAGAAGCGACATGATTTTTCTACACTGTGTATAACTAAAGTTAAAACTACACGTAGTTCCAATAAACTACAGAACTATTACTCACAGAGAACGACAAACCACCTTAGGCCTGGGGCCATGGAAAATAGAATTAAAAAAATCTGCCAAGTACGAGTTGGACTCGCGCTTGAAGGAACCCTTACCGTATGCCCCTCGGCAAAAATCACGTTTGTTTTATAAGAGCCCTCCCTTGCCTAAATATTTATATTTTTCTATTTTGAGTATTTGTTGCTATAGCGGCAATCAAAATACATCATCTGTGAAAATTTCAACTCTCTAGCTATTACGGTTTATGAGAAACAGCCTGGTGACAGACAGACAGACAGCAGTGTCTTAGTACGAGTAATTGGGTCCCGTTTTTACCAATCGGGACTTTGGCTTCTACGGCTTTTTAGGGTTCCGTACTTTTGTGTACGGAACCCTAAAACGCCGTAGATTTTGTCTCGGCCGTAGAACACGGAACTGTCGTAGTATTTCAACAATGCATTCATATGCGGTCACTTAAAACAGACAAAATAAGTCAGGAAATGATACAGTGTTAAAAAAAAGTTGTCAAGTGCGTGTCGAGACACGCATAATGTCTTCCGTAGATAATGAATATGATTATGATGATGATAAAAACCATTTTTGCGGCGTCATTACATGGTTGAAAACAAAAAAAAAACGTTCTCGCAAGCCGGGTAAAAAGAAAGCCTCTAGATATCTATGGCTATGCCTATTTTATGTCTGAAAACACCCTATTGGTCGCATCCTGTGATAAATTTCAGCTCCTTTCATTTCCCCGGAAAATAGGGCCCTATATTCTGGTGAAAGTTTGAGATTGGTATCGATCTAAATCATCGTTCGTAGGCGTAGCATAGGTCAAGCATTTTTACAGTACAACGATATTTACGATTTATATAATTTAAAAATCAGAAAATCGACAGCTTTTGTTACTTAGAAAGTTGTGAGCATAAGCGTAAGCGTCTTTGTTAGTTTTAATAGATCTCCTCTATAGATTGTATTTTGAACGAAATTTGGTAGTGTAAGGAGGGGGAATACCTACACAAGTTCTCTATCTATATTTTTTTGTACTGTACTGTATCAGCCTTTTTAATAGTCCACTGCAGGACGTAGGCCTACCCAAAGAAGGGTGATTGGGCCATGTCCACCACGCTGGCCCAGTGCGGGTTGGTGGATTCACATACGCCATCGAATTTCTTCTACGGACGTATGCAGATTGCCTTACGATGTTTTCCTTCACTGAAAAGCCAGTGGTGTGAAATTCCGTACATAAATTTCAAGGAATTCATTGGTACGGGACCGGGTTTGAACCCACGAGCTCACGATTGTAAGGCGGGTGTCATTACCACTAGACCACCACGGCTATATTTTTTAAATTTTCCGAAATTAAACCAAATCAGACAAGAGCGAGTCAAGAAGAGTTTAGTCGTGTTTTAGTCGTTAGTTAGTCGTGATATTTTTTTATTACTAAATTTTCATTTTAGTAAAATTCTTTAGTCACGTTCACACAGTGAGAATGACTAGGCCCCAAGATACGGGTGCTTTATTGTACCCAGTTTGGGGATTAGTGTTCGCATAAAAAAAGTAAAATTTTATCTTGTGATAAATAATTTTGAATTTATTAGGGATGATTTTTAAATGTTAGGGATTTTTGAGAATAAATTACTTAAAAATAATACAAATTTATACCTACTTGCGCGATCTACTGTTTGAAAAACTGCTTGCATAGAATCAAATATGAAGGCCATACAACAGTACCTATGTTATGTATGATTTGGCACAAACAGATACACAAAAAATTCTCGCATAAAGGTATAATATGTTTACAATAATCGGCCAAGTACGAGTCAGACTCGCGCACGGAGGGTTCCGTACTGTATGGGAGCCCCCCTTAAATATTTATTTTATTTTAATTTTATTATTTATTATTGAAGGGAAAACTAAATATTCTGTGAAAATTTCAAGCTTCTTCCTGGTACCATTATTAATATAGAGCAAAAAACGTCAATAAATTCAGGTTTGTTGTATGGGAGCCTGCCTTAAATATTTATTTTATTTTGTTGTTATAGCGGCAACCGAAATACATCATCTGTGAAAATGTCAGCTGCCTAGCTATCATGGTTCATGAGATACAGCCCGGTCACAGACAGACAGACGGACATCGAAGTCTTAGTAATAGGGTCCCGTTTTTCCCTTTGGGTACGGAACCCTAAAAACTGTCACAGTATGGTGGCCGCGGCAAGGTAAGCGGAGCGTTGGTCGTCCGGCTGCAAGATGGGTTGACGATATAGTCGAAATCACAGGGTCGAACCTGGACACGATTGGCACAGGACCGAGGCAGATGGTACAGTAAGGAAGAGGCCTATACCCAGCAGTGGGATAAAGAAGGCTGTAGATGATGATGACGATACCGTTACAAATAAATCTTTGACGGTAAAATATATCTACATTTGTCTGTCCGGTAACTCGCAGACGGCCGCGTCGGTCGTTCTACAGAAGTTACTTATTCACATGGGTATTCATCCAAAATGTTCTCACTCTCACTAAAGTTAAATTGCTCTTTCATCGTGTCCTGAATACCAACTCGGAAAAGAAATTCCATGAATATTTGAATTAACTCACCGCAATACTTAGTCTCAGCTTAAATTCGATAAAATGGTAAAAAGTCTCAATTTCTGTTGTGAGCTGATTGTAACTGCAGAATATTATAATACCTTTGATAATAGAGCAATTTTGCAAATTAATAAATAATAATTATTTGTTAGTTTATTTTTTATGCATATACCTAGCATGGCTCAGTAAACGGATCTAAAGATTATGACTATAAGTAAAGACAATATTTAGATGATAAAGAGCCCTGGAAGCTGTGGGGATCTAATGGTAGTGACTCCCGCCTTATGCTCGTGAGGATGTGGGTTTAATCCCGATCCCGTACCAATGAGACATTTTGAACTTATGTGCGGAATATTTTCATACCACTGGCTTTTTGGTGAAGGAAAACATCGATGGGCATCCTGCTTTTTTCCGTAGAAGAAATTCGATGGCGTATGCGAATTCGCCAACCCGCGGTGGAAATGTCCCATCGTGGGTAGGCCTGCGACCAACAGGTATTAAAAATTAATAAACTAAAAACGACTATTAAAAACTAACAGTAAGAGCCATGGTTAATTTATATCCTCCTTCTTGTGATTTTATTATACTTTCAACTACCACGCATTAATCCAAGGACCGTTGTAATAATATTTTAATTCCATTCATAGAAATATTCCCACTCCTTATTCCCACACGTGGGAAGCCTATTCACGTAGGATCTTTTAATATCCTCGTCCATTATAATTTAGGACATTTTATAACAAATATGTAAATATTTTAAAAAAATGTTTGTTGTGTCTATGTTATTCAAAATAAACATTGTACAAACAAAAAAAAAATCCTACTGCCCATTGAATTCGCCGGTTGGCAAAATTGTTATTTTCTTATCAACTGGGGCCTTACTGTGTAAGCGCTCTGACGTTCGGCTTCGCTTTCCCTCCCGCTCGCTCGCTGAGTAACTGGCACGAGCAGGAGAAAGAGCGAAGCCGAACGTCAGAGCGCTTACGCAGTAAGGCCGCTGATCAGTTTTGTTTATTTTTTCAGAAAACCCTTGCACTGTGGAAAACATATTCATGGCGGTTGGACACAAACTGGAACATTTGAAGTTGAAATAAATATTGCTTTATGTAGATAAAACAACTATTACTATTAATGCTTCGATTTTTAAAACGGAACATATTGTTAAGAGATGGGTTCTTGGATAATCAGTTAAAACGCCGATTGTTCACTTTGCACTTTATTGCACAAAATCACAGTACACACGACACAACTGGTTCGCACAAACACGTCACACTGGCACTGATATTCACACAACTAGTCACTTCACAATCACTGGTACCGCACTTGAACACGAGATGTTTTCGCTCCGGTATAAAACGCGATAACTGGCACGAACGAAAACCATCGCCCTATTTATATCGGAACAAGGTTTCTCTAGAAATCTGTAGAATATTCGGTGCCATTGTGATTGACAAAGTAAACAAGTGGAAAGTTCGAGAATCCCTATTGTTCTCAACTATTACAAAAACACCAAAAAAATCACTCAATACAATACACAATAGACGCGACACAAAGACCGGTGCCGCCTGAGTCATAAAACCATAAATCTCGCGATTAGGTGTAAACAACTCGCCGCCGCCCGTAATTACCGCGCGCGGCGCGGTTTACTGCATAACAATATCTACATCGATACTGGAAGACAAGAAGATAGAGAAGAAGAGATGGTCATTTTTGCATGGTAAAATTTACATAGTTAAATGATTTAATATAAACAGCATATCGCACAAATACATCGCAAAAAGCACGCAGTATTGATAGCCGATGCGATCGTAATGTTTTCGATTGAAAATTACATTTCAATAAGCGCAGCGTAGGATGTCCACTCACAAAGTTGTGACCTGATTAACTAATCAAGACCACGCTAGGTCCCATTGTAAAGCAGGAGACGCGAGGACTTCCTACAGTAGAAACAAAGATGACCGTGAAACAAAAAAAACTTCCCAATAAATTTCCCACAATTTAATTATAATTAGAGATAATTATGGAGTACAATTAAGGTTAGTCACAAGTTGTAATAATTATAAAAATGGATCGACCTAATAAAGCCCCTGAAATGACTTATTCTTTCATTATCTGTCTCTTTTTTGACCAATTAATTATTCGTTAATTTAAAGGACTTGATTACGATTAAGAATAAAAATTTAACAACTAAAATTGGATACTCGAATACGCAATTGTGTGGATTTGTTTGTGTTGTTGTCAAATTTATTTTACTGCAACAGTAAGAACATTTCTCATAATTTCATATTTCTGTTTTTGCAACATAGTTAAGGTCTTTTTATTATGGAATGTGCTTACAACTTGGTGGCCCTTGTCAATTTCAATTTCAGTCTTTATCTTTATAATGGTTGGCTTGTATTGACTCCCGCTGCTATTAGTCTAGTCTCATCCACGAATGCAGCGCTGTGTATCTGAACCCATCTATGAAACTATTTTTAATAAATTCAATATAAGATTGATTAAGGTTAAGATTGATTTCTAAATTCAATTATGATTTCGTCATAGAAATGAATACATACACCTTTACAGTTGGTGAAGATAATGCGCATAAAATCGAGCGGCTAGACTTGTTCAAACTTTATTGCACACACTTGAAATTACATTTAAAAAAGTGTTATTTACAGCTATCTACATAATTTAAAAAAAAGTAACTTACACTAAAACACTAAACTTAAATATCAATTAAATTGCGAATCAACTATTTATCTGAGATTTATACTAAGTACAATGGTTCGAAAAAATTACCTATAAAAAGTTAAATTCAGTAATTAAAGTCAAAATTAATTGTCTCTACATCAAAACTGAACAACTGAATGACAGACAGTCAAAATGATTTTGCATTGTCAAGGAAATTATACGGAAATCAGGGAGTAGGTTAAACATTTTTTCTAGTATTGGTCAGATAATAATAATAATAGTAATAGTAATTACGGGAGGCCCATTTAGTGGATGGCAAGTCACCACCCGCCTGGATATTTGAAATGAGGCATTATTTGGCGGGTGCCGTACCTCATTCCATAGACCATATTTTTAAGTCATCGATCACTACATCACAATAGCCCGATATCCTGTAAGTCACATCTAGCAATAGTTTCATTCTACTTTTTGTACACAACATTTTATATGTGTTATAATAAGTGATTGAAAAGGGCCTCTCAGTGTTGGCTTCGGCTCCACTGATGCCTACCAAAGGACCAAGCTTTGCTTGTGAGTTAATGTGATCTTGAATAATAGTAATACCGAAACACCTTCTTCAATCCCTAAAAATAATAGAAATATCTCCGAACACATACATGACAATGCAGAAAGCCGTAATTCTCAATACTTGCCGCATTGTCCGGAAATTTTTACAAGAAGACCTAAATACTGACATTGTTGACAATGATGCTCACTTGGCTTAGACCCGTGATTATCATTATACCGAAATATCTTCAATATTTCGAGAAGTACAGCGTATAGAGATAAATAATAATAATAAGCCATTTATTTCCAATACATACATACATCATACAAGCTTAGTTATAGAGTCGTAAATAACAAATAATATTTAGTAATAACTATTTAGACATATAAGTTAATTGTTATTTTTATTTTCCTCGGGTATTGGAACCCCTGTTAGGGTATAGGCCTCCTCCAGCTTGTTCCAAGTGTCTCTATCTTTGGCTTTGGTCATCCAATCGTTTCCCGCTGTGTTTATGATGTCATCTATCCACCTTTTCATTGGACGACCTCTTCTTCTCTTTCCAAATGGTCCTTCCCATTTCGTTGTCTCCGAAGTCCATCTTTTATCTTTGTATCTTGCTAAATGCCCTGCCCATCGCCACTTTAGCTTCAAAGCATAATGTAAGGAATCTATTAAATTAGTTTTTCTTCTTATGTGTATGCTTTTAATTTTGTGGATTTTTCTGATTTTCAAAATGCTTCGTTCCATAGCCTTTTGACAAGTTACAAGTTTGGATTTTATTTTTGTATTGTATGTCCACGTTTGGCATCCATAAGTGAGGGTCGGTAGAATGCACGTGTCTAAGACGATCTTTTTGAGGCGCAGGGGGATATTGCCTTTCAGAATTTCTTTCAGGGACCAGAATTTTCTCCAACTCATGTTTATTCTTCGTTCGATCTCTTCCTCTTCGCTTTTATCTCCAAACGATATTCGTTTTCCTAAGTATATGTAGTGGTTTACATATTCTAGCGGTTTCCCTTTCAGATTTATTGCGATTTTGATGCTATTAGTCATTAATTTAGTTTTTTCCTCATTCATTTTGAGACCTACTTTTTCGCTTTCATCGCTCAAAGAGTGGATCATTGTCTCTAGTTTTTTACTCGATTCTGCGAAGAGGACGATATCATCAGCGAATCTTAGGTGTGTCAGTCGTTTTCCTCGTACCTCTATACCCTCTGACTGCCAATGAAGATTATCAAAGATGCCCTGAAGTACTGCTACAAATAATTTAGGCGAGAGAGGGTCTCCCTGCCTCACCCCTCTGCAGATTGGTATGTCTTGTCCGCGTTTCTCTAATTTGACCTTGCTGACGCTGCCTTCGTAAATATTTTTAAGCACCCGTATATAATTTTCGTCGATGTCGCATTTTCGAAGAGCTTCCCAAATAGAGTCTTGTGAAATAGTGTCAAAAGCTTTAGCGTAATCTATATATGCAATATATAGGGGCTTATTGAACTCTTTGAATTTCTCTATAACCTGTTGTACGACATGTAAGTGATCTGTTGTAGAAAAACCAGAACGAAATCCCGCCTGCTCAATCGGCTGATGGTTGTCAATCATTGGGTCCATTCTGGTTTGTAAGATCGATGTGAATAATTTGTACACGCTTGGAAGGAGACTGATTGGACGGTAATTACTTAAGTCTTGTGGATCTCCTTTTTTGTACAGTAAGATAATATCAGATCTCTTCCATTGTACTGGTACCTGGCCAGATGCTAAAACTTTACTAAACAAGCAAGAGATGGGGTGCGCTAGGAGAGTGATACCAGTTTTTAGAGCTTCGTTGTGTATCCCATCAGGTCCAGGACTTTTATCCATTTTCATTTTTTGTATATGTTTTATAACTTCTGCGACAGTCACTGTTGTTAGGTCTTGATTGTTGGTTGTGTTATCTCGATTTTCTTGTGATTTATTGATAGGTAAGTTTAGATTAGGTTGGCCATTCGTTTCTTTCTCATAAAGTTGTCTATAAAATTTAGTAGCACAGTCCAAGATATCTTGTCTGGTTTTAGTTTCTTTTGTATTTGTTTTTAGATTTTGGATCCAGTTTTTGTGAGTATTTAGTTGTCTGTAAGCTTTTTTTGTGCTTTTGTATTTTTGTAAGTTTGTTTCTATTATCTTAATTCTGTAGTCTTGGTAATCATGTTTGATAGCCTTGTTTGTTAGTTTGTATAATCTACTTAGTTCTTCCTTCTTTGCTTTCGTTTTTTGTTTCTCTTTCAAAAGTTCAGTACGTTTTGTTATAAGATCTCGTGTAGATTTGGTAAGGATTTTTCCTGAAGTATCTATTTTTTCACCGGTTCTTCTTGATGTCATACTTCTCTTAATTATATTTTCCAATTTGTCATAGAATGCCTGGATATCTTCTTCTTCGTCTTGAGTCTTTAGGTTTTGTATATTTTCTTCCAAATTTTTGAGAAATCGGGTAATTTCTTCTGCTGTTTTCAGTGAGTTCGATTGCGATTTAAATGATATCCTACACTTTTTCTCTTTTGTTATGACGTAAGTAGCTCTTACTAGGCGGTGGTCAGATCTAAATCCTAACCCGTGTAGTACTTCGATATTTTTTATATTTTTTGGTGTGTCTGATAAGATGAAATCTACTTCGTTTTTTGTTTTTTCGTCAGGAGAAAGCCATGTCCACCTGCGATTGCCTCTCTTTTTGAAAAATGTGTTCATTATCGATAATTTATTCTCTAAAGCATATTGAATTAGTACTTCTCCTCTGTCATTTCTATTTCCATATCCGAATTTTCCCAGTACCAAGTTGTCTTTTCCTTTTGTTTGGCCTATTTTCGCGTTGAAGTCTCCGATGACAAGCACATTTTCTCCTGCCTGGTCCTGCGCTAGCTGTAAAGTTTTGTAAAAATTATCGAGTTCTTTTTGTGACGCTCTCTCGGTTGGAGCATATACTTGTATTATGGATAATACTTTATTGTTGACTTCAATTTGCAATAGTGCAACTCTTTCGGAGAGGCCTGAGAAGTTAAGTATCCTATTTTTATGCTTCTTATTTATCAAATCTTCTTATATATTGGTCAGATAAACACCAGAAACTATAGTTGAAACTTAAACAAATTAGGTACGCATAAGATTCTTAGGAAATTATACAAAGTTATTGCTTCGAAGTCCATAGTTTCCTCATAATATTTCTAGTAAATTGTTTATATTTATACTGGGTGCTCGGATAAGTAAAGCATTTATGAAAATCGTATAGTACGATATCCAGTAAAGTAAGTAAGAGAAATATACTCACATCTGTTGTTCGATAATGATAAAAAAAAAGATCTTAGTTAAAACTTGGATCAATGAAAATGACCTAGGTTGCCTTGCTAAATATGGGACCAAAAATCTAGGACCAGGTGTTCATTAACTACTTTTGTTTGTTGTAGGTATTGTTTGATAGTTAGTTAATTAATCCACGTTTCAATCAAGGATTGTTTTATGTCTGAACCCTATCTAATAGTATTACACTGCTTTTTGCCAAAAAAGTACCATAACTACCCACAGTTGTTTCACTTAAAACTTAATTTGATTAAATCATATCTGCCAATATAGCCTGTTAAGATAAAACTCTAAAAAAACAACTTAATGCTATGTACGATTTTTCACGGCTTTCCAGAATAGGTGAAGGAAGCCGAATGGGAGTGATAAACGCAGTTATTAGGATCAATGTTTACTAAAGGACTAACTTGGAATTCCAGAAAAAAACAGCCGCTTTAGTAAGTTGCTGTTTTTTAAAAATCATTCTGTCGATTCGAAGTTTCAATTTTGCACGGGACAGCTACCTAATGTTTTTTTTTATTAAATAACGAGTTGGCCTCACACTATAAAATATTATTAATGATGGTCTAAATCAGCTTTTCTCGGTTTAGTGCACTCTTTCTGAATAATCCTGTAGAAAGAGGATAAAATTATATCATTAAAAATAAGCTTTCATTTATAAAAATATTTTGACAGACAGTATATGCCCATGTTGCCCGTATATTACATTCTGACCAAGCACCCTGTATTGAGTTTGGCTTAAGGCTGTTATTTACAGAAAATGTTTTATCATAATAAAGTTGTTATAGAAGTGTCCTATTTGACACCAAACTCATAAATTATTTAGCGCCATAACCCTTCATTTCAGGACAATTTATAACTTTGAAATTCAAGAAAATAAGTGGGCAGAAAAAGAAAGGTTTATTTTCTTTGAAGTCTTACTGGGATTGGGGCAATTTCTTCGTAATTTTTTATTTCTACTGTAAGAACATAAAATGATGTCCTTCTCGTATAAAATAATGTTCTATAAGACCTTATATTTTATTTATGGAGGAACCATTAAATAAGTCTTTTAGAAGTTGTATACTCTGAAAATCTTAATTTTTCTGAGATAGATGACCTATATAGGCTTTATATGTATAATTATACTTTTTACTTAGCTTTTATAAGCTAAGACCTATTATTATAAATAAGGTGTTGTTTTTCAAACTGCACGAACTTTCAGCAATAGAGACGCAAGGCGTTTCTTTGCAAAAAGCAGATAGATGTTGTAGATATAAATACAACACATATTGTAGATTTAGTGTATACTAATCAATATGATCGAATTTCGTTATCAGACCAACCATAAAATTGGCAGTTCAGCAGTTTGGTAGAAAGAGAGGGAGAGAGATGGAGATGTGGAGAGCTTATTTCGTGATGAGCTTTAATAACTGCTATGCAAGTCGCTAAGAATCAATTTTATTAATAATTATTTTTCGCAAAAAATGGCAAAGCCGCCTTCTATCGTGTACAAAATTCAAATATTTCGCTCGAATAGTTCACATTATAGTTAATTTTTCAAAAACAGCTCAGCCGATTTCTGTAAATTGTAAATGGGACTACCCTTTCGAACTAAAAAATTATTCGATTCAATTCACAATTAGCGGAATTATCGATGAACATACTCAAAAAAATATACATACAGACGAACATGTAATCTCCTCCTTTTTTGAAATCGGTTAAAAACTAGCTTTTGCCCGCGTCTGCGCCTGTGTGGTATTTTAATTTTTGTGATGTCCCATAGGAACATTTTATTTTCTGGAATAAAAAGTAGCCCATGTCACTTTCCATCTTTCAAATTATGTCAATAAAAAAATCAAGTCATCCCGTTGCGCCATTGAAGCTTGAAAGAGGGACAAACCAATAATACAACTAGCACACTTTCGATTTATAATGTTAGTAAGGATTTATAGCGTACATCTAGCCTATGCGTACACCATTTAAACGTCCTACGCATGACATAACGATGAAAATCAATAAAATATTATGAACGACTTAATAAATAAGTTTTGGATGTTAAGCAGATATGCGGTCTAGTATATCCTACTTAATATTATAAACGTGAAAGTTTGTAAGGATGTATGGATGTATGGATATTTGGTATTCTTTCACGCAAAAACTACTAAACGGATTGAGATGAAACTTTGCAATTATATAACTTATACATCAGAATAACACATAGGCTATAAATTATAATGATATTGCGTAAGTTTTCCATATTATAACAATAAGTGTTAAGTACGTAGGAAAAATTCTGCCATTTGCGAGCTACGAGTATTCTAGCGTGCGTTCCAAGAAATGAAAAAAAAAGAACTTTTCTTTTTTTATTTTCCACCTCCTTTATTAAGGGTGGTAAGGTAGGACCTCGAAATATCATGCGGGCGAAGCCGCGGGTAAAATCTAGTGTTATAACACTAGATTTTAGCCGCGGGTAAAATCTAGTGTTATAACACTAGATTTTACCCGCGGCTTCGCCCGCATGATATTTCGAGGTCCTACCTTACCACCCTTAATAAAGGAGGTGGAAAATAAAAAAAGAAAAGTTTAATATTATATATAATATGTCTATAGAATATGTAAAGGCGCGAGATAAGGGTACTATAATACATTTAAGTAATACATATAAGTAACAATATCTACGTAATTATAGTGAACCCATGGTGGTCCAGTGCGAAATCACTCGTCTTACAAGCTTAGTACCTATTCAGACCCTATCCCGTACCTGTGAGTTCTTTGGAATTTATGCACAGATTTATATACTATTGGCTTATTGGTGAAGGAAAACAATGTTTAGTAACTTGCATACATCGAGAAATTCGACGAAGTATGTGAATCCAGCAACTAACTTCGGGACAGCGCAGCGTAGTGTATAAGTATGACCCCATGCCATTTTGAGTTGGTTTATGTTCAGCAGTGAACTATTATAAAGTCGGTACGGTAATATCTACAAAATGCAAACTAAGTAGCAAGTCTTTATGATAAAATAGTGACAGATATAACAAAGTAAAAGTACCTTCTCACCTCTACCGCAAGTCGTAGCTTATCTGTAGCAAAAGGGTGGAAAATGTGTGAAAACTAGTTTCCTTCCGACAAGGCAGGTGAAGCCGCCAGATAAGGCACTACAATACACAATATGAATAGAAAAGTTAGTCGATAAAGATGTTTTATGACGTGGTTAGGGACTGTGGTGTATTCTGTGTTAAGTACTGGTAAGGGCGGAACTTAAAGCTGGCTGGTTAAACTGGATTAACCATAGAATGGAATAAACTTAAACAAAGGGGTATAAATCTCTTCTACGGACGAACTACTTAACGGTGTCCAAAATTTTCTTTGCACTCATCGTTGAACAACTATGCGATAAACTGTGAAACCTGAAAAAAGTCAGCAGTTCCAAACATTTAAACGAAGTTTCCTAGGTTCATTGTTATTTTATTGGCTTCGTAGTGATTAGACTGGACAATGACTAGCTCAACTACATCCTAGACTAAAGAGTAAGTGTTTAATATGTTCAATAAGTCACCCCGTGTACTTACAAAACTATAAAAAAATGAATAAGTTTTCACAAATCATTCTACGAAATTTTGGATGTATCAGGAAAAATGTGACTAAAGGATCTCAGAGCAAATACAACGATTTTAGTTATGCAGTTATTCAAAGGTGGTGATGATCTCTAACAAATTAGAAGATCCATCAAGGAATTTTGCTTTTTTGCTAAGGTTTTAATCTAGCTCATTTCAATGGTTTTAATCAGACTGGTAATGTCAAAGTATAAGATCTCCATTCGAGAACTTACCGTTACTCCGTAATTATCTCTCTTTAGTTCGAATTTCATGAAAAATCATTTGAAGAAAATATTTTTTATTTATAGCAAAAAATCTACTTTCACCAGCGCCTATACCCGTCCCGCCTTATCAATTATATCCAATGCAATAAAATACCGAGTTGTCTATTAGCCTTCTTCGCGAGCGGACTACTGCACTTGAACCAGTACGTATTTTATTATAATATTCATATTATTCCACTCTCTATCTCTTATCTTCATTATATTGAACTGTCCCAATGTTGAGCACGACATCTTCACTATCATAATCACTTATTGCGTTATACAATATCAAGAATTTATAAATTATAATGTCACTTATTGCAACTATAATCAAATAAAATTAAATTGGATGCCTCCAGTTCGTTTCTGTTGAAAAAATGTCCATCGTCATCCAGCGCGGCAATGTGGCAAGCTTTATGGGCACCATGGCACCAGGAACGATGAGGCCCGTGTTATTCGGTTGAGTTTCTTTACGAATACTTATTTACAGAATCAGAATCATTTATTTGTTTTTTACAAAGTTTATTATTTAAATTCAGTGGCCGATTTACCAGCAGGCTGAGTGTGAGTAGGCTTAGAGCGGCAAATTTTAGGGGCGGCAAATTTCGTTGTTTTTTTTTGTATTATTGACAAAAACATAAGGTTAATTTGTTAACCAAAATATTAAAAAGTTCACAGAAATAATTATTTATCGCAAAAAATGGCAAAACAAACTTCAATTGTGTACAAAATCCGAATAGTTCGCTCGATACAAAAATTCAACACCCTACATAATGGCGACAAATACGTAAATACGCCAATGTTTGTATTTACATAATATATCACTACAAAAATGCATCTCTATAGGGTTTTCTCGATCGACTACGTTATCTCTCTGGATTCTAAGCTTATTTTGGATTCTTTGAACACCACACAGAGCGCAAAAAAACATTTACTGGATACCTATAAAATATATATTTGACCGAGTGAACGAAATGAAAGAGGTCTCAGTTTTAGGTCGACGATTCTGCTTTTGTCTGCCTGAATGTTAATTTTTCTCTATAGGTCGCATTTTTCAACGAATCTCGACTAAACTTGGTCGACTATTTTTAATTGTAGAGGGCATTTCTCTCCAGCAGGGGAAAATTTCTGTCGCTGTATTTATCAGCTGACTTCGATAATAGGTATTTGGCAAGATCGTTTTTTTAAATGGTTTTATTTAGCTAACCCCGTTTGTTTTCTTGAGTCAAATTTAGTAATTGAAATTTCATCCTCTTCCTATCAACCGCTTAATCTGAAATTTAGTATACGCCTTTGGTTTTGGTGAAAATACAATTAGGTACATTCAAAATTATTTGCAAATACAAGATGGCCGCCGCTACAAAATGGCGGATAACTACAAAAATATTTTTTTTTTCAATCCCATCAACATAAGTATTAAATGAAAGGGTTTGACAAGTAGAAGTTTCGATAACAATACAATTTTTCTGTTTAGTATTGAAGTAAATACCAGATGGCTACCGCCACAAAATGGCGGATTACATTTTTTTACTCAACCCCCTCAATATGGGTATCAAATGAAAGAGCTTTTCATGTAAAACACAGTTTGTAGTACAAAATAAAGACTAAAAACACAAAAAATTGTACAAAGCTTTATTAAATTAAACGGTTTTATGAACTTAAAGCTAAAAAATTTGGTTGATACTCGCTAATTTTGTTAGGTTTTAAATTATAAATAAATAAAATTGGTATTTTTTTTAAATTAAACGGTTTTATGTACTCAAAGCTAAAAAATAATAACTCAAAAATAAAATCGTGGGGCGCAACGTACCTACTTAATGAAATCTTTCAGGCGAAGGCCCCACGATTCTATTTTTGAGTTATTATTTTATAGCTTTGAGTACATAAAACCGTTTAATTTAAAAAAAATACCAATTTTATTTATTTATAATTTAAAACTTAACAAAATTAGCGAGTATCAACCAAATCGGTCAATAGCATATGAAGATTCAGGTAAAGAGATGTGACGCGAAGTCGACTGTTCCGAGAACTACTAGTTTTAAATATTTTCAGCAATATTCTAACGCAAATTGTAGTGACTGATGCCTCTTTTCAGAAGAGCTTGAAGGATAAAATTGTTATGCATATTCCATACCGATATTGGCATACCGCAATACTTTTATTGCTTTCGCAACGATGTGGCTTTACATATTATTACGCAGAACGACAAGTAGAGGATATAAAAATATCATATTGGGAATCTCCTGAGGACGTTACTTCACAGCACAGGTTACCTGTAAAGATACCGCTTCTATTTCAATAGAGAGGTAGAATCACAACACAGGCTACGTCTAAAGATACCGCGATCACGACGACGTCCTGTTCCGAGCGCTCGTAGACTTTGCAGCAGCTGCCGCTGCCGCTGCCGCTAAAGCCCGAACTCTCGATCGAGCGGTAAAGGTTCTGATCTATAGAGTCACAATCGTGCAAAAAAATCGTCCCAGCCAAAACCCTGCTCAAGCTACGTAGTGAGCAGGCTTTTTTGTTAGTCGTAAGGCGATTGCAAGCCAACTACAACGCCGCGCGATGCCAAAGTGCACTAAATAGGTGATATAACGTCAAAATTCGAGAAAGTTGTGACTTCTTTAATGTAAATATCTAAGTCGGTATGTATGACGACGCTCGGACATTTTTTATTACTTTCTCTTAGGAACTGTGGCTCTGTAGATATTTGTTCAAAGGTGCTAACTTATCAATATGGAGATCTGATAGAGTAAACCACCTACGAACAAGTTAGACTTTGTGCAAGGCGATCTACTCCAATCAGTCAATCGTACATCGGCATATTGTCGGGACGATTGTAACAATGTTGGATATTCGCACGATTTTGTTGGTTTCAAACAACTTTGGGACTTTTGGCTTTGAATTGGAAAACTTTTACTTACATTTTGGAGTACAAATAAATTAGCTGTTATACTAAAATATGCCCTAAGACACATAAAACTAGTTCGTGCGGCTTAATAAAGAAAGTTGCGTTACGTAAAAAAATATTGAAACGCAAATTGTCCGTAAGTAGTTCAGATTGCGATTGAGATTAATATTTGAAGAAAAAAACCTCCGGCTCAGATTTATTAAAACATATCTGAAAACCTCCTTGATCTCGATTATAAGGGTTCTTTGATTTCTTTCTATGTCAACTTTAAAAACTGCATGATTCTTGATCAATTTGAATAGATGCATTGCTGAATTAGCAACTAAGTAGTAACTTAAACTCTAGCTAGGTCTATTAGTTAAGTATAATCATCATGCGCTTTTCTTCAGCTCGAGATATTTTTATTCACCTTCAACTTTTGCTTGTGCGGTATCTACGAGTAAGTATATTAACGGAGTATCTGCTCATACTACAAAAGTACGAGTTTTAAAGAAATGTAAAAGTATTTTTCTCGAACTGTATGTTGTCATTATTTTACATTAAAGCAAAAATGAATACAGAGAATTGTAATATAATTTTACTAGACGACCCGCCCCGGCTTCGCACAGGTGTATTATACATATAAACCTTCCTCTTGAATATCCATTACAAAAAAACGGCATCAAAATCCTTTGCGTAGTTTTAAAGATATAAGCATACATGGGGACAAACAGCGGGAAGCGACTTTGTTTTATACTATGTAGTAATATACAGTGCTATAGAATGCATATTATTCAATTGAACAATTCAAATTACTACACTACTTACTAATACACGTACAAATGTAGCTTTGAAAACCACTGAGATTTAAATAGTTTAAAGTTATTATTATATTGAACTATTTCCAAAACAGCAAAATAAAAAATGTTTATGTCGAATCGCTTGCAGAGCGAATCCTTGTACGAGCATACACTTAGGTACATTTTTATTGAGCAAGTGTAACTACAGTAAAGTATTAGTATATATTTTTACGACGTGAACTATACCTACTCGTATCTGTAACATGTAATAAAAAATATTCACCCTAGAGGACATTTCTTCTTATTCCTCCATTTCCTCCGGCGATTCCCAACGTGACTCTACTTGACTCTATTGCGTTTATTGTAATATGTATATTGCTTCTGAAAAATCCTTTAGAAAAATATAATATTTTGAGCGCAGCATGTGGAACGTCCACCGACAAGGTGGACTGATGATTTAATCAATCAATCAATAATTATTAACATAAAACGAACAAGTAGGTAGGTACATTGATTTGTTAGATAATATACATTAACATAGAAACACACCTATTCGTAATACAACCATTACTTAAAACATATAAGTAGGTATTCGTTTTAATTTCTGCTTTGTAAATAATCAAGATTCACCGCCCGAACTAGTTTAAATTGTATCTCGGGCGGCAGTTTTCCTCTCGCTCACTTACTAGGCAACGTGTAATGTGTACGACGGAGACGGACGACTTCAATGGATCAAGGAGAATGTAGAATACGTACACAAATCAGACAATTGTTTGAACCGACAACAGTAAAGTGAAGGTGTTATGTTAAATATGTATGTATTTATGTTTGATTATTGTATAAAATATTAAGTACTAGACGACCCGCCGCGGCTTCGCACAGGTGTATTATACATATAAACCTTCCTCTTGAATCACTCTATCCATTAAAAAAAACCGCATCAAAATCCGTTGCGTAGTTTTAAAGATTTAAGCATACAGACAAACAAACAGACAAAAATAGCGACTTTATTTTATACTATGTAAGGATTAGTCAAGATCGAAGGAGCACGCTGGCTGCACGCTCATTGCAAACGGTCTCATCGTAAATCCATAGAGAGGCTCATATCCTGCAGTGGACATCCTATGTCTGAAAACGATTATGATGACGAATAAATTGTAAAGAAGTAGGACAACCTTGATTTCCATCCATCCATCCTTCAGCCAAAGGACGTAAGCCTCCCCTAAATTTAGCCCGGGAGGTGAGCGCAAATAATGCAACTACTTTCTAACAGCTGAATTTTTGGTATTAGGTAGTCATGGTGGTGTACAACAATACCCTGGATTCAGTCAGCTGGGATGCTTAGCGTTTGGTGGGGATACTAGTTTGATTTTTTTTTTAATAAACGAGTATCTTGCAACTACTTTTAAAAGCTGAAAATTGGAATTGGAATAGGAAAATAACTAAAAAGAGTTTAACCACAGCCATCACCCATTACAACTAGCCAATCCACTAAGCTATGTCGGTAGCTCTGGTTATTCTACGAATTTCCTCATTCCTGAGCTTGTAGAGAGATTTCGAGCATAGCCCTCTCCATAGCTCCATAGATCTTATCTTAGCTACCAATTTAAAAGAGTTTGCCAGAGTGGACTTTTTAATGAGGATGGATTCAAATATTAATAAGCAAGCAATTACTAGATTATATTTAGACTGGTATCATACCGGTATATAAAAGTAACTCTTCAGCCGGTTTTGAGTACTTTTTATTACTTCTTGTCCAGAAGGATATCACGGATTACTATTCAACGGATATGCAATTTAATGCACAGATCGGTTTTAAAAGTGTATAAGATATAAGTATAACTAATTTACTTTTTTTGTAAAAAAGCCGGGTTCCAAAACACATTTAAAAAATGACGTTGCTTGTTGTGAAAATGTTATAATAACGTTAGACCTTACACAGGATCCGATTTGATGGTTGTTACTATTTTTTTTTTTTTAGAAATTGAAAATTTAAATCTTGAGTTAATGCTGCCATAGAAAAAAACCCGATAACTCTATTCGTTCTGGAGTAAAACTACCTAATAATATGGTGGGAAATGTTTTCCCTCTGCCGTGAAAAGGGTTAATTGGTCAATTCAAATGACCATGTGTTAATTTTTATTATCTTTTTATTATGATTTGCGATGAAACTTTAACTAAGGCCTTCAACGTAGTGATAACAGTCTTCAAGTGAACTTGATTGCCTATAATAAATGAATTGGCATCACAGCCACGCCCTTTCAGCCTTAAAAGCCTTCGCAATTTCTCCAACCTCATGAGAACTAGCGCATATTGTTTCTGATTGACCATATTGATCGGATTCAACTGCAGCTGTTTGTGTGGAATAAAAAAAGATTTTTTGCAGAAAAAACGAGCAAACTTGTATCAAGGTGACTAGTCGCTACGTATTTTTATAAGCAAGGTTGATGCAATTTAACTATATTACTACAATTCATGAAAATGGCATGACCGATGTTAACAGTGTACAGAATTCGCCAACATTTCACACGGATCGATGTAGCATTTTCACATTATTGCTGATTTATCAAAAATGGCTCAGCCGATTTCAATAAAATTTAAAATCCAACCATCAAAATCTGAAATATGATCTACAAAACTCAAAAGAATCATCGAAATCGGATAATAATTGGCTGAGTAATATACGCGTAACATACATACAAAGAAATAATCGGCCAAGTACGAGTCGGACTCGCGCACGGAGGGTTCCGTACTGTATGGGAGCCCCCCTTAAATATGTATTTTATTTTAATTTTATAATTTATTATTGAAGGGAATATAAAACTAAATATTATGTGAAAATTTCAAGCATCTACCCGGTACCATTATTAATATAGAGCGAAAAACATTTAAAAATTCAGATTTGTTGTATGGGAGCCCCCCTAAAATATTTATTTTATTTTGTTTTTAGTATTTGTTGTTATAGCGGCAACCAAAATACATTATCTGTGAAAATTTCAGCTGCCTAGTTATCATGGTTCATGAGATACAGCCCGGTGACAGACGGACAGACAGACAGACGGACTGACGGACATCGAAGTCTTAGTAATAGGGTCCCGTTTTGTCCTTTGGGTACGGAACCCTAAAAACATACAGACGAATTGATAACCTCCTTTTTTGAAGTCAGTTAAAAATTAAAACACTTTGCCCATTCAGATATTATGATAATGGCTAAAAGTGTTTGCCCACAACAACATAACAAAATATACCATGACTGTTTTTGAAAATCAACAGGATAAAATTAGTATAAAACATCATTTAACTAAAAACTAAACACTAAAAGCTAAAAAATAATGAGTTAAAAATAAAATCGTGGGCCGCAACCGCAACGTACTACCTACATAATGAAATCTTCTTGGCAAACATAAAACCGTTTGGTTTGAAGAAAAAAGGTATTTTACCAATTTTATTTTTGTGGTTTTAGTTTTTGACCGACGAAACGGTACTCAATTCGGATTTTTTTTGTTTTTTTTTATGTATAACCACGCATAACTTTGTACATAAAAATAAAAATAAAATAAATAAAATAAAATGAGCCTTTATTGCTGAGCTTACAATTTTGTTTCCTTAACTAATTACTGACGGTCGGTAGTATCCTTTTCCCCAGCTTGTCCTTCGACAAAGGCCTCCTCTAAAGCTTTCCAGGTCTTTCTATCTTTTGCGATTCGCATCCATTCTGGGCCAGCAACTCTTTTCAACTCGTCTTCCCATCGTTTTTGTTGTCGTCCTTTGCTTCTTTTTCCATCTCTAGGGTACCATTCTGTTATACTTCTTGTCCATTTTTCAATCTTCTCCCTTAACATGTGTCCTGTCCATTGCCATTTTAATGTCTTACAGACTTTCCTCGCATCTTTGAATTTAGTCACACGTTTTATATTTTCCAATCTTACTTTGTCTCGTCTTTTCACCCCAATTACACTTCTCTCCATTCCGTTTTGGCATGTCATTATCTTGTTTGTTAATTTTTCTGTTAATGCCCATGTTTGACAACCATATGTTAAACATGGCAAAATACACATGTTAAACACTTTTCTTTTTTCTTTTATTGACATTTCTGGGTTTTTCAAAATTTCACTTAATGACCAAAATCTTCTCCACGTGCTGGCTATCCGTCTGTCAATTTCTTTTTGCATAGTGTCATTTGGCGCTATCAACTGTCCAAGATATATGTATTCTTCTACATATTCAATGGTCTCGTTGTTTACCTTGATATTGTATGTTTGTGAACCATTGGTCATAATTTTTGTTTTGTTCGTGTTCATGGAAAGTCCTGCTTTTCTGCTTTCATCAGACAATTGTTGTAACATTTTCTCTAGCCTTTTTGGACACTCGGAAAACAGGATCAGGTCATCTGCAAAGCGTAAGTGGTTCAGATTTTCGCCGTTTATGTTAAGTCCATGTTCTTCCCAGTCCAACTTTCTAAATATCATCTCCAGGGATGCTGAGAACAACTTCGGTGAAATTGGGTCCCCTTGGCGAACCCCTTTCTCTATAGGGAACTCCTCTCCCGCAGTTTCCAGCCTCACCTGGGCCGTACTTTTTGAGTAAATGTTTTTAAGTATTCGTATGTACTTATCTTGTATTCCTTGAATATCTAATGCTTCCCAGATGTGATCATGTTCCAAAGAATCAAAGGCTTTATTGTAATCTACAAATCCCATATAATAGGTTTTGTTATACTCATTGTATCTTTGAAGAACCTGTCTTAGTACGTGTATATGGTCAATGGTGGCATATTTGCTACGAAAACCTGCCTGCTCCTTTGGTTGGTTTAGATCAAGTGTCGCTGTGATACGAGATAATATTATTTTTGAAAAGATTTTATAAATATTGGACATCAGACTGATTGGTCGATAGTTCCCTATTTCTCTTTTATCGCCTTTTTTATGTAATAATATTATTGTTGATTTAGTCCATTCTATAGGAATGTCTTCAGTCTTTACAATGTCATTGAATAGGTCTGTTAGTATAGGAGCAATAACTGATGCGGTAGATTTTAGCAATTCATTTGTTATTTGGTCTGTTCCAGGTGTTTTATCTCTTTTTTGTGTGCTGATTGCTTTGATTGTTTCTTTTACAAGTATCTTTGGTATCGGCTCAGAATCTGTATCATTTTTCACATTAATATTTACTTTTGTGTTCTTGCTGTGGTAGAGATTTCGGTAATAATCTGTTGCTATTTTAAGTATTTCCGTCCTATTGTATGTACAATTTCCATCTCTATTCTTCGCATTTAGCATCCAATCTTTTTTGACATTTAATTCTTTGATAGCCTTTTTTATTCCACCGGTTTTTTCAATATGCTTTTTTAATGTGGTTTGCCTTTGCACTTTTTTGTCTCTTCTGATATTATTATTTATCTTTTTGCTAATTTCAGATATCATTAAGCGATTAGTTTTGTTCTTTTTCCTTTGTAATAGTTCTTTCCTTTCCTGTAGCAACTGATATGTGTGATCAGAAATCAGTTTCTTGCTTTCTAAGTTAACTTTTTTGGTTTCGGTTACAAGTGTATTTATGAATTTTTCATATCTTGACTGAATTGATTCCGAATCTTCTGTCTCTTTTCTTAGTACAGTTTCCAGATTGGTTATGAGTCGTTCACTATTACCAGAGCATGTAATGGCTTTGTTTTCATTATGAAATCTTCTGCGTTTCCTTACAGGTGTACCCGTTAACTTAGCGCGAACCATTTTATGATCTGAATGAAAGTTTAGATTATGTATGACTGATACATTTTGGAAGATTCTAACTTTGTTAGACATGATAAAATCAATTTCATTTTTATAACGCCCGTTAGGAGATGTCCATGTCCATTTTTTCGATTCCTTTTTCTTAAAGAAACCATTAAAAATCTTTAATTTATTCTCTAATGCAAAGGTAACTAACCTGTCTCCATTTTTACTTCTTTTGCCGCGTGCATATTTTCCTACGGTGTATTCTTCTCCAATACTATTACAACTTCCTGTTTGTCCATTGAAATCGCCCATGACTATAATGTTTTTATGAGAATTTTTAATAGCTGAACGTAAATCTTCGTAAAATTTTTCTATCTCTGCTATGTCTTCTTTTTTGTTTGATTCTGTTGGCGAGTATGCTTGTATTATAGACCATTTTTCGTTTTTGTCTAAGGGTAGCGTTATGTTCAACGTTGTTATTCTTCCAGATATACCTTTAATTTCTTCAATTTGGTGGGCAAGTTTCTTTTTAATCAGAAAGCCGACACCATGCAGTCCCGGTATGTCACCTTTGTATTGTAGTATATATTTCCCGTGATCTTCAATCCCTTCTCCGTATCTCCTCATTTCGCTGATTCCTATTATATCCCATTTTAAATCTGCTATGGCTAATTCGAGTTCAAGTAGTTTTTCAGGAGTTCGTAATGATCTTGCATTAAATGTAGCTATGTGTATATCTGAAGTATATTTGTTGATCTTTAGAGGGTCATGGTCTTTTTCCCCCACGAGGACCAGTCGGCTTGGGGGAGGTTGATTAATTCTTGTTGTTTTATTATTTTTCTTATTTAGTTTTTGTTTCCGATCGTCTGTGTGTTTTGAATTGTTCCTCCATATTTTAGTACGTGTAAAGGAACGTATTTTATAGGTAATTGATGGATTCAACGCCTGGCAACCCAGAGGTAGATTGACAGTTTGACAGTTCGGTCTGACAGTTACTGTCCCTTTGAATGATTTGATGGTTTGTTGTGTTGGTAGCAATAACGTCTATACTTGTCTATGAATGAATTTTCTAACCTCAATTTTTCACCGGTTTTGTTTTCAGTGTATATTTCGGTCAAATCCAATAGATGTGCGATGTTTTTTGTCCCCAACGTTTGGCTTCGCTTAGTTTTCTTCGTGGATGATAAGTGAATGTTGAAACTGTGAGTTTATTCAATTATTTTTGTGGAAATTTCCGGAGCACTGACACTGTGATGTTTACTATACAAGTAGCGGAAAAAGCTTTGTACATAGTGGTCCGATTTTGGTAATTCTTTTTTTATTAGAAAGAGTATACTTCAAAATTGGTTCCGTTTAAATTATATTGAAATCGACTACGTTATTTTTGATAAATCAACAATAATGTTAAAAATGCCACACCGATCCGTGCGAAATATTCGCGAATTCAGTACACGGTGAAGTCAGTCATGCTATTTTTTTGCGAAAAATAATTATTACTTTGTTACTCCGAACTGTGTTTCATATGAAAAAACCTTTCATTCAATTTTAATACACATATTGATGAGATATCAAAAAAATAGTTCATCCGCCATTTTGTTGCGGCAGCCATCTTAGATTTATAATAATATTGAATTTAAATCATTGTATTGTCACCAGAACCAAAGGTGAATTTACCAAAATTAATTTTTATTTATTTATACCAAATTTCAGATCAATCAGTTGACAGGAAGAGGGTGAAATTTCAATTACTAAATTTGACCCAAGAAAACAAACAGGGTTAGCTAAATCAAACCGTTTAAAAATCAATGGTTTACATCGATTGGAACGAACTTTTTGAAATTTTTACACTGTTGAAGTAGTTTGTGCCATTTTGGCGACAAATTATTTTTTCTGTTTATTTTCAGAAGCCATCATACCTATTACCTACGCAATATTATCTATATTACAAGCTTTTATTTAGTTTCACCTGTCCCGTTATCTGTATGTAATCGGTATTTATCGGTCTGTAATCAAATCTTGCAAGTTAAATTTGATCCACTTCCCATTTACCGATAGAGCTGTAATTTAGCAAACATGTGTAAATCGGGTGACAATGCAATATTATGATGAAATCGTGCTGATCTGATGATGGAGCTGGAAGGTGGGCAAAGGAACTTAGCAATGAAACGACACAACCTCATCGAGTTTGGGTTCATTCGAATGGTCTTGGCGAATAGTTTGTCAATGGTAACCAGGACGCAGCACGCCAACGGTTGCTCATGCGGCCTCTCCGACTTCACTTGATGCTCAACCCGAATGTGATGTGCTAGCGGGCGAGTGGAATGTTGTATTGAGAGATTGTTTGCATTACTGTGAGTCTATCGCATCACGGAAGCAATCTAGTATATTTAGGTAGGTTGTGACATAGCAAAAAGGCATTGTATTCTTACCATTATTTTTCTTTTTCATTGACATTCGTATATATTTCTATTAATTTGTAATTCCTTTTTCTTAATTTCGTTAATATTATTATTGACATTAATTTTAATAATTTAACATTATTCATTAATAATTATTTATAATTATCATTAGTGTAATTCCTGTATGCGGTACTAATTGAATAAATAAATAAATAATAAAATAAAAGGATCTAATGATGGAGCTGGAAGGTGGACATAGGAACTCTGTATAAAAAGACGCAACCCTATCGAGTTTCGGCTCGTTTGATTCCTCTTAGCGAGTACAGGTTCAGTAAAACCTAGTTTAAAAAAAATTTATGTAATACTTGTTTTCAGATACGAGTGCTCAAGAATGATGCTTCCAAAGCCTCTAAAGTACGCGGCGATTGCGGCCGGAGCTGCGCTGTTCGGCGTACTATTTGGATGGGTCATATTCCCAGCCATTCTAAAACACCAGCTGAAAAAGGTAAAGTTGATATAGATGGACCTATTCATTTTTGTTTACAAACAAAAGCAAAAAGAAAACGATGTGCAATTATAGCAAGTGGCGGCCTTGTCGCTACGACCGATCTTTTTTGGGAAATCTTTGGACAAACATACAAAACAAGTAATAAAGGATTTGTTTTCATAAATCATACACAATGACATACAAATATACTGATAAATAAAGCAAAATCGACCCACCCGTCAACGTGAACGTTACGTAACTGTTGTCGGAAAAATACTTTATAAACTTTAGCAGACCCCCGACGCGACGACGCTTGGAAAATAAAAATATGTGAACTTACGTAATATATGTGACGATAATCATAAAATGATTATAGGTTTAAAATATTATTTGTTAGTTTTTAGAGTTTGTTTTTTGTGTCGGGGGGGTTATTTTAAATTTTTACTTTTATGATAATTATGATTGGATCTTGTAGTAACGAAACAGCCAAGCCAAGTTCATGAAGTGAGGACTTGTAGAGTAAGGCGTGTAGAGTTAGAAGCTTGCTTTGCGTGAGATCTGACAACTTTTTGATAGTGTGAACTGTGATTTAGTCTTGGCTACTTTTCACATGACAATGTTTTTGTTAAATTTCACTTATTTTCACTTTGAACCCCCAGTTTTAAAGGTTAGGGGGTGATTTGCTAAACATTTTGAATTTCGTGTTTCATTATTTGTAACAAAGAGTCTTTTTATCAATTTTTGGACATCTAGCATCAAATTTGCAAAAGTGCAGTTTTTGTATGAATTTTTAGACTTGTAGCATGAAAATTTGTGGAAGTCTCACACAAGCTTTCATCCCCTATTATATGGGGTTGGGGTGTATTAAATCAAAGTTTTAGATTTTTTCCCTTTTATATGCCTGAAAGTCTACCTTGATGCCAAATATCAAGTTTCTAGGTCATCTGGAAGTGGGTTAGGTTTTTGATCTATAAGTCAGTCAGTGAATCAGTCAACGAAACTCCGGTTTTTAAACGTTAATATTTCATTAACTGTGAGAGTAAAATTAATGAAATTTTGTACTGTAGATAAGCTAAAGAATTTTAACCAATATGCTAAATTTCATATATTTAGGGTAAATAGTTTTCGGGTTATGAAGGGGTCAAAAGTGGCTCGAAATGGTTCGTGTAATATTACACACGACTGCTTCGTCGCTTCTAAGTCTTAGCTGGACACGCTGCTGCATGTCTAGATTGTGGCCACCATCATGCATATCCAGCATGCTGACGTGATCTAAAAGTGGGATGAATTCTTAACATACTAAGAAAAGATTTAACCATTTCACGCAATTTGTTAGTTGTCAATGTTTCATTCATATTTTATTTCCTCTTCGAGTGATTCGGGAATTGGTGGAAATACAATTTGCCATGACCCGTGTCATCTAATTGAATTCACATACGGCATCAAAATTCTTTAAACGGATTAGAGTAAAGTTCCCATCGTTTCCTTCACCGAAAAGACAGTGGTATGCAAACCCTTACACAGGTTCCCAATTGCGCATGGGTATGAGACTGTGATTTAAGCCTATAACTTCACTTGAAAAGTGACCGTTACACTAATACAGCCACAAATTATCATTTTATCGTTTTCAATTAAATTATTGGATTTATGATTGTCTTAACCATGTTTTTTCTAGATACGAAAGCGCCGTAGTAGGTTTACTGTTATAATGTATGCTGTGTCAAATATCTGGTCCAGGTGCTAACTATCAAGCGAAAAAAAGCGTTCTTTGAGGATTTTTCTGAATAAGTAAACGCTTATACTTTATATTCTTTAGAAGTTTCCTCGTGGAACTTAAAAAGAGGGCCTTAATAATGGGCGAAACTGAAAAAGTTTTATTGCAAATATCAGCGTCCCAGATGTTATTAAGCTATCATTTTACGCAAGTTTTGTATCCAATGACTTATTGTGAATTAAGGACCAGCCATTCGGTGTTGTTTTATGAAGGCAATGATTCAATGAAATGTATGCTCTTGTAGAGCTTTACATCCTTTTCATTACTTAAGAAATTTGAGATGCTTCATACGTGGGAAATAATTAATTCTCATGAATTCCTACGAATATGAATTTACTTGCGTAGGAAATTTTTATTCCGACCCCAATTAAGCAAATCATATGATGTGGCTTCCTCAAACTTAAATACGTAGTAGTATTTAAGTATTTAATAACTATATTTTTAATACTTATATGGATAATAACACCCGGAACAGAGCAGACGCCAATAATATTTCGGAACAATTTAATATACGGTTACACCGCATTCGATAGCAAACTATGTAATACTAGAGGACGTAAGCGTATCCATACGTTAGAGTCCTTTGCTGTTATCTGAATTTATCATGCGAAGGGTGAAGTCACGTCTCCCGTCTTGATTTAGCCACCATATGCGGATGATGGAGAAAGTATTCAGGGAATAGCAACTTGGAGAACCTCTCCGATACCCATCTCGTGGCAATTTGAGGCGGTTAAAGCCTGACAAGTTCTGGTAGTTTGAAAGCATTCCGGTCCCAAGTGAGGCGTCAAACATCTTCACTGACCTACTTTGGTGTGCTGAATGGAGTGTGCGAGATTTTTGTTGTTATTCTAGACATGGTTTAGTATCTGCACTATTGCGATCTCACATGCCAGGTCTGATGCCAGTATAAAATATAAAGATGCGAGTTTGTAGTTTTGAACATATTTCTTCTAGAATCAATTTATAGTCAAACCGCTAAACTCAGACATCGCCTGCGCGGGTACAGGGGCGCCGGGGGAGACGACACAGGGGACTGAGACAGGTGCGGGCGCCGGGGACCCGCTGCCCGCGCCTGTCTCAGTCCCCTGTGTCGTCTCCCCCGTCAAACCGCTAAACTCAGACATCGCCTGCGCGGGTACAGGGGCGCCGGGGGAGACGACACAGGGGACTGAGACAGGTGCGGGCGCCGGGGACCCGCTGTCCGCGCCTGTCTCAGTCCCCTGTGTCGTCTCCCCCGGCGCCCGGGGACCCGCTGCCCGCGCCTGTCTCAGTCCCCTGTGTCGTCTCCCCCGGCGCCCCTGTACCGCGCAGGCGATGTCTGAGTTTAGCGGTTTGACTATAGTTGAATGAATTTTTTTGTAGGAAAAGTAGTACTTAGTGAAAATAAAATTATAGTACTGTGTATATAAGGAAAATCTCTAGTGGTACTTTTACTGGTTAGTGGCATTGCATTTTGAGTAAAATCCTTACATAGTATAAAATAAAGTCGCTATTTTCGTTTGTTTGTTTGTTTGTTTGTTTGTCTGTATGCTTAAATCTTTAAAACTACGCAACGGATTTTGATGCGGTTTTTTTTAATGGATAGAGTGATTCAAGAGGAAGGTTAAATGTATAAAAATTCCCGAAATTCCCACGGGAACGGGCACAACGCGGGTAAAACCGCGGGGCGCTGCTAGTAGCTTATAAAACTTAAGTTAAAAAAATTTACTAGCTCAAATTATTTCACTGAATTAATTAAAAATGCAATATAATATTCCATCTCATCTTTATGTATTGATCTAAGCCTCTTCTCCATTGTTCAAGTCTCGAGCTAGAATAAAAATCGATATGTTTATTATATCTAACAGATCATAAAATAAAAAATTAATTATACATTTGTATCCTTAACCATTTTAAAGTCACGCTGCTTTAAATAATCGGCCAAGTACGAGTCGGACTCGCGCACGCAGGGTTCCGTACTGTATGGGAGCCCCCCTTAAATATTTATTTTATTTTAATTTTGTTATTGAAGTGGATATAAAACTAAATATTCTGTGAAAATTTCACGGAATTCCTTTGGGTACGGAACCCTAAAAATCAGCAGTTTCTTTACGCAATATGTTTTGGGAACATTGTGGAAAATATTCCCACAATTTCTCAGTAAAAAACATTAGTAAAAGCAGCATGTAGCAGATTGTAGCATCGAAACAAAGTGTCGGTGTGGTCTTCGCCATACAAATTGTTTTTGTCACAAAACCCCACGTCCGGGCGCAGCTGTAGAGCCTTTCTGATTTATGGTTTAATGATCATGGAAAATATACTTCGAGCAAAGAATATATAATAGTACCTACTAGGCACAGCCATATAAGTGTGTATATATAGGTATAGGTGGTTATCTAGCGGTACTAACACCCGCCTTACAATCGTGAGGTTGTGGGTTCGAATCCCGGTCCCGTACCAATGAGTTCTTTAGAATTTATGTACGGAATTCCACATTACTGGCTTTTCGGTAAAGGAAAACATCGTGAGGCAACCTGCATACGTCCGTAGAAGAAATCCGATGGCGTATGAGAATCCACCAACCCGCACTGGGCCAGCGTGGTGGATATGACCCAATCTCCCTTCGTGAGAAAGCCTGCGTCCTGCAGTGGACTATTAAAAAGGCTGGTACAGTACTGGTATAGAAGGGACACTCGTTAACTCGTTACCCATTGTTATAGTATTAAATTTATATTCATTCTTAAAAAACTGTCTCACTCACGCTCAATTCGTACCTACTGTAAGTAAGCAATAGATTTTGTATGGCCACCCTTACACCTTGTAATTTACTTTCGTTAGATTTATATAATCTTAAGAGCTTGTTTCTTCCATGGATGTGCCATAACAGCATTGTAAACATAGTACCTACCTATATTTTTATATGTAGTAGTTTTAAGCTATTTTCTGCATGTAATTAAGTGTAAAATAAGTAACGTTTTGGTATTTACTGTAAAGTTACTTATTAAGAAAATAAAGAATTTGAATTTGAAAGAATTTGAATTTGAATAATAATTTACTTACGTAACTTACGGCTGTATTAAGAAATTACGATAAGCGACTTACAAAGAGTGTTTTCATTTGAAAATTTACGATAAATCGTAAGCAATCATTTACGTGAGTAAAACTTACAAGTGTAAGGGCGGCTTTTGGAGAATCGTCGAGTGTCCGGGGTGTGCTTCGAGTTCGAGTTAACTGTGGTATAAAAATGCTTTGTTAGCAAACCAATGTGCCAATTTCCGGAATGGATATGGGAAATGTTTTGCGATTTATGATCGAGATTTGGTCAGTTTATGGATGGTCATAACTCTCAGAAGTGTCGTTCAAATGAGTTTAGTATTTACAATCCACACATCATCGTCTTAGTTATAAGTATACCTGCGCTACGAAGCCTATTTTTAGGGTTCCGTACCCAAATGGTAAAAACGGGACCCTAGTTACTAAGACTCCGATGTCCGTCTGTCCGTCTGTCTGTCTGTCACCAGGCTGGATCTCATGAACCGTGATAGCTAGACAGCTGAAATTTTCACAGATGACGTATTTCTGTTGCCGCTATAACAACAAATACTAAAACCAGAATAAAATAAATATTTTATTTTAATCCCATACAACAAACGTGATTTTTCAGGAGTTTTTTGCTCCCTATTAATAACGGCGAGAGGAATGGGGCTAAGGGGGCTCCAACACGGTACCTACGGAATCCTTCGTGCGCAAAAACGATTTGCACTTGGATTTTTGTGATACCTACTAGCAAGTCACCAATTTCAAACTGAAAACTTTTTTGAGACATCAGTAACATCGTAGCACCCAAACACTTTATTTAAATTAATAAATGTATACGATTAATTTACCATATGAAATTCTTGTAAGTGTAGGTACTAAACTCTTATAAGTACTATTATTATTATAATTTGTTGCACTTACTCTAACTGAGATATCAATCTAATTGAAATTGCCTTGTCCAAATTCTAACCACGAATTTCAAACTTTAAAGTCGCAGATCGAAGAGCCAGCCGACGAGCTTTAAAGGATTTGCCACACTAGAAGCGTTCTGCGGTCTGCGTTCAGGTCAAATCGAACGCAGCCCGCATTATGTATGAACAACGTTGTCAGTGTCTATATATTTTTGCAGATAATATGTGAATCACGTAGAATGAACGTAAGAACGCGTACGGGCGTTTAATTTGCCGCAGAACGCATCCAGTGTGGCAAATCCTTAAACCTGACTTTACGGCTTGTTAAGAAAGTTCATCGATCACTCCAAAACCGCGGTTTAAAAACCGACGAGCCTAGCTCGCGACTCGTCAAATAATGATGTAGAAGTCACGACACAACTGTGAGCAACAACAGCGAGCCAACGAGCCAAAATCGTCGAAATTTAAAACCGAGTTTTAAAGGTTGTGCGCCGATCACTGCCTTAACGCTTACTTTCTTTTCCATGGATGGTGTAGGAAATGGCCCTGTCCAAGAAGACTGATGTGCGCCAGATGTGGGAGACGATTCCTTTCGCATTGGACTTCAAGGTCTACCTGTTCAACTATACCAACGTCGAGGACATACAGAAGGGAGCCACGCCAATCATTAAAGAAATTGGACCTTATTACTTTGAGTGAGTCATTTTTTTGAAAACATTTTTCAATTTTAGTCGTACCTATCATTATCAAAATAAATTACCTAATTGAACATATAACATAATACAGTCTTACTTCACACTTCTTTTCTTTTACTTATAACAATAACGATACATCTTCTATGATGTATTCGGCTAAAGCTATTTTAAAGGCATGCAGTGAGTTAACATTTTTTTATTTGTGACGGTAGTAAGTTATAAAGTCTGGCACCCTGTCACAGTATCCGTGTCAGTGCCGTCAACGGCAATCACTGAGACTGATAAGTGGGAATGCGTTATTAGAGAATGTGTAAAATAGTATCATTCACTGTGCCGGTACTGTGACGGAACTGTGTCGAAACAGTAGAGTGACTCGTTTGTGGGAATCGTCCTTAAGTCCGCGCTTAACCACTAACTTGCCAGATGGTAACCGAAGTTGTGGACAAAGATGAAGTTCGCCAACTTAGAAGATAGGTAACTATTCAGTCTGACATTGAGACGGTTTAGATTAATTATACAGGGTTATTCCTAATCAATTAGCATCCATTCAGGGGCTTATTCTGTACATCAAAACTAACAACTTTTGTTCTCCGACTCTTGTCAAAACTCAAAAACAAAATTGTTGTTACATAGAAAAATATCGTTCACCCGCGACAAAATGTATAGAACAGTGTTTTTTTTTTTAGTATTGACAAAAGTCGCAGAACAAAAGTTCTTAGTTTTGATGTACAGAATGAGCCCCTAAAAGGATAAATCAATCCCACCTTCACAGAAGCCACAAACAAGAATTGAAGTTGAAGTTGGATGCTAATTGATTAGGAATAACTCTGTACTTATATCTCAAGAAACGGGAATAGCAGTCTGTCCCATTTCCAGTCAAAAACTACTAAAATTTGTTATAAAATAAAGTCAAATAAGTCGAGTTTTATACCTAGGTAGATCAATAACCTTTAAAACTCGACTTATTTAATAATTATCAATACCTACTTACCTTTGACTTCGAATATCTACATAATAAAAATTCATTTGAAATACCTACGTTATTTTACTATTACATTAAATTATATAATCTTTCTAAATTTCTAAGGTAGATAGATAGTTTTTTTTTAAATATTTTAAACTTTACGAGTTTATAAAAAATAATAATCGTCTTTATTTTGTTATCTGTATATGACAAACCATCATTGCCATCAACATGTGGCCTTTACTACATAGAAAAGTACCTATTTAAAGAATGAAGCAATTTCCAGTTCCATGTTTTTTAACCACGCCTTCTTTATGGAAATCCATTTAGTGAATAATTGAATAAGTATCACCCGTATCGCCTTAGTTTCATACATATCAGATGACTTGACACATTGACATGTACCTACTTCATTTAGAATGCATACTTGCCTGAAAGTGATTTATAGATTTTACTATCTACCCTTTCCTACATCGCCCAGGTGCGATTTTTGTAGCTGCAAACCTTCTGGTTGAAACACTTAAAGATAGTGAAAACCGCATTCGAATTTTTGTGCAGTTAGGAACATGAAAGCGAACACACAGACGGGTCGACAGACACACAGAAATACTCGTAGCGACTTTGCTTTAAAATATGTAGTGACTAATGTGGAGTCATTTTAATAGTAAACATTTGACAGTTCATTTATACAACGAAAAATATACCTTACACTAAAGGAATAAAACTCCAAGCAGTCTTCGAGAACACTTATCGGTCGTCGTCAATATTGTTTTCATGAGTTTTATTCCTTTAGTGTAAGGTATATTTTTCTTTGCATAAATTAACTGTTAAATGTTACCTATTAAAATGACTCCACTTTAGTGATAGACGTTCCGATGTTGATAGATACAACAGCCCGTCTACAGCTGTTTTTGGCTGGACTTTAATTATTATTTTATCAATTACCTACTGGTTGGAGGCGGTCGATTTCATCGAACCAACCGTAGATCATCACATCGTTGGACGTAAGTTAGCATGTCGAATGTTGGTTTGGTTGGCTCAAACTGAATCGTATCATCTTCCTTCTTAAACTCCTTTCGATGGTCTTCAAATGTCACATTAATTTCTAATCATCAAACTACAAAAACCAATAAAAGTGACAAAGTAATCTTAGCTTATCGTCTTGCTACAAAACTTTATAATTTCTTGGGCGCCTTAGTGATCTTTTGAAATTCTGGAAGTCGTTAATTAAAAATTCTAAGCTACGATGTAAATTTAAGCACCACAAAAGTTTTACGCACGCTTTAGACAATGTTTAACAGTACAAATTGTACGGTTAAATAGTGTTTAAAGTGTGTTTAAATCTTTTGTGATAAGGCGGTTATGTTTAATCAGCCCCTGATTAACATTTTATTTACCTACCTAGTTAATTTTGAAGGAATAAAAATGAATTTAGAATTTCAGTGCTTTCATCATCATAGATAAATATCTTTCACCCTCGACAAAATGTATGGAACAGCTGTTTATTTTTTTAGTGCGGACAAAAGTCCCAGAATAAAAGAAGTTAGTTTTGACAGAATAAGTCCCTAAAATTAGCATCTAATTGATTACTAGTAAGAGTAACCAAGTATATGAATGGTTTAATTTTATTTCCGATGTTTTTCTATTGGGGTGATTGCTTCAAAAGAAGGGGGCATTTGCTATCGCGCTATTTATCGGCAGATTACGGTAATATTCGGCAAGATTTTTTTAGTGCCTATCTAAATTATACCAAGGTTTGCAAGTTTAAACCAAATCGGTCGAGAGAAAGTGGAGATATAGGAGTGAATGTTCAGTTAAAGATATGTGCTGCGAGGTCTACTGTTCGGAGAACTACTAGTTATATTTTAGTTACAAAACTCCAGGCACGTGATTGAAAACCCGCATTTTGTTGGTTTTGCGTAGGCAGGCTGGTTTTGAGCAGGCAATATTGGGAAACAAAATTAGACAATGTAGTCCGAGTCCTGCGAGAGACTTTTATTGAACACGTGACCGGTGACGACAAAGTGACGTTGAATGTCCCTGACGTGTTTCGCAAAACACGTGCCCTCTTGAAAACAAATAAATAATATTAAAATTTTTACACGTGTAACTGGATTGGTTTCATTATTGGGGTTCCATAAACAAAGGGGTAAAAACGGGACCCTATTATTAAGACTCCGCTGTCCGTCTGTCTATCTGTCTGTCTCTAGGCTGTATCTCATGAACCGTTATAGATAGAAAGCTGAAATTTTCACATATAACGTATTTATGTTGCCGCTACAACAATAAATTAAAAAAGTATTTGTTGTTATAGCAACATAAATACATCATCTGTGAAAATCTCAGCTTTCTAGCTATAACGGTTTATGAGATACATCCTGGTGACAGACAGACAGACGGACAGCGGAGTCTTAGTTATTAGGTACCGTTTTACCCTTTGGGTACGGAACCCTAAAAAACTACCTGAGTGTGACGTCTCACGGGTTTTTTACAGGTTATAAAACTACAATTATGTTCAACATTTCAAACGACAAATGAAAAAATACTTGTCCAATAATTTTGATTAATTTAATTGACGGACTAATTATATATTTTTTTAGTAATCTAGCCTACTTCACCTTGTTAAGTATTCATGACGTTGCTATCACATATAAATTAAACTGCAAAATGTCGCGTATTCATAAGCTCAAGGCGTTTCAAATAGAAAATTATCGATGAGGCAATAATTGGATACACATTGAATGAAATATATAGCAAGGTACATCACTGAGAAATATCACTTTGATCTATACAAATATAGGTTTCGAAACATAGCATAATAGTGAACTAAATGGATAGCTCAAACGTTCAATGTTGTAATATAGGACAATAGCCTGAGGAGTATGGTTCTGAGTTTCAGACCAATTTATCAGTACTATCTTAAGTAGCTTTCCGATTTTAGCGACATATCCACAAGTCAGACGAACCAATCAACTTTAACAATGTAACCTTGTGAAAAATTATAAAACTCTTCTAGAAACTTTGGCGAAATACCGCGACAAATACGCCTTGTGCTTTACTCATTGGTGTGGCTAGACATATTCTTTAGGATAGCAGCTGTCTATTTTTGCTCACTCCAGAAAAATATAATGTACCATTTGTGTGCATATATGTGTACTCTATAATGTACTTTCCACTTTGCTTAGGTGAGCAAAGAAGCTTTTAGGTTGGACAAAGCCTACCCTTTATACCCGCTATAGACTCCAGTTTTCTTATTATGTTCAACTATTTTCTGACATCTTAGTTTGCATAAATTAATAAGTGTGATACATCGTCACAACCGCGTTTAGTCACGTAGAAAACGCGTGAGTTTGACGCACCGCAATCTATGGAAATCTACTTATAGAATTGGAGCAAACAATATCCCTGTTCGAGTAGTAACAGCCTAGAGAATTGGAGCTGTTTGCTGGTGGGACTGGGAGTTGACTGTTTAAGGTCGACGACTGGTATTTCGTAGGGCTTTAGTACATAATACTTAGTTATTTTTTCGTACTTTGAAACTAGTTACCTAGCTTTAAACTTGAAGGTTCAGAAGCCAAAAGGTTAATCACGCTATCACTACATACGAGTAGTATAAAACAAAGTCGCTTCCCACTGTTTGTCCTTATGGATGTTTATATGTTTAAAACTACGCAACGGATTTTGTTGCGGTTTTTTGTAAAGGTTCGCGCACATTATGTCGGGCCGCAGCGGGGCGGAGCGGGCTGCAGCGCCGCCAGCGCAATTTTAGTATGGAAATGCGGAAAATGCGGCCCGCTGCGCCCCGGCACAGTATGCGTTAGTTCATATAAAATACTTATAAGCGATTTGAGCCGATTTTTGCGCTGCGATGCGGCCCGACATAATGTGCGCGAACCTTAATAGATAGATAAATTCAAGAGGGAGGTTTATATGTATAATACACCTGTGCGAAGCCGGGGCAGGTCGCCAGTAAATATTAATCGATTTATAAAATATGTTTTGGGTTTTCTCAGTCTTTAACAATGTTAGTCTTTAACTAACACTAGCAAGTATTTAAACGAGAGTTTTTTTTTTTTTGAAGCTCCTAAATGTGTTCGAAATAGTAATACGCGTTAGCACGAGTACCTAAGTATAGGTAGTTTGAGCGTCTACTGTCTATTGTAGGAACTTGCAATCGAGTTCGAGTTTGAATGGTAGTTGTAGCAAAAGCCCGAAGAAAAGGGTAGACCGTTTTGTCTGCTCGTAGTTTTATCGATAATATTATAGATCTGCAATAATTACCGGTTTACATTATTCTAATTCAGCGCTCAATCAAGCGATGGATTACAACTGTAATAATGTATGGACTGAAATATGTAATGGCTGGCAATGGAGCCAGCATTTTGGGAACTGCGCCCACTGGCAATGAGCTCTTATATTAGGACTTTTAATTATCTTTATTTTCGTTGTGGTATTTAATTTTTTTTATTTTTTTAACGATTGCAAAAATATTTTAGTTCATGATTTTGGTTCTATATTTTTATTATTATCCAGGGAATGGAAGGTGAAAGTGGATATCGAAGACCACGTAGAGAACGACACCATCAACTATAAGAAGAAGGACAAATTCCTCTTCAAACCAGAGTTGAGTGGACCTGGCCTCACGGGGGAAGAAACTGTCGTCATTCCGCATCCGCTTATACTGGTAGGTCATCATCATATCAGACGTAACACGTCCACTGCTGAATAAGGACCCCATTAACATTTCCAATAGGCATGACGACTGGGTAATTGTAGATTGTATCATAAGGCTAAATAATATTTTTACAGCGAGGGCATTTTTTTTAATCCAGAACGAAGTGAAGGATTCTAGAGTAGTTCTTTAGTGTAATCTTGAACGTAGCAATAGATTCAAAGTACGTCGCCCGAGCCAAAATAGTACATTATGTACCAAGAGAACTAAGTCGTGACTTACTCGGGCGACATATTGGACCCTGAGGGTAGTGCCTCCTAAGAGCCTCCTGCCTGACTGCTCTCACCTTGCCATTCGTCTCGCGCACGAAGGGTTTCGTACCGTGTTGGTGCCTCCTTAGCCCCATTCCTGTTGCCGTTATTAATATCGAGCAAAAAACTCCTAAAAATTACGCTTGTTTTATGGGAGGACCACTTAAATATGTACTCGTATTTCATCCTGTTTTTAGTATTTTTTGTTGAAGTGGCAACAGAAATGAATCATAATTTGTGAAAATTTCAGCTGTCATCTGATAAAATACAACCTGTCATCTGACAAAATACAACCTGGTGACAGATAGACGGACGGACGGACATCGGAGTCTTAGTAATAGAGTCCCATTTTTACCCTTTGGGTACGGAACCCTAAAACTGTCTAAATCCACAGAGTACCGTCATAGCCACCGCTCGCACCAACGTTGCGATGCTGTCGATGATCGGAAAAGCAATCAAAGGCATCTTCGACGCCCCCAGCGACGTCTTCCTGCGGATCAAAGTTATGGACATCCTATTCCGGGGCATGCTCATCAACTGCGACAAAACTGAGTTCGCGCCCAAAGCAGTTTGCTCTGCGTACAAGAAAGAAACGACCGTATTCCAGCTGGAGGATAACGGTCAGCTGCGGTTTTCTTTCTTTGGCATGGTAATAACTAGTTATCGACTGTGAGTTTGTTTTGGACTTTGACTACCTATGACCTCAGAAGAATGCTTTAGTTATTATTCTATGCCTATGACTGTGACTATGTGACGTTCAGGATGAAATTAAGAAGCGGCTAAAAGGACTATAATCCAGGCCGGTATGACAAACTATAAAAAGAGAGTATAATACCAAAAATAACCACAGAGCTAATCCGACCAGAGAGATAGCGCTGTTGTCACTTGAGGCAATTCTCAACCACAAAAATGTATGGACAATCTTGCCCAGCAGTCTTAGCATACAAGACCACGACAAGAGTTTACCGACGTGTGCAAAGGTGACAGATATATACTTCATCATAACTCTGTCACGCTCTGACACGTCGATAGAGTTATTTTATGGTCCTTATGCTAAGCCCGCTGGAATCAGGAGAAAAACACGGCCAAAGCTACTGAATCGAGATGTCTCTTTCTAAGTCATGCCATATCAAATCAAATCGAATCGAATCAAATCAAAATTCATTTATTGACATTAAAACAAATAATATCAATGCATCTCTTTCAGATTTTTTCGATGTACCACATTATGCCTCTGGTTGTAATAGCTCTGTGAAAAAAACCCTAAGTATTTTATCAACATCATTTTTCAGTCTAAGTAGGTATTTCTGAAAGGAAGGTCTCGCTTATGTTTTTTAGTACTGATGTTAGCATAATTTTGGTAATATGTTGATCGATTCGCAAGTTCCTTTTTACAATGTATAGAAAAATATTATACGAGGATGCCATAAAAATGTATTTTACATCGAGAGAACAAGTATTCCAAAAGCATCGACTCGCCCACAAAAATACTTCACAAACTACTGTTTAAAAAAAACGAGTGCAGGCTAGTATAAGCCGGATGGATAGCCCAGTAAGTCAAGCATGCAACCACGAAAAATCACGAATAGAACTCTTTTATACGTGTGAAAAAATGACAGATATGTATATACTTCACCATAACTCTGTTTCGTTCTGACACTTCGAACGAAATATTGCGTGCGCATCCTAGCCCAGCTGGTGTCAATTGACAACATTTCAAAGAAGGATGCAGCGAATGGACCTGTCGTTTTTTTTTTTTTTTTTTTGCAAGTAGGTAGAAACAAAACATCATTTATAATAATGATAAATGTGCTTCAAAAATTTAGTGATTTTTTGCTGTTTTCATATCACTATAAAATTAATATTAGACCACCAGAAAAATTACAATGATTTTTTATTGTTTTTACATTATAGATTACATACATAAGAAGTGGCGGTATGAGCTTAAAGGCTTTAGGCTGTCCAAAAATGGGCACATTATTTAAAAAAATCACTATTTTATTACTGTTGCTGTCAAAAAAAAACGAAATGTCAAATTCAGTCAATCAGATGATGGATTCAGTATTACCAGATTTCGTTTTCGATATTCCGACTTAGCAATTTTTTGGAGGGGTTGATATAATTATTTTCTTTTTCAACAGTTGGTACATGCTCCTTCCTTAACTCGTTTTAAGTGTTTCAACTAGTAATTTTACGAACTGAGGTGTCTTTTTACATATTTTATAGAAACATACATTTTTGTATACTAAAAGATTATCAAAAAGAAAGAATACTTATATTTTTAGGTTTCACTCACTTTACTACTAACAAAAAGCTGCAGTTGAAATTATCCGAGATATTCCTGATTATTTTGATATTGCTCGTAATAATCCTTAAAGGTGCTATTCGAATCTCGGCAGCAGGCTACAGCTACAAACAGCACTTGCAGCAGCTGCGCGAAGCCGGCTGTAGCTGCACAACTGAGGGGTTAATCCAGGTTTACACGTAAATTGAAACTACAGCTGTTTCGGTATGGCCCTATACATTTTTGTACAGCGCCCCTAGCAGAAACGAGGAAGAACTAACCAAAATCTATGGAGCCACACGCGAACGCGAAAGTTTGAGTAAACTTCGCAAAGCCTGGACTACGAGTAAGGGCTCTGGTTATCTATGTAGTAGTATGAATTTCTGCAAAAAAGATTCCGATTGCGGCTCCGGCAGCACGTGCTACTGAGCCTCAGCTGCGAGTGTTGTTCACCTTTTTAGACAAGTCCGACGTGCTGCCTGTCGCAGCACGTGTAGCCAACCTCGGAATCACTCTCGACTGCGGAAGCAGGCAGTGGCTGCATTTCAGATGTGTGTTACCTGCAATCGCGACCTGCATCCGCAGGCTGCGGCCGAAGTTCGAATGAAGTGGATGAATACCGAAATTCATTATCATTCATTTTTTCGTAGTACCAGTCGTCGTAGTTACCATTTATATTTATTGATAGCGAATTTTTGCCAAAATGAGTTGTCAGCACTGCTATGGTCTATAATTCTATAAATCAAAGTAGGTACCTATAGCTTGAAAATTGTTTTCGGTTATTCTTATTTTAACTTCATTTTAAACAAACTTGTACATATCAGAACAGTTTTAGAAGCGTCATAAATTACTCTGGTGAAGATAACATTTTTATAAATGAGCTTGGGAGAAACTGAGTGTATTCGTACACAACAGGTATTCGTATGTATGAGCTGTCGACATCCTTCTTTTTAACATAATTATGTTTATTTATTTTCCTAAAGGACTTATATTTATTTATTTTTTATTAGGACTTGTAGCGTAGTTTGACTCGTTCGGTGTTCGTTAGCAATCGTGCGGTCAGTCTTCGAATGGGTGACCGCGGGTGCCATTTACTGAGTGCTACCGTGGGTCGAATGATACGTTAAATTGTAGGTCCTGGTTGTTTGTATCGTTTTGCTATGTCAGAAACCTTCAAGTAGCTTTAAAACTCTGACACCAAATCTAGCAATCCGGCCTACATTTTCATTCAAAATCTTTGTGATCGATGACATTTTGATTTTCCATTACAAGTACCTAATAACAATTCAATGATTCATTGAATGTTTGCTATAAACTAATGAAGCACATAGCTAAGAGCATACCAAATTGCATCGCGTAGAAGGAATATTGGTACAGTCAATAAAGTACCGGAGTTCGATGCGGTTGAGCGTAAATAATTGTACCCACAATGTACCAAAGTAGCAGTCAGACCACAGAGTCAGACGTAAAGCGATGTCTCAGGGTTGCCAGGACAAATTTACGTATCTGTAAATCAGAATCACTATTTTCTAAACTTGACTAGTCTTCCGAAACCAAACAATTTATTTACCCATTTTATGTTTCCATTAAATATATAAAATTGTATAAAATATAAAACATGTTACAAACTATATAAGTTTAAAGCATCCTACATACAGCTACGGACTGCGGCTGAGGCCTAGTCTACAAACAGATCTTGATTTAACTATTTCGGTCACTGTGCTCGATCGAATACCATAGCGGTCTGCGTGACGCTTAAGTAATTCTTACAATAAAATAGTAACAGTGGCATTGGACATATTTCATCAATCTTTTATTTAAAAATAAGGAAATAGTCTCGAAATTTCACAACCAGCCCGGGTAGCACGGCAAGGGGAGAAAATTATTATTTCCACTTTTAATGTCAGCTGACATTGTCAATCCATAGTTTATTTCCACTTCGAGGGGATATTATGGTGGAAAGACTATTATTCCCTTTGCTATGCTTCCCGTGCTGATGTTTTCTTGCTCACCAATTTATTTTCCCATGCAAAAATTTTTTTGCCCCCAAAATTGTGAGAAATCCCTGGCAAAAAAATTGTCCCTGGCAACCCTGACAGTCTATAAACTATTCCGAATGTGAATTGGAAAGCACAACCTACCCTCTCATCTACCTAACCCCTAGTACCTACATCGTTTGTATGCAGATTGGGCTCTAGTCGTAACCCAACTTTACCCATAGTAAGTAGAATGTAGTCAAATAATTATACAAACTAAACCAATTCCGGGTTTTTGACTACTAACGCTATGTAACACAGAGTTGTTGTGATAGTTGTCGTGTTAAGTAATAATCAATACTTCGCTATCAAATAATTATTTTTCGCAAAAAATAGCATAACCGACTTCACCCGTGTACAGAATTCGCGAATATTTCGCACGGATCGATATAGCATTAACCACATTATTGATGATTTATCAAAACCGGCTTAGCCGATTTTGATATAATTTAAATGCGACCAATTTCGAAGTATAGTCTATCCAATAAAAAAAGAATTATTGAAATCGGACTACTAATAAAAAGTTATGCGTGGTTACAATATTAAACAAAAAAAAATACGCATCGAATTGAGTACCTCCTCCGGTGGTTCGTCGCTAAGGTTCGTCGGTCAAAAAAAAAGATGGCTATCTTCTTTTTTTTCAGTGAACAACGGAACGGGTAATTTTTTTTTCAATTACTGTTATGTTTCCATAATGTTTAGTTTTTGTAATATTTTGTGTCTGATTTAATTATTTTAGTTTTGTGTTTCATTTTATTCTTAAAATTATTGAATGTGTTTGAAATTGTAACAGTAATAGCTGGCTTGTTGCAAGCCTTGGCTTACGCTGTTAGTGAGGCAAGCAATGGATTTAAATAAATAAATAAGTAAATAAAAATCCGTAGCTAACTGCACTCAGAAGCAACAGCAGACTAGAGTCGCCCAGACATTACACAAATTCTTTGTAATTCTATGAAATACATTTTCATAGGTTTATAGCGACTAGAGAAGAGGAGGGTTTTAGTTTATTCCGAGCCTGACCCGAAATTCTAACCCAGTCGTGGATTAGGTTCAGAATGCTGCAATAAAATTAATATTTGTTCCGAACGTAACCTTCTTCCCAACCAACCTGACCCGATGTGTTGTTCCTATCATAACCCAAACCGCGATACAGGTTATTTTTCCTCTCACCTCTGTTTTAAACGTAAAAATATGAGTGAAATAAGTTTTTCTATTTACTGTGGGTGTTGAAAACCTCACCTACCAATGGGTTAGTTAGATTGACATTATTTTATTTACATTTATGTTGATATTTTATAATTTTATATACTTACATTTATGATGACATTGATTTTATTTGGCATGTATTTTTGACTATTTTTAATTTTAGTTTCCATTGACTTCTTAATTAAATTAATGACTTGTGTTTTAATCGTACTTGTATTTGTTATTTAAAATCTGATTTAAATAATGTGAGATGAATGTAAATGTTTTTAAAATCTGTATTATCGCAATAAAATAATTTTATTTAATTTGACAAATTAAGAAAATAAGAAAAGTTTTATAAAGTTAAAGTTTGTTAAAACTATTACCTACGTTACATCGGATAACTAAATATTTTAATTGTTTCAGCGTAACAACACCGTAGACCCCCACGTGGTCACCGTAAAGCGCGGCATCAAGAACGTAATGGACGTAGGCTCAGTAGTGGCCATCGACGGCAATCCTTACATGAAGATCTGGAGAGACACCTGTAACAACTACTCTGGTACAGATGGCACTGTGTTCCCTCCGTTTCTCACTGAGAAGGACCGGCTGCAGTCGTTTTCGGGGGAGCTATGCAGGTTCGAGCTTATTATTATCTCTTATTGGCTTCTGAACTCCTAGTACTCACTTTGTTTTCTAAGGTATAGGCCGAATCAAGCTTAATGGCGACTGTGAACACGAGGCGAGTCGCTTCGCAGTAGTAAATTCATAATGTCTGCGGCGATGAAGATTTGGGATTGTGGATAACTTTGTAGACGCCATTAGATTTTATTCGGCCTAAACTATCTACCTACTTACAATTACATAATTATTTCTTGCAAAAAATAGCATGACCGACTTCACCCGTGTACAGAATTCGCGAATTTCTAAGTTTACTCTTTCTAATAAAAAAGAATTATTGAAATCGGACTAATATGAAAAAAGTTATGCGTGGTTATACATAAAAAAATATAAATAAACGCGTCGAATTGAGTACCTCCTCCGGTTGGTTCGTCGGTCAAAAATGGTCAAGTATCATCCTGCATAATTATATACCATCTAACACCGTAATCGTATGAGTCATTAAATTAAATGGTGACTATAACATGGATATACTATGAACATGGCTTAAATCTTAAAAATAGATTGAGTTTTATCCGCCTAACGGCCCTAGTTATTTGTTAATTAAGGAGTATTTTCTACACGCGTATGCATGAATGAGCATAACTACCTATATTTATTTTCTTTTTAGGATTCCGTACCCAAAAGATATTAACGGGACCCTATTACTAAGACTCCGCCGTCCGTCTGTCCGTCTGTCTGTCACCAGGCTGTATCTCATGAACCGTAATATCTAGAACGTTGAAATTTTCATAGATGACGTATTTCTGTTGCCGCTATAACAACACATACTAAAAAAAATATTTAAGCTCCCATACAAGAAACCTGATTTTTAGGCGTTTCATGCTCTCTGTTAATAACGATGACAGGTAGATGCTTAAAATATTACGTTACATAATTCACTTCAAAAAGAAATACTTAGTTAAATTTAAATAAAATAGATGTTTAATGGGGGCTTCCATTTAAGAAACGTGATTTTTTTGCTCAATATTAATATTTAAAAAAACAGGCAAATTAAGTTGTTTATATTATTCCCTCAAAAATAAATAATTAACAAAAATTTCTGTACGGAACCCTTCGTGCGCGAGTCCGCTCACACTTGACCGATTATTACTTAATGCAAAGAATAAGAATCAACTGACAATGCCAAGGTTCAGACCAAATAAAAAAAAATATTTGATCTGAGTGCCAAGGCCACTCGTTTTCCAATATAGGTATTCTGTTCTTGGAAAACGAAGTCTAAAACTTGGAAACGAAATCTTGAATGAAGATTCTGCTTCCCTAGTAGAAACTTTGTGTACAAAACTTTTACTTAGTTACAGATTCGTCAATGCGATCAAATCACAGGCAGGTTCTTGAACCCAACAGACTTTCTTTCATTTATTTAAATATTTATACAACAACTTATACAGGGTTATTTCGTTGCCTTGTATTAAACCAGAAGAGAGTGATTAAGACCATCATTATGAATAACTAATGCAACGGGGCCAATCCGGACTTCCAGAAAAATAATCAGCTGTTCCATACAAAATTCCAACTTAAGTCGACAAATGTATCGACTGTTTTTTTTTCTTCAATTAGTACACCAATTCTGGATAACCCTGTGTAGGAATAACAAAATGATTATATTTTCAAAGTTAGATTAGATTGTGATGATGTACATTTAATTCAAGATTTTCGTAGAAATCAAAGTAAAATGTGACTCATCATAATGCCATCAATAACAAGGGTTGTATAACAAATGAGTTCATAAACTTTCGTAGCACATAAATCTATACTACTCGTTTATGCCAAAAAAAGTTTAGTACACAAATATACCTATATATTATGATGAAAATTGATCACTTATTTTAGTTGTATTTTAAACTAGCATGCATACGTACGAAGCGATTAGACTCAATGTACCGCCAGGGAATCGCACAGTCTGCTGGCTTTCCTGTTTTCTAAAACATATAATAATTGAATAGGTAGTGCTAACGAGGCATCAACTGATTTTCACCTGAGTGTTAAGTTCTCGTTAACACTGCCTAGTTATGGCCGCTAAATAAGTTTTTGTAAACGAGGCCTGATTTACCCTAAGGCTAATTAGACTGCAGCCTAGGGCGCGAGGATCCGGGGGCGCGTTTAAATCGTGTCTTCGCATGCACTATTATTTTAACATCATATCTACCACCCTACATACATATTTCAAGTAGACAGAAACAAAACACTAAAACTAAATGCGCAGTGAACTGTAAAAGTCATCATTAGCTTCATCTTCATCATTTTATTTTTATTTTATTTAAATAGATACACCAACAGTGAACATATTGAATACAATCTTAAACTATTACATTGGTAGGTATACAAAGATCTGATATGATCACCTTGAATAGGTACAGCATTTTTAAAAAACTACTTAGTGGTTAGTTGTTAGTTGTTACAAACTATTATCACAGTTTAGAAACACAAAATATTAAAATAAAATGTTAAGTTATTGAAAATTAAACATTATAAGTACGTCTCAGGTAGAGACTTCAGTATCTTATTTTTGAAAGCGGTGAAAGAATCATTAAAGATATCAAGGTCATCCAAAGGAGCATTAAAATCATTATAGGTACGACATAATCTTTGTGTCGGAGAGTTAAAGGCTAAGTTGGTCCTAGGAGTTTGTTGCCAACCCAGATTCGAAAAATTCTGTGTCTGGGGTAACGACAAAGAACACGCAAAGATATATCTTTTAAGAAACCGGGACAGTCGGAGAACCCATGGATCGCCTTGTGATGAAAAGCTAGATCACGGAGGCTGTGCATTTTGAAAAAACCTCATCTTCATTAGCACTCAAAACTTTTAATGAGTGGCTGTTTGTAAACTTGCAACAATCTTAACCTTCCTACTACTTCTTCCGCAATAGCCAACCACAGCTCGTTTCCTGCCGCGTTAACTTTTTTAATGTCTGTGGTTGACTACAGCCTTCACTGTCGTGTTCGTTCAAAAACTACACATAATTTATAATTATTTTTTGCAAAAAATGGCAAAACCGCTTTCAATCTTGCACGAAATACGAATATTTCACTCGACGTTTACATTATTGTTGATTTCTAAAAAACGGCTCAGTTGATTTCTGTAAAATTTCAATGGGACCTCCTCGGGAGTATACTCTTTCGAACTAAAAGAGAATTATTCGATTCGATTCACAATTGGCAAAATTACCGATGAACATACACAAAAAAAAACATACAGACGAACATAGATCCTTCTCCTTCTTGGAAGTCGGTTAAAACTTACAATTTTCGCTCAAAACCCTACAGGTCTTTCAAGCCTTGGTACCAGAAGAAAACATCCTACAATGGTATCAAGACCAACCGTTACACAGTCAACATTGGGGACTTCGCCAACGACCCCGAACTGAACTGCTTCTGTGACGCCCCGGACAAGTGCCCACCGAAAGGTAAATTTCAATTAATGACCGAGCGAACAAAGTGAGAGAGGTCTCCGTTTTAAGTCGACGATTTTGTTATTGTCTGTCCGGAAGCTGATTTTCCTCTCCCGGCCGCATTTTTCATCGAATCTCGACGAAACTTAGTAGGTACACAGGTTTGTACAGGGTTATTCCTAATCAATTAGCATCCTTTTAGGGGCTTATTCTTAACATCAAAACTTATAACTTTTGTTCTGCGACTTTTGTCAAAACTCAAAAAAAAAACAGCTGTTCCATACATTTTATCGCGGGTGAATGATATTTTTCTACGGAACAACGTTTTTTTATTTCTGTCAATACTACAGAATAAGCCCCTAAAAGGATGCTAATTGATTAGGAATAACCCTGTATATTCATGGTTCTTTTTTTTGTCATCTGCGATTTTTGATTGAGTATTTCCCTCAAAAAAGTGGGTTTCCTGAGGCGCGATTTATCAGCCGATTCTGGTAAATATTTGGCAAGATCGTTTAGTATCTAAATTCTTACAATTGCGAGTGTGAACCAAATCGATTAAGAGCGAGTGGAGATATATATGGATAGGGATTCAGTTAAATAGATGTGTCGCCAGTTCTAATTTTCAGAGAACTAACACATACTATTGTACTTATATAATATACCTAAGAAGAAATAAGTAAGTACCTAAGCGCCTAAGTACTTAATTGATTTCCGAATAATATGGTTCTAAATTAGTATATCGACCAGGACATCATGACAGAGAACCACATGAATCATTTTGAAAACATAGTCTAACACTTTTCCTCTATGAAATATACTTGTTATTGTTTTCAGGAACGATGGATCTGATGAAGTGCCTCAAAGCTCCGCTGTATGTGTCGTTGCCTCATTTCCTGGACTGCGACCCGAGTTTGGTGAACAGCGTGAAGGGCCTCAACCCTAATGTCGACGAACATGCAATGGCTATCGACTTTGAACCGGTATGTTTCAATAATAAATAACAATCAAAATCACTTTATCTGTTAAGTACTTTTAAGTTACTGTGTTATATCCTCAGACCAAATAAAACATCAAGACAGAATGTTGTGAACAAACAAGTGAGGCCGGCAAAACTATGCCTCGCCGTGTACAGACACAACACACATATATACACGTACAAAGAAACTATGTCTTGGCTTGTCAGTCGAACTATGGCGGCGCTACACCGACGCACTCACACCTGTATAAGACCGGCCTCACTTGTCTGCTCACGACATTCCGTCTTGATTTTTTTATTTGGTCTGAGGTCATATCTTGACTAACCACCCAGCCTATACGAACTTACTTTTTAGCGTGGCTAAGCAACGTTTGCCACGATCAGTTTTCGGATGTGTGACCGCGAGTGACGTTTACAACTCAGCGCTTCCGTGGCTCGGATGACACGCTAAATTTGTGTCCCAGTTGTTTTAATTGTTTACGCGTGCTAGAGGCCTTTCATTTCATTTGTTCATGCTACCATGCAGTATAAGATGTTAATACTCGTAACAAAGTTTAGTATGGACCCTGTCGATCACTGCATAATCGGGTGAGAGAGAGAGAGACAGAAATAAATAAAAAAAGTGCAAGTTTTTTTTTTCTGAATAGAATTCTGAAACAGGCAGTATGTGGTCAAACGCAAACCGCGTTTGACCACATACTGCCTGTTGTTAAGCAGATAAGCGGTCTAGGTTGTAGCACGCTTACCTAGAAGATACCTATTTACTCGGGATTTGAAGACGCCCATGTTATACTTTAGTGGGAAGACAGACCCAGGCAAAGCGTTCCACATTCTGGCTGTTCGTATGAGGAATGAGGATTCGAAACGCTTGGTTCTAATGGAGTCCCTCCGTGCGGAAGAAGGGAAACTTCGACGCAAGTGCTTTCATAGCCCATCCATGGTAGCGTTAAACGTTTAATTCAACCTTATTGGAAGTCGCATTAGAAGTTTCACTTCAAAAAATGCCTTCAGGCGGCTTAGGAACTCTGACACCAGGTCTATACAAACTTACTTCTTTCCAGATATCGGGCACTCCTATGGTGGCGAAGCAGCGAATCCAGTTCAGCATCCAGCTCCTTCAGTCCGACAAGTACGAGCTCCTCAAGAACCTGCCCAACTCGCTCGCGCCTATATTTTGGGTGGAAGAGGTACCGACCAAGTTTTCTGGAGATCTTTTTTGTGACAAAGTTTTCTCGACTTTCGAACGACCCCAGCTGGCTTAGCATAGAAGACCACGACAAGAGTTTATCGACGTGTGCAAAGGTGACAGATATATGCTTCAACATAACTCTGTCACGTTCTGACACGTCGATAGAGTTATTTTATGGTCCGTAAGCCCTCAAGACGTATACAAAACGTTGCGGATTCTCAATACAGTCTGTCAAAGTTTCATAAACGTTATAGCCGTTCGAAAATTTATTATCACAGATTATTATTTATCGAGGTATTTTCTCGTTGTCGTGCAATACGTTCCCGTTAAAGGGGATAACGTGACGTAAAAAGACTATTGAAACGACAAACTGATCAATTAACTGTTTAATGAAAGATATTATTCTACGCACTAGTACAGACGACATTTTAGATGAGAGAGCCATGCGTGTGAGAGCGAGCAAGAGTTAGCTATCATAGACAAACATGATAGTGCAGTGACAAAGTATCAAACTGAAATAGTGATGTACTACACAACGTTTATTATTTTGTAATTACTATAACATAGCGAGAACTTAATTTGTTCGAACTGATAAATAGTTAGTATTTTTGTTTATCATACGTGATTTCATCATCAACTCCTTTCTCTCGCATAAGTTTAATCTTTTACACAATTCATCAACGCTTTTTATCTAGAAAAACACTCTTTGTAATGATAATTTTTTTGATAACATTCATTTACTGAACATAATTTATAGATAGATAGATAAATCTTTTATTACCTTTACGACATTAGAAAACAAACAAAGTACATGAACAAAACATTACGAATTGGTTAACTAAATGGCGACCTTATCGCTTTAAGCGATTTCTTCCAGGAAACCAAGATTTTATAAGTGTTAACGGTTTCGTCCAAATATTCGTAGACCGTAAACAAAAGAAATAGTTTGTACATTTTTAGTAAATTTATGTCTACTACGAGTAAAACCTTCAAAGTTTATCTCATTTACATTATGAAAGTTTCAGAGTGATTTGTGAATCAATTCAGGTTTATTTTGGTCTACGATAGTTTGGTGGACTTAGACCAACTAATTCAAAATTCATCTACCTTGTATATTTATGCAACTACACAGAATTTGTGATTTAAATGCTAATACTGTGGCTACAGAAGGACTCTCTAATATTTGCATTCGACTTGCTCTACGAAGCATCTAAATGCGTGCCAAGCAGTATTGCTTTGTATTTGGTAAGTAACTTAATTTTTTAAACAATTCCTGTGTAACGGTAATAAAATTTATTTTGTTGATTGTATAACAAAGTTAAAAGTCAATCAATAACAAAATAACATGTATATCCGGTCACCCGATTACGCCCTACAAAGGGGACTTATTAGTTCAGCACGCTGGCCAAATATGGGTTAACAGACTTCATAAACATGTCTTCAAGAACCTGAACTGCTCTCAGAAGAAACTGCTTGCTTACAATGTTGCTAGAACTCTTTGCATTTCTTGGCAATTGAAAACACGTTCTCATCTTCGAAGGTATCTATGCCTCAGGATTTTAGACCAGATTTTCGAATTCCAAAATTTCTGGATTAGTTGCATCTCATTATGAAGAGTTCCTTGTGGACCAACTGCTTTCACACAACTATTTGGACATCCAAAATACGTGTTCCTAATTGAGAGAAGCTCGTACTTATTTAGCGGGTTCTTATAGAAAAACTATCACTGATTGTTTTGATGAGTGACTCTCTAACCCTCCGCCAAGGAGAGAAGGAGGGAGAATGTGAAAGTGAATATGAACCGTAGAGTATTTCTGGTCCGAGGATAAACCATCCCAGATCAGGGTTGCAAAATTTAAAACAGGGCTGGAAATTATGAATCACGGTACAACTGGGTCAAAAAAAAAACATTTTTATAATTAGTCCGTGAGTTAAGTTCTCAAAAAATGTTTTACACGTATTTTTTCTTTTGTCAATCAAACATCAAATGACTAAGATAAACCTTGCCAAAGTTTAGGAGCGGGGGTCGTGACGTCACCTCTCTCACAGAAGTATACATTTGTATGGCACTTATGACGTAACGCGGAACTTTAACGGGCTGTATCTTCATTAATTTTTGTTTAATTGACAAAAGAAAAATTCGTGTCCTACATTTTTGGATAGTCTATCAGACTGACTAATTAGACAGGGTAATTTCTAACCAATTAGCATCCTTTCAGGGGCTTATTCTGTACATCGAAACTATCAATTTTTGTTTTGCGCCTTTGTCAAAACTCAAAAAAAAATTGCTGTGCCATACATTTTGTCGAGGGTGAACGATTTTTTTCTATGGAGTAACAACTTTTTTGGGAATTAATAAAAGTCGTAGAACAAAAGTTGTTTTAGTCTGACCGTTTGAGACCGTCTGAGACAGGTGCGAGCGGCGGGGAGTCCCCGCCGCTCGCACCTGTCTCAGTCCCCTTTGTCGTCTACCCCCGCGCCTCTGTACCGCGCAGGCGAGGACTCAGTTAAACGGTCAGACTATAGTTTGGATGTACAGAATAAGCCTCTGAAAGGATGCTAATTGATTAGAAATAGCCCTATATTTTTTTAGTCATCATGCCTATGATCGTCCTCTTGTTACAGGGCTTGGCTCTAAACAAGACCTTCGTGAAGATGCTGAAGATGCAGCTGTTCGTCCCGAAGAAAGCTGTCAGCGTCATCAGCTGGATGCATATCGTTTTGGGCATCGTGGGCGCCTTGGTCGGCGTCGCGTTCCATTTCAAAGGTAGGCAAGTAAAGCAAATATTCCAGCAGCCACTGCTTGTTAGGGTTCCGTATCCAAAGGGTAAAAACGGGAGCCTATTACTAAGACTCCGCTGTCCGTCTGTCCGTCTGTCTGTCACCAGGCTGTATCTCATGAACCGTTATAGGTGGTAAGCTGAAATTTTCACAGATGATGTATTTCTGTTGCCGCTTTAACAACAAATACTAAAAATAAAATAAAATAAGGCTCCCATACAACAAACCTGGTTTTTTTGCCGTTTTTCGCTCGATATTAATAATGGTAACAGGTAGATGCTTGAAATATTCACAGAATATTTAGTTGTATATTCAATTCAATAATAAATAATGAAATTAAAATAAAATAAATAATTAAAGGGGGCTCCCATACAGTACGGAACCCTTCGTGCGCGAATCCTACGCGTACTTGGCCGATTTTTAGTGATCATTTTTTTTTACTTTTTTATTTTAACCTTTACTGTCCCACTGCTGGGCAAAGGTCTCCCCCAATTCCTTCCATTCCTTTCTGTTCTGTGCTACCTCCATCCAATCTTTTTTAAACCTCTCGATTTCGTCGCACCAGCGTGTTGGATTATTATCAGGCTTAATCTTAGTGAGCAGATGCGGTTCGACCAGACGCCCAAGTTCGTACTCTGAAAATTCTCGATAGAGGAATCTAATGTAGAGCCTTCGTGCGCAGGTATAAAACGTGTCGATTCCGTGTCGTGTTGAAATTGTCTAAAGAACAGCTAGTTTTTTTTTGTTTGAATCTAGCTGCCCCGGTGAACTTCATCTCACCATCTGTCAATCGTCAATGACAACTTTACATGCAGGAACATTTTGTATGGGAAAATGAAATGAATGTTTTTAATCACCGTTTAAACCTTCCCTCAACTTCCACGAATATTTCAAGATCAAAATTAGCCAAATCGGTTCAGCTATCGAGCTAGGTAATTAGGTAGATGATAAACTCGGAAAAACAATTGTCCTTCAAAATGTATGGTTTTACTGGAGCATCCTCCATTATGAATATGTCCAAATAACGAGATCATCAAAAGTAGCAAGCTGATTTTATATGCAGAATAGTAAGTATTTGTACAAGCGTTTGTATGTCCACTTCATATCCTTTAAATTTTATCTATAATGATAAATAGTTTTTTTAGAAAGCCGTACTTAATGCATGGTCAAGAAAACTCACATTACAATTTGTACCTATAATGTTTTATAATTTTACTATTATCTGTGTACATATTTATAATTTCTCATTCTATTCTACAACAGCTAAAGTAATCTTTACTTAAACTATCTTACAGCCAGTGCTGTCTTTCCCAATCTATTTCCTAAAGATTCGGATAGATGCGTCTTGTGTCCAACGTCGTCCCACGATTTTTATCAAAACACATATGAGCAACTATTCTAAGCTAATATTGAAAATATACATTATAACAAAAATGTATCTTTTTAAACACAAGCTTTTAAAATCCTGGATATCATGAAACATGTCATCAAGAACCTGAACCTGAGTAACAGCAAAGTGCTAGCCAAGACAAATAAAACGAGCCCAAACACGACGGCTGTATCTTGTTTAGTACAGGAGTTCCTATGGCTACCTTCCGACTCCATCATGAGATTAGCTCCATAGTACCATATTATTGCATATGCAAAATATGCAAAATTTCAGCTGAAACGGAAACCGGGAACCAGGTCAAATTTAACTTGCAAGATTCCACCCGAACTTACTTAAATACATAGAGGTAGGTACAACCATTGCAAGTTAAATAAAAGCTTGTAAAAATTAACTATAACCTTTGGAAGAAATCAATAAATATGGCATTTAAACATCATCAAGGCGAAAAATTTTATCGTCCCCTATAATAAAAATGTGCTACTATTAAACAGTTATTGTTCAATAGTAACACAACATTAGACATTAATCACAAATAAAAATACTGGTACATAGGTTCCTCCTTTTGTCATCGCTTAAGTCCCAATATGACAAAAAGAAATAAATATTAACACTGCACTTTTTGATCAGATGACATTATGCGCATAGCCACTTCCCGTGAGAAGAACGCGGTTAGCAAGATCAAGCCCCTAGAAGAAAAGAAGGAAGAGAAGGTAAATTAATTTAAAATAATTTGTTACAACAAAATTATTTTTAATAATTTGTTGCAATAAAATTATTTTTTGCAAAAAATGGCAAAACCGCGTTCCATCGTGTAAATTCGAATATTTCGCTCGAATTGTTTACATTATTATTGATTTTTCAAAAACGGCTCAGCTGATTTCTGTAAAATTTAAATCGGACCATCTCGAGAGTAATTTACTCTCAAACTAACTTTCAACTTTCGAACTAAAAAATATTTTTTTCATTCCATTCACAATTGGCGAAATTATCGATGAACACACACTAAAAACCTTCTCCTTTTTGGAAGTTGGTTAAAAATGTCACGTGACATCAACCCACTGGCTGGACCGTAATCAAGTATCAACAGTGTTAATTTTACTGTGTTGGTTTTAAAATTGTTAAAACCCAAGATAGCCTAAAACAGAAATACCTATTGTAGTTTTGTGTCCCGCTTATTCATGACTAAAAGGGAAACACCGTATAAACTACATAATGTATTTGCTACTAACTGCCCGTTCCGGACTAGGCCGCCTTCAAATATAATTCATTTGTAGTCGGTCAAAGCCGAGAGGAATAGCTACAAACTTTCCGAAGAAAATTTTCTAAAAGATAATTAGCGAAAATTGCATTTGTAATCTGCTGTGTGGTTTAAAAGATCTAAACGGAAACACAGACATACCAAAATAGTTTATAAATTGTATTTTTTTAAGTACATTAAAAAAGTAACGCTGTTCACATTTTTGTTTTCTGAGCTAAAATTGTACAATACCTCTAAGTTTATGAATCGATCCAACTTTTTCTGGAACTTCACCAAGGTTTCGATTTTTACACGAAATAACTTCATTTATCATTTCAATAATTCTTAATTAACTTCCAAAGCCGAAAAGAAATAGGTACTTATTGGTAATTTTCAGGGTTCCGTACACAAAGGTTAAAAACGGGACCCTATTACTAAGACTCCGCTGTTCATCCGTCTGTCTGTCTGTCTCCAGGCTGTATCTCACGAACCGTGATATCTTGAGAGAGCTGAAATTTTCACAGATGATGTATTTCTGTTGCCGCTATAACAAAAAATACTAAAAACCGAAAAAAGAAATATTTCATTGGGCATAAAACAAATCTGAATTTTTAGCCGTTTCTCGCAAATTTTATTAAATTGAAGTAAAATAAATATTCCCATACAAGTAACGTGATTTTTTTGCTCGATATTAATAACGGCAACAGGAAGATGCTTGAAATATTCACAGAATATTAAGTTGTATGTTACTTCGATAATAAATAATTAAATTAAAATAAATCTATTAAGGGGGCTTCCAAACGGTACGGAACTCTTGGTGTGCGAGTTCGACTCGCACTTGGCTAATTATTTACTTTTTATTTAAGCAACTTCGAATTTCAAAAGGCATCTCATTAGACATGAAAACTTTTACAAAGCTTCCGAAACTATGAAACCAAAAAATTTACTACTGCATTAAAATTATTTTTTTTTCAAATTACTGTGTAAAATCATAGCTTTTTGTTAGAAAATGTCAGTAGGCAGGTAATTAAACGTGCAAAACGCTGGATGCAAGTCGCTTCTAATTAATCACATTGGAAATCCGTAGATAGCCTATCCTATGTTAGGTATCCTTACCTTACGAGTATTCATACAGGATTCATTCAAACTTTGATCGACGAATCAGTGTTCATGCTTCCACATGACATCTGCTTGTAAACTCAGACCAAATAAAAAAAATCAGACAGAAAGTCGAGAACAGACAAGTGAGGCCGATTTTTAGGAGTACCTGTTAGGGTTAAATACCTGGATTTGATGGTTGTTGTTGCTTCTGTGCTTGAGGGACGGCTTCTGTTGAACCTTTTCTGTATATTCACTGAGTTTTGTTTTATTTTAATACGCCGGCCGGCGTTCTTGAATGCAAAAAATTAGTAAGTGAAAGATGATTTTTGATTTTGACGTTTGATAGATTTGACATTGAGATTTATTGAAAGTTTTTTTTTTTTTGTTTTGTATTTGGTTAGGCTTTAGTGCTTTGGCCTAAACAATCTCCGCCTCCAGGAGAGGACACAACTTGTGAATGGCTCGCCGCAGGATTCCCCTCTTTGCCGTCAGCACATCTGCTACCCGAGTGGCTCCGTCGATGCCTGGATATGTCGCAGTAACTCTTCCCAACGGCCATTTCAACGGCGGGCTAGCTTCGTCCTTGATTAGCACCATTTGGTTGGGCTTGATATCAGGGTGCATATCCTTCCATCGTGTTTTCTGCTGCATTTCGCAAATATATTCTCTTACCCAGCGGGCCCAAAATTGCTGTCTCGCTTGTTCAATGCGGGCGAATCTATGCAGGCGGTTAGGATTGGCATCCTGTAAATCTGGCGAAGGCAATGAGGTAAGTGGTCTTCCTATGAGGAAGTGACCGGGAGTTAATGGACTCAGATCATTGGGGTCTGATGACATAGGCACAAGAGGCCTCGAATTGAGAATAGCCTCAATTTGGCAAAATAAAGTAGTGAGCTCTTCAAATGTGAAGTGGGCGTTACCTACAGTCTTTATCAAAAGATTTTTGGCTGATTTCACAGCTGCTTCATAAATTCCACCAAAATGTGGTGTGTAAACGGGAGAAAATTTGAATTTAATACCTTCGTTAGCTAATTCTGGCATGGCCTGAGAACAATTTTCGACAAGTGCAGCGATTGCCCTATTTGCACCCACATAGTTACTACCATTATCACAAAAAATTTCCCGGGGCTTTCCCCGTCGGGAGATAAACCGCCGCAAAGCTAAGAGAAATGATTCTGTTGTTAGGTCGCTGACCAATTGCAATTCTACAGCCTTGACCTTGAAACAAATGAACACGCAAAGATAGCATTTTATTAGCTTGGCACCACGACCCTTCCTGTCTACAATTGTCAATGGTCCTGCGAAATCTGTCCCTGTTGTCTCAAATGGAAACCCTGCTGATAATCTTTGTGATGGTAAGTTGCCCATGATTTGTTTGGCCGCTACACCTTTCATTCGTTTACATAAAATGCAATTTCTGAATACCCGTCTAGCTAAAACTCTACCATTGATTGGCCAGTATAGTTCTCTTACTACTGATAGAAGTAACTGTGGCCCAGCATGCATTAGTTTTTTATGATAATATCTCATTAATAATTCTGAGTAATGATGTTTGCTGTCTAGAAGAATTGGATGTTTTTTATCAAAATTGTATGGAGAATTTCCTAATCTTCCCCCAACACGAATGATACCAGCAGCATCTATGAAAGGAGTCAAACTGTATATTGTTGGTGACCTTTTTAAGTTTTCATGATTTGGAAAACTTTCTTGTTGTGACAGTTGAGCTAGCTTTAACTCGGATGCTTCTATTTCGTCTACAGTTAAAGGCCCTGTTTGTTTTATACCTTTGCAGTTATTGATAAATCTTAGTATATAAGCTACTATATGGCGCATTTTAAAAAACTTGAATATCTTTCAAATTCGATAATAGATTTGGATTGAGCACGAATTTCAACCACATTAGCGCGAATTTCTGGTAAGTCCACTTGTGTCTCTACATGTCCTTGATCTGGCCATTCACTTTGTGTATGTTTTAGGAATGTAGGCCCATCCCACCACAACGATTGAAATTGCACTTCTTGAGGATCTACCCCACGAGTAGCTAGATCTGCAGGATTTAATGCTGATGGGCAATAAAGAAATGGGCTGCCAGCACATAAATCTCCTACTTCAGCAACACGATGTGACACAAATGTACTTAATCTATGTGGTGGAATCTTCAACCAACCCAGTACCACCTTTGAGTCGCACCAAAAATATGTTTTGTCAATTGAGCAGCGAAGTGCTTCAATTATCTTTTTACATAACCGTGCTGCTAAAACTACTCCACATAGTTCTAGCCTGGGTATGGTTGATGTTTTGAGTGGTGCTACTTTGGACTTGGCACACAATAGTCGTACCATTACATGACCAAATGAATCGGTTGAGCGTAAATAAACACATGCCGCATATGCTTTGATAGAGGCATCTGAAAAGGTGTGACACTCAACAGTGACAGGATTGGTACAGAGAACTTGACGTGTTATTGTCAAATTTTCAATGTTTTTTAAACTGGAAATGAGTTTTTTCCACTCTTGAGATATGTCGGAGGGTATAGTTTCATCCCATCCTGTTTTTAATAAGAATAATTTCTGTAAAACCAGTTTACAAGTAATTGTACATAAATTTAAAAGTCCTAAAGGATCATAGACACTTGACGTCACAGATAACACTATGCGCTTTGTTATGTGACTCACATTTTCATCATAGATGTTTATTGATTTTGCTACTGAGATTCGAAGTGTATCAGAATTTGGATTCCACTCAATCCCTAGTGTGTTTGTTGCAGATGAGAGTTTTAAAGATTCTTGAGCCATGTTTGGATCTGTTTTGTTTGAAATAAAGCTAAGAAGCTTTTGAGAATTGCTTTTTACTTTTCTTAAATTGAAACATGCCGATTCTAATTGTTTAGTGACATTTTCATACATATTTTGTAGGTTAGTTTCATCGATATGCCCTGTAATCACATCATCGATGTAAAAGTCATGTAATAATATATCATGTGTAAGTGGGTCCCCACATTCCATCGCTAGCTGCACCAGACATCTAGTGCTTAAGAATGGAGCTGAAGAGGTACCATATGTTACTGTGTTAAGTTGGTAATAGCATATGGGGTTCCGCTCATCATCTCTCCATAAGATTGTCTGGAGGTGTCGTTGGGAGGGTTCTATCATTATTTGCCTATAACATTTTTCAATATCTCCACTAAAAATAAATGCATGCTGTCTCATTCTAATCAAAATAGAAAATATATCATCTTGTACTGTAGGTCCTACCATCATAATGTCATTGAGTGATAATCCTGATGTTGTTTTCATACTAGCATCAAAGACTACTCTACAGTTTGTACTTTCACTATTTTCCTTTAATACCGGATGATGTGGTAAAAATACATTGTTTTCCGCTTTATTTGTAATAGAGAGATGGCCAAGAGACTCATACTCGTCTAAAAAATCTACATACTGTGCCTTTACTTCTGGTTGCCTCTGGAAACGTCTTTCCAAAGAATCAAATCTTTTACGTGACATATAATATGAATCACCTAGATTATCTGGTTCCATTTTCAGAGGCAACGAGACGCAAAACCTACCATTCTCTAAACGACGAGTGTGATTTACAAAGTGTTGCTCACACATTTGTTCTTCAGGTGACATTATGGGTTTGCTAGGTACCTCCTCTAATTCCCAAAATTTACTGAGCTGATTTTTAATATCCTGACTGAAATTGCAAACAATATTGGTATGTAAGTTGTTTGGTTTGTAACAATTTACAGGCCCTGAGATCAACCATCCTAACATAGAATTTTGCAAAATCGGTAAATTATGACCTAGTTTTATTTGTTCTGGGCATATAATATCCCAAAATACATCCGCACCTAATAAAACGTCGATCTTTGATGGAATGTGGTAATTACTGTCTGATAAGATTATATTTTTAGGTAAATTAATTTTAGAGATATCTATTTCATGACTTGGTAGGGTTTTAGTGATTTCTTTAAGCACAAATGCTCAACAACAACAACCATCAAATCCAGGTATTTAACCCTAACAAGAAGTTTTGGCGACCGTGACAAAACTTCTTGTTAGGGTTAAATACCTGGATTTGATGGTTGTTGTTGCTTCTGTGCTTGAGGGACGGCTTCTGTTGAACCTTTTCTGTATATTCACTGAGTTTTGTTTTATTTTAATACGCCGGCCGGCGTTCTTGAATGCAAAAAATTAGTAAGTGAAAGATGATTTTTGATTTTGACGTTTGATAGATTTGACATTGAGATTTATTGAAAGTTTTTTTTTTTTTGTTTTGTATTTGGTTAGGCTTTAGTGCTTTGGCCTAAACAGTACCACAAGGGTAAAAACGGGACCCTATTACTCCGCTATCCGTCTGTCTGTCTTCAGGCTGTATCTCATGAACCGTTATTATCTAGAAAGCTAAAATTTTCACAGATGATGTATTTCTCTTGCCGCTATAACAACAAATAGAATAAAATTAACTAAAACTAAATAAAATAAACAGAAACAGAATAAAATTAATAATTAAGGGGGGCTCCCATACAACAAACCTAATTTTTTAGTCGTTTTTCACTCTATATTAATAATGGTAACAGGTAGATGCTTGAAATGTTCACAGAATACGTATTAAGTTGTATATTCACTTTATTATTAAATAATAAAATTTAAATAAAATAAATATTTAAGGGGGGCTCCCATACAGTACGGAACCCTCCGTGCGCGAGTCCGACTCGTACTTGACCGATTATTATACATGTGGTGAGTGCGTCGGTGTTGCGCTACCATAGTCCGACTGACAAATAAAGACGTAGTTTCGTTGTACATGGTACGTATGTGTAATTGTGTCTGTACACGGCGAGGGGTAGTTTTACCGGCTTCACTTGTTTGTTCACAACATTCTGTCTTTATTTTTTAGGGTTCCGTACCCAAAAGGTAAAAACGGGACCCTATTACTAAGACTGCGATGTCCGTCTATCCGTCTGTCTATCTGTCACCGGGCTGTATCTCATGAACCATGATACCTAGGCAGCTGAAACTTTCACAGATGATGTATTTCTGTTGCCGCTATAACAACAAAATAAATACTAAAAACAGAATAAAATAAATATTTAAGAGGGGCTCCCATAGAACAAACGTGATTTTTATGAGTTTTTTGCTCGGTATTAATAACTGCAAGGGGAATGGGGTTCCCATATACGGAAACCTTCGTGCGCGAGTTCGGTTTTTTTTTTGGTCTAAGCCTGTAAATTAATCTTATCACATAGATTCTATTGCACTCATTGTTATAAGGCATGTTTCGGTTTTTATTTTCAAGTAAAACTGATTCGAAAGAGCAGTCCATTGATACTTAATATTCGGTCGAAGCTTAACATTATTTCGAAATAAAGTACATTCAGACAATAACTCGTTCAGGCGATTTTCTATTCATCCAAGTCATCCAACACATGACTCCCGAAACTACGTTACAGACCTTGACCACCACGGTACTTATTATTAACTTTCCTATATTACTGTTTTCCTCAGGACGGGAGCTTAATCGGCCAAAGCCAGGCTCCAGCTAAGGTGGACATGTAATGGACGGCACGGCGTCTCCTGGCAGCACTGCTAGCTTGGCGACGCCAGTACGCCGGGTTCTGCCGCAGATTGTGCGACAGGCTCTACAAGATACTGCTCAGGAAGATGTGGCTGGCGAGACGTTAACTTAGACTCATAATTATACGCTTCTTTCTTTATCCCATAGAATCATCATCAATTCATCATCATCGTTATACGCAGCCTTTTTTGTGCTACTGCTAGGTATAGGGCTATAGGCCTCTCTCTTGCAGTTTCGTTTGCCTTATTCCTTTATCAATCGTGTCCAGCTGGGCTATGATGCGCACCACGCAATATTTCTTTAGATGTGTCAGAACGAGACAGCGTTCTGGCAGTATATATCTGTCACTTTTTCACACGTCAAAAAGAGTTCTTTTTGTGGCTTTTCGTGGTTGCATGCTGGATTAGCAGGTTCGACCAGCTATATTTAGACCTATCTCCCTATAGAGGTGTCTACCCACTATGATGTACCATACCATACCTACCTTTAGGCTGCTTAAAACACTGACACCAGCGCTAGCAACTCGGCCTATACTAGCTTACTTACTTTATCGTGCTAGGAACGTATCAGGCACGTAAAACAACACGATACGCTACACGATACCAACGTACATCAACAATAAATAAATAAATATTAGAGAACATCTTTCAATAGTCGTAGAAAATATTTTTCTGGTGCCAAAATGCTCCGTGTAAGGCACGATTGGCACGCGACTGTGCTTGTCGGTTGCGGAACTGTCTCGAGAGCATTGATAGACTTTTCAATACAAATAATATCTTTTTGCCTGACGCTATTAGTACGGTCGTATTTTGGTACATTATATAGGGCAAATACCTTCAGTCTTAAGAAGATCGAGTTTTGCAGCTTTCTCTCTCTCGCGCTTTAGTACATTTTGGACGGTATAAAATTACCGGGAAAGATTATTAGGAAAATTATTTTTTTATAATATTCATTATTTTGACCAAGTATACTTATTTTCTTAGAACATAGCGTTTTACGAAGTTAGGAATCGTAAAAGTTTTCTAAAACTCTTTTCCGTCAATTTACTATTATCTATAATGTAAGAATGCACGAACGAGATAGCTGCCGAATTCGGAATAAAATTACCAAAAAAAAATGTGAAATGGCATTAAATTTTATCATACATAATAATTTAATTACTTTCTTAGAACATTCTTCTTCTTCTTCTTTTCAGCCATAGGACTTCCACTGCTGGACATAGGCCTCCCCTAAAGACCTCCAATAAGACCGGTTGGTAGCGGCTTGCATCCATCGCGATCCTGCGGCGCTGTGTGGGTGTCTTAGAACATTATGATCCAATAAATTTACATTTGACGAAGTTATACCATATACACCAATGAAAAACAAAAAACACGACAGATCGTAAATGCACTTAACTAGCAAGCAAATTCGGTTTATGGGGGAAAGTATATTAATAGATATGCGTACTTGCCGCACAATGAAACCCTGCGCCGAAAATACCATATTTTCGAAGATTGAATTGCCTGTGACTGACATGCTATGAATGAAATAAACAGCCGACGACGCCCAGCAACCCGACTACAACGGCGAATTGTGTTTTAGAAGGAATATTATGCCTCATTAAACAGTCAATATACGACGTATTTCAGCTACCGATCTTTAATATAGATCTCTGCTGAACAAAGGTTTAATCACCAGGAGGGAATGGGCCGAATCCACCTCGCTAGCTCAGCTCTGGTGGGTGATTCTGTATGAAAACAAACGCTTAAGAGTAAACAAGTCGGTCATCACTCCATACAAACGTCGATGGGTAATCACACCAGTGTTTGCTGTTGAATATCTAAAACTAAAATTTATATCAATTTGTCTTTACAAAATGTATGCTTATTGCTAATAAAAATGTGAAAAAAAAAATTACACTCAAATGATATAAGCCTTGGAACATTTGAATTTTGGCTCAAATTTTTAGGAAACTTTGGATGCTATAAAAACACAGAAGAACTAAACTGAGTCATTTTTTAAGAAAATAGCGGCCTAGTTTATATATTCGTTAGTTCAAATAACTATTATTTAAATAAATTAACTTAACAGTTTTTTTATTACTTACTACGGAGAAAACCTTATTTAGAACGCAGATGTAATTATAGGTATTTTAAAACAAATAATAACAAAATTATGTTGCAATACGCACTATATCTACTGTTTATCATCGAACCTATCTCTTATTCAGACAATACAGCTGAGAAATGATTTATTTAAGCTACGCCAAATCTGAGTTCGTGCCATCAACTTGTTGCACCTTAATGCGCTCTATCGTGCTCTTTGTACATAAGAAATTCGTGTGAAAAATATTTATTTTTCAAATAAACTCGGTTTTTAATTCATTTTAACGTAATCACACATACCGCGTCACGTTAAGTTTTGTCGATAGAGAATCCCGGCTTGGATTCACATAGATACGCCATCGCACATCGTGAGGCAACCTTCGTACGTTCATGATTTAGTACTTACTTAATAGTAATTTAGTTTATCTTTTACATTTTATTAGAAAAATATGATGGTAGGAAAAATATTTCTAATTCAATTCAAATTCTATACGCACCTTGCAACCCGCTTGGGGCCAGCCAATCTCCTTACAACAACGGAGCACGGCCTTGGGTCGCATCGTATATTACATTTGATCCACCTCTGTTGTACCAGATGTTCTCTCTGTTGTACCAGATGTTGATTCGAAACTTTCGTTACAAAACTTTGAGAATCATATTTTGTTGACTGAACAATTAAAATGTTTTTCATCTAATTTCGTAGCGCTCGTAGCGTAGTTTGACTAGGTGTTTGTCAGCGATGACCGAAATTAAGTAACGTTCTGCACGGTCAGTATTTGGATGGGTGACCGCGGGTGGCATTTTTCAACTGTATGCTACCGTGGCTCAGATGACACGTTAAATTGTAGCTCCTGGTTGTTTTAACCGATTAGCCTTATCAGAGGTCTTCAGGCGGCTTAAAATACTGTGACACCAGGACTAGCCACCCGGCCTATACGAACTTACTTTAAATTTTATCTATTTTCAAAACATACACTTCATTGCCCTGTAACTCTAGATTTAGATAGCAAAATCGATCCCTAAGCCAGTACCTAATTTATTACTATTGGTGAACCTAGTTATTAGTTTACTTATGAGTACTACCTATTCTAGTCATTGCTTTTTAATTTATTTACGTGTTGTATGTTAAGAATATCTATAGTAATTACAATAATAATTATTTATTTAGTAATACTATATAAAGCACTGATCACCAGAATCACTGAGAGACTTAGAATGTAGAATATAATATTTTTGTATAAAAATAATGCTTTGAACTAAAATGTGATATAATTAATATTATACCTACTTTATCAAATACATAGTGTCGTTTTGCAAAGAGCTAGGACTTTCAGATGTATATATGCTCATCAATATGAATTAACTTTTACTGGCACAAACTGCGAAATCGCTAAAAAAAAATAGCTGATTCATGCATTTTCAACCGATTTTAAAATAGGTTTTCGATTCGAGTGTACGTTTTTTTGGAATGTATAGGTATGTTACGCGATTATTCAAGCAATTTTTTTATTTTATTTTGGTAGATTACCTCTCAAAGGTTTCATTTATTTGTTTTTTTTTAGGGTGGGGCTTTTTTAAAAATTGACAGCAATCACAAAATTACATTTAAATAATTAATTTATTAAGTAGATTAAACTGATTGAAGTCAGTTGTGCCATTCTTAGTCAAAATTAATTATTCGAGATCCTATTTTGAAACAGCTTATTTTTATTTTCGCTACTTCTCGCGACAGTCGCGACCCTCTGTAAGACCATGCATTTTGCGAAATAACACCTAGCGCTTTTATGATTTAGTAAAACAGAAATTTAAAATTCCTCTTCACGCCCGGGTTAGGGTTCCGTACCCAAAGGGTAAAAACGGGACCTTATTACTAAGACTCCGCTGTCCGTCTGTCTGTCACCAGGCTGTATCTCGCGAACCATGATAGATAGACAAATGACATTTTCACAGGTGCTGTTTTTCTGTTGACGCTATAACAAAAACAGTACTACAGTACGGAACCCTTCGTGCGCGAGTTCGACTCGCACTTGGCCGATTATTTGAAATACCGGGATTAATTTAGAGCTAAGCTTCGCATCATTAGCTAATTAAGTATAGACTCGATATTTAAAATTAACTTTTATTTAAGATCCCTTTTACCCTGTGTCAGTCTTAAGCTAGGCTAAATTACTAGAATAATTAAGCACAAGAAAAATTATGTTGATTAGAAATAATAAATAGTTTGGTGTAACAAAAAGTCGTTTAATTTGTATTAGATCCTTCCTTTTACACTCACACTTCAGTTATTTACTTAATAGTAAATAATGTTATTCTATGATATGGTAACTGAGAAATTTTACAGCTTTTGAAAATCGACATATTAAGTTGAGAATATCACATTTCTTAAAACATAAGTACCAAAGTTATTGTCTTACAAGTAAATATAGAATTCGTTTGTATAATATTTCGAACTTACTCTAACACTACAAATATTTTATATTTATTTACATTTTTAACACTTAGATAATGGTAACATCTTGGTAACTCGTTCTTTGACTAACAAATAAGATTTTGCCTATGTGAGATTGCTATTAGCGATAAGGTGGCCTCTTGTTGGACGCTATAGTTTTTATTGAAGTGAAACTTCTAATGCGACTTCCAACAAGGTTGCGTTAAACGTTTAACGCTACTATGGAAGGGGTGTGAAAGCATTGTTGCGTCGAAGTTTCATTTCTTCCGCGCGGAGGGACTCCACGACAAGCTTTTTGTTTGTTTTTATCTGTGTATTTTTCTTTGTGTTAACAATAAAAAAAAAACATCTATCTATCTATTTATCTACATATTTTCAGAAAATAGATATGTAGGACTGTAGGTATGCCCATATTTTTTGGGCAACTTAACCTTTTTACTAAAATTGAAACCCACAATGCACGACATAATACAAAGATAAAAAAACATTACAGAATATTTTATTTTACCTTTTTTACTAAATTACCCATTTTGTATTTATCAGACATTTTTGTAGTTTTTTTGATAGGCAAATAACATTTGTCGCATATACTTACTAAAGATAATTATTACATGAATAATACCTATCACTTGAGGCAGTGGCTAAGTCTTATTCAAACATGCCTTATATTATATTGTATTATTTCAAAAATTAGTGTCAGTCAAACAAAAAAAAATCACAAACAACATAATTATAAACCTCGGACCTTGACTCACTCACAAGAATAAACTTTTGTAAAAAAAAAATTGAATCTGAGGACCTTTTTGATGGCGTCAGTTTTTAAATAAATGGAAAATGCATCAAAATTAGTCCACAGACAGACACACAAACGCACAAATAGTACACCTTACACAAAATAAAATTTATAAAATACCATTGTTCAGTTTGGTGCCTACGTCACAAAAGATTAATTGAACTTATCACATGAAATAAAATCACAGTTAATGTTTTCATGTAAATTTTGTAAAATTCAAAGTAAACAGAAAAGAAAAAAGTTAAATATTTTTTAGATCAGTAAAATTTGTTTACATTATTTTCCACACATTAGATTCTCTTCACTTGTAAATAACTGCAATAAATTGTTGACTGATCGTCACCTCTGATTTAACAACAAGTTTGATGATTTTATAACCAAATAAGTAACTTAGTCGCTAACCACTTGAGCATTAAACAATCCATTAAGAATTGAATACAAAACAAAATTTCTATTACCACTCGACAAAAGTGCTGTTCAAATCTTCATTTTGCGAAACACTTGCAAAAGTATTTTCGATGTCTATATTAGATAGTTGTACCTACTAGAAGTATAATATAATACGATGTACTTATAAGTTGTACAAGAAGTATAATCAAATACTTCAATACCGCTTCCCTTTGTTAAGATCTTTTTACAAAAGCTACAAGCAAAAATACCTTAATCTATTCCTACCCATATTCCTAAAGATTCTTCTTCAACTTTATGTGATTCGTCGATATTTTCGCCCGCAACAAACCCTTTTGCTTCACTAAAATCTTCATTTGTCTGCTCTCGAGAAACTCTCCTAATCTTCTAATTCCATACCTTATTAAGAAGGAAATAAGGGCGTATGTAGCAACTAATAAAAATGCTACAAATAATATAACATCGAACATGTAGTATTGGAAGAAAGTGAGATCTTTGGCTGGCGACTGCAAGTGGTATGCCCCTTTGTGTCTTATAACATACTCCGTCCAGTAAATAGCTCTTTCTAGAGGAGTTTCCTTCTGATCGCGAAGGTATAGCTGTCTCTTTTTGACTTCTGTTTTGTACTTTGGTTGGACAATTACTTCTCTGATGGCTCTGTAGAGTTTTTCCGACGTGATACCTCGGAGTTCGAGTTTTTTCGCGTAGCCGTCGATTTCGGCTTTGGCTGCGTTGGCATCGTGGTCGCAGAACACCGGGATGGTAACGATGGGTACTCCATGGTAGACCGTTTCGAACATGCTGAGTAGACCGCCGTGGGTGACGAAAGCTTTGATTTTCGGATGACCTGTAAGTAAAAGGTTTTGAGATGAGACACGTCGCGCCTTATCGTGTCTTTACTGATCTCTACTAAAATTTTCTTTACATTATCTAAAACCAACTTAACTAAATGGGAATCCTAAAGTCAAAAGTAGGTAAGTACGTTTGGATTGTAGGAAGGCTGTAGGGAAGTAGAGTAGATTTTGATGTTTTATTTCAAACAACGATAATCATCACTATGTAGTATAAAACAAAGTCACTTCCCGCTGTCTGTTTGTCCCTATGTATGCTTAGATCTTTAAAACTACGCAACGGATTTTGATGTTCTTAGTTTTTAGTACATAGAGTGATTCAAGAAGAAGGTTTACATATATAAATCTTGCATAATATACTTAGTAGAGGAACTAAAAAGGAAAGCTGTGAACGTTGTATAATTAATTATATAAAGACATTCTGTTCTGTAGTATATTTAGTATCAGCATTACACCCTTGCGAAATCGGGGCGGGTCGCTAGTAGAACATAAATAAATGGTTGTTCTGTATAAGAAAGTTGCCATTCAAATATTTTACCTAATCATCATCATCTGCCTTTTAATACGAGACAATTTTTATCGCATATATTATTTTTGCTAATCATATAACACGAGATTACCTATTTTGTCCCACGAGGAACAATAAAAATATGTTGATAGTCACATACATATTTGTTCTAAAGCATACATAGTAAGTAAGCAAACGCTTAGTGCGCCCGGACCTTAAATTTATAACAAGCGTTCATGATTGGAACACCCAGACTAAAAACAAGCGAACCAAATCACACATCACAATGTGCCAAATCAAATTTCCCAAAAGAACCTCTAAATTCAAAGAATTCAGCATTTTATAGGCAAAATAAAACGAAAACGTCAAACCCAGAGCCTAAAATTATATTCCCTAGATTATTACGTTTATAACCCTAACAATGCAGAGGCGTAAATCACTGGAACGAGCTTAATCAACATGGAAAGAGATAAAAAATTTCTAGATTCAGCGGTCCGTCCTCTGAACAGTGTTGCCATCTCATTTGCGTTAGGCGCTAAATTAGTCTGAAACCCGCCGAGTCCGCTAAATGCGATAAAATCCGATAGTTTGCCTAACGACTGTTAACCAAAATGTTCCTATTTTTTATTTTGCTTTTTACAGTATTTGAAGTTTTGTAGTTGTACATAAATTTACCTACCATGTTTTGCGCTACTTTATTCGAGGTAGTACCGAAGAAGTAGGTACATTTCGATTTAGCTAAGGACCGAGGATCTTATCCCAAAAGTTCGGAAGTGGTGAATGGGAAATAGTATATGGTAGATTTATTGTTCTGTACAGGGTTATTCCTAATCAATTAGCATCCTTTTAGCGGCTTATTCTGTACATCAAAACTAACAACTTTCGTTCTACGACTTTTGTCAAAACTCAATAAAAAAAATGTTGTTCCATAGAAAAGTGTCGTTCACCCGCGACAAAATGGAACAGCTGCTTTTTTTTTGTTTTGATAAAAGCGCAGAGCAAAAGTTGTTAGTTTTGATGTAAAGAATAAGCCCCTAAAAGGATGCTAATTGTTTAGAAATAACTTTGCATATTATAGAAAAACACAATATGCTAAGCACTTTTGCAAAACGCTATTTTGGCTGCAAAACCTCCTGGATAACAACATTAGCCAAGGGTCAGACAGTAGCAGTCTTTTCAACGAAGCAGAAATTAACGACCGACAATTTATTTTGTCACCCGGTATTACGATTTTATAGGCATAACTTTGTCTAAGTGTGGTTTCTAAATACAAAATTGGCACATAACCTTTTCCTACCCACCTATGCGTTCTTTTTTAAACCCCGACACAAAAACGATGAGGTTTTAAGTATAAGCTTTACGTGTCTGTGTGTATCTGTCTGTGGCATCGTACCTTCCAAACGGATGAACCGATTTTAATTTTGTTTGAAAGGTGATTTAATCGGTAGTGTTCTTCGATATGTTTCATCAAAGTCGGTTTAGCTGTTTCAAAGTTATTAGCTCTTTTGGTAGAAATCTTATTGCGTTGAGGGTTTTTAAATGTAAAATAAATGTCTTTTCAGCTTACTTTACCCCACAGCAGGGCATTATAAGCCTTCTCCTAATTATATGTGACTTGTTCCCAACTGATGAAATCTACAACTGTAAGTATAAAAAATAGCATCGAACGAAAAATAAATAGATATGTACGAGTATACATAAGTGAAAAAATCACACGACCACAAATAAGAAATAAAACGATAGCAATATCTAATAAAACCATTGTTACTCGTATACTTAACGTCATTTAATGTTTACATTACATAGGTAATTAATTCGTTCATACATACGTACCTATTATGCAAAATATTTTAAGCTAGTTCAACTTTGTAATCTTTTCAATGTCGCGGAAATTCACGGCTAGGTTGGCAATACCTAGCGGGTCGGAAATAGGTATAATAATGGCGGCCGCCGACATATTGGACGCAATGACAGAGTACAAGACCACTTTTTACTACAACCTGCAGGGTTAAACTCATCCAATTTTAATATTAATAAAAGACTTACTGAAAGTTTTCTACTGTTATGTTAGCTACAAAATAAGCTAGTTCGATTGTAACAAGCTGTTATGTACATTTGAATTACAGTAGGTATTTCTGACATCTTAATTTTTTAATATTGTATTTTAAATTTTATGTAATGTACCAAATTTTAATTAATTTATTGTAATATTATGCCTAATAATTCTGTTGAGTATATAATGAATAATAATTGTTATTTTGACAATTCGTAAGGTGTTGCTCATAGTATATTGTTGTATACCAATGTATGTAATTATCCTTACTGAAAATAAATGAATCTATCTATCTATCTATCTATGGTCTAGTGTTAAAACAAAGCCGTGGTAGCCTAGTGGAGGAAAGGTCGCCCTAAAAGTGTGAGGCGTCAGTTCAAATCCAATCCCGTAGACGCCTTCATTAGCAGGCCGTAATCAGAGGCCTTCGGTGGCTTAAAAATTCTGACGCTAGGGCTAGCCACCCAGCCTAAATGAACTTACTTTTTAATATGTTACGGGTCGGAAAGCCGTGGTGGTCTAGTGGTTGTAACGCTGGCCTGTCATTCTTGAGGTCGTGGGTTCAATCCCGGTCCCGTACCAATGAGTGTCTTTGGAACTTATGTACGGAATTTCACACCACTGGAATTTTGGTGAAGTAAAACATCGTGAGACAACCTGCATACGTCCGTAGAAGAAATTCGATGGCGTGTGTGAATCCACCAACCCGCACTGGGGTATCGTGGTGGATATGGATATGGCCCAATCACCCTACGTGGGTAGGCCTACGTCCTGCAGTGGACTTTTAAAAAGGCTGGTACAGTACAGTACGGATCGGAAAGAGGTAGGGGTAGGAATTATAATAATAGCGTCCGCCGACCTATCGGACGTAATGACAGAGCGAAAGTCAAATTAACTACTGCAGGGTTAAACAGCCTGTTATTTGTCAGTAATTAACATAAAAGCTAAAAACCCACTATAATTCATCAAAAAGTACGTAAAAGCTAAAATATTTACTATTTGATTTAGCTATAGTGTTATAAACAGTATATAACTACAGTGGATATAGTAACGACCTAGGTCCTAAAGACAGTAATTAAATAAAGAACGTTTATATAATTATGTTTAAGGATAATTTGTTGTATCCATACGATTTATTTTATTTGATTATAACACTATTCAAAACTAAGTTAGATGCTTATAGATTATAACGTTTTCATGAAACACTAATTTCGGAAGCAAAAGTAACTAAAAACCATTGAAGTTTTAATTTTATAAAAAAAAAAAAACACTGACCTAAGACCGGATTTTGTTGCTGAAGTTAAGTTCAACGATTTCTAATTTTTCTTTTAGTACCTATTTTTTTTTATTAAACGTATATATATAATAATTAAGCTAAGTACTGAACAATAAAAATGAAATATGGTCTGGAAATGCATGAAATCTTCATGGCATGGCTTTCAATTCAAAGGACCGTGGTTTCTTCAGACTTATATTGTTGTAAAAGAATAACAACTACTCTAATTGAAGGCATGTCAAGAATTATGTAATTTGCTTTTACGTAACATTTTCTTATTCATATGCCCTAAAGCTTTAGTTCAAGAAATTAGTTCACATTTTATGCAAAACAATTGTTTGTCTAGTACAGTCGGAAAGATGTGAAACTTTTCGTTAGTTTTGTTAATTAGGTAACTATTGGGACATACTCGTATGTGACCTACTGACTACTGGTATTATTATAAAAGTCTATGTATTAAAAAGTCTATATACCTATTAAAACAGAAAAGGTCTGTTAAGCTGTGTACACGTTATGGTTGCGACGACGATGATGATTACTCAGTCAAGTTCTGTTGGACTTTTACATAACAAAATTTTTCATGCTCTTTTCAGTAGGACACCGAAAAGCTGACAAAATAAAGCCGGATTGAGCTAAATCTACGTGTATGTTGCTAGATATACCTACATGTATAGGTATGTTGTGGATCTAATCTAATCGATTAGAATAAATATTTGATTTCACAAAACTTTACAAATTTATGATAACACAGTAAAAACATTATTAAAAACTTTAAAATTAAAGTGAGCCTATATTTGAATTTAAGTGTTTCGAATGGGCTAGCAATAGGGTTCAGGATATCGCGAGATGGAGGAAAATGGGAAGACAGCAATACACGACCATATCTTACCTACTGCCCCTTTTAACACAATACAAGTAGAAATACTCCTCACTGCCACCCCTACACTGTTAATTTTCCTTCGATACGAACTCGAAACGGTTTGAATCAACTTTCTGATCCGTACAGTCAGGAAAAGGAACAGACTGTCGGTTTTCTGTATTTTGTGATAAAAATAATCTTACCTAGTAGATCCTGCTGCGGCAGCCATTTGAACAGCTTCACGTTAGAAGGTATATCGGTCAAGTTTTGCTCAGCATCCTGTTTCCACAGCACCCTTTGTGGCAGCCTTCCCAGCGCGTTGACGAAGAGACGATGGACTGACAGCGGCATGTTGCTGGTTTTCACTGAAGAGCCCATGGATATGAAAATAAAACCAGTGTCGCCCGCGCCCGATATCCATTCTTCTATCTCCTGGAAAGGGAAAGAGTGATTTGAGCTCTGATTTCCTAAGATAGCGGTGCCGTCATATAAGGGTGGCCCTTATATGACGGCACCGCTATCTTAGACCTTATCAGATAGTACAACGTAAGACGTCCGCTGATTAGGTAGACAGACGACCGAAATACGTCATATAAGGGTGGCCCTTATATGACGGCACCGCTATCTTAGACCTTATCAGATAGTACAACGTAAGACGTCCGCTGATTAGGTAGACAGACGACCGAAATTAAATTACAGGAATGAAATTGAAAATTGAAATTCAGAAGTTTATTTTTCAACCAACCAACAAAAAGTATAATTATTGTAGATCGATTCTCGTAAGTCCTTTGGCTCAATAAAAAGTAATTTATTTTCGATTCAATCATTTTGAAGCCTCTTCACACCATTGTAATAGCGCTTTAAAATGTCACAGCTCATTGATCACTTGTTATTTTTGAACGACGAACCACCGGAGGTACTCATTTCGACGCGTATATTTTTTTTATGTATAACCACGCATAACTTTTTTCATAGAAGTCCGATTTCAATAGTTTTTTTTATTGGAAAGAGTATACTTCGAAATCGGTCCCATTTAAATTTTATCGAAATCGGCTGAGCCATTTTTGATAAATCAACAATAATGTGAAAAATGCTACATCGATCTGTGCGAAATATTCGCGAATTCGGCACATGGGTGAAGTCGGTCATGCTTTTTTTTAGCAAAAAATAATTAAAAAAATAAAAATCACAGAAAATTGCGAAATTCCAGTAAAACAAATACCCAGCATAGCTTGAGCAGAAATATTTAATCAGGTACCATTCGTTCCATATATCTTCAAGAAAAAGAAGAATTACGAACGCATTCAGCTAGCTCATTTAGTACCTATTTAACATTTTATATATGATGGCATCATTTTTTATGGATTTGTGTTAAGCTATCATCGTAGATAAACTTTTTTCCTCTTAGATACGAGTACATAAAGAAAAACTCAAAGAGACATTAGCATTGTACTTCCCAGATTATGTTCTACATTTTAAGTTCTTTATCTCAAAAACCGGAACTCGGGCTCCGATAAAAATTCCACGTTCCTGCTGTTATTTAATCATTATAAGAATAGGTATTCTTTAAATTACCATTATCATACAAATGGGACATTTTGCGTCCAAAACGACGAGGAGAGATGTTTCAGTGACATTTTCTGGCGAGGAAATTCCTTACAAATATCTGGTTTAATTGGCCCATAAAACATAACACAGTAATATTATTGTAAACAGTTAGGATCTTCAATTTACATAACATTAAAACACCTGATTTTTTTTTTGAAAATTTACTTATGCAATGGCTTATTTCTTTTATTTTAATATCACAGGGTTTTTTAATGCCTAATTATGAGTACAAAATAAAACAATCAAAAACAATTTAAAAAGCATGAATATTGTTACTTTGCAAGGTTGTGCATAAAGGCTTATAATATAAAAAAAAAAACAAACCTGAAAAAAATCAGCCCTTCCATACAAAAAGCTCATTTCAAGCTCATGACTTTCGATGACTGACTATCGTCTTTGCACTTGCTATTACTTACACTAACCTTACGAAGTCTTTTAAGCCCATTTATTAAAAAGATTTAAGTATGAAAATAGATATGCCTAAATGTAATATATTAGTCACTTAAAAGGGGTAAGAGGCCCAAAGCGGCCCTCCTCGAGATTTTACCACGAAGCATTCCTGTAGGTAATAGCGGAAGGCAAAGAGTAATGACTCTATTAAAATAACTCTTCCTTCACAGTTTTCCGATTTATGGCACGGAAGGGCATATTTATTTAATAGGTTATCAGTTAAATAGACTTTAGCTTTTTAATTTAAAGCGATACTTTACTAGGTTTTGGTTAAGACTTAGGGCTTTATGTGATTTTTATTGAAGTTTTTTATTATTTATTGAAATTTGTGCCGTAAACGTGGAGCAGATAGCACATTATTTTGTTTTTATCTTTTTTGGACACTTTACTGTTTCAATATCCCTATAAATAGAAAATTATAAACAACTTTCTTATTACGTACAGAAAAACGGAGAGATTATTCTCAGAAAATGTTTAAATTAAATTTGAAATCGAAATGTGTCCGGAAATGGTGTGTCCGTATCGTCATCAAGCTTTATTTTCTTAGTCGATAAATAAGTAGGTACTTATATGATGTTTATTATCATACAGGAAAAATATTATAATGGCAAACGTTATTTTGCACCATAAAAAGATCTGGAGAGAAGTCAAACCATTTCGTTGGACTTCGATAACAAGTAAAGTGACAAGATATTTTTGTACATTAGCTGAAAATATAATAGACTCATGTAAACATGAAACTAGGTATAATGTGTTTTCATGATCCATGATATATTCAGGTGACATACAAGGAAAAGAGAAAATTATGTGTCTACGTGAGAAACCTGGGGCCTTACTGCGTAAGCGCTCTGGCGTTCGGCTTCGCTTTTTCTCCTGCCCGCGCCAGTTACTCACGCCACGAGAGCGAGCGGGAGGGTAAGCGAAGCCTAACGTCAGAGCGCTTACACAGTAAGGCCCCTGGTTCGAGGACGAATCGCCGGCAAACACGTGTAGGTACTTAGTACATTCTTAGGAGTTTTTCTAGGTATTCTATTTTATCGAGTGGAGTCAACACGTATTTTCTAATGAAATATTCTTAGCTTCAACTTCTAAGAGGAATTATTTTCAATTCAAAAGCTGATTTGATTAATTTCTGTGACACAAATGTCTTCATAAAAATGTAGAGGTAGTCTTGAGGAAATTAATGTAACATTTAGCAGGCTTTTAGTGCAAACGTGGAATTTTAAATGTGTTAATAATCATAGTTTAGTGATGAGCAAATTTGCATGCACGTGGAATCAGAATAATAATATGCTGAACTAAACCTACTTTCAGATAAGTTTATTTGGACTACGCCTTATAAATATGATGATAGTTTAAATGTATATGCATATTACGTGTTTGTATCGACAAACACGAAATACGCCGAATTACAACATTTTATTAAATGCCACATAAGTTAAACACACGTGATTTTCAATGCGTTTTTGACAAAAAAAGTGATTGAAAATAATCAATTTGTAAAATGATTCTTTTCAATCACTTTTTTTGTTTGTAAGCTAATGTAATTGAGATGGTTTTTAGCTATTATAGTTCATGATTATAATTATTTGTTTGCTAAGAAGCGTTTATCCATCCATCTATCAGCCATATGACTTCCACTGTTGGACATAGGCCTTTCCTATGGATCACCAATAAGACCGATTGGAAGCGGCTTGTAACCAGCGCGATCCTGCGGTCTTAATAAGATCATCAGGCCAAGACGTCCTACGCTGCGCTTGCCCGTACGTGGTCTCAACTCGAAAACTTTTCGACCCCATCGATCATCAGTCCTCCGAGCTATGTGCCCATTTCAATTTGCTAATGTCTGGACTATGTCGGTAACTTTGGGTTTTCTACGGATCTCTTCATTTCTGATACGATCGCGCAAAGAGGCTCCAAGCAGAGTCTTCTCCATAGCTCGTTGGGCTACTTGGAGCTTACTAAAAAAACAAGGTTTGAAAACGTAGAACATCGATTTGGCATTTTTTATTTTAATCCAAATTGATGGTCTTAAATAAAAGAGCACTTAATACTTAGTCGCTCTTTTCAGACATACCTATAGTTATACAATTATTCCATTCCAATTTTGTATTGAATGTGGTAAATGTTTGTTTTTCAATAGACGCTCGTAGTTGTCGGAGACTATCTATGTTTTCAATTGAATCAGCGGAAGCGGCCGCCAGGGGCAAGCGTTTCAAATACGGTAACCTCGAATCCACTTATGAGTTTGTCTCGTTTCCTATGGAGACGGGGGGTACCTGGAGCTCTGATGCCATCAAATGTCACTGTCACTGAGTTGGGGTGCCGCTTGCGAGAGAAGGGACGTGATTCCAGATCAGGCTATTTCCTCATACAACAAATATCCCTAGCCATCAAACGAGGTAACGCAGCCAGCCTGATGGGGACATCTGGGTGCAGGGTGGCTCGCGACGACGGATCGCATCATAGGACATAGTGACATAGAATAAATCGGAGTGTAACTGCTCTTGTTATGACACGTAACAATACTGTGACTTACCTATTTAGTTTAAGCTAGTTATTAAGATTGACATTAATATAATTATATTTGAATTTAATTTAATTTTTGTACTGTGACAAAATATGTAAATGAAATATTAATAAGGTTTTAGATCGTATTAATAGTTTAATAAAATTGAATCAGTTTAATTAAGTAAATAAAAATAGATTTCATCTCTGAAATCTATTTTTACTTAATTAAACTGATGGAGGGCTATGCTTGTAGCCTCTCTGCGATATTGATTCAGAAATGAGGAGATCCGTAGAAGAACCAAAGTTACCGACATAGCCCAGCGGATTGGCAAGTTGAAATGGTGGTGGGCAGGGCACATTGAACGGAGAACTAAACACCGATGGGGTCAAAAAGTTCTCGAGTGGAGACCACGTACCAGCAAGCGTAGCGTAGGACGTTCACCCTCAAGGTGGACGGATGACCTCATCAAGCCCGCAGGTTTGCGCTGAATGCGAGCCGCTTCTAACCGGTCTTATTGGAGATCTATAGGGTAGGCCTATGTCCAGCAGTAGACGACCAATGGCTGAAACTACGAACGACGACGAACGAGGTTTGATATTACAAACACCTAAAGTTAAGAATTTAATTTACCAACGTAGGTAGTTTTCGCCAAACAGGTATTTAGAATTTGTTGTTCCTGTCGCCTCTTAACTTGGTTTTCTTAAACGAGCGATAAAGATACAGCTTGTGAGCGTTATTTAGTACTTCCTGAGAAAATTAGCTTTCAGGAGAAAATGCTTTTCGTATCGTATCTAAAGTCTTTTAGTAAAGTGCTAAGTTTTCGTGCTAACTTCACGAATACACAAAGTATCTAATTGCACGTCGAGACTAAGATAAAATATTGGTTCCCATCTAAGCTAAGTACTCTCGTTATCATAGGTTCTGATAACACTGGTGACATTTTAATGGCGGATAAGAATTAACAGATTATTTTTGTAAGAGGTGATATCTTCGTCGCCTATATGTTTGTTTCATAGTCACTGTGATTTATAGGAATGATGTTACACGGAAAACCTATAAGAGGGAAAACCTATAAGCTTTCCACGTACACAGCTAAAAGCTCACAGATGACAGAGTACATTCCTTGATTAGTTGTTTACAACATAGGTATAGTTCCAAAGAAAAGTTATTTAAAGTTAATTCTATGTGCTCAGTAAGTAAGATTATTTAAATTGTACTCGTAGAGTGGACTTAAGTCGTAAAGTGGTTTAACTTCTCGTAAAATGTCTAACTTCTGACAACTATACTAGATACACTAAATTCCTAATAATAAATTAAAATGATATCGCAAACCAGAACCAGAACTTAAAGAGTTGCTTTGATCGAATGCTTATCACGGAGCTTGACAAAAATACTTCATTCCGCGTAAATTCCTCTTAGATAAACTGCAGTATCTTATACACTTATTTTTGAAGGTATTTTCCTGTTCTTTCACTATAATCGTTCGTTTTTGATTGCCTGAACCCCAACAGCCTCGGAAACGATGCTCGGTTTACGCAGAAACGGCGGAAAGGTATAAGGATGGAACCTTATTGCCCTGTGTAAATTTATAGAAATTTGTCGGAAAAATCTTTGTAAATTATAAAGTGTTTGCTGCTGGTATTTTGTGATTATAAACAGTATGAATGACGAAAATGGGGGCGGAAACTGTAATAAAAGTTTTTTTTTAATTTTTTATTTTTTTTTCAAGGTAGAGAAGACATAGAGTTGGTGTGTGAATGCTGCGTTTTCGGCCTGTGGCTATCAATTTTCGGAACAACCTAGGTACTAAACCTCTTCTTACATGAAACTACCTATACAGGGTTATTTCTAATCAATTAGCATCCTTTTAAGGGCTTATTCTGTGCATCAAAACTAACAACTTTTGTTATACGACTTTTATTAATTCTCAAAAAAAAATGTTGTTCCATAGAAAAATATTGTTCACCCTCGACGAAATGTGTGGAAAAGCAGATTTTTTTTTTAGTTTTGATATAAGTCGCAGAACAAAAGTTGTTAGTTTTGTTGTACAGAATAAGCTCCTAAAAGGATGCTAATTGATTATAAATAACCCTGTATAGTTTATAAAGTTTCTTACCGGGTCCAGCCTCTTTGATTCCCGACAGTGTATGCACGCCACTTCAGCAACATTGGGCAGGTAGGGGCGAGGATATGACACGGAGTAGTGGCCGTTCTGCAGAATGAAGCTGACATTCTTGGCCATATCGTATACATGAGGCATCTGTTGTCCAAAATGTCTTCGCAGCACGCTTTGTAGAACTGTTACGCTGACAGCGTGCATCGATATCGTGCCTGGTGAGACAGAAAGTTGGATTAAATTACTATAGGCCAGGCAGGTAGTTAGCTACTACTGTGCTGTACTACTGTACCGGCCTCTTTAATAGTCCACTGCAGGAAGTAGGCCTACCCACTAAGGGTGAAGGGTGGTAGTTAGCTGTAGTATCATAATTTTAAGCTGCATCAAGGCTATTTGGCCATGTCTGTATCAGGTATGGCAAATCTTTCAGGGCATAGTTTCACATATGTTCGCCATATTTGTTGACAACATGTATGCAAAGACTCTAACGATGGGCGATTTTGAGTTGTTGATTGTTTTATTTCGTCTCTACCGATAGAAACGTTTGCTCTCTATAGCTGGCAACTTCGGGGGAACCACACCTTTAGGATCATTGCGTACTTAAATACCGTGTCATTGGGGCTATGTTAGCCGAAGACTGGTCGTAAATTTGTGTTAAAATCGGTTTTTGGTCAGAAAAAAAAACTAAAACCACGGATCAAACACTATAATTTAAAATAGTTATGACTTTTTCTATCCAAGAAAGCGGAAGGGCACAACCTACATTTTCTTGAATTCGGTTCGTCGATTTATTCAACCCTCATAACTTGGGTTTTGCGTATACTAGATAAACAACATGTCCATAATAGACTTATTATATAGTTTCAATTGCGTATCTTTTATAATTTAATTTTTATTGATATCTAAAAAACCCCGTCACTGTCACTGTCTCATGACTGACTGCTTGACCGACTGGCTCACTATCTCATGTAGAGCCAAGCTTCTAAATCTATAGGACTTTACTCGACAAGCTCATACTTCACCAACTCTACAGTCAATATATGTGACTTGGCCGTTTCATTAACTACAAGAACTATTTGTTTAACCGTGAATAAATGTTCACCTTACACCCATATGAAAGTATCGAAACGGCCAAGCCGTATATTGACTAAGGTGTAAAGTTTGTGAAGTAAGGGCTTGTAGAGTTCAGTTAGAAACTTGGCTCTACATGAGATCTAATAACTTTTTGATAGTGCGAGCTGTAGTCTCGTCTTGGCCCCATTTTACATGAAAATAATTTTGTTGGATACAATTTTACAGTTTTCAACAAAATAGTGCTAGATTTGCATACTTACCCACATGCCACGCAGCGTTGAGCGTTCTATCCAAGAACCCCATATTATCCGTAAAGCCTTTTCCAAAGAACGGAGTCACAGAGAAGGGAGCTGGGCTGCCAGAATTGCTCTGAGGCATGGCGTAGAAGCCCACAGTGTTGATATACATGAACGGCACTTTAAAGGAGTAGACGATGCCCAGAGCACATTCAGGGTATGTGCCGTCGAGAATCATGAGATCGAAGTTCCTTCTCGACCGGATGAAGGACCGCGTCTCGATATCAGACAGGAAAGCGTCGCAAGCCTGGAAATTATATGGAAAAACTTAAACGGTGCAGTTTTGGTGAAGACACGTAACAGTTGACTATGTTTGCCAACAAGCAACTTCAAGATTAATTAGAAGGAGAAGCATTCGGTAACTTAAGATTTTTAGAAAATTCATCGCATACAGATGCAGCTTGCAGTGGCTATTGCGTACCAGCTTTTAATTTTACTGCTAAAAGCCGGTTACCTACTCTCAAAGTTTGGGCCATATTATTAGTCATAAGACGTCCACTGCTGGGCATAGTCACTGCTGGTTCTGCAGCTCAATGGTAATAATCATCGAATGCCAAATTAGCTATAACAATTTGATTTCTATTAATTGGCAGGAGTAGTAAGAAGTTAACGTGGGAAAAGCTAATCAGTGAAATGCTTAAAGTCCGCCATAAAAGCGACTCCTCAAACACAAGTCCCAACTGAAAAATGATTCAACATACCTCATACCCATATCGGAGTATATCGCCAACTGGCATGGGCTCCTCCCCCCTCATTTTGGCCCCCACCAGGTCATGGGACATGAAGCCTTTGACGTAGGAGACCAGACCTTCGGGTGCTATCTCTTCCAGTCCAGCGATGTGGAAGTCTGGCGGGAATGCGCTGAGGAAAGTGATGTTGTGCCCTCTAGAACAAAGAAAATAAAATAATTCGTAGCTTCTCAGACATTTTCTGAATGCAAATTAAAAATCGAACAAAACTTTTAGATTATAGCGCGAACTGTTTTAGTTCGTATTTTCATAAGAAATACCTACCTATTGTAAAAATATATGGAGCTTAGGCCATGAGTTAGTGTTTGTTTTTTAAAATGATTTCGCTATTATTTTTACCGACTTTCAAAAAGGAGAAGCGCTATGTTCATCTGTATGTATTTTTTGTGTATGTTCATCGATACTTTGCCAACTGTGCACCGATTTAAAAAAAAAATACTTCAAAAGGGCATACTTTTGATGTGGTCCCATTTTAATTTTATCTAAATCGGCTAAGCCGTTTTTGATAAATCAACAATAATGTACATGGATGTCGCATCGATTCGTGCAAACAATTCGACTTCTGTACACTGTGGAAGGCGGTGGTTCCATTTTTTGCGAAACATAATTAATTATCTTTGATACAATTTAGGTAAAAAAATGGTTTAAGTTTTGACCTACGATGAAGTATCTTTTTTGAAATAAACTAATGTGGAAATCGGGAGCAATAAAAAGTATACTCATTAAACCCCTGCCGACTAAAATTAAATAGCCAGAAAGATCCTTGACAATATGTATCAGTATTCTTCCCTGCTAAGCATAATGGCGTTTGTTTCTGCGTTCTATCCCATTTTTGTTGTTTGACCGTTAAGCCATGTCAGATGCCTTCAGGCAGCCTAAAATCTCTGACACCAAGGCTAGCCAGTCGGCCTATACGAACTTACTTAGGTATCCCATTTTTACCGACTTCCGATGTTGCATAAATATATTTTCTCTGTGTATGTTCATCGATATTTTCGCCAATTGTGAACCGATTCAAATTTTTATTTTATTTCGTAAGGGCATACTCCCGAGGTATTCATTTTAAATTTTATTGTTAAGTCATCCAATATTTTTTTGAATATATAACTATTTTTTTTTGCGATAAATTATTATTGGGATATACTTGCAATGAGATTGGCGCGTGAAATATACTCGTACTTAAAACATGAATTCCAACACCATCATACTTAGTCGAGAAGGGCCTTGACTGAGAAGAAAGAATAGAAAATAAACTTCTAAAGAAATAGAAAGTCGTTTGAATTGAATACTAAATCTTAAATTCTACGAACAAGGAAATCTACTCTTTGAAATTTTATTTATCTGCAGGAAAATAAGAACAACTACTGCGTAAACTTGCAGCACTTCCCAGTACTTATTCAATAATTTTATTGTAAAGTTTCCAATAAAAATATTGTAGTTATTTTTAATTTTTAACCTACCCTAGGTTAAATCAGTTTTTTTGTAAAAGGGTTAGAGAATTTCTGGAAGCCAATCTCATAAGCGGATTATAAAATGGAGAAATCATTTTGAAGGTTTTTTCTCTGTAAAGGTTATTTATTTTATGAAACACATTTTAATTTTATTCACCTTTCCTACAATTGTGTGCATCCTTTACATCTGTAAAAATTGTGTAGGTTTAACTTATTGTGATCATTATCACTGTAAAAAAAAACATCCAAGTCTAAAAATAAGATTGCGATATCACTACATAGTATAAAACAAAGTCGCTTCCGCTGTCCCGATGTCCCCATGTCCCCATATCTTTAAAACTACACAACCGATTTTGATGCGGTTTTTTTTAATAGATAGAAAGATTCAAGAGAAAGGTTTATATGTTAAATAAACCTGCGCAAAGCCGGGGCGGGTCGCTAGTAATAAATAAAATATTGAAATCAAATATCATGTATTGGTTTGATTCCCACCCAGGGCAAGCATTTTTGTTATTGAACATTTGTGTTTGCTTTTGCTCGGTTTCTGGATGTTACTATCTATACAAGTATTTGTATCTATACAAATGTATGTATTTAAAAATATGTATATGTAATATATCAGTCTCTGGCAGCCATATCACAAGCTTAGCTCAGATTGGGGTCAGAGGCCGTGTGTAAGATATCCCTTGATTTTTGTTAATTTATTTGTTATATATTGCCAGCGGATTGGCAAGTTAAAAAGGTAGTGGGCAGGACTAATAGCACGAAGAAGTGATGGCCGATGGGGTCGAAAAGTTCTCGAGTGGAGACCACGTACCGGCAAGCCCAGCGTAGGGCGTCCACCTGCAAGGTGGACGGAAGTCCTCATCAAGACCGCAGGTTCGCGCTGGATGCAATCCGCTACGAACCGGTTTTATTGGAGATCTATAGGGGAGGCCTATTTCCAGCAGTAAACGACGGCTGGCTGACACGACGACGACGATTTATTATGTAAAAAAAAATATCGGGGGTTGTCGTGCTATTTATTAGGTGATTTCGATAATTTTGGATTTTGGTTAACTTGTTTATTAGTATTACATATATACCACAGCCCGGACACTCCGCGATTTTTCATACAAAATCTGCTGTCTTACGCACACCTACACAGTACTTACTCACAGACAACACACTTACGCACGGTCGCTACACGCGCATTTGTGTGCGGAACGTCTATGGCTGTCAGCGATCACCACAACGTGACGACATGCCGCGTGAGTGAGACAGTTGCGTACTTAATTTGCAAAAATGAATATTAATCTAGTGCTTAAAAAAGTATAACAATTACTTAATTTGGAAGCATTTTAACAAAAAGTAACCGATCTACTTCTTTTGTAAGATAATATCAAGAGGAAGTTACCAAATAATGTAAAATAAGTTCCTATTATTTATCCTTAGGGAAACATTAAAATTTCTTGTTTTGTTACGTATCATTGATATTCAACCATACACAGTACAAGTGTTCCCTATAGTCACAGTCTAGGTAGTTTTTATTAGAAAATCCACCGGCCAGTGCAGCCCGCGCGCAGAGTACACGATGCGGTACGTAGCGCGGGGTGGAAGTGAGGAAGACTCAAACGGGTGGGGGGGTAACGAGTGGCCGTTCTATACGTAGTATTATTATATATTCTTTGATATATACAAAAACAAATCTTAACAAGATATTATGCGAGGCGGTCCGATGAACCAAATCGGTCAAAAGCGAGTCGAGAAATAGTCGGCTTATGCAGATTCAGCTAAAGAGATGTCTCGCGAGGTGTACTGTTCAGAGAATTACTAGTTTTTAAGTTCTAGTCATTAAAATAGTCTGTGAGAAGGGTTGGCACTTGGCACTCGGCCTAAACAATCTCGTTTAATGCCACTAACCATTCCGGAATCGCGTTGTGAAATTAACGAGCGACGTTTGCAACCAGCCCTAAGGTCATTCTAATAACTTCGTACGGCCAAGGAAATTAAACGCTCTACGTGACGAAGCAAGAACCTTTAAGACGCAAACAAGAATTGATTTTTTGATATTTTTAAACGGTTTTATTTAACTTCACTTGCCCGTTTTTTGGGTCAAGTCTAGTAATACAAATTTGACCCCTTTTCCGTGGACAGATTGATACATATAATGTTTGATACACAGCTTTAGTTTCGATGACAATACAAATTTTGAGCTTATTCATGAGGCCTATATATTATTGAGAGATATTTATTAATTATTTTATTGAGATATAATAATTCAACACACAAGACCAGTGCGAGTTAGTGGATTTACACAAGGAACTGACTTACTTCTAGCCTTTTGTTGATAGGCCTATGTTCAGTATAGTACTGCTACTGTTTAAAAAAAGCCCGTTGCGGCAGAGTATTGACATAAAATATCTCGGTCAAAGTTTACATGGTAAACAAATATATTAATTGAATACAGCCTTTCAGTAATGTACCTATAATAGGTGGCCTAATTGTTTTATTTTTCAAAATATATTTTCTGTTTGGCCGAATCATACAAGTCGGAGGATGTGAAGTTAGCTACAAGCTACGCAATATCTAATCCTGACTGAAGCTCACATAAAGCTATGCGTTGATTGGGTTTCGCGCAGATGTTAGCTTACTTCATATCCGCCGACTTGTATGATTCTGCCTATACCACTAGTTAGGTACTTTAACCCCTACTTTTGAAACTGTACATAAATCGTCTTCTCTGGTAGTGCAATGTTAAGTTACGGGGCGTTACCTCTTCTAATACAGTTTTTATAGCCTCTTTGTGACTCATGACCGTATCTAAGGGTTTCCAGGCCCATGAAGTACCATTACCCATTATTACATTGGTAAGTAGGTGGAAAATTGATAGCGCACCTTCGAGCAAATATCTATAGGGTCACAACCGTGCAAAAAAAGTGTCCGAGCCAAAACCCAGCTTAAGCTACGTATTGGGCAGGCTTTTTAGTTAGTCGTAAGTCTTGCGAATTATTAAGTATTGCGAATTATTTAATGTACATACATATATATATACCTAAGTCAGCAAGTAAGACGGCGCTCGGACATTTTAGTACTACTTTCACTTAGGGACTGTGGCTCTGTAGATATTTGCTCGAAGTAGCGCACACTTTGATAATGCTACGTTTCCATATTGCATAGTAAGTGAATGCTACGTTTTCATAATATAGTACTATAACTGAGATTTTATGTTATGTTTTGAAATGTAGAAGTACTCTTGTATTGTCGGAAAGGACAGGACACAGTGTAATTTTAGTCAATTTAAGACAGAGCTCGAACACACTATATAAAAATCTTTAATCCTTGAGTTCGGACTAAGTATGGACTAATTAAGGACAGTAAGTCATAGATGCTTTTCTAGAGTCTTGATGAATTAAAAACTTTATATTGATGATGATGACCTCGTCTATTTTTATTCGTTTTACTCCCTGAGTCTTATATTACACTGTTTTTGCTAAAATTTACTTATATGTAATGTACACATACTAACTGAATTCCATGTACCACTAAGGGCCTTACAAGCAAGCTCAAAGTATTCAAACGAGCTATGGAGAGGGCTATACTCGTCATTTCTCTGCGAGATTGGATCAGAAATGAGGAGATAATAATAGACTACTAGTAACTAAAATTACCGACAAAGACCAACGGATTAGCTAATTATTCTATGCCAAGTAATTTTCTTCTTGAATACCCTTACGAGTTTAACTTAATGAGAAAATTATAACAGGCTAAGAAAATTCAAAAACCAGAGGGCTTTTAATTTGAAGATCCTGGATTATTTTAACTAGCTTTCATCAAAATTATGTCAGTCGTAGTCGTAGCAATGAATAAGGACTAAAGTAATAAAACTAAAATAGCAAGACATATACATCACTTTGTCCCACTTTAAATATAAAATTAACAGGTGTTAGAAAAAGATGCACAAACACCAGAACTTACGTAATTTCGAAGGGTTTCACAAACTAACATTGAGCTATCTCGGGTATCCAAATTCAAAAAGGTAAAAAATAGGAAGGTAAAATGATCAAAGATTTGAACGTTCTGCTGGAACTAGAGGGTTTAAATTTTCGATCATATCGCAAAAGACAAAGTGAACCAAATTTTCAATTTTGACATTCCAACTTGTAATTTTGACATATGTCGACAGAATGCGTTTTTTATGTTCCGCTCACTCTCGCGTATGCTGTATAACCAGATATGAATAAGACAGCTGTAACGTAGTTATTATTTGTAAACTTAGCAAGGTTTCTATTACTTGTCATTCTTCTGAGGTCATAGCACTCTGTTGTGCATAGGCCCCCCCTAGGACGTCCACTGAAGGAAAAAGGCATTTCTCCAACATTTTATACTTCATGTAACGGGAAATGTAAATTAATAGTAGTAGTAACGACTATAGTTTCGGCTGCATTCGCTGGTCTTTCTCAAGTTAGCAATTGCCAGCGCGCGGAGCCGTCTCGCAATGCAACTGCGGAGGTACTGTACTGTATACCTATAGATAGACCGAATTATAGAAGTTGGTCAAATTATGGAAGCTGCGCAATTATCCAATCAACACACAGCATTATGTGAGCTTCAGTCCGGATTAGATATTGCGCAGCCTGTAGCTAACTTCACATCCGCCGACTTGTATGATTCCGCCTATACTAGCCTTTTTAACAGTCTATATGCAGTTGTTGTTTTCCTTCACCGAAAAGCCAGAGGTGTGAAATGTCGTACATAAATTTCAAAGAATTAACTCATAGGAACGAGACCGGGATTTAAACCCATTGCCTCACGACCACGCTGTATGTAAGCCGTTCCCAACTGGTCTTACTGAAGATCCATAGGGAAGGCCTCTGTTCAGCAGTGGACGTCATATAGCTGTTGGATGGATGAAAGGCCTTAGGATAGTAAGAGAAATGTTACTAAGTACCACTTAACTACCACGATCTTCAGCATTTACTAGAAAATAAATGTAGTTTTAAAAAAAATAAAAAACACGCTCTTCAGACCTTGAATCCTAATCGCGGTCAAAGTTCATTACAAGACTTTTTTAAGAAATCTAAAACACCTATGATACGATTTTCCATCATGAAGTTCCAGTTCATGTAGCTCCATCATCAGATCAGTTCGACAGTACCATATTATTGTATTGTCATCAGAACTTCACATACAGCTGCCAATTTTCGATTTGCTACGACCCTTGGAAGATGGTTAAATTAGTTACCTTAGATTCCATTACATAGTTACAAACACGTCGGCCTAATAAAAGCGTGTTAATTACCTGGAAATGAGTCCCCTGGCGAGCTCCCAGAAGGGCATCTTGTGTGACTTGGTGCCGCCCATAGTGATCATGAGAATGTCGCTGCCGCACGCCGACGCCGCCAGCAACGTCGCCAGGCATAGCGTAGGCCACCGGGACTCGCGCTGAGGACAAAAATAAATTCAAATTTAGAACCACCTCGATTGTTGATTTTTTGGGGAAATCGGTTGATGTCTTCCAAAGTTACAATCCTTCCCGAACTGAACTGCTTTAGTGAAGTGGCGAATTTGCTATTCGGTTTCGATAGGCGCTTCAATTGGGACGTCAGTACAGGACTCTACACCACTACCTAAAATTAGACTTAGAATTAGGCGAATATTGCATAATACCTATCCTAACCTATTTTTAGCTATGAATGTTCACCTACAGTAGAAAATTTAGTATAAGTAACTTAGTTATAAAAACTTAGGGACATTTAGACTAAAGTAAACAGGAATCTTCAAGGCAAGCGTCTTAGAATTTTATTATTTAAAAAAAAAATAGGGGTCAAACTGGTAGGTATCTTAGAGTGCAAATTTGGTCTCAAATAAATAACTGAACGAAATTTCACTCACTCACAAAGTTTTTTATTTATAAACAGGCAGAATCTAAAACTTACGTTTGAATATACCGGAGTCTTGTACAGTGTAAGTATTCAGAGAATACTTACACTGGTAAGTAGACATGAAATTATTGTTACAATTTATTTCTCAATCAAGCCTTCTTATCAAGCAAACTATATTGCCCGTAGTAAAGTAAAAGTATGAAGTCTTTCGATTTCAATGATAAATTCTCCGTTATTGAACACTCAAATTGAGGTAACTAGACTGTTTTATTTAGGTACCTCAATTTATCAACAGTACCTTCAAAAAGACTTTTTTTAATGAATACATAATGTCACATCATTTGCAAACATCAATCATACGAAATATTTGAGCAAAACAATTACCAAACCGCGGACATATTCCATAGTTTTTGCTCAGTTCCATTCATTACATCGATGTCAAAGTTGTCGAGGTTCTCACGGCGCAGCATCCAAAACCACTTTAATAAATACCTACCCCTAGTATAAGTATGCCAAGTTTTTACGCGCTCGATAGAGTTAGCATGAACTACAGTTTTTGGAACTATCTCGTGCCTTGCGCTTATGATATTTTGGGTTTTTATTTTATTCAATAAGATTGTTCTATCACATGGAAACATTTTTATTGTTCCGGTATAAAAAGTAGTCGTTGACACTTTCCAACCTTGAAACTATGCAAAAAAAAAAACAAGTTAATTCCTCCGTCGGTTGCTGCATGAAAGAGTAACAAACAAACTAACAAACACACTTTCGGGTTTACAAGGATTTGTACAGCACCATCGCTGGCAACACGTTGGCGCTGTTTAATTTTTATACAAAGTTGTAAGATACGCTAACTCTACCGAGCGCGTAAATAACTTTTCATACTCACACTCGTACTAGGGGTACAGAAGTACGTTGTGGTTTTTGTTCCTTGAAGGGTACCTTGAACGTTTACATACTTTATAAAGCCTGAATGAACATTTAGAGCCCTACAAATTGTCTTTGGTTTTGGAGACAAATAGAAAACAAATGATTTAGACATCATTTGTTCCCGAGTTGGGTCAGTCACATGAGGGCATTTGAGATAAAGGCGTATTTTTTATTGTAGAAAACGTGTTGTGTTGCTAATAACAATTTTTTCAAACCTTTTTTTAATGAATTTTGTCTTTAACACCGTTGTTTGAAAATGTATTTAATTGGTATGTGGTCTTACTTGAATGGTTGTATTTTTACTGGATATATTAGTCTACAGAATGTGTCAGAGTGAAATGGTCGCACAATTTTGAAAATTAAATAAATAATTTAGGACAACCGTCCATTGTCCGCTGTTTTGCGATGAATTGTTTGCAAAGTTATTCATAATTTGAGGGACACAACTTTTTGAAGAAAATATATGGCCTCAAGTGGCGCGCCGCTTTGCACATTACGCAATTTGCGCAAGAACAAACATTAGTCCTGTCATGGACGGTTTTGATGGAAAATTTATTATTGCGACGCCTTTGTGTGTATTTTTATGCTTTTTTTAGATATAATATATGCCTCGTGCACCGTCATCGGTGGACGATGATGTTTATCTCACCCCCGATGAAGATGCCGTATCTTTGTCGCCTCCGCCATCACAGAGTGATCGGCGTGGTAGGCGACAGCAGCTCACAGACCAGGAAGAAGAGAGAAATATTACGACTATTACTATAAATGCCAATGTTAATGTGCCCTTTTCACTTTCTTCGCGAAGGGATACGACTATCCGGAGCAGCAGTGCATTATCAGGTGGTATCGATGTGTCGTCGGAAAACCTGGTAAAGTGTAGCCAGTGTTCCCAGCCTCGCTTCTTCAAGGGTAATCGCGGGCTCAAAATTCATGAGAGCAGGTGTCACCGGTTACCTCCTTTGGCAAATGATCTACAATTTCAAAATTTAATCAGTCAACCAGATTTCGGAGAAAATTTAGGAAATTATAAAACAAACTTACCAGTGATCAAAAGAATTCCCCGTGGCGCACGGATTAGTGTGGCTAAATGCCTCATCGATGACATCAAAAATGTTGTACAATTTAATTCTAGTGAAGCTTGGGAGCACTTGCTAACCTTCCCTTACAGAATTCTCCATGTTTTGAAAAACCCTTTAGATCACAATTCGCTTACTAGTAAAATTAAACAAAATTGTCAGCAAAATTCAAAATCTTGTCCTAATTTTTCCTTCGCTCCACATAATACTTCAAAGCCTGTATCATCTATTACCAATTATCGTTTAGTTGAAAACAAAATGAGCGAAGGAGATATTAGAGGCTCGGCGCGACTTTTGTTTTCCGACGACACCTTGGCACCTAACAATTCAGACACTTTGCTGGCACTCAAAGACAAACATCCACCTTCACCACCAAACCAAGTTTTTACTTTACCTGCGACCATTGGAGAGGATGAATGTCTTACTGCTAGCATAGACGACATCTCGTACGCCATTGCGTCGTTTCCTAGCGGCTCAGCGGGGGGACTCGACTCTCTCACTCCGCAACATTTAAAAGATCTCACAAGTGCTACTTGTGGCGAGATCGGGGACTCCCTACTGAAAGAACTGACGACGTTAGTCAATTTAATGCTCGCAGGTAAAGTAAATAGCGACATTAAAGCATTATTATACGGCGCCAACCTATGCGCGCTTCTTAAAAAGGATGGCGGCATAAGACCAATTGCTGTTGGTACAGTGTACCGTCGCCTTACAGCCAAAATCTGTGTCAAGCATATAAAAAAAACACTTTGCGACGAATACCAACCTGTACAACTCGGTTTTGGTACACGTGGTGGCTGTGAGGCGGCAGTCCATGCCTTAAGAACTTTCCTTCACCACCAAGGAGGTGAAGTCTTGCTGAAGGTGGATGTCAAAAACGCCTTCAATACCGTTAATAGAAACGCTTTTTTGGCCCAAATCAAAGACAAAATTCCTTTTATTTACAAATTTGTTCGGCAATGTTATGGTGAACCCTCCAAATTATTGTACAAAAATAACGTGCTTTTGTCTGAAACTGGGTGTCAGCAGGGTGACCCCCTTGGGCCTGCTCTTTTTTCATTAGCTATTCATCCTATCATCAAAAAACTAGAATCGAAATTTAACGTCTGGTACTTAGACGATGGATCCCTTGGAGGCGACGTTAGCACTGTTATTAAAGACTTGCAATATTTAACAACAGAGTTTAGTACAATAGGGCTCGCCCTAAATTTCTCTAAATGCGAACTTTTTATTCCAAATTCCTCCTCAGTCCCAAAGGATGAGATAACAAAGCTTTTCGATCAAATTGCTCCAAATATAAAAATTTTAGAAAACCGATCGCTCCGCTTATTAGGTTCCCCAATTTTAGATGAGTCAATCAAAGATTTTGTTGACGAAAAAATTCAAAATTTTTACTCAGTGTCAAACCGTCTCCAAAAAATTAACATTCATATAGCATATTTCATTATTCGGTACTGTCTGTTTGTTCCAAAATTTATGTATTCTCTTAGATGTTGTCAGCTTTGGAATCATCCTTTATCTTTACAACAGCTTGATAACGTTCAAAGAGATACACTCACCACCATTCTTAACACCCCTTTAGACGATCGCGCTTGGCGCCAAGCCTCACTGCCTGTGAGGTTTGGTGGTCTCGGAATACGCAAAATTTCTAGTGTATCTTTGCCAGCTTTCTTGTCCTCAGTTTTCAGCACGCAAAAGTTAGTAAAAGACATATTATCATCCTCTCTTCCAAATTTAGAAATTACATATCTGAGTGACGCTGTCGAAAGTTGGAAAATAGCTTGCCCAAGCCAACTTTTGCCCAAGTCTCCCAATTCTCAGAGACAGTGGGACGGGCCGCTCTGTGAGTTAGAACTGCAAACACTAATTCAAACCTCAAGTTGTACCACAGAGCGCGCTCGCTTGCTTGCCGTTTCAAGATGGGAGTCGGGGCTTTGGCTACATGCCCTTCCTTCAAGTAACGTTGGCAACCTTTTGGATAATAACTCTTTCCGGATAGGCGTATCTCTCCGTTTAGGTGCCCCATGTCTGGTCCCGCACCGCTGCCAATGTGGCGATATGGTCGATCGTCTCGGTCACCACGCATTGTCATGCACAAAAAGTGCAGGGCGCTTTTCGCGGCACGCCACCCTAAATGATATCATCCGTCGGGCCTTTGTCAGTGCTGGCGTCCCGTCGGTCCTAGAGCCTAATGGACTGTTGCGGGACGACGGTAAAAGACCCGACGGAATGACGTTGGTGCCATGGAAAGTGGGACGACCTTTGGTGTGGGACGCGACGTGCGTCGACACACTGGCGTCGTCTCACCTTCCCGACACAGCAGACAGGGCTGGTGCTGCTGCAGCTAAAGCGGAAAACCTCAAACGGCACAAATATGGGTCCCTAGACAGGATGTACCATTTTGTGCCATTTGGGGTTGAGACTTTAGGTCCGTGGGGGCCGGACGCTCATAACCTATATAAAGATCTGGCCAGGCGTTTGGTAGAGGTGACACGTGACCAGAGTGCTGGCATCTATTTCGCCCAAAAGCTGAGTATTGCTATTCAGCGAGGCAATGCTGCCAGCATTCTGGCCACGTTACCCTCTGCCGAGGGGCTTTTAGACTAGGTTTTATTTTGTTTTGGGTTTTTTTTTTTTTTTTTTTTTTAGTTTAAGTTTTAGTATTAGTTTATTCAATATTTTAGTAAAAGTTAGAATTAATTATTTAGTTTTGTATATATATATTGGATATAGTTAAGGTATTTTGTAAATATTTTAGCATAAGTTAGAATGAATTATGTTATTTAAGTTTTGTGAATAAATCTATAGTTTAGTCTACTAAAAATTTACTTTATTGGAGGTGGAACTCTGACACATTTTTTTTAATTTGACTGGGTAATTGACATATGCCACACCATTTCCGCTGAAATAAACCGTCGTTTACCATTTCTGCCATAGGACGTCCGATGCTGGACATAAGCCTCTCCTAAAGATTTGAAACGGCTTGCATTCAGCGCAATCCTGCAATTTTAATGAAGTCATCTGTCCACCTCGGTTAACATCTTACTATGCGCTTGCCGGCGTTAGCGTTGAAACGAATGTTTTATAATTATTTTTCGCAAAAAATGGCAAAGCTGACTTCCATCGTGTACGAAATTCGAATAGTTCGCTCAAATTGATGTATACAATTTTTACATTGTTGTTGATGTTTTCAAAAACGGGTCAGCCGATTTCCATAAAATTTAAATGGGATCACCTCGGGAGTATACCCGTTCAAACTTAAAAATATATTTTGATTCGATTCACAATTGGTGAAATTACCAATGAACATGCACATACACAAAAAAAATACAAACAGACGAACATATAACCTCCTCATTTTTGAAAGTCGGTTAAAACTGAAAACAAAAGTTCATCGTATGACAATGATGATGAAGCGGGAAAAAATAAAAAAAATCCTATTTCGTTAACCCACAAACACTGTTAAAACGTAATGACAAACGTCCAATCCACGAAATTGTAAATGGCTGTCAGAAGATAGCCCCCTCTTTTCTTTGAACTCAGTGAAGTGTCCTTTATCAAATAAAATAAGGTATCCTTAAAATGCCATAAAATAATTAAGTCTCTGGAAACCTGAGCAGCTGAGTAGCAAAACAAAGAAATGGCGGAATTTTCAATGACTACGAGAATACTTCTTGTGCGAGATTATTGGAGTTAATATTATTTTGTTAAATTGGCTTGAATATTTTTCCGGTGTTTCGAGGTCAATATGCTATACAAAGATTATTTAGAAAGGGTGAACTACGCTAAAGGGCAGTGATTCAGATAATTAATATTAACAACTTTTACTTTGAGGCCAACCCGGAATTCGATATAATTTGCTTTTTCATATATTTAGTCGATTCCGAGTTGGTATTTTGTACTATGTAATGACAGACAGCTGATATTTTTTCTTGAATTCCAAGTACGAGTAAAGTAATTACTTACTTTACCTGGAATTCAAGAAAAATATACTATACTAGCTTAAAACCCGCGGCTTTGCCCGCGTTTTCTTAGTAGACAGGTACTGGCTTATGAAAATAGCCCGTGGTTTGACCCGCGTTTGTCTTATTACTTGCTTAAAATTATAAAAGGCTGCCGGTTGGCTTGCGTTGTCTTGGCACTTCCTTAAAATAATAATAGGTCGTGGTTTAGCAAAGCATTATCGTATAACGTATTACTTGCAAGGATAATGCCTATGGTTTAGCCTGAATTGTCTTAGTATTTGGCTAAAATGATAATAGGTGCGGTTTGGCCTGCGTATTCTTAGTACTCGCTTAAGATGGTAATTTATAGCACGCAGCTTAGCCTGCGTTGTCTTAATACCTACTTCCTCAAAATTGTAATAGCCTACCGTTTGGCACGCGTTGTCGTATTACTTGCAATGATAATAGCCCACGGTCTGGCCGCTTTGTTCGAGTAACTGCTTAAAATGAAAATAAGCCACAGTTTGACCCGCGTTGTCTTGGCACTTGCTTAAAATAATAATACTTCGTGGTTTCGCCTGCATTGTCGTATAACGTATTACTTGAAAAGATAATGCTTAGTAGGCATTATCTTTTCAAGTAATAGGCATTGCCTACGGTTTGGCCTTAATTGTCCCAGTGTTTAGCTAGAATGATAATAGGTCGCGGTTTGGCCTGCGCAATGCGCATTCTTAGTACTTGCTTAATATGGTAATTTATAGTACGTAGCTTGGCTCGCGTTGTCTAAGTACTTGCTTAAAATTACAATAGCCTGCCGTATGGCTTACGTTGTCATATTGCTTGCAATGATAATAGCCCATGGTCTGGCCTGCGTCGTTATAGTATTTGCTTAAAATGATAATGGTGCGCGGGTTGGTCCGCATTTTCTTAGTACTTACTTTAAATGGTAATTTCCCACAGTTTGGCCCGCGTTGTCTTAGTACTTTTTTTGCTTAAAATAATAGCTCTTGGTTTAGCCCACGTTGTCGTATTACTTGCAAGGATAATAATTAGCCCACGGAATGGCCTGCTTTGTATTTGCTTAAATTTACTTGTATCTAAAGCTTATTATGGAGTACGACCATATTTAGATGAAAAATTGCAAAATATTCAAATTAAATTTAATAATAATGATTGTATAATTTTTTCACGTTCTAATGATTATTTTATGGCCATATTGGACTTAACTGATAATTCAATATTTTTGTGACTAGTAGTTAGATCTCAATGTAACACAGTTCAACAATAAATGTTCTTTGACTTTAATAGCCAAAGGTTTGGACCGCGTTATTTATAACTTGTCATAAAATAAATACTTAATAAAGTTATATTTTAATACTAGTTGACCCGGCGAACTTCGTTTCACTTCTCGCCTTTTAAACCTTCCCTAGACCTCCACGAACATTTCAAGACTAAGATAAGATAAATCCGTTCAGCCGTTCTCGAGTTTTAATCAGACTAACGAACAACAATTCATTTTTATTTATAGAGATACCTACTGATTTTTTTTATAGCGAGAAAAGAATATTTTTCGATTTATGATGAGATATATGACGATCATGAGTTGAGCCATGTAGTTTCCCACTCGTATACCAAATTTTATCCAACTCCATTCGCACGTCATGGTCGGCCAAGTGCGAGTCGGACTCGCGCACGCAGGGTTCCGTACCGTATGGGAGCCCATTCCTCTTGCCGTTATTAATAGCGAGCAAAAATCTCCTAAAAATCACGTTTGTTGTATGTCCCTTATATATTTATTTTATTCTATTTTTTGTTATAGCGACTACAGAAATACATCATTTGTGAATATTTCAGCTGCCCAACTATTACGGTACCTACGGTGACGGACAGACAGACGGACATCGAAGTCTTAGTAATAGGGCGGGACCCTATTACTAAGACTTTGATGTCCGTTCTGCGAATCTTTTACCCTTTGGGTACGGAACCCTAAAAAAGGCCAGTACGACACTTGTAGGACTTTCAGACATTCTCTGACCAAGTACAGACGAAAAAGTAGCACACAAGAAGGTACATTTTATTTGAAAAATACATAGCGCACCTACATCTAGACGACAGGCATGTTCTAGGATTCCATTATACTCATCATTTGACTAACTTTTACTATGGTACCAACCCAGAAATCACGTAAATAAAATTAGCTGTTCAACACAAAAAATTCATCGACCCGCGACAAAATGTAAAGAATAGGTAATTTTCGCTTTATCAGGGTAGTTCCCATAGTAAAGTAAGTAGTTATTGATCCGTATGTACCCTAAGTTCAAGCCTATTGGCTCACAAAATAAAATCGTTCATAAAATATTAGGGGCCCATTTTGCCCCCATTGAAGGATCTAAATTATCTCAATTTAATTCTAGATATTTCACTACGTTTAAAAAAAAAACGCGATCAAGTTATTTTTCACGCTTATATAGGATGTTTGGTCTAGCGTTAGACAAGGAATCCGGGACTTTTCCCAGGACGTTAATAGTCATATATTAGTTAAAAGGGTGAGCTATTTTCAAACAATATTGCATCGGTTTTCGAACAGTCATTTAGTACTTTTTTAGGAAATTGATATCCTGAAGGACCCACTGAAATTTTCCGGGATAGCAGTACCCCAAGTGGTAATTTGTGTTATTGTCTAGCGTCGTACCAAATTTCGTTAGAATTCATTTACCCCTTTTATCTTAGCTTTATAATTGATTATTTTGGCTATTGCTAAGAAACCCAATAGATTTTCCGGGATAAAATAGTTACTGTATTGAAACATGTTGTGTGCTTTCTACATACCTACCAGATTTCATTTATAACCGTTCAGCTCGTCTGATGTAATTATTGATGCTTTTTTCACCAACTTTGGGAACTTATCAGACCCGTTAGATAAGGAAAATTCGGAAAAACAGGAAGAAACGTAACTTTTATTTTATTTGTAAAGCATATATACAAAGTTTTAAGTCAATCGGTAAATGTAAAAAAAAAATTAATGCAAACAAAAAGGGCCCGTTTTACCCCGTTAGAGGTCGATTTTTCAAATTTTCGTCCTTTGTGCTTCATTACGTTGTACATTGTACCTATGTTCGAAATTTTAAGTCTCTATCTTTAGTGGATTGGGTTGTAGCCTAAACTGATTAATTTTGGCTATCCCTAAGGATCCCCATAGAATTTCCGGGATAATAATAGTTCATGTGTTGAAACATGTTGTGTGCTTCCTCCATACCAGATTTCATCCATAACCGTTCAGCTCGTTGGATGTAATAGACGCTTTTTTCACCAACTTTGGGACCCAATTTGACCCCTTAGATAAGGAATATTCGGAAAAACAGGAACAAACGTAACTTTTATTTTGTTTGAGTAGCATGTATACAAAGTTTCAAGTCAATCGGTAAAGGGAATAAAAAGTTACATACAAACGAAAAGGGCCCGTTTTACCCCTTTAGAGGTCGATTTTTCAAAATTCCGTTCTTAGTGCTCCATTACGTGGTCCAATGTATCTTTGTTCCAAATTTCATGTTCGTATCTTTAGCGGTTTGGGCTGTAGGCTGTCTGTCAGTCAGTCACTCAGCGAAGCCTTTTATATAATAGATAGTATAAATTCTGGATTCAAAGGATGCCAGAGGGTTGTACGACGCATACCGTGCAGCTCTTGCAGAACGCAATCAACTGTTAACCTAAAAAACAATTGTTACCTAAGTGTACAAGGGTGTCATGTCATAAAACCCTGGATAAATAATAAAAGAATAAAAAAAAAAAAAAAAAATATATAGTATAAATAGTAAAAATTCAGGTTTTATCCCATAGGTAGCTATTAAAAGTTGATGATGAAAAATGCTTATGAAACTAAAGCGGCCTAAAACTCTGACATCAGGGCTAGCCACCCGGCCTACTATAAGAACGTTAAGTTCGCCTGACAGCCTCAGACATGGCTTAACTTAATTCCAGGTATGGGGCTATGGGGCACCATAGTAAAAGTTTTTCATAGTGATGGTTCCAATCACCTCTGCTTTGCGAGTTTCATAAGCATTTTTCATCATCAACTTTTAATAGCTACTTATAGGATAAAACCTGAAATAGTAAAAATAATCATCTATCAATCATCATTTGACCAATTGATTTGTTTTCGTGATTTTAGATATTTAGTCTCATATTAAAAGTTGTTAATTTCGATGAGTATATTCATTAATAAAAGTAGCCAATCATAAACGTCCCTGAACTCAAAAGCCGAAGTTCTATGGACTCAAATAAATCCGATAAGACTACCTTCCGAAAAAGGAATGATATCCACAAATTCCACATTTTCTAAACGCTTCGACCCAAATGAATTAATTCACGCGATCTCGAATACCCATTGAAATACATTACGCCGTAGGTGTTATGATGGAACTATGATGATGTTATGATGGCTTAAGTTACAGCCGGTGCTATAAGAGCTATAAATAATCGGCTAAGTACGCGTCGGACTCGCGCACGGAGGGTTCCGTACTGTATGGGAGTCCCCCCTAAATATTTATTTAATTTTAATTTTATTATGTATTATTGAAGGGAATATAAAACTAAATATTCTGTGAAAATTTCAAGCAACTACCTGGTGCCATTATTAATATAGAGCGAAAAACGTCTAAAAATTCAGGTTTGTTGTATGGGAGCTCCCATACAACAACCTGAATTTAAGGGGGGGGGGGGCCCTTAAATATTTATTTTATTTTGTTTTTAGTATTTGTTGTTATAGCGGCAACCGAAATACATCATCTGTGAAAATTTCAGCTGCCTAGCTTTCATGGTTCATGAGATACAGCCCGGTGACAGACGGACAGACAGACGGACAGACGGACATCGAAGTCTTAGTAATAGGGTCCCGTTTTTCCCTTTGGGTACGGAACCCTAAAAGTAGTTACTTTAATGGTTTGCGACCTATGATCATCATATCTAGCGTGAGACATCAGAGACTTTTCTGTAGCGCTCAGCTCATAGCGTAGTTTGACTAGGCGCTTGTCAGCGATCACCGATGTTTCAACTACTACTAACAACAACTACTAACTTCAAAACTCTATCGCCTAGGTTAACTAGCCGACCTATATGAACTTACTCTAAGCATATTATTTTTGCGTTTACCTAAGCAGTGGTGCCCACCACATAACCGTTCCGCTACAATTCACACGAGAGCTATAAATGATGCAACAAAGGTCAAGACTAATAGAAAGCCGGCGCAGTGTGCACGCTTCCTTATTCACGTAACTATTATTGAACGAATCGATGGTTTCGACAGAGTATTAGCACAAAATAAACAGATGTAGAGCACTGACTCTACGAAGTAAAATCATAACATCAAAAGACGAAGAAGTTTCTGAAACGTTAAAATATTACTTTTATAGTTGCATACTGAGCTACCGCGTTTTCACTAACATAGATTTACGATGCTCGCTCCTGCTCCTTATTTTGCTTGGTCTCTTAATCACATACGCATAGGTACGACCCAGTGGAGTATTGATTCAATAGAGCCTTCTAGTCTTCAATAAGGATTTCCAATAAAATCGATTGGAAGCGGGTTGCATCTAGGGTATTCCTCTCGTCACATCGTAGGTCGACCTTGTTGGCAGACTCTCTATACTTTTCTTTATATTGGTATGCAGGCTGGTAAGTGATATCCATCAATGGGTCCATGGAATCGACCAAAGTAGTTGAGATTTTTGGGATGTGTAATGGAGACAAGCTTTTACTCCAATGTAAAAATCATAGAGATGAGAAGAGGTCCATGTGTAGTAATGGGACATAATGTTACTGGGCCAATAACTGCGAACGATCAAATCGAAAGTGTTTAAAATCAACATGTGTACACTGAAGTCAGTCATCTGTATTTAATTATTTTGAGGCACCTATTGCTTTCCTATTAAACTATTTACGCCATATACCTACCAAGTGGTATTAGCAAAGAACTTCACCTAACAAGAGACGTGTTTTTTAGGGTTCCGTAGTAAAAATGAATGACAGGTTTCTTAAACCATATTTTAGTCAGGTGTTCCATTTGTGAGATATAGGTAGCCAAAGTTAAAAAAAGAACTGAAATCGTAAGTTTAATGTACAATTTCAATTGACATATATAATTTTTGGGGTTCCGGACCTCAAAAAAAAAAACGGAACTGTCCGTCCGACAGTGTGTCAAGACCTTCCATCTCAGGAACGCGAAGAGGTATCGAGTCGAAATTACAACCATAAATGCAAATCTATGGTCTCTTGTAGTTGTGTATAAACTTAACATATCGTTGATCTTGAAAAAAGGTTAGAGCCGTTTATTTTATATCGCAAAAACAGCATAATATATTTCGCCACTCATTATCTTAGAGTACACATAAATCAAAAAATTGCACATTTTTCAATTACTCAAGCTAAATACAAGATATGAGGATCCATTTTTAAAGTAAGTTAATCGTATCATGTGGGGTATCATATAAAAGGACTTCATTTCTGCAAACTAAAATAGGTTTTTGATTATTTTTACGATGTGTACTTTTCTTTTTATATGGAAAGAAATTAAAAAAAAATCCTTTTGTAAAAAGAAAAGATTCAGTCCGATGACTGGATCCGCTAAGTCTTTTCTTCCTTCCCTAAGGTTTTTAGCAACTTAGTTCCCAGTTTCTTACAATTTTTGGGACTTGTACGGGTCCCTTGGTGGGCGAGCCTGACTTGCACTGGCCCAGTTTTTGTTTTTATTTTATTTTCTGAAGACACGTGTATTGTGATCGACAGGAAAAGTAATATTTGTTCCTTGCACGAAACCATGGCGGAATGAAGCTCGATGTCAATCACAAGCTTAGGCATTATGAAATAAAATTATTTGATTCCGCCAATAAGATACCTGAGCTGTTTTAATGATAGCTGAGTCTTAGTATAAGTTCGTGTAGTAAACGAAAACGATTATCGTTTTCGTGTTTGTCAATAGTTCTTCTATTCGCCAGAAGCGCTTTAAGAAAATGTATGGACTACGAAGCCACGAGAAAACTACAGTGGTATTCGTTTCTGAATAAACTCTACAAAGGGTACCGTACCATACAAAAACGTATGAAAGTGCAGAAAAGGTATCATACCATAAAAGTAAGTAAGTAAGTTCGTATAGGCCAGGGCTAGCCACCCGGCCTATACCATACCATATAAGTGCAAAATATTATTATGTGTCTTCAAATCTCGAGTAAATAGGTCGTCTTTCTTTGTAATCGTGCTACACTCTAAACCGCATATCTGCTTAATATTAGGCAGTATGCAGTTAAACGCAAAACTATATTAAATTTTAAAAAACTGACTATACCATACAAAAATTTATAGATCCACAGAAAAACTGTAGTTTTCGTTTACAAATTAACTCAAACTATGGGTACTAGTGAAGGTTCTTGTTTCCTAAGAGATATAATCTAAAGCTTTTCAAGGTCAGAGTGAATAGGTATCTTCTACGTCTGCGTGCTTCATCTTCGACCACAACGTCGCTTACCATCAGGCGAGTTGGTGGTCAAAAAATGGTTACAGGTTGTGTGTTATAGAGTTATGTTATATCTATGGTTCAGTCTTATGAAAGGGACGTCTAGATAAATAGATATTCTTTATTGTTAACACAAAGAGCATAAATAACACAGATAACAAAAACATTAAAACAAGAGGCGACCCCTTCTTATATCGCTAAAGGCGTTCTCTGCCAGACATCTATTGTTTACATACATTAGTTTATCCTAAATCAAATTTTGCATGGCTTGGGCTATCCGATGACCCAATATTTGGGCTAATAATTGCTCTTCTCAAGGTTGTGTACGTAACATAAACTAAGACAAATTCTAAACTGCCCCAGGGCAGGTCTGTCTGGGTTGTTCATGAGGAGTTTCCATGTGAGCAACTAAACCTGAAACATCAACATTAGGTTACTTCAGAGTTTAATTTGATAATATATTTCTACAACTCCATGGACTTGAAATAGACTTCGACGGCTTTTGGAATACTTAGTTTAGTTTTAATATTTTGATTGAAAAATAATAACTGCTTACTGTGCCGGCTGTTTGTTTCTACTGTTAAACATAGGAACGAAATACAAATGGACCATATTCACCACGCTGACCCAGTACAGGTAGGTAGATAAATAACTTTTACTAAAAAAACAAATTCATGCGTAGCTACAGAACAGCATAACTAGAATTATTTTCTGAGTGTGTAGATAAAGCTTATTTCTTGACATTTAAAAAAAATTACAATTTAGCACGATGGCAAAATTTTAAGGACGCCAACATTCTAGAATGTAAAAAAGACAAGCCTTGAGCCCTTAACTAGTTGTCTAGACCAGTGGTTTCCAATTTAGGAGCGGCGAAAATATTATGTGTAGGGGCGAATTAACTCTTAGAAATCGGGTACAACAGCTATCGACTGAAGAGTTTTTCAAACGTAGCAAAAATTGTAGCAAAAATTGTAGCAAAAATTGTAGCAAAGTTACATATAATAACACCTACTGTTAAAATGTAAGTAATATGAAGAAACTAACTACATTTTGAACAAACTTCATTCGACGCGAAAAATAATAATTGGCCAAGTGCGAGTTGGACTCGCGCACGAAGGGTTCCGTACCCTAACCCCGGGAACCCCCTTAGCCTCATTTCAAGCGTCCACCTGTTGCCGTTATTAATATGGGGTAAAAAACGGCAAAAATATTACGTTTGTTGTATGGAAGCCCCCCTTAAATATTTATTTTATACTGTTTTTAGTATTTGTTGTTTTAGCGGCAACAGAAATACATCATCTGTGAAACTTTCAGCTTTCTAGCTATCACGGTTCATGAAATACAGCCTGGTGACAGACAGATGGACAGACAGACGAACAGCGGAGTCTTAATAATAGGGTCCCGTTTTAACCCTTTGTGGACGGAACCCTAAAAAATAACTTTATCTGGAGTATCACTTAATAGAGTGAATTTTAGTAAACTTGTGTGTGATTTATTAACTAAGACGCCTTGAAATCTTTAATAACAATACAATCTTCGTTAAAATGTCTCTAAGTACATGCTTACTTAGGATTACTTTTCTAAACAGAAAAGAGGTTTGACAGTCTTATTTTCACATCGCTTTTCCATGGACGTACAGGTAGTGTTACAGGTAGATATCTGACATACAATTAAGCAATTAAAACAACAGGAATCGTTCGATTTAATGTGTTGTTTGAGTCACGGTAGTTCTCTGTTATAAATACCAACCGCAGTCACCCGTCCGAAGACTGACCGTGCTGAACGTGGCTAAATTAGCTTAATAGTTAAGAAACACCTATTACAGGAGCTGCCTACCTATTGCAAGAGCGTCACGTCGTTTCATGCAAAAGGTTGGAAAACACTGGTCTAGACTAAGCAATGTAACCAATTAGTCTGAGAGATGAAAATGTAATGTCTTCAATAAACATTGTAATTACACTGTAAAGAGTAATATACATAAAAGTTACTAACTTTGTAAACGTAAATAGGGGAGAGACGTGGAAGAAAGATTATCACTCATTTGATAACCAGATGAGAAAAGATACTTTTATGAAATGTTATTTACATACAAACACGCGTATGATAGTTTGCCTGTCGCAAAGTATTTATGGCGAAATATTTCATTCGTTTTTTTTGTCAAGGTTTTTTTTCTCTTCACTCTTTTGATAGCTGGTTTGTTTTTATTCCAACTGATAGTTTTAACATAGAGAATATGACCAAAGCATGCTTACTTTTTGCGTACTTATTTTGTTTATGGCTACCTGACAAGTGGCGATGAACAAATATGCTGAAATAAGTACGGAATCGATCTGATAACCAGTCAGAATTGGTATCATAAGAAGGATAATTTAATTACACAATTAATCTATACATATCATATGGCTTGCGTACAAAAAATCGTTCATGAATCATTTTTTTAATTAAAAAAATACCCATGAACACTTTTTTTTTATACACAAGTTATCATAGAAGTGTTTTTAAATAAATTGTACTTGATAAAAATATGTCTCATCTGGTAATCACATCGGTGAAAGTTGATCTTCAGCGGCTCCTAGACCATAATATTATTTTCACTCAATTATTTTATAGGGTGCCATCGCCCACAAAAGAAAATTAAATCGATGTTTTCCCATAATACCTATGACATTTACTGCTGTTTCTTACTTCTTTCAAGCAACTTTTGCCAAAGTATTGGTAACGTAGGTACATGATGTAAGTGTACTAAGTAAATAAATAAAAATGAATGATTGAATTAGTCCTTAGCACACAGACAGATGGACAAACAATCCTTCGAGTATTATCGATTTTATGTACCGATATAAAATAAACGAGTAAAAAATCTAAGCATGTCATTTATCTACTTCTCTAGTACAAAAATATGCTAACCTATTTTAAGCAATGCTAAAGTGCAATTTAAAACAATTTAATTCTAACAGAATATTGAGAAAAACTGACTTTATAATTAACGAACACAGGGTGAATTTTCTCTTGTAAATTAGCCACTACTGAAATTTGCATTTCTTTGAAATGAGGCTGCAGAAATAAATTAGTAAGAACCTGATGAAGATGAAAAATGAGCTTGAATTTTAAACTAAAGAATCATTTCACTGCCATTAAATATATTACCGCTTTTTCGCGTTAGTGACTTACATTTTCCAATTAGAAATCAGGAGTTACTAAAATTATAGGCAGCCTAACGGATTAGCAAGTTAAAGTGGCAGTGAGCAGGGCTCATAGTACGGAGGACTGATGATCGATGAGGTCGTAAAGTTCTCGAGTAGATACCACACACCGGAAAGTAATAGTACGTAGGTATATTATATTTATAATAGTCCGATAGTATATTTATAATCGTATTCAACATTATGCACACTGTTTCATAAACAAATATTATATTAAAACAAACCTTTTTTTTAAATAAAAAAACAAGCTTTTACTGAACAAGTACTCGCCAAGACGAATCAAACGAGTCAAAACTAGATAGGGTTGCGTCGTTTCATTACAGAGTTCCTATGACCACCTTCCAACAAGGTGGAGCTCCACCATCAGACCCTGGTTACCATTAAAAGACAAACTACTCGCCAAGACCATTCAATTGAACCCAAACTTGATGAATGAAATGAATGAAATGAATGAAATGAATGAAATGAATAAAATGAATGAAATGAATGAAATGAATGAAATGAATGAAATGAATGAAATGAATGAAATGAATGAAATGAATGAAATGAATGAAATGAATGAAATGAATGAAATGAATGAAATGAATGAAATGAATGAAATGAATGAAATGAAATGAAATGAAATAATTTATTAATATGTCGAGTTACAACCACTTCTTAAATTAATCGTCAGTGTTGAGCATCAGATAATATCTCGTCACAAAAATTACAAAATAAATAATAACAGTAAATTTAAAAATAAATCGGTTACATAATCTAAATTCATCATAAAAACAAATGTTAAAACATTTTAGCTGTAAAGGGGCTACTAATAACATACATAATATTTATGTGGTCAATTTTAATTCACTGTAGTCATTTTCAAAGTACTCTTTAATTGTGTAAATAGTCCTGTCTAACAGAAGCACCCTGACGGCGTTGAGAAATTGATTTTCATTTGTAATGGTCTTTATGTGCTCTGGAAGCTTATTAAATAACAATCGACCCATTGACATGGGTAATTTTTCGGCCATCTTCAATCGTGGAAGTGTTATATCAAGTAGTAATCTATTATTCCTTAAAGAACGCTTGCTCTTAACTGTCTTTATTTTGCATTCGTGAATATGTTTCTTAATATATTTAAGGATCTCTAAAATATATACAGATACTGAAGTTAGTATACCTAACTCTTTAAAATGTCCTCTGCATGTTTCATCAAATTTTCCACCAACTAGTACTCTTATTGCACGCTTTTGCATCTTTAATACCCTCTCATAATCCGTTGAATTACCCCATAAAATGATACCATACGATAGAATGGAGTGAATATACGCATAGTATATCTGTTTCAAATTATCTCGTGTAGTAATTGCTTTAAGTTGTTTCATTGCGTATATCCCTTTTGACATTTTTGACAAGTCATGTCAACGTGCTGCTTCCATTTTAAACTTGGGTCGATTTCAAATCCCAACAGTCTTACAATATTTGAAGAGTAACAAATCGTTCCATCTTGCAATTTGACTGGCACAGGATCTTGATCAGATGACACTGCATTGAAGAACATAACGTTCGTTTTCTCTGTATTAAGTTTTAGTCCATTAATTTTAAACCATTCACTAAGTTTATGCATGGCGTCGTATATTTTTACTTGTAGTTCATCAATTGTGTCAGCTGTTAATACAATCGTAGTGTCATCTGCGTATAGCACTATTTCTCCTTCTATGTCGATGTTTGCGATGTCATTTATCAACATGATAAATAGTACATTCCCTAGAGAAGATCCTTGGGGAATGCCTACGTTGGTTATTTTCGTATTAGATCTATAAGTTTTTTGGTATATTTTAATCTCTACTGTTTGTTCTCTATCTCCGAGAAATGATCCTATTAATTGTTGTTTCTCATTTCTGACTCCGTAGAGTTTAGTCTTCTTGAGTAGAAGTTCATGATTGACCGAATCAAAAGCTTTAGAGAGGTCTATAAACAATGCCGCTACTTTCTTTTTGCTTTCTAAGCCTTTCATGACTGCTTCAATAACTTTGAGTGTTGCTGATATAGTAGATCTACCATTCCGATACGCATGTTGGCATTCTGATATGAAATTATGTTCATTCATATGTTTCATTAGGCTACTTGATATTATAGATTCAACTATTTTGGACAACGTTGGTACGATTGCAATTGGTCTGTAGTTGTCAACTGAAGTTATATCACCTTTACCTTTATACAGTGGTGTCAGCCGTGATTTTTTTAGTGTCTTCGGATAGACATTTGATTTCAGGGTGTTATTAATCAAGTACGTGATATGGTCAGCTAAGTAAAACAATGTTTGAAAAAGAAAATTCCCTGATATATCATACACATCTTTTGTTACAGAATTGTGAATTTTTTGCTGTGCTATTTTAATTAACTCTTGCGGTGTTATCACAGGAAAATTTATTTCTGGTTGTTCATCGATTTTTGCCTCAAGAAAGTTCATAGCTTTGTAACAATCAGGTGGATTATTTTTCGAGAGATCGTCGCCTATGGAAACAAAAAAGTCATTAAGATGGTTAGGAATTTCTTCGTTACTTACTTTTTTTTGTTTTATATGATCTGTTATTTCCCAAGTCCATTCTTTGTGATCTTTGTTTGTTTCCTCTCTTATTATATCCCAAACTTCTTTTTTAGTGTTTTTTGAGTTCATTATTCTGTTTTCTATATATTCCTTCTTCTTTTTCTTCATCAAGACATCTTTATGTATTATTTTCTTTTCGATAATATTGGTATCAGAAATAAATTCTGGATATTGCCTTTGTATGTAATAAAGATCGTGTATATCATTTTGTAATTTGATTAATTCTTCACATACCCACGGAGATCGATTACGCTTCTTTACTCGACGAGTTTTGATGGGAAAGTATAAGTTTAGGTTCCAAATCATTTTGTTCATAAAGTCATCAAATGTGTCATTTTTGAATTCATTGAAAATTGTGTCCCAGTCATAGGATAACATGGCTTGACTAAAATCTATCGACTTACATGTGTCATAGACCCGTTTTTGTACAACAACGTACTTTGAACATACTTTCTTTTGAATGTTTATGGTCGCTAACTGTGCATCATGATCAGCGATTCCGGCAGCAATAGACTCAACTATAATGTCATCATTGAGTATGTTTGTTATCACAAAATCAATGGACGTCTTTGCGTTCTTTTCAAATCTGGTTGGGAAGTTTACAGCATTCCTTAATCCAGCTGGTTCAATAATATGCTTTAGTGCAGTTTTGTTAGATGAGTCCACCATGAAATCAACATTCCAATCACCAGCGACAATAATACTTGTGTCAGACAGGCCCGAGAGCAAATAAAATAGTTTATCTAGAACATCTACAAAAACATCAAAATTGCCACGTCCAGTTCTATACAAACCTATAATTACTACTTTATTTGACATTACGTTAAATTCAACAGATGATATTTCACAGTGGTATTCAATAGCCAATGAATCAATTTCTTTACATCGTTTAGTTTTATAAGAATCTTTAACAAATATAGAAACACCGCCATGAATATAATTTTGTCTAGTGAAATAGTTAGCATGATTATAACCTCGCAGTGATATACTATTTACATTATTTTGATTTAACCATGTCTCGCTTAAAACGAAGACATCAGGATCGTGTGATTTAGCAACTACTTCGAGAGATAAGAGCTTATTATTAATACTTCTACAGTTTTGGTTAAAAACAGTAAATGCAGTACTTATTTTTTTGGTGTTAGATTTATCTCCTGTTCTAAAAAATTATTAGAATCATCTTTCACGTCATGACGTTGTAAATTGCTTCGGACGTTTGACGATTCTCCTGTCAAATAAATTAAGTTGTTGAAAGGACTTGATAGAACGTTCTGGGAGCTTCTCAAAATTTTGACACCAATGTATTTAGTAAATCTACGCGATAAACGGCGATCAAGTTTGCAAAACCTTTCGCCAAAGCTGTTAACGTCGATTACAGTCATTTTACAGGTTTGTGACGCGAGACAAAATATTTTATCATTTAACATATATCTGTAGTTATTGTTTAAATCTTCAGTGACATTGTCATAATAATATGGTAGTGTAGTGATCTGCAATCTAAAATCATTCGTTTTGCACCAGTCTGTTACATATTTCACATATCCTATTTTGAAGTTCATACTATTTGAATGTATAATACAGACTACATCTTCTTTTTTCATATTGGTGGTCAAAGTTACAATGTTTTTCACTATTTCATAGAATGGAGCATCCGGTTTACAAATTGATAGTACTGTATCATATTCGTCATTGTGTGGTCTTATGTATTCAGTGATTGTTTTTCCAAAATGATCACAAAGTATCAACATTTGTTTTTTATTTCGTAATTTCGGTATTTTGTCTTTTTCTTCGCTGTGTGTTTTATCTTTTTCTTTTTTTTCGTTTTGTGTTTTATTATTTTCTTTGTTGTGCATTTTATCTTTTTCTTCGTTTTCTGTTTTATCATTTTCTTCGTTGTGTATTTTATCTTTTTCTTTGTAGTGTCTTTTATCTTTTTCTTCGTTGTGTGTTTTGTTCAATGGTATATTTGATTTGCCTTTATTTTCTGTAGGTACTGTAGATTTCTCGGTTCTTTTGTCTTGCACGTCTACATCCACTTCTTTTTTTTCAGTAGCATTTATTAGAGAATCGCTTGTTACTTGGTCTTTCTTACTAATGTTTGTTTTTTGAGTTTTTAAACAGGTTTTGTCATTTTATTTCTCTGGTTGTTTACATCTCGTTGTTTTTTCTAAAGGTATACTAGTTAATTTTGCTTTAAGCATTTTACTCTTTTCTGTTATATTTTGATTTATTTTATTTGTTTTGGTCGGATTTTGTTCACTTTTATTATTATTCTGTATTTGTTTCTTTAAGTTAATTATATCCGCTTGCATAGAAACTATTTGTTCTCGTAGGCTATCATTCTCCTTTCTTATTGTATAAATAGCTTCTTCGTGCTCCATTTGAGTTCTTATTCGAAGTCTCTCAAACATTTTTGCATTATTTTCGTGCATGTTTATGATACTGAGAACGTTTTCATACTCTTTTAAATCTGCAGAATTTTTTTCTGACTCATTTTTAAGTTCATCTCTTTCAGATTGTGCTTCTTGAATTTCTGTTTCTTGGTCCATTATTTTGGCCTTGAGCTGAGTGTTATTATTGACTTGCCGGCGGTATTCTTCTGCACATTCCTCCTGTTCAGTTATCAATTTAATATTAAGCTGCTGCGTTTTTTCGAGTTCGTTTGTCAGTAATCGGATTTTATCTTCCGCCTCTTTTAGAGACCTTTGGCTTCTGGTGTATGGCATATTCTATTAGCTATGTAGCTTAGTCAAAATTAATTTCTGGTTTCGTCAATAGTTTATACTCCCGAATTGTTGGGAAATTTTTGGGTAGTGGCAACTCTGTTCTCGCTGTCAGGTGTTGTCAAAATCGAATCTGATGCTGTCATTTGAAACTGACAGTTGTTAAATGTGTTATGTAGGTAGGCATCATTTTTGGTCAGACAATAAAAATATATTTCGAAGGTATGTTAGTATTTTATTGTAATTACAATAATTAATTCGCTATGTTGTAGCTCATTTAATGGTTGTACTTATCGTTTCTGTGCTCGATGTTCACTTTCTGCACTTTTGCAACTGCTAACAACAACAATCACTTGCTTTGCCACTATTTTCGTGTCATGTTTGTAGTTATATTAATTGATTAAATACTCAGTTTAATCGCCGGTTTTGGCTTAGATAACACTGTCACATATTATTTTGTTATTTATCTTCACTTAAATTTACTTATACACTGTGATTTACACATATTTCTCGTAATAAACGTAAATAGATTTAAAGACGAGTGCTGCCGGCTTTGGGGTTGCCACTGCTAGGTTGTGTCGTTTCATTGCTAAGTTCCTTTGACCACCTTCCAGCTCCATCATCAGATTAGCACCAAGTCATCATAATATTCCATTGTCACGCGATTTCCACATGTATGTAAAATTTCAGCTCAATTGGAAACCGGGAAGTGGATCAAGTTTTACTTGAAATTTTAATTGCAAGATTTGATTATAGACCTGTAATCAAATCTACACGTGACACATACGGGACAGGTGAAACTAAATAAAAGCTTGTAAAAATAACATAATACTCGTATTACTTCAAAACATTACCTCAAATCAAATACATGTTACTCAGTCACATCATTTAGTACTTTCAACTTGGCAAATAAGCGCTAAAAACTTCGCCATAGTTCACACCTGAACATACTTGTACTCATATCGACTATTTAGAGGTCAGTTGGTCTTCACACGAAACTGTTTCATTTTCATAAACAAATAAGCACCTTCTTTTTCGACAGTCAAGCATAAGTAAATGTGTAACTCTTACCGTCTTATGTTTAGCAGTACAAATTGCACGGTTAAACAGGGCTTGAAGCGTGTTTAAATCTTTTGTGGTAAGGCGGCTAGATTAGAGTCCACCAACGCTTGCCTAAGTTAAACGTGTGATTACTGTATTTAAACAAAGGCTTCAACAGAAAAGTTTCGATAACAAGCCGTTTTTGATTTAACGAACGGTTAATAAATTAAACATGTGTCGGTGAACTCAGGTCTAAGACACGAGTTTAAGCGTTGTTTAAATACAGTAATCACATGTTTAACTTAAACAAGCGTTGGTGAACTCGGGTATTAGAGTTTTTCAACAATACCGACAATTTTTTAACAGTAAAGCATTATTTTTCCGTCCACATTTTCAAATCTTGAAAAAATTTAATATTTTAGTTGTATTATAGTATGATACTTTAAACTAATTAAATGCAATTAATCTCGCAACTAGCGACGCGTAGTCGTAGCCTACCAGGCTGTTATCTGCTGCTGCGGCATGCAGTCGACTACGGAACTGTATACCAACGATGTGTCATGTGTGGACTGCCTCGGTGGCTCAGTGCTTAGTGACCCTGACTCCTGGGTCAAAGAGGCGTGTGTTCGATTCCTATCCAGGGCAAGCATTTATGTGATGAATAAGTCTATAAGAGTTTATTCTGTGTCTGGTTATGTTATTCGCTGTCATCTATATAAGTATGTATTAAAAAATATGTATACGTAGGATATCAGTATCTGGCAGCCACATCTCAAGCTGTGCGTAGTTTGGGGTCAGAGACCGTGTGTAAAGTGTCCCCTAAAAGGTATTTATTTATCTAAAAATTAAACGGAACCATCAGTTTATGACGTAACTCACACATTTCAACAAATATTACATAAAAAATAGACAGGTAAAGGTGGACACGTTTTTAACGATGCGAATGTATATCTACAAACGTGATGTGACCAAACTTGTAGAACTACAAATATTTAGTCTAATCATTTAGACATAGTTCGGTGAACTATACTCGTACGCATAACTTATTTCTGAAGGGAAGCACAAAAATATTAATTTTTTAACCGCTTTGATGAATAAAGTAAAAATTGTAAAGTGTTGCTATGAATCTATTTTTATACTGCTTTACCGCCCTAGGTTTGTCTTAACGAGTTTTTTTCTATAATAAACATTTCAAAACGTCGTGCATGTACGCAGGAATTGACCCTGCATCTTTTCGATCACCGGCCCGACGGTTTACCAACTAAGCTAATAATGCTATGTTCAATTTGATACAACTTGAGAGACGTATTAGTTTATAAATCTCAATTTATAAATCGCATATATTTATTATACTTTTAAAATCTGCCCGTACCGGGGCGAAGCCGGGCTAGTTAGCAGCTAGTTATTATATAGGTAATATGTTTTGGGCTCTTTTGCTCAGCCAATTCGGCATTTAGACAGGTAGTAATCAAAGTTCCTATCCTACGTTTTTCGTTCCGCAATCTTCGTTCGACAATCTTGCGATCCGTCATGCGATCAGTCTTGCGTGCCCTACCCATTGCTACGTCAACTTGCTACACAGATTTTCCTAAGATTAATTTACTTCACAGACGGCAAATTAACACTACATTTTACATTCCGCGCACACCCGCCTATGTTGGTGTGGTCTAGTCCAAACACGGGCATGGCTTAATGACTCCCATACAATTCCCGCTTTGTACTAGAACACGTGAGCCAACTTGAGCTGTTTCAATGCTAATCAATTCATATAATTTGTTTACAAGCGTACGCAAATAGAAACCAGTGTTTGTGTTAATTTTCTGCTAATCGGTGAGATGAATAAATTATGCAACTTATGCAAGGTTTTCAAACTTAGATTGTTTTGTAGGTGTTCCTCTTGTAGGTACCTACTTTCCCGATCACCCTGATGACGGTTACTAGAATACGGCATCGGTATCCCCTGCCCGTAGTAAGAGCCTACCAAAAGAGGACACCTGGGCTCGTGGGTGGTCAGAGTTGGGGCTCTGGCCATCCACTCAAACGGGCCCGAGGAGGACGACAACATGTGTGGTAACGCTGTTGTGGAGGACCGCACTAGCTTGGTCCTGGTACCAGTACGTTCCATTCCTTTCGCAGATCCCGGAGCTCCCAAGAAGGTACAAAGGCTGGCCACCGAGGGGGTTTTAGTGGGTGCAATCCTACATAACCCGACTGCACCCCAAATCAAGGGCATCATTCGAAGATTTCCTCCTCGTAAAAAAGGTACTTCCCCAAACTAAGTCGGACACATGTCTCCGAAACTAGAGAACTATAAATATTATTAGCAGTCATATTGAAACGATTCTTTTGAAATAATTTTACAAGGGAGCAAGAAAGATTACGAATTAAGGATAAAAGGCACAGAAAAGAGTTATTTCTGTTCTATGGTAAGCCGTCATCATCTCCTAAAAGATAACTACAGACCACTAGGGGTGTTACGTTTTCACAGCTTTGTTTTTAGGTTCTTCAGGATGTTTCAGGATTACAATTCGAAAGGACATGAAAAAGCTTTTTACAAAACTTATGGGTCCACTATTGGAACTTTTATATTTATTTATAAGAACATTGTAGGTACATAGTGTTGCTATAAACATTTTCTGATTTCTGATTACATTTTTTACTATAATAAAGTAATCATTAAAGTATTGAGTAATGATAGATGTTAATCTATCTGAATACAAGTTTTGGGTACTATTTGTCATTACAAAACACTCAAATTATGAAGAAAAAAAAACAAAACATTAAGTTTATAAAATAACAGTAGAGCAAAAAATTACAACATAAATTAATTTAACGAAATAAATCACTTCTTTTCAATGTTCATGTCTTTCTGTCAGCAACTAGAAAAAATAAATAAAACAGCTGACCCGCCAAACGTTGTTTTGGCATAATTATATTAAAATTACACCAATAAAAAATTGCGATTATAAATTGAGATGTAAACTATCCAATCTATCAAGTTGGATCAAACAGCACACAGTGTACAAAATTTGGTTAAAATCGCTTAAGTAGTTGAGGAGTTCATCGCGGACAAACAACGTGACACGAAATTTGAATATATTATACCTATATAATTATAAGATAGATTGCAAAACAACTTTAACACTGTTGCCCGGTCGACGACATGTCCCTCCTATGGTGATCGCGTGAAATCGTATAACCCGTTACGATCTATTGTAAGGCATCGAATAGCTTAATCACTAACTTCCTAATTTGTACTTGCGATTTGTAAATAATATTACAAGAACGTAAAGGTCAAGATGACTTTGTCTTGAGGATAAATTTACAGCATATGACGCTCCCTGCTAAGTCATTAGAGCGACAAACAATAATCGGGCAAGTGCAAGTCGGACTCGCGCAAGAAGGGTTCCGTATCGTATGGAAGCCCCCTTTAATATATATTTTATTTTCGTTACTTATTTTTGAAGGAAATATACAACTTGATTTTCTGTGAATATTTCAAGCATCTTCCTGTTGCCGTTATTAATATTGAGCAAAAAACGGCTGAAAATTCAGGTTTATTGTATGGGAAACCACTTAAACTTTTTTTGTTTTAGTATTTGTTGTTACAGCGGCAACAGAAATACATAACCGGTGAAAATTTCAACGTTTTAGCTATCACGGTTTATGAGATACAGCTTGGTGACAGCCAGACAGACAGACGGACGGACAGCGGAGTATTAGTAATAGGGTCCCGTTTTTACTCTTTGGGTACGGAATCCTAAAAGGGTCCCGTTTTTTATGGAGTACGTAACCTGTTGCCATGTATATCTATACAACCCGGTCACAATATCTGTGCACCTGACTTCGTGACGTCATATCGAGTTATCGGGACGTATGTACATTACCGGACGTCTAGTATACCGTCCGGACGTAAATTATTATCGGGACGTGTATCGGCAACGAAGATACTAACCGTACTGTCGCACCGGGGAGTGCGCGGAGAGGTGACAGGGGAAGCGGGAGAGGAGCCGCATTCCAGCGAGGTGCACAGATATTCTGACCGGGTTGTAAATGGCAGTGATCTAGCTAAACTTTCGGCTATACTTAAATGCCTGTTTCATAATATTTCCATGGAAATTGCCAGAAGACACAACCAGTGTGGACAACCTCAACCTACACTAAAACATTAAGGAAGCTTTCAAAAAGGTAGAAAACTGTAAATTCCAACTTAAAACACTGCACATCTACAGATTTTTATATGCCTAAACTGAAAACTGTGTAAAAAACTGTGGAGCTACAGTGAAGACTGTGGAGTCGGCTACGCTGCATAGCATGAGCGATACATGAATGCAATTTAAAAAAATAACCCTATGCTTATAAGCAACGTTAGGCACGGTCAGCCGTGGGTTAGGTGGCCGAAATTGGCATTTACAACTAACTATAGGCAAACCATTTAACTCGCGAAACGCCCGCGGGGTAAGAAGGGAGCGGGGGGAGATGTTATCGGGTGGGTAAGAGGGGTGAGACGTGCACTCTCTGCTCCGCGTACCCCTGTCACCCACCCGGTAACATCTCCTCCCGCTCCCTTCTTACCCCGCGGGCGTTCCGCGAGTTAAATGGTTCGTCTATAAGGGCTGCCGTGACTAGGATTCCGAGCCCTAGGTGTTTTAACCGTTCATCCATGTCAGAGGCTTTCAGGCGGCTTAAGATCTCTGACACCAAGGCTAGGCATGTAGCCTATACGAAGTTACTTAATTACTATGTACTACAAACTACTAATGTACTACCTATGCACATAAAATAATTACGTTGATCTAGATACAGGGTTATTTCTAATCAATTAGCATCCTATTAGGGGCTTATTCTGTACATCAAAACTAACTACTTAACTAACAACTTTTGTACTGCGACTTTTGTCAAAACCCAAAAAAAAACAACTGTTCAATATTACAATCAAACACATTTTTTTTAGTTTTGACAAAAGTAGCAGAACAAAAGTTGTTAGTTTTGATGTACAGAATAATTCCCTAAAAGGATGCTACTTGATTAGAAATAACCCTGTATAACTGAAAAGTTAGTTTTCAAACCGTGTAAGATCGATTACGAAATAAAAAAATACTCAACGCAATAAAATGCCTAAATAAACTGGTAATTTTGAAACATAGCTTAGCCGATTTTGATGAAACATAGCTTAAACAATCCAGACATTCGCCTTTCAAACAAAACAAAAGAAATCAAAATCAGTTTATGCGTTCATGAAGTGTGTATATGTCTGTCTGTGGCATCGTACCACAGACGACAAACTTATAACACTCTATCGTTATTACGTCGGAGGTTAAAAAGTGAATTTGCATTTGTGCGAAATATATCTCTTATTTAGCATAAATGGCTACCGAGCCCAATCAAGATAGATACTGTTTGTTACGCCGCTTCTAATTCGTTTAACTAGATAATTAAATTGTATCCACCCTGAATATTCCAAGTCAAAATGAGGACCCACCTTCCTTCCGCTTTTCCTATGTGTTCATATTTAAAGGTTTAATCCTTTCCTGGAAATAGGCGTAAGGCAATCTTACACGAGGCAACTATTAAAATTTCGGTTACAAACCGATAAGCTTGATTTAAATAGCTGAATAACGAGACGCGATATGAGTACGGCGTTACGCATGCTCATGCCAGATCTGCACCACCCGGAATTTTGAAAAAATTGTAAAAACCCGATTAAACCCCGAAAGTAGTATTGTTAAAAAACTTTTCAAATTAAACGGTTTTATGTACTAAAAGCTAAAAAATAAAAACTGGAAATTAATTATTGTATTTTTTAGCTTTTAGTAGGTACATAAAACGGTTTAATTTAAAAAAGTTTTTTACCAATATTATTTTTGTTTTTTAGTTTTATATTGTTACTAAAAACTAATTTGTCTGACAAAGATATACTAAGTAATTGTTACTGTGTTCAACATGAAAGGCTCTTTCATTTGATACCCATGTTGAGGTTAAATTTCAATTACTAGATTTGACCCAAAAAAAGGGCAAGTGAAGTTAAATAAAACCGTTGAATAAAACAGCTAAATTGGTTCTAGTTTACTCTTGATAGCAGCGATATTTTTCAAGCTTTTGAGCAGATCAAAAACTGTTTTCATATTCGTACAACCAATATGAATATGAAAACATTTCAGTCATTGGAGTTAAGGTAACTTTGTTTATCTTTTGGCCTGCATCCCGCAGTAAGACGTTTTCAGACGACGCAACCAGTCGTTTCAACACCCACTTTCATGCGAAAGTTTTCACGTGATGTAACTTTTCCACCACTAGATTCTGTCTGAGAGGCAACTATCAATGGCCACTGCCACTGCCATGTCAAATCGATCAGGCATACATTGCTAACCAGTTTAGAATAGGCAAAATGGCTGGGAAAATAATCATTATTATAATTAGTCCGTTAGTTAGATTATCAAAAAATATTGGACACGTATTTTTTCTTTTGTCAATCAAACAACAAATGACAAAGATAAAACTTGGCAATGTTGGGGTCGACACGTCACCTCTCTCACAGAAGTCTATACATTTGTATGGCACTTGTGACGTCACGCGGAACTTTAACGGGCTATACCATTTATCCTCATTATTTTTTGTTTAAATGACAAAAGAAAAAATACGTGTCTAACATGTTTTGATGGTCTATCTGACGGACTAAACATATTTTTATAGTCGTCATGCTTATTAGTTGCCGTTGCCTCGTGTGAAACTCACCTAATTTTCGCTTTAAATTCTTCACAGACGGAATACAGCATTGTGTAACCCAAGGGATGAATTCGGATGTTGGTGTCATCGTTTTAAAATCAGACAAGCTCCTTCGGGACTCCCTGTATAAAATAAACTCGCGCTCGAGCAAGCAATTTGATTTTATTCATCTCTGGAGGAGAGTTCAGAGGGCTTATTCTCAGACAATAGATAAAAATGTTAGCCAAGAAGAAAATTACTGCAATCAATATGCTTCTACCATTTCGATAGGTAAGTAGGTACGAGTAAGTTAGTTTCATAATATTTTTACTTTTTAAGTGACACGCTTTTACTAGTTTCACCTGTTTGTATGTTTGCTTGTAACCAACGCATTTGAGCTCGATTTTGCCTTACTTTGAGCGATCAGATTTCCACAACTATCAAAAACCAGTGGGGTGCTCGATTTACGAAAAATTTTGACACAAAGCGCCCCACGCTTTTTTTTTCAAAAGTATCTATATTTATTTTAGTAAAAGCCAAATCAAACTACTTGGCCTCTGTAAAATTAGCTACAAGCTTGCATTTGCAAGCATTGGGGGCAGTAGGTGCTACGACAGTCTAAAAATGCCGTAGGTAAGTAAGTAAAAATCTATCGTATTTTCCAGAAACACAACTGGGATTGCCGTAGTACCAATAATGACACTGGTATCGACGGCAATGTCTCCGAAACATTGTTCTTCCACAATCTTCGAGAAACATCTACGTAGTAAATAATAAAATAATAAATATTTGGGGACATCTTACACACGGCCTCTGACCCCAAACTAAGCATAGCTTGTGATATGGCTGCCAGAGACTGATATACTACATACACTTATTTTTAAATACATACTTATATAGATAGTAACTAAATAACACCCAGACACAGAGCAAACACTTACGTTCATCACATAAATATTTGCCCTGGGTGGGGATCGAGCCCACGCCTCTCTCTCCCAGAAGTTAGGGTCACTAACCACTGAGCCACCGAGGCAGTCATACCACCGAGGTATATAGTGTTTCAGAAACGTTGTCTCTTTCTGAAACACTTACCGTCTTACCACAAAAGTTTTACACACGCTTTATACACATGTTTAACAGTACAAATTGAACGGATAAACAGTGTTTAAAGAGTGTTTACATCTTAGTGGTACATTCAATCTGCGCTTACTAGCTAATCCGCATGACTGGGTTTGTCCTCTCTACAAAGTACAATAATTAGAAAATAATAAAACAATTTATTTAATAACTATTCGAGTTTAACCCTTGCAAAAGTTTCTTGCATCTAGTCCAAGGTTTGTTGGAGAACGTCGGTGCAATAACAAAATAATTATACGAGTAGTTATATCGATTTAAGCGAATTTCGTGAAGTAATCAATATGCACTTGCCTAACACATGCCACAACATTGTTTTCAAGGTAAACCGCCGGTAGCTTTTATCCGACGGTTCCAAAGAGAAGGATATAACTTTCCAGCACAGCTAGCATACGCTCAATGCAAATAGCATTTTCATAGATTTCAAATCATCTTAAAATCAAATTATCATGCAATTATTAATAATGGCGTTAAATTGTTGTGCCCTTTTGATATGGTAGGTACTTAGTCACCGTATATTATAAGATAATTATAATATAACTATTCTAAATTTTATTGTCTATAGTGTGTAACTGGCGTAATTTTTATAAATTGTGTACCTATAGGAGAGTCCATCAGCTCCTAAAATACAGTTGCTAACTAGTTTAGGAGCCTTTGGGTAAATTATTCAAACTATTGTAAACTTATGCCCAAATAAACAATTTTATTTTTATAAACAATTTTGTTTGATATTATGCACGAAAACCACTCCAACTGTAGACTAAAACTAAATAAGTAGTATTCGTAGTAAAGTTTTTATGACATACCAAAGAACTACATTCAATAAAGTTTTGCCTTCAGATTTTGTCAGTTTTTACAAGCTTTTATTTAGTTTTACCCTGTGTTTTCATTATTCTGAAGTTTCACCTGTCCCGTCGTCTGTCGGTCTGTAATCAAATCTTGCAAGTTAAATTTGATCCACTTCCCGGTTACCAATTGAGCTGAAATTTTGTATACATGTGTAAATCGCGTGACGATACAATATTATGGTGACATGGTGCTGATCTGATGATGGAGCTGGAAGGTGGCCAAAGGAACTTAGCAATGAAACGACACAACCTCAACGAATTTTTGTTCATTTAAATGGTCTTGGCGAGTAGTTTGTCTTTCAATGGTAACCAAGGTCTGATGATGGAGCTGGAAGGTGGTCATAGGAACTCTGTAATGAAACTACGCAACCCTATCGAGCTTCAGCGCGTTTGATTCGTCTTGACAAACAGTTTTAACTATTAACGATACTATTTTAAACTTCAATTCTGTAGCCGAAATTTTCATTTACAACTAAAATTCACTCTGAGACTGTTCAAATATTTAGAAATTTATTTTATTACAGAACTTGAAACCTTATGAATTTAGTACTAAGCCTTGTAACTCGAATGTTAAAATATTTCATTATCTAATGCTACAGTCCCTAAAGTTTGAGTTCACAATCAGTATGGAGTGTGAAACCAACCGATTTCTGCTGGGAATAAAGCCTCGTTTACATATTTAAATAAATGTTTATGTTTATCGGTCAATAGGAATGATGTCTGGATAAAGAAATCATTTTATTTAATCAGTGAGTTAGATTATCAAGAAATATTGAACACGTATTTATTATTTTGTCAATAAAACAACAAACAAACAAACAATAATTCTTGTCAAGTTTGGGAATAGGGGTCGTGACGTCACGTCTCTCAAAAAAATCAATTCCTATGTATAACACTCGTGACGTCACGCGAAACTTTATCGGGCTATATCTTCATCAATTTTTGTTTAATAAACTTAGTAATTTTTCGCCAAAAAATAGTAAACAGCCTTCCATCATGTACAAAATTCGAATATTTCGCTCCAATCGTTTACATGATTCTTGATTTTTCTGAAGCGGCTCAGCGAATTTCTGAAAAATTTAAATGGGACCACCTTGGGAGTAGAACTAAAAATTATTTTTCGATTTTCGAACTAAAAATTATTTTTCTATTTGGTTCACAATTATCGATGAACAAACACAAAAAAATACAAACAGACGAACATAGAACCTCCTCCATTTTGGAAGTCGGTTAAAAAGAAAAAGTACGTGCTTAACATTTTTTAATAATCTATCTGACGGACTAATTATATTTTTTTGTCATCACGCCTGTTGGGGGATTCGAGTACAGTGCAAAAAAACTTACGACTACTCATTATGATGTAGTTTGCGACTGACCGAATCAAAATCACTCCGAGTTTCGCGATCGAGTCACTACGATACGTAAAAGAAAAAACACGCGTATCGAATTGCGCGTAAGTTTACGAGGGGAATTAAATAATGAAGGGGTCATTTTGAAGCGACAGTTACTTTTTGAATCGTAAGCAATGCTATCTGGTTTGCTCTATCATAGTTTTTCATTGATCTATCCTTGATCTATCCTGCTCTCAATCGTTCACAAATTACGAGAATTTTCAACGCACGCATAATTATGTAATAATGCACGCAGACGCAAATGCAATGGTTCCAGATCGAGCAAAATAATCGGCCAAGTACGAATCGGACTCGCGCAAGGAGGGTTCCGCACTGTATGGGAGTCCCCCTTATATGTTTATTTTATTTTAATTTTATTATTTATTCTTGAAATGAATTTACAACTAAATATTCTGTGAAAATTTCACCATTATAAATATCTAGCGAAAAACGGCATTACATATTAGTTTTATTCTGTTTTTAGTATTTTTTGTTTTGTCAACAGAAATACATCATCTGTAAAATAATCCGCTTTCTAGCTATAACGGTTCATGAGATACAGCCTGGTGACAGACAGACGGACAGCGGAGTCTTAGTAATAGGGTCCCGTTTTTACTCTTTGGGTACGGAACATAATTGGATATTGTTTTTACCCAAAGAGTAAAAACGGGACCCTATTACTAAGACTTCGCTGTCCGTCCGTCTGTCCGCCGGTCTGTCACCAGGCTGTATCTCAGTTTCTGTTGCCACTATAACAACGAATACCTTCTAAAATAGAATAAAATAATTATTTAAGGGAGGCATACAATGGGGGACATACAAGAAACGTGATTTTTTTTGCTCAATATTTATAACGGCAACAGGCAGAAGCTGAAAATATTCACAGAATATTAAGGTATGTTCCTTCAAAAATAAATAATTATATTATAATAAAATATATAAAGGGCTCCATACGGTACGGAACCCTTGGTGCGCGAGCCCGACTCGCACTTGGCCGATTATTAATTTTGGCGATCACAAATAACTTCTGTAACTTTTTTCATTATACTTTCCAAATACCTTTACCTTACCCATTTACTCGACCAATTATCTAAAACTGAGCTTATGAAATATTAATTGTGAAACAAGGCTAGGCTTTTCGACTATTGTTTATAGGCTAGACACTCCCACTCAACTTTTCGACTATTGTTTATAGGCTAGACACTCCCACTAAACTTTTCGACTATTGTTTATAGGCTAGACACTCCTACTCAACTTTTCAACTATTGTTTATAGGCTAGACACTCCCACTCAACTTTTCGACTATTGTTTATAGGCTAGACACTCTTACTCAACTTTTTGACTATTGTTTATAGGCTAGACACTCCCACTCAACTTTTCGACTATTGTTTATAGGCTAGACACTCCCACTCAACTTTTCGACGATTGTTTATAGGCTAGACACTCCCACTCAACTTTTCGACTATTCTCTACTCGAATCATACACATCCGTTAATACACACTGATTCAATTACATAACATAATATAAAATGTAAAATTTTGAATGCAATTCAAACAATTGATAATTTAATAGCCGACAAAATCAAAGATTTCTCTTTTAATAGCCGACAAAATCAAAGAATCACCTTTTTCATTCTTAAATTAAAATATTATTTGGGTGAACATTAAATTTGTGAACTCCACCATCATGCGTCAAACGATTGGGCCATGTCCACCACGCTGACCCAGTATTATGATACTGGGTCAGCGTGAATCAATGTGTTCAGTGTTAATTGAATTTCTTGATGCCAAGATTGTCTCACGAAGTTTTCCTTCAAGGAAAAGCCAGTGTTATGTAAATCCGTACATACAATCTAAAGAACTCATTAGTACGGGACCAGGATTGAACACACGACCTCACGATTGTAAGGCAATTTTACTACCACTAAATCACCACCAGTTTCCCAAGGACTACCGGGAAAATTTTGTCTCGGTAGTTCTACTAGTAGAACTTACAGGAACGACCCCCTATTTCCATGAAATTGGCCCTATTGTACATTTCATTCCTTAATTAGAGTAAAACGAGAGCATTATTATATTAACTTTATAAAATGTTTCATAACCCGTTGATGGAATGTTCAGAAAGCTTTCTTGGCTACTAATTATTTCAAAGTCAAATTAATTAAAGTTGCGAACAAATTTTTGATGCCGCGAATATTCGAGGGTAGACGTCTTATTTTACACTTTTATCACTGGGTAGGTAATTATTAAACCAATTATAATCGTACTAGTGACTCGATCCCACGTGAGATTTTCCGTAGATGTCTTCTAGTTAGATTATTAGGAAATATTTTAACATGTGTTTTTTCACAATAATCAAACAAGAAATAACAAAGATAATATATAAACCCAGACGCTCGTGACGTCTGTTCTATGTAAAACTGGCTATGCGTCACGCCACTCGGAGCTTTATATGGATTATCGGGATATATCTTCATCGTCTTTTGGTTTATTGACTATTTTTTGATAATCTAACTGCCTAATTATATTATTAGTCATCTATATATTTGTTTAGCCTATTAAGTATATTAATAGTTTTTAACGGTAGAGCATGTTTTGTGGCATTGCAAGGCCACGGCAGAAACTAGAATCGCTTACGGGTTGCATGACGCTACTATTGCTTTGTCATCAGCATCGACATTATCATCCTCATCGCCATCTAGTATACCAGCCAAGCCTGAAGCAGTTATGCCAGCGGCCCAGAGCCACGCTCCGTTATTTTAAGGAGCTGAGCTGGCTCGGGTAGACGCTGAAGGGGGAAATGCACAAAACACCTCAAGCGGGACGTCAGTCAGGACTAATCGCCCCCACATCGAATAAGAATAAGAATAGTTTTTTGTCGTCGGCGATTTTTGATTGGGGAGTATTTCCCTCAAAAAGAATCGGTCGTTTAGTATCTATCTAAATCTTAACAATATTTGCAAGTATGAAGATTCAATTAAAGAGATGTGCCGCGAGGTCTACTATTCGGAGAACCACTAGTACCTAGTAGACTTTTTTCAAATAGGTAAGTATAAACAAAAATTCCTGTTCCGGTTTCTAAGAAAGCGAATAAAGAATTGACACCAGCCTTTGGAAATAAATAGCAGACTGGTTATTGTTTGGCTTTGTCTCACAGGACAAACCAAAATCCGAAAGAAGTTTTCCATAGTCCATTATTTATATACGCCTAGCTTGATTAAAACAAATTGATTTATGATAAATAAATAATTACAACTTGGGTTCCTTAACTACTTAGTCTATGGCATTCTAAAAAAATGGCAAGTAAAAACTTTACGCCATTAGATATTAAACGCCATAAGATATTAAACGCCTTTAAATAATGTTATTGAATTTGATTTCAGTTTTTATGCAACATTTTACAATTGCTGGTTCTAAAATAATCAGCCTGTTTATACCACGAAATGAAAATGTAAAAGCTGGTCACGTAATATTGCGGAAACTTAATAAGTAATATTTCAAGGAACGTAACAAACGAAGGTTGCAGAATATGCGAGTACATACTACTCTACGTATGCCTCGTATTGCTCAAGAATTACTTATACTACTTAAATAATCTTACAAATTATCTCGATACTCTGTATTATCATCATCATCATCAGCCTCCCACTGAATTGCAGCCACACACTAAACAGTTATAGAATTGGAAGGGGCAGATCAATAAGATACTTCTTACATAAAATGTTTAGACAGATAAAATTAAATATTTGAAGAGGAATATATTCTTCTACTAAACAAGCTTTTCAATGAGCTTCGTTTAAATTCATAATTCTACAGCAATTTTACAAGTAACTACGACAATCTATTGTAACTATATAGAAGGGTGCTTGTAGCTTATGAGCTATGAGCATCCTTCTTAATATTTTGCCGAAAAAGAATAATCGGCCAAGTGCGAGTCGGACTCGCGCACGAAGGGTCCCATACCGTATGGGAGCCCCATTCCTCTTGCCGTTATTAAATAGCTATCAAAAAACTCCTAAAAATCACGTTTGTTGTATGGGAGCCCCCCTTAAATATTTATTATATTCTGTTTTTAGTATTTGTTGTTATAGCGGCAACAGAAATACATCATCTGTGAAAATTTCAGCTGCTTAGCTATCACGGTTCATGAGATACAGACCGGTGACAGACAGACAGACGGACAGACGGACATCGAAGTCTTAGTAATAGGGTCCCGATTTTACCCTTTGGGTACGGAACCCTAAAAATCATGTAACAGCTAGGTATTGTGTATGTACAATTGTACATATAAATACAATACCTAGGTCCTAGATGTTACATGCATTTTCTCATATGTGCCTGCTTATAGTATCAGATTCACTATCCTAATTTATAGTGCTAAAACTGTTTAACAGTGTGTAGCCCCAGTATTAATCACCAGGAAATAAGAAAAGCTAAAATAATTTCAATCCCTACGAGTACGTATGGGTTATATATATACAAGAAAAATTAGTATTACAAGCGTTGTTGTTTAACTTACTGAAACATTTGTACAGATCCCATGTGCTGCCAAATAAATAATTGTGTATTACCTGAAAAGAAAAGAAAATAATAAATTAGTAACGAGAAAAAATGCGCCACACTTCTGTACCTACAATCGTTTGAACCCTGATTATGTAAATCTTTTATTTAGTGGTACTAGCCCTATATAAAAAAATAAAAAAACTTCAGATTTAGCTACAATAGACGACTAAAAATTAAAATTAGTCCGTCAGATAGATTAAATTATGAAAAAATATTAGACACATTTTTTTTCTTTTGTTAATTATACAAAAATGATTAGACACGATTTTTTCCTTTTGTTTTTTAAACAAAAATGTATAAAGAAAAGCCCGTTAAAGTTCCGCGTGACGACACTAGTCACATGCAAATGTATGGACTTTTGACAGAGAAGTGACGTGACTAGTCTTCACCACCGAACTTTGACAAGGTTTATTTTTGTCGTTTATTGTTTGATTGCAAAATATTTTTTATCTACACTAATGTTGTAACATTCTACTTATGTTTCCAATACTTGACTTATAATGACTACTGTTATAGCGCAGACAACAAAATACTCAATTTAAGCAATTTCACATGATATTATAATATCATCATACAAGTTGTATAAAATTTTGATATTAGGCTGGCTTTTGAAAACAGTTGGGTTATACGTGAAAACTTCGTCAAAACTACTAAACTTACATACACAAAACTTTTTGGTAAGATCTTGTGCCAATGAAATAAAAAAGAACAGCGCGCGCTCGATCCTGATTGGTCCTGCGCGCGCAGCTGCGCTCTCGTTGTTTAGATTTTAATGGCGGCAAGTTCACTGTGACAATACACGTACGCGTGAATTTAATGTTTCGCAAGTTTATTTTTTATTTTTATTAGTGAAGATAAAGTAGTGTATGCAACTGCATATAACACGGGTATTAAAACACGAGTGTGAGTTTATGAAACGAGCGCAGCGAGTTTCATAATAGTAACGAGTGTTATCATTCATTATATCACTTCATTATATGACAGTTGACTACTATTTTTAATCTGACTCACGGACTAATTATAAATTTTTTTTTTACGTAGCCATCATGCCTATTCATTCAGTGGGGCGAAATCAGGATGGGCAGCTAGTTTTACTAATAAAGCAATACTCTTTCAGCTTATAAAATTCAGAGGTGTACCTGGCATATTCACATTTGTATTTTAATGTGCGTTGTATCCATAAAAAAATTAAAATCCAGCAAAACTTGTGCAAAAGTGTAACTCATTGCAGACAACATAAATCACGTTGATATATTTTGCAACAAATCTCAACTCATGTTGTGTAACAGAAACTGGCTAAGTATGAGTTGGGCAAACTCGTAGAGTTCCGTACCAAAAACTTTTAGTTGACAATTTCAGCTATTTTGTCAACATTATCTACTTATATAGTTACGTTTATCTACTTATGTAGGTACCTACGTCTAAAAAGAAATTGGATGGCATATGTAAAACCACCAATCAGCACTAAGCCAGCGTGCTGCGTGTTTCCCAACTGCCTCTCGTAGGTCGATCTACGTTCAGCAGTGGTTTATAACCGAAATTAAGCAACGTTCCGCATGGTCAGTATTTGGATGTGTGACCGCGGGTGGCATTTTCGAACTGAGCGCTACCGTGGCTCGGATGACACGTTAAGTTGTGGGTCCCGGTTGTTTTGACCGTTAAGCCATGTCAGAGGCCTTCAGGCGGCCTTAAAACTCTGACACCAGGGCTAGCCACCCGGCCTATACGAACTTACTTACTTTAGTGGTTTATTTACTATTTAAAGGCCAGAACCCTGATTCCCTAATGGCAAAACGAAATGTGTAACGTGCCTAATTATTTTTTAATTAAGCACATTTCATTTTGAAATATTGTTTATTTATATTTTAACAATGTGGTCTAACATCGAGTTTGCGTTATACAGGGTTATTCAGAACTGGTGTAGGTACTAAGCCTAAAGGAGTAGATTAAGACATTCATTATGAACTCTTATAAAAAAAAACAGATGTTTCATACATTTTGTCGATTTGATTCCTGGATGCATTTTTTTTGGAACAGCAGATTTTTGACGTGACAGACAACGTCTTATAATTCGATAGAGCCGGCTGCACGCATGAAACGAAAAAACATGACTCATGCGGCGTTACCTTGCTCTGAGGCGTTCCATGTAAGGCTTGAAGTGCAAGCGAGAGCGCGGAACGAGCGAGACAAAGAAGCACAATCGGAAGACTTTGTCACGTTCAACTATCGTCAGTAAACCGACTTTACAGACAACCATTTTTTTTTCTCTGATTCCGGGTTGGCCCCATAGTAAAAGTGGTTCATAATGACGGTCTTAATCACTCTATTTCGGCTTAGTACAGGGTATACAGACAACCCTGTATGCGTGGAAAAAATATTACTTATTCCTTAAAAACCAAACTTAATTTATGGCACGTAACGCGCTCGTTTAGATACAGAATCAGTACAGTACGTACAGAACAGAACCCTAATAAAAATAGGCCAAGTACGAGTTGGACTCGCGCATGAAGGGTTCCGTACTGTATGGGAGCTCCTTGGCAAAAAAATCACGTTTGTTGTATGGGAGCCCCCCTTAAATATTTATGTTACTCTGTTTTTAGTTATAGCAGCAATCGGAATACATCATCTGTGAAAATTTCAATTCTCTAGCTATTACGGTTCATGAGATTTTGGTGACAGATAGACAGATAGATAGACGAACGGACAGCGGAGTCTTTAGTAATAGGGTCCCGTTTATACCCTTTGGGTACGGAACCCTAAAAAGGATTATGAAACATTATTCGGTAATCCACATGCAAACTGCGTGGAATTTGGCGGGCTGAGAGATGCGAATTCGTATTAAAATATCTGAAAGCTAATTTGTGGCAATAAAAACATCGGTATGCGATCACGTGGAGATTAATTGATCCATTACGCTTTTGGCGACGCTGATTACACATTAACGTGAACTGGGTCAAGTGGCTAGGCAGTAGCAGATTTAAATATTCGCCGCCAGTGGGCTGTTGAATTTTTGCTCAAAAATCTGCCGCTCCAATATGCGACTACGCTAATGGTAGTAGTAAATATTCTAGATTGATTCTAAGCGGTAAAACAAATTGTTTTCTGTAGACTTTTTATACAATTTTGGTACACAAATTAAATTTTTGTTTTTGTGAATAATAAAATAAAAGGTCCGAAATTTTCCGCCCTCTAAAATCTGCCGCTCTAGGCTCTAGCTTACTCAGGTTGCTGACACCACTGTGGCTAGGTTTTTAGGGTTCCGTATTTTTATTTATTTGCTGTCAGAACATTTTTGCGATCCAAAATGGTATAATTCCGTAGACGACTGCACGCAGCAGCAGACTATGTAGAATGACGTCGGGTGACATAACGACTGGTGCTAGAGCAGACTATGCGTCGCTCTGCCTACGGAATGTGTTTCATGTTGTGTCGCTGCGACACTGTAGTCTGCTGCTGATGCTGCGTTTCGGGGTTTATTCCATAGTAAAAGTTGTTGTTCAAAATGATAAGTAACATGCCACTTCACTTTGCAAAGTAACAGTCTGTATAATATGAGCCTCGTACTTACATAATTAATAGCTTTTTGTATGTAACAACATTACAATATGCATTTGATAGGGTCAAACTACGCCCTACTTTTTCGTAGGGTCCAAATCATTTTTCTTATTTGGTATAATTTATAGACACTTCCTAGGCACTTAGGTATTCCATATAAAATGTTTTATGTCTCAGACCTTGAACAAATAAACAAGTCAAAATAATATTTATTTCATACTCTACATTCACCTTATAGACTACTCTCAATAGCCTAGATCAAGATTTCCCAAACTTAAAAGCCCTTGTTGGATTGCGTGCCAATCACTTTTAAATAAGAAATAAGTCTGTAATCAGCTACAGAATAATCGAAAAAAAAAAAATATTGCAGAAGAGGCAAAATTTTATTGTTCGTATGATACAACGCCACAAATAAATGTTAAACAGTTTATTTTACTAGTATAATTTGTTTTATTCATTGTATTAATTGTTATAATGGCCAGATTTGATACCAACTTTATTTTATGATTGTATATTGAAATAACTTTATAAAAATTACATTTACTTTTGTTTTATAGTTTCAGTTATTCAGTATAAATTTTGTTACGCATGTTGTGTTCACTTCTAGAAGGGCATATACATTATGCATGTCGTTATATTAATGTTCTTTGTTTAATGTAAGTTTTAATGTGTAAGCCCAGTTTAGTGAACCATTAAAAAAAAGAAAATAACTCAAACTCACTGCTATTTTTAAATTGTAGTAGAAGCCTGTTTAAGTTACGCCCGTCTTCAATATTGAGATCGACCTCTTCTAAGCTTTTGTTACAGGTGGGTCGCGGATCGTGGACCTGCCAACTTTGGGAATCACTGGCCTAGATTTTATCGTGTTTACTTCCTGAAAATGAAACGAAACTGTGCCACGGACACCTTCCGTCATTTTCGCCATAAAACAAGACGAATGCTCCGCTACTTCCGCCAATATAAATAATGGAAATTATTACGAAACGGAGATAAGTATGATAAGAATGCCTACAATTTTGACTTGACTCCCCTGAGACGCAGGCAACCTTGCCACCAGTGAAATGTCAATGGAAATTCCCGTTACTGTTTACTTTTTGAAAGTTCAAGATAAGATTATTATATCAAAGCTGTATTATCCTGGTAAATTCCATGGTAAGTTTATAAATACTTCGTTATGTCGACGTAGATTAATTGAGATAAAATGGAAACGTTTGAAAATAAAATTTTAAAATAATGACCTAACAATCAACATCGTCATCATAACATCAATTGTAGCACGTCCACCTGCTGACATAGGCTTACAAATGCTCCTATAGATGTTTACAAAGATAGATCGGGCTTCCAGCGTGTTCATGTGGTTCCAATCAGGCTTCAATCGTGTGTCTACATTATGGGTGGACAATTAGACATCCTACGCTGCGATAGCTTTACGGCCCCTTCGACCGTCCGTACTTTTATGTACCCTGCCCACCGCCACCTTAACTTACTATAGCGCTATTCTATATCGGCAATTTTTATTCCTCTAATAAAATTGATCTTGAATAATATATTTCAGTCTGCAACAAGTTACAATTTATGTACCTTTATGTCAAGTAATTATAAACAATAATTTATGTGATTAAAAAATCATGTCACCCTTAAAACTACACACGAATTTACACAGTGATTTTTTTTTAAACAATTTGCCTAGATGACAAAATTCAGTCCTTCGAGTGCGGCCCTTCTCCCAAACGTATCCATCAAGCTTGCCGCGTTACCTCGCTGGATCACCAAGGAGAAGTGCTGGGTGAGAAAACTCCCTGACCTGGGGTCACGACGTCTGTCTCTCAGGCGGAGTCTCACCTCCCTCAGAAACTTTATGGAATCCAAGCCCTAGAAGGCCACCGTCTCGACAGCCAACGGGACGAACTCGTACACCAACTCCAGGCTTCCGTACTGAGCAGTTAGCGAAACAGCCAAGTCACATTTATTGACTAAGCTGTAGAGTTTGTGGAGTAAGGACTTGTGTAAGGACGTGTAGAGTTAGAAGCTTGGCTCTACATGAGATCTGACAACTTTTTGATATTGCGAACCGTGGTCTTGTCTTGGTTACATTACACATAAAAATGTTTTTGTAGGATAATGATATCTCCATCAAAAACATATTTTAATAAATAAATACACATATTATAATGGAAAATGATTTGCCTTCATTGTTTCTAAATTAACAAGTTGTCTATCAATTGTAAAATAAAGCGTACCTAACCAGTCTAGTAGTCTTAGTCTAGACTAACGTAGAATTAATTCTATTCTCTAAAACAACGAATATCTTGTTACAATACAGATATTTTATTTAACAAGTTGTCAACCAATCACGATGTTGAAATTCTCGGATTTCGTTAAGATTTAAGTTTATTTCATTTGTCAGAAACCAAATCCGTGTACCAAAAAAATAAACATTGGGAAAATAAGTACCTAACCGTATTTTAGGGATTTCTATGATGTTAATAAAAGAATAAAGAAAGGAAAGGACCCTTTTTAAATAATCAAAGAGAGATGAGTCAGACTAAACATCACAGAGAGATGAACAAAGTAAATAATCTGTATGAGATGTAACGTATTCACCAATACTTAGAATAAATTATTGAAGCACAAAATGAAGTATTTTATCCTTGCACTCCGATCAGCTCACTCCGATCAGCTGCCCCACACTTCTCTCCTTTACACTTTCACATACAAGATGTTCTTTAGCTAAGTGCAGGAAAATTTTGGAGGTAGAATATGGATACGTATTATTTTCTTTTTTTGTAGTTATTAGGCTTGAAACCGCATGAAGCAGACGACCGCGAGTTTTTGACCGACGAACCGGAGGAGGTATATTCAATTCGACGCGTATATTTTTTAGGTATAGCCACGCATAACTTTTTTCATATTAGTCCGATTTAAATAATTATTTTTATATTGGAAATAACATCCTTTGGTCCTATTTAAATTTTGTTGAAATCGGCTGAGCCATTTTTGATAAATCAACAATATTGTGAAAAATGCTACATCGATTCGTGCGAACTATTCGCGAATTCTGTACTCGTACACGGTTGAAGTCGGTCGTGTAATTTTTTGCAAAAAATAATTATTGTGCAAAAGGTTTGCGTCGAGTGTCATTGCGCGCGCGCGTTTTGTATGAAAACTAATTAGCCCAACTTAGCACTTTCAGTGCTAGATTTGGCACTATTTTCGTAAATCTAGCACTGAGATATAACTTTTAGCACCAAGCGCTCAGTCTAGCACTATTTAAATAGCAACCATTCTGTTTAATATTTTGTTCTGCGGGGCAATTCTGTTAAGCGATCTCGTTGCTGAGGTGACGCGTTCTTGAGCTTCTCTCGTTTTTTTGACAGCTTTGAGCTATCAAAACTGTCAGAAAAGCGAAAGAGGTTCGGGAGCGTATCACTTCGGTAACGAGATCGGTTGACAGAATTGTCCCGCTGGTCACCGTAGAAAAAAATGAAACCATACGCAAAGAGTAGTAACAAACCGCTAGTTACCTATACACTACATTGCGGAATAAATCCTAAGATGACGATGCTATGATGAAAATCCCTATACTTAATTAACTAACATTAAAAATATTGCCGCATTCCAATGCCGATGTTGAGAGGGTGTTTAAAATGTTCAGTCCAATGAACATTTTAAAAAATAAACTGAGAAAAAAAAATTAACTACAAATTCACAATTTATTAAGTATGTTTAAAAAATTTAACACTATTTTTGTGACTTTATGTCAAGATATCAATTTGTCAACCCTGACGGAAGCGCGCGGGCGTCTGCTTCATATAGTTACAGGTTTACAGCCTTGTACATGTAGGTCACAGAGTTACTACAATCAGAGAATATCGCTGTTCTCGATTGAGGCCATTCTCAACCACAAATATGCGTGGAAAATCTACCAAGCTGCTGTCAAGCTGATAAATATAAGTATAGGGATTTGACGTTCCTTGTCTAAAAATCCTAAAACAACCACCGTATCGAGATATTTGTCACGTCTCTTTCTAACTCAAGCCATATTAAATCAATGCATCATCTTCAGATTTTCTCGATCAACCACATTATCCCTCTGGTTGTAATTGTATGATGTAGGTACATACCTACATGCTAGTAAAAAAACCAGCCCAGTGTATGCTTATTGAAACAATAATTAGGTACTGAGTAGAGTAGCTTTCTTGTAAGCAGTCATAATTAACCTACTTACGTGCATTTGTTGACAGGCTGTTTCGCTGTTTGACATTATAGTCTCATCGATTAACTTTTGGCATCGGTTATTATCGAACATTAATCAATTCAGTCAACGTCGTTCGTAACACAATCTTTTGTAAAATGGACGGGCTTTCAGAAGTAGGTAAGTACCTACATATAACTTTCACTATTGTGGACACCCCGAAATCGCGAAAAAAAACTATTTAACAAACAAAATTTACTTTGTGATAATTTATGATCGATGATTTGATATGTCAGAGGAATGGTGGAGGAATGTACGAAATAGTGAAAATATCTTCAGGAAATTTCTAGCCGTGAGTTGTCAAAACTGTCAAACCTGACTTTGACAAGAGATTGAGGTTCCGCGGCGAAAAATCCGCAAAAAGTAGTCGCTTGAGGCCATTCTCAGCCACAAAATGCATGAAAAACTACGATGGAAAATCTTCTAAGCTGCTATCAAAACTGTCAAATAAGTATTGGCATTTGACGTCCTTTGTCTAAACATCCGAAAACAACCACCCAATCGAGATATTTTTCATGTCTATTTCTAACTCGTGCCATATTCAATCAATGTATATGAATTATCGATCGACCACAATATCCGCTCAAACCAAATAAAAAAAAATCAAAACAGAAAATGGTGAACAAACAAGTGAGGCCGGTTTTTTATACAAGTGCGGTGCGTGCGTCGGGGTTGCGCCGCCATAGTTCGACTGACAAACCAAGAAGTACTCGTAGTTTCGTTGTACGAGTATGTGTGTGTAATTGTGTCTGTACACGGCGCGCGGCGAGGCGTAGTTTTGCCGGCCTCACTTGTTTATTCACAATATTCTGTCTTTTTTTTTAATTTGGTCTGAGATTATCCCTCTGTTGTCTCTGTGAGCTTACGCCACAAGTCAGGTTATATAGTTTACAAGTCAGGTTATATAGTTCACAAGTCGGCGAACGTATCACGGAATTAAAAGAGATGTAGGACGTTGTAGGAGACTGGTTCTATGTCACCCGATATCAGTAAAGATTGCAAAGAGAACGGCTACTTGTCGTCAACACTGCACTAACAAATTGTTTTAATCATGAATAATAAATCTTAAGTTGCGTAAACTTGTACCACTCAGGGTCTAAATGAGGCAACAAAGAACGCCATTGAGGTGGCTAATTTTTGGTCAAAAGCAGGAAAATCATTTTTAGCACGCAACATCGACTCGAAAAGAAGAAGAATCTTTACCACCAACTCACCTATAGCAGATAGATAGATAAATAGCAAGTGACGTTGTGATCGAAGATGAAGCACGCAGATTTAGAAGATGCCTATTCGACTATTATGACTTTGAAAAGTTTCAGGAACAAAAAAGCTGGTACTTAGTTTGTTCAATTACATTACAAGCTTGATATTCCTATACTGCTGCCGGATCTTCAAAAGACGATATAAGCGTCCCGTAGAGAGCTGCAGCCTTCTGTTGCAGCATATCATTCGAACTACCAGAGAACTTGAAATTAAATCAAGATCTGTGATTGGTTGATAACTAGGCCGCAGTTTCAGGCCGCAGCAGTCTGCAGGACGCCTAAGCGAGTTACTCAACGCCTGTGACGCCTTGCTATTGTAGCTACTAACTAAAAATTGATTAAATTTACTATTCTACTCTACAACTAGCTTACGCCACCAGTCAGGCAGTAATAATATAGCCTACGCGATTTAGGTACAGCTGGTAGTTTGACGTAAGCCGGCGAAAGTATCACGCAATCCAGAGAGATGTAGGAGACTGGTTCTATGTCACACGATATCGGTAGCGATCGCAAGGAGAACGGCTACCGGTCTTCCATTTCACGCCAGAGGTTCCCAAACTGTAGTTCTCAGCGCTTTTACAAAAATATTGCAAAATGTACAAAAAAAATGCTTACTTCGTAGTAGTGTACAAAGTCAGGTCCCATGTTGAAACAGAATAGGGTGCATTGATATTGGAATCATCATCAGTATAACGTGCCTACAGTGATACCATCATCAATAATTATGAAAAAATATGATTGTCGGTACGGCAGCCTAAAGGTACTAACATTTAAGCACCGAAATGAAACTGATCCGATATTAAGGAATTTAATAGGGGCCGCGAGTGAATAACTGGCTAACAGCTAGCATATCAAGAAATCTGACATCAGTGTCGAAGTTTTTGAGGCGACCAAAAGCTTTTGTATGACTCAACAGTTAAGCATAATACATTTTAAAATGTCTTTAGAGCCATGATAATATAAATTTTGACCAAACCAGCGGCACCCATTCAAAGTAAGTGCCGGTTTCCACAATTATTTCGATGTACTTGTTTACCAATCTACCATTTTCTGGTAATCAAATTTTACCTAAATTAGACTGAATAATTGTAAACAGGAAATGTTTCATGGCAGCACCTCAATCGCCTCCTGTCTATGTCACTGTCTGTTCACTCTTTACGAGGATTTATCAGGGCGTCGCGGCACAAAATTTGAGAATCCTTTATTAAACCAGTAGTTGGTAAAACCAGTGCCTTTGTGATGGCACAGCAGGGACAATTCTGTATTCAATTTACTGAATCGGCCCGCTTTACACGCTTATTTAGACCGATTTTTAATGTAAAGCGTTCTAGGGTTGCGAAATGCTGATCACTTTGAAAGTTGAAACACATAAAGTTCCTGCTTTTATATGGCGCCCTTTTTTATAGAAAACATTTTGAAAGATCAAATTTCCCTATGAGATAATTTAAAGCCTTTATTCGCCAATTAAAGCTGTCTCATATATTCGATGGTCAATGAACTTTGGGTTGAGTATGGGACAATAAATATCTAATGGAATAGCAAATTCTCAGCATGAGGTCAAAAAAAAGGTTAAGTTTTGTGAGAACTTCGAACATGGATGAAATAGAATCATAGCTCACAGGTATTTCGGCGAGGTACCTACATTTGACAATAGTAGGAAATAGGACAAAAGAAACAGCTGTGAATTATGATATTTTATAATTTTTTTAACGTTATTAATATAAATTCACAAGAAATCGTGTGAGTATGTAATTAGGTAAACATAATTTGTGCTTAAATTATTATACGCCTATAAGACCATAGGAAACTACTGTACGAGAATATCTTTAACTATAGGTACTTGGTTACTTGATAACAGGCGTTGCCATTCTCGGTGTTCTCGTGTTAATCTATGGTGACTTTAAAACCAAAAAAAAAACAACTGATTGCACTCTGGAAGTGCCGGCAGAAGTGAAAACTTGAACATATAAAGTACCTACTATGACTTAAGTGGTTAAATACAATATCATACACGCAAACTCACGCGCACCCTGAGCCGTCTTACGATCAGGTGACGTGTCCTGACAAGATATTAGATACTTAACATTTTTTAACTATCCCAAAAAGTTCACAATGCCGTTAAAGAAATTTTCACTTCAAAAAAATACCAAGTCGATGATGGTGACGATCGCGATTGACTGTGATGCCACTTTTTAGAATAATATGACGTATCAAACATGTACGTGACGTTCCCAGAATCAACACGACGTACAACATTGTTTGTTAAAAGCAAGCAACATTATACAACACTCCAGGTTCATCGTAACATTGTAAACTTGTAATTTTTCGTAATAAGAGCGATAGCTGGCGTAGTTCCTACTACGTAATTTGATAGAATTGGGCTTACATTGTACTTATTTGTTAGTTGAATATACGTAATTATAAACAGAAATTCAGAAAGTTTACAGGAAGTTAACAAAAACTCTACACTTATAATAAGACTTGATTACCAACCAGATCATAGGAATTATTTTGCTAGTAATAAACTAAAGTCAAGCTGCCTTAGTAGAAATCTATATCCGAAATAAGTAGGCCAAATCTTGTAGGAAAACCTCCCAGGGCTGATTCGATAGGTAGTGATGATTACTATTAAAAGGATAAACCACGAAGTATTGAGACTGTATTACCTAATTTTAGCATGAAAACGTGAATTAAAATGTCCATCTCAATAATTATTATTATTAATTAGAATACCTACCTGACAAAACGCTAAGTACTTATTAGTGAATTTAACGATATACAGATAAATCATTATAATCTGTTAAATTACATTCTGTATTCCTGTAAAGCACGTGTCATAATGAAGAGAGCAGGCGGTTATACCGGTTTCGTTTTATTAACCGGTTATGTAAGACTTATAACTAGCTAAACTAGCTTTTTGTAAATTCATTGATATTTTTATGAGTAGAAAACACGTGAATTCATTTTAATTTGTTGATAGAGGCCGGAGCATTTTAACTGCAATGCAACTAACACGAGGCTAAAGCAAATAAAAACGAGTTTTATTCGATGCAATTTATCAAAACATGAAAGTATGTGTTTTACTTTCATTAGACAAGTTCTAACTTCGAGGCAGAACTCCAGATAAAACTACTATATTTATTTAGTATATTACAAGAATTATATCTAAAACACCTTTTTTTAAATATTTAAAAACAACAACAAGCACCATGTCATCATAATATTGCATTGTCACGCGATTTATACATGTAGGTATTCGTACCTATGCAAAATTTCAGCTCAATCGGTAAGCGGGAAGTGGAACAAATTTAACGTGCAAGATTTGTTTATAGGCAACGGGACAGGTGAAACTAAATAAAAGTTTGTAAAAAAACGCTTGCCCTGGGTGGGAATCGACCCCACGCCTGTTTGACCCAGGTTCACTAACCACTGGGCCAATGAGGCAGTCAAATACCCGAGATACGGATGATAAATGATTAATTCAGTCTAACAATTGAAAAGTTCGTAACGGATTGTTTTTCATTACCAAGCGCTCGGAAATCTTTGAATTTTGAATTTATCTTCAGCAAATAAACTTTGTTTTTGAGAAGAGTTAAGGAAAGAACATTTTCTTAGAACCAGTCTACACATGTCATGGGCCGATTCAAACTTTTTGGCGTCTCTGAACACGAGGCAAGTGGTTGCGCAGTAGCAACAATAGTTATGTTCATATTGAAGTGGCACAAGAGAGAGGATTTGCGGAGTTTGTAGCTAAGAAGTTAGATTCGACCTATATCATAGTGAAGTATATTCCTAGACAGGACGCTAAATAATAATAATTACAAAAGTAAGAGGGCGTGATGTGCAATTATGAAAGTAGGAATAGAAAGAAACTAATACATTTTGTCTCTGTTTGCGTATACGTTTTTTTTTGTCTGACTTCGATGCACGGCCTAGAAGTCGTAGTCAGACAAACTTATCGCGCCAAAAGCTACTGTTGAATTTTTGATGAGATGCTTAAGTAAATCAACATATTTAAGATCTATTTTCTATCACTTCTATAAGTATTGTGCAGGTTTTATTATTATCTAGAGTCTAAATATAAAAAAAATCATAACAATGTGTACAAATGTAAAACCATGACATTTGTCAGAAAGAATACATGAGAATGTCATGGTTAAAAATTAATAAATATTAATTTTGTATTCAATTTTAAAGTAGAATAGCTAGGTATTTATTTTATACATTGTTTAAATTCGTTGCTATTATGTATTGTGAACGAGATTGTGATTGTGACGAGATATATTTTGCGGTACTTTATATTATTGTATGTATAAAACAGTATATATAAAATTATATATACTGTTGTACATATAATTTTAGTATTAAGCTCAATACATCAATAAACGATTCTAATTCTAATTCATAGCTATCTAATAAATAATAATAAATAATAAATGTATTTATTTCTCAAAACTTAGCCTAATTACATAATCAACGAGGAAATTAACTTAAATAATTACTAAAGGTACTAAAACTATTCACCATTGACCATACCTACTCGTACCTTCATTATACGAGTACAATTTAAATACAAACTGCAGATTATCTACGGCAATGCGCTGTAGGTACAATAAAAATAATATGCTACGAGTATAACAGTTAATCTAAGTTTGTATAGCACATCTTTTTCTCACACCCTATACGTAGTAGCTTCTCCACCTATCCTCGCTCCACGACCTGTAACTGACGGGTAAATTTGTTTTTATATAAGTAAAGTAGGTACCTAAGCTCGTATAGGCCGGGTGGCTAGCTCTGGTGTCAGAGTTTTTAAGCCGCATGAAGGTCTCTGACATGCCTAAACGGTTAAAACAACAGGCTACAATTTAACGTGTCATGCGAGCCACGGTAGCGCTCAATTGTAAATGCCACCTGCGGTCACCCATCCGAAGACTGACCGTGCTGAACGTTGCTTAACTTTTATGATCGCTAACGAACACAGTCGAACTACGCTGTGAGCGCTACTATTCTACTTATGATCCGGCAGGATATCGTCAAACGCGAATCAATCCGAAATCAAAAAATAACTATTTTGCTCATCGGATTAATCTTCCTCAATTTGTATAATAAAATTAATATACTTAGATGACTTTTCGTAACTAACATTTATTTGTAAACTAGTCTTTGTCCGTGTGATATTTTAGTTTTGTGCTACCCACATGAAGCTTGTAGTCTATGATACTCTCAGACTTATAAAGTACCTATATCCTAACAAAAACATGGCATGTAATAATTATAATATTTTGCAAAAAAAAATGGCAAAACCGCCTCCCATCGTGTATAAATTTCGAATGTTTCGCTCAAATTGATTTTTCAAAAATGGCTTAGCCGATTTCTTTAAAATTTAAATGGTACCACTTCAGGAGTGTACCCTTTCGAACTAAACAATGTTTATACATTTAAATAACACATAGGCTATCATTTATAAAGATATTGCGTGATTCGAAGTTCGCCGGGTCTGCTAGTCTAATATAATTATGCTATCGCACGCAACTTCAATTTAATCAATAATATACATGCAGATGTTCTATTTCATAACTAGCTGTTATATTGCCATATCAAATTTAACGAATTGTATAAAAATAATAACTGCAATCAAAATAAAAACTAAATCTAACTCCTTAAATAAATTTCGGGTCTAAAAAGACCGTGTCTTTTTAACCCGAAATTTCTTGTATCACCAATCCCTCAAAAATAAGGTGTTACGCAGGGTTATCCAGAACTGGTGCACCAACACGAAAAGAAGTGTTTCAGACCATCATTATGAACATTTTATTAAAATGGGGACAAGCTAGAATTCGAGAAAAAAATCAGATGTTTCATACATTTTGTCGATTCTGAGTTGCACTTTTGTATGGAATTATTTTTTTCGAATCCCGGGTTGGCCCCATAGTGAAAGATGGTTTTAGTCATCCCCTACGTAGTTTGACTAGGTGATTGTCAGCGATCACCGAAATTAAGCAACGTTCCGCACGGTCAGTACTTGGATGGGTGACTGCGGGTGGCATTTTCCAACTAAGCGCTACCGTGGCTCGGATGACACGTTAAATTGTAGGCCCCGGTTGTTTTAACCGTTTAGCCATGTCAGAAGCCTTCAGGCGGCCTAAAAACTCTGACACCAGGGCTAGCCACCCGGCCTATACGAACTTACTTACTTACTTTATCATCCCCTTTCGGCTTATCTTACAGGATAAGCAGACAACCCTGTGGAGTGTGAAGTATATAATAAGTTTAACTTGTATAGGTAGGTAGGTAGTTTGTGTGTTCAAGTGTCTGTATGGATGTACTTATTAGTAGCTTAGCGTGAGATTAAACCGTCCAGATCCGACCGGAAAATCTCACCTACCACCTAAATCACGTGGCTATACAAAGCGCGAGCGCAGCGAGCACAAAATATTCTTTAATATTATATTTTCATAAGTCAGAATAAGTGATTAATTGTAATGTTTCGAGTGTCATTTCTATCCAACCTACAAAGGATACAAATTAATATTATGTTATTTATTCACAGTACAAAGGTACGAAACCTTCAGCCTATTTACGATGTCATCCCGACACCTATTGATTGACGCCAGTCTCACAGCCCAAACATCAAAGTGACGTCCACACAGGAAACTCGATCCAACCCTGTAATAGGGTCGTACTGAGTACCTTATCTCTCTTATCTAATACCACGCCAAACAATAGCGAGCCATATCCATATTTCAACGCCTTAATAGAGTAATTTAATGGAAGGTTATGTTATCCTTATATACATACTCGTACTAGTATTTAGCCCGGATTACGCTGTATCAAAAATTTTGAGAAATTGCTTCAATGCGTCTTGGAATAAATAACACTAACAAAATATTATTTTTCACAAAAACGTAACATCCTAATAAGTCAATGATACAGTTATTAAGATCTATATAACTCAAAAGTTAGTGCGGATCGGATCTAGATCAAATTTAAATGGTAGCACATTAAACTCAACAGTTTTCAGATCTAAAAGAATCATCAAAACCGGTTCTGCTAGAACCCCTAGAACTCAGACCAAATAAAAAAAATCAAGACAAAATGTTGTGAACAAAACAAGTAAGGCCGGCAATACTACGCCTCGCCGTGTACAGACGCAATTACACACACATGCACGTACGAGTACAACGAAACTACGCCTTGGCTCGTCAGTCGAACTGTAGCGGCGCAACACCGACGCACTCAACAGATGTATAAAAAACCGGCCTCACTTGTCTGTTCACGACTTTCTGTCTTGATTTTTTTATTTGGTCTGAGCCCTAGAAGAAATAAAATATGAAGATATGAAAAACTACAGTCCAATTAAAAACTATCATACTTTGTTGAAGTCAGTTAAACCCGGCTTCCTTATAACTTTGTAAACTCATTTGTGAGCTGTTTGGTTCTATTGAGATTTTTTGTAGTCTTATTTTCAAGAACGTATAAAACTTTTTATTTCTCATTACGTCAAAACAATCATAATGAACAGAACTTTTCACATCTCAAAATTGTTAGTAGGTATTTGTAGCCCTCTAGAGAGCCGCTAAAACAAAATAGCGTATTTATAAAAAACCGTACCTACTTAACCCTAAAAACCAAGATTAAAGTAAGTACCTTCAAGTGTACTTTTACTGCTTTAGCCTCTCAAGCTTTTAGTGCCTATTAGATTAATCTTTATGCCTGTAATCTCGTATAAATATACTGTGTATGTATTCTAAATAAAAATCAAAAGAATATTTTAGCAAGGGATGTTAGCCATTACATCAGACGACCGAGACAAGTGTATTTTTCATGGTTGCTAGATAGATACAAGAGTCTATAAAAGACTCTTAAACTAGTACGTTTCTATTCTTTTACGTAGAAAAAATAATTGAAATAAAAATTAGAAAAAAAAATTATAAGACTGTGTACAAGGATACTTAGTATTAGTAGTGGTTGTGTTTAACTGTCGGGCTGAAGTGTACTTGGTTCAATCACCTGAAATGCCTAATTAAAGACATGCGATACTTTAAATTATAAACATAAAAAAAATTAGCTTTCATAGATATCGTACAAATATACCTACATATTTACTAGAGGTGTCAAAATTCATGTGTCTTATATGAAATATATTTATTTGACAAAAATTGTTACATAGCTGTTGGATGATATTATGCCATAAAGGAGATTATAAACAAGAGTTTTGGACTTTGCAGAGGGTTCCAAACTCGGCTACGTTTACAGTTCACAGACTAAACTAGTCCTTACATAGTATAAAATAAAGTCGCTATTTTCGTTTGTTTGTTTGTTTGTTTGTTTGTTTGTCTGTATGCTTATATATTTAAAACTACGCAACGGATTTTGATGCGGTTTTTTTTAATGGATAGAGTGATTAAGAGGAAGGTTTATATGTATAATACACCTGTGCGAAGCCGGGGCGGGTCGTCCAGTATGATATAATATCAGCAAAGACATCTATATAATAATAAATAATAAATATTTGGGGACATCTTACACACGGCCTCTGACCCCAAACTAAGCAAAGCTTGTGATATGGCTGCCAGAGACTGATATACTACATATACTTATTTTTAAATACATACTTATATAGATAGTAACTAAATAACACCCAGACACAGAGCAAACACTTATGTTCAAACATGATTAGATAACATTGACCGATAGAGATAAAAGATGTTTAAGGAAATAAGAAGTATATATTGTGCTTTTTATGCGATAAGGTAAACGCACGTAATTGCGGACGAGTCCCAGAACGCGGACGTTACTCGGTTTTTTAATTTTTGTAATTTTCCACGAAAGTTTAACTTAATCTTATGAATGACAATAAATTCTTGGTTATATTTCAAAGTATTATACAAGAAAAAATGTACACGTAGTGTAATGGTGTCCAAACCAAATGATCTCAAAAGTGCGGTGTCGTAAAATTTTCGTTAATCTGTTAATTCAGTAGCTGAATTTGGTGTCTACCCTGTCATAAACTTCAGATAATTTCTTAGTTGTGTAATGTGATACGGTAAGTGTGCTATTTATTACGATACTTAGATAAATTACCTAATATTATAACCTCTAATCTAGACGTAATCTTGTTGATTATTTATAATATTTGCGTATCCGCCTAATGGTACTCACAAAACCCGTACTTGTCCCAACGCACGGACAATAATCACATTTTTCGTCCGAAAAGTGGGACACACATCAGTTCTTTAAAACTCGTTGTACCAAAGGTTGGATCTCGACCTTATTGCCTTGAAATAAGTCTCATTTTTCCTTGCATGTAAGAACTTCGTTTCAAAACCGTGAAAAAGCAATAATTACAATTCGGTTGCGTCTCATTCAAAGGAATTAAGAATTATTTTGGACTGGTTCAAACAATAGTCGTGTCCAATTTGCTTTAGTATTGTTTAAACTGTTTTTTGTGCATGACAAAAACAATTGTTTTTGATCGATTTACAACATATATTTTAAACATTATTACATTGTGTTTAAAAGATTATCTTAAGTAAGATTTACTGTTCTCAGATTTTGATATTATGTATTTATTTTTTATGAAATACTAAACTTTTGGTGTTTCATAGAAAATAATAAACATTTAATTTGTCATAAATAGGTAGTAAAAAGTAACTAAGGACGTTCGTATGGGCCGCGTGGCTAGTCCTAGTATCAGAGTAAAAGTCTGTCTCTTGATTGAGCCATTTTTTTTGTAAAAGTTGATTATTATATTGATACAATAATCAACTATAGTACTAAAAAAATTGGGATTTAGATTATATGATTAAGATTACAATATAATAAAACAATTTGATTTTCTAAGTTACAACTGAATCTTCTCTCTTTGGAAAGCGTGTCTGCTATGTTGTTGCCTGAACATGATCTGTGACTCTTTTTCCATCGCACTGTTTATTTGATAGAGTTTGGAATGTTGCATGACGCGCAGCGATTAATTTTGACCTTGTTACAGGTCTTCTGAGTTCATAGATAGTAGCAGCACTGTCAACTGTGAACATGATCACTTCTTTGGCCTCACTGTTTCCAGTAGCTGTTAGAAGCTCAGTTCATATAAAAGTTTAAGTTTTTTTGCGGCTAGCAAAAGGCCCATGGCTTCCGCTTGCAAAGTTTGTGTTGTTTTACTCAAGGCAAGGGAGTCTCTTAGTCCAAGCTTGTTTTTTGCACTATCCGCGTATATGTTCCAAGATAGCAATATATCGTCAGATACATCGTTCTCTATGACTAGCTCATGCTTTTCTCTCTCGGGCTGTTTTCTAGCTATTGTAAAGGTTCCTCTTAATAGCTATTTTGAGTTTATTTCTAAAAGTTGCTATATCGGTATGCTTCAGGTTCGTGCTTCGGAATCAGAGTATTCATCAGTTGCCACGCGCCACTCATCGATTGTTTTAGAGTTATTGCTCGTAGCAAGTATGATGTCGATAATTGATTCCCAAGACGTTACGAAAATAAACTCTGAGCCATGGTTTAGTAGATTTCAATAATGCCTGAAGATGAAGTCAAGTACGTCATATCTCCTCTCATTTGTATTGGGACATTCCCAGACAACACAGTGGGCGTTTGAGTCACACCCTACTTTGGTTTTTTGTTTTTTTCTTGTACTGAAAGCATTAATTCTTCGACCGCCAGATGTTGCGCCACTTCTACGATATCCAGGTACGCCGTGCTCTAAAGGTAAATGTACTACTGAGGTTGCCTTAGAGACTGGTATCCAATTTAACTACCGTGAAACCATCATTACACAAATGTGTCACCTAAGGTGCCTTATACGGACCTGTGGGATATAATTATAAAAAAGAACGCATTTTATTTTGCATGGGAAGACTGAACACATTACCTTGGGGATCATTTAAGGTGATCATCTTGCCACAGACTAAATACGGTTCCTATACCAATGCTATTGTGCTAACTACCTAACGTTTCAGCATTTTTTTTTCTTAATGTGATTATTGTTTTGTTTGAAATATAATTTATTGCATGTAAACCATTGTTTCTTTGATTTAAGACACCTCGAATGGCTCTACCTGAAATATTATTTAATAATAGTAAGAAATAATACAATATAAAGTCAATTTAAATTCTAATGTAAAGCAAATAGAGTTCTAATTCGCATAGCGTCCGTGAATTAGGACGATTTGTAATAGATTTGGGTCGATTTTAAAGTTCATACAAATAATAATACGGTAGAAAGGCTATTTATACTCTAATGTAAAACAAATAGAGTTCAATTTCGTATAGCGTCCAGGAATTGGGACGACATTCCGCGCATTAGGACAAATCGTCCGCGGTTTGGTACATTTGGGTATTTTTTTACATTTTGGGTATTAATTCCCATTACAGCTCAAACAAATTAGATAAAATTTAATTATTATAAAACTCAGATAAATGCCCTATATGGTCATATTCACTTTGTTGTTGTAAGTCTGTTAGTATCAGCGTAGTATTACTGCAAAGTCAGCGAAGTTCAAAAACGTCCGTACATTGGTACGTTTACCTTATGCGATTACAAAATAGGAGTAAGCTATAAAGGGGTATTTACAGAGGTAGATTTACCATCTGCCTCTTGAATACGGCAAGTATGCAAAAGAAAAGCTTGCTTATAAAAATTGCTCATTTGAATTGTTTGCTTGGTTTAGAATAAGATTCGTCATTATGAACCCTAGGATATCACATGTCTCCCTTATATGTTTCCAATAAGATCGATTAGACGCGACCAATGATGAGACTGGTCGATTGATATAATGCACGAAAACCCTAATCAATAACAAAGTACCGAACTAGGCGACCAGAGCCAAACTTAGATTATCAAATCGAGGTGTTTTCCTTGCGGCAACTTCCAAAGTGAAATAGCAATTACTCTGGGATCAAAGATAACGCTCTCCCAAATAGGTTAACCACTTGGAAAATTTTAAAATCTGAAGAAAAGTCTTATTTCCATTGAAGTAGCAAAATATTCAAATAGTAGTATTGTACCCATATAGCCATGGTGGTCTAGTGGTAACGACGCCCGCCCTAACGATCGTGAGGTCATGGGTTTAAATCCCGATCCCGTGCCAATGAATTCTTTGGAATTGATGTACGGGATTTAACACCACTGGCAACATATTTTCGGTGAAGGAATACGAGTACTACGAGTATACGAATACTCGTACATCGTGAGGCAACCTACATGCGTCTGTAGAAGAAATCCGATGACAATATAGGTATGACTCCACTAACCGGCTTTAGGCCAGCGTGGTGGATATGGCCAATCACCCACCTGTCGTAGCCTACCTACGACAGGTACATCCTGCAGTGGATCAAATATCGATGAAAACCTGTATGATCTGACGTAAGGATCTCACTAAGACACCTTGATTGCCACCAGCATACTCCTTAAATCTTGAGATGAGATGTTGCATGACGCGCAGCGATTAATTTTGACCTTGTTACAGGTCTTCTGAGTTCATAGATAGTAGCAGCACTGTCAACTGTGAACATGATCACTTCTTTGGCCTCACTGTTTCCAGTAGCTGTTAGAAGCTCAGTTCATATAAAAGTTTAAGTTTTTTTGCGGCTAGCAAAAGGCCCATGGCTTCCGCTTGCAAAGTTTGTGTTGTTTTACTCAAGGCAAGGGAGTCTCTTAGTCCAAGCTTGTTTTTTGCACTATCCGCGTATATGTTCCAAGATAGCAATATATCGTCAGATACATCGTTCTCTATGACTAGCTCATGCTTTTCTCTGTCGGGCTGTTTTCTAGCTATTGTAAAGGTTCCTCTTAATAGCTATTTTGAGTTTATTTCTAAAAGTTGCTATATCGGTATGCTTCAGGTTCGTGCTTCGGAATCAGAGTATTCATCAGTTGCCACGCGCCACTCATCGATTGTTTTAGAGTTATTGCTCGTAGCAAGTATGATGTCGATAATTGATTCCCAAGACGTTACGAAAATAAACTCTGAGCCATGGTTTAGTAGATTTCAATAATGCCTGAAGATGAAGTCAAGTACGTCATATCTCCTCTCATTTGTATTGGGACATTCCCAGACAACACAGTGGGCGTTTGAGTCACACCCTACTTTGGTTTTTTGTTTTTTTCTTGTACTGAAAGCATTAATTCTTCGACCGCCAGATGTTGCGCCACTTCTACGATATCCAGGTACGCCGTGCTCTAAAGGTAAATGTACTACTGAGGTTGCCTTAGAGACTGGTATCCAATTTAACTACCGTGAAACCATCATTACACAAATGTGTCACCTAAGGTGCCTTATACGGACCTGTGGGATATAATTATAAAAAAGAACGCATTTTATTTTGCATGGGAAGACTGAACACATTACCTTGGGGATCATTTAAGGTGATCATCTTGCCACAGACTAAATACGGTTCCTATACCAATGCTATTGTGCTAACTACCTAACGTTTCAGCATTTTTTTTTCTTAATGTGATTATTGTTTTGTTTGAAATATAATTTATTGCATGTAAACCATTGTTTCTTTGATTTAAGACACCTCGAATGGCTCTACCTGAAATATTATTTAATAATAGTAAGAAATAATACAATATAAAGTCAATTTAAATTCTAATGTAAAGCAAATAGAGTTCTAATTCGCATAGCGTCCGTGAATTAGGACGATTTGTAATAGATTTGGGTCGATTTTAAAGTTCATACAAATAATAATACGGTAGAAAGGCTATTTATACTCTAATGTAAAACAAATAGAGTTCAATTTCGTATAGCGTCCAGGAATTGGGACGACATTCCGCGCATTAGGACAAATCGTCCGCGGTTTGGTACATTTGGGTATTTTTTTACATTTTGGGTATTAATTCCCATTACAGCTCAAACAAATTAGATAAAATTTAATTATTATAAAACTCAGATAAATGCCCTATATGGTCATATTCACTTTGTTGTTGTAAGTCTGTTAGTATCAGCGTAGTATTACTGCAAAGTCAGCGAAGTTCAAAAACGTCCGTACATTGGTACGTTTACCTTATGCGATTACAAAATAGGAGTAAGCTATAAAGGGGTATTTACAGAGGTAGATTTACCATCTGCCTCTTGAATACGGCAAGTATGCAAAAGAAAAGCTTGCTTATAAAAATTGCTCATTTGAATTGTTTGCTTGGTTTAGAATAAGATTCGTCATTATGAACCCTAGGATATCACATGTCTCCCTTATATGTTTCCAATAAGATCGATTAGACGCGACCAATGATGAGACTGGTCGATTGATATAATGCACGAAAACCCTAATCAATAACAAAGTACCGAACTAGGCGACCAGAGCCAAACTTAGATTATCAAATCGAGGTGTTTTCCTTGCGGCAACTTCCAAAGTGAAATAGCAATTACTCTGGGATCAAAGATAACGCTCTCCCAAATAGGGTAACCACTTGGAAAATTTTAAAATCTGAAGAAAAGTCTTATTTCCATTGAAGTAGCAAAATATTCAAATAGTAGTATTGTACCCATATAGCCATGGTGGTCTAGTGGTAACGACGCCCGCCCTAACGATCGTGAGGTCATGGGTTTAAATCCCGATCCCGTGCCAATGAATTCTTTGGAATTGATGTACGGGATTTAACACCACTGGCAACATATTTTCGGTGAAGGAATACGAGTACTACGAGTATACGAATACTCGTACATCGTGAGGCAACCTACATGCGTCTGTAGAAGAAATCCGATGACAATATAGGTATGACTCCACTAACCGGCTTTAGGCCAGCGTGGTGGATATGGCCAATCACCCACCTGTCGTAGCCTACCTACGACAGGTACATCCTGCAGTGGATCAAATATCGATGAAAACCTGTATGATCTGACGTAAGGATCTCACTAAGACACCTTGATTGCCACCAGCATACTCCTTAAATCTTGAGATGAGATGATGCTCTACTTAAGTCAGTAAAATCTTTCATATCCTGGTCGCACAACCAAATGTTTTTATAGATGGTGGCGCTACCTGGTGTCCTAGGGAAATAATGCTCTAGAAAGCTCTTTTTTGACAAATTTCGTTGCAAACTACTTCAATTAAATATGCATTTTTAAAAATAACTCAAAAATTAGTACTAGTCAGATTTCAATCAAATCAAGAGAAATAAGACCACTAGAAAAACACCAGCTTTCAAACACAAAAGAATTATCAAGGTTTTGACGTCACAAACATGTAAAAAAATTAAAAAATAATAAAATCAAAAACCTCTTCATTTTTTTAATGGGTTGAAAAGTAGCCTTTCTTGCGTCCACTGAAAGTCCTGAGATTTTCTCAACTCCAGCCTGAGTCTTACCGAATAACCTTAACTCCTGAAACATGGCAACCCTATTCCCGAACAAGTTTTGACATAACAGTCGCGCTAGCTGGGAAAATCTTAATTGATTCCGCGACTATATTTTGGCGGGAATAAAAATTTCGTTTGTTTTTCCTGGTTGCAAATGTTTTGCGGAAGAATGTCGCGTATTCTAGGTATGAAATCGAGCAATTTGTAAACACGCTTTCGTCAAGATTTTGGCGCAAAAATAAAGCATATTTTGTCACAGGTGGCGGAAATTGTTCTTGCGAAATATATCTGAATCTCAAAACGTAAGAGCGGTTTCATATTAGCGTATTTAAACCGACTTCTATAAAGGAGGAGGTTATAATGTTCGTCTGTTTGTATTTTTTTTTTGTGTGTACCTATCTTCATCGATAATTTCGCCAATTGTAAACCGAATCGAAATATTATTTTTTTAGTTCTAAAGGATATACTCCCGAAGTGGTCCTATTTAAATTTTACCGTAATCGACTAAGTCGTTTTTAAAATATCAACAATAATGTAAACAATTCGAGCGAAATATACGAATTTTTCTACAAGATGGAAGACGGTTTTGCCATTTTTTGTGAAAAATAATAATCCTGCGCGTATAGTGTCGTTTCGGCATACGCGCTTACACACTATATTACGCGCTTCAAAAACAGGACTCGCGCAAACGGGCATACCTATTTCGGCGTGTTCGCTTGAAGTTGAAGCTCGAAGTGATGCCGTGTCAGTAGGTACATATATGGGTACGAGCTTAGAAGTACGTCAACGTTCGTACGAGTCGCACATGTGCCAAAAGACGCTCATACTCGTAAACGCGCCTATATGCGGTTCAAATAACGAGCTTATACGCGCGTACAAAACCCTAGTCTGAGACAGCCCTTAGGAAGCTTCGACGATAATGCCGTCACTTTTCATACGTTCTAAAGACGCGGTTCCACCGATTAACATTTTCGCTACATTTGTTGACAAAATGTTTACAGAAACTGTAATTATGGGTGAATTCGAGTTATAGATCCTTTTTATCCTTTTCCTTTTTTAGTTCTAGAGCCTAGATGGAGATGGATAAAAAGGATCTATATGTATATCGAGTACAACGGTTTCTCTAGATTCTAAAGAAACCATTGTGCTCGAAAGTGAGCAACACAGAGGCCCACAGTCGGGCACTCCAGTGGAACCGCGCCTTTACTCCTACTTAACGGGCACCGTGGTATTGTAATAATTTTATTATTGTTATTGATTAGCTCGATCGTTGATTTGCATAGCTTGGATCAATATAGGCTAGATACATTGATCAGTGATATAGGTATAATGCCAAATCAAATGTCCTTAAGCATGTAAGAAATCGTTTCTTTCGGGACCAAGAATTATTATTTAACATTAATTCTAAATGTGAATAAAAATACTTAAAATTAAAATAAATGCGACAACAGACAAAATACGATAACTAACAAAACACAGCACAACTGAAGTCTGAACTATTGTTTACATACGACTCCGATTTAACTACATCCCATTTTCGATTTAATCTCCATCACTGTTGCTTATCACAAATGCTATGAGAGCGAAAGTGACAGCGGTAACTTCAGCATTCCTGACTAAATATGTGTAATGCACTGTCTGAGACTCCGAGTCATCACTGTAGTCCGACGGCAAAATTCTGGAACTAACACACATTATACAAATGTATCTGAAAACTTTGATTGTAGCGCCTCGTGAATCAGATTTTAGTGGTGGTGCGGAATCTAACTTGGTAATAACCAATGATCATCAACCTTCATGGTGTTTCAACATCGGAACATGTCCGTTGCCTAGCCATTACATCTATGGGGAAAGCCACATAATTACCCACAGAGGATTTGCGAAGCATATCAGTGGCTACCGATACATAATTAGGTATGTTAATTTCATAGCTATTGAACCCGATAGTAAGAGTATTTGACATATCACGGCCATTCTTCATTCACCTCTTATTATTTTTAATTGCTTGTGTTATCAAAAACCCCTTTTTTTAGCTAAACAAGTGCTCGCCAAGACGAATCAAACGAACCGAAACTCGATTGGGTTGCGTCGTTTCATTACAGAGTTCCTATGACCACCTTCCAGCTCCATCATCCGACCCTGGTTACCATTGAAAGACAAATTACTCGCCAAGACCATTAAAATGAACCCAAACTCGATGAGGTTGTGTCGTTTCATTGCTAAGTTCCTTTGGCCACCTTCCAGCTCCATCATCAGATCAGCACCATGTCATCATAATATTGCATTCTGACGCGATTAACACATTTATGCAAATTTCAACTCAATCGGTAACCGGGAAGTGGATCAAATTTAACTTGCAAGATTTGATTACAGACCGACAGACAGACAACGGGACAGGTGAAACTAAATAAAAGCTTGTATATAAGAGAGGGTACGGTAATTACGAAAAAAGTCGCCCAATCGGAGATTGACCGACCAAGATTCGTTTTGGAATATTTTTCCTGAAGGGTTAGTATGAGTTTATACGTAAACGAAAACTTCAGTAGTTTCTGTGTGGCTATATGTTTTGGTAGAGCGCTCGGACTCGCGCACGAAGGGTTCCGTGCCGTATGGAAGCCCCCCTTTATATATTTTATTTTAATTGAACTATTTATAATTTTAATTTAACTATTTATTTTTGAAGGTAATATACAACTTAATATTCTGGAAATATTTCAAGCATTTTCTTGTTGCCTTTATTAATATCGCGCAAAAAAATCACGTTTCTTGTGGAGCTGCCATAAACATCCTTACTTAATAATAATATAATAATAATAATAATATAATAATAATAATTAATAATTAATAATAATAATAATAATATAATAATATAATAATTATAATAATATAATAATAATAATAATAATAATAATAATATTATAAATGCGAAAGTAACTCTGTCTGTCTGTCTGTCTGTCTGTCTGTCGCGCTTTCACGCTAAAACTACTGAACCGATTTGGTACACAGATAGTCTAGAGCCTGAGAAAGGACATAGGCTACTTTTTGATTCGAAAAAATAGTTTTAAAGGGTTGAAAAGGGGGGATGAAAACGCATTGGCTAGAATCTTAGAAGAAAAAACTTATATTCTACCATGACAAATGGTAATTTGCATCTTGACTTTCCAAATAACATTCTCTATGCCCAATGCCCATTCAAGGCTGCTCAAGTTGCAAATGTCAAAGTCAATCAATCTTTTCCTGTAAACTTTAGAGAAGGTTACATGTATTTTTTCAGTTTAATTACGTAGTTTTCATTCTAATAGGTATGCCTACAAAACGCAAATCGAATCTAGCGCGTAGTTCTAGCGGAGCTCGCGTAAAGAAAATTGCTAGAAGCCAAGAGTCTGAAGAGCACACTTAAACGCGTTTGACATTAGATGCCGAGCGCCACGCATCTCAAAGAGCTGCTGAGACTAAAGAGCAAAAACAAGGGCGTCGAATTTTAGATGCTGAGCGTCACGCAGCTCAGAGAGCTGCTGAGACTGCAGTTGAAAGTCAAGCGCGTCGAATTTTAGATGCTAAGCGTTAGACGTTAAGCAAAAAATTGCATAGTTCCTGTAGGACATGACAAAAACTATCGAAAGCAAAACTGTCGCCACTATCAAAAAGACGCTAAGTGATTAATTCCTCTATGACGCTAATGTGGATTAATGAAACGTCACAGCGAAACGTAATTAGATGACAGGTGACATTGTCTGCAGACTTTTATAAATCACAGGTAGCATGGCAAGGGGACAAATTGTTTTTCCACCATTATATCCCCTTGAAGAGGAAATAAAGTATGGATTGAAAATGACAACTGACATTAAAATTAGATAAAATGTTTTTTCCCTCTGCATGCCACATGTTACTATGACGTTTAATACCAGACCGTCATTTTGTCTGACATTAAAAATATTTTTAAATCTACTATCATTAGAGGTTTAACATGTTTCTTTATTCTACCTTTATGGTACAGAATCATCATACCTACTTTAATATTATCAACCCGAAAAGTTTGTTGGTTTGTTCCTCTTTGACGCAGCAACGGAACAAAAGATTGACTTGATTTTTGGTATGGATACCTATGGTTTAAAAGACAGAAAGTGATAATAGGACACTTTTTTATCCCGAGAAAATTCGTGATTCCCATGGGATAGGACAATAACTGTTTCTCAGCAATGGAGCAACGGATTGACTTGATTTTTGGGGTGGGCATAGTTTGGAAGACGGAAAGTGACAGATACTTTCCATTCCGAAAAAAATGCGGTTCCCGTAGGATAAGACAATAACTTTTTCTCAGCAACGGAGCAACGGATTCCTTGGCTTATTGCATGAATATAGTTTGAAAGACGAAAAGTGACATAGGCCACTTTTTATCCAAAAAACTTTAACAGTTCCCGTAGGATAGGATAAAAACTAAGCGAGCGGGCTGCGGTAGCAGCCGTCTAAGCGCCAGAAATAACCTGTCATTTCAAGTTTAGGACGTTCCTACATTTTTCGCACTCCTTCGCGGCACTCAACAGCGCTAGCTTAGACTCGGGCTCCATAACGGAGCTTGCGCTCCCGCAATAATGACGGAGTGTTTCGGAGCACAAGACACATCGTCATCCACCACTCGGGACTAACCAGCACTGAGCTTCGGACAGCATTCCAACGCCCTGGTCCCAGTGCAACGGGTCAGTCATAGTAGCCCAGCGCCTGCCTTTTCAACTTCAGAGGGCAGTGAGAACGGCCATCGCGATACCGACACTTCTCTTCCCCTGCAGCCCCACTGCGTCTGCCAACAGGTAGACGGCCTAGCGGAAGGTAGGGTAGGTGGCGGCACCCACACAACCAGTTCCATCCCACCGCAGCCCCTAATCCTCGGCTGCAGCGTCGCAAGAGCGGCACTGCAGCCCGCCTCAGAAGCAACACTCCTCATAAGGCAGGCAACCTACCGGCCATCCTCTCAGCTGCTTTAGTTAAAAGCAGCTGAGGCCGGCCTCTAAACTGCCTTGGGGGAAAGACCCAAAGAAGAGGGAGACTTCGAGCGCCGCCTTTTCAGCTGCCTTAGACCTCCCCCGCCACGACAAGGCGGGAATACACATGGGGGTTGTATATACACTCCAACCGTAACTTAATCAACAAAAGCATTCCCCTAAGGTATTTTGATGTTTGTCGCTTAGGTTAGGTTTCGCAGCCGACATAAACATTAGCGAAAATCAAAATATAACGCGGGCGAAGCCGCGGGTAAAAGCTAGTTTATTATATTTCAATTTAATTGTTTATTTAAGAGTGAATATTTAACTAAATATTCTGTGAACATTTCAAGCATCTACCTGTCACCATTATTAATATCGAGAGAAAAACGGATAAAAATTCAGGTTTGTTGTATGGGAGATAATATTACGCGATTAATATTTGCGACCAATAAAATTAGGATCATTTTACTCGATCATTATAACCAACTGACATCAAAGATCCAAACTTAAAATCATGAGAAAAAAAGAGTTGTACTTTAGTAAAATTTCATTGACGAATGTCAATTACATTAATGACACCACGGCTTATACAAATTTACTTTAATGACTTTCTTCAAAATGGAAATTTACGTGGTTTTCACACATTTTAAACTATATAAAACGGGACACACTGACGTGTTCGTATAGTCATAACACGACTAGTTTCGGTCGCGTTCGGCGACCTTTCTCAAGGCGAGTGCTAGCACGCGGAGCCGTCTCGCAATGCACTATAGTCGTGTTATGACTATACGAACACGTGAGTAAGTCCCGTTTTATATAGTTTAAAATGTTCTTCAAAATGCATTATTTTTGGTGATTTCAGGGTTAGCCCCATAGTAACAATTGGCCATATTGATGAATGAAATAATCTTCTGAAATATGTCCTTCCCCCTTTGTTTATACATCCAGTAAATAAGCAAAAGTTTTTTTTACCAATGATAGCCAGATAGAAATCTCAGAAAGATGAAAAAAATGGAAAAAAAAAAACATTTTTGTCATGAAACTGATCTCCCAACTGATGATAAAAATAAATTATTCCAGGTATTCCATCCCTGATATCCATCTCCAATTAAAAATACAATAAAATTGTAACAATCAAGTGTACCAGCAAAATATTTCACATTTATTTTTGAATGTTTTACTGGTGAGATATGTTTTCGATAGAAACAACACATAAGATTTATACTCGTAATACCATTTTAGGTGTCATAAGATATAAAAATTACTTTTTAATGTACTTTGTATTTACTTTTTTTTGAGGTTGTCCTGATGACAAGAGATTGTCGTTGCCTACGCTATGGCTTAGCAAATGCTTTAGTTTCTGTGTTGAAGTGTCTTCAGTGAGAGGGTTTTTTTTTTCAAATTTTTCTTCATTGCTTTTGGGCTTAGGTTTTTTGGTGGATAAAAGCATCGTGAGGTGATGCACACGTAGAATAGCATGGAAGAAAATCGATGGAGTATGAATCTATGATGATTAATCCACAAACTCGCACCGGTTCAGCGTGATGGCTATGACCCAATTGCCCTGGATGAGTAGGCCGATGTTGAGCAGTATAATATTAATAAAAGGCAAGTACAGTATTCATACGTTGTTCGCTTGCATTGAAAAGATAAACGATCGGATGCAGTCCATAAACATCTATCAAACCTGGGGCCTTAGTGAATAAGCGCTCTGACGTTCGGCTTCGCTTTTTCTCCCGCTCGAGCCAGTGTACTCACGCCACGAGAGCGAGCGGGAGGAAAAGCGAAGCCGAACGTCAGAGCGCTTATACAATAAGGCCCCTGGTTCAATAAAGAAAAGTCCGTTTAGTTTGAAATACAGAGCTATTTGGCGCTTCCACTGCGGTTTTAGTTTCTTTTATCTCCCATCAGGAACATTTTGATGTTGAAATACGGGAAGAAACCACCAACTTATTTACGAAGTTGATAAAATAGGAGTACTAAAAATGTGCAGCAGAAATGTACACTTTTTTTTGAAATATAGCACTGCCTCTCACAGAGTTCTCACAAGTCAGTTGATATTAGGAGAATAGAAAATAACACTATGGAAACTTACGTCGTTTTCGTACATTTTAATTAAGTGACACCTGTGTTTTACTTAATCAAAATAAAAAATAATTTTCCCGGTAAACGTAAATACCAATTCAAAACACGATAAAATACTGTTTTCGCATCAAAGGAACCACAAATAGTTCTAAGGGTCTATAAAAAGTTCAGGTTTGATAATAAAAATAAGTATGTAAAGTAGAGGTGGAAAACAGTTAACTTAAAAGGTAGACGATCCGTTATCTTCAAGGTTTGTTAAGTAAAAAGTAATTTCATATTGGCCGGTTGGATAGCTCTGGTGTCAGAGTTTTTAGGCCACATGAAGGCCTCTGACTTGGCTAAACGGTTTGCTAAGTGAGTTTGTTATTTAATTTTATCCGAGATGAAAAGATTATATATTATTACTAGCAGCGCCCCACGGTTTTACCCGCGTTGTGCCCGTTCCCGTGGGAATTTTGGGAATTTTTATACATATAAACCTTCCTCTTGAATCACTCTATCCATTAAAAAAAACCGCATCAAAATCCGTTGCGTAGTTTTAAAGATTTAAGCATACAGACAATCAAACGAAAATAGCGACTTTATTTTATACTATGTAAGGATAAGGATGGTCATGTAGGTAAGTTTCTCGTTCTATATTCATTTACCTAGCCAAGTTTACGTTTAGAAGAAGATTTAAACCCTTAAGATGCTCAAAAGAGCTGTAAACCAACAATGCGCGAGCCTAGCGAGCGCGCAAATACTTCTGAATTTTCCATTAAAAAAATACAGAAGTAGGCCAAATCATTAGGTCTACCAAGGGCGGCGCAGATAGAACCAGATAATCCCCTCCAACCCCCACAACTAAGGCCGTGGTTATTTTATCTTTTCAAAAAAAATGTGATCAATTAGGTATTTATTGCGTGTATTGGGACATATGTGTCTGTAACTGTAATATTATAGCTCCAACCGTGAACTGATCTTGATTTGTTTGTTTACATTCAAAACTGATTTGAATAACTGTCTAAATTAGTTTACATCTTGTAAAGTTGGAGTTAGACTTTATAATACACTAGAACACGTAGCTCAAACTGAGTTTAATCAACATTGCTCAAACAAGTAATTGTTTACTTAACCTGGTTAAATTCATAGTTAGCAGCCATACGATATGTCAGAGAGTGAATTACCTACCTCCTTTCGACAATATAATTAAATTATTAATAAACCGACACTTATTCTGTCACGAAGTCCTAAAACCATTACCATATTACCATAAAACAAGTATGTACATCTAAATATTTATAATAAAGATTATAGGTACTTAGTCACGACAATTCAAAACGCAAAAAACAGCTGTTCATTTTCTCTGCGTTCATTTTCCAGAATTAGTTTTTTATTGCTGTGTTTTCCGTTTCGTAGTTATTGCTTAATGGTTCACGAAGCTAAGTGATTCACGGGGAGCGTGACAATTTGTATAATAATACTCGCTATTAACACTAAATATAGCTGGCCACTGTGAACTACTTCGTACTTATTTATTTATTATCATTTTTCAAGGAAAGGCCGTCTACAGCTGGGCGTAAACCTCTGCTCATTACGTGGTCTCCATTTAATAAATTTTATCTTGACTAAATCTTCTTATTAATTAAGGATGTAACTTAATAGAGGCACTTGAATTATAAATATATGCACCAGTGTTATTATTGATACGACAATTGCCGTACTATACGGCAATCCGAGCTGTGATTCTGGAAAATACGGCATATGGCAGAATTTTCTTTGTCGTATACAAAAATACTGCAATTTAATTTCAGACTGGACAGGAAATGTCCTGGGGGACATCTCTTCCTAGGGTTGCGATCGTTTTTGGGAGCCAATACACGTCCAAATCCGCTGGGGGACCCGGACCCCTCCTCCAAGGAATAGCGATTATGGCGAGCGGACGAGCAAATACGGCATTTTTTCCCCAAATACGGCAATTTCAATGTGGAGATATGGTCTCTCAACTTTTTTTATATAACACTGATACGCACCTGTAGACCGACGTAGGTACTAATGAAGACCGCACGAACACGCTGGAAGTAAGAAACTATCCATCTAGTCTAATTGGGAATCTATAAGGGAGGCCCGCAGCTGAAATGATGATGACGATACCTAGTCAAATGCATTCCAGATAAATCTGCTCTTTTTAGCAGCTATGTAAAAATATATTACGGGCAAGATATTTAACAACACGGGCTTAAAATAAAAAGCATTAAGTCGAATTTCAATTATAATTACACAATTTGGGTCCTCAAAAGTCAGGTTTTGAGCTAAACGGTTCGGAAACAACTTTTAAAACGTAAATAACCCGCCATTATGGTTCAGTGGCGGAGGTCTTACGCTGAATCTGTCATGTAGTCATTAGCGCGAATTTTCGCTCGAAACGGAGAAGTTTACGTGCATATTTTACTGAGAAGGCTCTGAACTTTAGAAATTATGTACTATGTACTAAATGTATACAGGACTATTCAGGTATACACTAAGGAGTAAGGACGTTACAAGCCATGGTTCAGACCATTACACATTTTATGGATTTAATATTGATACCTTCACCATGGCTCGTTGTGCTTTGAACTTACTAACAATTATTTATTTGTTAGTATCAATTATTTATTTGTTAGTATCGCACTTTATTTTTGCATTTTTTCAAACTTATTTTGAAGAGGTTTCTGCTCTTGTGTAAATCCTTCGAGCAACTACAATCAAATAGCTTACAATCTTTGAACACAAAAGCATTGGCAAATGCAGTCTCTCCCTGCATCGATGATTGCTTTGAACGTTTTCTTTATACTATGTGATTGCCACTTTTAAAACTCTGTGAAATCACATAGTAACTCACGTAGAGATCTAGAGAGGCCTCTGCTTTACCCAACGCGCGAGACACTTACATGAAGTAAAATATCATACACCGCAAAACGAATGTCAAACAAACATTTTAGAATGCAATTTTGTACAGGCGCATAATAATAACTAAGATAAATAGCGCTGTTGTCGCTTGAGGCAATTCTCAGCCACAAAAATGTATGGAAAATCTTGCCCAGAGCGTATTTGTCAATACTGTCAAATATGAATTGGAATTTGACACTACTGAGAGAAAAACACGGCAACTAGCCACTGAATCGAGATATTTTCCATACCTCTTTCTAACTCATGCCATGTTAAATTATTGCATCTCTTTCTTTCTTTTCTCGATCGACCACATTATCCCTCTTGTATCTCTATGTGAATATGTGATTTTATTGTATTCTATAATAAGTAACATTTTTTAAGTATGGGCGTCACAGAGTTCTCCGCTTAATTAAGACAATATGTCCCATCTCGCTCGATCTGTGGTGGCTAGACTGCATGTAGCATAAGTATCTACGTGCTTCCATAGAATAAACCTGTTAAGTTTTATGAGCTTTAGTTCAGCAACTACAATGCAGGCAACTGAGAGGCAGACAGTTCAACGTCCGTTCATTGTTTTCTTTGTTTATGGTTTCAAAGTGCAACACTCTCAGCTAATTTAATTTTTTAGCATCTTATTGATTCATAAATCATTATTTTTCGCAAAAAATGTCAAAATCGACTTCCATCGTGTACAAAATTCGAATAGTTTGCTCGAATTGATGTATACATTTTTCACATTACTGTTGATTTTTCAAAAACGGCTCAGCCGATTTCAATATAATATAATTTAAATGGGACTACTTCGGGAGTTTATTTCGACTTAAAAAAAAAATTGATTCGGCTCATAACCTGCGAAAATATCAATACTTACAGACATAGAACCTCCTCCTTTTTAGAGGTCGGTTAAAAATAAATTTAAAATATTTTAAAAGCGATAATAATAAATATTTTATAAACTATATGCTCGTAAATACATAAAGGTAATTATGTAAAAACAGAAACAATTAATAATTGTCTTTTAGTCGAAGAGATGACGACGAAGCCTAAAGCCTAAGCCTATTGATATTCAGCAATTTATGAATAATTTATTGAGTATACAAGGTTATTCTACAAGCAAAAGCCTTGCAATTACCACAAAAGCATCCATCCAAAACGTCCAAACGAATTAAAATAATTCTACCAAGTTCAAAGTAATTTGAATAAGATGTGTCAGGCTTTGCATATGGGGTTATTCACCTCTGACCTGAACGTCTGCGCATTAATCAATTAAGGGGTTTGAATAATAAAGCTCTGAAACGCGGCACCCTCGTATCGGGGACTGAATACGGTTTAAGTGGTAGTACCGGTATAGAATAAATTTGACGCTATTTTTTTAAAAGTAGATCGGGATAAGTTAAGATTTTATGTTGTAACTAACTGGTAGTAACAACATAAAATCTTAACTTATCACCTATCAATATGAATATTTTTTTTAAGTCGATACAGTCTTAATTTCAGCTATGTTTCTTTTAGTCAAACAAAGATTCACTTTTTATCAGTTAAATCTTATATGTAGTTAAACTTAAAGCGAACATAGCTAAAATCGTACTAATTCTTAATAACTTTACTATTATTTATTACGTAATTCTAGGTCATTGATCATAATCACAATATTGTTACTTCTTATTATTACAGTTTTGTTTCATAATTTAATAATCTAAAAATAAATAAGTAATAAAACAGAAAAACATAAAACAGTCTTCAACTAATAGGTACATTTAAAATAATACTTAGACTAGGCATACATAGGCTTAAAAAGTAAGAGCTTTGACAGTAACAATTTCGACAATATAATCTCGTCTCGATTCTCGACCATTTGTTTTTAGTCCCGGAACTCGAGACAATTTAAATTACGAAACGTACCGAAAATAATCTCGTCTTCGGCAAACAAGTTGAGAAAACAGTTTTACATCGTAATACCGTTTACTTTATAAACTTAATACAACTCATAACTTTTGGGTTATTCATTCCCCGTCTTGTAAAGTATATAAATGAAAAGTCGGTTCTCATTGACATACCTTATCGTAATTTGCACATCTCGTAAAAAAAATATTTTTGGAATATTAACAGAACCAATCCAATTAATTAACACGGAAAAAATATAAGCAGGTAGGTAATTTAATTTTTGATAAAATATATTTAATTCTACGTCACACGCACATAAAAGTGCAGTAGAAAAGTTTTTAAAAATGTCCGTACAGTATGGTAATAACTCTACAAAATACATTTCACACAAAAAACACTAAAATGCATATTTCAACCTAATTCATAGAATTCATAAATAAAAAAATGTTTGCTAATTTATTACAGAGAAACACAAGTTGTACTAAATAATAAAATTTGTTAATATGACTTTCCCGCGTTTCCACCAAAACTTAAGATTGCCGGGAAATTTACTATTGCTCTTTTTAAGGTTTTTTCTACGTAAGATTTTTTTCTTCTATTATTCTATTGTAGTAGTTCATTCCATGTCTATTAATTTGAATAAACTTTCTTCCCACACTGCACTTGATGTTCCGCTCATGGTTTTGGAGAAAACATTACACATTCAGTGGTTTTGAATGCAAAAATAATTCGCAGAGCCATCAGGTTATCCATTGTTCTGATCCGGAATTCTATAAACGTAACTCGAACAAAGATACTCGACCGTGACCGCATAGTGAGAGTAAAAAATGTAAGGCACTGTCGGGCTCATACTTTCGCCGTTGCTTAACACCTTCACCCACAACCTAAAAACAACTTTACTACTAACAATACAAAGTACAATATTTAACAAACAACCCATCATACGGATGTTTAACATTTGCGAATTTAAATTGGACTTTAGCAGTGAAAGATTAAGGGTGGATTTAAGTTTGAAACAGGAAGTGTCGCAACCGATCCAGTTGGGATCGTATATTAAAATTGTTTTGATATAAAAGTTATATCATAAGGTAATTGCTGGTGTCAGTTCGGTGTAATTGTAATTTATGACTTCATCGGACTGATGGTGCTGAGTTATTGCGGTATTATGGCATTGCTCATGGTTTTTATGTTGAAGACGTTTTGTGAATGAGGCGAAGATATACGTAGAGATGAATTTATTTAATTATGGAAGGTAAACATATTTTAACGCTGATTTGTATGTGTATATGTAGTGTGTTGATTGTAGTCGGTGAGACGGTCAGACACATATCGTGAAACGTGAAGTGAGAAGGTACTTACATAGACTCAAAATGACGAGCTATTTTTTACAGACAATTGGCATCATTGCTTTTTAGGGTTCCGTACCCAAAGGGAAAAACGGGACCCTATTATGTTCGTTCCTTCGATGTCCGTCTGTCCGTCTGTCTGTCCGTCTGTCACCGGGCTGTATCTCATGAACCATGATAGCTAGGCAGCTGAAATTTTCACAAATGATGTATTTTTGTTGCCGCTATAACAACAAATACTAAAAATAAAATAAAATAAATATTTAAGGGGGCTCCCATACAACAAACCTGATTTTTTAGACGTTTTTCACTCTATATTAATAATGGTAACAGGTAGATGCTTGAAATTTTCACAGTTTATTTAATTTTATATTCACTTTAATAATAAATAATAAAATTAAAATAAAATAAATATTTAAGGGGGGCTCCCTTACAGTACGGAACCCTCCGTGCGCGAGTCCGACTCGTACTTGGCCGATTATTCAGTTTGTCATTGTGTGGTTGATGTCAATGAAGTATGAAAAGCGTACTTTGGCTTTTAATTATTTTCAAAAGTAACATTTTCCGAACGATGACACTATCCCAGGACGCTTTAAGACAATATTATATATTTGTATATTATCTACTAGCGAACCCGCTACAGCGCCGGGCTTATTTGTGAATCTAAACCATCCAGGGTGCCACCAAATCGCATACAAAAAAATTCATTTAAATCGGTCCAGCCGTTTAGGAGGAGTTCAGTGAGATACACACGTACAGTAGAATTATATATATAAAATATGTATACCCTATAATCACTACAAAAACACTTTCAATCACATTTTCTGAACACAACAGGTGTGAACCACGATGTCCACAATGCTACAGACGTGCCACAGACAGACACACTTTCGTAGATTGGAGGTTCAGTTCTAAAAAGTTATTTGATCGTTCCCAACGCGAAAAGAAGAGTTTCATAAGTTCAACGTGGTATAAGTATCTACATTTACTTTGCGTTGGGAACGATAAAATAACTTTTTAGAACCGAACCTCCAATGCGCGAACTCAACCTTCTTTAGTCTACGTTAACCATGAAAATATAAGTACAATAATGGTCATGTTCCGGCCCTAACACCCTGTTCTTCAAAGAATAGTTTTCCATAGAACGCGGAACTACGTGACGCTATTGAGTGTAAGTGGTTAGTGGGTGCTAACAAACACCATGATAAAAGAGGGTAGAAAAGTTTGGAATGTTTGGAAATCTTGAGACCAACAAGTAGTTACTAGGTATAGGACCGTAGGTATTCCTATAATATTGATATAATTATCCCATATTTATTTAATTTCCTAAATCGAAGTTTTTTTACAATATTTATGTAAAAAATTAAATACTATAAAAAACCTAAACCTAGAGTGCCGCCGGCAGCGGGGCAGGGCCCAAGCTACCGATGGTTGGGGCTACAGGCTGAGGAACCTCCTGACTATGCGCGCCGTGTCCAGGATCACTGCCTTCTGAATCTGGCCCCTTTATCAAACCGTCTAGTGAGAGCCTCTAGAGGTGTTGGTCGAGGCTCTAAGGTTTGTAAAATTTATTATTATTCTATTAAAATATTACATTTTCAATGATTCCATCGTTTCATGTTCTTCTTCTTATTAAGAAAGTACTTATATCAATATTTTAGAGCTGTTTTATTTAGGTCGTTTGGCCAACAGCAAGCCATGGTAACCTGAAGCAAGTTTAATCTTTAACAAACGTGAAGCCGTTTTCTTTGTGATTGATGTTTATATTTGTACTTCTAGACCTAGACCAATCTAGACAACTATCTTTATTGATTAGGCCGGTAGAGTTCTATTCACATATTCATAGAGATCAACGATATGGAATTCAAAACCAAAAAAAATCGATTCTATGGTGTCTAAAACCGGCACGTCAGACTCTCATAATAAAAGGTATTGCTCAAAAGACACTTTCCTGCTCATAAATAAGCCGTATAATGCGTGTTTACGATGCGATGTACCCATTGCAGAATTCACTGTTGTATGAGCACTCATGAACAGATGATGTCGCGGGCTTCATGAGTGATAATTATGCAATTATTGATGTTTACGCATAGTGGTGACTTTAAGTGGAGAATTTCATGAGATATCATAGAAGTACTCACTTGAAATAAATAAGAGTAATAATGTTAAGGCAATTGTGAGGCGCCAACTTGTCCGTACAAAAACAATGAGCTGTTTTCTACTTCTAAATATTATCCGATTTGAGTGATTTGTTTTTTCATGTAATCAGCAATCGCTAGGATTATACGTCTTAGTTTTTATTTTTTTAAAGGACCTTCAAACCGCAAAGGACCGCAAAACTTTGGCTGAAACGTATACATAAACTGAACATTTTTCTGAAAAATAAGAAAAACGAGTGACCGATTTACTCAAGCGATTGACACCAAAAACATAACATACGAAATGTTATGTTTGTACAAATGCACATTCCAAAAATTTAATATTTTTTTGTGAAAAACGTACCGCAAATATTCTTGATTTTCTATAGAAAACGCGAAAACAGTGGTCGATTCAGAATTCTCCACCGTGTTCCATCTGTCGAGATCTACGTTACAGATGTTGTCGCCAGTGAACATTCAAGCAGATGCAGTGGCGTAGCGTGCCTTGTATCAAAATTAGTTGGGGGCCCCAATGAAGGGTAAAGATTGATTCACAAAAGAAACAAAAATGCTTGTATTCAATTAAAATAATCATTTTTTTTATATTAGTTATCACTGCCTCCTAGAAATTGAGCTAGTCAAACATTTCAAATTAAATATAAACTTTTCTTACCTTTTTATGGCAAATTGACAGCTATGGCTTCTCTATTACATACTATGACTATGACTATACCTATATACCTGAAGACAATTTCAGTTTTTCTATAACTTCTCAGTGATTTCTAAGTGAATAACTTAAACAGGGGAACCCAATAATAACCGATCTAGGATGTTGCTTTTTTTAGTTTTGTTAATTATGAAGTATGACATTCTGAGCCACGTATGAAAGTTTTTTAACATGTTTTTTATGTGACATTGTGGATAACATTTTACTTTTTTTTTTACCCCTGTGGCCCGGGGGTCCCGTATCATTGATACGGCTGATGCGGCGGTAGCTACGCCCCTGAGCAGATGTAAAGTACAGTCTCCGCGTACCTACTTGATATTGTGCCTACTTTAAAAACAAAATGCAAATCTCTAAAACAGAATAACAGTAGTAAACGCCAGTAAGACTTGATTGCTTCGAATAATTATTACATTGCTCGTATAGGTACATACCATAGTATTAAAATAAACTATAAACCTTGGTATAGTGTAGATAAGTCTAACATGGTTAAAAGCTAATTGACTTGACACCTAACTGAAAGTAGTACGTGCCGAGGAATGTCTTATAAGGGTAAATTATTTCTATAATAGTCATAAAATTGTCAGATTGATAAATGAATAAGATTTCTGCTAAAGCAATTATTCTTCTTAATAAATCGATATTAAATTTTTCGTGTTAAATATTCAGCTATGGAGACTATTATGACTTGACATCTGACCAAGAAACAGGCGTGCTAAGGAATCCCTAAGAGATTACTCATATAAAAGTCGTTTAAATTCTCAGCTTGATTAAAATAACACATTTGATAAATATTAAATTACTTTGATAGATAATTCTTATACATCAATGGAGATAGATTTTTAATTATAAAGCCTAATTATTACAAAATAAGTAGTATGTGCCTTAAAACGGTCAAAAGCTAATAAGATTTTATTCGAACGTATATAATTATAGTGAATTTGTCGTTATAATAACTCTTATATTTTGTGGTCAAAACTTACTTATCGCAGACAATTTATTTATTGACATTAGAGAGACTAAGTGCATTGAAATTTGAAATAGCAATAATTAATTAACCTACTTGAATAAATTTTTACAATATTCAAGTTTGCTTGCTTCAGAATTTCAAACGATTGAGTAAAATAATTATACATATTGATTTATTAAAGCGTACGTGCATCAAAATAAAAACAAAATCTTATATTAGTTGAATATCATACCTACTTAGGTACCTAAACTATTTTGTTTCTCTAAATAATCGCAACATAACAACAGTAACTGACCTATCGTGCTGACTTGTAATCAAGTTAAAATTATCAAATTGTGTCTCAATTTTTATTTTAAAATCAACTTATATTAACATATAAAATGTATTAAAACTTATTGTACAATATGGGTCAGTAATTCGATTTCATGTTCATAACATTTACTAGCTAATGTGGAGTCATTTTAATAGGTAACATTTGACAGATCATTTGTGCAAAGAAAAATATACCTTACACTAAAGGAATAAAACTCCAAGCCGTCTTTGAGAACACTTATCGGTCGTCGTCAATATTGTTTTTATGAGTTTTATTACTTTAGGGTAAGATACATTTTTCTTTGCATAAATGAACTGTCAAATGTTACCCATTAAAATGACTCCACTGTAATCTACTTTTTTCGTTTACCTACTAAGTAAGTTCGTATAGGGCGTAAAGCCCTGATTTCAGAGTTTTACCTACTTACTAAACCTCTTTGTCTTTACTTAAATAAAAAAATCTTTCTTTTAGAATCTACCTAAACCAGCCCAGTCCACAATCCATCCATCCATCCATCCGTCAGCCATAAGAAGTCCACTGCTGGACATAGGCCTCCCCTATGGATCTCCAATAAGACCGGTTGGAAGCGGCTTGCATCCAGCGTGATCCTGCGGTCTTAATGAGGTCATCCGTCCACCTTGTGGGTGGACGTCCTACGCTGCGCTTGCCGATACGTGGTCTCCACTCGAGAACTTTCCGACCCCATCGGTCATCAGTCCTCCGCGCTATGTGCCCTGCCCATTGCCATTTCAACTTGCCAATCCGTTGGGCTATGTCGGTAACTTTGGTTCTTCTACGGATCTCCTCATTTCTGATTCGATCTCGCAGAGAGACTCCGAGCATAGCCCTCTCCATAGCTCGTTGGGCTACTTGGAGCTTACTAATAAGGCCCATAGTGAGAGACCACGTTTCTGTGCCATAAGTCATCACTGGCAACACACACTGGTCGAAAACTTTCGACTTGAGGCACTGAGGTATGTCGGACGAGAAGACGCTACGCAATTTTCCGAACGCTGCCCAGCCGAGTTGGATTCGGCGATTGGCCTCTTTCTTGAAGTCGGACCTACCTAACTGGACTACTTGTCCTAGGTAGACGTACGAGTCAACGACTTCAAGAACCGAGTTCCCAACAGAGATCGGGGTGGGTACAACATGGGAATTACACATGACTTTCGTCTTGTCCATGTTCATCTTAAGACCCACCTGTTGAGAAACCCGATTGAGGCCTTCGAGCATCGTGCTGAGCTCTTCCATCGATTTTGCCATGACTACTATATCGTCGGCAAACCGAAGGTGAGTGAGGTATTCGCCATTGACATTGATGCCGAATCCTTTCCATTCCAGGAGCTTGAAGGCGTTCTCCAAAGTAGCCGTAAACAGTTTCGGAGAAATTACGTCTCCCTGTCTTACGCCTCTTTTTAAAGGGATCGCCTTGGAGCTCTCTTCCTGTACTCGGACCGACATAGTGGCGTTATTATACAAGCACTTCAACACTTCGATGTACCGATAGTCAATACGGCATCGTTGGAGAGACTCGAGCACAGCCCAAGTCTCGACCGAATCAAAGGCTTTCTCATAGTCCACAAACGCTAAGCAAAGAGGCAAGTTATACTCTTCGGTCTTCTGTATAACCTGCCGCAGCGTATGAATGTGGTCCATGGTGCTAAAGCCCTTTCGGAAACCGGCTTGTTCGGAAGGCTGGAAGTCATCAAGCCTGCGCTCGAGACGGTTCGTAATGACCCTTGAAAACAGCTTATAAACATGGCTCAGAAGCGAGATGGGTCTGTAGTTCTTCAATAAGGTGTTGTCACCTTTCTTGAAAAACAACACCACCACGCTTCTGTTCCATGCTTCTGGCGTGATGCCCTCGAGGACGACGGTGTTGAAAAGCTTCTGGAGGACTTTTAGTACCGGTGTTCCACCCGCTCTCAGAAGCTCTGATGTGATACCGTCATCACCCGGCGCCTTGTTGTTCTTAAGCTGATTCAGGGCCATTCTAATCTCGTACAGGCTGATGTCCGGGATATCTTCGGTGAAGTGTCGGGTCAGCTTGGCTCTTGGATCTTTGGCCGCGCTGCTAACAGGCTTAGCGACCGAAGCGTACAGCTGTCCATAGAACCTTTCGATCTCCTCCAATACCTCTGCCTTGGTCGACGCTATACTTCCATCTTCTCTCTTCAGCTTTGACAATTGGCTTTGCCCAATAGACAAATCTCTTGCGAACACTTTGGAGCCTTTGTTCCGCTCTATTGTCTTTTTAATATGATTAGTATTAAAAAGACGGATGTCGTGCCGCAAGGATTTCGAAATTTGTCTATTGAGCCGCCTATATGACTTTGCATCATCGGAAGACTGCAATCTTAGCGAGCGTCGTTCGGCCATGAGATTTACAGTGTGATCGGAGAATTTCTGCGGTTTATTTGAACGGCGGGGTCTATGAACTTAGCACCCACCGTTTGGACAGTTTCCACGAGCCCGTTGTTGATCTCGTCCACCGGCGCAAGGTTCTCTAGGCAAGCAAAACGATTCGAGAGCTCGAGCTGGAAGTCATCGGTGTTTTGGATATGTTCACGAGTAGGTCGGAGCGTGGACTTCATCAAGCGGGACCTTTCGAGCTTAACATTAATATCTAATGTGCCTCGTACAATTCTGTGATCGCTGCCGGTTTTCACCCTGTGGATCACGCAGACATCATTAAATATTCGTCTCTCGGTGGTCATGATGAAGTCTATCTCGTTTCTCGTGGAACCATCAGGGCTCATCCAGGTCCATTTCCTATGAGGCGGCTTCTAGAAGAAAGAGTTCATCATAAAGAGTTCCTCTCTCTCCAGAAAATCAGCCAGCCTCTGGCCCCTAGGGTTCCGTTGCCCATATCCAAATTGCCCCACCCTCAGCTCATCATCGTTTTTTCTGCCCAACTTTGCGTTGAAGTCCCCCATAACAACAGTGAAGTGGGTCTTAGACATATGAATGGCCCGACTCACGTCCTCATACATAGTCTCCACTTCATCATCTGGGTGTGACGATGTCGGTGCGTATACCTGAATGACCTTCAGCGAATACCTCTTGGATATTCTGAGTATTAGGTATACCACCCTGTTCGACACACTTTCGATGGTAATAATGTTGTTGGTGAGGGACTTGTGAACGAGAAAGCCAACACCACCTTGGGACCGTTGGTCACCTTTCCGGTAGTAAAGCAGGTTGCCGGATTTCAAGGTTATCGTGTCCTCCCCCTCTCTACGGACTTCAGACAACCCCACAATATCCCAACGCAATCTACTCAACTCTTCTTCCAACTCAGCAATCTTCTCGTCAGTCCTCAACGTGCGCACGTTGTGTGTTACCAGGGCCAGTCGTCGTTTGCGGGAGTGGTAGCCGGGCGTCTGCCAGCGATTCTTAGCACCCCCTTCTCCGCCGTTACCGGGGCCGCTACCGTAGCCCCGGGCTAGCGGAGCTGCTGGGGACTGGGGGCCTGGTCTATTTGTACTTTCCATATCTATTGGGGTTTTTGCCCATAATCGCCGCGCTGGGCAGGCGTGGTGGCGATCGCAGAAACGTAGCTTCGCGACAGGGATGCTGCTCCCCATCCCTGCCCTGTGCCATTTTAGCTACGTTTTATTTGAATGGTTATACCGCCATTGGTCGGTTCCGCTGTACCTCAGTCGGCTCTTACGACACCTGGTACTAGAGGGGGGTGCTATTCTACTCTGCCGGCACCCCACGGCAATCCAAGTCCACAATCAGTGGTCCTAAATCTAGTATCCAAACACCTATTGTGCCATATTTTGATCCTCGTGCTTACTCGCTATCATTCACTCCCAAAAAGGCTCTGTCGCGTCTTCGACGTACACAATGGCATCCTTTAATTCTCATAATTACATTACCGCTCGTTATTGGTACTATTTGTCGCACCACAATGGGTACTTAGAATCCTTACTGGCCATAGATAGGAGGAATTGTCCCCACGAAATATTTATACGGAAGAGATAAGGAAACCTTAATTAATGTTTCTAAAACAATATCGGCTCCGTCACTGGCTGGCGTACTACGCTGCAAAATATTTTAGTGTAGTTGATTTTAAGGGTTTTTCAACCGGTCACCGTTGTATCACTCGTACTTTTGCAAGTTTAAGTTTAAAATTAAGTTGATTAGTCAAATATTAGTCACTTGATACATAGCGCCATATTAAATTAATTACGTCATCCTTACATAGTATAAAATAAAGTCGCTATTTTCGTTTGTTTGTTTGTTTGTCTGTATGCTTAAATCTTTAAAACTACGCAACGGATTTTGATGCGGTTTTTTTTAATGGATAGAGTGATTCAAGAGGAAGGTTTATATGTATAATACATCTGTGCGAAGCCGGGGCGGGTCGTCTAGTATTAAATTAAGTCAAATAAGATCATAATGTAATACAGTCAAACCTGGATAAGAGAGAGTTGAAGGGGCCGCCATCTCATTCTCACTTATAGAGGTTTTTCACTTATCCAGGTTTCTCACTTATCCAGTTTCGGAAGTGGCTACTCTCTCTTATAGAGGTTAAAAAATAAGTCTAATTTGTATGTAGGTATCTACATGCGTGAAGGATGATAAATATGTTTATAAATAGTATTTAAGCACTAATTGTTTGGGTTGTGTTGATTAGAATTGAACAAAGATGATAGTTTGTTTTATTCATTCTAAAAGACACATTTAAATGTTGGGAATATAAAAAAAACAACTTTTTTAATATTTCCATGCTCTTTAGAGCACTGAGACCTTATAGGGACCGTATACATATCTTTTGATTTTATAATTTTATAAAACTCATTCTGATACAAATCAAATTCAAATCAGTCAAATTTTTCATTGCGTATTTCATTTCGAGATTTTCCACTTTTGATCTTAAGCTTATCGCTTAACCACTTATTTATTTATTCCTAAAGGTATATACTAGCACCGAACCTTTCTCCTCAATTGATACTTATCAACTGGAGTAAGTTTGACCAATAAGATAGAGTAAACGCACGTGTAGCTATTCCAAAAGAAATTGATAACAAAAATAATGTTAGGTAGATTAAAGAAAGCCACAAAATAATTTTATATAGAACACTATTTCAACAAACAGGATAGTTTAGACGCACGTGTGGCCATTCCAAAAAAAATGCAATACAAAATCAATGTATACTTATCCAAAAAATACAAAAAAAATGTTTGAATAGAACACGATCCGAAAGCAACGGTAGTTAGTTCCACGAAATATAAGAATGGATCATAAAGTGCAGATGTTTCATTACCCTCAACTCTCGCTTATAGAGGTTCAGACAAGTAGTACTCTCAGTTATAGAGGTTCATGAGGGAAAAACGACTCTCTCTTATAGAGGTTTTTGTCTCTCAGTTATAGAGGTATTTGAGGGGTAAAATGACGGGACCTGGCAATTACTCTCACTTATAGAGGTTTCTCACTTATCCAGTTCTCAGTTAACCAGGTTTGACTGTATTAAATTACTGTTACAATAAAATATGGTTCTAACCGAAATATGCCCCGCGCTCAGCATCCCTACGTCCAAACGTGCCCAATAAGGCTAGCAGCATTTGCGCGCTGAATTGCCAACGATATGTTTTGGGCTAATTAATCCAAAATAAGTTTAAGTACATAAAAATTGATGAATAGGTACTTAGAATCCTTACCGCCCATAGATAAGAGGAATTGCCACCACGAAATATTTATACGGAAGAGACAAATAGTTTCTAAAACAATATCGATTCCGTCACTGGCAGGCGTACTACGCTGCAAAATATTTTGGTACAGTTGATTTGAACAGTTTTTTAACTGGTCATATTTGTTTCATTTGAGTTTGACTACATAGACATTGAATTTCCAAAAGTTGAATAATTATGCTTATTTTGTGATTTACCTATTCGGTCGTGCGTTGGTTTTATACTTACGTATTTACATAATCGGTCTTTGAATTCAATTAGTCGCGTTTTAATGTTTTGTAAGTTTTTATTCTGATTAATAGGTAATTATGATTTTAGGTGTGTTATTATTTTTTGTTCAGTATTAATTTCGTCATTTTGTCAGTATTGCCATAACTTTTTATTCGCAAAATTAGCTGTCGTAAATCCACGATAAATAATTGATCTATTACTGACAAAAAAACAGATAACGCAGAAAATTAGTTTGTCGCGTCAATAGAGGCAATTAATTAAAATATCAATAACTAGCTGCCTGTCCCGGCTTCACCCGGGTACGAATGCCTAAAGAAGAAAAATAGTAAGGATCCCTAATTTTTTAAAATATATTATAGCCTATGTTCACCGAGGATAGTGTAGCTTTCCAAAGGTAAAAGAATTTTCCAATTCGGATCTGTAGTTTCGGAGCCTATTCAATGCAAACAAACAATCAAATCTTTCCTCTTTATGTTATTGGTATAGATTATTCAAAGTCAATTACAATAATTATTCAAACTTAGCTAAACCACAGACAATATTTGAATCATAAAAACAAAAAGCTTTTCATATATTTTGCACAATGATCTTTTTGTAGTCTTTGTAGCGAAGTTTTACTGGATGTTTCTCAACGCGGTCACCCAAGTTAAGCAACGGTTGACCCGTTCAGTTTTCGGATGGGTGACCATGGTCGGCATTTTCCAACTGAACGCTACCCAAGCTCGGATGACCATCACCCGAGCTTGGGAAGCGTTTACCGTATACACTACATTTTATGTTCCGGTTGCTTTAACCGTTTATCCATGTCAGAGATCTTCAGACGGCTTAAAATATAACTAACTAACCTATGACCATGATATGACATAGCAAATTTATTTTTCACTATTTCAGGGGTGACTCTATACTAAAAATAGTTTTTTTACGAGTCAATGACTTCGTTTTGGACAATTGTAGAGCAAGTTTGAGCATAACTCACTTATAACAATGCCTACTAAATATGTGCAAAATTAACTGATTTTCTGGTCTCACCTTTGTGAATAAGCCATTGTAGGTTACAAAAGCTAGAGAATATGCATAACAAAAACTATTTTATGCAATAAGTTTAAACAAAAGGTACATTTCTCACACATCATAAACCGCTCAGAAGCTGGTAAAATGCTTTCAATGTTTGTAAACAAACTGTAGTTTTCTTAATCAATGTCGTTAGTAAAATTGTATCCAACTTTTTATAGACAACTTATTTTTATCACAATTTTTTATAAAAACGATAAAAATTGACGAGGAACTAATTTGAAAACAAATATAGGTTAACAATGACCTACATGCGTAAAGCTGTATAATAATGCATTATAGGACGGTAAGTAGACTAGAATAAAAAATAAACGTTTTGAAAAATAATACTATTGCAGCTTTTGATTTGCAGTGTTTGATTGAAGTTACGTTATACTGTACTGTATCTAGAACGTAATGTGTTTACAATATTGTGTCAATATACTATTTAAATTAGTTTAAAAATACATGTTCTTATAACGTTCTGTAAGTATGGCTAAATACAATCATTTTTTGAAGTTGTAAAATAATAAAAAACTTACCATTTTGTCAACCAGCCACGCGTGTCCACAGATACAAAACAAACTTGTTTTTAAAAAAACACTGATTTAAGAGTACTTCACTATTATATTCACACAGCACTGTCCATTTGAGAAATGCACCGAATGTCTCACTCCTCAGGTTCGCTGGCTGCAAAAAAAAAAAAAAAGTTAGTGAAAGTGACTGTCTGTTTACGATGACCGTTGCCTGGCTGAGATGATTTCAATAGTTACGCCTAGTTTTGGCGGGAAATAAAATTAATGTTACGCTCCATTGAGTATTACGTAATGCTCGTGTAACATCTGCTACTGTTTCGGATGAATAATTATTGCTGCAAACGAGAAAGCAATTTGAGGGCAAGTTTATGACCAAAAAGGTTTGTTTTGTTATGGTTTTATGTGTTGCTATCGCGGTCACAGTGTCACTTTTTAAACTAGATCAAGCATGTAATTAAAACAAACGAGAATTACGACTCTAATACTGATAATGACTACAGATTGGCATATGTCAACTTTAGAGTTATTAAACTAAAATGTTAATTAAGTTGAGAACAAATAGTTTTTTTTAGGGTAATAAAAACTCCTTAGTCCCAAAACGAACAATAAAAAGGTTACATAAGGTATGAAGAAAAGCGTTTACCTACAACATTTTGATGCCAAGGTAACCAAGTTAATACTGATCTACTGATACGCGTCCTACCAACGGATCCTTTCGACAAAGGACAACCGGTACCTACCGAAAGTTTGGCAATTGCACTTTTACATCATAAAATATTCAAAAGGAGTAAGATCACGTCATGCTAAAGAAACGTCAAGTGTCAATCTATTTATGACATGGTGACATGTTACATAAGTGACATAACTCTACAACGATATTTTTGTATAGCTATTACAAGGGTAGTCGTGAAATGTTATTTTGTTAGGTTCAACTTGAGATAGATAGGTATATGTTATTAGTATAGAAATAGATACGTGCTAATAAATGAAAACGAAGTTCTTTAAATGAAACATTTTAAATTAAATCAATATTTGAAAAAGTTGAAAAGTTAAAAAACCCTATCTAGCTTCACATATAGCTAATTGGTTTGCCACGTGTAGAGAATTAAATAAGTGTGTATTGTGGAAATTTATAGTGTATCTGTATACCCATAATTATGAACCAGTTTTGCTATGGAACCACCCCCGAAATCGAACAAAAAATGCGCTATTTCATACATTTAATCGAGATTAGATGAACTCTTGGAACGGATCAGCGGTTTTTTTACATACGTGCCAAAAGTTGTTCATAATGTACACACCTTTAAAAATTCGTGCACTTGCACAGTAACAACTTGATATAAAAGCTTTTATTTTTACCATTTTTATTGCGGAAACTGTTAATTAATTTATATCTGTTAATTAACAGCAACATTAAAATAGTGAAACATTTTACAGAAAAAAAAATCTTGACAAGAAAAGAAACTGATTTAAACTTTTTATATTTGTATAGAGAATAAATACGAGCGCTACATTAAAATTATCTGCTAATTAGATTGACATCTGATAAATGCATTATAATATTTTAAATATCGAAGCATTAAGCGATTTTTATGTCAAGTACGAACCACTACACTTGCGCAAGATAAAAAGTTATTAATAACCTAGTACCTACATACATAAACCTTCAATTCAACTTTTACTTTTTAAGACAATAAATAGTCCTCTTTTGTTTCAATTAAATTGGTTAAGTTTTAATTTTCTTTAACTAATTGAAACAGCAGCTGAATAGAAACTTAACAATTACTTAACTAAATACTTTTAAGTAAATAGTTGGTAAAACCAAAATAGCCCAAAGAACTGAGGAGAGGGCTATTCTTGTAAATTCTATGCGAGTATCTAGAATTATTTTTGAGCTCGATAGAGGAACCAAAATTACCAACTGATTAATTTGAAATTGGAATAGAGCATATTGGTATTGTTTGCCGTTGGGATCACAAATGCTCGAGTGAAGACCACGTACCTACCGGCAAACATAGTATAAGACATCGAAAAGGTGGACAAGCGTCGTGTACAAACTGATTCCAACCCTATCGATCTTAAATCATTGCTTTATTATAAGTCCGAAAGTGTGTTCTTATTTTGCTTCTCCCTCTTAACAACGGATAGACTTGATTTTTGCATGAATATAGGTAACTGAAGGGCCAGAAAATATGAAGGTTTATAAGCCGAATCATACAAGTTGGCGGATGTGAAGTTAGCTACAAGCTGCGCAATATCCAATCCTGACTGACGCTCACAAAAAACTGCGCGTTGATTAGATATTGCGCAGCTTGTAGCTAACTTCACATCCACCGACTTTTATAATTCGGCCTATACTTTTTATCCAAAATATCTAATCTAATATTAAGTTGACGAAGCCGCGGGTAAAAAGCTAGCCTGTAAGAAAATCTCATATACAGCATTGCAGGTGCGTCTAATCCTACGCCTGGTATGAAACGAATAACTTTTCTTTCTAATATATATTTTACCATTGCTAGACAAAGATCTACTCCATCTTCTTCTAAAATTTACAATCTCCCGAAAACTTTCATCGAATCAAATTAATTGGGTATCCAGTTTCATAATCAAAATGTTTTTCGATAGATTTCATTTCAAAATGGTTTGCGATAGATTTCATTACCAGTTTCTAGGCCACAAAAAGCTGAAAAAATCAAAAGAAATTCTGAAAAAGAGCGACTTCATTTTACACAATTATTTCGCAGAGATTTAAACCAATAACACTAGAAAATACTCCAGAGGGCAGAAAAGTCTTAAAAAACAAATACATAAGTAAAATTAAATCCAAAAAAGCGGAAAATGAAAGGACACAGGAAAGAATTGTTTTAAAAATCTACCAAATAGTATTCCAGCTTCCAAGTGAATTAATTAAGAGTCCTTTACCAAATTAACTGTAAAACTCAAATGGAGGAGCTACGATAGAGCTTTCTGAGAAAAGCCTGTGAACATTTTAGTTATTTTATTTGTCGACTTTTCTACGTAAGTTGGCCGCACAGTACTTGACGATAGCAGCTGTAGGACCTTTTCTCCGTTATAACAATAATCGTGCTAGGTAATAGCTACACCAGGCTGAATAGAGATCTTTTATCGAATACACTGGGGAAATTCGAGACCTTATTATATTGGCTTTGTTTTAATGTTCAAAAACCTAACGCAAACTTAATAACTTTTATCATTATTAAGTTCGTATTTTTTTGTGATTATTCAGTTTGACTAAAAGTTTTGAGATGTATTTGCAGAGGTACAATACTAGAGTACATATTGCCGGCAAATTGCTGTGGACAGCTCAAATTAAATATTTATCAGACAGAAACGTAAATGTCGGTACAGTACACATAAGGATATAAAATGACAGTTTATTTGTTTTTTGTGTGGATTGCGCGGTCATATTGCTACTGTTTATTTATATCTGTTTGAGATTAGTACACTGAATTACTTTTCCATTATACTAAGCACTTAAATGATATTAAAATGATGTTACGGTGGTCTGACTCCTAAAATTTTTATAACAATAAATATTTATTCATTTAATTCTTTATTGCACACACTTCGTACCTACAATGGGAAAACTTAGTGCTTAAAACATTACGTACCAGTCATAGATAGATAAACATTCTTTATTGTTAACACAAAGAGCACAAATAACACAGATGACAAAAACATTAAAACTATAGCGTGTAACAAGAAGCAGTCTTATCGCTTAAAGCGATCTCTGCCAGGCAACCTTTGGATGGAACAGGAATATAGAACAAGTAAAGACGGGATTGTGCGTTAACAAAAATAAATTCATACTTATAAAACATACACATACATACATGTATGTCATAACGTTGATGTCAAGAGGACGGATATTTTTTTTACTATAAACAAAACCTTGATTAACTCAACCCATAATTTTTCCAAAAATCAGATTCGTAACTTCCATCCCGTGAGTAAAACCTGTACGTTCTAACGTTTTCCTTTGAAAAGACTCATCATAGCATTAACCTACGACAAAGGTTGAAGGCTATTTCCCATCACGCTAGAGATAAGACGGTCACGCCAGCTGCTGGGGTCAAGACCAAATGTGAGTGCAACGACCTATCTAGGGTTTAACTTCTGTGGGAATGGCAGGGAAGTTTTTATAGTTCTGATTACGCACTGTTACGATAACCGTACGCATTTCAGGGTTAAACAAACAACATTCTTTGGGGGTGTATTCAGTGGGACTCTTAATACGACCTTGTCTGTTTTTATTTAATTTTCTGACTGATTTTCCGTTTGGTTTTGTTTGTAGTACGTGGTACAAAAGATATTTTTGATAGCAAGGGACTATGGTGAAAAAATGATTTAAAAATCAAAGAAAAATAATTAGTGTTTTGAGATAAATTGACTATGTATTGATATGACCTAATTTAGTTACTAGGGTCAAGTTCAAATGTGAGTGCAATGACCTATCTAAGGATTGACATCTGTGTAATGGAAGGGACATTTTTATAGCTTGGGTTACGCACTGTTACGATAAGCGTACGCATTACCATATTATTGTATATTCTTTGGCATTACAGAGGTGACCCTGCGACATATTATATTTTGGCGTGTATTCAGTACGACTCTTAACGTGACCTTGCTTGTTTTGATTTAGTTTTCTGACTTATTTTCCGTTTAGTTTTGTTTGTAATACAAGGTATACAAGACATTTTTTGATAGCTAAGGTGCTATGGTGAAAATGACGTATTCATGCATGCAAAATAAAATATCGCTCTTTTTAAATTCATTAGAAAAGCATTGATTTCGATGATTTTCTAATGAATTTAATGAAATCGAATGATTTCGTCTAGTTGCTAAGGTCAAGAGCAGTGTGAGTGCAACGACCTATCTAAGGTTTAACATTTGTGGGAATGGAGAGGATGTTTTTTATAGCTCGAGTTACGCACTGTTACGATAAGCATACGCGTTTTAGGGTTAAACGACTGACATACTTTTGGGATATTATTCAGGAGAAAGTAGATTTTCAGTGAAACCGTTACAGTGACCTTGTCTACTGTATTTTTAGACTGACTTTTTTCTTAATGTTGTTCCTGGAACTGCTTGAAAACTACAAACCATAGTAAATTTAACAGTTTAGCTCGCGAGCTTCCTCTACAAATTGTAAAAGACTTCGTATATCCAAAAACAGCGGACAAATATGGCAACATCCAGGCCAAAAAAAACATTGGAAAAAACTGAGAACTTCCGTTTTAGAAGTCGGTTAAAAGGACTATATTTTTGGAAGTCGGTTACAAATGCGAAACTTGCTCATCGCTCCCAAATCGGCCAAGCGTATTGGAAGTAAAAGGTAATATTATTGACACACACGTAACACCGCAGTGTGTCAGTGTGTCACAAATCCACTGCGCCGTGCCGTTTGCTCGGTCACTCTCGGTTTCTCCTAACGCAGAGCTATTCTGGAACGATAGATATTAACTGTCTTACCACAAAATATTTAAACATGCTTTAAACACTGTTTAACCGTACAATTTGTACCATTGAACAGCGTGCTTAAAACTCTTGTGGTAAGACAGTAAATTAATAAGGGGATATTTTAACAATATTTATTTTTCGACAAAAATGGCACAACTGACTTCCATCGTGAACAAAATTCCAATAGTTTGTTTAAATCGATGTATTTCATTTTTTGAATATTTAAGATTTTTCAAAAACAGCTCAGCTTATTTTAATTGAATTTAAATAGGACCGTTTCCGAAGTGTGATCTACAAAGCAGAATAAGAATCATATCGGTTTATCGATTTCGATTATTCTTATTCTGTTTACGTGTTTGTGTGTGTAATTGTGTATGCACACGGCGAGGAGTAGTTTTGCCGGCCTCACTTGTTTGTTTCTCAACATTCTGTCTTGATTTTTTATTTGGTCTGAGGAAAAAGCATATTTCAGAGAAATAATAGAGCAGATTAGAACGTAAGGAAATATATGTCAAGTTCACTTGCAGAACAATTTGTAAGGGTTGAAACTGGAATTTAAAGACACTGAACTGTGTAAAAATATCACATTTACCCTGGTACTTCACTTTGTTGTACGAAACCATAAAAAAAGTATCTACAGTCATACAAAAATAATTCGTTTTGTTAAACAAGTGATAGAAATGGAAAAAATCTCGAGTACGCCAGAATTGTGGCATACTCGTAGATATTACAATAATACGATTTTCATATTAATATTATTTTATTTTATTTATTATAATCTCGAGTACACCAGAATTGCAGCATACGTGATGATATGTGGCTATATGCATTCAAATTTATGAGCTAGTCATAACATATTATGTAGGAAGTTAACTGGGTATAACATTATAACACTAAACTACATATATCTGGGTACGTTTTGTTGCGAAAATAATAAAATGTAAGTGGTGAAATCATAACTCGATTGCTAAGTTGCAAGTTTTTTTTGATTACTTACCGCCTATTACGTACGCCAAACCTCAGATTTTTTATAAATGTGAAGCAGTTTTTCCCAAACTATCTAGCGGAATGGGCATAGCTAGAGCAAGGGTGGGGCACGGGTGGACCTTGTACACGCCAGAAAACTTGCATGCATTTTTCTGGGGTAGGCAAAAGTAAGCAGCTGCACCCCAACTTAGAGAAAATGTCTATAATCTGACCGCTTAACTTAGTCCTCCTCCCTTTGTCGTCTCCCCCGGCGCCCCTGTACCGCGCAGGCGAGGATTAAGTTAAGAGGTCGGATTATAGCTACGGCAATATCTTAAAGTTGGTATAGATCGCATCATGTAAAGCAGCTGTAAAATTTGCTACAATACGGAAACAGCTGTACGAGGATTGGAATCCTCGTACAGCCGTTAAGTGAGCTTCAGTCATGATTGGATTATCGGCAGCTATAGTTCGGTCGTTCAGAGAATGCGTTCCTGACACGTCATCTTGAAAAAATGTTTTTGGCCGATATCTCGGAAACTATGTACTTAAGGGCAAAAAACATTGAGATCATTATTGTAGAAAATAAAATTTTGCATCTTTTGTTTCCATTAAACTTTTTTATAAAACTTACCGTTTACGATTTATGGACCATTTAATGTTTTAAGGTCCATTTAATGAAATTTCATTAAATGGTCCATAAATCGTAAACGGTAAGTTTTACAAAAAAGTTTAATGGAATTGTAGAAAATAAAATTTCGCATCTTTTGTTGCCAAAAGATGCGAAATTTTATTTTCTACAATAATAATCTTGATGTTTTTTGCCCTTAAGTACATAGTTTCCGAGATATCGGCCAAAAACATTTTTTCAAGATGACTTGTCAGGAACGCATTCTCTGAACGGCCGAACTATAGCAGCTAACATCACAGCCGCCACGATGTTTGATTTAGCCTAAAATTCGATTGAATCAAAAATAAGAGGCTAATAAATACCCTATACCTAAGTATTATACTGTGTTTTCAAATAGACTTTATAAGGGGTAAAGAGAAAGACCTGCTTGTTCAAACTTATAAAAATGAATAATTACTAATACTAATGTAACTTTTCCGTCCATTGTGATTTTTGATCCAGTGTGATTTTGAGACTTGAGTGAGAGTTGGGACTGAAGTTGAAGCCTGTTTGAAATAAATGTTAACCTTGAATCATTTTCTTTTTCCATTCATATATAAAAAAAATCATAAATACTTAAAATGTTTCATCGCTAAGACACAACCCGACCGAGCCCGGCGGACCCGGCCGGGTTGGCGACGCATGCAACCGGGCCCGGCCGGGTTGAGAAACATACCGGGTTGCAATCTCAAATACCTAATTATCACAAGATCTTGATAAATGACTAATAAATTATAATTTCGTTTCATTTCGAAATCTTCAAACGGCATTGATCTATATTTTACGATTTAAAGTCTAAACAGTGGCCAGAACCACTCAGTGTAATATCCGGTACAAAAAACACTGCATATCTATTTTGTAACACATTCATTTAATGCCAATTTGCTCTTAAGAATTTGGTGACGAAAGCACTTCGAGTGATTGCAAAGTTACGACAACAGAGCCGAGTTAGACCGCCAAACACCTCTATCAAATCTGTCAGGATCTAACAACTGTTTTTTTGTGATTTTTTTATTGGATTGTAAAGAAGAAAATATGTTCCGATTTAGTATGAAGGGGGTTATTCGACGCACAGTTCTGATAAAAGGCCACCAACCTGATGGTTGGATGATATTCGTATGTCGAAAGGTGATGGGTAATGCTTGCACCAGGACTGGAAAGAATGGCGAGAAAGACAGGAGGCCTATGCACAAAGTCGCTTACCATCAGGCGAGTTGGTGGTCAGCGCGGATATATTCGCGTTAAAAAAAAATATGTCATTAGATAAAATAAGATCTTTGTTATGAATGACAAAAGTTGAGTAAATATTGTATTTCATTTTGAAAAATATTACTAAATACATAGTTATTTTTAACTTCAACCGTGTACAGAATTCGCGAATATTTCGTACGGATCGATGTAGCATTTTTCACATTATTGTTGATTTATCAAAAATAACTCAGCTGATGTCGATAAAATTTAAATGGGACCAATTTCGAAGTATACTCTTTCCAATAAAAGAGAATTATGGAAATCGGACTAGGTACTATGTAAAAAGTTATGCGTGGTTATAGATGAAAAAAACCTTTAAAAAAATTTACGCGTCGAATTGAGTACCTCCTCCGTTTCGTCGGTCAAAAATGTATATAAATTAGATTTCAGTCAAACGACATTATCGGTAGAAGCAATCTTTAACGACCAGGAACAAATAAAAACAGTGACCTTTAAACTAAACACTTTCATAACGCCTACTAAGTAATCAACTACATAATACATTAGCAGATAATTGACAGAATAACAGGCAGCCTAAACGTTTTCTGAAAAAGGTGTAATCTGGAATATTGTACCTTTCAACTAGAAAAAGATTTTTCAAGTGATTCCAGAAATTATATTATAAAATTAGCAACCAAAGAAAATACGTTTTCTATCACTCTTTATAATATAATTAGGTCATATATACATCGTATGTATGTGTAGAATTTACGTTGGTAAAATATAAAACAATTTATCGAAATGTAACACTAAAAATAATATTTCATCATATATTTTTGTCGAAGCCTTAAATACTGTAGTCATGTATCATAAAGTGTCTACATATAAAAATACTGTCAACTATAAACAAAAATATCTTTAAATAGAGTATTCAAATAAAAAGTCGTGTAATCCTATATTTTTGTCTAAGACCTAAGTTGTAAGAACCTACGTACAATATAGTATAGGAGCTCGTTGAAGTCTTTTACATGAGACCTAAAAAGCTTTTTAACGTATTTAATAAATGTGTTCCAGAAAGCCAGAAATGTCTTCGCAGCTCTTAAGAAATTTCATAACAGAATATTAGAGAATATCTAGACACAAATAGCCAGCAATATAGAAGAAAAGACGCCTCTTTAGCAACGCTGTCCTTCGCTATTTCAATATCTTGCCTTTTCTTCTGTAAATACCTAAATATAAAACGCAGTCGTTACGGTGTCTGTCAGTTTAATACATATAATTATATGGTTTTATTTTATTATTTGTGATATTTAGGTATTCTGTTTTATGAGAGTAACCATTCATCCACATCCAACCACAAGCTCTGCTTAGTTTGGGGTCAGAGACCGTGTGTAAGAAGTCCCCTAATATTTATTTATTTATTTATCCATCCATCAGCCATACGGTCCAGTGCTGAACATAGGCCTCGCCTATGGATCTCCAGTAAGACCGATTGAAAGCGGTTTGCATGAGACCGCAGGGTGTTAATGGAGTCATCCCTCCACCTTGTGGGTGGACGTCCTACGCTGCGCTCGACCCCGTCGGTCATCAGTCCTCCGCGCTATGTGCCCTGCCCACTGCCATTTCAACTTGCCAATCCGCTGGGCTATATCGATAACTTTCTTCTACGCATCTCCTTATTTCTGATTCGTTCCCAGAGACTTTCAGTTTATTTAAAAATATATCTGGAGCAAGCGTTCGAGTATTATAGCTCGTTTCCCTTATCATATCTTCTTCGAATCGATCATTGTGTATCTAAGTACTTCAAAGTTTCATTCTTAAAATATTTGAGTTATTATTTTCATAGTCTGCTAATTTATGTAACACTTCAGACTGTAGTTATATAGTTTGAACATAACCATTTGTATTTTGTCTCTTTTATTTTCTAAGATAAAGATAACAACAACAACAGTATGCTCATTTAATGTTTAATGTAAATTAACGAAAACTGTTTGATGCGAGTTTTCTGCTTAGTCATACAATAGAATTTGGTATTGATTGTTGAAAAAGATAACTTTTTATTAAGTCTAAAAACAAATATTCTTATAGAAAAGCAGGAACCGCGGGCGTATAATATAGTTTTACAAAAGCTCACTCTGTCCGAAGCAGTGATGCAATAGGTAGCTTACTTTTCTATACTATTTCTTTGAAAGTGATGGAGATTGTGATTTACGAGTATGTATAGAGCACGACTTATAAAAAAAACTGCTCTCTTTGACGAGAGAACGTTTCTTATACATATAGAGGATGAATATTATGATAATTAATGTATTTGAAAAACCATATTATTCTGTTTACAAAAACACTATAAAAGCTAGCTCTAGCAGATAACCCGCCTCTGGCACAATGGTTCCCCAAACATTGACTAAAATTGCGATAACAACTGATTTATTTTTAATACCAATTAACTTTTTTTTCTTTGATAATAATCAAAATACTTATAGAGAAGATATTTCCTTCTTTAATTAATCTTAAACATCATTCTAAGTTTTTAACCGACTTGAAAAAAGGAGGAGGTTCTATGTCCGTTTGTATATTTTTTTACTGAATGTTCATCGATAATTTCGCCAATTGTGAACATGTTTTATTTTTTTGTTTGTTTGGTAGATTATAATAATATTTCATAGGTAGTTTCATTCAAATTCTATCGAAGTCACCTGAGCCGTTTTTGAAAAATCGACAGTACCTATAATGTAAAACTAGCGACCCGCCCTGGCTTCGCTCAAGTGTATTATACTTACATATAAACCTTCCCCTTGAATTATTCTATCTATTAAAATAATCGGCCAAGTACGAGTCGGACTCGCGCACGGAGGGTTCCGTACTGTATGGGAGCCCCCTTTAAATATTTATTTTATTTAATTTTATTATTTATTATTGAAGGGAATATAAAACTAAATATTCTGCGAAAATTTCAAGCATCTACCTGGTACCATTAATATAGAGTGAAAAACGTCTAAAAATTCAGGTTTGTTGTATGGGAGCCCCCCTTAAATATTTATTTTGTTTTGTTTTTGGTATTTGTTGTTATAGCGGCAACCAAAATACATCATCTGTGAAAATTTCAGCTGCTTAGCTATCATGGTTTATGAGATACAGCCCGGTGACAGACGGACAGACAGACAGACGGACATCGAAGTTTTAGTAGTAAAGTCCCGTTTTTCCCTTTGGGTACGGAACCCTAAAAAACCACATCAAAATCCGTTGCTTAGTTTTAAAGATATAAACATAGATTAGGACAGACAGTGGAAAGCGACTTTGTTTTATACTATGTAGTGAAGTGATAGTCATTACTTGCTACATGGATGACACACATCGATTCGTTGGAACAATTCAAATTCTGTAGGTACACGGTTAAAGTTTGTTGTAACATTTTTGACGGAAAGTAATTATTTAAATCTCAAGAAAACCACTAACACGTTTTTGGCTCAACCAAATCCGCGAGAAAATTCTAGCAAATAGTTTGATGATCGGCAATATGGCCGGGAAATAGTGCTTCAATAAAATGCTGATAAAATCTGATGCAAATCCAATATTGCAATATGGAAATACGGAAACCCGAGAAGTGAAATTACCATAATGATGCAGCTGAGGAAACTACAAGGCATCTACACGCTCGCTTACAGCTTTCAATCACTGTTATTAAAAAAGTGAAAAACCATTTCACAGTGTTTTACTTCACACTATTTTTATGTTGTGTTTTGCCGCCTCTACGCGGTCGAGGTGTAGAAAAGCAATGAACAAGTCAACTTTTCTTTGTTTTCTCAAAAAAATACGCAACGTTATGTGAGTACCTACGACTACGCCGCGGCTCTTCTACGCGATATTATGCCAACGACTGGAATTGTATAATAGAATTCTTTAGAATTTTTTAGTAAAAACTTTTTGGGGTTCCGTACCCAAAGGGTAAAAACGGGACCCTATTACTAAGGCTATCTGTCACCAGGCTGTATCCCATGAACGGTGATAGCTAGCACGTTGTATTTTCATAGGTGATGTATTTCTGTTGCCGCTATAACAACAAATACTAAAAACAGAATAAAACAGATATTTAAGGGGGGCTTCCATACAACAAAAGTCTAAAAAGACTCCAACACGGTACGGAACCCTTCGTGCGCGAGACCGACTCGCACTTGGCTGATTTTTATACCTACTTATTACTCCGACTTCGACACCAAGGCTAACCACCCGGCCTATACGAACGTACTTTTATTTAAAAATACAAATTATTGCACATGCAAAATTACGCAAATTTAGTTATAACGTCACGTCACGAATATAATGTCTGGATGGTCTAGGTAGATACTGATTTTTTGTATAGTAAGTATATGAGCCTGTTATCAAGAGTCTGTGTAGTCTCTGTAAAAAATCTTTCTATATTTTCACTGATGGCAGTGCAAAAACTTTTTTGTCAATTGCCCAGCTCTAGCCCAAAGATGGTAAAAAGTTGAATAACAAACTAAGATAACCAGACACCTTCCAACGTCAAGAGTAGGTATAATTCTCATTAACACCTTATCCTCTCAATGCAAACAATACAAGTCAAATAATTAGCACGGAACGTAAATATACCGGAACGAATACACGTTAAAACTTTTGGTTCTATATTCGGTGAATAACCACGTGTTTACTTATTTCATTTCACACCGGACATTTGTAATATTTAAACGTTTTTGATGACATTATAATAAATAGGTTTTAGAATTTTAATCACCGTAAGGAACACTATAACAAATAATTATTTTTCGCCTAACATGGCATAACCGATTACAACCGTTGCAATTTACGTTCAAAATTCAAATAATTCGCTCGAAAAAAACCATCCAGCCGAATATAGAACCTCCTTTTTGAAGTCAATTAAAAGCTGTATCTCACTGCTGAATATCTTTTCACTATGAAACAGTTTAGGTTCTCTACGCCAAATACGCAATGGAAGAATTCTCAAAATATGTTTGAGTATAAATGGAACGCTCAGATTTCTCACGTTGTTTATTTTCAACGTAAATTAGCAATGATTGACAATACGTACTTATACGTTCTCTACATTGTTTACACCAATATAGTCTGACCAGTCAGTAATATATAAATAATGATACCTAACACTGTTATGACAAAATATGAAATGTATGAGAGAGCGCAATTTCGCCTGTACTACCCTCTAACAAAGCCTGCGTAACAAAGCTATCTAGCAATTTAAATGACAAGTGTAATACCTACCTGTACTTGATCTTGGTAACCGTCTCACAGGTGTCACGCGAGATTTCTCCACATCAGTGTTTTTGTTTGTTATTAAGTGCCGGATTTGCGCTTTCATGTTTCAAGACCACGTCTTCTGGTCACGCTTGGCGTTGCGCAATCATATTTGTTAGATAATAATTGAGGTAATGCTAATATTTAGTATTGTGTTTCTGCTTAGCTGTTGGGCATGGGAGTATCGTGGTAGAGCCAGCGTTTGATTAATACCAATAACCCTGTATATTCAGTATTCACCAAGCTGGTCCAGTAGAGTGTTGGTAAACTTATATAGGCCATATAATTTTATCTCCGGATATATTGCAGGTTTTCCCGCAATGTTTTCCTTCAGCCATAAGCCAGCAGCAGCGGTAAGAAAATCCGTAGGTAAATTCCTAAGAAATCATTGGGAAACAGTATGAGTATTACATAGTACATAGGTGAGCAATTTATGTTTTAAAACATTGTAATTCTTATTGTTTCTTTTTTTAAATCTCCATGATTTATCATGTTACCTAAGAGTTATTGAAATGAAAAAATATATTGACAGTATATCTGAGATAAGTATCGGGACTTGGATAAATGATAAGTATTATCACTACGTAGTACGAGTATAAACAAAGTCTCTTCCCTGTCTGTCCCTATGTATGCTTATATCTTTAAAACTACGCAACGTATTTTGATGCGGTTTATTTTAATAGATAGAGTGAGTCAAGAGAAAGGTTTATATGTATAATACACCTGTGCGAAGCCGGGGCGCGCGGGTCGCTAGTGTATTTATGAGCACTAAGTACCTAATTCAAAACTAAGCTCAATCAAAAAAACTTACCAGGACGGTAAATAGTCAAACCACTGATTTTACACGATTATCCTCAACCGATTTTATAGATTAACCAACTTTTCCAATCTTAAATCTCTAAGAAAAATGTCGAAATTATAGAATCTGGTCCAAGCCAATAAAAACAATTTTAGATGATGCAAAAGATTGTGGAAACCTGAATTAAACACTTAGGCAAGACGGTGTCTAAACTTGTTACCTGAGCTAGGTCTAGGTGGATTTCAAAAGTTTGAACTTCCAAATTTATTGTGAAACTCTTAAGGTTTATTTTGTAGGTTTCTTAAAATCTAAAGCAAACAGGTATCTTGCAAGTCCTAGAGTCTAGACTCTTTAGGGAGAATGTGTTTGAAAGGGAACTCACATCCTTATTTAAATATAAATCCGTTAGTGTATTTATTGATTTGTTGGTACTTTTTCACGCAACAGAAGTGAGCAGATCCAGGTACCTGATATTCTGTATGGATAGCTGTAGTTTAATATATCAATGAAATATTTTTTTCATCCTGGAAGCCGTAAGTAAAAGATGATATAATTGGTGATGATAAGTTATTTAGTTTGTTAGCATTTTTTGTAAGGCAAAATTATTTCAAATTTTTTTTCGAGTCTTTAAATTCCGCGGCAAAGTTTTGAAATTTTTAATACAAAAAATGTCTCTTTGAGATAAACCTAGTGTGGAAAGCACTATTAAAATTGATTCATTAGAAATTAATTTTGTAAAAATTTTACTCAATGTTTAATATTCTGGATTTTTGTAATCAACAAAATGCACCTTGGTAATAATTTGTGTTACAGTATTATAAAAAAAAAAGTATTCATATTCATCCGAAATAGTTGTACAATACCTATGGTATGTATAAATGACAATACAATCATTTTTAATGTAGGTATTCGGAAAGAGATTTTTAAAAAATGCAAATATATTTGTAAAATTTCTAAAACTTCAGTGCAACTATTTCCTATTAGACTTTATGGTTTAAAAATGTATTTTTCACACGTTTTAAAGTTGATTTGAACCTGGCAAATATCGTGTAGGTACTAAGTATCTTTAGGACCCACTGACTCCCGTCAAAGACCTCTATGTCGTTTTGCAGATTAGTTAAAGTAATTTTGGTAGAGATTTGTGGATTAATTTTTTATACGCACTATTCTTTTGCTAATTTGGGTACTTTTTATTTTATCATTAAAACTTCGGACATTTTATCGTAAGCTGAATTTTAATTCTAACTAGGATCATTATGGTTAATTTTATTATTTGTATCAATAATTATACATCTCGATAAGTAGCACATAATTCTTATATCTGGTTATACCTACTTACCAATTAAAATAAACACTAAAATATTTTTTCATATTTTCAACAAAGGCATATAAACTATTTGCTCACCTAATTAGATCCTGACACACAATCCAAATAGAAAAAAAAAACTGAACCGTTCGAAATTCAAATCGATGATCGATCGTGCGCGTGCGGCGTACGCGCCTTCCCGCAAAAGACTTGCCCTACCACACGCTTCCTTCTCTCACCTTGTAAGTGCCATACAAACTGTTGCCGTGACTGTGACTTCGCGTTTACTTGCATACATACCATTACCGAATCTGTGGCTAGTTGTATACCAAATATCACGTAAGCTGTAGTTATGCTAGGATACTTAATCTTGCACTAAATGTTTCCGAACTAGAATGTAGGTGTAAAGTAAGCGTTGAATGTTTGTCACGGAACTGCATAAGGAATTCAATGAACTGAGTTGTCAAATAATTCCATTTAAGTAGGTAATGGATGTGTGGAAAATTGATAAACGTAGTTTAAATATAATTATGTCAATTTGAATGTAGATTTCAAATTCATTGGAATATTTATTCCGTTTAAATTTTAATTTCCAGGGAGCACGGATCTTTACGGTAGATCCATAGAGCAAGTATGGTCACGGTAAGTAAGCCGGAAGCCACTAAACAGATCACAATTTAGGTAAACAAATGCTCATCATTTATTTTTCTGCATCATAATTGGCTTTTGTTTAGGTACTTGAGTCTATGTCGCAGCAAGAAAAAAAAGCATTATATTACGAAATGAAATGAAATGAAAAAGTTTATTCGACACAAAAATAAAATTGAAAGAAGAATAGTAAAAACAGGAAAGTCGAAAAGAGCTCACCTCAGCACTAATGCTAGTAGATACCGAGTACCCAGCGAACATGACATAAAAATATAAAAAGCAACAGAAGTAAAATAATCTGCCAAGTACAAGTCGGACCCGCGCATGAAGGGTTCCGTACTGTATGGCTCCCATGCAGTACCCATTAAATATTTATGTTATTTTAATTTGATTATTTAATAGTTAATCGTAAGCATGCAGCTAAATACTTTATGAATATTTCAAGCATCTACCTGTTACCATTATTGATATCGAGCGAAAAACGGCAATAAATTTAGATTTTTTGTACCCTTAAATATTATTATTATTCTATTTTTTATGTGTTGTTATAGCGGCAACAGAAATACATCATCTGTGAAATATTCAGCTTTCTAGCTATAGCGGTTCATGAGATACAGCCTGGAGACAGACAGACAGACGGACAGCAGAGTCTTAGTAATAGAGGCCCGTTTTTACGTTTTTTTTTTTTTTTTTGGTTACGGAAACCTAAAAATGCTCAACTAACAGCGCAAAAGTCAAATAATACAAGTTTACAATCAATAATAATGCGAAAAATAAAATAATACTTAAAATGAAATTAATAAACCTTACAAATCACTTTAATTAATTATAACTTTATCAACACATCCAATAGTTCTCGTCCACGACCAACCCAAAAATATGACAACTTTCCGAAGGTATGTAATTTTACCCGCAACTGTTTGCACGGTAGACTAAATAAAGCTAACCGTTATCGTAATGAGAAGGAGCCTGTGTTGAGCATTGCAGCAGTAAAACATAAATTCTTAGTGCCTGAAGATAATTAAGTGCCTCCCCATTCCTTTGTTTCTTTTGTTTGATCGATGTCGATCTTCAAATATCACTTCAGCCAGTATTTATTGTTCTGAGCTTTTGCCAGAGATAGCATAGGGTCACTATTTAACAGTTATCTTCTTCTTCTTCTTAGTTTTGGCTCGCATTAATGTGCATTTGCCAGTGTCAAGTATTATAATTTTAATATTTTTTATCAAAATAGTCACTGCCGTAGTCTCGTAATAGTCCAATAAATTAGCGGTCAAGTCCAAACGGACTCAGTAAAGCAGTGGAGACTTTACTAGAGGCGTCTATGGAGTTTTGGTAACAACACGGAACAACATGATACGTCACATTATATCACTTGCCTGCACTTATGCACGTTAATCAGCTCATAATCAACGAAATAACACAATGTTTCACTAATTATCACTGATAAAGACACAAGTTTAACAAAGTAATACAATGAGGCGACATGATTTTTCCGCGTTCCCGCCAAAAACTCTTTACAGATATTTGTGTATAGCGTTCTTAAGAGAGGTGATTACAATGTTCTTAGCGATCACTGACGTGTCAAGCATCTGTCAGCGATGTTTGGCCGAAAGACTGACCATTTTCGGATGTGTGACGGCGGAAGGCATATCCAGGGTTATCCAAAACCGGTGTACTCCATTAAACAGATAAGCAGATAAACATTTTATTGATAATAATGATAACTTTTAATTTTTATTAGCCGCGCCGTACTTACACCAGATAATATTTGAAATGTAAGCACCCCTGAGTCGGGCCCTGCAATACAGGTCATCCTAGTGCAGGGTCCACTGGTATTTCTGTATGTATGTAATCTTCTGCTAAATCTGTCAAAAATTAGGTATAATTCACAAAATTGAAAACTGAAACATGACTCAGATTGAAATAAATTCATTCGATAATCTTATTGTACCATAAAAAATCATTCCTAAAATTAATATCAAGAATATCAAATAATGATGTCAAATCACATAATTTTTTAACAGGAAATTACTCTTATTAGAGCAAGCAAAAAATAGTGTAAGTACAGGGCAAGCAGTGTACATTGTACATCTGAGTAGGTACTACCGTCGTCGGTTGAGACGTTAAACACTAAGCCCCAGATGATTTAACAGTTTAAATGGGTCTGATCCCATCAGGCTTATACGAACATACACTTCGTCCTTCTTATAAATAAACGTAGAGCAACTTCGGACTAGAAGTTAATAGCCTGTGTTTTATAATTTACTAGACGACCCGCCCCGGCTTCGCACAGGTGTATTATACATATAAACCTTCCTCTTGAATCACTCTTTCCATTAAAAAAACCGCATCAACATCCGTTGCGTAGTTTTAAAGATTTAAACATACAGACAAACAAACAGACAAAAATAGCGACTATTTATACTATGTAGTGACAAGTGAATTAAAATTGTCATCCTTCGTTTCCAGCCATAGGACGTCCACTGATGAAAATAGGCCTCCCCTGTGGATCTCCAATAAGACCGATTGGAAGCGGCTTGCATCCAGCGCGATTCTGCGGTCTTGAACCACAATTGTTAAAATGACAAAAAATGTTAAGGGAAGAAAAAGATACAATACAGGTAGCGGCACGTAAGTGTAGCGCTGAGGGTACTGTGGAGGGGATGGCTGCGCATGGTGACCGCCATACTAAACCCATGCGCAGCCATCACCTCCACACTTCGCTCAGCGGTAGACTTATACGTCGCGACCTGTACACTGTACAGGCCAACTACTCCGAAGTAACAATACATTTATAATAAGGCCATATATATTTATTGATATTTTTCACATTTAAGGATATCTGGTTCGCGAGACTCTTAAAAAAAGATGACATGGAAGACAGCCTTTCGATGTAAGCGCCTGCTCCCAGCGACGGTGACGTAACATGACCCTTATGCCACAGAGATAAGATCTAAAAGCATTACGAAACCACGTTTTCGCCTCTCCCTTAAAAGTTATGAGTCTTATAAGAGCAGTTTCGCGAACATGTCTTGTTGCAGATTTTTTCTATGATTATCTAAGTAAAAAAACTTTCTTTACTTTATGGGGAAAGTACTAAACAAAGAAGTTTATCTGTAGGCACGATATTAGGTACGAATAAATTCGAAAAGTTCGAACCATAACGGTAGAAACATTTACGCTAAATTATTCAGGGTTATACAGAACAGAACAGTTCCAGAGTATTTATTACTATTTCAGAGTCAACTTCGATATTAAAGGATTTAATTTTGTTTTATAACTTGTAAAAAATGAAAAAGGTAACTTGAGTAGGTACAGGTCGCGGCATATAAGTGAGGCGCTGAGCGAAGTGTGGAGGGGGCGGTTGCGCATGAGTTTAGTGTTTCGGTCAACATGCGCAGCCATCCCCTCCACAGTACCGTCAGCGCTAGACTTACGTGCCGCTGCTTGTTCGTTTCATTTGTCTGAATAATTAGAAAAAATTCTAAAAATGTTTTTTAAGTAGTGTGCATATTATATTTACGTCCCAGTTGATTATTTTGATAAAATTAATGCAGGATTGATCTCGAAGTAAAAACTGTCCTATGAGCTCCTTTCGATTAAATGGTACTGGTTCATTTAACTGTGCATCATTTTACTATATTGATCTGCAACTTTGGATGTGTGGTATGTGGTTTAGGATATCCCAAAATATTAGTTACTTACGAACTTTAAATTATAGCTTCAATAGGTACCACTAGAAAGATATTTTCCTGATCTATGTTTCAATACGAACTTTGGTACCTATCATGCTAAATTCTTGTGTAAGATAAATGTCTCTAAAATAAGTGATTTAATTAGCTAGAACCAATTTGGACTGCAAACATTTTTATTGTGGCGATCTGCGAGCATACATATATCTACAGAGAAAGTAGTAAAAAAATGTCCGAGCGCCGTCATACATACGGACTTAGATATTTACATTAAATAATTCACAATGACCAGTTTTCTCGAATCTCAACCTTATGTCACCAAATTATGCTTGTAACCGAGCGCTTTGGCCTCGCGCGGCGTTGTAGTTGGGTTGCAATCGCCTTACGACTAACTAAAAAGCCTGCTCACTACGTAGCTTAGCTTGGGCTGGGTTTTGGCTCGGACACTTTTTTTGCACGGTTATGACTCTATTGATATTTGCTCGAAGGTGGCGATACTTGCTGGCGTATCATCATAATATCTCTATTGATAGGTACACCTGTACCAACTTTTATGTATTTTAATGGTTTACTGCTCAGCATAGCACGAAGGGCAATCGAACCATTTCTACCACTGTGACTTAGATGATACGCCTATACTCATCATAATGAGCACGATGACCTCCTTTTACCATAAAACCACCTTTTTAAGTAACCTTGTAGGTAATGTAGGTAGTATACCTTACTCCAATCAAATTGGTCTACCGTTTGGACTACTCCTAGCATACAGCGAGTTTGCAAACTTACTTAATAAGTAGTTTTGTAGTAGGCACTACCTAAGCACTCGGACTAACTCGCCTCGTGACGTTACGCATAAGCATAACTAAGGGGTCGTCCATTAATTACGAGAAATATTTAGGGGGGGAGGTCGAGGCAAATCTCACCAGATCTCACGTGGAGGAAAGTGGCGCAAGAGAATCTTGGCAAGTGTGACGTATTTTTATTTTTTTGCAAGAAACTAAAATTGCAAGAGAACAGTTAAAAAAGCAAAACATAGAATATAGGTAAATTAAAAAATTGACACGAATCCAACACAGTCAAGAATATGCATTCACAGCAAACACACATTTCACAAAATCTTACGTGAGATTGGGAGTGGGAGGGTACCGATTCAAATCTCTCAAAGTCTCAGCAGTTAGAGAAAGGGGGGTCGAAAAATCAGAGTTAGAAAAAGTAGCTACCCACGTAATTTATGGATGCCCCCTTAAGATGATCGTACTGATTACCTAACATAAAGATAGTAAAACGATACATACCTAGAACTATTTCCTTGTAGTTTGTTCCACATACGTTCACTACCGCTTTTTTTCTCGGTTGAGCAATTGGAGAATATTGTTGCAGTTTGTTCGAGTTTCCTTTTACCAGTAATAGAAAAAATGGAGTAGGTATTTGTGTAATGTAATTAAGTCACGAGTGAGCAAGCTATTCGCAGGACAGCAAAGTCGTCGGGCTCTGTTTTTACATCCAAAGGGATGAAACGGAAGGGATATTAGAACTCTATGGGATATTTCGCTACATGACGAAAATGTATTCTGGGTGGTATATTATTGTACTCATCATTGATTAAAGAGTTATCTTTGTGATAAGCATTTCAAGAATCTAAAGCAAACGCAAGATTTGAACCTGCCCCTTCGGATCACTAGCCCGACTATAGCTAAAATTTGGCGCATTCGTTGGAGGCGGGCTAGCTCAGTTGGGAGAGCGTCGGGCTAGCGATCCGAAGGGGCAGGTTCAAATCCTAATCCAAAAAATTAGGTCAAATCATTTCTTTTCGAAAAGTTTATTGACTTTGGTCAAAATGGTAACTGGAACTGAAAAATACTAGATTGGACTGGACCTACACTATAATGAGATGGGGGTCCCTACAATCTATCAGCCATAGGACGTCCACTGCTGGACATAGGCCTCCCCTATAGATCGGAAAATAATACCTGCTATAATCTTTTAGGTACAGTAGTGTAAATATTTGTGCCTTCTTAACTTTGAGGAAACATTCTACATCATATATCAATAAAAAAATCTTATTCATAATCTTTGCTCGATTACCTACTTATTGATACATATTAGTACCAAAGAATCAACGTTTATATGTAAGCAAATCATTATTTTATTGTGTTTTGAGCCTCATAGGCACATGGTGTTACATGTGAGCAAAAAAATAAAAAAGTGGAATAAGTATTTGGTTTTATGACAATCTATTATGTAAATGTTTTTGACGTTTTTGTGTGAGTTATACGGCTGTCTATGGATTTTCCTGGAATTTAATCTTACTGAACTATACGAGCCAGGCACTGGGTTTTTTTAATATGGTTGTTGGACATAGGCCTACTGTCGAAAAAGTGCGGAGATTTGTTATCTGCAAATAGTTATAGAATTTGACTGCATCGGTGGCCCAGTGGTCAGTAACCCTAACTGCTGTGCTAAAGAGGCGTGGGTTCGATTCCCACCGAGGGCCAGGCATAAGTGTTTGCTCTGTGTCAAACAAATATATTGTTTAGATCATAGATAACTTATTCATCACAAGTGAGTCTATGTCCACACCATTGTCATTGACCTATGACGCTAAGACCACCCGCAGGACCACACATAACGCGACTTCACGATAAAACTATTCGCTAATGAATATAATAACCTATGTGTTTCGTTTTTATGATTTGGCTAAACAAAGCTAATTAGATACCTACAGCAGGTGAGTTAGAGGTAGAGAGAGAGGTGATTTAGGCGGGATCAAAGGGACGAGGCTAGTGATTACGCAGTAGCAATATAGCAAGTAGCACAGCATGTAGCTAAGTTCACAGCCGCCAAAAAGTTTGATTCATCCTATAATATGCAAAACTACAACAGGTGCGTGTGGCTCGACTCATTTTTGTAAAGCGCCTCCGGTTTATAGTATAGCAACGCGTGCTCATCCCAGAACTTGGTTCCCTGAGTACGTAGAAGGAGAAACAAATTAGATCTACGCCTGAGAATAAGGTCCTGGTAATTTTTTCAACAAGTATTATATTTAAAAATAAATCTTTAAAAAAAAAAAAAACAAGCTTTTACTGAAAAAGTAGGTACTCGCCAAGACGAATCAAACAAGGCGAAACTCGATAGGGTTGCGTCGTTTCATTACAGAGCTCCTATGACGTCCTTCCAGCTCCATCATCAGACCCTGATTACCATTGAAAGACAAACTACTCGCCAAGACCATTCAAATGAACCCAAACTCGATGAGGTTGTGTCGTTTCATTGCTAAGTTCCTTTGGCCACCTTCCAGCTCCATCATCAGATCAGCACCATGTCATCATATTATTGCATTGTCATGCGATTTACCTACATGTAGTTTACATATGTAGGTATGCAAAATTTCAGCTCAATCGGTAACCGGGAAGTGGATCAAATTTAACTTGCAAGATTTGATTACAGAACGACAGACAGACAACGGGACAGGTGAAACTAAATAAAAGTTTGTAAAAACAGACACACCTTCATTATCTAGACATATGTACATTTTTACAGAGAATAATTAAGGCAATCAACTAACAAAACAGCGACGCGTTTTTATCGACAAATTCTATATTCTAATTGCCAAATTGGGCATATTTTACTATTTCTCGACAGGTTCTATAGCATCACTGCGGGTCATGGCTAGTCATGGGTTTTGAATAAATTTCACATAACTTGACTAAGCGAAGAAATAAACTGGGCAGGTGCTATACCTATAAACAATTATATAACTTATGGTCCGGTTTGAGCTGTGGTGTAACCACCTACTTAGGTAGTAGGTACACCTACCTACTTACTGAGGTGGCCCGTACCATAATGTATCAACCATAGAGATTTGTGGAGAGGCCTTCTCTTTACCCGGCGCGCCCTCGGAATAAGTAAAACCAGGCGCGCCAGACATTTGCACTTTATGTACTCAGCATACCTATGCTCATACACCTCAAAATGCATTTTTACAAAATATACATCGCTGAGCGTTATACGAGCGCATTAAATAAAGTGATTTTTTGTGCTCGATGCGTAAAAAAATGTGTAATTATTATAATACTAGCTTTTACCCGCGGCTTCGCCCGCGTTATATTTTGATTTTGGCTAATGTTTATGTTGGCTGCGAAACCTAACCTAAGCGACAAACATCAAAATAACTTAGAGGAATGCTTTTGTTGGTTAAGTTACGGTTGGAGTGTATATACAACCCCCCTGTGTATTCCCGCCTTGTCGTGGCGGGGGAGGTCTAAGGCAGCTGAAAAGGCGGCGCTCGAAGTCTCCCTCTTCTTTGGGTCTTTCCCGCAAGGCAGCTTAGAGGCCGGCACTCGTAGTGCAGCCGCTTTTAACTAAAGCAGCTGAGAGGATGGCCGGTAGGTTGCCTGCCTTATGAGGAGTGTTGCTTCTGAGGCGGGCTGCAGTGCCGCTCTTGCGACGCTCTTGCGACTATTAGGGGCTGCGGTGGGATGGAACTGGTTGTGTGGGTGCCGCCACCTACCCTACCTTCCGCTAGGCCGTCAACCTGTTGGAAGACGCAGTGGGGCTGCAGGGGAAGAGAAGTGTCGGTATCGCGATGGCCGTTCTCACTGCCCTCTGCAGTTGAAGAGGCAGGCGCTGGGCTACTATGACTGACCCGTTGCACTGGGATCAGGACGTTGGAATGCTGTCCGACGCTCAGTGCTGGTTACTCCCGAGTGGTGGATGACGATGTGTCTTGTGCTCCGAAACACACCGTCATTATGGCGGGAGCGCAAGCTCCGTTATGGAGCCCGAGTCTGGGCTAGCGCTGTTGAGTGCCGCGAAGGAGTGCGTAAAATGTAGGAACGTCCTAAACTTGAAATGACAGGTTATTTCTGGCGCTTAGACGGCTGCTACCGCGGCCCGCTCGCTTACTTTTCATCCTATCCTACGGGAACTGTTAAAGTTTTTGGGATAAAAAGTGGCCTTTGTCACTTTTCGTCTTTCAAACTATATTCATGCAATAAGTCAAGGCAATCCGTTGCTCCGTTGCTGAGAAAAAGTTATTGTCTTATCCTACGGGAACCGCAATTTTTTCAGAAAGGAAAGTATCCTATGTCACTTTCCGTCTTCCAAACTATGCCCACCCCAAAAATCAAGTCAATCCGTTGCTCCATTGCTGAGAAACAGTTATTGTCCTATCCCATGGGAATCACGAATTTTCTCGGGATACAAAAGTATCCTGTTATCACTTTCTGTCTTTTAAACCATAGGTATTCATACCAAAAATCAATTCAATCTTTTGCTCCGTTGCTGCGTCAAAGAGGAACAAACCAACAAACTTTTCGGATTGATAATATTAAAGTATGATGATTCTGTACCATAAAGGTAGAATAAAGAAACATGTTAAACCTCTAATGATAGAACATTTAAAAATATTTTTAATGTCAGACAAAATGACGGCCTGTTATTAAACGTCATAGTAACATGTGGCAAGCAGAGGAATAAAACATTTTATCCAATTTTAATGTCAGTTGTCATTTTCAATCCATACTTTATTTCCTCTTCAAGGGGATTTAATGGTGGAAAAACAATTTGTCCCCTTGCCATGCTACCTATGATTTATAAAAGTCTGCAGACAATGTCAACTGTCTTCTAATTACGTTTCGATGTGACGTTTCGTTAAGTGTCATAGAGGAATTAATCACTTAGCGTCTTTGTGATAGTGGCGACAGTTTTGCTTTCGATAGTTTTTGTCCTGTCCTACAGGAACTATGCAATTTTTTGCTTAACGTCTAATGATTAGCATCTAAAATTCGACGCGCTTGGTTTTGCTCTTGAGTCTCAGCAGTTCTTTGCGCTGCGTGATGCTCGGCATCTAAAAGTCGCTGCGCTTGACTTTCTCCTTAAGTCTCAGCAGCTCTCTGAGCTGCGTGACGCTCAGCATCTAAAATTCGACGTGCTTGGTTTTTTGCTCTTGAGTCTCAGCAGTTCTTTGCGCTGCGTGATGCTCAGCATCTAAAAGTCGCCGCGCTTGACTTTCAACTTCAGTCTTAGCAGCTCTCTGAGCTGCGTGACGCTCAGCATCTAAAATTCGACGCGCTTGGTTTCGCTGTTGAGTCTCAGCAGCTCTCTGAGATGCGTGGCGCTCGGCCTCAAATGTCAAACGCATTTAAGTGTGCTCTTCAGACTCTTGGCTTCTAGCAATTTTCTTTACGCGAGCTCCGCTAGAACTACGCGCTAGATTCGATTTGCGTTTTGTAGGCATACCTATTAGAATGAAGACTACGTAATTAAACTGAAAAAATACATGTAACCTTCTCTAAATTTTACAGGAAAAGATTGATTGACTTTGACATTTGCAACTCGAGCAGCCTTGAATGGGCATTGGGCATAGAGAATGTAATTTGGAAAGTCAAGATGCAAATTACCATTTGTCATGGTAGAAAATAAGTTTTTTTCTTCTAAGATTCTAGCCAATGCGTTTTCATCTCCCGTTTTCAACCCTTTTAAACTATTTTTTCGAATCAAAAAGTAGCCTATGTCCTTTCTCAGGCTCTAGACTATTTGTGTACCAAATTTCATTCAAATCGGTTCAGTAGTTTTAGCGTGAAAGCGCGACAGACAGACAGACAGACAGACAGAGTTACTTTCGCATTTATAATATTATATATAAATATATAAATATATAAATATATAATATATAATATATAAATATATAATATATATATATAAATATATAATATATAAATATATATATATATATATATATATATATATATATATAAATATATAGTAATATAGTAATATAGTAATATAGTAATATAGTAATATAGTAATATAGTATATATAGTAATATAGTAAATATAGTAAATATAGTAATATAGTAAGGAGTAAGGATATTGTGTGTAAATATTAATCAGTTTATGTCAGTTGGCTGCCTCGGTACCTCAGTGGTTAGTGACCCTAACTTCTGGGTCGAAGAGTTCGAAGAGGTCGTGGGTTCGATCCCCACCCAGGGCAAGTATTTATGTAATGAACATAGGTGTTTGCTCTGTGTCTGAGTGTTATTTAGTTACTATCTATATAAGTATGTATTTAAAAATAGATATGTATATGTAGTACCTACTTATATCTGACTCTATGGCAGCCATATCACAAGCTTTGCTTAGTTTGGGGTCAGAGACAGTGTGTAAGATGTCCCCAAATATTTATTTATTAGTTACTTATATAAAAAAAAACATAAGTACAGAAGATTATAAATATTACAAATCGCCTTACAATCGTGAGGTCGTGGGTTCAATCCCAGTCCCGTACCAATGAGTTCTTTGTAATTTATGTACGGAATTTCACACCACTGGCTTTTCGGTGAAGGAAAACATCGTGAGGCAACCTGCATACGTCCGTAGAAGAAATTCGATGGCGTATGTGAATCCACCAACCCGCACTGGGCCAGCGTGGTGTATATGGCCCAATCACCCTTCGTGTGTACTACACACTGTGTAGGCCTACGTCCTGCAGTGGACTATTAAAAAGGCTGGTACAGTACAGTACAGTACAGTAATTTTAATAACATGTTGCTGGATCCAAAAAGACATGTCCCTTCTCGTCAGATCTATGGGAGGTCCGTACCGTAGGTACCGTATCAATTACAGGGATCGATAGAAAGGGTTTATTTTACCCGAGAAACGAGTCACACGAATATAGGTATACGTCGCGTCAAGTAAAAAGAACGCTGGAGCTTCAAGCTGCGCACAAGGGAATTTAACTCCTATTGCACAGTAAATAGGAGTTAATTTTCATAGTACGCAGCTTTAACTGCAGCAAGGAGATTTATTTCATATTACGTGTGCAATAGGAGTTAAATTCCCTTGTGCGCAGCTTGAAGCTCCATCGTTCTTTTTACTTGACGCGACGTATATGCATCGGATGACGCATACGCTGAAAAGCCACGGGCACGGGGTAATACTTATACCTACATAAAAACCACATGACATCACGTGCATAATTTCACATATTGCAAAATGCACCTACCTAGGTAGTTTTGTGTGAGTTTAAACAAGAATACAACAAATGAACAGGTCATAAAGGTAACTTGTTGGACTTTCCGAGTGAGAATTTTGTAAGTAGGTATTGGCATTACGGTTAGTTGTGTTTCCAAGAGGCGAATTTCATGGAGAACTATGTCTCAACCACAGAAATATAAGAGTAAGCAGACTTAACATAACAGATGTATATTGAATCCATAGTTAACACATACGTAAATGTCATTCAGGCGGGGCCGAACTAAGGCTGACAACTACCAAAAATTAGATATTAAAATCAATATTAATATTAACATAATGGTGAGAGGTAGATTCTTGAAATATTCACAGAATATTTAGTTAAATAGTCACTTCAAAAATAAATAATTAAAATAAAATAAATATTTAAGTGGGGCTACCATACAAGAAAAGTTATATTTTGCTCGATCTTTACGCCAGTTTTCTGTAAATGATAAAGTATAAAAATACTGAATTACAGATAATTCTGTATTTTTATACATTATCATTTACAGAAAACTGGCGTGAAGATCTTAAAATAATAATATAACCGGCCAAGTACGAGTCGGATTCGCGCACGAAGGGTTCCGTACCGTACCTGATGAACATAGGTGTTTGCTCTGTGTCTGGGTGTTATTTAGGTACTATTCTATATAAGTATGTATTTAAAATACGTTTATCTACACTAATGTTGTAACATTCTACTTATGTTTCCAATACTTGACGTATAATGACTACTGTTATAGCGCAGACAACAAAACACTCACATGATGTTATAATATCCACATCGATATCGTAAAATCTCATTATAACATCGCGCGCTCGCTCCTGATTTGCCCTGCGCGCGCAGCTGCGCTCTCATTGGTTAGATTTTAATGGCGCCAAGTTCACTGTGACAATACACGTACGCGTGAATTTAATGTTTCGCAATATGTTTTTATATATTTTTATTAGTGAAGATAAAGTTACATACACGTATTATATGTATTATATTAGTCTCTGGCAGCCATATCACAAGCTTTACTTAGTTTGGGTTGGGGTAAGAGACCGTGTGTAAGATGTCCCCTAATATTTATTTATTTATTTATCTGTTTTGTGTATCAAATAAATAAAATATAAAAAAAATTGAGCGAAGAACGGAAAATTCAGGTTTGGTGTATAGCAGCCCCCCTTTATGTTTGTTTTTAGTATTTGTAGTTATAGCGGCAACAGAAATACGCCATTTGAGAAAACAACGTTTAAGCTATCACGGTTCATGAGATACAGCCTGGTGACAGACAGACAGATGGACTGGACATATGATGTATTTCTGTTGCCGCTATAACAACAAATACTAAAAAGAAAATAAAATAAATATTTAAGGGGGGCTCCCATACAACAAACCTGATTTTTTAGACGTTTTTCGCTCCATATTAATAATGGTAACAGATAGATTCTTGAAATTTTCACAGAATATTTAGTTTTATATTCACTTCGATAATAAATTATAAATTTAAAATAAAATAAATATTTAAGGGGGGCTCCCTTACAGTACGGAACCCTCCGTGCGCGAGTCTGACTCGTACTTGGCCGATTATTTATATGTGTGAGTTAGTATTGCCACAAGGGAAAACAAAGGATAGCGCATATTACTAGGTAACTAGGAAGAAAGAGACGATATGACGTAGATAAAAGTATTACTATATAAATTATATAATGTTACGTCTGCTTCCTCTTATATGCTGTGGTCTCAACAGTACTGAGTCGTCGTGACTCATCGTCTGTGTCAAGACTAATATTCTGCTGGACATTCTACATCACCATCATTATCAGCCATAGGACGTCCACTGCTTGACATAAAGCCTCCCCTATGGATTTCCAATAAGACCGGTTGGAAGCGGCCTGCATCAAGTAGTCTCCATTTGAGAACTTTACTGCCCCATCGGCCATCAGTTCTCTGAAATATGTGCCCTGCCCACTGCCATTTCGACTGACTAATCCGCTGAGCTATGTTGGTAACTTTGGTTCGTCTGCGAATCTCATTCCTGATTCGATTTCGCAGCGAGACTCCGAGCATAGCCCTCTCCATAGCGCGTTGGGCTACCTTGAGATCATTCATAAGGCCCACAGTAAAAATACCACGTTTCAGTTCCATATGTCATCACTGGCAAAACATAAGAGATGTCATGGTGTCAGAGTTTTTAGGTCTTCAGGCGGCCTAAAAACTCTGACACCAGGGCTAGCCACCCGGCCTATACGAACTTACTTACTGGCAACACATAACTGTCGAAAACTCTCGACTTGAGACACTGAGGGATGTCGGACGAAAAGACCTCACGCAGTTTTCCGAACGCTGTCCAGCCGACACACTCAATCAAATGGTGAGACTAGGCTATATCCACCTCTCTGGTACAGTTGCGGATTGGTGGCCTTTTATACACAAGCCAATTTCTTCTTTGGGATTACTTATTTTGCAGGTATCTGTAGAACAGTTTCTTTCACCAAATAGCCTGTGATAGGAAATTCAAACATAATCTCCAAAGTACCATAATAAGAAAAGGAATTAAGTTTGGAAACCACAACATTAAAATGTGATTGTGAAGAACTATTATGGAAACATTTATGTTAATCTTAACATTAATGTTAAGTGGTGATCTAGTGGTAGTGACACCCGCCTCACAATCGTGGGGTCGATGTGTTCAAATGCCGAACCCTTACCAATGAATTCCTTGGAATTTATGTACGGAATCTAACACCACTGGCTTTTAGGTGATGGAAAACATCGTGATCGTAAAAAAATCCATGGCGTATGTGAATCCACCAACCAGCACTGGGCCAGCGTGGTGGATACGGCCCAATAACCCTTCGTGGGTAGGCCTACGTCCTGCAGTAGACTATTAAAAAGGCTGGTACAGTAAAAGCTGTTACAGTTCTTCAGTTAAGTCGATTTTGCGGGACTGAGATTTAAACCAACGAGCTTATCAAAAGTGAGCGTTCTCTCACTCAACCATACTTATTATAATACCATGTTTGTATGTGTTGTGTACGACTAATCGCTCCCCCAGGCCAAAGAAGCCCAGGCACACACAATAACGCTATGTGTGTGTGAATGTGAATCAATAAAGAGTATATCTATCAATATCCATACGTACGAATACTCCATGTAGAAGCCGCGGTGCCCTCGTGTTTTGCAACAACTATACCTCACTATAGACTTGGCGAGTGTTAAGGTGGGCATACACGATTCGATGATTTGATCAAATTTTCGCTTCATTCCAACTGGGAGCTCATTCAATTAATTCAAAGGTAGGAGGTGTACCATTTTGTTTCCATAATAACTACTAACCAGCTATAGTTAACTACCTATATTTGGCCTCCACTGGACTGATCTGATGAATTGATGCAATCATCGCGTTCTGTGCGCCCAGTTTCAGGTAGTAGTACAAATCGTTAACTACCAATTCCTACCTTTGAATTAACTGAATGAGCTCCCAGTTGGCATGAAGCGAAAATTTGATCAAATCATCGCATCGTGTATGCCCACCTTTAAGTGAGCTTCAGTCAGGATTAGATTTTGCGCAGCTTTTAGCTAACTTCATAGCCGTCAAGAAGTTTGATTTGGCCTATATATACCTTTTTTTATCCCGCTTTCTCAGTAAATAACCAGGAAGAATAAAATAAGAGCATAATAATATGATTTGTATTGTCTTCGGGTAGCTTTATTAGAGGAATATTTATATAACAAACAATCAACGTTAATAAAGTATAAATATACGTACAAGTTGACAAAATACTAGTTCACAAGTTTTTTGTTTGAATACAGTATTTACTGATGCACGAACTAGCGACTACTGGCGCCGATTGGTGGTAAATGGAACTAATTTGATAACGAGTTAATGCGACATACCTCAGAATAAGGACTAAAGTAATAGATACCGTACTAAAATAGCAAGAGATATATATCGCTTTGTCCCATTTTAAATATGAAATTTAAAAGGTGTTAGAAAAAGATGCACACACACCCGATAGTCGGTAATTTCGAAAGGTTTCACAAACTAGCATTGAGTTATCTCGGCTGTCAAAATTCAAAAAGGTAAAAAGATAGGAAGGCAAAAGATCAGAGATTTGAACCTTCTGATGAAAGTAGAGGATTCCCGATTATATCGCAAAAGACAAAGTAGACCTTTCAACCATTTTGATATTCCAACTAGTGATTTTGACGTTTGACGACAGACAATGCGTTTTTTTTGTTCCACTCACTCCCGCGTATGCTATATAACGAGATATGAATAAGACACCTATAACGTAGTTTTTATTTGAGTAAAATTTAGCAAAGTCTCTATTACTTTTCATTATTCTGAGGAACATACAGACCAATTTACAACACCCACCGACAGCGAGTTTGTTTTATACTATGTAGTGATAGTGAAATCCTTTTCTTGAAATCCTTTTCTTTTTTTGAAATGCTTGTAGTTAGTATTTCACAAATTACGAGTCGTATCCTCTTTTCTCCCCTTACCGGGGACGATGGCACTTAAGTGGTGTCATCTGGCCCGGTTAATATATCACCGGGCCAGTTAAAACTTTTTTTTCCCATATGGCCCGGCGCCGGGCCAAGTCACCGGGCCAGGTGGGATACACTCCTCATCTGGAGTGAAATACGAGTATAATATACATTTTTAGTTAATCTTTTGTGAACTAGCTTTTTGACACTTTTTTAATCACTATTCATTAATTTCATATTTATATTTGATTCAATCACATTTCAATTCATTCATTTCTCTCACTATAATAAAAGTATGGTCTATCTTCTGTAAAGTGAGATCGATTCATCCGTATAATTCATGGCGCTACTATCGCATGTTTCAGCAAATCTAATTTAATTGTGCTCCCATGGGTTATACTTTTAGTTTCTTTATTTAGCCAACTCTACAGAAAAGTCGGTGTGGTCAACGATTTTTAGAATACTTAAATGGGGGCGCATCAAAATCTCCAGATTATACCTATCTCTTTTTTTCTCGAAGTTTATAATGAGAGAAACAGACACGGAAACATATAGTGTTTTAAACATAGGCCGTTGGTGGATGTGAAGTTAGCTACAAGCTGCGCAATAGCCGATCAACGTGCGGCTTTATGTGAGCTTTAGTCAGGATTGGATAATGCACAGCTAACTTCACATCCGCCAACTTATGTGGCGCGGTCTATAATTATCTATCGCTGAAAATGGCACAACCGACTTCAACCGTGTCTGTACAGAATTCAAATAGTTCGCAAGAATTGATGAATACCATTTTTACATTATTGTAGATTATTCAAAAACGGCTCAGCCGATTTCGACAAAATTCTAGGGGACCACTTCTATAATATGATCTACCAAACAAAAAAATGCATGCATGCATGCATATGTTGGCGCAGCGACCCAAATAGTGTCTTGGCCTCCGATACTACGTGTCGCCACTCTTCTCTGTCTTGGACAAGTTCCTGCCAGACATCAATCCCGATCCCGATCGTTTGTATGAAGACGGAATACTGTTAGATGTAATTACCGTGGCATGGTCTCCACTCAAGAGCTATACGGAGTCATCAGTCATGCGTCATAAATTATAAGATTAAAACACTTATTGCAATCTAGCCAACTTTTTTGCTCATCTTTTGGCGGACGGCCTACGCTGCGCTTGCCGGTACATGGTCTCCACTCAAGACCCATACGGCCTCATCAATCATAACTTATAATATTCATTGCGTTCTAACTAACTTCTGCGGTCTTGTCTTTTAATGTATCTTCTATATTGTTGTTAGTAGTGGCTCCTCTAGAATTGACGAAATGTTCAGAGACGTGGTCACGTAGCTCCGACTTCAGTCTGAAACTGTCGCCGCACTCGTCACATCTGAAATGTTATCAAATGATGTTTAGAAGAAATTTCTAACTTAGCACATAAAGCGTCCCCCGCACTGTGGCGGCATAGAGTTCGACCAAACATAAAGGCCGAACTTGCCGTGTGCCGTTCGACCAATCATAAAGGCCGAATCTGCCGGGGGAAGCCTGTGTAGGGAAAGAAGTATAGGCCGCGCCACACAAGTCGGCGGATGTGAAGTTAGCTACAAGCTCCGCAATATCCGATCCTGACTGAAGCTCATATAAAGCCGCACGTTGATTGGCTATTGCGCAGCTTGTAGCTAACTTCACATCCGCCAACTTGTGTGGCGCGGCCTATAACCAAAGTGAGGATTCGTTTGGTGGAAAGCTAGGACCAGCGCCGCGTGGGGTTGGTCCAACGTAAAATTCGTGAGGTACTTTTTTTCTTAACCTTTGCTGTCCCACTTCTGAGCAAAGATCTCCCCACTTTCTTCCCTTTTTCGCGTTCCTTAACCAAATCCCGCCAACCTTCCCGGAAAGTGTTCCTTCACGCCAGCGTTTTTAGGCCTTCAATGTCTACCTTCAAGTACCCACTGTGTGACGATCCTGGCCAATCTTTGGAATGCATACGAACGAATTAAAGTGATTTTGATGGTTCAGATGGTAACTATGTTAAGTAGGTAAGGGATGATATATATGAGACCGGGCCGTGTACGTGACCCGAAGGAGGCGGCACGTATACAGCCCCGTCTAATATTATAAATCGTCCCTAAAGGTCGTCACAAGGCTAAAAGAAAGATAAAATACATACTTATACAAATGTTCTCCGAAATGCGCCCGTTTGTGCTTCAACAAGTCGCCGCTCTGCGCGAAGGCTCGCTCGCACAACTCGCAGCGGTAGGGCTTCTCGCCCGTGTGGATACGGTTATGTACCACTAGCTGCTCTTTGTAAGTAAACCTGGAAAGGGCAAAATCAAACATCTAAAACCCCTCTCAATATAGATATAGGCCGCGCCACACAAGTTGGCGGAAATGTGTTTGTTGTTCGGAAATTTATTGTATTGCAGTGTAGTCTGGAATCCTGTATACAATGTTCATGCTGATCGGCTGGAAAGGGTCCAATCCTGGTTTCTTTATCACATAACGTATATGGATCAATTGTGCAAATCACTTAGATCTTACGATTCTCGACTCAAGCATAACAATGTAATATCTCTTGCCAACCGCCGAAAGGTTACTGATATTGTCATGTTGTTTAAGATATTGCATGGCCTTGTTGACTGCCCCGAACTCCTTGAAAGAATAACGCTCAAAGTTCCTCGTCCTGGAACGTATTTAACTACAAATAAACCTACATTTGCTAGACCACGGTGTAGAACCAATCTCCTTATGCATTCTCCAATATACCGTATGTTCAACTCCTATGATAAGTTTAAAGATGTCATAGATATTTTCATGTTTGGTTCGCTGACCTCTCTAAAACTGAACCTATATAGAGCAATGGAATAATGTGCATCTGCAGAGTTATCTTGTTATGTTCTCATTAGTAATAATTATTATTGTTTAGTGTTTTCTGTCTTACATATTTTTTATAATGTGTTTTATAACTTTCTAATTTTTTTTACTTGTTTTATGTTCATGATTGATTAATTTAATTATTAAGTTTGCATTTGTATAAGATTGATTAGGCAAACAAATCGAAATTAAGTTTTTGTTTGTATACTAGGTAATAACTTACCTTTTTGTTTTCTCATCTTTAAGTTTAACTTGTAGCTATTAATTAAGCATGTTAGGACTACTTCTAGAAGAATGAATGTGCTCGTTAGTTATTATTTTATGTAAATCTTTTATGTTTTTTAAAATGTTCATTCAGTTTTGTAGTCTGTCAATAAAAAAAAAAAAAGAAATGATGACTTTGTGTGAGCGAAGTCAGGATTGGATATTGCGCATCTTGTAGCTAACTTCATTTCCGCCACCTTGTGTGGCGCGACCTATAGAGGGTATGTCCTGCTCTTGTATCATATATAGACTAGCCTACTCAAGTCACTTGAGTAGGTTAGTCTATGCCTGTACTAAGCCGAAAGGAAATGATTAAGACCATCATTATGAACAACTTTTACTATGGGGCCAACCCGAAATTCGAGAGAAAAAAATCAGCTGTTCCAAAATGTATGAAACAACTGATTTGTTTTTCTCGAATTCCGGGTTGTCGCAATAGTAAAAGTTGTTCATAATGATTGTATAAATCACATCCTTTTGGTTTAGTAGACTTTGTGCAAATAGAGAAGCTAATTTAAATTAATAATTAATTGTCCCAGCCTACTGAGCAAAGTCCATATATTTACCCCGCCCAGAGCATTTCGTCACAGCCCCCTATTCAAACCTCCTGCAGCATCAACCAATTATCGCCAAAACAGTGTTATAAGTCGTGCGTGTGGCACCTACAATAATTTACTACATGACCTGGATATTGATATATTCCATTCTAATGTTCGTTCAATTAGGAAGCAGCTGAGTGACCGCTTTTTTAGTAATGTTTAAACAACTAATTTGAATAAGAATTAAATCCTAATTTACTGTGACATTGAGTTCTATTATCTAAGTTGCAGTTCGATTTGTTAGTTTCAATTCAAATCAAAATTATAAGCGTTTAATATTTTCAAAATATTTCTATCAGTAGAAACTTGTAATTAGCTTTAATATTAGTCTATTTAAGTTTATAAGCTGTTATTTACAAGCTGTTAGTTTCTTAGATTTTAAAAATAAAAATAAATAATACAAAATAGATAAACTAATTTTGTTACGGTGACAACACTGCTTTGTCATTGCTAGTACAACTACACCAATTCGGTTTTCATCAGTCCACGCGGTAGACGCGTAGTGTAGTTGGTAGGTACGAGTACATTGGCTGTTGATTTAAAATCTTATTGTTAGTTCACCGTAACGCCACGACGGTTCTCTTTTTGCACAAACACTACAACAGGTATGGATAACCTTGTATAGGCATATTCAATTCGTAAACTACAAAAAGCACAAAGAGCACAGATCCTAAGACGTGTGGTACAGCGGCTTCAGACAACAGAATTCGGTTTCACAACTAATAATCAGGACAACTTTTGAAATGTATTTCCACTCGTCAAATGAGTTTGTTCGCTCGATCGTTTCAGCCATAGTAGGTACGTCCACTGCTGGATATAGGCCTCCCCTAAAGATCTCCAATAATATACAATACAATAATATACTATGTATTTCTAATTTAGCAACAAAGACTACAATAAAAATAAGTTCGTATAGGCCGGGTGGCTAGCCCTGCAGGGTTATTCTCAAGGCAGTGGAATCGAATACGGGAACGTTCCCGACACGAATTTCATTTCAGCGATTCTCGTTTCCGAATTCGAGATCGTTTGACATTTCAATTCGAGAACTCAGACTGCATCAGCTGATTTTTGTCGGAAAAGTTCCCGACGGCTAATTGCTCTCGGAAAGCATTCCGATAACTGTGAGTGCAACATAAAAAGTACTTTTTGAGGCCTTTTCAGCGGTTTTTTCCAGGTTTTTTATCAATAATGCTTTCCTTCTTGAAGCGTCGGCACCGGCGACTCGACCACGGGCCAAGTCGTCGTGCCCCATCATGTACCTATTCCAGCATTCTCTCCCGCTGTTCTAATGACACCCTTGTCCTCTAGGAATCATAGGGAACTATCATATTATTAGATGCTACAGTCACGTCACGATAATAAAATAATATGAATCCAAATAAATTAAACAGGTAAAACTACTTTAACTAATTATACCTACTTAGTGTGTTCATTTTTATTATTTTAACTCAATTCAATTCTTGTTTTTTGGCTTTTGCGAGGTTGTTACACAATTTCAATATAAGTTTTCACAATTTCGCCAATATCTTTAACGCACGCAAGTAGGTAAACAAAAGAAAGGTATAGAAACGTAAACAAAAGTCAACTGCAACCTTCTATAGGTATTCTAAGACTGAAACTGTGGAGTTTTGGCGGGAACGCGGAAAAATCATGTCGCCTCATTGTATTATTTTGTTAAACTTGTGTTTTTATCAGCGATAATTAGTGAAAAATTGTGGTATTTCGTTGATTATGAGCTGATTTACGTGCATGAGTGTAGGCAAGTGATATAATGTGACGTATCATGTTGTTCCGTGTTGTTACCAATATTCCATAGACGCCTCTAATAAAGTTCCCACTGCTTTACTGAGGTATGACTTGAACTATGTTTGGAATTAACCGTGACTTTATTGGACTATGACGTGACTATTTTGATGAAATACCAAAAAAATTAAAACTAAATACTTGACACTTGCAAATGTACAATTATGCGACGCCAGAACATAAAAGAAGAAGAAGACTGCAACTGAAAACTGGAAAGTCAAGAGTGACAATGACAGTTATAAACCACCAAGTTTTTGTTTACGAAGTATGTTCCTGCAAAATGCAGTCGACGCAAGTAATCTTAAACGTCGCTTATGTGAAATATTCATAAGTTTATAATATTCATAGACGTCTGCTTTATGTAAAAGATCATGTACTTTGATAATTGATGGTCGTAATTGACTACAATTCCATACATTTAAATTTCTACCATAGTCTCTTTTTTCTACCAATACGAATCATTCTCTGTAAATGTTTCCTCGATTTAATGTCTACCTTGACTATGGTATTTCAATCGGAAAAACCCGAAGAATGCCGAAGTTCATTCCGAACGGATTCTAGAATGCAGTTTCACGGCTCCTTCGAAAGCGAATCCGTATCCGACGGAAAATGTAGATCTCGATTCGGAAGTGAGTTCGGAAACGAGAATATGGCTGCTGGTATCGGAGTTTTAAGGCGCCTGATGGCCTTTGACATGGCTAAACGTTTAAAACAACCGAGACCTACAATTTAAAGTGTCATCTAAGCCACTTTAGCGCTCAGTTAGCTCACCCGCTGTCATCCAAAGAATACAATAGAATATAAACATACTAGGGCAGCAATCTTGACTCATATTTCATAATTTGAGAATGAGGCAATGAGGGGAATGCCTTTGAAATTAGGAATGGTTTTAGAGACCGCACATTTTGTTGTTAGTTTATTATTATATACGAAATTGTGAAACTGACTGACTGTAAAGTCGTGCTTTAATAAGTTTTACATTTGCTCTTCTTATTCTATGTGTGATGGTTCTAATGTAGGTGAGTGATTCCTGCCTATTTAAGTTTTTCCAGAAAATGTCAGAGGAAGACATTTGAAGAAAGAAGTAGATTAACACAGTATATTAAAGACAATTTCTTGTCATACTTACTTTCTAGGGCATGAATCACACTTAAAAGGCCTCAAACCAAGATGTATAAAACTGTGTTTGTTTAGAGAACTTCTCTTGGTAAACGTTGACCCGCACTGCTCACAGGAAAACGCCTTTACACCTGTGTGTGTTCCTTTGTGCGACTTTAGTTCACCTGAAAATGCAATGTTCACAATTACTACAAGTATTTCAATGCTAATAATACACTAATACTATTATAAAACAATAACTAAGGACACAAGTTGTTTGATTCAAGTCATTTAAAGTTTCAATAAAACAAAATAAACTGAATTCTAAAACACAATGGATATCTTCAAGTTAGTTTATTGAATCAGGCGTTACGTTACTTAGATCCAAAGTATCTCCAAGTGATAATAATTTTTTTTCGCAAAAAATCGCAACACTGACTTCCACCGTGTACAGAATTCGAATAATTTTCACGAATCTATGTGACATCCATGTACATTTTTGATGATTTATCAAAAACGGCTCAACCAATTTCGATAAAATTTAAATGGGATCAACTCGGAACTTTGAGCAAATATCTATAGAGCAACAGTCCCTAAGTGAAAGTAGTAAAAAAGTGTCCGAGCGCTGTCGTACATACCGACTTCGATATTCACAATGACCCATTTTCTCGAATCTTGACGTTATGTCACCTAATAATTTCTTGCAACCGAGCACTTTGGCATCGCGCGGCGTTGTAGTTGGCTTGCAATCGCCTCACGACTAACTAAAAAGCCTGCCCACTTAGTAGCTTGGGCAGAGTTTTAGTTCGGACACTTTTTTTGCACGATTGTGGCTCTATAGATATTTGTTCGAAGCCTCGGAAGGAAGGATACTCTTTCGAACAAACAATATTTCTTTTTAATTGGTTCACAATTGGCGAAATTATCGATAAACATACATAGTACCTTTTTGGAAGTTGGTAAAAATAAAACAAGATAGCTTCAATTGGTACCCAAAAATAAGGTTTTGTCTTTGCATTATAATTTGTTTATTCATCATCATCAGCCTATTTCGACCCACTGCTAGGTACAGGCCTCCTCTCCCTTGCACCAGTTTTCCCTGTCTTGGACTGAGGGTGAAAAATAATAATAAATAATTAATCATTATCACCTTCCTTTTTTACCTACAGTATCAAATAGAAGACATTGGCAATCCAGATAGGTTGGTCTCATCTAAATACATGTACCTACATACTCAGCTAAGTATGTTAATATTTTTACAAAAAGACTCAATTACAACTAAAACAACCCGTTTGTTTTTTTCTGGCAGGAAGAGTAAAATTTCTATAGAAATTATAGCAATTACCTTTTGTTACAAATTTCTTCGGACACTGATCGCAGTCAAACATTTTAAGCCCAACATGCCTACTCACATGCTGCTTTAAATTCGTGCTGGAATCAAATCGTTTCCCGCAAACCGAGCATAGATGCACCTTTCCCCTTGTATGCAGCTTTATATGATTGGAAAGTGCTCCCTGATGAGCAAACTTCTTGCTACAAAGCATACATGGATACGGCCTTATACCTTTATGCTTGTAATCTATATGCTCTACTAAAGAAGCTTCTGTTAAGAACGACTTTGGACATTCTGAACATTTGTACGGACGGTTAACGTCATGGCACAGCTCATGCCTTTTCAAATGACTGACTTTTTTAAACACTTTATCACAGTACCTGCACGATAAAACTCTGCCTTTAGAGACGTGCTTACGTTTATGTGCTGCTAAAGAGTTTTGGGATCTAAACTTTGCGGAACACATATCACATGATACTAGCTCAGATAGATCTATTTCAACATTATCTTCTCCTGAGAGGTTATGCTTTTCTATGTGTTTGATGTAACTTGTGTGGTATTTGAACTTTTGAGAGCAATACTGACATGTGTACATCTTTTCATGCTCGTAAGCTAAATTTCTTTTTAGACGTGACTTTCTTTTAACACTTTTATTTTCATTATTCTCTTCGTCTTCTGTGTAAAAAGCGAGAGGCATGCTGTCTTCACTGTAGTCTAACACTTCATTCTTAACATCTACGTCTAGATCGTTTTCATGTAACAGTTCAATATTGTCTTTTAGTTCCAATTTGATGAGTACGTCAGATTGAATGTTGTTTATATGATTTTTAAGTTTTTGGTGCACTTCTTCCGCTAGCATTTTGAAGTCATAGAAACTCATGAGGTGGTGGTAACAGCTGCGGCAAATTTGTTTTGGAAATCTGTCATCATTGGCATCAAGCTAAAATCATAGAGAAGCTGATTTAGTTACAGATTAATAGATAATAACATGGTTTTTAACACCACTGGCTTTTTGATAAAGGAAAACATTGTGAGGCAACCTGCATACATCCATACAAGAAATTCAATGGTGTATATGAATTCACCAACCCGCACTGGGCCAGCATGGTAGATATGGACCAATTACCCTTTGTGGGTAGGCCTATGATCTGCAGTGGACTATTCAATGGCTGATACAGTACAGTAAAAAATTGTCCAAACGGTGCTGATTGCAGTCTTATTAGAGATTTTGAAAATTTTTTTTGTATAGACAAAATCATAATTGCACAAGCACCTGAATCAACGAGTCAGACTTGCCCTTCGTGGGAAATTATAAAGCATAAACCATCACAAACCAATACTGCACACCACATCCACTGCAACAGAGTTGTCTACACTTGGAACTGGTAGCCTGAGGATGTAATCTCAGCAAGGAAGATAAACACATTTATGAACAGTCTGGACCTTTAGCCTTTGGATAAAGGAGAAAATTTATTTGTCAGATAAATAGGTACTAATTTTATTCGACTATGCTTGATATAGGCATATCAGTATACACTGCTCGCCTACAAACAAATAAATAATTAAATGTTTTACCTCTATTGCAGTACAAAAAGTCAACATCGTCGCCACACTGAAGCTGTCTTTTCTTTCGTCGAATATGTCGAACATATTGTTTGAAGCACTATTGAGACAAGTACGGCAGCAGCCCGTGGTATCTTCAGGCACAGATATTGAAGCCATTTTCTAATAATGAAAAATAGTAAACAAGTAAAATTAGTCTGTATTGATGTCTACAAAAATAGAGCAATAATCATTATTTCCAACTTCCAGTTATGGATCAAGCTGCCGTCTTATCATTTTGAACTACATTATGCATATTATTTTATTCACAAAACTAGGTCACGAAACACACGGCAAGTGTTTTTATTTATATTTACTTTTTTATTAAATTAAGAAAATTATTTTATTTTGTTTTCTTGTTTTTTTTTTGTAATGAAACTTTATTAACCAACAGGATACTATATTTTTAATACTTTTGTGAGCTTGACATAAAAATCTGCACAATACATGTATTTTGCTCCACAATTTCGAAGTGTTTCACCACAGAATTGTTTCTTACTAATTTACTATGCTAATTTAGGTACAGTAAAATTGAAATATTACTTCAACTTATCACTTAATACAAAAACAGAAGTTATTAGAGAAAAAGCGGCGTATATTTTTTTGTTATTCCCAGTATGATTTGAAGTCGAATCATTAAAAAATCAATTGACAGTTTTACAAAATGACAACTACACTGACAGTAGTAGTGGTGGATAAAAGCATTTCCAGTAAAATTTTCGATGAATCATGGTAACTATCGTTCAATGTTGAGGAAACTCATTATCATCAATTCATCATCTACAGCCTTTTTCATCGCACGGTTTAGGCACGGTAATGATATCTAACAGAATTATGACTCGGCCCTGTCCTTGAGATATATATCTACAGCGCTACGTGGCTACACAGAATGTCTCATGCGGTAAGGCTGCTCGCCTTCATTATTTTAATTTCATCGACTTACCTACTTACTCTTTACCCACTTGAGTTTCTTTCTGGTTTTGTGTATTAAATTACACAATTATATTGTATCATAACATATTGTATATTATTATGTAAGTAGCTTTGCCCAGGAGTGGGACAGTATAGGTTTAAAAAAAAGTAGCTAAGTCCATTAGTAATTAAAATTATGTGGCCTAGAAAACTTTTTTTATTGCGAGCGTAAGACAGGTCACTTTCGTACCGTGTTCTCGTGTGTCACTTTCTTTCACCTTCTCCACTTATTTATCAATAAAAAATTAAGATCGTAGGATCGTAGGCATAAGCCGGGTGGCTAGCCCTGGTGACAGAATTTTTAAGGCACTCTAATTTTTATTTATTTATATTCGTTTATTGCACAATGCACTGTTAAGGCCTCTTTTCTTATTTTCTTATTTTCTCTTTTCTTATTTTTTATTTTTAAGGCCTCTGACATGGCGAAGCGGTAAAAATAACCGAGACCTACAATTTAACATGTCAAACGAGCCACGGTAGGACTCAGTTATAAATGCCACCCGCGGTCACCATCCGAAGACATTGTTAGTAATCATTGCTTGTGATTGTTATTAATTATTTAATTGAATCAATTATTAGTTATTGTGATTTACAATTTAATACATTAGTTTTTGTTTGACATGTAACTTAGGTCAAAGAATATATAATATGCTTAGGTATAGTTATGAATAAATGAGTATGAGTAGTATGAGTATGAACCTTACATTTATTTATTTATCCAGGTATTTTACTATGTGGAAAAAGTGTAATACTTACCTATTAAAAAGAAACAAATTACGTATTAAAACTATTTTATACTCGTAGTCCTATCTTTCGGATTTTCCAGGCAATAAAAAAATGTAATCACTGGGTTCAGAATTGAAGAATAGAAGCAACCATAAACAGCATAATTTACAATTTTCCCATAAGTACCTATCTAAAATCACTACGGCGCGCCGCGGCTGACTAGCATACTAAGAGCATACTAAAATCCGAGGCACGTAGTTATGATTCGCGTTCCAACCGTTTTTATGAAGACGGAATACTGTTAGATATAATTATCGTTGTTTAGGCCTAATGCAATCCCCTTTTGGTAATGTGTTAGTGATCTCTAGGTTCCTACAGTAAATTTAATGCCAACAACCCATGATTTCACTAATAAATAATCGGCTTTCCAATGCTGACTGAAATAATCAGGTTCAAAGAGACAAATCAAAATTAAATAATAATTTGCATTCATTTTTGGGGTTCCGTACCTAAAGGGTAAAAATGGGAACCTATTAGGTACTAAAGGCCAACCAAATTTAATGCCAACAACCCATGATTTCACTAATAAATAATCGGCTTTCCAATGCTGACTGAAACAATCAGGTTCAAATACACAAATCAAAATTAAATAATAATTTGCATTCATTTTTAGGGTTCCGTACCTAAAGGGTAAAAATGGGAACCTATTACTAAAGGCCAACCGCTTAACTTTCGTATCGCCTGTGGGTAAGGGAGCGGAGGGAGATGTTACCGGGTGGGTGATAGGAGTGAGACGTGAGCTCTGATGACGTGGGTGACGGGGTACGCGGAGCACCGCGTACCCCGGTCACCCACCCGGTAATATATCCCCCCGCTCCCTTCTTACCGCGCAGGCGATACGCTAGTTAAGCGGTCGGCCTTTAGTAATGGGTCCCATTTTTACCCTTTAGGTACGGAACCCTAAAAATGAATGCAAATTATTATTCATTTATTTTAAACTTTAAAACTTTACATAAGTCTCCGCTGTTCGTCTGTCCGTCTGTCTGTCACCAGGCTAAATCTCATAAACGGTGATAGCTAAAACGTTAAAATTTTTACAGATGTTGTATTTCAGTTGCCGCTATAACAAAAAATACTAAAAATGGAAAAAAAAATACTAAAAGGGAGCTCCCATGCAACAAATCTTTATTTTAACCATTTTTCGCTTAATATTAATTACATTGACTTGACTGGTACATTCTTAAAATATTTACAGAATGTTAAGTTAATTAATTAATTTAGAAATTAATACTTAAATTAAAATAAAAAAAAATGCAAGTGGAGTCCCTCCGGAAGAATTGAAGCTTCGACGAAATAGTGCTTTCATATCCCCCTTCATGGTATCGTTAAACGTTTTTTAACGCAACCTTGTTGGAAGTCGCATTAGAAGTTTCACTTTAATAAATATTTAAGGGGGGCTACATATAAGAAACGTTATTTTCTTGCTCGATATTAATAACGGTAACATGAAGATGCTTGAAATATGCACAGATTATTATATTGTATATATTTCCTTCAAAACCAAATATTAAATTAAAATATATTAAGGGGGCTTCAACAATGCTTGCAGAGAACGTAACATTTCCTTTTATGTATACTAGTTATTGTAAAAAAGAAAGAATTCTGTAATTCGAAGAGGTGGAAAAATTACGGAAAACAAACGGCTAATCGATTATATAGGTACCTTCAACAGCTTCACACCTTGATTAAAAATAATTTTCACATCGACACCACGTACATCTTATCTTATCATTCATCAGTGCCCATCACTAGCTGGTAACTATCTGCTCGGCAGCGGTGTCGTCTTGTGTAATCATTTCAAATTCTTCAAAATAAAATACAAATACTAAATCAAACGAAACCAATCTTCCTCACCGGGTAAGTTTTGTTTACCATATTCAACTTAGACATCCGTTAAAAAAATATATCATAGCCAAGAAAAATATTTTTAATACGAATAAAATAACAAAAAGATTTATTTGTGCTACAGGTCTGACTTTAACTTGGAACTTTGTTGATTTATTTGTGTTGGTATAGCCCTGGCATTAGCGGCAGGCGTAAGTAGATTCATTACTTTCTCGTAAATCTATCTGTACGTCGTAATTCAATGTCGGTGTCGCCGTAAGTGCGTGTGTACCAGTTAGGAGGTCACCTGTGAATGTTCACCCAAAATCATAAATCGCCCATAAATGGACTCTCGAATAAATACATAAATATCTGGCTTCATTTACATTATACTTAGGGGACTTAGATTTTAAAACATACCAATATTTTTTTTTACAATTACATATTAAATAGATAAATAACTAGGTAGTAAGTAGGTATGTTGTTTTGAAACATTCGCGATTTGAAAACATTATTATTATCGGGATTAAACGGGAATTATTTATCTCGTAATTTTAGTGCGCACTTAGTCCCGTAGTATACATATAATTGTAACTATAATTTAGTAATAATAGGTAAGTTGTAATTATAGGTAGTAGTCCGCTCATGTACTAATTTTAACTAAGTAATATAATTATTATTGTTTTGCAAGTTAGTGGGTAAAATTTTAAACATTATCAATTATTAAATAAATTACGGTAAAAGAATGCTTCTTCACGGCTTCACCCAACTACCGTCCGTAAAAAAAAAAGTCAACACTTTTCGCCGGATGGGTGTCCAGCACGTCAGCAACATTCATATAAACCATACACCACCGCGAATCCAGTGAAAAAAAGGTCCGTGTGTAAAATGTCCCCTAATATTTATTTATTTATTTATTTGCTCTAATAGTTTATCAATGCTATAATAATCTAAATCAAAATACCAAACAAATGACCTAATAGTGAATCAATAGAATATCTATATACCTACTATAATATACAAATTACAGTACTTCTTGAAGCTAATGGAATTTTACTGTTACTGTTAAATTAAACAAACAATCTTTAAACTTCGTTTTGTCATTTTTCATAAAACTAAACTATGTTCTTAGTTTGATTGTCATCCTTTACTATCACAAGCAGAAGAAAGAGACAGGACTGTCAAAGAATTTTTAGTTTTCCATAAAATTTTAGACAAAAACAACAACAACAAAAATATATAAACAACTGTTATAAAAGGACCAAGACCTACCTCTCACCCTTTCAAAGATTATCTCATAATGCCTACCTCTTACCCTAGAATCACACAAAATACAGCCATTCCACATGTTTTGTCTATAGAGTGGCGAGAAAGGCCTGCAGTATGATGAAAATGGCTAAAATAATATTAATAATTTGTGTTGGGTTAGTCTCATCTTTTCTATAAATAAAAATGAATTGTTGTTCGTTAGTCTGATTAAAACTCGAGAACGGCTGAACGGATTTATCTTATCTTAGTCTTGAAATGTTCGTGGAGGTCTAGGGAAGGTTTAAAAGGCGAGAAGTGAAACGAAGTTCGCCGGGCAACTAGTAGTAAATAATTTTTATTATGAACATAACTGATTTATGGTTTCAGTACTAAACATTTTATACTTCAGGTTATGTAGACATATTACTTGTTCACTTGACTCATAGCTATCTAGATCAAGGTTTGTAAGTTTCTCTTACTAGCTGTTCTCTCAAGCACATAAATTATGTATACGATTTACTACCAATATGTACATTTATTATTTTACCATAACTTATTAATAAATATGAAGGTATTATCAGATTAGAAAACCAATGTAATTTTCACATATTTTTTTGATTACTTTAATTAAAATTATTGAGTATAGAAAGAAATGCATTTCAGTGATCAAAGACTTTCTGTCTGCTGGATATAAACTTTACTAGGATTTCATATATATTTGGTTCACTAATATTCCAGCTCTAAAAGCTTTCATGAATAATTTCAATTTAATATTATAGCAAAACGCGACGCGAGACACCTTTGTGAGCAGCTTTTAAGATAGCAACAGAGATTAATTAAAAATTAGCTCAAAGTAGATGATCTAAGTATTTTAGTAGTAGTCCAAGTTAACCCTGACTATTTATTACTACTGTTATTTTAAGCCTGCATTGTCCCACTGTTTTTTTGTTGTTTTTAGGGCAAGGTCCTTGTTTAAAAAAAGTATTTATATTTTATCCCAAAGTTGGTATTTTTATTTTTATCTTGTCCCACTGCCGGCACGGGCCTCAATTCCCTCCTTCCACTCCTTCCTTCCTTGCGTTGTCCACTACTTTAGTGGTCCAGTCCAGTGATTCTCATTTCTCGTGTTGTGTCTCGTAACACCACCTGCGTCTGGATCGGCCCAAGGGTTTTTTGGATCTTAGAGTCCAATAGGTGGTTTTCTTTACCCAGCTGTTTTTTAACCCTTACTAGTCGGTCAAATGTTGAAGTTCTCAGAGCCTACTGACACAAGCACATAATCTCTAAAATATGTTTTTTCTCATAGCATAGCATAGCACCTACCCTACCGCAATCTCTTATCACATAAATGTCATGCCGACGTTATGCCGAAGCATCTTAAACACCTTTAGCCCTATCACCTAGCACTACGTATCGTTGATTAAATCCCTATTTTTTAACCCTTAAACCCCACCTTTAGCCTTTACCACCTAGCTCTACTTGTACTAGATAAAATCCCTATCCTCAAACCCTTAAATCGTCACCGCTTTTCACCACCTTACGTAATATCAACAAGAAACCTCACTTGCCATTGAACCTAGCTGATAAGTCTGTAGAGGACGCCCTGACCTGCTTCTCAGGAGCTGTCAGTCGTGTCTAGACAACCGTGGTGTGTGGACGTGTCAGTGTCATTTATCTCCAGTTCGTGGATCTTTTAAGGTATTTTTTCCTCGTTTTCGTGTTGTCATTAGCTACCTAATTGCATTTTCCTTGAGGAATATTTTGCTAGTAATATTTTAGATAATGATGATTGTTTGCGAAGAACTATGTTCTGTATTCATTAACACGATACAGAACATTATAATTGATCTTATTCTATGCAATGAAAACACTTATTGAAATGATCTCCAAGTGACTTCAATCATTTCAATGAGGAACAATTTGCGTGCGTTCTATAAAAAGATGATTATATTTAGACGACTATTCTTAGCAAGCAATTGGGACTTTATTGCACTGGAACTCCTCTAAATATCACTAATATATGTAGTACCAATTTAAAATAACATCAATATGGTCAGTCATCAGTTTATAAATTCGAAATATCGTTAAAATCTTTGCATTTAAAAATTTCCAAATTCTTTAAGCAGATCACAAGTGCTTTAGTTACTTCTTTCTCATCAAATACCTACCTAGTGCTTAGATCATCTTTTCGAAAAAAATGTATTCTTAAACAACTCCTATTTAAAATCTATTAAAGTAGAGTTTTTCTGGGCTAGAATAATCCTTTAACAGACAAACTACTTCGCCATGAAAAGTTGCGCAAGTCCAAAAGGTTCATTAACAGTACTTTGACCTCTATGATAAGTTATCAAATATGCTTGATTCTTTTAAATCTCTCGTCATAATATAATGATACTATACGTGTGTACAGCTCTGAAGGGTCGAAGTCCATCAGATTATGCCTTAACTTTTTGTGCACACGTTGTTTTGTTTGCTTAATTTTCTCAGCTTAAGCTTAAGATTTTTTAGGCACTAAGTATATAATCTTGCTTTGAACTGAGATCTCGCGACTTTTGTAGAAGTTTGTTATTTTTGACCGACGAACCGAACCGGAGGAGGTACTCAATTCGACGCGAATATTTTTTTTTAATGTATAACCACGCATAACTTTTTTCATAGTAGTTCGATTTCAATATTTCTTTTTTTATTGGAAAGAGTATACTTCGAAATTGGTCCCATTAAAATTTTATTGAAATCGGCTGAGCCATTTTTGATAAATCATCAATAATAAGAAAAATGCTACATGTCCGTGCGAAATATTCGCGAATTTGTACACGGGTGAAGTCGGTCGTGCTATTTTTTGCAAAAAATAATTAATCTTCGTCGACTTCGTTATCGAGCGTGTGCTAAGGACTTTTTAAAAGCCCTCAATGCATTTTGATATGGTTTGAGCCAAACCCAAATCTGATCGTGTGGAATGTGGTCAGTCCAACTTTATTAATATTGGTTGAAGGAAGGCTGTCGGGTCAGTCAGCCAACTGTACTCGTACATTTGCACATTTTCGGGACTTCTGTCTGAAGCAATGTTCAATGTCGACCTCCAACTGGATGACTTCAACTAAACTGAAATGTGTATTTAGATTTAACTAAAAGAGAGTTGATTACAAGATTTTATGGAGATTGCATCAACACTAATGAAGTTGTTTTTTTAAATAAAATTTACTTAGCTCAAATTAGTGATTAATTCCTCTATTCAAATGGTCAAAATTATAACATATATCATTATCATTGGTTATTACAGTGTTTAGATACCATAGTTGTTATCTACAACATTGATATCATCTTAACGTATGTACCTATGTAGAGTCATGGTCATCGGCAATCTGATTTACAAATAACTATGTTATAATTACAATCATTATATCTAGTGAATAAAAAATAAATAAAAATAACAGATTGGATCATAGAAAAATTATGTACTAGTCTTTAGAGCTGCGGGGCAATTCTGTCAACCGATCTCGTTACTAAGGTGACACGTTCTTGAACCTGTCTCGTTTTTCTGACAGTTTTGAGCTGTCGGAACTGTCAGAAAAACGAGAGAGATTCAAGAACGTATCACTTCAGTAAAGAGATCGGCTAACAGAATTGCCCCCCTGATATCAATAAAAAAACGTTAAGTGTTCAAAATGACTTCAGAACATAATCTTTCTATCGAGAACGTTCTCTTTCTATATCAGAAACTAGCGACCCGCCCCGGCTTCGCACAGGTGTATGTACACATATAAACCTTCCTCTTGATACACTTTATCTATTTAAAAAAACCGCATCTAAATCCGTTGCGTAATTTTTAAGATATAAGCCCCATGTATATGGGGACAGACAGCGGGAAGCGACTTTATTTTATACAATGTAGTGGTAAATTCTTACCATTCCTAGAAAATCCGATATTGAAAGTTTATTCCATTTTAGAAGTAATCAGAATTGGTCGCTTTCTGCTCTATCTTGCGATAAAAACCTTTTTTCAAAAGTACCCAACATAAGTGGATACATCATTTACAGGAATACTAGTAAGTAACGCAAAAGCCTTAAACTAAACGTTTACAATTTGATCAACATCAACCCTGATATCGTCAAATGAATAGACTGTTCCATGGAAAAAAATCATTCACTATCAACAAATTGTATGGAATTTACCCCACTGCTAGGTATAGTATAGGTCTCTCTCTTATAGTGCCATAGTCATAGTCGGTCCCATAAAGATAAAGGATATCGTTTATTGCTCTGAACTGTGTACATACACTAAGGTGTTACAGGATTATTTAGACACAACAGCTTATCCTAACGGACATGCAATAAGTATTTGTTTCAGTATCTATCTATCTATGACTTAAAGAGCTATGTATGGGAAATACACACCTATGTATCTTACATCTAGATGAACTAAATTAGTAAAACTAGATGTACTAAAGTCGTCCTTAAGAGGTTGTGCTTAAATCTCCTGTAACCTAGTATACTTGAAGCAAAGTTTTGTTAGGCGTCGGTCTTGAAAAGCATACCTGAATAGGTATGTAAATAAGTAATCTCACGGCATAAAAACCGGTGTAATGTTTATCAGAGTTCGTTAATCTCGTATTAGCATAATATCAACATAGTCGCGGGTTCGCTGACCGGCATTGGCACTCATTGGAGGAATGGTTTCGGCCTTTTACTTCACTAATTACCTACTGTTCAGTTGCGATAGATTTGGAAACAACGTTGGTTTTTAGGGTTCCGTACAAAGGGTAAAAACGGGACCCTATTACTAAGACTCCGCTGTCCGTCTGTCTGTCTGTATCCAGGCTGTATCTCATGAACCGTTATAGCTAGAAAGCTGAAATTTTCACAGATGATGTATTTCTGTGGCCGCTATAACAACAAATACTAAAAATAATATTTAAGGGGGGCTCCCATACCTATAACAAACCTGATTTTTTTTGGCTTTTTTTCGCTCGATATTAATAATGGTAACAGGTAGATGCTTGAAATATTAACAGAATATTTAGCTGCATGCTTAATTTAATAATAAATAATTAAATTAGAATAAATATTTATAGGGGCTCCCAATACAGTACGGAACCCTTCGTGCGCGAGTCCGACTCGTACTTGGCAGATTATTCATGGCTTTATTTTAGCACGAATTTTGAAACACGGTGAGGTCAGCGCTGCGATTTTATTAGTTTTAACTAACAGTTCCTCATAGACTCGTACCTACCGCAAAGTTTTCCGGGAAAAATACTGACATATTGATTTGAACTAGGTAGTTACGGGTCCTAATACCAGGCGAGTAGGCACGCTGAGTGCTGGGAGCACCGGTGCGTTCCTTTTGGAAATCTCGGAGGTCCCAAGAGGGCACAAAGGCTGGCCACCGAGGGGGTTTTAGTGGGTAACGTGACCCGACTGCATCCCAAAGCAGTCGGGCATCTTTCGAAGATTCCCCCCTCGTAAAAAAAAGGTGGGTACGGTTAGAAAGTAGCCTCTACCCCTTTGAGTTATGCTCGGAGTCTCTTTGCGATATCGAATCAGAAATGAGGAGATTCGTAGAAGAATCATAGTTGGATAGCCCAGAAGATTGGCAACTCGTAATGGCTGTGAGTATTGAGTAGGGCACATAGCACGGGAGACTGATGACCGATGAGGTCGAAAAGTTATCGAGTGGAGACCATGCATCGTCAAGCGCAACGTAGTTCGTCTACCCACAAGGTGGACTGAATAAAACCGAGAATCGCGATGGATGTAAACCGCTTCCAACTGGTCTTATTTGAGATCCATAGGAGAAGCCTGAGATGATGATGATGACTTGTACTAGGTATTCTTATGGAAAAAAAAATCATTTTTATAAACAGTTCTGTTGCTTATTGAAAGAATACAAACGCAAAGTGTATAATTATTTTTTGCAAAAAATGGCATGACCGATTTCAATCGTGTAACAGAATTCGCGCATATTTCACAAGGATCGATGTAGCATTTTTCACATCACTGTTGATTTATCAAAGCCGATTTTATTTAAATGGGACCAATTTCGAAGTATACTCTTTCCAATAAAAAAATAATTATCGAAATCGGACCACTACGTAAAAAGTAATGCGTGGTTACACATAAAAAAAATATACGCGCCGAATTGAGTACCTCCTCCGTTGCGTCGGTCAAAAACAAGCCAACAAGCCAATGAATAGGATAGGGGTGGGTGTGATAGTTCCACTTACTCGAGTACGAGTAAACCGTATAATCGCTCAAAGTCCAGTCCAAGGTCCCATTTGGTCTACTGTTTAGACTGGGAAAACCTAAAGCGTAATATCGGATCGATAGGTTTATAGGAGTACCTTGTCTAGACACGAAGCGCACTGTCTAGAATCTAGACTACCTAATAATTTGCTAAACTGAATTATAGTACTGACCGATATATACGAGTATTTCAATACACACTAAAGCTTAATATACTTGTATCTTACTGGGTCCTGTATTGGATTATTCCGCAACAGAACAGAACCTCTTTTCATTCAGATAAAGGTTAGGTCATACTCGTAGATAGACCACCGCGCTGATTACATTAAGGATAGCAGACTTCAGTGTAGTCTGACTCGAAGATAGGAAGGTATGTGGAGTGACTGCACATACCTATCTCCGAGTATTCTCGTAATACGAAAAACTCGCAGACAATAGTTTCCAGCGGGCTTAGCATAAGGACCATAAAATAACCCTATCGACGTGTCAGAGCGTGACAGAGTTATGATGAAGTATATATCTGTCACCTTTGCACACGTCGGTAAACTCTTGTCGTGGTCTTGTATGCTAAGACTGCTAGCGATGTTTTCCTTCACCGTTTGAAGTTAGCTGCAGTTAATAGGAATAGGCAGATTACTGGGTATAACAATAATTATTATAATTAATCCAGTTTTGCATTCTCTTTGCCGTTAGTTAGATTATTAAAAGTATTTGACACGTATTTTTTATTTTGTCAATCAAACAATAAATGACAAAGATAAACCTTGTCAAAGTTCGAGAGTGGGAGCTCCGTGACGTCACTAGTGCGGTACATTTGTAGTAGACCAGTGACGTCACGCGGAACTTTAACGGGTTCTTCATCAATTTTTGTTATATTGACAAAAGAAAAAATATGAGTCTAATATTTTTTTATAATCTTTTTGACGGACTCATTATATTTTTTTAGTAAACAAGCCCTATTATGTACAATCAAATGATGCACATATACGAGTAAGATGGAGGTAGTATTCGAATCTGGGCCTTTGGAACAGTAGCGGAGCCAGTTTTTTTTTGAGGAGGGTTGATTTGGAGTCTATCTAGGGTAGAGTAGAAGGGTGTAGAGGTAGACCTAGATGCTGTTAAAGAAAGCTAGTTACCCCCTAAAAACCAGCTACTGCCTCCAGGCTACAAATTCATTGATCATCAAGGTAATTTCCGACCTAACAAATGTGTGCTATCAGTAAACTAACTAAACTATAAACGCCATGTTTCCGTGTTTCTCAAACAGATCAAAACGACATAAACTATTTACTGCGTAGAATTTTCACAGATTAGGAAAGAACGAAGTGTGTAAAAATGTTACACATATAAATGGAAAAACATAAAACCGACAATACCTAGGAATGTACTAAGTATTCACTTATGCAATTCGCATTCATAATTTATGACATTATTATATGCTTACTAATTTTTCGTATGTTTAATTAATGAATCAAATTATAAATTACAGAGAAAAGAGGCTGTGCTTTCAATTATTTATTTTATTACGTAGGTACAAAGTAAGTATATCAGCGTAAAGTTCGTTAGTTCGGCAATGCTTTTACGCTGTTTATTTTATTTTTGCAAAACTTGTGTTAATACAATAAAACCGAATGAAAAGCCGCTTATGTATTTTCTACCAAGGTACGAAAAGAAATATTTCCTACATATAGAAAAATAAAAGTCGAAACATCCTTACATAGTATAAAATAAAGTCGCTATTTTTGTCTGTTTGTTTGTATGCTTAAATCTTTAAAACTGCGCAACGGATTTTGATGCGGTTTTTTTTAATGGATAGAGTGATTCAAGAGGAACGTTTATATGTATAATACACCTGTGCGAAGCCGGGGCGGGTCGTCTAGTCCTTACATAGTATAAAATAAAGTCGCTATTTTTGTTTGTTTGTTTGTTTGTCTGTATGCTTAAATCTTTAAAATTACGCAACGGATTTTGATGCGGTTTTTTTAATGGATAGAGTGATTCAAGAGGAAGGTTTATATGTATAAAAATTCCCGAAATTCCCACGGGAACGGGCACAACGCGGGTAAAACCGCGGGGCGCTGCTAGTTGTTAATAAAAGGTACAGGCCCCGGAGTCTGTAGAGTGTAATACACAAAGTAAAAGGTATAAAAAGATTAAAAGATCATTAAGTTTAATGATGTTTCTTCACACTTATCATCATAGTCATCAAATGCGATAAGACCTGAAGCAAGCTGTTTGTTTTATCCATGAACGTCTTAGCAGATTTAATCTTAAGCACTTGAGAATCCATCATTTTGTTTTAATGTTGGAAATGTTCAACGAATAATAAATATGCACAGAAATGCTCAATGAAGTGTTAATGATGCGCCATATTTAGTCGGCGGTCATTTATTTTGTATGGAACCATCGATGGAACACCTGTTTTGTTTTTCGGTATTACAGGGTTGGCCCCATAGTAAAAAATGTTCGTAAGGATAAGTACAATGTTCCTAGAATATGCCCAAAGTCTAGAGAAATGCACACCGTATCAGAAATGAAATAATCGGCCAAGTGCAAGTCGGACTCGCGCACGAAGGGTTCCGTACCGTATGGAAGCCCCCCTTAATTTTTTTTTTTAATTTACTTATTTATTTTTGATGGGAATAAATACAACTTAATATTCTGAAAATATTTCAAGCATCTTCCTGTTGCCGTTATTATTATCGAGCAAAAAATCACGTTTCTATTATGATAGCCTCCCTTAAATATTCATATTATTTTATTTACTTAATTATTTAATTTTGAAGTGAATATTTAACTTTATATTCTGTGAATATTTCAAGCGTCTACCTATCACCGTTATTAATACGAGGGTCAAACTGAAAGTTCTTAGAAAATCAAAAACTGATTACATTAGCCAGTTATTAGTTTTATTATATCTTTTCAAAATATTGTCCATTCACGTCAATACACCGCTGCATGCGATGGAACCACTGGGAAAAGCACTTTGCCCACTCGTCCTTAGGGGTCTCTTCAATGGCATCGCGATACGCAGCCACCGCTTCTTCAGCATTCATAAACCGCTTTCCTTTAAGTTTTTCTTTAATTTTTGAAAATAAATAAAAATCACAAGGCGCGAGGTCGGGGCTATACGGCGGGTGACCCAGTAATTCAACGTTTGATGTCGCCAAATAGTCGATCGTTCGCTTGGCGGTGTGCGATGAGGCGTTGTCGTGGTGAAGGAGGATCCTACTGCGAGGTCGTTTCTCTCGAACTTTTTCCAAGACAAGTGGCAAACAATTGGTAGTGTACCATTCTGCAGAAACTGTTTTTTGATCCTCTAACACAATTGTCGCGAAATGACCTATCCTTCCAAAGAACGAGGCCACCATTTTTTTCCCCGCACTTCGATCTCTCTTCACTTTAGTTGGCAACTCCTCGAAAGGAAACACCCACTGAGCAGATTGTCTTTTGGTTTCAGGATCATAACAGTAAATCCAGCTTTCGTCACCTGTTAGTATGTCGAACACAGCATTTGAGTCACCTCCGTTAAATCTTTCAATCATTTTACGGCACCAATCCACACGATGGAGTTTTTGAGCCTCAGTCAAATTATGAGGTATCCACCGGGCGCAAAGCTTCCTGACCGCTAAATGTTCGTGTAGGATTTTGTGCACTTGACTCATACCGATGCCTAAGCTTGTCCGAATCTGCTGATAGGTCACTCTTTTGTCAGTCTCTATCATACGCCGCACAACACAGATGTTATCTTCAGTCGTCGCCGTAGAAGGCCGTCCCTCACGTAAATCATCAGTGAGATTAGTGCGACCACGTTTAAACTCATTAAACCAGTTGTAAACAGTCGCACGAGATGGGGCTTCATCGTGAAAGGCCAATCGTAGTCTATCATAACTTTCTTGTTGACTTAAATGACATCGAAAGTCATAAAAAATCATTGCACGAAAATTTTCTCGTGTTAAATTCATGTTGACGTGACACAGACAATTTTCAATTTGCCGCCAAATCGTAAAACAAATGACAAATGAATGAAGTATATACTCAGTAATATTGGCAAAGAGTTCTATTTTCAAATTATAGAATTATTTTTTTATTATATTGTTTATAAGTGGCCAGTTCTAAGAACTTTCAGTTTGACCCTCGTATCGAGCGTAAAACGGCTAAAAATTCAGGTTTGTTGTATGGGAGCCCCCTTAAATATTTATTTTATTCTATTTTTAGTATTTTGTTATAGCGGCAACAGGTATACCTACGTCATCTGTGAAAATTTCAACTTTCTAGCTATCATGGTTCATGAGATACAGCCTGGTGGCAGACAGACAGATGGACGGACGGAAAGCAGAGTCTTAGTAATAGGGTCCCGCTTTTACCCTTTGGGTACAGAATCCTAAAAAACTTTGTTTCTGGCATTTTCAATTCTATAGATATATGTATAGGTTGTACAGTACAATGTACCCATAGCTCTGTGGTACAATGTATAAGTACATTTGAAGCAATCACAGAAACCATTGTTGTGGCTTCCTTTGATTGTTCCTCGTCTACGGAGTAATCAGTCAGTTTTCTTGACAAATTGTCAACTATGTTTTTTTTTTCAAAACGAATCACATAAAATCGGTAAAATAATTTCTTCGTTTTAGTTCTCTACTAGTAGGTCATATATACGAGGCCTTCGCCTACTCAGTACCTTATTACAAGTTTGACTATACTCGTTACGAGTGTTATAAAAAGAATTTGATCGAAATCTAACGTCGCGCCACTGCGGAAACTAGGTACTTCATTTACAACACAAACTTCTAATAATTACATAATATGTAGTACCTAGTACTGTATCAGCCTTTTTTAATAGTCCACTGCAGGACATAGGCTTACCGATGAAGGGTGATTGGGCCATATCTACCACGCTGGCCCAGTGCGGTTTGGTGGATTCACATACGCCATCGAGTTTTTTCTACGGACATATCCAGGTTGCCCAATGATGTTTTTTTTCACCGAAAAGTCAGTGGTGTTAAATGCCGTACATAAATTCTTGTTATTAGCTGTGATTGTTCATGTATGTCACGAAATAAACGTTCTTTCTTTCTTTCTAAATTCCATAGAACTCATTGGTACGGGACCGGGATTTGAAACCACGACCTCACGATTTTAAGGCGGGCATCACTACCAATAGACCACCACGGCAATATGTAGTAGTAAGAAGTAGCATAGAGAATTCAGACTCGGCTATCCATGCGGTTAAAATATTTTCAAGAACGCAACAGTAGTATTTTCCTGTCCTTTGTTTGAACTCCAGTCTAGACATCATTTACTTGATGCGTGACGTTTTAACGCGTTTTGCGCAAGCTGATATGATATTATCATAATGTAACCAAATATCCTATTAGCATACATAAACCCATCAATCTGCCCATAAACATTAACCACCTTTTACTAGTCAATTTAGTTGATAAACCAATGAAGTTATGAAAAATATCATTGTTCTTTCGTTTCTGTTATATTACGCCCAATACTGGACATAGGCTTCCCCCCTAGAATTCCAATAAGACCGGTTGGTAGCGGCTTGCATCCATCGTCTTATTAAGATCGTCAGTCCACCTTATAGGTAGACGTCCTTAGCTGCGCTTGCTGGTACGTGGCCTCTACACGAAAACTTTTCGACTTCATCTGTCATCATACTTCCGTGCTATGCCATTTCTATCCATGTTACGGTTCCGTGTTACATTAACATTGTTCAGCACATATCCTGGGTATTAGTACCTTTCCCAACTCGGCAGATAAATATTTGTTGATAAACATTTTGTTCTGTACTCGCCTTTGTTGGAATAACAGCCAAATGACAGAGTAAAGGCAATTGACTGCTCAAATGCTCCTTGATGGAAACTAAAAAGTATACCTACGAGTACCTACCGAACACGTGCGTCAATACTGGTAGTTTTAGAGATTGTCATAGTAGGTAGAGTCCGTGTAGCGTGCACCTTTTGTGAAAGACAGAGAGTGAAATGTATTTTTTCCATGGCAGATTTCAGAATCTGTGATTTATAACTACTTTATCGAGGAATGATTGCATAACTATACTAGGTTTATCTCAAAGAGTTATTTTGCTCAGTTGGGAGAGCGTCGGGCTAGTGATCCGAAGACGCAGGTTAGAGTCCTGCAATCGCGACGAATTTTCGAATTGTTTATCACAAATATAACTATCTATTCGCAATTTTATAACTACTCTATCGTGCGCCAAATTCTACTAGGGGTACAATAGCCGTTAACTTTGTAGGAGATAAAGTTTAACAAATATTATGCAATAACTCATTGCCTAACATATTATTCACCCTTAATATCACGTACTGTTCAATCACTATCTGAATGTTTACCAAAACTCATAGTTTGATGGTTTTCTTATCTACAAGACGTCAGTACGGTTAAGTATCGTCAGTTGGCAAATGTTTTCCATTAGTTTACATGAAAGCCATGGGATTGATAACGTGGTAACTGGCCTTTGATAAGATATGCTCTGATTGAATCCATGGTGACATTAAGAGAACATAAAACTTGTTTTTTCAGAGAAAGTAGGTACTAAATACATTACTATTTCACATATAATATAAGTACATGAAGGCGATTAGATTTAGGCATCAAATCTCCAATGTCCCCTCTTTTCTCCCCTGTTACATTGTTGACCCACTTTCTAAATAAAACCAAATTGACACAATTAACAAGTATTATATTTAATAAAACCTTTTTTTTTAACACAAGCTTTTACAGAACAAGTACTTGCCAAGACGAATCAAACGAGCCGAAACACGATAGAGTTGCGTCGTTTCATTACAGAGTTCCTATGACCACCTTCCAGCTCTTATCATCAGACCCTGGTTACCATTGCAAGACAAACTACTTGCAAAGTCGATGAGGTTGTGTCGTATCATTGCTAAGTTCCTTTGGCCACCTTCCAGCTCCATCATCAGATCAGCACCATGTCATCATAATATTGCATTATCACGCGATTTACACATATATGCAAAATTTCAGCTCAATCAGTAACCGGGCGTGGATCAAATTAAACTTGCAAGATTTGATTACAGGCAGACGGGACAGGTGAAAATAAATAAAAGCTTGTAAAAAAGTACCTATACTTACCTGTTTTTGTATCACTTCTTCTTCACGGCTAATGAATATTCGGTAATGCAAGGTCTACTGTTCGTAGAACTACTAGTATTGTATATGAATCAGTCCATAACATGTCCTAACACCTAAACGGCTTGTCGTTTTTACAAAAATATCAGACCTGAAATAACTCGACTATTTCATGCAACAATGTCATTCACACTCACAAAACTACCTACGCCTGGTTACACGCGACAGTGCATTCACATAATACCCAGTTCTAGCTCAGTGTTTCAAGCAATTAGAACATTTAGAAAGGATTTGGATCATGTCCAAGTCACGTATACAGTATCATGCCATATGAAGACAAGAGTCGCAAGGTTATATCGTTATGAGCGCATTGCCTCCTAGTCCTAGTGCACCGATAAAATTAACATTGTAACAGTAATTAAAATTCCTGTTGCAAAATGTTAAAAAATGCAATTACGAGTACAATTCTCATTTTATCCGGTTTGAGTTTGTTATTGTAGATTTGATAAAACGGGTATAGGCCGCACCACACAAGTTGGCGGATGTGAAGTTAGCTATATAAGCTGCGCAATATCCAATCCTGACACGTTGATTGGCTATTGCGCAGCTTGTAGCTAACTTCACACCTGCCAACTTGTGTGACGCGGCCTATAGATAGACCTGTTGAAAATGTTTAGTAGTTTTATTTGTAGCGCACGGTGTGTTTGTTCGTGTTTTACTTCCTAATTATTACTAATTGCTCTTATTGAGGGAAAGGGTTCAAAAATAAATAGTGAGTAGTCTAATATATGTATATTTACACCGATTGGTACAAAGCATCCAGGGTTGGATAATGGTAGAGTACGGTAATATGGTATATAGCTAGCGCTTCGTCATTAGAAGCCTATAGAGGAAAAGTAGTTACGAGTAGTATCGTACTCGTAGTATCGATCGTAAAATCTGTATTATAATAGTAAGCCCGATTACAGAGGTGCCAGCGTAATTATAATAGCTAAATAGCATACTTAGTCCTGTTTCTTTTTCACTTTAGGCATTCGATAGAGAGAACGCTTTTTACGTTGCTATTAAATTTACGCTGGCGCCTCTGTAATCGGGCTTAGTATAGACGATAAACGATCGATACTTAGTTCAATATGATACCTACTTGTCGTACACTAAACTTCAATATTGACGAACGTCAAGCTTTTTACACGAATCATTGGGATTTCCAAAACACTAATTTGTATGTCGTAAAACGATATTATGATGCATTCAAATATTTCAGAGAATAGAACAGATTGCGTGTTGATGTGCTCAATTCTCAAGTTAGGTATAATGCTATGCAGTTTTTATTAGCATCAAGATTTCTTGGATTCCTTTTAGTAACTGAAAAATCCGTGTAGGTATAATAAAAGTCCATCCTTCTAACATTTGCGATATCACAGGTAATGCCTATGATTTTTTTTTACAATCCGATAAAAATTGAAAGTTCAAATAAGACATCAAATCAAAAATGCGTGGCATAGCTTGTAACTTATCCACACCCTAATATCTAGGGTTGGAAAACGATGGAGATAAAATACCTACCTATACTAGCTAAGAATAACTTACTATTGTATGTAAATAACCCAAAACACGTGGTTCACATTAGCCATAGCAAAAATAAATCACTGCATGATCGCTGTCGTGTCGTTCGCAATTTATCTCTTGTTTTTCATTCACGTAGTCACATGATTTGACTTAAATCGCCCACTGGGGTTAAATCGTCCACTTACATCGTTGGGGGTATTGTCGTGACCCCGAATTGAAAAAATGCACTTGATTTGTCACGAGATTTTTTGCTGGTGTCGTCATACGCTAGATTATGAAATGCGGGCCCGATTTTTGCGGCAAATCAATACGAACCAAGCAATGCTTAATGCTTATCGATTTTTTACACGGTTCATCATTTATCAGCCGTAGGTATGTACGTCCACTGCTGGACATAGGCATCCCTTATAGATTTCCTATATATACAGGGTTATTCCTATGAGTTTACCCATGACCACGACCGATGCAATGATAAAACGTCGGGATGATGAGTTATTTATTTATCTCGTAATTTGAGTGCGCGATTAGTCCCGTAGTACATAATAATAATGTGTTCAAATCGCGAAAGTTAAAAACAACTTTTAGTGTTATTCCTAATCAATAAGTATCCTTTTAGAGGCTTATTCTGTACATCAAAAATAACAAGTTGTGCTCCGCTACTTTGTAAGTATACAAAAAAAATTGTTGTTCCATAGAAAAATATCGTTCACCCGCGACAAAATGTATAACAGCTGATTTTTTTTTTGAGTTTTTACAAAAGTCGCAGATGAAAAGTTGTTAGTTTTGATGTACAGAATCAACCCCAAAAACGATGCTAAGTAATTGAATACCAATAACCAGGGTTATTGGTATTCATATATGCCCGGTTGCATCCAACGCTTTCCTGCGGTTTAATTATATCGTAGGTCCACCTAGTCGGAGGGCGTCTTACACTGCGCTGCGCTTGCCGATACGTGGTATCCATTCGAGAACTTTACAACGTGTGTATGGATGGCCGATCCATCCATACATACGTTCCGTTTCACAATGCGTTTACACGGTAGTAATTCGCATATTTTGTTTGCTATTACTAGTACAAGTCTAATTCATGTAGGAGTCAAGAGATGGACAGTCAACTCTACATCACTTGCAACTCTCGTAACCCGTTTATACCATGCCAAAGGCCGAGTTTAGGCTTATTTGAATGGTAATGGGTTTGACGAGATTCCTAATGATATAAAATGTAAAACTGTTAAAAACCTAATAGGTAGTTTTATTTTTTTTCCTTTGATTATTTTAAAGCTCTAGGTTGTTAAGGTCACTGCGACTGTGATTTGTCCTGTGATCTGAATGTCACTACACGTTCTACGTATTTATCTATAAAGTTTGCTCGAATTTTTTTTTTTATTCCATATAGGTTTGCGTTGACTACATACTGCCTGATGTTGAGCAGATATGCTGTCTAGGATGTAGCAAGCTTACCTAGAAGATACCTATTTACTCGGGATTTGAAGACGCTCACCTATTTACTCGGGATTTGAAGACGCTCACATTGTTGTTTAGCGGGAAGACAGACCCAGGCAAAGCGTTCCACATTCTGGCTGTCTAATTTGCATCTAATGCACAACACACAATATAAGAAGGTGTCTTAATTGAGTTTAAAACATTTACTTGAAAATTGAATCAAAGTTCTAGGCGGCTGTGATGTTAGCTACAAGCTGCGTAAAACCCAATCCTGAGTGAAGTTCGCTGAGGTTGGGTTTCACGCAGCCAGCTAACTTCGTAGCCTCAAAAAAGTTTGATTTTACCTACACGATCTTACTCAGGACAGGAAATGGCGGTGTCTCTTATACGCGTACATATTATAGTAGTTATCAGGTGCCAAGACACATTTTGAGCCATTTCGCCGACAAAGCTGACAATCAAACCTTATTTCTATCATCAGTACAAACAGAAGTAACACCATTAACACGCGTAGCTGTAGGCATATCTATACCATAGTTCGGCCGTTCAGAGAATGCGTTCCTGACACGTCATCTTGAAAAAATGTTTTTGGCCGATATCTCGGAAACTATGTACTTAATTTCTACAATAATGATCTTAATGTTTTTTGCTCTTAAGTACATAGTTTCCGAGATATCGGCCAAAAACATTTTTTCAAGATGACGTGTCAGGAACGCATTCTCTGAACGGCCGAACTATAACTAGGCACATAAAACAGCTCTAAAATGCTTATACTATTGTCTTTGCTCTTTTGTATGCTGTTTCCGAAATGTTTATAAATTCAAGGTTAGTGTTTTAGCGTCGGGGCATTGGCCACGGAGCATTTTAACGCACTTCATTAGCTAACTCGAAATACCTACGTGTTTAGTAGTTTTTATGACGAAAGCAAACTAAAAAGATTACTGAACTAGCTTTTAGAGTCGCATAGGTATTTAATACAGTTGAGGGTGACACTGTGTGAATCCCGTCAAAAAACAACGAGTAAAATAAAATGCAATATAATTATGTACAGGCCGAATCATACAAGTCGGCGGATTTGAAGTGATAAAGCTACAAGCTACAATACTTCCACTATAAAAAGTTGTGTAGACCCATGTCACATTTCGGTTAAATTATTCAGTATATATTCTTGGAGGATTTCTATCCAACTTTTGAAGCTCCCATAGATATCTATTAATTTAATCTGCCTATTTCCATAAAGGTACTCGGTATAGGTACGCATCTTCTCTTTCCCGCCATTCTTTTTGGTCTTGTACAAACCTCATCCTTTGCCTTCCGATAACATTATATATCTAGTGGTCTGCCTATGCCTCCTCTCGGATACACTACTCTATAGATATGTATTGAATAATATAACCGACTTGACATTGGATCAACAACAATCAATTTTCAATAATAATAAATTTGAAAAGTAAACTTGCAGACATTAAAAACCAAAATTGCAACTATCTGTCTACATTTTAACAAACGGGGAATCTCCAACTATGAAGTATGAATCGAGTTAGTACGAATTATCAAGCGGACGATAAACAGCATCATAATTTAACAAATATTTGGCCAGTTCATTATCACTTTAATGAATGTTTAAAGCTGATGAAACTAGATTGTACGAATTCGAAAAGATGTTATTGTTTATTCAATCTCCAGAAAACAATTTTGTAACGTTTATTCTGGGATATTTTTGACACGGTTTCGTCATATTTGTTATCATCGAGATATTTTGAGGAATAAGTAGGTGCTTATTTGTTTTGTAGTCTCGTCTACGAGTATGTCAATGTTATCCTAATAGTGTATGGCACAAACTTTCAAGACGAATATATATATGTTAGAGGAATGTTTTATTTTGGTTTATTCGAGTAGTTTTTCAATCGATTCCAATGGCAACACAGTGTGAACGCAAGAGTTTGTTTTCTGTGTTGATTGAATGGATGATCGAATGAAGTTGTCTTTTATCGGTCAGTAGTGCGTTCATTCGAGGTCTGACTTGAATTCACTTCAGTCTTCCTCGACACAGCGCCTGCGCCACTTGTGCGCACTGACAATTGATAATATCGACGATGGCGGACGACGAAGATAACCACGTGGATTCTAATCCATCTGAATCCGCGACAGCAGCGGTGGGATTACTTCCACAAGCACCCTGCGCGTCTACCGTGACACCAGCTACCCATAACCAAGGGTATTTTACGCCGGGATATCAAGATCAATAAAATATCCCGAAAGAACCATCGACGTCGAGAAATGATGGACATAGCCTGCCAGATAGCGATACGTGGGCGGCATTTTTGTAAAATATGATGTCGTGTATCCAGACTAACCAGAATCCGTCTACGAGCGCTTCTGAACCAAGAAAATTGAAGGCCAGCGAGATTAACCTACCGCCATTTGATCCCGGTGAGTGTCAATTTACCGCGGCTCAATGGTGTGAAGAAATCGACCATCATCGGAAAAACAATTCATGGACAGACTACGAGACCAGAAATGCTTGTTTTACGCATTTGCAAGGACGTGCGAAGAAATGGGCGGCGCGTTCTTACCCTTTGTATACCACTTGGGAAGAACTGAATATTCGACTCACTCGGCAGTTTGCGGCAACGAAGAGGTTCCACGACTTGTTCCGTGATATGGTAGACTACAAAAGTGACCAGGCGACTACCTACATCGAGTATTCGAGCAACAAGTTGGCGCTAATTGATCGACTGGAGCGAGTCTAACAAAATCAAGGTAGTTATATCCGGCATCATGGATGTTCAGGTACGTTCGGAATTACTTAAAATACCCCTAGTAATTTTGTGGCACTCGACAGACATTTGAGCATTTACCAGATAATTAAAAAACTTAAGAGGATCGTGAATCAACCGGTGTTTTCGCGTTTTCTGTGGAACATTGAGGGAATTTTCGGTGCATTTTTGATAGAATTTGCGTTCCGGGGGAAGGCTCTTTTTGTCTATTGAATTATGGCGGAATTTTGCGTTTTTGGTGCCAGTCGCTTAAATGGGTATTGCGCGCTTGTGCGTCTTGTTTTTTTTTAGGAAGGGTTTTTGGTTTAAGGTTTCGACCAGGTTATTGCGTAAAAATGTGACATTTTGGCGGCTTGTATCTTTGAAGTCATTTGAAAAAGCTGTGAAAACTAGGACGTGTAATCCTGGAGATTGAATTGCTGAGTACATGAAAAAGAAAACACGTGGCCGATAATATTTGGAGGTGGATGACGGCTTGTTGTTTTTGTGTGGTCAGGTTGGCGCCTCACGATTGCTTTAAGTGACAGAATGATAAATCGAAAAGTGAATAATCTTCTAATTTTAAGCAACCTAAAGTCAATTCACAGATAGATTGCCCATGTCACTATTTTAATAACTTAGTTAATTTAAAACGACATTGTCTGCTGTTCCGTAACAGCGCAAAAGATTAAGGTATCACTCAAAGTGTCTCTTAAATGGCAAGTAACAAACCGACCGAATTTTCATATTGTCACCCGCTGTGCAAGCAGGGGTTGCAGTGACATTACTGAAAGTGGTATCAGCGAGCTTGTAACTTGCAAATGTAAGGTTGCAGCGTTCATGCGGGCTTGCAGCTGGCTTGAAACGGGGCCCTAACGGCCGCGCTGTGGATGGGCCCTGTGACTTGCCCAGAGCTGATCACCAAAGCTTTTTATAACTTTGAAAAGTGAAGTTGCAGTGGCATTACACATGAAGCGTGTCTGAGAGTTGCAAAGTTAACTTTCCGCAGGTATAACGTTTGGCATTTCCACAACTTTGAATTTGAAAGGTAATAGTGGCTTGTCTCATCTATCTTGCTGAGAGGTTGCAAGTGAAACTTGCACGTGGCTTGCATTTGTTTGGTTGTCGCAAAGTTACATTTGTAGGTTTTCAGTTTCTAAAAAATCATTTTTTCTAAATTTTGTTGGGGCTGTAGTTCTGAGTAAAAGTCCTAGAGGCGAGTGTGTGTGAGACTTTTTCTCTATCCGCTGTAATGAGTGTTTTGATCAAGTTCGCGAATGGCGATACCGGCTTCTGCAAGCACAACGCCACCGCGATGCGGAATTTCAGTGTGCGATGCTGACGCCATCTAGTTTTCAATGTTTAGTAAGAAACTCTACAGTAACATTTGGTTACTTTCGAAAATTAAATTCCAGCAACATTGCATATGTTAGATAAATAAAAGAACAACTCGAAATGTTGTAGGAAAGTTGAAAGAAGAAATAACAATAGGCGTATTGTCGCGATGTTACAGTGTAACATGTCAGTGACTTTCACTTGTAAAGTGCAGGCAATGCCAGGCGGTGAAGTTGGTAAAATTATGTACCTGCAAATTTTTATTTTTGTGGCGTCCCAATCGCGTTTTTGCAACAAAGTTAATTTCTTGAGTTTGGGTATGTTTGGGAGGCTGTATCCCTGCAAATTTGAAGTGTGAGCTTTCATACGAAGTATAACAGTAACATGATAGAATAACTTTTTAATAAGTTTCAACATAATAATGAGATCTATGTGATTGACATGTTCCTGCAGCATGATGTTTGAAGTTTGCAAATGTGCCGTATACAAACTTAATACAACTTGTTGCAGGTTTCATGCTTGGTGGGCATAAACCTGGGCATTCTGATTTCTAGTTATTTGTTTCACAAAACAACTAAACGAACAAATAAAAGGTTTCAAAAATCCTAAATTACAAACGAAATATCGCCAGTGGCACCAGTCGGGCTAACGTACAGGTTGAGCGGATCATGTCGGTACTCACCAACTTTTTTAGTTAGGTACGAAAATAAAAAAAAATATGAGGGTACCTACTTAATTTTTGGAAGTCTGTTATAGGCGACGTTTATCTCACTCTATATTGCAGTTTCGAAAAGCACAGTTTCCTTTTCCAATATTTGGCAGGCTGCAACAAGCGTTCACCAAACCTAAACTTTCTCACTACACACTCAAAAGTTCAACCAGATTTACCACGGGCAGAGCTTACAGCAAAAAGCCGGATGGACGAGCAAGCAGCAAAAGATAGCGCACGTTTTGACGCCAACAATGTTGCGATTCATCCTTTCGTAGTAGGTGATCTGATTTTGGTTCAAAGAAATTCCCGTATTAATAAATTGTGTAAAAAGTATAGCGGTCCTTGGTTGAACCAATATCATGGGGCGTGGCCAGTGCGTTTGCCATTAAATATTGCGTAAATTATATCCATTTAACCTGTCAGAACTATCCGAATGTCTGGGTCCTATCAAGTTAAACGACGATTAATAACTAAATTAGCTGAGAGCTGAGTGGCAGATTTTAACAATGTTCGAAACCTGCTCGATCGCGTTTAAGTTTGAAATAATTTTTATGGAAATGGCACAGCGCCATCTTGTGTCACGTACGGGAAACTGAATAGGTCAGTGTGAGTTTTATTTACGGTAAAATAACGAGCGCCAAACCGATCAAACACAAGCGCGGCAACGTCTGTGATTGGCTTAGTCAAGTGTGTGTGTCGTGCATGCGTGTGTGCTCGGCGCGCTCGGTCAACGCGACGTAAAAGTAATATGATTTGATTTGCAAAACTCCCACTCGACTCTCTGAACTAAAACCGAAGCATTACTGTTTTGATTCTGTAAATATCATGTGTAGAAGATTTGTTAGAATTGTGTTTTGTTGTGTCCATCTATGGATAGTTTAAATTCACTATAATAATGTGAATCAAGTTAAATAAACGACTTTGTGATTATTGCTGATTGACAAGCTGTTGAATTGAAAGCTTTAACGCTTTGTTGAGAGGCTTGCCCTCATGTGAGTTGTTGGAAGCTGCTACGCTTTACTAGAATTACAGATTGAAAGCTTTAACGCTTTGTTGGGAGGCTTGTCCTCATGTGAGTTGTTGAAAGCTGCTACGCTTTACTAGAATTACAGATTGAAAGCTTTAACGCTTTGTTGAGAGGCTTGCCCTCATGTGAGTTGTTGAAAGCTGCTACGCTTTACTAGAATTACAGATTGAAAGCTTTAACGCTTTGTTGAGAGGCTTGCCCTCATGTGAGTTGTTGAAAGCTGCTACGCTTTACTAGAATTACAGATTGAAAGCTTTAACGCTTTGTTGAGAGGCTTGCCCTCATGTGAGTTGTTGAAAGCTGCTACGCTTTACTAGAATTACAGATTGAAAGCTTTAACGCTTTGTTGGGAGGCTTGTCCTCATGTGAGTTGTTGAAAGCTGCTACGCTTTACTAGAATTACGGATTGAAAGCTTTGCCGCTTTGTCCGAAGGTATTGTTGAAAGCTGCAACGCTTTACGTGTTAAAAGTTTGTACTGCTTGTACTACTTCTGGTTGAAGAAAGCTGCGCTTTGCTGGAGTTACGGATTGAAAGCTTTGCCGCTTTGTCCGACGGTATCGTTGAAAGCTGCAACGCTTCACGCTTTCGCTTTTTCAAGTTTGTACGGTATCTCGTACTGACTTCTAGTTGCTGAAAGCTTACGACGCTTTGCGCCAAGCTGAGTAGAAGAAACGTGTTGACCACTATGTTATGCTGAAAGCTTTACGCTTTGCGTTTGTCATTGGAACGACTTAAATCTCTTTGAAATCGTCTGCGGTTGAAAGCTACGGACTGAACTAACGCTATGGCTGTGTTGTTGATTGGTATCTGTTAAGTTGCATATTGGAAAACAACGCGAGAGCGCGTTGAATGGCAGAATGGCCGTGTTAGAGGAATGTTTTATTTTGGTTTATTCGAGTAGTTTTTCAATCGATTCCAATGGCAACACAGTGTGAACGCAAGAGTTTGTTTTCTGTGTTGATTGAATGGATGATCGAATGAAGTTGTCTTTTATCGGTCAGTAGTGCGTTCATTCGAGGTCTGACTTGAATTCACTTCAGTCTTCCTCGACACAGCGCCTGCGCCACTTGTGCGCACTGACAATTGATAATATCGACGATGGCGGACGACGAAGATAACCACGTGGATTCTAATCCATCTGAATCCGCGACATATATACATATATAAGATTGCAAAGAATGAGGTGAAGCCAGTTAGAAACATGTCACCCTCGAGTGGATACACATCGCTTACTACTAACGGTAGTAAGCGATGTTGTTGCAGTCAAATATTAGTTTGGAAAAGTCACCGCAGGCATGACTACACTTTAAGTTCAACGATATTGTCAAACTAATATTTTTGTCTGCAGTTAGACTGTCAGCAGTTCTACTGCGGTCGTCCTTAGGAAGACAGAACGTCTGTCGCAGATTCTATTGATGTCATATGTGACGCATTTAAATAAAAAATAAATATTAAGGGACATCTTGACTGCCTCGGTGGCTCAGTGGTTAGTGAACCTGACTTCTGGATCACAGAGGCGTGGCTTCGATCCCCACCCAGGGCAAGCATTTATGTGATGAACATAGGTGTTTGCTCTGTGTCTGGGTGTTATTTAGGTACTATCTATATAAGTATGTATTTAAAATATGTATATGTAGTATATCAGTCTCTGGCAGCCATATCACAAGCTTTGCTTAGTTTGGGGTCAGAGACCGTGTGTAAGATGTCCCCCAATATTTATTTATTTATCTTACAATGCACATTATGTGCATTTCACTAACTTACGAGTATTTGTCTGACTAATTTTTGTGCATCCATCATGTGTTATATCTAGATCATTTGAGTAAGGGTTGACACTTTCCATAGGTTTAAACTTCCTGAATTTCTACTTAGCTCTATACTTTGATCGATAGTGAGTCTCGAATAAAATATTTAATCCGTACACACGTCCAGGAATCCACACTGCTCACTTTTTAAATACCATTAAAAATAAATGTAAATAGATCTTGTTTGTATAGTAAAACTCATGCAATGTATGGACTAATCGATACATAACTAGAGTAGGTAGAGGCGACTGCCAATGTCATTCAGGACGTCTCGGTTATTAGCTTAGCGAATCAGCTATATACGAGTACCTTTGCGTGATTTGTTTCATCAATGATACTTTAAGCAAGAAAATGTGATAATAATTGTCATGTTTCGTTATACAACTGAATACTGTACAAAAATGTTTATAACTTGATCATTACTTAGTATTTGCGTACTACAAGAAAAATAGGTTTGGCACGAAAAAACTAAACACTAACATGAATTCTAAACAAAATAATATTAAAATAATTATTTTTCGCAAAAAATGTCAAAAACGCCTTCCATCGTGTACAAAATTCGAATGTTTCGCTCGAATTGTTTACATTATTGTTGATTTATCAAAAACGGCTTAGCCGAGTTCTGTAAAATTTAAATGGGACCACTTCGGGAGTATACCCTTTCAAACTAAAAATATTTTTTCGATTCGGTTCATAATTGGCGAAATTATCGATGAACTTACTAAAAAAATACTATCTATGTTCTAAAATCTATGTTCGTGTATACACAGTAAAGAAGTCGGTTAAAAATATCTATGGACCTACTAAGCATAAAATGCTGGTGACTTAAAAATGAGAATAGCTATGAAACGTTAAAACAGAGGAATTTTGTAGGAATTGTTTTTAACTTACTTATTTTATGCATGCGTCTCTAGAAAATATTTTAAAACGGGGTTTTGAAAGGAGGATTTCTTCTTGGTTTTATATTTTTGCGTGAAAAGTATTGTCAATAAATTCTAGTATATTTTCCTGTTGAAGACCATAACAATATAATTAGGTATGATGGAGTATATGGATACGGGGCCTTACTGCGTAAACGCTCTGACGTTCGGCTTCGCTTTTTCTCCTGCTCGCGCCAGTTACTCACGTCACGAGAGCGAGCGGGAGGGAAAGCGAAGCCAAACGTCAGAGCGCTCACACAGTAAGACCAGTAGATATGATATACCTACTCAGATATAATGTCTCTTCTTAGTACAATAACTACTTCTATATTATTAATACTACTATGTTAAAAGTCCTAACCACAATTTTCTGTTTGTTTCAGATCGCAAACCGAAAAAGTCGAAACACGACACGCAACGATACCCACAAATCTAGTCAAACGACTCGAAAAACTTTCCTACAATCACATTTACAATGAAATAACTCACCGTGTTAATATTTTTAAGTTTTTTTTTTGTAAATTGTACTTATTTTAATTTTTTGTAAGTGTAAGTGTCACAATGCAAATTTTAAAAGCCCGTTACGCTCTGAGAGCGTCTGCATCACAATTTCAAGCATGGAGCTCTACGAAATTCCGCACAGCTTCTGGGGTGAGTTTCGCTTTATTGTTTTTTTTACGAAGTATTATGTTATAGGTCGAATCAAAATTAACGGCGTCTGTGAAGTTAGCTACAAGCTTCGCAAATCCCCACTCTTTATCGCCGCTGACATATGAATTTGCACAACGATTTGCCTTGTGTTCACAGAGCGGAACGAAGCTGGAAAAAAATTGACCAAGATGTAGAAATATATGTGCTTGTCGCTATGACCAACTTTTACTACAAGATTAACTCTGAAATAGCAAAGAGAAAAATCAGTTCCTTAAAATTTGTCCAGGTTCGAAGAACTTTTTGTACGGAACAGTTGTTTTTTTTTGCGACATCAGGGTTGGTCCCCTGTTGAAAGTTGGTCATAATAATGAGCACGACCACACCCCCGAGAATGCAAAACAAGTACCATATAAAAAAACTTTTTTTTTTAAAACAAGCTTTTACTGAACAAGTACTCGCCAACTCGCCAAGACGAATCAAACGAGCCGAAACTCGATAGGGTTGCGTTGTTTTATTACAGAATTCCTATGACCACCTTCCAGCTCTATCATCAGACCCTGGTTACCATTGATATACAAACTACTCGCCAAGACAATTCAAATGAACCCAAACTCGATGAGGTTGTGTCGTATCATTGCTAAGTTCCTTTGGCCACCTTCAGCTCCATCATCATATCAGCACCATGCATCATAATATTGCATTTTCACGCGATTTACACATGTACCTATGCAACATTTCAGCACAAGCGGTAACCGGGAAGTAGATCAAATTTAACTTGCAAGATTTGATTACAGACCGACAGACAACGGGACAGGTGAAACTAAATAAAAGCTTGTAAAAATTAAATAAATGCGTATAGGCCGTTTGGCTAGCCCTAGTGTCAGTTTTTAAGCCGCTTGAAGGCCTCTGACATGGGTAAACGGGTAAAGCAACCGGGACCTACAATTTAACGTGTCATCCGGGTCAAGATAGCGCTCAGTTGTAAATGCCACCCGAATCGAATAACTTTGGTGATCGCTGATAAAAACCTAACGCTAAGCTAATGAATTCACTATACGTATGCTCAACTACACAGGAAACTAAATCCCTATTGCAAGCCAGATAATATTATTATGTCGTACTGTTATACGCAAGAAACTTATGTCTTAAATCCCTACATAATATTATGGTATAGCTTTCATAGACCGAACAGCCTACCCCAACTCATTCATCAAAAGTGGATTGGACAATTTGGTAAGAGTATCAAAGGGCTTGCCCACTAGTACTGGTCACACTCGTAAATAACGTCAACGTAACTTCAAACATAATCAGTAGAAATATGGGTGCGGAGGTGCGTTGTTTGGTTTCCAAAACACGGGTCAATGCTACACTCATATCGTTTATTAAAACAAAATTGTATAATCCAAAAAAAAATACAGCAGATTATGATAATCATAATTATACTATAAGTTACACTTATAAAAATACAAATTATAAAGAAAGTACAATGATAAGCATAGTACTTAGGTATCACTTAACCAGTGTACTTTAGTAGATAATTTTCTGATAAAACTTACTTATTTTCGCAAAATCAGTATTTGTGAAGTCACAGTCACTATTTGAGCTGTAATTAATATAATTGGCATAAACGTAAGAGTTTGTGTTTGATCTTATAGGTATCGTAAACATAATACACTAAAGTAAAAAGCTTTTGCTATAGAAGATGTCGCGAAAACTTTTCGATAGCATTTAGTTTTGAGCTAGCCTACGCTGCTATCTCTACCAGTTCAATCCTTTGAGGAAATATTAGTAATATAGCTCGATGGTTCAATCACGTTATACTAACAAACGATATTATATGAAACAATTATAGCTTAGCCACTGCACTTAGGCCATTATATCTTCTTTGCTTAGGTGATAAAGTTACAGTTACGTAATAAGACCACAGCTGCATTTACTACCTTACAAAAATGATAGGTTTTTGCTTATCTTAAACATTAAATGATGTAGGTAATAGGTAGGTAGGTCATATGAGATTAGCAGTGAAGATAATGAAAAATCTAAAAAAAAAACTTGCAAATTGCACTTTTTAGGGATCCGTACCCAAAGGGTAAAAACGGGACCCTATTAGTAAGACTCCGCTGTCCGTCTGTCTGTCACTTTCACCAGGCTGTATCTCATGAACGGTGGTAGCTAGAAGGTTGAAATTTTCATAGATGTTGTACTACGTATTTCTGTTGCCGCTATAACAACAAATACTAAAAATAGAAAAAATAATAATATTTGAGAGGTTAAAAAATAATAAAATTTCAGGTTTGTTGTATGGGAGCCATACAACAAACCTGAAATTTTTACCGTTTTTCACTCGATATTAATAACGGTGACAGGTAGATGCTTGAAATATTCACAGAAACTTTAATAATAAATAATTAAATTAAAAAAAATATATTTTAGGGTGGCTCCCATACAAGATACGTGTTTTTTGCTCAAAATTAATAACGGCATTAGGTAGATACTTGAAATATTAACAGAATATTTAGTTGTATATTCGCTTGAGAAATAAAATAATTTAACTAGAATAAAATAGAATTGTGTGAAAGATGACAGGCGAGAGAAAGGAGTTGATGATGAGCTGACGAATGATAGAGTGAAAGCACATCGCGCGCTCCCTCGCGAGATTTTGCGTGAAAATGACGACGATATCAATACCAACAACGAGGAAGTTACATAAACATAGTTAAAGCAAAAAAAAAAAAAAAAGAGTAATACAATGGACGTAAACGCAAAGACCGATACGTCTCACGCCTAAAAGCCACTGAGAGGCCATCTGGCACCGGCGGCAAACCATATTCCCCAGAGGTCGTAGCCTCTGGCGCCCAGCCTTGGCAAAGGGGAGAGACCCCGAGGCCAATACTCACCACACCAAAGAAGGTGGTGGAAGGACCACAGATGATGATAGAGTGAAATGGCGAAAGGAAACGTGCTGTGCCGACCCCACCTAGTGGGATAAGGGCAAGATTATGAAAATATATTACAGTACGGAACTCTTCGTGCGCGAGTCCGATTCGGACTTGGCTGATTATTTAAATCGTGGCCTTGTTACGTATGCTTTTAAATTGGTACAAATATCCACACTTCTGTACCAGCCTTTTTTTTAATAGTCCACTGCAGGACGTAGGCCTACCCACGAAGGGTGATTGGGCCATATCCACCACGCTGGCCCAATGCGGGTTGGTGGATTCACACACGCCATCGAATTTCTTCTACGGACGTATGCAGGTTGCCTCACGATGTTTTCCTTCACCGAAAAGCCAGTGGTGTGAATTTCCGTACATAATTTTCAAAGAAACTCATTGGTACAGGACCGGGATTGAACTCACGACCTCAAGAATGACAGGCCAGCGTTACAACCACTAGACCACTACGGCTTCTACAGTTTGTTTATCAACGTTTTCGTAATGACTCGGCTTAGATATTACAAGTACAAGATAATAAGGGACGTGTATAATGATGGATCCGTTTTTATTGTGATGACAGAGTGTAAAAAATAATTATATTTGATAAGAATACCCACAAGAAATAAATTTAGTCGTAATTCATTAACTACTAGGGTTATTAGTCGGATGGTCAAGATTTCTAGGATTTATTTTCAAGGTTACGTTAGTTAATTAGGAGACCTATTAGGTTTTATTCCGGAGGTTTAAGTTTATATCTCTTTTTTAGGGTTCCGTACCCAAAGGGAAAAACGGGACCCTATTACTAACTAAACGGGACTTCGATGTCCGTTTGTCCGTCTGTCTTTCTGTCTGTCTGTCACCGGGCTGTATCTCATGAACCAATGATAGCTAGGCAGCTGAAATTTTCACAGATTATGTGTTTTGGTTGCCGCTATAACAACAAATACTAAAAACAAAATAAAATAAATATTTAAGGGGGGCTCCCATACAACAAACCTGAATTTTTAGACGTTTTTCGCTCTATATTAATAATGGTACCAGGTAGATGCTTGAAATTTTCGCAGAATATTTAGTTTTATATTCCCTTCAATAATAAATAATAAAATTAAAATAAAATAAATATTTAAGGGGGGCTCCCATACAGTACGGAACCCTCCGTGCGCGAGTCCGACTCGTACTTGGCCGATTATTATTCCATATATAGGTAAGTTCACCAGCTTCAAATGGCATGGGAAACCGTCGTGAATAAATATATGTATTTGTAAGATTTTTTCATGCCCTCATAGATACGTGAAGTCTGTCAACCCGCTTTTGGCCACCAAAGCACGCCTCTGTGGCGTACCTATAGCCTCTGCATATTATTATGTAGCTGTATCTTAATAAAACTGCGCTATGCGTAACGCCAATTTTATAAGTCAACAATAAGCCAATTTTATAAGTAATTCCATTCATATGCGTTCACACAATGCATTTTCTTATCTTTGAGTTTGAGTAAAAAATAATATTGGTCCCGCGCCGGTTCAGAGTAGGTCTCTTCAAATATTTCTCGTGAAAAAGTTGTAATGGTACTTAACCATTTTGTAATTTATTTAGCGAACTCATAAATAGAGTATCAAAACTACTTCTTACAGTAAGTTTATTCAAACAATATGCGGTCTAGGCATCGCTACATTGCCTTGATCAAGCCATGTGTTTCCCTATTTTTGATCCACAAATTCGATTTTGTCGTCAGGCGGATAATATGTGTGGCATGCTAAGTCATCTCATACGAAAACGGACTCGCGTTGAATGAATAAAATCAGCCTAGTGCGAGTCTTACTCGCACACGAAGGGTTCTGAAGGGTATTTTGTACCGTATGGGATCCCCCTTAGCCCCATTTCAAGTGTCTATCCTGTTGCCGTTATTTATATCGAGAAAAAAATACATTTTGTACAATATGGGACCCCCGTTAAATGTTTATTTTATTCTGTTTTTAGTTCTCATTTGTTGTTATAGTGGCAACAGAAATACATCAGCTGTGAAAATTTTAACTGTCTAGCTATCACGGTTCATGAGATACAGCCTGGTGACAGGCACAGACTGACGGCGGACGGACAACAGTCTGAGTAATAGGATCCCGTTTTTACCCATTGGGTACGGAACCCTAACAAGAAACCTCGATCACGCTTGTAATAAATCCACCACATGTTATCCTGCGCACTTTGTCCACAGATTAATGTTAATAAATATTAAGTAGGACATAGATAACGTGACATACCTTGAAGATGTTATAACAATACCTGTTATTATGCTGTGGCGATCTGATAACGCGATAACCGATAGCGTCAGGTTTGTTTATTGTTTTTGCGATAATGAGCAACGCGCAACGGTTGTAATCGCGTATTTGTTAAGAATTTGCCTGATAAACCTGATACGATTTGTTTTCGCCTGACAAGGTCGTTGTAGTTTATTTTGACCTGATTGTCCTAGGAATGTTTTTATGGATATACTGTATTGGTCTTTTAATAATCATCTGCTAAATGTTCAAAGCAAATGATACTTGCAAAAGCTGATTGGGCCATATCCACGATGCTATGCTGGCCCAGTGCGGAATTGGTAGATACTGTACTGTACCAGCCTTTTGATAGTCCACTGCAGGACGAATGCTTACCCAAGAAGGGTGGATAGGGCCATATCCACCACGCTGGCCCAGTGCGGGTTGCTGGATTCACATACGCCATCGAATTTCATCTATGGATGTATGCAGGTTGCCTCACGATGTTTTCCTTCACCGAAAAGCCAGTGGTGTGAAATTCCGTACATAAACTCCAACGAATTCATTGGTACGGGACTGGGATTTAAACCCACGACCTCACGACTGTAAGGCGGGTGTCATTACCACTAGACCACCACGGCTTATGGCTTATTTATTGGTAGATGTATGCTCGTCAAAATATTATTTCGGTAACTTCGAATCAGCTGAGCTGCACATGTAGCGTATCGTAGCTACACACACTTCACCCCCGCTGCAATTTTACATTTTTACCACATTTATTATCTACTTCCAAAAAGGAAGAGGTACTATGTTCGTCTGTTTTTATGTATGGTCATCGATATTTTCGCCAATAGTGAATCGATTTAAAAATGTATATTTTGTTTCGAAAGGGTATACTCCCAAAGTGGTCCCATTTAAATTTTATCGAAGTCAGCCGACTTCGATACGTTACGATACGAAACGTTTTTGAAAAATCAACAATAATGTAAAAATTACTACATGGATGACACATGGATTCGAGCGAACTATTCGAATTCTATACACGGTGAAAGTCGGTTATGCTATTTTTGGCGGAAAATAATTATAAAAAATGTAATATACTTACCTAGGAATAAGAAATATTAAAAAATGCAAGTGGAGTCCCTCCGCGCGGAAGAAGTGAAACTTAGAAGCAGCAGGGCTTTTATACCCCCTCTATGGTAGCGTTAAACGTTTAACGCAACCTTGTTGGAAGACGCATTAGAAGTTTCACTTCAAAAAAACATCACTAGAATAACATTGTGACGCTTCGCGGCGCGTCGTGCAGTGCCGAGTATTGCAGCTGAAATGCGCTCCGACCTTTTAGATTTATGTTTCGATTTTTACTTACTTATGTACTTATTATTTTCAGGACTCCAAAGTAGAGTACAAGCCAATCAGAAGCGTGCTAGTGGCGAATCGAGGCGAGATCGCGATCCGAGTGTTCCGAGCATGCACCGAGCTTGGTATACGCTCCGTCGCTATCTACAGCGAGCAGGACAAACTGCAGATGCACAGGTATAATGTCATCATTTCAGCCGTAAAGCCAAACAAAAGCTCCATCTTACACCCGATAAGATAGGGTAAGGTATTTATTTATTTCCACAAACACAAATTACAAAGCAATCTTGAATCTAGCATGTGGACAAAAATAAGAACGAAGCACAGAAAAACAATTCCTTATAACTATTACCAGCGGTCCCACACTAGGCTCGAGGACCCTTATTGTGGAGACCAGAAATACGAAATATTCAAAAATGTTGATAAGTTGTGAAGGTATAAAAGCACAACCCTGACCTCCCCTCTGAGCTCCCCCGGCGCCCCTGTACCGCGCAGGCGAAGACTAAGTTAAGCGGTAGGATTATAGTTTCAGAATTTGTGAAATGACACAGGTACAGGTCGCGGCATATAAGTCTAGCGCTGAGCGAAGTGTAGAGGGGGTGGCTGCGCATAAGTTTAGTATGGCGGTCAACATGCGCAGCCATCCCCTCCACAGTACCCTCAGCGCTAGACTTACGTGCCGCTCCTTGTATGTTTTTGCATTTACGGATACTCTACTTATACACAATCAACGGTCGGTTATTGGGACTTGTATGTATTGTAGGTATACGAGCTGGTGAAAAAGTGTGTCTATTGCATGCATACACTTGTTTACTGTATAAACTGTATTGTGTGTGGATATGCTGAATGATATAAGCACAGAGTAAGAACGATTAGGACCGAGGCAGATGGCACTATAAGAGAGAGGCCTATACCCAGCAGTGGGATAGAGAAGGCTGTGGATGATGATGATTAACGATTAGCGAAAGATTGAGACTGCGAGTTTAGGGTCCCTGGACTAATACCAAAGAAGAAATAATAATACTGTTACGCAGTAGGCCGCGCGCGGCTAGTTGTTTACACCTAATCGCGAGATTTATGGTTTTATGACTCAGGCGGCACCGGCCTTTGTGTCGCGTCCATTGTTTGTTGTTTGTTAGATTTTTTTGTGGTGTTTTCGTAATAATTAAGAACAATAGGGTTTCTCGAACTTTACACTTGTTTACTTTGTCAGTCACAATGGCATCGAATATTCTACAGATTTCTAGAGAACCCTTATTCCGATATAAATAGGGCGATGGTTTTCGTACGTGGCAGTTATCGCGTTTATCCCGAAGCGAAAGCATCTCGTGTTCAAGTGCAGTACCAGTGATTGTGAAGTGACTAGTTGTGTGAATATTCGTGCCAGTGTGAAGTGTTGTGCGAACCAGTTGTGTCGTGTGTACTGTGATTTTGTGCAATAAAGTGCAAAGTGAATAATCGGCGTTTTAACTGATTATCCAAGAACTCATCGCGTAACATTTGGTGTCAGAAGGGTGGATAATTGAAAATGCCGGTAACACCATACGACGAAGAGACGCCGCGCACACGGAGTCAGCGCCGACAGGAGGAAGCGCGCCGACAAGAAGAGCAGGAGCGCCGCCAGGAGGAGGTCGACCAGCGACGCTTCGGAAATAATTCGCTGTTAATGGAAGGCAGCGAGTCCGAGGCAACCAACGACGACTCCAGACACCCGGGAGCACCTGCTACGGCACCTACTGTGGCACCTACTGCAGCATCTACTGTGGCACCTGCTGCAGGAGCAGCTATCCCTGCGGCATTTGATATGGCTGCAATGATGTCGATGTTGCAGTCAATGTTGGATCGCAACAACAGCAAGCTGGAAGAAAAATTGGACCGCAACAGAGAACAGGCTCGCCAGCTTGAAGAAAAATTGGACCGCCAAAAAGAAGATCTGATTTCAAGCTTGCAGACGACTTTGGGGAAAGAAATAAAAGAGGTCAAGGACACGGTCAAGCAGCTTGATGCCAGCGTAAAGGAGCACGAATCCCGTATTGTCGAAGCGGAAACACAAATCGCCGATGTGAGGAGGACCTTGAACATTATCAAGTCTGGAGGCAGAACCGTTGCACCTACAATCTTCTCGCCAGCTTCACAGAAGCTTAAAGTGACGCCTTTCGACGGGACATCATCATGGTCAGCCTACAAAATTCAATTTGACGCTGCCGTTCAAACCAATGGATGGAACAAGGACCAAGCCAAGAACGCCCTCATCATGAGCCTTCGCGATGAAGCTCTGAGTATTCTTGATGCTGTGGGCAAGGAAGTGACCTACGATAAATTAATGGAAATGTTGGAGAGTCGCTACGGCGATGAGCACCTAGAGCGTGTGTACAGAGCGCAGTTAAAGAACAGGGTGCAACGTCGCAACGAAAGTCTTCAGCAGTGGGCTGTCGAAGTGGAGAAACTGTTCCGGAAGGCTTATCAGTCAGCACCATTACCCAACGACGAACATTTGGTGGAAGCATTTTCTAACGGCATAGCAGACTTCGAAGTTAGAACTGCAGTGAAACTCGGGCATCATAAAACCCTAAAGGAAGCTTTGGCCCAAGCCTTGGAAGTGGAAGCTGTACGAAATTCAGCGAGAGATGTTCAACACTTAAGGGAAGTTAAAGAAGCGTCACATCGTACGAGGTTTGGCCCAAGATGCTACAACTGTGAAGAGAGAGGCCATTTATGGCGAAGTTGCCCGAAGCCACGCCGAACAAGGGACGATCGACCACTACAGGAACAGACAAACCATGAAACCACACAGCAGCAGGGAAAAGAGTAAGCGCCAGGACCAAGGGGCGGGTGCTGGCCGGTCTAGAAAAGGCCCCAAAGATTTTGGTCTCACAAGCTCACGATGGGAACAGCTTGATCATCAATGGTGCCATCAATGGAACTTCTTGCAAGCTGACATTGGATACAGGAGCTTCTCGCACTGTCATCAGTTCCCGACTGGCTAAGCGCTTTCTTCCGAACTTCGAAAGCTGCAAAACAGTTCAACTTCTGACAGCGACCGGTCAGCACATATCCGTCCGAGGAGAGAAGCTGGTGGAGTTAAAGTTGGGTGAGAAAACTTTCCAACACAAAGTCATTGTGGCTGAAATAGTCGACGATTGCATTCTGGGTCTTGACTTCATGCGAGAACATCATTGCGAGATAGACGTCAACCAAGGAATCTTGAAGTGTGGAAGAGAAGAAATCTTCATGGAAGGCGCCACATCAGGAAAGGTTTATTGTCTGCAGAGAACAGTTCTTCCACCTTTGGATCGGAGACCATTGTGGCAGTTAGATTACCGCCGAATTTGGGACATCAACGACGATGTGTGCTAATAGAACAGTCGGAAGGTGATCAACCATGGTTATTGGCCCGAACTCTGGTGAGGACTACTAATACCGCTGTGGTGCGTGTTCTCAACACAAGTAACGAGGAACAACTCATCAAAGGAGGAACCCCAATTGGTACTTGTGAAGAAGTAGACTGGATGCGCAGATGCCAAGAACAACCAAAAGAGAAATACAACTGTGCTGGGAGTTACACCGTGTCAACGCTATTGGAAGATTCCCGTAAAGACCTGACCGAAAGAGAACTTCTGATGGCAAAGAAGATGCTGCAGCGCTACTCCGACATATTTGCTCTCGATGATGCTGTCAACGGGAAGACTGGGTTAGTGAAGCACACAATAAATACAGGAAGCGTGTCACCGATTCGACAGCGGCCAAGAAGGATACCAGTGGCTCGAGAAAAAGAAGTTGAGTCAATGATCGAAGACATGGCACGCAATGGTGTGATAGAACCTTCATCCAGTCCGTGGTGTTCGCCAGTGGTTCTAGTGAAAAAGAAGGATGGCAGTATGCGGTTCTGCGTTGATTATCGACGGCTCAACGACGTAACGAAGAAAGACAGCTATCCTTTGCCGAGGATTGATGACACGTTAGATACACTGACAGGTATGAAGTGGTTCACTACGCTGGACTTGAAGAGCGGATACTGGCAAGTGGAAATAGATCCTAAAGATAAAGAGAAGACCGGATTTTCGACGGGAAAAGGCCTGTGGCAATTCAACGTGATGCCGTTTGGATTGTGCAACGCGCCCGCTACGTTCGAAAGACTAATGGAGTTAGTGCTCGCGGGACTGATTGGAGATGCATGCCTAGTCTATTTGGACGACATCATAATTGTGGGAAAAACCTTCGAAGACCATCTGCAAAACCTGGAACGAGTATTGACTAAGATTCGCGCAGCCAATCTCAAGCTGAGTCCGAAGAAATGTTCCTTCTTCAAGAGGCAAGTGAATTTCCTGGGACATGTGATTTCCGAAGCTGGCGTACAGACGGATCCAGGAAAAGTCAGTGCTGTCAAGGATTGGCCTGTGCCAAAAGACAAGACGGAAGTTAGAGCATTCTTGGGTTTATGCTCCTACTACAGGCGATTCGTGAAGAACTTTGCTGACATAGCCAAGCCGTTGCATAGACTGACTGAGGAAAAACGACCCTTCCTCTGGGATGAAAATTGCGACGCAGCTTTTCAACAGCTAAAGAAGCGACTTTGCAATACGCCTATTATTGGCTTTCCGGACACAGAGAACGAGTTCATCGTGGACACTGACGCCAGCAACACCGGCATTGGAGGAGTACTGTCACAAAGGAAAGGAGACCAAGAAGTGGTGATTGCGTATTTCAGCAAATCCCTGTCCAAGCCGGAAAGGAACTACTGTGTGACCAGAAAAGAGTTACTTGCAGTGGTGAAGACATTGCGACATTTTAGCAAGTACCTGCTCGGGCGAAAATTCCATCTGAGGACCGACCACGCAGCTCTTAAGTGGCTACTACAGTTTAAGGATCCCGAAGGCCAAGTGGCAAGATGGATTGAGCAACTACAAGAGTTTGACTTCACCACGGAGCATCGCAGTGGAAAATCTCATGGCAACGCGGACGCACTGTCAAGAAGGCCATGCTCAGAGGACTGCAAGCATTGCTCAAGACATGAGTCGAAAGATTCAGTGCCCGTCAGAATGCTCAAAGCTGACATCGGTGACGAATGGAAAGAAACCCTTCAGGTTGCACAAAAAGAAGACGCCGACATCAAGCCGATTCTTGAATGGATGGAATCAGATGCCCCTAAGCCAGACTGGAGTGCTATTGCTTCAATGAGTGTCACGACAAAGAGCTATTGGGCGCAATGGGATAGTCTGGCGCTTCAAGAGGGAGTTCTCTGCCGAAAATGGGAAAACGCTCGAGGCAACCAATGCCATCTCCAAATGGTTGTACCCAGAGCAAAAGTACCCGAAGTCTTGAAGCTGTACCACGAAGGGTTTTCGGGAGGACATCTGGGTGTGAAACGGACACTCTTGAAAATTCGAGAAAGGTTTTACTGGATCAACTGCAGAGATGACGTAGAAGACTGGGTACGGAAATGTACGAGCTGTGCATCAGTGAAAGGTCCGCATACCCGCAGCAGAGGAGCATTAAAGCTGTATAATGTTGGAGCACCATGGGAGCGAATCGCACTGGATGTGGCCGGACCATTTCCTGTGAGTGAAAGTGGCAACAAGTACTTCCTTGTCGTCATGGATTACTTCACCAAGTGGCCGGAAGTCTTCGCAATTCCGAACCAAGAGGCATCGACGATAGCAGACAAATTGGTGCAAGAAGTATTCTGTCGATTTGGAGTACCATTGGAAATCCACAGTGACCAAGGAAGAAATTTTGAATCTCAGCTGTTTCAAGAGACGTGCCGGTTAATGGGTGCACACAAAACAAGGACAACGTCTTACCACCCGCAATCAGATGGAATGGTGGAGCGATTCAACCAAACTCTGGAGAGGTACCTGGCAAAAGTAGTCGGAAGCAAACAACGGGATTGGGACAAGCATATCCAGCCATTTTTGTTGTCATACCGAAGTGCTGTTCATGAGGGCACAAATGTCACTCCCGCTTTTGCCAATTTTGGACGTGAATTACGGCTACCAGCCGACTTAATAACTGGCATTCCACCGGATTCCCCACAACCCATAACTGAGTACGCCAGTGACCTCCGGAACAAGATGAACGACATCTATGAGCACATTAGAGAGCATGGCCAGCAAGCATCTGAAAGAATGAAGACTCGATACGACAGAAGGGCTAACAATCCTCAACGCTCGATGGTATGGCTGCACAATCCCATACGCAGCAAAGGGAAGTCTCCAAAGCTACAAGCCAAATGGGATGGACCGTACCGAGTGGTGACCAAGATCAACGACGTGACGTTCCGCATACAGAAAGGACCTCGAGGTGCCCCCAAAATAGTTCACGTGGATCGGTTGGCGCGATATCACGGATGCAACAATGCTCGGGACGAGCATGTCTTGGGAGGAGGTGGTGTTACGCAGTAGGCCGCGCGCGGCTAGTTGTTTACACCTAATCGCGAGATTTATGGTTTTATGACTCAGGCGGCACCGGCCTTTGTGTCGCGTCCATTGTTTGTTTTTTGTTAGATTTTTTTGTGGTGTTTTCGTAATAATTAAGAACAATAGGGTTTCTCGAACTTTACACTTGTTTACTTTGTCAGTCACAATGGCATCGAATATTCTACAGATTTCTAGAGAACCCTTATTCCGATATAAATAGGGCGATGGTTTTCGTACGTGGCAGTTATCGCGTTTATCCCGAAGCGAAAGCATCACGTGTTCAAGTGCAGTACCAGTGATTGTGAAGTGACTAGTTGTGTGAATATTCGTGCCAGTGTGAAGTGTTGTGCGAACCAGTTGTGTCGTGTGTACTGTGATTTTGTGCAATAAAGTGCAAAGTGAATAATCGGCGTTTTAACTGATTATCCAAGAACTCATCGCGTAACAATACTCTAATACTACATAGGGGTCCAACTGATTACTCGAAGTAATTAGGTGGGTCCTTATATAGGAAAAAAGTAAGTCAATAAAATAGTTCATGAACGTAGACTTGAATTTAATGAATTGAATGGGTTTGATTAATCGCAGGATTCTCAGGGATGCGAACCTAACGATCTGTTTAATTTAATAACTTTATATATTTTTACATTATCGCCTATTTTCGACTTTGACGATTTGACTTAGCTGGGGGCCCCACGAATCCACGGGGCCTTGAGCTAAAACCCAAAAAGCCATATGACAGATCCGGCCCTGTTGGTATGGAAGATGGATAGTAGATGCAGGAGGATGGCTGAAATAAGAGGCAGTGATAATTTTAATTTTCTTATAAATCAAACATATTTAACTATTTTTTTAGGTACCATCTATATAAGTATATAAGTAGCCGTGGTGGTCTAGAGGTAGTGACGCCCGCCTTACAATCGTGAGGTCGTGGGTTCAATCCCAGTCCCGTACCAATGAGTTCTTTGGAATTTATGTACGGAATTTCACACCACTGGCTTTTCGGTGAAGGAAAACATCGTGAGGCAACCTGCATATGTCCGTAGAAGAAATTCGATGGCGTATGTGAATCCACCAACCCGCACTGGGCCAGCGTGGTGGATATGGCCCAATCACCCTTCGTGGGTAGGCCTACGTCCTGCAGTGGACTATTAAAAAGGCTGATACAGTTCAGTATATAAGTATGTATTTATAATATGTATATGTAGTATATTAGTCTCTGGCAGCCATATCACAAGCTTGGCTTAGTTTGGGGTCAGAGGCCGTGCGTAAGATGTCCCCTAATATTTATTTATTTTTATTTATTTAAAACAATACACTAACTGTAATTTTCTCTTGACAGACAAAAAGCCGACGAGTCGTACCTAGTCGGCAAAGGTCTGGCGCCTGTGGAAGCCTACCTCAGCATACCGGAGATCATCCGTGTCGCCAAAGAAAATGATGTCGACGCTGTCCATCCGGGCTATGGACTACTATCCGAAAGGTAAATATCATAAACTATGCAAACCTGGAAGAGATTGCTATACGAGTAAGCAATAAGGCCGCCCATTGTTGCACTACTCGAGAAAATATCTATTTGCTCGAAGACTACTCGTTTCTTTTTAGGGTTCCGTACCTCAAAAGGAAAAAACGGAACCCTTATAGGATCACTTTGTTGTCCGTCTGTCCGTATGTCAAGACCTTTTATCTAAAGAACTCGTAAAGTTGAAATTTAACCGTGAAATTTAAATCATGTAAGTATATCTATGATCTCTTACAGTTGTGAAAAAATCAAACGTCTCAGTTACCTAAAAAAAGTTAGAGCTGTTTATGTCGTAAAAACTGCATATTTTGACTGAGAATCAGAATCTACAGGGTACTTCCAGTTGACCTAGAGCTATGAAATTTGGCAAGAAGCATTATCTTAAAGTACACATGTAGGAATAAATCTAAAAACTGTACATTTTTAATTTAATCACAAAAAATAGGGTCTATATACAAAAAATATATGCCCAAAATTCAAAGTGAGTAAATCGTATCATGTGGGGTATCATATGAAAGAGCTTAATTAGCACATGCTAACAGGTTTACAATGTGCAATTTTCAATGTATGGCAAGAAAGGTAAAAAAAAAAAACAATTTTCGATGATTCTTATTTATCCTATAGAGATTTCAAAATTACGATTTTGTAAAATTTACAGGATTTGTACGGAACCCTCGGGGTGCGAGCCTGACTCGCACTTTTCCGGTTTTCTTTTTTCTATGTATGTATTTTTGACGTGATAACGTCTTATAAATCGATGAACACCGGCTGCACGCACGGAAAAGTGTCACGTTCCGCCTGAGCCGAGCGTGCAAGCAAGAGCGCGGAACAAACGATAGAGAGGCACGATCAGCCTAAGCGTTCGACTTGGGACGCATATATGACGCGTTATCACTTAAAATTATCGTCTGTAAACCGACATTACAGACAGCCAATTGCATTGCATGTCATTTTCAATTGAGTGCGATGGAAAATGACATGCAATGCACTTCATTCGAAGATTGCGCAGTTTTTACCTTGAACTTTAATGCGTTTCTTTTTGTTTGGTTAGGCACTGTAATCTTACTTACTCGTATGTCTGTACCATCTATATACTCATCGGCAAATAACTTGACCCCTAAACTATAATTACCTCTCTTTTGTTTTCTCTGCTAACGAAAGGGAGAGAGTGATATTTTTTTGTTCAACTTACGTGCCGGGACCTATACCAATATTATTAAGAGGAAAGATTTGATTGTTTGTTTGTTTGCATTGAATAGGCTCCGAAACTACTGAACCGATTTGAAAAAAATCTGACATAGGCTATGACTGCCTCGGTGGCTCAGTGGTTAGTGACCCTAACTTCTGGATCAAAGAGGCGTGGGTTCGATCCCCACCCAGGGCAAGCATTTATGTGATGAACATAGGTGTTTGCTCTGTGTCTGGGTGTTATTTAGTTACTATCTACATATATAAGAATGTATTTAAAAACATGTTATGTAGTATATCAGTCTCTGGCAGCCATATCACAAGCTTTGCTTAGTTTGGGGTCAGAGACCGTGTGTAAGATGTCCCCTAATATTTATTATATGTTATTATTTAAATATTATATATTCAAAAAAAATTGGCATCTTTACTAAAACTCCCATACCTATATTACGTGGTAGGTATACAGGGTTATTTCTAATCAATTAGCATCCTTTTACGGGCTTATTCTGTACGTCAAAACTAACAACTTTTGATCTGCGACTTTTGTCAAAACACAAAAAAATAATTTGTTGTTCCATAGAAAAATATCGTTCACCCGCGACAAAATGTATGGAACAGCTGATATTTTTTTTCGAGTTCTGACAAAAGTAGCAGAACAAAAGTTGTTAGTTTTGGTGTACAGAATGAGCCCCTTAAAGGATGCTAATTGATTAGAAATTACCTTGTATAGACACAATTCTGATAAAGCTAATCATACCCGGGCAAAGCCGGGGCTGGCAGCTAGTTTGAATATATTTATATTGTTCCTCGACCTTACAATTTTTCTTATTGCGTATAAGTCCGTGCTTGACTAAATTGTTTGGTGGTAAGCCACTTTGTGATGGAAGATGAAGCACGCTGATTGATTAATAAATTTACACTTAATTTATAACATTTTAGAGCTGATTTCGCGAGCGCGATCATCAACGCGGGTCTACGGTTCATCGGGCCGTCGCCGGCCGTGGTACAGCAGATGGGAGACAAGGTGGCCGCCAGGAAAGCTGCCATCGATGCTAGTAAGCTCTTAACATCATATATTTAAGGTTTAATTTCGAGCCTCATCTTCGTGGGGTTACAGATCATTGAGCTATCAGCCAAAGTCGATGCCAGTAAGCTCTTAAAAATGTACATATAAGGTTGATTTTCGTGTGTCATTGTCAACGCGTAGCTGTAACCGCTATCGAAGCCAGTAAGCTCTGAATGTCCTACACATAAGGTCGAATTTCGCTTGCAAGATCATCAACGCGGGTCTACGGTTCATCGGGCCGTCGCTGGCCGTGGTACAGCAGATGGGAGACAAGGTGTCCGCCAGGAAAGCCGCCATCGATGCCAGTAAGCTCTTAATGTGATAAATTTAGGGTTGAATTTCGAGTGGAAAATTAAAGTGAAGAAAATTAAAATGATCACTGGCATTATTAACGCGGGGCTGTGACCACTATAGATGCCAGTTAACTCTTAACACCATATAGTTAAGGTTGAATTTCGAGTGTCATCTTGGCGGGGTTACGAACCATCAAGGTATCAGCCACTATCGATGCGAGTAAGCTCTTAATTTAATACATTTAAGGTAGAATTTTGAGTGTCGTTGTCAACGCGGGACTGTGGCCGCTAGGAAAACCGCAATCAATGCAAGTAAGCTCTTATTGTCATTAATTTAAGGTTGAATTTCGAGTGTCATCATCAGAACAGGTATGTGAGGCTGTGACTGCTGCTAAAATTACAATCGATGCCAGTAAGCTCTTAATATGCTACATTTAAATTTGAATTTCCAGTGTCATTATCAACGCAGGCCTGTGAGACTGTCACTGCTGCGAAAACTGCAATCAAAGCCAAAAAGATCTTAACTTGCTACATTTAAGAGCGGTTTTTGCACTTGCGATCAACGCAAACCTGTGGCCGCCGAAGGCATCAATAGATGCCAGTAAGCTCTTAACTTAACTTATACTACATTTAAAGTTGAATTTCGAGTGTCATCATCAATAAACAGTCCTACTTTACGGTTTAGTGTTATATTTCGATTATTTCATTCAAACTTGTTCAGTTGTTCATGTCATTCATCATCCTACGTCGTTCAACTGTAGGATATAGGCCAAGAAATGAAAGCAAAACTGTAGGCGAAATGCAAATATTTACTAGAATAATTATTAAAAATGGAATAAAGTAAAATGACAGGTTAAAAATTAGGAATGTATTTACGCACGTAATTATATACGAGTAGGTACGCAAATAATAATTTACATATTAGAACGTTTCTCACTAAGGATTGTGATAAGTGGCTTGTACGTATTTTTTGGAACGGATTAGAAATTTACATAAACCGAGTTTGATAAAGAAATAACGAGACTATTTCTCGTGTACATTCAAAATACCTAATATATATGTCGCAAAACTCTGCGTGATAGAGGTTTTATTTTAAAAAGTGAAAGAAGATAAACAACCAGCCAACCAAATTGGTCTTATTCTTATTCGATGTTGGGGCGATAAGTCCTGCACTGACGTCCCGCATGGGGTGCAAATGACACTTTGCCGTGATTCGCTAATTATTGCGCATGTGTGCACAATGCTTACACAAGTAGCGAAGTAGTGGTAGTAACACCCACCTTATAATCATGTGGTCGTGGGTACGAATCGCGGACCAGTACCAATGAGTTCTTTGTAATTTATGTACGGAATCTCACACCACAGGCTTTTCGGTGAAGGAAAACATCGTGAGGCAACCTGCATAAGTCCGTAGAAGAAATTCGATGGCGTATATGAATCCACCAACCCGCACAGGGCTAGCGTGGTGGATATGGTCCAATCACCCTTTGTGGGTAGGCCTATATTCAGCAGTGGACTAAAAAAAGACTGACACAGTACATTATGCTTTTCTAAAGTACATCTTTTCCCGGAATGTTTAATGGTGATGTTTTAATATGGATATGTTTTGCAGAGGTGCCAATCGTGCCTGGTACGGACGGTCCGGTCACTACGAAGGAAGAAGCGATGGAGTTCTGCAAGAAACACGGCCTTCCCGTTATATTCAAAGTGAGTTTATTTACTTTTTATAGTTAAGTGACAAGACGAGCTTAATGCGCGTCTAATATGGCCTTACCGAAATCGTCACGCATGTCCCTAACTGGTGAGTGTCAATTTTTAACAATACCAGTTCAAAACTCAGGGCAGTGATTCCCTATAGACTATGTATCTGTGCCGGCCAAATAGCTTAATTAGCCGTTCAATCAACAGCCTACTACTTTACTTTACTACACAGCGCCGTTTAACTAGCGGCCTGAATGATATTCAGCCATTTGATAAATCAGCTAGGCAAATGACTTGGTTCGATGACGTGTCATTACTTGCCTAGCCTGTTTATTTCAATTTAGTTCCACTAAATGCTACCTAGCGCCGAAACTCTCCAAACTGTCAATATGGCACCGGCAAACAACAATTTTAATGGTGTTTTCCAAAGTTTCATGAAATATAGTATAATGGAAGAGTGTGGTGACAATAACAATGTCAATTTAGCTGTACCTGATTTAATTTTTAAAGCAAATTTTAATCGAAACTCCTATAGTACGAATGGCCTAAGCATTAGCACAGCCCGGACACTCCGCGATTTTTCATACAAAATCTGCTGTCTTACGCACACTACACAACTACTTACTCACAGACAACACACATACGCACGGTCGCTACACGTGCATTTGTGTGCGGAACGTCTATGGCTGTCAGCGATCACCACGACGTGACGTCATGCCGCGTGAGTGAGACAGTTGCGTACTCAATTTGCAAAAATGAATACAAATCTAGTGCTTAAAAAAGTATAACAATTACATTATTTGGAAGCATTTTAACGAAAAGTAACCGATCTAATTCATTTTAAAGAAAATATCAAGAGGAAGTTACCAAATAATGTAAAATAAGTTCCTATTATTTATCCTTAGGGAAACATTAAACTTTCTTGTTTTGTTACGTATCATTGATATTCAACCATACACAGTACAAGTCTTCCCTATTGTCACAGTCTAGGTAGTTTTTATTAGAAAATCCACCGGTCTGTGCAGCCCGCGCGCAGATAGCGAGTTCTGTCCGTGTACGCGGGGTGGAAGTGAGGAAGACTCAAACGGGTGGGGGGTAACGAGTGGCCGTTCTATACGTAGTATTATTACATATTCTTTGGCATTAGCCAGCCAGTTTATTAAATATTGTAACAAACGCTACGGCTGACGCTACTTAGTAAAGAGGCTAGGATGTTGATTGAACGGCTAATTAAGCCAGTTGGCTGCGACATATACAAAAAGAATCGATCTGACTATTATTTTTCCTTCGACAAATTTATTTGGAAATAAAGTTTCTTGTGTCAGTTATGATTTTAAAATTAAATGAATACCGTATTTAAGTTATAATATAATTTTATTATTTCTGGTTCCCATAAAACTAGGCAATTTTACGTGGTAGGTATGTTATAGGCCGCGTCACACAAGTTGGCGGAAATGAAGTTAGCCACAAGCTGCGCAATATCCAATCCTGACTGAAGCTCACACAAAGCCGCGCGTTGATAGGTTGATACTTCGGTATCAAACCCAAGCTACATTTGACTCACTCTCAAAAATTGTTAATATATTCTAGTAAGGGCTTTTTACACAACATTTCTGAATATTTGATTTATTTTTTAAACTTTTTTTCAGGCCGCATACGGCGGTGGCGGACGCGGCATGAGGGTAGTCCGCGAAATGAGCGAAGTAGGCTCCTCCTTTGACATCGCGTCATCTGAAGCAAAGAACGCCTTTGGCAACGGATCTATGTTCATTGAGCGGTTCATCGAGAGGCCCAGACATATTGAAGTTCAGTTATTGGGTAAGTCTGAACTTTTATGATAAAAGTAAAGATATAGGAAAACCTCTGGTTGCAAGCCATTTTTTTTTTTTTTTTTACTAAAAACCTTTAATGCACCACTTGCAACTAAGGCTCGGTTGCACCATATTGGTAGTTATAGTTAAGATTATTGTCAAATTTAACAATAACAATAACGCTGACTTAAACAGTGACTGCGAAATGCGTTGCACCACCGTATTCCTTGGAATAGTTACAAGTTATCAGGACTATACAATTCTAACAGACAATTAACGTTAACAATAACATTAACCAGTGAGTCGTGGGCGGTTACGGTTACAGTTAAAGTTATGACGTCATCTTACAAATTGTCAAATGGTGCAACACATTATTTTCCCTAACCATTACTTTAACATGTTTGTCATTGCTAAAGTAACATGGTGCAACCAAGCCTAAGTCCTGTAAATCGACAAAGACTTTGTTTTGTTGTAGTTTTATAATAAGTTATAGTGTAAAACTAAAAGCAAAACACGCTCGAATTATTAATAATTTATTGTGTTGTCATCAGTATTTGATAAGCCTATAAAGTAAAAGAAATCTTACGAATTAGAGTGCTTTCACATTTATGCGTTTTTGTCGCGCGACTGTAGCGCTTCGTCACGCTGCAGTAGCGCGACTCGTATCCATATATATCTAAATAGCGCAGCTGCAACGTGACACGCGACTGCAGCGCTTCGAACTAGCAGTGGCAGATACGTCGCTTGCGATTAGGACTTACATTATCCGTTTGTATTTACTATCCGGATAAAGAGGATTGCAAAAGGGTTTGAACATTTGTGGCATATCCACCCGTCGCCATTATGTTTGTTTTTTTCAAAGCTTCCGCGCACGTTGATAGTAGTATACATATATGAGTAGGGGACACTTTTATTTCTTGGATGTAAAGATCGCTGTATGAGAACTTTGCGATCTTAACATCCAAATTTCTCGAGAACGTGACACTTTAGGGTATCATAGTACTGAACATCTATTGTTTGTATAATTGTCCCCTACCCATATATACTACTTTCAATGTGCGCGGAAACTTTGAAAAAAAAACATAATGCCAGCTTCCATACAAAAAAAATCCCGATAATGAACCCCTTGCGAATTATCCGGATATCCAACTCTTTCGGATATCGCGATAACGTGACTGTCGCTATCGATAGCGTCGCGACTCAACCGCGCTACTGCCTCTATAATGTGAAGGGATTCGCTGTGCAGCGCTTCAGTCGCGCGACAACAACACCTATTTTATGTGAAAGCGCTTATAAATGTCTTTAAAACTAAATAAACTAAATCTAGTTCCAAAGTAAGGTCGGTTACAAACAAACATAGGTAAAAGTGAAACTAATAACAGCATGCTGAAAATGAAAAAAAAAAACGTATTTTTGCAGGTGACAAGGCGGGTAACGTGGTACATTTGTACGAGAGAGACTGTTCAGTACAGAGGCGTCATCAAAAAGTCGTGGAAATCGCGCCCGCGCCGCATTTGAACCCTGAGGTACTTGACTATTACATTCAATATTATTATTTCTTCTTTATTTGCTTAAATTTTAATTTTTGAGTACATTATTAGAATTTTTGTAAGCACTGAAACGTGGTCTCTTTCTAAAGGCCTTATTAATAAGCTCCAAGTAGCATAACGAGGGCTATTCTCGGAATCTCTCTGCCAGATCGAATCAGGAATAAAGAGGTCCGCATAAGAACCAAAGTTACCAACATGAAGGCAATGGAGCGGGCACATAGCACGGAGGACGGATTCTCGAGTGAAGACCACGTATCGGCAAGCGCAGCGTAGGACGTCCACCCACAAGATATACGGATGACCTCATTAAAACCGCAGGATCACACTGGATGCAAGCCGCTACCAACCGGTCCTATTGGAGATCCATAAAGGAGGCCTATGTCCAGCAGTGGACGTCCTATGGTTGAAGGATGAATGAATGGATGGATAGTGAAAATTAAGTAACTTGTGTGATTTTATACTTCTTAGATTGATAAAATCTTCATTATGCAAACTAGGCCCAATTATGAAGGCGCCATCGTAATTATAGATAAGATAAGATAATTTATTTATTCACAAATACCTAACCCAAACACCAAACAATACAGATTCAGTTTGAGTACTTATTAACTAAACGAAAAATTTACAATTCAGATAGGTATAAAGGTAACAAGTATAAGCACTAATTGAATTTTACAAAATTACCGGAGTAGAAAGATAGGTATTTAATAGATATTGACATCGTCTTGTATTACTAGTGGGCCCCAAACTAGGCTAAGCCTGTATCTTGGTGACCCAAACCGTGAGTTAACAGGTAGAATTTCGCGCGACTACGTAAATGTGTTAGTATTACTAGGTATATAATAATACAGTATGCCTATTCTGTACATTTGTTATTTGTTTGTAATAGCTAATTAGACTATTTCTGTTTGTTTTTTACTTTAAGCATTCGTTAGAGAGAACACTTTTTACGTTGCTATTAAATTTACGATGGCGCCTCATAATTGGGCCTTATATCCTTGTAGGTGTAAATGGGACTGGATAGGAGCAGCTTTCATCCTGCGGTTCCTGTGGTCTTAAATTATTATTCTTCCACCTGCGTTGTTCAATAGGCCTGGTGTCCGAGTATAAAAATCATTATTATAATATATCCGTAACTTAGATTACTAAAAATATTGGACACGTATTTTTTCTTTTGTCAATCAAACAATTATAGTTCGGCCGTGTTCAGAGAATGCGTTCCTGACACGTCATCTTGAAAAAATGTTTTTGGCCGATATCTCGGAAACTATGTACTAAAGGGCAAAAAGCATTAAGATCATTATTGTAGAAAATAACATTTCGCATCTTTTGTTTCCAGTAAACTTTTTTGTAAAACTTACCGTTTACGATTTATGGACCATTTAATTTTTTAAGGTCCATTTAATGAAATTTCATTAAATGACGTGTCAGGAACGCATTCTCTGAACGGTCGAACTATAATGCCAAAGATAAACCTTGTCAAAGTTTGGGAGAGGGGGTTAGTAACGTCACTAGTGCGATGTAGTCTATACATTTGTAGAACACTTGTGACGTCACGCGGAACTTTAACGGGCTATATCTTCGACAATTTTTGTTAAATTGACAAAAGAAAAAATAGCTACATCTCTAAGTATTTTTGATAATCTATCTGACGGACTAATTACAGTCAAACCTGGATAAGAGAGAGTTGAAGGGACCGCCATCTAATTCTCGCTTATAGAGGTTTTTCACTTATCCAGGTTTCTCACTTATCCAGTTTCAGAAGTGGCTTCTCTCTCTTATAGAGGTTAAAAAATACGTATAATTTGTACGTTGGTCCATTGGTCCTTTGGTTTGTATGTATCTACCTATTATACATACGTGAAGAATAATAAATATGTTTATAAATATGTAGTATATAGATACGAATTGTTCGGGATGTGTTGGTTAGAATTGAACATAAATGATTGACTAATTCATTATAAAAGACCCTTTTTAAAATTGAGAAAATCAAAAATATTTTTGATAATTCCATGTTCTTTAGAGCACTGAGACCGAATGGGGTCTTTGGATTTTATTATTTTATAAAAGTTGGATTCTACTAAATCAAATTCATTGCGCACTTTATTTTAAGAGTTTCCCCTTTTGAACACATTTAATCTTGGCGATTTATTTGTTTATTCCTAAAGATTGATTTATTAACACCGAACCTTTTATTCAATTAAAACTTGTCAACTGTAGTTAGTTTGACCAATAAGATAGTGTAAACGCACGTGTGGCTATTTAAAAAGAATGTGATACAAAAATAATGTTAAGTAGATAAATGAAAAACACAAAATAATTTTTAATAGAACATTATTTCAACAAACGGCATAGTATAGACGCACGTGTGGCCATTCCAAAAAAAGTCGATACAAAAACAATGTTACTTATTTCCACGATATACAAAAAAAAAAATGTTTGAATAGAACACGATCTGAAATCAATTATAGTTCCAAGAAATTTAAGAATGGGTCATAAAGTGCAGATGTTTCATTACCCTTAACTCTCACTTATAGAGGTTCAGACAAGTAGTACTCTCAGTTATAGAGGTCCATGAGGGAAAAACGACTCTCTCTTATAGAGGTTTTGGTCTCTCACTTATAGAGGTAATTGAGGGGCAAAATGACGGGACCTGGCAATTTCTCTCACTTATAGAGGTTTCTCACTTATCCAGTTCTCAGTTAGCCAGGTTTGACTGTATATATTTTTTGTCGTCAAGCCTATTGGAAACTGGAAATTGTTCGTTAGATCATCATATTTTTTGTTTTGTTTTATAGACTAGACAGAAAATGGTGGACTGCGCGGTTCACTTGGCGCGTCACGTGGGCTATGAAAACGCTGGAACAGTCGAATTCCTTCTGGACGACAAGGGCAACTTCTACTTCATTGAAGTCAACGCTAGGTGAGAGACCAAACAGAAAATACATCACTATACATACTGTACCGGCCTTTTTATTTTAACAGTCCACTGCAGGACGTAGGCCTACCCACGAAGGGTGATTAGGCCATATCCACCACGCTGGCCCAGTGCGGGTTGGTGGATTCACATACGCCATCGAATTTCTTCTACGGACGTATGCAGGTTGCCTCACGATGTTTTCCTTCACCGAAAAGCCAGTGGTGTGAAATTCTGCACATACTCGTAAGTTCCAAAGAACTCATTGGTACGGGACCGGAGTTTGAACCCACGACCTCACGATTGTAAGGCGGGTGTCATTACCACTAGACCACCACGGCTTTTGTGGAAAAGTGTATGTATAGTGTAAAAGTGTATGTCTCGTATTTTGATGCGTTTTTTTAATAGATAGAGTAATTCAAGAGGAAGGCTTATATGTATAATACACCTGTGCGAATCCGGGGCGGTATTATCGCTAGTTTTACATAAAGTAAAGTAAATAATCGGCCAAATACGAGTCGGACTCGCGCATGGAGGGTTCCGTACTGTATGGGAGCCCCCCTTAAATATTTATTTTATTTTATTTTATTATTTATTATTGAAGTGAATATAAAAATAAATATTCTGTGAAAATTTCAAGCATCTATAGGCGGACCGTTTATCTGAGACGTCGCCTGCGCGGGTACAGGGGCGCGCGGGTAGACGACAAAGGGGGACTGAGACCGGTGCGGGCGGCAGGGACCCGCCGCCCGCACCGGTCTCAGTCCCCTGTGTCGTCTCCCCCGGCGCCCCTGTACCGCGCAGGCGACGTCTCAGATAAACGGTCCGCCTATACCTGTTACCATTATTAATATAGAGCGAAAAACGTCTAAAAATTCAGGTTTGTTGTATGGGAGCCCCCCTTAAATATTTATATTATTCTCTTTTTAGTATTTGTTTTTATAGCGGCAACCAAAATACATCATCTGTGAAAATTGCAGCTACCTAGCTATCATGGTTCATGAGATACAGCCCGGTGACAGACGGACAGACGGTCATCGAAGTCTTAGTTATAGGGTCCCGTTTTTCCCTTTGGGTACGGAACCCTAAAAATCAACCTTAAAACACCAGAGTTCGTTTATAAATATAGCTTTCTAAAAACACTTCCAAACTAATAATTTTATGAGTATATTTATTAATATCTTACATTTTTTTTCTAGGTTACAAGTAGAACACACCATCACAGAAGAGGTGACGGGCATTGATCTCGTCCAATCTCAGATCCGAATCGCCGAGGGGATGACTCTACCTGAGATGGGACTTACTCAGGACAACATCAGGACTCAAGGATATGCCATACAGTGCAGGGTGACCACCGAAGACCCGGCCAATAACTTCCAACCGAGCACTGGCAGGATTGAAGTGTTCAGGTAAATGATAACTCAAAACCTAAACTCAAGGACGCGCTATACAGGGTTATTTCTAATCAATTAGCATCCTTTTAGCGGCTTATTCTGTACATCAAAACTAACAACTTTTGTTCTGTGACTTTCGTCAAAACTCAAAAAAAATCTGCTGTTACAAACATTGGTCGCGGGTGAACGATATTTTTGTATGGAACAACAACTTATTTTTTTTGAGAATAAACAAAATTTGTTAGTTTTGATGTACAGAATAAGCCACTAAAAGGATGCTAATTGATTAGAAATAACCCTGTATAGAGCAGAGTGACCACCGAAGACCCGGCCAATAACTTCCAACCGAGCACTGGCAGGATTGAAGTATTCAGGTAAATGATAACTCAAAATCGAAGCTCAAGGACGCGCTATATAGTGCAGAGTGACCACCGAAGACCCGGGACCCTGATACAATACAAGATCAAGGCTAAGAATACGTCTTCGAGCAAATATCTACAGAGCCACAGTCTCTAAATGAAAGTAGACGCGATGACGTCTATATGTATTTACATTAAATAATTCACAATGACCTGTTTTCTCGAATCTCCGCGCTATGTTACCTAATTAGTGCTTGTAACTGAGCACTTTGGCATCGCGCGGCGTTTTAGTCGTCTTGCAATCGCCTTACGACTAACTAAAAAGCCTGCCCACTGCGTAGCTTGGGCAGGGTTTTTGCTCGGACACTTTTTTGCACGATTGTGACTCTATAGATATTTGCTCGAAGCATACAATGCAGGGCGATCATTGAAAACCTGGCCAATAACTTCCAACCGAGAACCGGAAGGGTTGAAGTATTCAGATAACTCTATGATTGTTTGACACATCTTCCCTAATATTAAGCAGACATGCAGTGTAAAGGCATACTTACCTAAAGCCAGGTCCACATATTGGCTAAGTTGACTAAAAACTTGGCTCCAACACTACCAATGTGTCGTTCGTTCTTGGACTGATATTGGACGCAAACTGAACAATAATTTGACTCTGAATGGCTTTTCAATAGGCATGTTTACTGGGTATAAATTTTTTAATTATAATTAGTCCGTTAGTTAGATTATTATTATTATGAAAACAATTGGACGTGTATTTTTTATTTTGTCAATCAAACAATTAATGACAAAAATGAACCTTGTCAAATTTGAGAGTGGGGGGCTTGTGACGTCACTAGCCGGTACCGGTACATTTGTAGTAGGTTTGTGTTGTCACGCGGAACTTTAACGGGCTAGGTATATCGTCATATTTTTTTTTAAATCGACCCAAGAAAAATTCGTGTATAATATTTTTTTATAATCTATTCGACGGACTTTATCACTACATAGTATAAAACAAAGTCGCTTCCCGCTGTCCCCATGTATGCTTATATCTTTAAAACTACGCAACGGATTTTGATGCGGTTTTTTAATAGATAGAGTGTTTCAAGAGAAAGGTTTATATGTGTAATACACCTGTGCGAAGCCGGGGCGTGTCGCTAGTTAAGTATATTGTTTAGTAAAAAAGCCTATTCGTAGTCACCGTCTAATGTGTGGCCCCAGCATAAAAGATGCGTTCCTCTGGATTCTAAGATTCTTTAGATACCAGAAACAGATACATATATATATATAGATAAACTCTATTGATTCACATTTACGCACACATAAAACAGAAAAATAGATGCCACAACATGTGAAGCAACCGGCGGCCTTATCACTGAAAGTGATTTCTTCCAGGCAACCTTAGGATGGAGAGAGATGGTACAAAAGAAAAGACGACGAGGTGTGCAAATTTAGAGGACACTTTAAAAATAAAAAAAAAGAATTGTACAATAGATATTTACATAAAGAGTTACTTTTATATATACACATATATAGATATATACATATTATAAATACTAATACATAAATAAATAATATAATAAAATAAACTAATAAAATACTTTCAACTTCTAACATTACGTTAGATCACGGAATTAAGGGCCCGAAGAGGCCCGTCTTGCGGAAAACGCCCGCCCACCAAGTACCAAGTAGACTGCAAAGAAAAAAATGGATATGGTTAAAAACTAAAATGCATTCTAATCTATGGCATATTACAAACAAAAATAAACCGTGTTTATATTGAAATAATGTCATAATGCTGTATTTTATTCTAGATCTGGCGAAGGTATGGGCATCCGTCTGGACTCGGCGTCCACATACGCCGGCGCCGTCATCTCACCTTACTACGACTCGCTACTAGTCAAAGTAAGCTGTTTACATCATTTTTAGGGTTCCGTACCCAAAGGGTAAAAACGGGACCCTATTACTAACACTCCGCTGTCCGTCTGTCTGTCTGTCTCCAGGCTGTATCTCATGAACCGCTCTAGCTAGAAAGCTAAAATTTTCACAGATGATGTATTTCTGTTGCCGCTGTAACAACAAATACTAAAAATAGAATAAAAATAATGTCTAAGGGGGGCTCCCATACAAAAAAATCTCAATTTTTAGCCGTTTTTCACTCGCTAGCTGGTAGATGCTTGAAATATTCACAAAATATTTAGCTGCATGCCTACTTTAATAATAAATAATATAATAAAAAATAAATATTTGAGGGGGCTCTTATACAGTACGGAATCCTTCATGCGCGAGTCCAACTCGTACTTGGCAGATTTTTTTACTATAACATTAAATTGCCTAGCAGATTAGCAAATTGGACGGGCACATAGGGCGGAAGACTGATGACCGATGGGGTCGAAAAGTTCTCGAGTGGAGGCTACCGACAGGGTGGGTGGTTGACCTCATTAAGATCGTAGGATCGCGCTGCATGCAAGCCACTTCCAATCAGTCTTATTAGAGATCCGTAGGCTTATGTCCAGCAGTGTACGTCCTATGGCTGAATGAATGGATAACATTTAAGAACAAGATTTAGTCCAAACCAACCTAGTTCTTTTAATCGATGACGAGCGTTACGCCACAAAATTGCAAAAACGCAACTATATCTGAATTTCACCCGCTGACCTAAATGAACTTTTATTCTTGTGGTTTAAACTATTTACAGCTGATCTGCTAATCATACTCATACTGTCTAACCACAAAAGATGTTTGTTATAGGTAATCTCCCACGCACACGATCTACCGTCATCGGCCGCGAAAATGAACCGCGCGCTCCGAGAGTTCCGTATCCGGGGCGTCAAAACCAACATACCTTTCCTGCTCAACGTGCTAGAAAACCAGAAGTTCCTTAATGGTGAGAGTTTTAACGGCATAATTATTTTCCACCTTTGAGTAAATATACAATACAACAACACTTTATTGACACCAACAAGAAAACATAACAAAAGAAACAAAGACAGAAAAGGCACAAAAGGCGGTCTTATCGCTAAAAGCGATTTCTTCCAGACAACCTCTCTTGGATGCAAGGAAACATAAAGACGACAATCCTGCCTGCGTCTTAGTGGGATTGACTGTGAGCCCGAAAGATCGGCTCCAACATTCAATACGGCGCAGGTCATCATTAACAGCTGCCACAGCCTCATCCAAGTGATCGATTGTAGCTTGAGAGTAAATCTGCAAGTCGTCTGCATAGAGATGGTAGAGAGAAGTGATGTGAGAAGTAATACTATTTATAAAGATAGCAAACAGGAGAGGAGAAAGAACACCACCTTGAGGAACACCGGCATCAGTAACGCACCAAGAAGAGAGAATATATACAGAGCCACAGTCTCTAAGTGAAAGTAGTAAAAAATGTCCGAGCGCCGTCATACATACCGACTTAGATATTTACATTAAATAATACACAATGGTCCGTTTTTTCGAATCTCGACATTATGTCACTTAATTAGTGCTTGTAACCGAGTACTTTGCCATCGCGCGGCGTTGTAGTCGCTTTGCAATCGCTTTACGACTAATTGATAAGCCTGCCCACTATGTAGTTTGGGCAGAGTTTTGGCTTGGACACTTTTTTTCCACGATTGTGACTTTATAGATATTTGCTCGAAGTTTTCCGCTTAAAATGGCACCACCGACTTCAACCCTTTAAAGAATTCGAATAGTTTGTACGGATCGATGTATAATAATTTCTACATTATTGTTGATTTTTCAAAAACGACTCAGCATATATGGATAAAATTTAAACAGGACCACCTCAGAAGTAGGATCTATTTACAAAAAAAAATCAATAAAATCAGTTCATAATCGGCGGAGCATGCGCTTTACACACTCCTAGATACAAAAAAAACATACCGTTTTCCCTCCTTTTTACAGTTCCGTACCCAAAGGGAAAAACGGGATGTTAAAAAAAATTACTAAGACTCAGGGGACGGACTACAGACTAAGGGGGGCTCCCATACAACAAACCTGAATTTTTGAGACGTTTTTCGCTCTATATTAAAAATGGTAACAGGTAGATGCTTGAAATTTTCACAGAATATTTAGTTTTATATTCACTTCAATAATAATTAAAATAAAATAAATATTTAAGAGGGGCTCCCATACAGTACGGAACCCTCCGTGCGCGAGTTCGACTCGTACTTGGCCGATTATTTGAAGTAGGTTTAAACAAGAAAGCATTATTACAGCATTTTTGTCTCATGGTCTACTGCTATCGTTTTTACGTCTATATACGACAGGGCGATACTATCCGCGTCAGTTTGACTACTGCAGGTAACATCATTCCTTTTGTTTAGAACTAAGTTGTTCCAAATAAAGATTTTTTTATTTATTTATTTACATAATCAACCAGTATATCTCGATCCTCAGGCTCAGTGGACACGTACTTCATCGATGAGCATCCGCAACTGTTCATGTTCAAGGCCTCCCAGAACCGCGCCCAGAAGATCCTCAACTACCTCGGACAAGTGCTGGTCAACGGACCCGCGACCCCGCTCGCTACTGGAATACCTCCGGCTGACGTGAAGCCTTTCATACCGCCCGTACCGCTGGGTAAGAATATCATTATTAAAATGAATCTTTTTAGGGTTCCGTACCCAAAGTGTAAAAACGGTACCCTATTACTAAGACCCCGCTGTCCGTCTGTCTGTCACCAGGCTATATCTAATGAACCGTAATAGCTAGAGAGTTGACATTTTCACATTATGATTATTTCGATTGCTGCTATAACAACAAATACTAAAAACAAAATAATATAAATATTTAGGTGGGGCTCCCTTACAACAAACGTGATTTTTTTCACCGAGGGGCTCCCATACGTAACGGAACCCTTCATGCGCGTGTCCAACTCGTACTTGGCCGAGTTTTAATTATCAGAAGATAACAGCGACAATGCTAAGATTCCTTTAGTGAGTTTGTGCTGGAACGATCAACGAAGACCTTTGTGGCCAGTTATTAAAAAGCCTTCGTTAAATTAATAGCAACAAAGTATTGCTTTCTCTTTTTGTTAAAAAGTCACAGCAACATTCTGTTGCTAATGTACTATTCCAAATGGTAAAATGGCTTTAGCTAAAAATTACAATAAACAAGGTTTTGAGGTTTCTTAACATATATTTGACTCATATCTTGGTATTCATGTGACAAAAATGTGTTTCATAGAGAATTGTGCGAACACCAAGATTTTACTATTGGGTTAGTCTTATAAATATTTTTATACTTATTAAGTATACTTATTACAAACGTATAGTTCGTACTAAATCCTAAGATATCTAAGTGTAAAGAAAAATAATAAGTGTAAGTAATAATAACAATATGTAATTATTGTTATAATGTCAAAAATTGGTTATAATTCATAGAGGTACTTACATTCGTCGTGTTTTTGGGAAAATTTCATCAGATCGTGTGATTTGAGCTTTAAATCAGAATACATTTTTGTAGGTCTTTAGGATATACCTTTAAAATTCACTAGAATTTAATTCATTATTTTTGTCCTATGTTTAATCTTCTCGATTTATGGAGAGTAAAAAAATTGAGTTTAGACGCGATCGTTTATTTAGTTGAAAAGATCTTGTAGAAATTTAGTAGAATGTTATAGTTTCAGTTTTAGTCATTGATTTACTACTATTTTTTTACTTCTCAGTTTATTAAATGGAGAATGAAATTTTTAACGTACCAAAATTACTCATCGAGGAAAAAAAACCCACAATTTAATGAAAAAACTCATGTAAGCTTAGTTGCTTACAATAGTTTATACGTAGTTCAAGTCTTGTCAGGTGTCTAAACTATTTTTTGAATTAAGTATAAAAATGCAATATGTGGAAAAATTACAGACCCTTAGAAATAAAATTACATCTAAGGTTCAGAAATTAAATTTTATTTTTGATTTCTTTCCAGTCCGCACTGGGCATGGTAGGTTGAAGAAACTACCGACATAACTACGCATCGTTTTAAACATATATTTGCCTATTAAAGCGATGTTTTCTTTACAGCTTTTTGCCTTATAAAGTATATATTGTTGGACACTGCGTATTGGAGCACGGGATTCTTTTTTTAGTTTTATATTTATAACAGTATTTATTTCTTTTTATGACTAAAATTTCATACTTCATTTCTAAAATTTACAGTGGTGATATTTTTTATGATTTTTGTGTTATATCAAAAGTACATGTGTGTCAAACATCACATTTACATATCTAAAACCATTAGGAACGTATATAGGACGCCTCCGTATTTTATGATTGCTATGAACTTAGGTATAAGTAAGTTCTCAAGTTGCAATCGTCTTCGTCATCAATTCTCTAATAAACACCATTATAGTCCATCTAGGGTGAAAAGCTGATTGGTAGATTTTCACGTCTTTGAAAATATTAAAGACCCTCAAAAAATTAAGTTTCAATATCATACTTAAACCCCTGCAGCTGTGACATATTTCGCACCAACGCCGAATGGACTAAATGATTTGGTAATCTGCTTAGATTTTATCTAGATATAGATAAATCACATCTACTATACATATACTGGTATTAATACAGGTATTACTTCTAAATATTATGAATATTGTGTGAAAGATGTAATAATAAATTCTACAAGAATTAAAACCCTAACAGTCAGCCATACTGACAACGTGTTAGACCTCGCACACAGCCTAATTCAGCCTTCAAATACTCTAAAGTCATCGTTCGTAAAAATCATAAAATATAACATACGGTGGTGTTTCTTTGGTAAAGATAAAAACAAAGTCATCCTACCCATTTATATTAAGCACATCATAAAAATCGTTGCCACTGGTGTTTTTTTAACAAACTCCATCTACCAAAATCCAGAAAGCATTATTTTAATTTATTTTTCCTTTGTGTGTATTTAATTTTGGTGACGCGCCGCCATTTATTAATTTCTTGCACAAAAGCATAAAGCACTGCCATTGTTACGCTAAAACATATTTTTCAGACCTTTCGGCTGAAGCTATTAAACGTCAAGAATTAACTGGTGAAAATACAGGTAAGAGTAATCCATTTCCATTATTTTAGTTCCCACTTTTTGTTAAAGGCCGTTTAAAACTTCTTGGTGTCTGTGACCACGAGACGAGTCATTGCGCAATAGCAATTTTTTTATGTCATCTGCGCGAAAAGCGGAGATGTGCTCAGCTCATAGCTAACTTTACAGACGCCAAGAAGTTTGATATGGCTTATAATACTTACCTTTCATTGTGTTTTGTTGTCAATATATAAAAAACATTTATCTAACATAACACGTTTATATTTTCTTAATTTGAAAACAATAACTGAAAGAAAGCCTATGATGTAATAACAAACTCTGATCTTTAGTGTCTTTAATGAGTGTAAGCTCATCTACGTTCTTATGCTGTTTTATCTAGTACGGTTTCTGTGTTCCTGTTTGGCCATCTTTAAGTCAAAATTCACTGTCGTGTGTTTTTGTAATCAAATGTGTTTTTCTATATTTTTCTAAATTGATTTGTCATTGTTTTATTACTTATTTTATTATTTGTGTACCAAAAAACTATAAACACATCTTTTTTTTCATGTTTTCTATTTTATAAATTATCTTGTAATCAATTTCTCCTTTTCAATTTTAAAAGAAAAATAAATCTAGGACTAACCTTTGGACTGAAGTCTTACCTTCATTGAACGAAGGTGAATCTATTTTAATTAATAGATTTGTCTCATCCTATATTTTCTTAATATTTCGTCGTCATATTCATAAACAATAATACCATATTCATTTTCTAGAAATATATGGAAAATAGATTACCCGATTCCATTCACAATCTTCAAATTGTGTTTAATCTCATGGGCAACAGCCGAAATATTCATTTAAAAATTTATAATATTTCATGCACAATTTTATAAACAGGCTAAAGTTGTGAAGCCTACTACGAGTAACTACAACAAAAGACATATTTCGTGTTTTCGAAACTAGATTGTGATGAGTTGTGTTGATCATTGTGATATTTTCTAGGCGAACGTACCCCATCTCAAACTATAATATTGGTCATAAATCGGTCATTTGAAACTGAGACGTTGAGCTATTATTATTTTATAATTTTCTGACTAGCTCGCTAGAAATACTTAACTAGAGTTAGACATACTCGTAATTATGGAGCGCTTCATCCATACCGCAAGTAGCGTTTTTTAAAAATGAGCCTGGTGCAAACGGTTCATGATTTTTTATGTATTTATGTTTATCTTTTCCATATAAATTGAAATACATTTTAAAATATAAACTATGTTTTTGAAATACTTTCGGAGGCGCTGTTAGCCTGATAATGTCATTTATAGAATATTGTTACAAAGACTGTGTCTAGTTTGTACGTAATTTGTAACTAGGTACTATTCTGACCAATAATAAAAAAAATGGAGCGCTGTAGTGATATCCTACACTTTCTTTTATGTTTCACCGACTCAGTTTAAAATGGCAGTGCTATCCTGCAGTCAACACGCAGCTAAATCCAAGCTTATTATCAATAATAAAAAGAAAGTATAATCAGAATCAAACTTGTTGGCGGCTGTGAAGCTAGCCAAGCTGCGCGAAACCCAATCCTCGCGCAGCTGTAACACTTTCACTGCTGAGGTACTTTTTGTAAGGTGCCTGCTAATTCTAAAACGCACACGCAAGGCGCGTGGAATTCGGCGCACCACGCCTGGCCTGTGTAGTAGCCGCGGGGCGTGAGAATCGAAAACACAGACGTGTGTGTTTTCAGCAGTGAAAGTGTGTGAGTTTCAGTCAGGATTGGATTTTGCGTAGTTTTTTACTAAAATAACAGCCGCTAAGACGTTTGATTCGGCCTCTATAAGTAGTAATCGTTTTCACCAAACCAATTTCAGCTGTTCAACCTCCCCGAGGCTTCAAACAAATTCTAGAAGAAGGTGGTCCAGAAGCTTTCGCTAAAGCCGTTCGGAAAAACAAAGGTTTACTTCTTATGGACACCACGTACAGAGACGCCCACCAATCGCTACTGGCCACTAGAGTGAGAACGCACGACCTGTTGGCTGTCTCACCTTACGTCGCGCACAACTTCAGCAACTTGTATTCGCTTGAAAACTGGGGAGGAGCTACTTTTGATGTCGCTCTAAGGTAATATTTTAAATACTTTGCTTAAAAGATCTTAATAATGAATGTGGTCAACACGTGTATTTTGTCTTTTACATTCCAAAATTGATTGACTCTGTTGCCTTTTATTTAGAAAAATCTTGATTTTTCACAGAAGAATATTGTAAACCGATTAAAACGTTAATTTTCAAGCGACTTTAAATGTTTATTTTCGTCTGCAGGTCGCATTTATCAATGGATCTCGACGAAACTTGGTACACAGGTTCCAAATATTAGAGCAGATTTTTTGCTGTAGCCGATTTTTATTTAGTATCTAAATCCTAACAAAATTTTCGAGTATTAACTAAATCAGTCAAGAGCGAGTCGAGATATTAGGCTTACGAAGATAGATGTATCGCGAGATCTATACTGTTCGGAGAACTACTAATTATATTTATTTGTACTATACTGTACCAACCTTTTTAATAGTCCACTGCAGGACGTAGGTCTACCCACGAATGGTGGTTGGGCCATATCTACCACGCTGGCCCAGTGCGGGTTGGTGGATTCACATACGCCATCAAATTTCTTCTACGGACGTATGCAGGTTGCCTCACGATGTTTTCCTTCACCGAAAAGCCAGTGGTGTGAAATTCCGTACATAAAATTCTGAAAGTGTGCTATAGTTATATTTATTTATTGAAGTGAAACTTCTAATACGACTTCCAACAAGGTTGCGTTAAACGTTTAACGCTACCATGGCTACCATGGAGGAGGTATGAAAGCACTGTTGTGTCGATGTTTCACTTCTTCCGCGCGGAGGGACAACATTTGCATTTTTTATTCCATAGGTTTCTGCACGAGTGCCCCTGGGAGCGACTGCGCGCCATGCGTCGCCTGATCCCGAACATTCCGTTCCAAATGTTGCTGCGTGGAGCGAATGCTGTTGGATACACCAACTATCCCGACAATGTGGTCTACAAGTTCTGTGATATGGCTGTGAGTATTTTTTTACAGTTTTACTGTATCATGATGTATCGAGTATTTGTCTAATTTTTTTTAAATATTTTAAAAACACTACTACTATAATTTTTTACTATAGAGGGAAGGGAGTTGAAAAAGTAAATAACACTTAATAAAAAAGGTACTATCATAATACAATGGTGACTATGATTTCGAAATTGAACTTGCTAATTAATAACATACTTTGATGGACCCTCATTTGTAAAAATAGTTATACTTACATGTAGGTATTCTTTATAATTTCTCAAACGGCGGGAACTTTAGTAAAACCCGGAAGAAAAGCGCAAAAATGCAACTACTTTATAAAAGCTGAATTTTTGGTATTACGTCATCATTGTGGTGTACAACAATACTCCGGAGTCACTAGGTTCCTTAGCGTTTAGTGGGGATACGCGTTTGAATTTTTAAATAAATTAATGAGTTTCTTGCATGGTTTCTATAATGATCATGGGATTAGTTTCACTCTTATGTACGGACGTTCTTGACTATTACAAACAGATCTGTACAAACTATGTTATTATCTTACAGGTAAAGAACGGCATGGACGTATTCCGAGTATTCGACTCGCTAAACTACCTCCCTAACCTAATCCTCGGTATGGACGCCGCGGGTAAAGCCGGCGGAGTGGTCGAAGCTGCCATCTCTTACACCGGCGACGTCTCAGACAAGACTAAGACGAAATACGATCTGAAGTACTACTTGAATCTGGCTGATGAACTCGTGAAGGGGGGGACTCACGTGCTCTGTATTAAGGATATGGCTGGACTTCTGAAGCCACAAGCTGCTAAGTGAGTATTTTTGAAATTGAATCCACTGTAATAGAGTATTTTATTGGCCATAGGGAAGCGAGGTCTGCGAGTAGCTCAATAATTTATTGCAAATATTACTTGCTTTTTACTTTATGTATCACAATAAGCTATAACAAATGGTGATTGTAGCAAGATCCTTGCTCTTTTCGTTCAGATTGTTGATCTCGGCGATCCGCGACAGACACCCCGACATCCCCATCCACGTGCACACTCACGACACATCCGGCGCCGGCGTCGCGTCCATGTTGGCGTGCGCTGACGCGGGCGCGGACGTAGTAGATGCGGCCGTCGACTCTATGTCCGGCATGACTAGCCAGCCCAGCATGGGCGCGCTAGTCGCTAGCCTTCAGGAAACCGAGCTAGATACACGTAAGTATAAATCAAATAGTCTATCAAATTAGATAATGTTGCATACTCGTACCTGATATTTTTTTCTGGTATGACTAGCCAGGCCAGTATGGTCGCGATAGTCGTTAGCCTCCAGATTCAAATGAGTTGACAAGACTGGGCAAGATACGCGGATGTAGTGTCGAGTGTCACGATGCGAATTAGGTCTAACTAGCTAGTTAGCATCGGTGCGTTACCCGCTGGTCTATAGGGCTCCAAGCTCATGCACATAGTTATTTTTTATTAAATAAGTGTTTATAGCAAATATCATTCATATGCCTAACATTTTAGGCGTTCTAGCGTCACGCCAAGTGTGGCCTGGGTTGACCCGGGGTAGAATGTCCGGCGTGACTAGCTAACCTAGCATCTAGTGTCGCCACAGACACATACGCTGTAGAGAGACAAGATCAATGGATCTATTTTATAAACTTGAATACGATGCCCCCCACGGTGGTTTTAACGTCTGGCCATATACCATAAGATTTCCAAAATATACATCGACGACGACATCTTGCTATCATTGACAAAAATATTAATTTATAGCATTATTTCCCAGAAATCACTCTAAAAAGGATCAAAATACTAGAAGTCAACTCCCAGCCTTTTTTTGCAGGAATTCCTCTCCAAAAAGTATCAGAATACTACAAGTTGTTTTCCAGAAATACTTCTCCATAAAGTATCTAACTCCCAGCCTTTTTTTGCAGGAATCCCTCTCCAAAAAGTATCAGAATACTCCGCGTACTGGGAGCAAGCGCGCACGCTGTACGGTCCGTTCGAATGTACCGCCACGATGAAGTCCGGCAACGCGGACGTGTACCTGAACGAGATTCCTGGAGGACAATACACCAACCTGCAGTTCCAGGCTTTCTCTCTTGGACTAGGCAGCCAGTTTGAGGAGGTCAAGAAGGCTTATAGGTCAGTATATCAACAGACTAACTTTCGCCCGCGGCTTCGCCCCCGTTTTTTGATTTTTGACTTTCCAACCTTTGAACTATATCCATGCTAAAAATGAAGTCTATCCGTTGCCCTGTTACTGCAAGAAAGAGTACCTACAAACACACTTTCGGAATGATTATATTGTCGTGTACCTGAACCTGTAGTTCCAGCCATTCTCGTTAGGACTCAGCAGCCCGTTTGAGGAAGTCAAGAAAGCTTATAGGTCAGTATTTCAACAGATGCAAAGTGGCTAAAAGGCACGTGCCTCCCTTCTACCTCCTTTTATGTATCAGGAACTGTTAGCGCAAGCCTGAATTGGATTCCTTTACCATCAGACAAGATGTGATCTTATATAGCTTGAGACGTCTCTTACAGAGGCTCATACCCAGTATCTAGTGGGTGGGTACAAACAGATTAGACATATAGGATGTGGGCATAGCAAAGCTATCTTACAAAAAAATCTACCCCAACTGAAGAAAAAACTGACTGTTCCGTTTTTTCTTTAGCCAAAAATCATAATGTCAAAGCGTCAAATCTAAGATTTTGCTAAGAATTAAGCAAGCCCCAAAAAATAACTGTCTGCATTTACTTTGGCCTTACTACTGACATGTCCTAAGTACCTACTTATGATCCAATCAAAACTACTTTTATACAAATCGTAAAATTTCGTATAAACATTAGCTAATAACCAATTTTGCCCACCAGGGAAGCGAACCTACTCCTCGGCGACATCATCAAAGTGACCCCCTCATCCAAGGTAGTTGGAGATTTCGCCCAGTTCATGGTTCAGAACAAACTGACCGCGGCAGATATCGAAGCAAAAGCTGAAGAGCTTTCCTTCCCGAAGAGTGTTGTGGAATATTTGCAAGGAGCTATCGGCATTCCCCATGGAGGATTCCCTGAACCATTCAGGTAAATAACATCTAAAAATTAGCATTGTATCTATATAATTTAGGTTTAGAATAAAATTACTGCGATTGATAATAAAGCAAGGGTTGAAGTGCTTTCCTCCGCACGAAAAGTGTTTTGTGAACAACTATCGTAATGCTCTATGGAGGAATTTCAGAACCACTCAGGTAAATAACAAGCAAAACTCAACTTTTGTGTTGATGTAGTTTAGATTCAAAATAGACAGATATTGAAGCAAAGGTTAAGGAGCTTTTCTTGCCGAAGAGTGTTGTGGATTATTAGCAAGGAACTACCTACTACACTTACTTACTTCCCAACGACCCTACTTGAGTCTTAGCCTCTGACACCAGAGAACGCCATTGCCATCATTTCGTGGTCCTTCCACCACCTTTAGTGTGGTGAGTATTGGCCTCGGGGTCTCTCCCCTTTGCCAAGGCTGGACTCCAGACTCCATAGGCTAGGGAATATGGTTTGCCGCACATACCGTATGCTTTTTAGAAGACGCCATTGTTCACAGTCTAGCGCTCTCTCCCATTCGTCTTTTTGACCTTGTTTCTAATCGTCTTAGTTAAATTGAATGACTCGTGTTTTCTATTGTTTTCTAGTCTGTAAATTTCGATATCGTAATTAAATCCATTACTATCATTATTAGGTCGAAGGTGCTGAAAGATATGAAGAGGATAGAAGGCAGGCCAGGCGCCGAACTCAAGCCACTAGACTTCGACAAACTCAAAGCGGACTTGAAGGAAACTTACCCCAACGTGAGTATTCGGAATACGAGAGTGAGCGGGAGGAAAAGCGAAGCTGAACGCCAGAACGCATAGACGATAAGGGGGCTGGTCGGGATTTTTTTTGTAATGTTCGAACTGGTATGCGTCGCGCCCTTTTTCCGCTTCTGGCTCTGTGTGACGTGATCTTGAGAGTCCTATAAAAAGATAGGGTTAATAGTCCGAGATCCCACCGCAAGAACATCCCGCTCATAGCGTACACGGTTCAAACCAATTTATTACGTAAATATATGAATAGGAGAATATATTTAAACAGGGTTACCTTGCGAAATTTGGTTGCAAGTATTTGAAATTTAATAATGTTTAATTAATTTATAGAAAAACATATCCTTCATTTTTTATATAAATGTACTAATTAGGAGAATACATATAAACCAAATTGGTTGCCTTGGCCAATGGCAAATGTGACCGCCAGTATTTTTGATTGAAAAAGTTTGATAAATTTTTGGCAAAACATTTCATTCACTTGTTTTTTATATACATTACGAAGCTTAGAATATATTATCTATACTAGGTTGCTTAACGAATTGAAGTTTCAAATTTTTGTCATTCCCTAACATTTTGATTTCCACATTTCGTTAAGCAACCTTGTATAAATAAGCTAATAATATATTTTGTTTGGTTTAAACAAATAAAATATTGGTTTGAACCGTGTACGCTATGAGCGGGATATTCTTGCGGTGGGATCTCGGGCTATTACAATTTGGAATCGTCTTCTTTCGATCGCTTATTTTGGTATCAAATCAAAATTGATACAAACAAAAAATATGAGGCTTGACAATTGTCTTCGCTCTCTAATTTATTTGTAGTGTTCGTTTCGCATAAACCACGTGACGTATTGATGCCTAATATCGATCCTATGTTTTTGGGTTTATAGTTTACCGAATTTTTAATGTCACGTAAATAATACTTTTGGCACCCGAGAAACAAGATTTTATTGTTCGGATGCTAGCACTATAGATACAACGTGGAGAATTTATTCGGTGTTCAATAATATTAAATGACGGTGTTTTTTTTTCTTTTTTATTATGGCAAGTGCATTATTAACTACCACTAAATACAAGACTTACATAATCTAAAACTACATAAACTACTACTACATAACAAGCAATTGGATCATCCACAGACCCTTGAAGTGTAAAGATAATCCAAATAGAGACGGTGTTTATTGAATCTTAATTTTTGGATTTTATACCTTAATGTGAAGTCGTAACAATAGAATATCTACTTACAGATCAATTAATATATTTTTTGTTGGCAGGTGTCAGATCTGGATGTGATGTCAGCGGCGATGTACCCGCAAGTGGCGAACGACTACTTCCGTATCCGCGAGAAATACGGACCCGTGGAGCATCTCGACACCAAGACCTTCCTCGTCGGACCCACGGTTTGTATACTTAGCATAGTGAAGTATAAGTAGACCGGACACTAACTATGATCTTAAAGTGATTAATAACAGGCTGAATCTTCGTGAGCAGGTTAAGTTAGACGAGACGCCCAAATTAGTCTTATCAATAAATCTCGATCGAGGTAGCTTAACCCCTTGGTGACAAAAGTATTTACTTATCAGGACGATTTCGAATTTTAATATTTTATGGATTGCCTAATTAGAGTGAACAAATATAGATTAATCGTTTATGGCAATATTTAAAAATAAATAATAAAGTAATCGTTTTTCTACAAAGTAGTGTAAGTAAATGTAGTGCAATAACATCGCAAAAATATCATTAAATATTAAATATTGCCATAAGTTGTTTATTACTCGTTGGAATTTGTGAAGGTTCCTCCATGTTGTGGAGGAGTTAATGCGGGTACGCGCGAATAAATAACAGACTACGGTATTTGACAAGAGATAATTCGCTAATTGGAGATAACACTCTAAGAATCTACGCCAAGTCGTAAATAGTTGATAATCTTTTTCTAAAGACCGATATCAGCAGGCCGCAGTGTACTGCAGAAGTTTCATCTATAAAAAAATATTCTTTAAAGCAATTTTTATCCTTACTAGTATTATAAATCCAAAAGGGTGTTCGTTAGTTTATTGGTTTGTTCCTCTTTCACGCAGCAACGGAGCAACGGAATAACTTGATTTTTGGGCGTGAACATAGTTTGAAAGACGAAACTTATAAGGCTACTTTTATACTAGAAAAACAAAATGTTCTCATGGAGTAGTACAAAAATTAAAATACCCAGCGGGCGAAGCGGTGGTCAAAAGATAGTCACTCACTACATAGTATAAAACAAAGTCGATTCCGCTGTCCCCATGTCCCCATGTATGCTTATATCTTTAAAACTACACTACGGATTTTGATGCGGTTTTTTTAATAGATAGAGTGATTCAAGAGGAAGGTTTATATGTATAATAAACCTGTGCGAAGCCGGGGCGGGTCGCTAGTTATTTATAAAACAGAGTCAACAGAGTAATAATTGAGAAACATAATTAAAAAACAAATTATAACCATTATCTCAAAACCAAATGGTGCGTTTCCACGCTTGCCAAGGGTCAGCAAACGTCCACAAGCACAAGCGTGTAAAGAGAGCGGCTACTTAAGCGCGCGCTAACGTGTGAACGCGTCGCAAACGCTTGCCGTAAGCGCCCTTTGATTTGTGTTGAAGAACTGACACTCGACTGGATCGGATACAAGCGTCCACCAACTCACGCAAGCTAAGCCAAACGCCCTCTTCACAGATTTATGCTTGTGGACGTTTGCCGAGCCTTGGCAAGCATAGAAACGCACCATTACCATATCTGGAACCCCAAAAACGTTAATCATAAAACGTCCGCCATACTTGGATGTACCGATGTACGTAGCACACTGACGCATTCACAAGCGTGTAAACGGTTTCCAAACGCCAAGCGAAATTTGTGGACGCTTGGGGTTTGTGGATGTTTGTCGAGCCTTGGCAAGCGTGGAAACGCACCAAAAGGCTTATGTTCAAACGTGGGACAATGTGCTTTGCCCAATCTTATTGCTCATAAGCTTCAAACTGTTTACAGGTGGGCGAAACGATAGAAGTTAAAATCGAGCGCGGAAAGACGCTCGACATCAAGACCGTCGCTGTATCGGAGGAAATGACCGCCGCCGGAGAAAGGGAGGTGTTTTTCGAACTCAACGGACAACTCCGATCCGTGTTCATTCGCGACGAGAACGCTAGCAAGGTAAACCTTATTTTATAGAGTTAAGTATCAAATTAGCAGTGTCGGAAGAAATTACCGCGGCTGGAGAAAGGGGGTTTCTCGAACTCAACAGAGAACTCAGATCTGTGATCATTCGCGACGAGATTGCTAGCAAGGTAAACCTTATTTCGTAGGAGTTAGGTATCAGATTACAAGCGTCAGAAGAAATGACCGCCGCCGGAGAAAGGGAGCTGTTCTTCGAACTTAACGGGCAACACCGATCCATGTTCATTCGCGACGAGAACGCTAGCAAGGTACCTTGTGTTTATGTCTATTTATTTTAAATATTTCAAGGTGGATAGTTGACGCCGACATTAATTTGACCCATAAGTAGTACTAAAAAGTAAGTAAGTTCGTATAGGCCGGGTGGCTAGCCCTGGTGTCAGAGTTTTTAGGCCGCCTGAAGGCCTCTGACATGGCTAAACGGTAAGTAGTACTAGTAACCAGTAATCATAAAAGCAATAAGAAAAAAAAAACAACGGGTTGCACTCCGGGAGTACCGGCAGAAGTGAAAACTTGAACATATAAGGTTCGCGCACATTTTGTCAGGCCGCATCGCAGCGCAAAAATCCGCTCAAATCGCTTATATGTATTTTATATGAACTAACGCACACTGTGCCGGGGCGCAGCGGGCCGCATTTTCCGCATTTCCATACTAATATTGCGCTGCGGCCCGCTCCGCCCCGCTGCGGCCCGACATAATGTGCGCGAACCTATAAAGTACTATCATTTATGTGGTAAAATACAATATCACACACGCAAATTCACGCAGGCGCCCTCCGCCGCTTAAATGAGTCAAACGAGACAACAGGAGCATGCATATATTTTCGTCGCGCGGTAGAAAGAGAGGTGGATTACTTCTCTCTCTACGCCGCGGCGGCAGTTTACTCTTCCTCCGACCTACGTATTTTCGATCAGTTTACGCGTATGTCCCCGACGCGAGTTTAACATTTTTTACCCATCCCAAAAAGTGTAAAAGCCGCAAAAGAAGTTTTCACTTCAAAATTTAATCCTCAAACTAAAAAAGCATTTTTAAAAGTATTAGCGAAAGTAATTAGGTATCATACTTTACATTGCTATGCTATTTTGACATTAGCTAATGTCAAAATATCTCAAATCGATGTATTGTATGAATTATACGTAGACAGAGAAAACAATAGACTGCGGGACGCGGTAGTCTCTTTCTCTCAAAGAAAGAAACAGTATAATAGGAGATAGTCATGAAGGAAAAAGATAACGCTACACTAATTCTGTTCCGTGTCCAGTACTTTCGAGGTCAAGACAAGTAAAGGTCTTCCTGATTGGTTGACTTTCTACAACTTTTCTAAACAAAGGTAAAATGCATATTTATGAGAACACTGTTTTCTATACGCAGTTATAGCTATATATGATCTTTTATCACATGTTGGACACGCTAACCAGCATTCTATAGTTTCAATTTTTTAAGTAATTAAACGTGACTTGTGATGTTACAGGAAATGAAAATCCACCCCAAGGCTGTGAAGGGTAACAAAGACCAAGTCGGCGCGCCCATGCCCGGCACTGTGCTCAGTAAGTATTCAGTTATTCGAAGAGTTCTTTTTGCGATGAACATTTCAAAAACATGACGAACCGCAGGATTTTAAGTTTCATAACTAAGGCCTCTGTTCCGGTGCTTTATAAACTAACCTAGGTAACAATAGTACATTATGATATAAGTGCGGTAAGTTGAAAATTACAGCCGAGGCGATATTGCAAGCCCGAGCCGTAGGCGAGTGCTATAAGGAAGCAGAGGCTGTAATTTTCAAAGCGCACGTATGTCATACGACGTTTTAAAACATATTTGCGAGGAAATTAATAAAACTCTTGACTTTGAGTGAAAGTCGTGCATCAGTCGAAGCATCGTGCGTTTTACATTACATTACCGCACAAGTGCCGTAATGTCTCTCACTCTCTTAAGTGAAAGTAACTCCAAACGAAATTTTAGTTAGGGACGTGGAGACCAAAATGTTTATTGGCCCAATGACCGCTACTGGCGGCTGTTGGCACTAAATGTAATACTTTGTCCTAACGTCGTAGTAGCGTCTCGCACAGCTTGCAGCTAACTTCACATCTGATGACTTGTATGATTCGGCCTATATAACTTCTTCCTGTCTGCTGTCCAAGGAGTGGGAATTTGCGCAACTTGTAGCTAACTTCACACACTTCATTGTTTGATTTGGCCTGTAACTACCGTGTGTACTATACCGTGGTTTTCGTCAAGCTTTTTGACCGACGAACCGAATCGGAGGAGGTACTCAATTCGACGCGACGCGTATATATATTTTTTATGTATAACCACGCATAACTTTTTTCATAGTAGTCCGATTTCAATAATTCTTTTTTTATTGGAAAGAGTATACTTCGAAATTAGTCCCTATAAATTTTTATTGAAATCGGCTGAGCCATTTTTGATAAATCAATAGTAATGTGAAAAATGCTACATCGATCCGTGCGAAATATTCTCGAATTTTGTACACGGTTGAAGTCGGTCATGCTGTTTTTTTTTTGCAAAAAATAATTATGATTTAAAATAAGCGCGCATATATGATGTTACCACCTCTTTCCAGGCATAAAGGTGAAAGAAGGAGATAAGATCGAGAAAGGCCAGCCGATAGCGATCCTGTCCGCGATGAAGATGGAGATGGTGGTGCAAGCTCCGCGCGCCGGCGTCGTCAAGACCGTTAACATCACCAACGGACAGAAACTGGAAGGAGACGACCTCATTTGCAGCATTGAGTAAACAGGTCAGAGGTTCGAGTCAGGATAGGAAGGGCCTTCGGTAACTGAACGCTCACCATGACTTTGGTACTCAGGAAAAAGGACGATTGTTTTTATTAACTTTGCACTAAATCCCCGATATACATTTTTATAAGGTTTAGGATACTGAGCATAAAATCCCAAAATGCTGACAGATCCAGATGGAGCTTCAAGCGCCTACTTGAAAAAACGTTTCTGGTCGATGTCTCGGAAACTATGCACTTTAGGGCAAAAGTCATGGAGAGATATTGTAGAGAATAAAATTTCGCATCTTTTGTTCCTAGTAAACTTTTTTGTAAAACTTACCGTTTACGATTAATGGCCAATTTAGTGATCGGAAATTTAGTGCAAAATTAAATTCTATTTTTCCTGAGGTATATTGAGACGTTTGAATACGCCAAATCCCATACCGGTCCATAAAGTTTTTTTATATTTTTCATCTCGTTGACGTTCATTGGACGTAGATTAGCAAAAAGGACTCGAACCACACTTTGGTCAAAACTGAGTATGACACCAAAGTGTCCTCTTTCATTTATGAAAAAAAAAAACATTGTGGGTCCTTTCTCCTTTCAGTACTTTCTGCTAAAGTGCGTCCAATAGTTCTAGCTGCTGATAATTTTGTGCTACTTAAAGGAGAGGCCCAACGAGCGTATTTTTTGAGTTGTGAAGCTCGTATTTGAGTGCTGCTATTTACGTTCAACTGAAATTCGGTTAGACTGCCAGACGGGAGGATGTAACTTCACTTGTTCAATTCACATACTAACTGACGCTTGCCCCACTCTCCCCTCCCTCAGCCCAAGCGCAATTCGGTTGAAATAATGCGTGTAAGTTAGTCTTATTTTGCGTCTCCGTCTTCTGCGACTCACGGGTCAGAAAATTGCGCCTGTTTGGCCTCATAAAAGAGATCCTAACGAATTTTATTTTTATTTCATCTTATCCCTAATAAACTGGGAAAGAATTTATATAGCGTCTCAGACCGAATAAAAAAATCAAGGCAGAACTTCGTAAACAGACAAGTGAGGCCAGTTTTTTTATACATGTGGTGAGTGCGTCGGTGTTGCGCCGCCATAGTTCGACTGACGAGCCAAGGCGTATTTTCGTTGTTCGTGTTTGTGTGTATAATTGTGTCTGTACACGGCAAGGCGTAGTTTTGCCGGCCTTACTTTCACTTGTTTGTTTCTGAACATTCTGTCTTGATTTTTTATTTGGTCTGAGGAGTATAGCGTTTTGTTTCCTGAATGTTCACATCATAACTTATTCGTTGGACACAATTCGAGATGTAGAGTTAGTTCGGTGTGCGAGGGCCTTTAGATATTTATAATTACCTAATGAATTGCTGAAAATGTATTGATTGTGATAAAAAATGTTTCGAATTTGGCATGTTTTATAAATTTAGTGCCGTGAGAAATAAAGCTTATTTTCATTGTCTTTTTTCTCTAGATCAGTCTTAGAGGAGACATAAAATGTGAATAAAGCTTTACTTTTAAAAGACATGATTGTTAAGAATTAATATTGTTTTGAATTTTATTACGAATGAGATTTTCAATGTAGTTATGCCCGTTATATTAAAAGACAAACTTTGTTACTTATCGATCGAAATCATGTAATGAAAGATTGTTACTTTTAGAGTTTAAATATAATACAGTTGTATGTATTGTATGTAAAGGTATGTGATATAGTATCAGCACTATGCGATAGTGTCAATTTGCAGTGACTTAACTTGTTTCGGTACAAAAATGTAGTATGTATATGAAAATACATGAATCGAATAATTACATTAATTAATTGAATTTTATGTTCGTCTATAAGACGAAGTTTCACAAAATAATGCTAAGGAATTATTGAAATTTCTTATAAGTGCATACAGGATGTCTCAACTTGTCAGAATAGCAATACTCAAAACTGTAGGGATCGAGACTAATACAATAAAACAAATACCTACTTCGATTTATCGAACATCATGATTCTAGTTTTTAATTGGACTGGAAGGACTATTATATTGTAATAATGTAGTGTTCTGTGCGCTTAATACACAATACACCAGTTTTTAGTATAGTATTTTATGTTACTGACCTGTTTTGAGACATCCTGTATAGTTTTTATTTACATAACAAAGGAGATATTGCAAATAGGCATAGAAATTGGGCCACTAAAGGGTACAGTATTTCATAATTTGCTTTGTGTCTTTCGGAAAATGATTTTCCTGTTATTTTTTACAATAACAGTGTCCATTAAAAGTAATTTCGTGTATTCGGGTATTAAGGTTACATGTGACCAAAATGACAGTAATTCAATGACTGAACAAAAATCAAATTGGAAAATGTGAAATTACTCAAAAATTAAGCATTTGATGCAGTTGTTTTACTCTGCGCATTTATTTATCATAGTTTAACGGATTTTTTGAGCTACTGTACATAGTCTGAGCCCATTTTGCATTATCTCCTTTTGAAACTCTTTGACGAATACAGCCATTGTATTTGTATGTAACTTTGTAATTATTGTTTTTCTTTTATACTAATCATGTAAAACATCACATAGTTGTTACAAGAAAATCCAGGGTACAAGCAAAATACTTATCAACAGTGACAAACTTTACAAATAATATATTTTTCAGGAAATCAGATGAAAATCGAATAAATGATGCCATAAATTGTATAAGTTGTAATTGAAATTCTGTTTTGTTTTCAGTATATTGTGATTGAGTGAGATATGTCAAGTATTTGCGACATGTTTTTCCTTTATCTTAAATAAGTTTATTTATTGTGTAATTCTGGTGCTCACTTTGTTATTTTTCGCCACGTTTATATTGATTTTTTATAAAATAAAATGATTTTGACGAAGATTTTTTAATGATTTGTATACAGAATTTCCGGGAAGTGTATTAAAACCTTTGAAAAGCAACATTTGCACCTCTCTTTTGACCACCAAGCCTTATTTTTTTATTTCATACTAGATTTTACCCGCGGCTTCGCCCGCATGGTATTTCGAGGCCCTACCTTACCACCCTTAATAAAGGAGGTGGAAAATAAAAAAACAAAAGAAATCGACATTTGTTCGATTTCGATCTTGGAGCGCACGCTAGAATAGCTCGCAGATGGCAGAATTTTTCCTACTTACTTAACACTTATTGTTACAGTATGGAAAATTTACGGAATATCATTATAATTTATAGCCTATGTGTTATTCTGATACATAAGCTATATAATTGCGAAGTTTCATCGCAATCCGTTCAGTAGTTTTGCGTGAAAGAGTAACAAACATCCATCCATCCATCCTTACAAACTTTCACGTTTATAATATTAGTAGGACTATGAGGGCTAAGTGCACCTATCCCTACCACTCCTACCAGGTAAGTACACTACTGGTACAACTAAATCTACAAAAAGTGCACTTATCCCTACGAGGGGGGATAGCTACGAGTAGGTAGGGATAAGTGTACCAGCCGGTTCAATTTTTTGTCTTAGCGGTCACAATGTTATAAAATAGATCTTGCTTTGGTAATAATAGATAATATACTAGTCACCATAGGTAATTACCGTAATAGGACATTTTCTTATACACTGTACTGTACCAGCCTTTTTTAATAGTCCACTGCAGGACGTAGGCCTACCCACGAAGAGTGATAAACACTAAAGTATCGAATTAAAATTGGAAACATCCCGTAAGTCATATTTTCATTAGGAAGGGTCAAAAAAAGACAGCAATATAATTAAATGATTCTTCGTATTAATATAATATTGACACCTATTTAACAATGATTTACGTATACGACTATAAATAATTATTTCGATTATAATCAAGTATATTAGTAAAATAGAGCAATGTCTCGTTATAATCTTAAACCGAAATAAAGTCTTTGAACATGCGTAAGTACACGACAGATTTGACCGCATACTTTTTCTGTTACATAGTCAGTTTTTAGGGTTCCGTACCCAAAGGGTAAAAACGGGGCTCTATTACTAATACTCCGCTGTCCGTCTGTATGTCTGTCACCAGGCTGTATCTCAGAAACGCTGATAGCCAGTTTCTCACTTTATAGACTGGCGAGCGAGCAGATTGAGCTTTATTGTACGCGCAAATCTTTTTGACGTGTCTGAAGTTAGGCACGAGTCACGCGCTGCACATGAATAGGCCGAATCATACAAGTCAACAAGTGAAGTTAGCTACAAGCTGCGCAATATCCAATCAACGCACAACTTTATAAAAGCTTCAGTCAGGATTGGATATTGCGCAGCTTGTAACTAAATTCACATCCGCCGACTTGTATGGTTCGGCCTGCAGGTGCAGGCCGCATATCTTTCCTACATCTGAAATATGCGTTCTGCGCAGACGCTTGCGCTAGTTTCAGAGGCCTCAAAAATATTTGCGCGTTTTGATCGAACCAAACTTCTAGACGTTTGTGATGTTAGCTACTAGCTGCGTAAAGCGCAATCCTGACTGAAGCTCACTTAACAGCTGCGATTACAGCTGGGATTATCCGCAGCTTGTAGCTAATATCACTGCCGTCAAGTTGTTTGATCCGGGCAATACTACAATTTATTAGAAAGTGTTTGACATGAGCAAACCGGTATCAACTGATCTAGCGCACGCACGCAAGTCGATACGCTGCTTTGATGAATCATACATACAGACTTACAACCCGGTCACAATATCTGTGCACCTGACTTCGTGACGTCATATCGAATTATCGGGACGTATATACATTACCGGACGTCTAATATACCGTCCATCCATCAGCCATAAGAAGTCCACTGCTGGACATAGGCCTCCCCTATGGATCTCCAATAAGACCGGTTGGAAGCGGCTTGCATCCAGCGCGATCCTGCGGTCTTAATGAGGTCATCCGTCCACCTTGTGGGTGGACGTCCTACGCTGCGCTTGCCGGCTTATATACCGTCCGGACGTAAATTATTATCGGGACGTGTATCGGCAACGAAGATGCTAACCGTACTGTCGCACCGGGGAGTGCGCGGAGAGGTGACAGGGGAAGCGGGAGAGGCGCCCCATTCCAGCGAGGTGCACAGATATTCTGACCGAGTTATACTATCTTATAAACAAACCACATAGGTATGTATAGGCCGCGCCACACAAGTTGGCGGATGTGAAGTTAGCTAGTTACATAAAATATAGTGGTGGATATTTTGTAAGGAATTCATCGTATCTCTTGCTTAAATCTTATTTTAAAATAGAGAGATATTTATTAGAGAGGGTCTCTAATATCCAATAAACTCTGCTTACGAAAAAATGTTTACAGATTTAAAGGACAAAAAATATTCTACAACCCGGTCACAATATCTGTGCACCTGACTTCGTGACGTCATATCGAATTATCGGGACGTATATACATTACCGAACGTCTAGTATACCGTCCGGACGTAAATTATTATCGGGACGTGTATCGGCAACGAAGATGCTAACCGTACTGTCGCACCGGGGAGTGCGCGGAGAGGTGACAGGGGAAGCAGGAGAGGCGCCGTATTCCAGCGAGGTGCACAGATATTCTGACCGAGTTATAATCTCAAATTGCTTCCTCTTTGCCTCCTTAGTGAAAAATAAAAGGCTAACCCATTAAAGTACCTACCTACACAAGGAAAAGGAAACATTTTGATCGCTTGCACGACACACGAATTAAACGAGCAAAAGTATTCTATCTAAAAATCTACGCTTTTCCCGAACCAGCGGGTTTTGTAGAAAAGTTTAATTTAAAACCGCATAGTTACATCTAAAACCATTTTACCTATTCTTCCTTAGTAATAACTACTTATAACTGGGTTTAGATTTGACAATTAAATGATCAAGTCGACCAAAGTCAAGACGAGCGCAGTTACAGTAATAGCAAATAAAGAATGGACATCAGCTTTTAGAAAGTAATTAGCGACCCGCTCCGGATTTGCACAGGTGTATTATACATATAAACCTTCCTCTTGTGTCACTCTATCTATTTAAAAAAAACCGCATCAAAATCCGTTACGTAGTTTTAAAGATATAAGCAAACATAGGGACAGACAGCGGAAAGCGACTTTATTTTATATATCGGCGCAAAATACAAGACTACCCACTTATTTATAAAAATAGTTAAGCTATTACTCGGATCATCCAAATATTTGCTATCAACTGATTACTTTGTGTTAATTATGATGTGAAATTAACGTTAAAAAGCATGCCATTATTTCTCTGATTGTAATTTCAATACTTAACATAAGAATTTGTAAACACGTGCACGTGCGCCGAGCCCTATAAATACGGCCGCACTGTCGGCGCTCGGTCATTCTTGCTCGAGCCGCCGAACAGTGCGGACCTCTCTGGGACGCCGTTACGATGCCCGTGGAATATACGAAGCCTATCAACTACTTGTGAAGTTTTATTTCGAAGAACATGAGTAGCCACCAAGAAGACAGCAATAGTGACGTCAGCAATGCTGACGTCACACTTTTTAAAAACACTTCGGAGCTTCATCCTCCGTTATCAGAAGTGGGATCGCAAGGATCTTCCACCCAAGCCGCTGCCTCATCAGCTCGATCACCACCTGATCAATTTAGACCAACCAACACCCAGCAGCGGGAACCTGTGCTGGTTAACAATACACCATTGGAAACAGTTCCACAATCAAGACTCCAAGCGAACCCTCACTATGGAATGCAGATGGGAGGGATACCGCCACAGTTCTTGATGCAAATGATGGAGACGATGCAGAAAATGTCCGAGCGCTTATGTGCTCCCTCTACCGAAGCAAAAATAAGGATCAAAGACATCTATCTACCGTCATTTGATCCGGACACCCACGTCGGTGTACGGGAATGGTGCCAGCATATAAATCAAGCGATTGAAGCATACAAACTTGATGACTTCGATGTACGCATGAAAGTCTGCAGCCTGCTGAAGGGACGTGCAAAAATGTGGATTGATGACTGGATGGTCACTACTACAACGTGGGATGAACTGCAGAAAAATCTCATCACCACGTTTGAACCCGAAAACAGATACTCTCGAGATATCATCATGTTTAGAGAACATGTTTACGACTCAACAAAAGATATTGCAGAGTTCTTGTCACGTGCGTGGATATTGTGGCGAAGAGTTACCAAAGACAAACTGGCAGACGAACACGCTGTGGAAGCAGTGATTGGATGCATAAATGACGAGCGTTTGCGTATCGAACTACTGAATGCCAGGGCAACCACTGTTCCTGAGCTCATCTCGGTTGCAACATCCATACGGAAGAAACGTAGTCATCCAAGCGCTAGTACCTCGATGTATAGTAAACGTCCTCGTTTCTCAGACCATAAACCGTCTACATCAAGCTGCAGCATATGTAAGAAGACGAACCACAACACTAACGACTGCAGATTCAAATCTTCTGAGTCTAAGACTGAAACTACCGGCAATAAGGGTTCAAAAACAACAGCGTCACCAACCTGTACCTATTGCAAGAGACCAGGTCACACTTTTGAAACTTGCTTCAAGCGCGAACGTTCACTGACTTCAAACGTGAATTGCGTAGCAAGCAATAAGCTGGCTCCTATCACCATCAAAATAGGTGAAAGAGTTTTGCAAGCAGTCTTTGACAGCGGGGCAGAGTGCTCAATCATAAAAGAATCTGTTGCTGCAGCTTTACCTGGTCAAAGGAGACCAGTAGTCAACTATTTGAAAGGGATCGGCAAATTCCCTGCACTATCGTTAGCCAAACTTACAACTGTATGCGTCGTAGACTCCATCAGTGTTGAGCTAGATTTTTTCGTACTTCCCGACAATGAAATGTCAACAAACATTTTAGTGGGCATGAACCTGATCCACGGAACTAATCTAAGTGTGATAGTTACAGCCAACGAGACAACGTTAATCCACAAAACACTCGTCAATCATGTGAGCACGAGTTCTTCTCTCTTCAACAACTTGGACTGTGATCTAACCGATGAAGACGAAGTTGCGCAACTACATCGACTTCTGAACAAATATGAACACTTGTTCATTCGAGGATATCCTAAGACTCGAGTCAACACCGGCGAGCTTGAAATTAGGCTGAAAAACCCTGAAAAGTTTGTAGAAAGAAGACCATATCGCCTCAGTCCAGTGGAAAGAGAGAAGGTTCGCACCATAATCCAAGAACTTCTTGAACATAAAATAATTCGTGAGAGCAAATCTCCCTACTCAAGCCCCATCATCTTAGTCAAAAAGAAGAATGGTGATGATCGACTTTGTGTGGACTTTCGAGAACTAAACTCGAATACTCTACGTGACCATTATCCGCTCCCGTTGATTGCCGATCAGATTGACCAGTTGGCAAATGGTTATTACTACACGAGCCTGGATATGGCAGCTGGTTTTCATCAGATTCCCATTGGTGAGGCCTCCATAGAGAAGACCGCCTTCGTCACGCCAGATGGATTATACGAATACCTCACAATGCCTTTTGGTTTGAGCAATGCTTGTTCGGTTTACCAACGATGCATCAACAGAGCCCTGACGTCATTGCTGGGAACAGCTGCACAAGTCTACGTAGATGACGTGCTAAGCAAATGCACAGATTTTTCGGAAGGAATCTCACACCTGGAGCGAATTCTCATAGCACTCCAAGACGCGGGATTTTCTATAAACGCAGACAAGTGCAGTTTCTTCAAACGGTCCATTGAATACCTCGGAAACGTAGTTTCTGATGGCCAAGTTCGACCGAGTCCACGAAAAGTAGAGGCTCTCGTCAAAGCTCCAGTACCCAAAACTGTCAAGCAGGTAAGACAGTTCAATGGTCTGGCAGGATACTTCAGGAAGTACATTCCTGACTTTTCTCGTATTATGGTACCTTTATACGAACTGACTAAGCAGGGAGTGAAATGGACATGGACAGATAAACACGAAAAAGCTCGTAATACAGTCGTCGAATGCCTAACGTCTGCTCCAGTTCTTACATTATTCCGAGAAGAAGCACCCATCCAACTATACACTGACGCAAGCAGCCTTGGATTCGGTGCAGTACTGGTACAAGTGATCGATGGACGTCAACATGCAGTCGCTTTTATGAGCATGAGAACTACGGAGGCTGAAAGTCGCTACCATTCCTATGAGTTGGAAACACTAGCAGTGGTACGCGCTATAAAACACTTCCGTCAGTATCTCTACGGACGAAAATTTACCGTGATAACGGATTGCAATGCGTTAAAAGCATCAAAACACAAAAAAGATCTCTTGCCAAGGATTCATCGCTGGTGGGCGTTCTTACAAAACTACGACTTCGAGGTAGAATACCGCAAAGGTGAACGTCTCCAACATGCTGACTTTTCAAGTAGAAACCCAGTTGAGTTGGCAGTTAATGTTATGACAAAAGACCTAAACTGGCTTAAGGTTGAACAGAGACGGGACGACGAGCTACGACCAATAATGGACAGCATCAGTGACAATAACCCAGTAGAAGATTATGTGTTGGAGGACAACATCTTAAAGAAGAATGTCAATGACCCTACCTTTGGTCAGCAGCTCAGTACAGTCGTTCCCAAGTCCTTTCAATGGAGCATTATCAACTCTTTTCACACTGCTCTTAAACACCCCGGCTGGGAGAAGACACTGCAGAAAATCCGAGAAACTTATTGGTTTAACAAAATGAGTTCCACTGTTCGAAGATTTGTGGACAACTGCGTTATATGCCGAACATCTAAAGGAAGATCCGGGGCCATTCAAGCCCAATTACACCCGATACAAAAACCAACGGCTGCCTTCCAAGTTATTCACATGGACATAACAGGGAAGCTGGGCATTTCAGATGATCAGCAGTATGTCATAGTTACAATTGATGCCTTCTCGAAGTACGTTTTACTGTACTTCAGTACCAACAAAAATCCACACAGTACATTGGCTGCCCTGAAACGTACTGTGCACCTATTCGGCGCACCGGTCCAAATCATAGTCGATGGAGGAAGAGAGTTTCTTGGCGAGTTCAAAGAGTTCTGTGATAATATTGGAATAAATATTCATGCTATTGCCCCAGGAGTCAGCCGAGCGAATGGCCAAGTTGAAAGAGTCGTTGCAACCCTAAAAAATGCATTAGTAATGATTAAAAACTATGAATCGGAGCAGTGGCACACTTTGCTTGAAGAACTTCAGCTGGCTATGAACTGCACAACTCATCGTGTCACCGGGGTTGCGCCATTGACACTTATTACACAACGAAGGCACTGCGTACCTCCTGAGCTCCTCAACTTAGTGGATATTGACAACGAAACCGTTGATATTGAAGCACTTATTCAACGAGTACAACAGAAAATGGTCCGTTCTAGCGAACAAGACAGACAACGCTTCAACTTACATAAGGCCAAAATTCGTTATTTCCAAAGAGGAGATTACGTATTGGTTAAGAATAATCCCCGCAACCAAACCTCGCTTGACCTTAAATTTAGCGAGCCATATGAGGTATGTAGAGTACTGGAAAATGACCGATATTTGGTAAAGAAAGTTATCGGCAGAGGACGACCACGCAAGGTTGCCCATGATCAGCTGCGCCGTGCTCCACAACCAGGTGATCAGTCGACCGTATCGGCGGGAAACGAATCACCTACTCACCGAGATACTGCTACGGAACCAACTGAGCCTATTCCATCAACTTCACAAGAAGAATTACAAATACAGTCAAATCCCGACCTACAGCTTGAAGATAACCCATCAGGATAAATGGTAAGTAACTCAATTCAATAATTCCAAATAAATCTACGAAAACCCTACGAGACCCTACGAGCACTCTACGAGACCCTCCGAGAACTCTACGAGACCCTCCGAGAAATCTACGAGACCCTTCGAGAAATCTACGAGACCCTCCAAGAAATCTACGAGACCCTCCGAGAACTCTACGAGACCCTCCGAGAACCTATTAAACTCACTAGCATTGATATTCACTAGATGCATAGCAGCGGTGTTTATGTAACAACTAAAATACAGCAACGTAAATTGCTTACAGATCCACTACTCAAAGAAACTTACTATTCTTTCAGGTCAACGAGAACCTACGAGAATCTACGAGAACCTACGAGAATCTACGAGAACCTACGAGAACCTACGAGGCTGGTGCAGAGCGCGCACCGCCTGTCAGAATGGCCGTATCGGCGCAAAATACAAGACTACCCACTTATTTATAAAAATAGTTAAGCTATTACTCGGATCATCCAAATATTTGCTATCAACTGATTACTTTGTGTTAATTATGATGTGAAATTAACGTTAAAAAGCATGCCATTATTTCTCTGATTGTAATTTCAATACTTAACATAAGAATTTGTAAACACGTGCACGTGCGCCGAGCCCTATAAATACGGCCGCACTGTCGGCGCTCGGTCATTCTTGCTCGAGCCGCCGAACAGTGCGGACCTCTCTGGGACGCCGTTACGATGCCCGTGGAATATACGAAGCCTATCAACTACTTGTGAAGTTTTATTTCGAAGAACATGAGTAGCCACCAAGAAGACAGCAATAGTGACGTCAGCAATGCTGACGTCACACTTTTTAAAAACACTTCGGAGCTTCATCCTCCGTTATATACTATGTAGTGATAATCGGCTGGTTGCGGCTTTGTAGCGTTAACTGTCTCACGAAGTACTATTTGACGCTCTACGACACCGAAATCAGCTGATTCTCTTTTCAAATGTCGATGTTCATTATTTTTTCGCGCGTACTGTGAATATTTCTACATGCGTTTTGGCGTTATGATCAAATTTTCGTGTCCTAACTCTTGCAGAATTTTATTTTAGAAAGTATGTAGTTCAAGTAATAAATGATTTAAAATAATTAACTGTACAGGTACCTAATAATAACTAGCCTCTAAAATTTGGAAATACAGGGTTATCCAGAAATGGTTTATAGGTCGCGCCACACGGATATGAAGTTATCAACAAGCTGCGCAATATCCAATCCTGATTGAAGCTCACATAAAGCCGCGCGTTGATTCGCTATTGCGCAACTTGTAGCTAACTCCACATCCGCCAACTTGTGTGGCTCGGCCTATACTAAGCCGAAAGGGGGTGAGTAAGGGTGGATTGCACCAAATTACTTTAACGATAACCAAACCCTAACTAGTCGTAAAATCTCTGGTTACGTCAAATATTTTTGAGGTAATTAGAGATTTAGACGTTAACCAAACCCTAACCGGTCGTAATATCTCTGGTTAAGTCCAAAATATTTGACGTAACCAGAGATTTTACCACTGGTTAGGGTTTGGTTATCGTTAAAGTAATTTGGTGCAACCCACCCTAAGACCATCACTTGAACAACTTTTCCTATGAGGCCAACTCTGAATTGGAGAAAAAAAAATGGTTTCATACATTTTGTCGATTTCAAGGTGCAGTTTTGTATGGAACAGCTGTACCTATTTTTTTCTCGAATTTTGGTTTGGCACCATAGTAAAAATTGTTCAAAATACATAATAGTCTTAATCACCCCCTTTCGGCGTAGTACAGGGTTAACAGATAACCCTGTATTGTACAGATGTAGAGATATTTTTTTCAATGTCAGCTTAAGGCGTCCTCAGACTGCAGCGGCCCAGCGTTCGACAAATCACAGCGGCTGTTTTTAAATCAAGATCTGTGATTGGTTGATGACTAGGCTGCAGCGTTCCACAACGCTTAACACTTAACATATGCGTGATCAGATCGGTCTGTTAGATTGTTTTTTACACAAGAAATCTTCGATGTTTAATCAAGGCTGTTGCAAAAAAAGTATGAGCTGTTTGAAAGCGGCGCATGGCACTTAGTATTTTTTTTTAACTTTACTAGTCACATCTAAAATATACATTTTAATTACAATATTTGCATCAATTTTGGAATAAAAAAATAATAAACTAAGGAACGTATAGTTATTGATGCACAATTATTATTTCTCGGCAGGAAATCACAACTTCATTAAAATTACGATATGATTTTAATATAATTTTGAAAACCTGAGGCTTATGCTCGATTTTACCATCGAACGATAAAAACAGACAAAATGAGACAAAGATTTAATTTGATGTGAACAATAACACTATTAAGTGTCGTAAAAGTCAAATCATACAAGTCGGCGGATGTGAATTTAGCTACAAGCTGCGCAATATCCAATCCTGACTGAAGCTCACATAAAGCTGCGCGTTGATTGGATGTTGCAGCTTGTAGCTAACTTCACATCCGCCGACTTGTATGATTCGGCCTATAAGTGGGTTTTCCACCTCTAAAAATAATCGAAAAGGAGCCATTTGAGACTTCTTAAGAAAAGGACATTTAAAACGTTACTATTGTTTAAATTATCACTTAAATTTAGTATTCAATGGTGAAACCGGACATTAGGCTTCATATTTTCCATCAATTTTCTCATGTCATGTTATAAAACTTAGTAAGTACAAAATTAAAGTACTGCAAAACTACATGCTATGACGACGCTTAATAATAGTTACATAACTCTCGATTCTGTAGGTACCTAAGTATAGATTACTAACTCTTTGAGAACAACCAATCTGGAAGGACTAAAGTAGACTGCATCTCAATTAAATATGCGAGAAAATAATGATTTAGATCCAAAGCCAGCGTCTGGTATGTAATTATGAACAATACTGTGACAAAACATTGACGATGATGTCAAAATCTTATATTGTAATGAAAAGCATCCCACGGACTCTCAGAAGAATAACAAGTAATAGAAACCTTGCTAAATTTACTCAAATAAAAACTATGATACAGCTGTCCTATTCATATCTGGTTATATAGCACACGCGAGAGTGAGTGGAACAAAAAAAAACGCATTGTCTGTCGGCATACGTCAAAATCACAAGTCGGTATGTCAAAATGGTAAAAATTTGGTTCCACTTTCTTGTCTTTTGCGATATGATCGGCAATTTGAACCCTCTAGTTCCAGCAGAAGGTTCAAATCTCTGATCATCCTACTTTTTACCTTTTTGAATTTGGACAGCCGAGATAGCTCAATGCTAGTTTGTGAAACCCTTCGATATTACGCAAGTTCGGGTGTATGTGCATATTTTTATAACACCTTTAAAATTTCATAATTAAAGTGGGACAGTGATGCATATCTCTTGCTATTTTAGTACGGTTTCTATTACTTGTCATTCTTCTGAGCACGGACCACTGCGGCATTGTCCCCAACCAATCACAGGCCTTGGTTTAAATATTTCAGGCTGTGATTGGTCGAATACTAGCCCGCAGCTTTCAACTGGATGGATAATTCAATGACTGGTTGGTCCAAGGCCGGTTATAAGGCCAATTCGACTCCAAAAATAAAAAATTGCCAGCAATTTTAATTACAAAATGTAGAAGATCTCAAAATTCTTTTTCCAATTTCAATGTAATAACTGGTTAATTAGTTCTTTCAACCGTTCTAAGGGTTCCGTACCCAAAGAGTAAAAACAGGACCCTATTACTAAGACTTCAATGTCCGTCTGTCTGTCTGTCACCGGGCTGTATCTCATGAACCGTGATAGCTAGGCAGCTGAAATTTAAACAGATGATGTATTTCTGTTGCCGCTATAACAAAAAAAACCTACTACAAACAGAATAAATAAATATTTGAAAAATACATATTTGGGGGCTCCCATACAACAAACGTGATTTATATCTCCTATAAATCACAGTTTGCTCGCTATGAATAACGGCAAGAGGAATGGAGCTTCCAAAAGGTACGGAACCCTTCGTGCGCGAGTCCAACTCGCACTTGGCCGATTTTTATTTTTAAGGCAGTTATGTAGAATTAGAACGACATGTAAGAAGTAGTACCTACCTAATGCCGATGCAAACTCAGTGCCCAAAAACATTTTCAATTCGATTGGAAACCGCTTCTTGTTTTTTTAAGCGGTCAATCTCCGAACAAAATATAAACCGAGTTTCTAAACCACGATCAATATGACAACCGGTTACGAAACCTAACCAAATTTACAGTTTTCACATTATTTCACCATACCTTTCAATCAAATTCATAGGTTTTTCATTATAGTCGTGTCAGAGGCCTCTAGGGGACATAAAAACTCTGATACCAGGGCTAGTCATCAACCTATACGAACTATTTTATATACTTAAAGGATAAATAATTCCAAATATCATAGGTTTTTTAAAGTCACAAGTCTCAATCAATCTCTCCCGGATGCAATAAGGACCTATCAACTAAAGTATTCGAAAAACTATCGACAAATTCGTGCATATCCTGCCTGTCTTCCAAGTCATTGATAGAATTGACCGAGTTTTGGTCCGACAGGCTTAAACTGGTGTCGGTATCCTCGCCGCCGTAGCACCGCCGCTTGTGGTCTGACGGAAACTGGTGCTGAGAGTAGTGCTCTACTCGGATTGCTTGCATTGTATTGCTGAAAGAGAAATACGCTACTTTGTAGGCCGAATGAAACTTCTCGGAGGGTGTAAAGTTAGCTACAAGCTGCGCTAAACCCAAACCTGACTGAAGCTCACATAATAGCTGCGTGAAGATTACATTTCCTGCAGCTTGTTGCTGACTTCACAGCCGCCAAAAAGTTTGATTCGGCATATAATTAGAAAGAAATAAAGAAAGAATTTACTAAAAAAAAACTTACAATTGAACACAAAGATGTAATGTTTTAAAAATGATTTTATAGTAGTTTATGCAACTGTCATATAATGCAGTTACACTCGTTACTATTATGAAACTCGCTGCGCTCGTTTCATAAACTCACACTCGTGTTTTAATACCCGTGTTATATGCAGTTGCATAAACTACTATTATCTACACTAATGTTGTAACATTCTACTTATGTTTCCAATACTTGACTTATAATGACTACTGTTATAGCGCAGACAACAAAACACTCAATTTAAGCAATTTCACATGATATTATAATATCCACAACGATATCGTAAAAAATCTTTATAAAATTGAGAAACTTTACACAGGTTATATCGCGCAGTGCAAGTGTTGATGACGAAAAGTAACCTAAGAGTTCTGATATAACTAAGCTTAATTAGTGAAAGATTTTTAATGAAATTGATCAATAGTTTCAGAGACTCATGTTAACATTGGCCGTAGGACGTTTACTATAGCCCGTTCAATAACCGCTGAGACCTAGGTTCGCGACAACCTTTGTTAAATATAATTACCTAATAGGTTTGCTTTCAAAATATATCAGTATATTTTGGTAGATTTTAAAAGATAATAAATGCGTGCTGTAAATAGGTAATAATTTTATGTATTATTGTTACGACTTGTGCCAAATTATTTGATAGATTTCAACTGGTTCAATCTCAGCTGTAATGGAACGGACTATTTATACCGAAACAAACTTCTTGGGGTTTGGGAAGTTAGCTACAAGCAGCTGTTAAGTGAGCTTCAGTCAGGATTGGACTTTTGCTCAGCTAGTAGCTAACATCACATAGGCCTAAATAGATAGAGACTTGAGAGCCCTTTAAAGAAGTCAAACAATTTCTTTGTAGCCCGACACAGATACAGAAAAGAAATAAAAAATTTAATTGTAAAGGCATAAAAAAAATCTTACCATGTCTTCCTCAAAATCGGCCTTCCCATTTCGACTTGCAACTCCAACGAGTATAGCTTAGCGAGTGACTCCAACTTCATTTTCTCCTCCGGGTCATTCAAACTCGGCAACTTCAGCTCAGTCTGGCAAGAATCCTGCAGAAACTTCGACAGCTGTTCATTCGCCGCACTAAGTATTAAAAAACCCGGCCTTTCTTCCCTAATCCGCCTGCATCCCGCACGTATTTCCCTCACTTCCGTAACTACGGCATTCCCCATCGAATGCTCACTGTAATAATGATCACTCTGCGGCGACTTCTCACTCAAATTCAAATCGCTCGAGGACGTTTTCTGCAGCGCGAAATTCCGTGGCGCCTGACTGAACGCTTCTTGCGTCTCTTGAAACGTCTGAAACGAACGAAAAAACGTCTCATTCGCGTTCAGCCCGGAAACACCCGCGTTTTTCACGTCACTAAAACTCGTAAACGAGGAATGTGGCTGTAATATATCTCTGTGTTCTTTTAGAATTCCTTCTTCGACATCGACTACCGTTTTGGAATCGGACATCATAGCATCATCATCGTTTCCAGAATCGACTTTAGGTCTCTTTTTCTTGAATCTGTTTTTGCAACTCGCCCAGCCGCTTTTCGGCAGCATTTTCTCCTTTTTCAACCTTTTTGGCGGTGGCATGTTGCTGACAGACTTTGTGGAATTATTGTTCACCGTTTTGGACGTTTTGAAGGTTAGACTTTTGTTGAAGACTTTCAGTTCTTCTATTCCGGGCCAATCGGTTAATTCATCGTCCCCTTCCCTATCGCTATCATTAGTTACCACTCCGTCTGAATCGCTGCTGCTTAGGGAACTAGATTCGTTGCCGGCGCATTCCATTCCAATCCCACAATCATCGAAAAGGAGAGGATTTCTCAATGCATTAGGCGGATGAGTCTTATTCAAATTATGTTTATATTTCCTGGAATATTTACCGTCAAAATAGTATTTACTAGTGGAAGCGTTGAAGAATGGTGGCAGATCTGTAGCGACTTTATACCCTGTCATTTTGGATAGTGTTGGAGTCCCATTTTTTGGGCTTTTGTAGACAAAGTTAAAACTCGAACTGCCGGGTAAAGATGGGGTGTTGGTGAAAGCTGAAGATGTACCTTCTGTATTTTGAGATTTGAGTACAATTTTGCTCGGCTGCACGACTGTCTCCTTTTTCTTTTCGTCGTATTTCTTCGCTTTGAAGTCGTTTTTGAAAAACGGCGATTTCGATGAGCATCCCCCGCTGAATGATCGCTCCCTCATCTCGCACATGTCTTTATCTCTGTACGACCATTTTCTTTTCCCGCAAAATGCATTTCTGAAATATTACAGAATATAATTTAACAAAGAAACTTTAACAAAAGCTAAGATTAGCAGAAAAAACCGGAAACGTGCGAGTCAGAATCGTCCTGAGGATTCCGTACAAACTTTGGTAATAGAAACGGACAGACGGACAACAAAGTCATGTTATCAAGGGTTTCGTTGTTTCTAGTTGAAGTAGAGAACCCAAAAAATAAAGCTATGGCTTTACTAAAACTTGGCTTAGAGTTTAATTGTATCTGAGTCCTTAAATCTGTGAGCTATGTGGCGTCCCTTTTATTGCCCAGGGCAAATCCTTTATGGATACCACCCCGCCCCGGGGGAGGCAAGGTGGTTATGTGGGAGTCCCCGCCTAGACGGTATACCCACTAAAAACCCTGGAGTGTTTCCTACTTCTCGCTAACACTGGGGTACGGGTACGCTAGCGCATTCGGGTACGCTAGTCCCAGCAGCGGTGTCCGTCTTGGACTCGTCTCATGGTTTTAATCCAATTTTCGTCAAGAGGCACGCGGAAACACCGCGCGCGCCTATGTGGCGTCCCTGACTCAAAGAATGCAAATAGAAGTTACGAGAATGTGAAGCATTAATTAGTATTTATTCATTACTTTTTTTAGTTATCATCCGAGTATAGGCTGCTAAAAAATCCTAGAACTATTTTTCTAGAGAGTTATATAACTTACCTCTCTGTCTTTAGAGGTGTTTTCCCTTTATTGACTTGTATGGCAGGCAGTATCACTTGATCGTGCAGTGCGATAGTAATCGGCAAAGCATTTGGCTGAAAAGAAGAAAAAAAAAATTCTACGTATTTTATTTCTATGGTAACACGCGCGTTACGTGCCCGAAGTTTGTTTTCAATAATTTATCTATCTTCAAATCTACATAATGAATTGTTTTGGGAGTTTTCATTCATATAAAATCGCTTTCAAAAAGTTTATTTCAGGATCATCCCAGAAGAAAATCATCATCATCGTCACCACTGCTGAGTGTAGACTTCTTGTAAATGGTACACATCCTCCCGGTTTTGACCAATTTAGTCGTGGTAGGACCCAGAATTTCCAATTTAATTTCACAGGTATATTATAATACAACAATATCAAGAAATTAACAAACAAACAATTTCATTAACTTTTTAACCGACTTCCAAAAAAGAGGAGATTCTATGTTCGTCTGTATGTATTTATTCATACAGACGAACATAGAATCTCTTATTATTTATTTTTTAGTTCCAAAGGGTACTCCCAAGGTGGCCCCATTTAAATTTTACAGAAAACGGCTGAGCGGTTTTTGAAAAATCAGCAATTATATGTAAACAATTCCAGCGAAATATTCGACTTTTGTACACGATGAAAGGCAGTTTTGCCGTTTTTTGTGAAAAATAATTATCATTTTAGTACCTCTGTAGTGACGCTGAGTATCTCAATGGGCGGTGAAGCCTTTCCGTCTGCGTACTCAACGGGCATTTTCTTGAACTTCCGTTTCCGGCGGGCGTTAGCAGGCCTCGTTGGTGAGAAGTTCTCATTGAAGGAATCCGACTCGAAGTTGCCGATTTGGCAATAATGTCTGTACAATAATAAAACACTCATTGCCATTTATGTAATTGATAACAAATAAGTATAAATATTAGGGGACATCTATAACACACGGTTTCTGACTCCAAACTAAGCAAAGCTTGTGATATGGCTGCCATAGACTGATATATTACATGATAATATATATGTCTTACCACAAAAGTTTTACGCACACTTTAGACAATGTTTAACAGTACAAATTGAAAGGTTAGACAGTGATTAAGGCATGTTTAAGTCTTTTGTGGTAAGGCGAATATTTTTGAAATACATACTTATATAAATTATAACATCCAGATACAGAGAAAACATCTATGTTTACCACATAAATATATACCTTAGGTGGGAATCGAACCCACACTTCTTTAGCCCAGGAGTCAGGGTCACTAAGCACTGGGCCACCGAGGCAGCCAATTAAACTAATTTGATGCGGTTTCTACAGGATCCTTTAATTTTTTTAGGATACAACTGAACTCACTACTTCCACGCAATCATTATTATTATAATTCATATTAGTATGTATAATCCGCGCAACACAAGTCGGCGGATGGGAGGTTAGGCGCAGAACGAAACGCCGGGGCACACCCGCCCGCCAACCTCATGCCTCCCGCGCGCTCCCTACCCCTGTGCTCACTACTTCGCCACATGCGTAGGCATTGTGCACACATGCGCAATAATTATCGAATCACGGCGAAGTGTCATGTGCGGCTAACTTATTATCCGCCGACTTGGGTGGCGATACCTATAAGACTTATGAGAGGAAATAACAGGATTATCCCACAGGAAAAACCTACACTGTGAACATAAGCATGCCCTAGGGCAAAATTATTTTACAATAACAGCTGTTATTGTAAAATAATTTGTGAGGTGATCAATACTGGCATTTACAACTAGGTGTAGCTCATTCTCACTTTGTATAAGTTAAATGTTGATTAAAACAGTTAATGAGATTGATGAACTGTCTTCAAAGATTGCCCATCTAAATAAAAAAATAATATTTACACTTATGATCTCAACATAGCACAAAACAAAGTTGTTTTTCGTCATCTGTACGCGCGGATCTTTCAATCTATGTAATATTATAGATTTTAATGCAATTTATGTGTAAATAAAATAAACATTTTTAGTACAGAATTAAGAATTGGAGAATTTTTTAATGGTATAGGCCAAATCAGACTTAATGTTGTCTGTAAACATGAAGAGAGTCATTTCGCAGTAGCAAATTCATATCGCAGCAGTGACGAGGAGGACACAGACACCATTAAGTTTAATATTAAGCCCGATTACAAAGGCACCATCGTAATTTTATTAGCTAAATAGCATAGTTCTGTTTCTTTTTAACTTTAGGCATTCGATAGAGAGAACGCTTTTTACGTTGCTATTTACGCTGGCGCCTCTGTAATCGGGCTTATTAGTCCAGTCGGGTTAGTCAAAAAAAGGGCCTGAAATTGCAAAAATTACAGTCAGCAATTTTTTTGCTGCAACCTTAAATAATAACAATTACTTAGTTAAATTTCGTAATTTTAGGAAATTTAATTCTCTATAACTTTGTTCATGTACATTTATGTCATAAGGTTAATAATAATTATTAATTATTCGATTATAATCGAAATAATTACATAAATATCGAATGTACGAAAAAAACTTGTAACTAAAAATTTGTAGATTCATATTTACAACAACTTTAGTCCTCACCATTTTTGTTGAAAAGTTGAAAATGACCGAAATATTAAGCAAAAACCATTCCCCCCTTAAATTCAAGATGGCGGTTGACGCACCGGCGGAATTTGGTCGCCATTTTGGATTTAGACTACCTCCTTCTCCTACCTCGTGACCCCATTAAAAGTTACAGCAAAAAAATTGTTGCCGGGAATTTTTGCAATTTAAAATGCTAACCCAACTGGGCTATATAGCCTATACCTGGAGTAAAGTGATGACAGGTCACTAATATTAATGTAAAACTATCTTATTCTAGTCTGTAAGTATTAAGTTACCTATTCTAGTCTGTAAGTATGAAGTTATCTACTTACTAAGCATGGGTTAGGAAATAAAGACAAATAGAAAACCTAGACTTGAGGCTGGTAGACTTGTGCAGGTTGAGATGTGCTTCGTCAGAGTCGGAGAGTGGCTGCGTGATGAGCGGGGCCTGCGGGGGACTGCTGGAGCTGCCATCTTCCACGATGCTCACCGCCACTGCTGCTGCTATAACAAAGGTTACTCAATGCTTCACCGGAATCAAAACAAAGTACATATATCATAAGACAAGTACCTATTTGATCTTGCCTTGATAGATGTGACTTTGTCTTACCAATTGTGCAATATTTACTTTAATTTATTTGATAACTATCAGTGGAGACTACATACTGACAAGCGCAGCATAGGACACCTTGTGGGTGGACGGATGATCTCATTAAGACTGCAGGATCGTGCTGCATGCAAGCCACTTCCAACCGGTCTTATTGGTGATCCCTAGGGCAGACCTATGACCAGCAGTGGACATCCTATGGCTGATGGATGGATTTAATAACTAAAATGGCTACCAATTATATTAGTTACAAACAATATGACACAAATTATAGCAGTATTGTTATCCAGTTATTATCAAAGCAGTAAAAATATGTTATACAGGGTTATCTGCTTGTCCTGTAAAGGTGATGATTTCGAAAAAAAAAACAGCTATTCCAAATTGCAACTCAGAATCAACAATGAAAAAGCTGTTTTTATTTATCAAATTCCAAATTGGTCCTCTAGTTAAAGTTGTTCAAGATGATGGTGTGAATCACCTCCTTTATGTTTAGTACACCAGTTCTGGATAACCCTGTTTAAATAATAATATAGACATTATAGATAAAAGCTAATAGACAACTTATATCTTTGCTTCTAATCATGGGTGATATCGTCAATTTACTAACCATGACTTGGTCATACTATCGGTACTGGCAACCATTGCCAAAAGGTTAATTTTTAAAGCTAATTTAGTTGTCATTATCAGTTGTTTGGTGCATATTACTGGTTAGGTTAGGCAACCATTTTCAGGATAGTTGCGTTAGTGGCAGTCATGGTTTTTAGGTACATTGCGGTATAGCCAACATATGACTACAAAACAATCAGTGTAGTCCTTTCGATTAACAAAGTTACAAGATTTTGCAGTGCATTTAGCTGTTATAGGATAAAGCCGCATATGAACCTGAGAGTGTGTGCAAAGTGAGCCACTGTGAGCGGTTCAGATTGAATGGCTCAACTAGTGTTTTGGAAAACTTGGCTTTACTCGGACAGGTAACAAAAAGCATGCTGAGCCTGCACACAGCGCGTGCGCTCTGATCTCAGTATGTGGCTTAATGTAATGCATCAGTTGAGTAATAAAAACTGCATCTCAAACTTTCCAGTGTTCTTTTTGTTCAAATACATTTACAGTAAAATGTGGATAATAAATATTGCTACATGTTATCTAGCTGTGTTGAACATTGAAACATAATTTACATTTAACGAGCACCTTAGCACAACCTTGATAACAAATGCGCATTTGCGATAGTGTAAATGAGCTACTCACGCAGATTTCCAGCACTGCGCGTCCGTCGGCGAAGGCCTATTTTGCGACGCTCCGGCCGCCCACAGTTACTCTCTTCCAACGCCAGGTTTAAGTCATGCGAAAGCCTCTCCATTATCAAATGTAAACAAACATTCACCAACTCACTATCAACCCATCGTACGTATGTCGAATAGATCTAGAACATACTACGGCCCGGAAAACTTGAATTTACTATATTACAGGTAGTGTAAATGACCTACTTCCCACAACTTTTACCAAAATACTCTCGGATACCTATTCTTTGTCTTGTATCACATAAATAACACACACTCAATGAAAATACACAAGTTCTGAAACAATAACAAAAATATTCAACATTGTGCGAGACCTTTCATATTGTCCATGAATGATTAAGTAAACTGTTAAACACGTATTAGATATAATAATTGTACACAGTTTCACACACAAAAGAGGGAAACACAGAAAATAACTTTATTGAATTCATTGTAAACTTTCATTTTGCACTTTCCTTTGCATGATTTTTCGTGTTTTTGACAAAACTAACAATATCTATCACGACTCACGTCACTTTTGATGATTGCCATGTTTAGTTTTTGAAATACCATATTGGGACTGTGTTGTGTATCCTTAAGGTGTTTCTATTTAACGATGCTATCTTCGTATTTAATTTACTAAATGTAAATGGTAATAATGTTTTTTTTTGTTAAAACCCACTGTAAGTTTAGATGGTACTCTATGACTTGTCTTTTAACATAATTTCATAGCAGCTATTGTTTTGATTATTCTGTAATTATTGAGGAGAGTAATACAAATTAGCTCATAATGTCAAATGAATAGTCTAATAGAACAATTAATAGTAAAACAAAGCTAATCAAAATTGTGACCACAATGTTCTACTTCCAATGATGAATTTACTGTGAAATTATTATTGATTAAATTTTAATATTTATTGTACATAGACACAGAGGAGCTTACAAAATGATGCACGGGAATATATACACTACATTTCTATGAAGTTACTAGATTTAGTATTTTCTCAAATGTATTAACTGACGAGTACATTATAGTAATTGTTATTATATTTAATTATGTAATAAGAGATTTACTTAATGACAATAAATATTTTCTTATCTTATCTGAATGTTTTCTCTAAAAACAAGTTCAATTTGACGATTCTGGTAAACTCAGCAAGAAAGAATTGGTATAGGGTTTTTTGGCGGGAACGCGAGAAAATCATGTCGCCGCATTGAATTATTTTCTAAAACTTGTGTTTCTATCAGTATTAATAGTGCAAAAGTTGTAGTATTTCATTTATTAATAGCTGAAATACGAGCATGAGTGTAGGCAAGTAGTAGAATGTGGTAAAACATGTCTTTTCGTGTTGTCTTCAAAACTCCATCGAAGCTTCTAGTAAACTCACCACAGCTTTACTAAGAAGAAGAAAAGTCAAAGAAAATATAGAGTCAAAGAATACGTAAGACTAGGCGGTATGGCCTTAAAGGCTTTAGCCTGCCCAAAAGTGGGCGAATAATTTAAAAAAAAAAAAAGAATTGGTATAGATTATAAATTAAATAGATCGAAAGAACGGTGCAGTACAGATTATTAAACCGGAAGTTAATGTTACGATCAATTTCAGAATCGATTCGATGACCGTTACGAAAGTTACCACTTTTGCTATCTGTGCCTCGCGTACGTAATAGTGAACTGTCAAAAATTGCGCCAATTTTCGTTTCTTGTGTTGTGCATGTTGTTGAGAAAAACTGAGGGATTTATTTGATTTTACACGTTGTTTTCGGGATTTGCGTTGTTATACGGCGCTATTTAACACCTGGTAAGTGCAAAATACTATTTAAAGTACTCATTATGCTGTTTTTCTACTAAAAGATCCAAATATGTGCTCTGTTTTCCCGCCTAATGTTTACCATACGATAATGCTATAATGCTTAGGAAAAATTCGCGTTTTTTGGTTAAAAACTTAATGATTACGTCTAAATTTCTTAGGAAAATAGATAAATACAGTTGTATGATCTAAACGTTGTCGATTAAACAGCAAAGAACAAATAGGCTTCACGTCGTGTGTTTTTCTCTAAGAAGCGTCTTGTTATACCGTTACCGCCTTTTTAAAAAGCTATTTGAGCTACAGCAGAACAACTTAAACCACAACATCAGAAAGAGCAAGCAGATTTTGTTATTTCAACAAGATATAACGCTTTTATCCAACTGCCTAAAGAGTGTACAAAAGTTTAAATGCATCTCTAGTCTTAGATTACCTCAGTAATGGTAAACGCAAACTGATGCAGAGTGATTTACTGAACATCGATCACACAGGTTATATTTCTAGTTTACCATCTAGGGTTATCATTGTTTTGATAATTATAATAAATTGATTAAATTGTAGGTCCCGGTTGTTTTAACTGTTTAGCCATGTCAGAGAGAGTTTAAAAACTGACACCCAGGGCTAGCCTCTCAGCCTATACAAACTTACTTTTTTAAATTGAAAATTATTAAAAACTTTTACCATGTAACAAATACTACTGAAATCACAAACTATACATTACTTATTTCAAATGAAGTCATGAATGGATTTGTTGATTTCTCATTCATTACTTCAGTGATCCCACAGTAAAAGTTAGTAACAAGTCGTCGGATGTAAAATTAGCTACAGCTGCGGTGCTCGTGTCGCTTGATGGAGAGTGTAGATGCACCTTTATAGGTACAATGCTAATTTTTGCCTGTGGCTTCGCCCTTGTGGATATTTTGAGTTACGTGCCCACCTCTTATTTATCACTACATAGTATAAAACAACAGAGTCGCTTCCCACTGTCTGCCCCATGTATGCTTATATCTTTAAAATTACATGACAGATTTTGATGCAGTTTTTTTTAATATATAGAGTGATTCAAGAAGAAGGTTTATATATAAATAGCCTATGTCACTCTCTGACCTTTGAACTACATTCATGCCAAAAATCAAGTTCACAGTGTTTATTGTCACCAAGAAGTTTGACTATCTATACATGAGTCTAGGGAAATCATACAGCTTGCCATCTGTGATGTTAGCTACAAGCTGCGGATAACACAATCTTCGCGCAGCTGTTTAGTGAGCTTCAGTCAGGATTGGGCTATCCACAGCTTGTGTCAAATCACAGTTGCTAAGATGTTTGATTTGGTGTATACTTCCCATTGCTAACTTCAGACACGTCAAAAAGATTTGCGCGTACAATAAAGCTCAATCTGCTCGCTCGCCAGTCTATAAAGTGAGAAACTGGCTATCACCGTTTCTGAGATACTGCCTGGTGACAGACAGACAGACGAACAGCGGAGTCTTAGTAATAGGGTCCCGTTTTTATCCTTTGGGTACGGAACCCTAACTATGACTATAAAATATAACTGACTATGTAACAGAAAAAGTATGCGGTCAAATCTGTCCTGTACTTACGCATGTTCAAAGACTTTATTTCGGTTTAAGATTATATCGAGACATTGCTCTATTTTACTAATAAACTTGATTATAATCGAAATAATTATTTATAGTCGTATACGTAAATCATGGTTAAATAGGTGTCAATATTATATTAATACGAAGAATCATTTAATTATATTGCTGTCTTTTTTTTTACCCTTCCTAATGAAAATATGACTTACGGGATGTTTCCAATTTTAATTCGATACTTTAGTGTTTATCACCCTTCGTGGGTAGGCCTACGTCGTACAGTGGACTATTAAAAAAGGCTGGTACAGTACAGTACAGTGTATAAGAAAATGTCCTATTACGGCAATTACCTATGGTGACTAGTACATTATCTATTATTACCAAAGCGCGTAGCGCTCGTAGCGTAGTTTGACTAGGTGATTGTCAGCGATCACCGAAATGCAACGTTCCGCACGGTCAGCACTTAGATGGGTGACCGCGGGTGGCATTTTCCAACTGAGCGCTACCGTGGCTCGGATGACACGTTAAATGTAGGCCCCGGTTGTTTTAACCGTTTAGCCATGTCAGAGGCCTTCAGGCGGCCTAAAAACTCTGACACCAGGGCTAGCCACCCGGCCTATACGAACATACCATTGTATAGGCCGAATCATCCAAGTCGGCGGATGTGAATTAAGTTAGGTACAAGCTGCACAATATCCAACTCTGACTGAAGCTCACACAAAGCTGCGCGTTGATTGGGTTGAATTGAATTAAATTTATTTATTTGCATAGTATACAGAGCATTCTTAAAAGCTTAGTACATACCCTGCCTAGTAGGGCATAGCAAACATTATAATGTTAAAAACACTATATTAGGTAAATATCTTAAAAATTACTTACTAAACCTATCTTATTTTTAAATAGAGTACAAGTCGGCGGATGTGAAGTTAGCTAAAAGCTGCGCAAAATGCAATCAACGCACAGCTTTATGTGAGATTAAAGTTAGGATTGGATATTGCGAAGCTTGTAGCTAACTTCACATCCGCCGACTTATATAATTCGGCCTAAATGTATAAAATAGGTTTTAAAATTGTTGCATCATTCCTCGAGTGCGTATGGAGGGCGCGGCGACCCCCGAGGGCGGGCGCCGCACGCGCGCTGCTCTCGCCGAAATCCCCGCGCGACTGGACAGACTGCGCGTCACGCCGCTACAGCCCGTTACTAACATCCGAGAACGCTCGCCCGCGCTGCCAGCCGGGTACCTGAGCCCTGCACCCTCGCCAGATGAGATGCTGATACAACAACGAGGTTCGTTACATTATCAGCTAGTCTAAGTAATTGATCTAAGAGCTGGTAAATGTGCTAATGGTAAAACAGGCTGTACATCCCGTCACCAACATCTGCAAACTCTCCACCGTGCTGTCGCCCTGGTACCTGATCCTAGCGTCCTCGTGAGACGAGATACTTATACAACAACGAGTTGGGTAAACACGCGACTGAACAGGATGTACAGCGTAGGCGTAGGTATGATTCGTGTTCCGACCTTTTTTATGAAGACTGTTAGATATCATTAACGTGACCGCGCCGTGTACATCTGAATACAGCGTATTTGCGGCGCAGCGCCGTAATGTGCGTGTGGCATACCATCCATATTCCTATGCAGAATTATGGAGCGATACCGTTCAAGCGTCGCAACGCGCTATAGTATGACCACTTAGTCCTCGCCTGCGCGGGTACAGGGGCGCGAGGATAGACGACCGAAGGGACTGAGATAGATGCGGGCGGCAGGGACTCAGTTAAACGGTCAGACTTTAGTCTACAGTATAATTTAACAATGATGTTTTACTAATAAAGCATACTTTTTGTGTTCTGCTAGAATTTATAAAAATTCTTTTAGGATTTCCTTGTGATACACAGATCATGTATATTCCACACATAAAATTAATTCATACCTATCATAATTTCAGGTCGCAAACGCCTGCCCGTCTCATGGTCCCCAGATATCGACATCAAGCGCAACTCGACGTTCCACTCGACAGTCCGCACGCCCCCTAAAGAAACCTCTAACCGTTCGCCCCTAAAACTCGGGGTAACCCTCCGCTCCACCCCCCGAAAACGCCTCCACCTCGGCGACATCGAAAGAATCCCTCTAACACCAGAAAAAATCGACTTCAGCGACCTCAGCACGCCACAAAAATTCAAAATCACCAGCCCCATCAAAAGCACACCTCCAATCAAAAGATGCAAGCTAGAAAATACCTTGGATAAGGAATACAAAGGGCCTATAGACAACGCACTGAAAGGCTTGAGTCCGACTCAATTAATACGCATGATTAAAAACATCACTCACAACCATCCGGAGATCGAGCAAGAGATCAGGAAGAGTATGCCCGATCCGGACCTGTCGCCTCTCGAAGAAAAACTCGGCTATTTAAAGTCGAACATCTTCAAGAGCTTGCCAGTCTCTCGCCTGACTTCGAAGACTGATTCGCCCGCGTATACCCGCGTCGCGACACATTTGACAGCATTTAAAAAATGCGTTATCGAACAGGGGAAGACTTTGGTAGAATCCCAGCACTGGGAGTCAGTGTTACAATACGTCTTCATGGCGTGGGGGTATGTAAAAGCGACTCCGGTTTGGGACAATCAGCCTCACAACGCGCAGCGAAAGCAGTGCTTTAAAGCGCTGACGAATTTCTGTATGACAGCGTTAAAGAAAGGTTCTATGGCTAAAGATGTGTTGGCCGATATACAGGACAAGTTGCAGGTAATGGTCTCTGATCATGAAGAGGTACAATCCTGTATGAAATATATTGCAGGACAACTGCAATACTAAGATAAAAATTACAATTTCTGATAGTTGTAGAATGTGACCTAAGTCTGATCTTGTGCCTTTACCTATAATGCAACGGATTTATCTGCCTTAGTATAGTACTCGCCACTCTTTGTAGTCTCGGAAATATTTTTAAAGCGTGCCTAACTTCCGAGAATTGAAAAAGATTTGCGATTAGTTTATTTACCATCCAATCGGAAAATGATTTGATTCTAATGCTACACTAAATAGTCAATAAGACAGTCAAAATCAAGTATAGGTCGAATTATACTACTTGGTAGCTGTGATATTAGCTACAAGCTGTGGATAAGTCAATTCTCGCGGCAGCTGTTAAGTCAGCTTCAGTAGTCTGGATTGGGCTATCCGCACCTTGTAGCTAACATCACATCCGCCAAGTTGTATGATTCAGCCTATTAGTGTACTTTCAGATGTAACTCAAACTAAGACGTGACGCGACGATGATTCTTGTTAATTCCAGGAGCTTAATTTCTGAATTGTAAGAATATTTTTTTTATAATTGCATGCTACCTGCCCCGTTCACACTAACATAGATTTTCAATGCTCGCTCTCTGTCTCATAACTATTCAGACATTAATCCTAGCGGTTACATATCACTTTAAAAAAGAGCCCCTAATCAATTCGAAAAGGGTAAACGTTTCACACATAACAGATCGCGTAAAAAAACCTTTTTTAAATAAAAAGGCACAATATATTTCAGAAAAAAAAAACAAGTACGTATATATGCGTTTATTACGGCTTGCGCCTCGATACGATCTTATTATGTTTACTTTTTTTCTGAAATGTGTGCATAGGCCGAAATCACATCCGCCAACTTGTGTGGCGCGGCCTGTACTCTTAATAATTAATAGATGGAATATTTTAAAATAGGCCTAATCATACAAGTCGAATGTGAAGTTAGCTACAAGCTGCGCAATATCCAATCCTGACTGACGCTCACATAAAGCGGTGCGTTTATTTTATATTGCGCAGCTTGTAGCTAACTTCACATCCGCCAACTTGTATGATTCGCCCTATTTTAAAATATTCCATCTATTCATTATTAAGAGTACAGGCCGCGCCACACAAGTTGGCGGATGTGAAGTTGGCTACAAGCTGCGCAATATCCAATCCTGACTGACGCTCACATAAAGCTGCACGTTATTGGCTATTTCGTAGCTTGTAGCTAACTTCACATCCGCCAACTTGTGTGGCGCGGCCCATATAATCTATTACATCGCGTCGCGTCATTTTCGGTCTATACCTACCCTTAGCTATTATGCTACCTTCATAATTATACAAATACTATTAAATCAATTGATTACTATTTCTATTGCATTTTTAAGATTGATTGTTTTAGATATAAGAGTAATTATAGCATCCATTTTTACCAAATGCTTACCATTTTAATGTAAATACCTACTTAGGATAATGATGTAACGAATACTCGTTAGAAAAACATTTTTAGTCCAGTAATTTTATTCGTAGTGCCTTGAATAGTTGTAATAAAAATCTTGTTTTTTCCTTTTTTGTAAGGGTTGTCACTTTTTCAAAACGCCTCTTCAGTAGTCACTTTCAGGTAAAAAAACCCTTTAGTTGTCAATTGTTAAGTAAAAACGCCTTTAATTGCCTAAATGTAGTCTCTAAATTATTATTGTCACTCTTCTTTTGTAGGCATGATGAGTCCATAAAAAAAATCATTATTATAATAAGCCCGCGAGTTAGATTATCAATAAATATTAGACACGAATTTTTTCTTTTGTCAATCAAACAATAAAGGACAAAGATAAGCCTTTTCAAAGTTTAGAAGTGGGCGCTCGTGACGTCACTAGTGCGACGTAGTCTACATTTGGAGTACACTTCTGACGTCACGCGGAACTTCATCTAGCTATATCATCATCAATTTTTGTTTAATCAAGAAAATAAAAAATACGTGGTTAATATTTTTTGACTATCTATCTGACGGACTAATTATATTTTTAAGTCATCATGCCTGCACGGGAAGCATGGCAAAGGGACTAATAGTCTTTCCACCATTATATCCCCTCGAAGAGGAAATAAAGTATGGATTGACAATGACATCTGACATTAAGAGTGGATAAAATGGTTTTCTCCCCTTGCCGTGCTACCCGGGCTGTTGTCTCTTTTAAGATAAAACGCCTAGAAATAGTATGATTAAAGTTAAGCTCATCGGCAATTTCGTAATTAGAGCAATTTTCTAACAAACTTAAACTTATGTATAATGCATGTTACAATAGCTCTATATTATTAAATATCTATTCAATCGAATTGCCTAAGTGTGTAACTTCAATCTCGATACATAATTATTACAAAATCAAACGGCGTACTAATAAGATAACATTTAGCAAGATATGACATATATGACGAATCATACAAGTCGGCGGATGTGAAGTTAGCCACTAGCTGCGCGAAACCCAATCAAATTCTTTAGTGCAGCTTTATGTGAGTTTCAGGCAGGATTGGGTAATGCGCAGCTTGTAGCTAACTTCACATCCGCCAACTTGTGTGGCGCGTTCTATACCTAGGTACTTATCACTATATAGGGGCGCTCAATCATAATTAATAAGTCTTAATTATAAACCACAGATTCCGAGAAGGGACATGTTTCGACGTACCAGACCAATTTCGAACGTAACTGCAAAATAATTACCTAATAATTTGTTACCAATAATTGTACAAATATTAATCAAAGCGCTACAAATCACTTATTCATATTTACACAATGCATTCTGAAATATATTTTTTTAAACTTGCATTTTGCATGGTATTTTGCGTCGTAAAAGATTCTCGGGCGCGTCGTTAAGAAAATGTCTATCTAGATATCTATGATCTTATAGTTCGGCCGTTCAGAGAATGCGTTCCTGACACGTCATCTTGAAAAAATGTTTTTGGCCGATATCTCGGAAACTATGTACTTAAGGGCAAAAAACATTAAGATCATTATTGTAGAAAATAAAATTTCGCATCTTTTGATTCCATTAAACTTTTTTGTAAAACTTACCGTTTACGATTTATGGACCATTTAATGTTTTATGGTCCATTTAATGAAATTTCATTAAATGGGCCATAAATCGTAAACGGTAAGTTTTACAAAAAAGTTTAATGGAAACAAAAGATGCGAAATTTTATTTTCTACAATAATGATCTTAATGCTTTTTGCCCTTAAGTACATAGTTTCCGAGATATCGGCCAAAAACATTTTTTCAAGATGACGTGTAAGGAACGCATTCTCTGAACGGCCGAACTATAACGGTACTTATACCTACAAGCCCGACCATCCATAAAATTGTGGCTGTATTTATACGAACTCGTCTAGGCACAATCCTACCGCAGCTGTTAAGTGAGCTTCAGTCAGAATTGTGTTATCTTGTAGCTAACATCACAACCGCCCAGACTCGGCGTATAATAATGATACCGATTTAGTTACAAAATGATATAAAAACATATTTTACAAAAGTTACAACCCTATAAAGGGCCGAATCATACAAATCCGCGATTGTGAAGTTGCGTAATATCCAATCCTGACTGAAGCTCACATAAAGCTGCGCGTTGATTGGATGTTGCAGCTTGTAGCTAACTTCACATCCGCCGACTTGTATGATTCGGCGTATGCTTCGCGTTTTTATATCCTATTTTTATGTAAGTGATGAATTGTGATTATGACTGATTTTGAAAAGAATCCAATGAAGCATGTACTTGATTTTAAGTCTTCCATATATTTATGTGGAATAAATATAATTAAACTTAGTTATTAAGACACTTTATTAGTTAATACATTTGATTCTTTTCAATAAACCTGTGAATGAACCAAAATCATGCATTTTTTATTTTTAAGTTTGTAATTTTAAACGCTTTTTGTAGTTTTATTTCATTGTCAATTTGTATGTTACAAAAGTAATTTTAAGATCGGTATAAGATAGTGTGTGCAGAAAGAGAATAGGTTTGATAGTTGAGGGAGGCGGTTAGTTTGTTTGGCAAACAGTTGTGGACACGACCATTCTTTTTCTGCGCAGATATTTACATTATATTTAAGCAAGAAAGACTTTACAATTTAGATCATATCGAAAAACATTGAAATAGTTTTACAATTTCAATTATACAGTACAGGGTTCCTGATGACTTACAAATGACAGTTTAAAGGTGACTTTAGTAGATTAAGATTAGTTTTTACTATGGGGCCACTCAGAAATTGCAAAAAAATGCTGTCTCGTATAATTTGCGCCACACAAGTCGGCGGATGGGAAGATAGGCACAGAACGCTGTGCAAAAGGCAAAATACAGGCATGCGCGGGAGCCAGAGATCCCGTGTTCACCACTTCGCCATTTGCGTCGGCATTGTGCACACATGCGCAATAATCAGCAAATTACGGCGGTTTGTCATCTGCGGCTAACTTCTCATCCGCCGACTTGTGTGGCGCGGATTATAATAAAACAAATGTTGTTTTTTTCACGATTTCGTGGTTGGTCACGTAGTAAAAGGTGTTCATCGAAATGTACTAAAGTCATCCTTATAAGGTTGTGCTTAAGTTACCACGTACTCGGTAGTAACATATTTTCAAAACTTTAGGGTAGGTAAATGTCAGTTTACGTCATTCATTTTTCTAATTATTTGTCAAATAATTCATGGAAATGAAGGGATTGTTTTTTACTCATGCATGTTATGAAATGAAAAAAAAAATATTAAAACTTTATACAAACATGTTTAATTAATTGATTACCTAATTTGCCGGATGGATTTCTTGGAAATCAAAGCTAAGAAAATATCACGTTTTGTCTAATTTTAAGATTTTTTTGTAGTTGAATAAAACTTAATTTTCTATGATTGAAAGACGCATTTTGAATTTTTTAAAACAATTAGGTATACTAAGCGCCACAAGTCGGCGGATGGGAAGTTATGCGCAAATGCGCGGGACCCATAATAGAGACGAGACGCGGGGGCACACCCGCCCGCCATCCTCATGCCTCCCGCGCGCTCCCTACGCCCGTGCTCACCACTACGACACGCGGCGTCGGAATTGTGCACACATGCGCAATAATTAGCGAATCACGGCGAAGTGTCATCTGTGGCTAACTTCTCATCCGCCGACTTGGGTGGCGTAAGTACCTAGCTTCCTAGATACGGCCACTGCTGTCAGTCCATCCGTACCTGCCCATATCTGTAGGTGAGCTAAAACAAGACGTACCTATGTAGTGTTATAAGTTTGACGTGTCTGTGTGTCTGTCTGTCTGTCTGTCTGTGGCATCATAGCGCCCGAACCACTGAACCGATTTCAGTTTAGTTTTTTTTGGATGAAAGGAGACTTAGTCGAGAGTATTCTTAGCTATGTTTTATAAAAATCGATTGAGCCGTTTTAAGTAACTCTACATAACTCTTAAGTTATGGTGGGTTAGGTTTTTGTGTCGGGGGTTTTTTAAATTTTAAATTTAAGTTTTTTTTTATTATGGAAACAAAACAACGAATTGTAGAATGCCGAAAAGGAAAAGAAATATCTCTCATCTTTTCAAATTGCTGTTTGTACTCTGTACGACTAAATAAGGTATTTTCTACAAGACACTTGCGAGCCAAAAATAAACAAAAGAAAACCAAGGAAAAAAATTTGATGACGCCATTTTTTTTTTCTAAAATTATGGCATCGCAAATTTTAGCTTGAGCAAAAACATACTGGACAGGCCCCTGGGGCCTTACTGTTACGGCCTTCGCTTCGGCTTCGCTTGTTCTCCTGCTCGCGCCAGTCACTCACGCCACAAGGGCGAGCGGGAGGAAAAGCGAAGCCGAACGTCAGAGCGCTTACACAGTAAGGCGTCAGGTCGCGGCATGTAAGTGTAGCGAAGTGTGGAGGGGATGACTGCGCATGGGTTTAGTATGGCGGTCACCATGCACAGCCATCCCCTCCATACTACCCTCAGCGCTAGACTTACTTGCCGCAACCAGTATGTACCTAATTGTTATTTTTTTTAAAGTATACGCTTGTTACTTATGCATAAAAAAGTATTTCATTCATAGTATAAAATCAAATAAATGAGCCTATAATTATAGGCAATGCTCTTATTTTATTTCATGATATTTATCAAAGAGACGAGCGAATAGCTAATATTAAAGCTAGCCCTGTTTTTGCCGTAAACTTTTACTAGACTTCCTAGTTCCTACTAAATCTAAACTAAGTATAGATATTTGACCTCATTTGTGTTTTTAATCCCCACTGATTACTATGTTTGTAGATAGTGCTAGTCCACGTGTTAGTCTGTGCTAGTAGGTAGGTAAGTATTTATAAAGATCATAACCCTTCTGATACTTCACTAATACATTGGACAAATTATTCTAATTTCTCTCTAATTACTTTGCCTACCTAATCCTCATTACGAGTATTGTGGGCCCTAATCATGCTTAGCAATTAGCGAATTTAATTTTTCTAAAAATATAATTTATATTGACAATTTTGGTAAGTATTTAAAGCAGAGAAATAATTTTTCAACGCACTTGCTCATAATTGCTCTAATTTCACCCCTGTAATCAAACTGTGACTTTTCATTACTATTTATTATTCACATGCAAAACTTCCTTGTTCACATGTGAGTTATTTATAGAGTTTTTTATTTTATTTTATTGGTTGAGTTGCTTTGTTCTAAAAAAAAGTTTCGATACAAAAAAGATCGTGTTCAAATAAAACCTCATTCTTTTAGTATAAGGCCGATTGCCACTGTAGGAAAACTGTTTAATTTTTCCCGTGAGTTTTGGCGGGAACACGGAAAAATCATGTTGCCTCATTGTATTATTTTGTTTAGCTTGTGTTTTTCTCAGTGATAATTAGTGATAAATGATGATATTTCGTTGATTATGAGCTGATTTACGTGCATGAGTGTAGGCAAGTGATATAATGTGACGCATCAGTTGTTCCATGTTGTTACCAAAATCCATAGACGCCTCTAGTAAAGTCTCCACTGCTTTACTGAAGTAGGTATGACTTGGTTGGACCATGTTTGGACTTGACTGCGACTATATTGGACTATGACGTGACTACGACAGTGACTATTTTGATAAAATATCAAATGTACCACAATGCGACGCCAAAACATAAAAGAAGAAGAAGTATTTTTCCCGCCGTTTTAAATCAGTTCCAAATCGAGCATTCTTCGTTCCGTACTTTCGTATAGCATTATTTTTTGTGACAAGAGAAACACATTTGAAGACAATTGGTATCTCAACGTTATTTTTGTGGACGATCACAGACAAAAGCCCCGAATCGCAGCGCAATAAAGGTATGTTATTTCTCTTCTCTCATATATTTTAGTAGATATTTTTTAAATTTATTCATCAATATGTTGCCTGCTTTCATTTTGTTGGAAGCATTGCCCCTCAAGGCACATCAAAATATTTGCATATCCACATAGGTATGTACGTACTGCTTGGCGGTTACATATCTGGCCAATGTTTCTTGACCTTTGTGGACTCGGCAAATAGCTTGACAATGCCGGCCAGATAGCTTGCAATCGGCCTAGTACGAGTTGGACTCGCGCGTGGAGGGTTCCGTATATACTGTATGGGAGCTCCCCTTAAATATTTATTTTATTTTAAATTTAATATTGAAGTGAATATACTACTAAATAGTCAGTAAATATTTCAAGCATCTACCTGTTACCATTATTAATATAGAGCGAAAAACGGCTAAAAAATTAGGTTTGTTGTAAAGGAGCCCCCCTTAATTATTAATTTTATTCTGTTTTTAGTATTTTTTGCCATAGCGGCAACAGAAATACATCATCTGTAAAAAAATCAGCTTTCTAGCTATAGCGGTTCATGTGATACAGCTTGAAGACAGACAGACAGACGGACAGCGAAGTCTTAGTAACAGGGTCCCGTTTTTACCCTTTGGGTACGGAACCCTAAAAAAGAAATACTTACATAATAGAATCCTTGCAAAATATTTATTTGACTCGCAAACTCATTAGATTTTTTAATTTTATAAATTTGACGATATTAGTTTACCTATTAGGTACAATGATCAGTAACTTCACTGCTGGATTCTTAGTTATATTTTAATATTTGTTCTAACTAAAATGTTTTTTTTTTTTATTTCCAGTTCTCTCCTTTTCGGCCCCCGAGATCAGAAAGATGTTGGAGGATACAGATGACGAAGGAGAAAATTTCGAAGAAACTCCGATTTGCTCTACACCAATCAACAAGAGAATAAGAGGCGTTCATTTTCTAAGAGCAGTTAGGCTTAATTTTGATTTACCTGACGACGAAGAAAATGATTTTAAAGAAGACTCCAATAAAGTAAAGAAACAAGCTGAGAGCGAAACACAAGAACCAAGAAGTACAACACAAGAAAAGTAATATTATCTGTAGTGAAGAGTGAAAATTGCGACAATTTAGAGAAAAAGTTGTCCAATAGAAATGCAAGTAGCATTTTACTCCATTTAAGAGTACACATTTAGTTCCCAGGTGTACTTGAAGCATTATTACAGTTCACTCGTGATGTATAAGCTGCATTATTGAGATTAATTACACCTACACCTGTCTAAGGGACTTATAGGAGTGTAGAGTTATACTTTTATATGTTTGTTGGTGTTATAATACTCTAACAATTATCCTTTAGTCAGCCGTCTGACTAAGAGCATTATAGGAGGGTAGAGATACGGCAACCGCTGTTTAACGGCCTACTTGTACGATGTTGTAGAGCTAGCATTTTAATAGAACACACGTGGTCATTTATAAAGCCAAAGGCTGTTATGTTTACTTGTTTTAGACTGTTATACAGCTAGTAGCTGTAGTAGGACTTGTTTGTGATCATTAAAATAACCTTTTTTACTATCTGTACAGAAGTGTTTAAATGGTTCGCATGTGCACTGTAGGCTGTTAAAAGGACTATATGTGTTGTCCATTAACATCAATAGCAGTTTCTTTGTCCACAAGTACTACTCTTATTTGCTTTCATTTCCACCATTTTGTTCTAACCTAAAATTTACCAAATAATAAATCTCAAAAATTATCGTGCAGATTTATCACAAAATACGCAGATAGAGCGATTGAGTTTTGGTTTCATGTTATAATTAAATACCGTAGTATAATCATAATGCCAAGATAATATCAAAAACTGAAAATTGTAGATTTCCTCTCAGCCAGTTTTAAATATTTTAAAATGAATATCGCGTTTTAACAGAGGCGCGTGAATATTTTAGCTGTAAATATGTATACATTTCACGATAAAGTTGCATTCCCATGGCAATTAACATTATTAAGTCTTTGAAACAGGTACATTACCGCGTGGTCTCATAAATTTTTATCCAAATATCCGCCGGAGTTATTAAGTTTTTGGATGGCACACATAAAACCATAAACAATTAAATTGTGAATAAAATTATAAAATGAAGAAATAATTTAGGGCAAACGTGAATTTTAGGTAGCACTGGAGTACTTTTGTCGGATTTTTTAACTGTGAAGGCTGTGTATTTAGCCACGTGTTACTCTTTATTACGCTCATGTACATTGTATGGATCACACTGCGTCCCATATAGTGCCGCAAGTCAGCCTTAAGTCCGATGTTACTACTTAAACTGCTATTATACTGCTAATGTACAGCCATAGTGAACTTACGGCTGTCTAATTTGTGCCCAAACTGGTTCTATAAGAGCGTTATATCCAGCTATACAGCTCTTATACAGCTGACTTACACAGCTTGTGGAGTACATGTGAACGACTAGACATCTTATATAGAACCCCGAATGCTACTTGGGGGGTACCTACTTCGTGAAAGGTTTGGCATTACTTAAAGTTACTTAATTCAAAGCTTATTAAAAATAGTTATATAATTTTATTGTTATGATTAGATATTTATTATTTTGTCACTTTTGTATAGATTCACGCAGTCAGTGTAAAGTTATTTATTTGTTAGGTAAGTTAAGATTAATTTATAGATAGTTAATAAATGTTATATTGCTACCTTAATACATTTTATTTTATATTTTACCATTAGCTATAATGTTTTAGTATCTAAGTTAGTCTAATAGTATCATTTACCTAGGCACTGGTTTTCGAAAGTGTTTTGTGAAAGTGTGTCGAAAATAAGTACCTATTGAACAGGTAGAACATACCTAGTAGTCGATGTCACCCTTTGAAGACATAGGTACTACATATATAATAGTAGGTTATGCAGCAAGGGGATAAAGTACTGTCTTCTGTTGCGGGCGATATATTGGACCCCGAGCGTAGCGAGGGACTCTAGAGTTAATTTGCATTTCCACGAAAATTTGTATGTAGGTATGCTCTTTATTTTACATACCACCTGCTCTAAATGACTCATTATTATTTATATTTCGTACAATCTCAACTTATAACAAGTTATCATTATCATAACACAATCTCGAGGGCTAAGGCAGGTCAATAATGTTGTATGAAACTCCCTAGGGAGTAAAGTGATTTAAATTTAACGACGGACGTCAACGAATTAACGGAAAATTTAAGGACATCGTAAAGAGATTTTATTTTGTAAAATCGAATAAACCTTCTTTAAATTTCACGGCAACGGGCATTGTAAGGTTATATTCGATTTTACAGAATAAAACCTTATCAGTTCTATTTCATAGAATAAAACCTCTTTGCAATGCCCGAGTTAGGCCATAATAATCGAGCTGGCCATCGTCTTATATTTTTCACGTAGTAGGTACCTACGTGGGTCACATTGAAATTTTTTAGAATCCTCTTAATGGAAGAGCCAGCAGGCCTACTCTGCTTTAAGAGTCTCCAGCGCGGCATTTTTGTCGTTTAGCCAAATTGCAGGGTAGGTATAATTATATCCAACGCAGAGCTGCCTACCAGCTAAACATTAACATTTTTTAGTATTTAACTCATAGCAATGCCACACACCTTTTCAAATCTTATAGTAAGTATATATTAATTTCTTTTCGGAATGTTATATGGGGCGCATAGCATTGATTTTATATTGGATGGCCAATGTTAGGCATTTGACGAAAACCATCACTGAGATTACATTAATCACACCTGGATCCATTAAACTAGCCTGTAACACTGATTAGAGACAGGACTTCAACTTTAAATATTATACAAAGTCTATGATTAAGTACCTATATGATAAAATAAACTTAGACAATTTACATAGAAAGTCACAAGAAAATACGCGCTGAAAATTTTCGTGCGCTAAGTTCAAAGAAACGGTGACATGACATTATAAATTATCGCCATATTTTTAAAACGAATCGTATAAGGATTCTGTACCTACTTCTTTAATTTGTTGAAAAGCTATACTTTCAAACTTAGTATTTAGTTTTTTAGAAATTGCTTTGATCTAGCCCAGTCTACAAACTTAACAATACCATTCTAATTTGTTTTATTTATTTAATTGTTTTTTATTTATTGTGAACAATACCGACTTGCCTGCCTAGTGAGTAAGTACGTAGACTTAGTGAGTTTATGACGTAAGTATAACTCGTATTCCTGAGGTAACGTGTTGTCACCTTTTTTGAAAAACTACGCCACCAAGCTTCTGTTCCATGCTTCTGGCGTGATGCCCTCGAGAACGTTGTTGAAAAGCTTCTGAAGGACTTTTAGTACAAAAGTACTTTTAGTGGTTCCACATCAAAGCTTTCATAAGCTTCGATGTGGAACCGTCATCACCCGGCGCCTTGTTGTTCTTAAGCTGATTCAGGATCATTCTAATCTCGTACAGGCTGATGTCCGGGATATCTTCGGTGAAGCGTCGCGTCAGCTTGGCTCTTGGGTATTTGGCCGCGCTGACATCATAATACCTATTCAACATTAATTTTATTGTTGTAGGAAATGTGTACTAGATATAGTGTTTTTTTTTTTATAAATATGATCGTAAATATTTTGATTACTATGTAGATCCCTAGTGCTAAATGTAGGTACTTATCTAATAGGTGCTATTAACATAAAGATCATAACAACCCTTCAGATATTTCATAAATAGATTGGTTAGTCTCTTAGTAGGTACTTATTCTAGTTTCTCCCTAATTAAGTACCTTCTTAATCCTCATTATTGTGGGCACTAATCATGTTTAGCAATTAACGAATTCAATTTTGCTAATGATTTGAATAATATGAATTTCGGTATATAAAGCAGAAAAAATATTTTTTAAATCAGTTCCAAAGCTAGCATCGTTCGTATAACATTTCGGTGATCGAAGATAAACACATTTATTTGAAGACAATGGAAATCTTTAATACTTTATTTTCGTGGACGATTACTGTCAAAAGCCCCAGATCGCAACGCAATGAAGGTAAGTTATTTTTCTCATATATTTTAGTAAGTAGATATTTTTTAGTTAATACAGAAATATTTTGCCTGCTTTCATTTTATTGAAAACATTGCCCATCGAGTAACATATAAATGTAGCTACCTACTGCTTAGAGGTTACATATCTGGTTAATTGTTTTCTGACCTCTGTGGACTCTGCAAATGCTTTTGACAATGCTAGCCATACTTATTGAGGTACTAAAAAAAAGATATTCAAAATTAGAATCCTTTCCGAATATTAAGCACGCAAACGCATACTGTTTACTTATAAATTTTATAAATTAGATTGTAATAATAATTACTATTGATATTAGGTACAATTTTGTGTTTTAACAATAACTGCACTGCAGGATTTCTTAGTTGTATTTTCTTTATGTCCTAACCAATTGTTTTTTTTAATTTCCAGTTCCAGAACCATTTTCGACCCCCGAGATAGAAATGACAACCTTTCGACTAGAGAAGCAAAGGCCCAGAAAAACTCCATTTCCCAAAAAGATGTTGGACGAAACAGATGACGAAGAAGAAAATTTCGAAGAAACTCCGATTTGCTCTACGCCAATCAACAAGAGAATAAGAGGCGTTCATTTCCTAAGAGCAGCGAGACTTAATTTCGACTTACCTGACGACGAAGAAGAGGATTTAAAAGAAGACTCCAATAAAGTAAAGAAACAAGTGGAGGACAAAACACAGGAAACAACACGAGAAAAGTCATCAAAATAAATTCTATAACCAGTTAAGATTGACACAATTTAGAAAAAAGAAATGTAGGTACCTACTTGAATTATAAATGGTACCAAGTTCGTGAAAGTTCCCGCTTCTACGGTACTATAAATAGTTTTATAATTTGTTTGTAAGATTAGATATTTATTATTTGCTCATTGTTACCGATTGTTAATTGTTTTGTATAGGCTCTCGTAGCCAATGTAAAATAAGTATTATTTTGCCCTAAGTTATTTGATAAGTTAAGATTAATATATAGAAAATTAATAAATGTTAAATTAGTACTCAATTACATTATTTAATTTCATTCTTTTCTACCATTAGCTATAAGTTTTAGTAAGTTAGACTATTATGTTAGGTACCTACCTATAGGCCGAATGATACAAGTCGGTGGATGTGAAGTTAGCTACCAGCTCCACAATATCCAATCCTGACTCCTGATATTGCGCAGCTTGTAGCTATCTTCACATCCGCTGACATGTATCAGTCGGCCTATGCCTTTTTTTAACCAAGGAATTTCTTTTTTTTCTAAAAAAAGTAAACCTTGTTATATCTGCATAGTTAATTGCATGAAAAAGTATTTCCTTCAGAGTATAAGATCAAATAAATGAGCCTATTATTATAGACAATGCCCTTATTTCATTTCACGCTATTTATCAAAGAGACGAGCGAATATATTAATTAAAGCTAGCTGTTTTTGCCGTAAACTTTTACTAGACTTTCTAGACTCAATCTAAACTAGATATTTGGCCTCATTTGTGTTTTTAATCCCCATTGATTAGGTACTATGCAGATAGTACTAGTAGGTATGTACTATATCTAATAGGAGCTATTAACGTAAACAGATCATAATCCTTCTGAAAACTACTTAATACTTTGGTCTTAATGTTCTAATTTCTTTCTAATTACTTGCCTAATCCTCATTATTGTGGGCCCTAATCATGTTTAGCAATTAGCGAATTAAATTTTGCTAATGATAAAATTAATGACAATTTTGGTACCTATTTAAAGCAGAGAAATTATTTTTTTAATCAGTTCCAAAGCAAGTATCGTTCGTATAACATTATTTTTGTGACAGAAGAGAAACACAAGACAATGGATATCTCAAATACGTTATTTTTGTGGACGATCACAGACAACAGCCCCGAATCGCAGCGCAATAAAGGTATGTTAATTCTCTTCTGTCATATATTTTGAAAATATGTACATATTTTTTGAATTTATTCATCAATATTTTGCTTGCTTATATAGGTATGTACCTACTGCTTGGCGGTTACATACCTGGCCAATGATTCATGACCTTTGTGGACTCGGCAAATAGCTTGACAATGCCGGCCATATAGGTATTAAAAAAGAAATACAATAATAGAATCCTTGCTAAATATTAATTTGACTCGCAAACTCATAATTTTTTTTATTTATTTTAATAAATTTGATGGTATTAGTTTACCTATTAGGTACAATGATAAGTAACTTCACTGCTGGATTCTTAGTTATATTTTCTTATTTGTTCTAACTGAATTGTTTTTTTTTATTTCCAGTTCCCGCCTTTTCGACCCCCGAGATCAAAAAGATGTTGGAGGACACAGATGACGAAGACGAAATTCCGATTTGCTCTACGCCAATCAACAAGAGAATAAAGGGCGTTCATTTTCTAAGAGCAGTTAGGCTTAATTTTGATTTACCTGACGACGAAGAAAATGATTTAAAAGAAGACTCCAATGAAGTAAAGAAACAAGCTGAGAGCGAAACACAGGAACCAAGAAGTACAACACAAGAAAAGTAATATTACTCGTATCTGTAGTGAAGAGTGAAAATTGCGACTACTTAGAGAAAAAGCGGTCCAATAGAAATGGGTAACTACTTCGTGAAAGTTTCAGCATTACTCACAGTTACTTAATTCAAAGTCTATTAAAAATAGTTATATAATTTTATCGTTCTGACTAGATATTAATTATTTAGTTACTTACTTGTTTTGTATAGATTCACGCAGTCAATGTAAAATTATTTATTTCCTAAGTTAAGATTAATTTGTAGAAAGTTAATATATGTTATATTACTACCTAATTCCATCTTTTCATTCTCTACCATTAGCTATAATGTTTTAGTGTCTATAAGTTAGTCTAATAGTATCGTTATCTTCTACCTAAGCTCTTATTTTCGAAAGGGTTTTATAAAATAAGTACCTACCTATTGAACCTAGGTAGAAGATACCTAGTAGTCGATGTCACCCTTTGAAGACTTAGGTAGGTAGGTACTATAATAATTATAATAGTAGATTATGCAGCAAGGGAATAAAATAGGTACTGTCTTCTGTTGCGGGCGATATGTTGGACTTTGCTGAGCCTAGCGAGATAAATTTGTATGTAGGTATGCTCTTTATTTTACATACCACCTGCTCGAAAATGACTCATTGTAAATGTCGCAATCTCAACGTAAAACAAGTTATTATTATCATAACACAAAGTCGAGGGCTATGGCAGGTCAATAATGTATGAAACTCCCTAGGGAGTAAAGTGATTTAAATTTGGAACGTCTAATTCGTATGAACATTTTCAAATTCAAATTCAAAATTCATTTATTCCATTGACATATTACATGCGCTTAGAAACGTCATTACAAAATAGATATCATTAAAAAATAATTGAACATTTCTTAACTTAAAAACTTAAGACATCGTATCGTTTAGAGGTTTTATTTTGTAAAATCGAATAAACTCTCTTTACATTTCATGGCAACAGGCATTGTAAGGTTTTATTCGATTTTATAGAATAAGGCCTCTCTGGCTCTCGCCATCGACTTACGTTTTTCACGTACTACGTGGGTCACACTGAAAATTTTTAGAATCTCATTAATGGAACGAAATAGAAACTAACTGACCTATTCATTATCTTGTATAATACATTACTTATCAATCTGTACATCGTTGTATTCGTTGGCACCTCTGGGAGAGCCAGCAAGCCTACACTGCTTTAACACGTTCTCTGTCCAATGACTCCAAAAGGAGTCATACCTGTACCCAAGGCTTACGTCCACGACTCTAGTTGGAGTCACAATTTAAAGGTAAAATTGATGATTTTTATTTGACTGGACGTATGAACAAAAACAAAAATGTCTCATGGACGTATGGCTAAGTAACAAGGTTACCAAAAATTTTAAAGGAGCCTCTGTTAAATGTTGCCAGTTTTTTCCAGCTAGAACGAGATTGTAGGTGGACGTATGAATACAGATTATAACTTTGTACTGGGACAGTGAAAGTGTTAAGATTCTTCAGCGCGGCATTTTTGTCGTTTAGCGAAATTATAGGGTAGGTAGGTATATATTATTATCCAGCGCAGAGCTTCCTACCAGCTAAACATTAACAAAAGATTTTTCGTATTTAGGTAACTCATAGCAATGCAACACACCTTTTCAAATCTGATAGTAAGTATGTATAAATTTCTTATCACAATGTTATATAAATGGGGCGCATAGCATTGATTTTATATTGGATGGCCAATGACAACAGATACATTTGAAGAGAACCTTCGCTGAGATTACAATAATCACACTTTGATCTATTAAACTACCCTGTAACACTGATTAGAGACTGGACTTCAACTTTAAATATTATACAAAGTCTATGTTGTAAGAAAAAATAAACTTAGACTACATAGACAGACAAGAAAATACGCGCTGAAAATTTTCGTGCGCCTGGTTCAAAGAACGTCACACGTCATTCTACAATTGTTGCCAAATTTTCAAATCGAATCGTATTAGGATTAATTTAGTTAAAAAGCTATCCGTCTTACCACAAAAGTTTTACGCACGCTTTAGACAATCTTCAACAGTAAGAATTACACGGCTAAATAGTGTAATATTTTGTGGTAAGGCGCTAAATTTTTTAACGTACTTACCTAGTATTTAGTTTTCATTGCTTTGACCTATAGCCCATTCTACAAACTTTCAGTGCTACCTAGGATTTCCATTCTCAGTTTTATTACGGATTTGTGTGATTTTCCATGAAAATTCGTATAGGTAGGTACATTCTAATTTGTTTTTAACCGACTTCCAAAAAGGAGGAGGTTCTATGTTCGTCTGTATGTATCTTTTTTTTGTGTATGTTCATCGATAATTGCGCCAATTGTGAACAGAATCGAAAAGTTCTTTTTTAGTTCGAAAGGGTGGTCCCATTTAAATTTTACAGAAATCGGCTAAGCAGTTTTTGAAAAAACCAACAATAATGTAAGCAATCCGAGCAAAATATCCAAATTTTGTACACGATGCACATCGATAATTTCGCCAATTGTGAACCGAATCGAAAAAAATCTTTTTTAGTTTGAAAGGGTATCCGGGATATGTAGTCCCATTTAAATTTTACAGAAATCGGCTTAGCCGTTTTTGAAAAATCAAAAATAATGTAAACAATTCAAGCGAAATGTTCGAATTTTGCACACGATGGCGGTTATGCCATTTTTTGCGAAAAATAATTATATTTTATTGTGAACCATAGGTACCGAGTTCCTTAGTGAGTTCTACCTATCAGTGAGTTTGTGACGTAAGTATTACTCATATTCCTGGGGTTTTATTTTCTCGCAGGAGGTATGAAAAGTAGAGTTTACACCACTATAACCAAGTTTGTCTTCGTATTGGGCGATTTGAACCCCTCGCTTCACGCAGGACTCCAGAGGTTGTTTGAAATTAATTCCCTCGCTTTGTTGGAGAGTCTCGAGCGCAGTCTATATCTCGACTGAATCAAAGGATATCTCTTAATTCACAAACGCTAAGCAAAGTGGCAAGTTATACTCTTCGATCTTCTGTATAACCTGCCGCAGCGTATGTATGTGGTACCTATATGGTGCTAAAGCCCTTTCGGAAACCGGCTTGTTCGAAAGGCTGGAAGTCATCAAGCCTGCGCTTGAGACGGTTCACAATGACTCTTGAAAACAGCTTATGAACATAGCTCAAAAGCGAGATGGGTCTGTATTTCTTCAATATGGTGTTGTCACCGTTCTTGTAAAACAACACCACCACGCTTCTGTTCCATGCTTCTGGCGTGATGCCCTCGAGAATGACGTTGAGGAAAGCTTCTGAAGTACTTTTAGTACCGGTGTTCCACCCGCTTTCAGAAGCTCTGATCGATACCGTCATCAGAGCTTCTGAGAGCCTTGTTGTTCTTAAGCTGATTCAGGGTCATTCTAATCTCGTTACAGGCTGATGTCCGGGATATCTTCGGTGAAGTGTTGGGTCAGCTTGGCTATTAGGTCTTTGGCCGCGCTGTCATCATAACATAATATTCAACATTAATTTACAAATTGTGATCGTAAATATTTTGATTACTATGTAGCTACCTAGTGCTAAATGTAGAGGTACTTAACTAATAGGTGCTAATAACATAAAGATCACAACAACCCTTTTGATACTTCACAAATAGATTGGTCATAATCTCTTAGTAGGTAGGTACTTATTCTAATATCTCCCTAATTACCTTCTTAATCCTCATTATTGTGGGCCAATTAATTAATTAACGAATGCAATTTTGCTAATGATGTAATTAATATGAATTTTGGTATTTAAAGCATAGAAATTATTTTTTTAAATCAGTTCCATAGCGAGCATCGTTCGTTTAACATTTCGGTGATAGACGAGAAACACATTTGAAAACAATGGAAATCTCAAATACTTTATTTTCGTGGACGATTACTACCAAAAGCCCCAGATCGCAACGAATTAACGGTAAGTTTTTTTTCTCATATATTTAGTAGATATTTTCAATATTTTCCCTTTCATTTTAATGGAAATATTGCTCATCGAGGAACATATACCTAAATGTACTTACTACTTGGTGGTTAAATATTTGGCAAATGTTTCTTGACCTATGTGGGCTCGGCAAATAGCTTATGACAATGCTAGCCATATTTAGGTACTAAAAAAAAAGAAATTAAAATATATAGAAACCTTATTTTGCGCGCAAACGCATTCTATTTTTTAATTTCCTAAATTAGATTGTATTCATATTAATTATTAATTTTAGGTACTTACAATGTAGGTATTGTGATTTAACAATAACTGCACTGCAAGATTGCTTAGTTGTATTTTCTTAATCGTCTAACCAATTGTGTTTTTTTTATTTCCAGTTCCCGAATCATTTTCGACCCCCGAGATGGAAATGACAACCTTTCGACTAGAGAAGCAAAGGCCCAGAAAAACTCCGTTTCCCAAAAAGATGTTGGACGAAACAGATGACGAAGAAGAAAATTTTGAAGAAACTCCGATTTGCTCTACGCCAATCAACAAGAGAATAAGAGGCGTTCATTTCCTAAGAGCAGTGAGACTTAATTTCGACTTACCTGACGACGAAGAAGAGGATTTAAAAGAAGACTCCAATAAAGTAAAGAAACAAGTTGAGGACAAAACACAGGAAACAACACGAGGAAAGTTATCAAAATAAAAATAATAATCAAGAGTGAAGATAGCGATAGGTAATTTAGAAAAAAGAACTCTAAATTAGAAATAGTACCTACGAAGTTCGTGAAAGTTCCTGCTAATTTCAATGCCTACTATAAATAAATGTAGTTTTATAATTTTAATATTAAGAATAGATATTTATTATTTGCTATTTATAACCAATTGTTATGTTTAGGCTCACGTAGTTAATATAAAATATTACATTTGCCCTAAGTTATTTGTTACGTTAAGATTAATATAAGTATAGAACGTTAATAAATGTTATATTAGTACTCAATTACATTTTTTAATTTCATTCTTTTCTACCATTATTAGCTATGAGTTTTAGTACATAAGTTAGACTATTATGTTAGGTACCTACCTACAAGCCGAATGATACAAGTCAGTGGATTTTAAGTAAGCTACAAGCTGCGCAAAGTCCAATCCAGACTCAAGCTCAAATACAGCTGCGCGTTGTTTGGATATTGCGGAGCTTGTAGCTTACTTCACATGCGCTGACATTGTATCATTCGGCTTATACGTTTTTTTTAACCAGAGAAAATCTTTCATAGTTGCCATCACACCTCGAGGGCAGGCGGGTATTGTTTTATAGGGTTATGTGGGAGTCCCCGCTGACTGAACGGTATACCCACCAAAAATCCTGGGTTTTCCATCACTGCCTAGTGTCGGGGCTACAGGCACGCTTTCGCACTCCTCCGTGGCATCCGACAGCGCTGGCCCCACTCGAACCCCACCGCACCACCTAAGCTTGCGCACCCGCCAGAATGACGATGTGTTGGAACACCAGACACATCGTCATCCACCGCTCGGGGCTAACCTGCACTGGGCATCGGACAGCACCCGTATGTCCCGATGCAATGGGTCAATTAAAGTGGCCTCGCGCCTGCCACTACGGCTGCAGAGGATACGGAGAGCGGCGGAAGACATACCGACACTTCTCTTCCCCTGCAGCCCCCCCGCCTCCGCCAACCCGCTCGGGCCGCTGGCAGGTAGGACAGGCAGCGGTACACGCACCGTCCGTCCATCTAGTCGCCCCTGCCTCGATGGGCTCGGGTCCACCTCAGTCGGCAAGCCAACCTACTGGCCAGCCTCCACATGGGGTTGGGGAAAAAAACCGGAGAGGCGGCCCCCATCACTTCTTCGCTTCACCAGGCCCCAGGCTACTTAAAGATAAAAAAAAACAGGTCACATTAATCCATTATGATTCAATAACTAATAAGTGTTAGTACTAGGCAATAGTTATTGGTTTTACAAGAGTGCAAAGTTGCTTTTTAACCGCGTGCTCAATTTTGATGACCGAGCAAGCGAAGGACAGGACAGGATGATTACAGAATTATTATGCTCTGTCATGTGATATAAATTATTTCCTCTACTTTGATCACATTTGGACTCCATCCATGCTTTTATTCTGACCGGTCTTTTGTAAACATAGATTTCTATCCACAACAAGATCATAGAAGCTATAATGCCCTAGAGTAACTAGAGGAGGACGGGTTGAAGTCCGTCATGTTGACTGAGGCGTGTGTCCAACACGCCGACAAATGTGATAATTATTTTTCGCATAAAATAGCAAAACCGCCTTCCATCGTGTACAAAATTCGAATATTTCGCTTGAATTGTTTACATTCTTGTTGATTTGTCAAAAATGGCTCAGCCGATTTCTGTAAAATTTAAATGGGACTACCTTGGGTTGAGAGTATACCCTTTCGAACTAAAAAATATTTTTTCGATTCGGTTCACAATTGGCGAAATTATCGATGAACATAAGTACATAAGAAAAATACAAACACACGAACATAGAACCTCCACCTTTTTGGAAGTCGGTTAAAAACCAACAACTTATTAAGTGGCACATTAGTGACACTTAATAAGTTGGGTGCTGGGCTGTGGTCCAACTTCGCTGTCCAACTAGTAGGACTAAAGTTCACCTTTTAAACTATAAATAGCTTAGTCACTGTTCAGTCAAAACATCTCTATCATGTGATTTGTTTTCACTACCTTCATCACATTTAGGCTCCATCCGTGCTCTTATTCTGTTCTACCTCTTGTATGTATAGATTTCCATTCCCAACAACACTACAGAAGCTATCATGCCATAGAGCAACCAGAGAAGTACCGAGTGGAAGTCTGTCATGTTGACTGAGGCAAAGCTTCCACCGGCGGTGGTGCACGGTGGTTTGCGGGAGAAGATGAGCCGGTTGATTCTGTCTCCGACGCCGTGCTCCCACATCCTTGTTAGCCTGAAAAATGGAGTTTGTATAATTACCCGAGTCCATCGAGCGACTTTTGGCGAAGGTAACATTTTCTTTTATCTACCTATCTTAATGTAAGTTTGTTATCTTGTTTAGATCTTAGTTTTCGCGTGCAGCTAGCTAGCATTCTGATGAGTATGTACCTATTTGCATGTAAGGTAAATATGAATCTTATGTACCGACGTAGTGTTGCTTTTGTAACTAGACGGTGACTTGCATTCGCAGCGCCAGTAATAAACGGTATGTTACACGGAACGGTTGTTTCACTAAGCTGCGACCTCTCAATACGAACACTCCACATTCGCACCACGAAATCATTTTGGGCGACGTGTGAATTAGGTGACAGATACGAGTAAGTACATTACACTTTACCATGACTGTCTCGTTCTGACACGTTGATAAAATTTTGTCGTGGTGCGTATGCCAGCCCGGCAGGACGCATTAATCAATAATTTTTTACGAAAATTCGGACTCAGCATTTATATTAAGGTATAAATAGGTACTTACCCAGCAAATTACAGGTTTTTCAACATACAATACTAGGTATCATTTGCACGTGTCTACTTTATCAACAAGACATGGAAAACACGTTTTATTCGTGAATAATGTACTTATTACAAGATAGACATTATAATTACTAGGTACTATTTCTATTTATTTAGCGTAACGAACTAACAAACAATAACGTACTTCATTAGACAATCACATTACATTAAAAAAAGCCGATTACAAGGACAAAAGAATACAGGTTTCTACAGGGTTATTTCTAATCAATTAGCATCCTTTTAAGGGGCTTATTCTGTACATCAAAACTAACAACTTTTGTTCTGCGACTTTTGCCAGAACTCAAAAAAAAAACAGCTGAAATGTTGTCGCGGGTGAACAATGTTTTTCTATGGAAAAACAAAAAAAAAAATGAGTTTTGACAAAAGTTACAGGACAAAAGTTGTTAGTTTTGATGTACAGAATAAGCCCCTAAAATGATGCTAATTGATTAGAAATAACCATGTATACCTGGCGGCCTTTATTATTACTACGGACAAAAAAAATATTCCACCGGTAGCGCTACCAGTAGTTAGTGACAACGGGTAAGAAGAGATTCCAAATGGCTTAGCTCAAGCAAAAATCTAAATGCTAGTCACCAAGGGGCCCAATCAAGGGTCAGCTTTTCCTGTAAGATCTTATTGATAGATCACCTAGAGCTTTAACCTAATCCCTAAAGATTATGTTCATACTGACCCAATTTTATAAATCTCTCTGCAAGGCGAGTACTTGCGGCAGGAGATCCAGAGGTTCGCATTTGGGATGTATTCTATCTCTCGGAGGCCGCATTTCTCATGCTCGTAGAAGTATTGCGTGGATTTGGTCCGAAGTCGACTGCAGCAGAGCTACGATGTTGGCGGAGTACGACGCATACAGAAACAGGAATATCATGAACACTATGAATGTCTTCGATCACGGAAGAGATAAAGAAAGTTCTTGTAAGTAGTTTCGATAAATGACCCTTTATAAAGAGTCTTTAGCGACAATTATTATAGGTAGCATTGTTAGCAATTTACATAATGTTTTGTCAATACAGCTTAGCGATTAATTGGCCTGTGATTGTATATTGTTGAGCCGGTAATTGCTAGGGTACCGCGCATTTTGCAACTATCGTAGGTATAAAGTAAGTATGTACTCGTATTCCTTTTCAAAGTGCTACAGTCGATATCTTAATTTTTTTGTTTCGCGAATTTTGTTTGGTGTAATCAGTTCTATGTCATCATTGATATTGAAAATTCATTAATACTATTTAACTTATTAGAATTGTCGCAAAATTATTAGAAGCATGAAACGTTTCAGAGAGAATCAGCTATTGTTATTTAGAATTATCTTTAGGTAGGTATATATGTGGAAAACAAAAACTATTCGTAACTATCCTTTCAACTACAAATGACTGTGTAGAGTTCGATAGAGCAGAGAATTTGAAACACATTCGGCAGCATACCATCAAATTTTTTTGTTCAACTTTTTGAAAAGATTTACCGCTTCCAAGGAAAACCACTGCATTTTCTACAACATCGGGTCTATTTACAATTATATGGGCAACATGCAATCTCAAGTCAATTAGCGGTAGCAAACCTATCATGACAATACTCGTATTATGATAATTTCTACAAAGCTCCTATATAAACTGTTTCACTTAGCATTAGAAAATATTAAATAGGTAGCGATTATAGAAAGTGGCTGAAATGGAACTGTTAAAATATTTGTTGATATTCTTTCTTAGTCTGGTAGTAAGAAGTTCTGAAGGATTAAAAAATGAAACACGCATGATCTTAGATGTGATAAGATTTCATAATAATCCTCCTGCTGTGGTTGCTAAGCTCTGTTGGAGATTGTGTAAGTACTTACCTATTTATTAAAAGGTGAAGAGAACTGTTAGGTACATAATACGTCCTCTGTGAGGCTTTCCATTTACCAATATTGCCAATAAGACCGGGAGTCCGGTAGAAAATGGGTAGTGTTCAGCGAAATCTCTCCCAAGCAGACGAACGAAAGCAACAGACAAGAGCAGAAAACCAATAAATGGTGACATAAGCTTGAGTCATACCTAATGATAATTTACCTAAGAACAACAAGTGTAACTTAACTCTAAAACAGTAATAGGTAGTCAGTAATTTTGTTTTAGCTGAACAAATGAAGCTAGCAAAAATGTTAATGCATACTGAAGACGCTAAACCAATACAAATCGTAAACAATTTTAGCAGTATTGCACAGTTTGTAGGAGATGATATGATAATTGCATTGGATTTAAGTTGTCCAGACAGCGAAGATTTTCTAGAAAAAGTAAGTTTTTTTCTTGATGTTTGTAGGAGATGATATGATAATTGCATTGGATTTAAGTTGTCCAGACAGCGAAGATTTTCTAGAAAAAGTAAGTTTTTTTCTTGATGCTTGTTACAATATGTTTGAATTCAAGACTCAAAAATATTGTATTGTATTGCGCAAGATCATGTTGCTCAACTCAATACACGTTACTTTGTAATTCGATGTTATCTGTTTTAAATTGTTCTTCAGGCCAATAAAAATAACAAATTTGAAAAACCGTATAGTTGGTTGCTGCTTTCTGATTGCGAGGAAAATAACGTAGTTCCGACGTTAAAATTTCAAAATTTATCAATTTTAATTGATTCGGAATTTAAAGTTGCGTGCAAATCGAGACACAGTGAAACTTATTTGTACAAAGGTAAGCCTTATTTATTTGATTATTATGTATCTGTCTACATAATGAAGCCTTATCTATTATACTATTGACTGCCTCAGTGGCTCAGTGGTTAGTGAACCTGACTTCTGGGTCAAAGAGGCGTGGGTTTGATCCTCACCCAGGGCAAACATTTGTGTGATGAACATAGGTGTTTGCTCTGTGTCTGGGTGTTATTTAGGTACTATCTATATAAGTATGTATTTAAAATATGTATATGTAGTATATCAGTCTCTGGCAGCCATATCACAAGCTATGCTTAGTTTGGGGTCAGAGACCGTGTGTAAGATGTCCCAGAATATTTAATATTTATTTATTTAATACTTTTATTTCTTGAAAACACACCTTATGCTGTTATATATACCTACCAATCCAAAAGAAGATAATTAGGGCAAGCAGAGACTTACTTTGTACCTACCTACATATACCTACCTAGTGTAGCTGGTATCCTGGTTACCCGGTAGTCTTTCAGGGTTTCTATTTATGGCTCTCCATGAAATTAGTCAATCGATTTGTAAGTACGAGTATATTGTCACTAAAGAAAAGGATTACTGGGTAGATACACCAGTAAAATTAGATACTTTAAACTACCAAAATACCTACTACCGCAATTTCTATTCATAGCAAGGAATCAAGTAATTGAAAATTAACTTTCTAAAATTGTTGTTCTGCAGTTTACAAATTCGACGTCGCTGGCGATATTATCATTGAGACATTTGGAATTTGGGCTGCTGATACTGGCCTCACTGTGACAGAGGAAGCTAGAACTCCTACAGCAGTGAGGAGGAAGAATTTGAGAGGACGACGTGTCGGTATATCTGTCGTTGTCGCTGAAGAGATCACTAAAACTGAAATATTTAGTTTGAAGTGAGTAAAGCAGGGGGTATTTGATATAAACTGAATCATTAATGAAAAACTAATTCCAGGGATTCATTTTGAAGGATGTAGGTATCCATGTTGGCTCTTGTTTTTGCTAAGATTTAAAAATACTTTTTTTTTAAATCAAGGGTTCTTTTTGAGAAAACTGCATTAACTGAATGAACAGCATTCATTCAGTTAATGTTGTTTTCTCAATTTGAATTGAATCTAAATTGTACTGTACTGTACCAGACTTTTTAATAGTCCACTGCAGGACGTATTTTTAGACCACGAAGGGTGATTCGGCCAAATCCACCACGCTGGCCCAGTGCGGTTTGGTGGATTCACATACGCCATCGAATTTCTTCTACGGACGTACGCAGGTTGCCTCACGATGTTTTCCTTCACCGAAAAGCCAGTGGTGTGAAATTCCGTACATAAATTCCAACGAACTAATTGGTACGGGACCGGGGATTAAAAAACTAAATTGTGCCAACAGCATTTATTGACTTGATGTGTCAACTCTCCTCAACATTCAACTTCGTTTTTCAGTGACATAGTGACAGACAACATACCCAAGATATCGTTTCACAACATCCTGCCTCTGTACGCGTACATGAATGCCACCCCGGAACTGCTGTTCACCGACAACTGGGGCTATTACGTCAATAACTCCTGGAACGGCATGATCGGACAGGTGATACGGGGGGAAGCTGATTTATTAGGTAAATATTATAGCCTTGTCGTAAATTAGTTAAAATATTCAGAGCCAAGATAACCACATTTTTAGGGTTCCGTACCCAAAGGGTAAAAACGAGACCATATTATTAAGACTCCGATGTCCGTCTGTCCGTCTGTCTGTCACCAGGCTGTATCTCATGAACCGTCATAGCTAAAACGTTGAAATTTTCAAAGATATCCACTAAGATGTCCACTTCGTGTGGGTTCAACAATTTTGTTTAATTAAGTTTCATAAACGAGTACCTAGGCCGAACTAAACCGACTTCTTGGCATCTGTGGAGTTAAGCTCTTTGCATCGCTGACATATGAATAGGTATGTTGTTACCGCGCAACCACTCGCCTCGTGTTCACAGACGCCAAGGAGTTTGATTCAGCCTATAATGGGTTTCATAGCCTAAATAATGATTTTTCTGCTAGGGAGCGTACTGACAATGGGACCAGAGCGAGCCACGGTTCTGAGCCACTTGTCGCGGCCTTTTCTCGTCACACCCAGGTATTATACATCACCACTCCATTAAATTGGGCCACTGACAGGGTGGCTAGAGCGCGTTTAAATATTAGGCTTGATAATCAACCTCTCCAACGGCAGCGGCCGACATACCTTATTACCTCAAGTCGAAAATGTTCGACCAGTGTATATATTGGCTTTATTTTAAGCTTAATGTAGCCCATTGAGCTATGGACAGGACTATGCTCGGAGTCTCTTTTCGAGATCGCATCCGAAATGATGAGATCCATAGAAAAAATTTGTTACCGACAAAGCCCATTGGATTAGAAAGTTGAAATGGCAATGGGCAGGGAACATAGTACGGAGGACTGATGACCGATACGGTTATTTTTTTTGAGTGGAGACTACGTATCAGCAAACGCAGCGTAAGACATCCACCCGTAAGGTAAACAGATGATCTCATTAAAACTGCAAGATTGCGCTGAATGCAAGCTGCCTTCTACCGGTCTTATTAGATATCTGTAGAGGAGGCCTATGTCCTGCAGAGGACATCATATGGCATCAGAAGAATCTGCCTGGCCAGATAGAACATATTTTATTACTATATTGGTGTTTTTGTTCTAGATTCGTGTTCCGAGAGCCGCCACTGTCTTTCCAGAATAACCTTTTCTACCTACCATTTAGAACAACAGTATGGATGTGCGTTGGGGCACTCATCGTTGTTCTTATGTTTATCGTGTACATCACTGCTAAGTGGGAAGTAATGAAGAGAGGGGCGGTAAATCTCTAATTCTATATTTTCCCCGACAAGCACAATGCCTTCGGCGAACAGCCTACCTATTACCTACACCAAGTTGCCTCCTGGATGTCTGATGTTAATGCATCTTATTAGTAGGAACTAGGAATAGATACGGGCCTAGAGCTGATACCTGATGTAAGCGTTTGAACTTTGAACCGGACGTACGCAGTAACGCTTGGATAAGCCGCAGGTATTTCCCTGGCACTGCCTTCCTACTCGTACTCTACATTACAGGGAACTCTATCATAAGCCTTTTCCAGATCAACGAATACCATAAATGCAAGATTTTATACGCGCCTGTATTTTTCACAAAGTTGCCGAAGTGCAATTATAGGTACGAGTACCTATAGCATTCCTTGTTATGTCAGTGTATTGTAAATAAGCGTAATAATGCTTTATTGCACGTGGGCGAAGCATACTTCGCACTTATTTTATGTTCCGTGAAGAAAGCTTACAATAAATTTTCAGAAAGGTCACACTACCAACACTCTGCGACCACATATGAGCGACGTGGCAATATTTGTAACTGGTGCAGTGGTGCAACAGGGCAGCAATCATGAACTAAAATGTACGTATATAATTAGAAGCAATGAAGGCAACATGTGCTCAATATCAGGCAGTACGTAGTCAAACGCAAACCTATAAAAAAGCCGAAATAAAATAAAATGTACCTACTTATTTTGTTATCAAATGTCACAAGATAGGTACAAAATTGCCTTGACTGAATTCACTTTGTATGACCCAAAAGGTCTATTAAAAAAATCAGTAATAGATGTTCCGATTTGATTCGAGCTAAACAAAGCGGGGTCGAAATGTGGACATAGTCCAGTTTGGTCGTGGTTTGTCGGTGAGCTTCAACCAAATCGGTAGGTACGTCAAGAGTATAAAAATCTTCACGTTGCCTTTTGTCTAGACACAATCTGTAAGTAGGTAATAGGTATGTTTTAAGACTTGTTTATTTTTCACAATTCTAAAATTCCTCAATGATTTCAGCTCAGCTGGGAAAGATGGTCACCTTCATAATGTTCCTTGTATTCCTGTTCCTGTTCTCGTCGTACTCCGCCAACATCGTGGTCCTGCTGCAGTCCAGCTCGGACCAAATCCGCACTCTGTCTGACCTGCTCCACTCCAAACTCGAGCTGGGTGTGGAAGACACGGCTTATGCGAGACATTATTTTACAGTACGATCATTTATTAATAAGGTCTGCCGACTATAATGTCCACGAGGAACTCCTCGCTATAACGCACATACCATGAACGTGGTAAGAATGTATCATCAGGCACGGAAAATAATACGATACGCTCTGCTATGCTCAATTGCCCACTATTCTAATATACCTATCTATGTACTTACGAGAATACAGGTTGCGGCATATAAGTGTAGCGCTGGGCGCAGTGTGGAGGGGATGACTGCGCATGGGTTTAGTATGGAGGTCACCATGCGCAGCCATCCCCTCCACACTACCCTCAGCGCTAGACTTACGAGCTGCTACTTTTACTTCCTGTTAGCTGCGCTTATTAAAGAGGGTACCTACACATAGTCGCAATACTCTTCGGTGTTGCGACGGTGAGGAATATTTGGAATGAGGGTAGACAGTGTCATTCCAAATACTCCTCACCGTAGACAGAGAGATGGTTTGGGCGACGGGCTGCAGTGCCAGTCTGTGATAGTGATCGGTGGTGTAAGGGTCAGTGTGAAACAGCTTTGATAAGCCAGTAGTTGGAGCAAGCCTTGTATGCTAAGCGCCACACAAATCGGCGGATGGGAAGTTATGCGCAGAATGCTGCGCAAAAGCCGAAATATAGGTATGCGCGGGAGCCAGAGAGACGAGACGTCGGGGCATACCCACCCGCCAACCTCATGCCTCCCGCGCGCTCCCTACGCCCGTGCTCACAACTACGACACGTCGGAATTGTGACACACATGCGCAATAATTAGCGAATCACGGCGAAGTGTCATCTGCGGCTAACTTCTCATCCGCCGTTTGTGTGGCACTTAGTATATGCAACGACGATATATGGCTCGTCTATGGTATAAGTATGTAAGTACTTTGAGTTTTATAATGACCGCCGAGATATTGGAGATCCGTATTATTGTCGAATGGTGTCTCATCTGAGTGTCTTACTAGAACACCCAAGGAAATGAATAATCATTATTTATTTATTTACATCTGCCAACATTCCTTTCCAGCTGTTCCACACAAAATGTTCATTGACTCTTGATAAAATGTAGGAAGCAGCTAATTTTGCCTTTTCGGGGTCGGTCCCAAAGGTCCCATTGTTAAAATTGTTCATAATGATTAGAATACACCTACACCGCAAAAAGTCCCTATCTACACAAAAAAAAAAACTTTAAACTAAAGGCTTTGCAAAACAACACCTTATTCTAGCATATGTGTCATCCAATATCTGTGCATCCAATAAATTATTTCAGACTGCATCAGGTTATGTCCAAAAAGCCATTTACGAAACGAAAGTGGCTCGTACCGGCTACAAACCTAATTTCATGACGATCGAAGAAGGAGTTCAAAAAATTCGAAATGTAAGTAATATATATATATTCTTACAGTATGCTAGATAACTAACAAATACTGATTTTTAGTAATTTGAAAATTGTATTGTAATTGTTACTTGCAGGCCGATGTACCCTTCGCTTTCCACATGCACACAGGTCTGGGCTACAGATTCGTAGAAAAGTACTTCTACGAACACGAAAAATGTGGTTTGCGAGAAATAGAATACATAAAATTTGGTGTAACATGGCTGACCTGCAACAAGCTTTCGCCTTACAAAGAGGTTTATAAAATTGGGTTAGTGCAAATATTACACTGGTCTACAGTGGTTTAGTTGCCCTGGATGTAAAAGAGGTTTCGAGTAGTTATACGCCTACCATTCATGAAACTATGGATGGTTTTGAACGATTGGCTCTAATTTTATAATCTTGAATTTATTTTTTTACACTCAGTACAAATGAGAAATACATAACATTATAGTATTTAAAAGATTTATGTTGTTTACTTTTTTAAAATCTTTCCTCTTTATTAATATTGGTATCAATCAATCAATCAATCAAACGTAAAAGGTATAGATATAGCATACTAATTAATCTATGATATATTTACACATATTTTTTTTAATTAATTAATATGTATTGTAGCAGATGAGACGAAAAAAATCATAAAATTTTGTTTCAATCTTCGGAAAAACGCTTTTTGGTAGCTTTCTTGTTATATTTTCTCAGGGAAAACTTATTTTTAAAGACCAGCCATAAATCTGCCCTCATGTGAAGGTCCCATCTACCCTGATACTTTTCTTTCTAAATCTCTTTTTAGATCCTGGTGGATGCGTTCTCCCTGTTCCACACTATTTTCACTCCAGGATTTTCGGGAAATCTATTCACTTGTCTGAACGAATCTGATAAGGAAATCAAACTTTACAAATATAAGATACTAGACGACCCGCCCCGGCTTCGCACAGGTGTATTATACATATATAAACCTTCCTCTTGAATCACTCTATCCATTAAAAAAAACCGCATCAAAATCCGTTGCGTAGTTTTAAAGATGTTGTTTGTTTGTCTGTATGCTTAAACAGACAAACAAACAAACGAAAATAGCGACTTTATTTTATACTATGTAAGGAAGCCAGAATCATAAAAAAACAGAACCAATTCAGTACTTTTATGAATATATTCTGAAACTGTGGACTTGAAAACATATAAATCCGCAGAGATATCCAGGGCAAAAAAAAAAATTTTGTTGACCTGTGTTATAGACCGAATCAAAGTTTTTGGCGTGTGTGAAGTTAATAGCTCCAAGCTGCGCACCTCTACTCGCGAGTTTGTGGCGCAGTGACTCGCCTCTTGTTCACAGACGCCAAGAAGTTTGATTCGGCCTGTACTTGAAATGAAATAAGATGTAACAAAATCTAAAGATGTGTTAGAAATTAACCTTCACATATTTCCTATAGGCCGCGCCACACAAGATGTGAAGTTAGCTACTAGCTGTGCAATATCCAATCCTGACTGAAGCTCACATAAAGCCGCACATTGTTCGGCTATTGCGCAGCTTGCAGCTAACTTCACATCCGCCAACTTGTGTGGCACGGCCTACAAAAGTTTTTCCACGTAGTCCAGCAGGCTTACGATAACCTTTATAACATTTATAAGACTTCTGTGCATAAGACAGATACGGTACCAACAACCAACAACTGAGCAAGACCATATCTGGCTGGGAAATGAGGAATTTAAACAAAAGAATAGGTATATTAAAGCTAGCTGTTTTCCAGGTTGACAAGAATTTTTGAGCACGGCATCGGCAGTAGAATCATCCGCCTTTTTGTCACTCGCAAGCCATCCTGCAGTTCGCGCGGTGGGAACTTCGGACCAGTCAACATGATGGACTTTTACCCGGTCATTCTTTACTTACTCTATGGCATGATAACCTCCGTACTTATACTGGGGTTGGAGGTTCTGGTTCATAAAAGGCAGATGAAGAAAGCAAGGAAGGACTTGAAAACTGAAAAGAATGAAAGCATCCAAAATGACGAATATGTGTCGTACGATAGTGATGGTTGGATTGACTAACTTGAAACTGTAAAGGGCAAAGTTTGGTGGAAATTGTAGGTACTTGTAGCAGCAATTAAAGGAAAGCTTTTAAGAGAATATATACACGTATTTTATTGTTGTTTGCATGACTTTCTTTGCATGGAATTTACGATAATGAACAATTTTCTTTTCTTTTTTTAGGGTTCCGTAGTTATACGATGAACCCTTAAAACTTCGGTGTGTCCGTCCGTCCGTCCTAATGTTACTACCTTACAACGCCTTATAACTTTCACATAATTAACTAAAAAATAGAACTAAATTAACTGAAATTTGACATTATGATAGTATAAGTATAGATTTCAATTTTAAAATACGAGTATGTACTTCGTATTTCCAAAATTGTATTTAAGGGGTAAGTAGCTCCAATACATGTAAAGTTTAATTATGAAATTTTTTGGCACATAACCATTTCTGAAATGAACGTTGAAAATAGAGTGTGTGTGTCCTCATCGTTTTATCATCAGTCACCTTCTACGGAAGTCTTTCATACGCATGTCTCGACGCGCACTTAACAACTAATTTAAATATAAGTAGGTATATTATTGTAAATTCACGATGATCAAATTGTCTGCAGATAAGTCGTATTACGTCCTAAGAAACCTGTCTCAAAAAAAAACATCAACACGAAAGTTTAAAAAATGCACATTTCAAAAATGATCAAAAATTTAATTTTGTAGTTGAATGCACGAGTAATTACTTTTTTTGTATCTTATCACTTACTCGTGTCAACCCTAATTAAAAAAAAATGGTTAGGAAAAATAATTTTCGTTCGGTATGAATAATGTATTTAAGGAAATACCTTTAAACAATTGTAACTAGTTACAAAAGAAAGAGAAAAGCGGTTTAGAACCAACCCTGAAATCAGCTGTTCTATACTACAATCTTGTTCATCCCTGACAAAATACAAGGCATTTAGGTATCTAGATGACTCGTTGTACTCATCATTACAACTAACTTTTACTATAGGGCCAACCCTGAAATCGCGAAAAAACAAGCTTTTCCATCAGTTCTATACAAAAAACTCATCGCCTCTTGACAAAATGTATGTAAGTATTCGACGCGTAATTATGAATAGGTACAATGATAATCCACCAACAAAACTTCGTGGGTAGGCCTACGTCCTGCAGTGGACTATTAAATAATTAATCGGCCAAGTACGAGTACAATGATATCCTACAATTTGTTCGTCGTTTAAAGAAACAGCCTGTTTGTGGAAAACCATGTTCATCACATAAATGCTTGCCCTGGGTAGGGATCGAACCCACGCCTCTTTGACCCAGAAGTCAGGGTTACTACCACCGAGGCACTGTGGCACAATTGGTTATACTTAGGTAGGTATTCATCACACACTAACTAGAATATTGCATATCTTCATTTCATGTTAGAGTATAAGTATGTATATTTTATGGAATCCTTTAATTTATTTGTGACTGACTTGATCGACGAATGATTTAAAAATTATTTAAAATATATTTAATACTTAATAGGTACAACGTTATTACTAGCCGTAGCCGGTAGGGGCGTAGCCAGGTCTATACACCACTACTTTTTATGAACATCTAAAAAAAAAATGTAGGTATCAGTACACGATGTAAAACATATGTGTACAGTTAAAATTTAAAAAAGATCTTAGGTAGCCTATTTATTTAGGTTTTATTTTATCCGAAAATTAGACTAAAATTATGCACATAATGTCAATTTCATTCATGTATCGCTATGAATGGTTTGATTGAATGGTGATAAGTACCTACGGTCTTGTTTACGCAAAACAGCTGTAGTTGGAGTCTAATGGATTAGAATAACCAATTATTTCAATTTTTAAGGGATAATTTTAGGATATTGATTTATTAACTTTTTATTGCATATATATGTTTAGTATCGTGCACTGATACCCCCAATTTTTTTTTAGATGTTCATAAAAAGTAGTGGTGTAAGTATATCCAGCTTGGTGAAGCTAAGAGGAATCCGCCCTTGCCGGGTCTTAAGCTGACAAGCTCGTTCGGAGGTGGTCGTGGTCTGCAACTGAGGTGGACTGCGGTGTCGCGCTTAGGAATAGATTTATTTAACTTATAATAAACTAGATTTTACCCGCGGCTTCGCCCGCATGATATTTCGAGGCCCTACCTTACCACCCTTAATAAAAGAGGTGGAAAATAAAAATACAAGAAAAATCGATTTGACAGTTATTTTTTGACACTTCTTGGAGCGCACGCTAGAATAGCTCACAGATGGCAGAATTTTTCCTACCTACTTAAATCGTATTGTTATAATATGGAAAGTTTACGCAATATCATTATAATTATATATTATATACTAATTATATAATTATATAATAGCCTATGTGTTATTCTGATGTATAAGCTATATAATAGCAAAGTTTCATCTCAATCCGTTCAGTAGTTTTTGCGTGAAAGAGTAACAAACATCCATCCATCCTTACAAACATTCACGTTTGTAATATTATTATATAGTAGGATTACGACAAATCACTTTCTTTCTGTTTTTCGAAACTATAAAATAAAAGGGAAGATTGCAATAATAACGTTAAAAATTGCTTTACCTACCTAGAATTACCTACATACACCGTAGGCACATTTTATAAAAGACGTCATACTTACTTTTGAAACTCAGATAGTGAAAATTTGTCACTGCTACAAGCTACCACTACTAAACTTAGATATTCTCACACAAAATACTAACATATAGATGTTTGCTGGTTTTCAGTAGGTTCAAAGACATCAAGACGTGCAGTTGTGTAGTGTGTGGAAATGCCACCTTGTGTCATAGAGTTTAAGGTGAACGGCAGACGATGCAGAGGTATGAAATGATTATATCTAGCTAATGAACATTAACCAATCTTTTTACGTATGTATTTCTAGGTTTATTCAGACGTAATATAATATTTTGTCATTCAATTCGCTTTATTGGAATAGATCCCCATTTTCTCCATTTTTATAAGCTTTTATTTAGTTTCACCTGTCCCGTTGTATGTCTGTAATCAAATCTTGCAAGTTAAATTTGATCCACTTCCCGGTTACCGATTAAACTTAAATTTTGCACACAATATGTGTAAATCGCGTGTCATTGCAATATTATGATGACATGGTGCTGATCTGATGATGGAGCTGGAAGGTGTTCAAAGGAACTTCGCAATGAAACGACACAACCTCATCGAGTTTGGGCTCATTTGAATAGTCTTGGCGAGTAGTTTGTCTTTCAATGGTAACCAGGGTTTGATGATGGAGCTGGAAGGTGGTCATAAGAACTCTGTAATGAAACGACGCAACCCTATCGAGTTTCGGCTCGATAGTTTCGTCTTGGCGAGTACTTGTTCTGCAGAAGCTTGTTTTCAAAAAAAAGTTTTTTTATTTAATATAATACCTACTTGTATAATGAAAAAATTAAAGTTGCTCAGAGAAATTGTCTTTTAAACACTATAAACATGTATAACACTGGTTCATGTCGAGATATAGATGAAAGTAGGTACAGATAGCGTCTAAAGCCGCGCTATGCTAGGTCTGTATTGCGGAAATCTGAGACGTGTCGAATTTAAAACTGACATCAGGGCTAGCCACCCTATGACCTGTGTAAGTAAGTAAGTAAGTTCGTATAGGCCGGGTGGCTAGCCCTGGTGTCAGAGTTTTAGGCCGCCTGAAGGCCTCTGACATGGCTACACGGTTAAAACAACCGGGGCCTACAATTTAACGTGTCATCCGAGCCACGGTGGCGCTCAGTTGGAAAATGCCACCCGCGGTCACCCATCCAAGTACTGACCGTGCGGAACGTTGCTTAATTTCGGTGATCGCTGACAATCACCTAGTCAAACTACGCTACGAGCGCTACGACCTGTGGAACTTGCTTTATTAAACTATATCCTTGTATGTCTATAGACTTCAAAATACTCGTACCTTTTTACTTTCACATGCAAATTTCCTCACGATGTTTCTGAGAATTTTCTGCGTGTAGGTACTTATTATCTTCGGATTACAAATTGCGTGTGGATAACTAGGTATATAGTAAACGCTATTACACAAGGCTACTATTTATGTTATAAGGGTATTATTATTTATACATTTTTGCATATCATAAAAGCATGTTATGGTACGATGATTGCCATCATTTGTAGTTGGTACCAATCTAGGTAGGCTTGTTATCGTAATCATCACGGTGTGTCAGCCAAGGATAGATTTTTCGTTAGATCGAGCGAAAAGTCTCGGGTCTGTTTGTAACTGTAGATACATGTATATTTTTTTGTAAGAGACTTTAGATAGCTGATTAATAATTTTCCTGAAATCAGAATTGCAAAGAGATCGTGAGTAAAGGGGCCACGAGTTTGGAACGAAGTAGTTAAGTAGGACTAATATTATTATGGATATTGATCGACTAATGTAATCTTTACAAATAGATAGGTGAAATGAATAAAAAAAGCATAATAATTACTTTAAACAAAAAATGGCAAAACCGCCTTCCATCGTGTACATGAATATTTCGCTCGAATCGTTTACATTATTGTTAATTTTTCGAAACCGGCTTAGCCGATTTCTGTAAAATTTAAATGGGACCACCTCGGGAGTATATCCGTTCGAAATAAAAAAGAATTTTTCGACTCGGCTCACAATTGGCAAAATTATCGATGAACATATATACACAAAAAAAACATACAGACGAACTCCTCCTCCTTTTTGGAAGGTGGTTACAAATAAAAATAAAAACAGTAAAGTGGAGTCCCTCCGCGCGGAAGAAGTGAAACTTCGACGCAACAGTGCTTTCATACCCCCTCCATGGTAGCGTTAAACGTTTAACGCAACCTTGTTGGAAGTCGCATTATTAGAAGTTTCACTTCAATAAATATGTAGGTAAGTATTGTATTTGTGGGTAGGCCTATGTTCCTCAGTGTACTATTTCAATAGGCTGGTATAGTACAGTACAATATTCTATAATTTAATATGCTATGATTCATACTCCTGTAAAAATATTTTGCTATAGAAAACATCTCATCAGTAGCAACAGGTACCGAAAAAATACTTTAAACGGTTACTTACCTACATATTTACTATATACTTAGGTAGGTATTACATTACAGATACCATGCTAAATTTAATTTTGTAGATGAGTTATTTCTTTTAAAATATGGTTCGATAGCCGTGACCAAAAATCATTAGTTTTTCAAAAATTCATGACTGACTGAGCCGCGTTATAATTATTGTTCGGAAAAAGATATAATATATCCATTGTACAGGTTTTTTTCTAGTGCCGTCAGTACGATGCTCTTGGCCTCGCAACTAACAAATGAATCAACACTAATCATAACTTATTTATAATGTGGATCTGCAAAAAATATGTTGTTAATATGTCAGAGGCCTTTAAGTAGCTTCAACCTTCAAAAGCTCTGACACCAGAGCAACCTGGCCTATATGAACTTATATTTTCTTATTTGCGACCTAAGTACTACTTATGTTTGGACTCTATAGTCACCTCACTATCATGGAATCTAATGCAGTACGGGATGGTAAAAACAGCCCATTTTATTTACCTCAAACTTATGTACAGATGACAGCATAATGATTGTGATCTTGTTTATTATTTTAAAAATAAAAATATAAAACCCAATGTCTCTCGACTGAGAGGTCGCAGTAACTTATAGGCAACATTGGTGCTGTTATCAGTGCAATGTCTTTACGTATAGTGCGTGCCACCAGATGAGACTTGCGTCAGTAGTGGGGGATCTTGCGCAGGTACAGTCGTGTACAAACTAACTATCCAGAATTGGTATATCTATTAAACGTTTGTATATCTATTATCAGAATTTGTATTTTTAATTACAAACCACGTGGTTTCTCAAGTCTAATCTTTGGTGGCACGTAATGTACTCTTCTGGAAGAGGATTGTAATTTTCGTGAATCGTCCCAAAACATAGCTCTACCGTAGATCCTGTCTCTACGAAGCGGTGTTTAATTAATGGGAGTCACATCCTGCAAACTCGTGAAAATAAAACGTCTCTACGATGATGCAGCTGGTTAGAGAACGGTTATTGACACCGTAAAGTGAGAGAGAACTTATAACGTCAGTAATCTTGCGGCCGCTGTATGACGGCAACGCTATCCTAGGAAATCATAGTTTCAGCCTAACTCACCAACTGCACGGTAATGGTATCTAACAGTAATGTGACTCGACCCTGTCCTTGAAATATATACCTACAGAGCCACGTGGCCACGCAGAACGTATCCCGCGCTAGGTCTGCCCGCCTTCAGTATTTTAATTTCATCTGGTTACTTATTACCTACTGAGTTTCTTTCTAGTTTCTATTATGATGTAAGTTATCATATCAATTATTACAAAAAAGAAACTTGTTATGAATGAAAAAGAAAACGTTCAATAAAAATACATATTGGGAATTTTTGATGTTTTTAAGGTTCCGTAGTAAAACGACGATCCCTTACAACATAGATCGAACGCTTGCTAGTTCCACACGTTCGTTCGTCACTACGGCGCGGCGCCGCGACTGACTGGCATACCAAGAGCATACCAAACTGAGGCGCGTAGATATGATTCGCGTTATGACCGTTTGTATGAAGACGGAATACTGTTAGATAAGATATCATTACCGTGCCAACTGTCTCAGCTTTGTTTTGGTAACCTCTGGGGTTATGAGGCTTATTCTGTTAATCATCACGTGGTTCCAGTGGATAGTTCGCTCCCGCGGTACACTACCCTGAACTCCTACCTCCGCTACGAGCTGTCGCTGCCTGGAACCAAGGCCATGTGCCGTGAAGGCGGCTGCGGCACCTGCATCGTCAACGTCAGAGCCAGGCGCTATCCCAGCGGGAAGGTGGAGCTTTTCTCTGTTAACTCGGTAAGTGTAATAAAATTATATCATCCGTAAGACATTCACAGATGACAATAGGCTTTTTAAAAGATTTTTTATGACATGAAATCTCGATGAAAGTGATCTAGGTGGTAGTTTTAATAAGATAGGTCTTTATATGGGTTGTATATATTATATTACTAGCTGCGCCCCGCGGCGTTACCCGCGCCACGTTAGCCCGAGATAAAAAGTAGCCTATGTCGTGTTAATCCAAGGTCGCTACGCTACCTTCATACCGAATTTCATCCAAATCGATTTAGCTGTTTGTGCGTGGTTTGAAGCGTGACTTGCATCCTGCGATTATGTGATTGGATAAGGATTGTTCAGAAAATCTTCTGATACTTTATATCCTAATGTTTTCCACGCAGCTGACGCAGCGCTACAGTGAGGATAAGATACTTTTCAAAACCGATTTTCACAGCTCTGAATGATGAGTGAAGTGTTACATAACACACGAGCTATTTCAGGATTTTGAATACTCACAAGCAGCAGGTTTACAGGACTTTACACTGGCATATGTAAAGAAGTAGATGGCTATAACGTTGATAGTCAAAATTCAATTAATTTTATGGTTCAAAAACTGAATGCTACTAAAGTGTCCCGGGTAAACAACAAGCTTAAAGACAAACGAATGCATTTTTCGTTAAATCACTTTTCCATAAAGAGGAAACTTCTAGTGGACTCTACTTACTCGACAACTTACGAGTGAATAGGTATCTTTTAGGTCTGCGTAGGCGTACTTCATCTTCGACTACAACGTCGGTTACCATCAGGCGAGATGGAGGTCAAAGGCGGACTTATTCGCGTTAAAAAAAACTTAAAAAAGCGCATTGCGTTCCAGTGCCTAGTCCTGATATTCTCGTGCAACAACTGGGAGATCACGACCATAGAAGGTGTCGGCAGCCGCCTCAAAGGCTACAGCGATGTGCAGAAGAGGATCGCTGCCTTGAATGGCACCCAGTGCGGCTTCTGCACTCCTGGTTGGGTCATGCAATTGACAAGGTACTCTCTACTCTCTCTCTACAAGGTACCTTTCTCTTTCTTAAAATATTTGTTTAATCGATAGCCAAGAAACCGTTCTTTTCGCGCATATCATGGTGTATGTATCACCATCATAATATCATGTCATTCTGTCCAATTTTTTATTACGAGATTTATGAGTCTTTGTGTAAAGGGGATGGACACATAGACAAACTGAAAAGGTTATTTGTTTTACTTTAAACCCTCGAAAAAGGTTCAGTGATGGTTCCCAAATGCTGTAACTAACCCGAATTGATGTTATACAGGGTTATTTCTAATCAATTAGCATCCTTTTAGGGGCTTATCCTGTTCATCAAAATTAAAAACTTTTGTTCTGCTACTTTTGTCAGATTTCAAAAAAGCAGCTGTTCCATACATTTTGTCGCAGATAAACGAAATATTTTTAAATGGAAGCCCTGTATATTTCTGTTGTGTTGTTTCTAGCTTGAAAGACAAGTGTCTCTCGATGGCGGAGCTGGAGAAGTCGTTCGGCTCCAACACGTGCCGCTGCACCGGCTACCGGCCCATCCTCGACACCATCAAAAGCTTCGCCAAAGACCGCTCGGCAGACCTGAGCCGGCGCGTTCGGGACATTGAGGATGTGTATGGATTTTCTTTAATACTTAAAGAATTAGGCAAGCGCTGCGTCCACAGATGATCCCCTGACGATGACCCTGATGATGGTGACCTGACAATCTAATCAAGAACCTCGGTCTTTCAAATAGAAATTCATTTTTAACTGATTATGGCCCGTTGATGTCAAATAAAGTCATCATCAATAAAGTTTTTTTCTATTTCTATAATAAAATAGGCTCGTGCCTATTTTTAAATCCGAATCATTATTATAATTAATCCGTGATTTAGATTATCAACAAAATATTGGTAATTTTTTTTTCTTTTGTCAAGCAAACAATTAATGACAAAGATAAACCTTGTCAAAGTTTGGGAGTGGGGGTCGTGACGTCACTTAGATATCTGACAAAACTCTATACATTTGTATGTATGTGACTCGTGACGTCACGCGAAACTTTAACGTGCTATATCTTCATCAATTTTTGTTTTATTGACAAAAAAAATACATGACTAATATTTTTTGATGATCGACCGTAAGACAACGGACAAATTAAATTTTTATAGTCATAATGCCTATTTTATCAGTTCTTAAGATGTTAAAAATATTTCTTTCAGTTCCATTTGCAAGAAAACTGGCGAAGAATGCCAAAAAAATTGCCACTTAGAAGACGAAATTGATGACCCTTTGTTAAAGGATTTCGTCGAAGTTGACAATATTATTATATTGAATTTCCCCAATTCCAAATTTTTCAAGGTGTGTGAAGAGAACGACATATTTGAAATCCTGGACAAATATGGAGCAGAATCATACATGCTCGTAGATGGAAATACTGGGAAAGGTACGGAAAGTCATTGTTCTAATGTATCTAGCAAAATATCGATATTTTACAATGTAATTAGTGCTATCTGTTCCCTGCACCCGTTTTTACTATTGAATATGGCGCATACAACTGTACTGAAATATTGGGAACTCTAAATACCTACTTATTCAAAAATCTCGGTGAAATTCCTCTAGGTGGTATTTAATAAAATAGGTTTTTATATAGTTTGTATATATATTACTATATAGTCTTTAATCCAAAAAGTCTAATAGATTAATGCTTGGATCGCTTCCCTTATCTTCATTAGGATTTTAAAAATCTTTATTTGAAAAAGCTTGTCTGAATACTAGACAACATCAAATCGGCTGGTACACTTATCCCTACCAAGCTATCCCTCCTGGTGTATACGTGCACTTTTTGTATTTGCCTATAAAACTTGCCCTCGGGATTTCCCAATTTATCTACAATTATTAACAATTTATTTATTTATTTATTTTTGAATGCGTTGGGTTCATCCAATTTAATACCAACTAACATTTATTACGGATTTTCAGGTATCTACGAAACGTATCGATATCCCAGACTCCTAATAGATATCAGCGATGTTAAGTCTCTCAAATATTACAGGATGGGTCAGAACCTAGAGATGGGAGCCAACACTTCTCTAGAAGATTGCATTGGCATTTTCAAAGAAGTTTCTAAAAGAAGTGAATTTTCGTATTTGGTAGAGTTCATAAAGCACTTCGAATTGATTGCGCATATACCAGTTAGAAAAGTAAGTACATTTTATAAGAACAAGCCGGAAGTCGCATAGATACCATCCCTATACCTATAGTTGACGTAAGTACCACCTGCTCGTACTAAGCGATTCGCTTCTTTCTTCCTAATGCGGATCGCCAGGGATTGGAATGCTCTGCGTCCGTCATTTTTTCCTGACAATTACAATTTGGATATCTTCAAGTAAAGAGTGAATAGGTATCTTCTAGGTCTACATATTCCGTCTTCGGCTACAACTTCGCTTTCCATCAGGCGAGTTGGTGGCCAAATGTAGCCCTATTCTACATAAAAATATATTTATTTACGTACATATACATATGTATTGTAATTGTTGTCATGTCATTCGTGTTGTACAAATGTTGAACGTGATGTAAGATCACACAGGTATTTATTATATAAAACGAAAAGCATGCCTTGAAATATAACTAGATTTGTAGTAGAGCATATTAGATAGTTTGTTAGTGATAAAAACCAACATTTGGATGGTAACTACCTATTTAAATGCTAATCATGTTCATGTCTACTGCTTAACATATTAGACAAAGACATTTATTTATTGTGACAAAAACGAAACAAAATTAAACCGACAATAATAAATTCTAAGCTAAGCTCACAGAATAGGCCCTATTACTGGCTAAGCTATATATTTACTTGTGGTAACTGCGCAGTCAAACCTCAAGATATATTATGTACCTAAGCCAAGAGCTTGTTTTGGGATTGACTGCAAAACTTGTATTAGGTATAGTAAGTGTTTAATTATCTCGTCGTTAGCTAGTAGTTCTCCAAACAGTCAGACCTCGCGCCACATATATCTCTTTAACTGAATCTTCATCTATATCTCACCTATATGTATTTCAAACCGACGCAGAGTAAGAGGTGGATGGCGAAGAGAGCGAATAGGCAGCCACAATGACGAGGCCCAGAAAGGGCTCAACGATGCCACGAGAGGCCATCTAAAGCCAGTATTTATTTTATTTATTTATTTTATTTATTTTTCATAACTTACATCTACCATTACAGTCTAAAACTAATCTAAAGTATGGCCATCGTAGTCGGTCCATGCCAAGACGGCTGAACAGCCGAATTGGTTGTGAGAGGGGGTGTGAGTGGTCACCCTAAATTGCCCCCAGGCTATAAACCATGCGACAACGAAAAGCGACAAAAAGAACTCATTTCGACGTGTGAGAAAGTGACAGTTATATACTTTGCCATAACACTGTCTCGTTCTGACACTACGAACGAAATAATTCGTGGTGCGCATACTAGCCCGGCTGGTCAGTGTGCCAGGGCGCCCAGCCACAGGTAGGAGGGAAACCTCGGCTGTAACCTGGCTCCTATGTTAGTTGAAACAGGAGAAGAACCCAGATGGTGATGATCTATATCTCGACTCGATGTTGACCGATTTTGTTCATACTCGCAGGTATTGTGTTTGAATACCAAATGCTTATTATCGAAATCGTCTGATAAATAGCACTACAGCAAATTTCTCCCCTGTTTGAGCAAAATATCTTCCTTAATCAAAAACCCTAGAAAGGTACTGCATGCTTTGATGAAAACATCTAGTACTTACCAACCTACTACTTAATTGATTTAAGCTTGACCTACTGCTAGGGCTAAAATTGATTATTTTGTTCAGATTGGTTCATTGGCTGGAAACCTAATGTTGAAACATGCTATGCCGTCTTACCAATCAGATGTGTTCCTGCTATTCGAAGCTGTCGGCGCTGATGTCACTGTTCGTAAGTAAACATCTTTTAGTTACCATTTTTTATGCTTATATCGTATCTAACTCTGTCATTACTATTCCATTTCGTATCATTCCATTCTCATCAAGAAAAAAAATTGAAAACTCTATCTAATTCATCCATTTGTCATATTATTTATTTAGAAGCTTTATATGTCGTATAGAATCATACAAGATGGCGGATGCGAAGTTCGCTACACGCTGCACAATATCTAATCCTGACTGAAGCTCACATAATGCTGCGAGTTGATTGGGTTTCGCGCAGATTGTAGCTAACTTCACATCCGCCGACTTGTATGATTCCTATATTAAATCTAGCTGCTTAAGTCATTCAGACTTTGAATTATGTATGATGCTGTTCCAGGAGACAGTAACGGTCGAAAGAAGACAATGAGCATGTTGGAGTTCCTAAAATATGACATGCAGGAAAAGCTGATGATCAACATCATGCTGCCACCTCTGAGCCAGTCGTATGTTTTCAGAAGCTTTAAGGTAGGGTAACTTGCAAGAATACCAAAGTACCCCAACGAGCTAAGAAGAGGGCTATGAGCGAAGTTTCTCTGCGTGATCGAACCGAAATGAGAGGATTCGGAGGATAACTATAGTTTCCGACATAGCTCAATAGATTAGCAAGTTAAAGTGGCAATGAGTTTGCCATAGCCCGAGTTTGTTTGATATAACCCGGAGATCGATATGGCCGCGAAGTTTTCGAATGGAGATTACGTGGTGCAAGCGCAGCGTCCACATAGGTACTAGGTGAACAGACGAACTGATTAAGGCCGCAGGAAGGCGCTGGATAGCCGCTTCCAATCGATCTATTGGAAATATTTTTGGGAGGCTTATGTATAGCAGGTCGTTTTTCGCTTCATCGTTTGTCATATTGTTTATCCTTAGTATATATTATTATAAGATTCCAGTCTATAGCTTCCATGTAAGGCAACTTATAAACATAAGTTGTAAAATAAGAGTTTTTGTGACCCACTGCAGCGCATCATAAAGTTTCCGTCTAAAGAAATACAAGGTTACCTATTGTTAAGATTTATCCTCATATTTATACGTGCAGTTATTAAGTTATATTCAATCTATTATCATAATTATCACAATTTCTAATAACTTCACCGGTTATAAATTTAAATTTAACATGCTGACTAAATTGTAGAGGTCAGTAGGGTCGAAATAAATAAGAAGATGTCTATGTATGTACGAAAAACTAGAAACGAAATATTTTTTTCCAATAACTACCTTTTTGAGAAAAACAAAGGATAGTTTTTATCGAATTCGAATTAAAAACTTTTTCTTAGAATAAGAAACGCGCGGTCCAAAGAGGCGGAAGCCTCACGCGCGACAAGGAGGTCGGTGGCACATAGGGTACGTTCTGTATCGTACTGTACTGTATTAGCCTTTTAATAGTCCACTGCAGGACGTAGGCCTACCCATTAAGAGTGATTGGGTTATATCCACCACGCTGGCCCAGTGCGAGTTGGTGGATTCACATACGCCATCGAATTTCTTCTACGGACATATGCAGGTTGCCTCACGATGTTTTTCTTCACCGAAAAGCCAGTGGTGTCAATTTCCGTACATAAATTCCAAAGAACTCATTGGTACGGGACCGGGATTTGAACCCACGACCTCACGATTGTAAAGCGGGCATTACTACCACTATTCCACCACGGCCTTATAATATCGTAAAATCGAATATTAATTCATTTTTCAGATAATGGCTCGAAATCAAAACGCTCTAGCCATAGTAAATGCTGCCTTCCTTATGAAATTTGACCCCAACGACATTATCATCGAAGCGAGCATTGTTTTTGGAAATATCTCAGCTACTTTCAATCACGCCAAAAGGACTGAAATGTTTTTGAGGGGTAAAAACGTATTTGACAATACGGTGCTTCAAGGAGCAATCAAGTTGTTGAACTCTGAGGTAACGCCTGAGGACAAACCACCTGAGATTGCACCTGCTTTGAGGAAGAAATTGGCTTTAGGGCTGTTTTATAAGGTAAAAATTTATTAACAGTGTGTTTCGTAATGATTTAAAGTTCGTGGAATCCTATTTCTATTAAATTAACCAATAAGTTGGATTCACCAGGGCCTAGTAAATCCCTTAATACCTCAATCTAAATCTAGGAGAGTTTTTAACAGGTAGGTCCATATACTAAGGTAATGACTTTGTGTAAATCAATATTAAATTTTAAATACGAGTATATGTATTGTAAATTGTACATTAATGCAGCCCAACTTCAATCAAGAAATAAAATACGATTGTAAAATACCCTTCAATATGTTGAGAATATAAATTAGTTACTACTGATAAGAATCGTGGCCTATGAATACAACATCAAGCAAAAAGTTACTAACTAAGCGACTATTATTACTAAGCCAAATTTTCAAAGTTTTAGAGTTTATTAATTAATAACGATTTTTTGTTATTTCAGTTCGTCCTCAACATCGCTCCGCCAAAGCTAGTCGCTCGGCGGTATCGATCTGGTGGTTTTGATTTTGATCGCCCGGTTTCTAAAGGCACCCAGGTACGTTACAACACATTACGTATCTATACGTATTGTACTGTTTTATCAGCTTATTTTTCTCTTTTTGTACTGATGTTTTTCAGTGCTTCCAAACGGACCCTTCCCTGTATCCACTGAACGAGCCGGTGCAAAAGCTGGAAGCTCAGATCCAGAGCGCGGGAGAGGCGATTTACGCCAACGACCTGCCGCCAAACTGTCGCGATGTGCACGCAGCTTTCGTGCTATCGACTGTCGCCAGTGGGGAGGTCGACTGTATCGACATAAAGGCTGCTTTGGTAACATACTTAGTATTTTTTTAGAATTGAAACTTCTTAGGCTTCTTTAGCTGGTGTACCACCAAACTGTATCGATCTGCACGCGGCTTTTGTGCTATCGACTGTCGCCAGTAGGTCTGTAGGGAGGTCGACTGTTTCGACATAAAAGGCACTTTGGTAAAAAAAATTGAACTGACTCTTTTTCAGGCTAAACTTTAAAGGCTTGTTTAGTTTAGTCTCCTACACTAACGAGTTGCCAATGAAGTGCCGCGACGAGTACACAGCCTTCGTGCTGTTGGCGAATGGCGACCATTTTCTGCATCTGCATTAATGAAGAGACATGGCATAGAGAGACATGTACACAATTTTAGCAGTGAATGTGAATGGCTATATGTGAGGACTCCATTTGTGTAGGTAAATGTATATCATGTTGCAAAACGCTTGTTTTTAAGATGATCCCTAGTGAGGAGCCATTCACAGGTATAGGACAAATCATACAACTTGGCGGGTGTGAAGTTAACTACAGGCTGCGGATAGCCCAATCATGAGTCTTGACTGAAGAATAGCTACTGATGGTCATGTAATAACTGCACGGAGGTTGTATGATGCAGTCTATATTGATGTTATCCCCAGGCGATAGATGGAGTCCTAGCCGTGTACACCCCCAAAGACATCTGCGGTGTCAACTCCTTCACATTCCCTGGGATCCAGCTCGAGACAGAGGATGAGGAAATTCTCGCCACTACCATCAAGTTCTATGGACAACCCATCGCTATCCTTGTTGCGGGTAAGAGATAAGCGAGGTGTAATAGGTATCTAATAAAATAAAAATTTCCCAAAAACAAGTTACGTTTCAAAAATATAATATCTGGGTCGGGAGGAGGCGACAGAATTGTAATAAATAACGTGGAAGCGATCACTGGTAAAGTTAAAAATACGTAGCTTCTGACTCTACCGGCGATCGCTTTCATTAAAAGTCGTATTAAGGGTGTACAATTTAGAAATTTAATAGGCATTGCGTGCATCGTTCGAGCATTCGTGATCTCCATCGAAGGCTCCTTCTTGCGTCGGCGTCGTGTGTCTCGGGTCGTTCTCCTCCCTCAAATATAGGTATGGTCGAAGAGAGCGATGGCTGGCACATGCGTCACACTCGTGATCGGGTGCTGCATGCGGTTTGCTCGCGGCATTCACGCAATGCACCGAAACTATTAGAACAGTTCTAACTTAGGCTAGGATAAAAACTAACACTACATAACACTCTTCTTCTGTAGTCTTGAATTAACAAATGTAAAATTATATATAACAAAGGACACACTCCTCCAACTGTATCGATTCTTCTTCTCTCTTTTGCGAATTTCTGGACCTGAGCTTTGTAGCTACTTTCATCATGCCATCTTTGATATGGTACCTTTATACCTTTGTATCTTTGATACCTGGCTTGCGTTTTATGTCTCTAGGGACCTAGTTTGTTACAATTTGTGTTCTTTTTGGCTAGCAGAAGACGTCCTACTCCTGGCTTCGATGATGCCGGCCCTCAGTTTACGTAAACCAAAAACAGTTTCTTACAGTTATGAATCCGTTTTTGAAGTGATTTGAGTTTCATAAAAAATAAAGAAATTCTAAAAAACATTATTTCTTCAGATAATGAACAACTCGCCCATGATGCGGCGAAATGCGTTCAAGTGAAATACAAGAACGTGAGGAATACGAAACCAGTGTTGACGATAGATCAAGGCAAGAAGGACAGCAAGAGGTACATTCCGGGAGATCAAAAGATAGAGCCGGTCAAGAAGGGGACCAATGTTACTAAGGTAAACACGAGAATATTGGTTAAACGTACATTTTACATATTCTAGAATGCTATTGTACTCGTACTATCTAACTTGCTGTAAGACCCTACTCATTAGCCCGAATTCCGGGAGAGTTTGGCTTTCCAGACGTATGTAGGTTTCCTTTCGATGATTTCTTTCCCCAAAAGACTGCTCAGCAAACCACTACATAAGAAATATCTACTTGTTTCCCTCTTGAGATCAATTTAAATTTAACTCTTGTAGGCCAGTAAAAATAGAATTCAACTTTGCACTTCCGACCCAATTTTATTTTTAAAAAAGGTTTAAGATCTCTTACTGAGTATAAAATCACAAAAGGAACGCATGAAAAACTTATGGTCAAAAACGTTTTTTCAAGATGGCGCTTGAAGTGCCACCTGGATCTGTCAGCATTTTGTGATTTTATGCTTTTTGTTTCACTACCGACTCGTAGTCACACCAGTATGACAAACAGATGCTCAGGCCTTACAATTTTTTATTACTGTAGTATTGAGACCCTCGTTACGCGCAGGATCCAATAAGCCGTCCTTGACAAAAGACAATGCTTTAATTTTATTCATTCCATTTTCTTGGTCCATAATTTACTATTAGTCAACCCAATTAATTTTAATTTTAACTGTAAAATATTGTAACGTTACGGAGGTCCCCTAGGCTAGCTCGGCTAGCTCTACCTATGACGTACAGTAGGTACCTTTCGCGCACCTACGCAGTACCTACGCACGTACAGTACCTTTCTGGGAGAGAGAGAGAGACTGGGTAGCTGTAATAAAAATTATGTTGATTTAGTGATACATTTAATACGATATATAAAACACTAGTGCTGCTGAGGAAAAGCTCTTCTGCCTGCCGAAGAGGGTAATGAAAATTGTCGATCTCTATCGAATCTCTAGGGAATGAGAACGTATACTTTGTCCTGGGTTTGTTCTTACTACTCCCAATCCAGGGGACGGTTGCAATCTTTCCTTAGGCGTTCGACGACGGCGAGTAGGCCTGTATTTGGGCCACCAACTGGTGAGACTTCAACAACACTGTCACAAATAATATTGGGTTATCCACCTTGATATAATATTGTGGTTTTCCGCCTTTTCAACCAAACCTCAGAACCTTTTTTCTCACGAAGCCCAAGTTCAAGTCCTCGTTCCCTGACAGTTCAATAAATTGTTTGAATTCTGTTTTCTTTTTCTTCTTGGCAATCAAAAGTAGGTCCATTAAAAATAATAACAAATAGGTTTGATGAGTCATGAAAAATGAATGAAGATGATACGTAACACTACAATATGTTCCATAAGGTAATAAGAGGCGTGTACGAGATCGAGTCCCAGTACCACTACTACTTGGAGCCGATATCGAGCGTGGTGGAGCCTGTGGATGACCGGCTGGAGGTGCACGACTCGGCCCAGTGGCTCGACCTTACACAGATCGCCGTGGCCAGGGCTTTGTGCATGAAGGAGAGCGAGTGAGTTTGAACCTTACAGCAATGACCTAGCTGCTATATGAGTGCGATTCAAACTCTACTATATGAAGCTAATATAAAGGACAGATCGTCGTCGCACGGGCTATGGGCTTGAAGGAGAGCGAGTGAGTTTGCATGTTACAGGAACAGTGATGTTCCTTATACGTCAAAAGCTGTAACATCGCGGCTTATACGAACTTAAGTACTTACCTACTTAATGAGGCCAATATTACAGGCGCCATCGTAAATTTAATAGCAACGTAAAATATTGTTGTTTCTTTTTCACTATATGCATTTGAAAGAGAGAACATTATTTTTAGTTGCTATGAAATTTACGATGGCGCCTTTAAAATTGGTCCCTGTACTGTACTGTACCAGCCTTTTTATAATAGACCACTGCAAGGCGTAAGTCTACCCACGAAGGGTGATTGGGCCATATCCACCACGCTGGCCCAGTGCGGGTTAGTGGATTCACTGTAACAAGAAATTTCTTCTACGGAGGACGTATGCAGGGTGCCGCACGATGTTTTCCTTCACCGAAAAGCCAGTGGTGTGAAATTCCGTACATAAGTTCCAAAGAAACTCATTGGTACGGGACCGGGATTGAAACCACGACCTCAAGAATGACAGGCTAGCGTTACAACCACTAGACCACTAAGGCTTCTCAAAAAATTGGCCACTATGTGTTAGCTATAGCTTGATTAATTTTTCAGTGTGATCGTAAAAGTCCGTCGAGTGGGGGGTGGTTTCGGCGGTAAGCTCAGTCGGAACGTGCAGGCCACGACCGCGTGCGCGCTGGTGGCCAAGAAGCTGAACCGCACGTGTCGGTTCGTGCTGCCCATACAGACCAACATGCTGATCACGGGCAAGCGGTTGCCGTGTCAGTGCGATTATGAGGTGCCTATATTATGTAACTTAGTCTAGTTTTGGTGAAATAATGTGATTAAATATAAATAAATAAATAGTTTTGGGACATCTTACACACGGCCTCTGACCCCAAACTAAGCAAAGCTTGTGATATGGCTGCCAGAGACTGATAGACTATACATACTTAATTTTAAATACATACTTTTATAGATAGTAACTAAATAACATCCAGACACAGAGCAAACACTTATGTTCATCACATAAATATTTACCCTGGGTGGGGATCGAACCCACGCCTCTTTGACCCAGAAGTTAGGGTCATTAACCACTGAGCCACCGAGGCAGTCATTTATCTTTATTTATTATCTTTCTTTCTTCCGAGCCATTCTATTAGTGTAAGTAGTGTAGGTAAGATCAGTCGGATCGTGCCGTCCATTCAGATCGCAGGCAAGCGATTGCCGTGCCAGTGTGACTATGAGGTATCGTTATCTGTAACATATAGGTACCTACCTAGTTTTGGGTGAAATAATATATGTTTCCCATTAGTTTCGGTAAGATAGTAGAAATGTGCAAGCCGCAACCGTATGCTCGCTTTCGCTAAGAAATTGGGCCGCACCTTGTACCTACTGCAGATATACAGGACAAATACAATAGCACTATTAGAAATCTAAAATCTACATAGGGAAAAAATGTGAACCTACATTGCACATCCTGTAGTTAAGACCTTATTAAAATACTTTACATTTAAATCATAAAAAAATCCTAAGAATTAAATGAGGCTCACGATTTCAGGTCGGTATAGACGACGAGGGCAAAATCCAGTACCTGAACGCGAAACTGATCGAAGACGTCGGCTGCTCGAACAACGAGAACATCCTCGACTATGTGATCGAAGGGTTCCCCAACTGCTACGATAAAGAAAGCTTCGATGTCACTACTGCCGTTGTTATCACTGATCTGCCGTCTAATACTTTCGCGAGGGCGCCTGGTATGTCGGACAAATCACTACATACTTAGTATAAAACAAAGTCGCTTCCCGCTGTCTGTCCCTATGTATGCTTATATCTTTAAAGCTACGCAACGGATTTTAATACGTTTTTTTTAATAGATAAAGTGATTCAAGAGGAAGGTTTATATGTATATAATACACCTGTGAGAAGCCGGGGCGGGTCGCTAGTAATGTAATATACGTACATCCAACGACATTAATAAATCCTAAAGGATTTATTAATGTCGTTGCGTACATCATGAAATGGTATCATAGGAAAATTGGCTGGGCCCTTACGAACAAGTAGGTGTCAACTTTTAAGATGCCTGAAGGCCTCTGACACGGCTAAACGGTTAAAACAACCGGGTCATACAATTTAATCACCCGAGCCATGGCAGCGCTCAGTAGTAAATGCCATTAATTATATTGCTGTACTGCACCAGTCTTTGTTATGTGTTTTTTTTTATTTCAAATATATTTGCGTTGGACTACATATCTACTGCCTAATGTTAAGGATGTGCGGTCTAGGGTGTAGCAGGCTCACCTAGAAGATACCTATTTACTGAGATAATTTATTATTTTGTACAGAAGCTAGGTTACACAACACACGGTGATTAGATATACCTACAGTTGACTGGTTGGACCCGACTACCGCGGTTGGCTCTAACCTTAAATTATTGGGCTCTAAACAAAACAGTATTTTATCAGGAATTTTATGGATCAGTTCAAATGTCCGTGTGCTCCCAGCTATAGGTATTAGTGTACAATAGGCATGTTGACTGGGTAAAAAAATATTATTACAATTAGTCCGTGAGTTAGAATATTAAAAAATATTGAACACGTATTTTACTTTTGTTAACCAAACAACAAATGACAAAGATAAACCTTGTCAAAGTTCGGGAGAGGAGGTCGTGACGTCACCTCGTCTCTTACAGAAGAAGTCTAGTATACATTTGTATAGCACTTGTAACGTCACGCGGAACTTTGACGGGCTATTTGATTAATTGACAAAAGAAAAAATACGTGTCTTATATTTTTTGATAGTCTATCTGATGGACTAATTATGTTTTTTTAGTCATCATGCCTAGTTCGCAAATATTTTCAGACAGTTTAACACTGCAGAGATATTGTTACTTTAGAAATATTTAAAGTAGGTACCTAAATACTTTGTAATTTCTACCATTTCAGGTACATCTGAAGGCATATCGAGTATAGAACACATCATGGAGCACATCGCCTACACTGTCAAAAAAGACCCAACATACGTACGCATGATAAACATGAGAACAGAGGACAACGACATTCCAGAAATGATCGACAACCTCAAAACTCTATCAAACTACGATCAACGGATGAAAGACGTGGAAGCATTTAACGAAAGCAACAGATGGAAGAAAAAGGCGATACACATTAGTGTTATGAGCTTCCCTGTGCCGTATTACGGAAATTATTCCTCTTTAGTGTCGATTTACAGAGGCGATGCAACGGTCACAGTCACCACTGGAGGCGTAGAAATGGGGCAAGGGGCAAATACAAAAGTTGCCCAAGTTTGCGCTTACGAGTTAGGGATATCATTGGACTGCGTGTCAGTTATACCTCACTTTTCCTTCACGGCTGCTAACAACGTCTTCTCCGGTTCAAGCATTGTCAGTGAATGCGCCTGCTACGCTACCATGCGATGTTGCAGTATTTTAAACGAAAGATTGGCTCCTATTAAACAAGCGATGCCGGAGGCAACCTGGAAGGACATAATCAAAAAGGCGGGAGAAGATCTTGTGGACTTGACAGCGATTTATATGATGACAGATAAAGAGCCAGATCTGAGCGAGTACAACGCGTTCGGAGTGGTTATTCTGGAGACGCAGTTGGATGTTCTGACGGGCAGATTTCAGATGGACAGGGCGGATGTTTTGGAAGACGTCGGGTTGAGTGCCAACCCTAATATTGATGTCGGGCAGGTATGTACCTATGTCAACAGATAAGGAACCTTACTTGCAAGGTTGCATAAATTCAGGGTTAAGTATCCAGAACTGGTGCACTAAGCCGAAAGGACGTCATTCAGACCATCATTATGAACAACCTTTTAAATGGGGCCAACCCGGAATTCGAGAACATACATTTTGTCGATTAAGAGTGGCAATTTTGTATAGAACAGCAGTTTTATTTCTCGAATTTCGGGTTGGTCCTATAAGTTGTTCATAGTAATGATCCCCCCCTTTCGGCTTAGTACAGGGCAAGCAAATAACCCTGTATAGTGAAAATAACTGACATTACTGATAAAACATTTCAGGTGGAAGGAGCATACATCCAAGGCATAGGTTACTACACCTGCGAGAAGCTGGTATTCGACACCTGCACCGGCAAGCTGCTCACAAACCGCTCGCTGACTTATCACGTGCCCCTAGCCAAGGACATCCCGGTGGAATTCAACATCCGACTGAGGTGCAACTCCAGGAATCCTAAAGGTGTCCTGGGGTCGAAAAGTGAGTAATACCTACTACAAAAATATACCGCTGTAGCGACTAACTTCGCTACATGTGGCGCCACCACACACGCGCCTGGAGGAAATAACGTCAGTCAATCACATCTTACGTAGTTTTGTATTCTCTTTGCAATCACAAGTCGAGGGCTGAATCGCGCAAACGGAATTTACAGCGACGGCCGAACCATATCAAGACCTAGCTAGGAGCACTCCTTTGCGAGATGTTATCCTATCATCATCATATCCACATGGACGACCACCTAGTCCTTACCGCCTTACCACAAAAGATTCAAACACGCTTTAAGCGCTGTTTAACCATGCAATTTGTACTGTTAAACATTGTCTAAGCCGTGCGTAAAACTTTTGTGGTAAGAAGGATATATTTTATCATCCACACAGCCTTATTTATCCAACTGGGTCGAGCTGGCCTATCTTGTAGTGCTATTTGCCACGATCTTTTCCCAAAAGTGTATTTACATAAAAAATATTAATCTTAATAAAATTCCTATTGAGAAAAGAGGTCGGAAAAATGGTTCAGTTTTGGGAACAAACTAAAAATATATCAATCTCTTATAGCTAAAGATATTTTTTGTACCTACTTAAAGATATTGAATATAACTGAACTTGATTTTATACAATTATATGATTATTTTCAAGGTACGAGTATGTAGTTATGTAATTGCATTTAAATTTTCAAGTATGAATTAATTTTGACTTTGTTCTCCATCACTATTTTCTCTAGCCGCCGCTGTAGGATTCTGTGTCGCGGTGGCTATAGCTCCTTTTCAAAATGTTCAAAATTGCTATATTCAATGTTTACAAAACATAATTCTTATACATGCGTAATGTATGAGTAGTAATGAATATATTATACACAATAAGTAACTTAGAGAGCTTGAAAGTTGGTAACATACATATGTATTTTGAGATTAGTAGGTACCTACCACTTACAAATAAAGGTGGACAGACGGATGCAAGTCGCCGGTCTTATTGGAGATCTATAGACGAAGCCTATGTCCAGCAGTGGACGTTTTACGACTGAAACGAACGAACTTACAAAATTGATTGGTGTTTCAGCGTGTGGAGAGATGGCTATATGCACAGCGCAAGGAGTCACACCAGCCTTAAGGAAATGCATTTATGAGTCGAGAAAAAACTCAGGATACGATACCTCGGAGTGGATAAACATTTGTAAGTTAATGTTTTTAATCATTAACCGACTTTCAAAAAGGAGGAGGTTCTATGTTCGTCTGTATGTATTTATTTTTGTGTATGTTCATCGATAATTTCGCCAATTATTGTGAACCGAATCCAAAAAAATATTTTTAGTTCGAAAGGGTACCTCCACTCCCAAAATCCCCTTCCCATATAACTTTTACAGAAATCGGCTGAGCCGTTTTTGAAAAATAATATAAACAATTCGACCGGCAAAAAAAACGGCATAACCGCCTTTGCCGTTTTTTTGCGAAAAATAATTATTTTGATCTTCAGTTTGAGCCAGTCTAACTCGCACTTGTCCAATTTTTATGTAATAAAGTGGCATACAGGCTGACTTGCTTCCTGATTATAAGAGGTCACCGTCATCTATGGACTACTGCAACACCAGAGAAGTTACTAGTACTTTACTTTTTAGGGTTCCGTACCCAAAGGGTAAAAACAGGATCCTATCACTAAGACTGCGATGTCCGTCTGTCTGTCTGTCACCGGGCTGTATCTCAAGAACCATGATAGTTAGGCAGCTAAAATTTTCACAGATGATGTATTTCTGTTGCCGCTATAACAACAAATACTAAAAACAGAATAAAATGAATATTTAAGGGGGGCTCCCATACAACAAACGTGATTTTTAGGAGTTTTTTTGCTCGATATTAATAACTGCAAGGGGAATGGGGCTCCCAAAAGGTACGGAACCCTTCGTGCGCGAGTCCGACTCGCACTTGGCCGATTTTATTATTACTTACTTCGTTATCCAGCTACAATCAATAACTGACCTTCAACGTGAAATAAAATCGTCTATTTCATACATTTTATGGATTCCGAGTTGCAATTTTGTACAGGGTGATTTTTCGAAGATATTATAAAAGTTATTCATAATAACCACCTTAACCCCCTTTCGACTTAATACGCCCTTCCTGAATAACCCTGTAATCATGTCATTTCATTTTCATTAAAGATTTTTTTTCATACAATTATATTTTTTATTTCAGCAATACCATACGATACGGAATCGATATTAAAAGCCCTGGACGTAAAGTTAGAAGAATTTCTTATTAGTTAAGAACCTAAAAATAAAGACAGGGTTATTTCTAATCAATTAGCATCCTTTTAGGGGCTTATTCTGTACATCAAAACTAACAACTTTTGCTCTGCGACTTTTGTCAGAACTCAAAAAAAAAATCAGCTGTTCCATACATTTTGTTGCGGGTAAAATATATTTTTCTATGAAACAACTTTTTTTTGAGAATTAGGAAAAGTCGTAGAACCAAAGTTGTTAGTTTTGATGTACAGAATAAGCCCCTAAAAGGATGCTGATTGATTAGAAATAACCCTGTATAGCGTTGCGGCTTAAATGGTACAGAATTTGAACGGCGACATAAATAAAAACAAGGTTTATTTTTTCAATAATACACAAGTTTATTATCGAATCGTCAAAAAAATATACACTAAACACAAAAAGTAGTTTTTAGGCCTCACATGAGAATTAGTCTTTGAATTAGGCCTTAACAAAATAAACACAAATATTACAATTAAAATTAATGTAATTTTCATCAATCAAATGAAACAACCAATCGGAAAACAAACAAAAATATAAATATGCAATAAATTATTATCATGTCAATAAATCTCATACATTATTATGAAATAAAAAATTCGTTCCTAATGTAAAATTACATTTATAATTCTATACACATTATATCAACAGTTTACGTGTGATGCAAAAAGTGCAATCCAAATGTTTTATAACTAATTTTGGCTGCAAATTGACGTTGCATTTATGAAAATTCACAGATTCTTTTTATTAATATGCTTTTATCAAAGAGAAACGATGAAATCTCAATGCTTGTTCGATAGCTATTATAAAAAAAAAAACTTAGAAACAAATGTATTTATTGAATAATTGTAAATTATGACATTGTAAATTTCATAAAAACTGCCAATTGTAAATTTCATAAATGCCAACGCAAGTTTACACCCTGTATAAACTAAGTAGCCAACTATGCGATGTCCCTAAGCAATTGTAGCTCTTATACCTATATTTATAAGACAGCTGTGCTATAAAAACTTCGTGTACACTTTCCACGTGGCTACAAGCTGAAAGGGATACAAATTTATGGAAAATTGTTTTTTTTTACTGTTTACTATTCTTCATTGTAAATGCTGTCATTTGCAGTTTTAAACTTGACGCTTATAGCAATAAGAGCTTCAATTGAATTCCATAACCAATCTAACCGAATAACATCAAAGTTAGTACAGGCAAATGAAAAAGTTGTATTTGAACGGATCAATGTTTTCTACAATTTTTACACAATTTACTTCTCTATGTATTATTTCTCTAAGTTTTTGTATTTTATCAAGACCGTCTGTTGGCAAAGGCAGTTTTAAGTAATCTGATTAGCAAAATAAAACAAACAAAGTGTAACTTTATACATTGTAAAGCCGGTGTTGTTTGTTAAAAATAAACATTATAATGATTTGTTTTTTAATTATTTTTTTGCCCCAATTTAAAACTCAATACTTAAATGTTGATTGGTTGAGTATTGACTATTATACAGATTCAATACTCAACCGTCAATGCTTAGTTGAGTATCGAGTATTATGGTGTAATGTTAAACGCTTTTGACTGTACTAGCATAGAGTTATCAAAGCTAGACTGGCAACGGAAGAGAATTGGTCATGTTTGATACCTTCCACGGTTTCTATGGTTCTATACTAAGCTACATTTACAAAACTACTTCTATTTAGTATGCCGCTTTATTTGTAGCTTTTTACAATATTATAGCCCGTTAAGTTTCGCTGTACGTACAATAAAGTAGATTTCTCAAAGATACTAAAAAGCCAAATAAAAATCTATCCCATTTTTCGTTATAACTTTATGTGAAATAGCTCTAATATAAATTAAAAATCAATCTTTATTGTACGTAAAGCACTGATATACACAAAGCTACGCGCCTATTCTAGAACGATAGATATAATTTATCTTTGTCACTCTTAAGTGATAAATCGGACATGACAAACAATGTCTATCGTCTCAGAACAAGAGCGCTGGTAACAAAAATCTTTGTTATAAAATATCTATTGGTAGAAATACGTCCTATAAAAGCTATTCGATAAAAAAAAGTTACATGTGATATGCAGAGTTCCGTAGCTCTACGACTAAACAATTTTACAGGTAAAATGCATCGAAAAATGGATGCTATCCTACTGATTCGTAAAGCCAAACGCTCTAGATTTGCAGTCGACGGAACCCTAAAAGTAATGAAGGCAAAAATATACAAAATATTTTCTCTATTTACATTTCGAGTGCAAGTTAAATGCCCGCAACGTAACTACGAGTACATATGCATAATCTTCATTGGTATATTATAATGCTAACTAAATATGATATTTCATTGTTTATCTGCACGCAATTATATACCATAAAATTTCACGATACAGTATAATTTCAAAGTACGCTCACACACATTGTGATGCGAATTATTGTAAACCGAAATGATACTTCATTTTTAAAAACTTAGAGTATATATTTGTATGCGAAACAGTACAAGATATTGAAATACCATCTTCAGTCTATCTAGTAACATTTGTAAGTATATTTGACGGCTAGAACTTGTTGGATCTTATAATCACAATGCTCTAAAAAAGCACGAAATATTATTATGATGGTTTATTATAGATCTTAAAATTCGTTTATAACTTAGCTAAAATGATCTAGCAATTATTATAACTGATGTATGGATGATATTGAAATTTAACAATGTATAAGTCTAGAATGGAGATTCGTTGAAGATCTTAGTTTTAACAATCAGTCGTTTTATGGCCTTCGCCCATCATATCTACTCGACATCGACTCTACTCAAAAGGCATATTTAAACCCTTTGTTCTTAGACAGATCCTTACATAGTATAAAATAAAGTCGCTATTTTTGTCTGTTTGTTTGCTACGAAACGGATTTTGATGCGGTTTTTTTAATGGATAGAGTGATTCAAGAGGAAGGTTTATATGTATAATACACCTGTGCGAAGCCGGGGCGGGTCGTCTAGTATTATATAAATTCATAATGTTAAATGACAAAACTAAATGCTGATATCAGAAATACATGACAATGTAAGAATATCGTCACTGAGAACAATAAAACACGGTATTTCAAAATACATTAATCGCTCTCAAATTATCGCAACTCGCCTCATTTCAATTTTATCGCAAGGCTTAATATATTTACTTACTCGTTCCGTAAACTACATGTAAACCACGTCGCAAACTATTAATCAAACTAACTAGGCTTTTTGAATTTCTTTATAGGATATAAATCCTATAAAGTTACCACAGACTGCAAAATTTTGGATACGTGTTTTAGTGTAAATTATCCTTTTATTTAAAAATAATTTAGGATATTATAATAATTGCAATTACAATAATACAATATCTAAGATTTTTAAAAAAAAAGGAGAATTTGGACTAAAACACATAACCAAAATTTTGCATTCTGTCATTACATACTCGTAATTTACAGTTTTACTCAATTTATAGTCTCATTTTATTCACATATAAGTACATAACAATATGTGATGAGTATTTGAGTAGAGTCGGTGTGGAGATGATTCGGTGTGCGAAGGGCACTAGGCACCCTCCGAGCTAGGTTCGAATGAGACCTAGAACTCTATAAAATATAATTCTAATGATGTTTGGAGGGTATTTCTACACTAACATTTATACAGAGTATCTCTAGACGACAGACATATATTCTAGTATACCATTGTACTCAAGATTATGATCAACTTTTACTATGGAACCAAATCCTAAATTATCGCGGGAAAAAACTCCAGCTGTTTCTAACATACACTTGTCAAACGAAGTGAAACGAATGAATGAATCAACTTTTGTATTAACGTTCGCTGGGTGGTTAGCCCTGGTGTCAGAGTTTTTAGGCCGCCTGAAGGCCTCAGACATGGCTAAATGGTTAAAACAACCGGGACCTACGATTTAAACTGTCATCCAGGCCACGGTAGCGCTCAAGTAAAAAATGCCACCCGTGGTCACCCATCCAATTACTGACCGTGCGGAACGTTGCTTAATTTTGGTGATTGCTGACAAACACATAGTTGAACTACGCTACGAGCGCTACAACTTTTGTAATGAACAGTTGATTGTTTTTCGCGATTTCGGGGTTGACCCCATGTAACAACAGTTTGTCGTAATAAAGCGTACAAAGATATCCTGGACTACAATGTCGTCTAAACAAACACCTAGTAAAGAAATCAGATCTCATATGACACTGTACAGTACATGGATGTAATACCTACTGTGCGGAAAATTAGACGTGCTTGATGTAGTTTCATGTCATATCGTCTTAGTAAGTATTACTTAAAATTAATTCATATTTTTAACTTTAAATTGAATTAGTTTAAGTCCACTTAATGTTCTTTCATGTTAACACTCACGTCAAAAAACGCTGACTTTGAAATTCCCTTCACCACGTTATGTAACCCTAGTACAAATCTCTATCGACAACGTTACTGATTGAAGGTTTTTTTAAATAATAAAGTAATTAAAAAAAATGCATTTATAGCGTATTGAGCAGTCTATTGTATTATTTATTTTGCTAATTCTTACTTTGAATAAAAGATTACTGAAACCTTATTTCCATCTATACTCTATTTGCGTCGCAGTATATTTCAAAGTAAGTATGTTTTGATTTATTTTTTACTTTAGATAATTACTAAGCATATATAACGATGTAGAATTTTAATTGTCTTTTTATGAAAATAACTGCAACAAACTAACCAACGTCATTTAACAATAATAGTCAACGTTAAAACTTTGTAGGTACACTGAATATTACTTCTATTAGCCTGTCAAATAACTCGATAATAAATTCGATGCGATCACTGTCGATACCAATTCGTACTAGGGCTATAGGCCGCGTCACACAAGTTGGCGGAAATGAAGTTAGCTACAAGCTGCGCAATATCCAATCAACGCGCGGCTTTGTGTGAGCCGGTCAGGGTCGGATATTACGCAGCTTGTAGCTAACTTCATTTCCGCCAACTTGTATGACGCGGCCTCTACGTGTCGTATAAAACGCAACGTCTATTCACACTCGACATTCAGGACACATCTCATAATGTATATTTGGATTAATTGCACGTCAAAATGTATTTATCAGAGATATAAATAAATAAACATGAACTCATGTAAAAAAATTGTCAAAAGTAGCGTTAAATCATACAAAAAGTTTTACGGGAACGTTACTAGAAAATGTAATTCTATACAAAACTGACAACTTTCATTAAATTATAAGTTTTGTCATTTTCTCACTTCATTTGCTAAAAAATAGTAGCGTCAAAAAACTTCTCAGTAGAACGCACCTTTACAGTCACACGAGAAAATTATTAACTATAAAAAAGATCTATAATTAAAAAGGCGAATAAAATTTTAGGCTGATCATTCGATAACTACTAAATATGAGGTATATTTGAATCGTTTATATCGAATACAATACAAACAGTATTGAATCTTTTGCAACGCTCCACAGCTTTCCCAAAGGTTTATTATGCAAGAAGCAAAGCTTCCAACCGGTCTTTTTGGAGATCCATAGGGGAGGCCTATACCCAGCAGTGGACGTCCTATGGCTGATGGATGGATTTTTTGTTTGTTCAGTCAACTAGTTTCTTTATTTTTTACTCTTTTAGTACAATCCATCCGATCAAGAACAGGTTTTATTCGACAATCCTTCAAACCTTTAACACTCAATTTGGAATCGTAGTGATTACTTTTGTTTCTGCATGTCTTTCACAATCTTTTTTTCATAGATTAATTGCATACTTGCAGTACAACCAAAAGGAAAAGTGTGGATTCAGGTTTTTTCTTTCATTACAATTTACAGTCGATTTACTTGTCTAATTATTTGGTGGAATGCTATATTACAAGTCTTGCGCCATTTTTATCCACAAATAAATGTACAAGTTCTTAATGTCTAAAAAAATAAGCTAAGGTAAGAGATTCACATCTCAACAGCTACCAAATTAAAAATAATATAATAAAAAATCGCTCAGTGTGTTTTATCGTAAACACTTTAGAATACAATCGAACCGTTTTACGGTGTCGTACCTATAAATCGTGGTATTGTGTCAGGTATATGTGTTAGTAAAGTTATTGCTAGTTTCGGCTAGGGTCGCTTTCTGTATGGAACCACATGAAAACTACTATAGGTATAATCGTATACTAAGGTACTGTATCATGTATGCATCGTCTAGTTGTTATCGCGTGTCTCTCGGTATACTCCGCACCACACAAGTTGATGGATGTGAAGTTAGCCACTAGCTGCGCAATAGCCAATCCTGATGAGACGTGACGTGGAAGCCGCGCGTTGATTGGCTATTGCGCAGCTAGTGGCTAACTTCACATCCATCAACTTGCGTGGCGCGGAGTACACCTTGGTAGTTATAAAGGTTCTAAACCAATCTGTTAGGGATACGTTTGCACAAAGGAACTTGACTACAGTAGCACATTAACCACCTGATTATTGCACTATTGGCCTGGGTGTTATAGTACCTGCATCAAAGAGGCTCAGATTTGGACTGTTCGAATGGTGTACAGAGAAAAACTTGTCCACATTACGCAATGGTGGTATTTTATAGTACTCTGTTCGATCGGTACCTATATCACTCGAGTTTCTATTACGAACCTCAGTTTTCAATGGTTAAAAGAATATCCCAGAAAATCGGCTAGAATTAACCCTAACGGGATTAAATACCTGCTCAGAAACAGTACCAAAGTCCTCACTAACCAAGTGTGTTCACAGCAGTCGGTTGGGCCGGGGCCTGCATTACTCAACTTTCTACGCACCTCCGTTTTCAATGGTTAAAAGATTCTATACAGTTTCAAATCAGTGGTAAAATCCCTAAAAATCAGAAAGAATAAACCCCTAATAAGACATTAAGTCTACACAAAACCTACACTAGTACGACACTAGTCAGTTCCCTCGGAGCCAGTATCACTCAGTTTCTATGCATATCGGTCTTCAATGTTTAAAAGAATCTATGCAGTTTTACTTCAGTAGTTAAGTCCCTAAAAATCGGATAGAACAAACCCATAACAAGATTAAGTCTACACAAAGAACAGTACCAAAGTCCGCACTACCTGTGTGTATTACTAAAGTCCGCACTAACCGTGTGTATTCGTCATTGCGTTGACTTCAATATGTCGGGCTTTTCCAGCGCTTGGTTGAAGGTTGACGTGTGCGACGATAGGGGTATTATATCACCTCAGTTTTCAATGGTTAAATGAATATCCCAGAAAATCGGATAGAATGAATCCTATCAGGGTTAAATACCTGCTCAGAAACAGTACCAAAGTCGATTAAGTCTACACAAAAACAGTACCAAAGTCCGCACTACCTGTATGTATTACCAAAGTCCGCACTAACCGTGTGTATTGAGTGTTCACACGAGTCGGTTGGGCGGCCTGTATCACGCGAGGCCGGTGTCGACGGGGTGCCGCTTCTTGTCGCGGTGGTGGTCGGGCGTCGACTTCAGTATGTCGGGCTGGCCGTGCGAGACGACACGAGTTTCCAGCGCTTGGTTGAAGGTTGACGTGTGCGACGATAGGGTTAAGGTTGCGTTGCGGTCTGAACCTGGAATTAAATACAATGGTGTTATGAGCTGTCTTGATTTTCTTTGTCAACTTTGTGGAACACAGATTTCTGAGACACAAACTTATTTCAGAAATCCGAAGCTCATACTTATAGTAGCAAACCTTCTCATATTATCTTTATTATATACTACACCTGTGTATGCTACGTTATATGTATTATTATGTCATTAATTTGAATTTGTATCGTCGAATCGTGTGGTAGTGGTGCAACGTAAGAATAGATAGCACCACACTACACGGAGAAACGCTAACAAGTCTCATGGCTTTTCTTAAGATTATCCTTACATAGTATAAAATAAAGTCGCTATTTTTGTCTGTTTGTTTGTCTGTATGCTTAAATCTTTTTAACTACGCAACGGATTTTGATGCGGTTTTTTTTAATGGATAGAGTGATTCAAGAGGAAGGTTTATATGTATGACGGATGGTCGGGCGGGGTAGGTGGAGATTCGTTACTTTTAACACTCTTGTCCATGATATTTTACCGAAATAAAACGGGGTTTACACTCTTCACGTTTATTACGATTAACTCCAATAACAGTTAATGGAAAATAATCAAACACAGCGCGGATGGAAACGGATTATGATTCTACTACGGAACGCGGTGAAGTCGGAACGAGGTTGGGCGGACAACCGCACTGGTCGGCGTCTCGATCAAAAGTGAAGTCCGGGCCCGCCAACGTCAACTGTCAAAAGCAACTGTCATCGAACATTTCCCGCGCGTTTCGAGCGCCTTTTTGAAGTGACAGTTGGTAGTGTTGCCAACGGCTCTCGACGGTTTCCCACTCAAACCAGTGTTGCCACAACCTCATTCCGAATACACCCAAATCTGTTCGGACTTGACGTTCCGTTGCACGCTCCACGACACGGCCATCTTGACACGTCACACGCCCCTGTGTGATGTACCTGGAAAGAAAGAGAAGGACTGCGATATCAAACAGTCTCGGCCAACCTGACTATACTTTAAATTAAGCGACTAGAATTGACTATTACTTTGCAACAATTTCACAAAACAACTTCATAAATCACACCTTTTATTTTCAAAGTAATAGACCACACATTACTACTTAGTTCACAAAAATCAAACCATTGACCAGTATTCACACTACTCATATGACAAAAATTGCTCTACACTCAGAAAGAGTATCCATCCGCCGCTAAGAACCTTACCCATAATACGCCTCCATCGAGCGCATATGGTCGCTATTATCACCTAAATCGAGTGATAAAAGCTCATGCCATCTCCCTTGAGTGACGAGTCCTTGCCAACTCCCTCGAGTGACGATATCCCAAGTTGCCTCCATCAAGCAACCTAACACAACCGATAACATCACCTAAATCGAGTGATGCATAACCGAACCAAGATATCACAAATAAAAAAATGAAATCTATGTTGAATAGTGGTCAATTAGTATCTCTATCTACATCTATTACATCATCATCATCGTCATCATCAGTTTCTATCATAACATCATTACTGGGCATTTTTCGCAAACGATCGTGGGCGTACTTATAAGTGCGACGTGAATTTAAAGCTTTAAGCGTGTACCGATCTGATCTAACATGCGTGATCCGGGCGACGCGACGCGAGTTTCACTTTAAATCCAATCATTGCGCGCGGTAGTACTAGGAAACTTAACACAACTAAGTCAGATTTAGTCAAAAACATGCAGAGCTACTTTCTAACTAAAATTGGACGAGCTCACCCGGGGGTTTTGTCAGACAGCTTCTCGCAGATTGGTAGTTATTGCAGGTGACCCTTCCCAGCTTCCCTGGACCCTGGACCCGCTTCTCCAAACAGGCTGGAGCGATTTGTTCTGGTTAACAGTACACGAAGCAAGTTCTGTTCTTCTTCTTCTTTTGGTGTAGCTGGTATTGTAGCATAGTGGTCTTCTTTGTTATCATTCGCCATTTTCTTCATTGTTTATCGAACCCAAGGGCGCGTCAAGTTGATTTTCTTCATGGTTCAATCCCACGCCTGATGACGGATGGTCGGGCGGGGTAGGTGGAGATTCGTTACTTTTAACACTCTTGTCCATGATATTTTACCGAAATAAAACGGGGTTTACACTCTTCACGTTTATTACGATTAACTCCAATAACAGTTAATGGAAAATAATCAAACACAGCGCGGATGGAAACGGATTATGATTCTACTACGGAACGCGGTGAAGTCGGAACGAGGTTGGGCGGACAACCGCACTGGTCGGCGTCTCGATCAAAAGTGAAGTCCGGGCCCGCCAACGTCAACTGTCAAAAGCAACTGTCATCGAACATTTCCCGCGCGTTTCGAGCGCCTTTTTTAAGTGACAGTTGGTAGTGTTGCCAACGGCTCTCGACGGTTTCCCACTCAAACCAGTGTTGCCACAACCTCATTCCGAATACACCCAAATCTGTTCGGACTTGACGTTCCGTTGCACGCTCCACGACATGTATAATACACCTGTGCGAAGCCGGGGCGGGTTTTCTAGTTATAATATATATCAATGCATTCAGTGCTAATATAATCTTACAGGTACTTCATAACCATACACACTCTTTCAATTTTAACCTAACGTTGAATTGAGGCGTTTTTGGTCTAACAACTGTAAGATTACTTCTTCATAGAACACGTCAAAAAATACACGTTAAATGATAAAGAAAATGATGAAAGTAGACGTTTCCTGATTGATCGATGCGAAGTATTTCTTATAGCTTTTCAACTACTTATAGTGACAATTTAACTTACATAAAGTCATAGTAGTCGCATGGGGTTTGAGCGTATTATGCCCCGTCGTGTGATGAGTATGGTGCGACTGGCTAAGTTCGTGCTCTCGGGGCAAAATCGACGCACTGTAGTGGGGCAAAGTGGACGTCGGTTTCCTGATGGATCGATGCGAAGTGTTTCTTATAGTTTTTCAACTACTTATAGTGACAATTCAACTTACATAAAGTCATGGTAGTCGCATGGGGTTTGAGCGCATTATGCCCCGTCGTGTGATGCGTATGATGCGACTGGCTGAGTTCGTGCGTGTGGGGCAAAATCTACGCACTGTAGTGGGGCAAAGTGGACGTCGGTTTCCTGATGGATCGATGCGAAGTATTTCTTATTGTTTTTCTCCTAATTAGTGACTATTCAACTTACCTAAAGTCATAGTAGTCGCATGGGATTTGAGCGCATTATGCCCTCATGTGTGATGAATATGATGCAATTAGGTCACTTGGTGCGTGTGGGGCAAAGTCGACGTTGGTTTCCAGATGGATTGATGTGTTCCATTTCTGTTTCTATCCTAAACCTGTGACAATTAAAACTTACCTAATGTCATAGTAGTCGCATGAGAATTGAGCGTATTATGTCCCGTCGTGTGATGCGTATGATGCGATTGGCTTAATTGGTGCGTGTGGGGCAAAGTAGACGGGCTGGAGTGGGGCAAAGTGGACGTCGGTTTCCTGATGGATCGATGTGACCCGTTCCTAGTGAGGGAGTTCATTTGCGGAGTTCCGGGACCTCCCGGACGGAGGAGGGCGTTCTTGTAGTCGGCTATTAGATGCGTTAGCTCCGCCATCTGTGGACGAAATTCGGTATTTTACATATCAAATCTATCTGATCTGGATGGATAGCTAAAAGAGACGTTCACAGGTGGTATATTACTTACAGAAAAATCAAACCAAGATACCATATATACATCGTTCGAAAGCTTGTTTTATAGGCGTCTTAAAAATAGTTTATATTTTTTTATCCCTCTACTAAAAATTGATTAACTAAAAAGCCTGCCAACTACTTAGCATGGGCAAGGTTTTGGCTCGGACACTTTTTTTGCACGATTGTGACTCTATAGATATTTGCTCGAAGGTAAATATAGATAATACAGTAATAATTTAAAAGATGAAGTTGTACACAAATACTTACTTTAGGCTTATTGAGACTAATTAACATCTTGTGCACCGGACTGCCCGCGTCTTCGGCGTCGATCAGCATCATCAGATCGTCCTGGAATTATAGCGAATTTAATATTACCAGCTGTTTATTATTATTATACACTACGGGACTAATCGCGCTCTAAAATTACGTGATAAATAAATACCTCATCATCCCGTCGTTTCGACAGAGTTGCATCGAATGTGTTCAAATCGTGAAAGTTTAAAAGTGAGTAAAAGTTAGTGATTTGATCAAACATTTTCTGCAATCTTTCTTTCTTCATTCTTTATACGAACGTGAAATACCTATATGTCCTTTTTTAGGTGAAATATATATCCAGAAAAAATAAAAGGTTCCTGTGGGTGAAATAGCATTAAAAAACGCGGGCGTAGCCGCGGGTAAAAGCTAGTAATATTATAATATACCTAATTAAAAAACCCCCGACACAAAAATATTTGACAACAAACTTTCAATTGACAACCATTTTGGGCACATTTGTAGAATTTTGGTTCTTCCATCCCCACTTTAACCCACCATAACTCTTAAACGGCTCAATCGATTTTTATAAAACATAGCTAAGAACACTCTCGATTAAGTCTCCTTTCATCCAAAAAAAACTAAACTGAAATCGGTTCAGTGGTTCGGGCGCTATGATACCACAGACAGACAGACACACAGACAAACAGACACGTCAAACTTATAACACCCCTTTTTTTCTTCGGGGGTTAATAAACGGAAAAGTTTGTGAGTAAGTATGTTTAGATGTTTTTTACTCTGTCACGAACAATCGGCTGAACCGATTTAGATGAAATTTGGTGTGGAGGTAGCTTAGACCTTGGATTAACCTATAGGCTACTTCTTATCTCGGGTAACGCCGAAGGGCGCAGCTAGTATTTAAATATTTTGTTAATTTATGTCTCTTGTGGGTTTTTAATGTCTATGGATAGATCCGGCTCCTTTATCTCAAGGGAATAAGGTTCACTATTTACCTGTAACCCCCCGAACAGGCCGATAGAGTTGAGCGCCTATCGTTCGATACCCGCCATAGAAGCAAGCCTTAACACCGTGACTCCTTCAGACTCCGTGAGCAACACTATGGATAGATCCGGCTCCTTTATCTCAAGGGAATAAAGTTCACTTTGTACCTGTAACCCCTCGAACAGGCCGATAGAGTTGAGCGCCTATCGTTCGATAACCGCCATAGAAACAAGCTCTAACACCGTCACTCCTTCTTCAGACTCCGTGAGCAACACTATGGATAGATCCGGCTGCTTTATCTCAAGGGAATAAGGTTCACTATGTACCTGTAACCCCCCGAATAGGCCGATAGAGTTGAGCGCGTATCGTCCTATGACCGCCATAGAACAAGCTCTAACACCGTCACTCCTTCAGACTCCGTGAGCAACACCATGGATAGATCCGGCTGCTTTATCTCAAGGGAATAAGGTTCACTATGTACCTGTAACCCCCCGAACAGGCCGATAGAGTTGAGCGCGTATCGTCCTATGACCGCCATCGAAGCCAGCTCCAACACCGTCACTCCCTCTTCGGACACCGCAAGCCACACCATGGATAGATCCGGCTGCTTTATCTGGAAGGGATAAGGTTCATTTTGTAATGACAAACAAAAACGTAACATCACATAACTGATGCTTAAGGCTTTTATAATCTCTTTTGTAGAGTTTATATAAATAAAGTTGTAATCACTACATAGTATAAACCAAAGTCGCTTCCCGCGGTCTGTCCCCATGTATAAATAAATAAATAAATAAATATTTGGGGACATCTTACACACGGCCTCTGACCCCAAAGTAAGCAAAGCTTGCAATATGGCTGCCAGAGACTGATATACTACATATACTTATTATTAAATACATACTTATATAGATAGTAACTAAATAACACCCAGACACAGAGCAAACACTTACGTTCATCACATAAATACTTGCCCTGGGTGGGGATCGGACCTACGCCTCTTTGACCCAGAAGTTAGGGTCACTAACCACTGAGCCACCGAGGCAGTCATGTTTGCTTATATCTTTAAAACTACACAAAGGATTTTGATGGGGTTTTTTTTTTAATTTATTAGATGTAGAAGTAGAATGAATCTCACTGATTCAAGAGGAAGGTTTATATGTATAATATACCTGTGCGAAGCCGGGGCGGGTCGCTTATAAACTTGAATTGCAATAGAAGGCATCAGTATCATCAGAAGATTTTCCAAAGTATAAGAATAGTACATTATGCAACAAGGGGACAAAGTACTGTCTTCTGTTGCGGGCGAGCTATTGGACCCTGAGCGTAGCGAGGGACTCTAGAGTTTAAAGTTTGGAGCGAAGCGAGGGAATTTTTTAGTGCCCTGATTGAAGCGTGGTTCAAGACCTATTTAAAATACGAGTAAGTAGGTGGATTATAATTTTTTTCTGTTATGTTTTCAGTTATGTCTTGTTTGCATTTGTAAGGTTTACGAAGACTTGCAGTGACGGTTTCTATTAGACTAACGATTCGTTTTAAAACAACCGTGCCATACTTCCGTCAGAGAGTAGTTACTTGGCAAAAATATAAACATTTTTCAAAACAAACTCTAAAAAGCCTCAGCTATAACGTTTTTGTTGACGAATTATCTATTTTTCGTTGACCAATTATAACTAACTAAAAATAATCGTGATTTTATTTTATACTACCTACAAACTTATAATTTTTAACTGAAAACAAACATTATCTTACCCTAGCTTGGAATAACGTAGCACCAAAGAAAGGCCATTTTCTCGTACAGTTGAGGTATATCCGAACACAATCCGCGGTGCTTCGACCTTTTAACGCGATCCATTTCGATCGGAGCTTCTCTTCTATGTCTCTGTGAAGGAAACATACAGATATTATAGATAGATATTCCGTCGTGATTTGTCAAATATGCAAACGATCAATACAATACAATATATCTTTATTTTCACACCAGTATAACAAAAAGCTTAGACGAGAAAATAATAAACAATCTGGTAGAATAATGGGCGGCCCTATCGCCTGCAGCGATTTCTTCCAGGCAACCTAAATGAAATAATTTTAAAGTAAAATGTTGATGCGGTCGGTGCTACATAACAGCATAAACTACATAGACAAAAATACATACATAACCTACAATACACGATAAAAAATAATAATCATAATGTAATAATTAGGTACAATTAAATAATATATACCTACATACACAATATAATACATACATAAACCATAATAAAATATATACATATATGATCAAGTAACTGAAAAACTGTCAAAATCACGAGCGGTAAAATAATCGGCCAAGTGCGAGTCGGACTCGCGCACGAAGGGTTCCGTACCGCATATAAGCCCCCCTAATCAATTGTATTACAACTATTTATATTTGAAGGGAATACTCGTATACACTTTATTTATTCTGTACCTAAATGTTTCAAGCAACTTTCTGTTGTAGATATTAATTTCGAGCAAAAACATCGCTTTTCTTGTTGTATCCGCTTAAATATTTATTTT